>CM060905.1:1165445066-1170245066 GCA_030737815.1 Allium fistulosum | reverse complement strand
AAGTCCCCAAGAAGAAGAAAATGTGCAGCATCTTGTTTTCCACTCTCTTATTAGTTGATGTTGAAGCGGCATCCATCATAGCCTACAGATAATTATTATATTAACCAGAAAGCATATTAAGAAATTTGATATCATCTACAAACTATTATTCTCGTTTCAACATTATATAATTCTCGTTACGTACCGCATAATAAACACAGTTATAAAAAAAAAGTAAAAAGGAAACTTACTAGGATCTTTAGTAATAAGCATGGCAGTCCCACCAAAATCACAAGTGCCACCCGCAACCTTAGTCCTCTGCCAATAACTGTTAAACGCAAAAGAAGCATGCGCTATCAAAGTATCAGGCTGGAAGCAGGCCCCTTTGGGCTGGATCGAATCGCAATCCGCACCCGACCCACATGCGTAGTTCATGGCCTCCTGAATTATCGGGTCGGGCACGGTGGGTTTCGCCACGCACCACAACCCCAAACCCGTCGACCCTCCATGCGGTGGAGGTGGGGCGGTTGGAGGCGGGTAAACAATAGGCGGTAAGAATATAGGAGGGCCCGGAGAAAACTCTGGTGGGGCTGGCACGTATTCTGGCGGGCTGGGTTCGAAGCCTGGCGGGCTGGACTCGAAGCCTGGCGGGCTGGGCTCGAAGCCCGGGATGGTGGGGGTGGGGAATTCGGGCGGGTTTGGAGTGTAAACGGGTGGCGGGTTGTGTGGTGAGGTTATTGGGGGTGGTGGAGAGGGTAAAATGGGTAGAACAGGAGTAGGCAGGTATGGAGTTAGAGGAGGGTTAATGCAGTATGGTGGGTTAGTAGTTGGGGCCATGGCGCCTTCATATAATGGTAAATAGTAGGGCGAATCTATGTAGTTTCTCTTTACTACTATGTAATGGTATATATCTCTTTGCTGCTTCAGTGGTTTCCCAGCCTCTGAAGCAAGAAAATAGATTTTATCATATATAAAGATAGCTGTAGACTGTAGTAATATCATTCAGTATATGCTTACCACATAAAATGAGGAGATTTGCTGCATAGATGAGGAGCAAGAATAGTCCAAAGCCTCCTATTCTTTGCACCATGATATGAGCAAACTAAGTTTTGAATATATGCTAAACTTAACAAGCCAGTGTATGATATTGTTAGAGAAGAATAGTGAGGTTGCTATATATATGTTGTGGCTATGGACATTTCTAGTTTGTAAAGATAGAGTGACTGAGAAAGCACTAATCATACTTTACTGATTGTTCTGTGGGTCAGTGGGTGTACTGCTATTTTTTTGGATTTAAAATGGTGAGTTTTCCTTAGGTTTTAGTTTTGGTATATGTGCTTGCTTGGACTTGGAAATAAAGTTGTAAAGGCAGCATTTTCGTTGCTTTTAGTTTTGCTTGCCTCCTACTCAATATAATTCCTGGTGAATTTGTTATGTTAAATGTGTGCTGTGCATGGTGTGTTAAATGGATTTGTTAGAAATATTTTTGTTTCATTGTGGTACATTTTGACAATGAAATTTGTATCATGATGTCATAAGGAAAAGGATATTGTTAGAATTAGGGTATGTTCTCAGCATCATGATATCTGGGCCGTTTCCATTCATGGTCCACGCGTACGACACCGTTAATAGCTCAATTTTCCTTCCTCGTATATAATTTTACCCACTCTATTCTTCAAGTACAATTTCCTCCGTCCTCTTCATACAGTTTCTTCTGTCCTCCTTCCACGACAATGGCAAGTAATGATTGCGAGGAAGAAAACGGGAAGACTTGATCACAATAAACAAGTTTTCGAATGGAAGAAAACAATATAAATGCGTCTAGTCACACTTCAACTTACGCAGACATACGTTGGATTACCGATATTTTGTCAGAACATCAAAAGATCGTGCCAATGAAACTTTCGAATGAAGGAATTTGCTTCGTTACAGTGTGATTGGTTGCAAGCATACGATCTACAGCCACAAAAGAAATATGCAAATGGTTACAATATTTTTATACACCATAGTTATTTCTCTTCCAACACGTCAGATTGCACAAAGGTCTTAAAGATCCGCTTGTACTATTTATGCTCATTTTCATGCTATTCTAAATGTTATGGCATTAATGTCAAGTGATATTATTAAATCTGACGATCCACTTTAATATTGGACCAAAACAAATTAGAACTTCTCAACGATATTACCCATTTTCCGAAAATGTATACGAGTTATAGACGGTGTTCACATAGCTCCACAATTGACCAGTAATAGTGCACAATCATTTATTGGATGAAAATTATACCACACAAAATGTTATGCATGTGTATTCGTCGGATATAACTTTTACATATGTTATGGCTGATTGAAAAGAAATTGTACACGATAGTATATCACAATAAATTTTTACATAATTTCTAATTTGTATGATCGTATTATAGTATTTTAGTATTTCTATTTCGAAGTTATAGCATCTATTCCGGTTATTTTTGTTATGAATTGTTCAGCTTTTATTACTTGTTTAATCATGTGCTATACTTATTAACCACTAAATAATTATCATTAGCAACAATTATTACAACATAACAACCATTACTCTTCTATACCCCTTTGGTTTTGGAAAAAAGAAAATTGATCTAATTTGAAATCAGAATGGAGATACCAATTTATGTTGGCTTGAAAAATACAAATTAAGATATTTATATATAATATTGCCAAGAAAACAAAAGGCTCATCTTAATCGGACTTTCTCCGATCATGCCCCTTTGATTGTTCGCTGCTCTCCTCTCTCCCTCTCGGGGCCCTCTTCATTTCGGTTCTAGAGCATGTGGAGATCTCACCACTCTTTTCATCAAGTGGTAGCTAACTCTTGGAGCGCGCCTATTGTTGGCTCTCCATGTGCTGTTTTCGCTCGTAAGCTTAAGCGTCTCAAGGCCTGCCTTAAGGTATGGAACGTTCATGTTTTCAAGAACATTTTTGATCGCGTTCGGGTGGCCGAAGAGACCCTGCTCGTAGCTGAATCCATGTTAGATGAGGACCCATCCGCTGCTAACAAGGAGGCGTGGGCGTTAGCCCAATCCAACTTTTCCTCGGAATTTCGTATCGAAAATGACTACCTTCGCCAAAAGGCAAGGGTCAAGTGGGTGGTCGATGGAGATACGAACTCCAAATTTTTCCATTCTTCTATTCGTAAGAAGAACAATCTTCTCACTATCCGTGAGATATTGCGTCCTGATCTATCTAAGGCTTCTTCGCCTGAGGAAGTCAAAGATACCATTCTGTCCCACTTCCAGTCCTTTTTGGGCTCTCCGTCTGTCTCTGTTTCCGATCCGGCCTTGCTCACCTTCATTCCTCGTGTGGTTCTTTCTCCGAAAAGCATCCTTCTAGCGGAGCCCCCAGCCCTGGAGGAGATCCGTGCTTGTGTCTTTGCCCTCAGCAAGGACAGTGCCAGTGGCCCTGATGGATTCAACGGTGTCTTTTATAGGTCTGTCTGGTCCGCTATTCAGGCTGATTTTTGTCTTGCTATCCAATCCTTCTTCTCCGGCGGGGCTCTTCCCTCTGGCTGGACATCCACCAATCTGATTCTCATTCCTAAGTGCGAAAATCCCCGGTCTTGCGCGGATTTCCGTCCCATCAGCCTTTGCAACTTTTCGAATAAAGTTATATATAAGATCCTGGCTAGCCGTTTAGCCCCCTTCCTTGAGCGTATTATCTCTCCATCTCAAGCGGGATTTGTAAAAGGGCGTTTGATCACTGATAACGTCCTTTTAGCCCAGAAACTGATCTCCTAGCTTGATCAGAAAGTGAGGGGTTCTAATGTGGTCTTCAAACTGGACATGGCCAAGGCCTACGATCGCATGTCCTGATTTTTCATCATTAAGGTCTTGAGGGCTTTCGGGTTTCCGGAACCCCTCATTGATCTGGTGTGGAGGCTCATCTTGAACTGTTGGCTCTCTGTGCTCATCAACGGGTCGACTTATGGGTATTTCAGGGCCGGAAGGGGTTTGCGTCAAGGAGACCCTATTTCGCCTACTCTATTCATGATCGCGGCCGAGGCTTTCATTCGCGGTCTTCAGACCCTTACGATCTACGGTCAGATCCAGCGCTTTGGGATTCCGAGGGGCTGCCCTCTAATCTCTTCCTTATCGTTTGCTGATGACATTATCATTTTCTCTAATGGTAGTCGTTCCTCTGTCCGCCGGCTCCTTGGTTTTCTTCACCAATACAAGAGGTGCTCGGGCCAACTCGTTAACCCCTCCAAAAGTTGCTTCGTCCATGCGAAGGACTTGTCCCCTTCTCGAGCTTCCTAGATCGAGACTATATCCGGTTTCAAGAAAGCTTCTCTTTCTTTACCTTACCTGGGTATTGTCCTGTACCGAGGTAGAAAGCTTAACGCTATCTTCGATCCCTTGACTGACAAAGTAAGGAGTAAGATCATCCGTTGGAATGCGACTCTCCTTTCCCAGGCCGGTAGGCTGGTTCTCATTAAGTCGGTTTTAGACTCAATGGGAACTCATGTTTTCGTGGCTATGACCCCTACCTCTTCCTTCTTCCGGTCTTATCGGTCGTTGGCCTCGTCCTTCTTTTGGGGTAACAAGGACATCGATCGTCGTCACCACTGGATCTCTTGGGACGCGGTATGTCGGCCCAAAAACGAAGGTGGCTTGGGTCTGTGTAATCCTAAGGACCTTTGTGCGGCCTTTGCTTGTAAGTTGTGGTACAGGTTTGGGGCTAACGACTCTTTATGGGCGTCGTTCCTCTACGCTAAGTACCGCCGGCTTGCGGGCTCTAACTTCACGGGCTCTCCGTCATTCGCTAGTGAGACCTGGAATCACATGCAGTCGGTGAAGCCGCTCTCTGACTCTCATGGCGGCTTAACCGGTTGGGATGGCGGTTCTTTTTCCGTATTGAAAGCTTGGAATTCGGTTAGAATTCCAAGCCCCATTCGGCCTTTGTTTTCCTTCATTTGGGATTCTCGTATTTCCCCCAAGGTCTCTCTGTTGATGTGGCATATCTTGCATGATGGGTTGCCACTAGACGAGAATCTCCAAAAGATCGGCATCCACTTCGTTTTCCGGTGCAGATGCTGTGGCAATGGGGATACCGAATCATTGAGCCATTTGTTTTTTGATGGTTTCTCAGCCAGAGCGTGCTGGAATTACTTTGGGAACCTTGTTGGTGCTCGAGGGATTGCCAGAGCTCCTATTGATCTACAGAGAACCTGGTGGGCTGGGATCTCTGGAAAATCTCTTCGTTCGATCGTGTTCCGCTTGATTCCCTGTCTGATTTGCTGGCACCTCTGGTGTGCACGGAATAAGGCAACCTTTGAGAGTTCTCCCATGGATCCTTTGTCCATTATTTGGCGTATCAAGAATGACGTCTTCCTGGCTTTCCGGGGTAGACCTTTCAAGGGACCCATGAGCTCCCGCTCTGGGAGGCTAGTGGGTCTTCTTTCTATTTCGTGTGTCCGAGCTTCCGTTAGACTAGGAGTTGGTTGAATCCTGTTGGTGGGGCGTTGGATTTCACCCTTCGCTCCCGTCCCCCCCCCCCTTTTTCTTCTTATGTGGTTGCTAGTGTTTCAGGTCCCAGTGTCTTTGGTATCTCCCCTGGTCCGGGGCTCTCGTTGACTGGCTCTGGTTGATTGGTTTTGGAGTTGCTTGGGTTGTGGTCGTCCTCTTTTGTAGGCTTTTCCTGTACTTTGCCCGGTTGCTTGGTTATGGTGTGGCTTGGTTGGTGTTGGCAGTTGTTTGGTTGCTTGGGTTGATGGTCCGGGTTCGCTAGCTTCAGGTCCGATCGGCGATCCTTTTCCTTTCCCTCTGCTTGGTTAGCATTGGAGTTGCTTGGGTTTTGGCTTTATCTGAGGTCTTCTCCGTTTGGTTTGTGGGCCCTTGTCTCCTCTCTACTACTGGTGCTCTTCTCGTGTTTCTTCCGACTCCATCATTGGGCAGTGGCCTTGCCGGAGCTCGATGGTGATATCAGTTTGGCGGTGGTTCCCTGCTCTTCGTCCTTTAGGGGTCTACTTAGCCGACTACACCTGCCTCTCTTTGGTTCTGTGTTCTTTGCTTGTGGTGATTTTTGGGTATTGGTTCATTTATCGGATTTCTTTGGCTCGGTTTGGGATGGTAGCTATTCTGGTGGACTGGCCTATACCTTTTCGGTTGTGGCGGGATTGATGGTTGTACGGGTGGTGTTTCTTTTGCTCTATCTCTGTTGGTTACTCCTGGCTTCTGTCAGTCAGTGGAGGTTTCTCGTGGTCGCTTTGTTTTCGGTCTGGATTCGGTTTCATTTCTCGGCTTTCTTTCACTTGGTTTGGGATGGTAGCTTCTCTGGTGGACTGGCCTTTTCCTTATCGGTTGAGGCGGGATTGCTGGTTTTATGATCAACGTCTACAATCAGAATACGAAAGTGCAGGTTCATTTTGGCTGCATATTCATAACCATATTATTGCAAGTACGATAATATCATAAATACTTCTGCTTGGTCTGCACAGTGCGAAAATGCCAATGATTCCACTCCTTACAGGTTATTGGATGTTTGAAGATGACGAACATGGACATTCTACGGTCATGGTATTTTCTTTTGTAGAGTCCTAATGGTACTATTATCATGTATGTTTAAAAATATTAGTTATGAAATATTGTATACAATATTGAAAAAAAATAGCACTGTAAACATATAATATTATCCTTGCTACTTGTGCATGCAATATATGGTCTGATGCAAGTCATAACATACATGAAACCCGAAATAACTCTTTTGTAGTCTATTTGTTCTCCTGATCTCATCAAATTAGTCAAACCTTTTCAAATCTTGTCAATATAATGAGATTGGATAATGATTAACTTTTAGGTTGCGTAAGCAGACATATTGGATTAGATGATAGATGTTGTAGATAAACTTTTGATTAGAGGTTGGTTAGAGGCTAGGTAGGATGTAGAAAATATTGTGAAAGTAATGTAAAATTTATAAAAAAAATCGTTGCATAATTTTTGTTAGTAATTATATTTAATATTTATAGCACAATAAATTCAAATGCAAATGCAAATTTATAAATCTACCACAGATTCAAACTCTTTATACATAAAAAGAAAATCATGGACCCCGCCTGTTTTCCATGATAATGACGCGAACAGTTTCAACAAATAACTTAATACTGAACTGTAGCATTGACATAGCCAACTCTAGTATGTTTGAAGTGCCTAAAAATTATGCAGCAGAAGCTAGTTCTTCTGTCGATAAATGCTGAGAACCATTCGGTATTTTCATAGCTTCTTACCACCGTGGTGTGAGGGTAGGAAATCGAGTAGAAGCAGGAGCAAAAGGTCCAGCAACAACGGGACGCTTGGACTTTCAGTTCGGACGGTGGTAGAGAGGAGAATGTTGGCGCTGGGGTAGTAATTTTGGATTTGCAGTGAATGATACTCCATGAAAATTATATGCATCAGCACCATCAAGAGCAGCCATAATATCCTATGTACACTCTTTGCTCATCAGACCGACCTTACGAATGACGACTTCGTGACTGAGATGTGAAGGAAGTGAACTCAACTTCACTGCTGAACAGACAAAAACCCCTACAATAGTGTCCATTAAGTAAAAATTCAATCATCTCCTAATCTTAAGGTGATGATTCTCTAAAATTGTTCAGGAATGTAAAAACTTGTTCTTTCGCTCTTTTCTAAAAATCTTCATCACCTTTGATTATCCGTCTTTGTGAATCTCATTCAAACCCCTCCACCATCATCAATTTCTGAAAATTTCTTCATAAACAGAGATGGTTGTTCAATTTATCTCTCAGAACGGAATGCTCGTGGTTCGATCCATAATTATCTTGCATGTAGATCTGGATAGCTTCGATGAAAATGTCTTTTTTATTGTGTTTTTCTATATTTGATGCAATAAGAAACATGCATCAGTAAATCTGTCAGTTTCTTCATACGTCTATTGTAACGACCCGTATTTTTACGGATCGAAACATCGTAAAACAGTTGAGATTTGGTCGCATTGTTGGTAAGTCGTCCAGAGTCTAAGTCCTAGGTCGTATGAAAGCTTGGAGCGACCTAAGGAAGATGGCGAGTTATGAGGTAGGCGACTTAGTGAAGTGGAGCGACCTAAGGATTAGAATGACCTAAGGAGTTAGGTCGTGTGATAGATAGGTCGTTTAGAAGATAGGTCGTGTGGTGGCTTAGGTCGTGGGGTAGGTTAGGTCGGTTGGAGCGACATATAGGATGTTAGCGACCTAATGTTTTGAGCGACTTAAGGGTTTGTAGCGACCTATAGGAATTAGCGACCTATAGGAAGTTGGCGACCTAAGAGAGTGAGCGACTTAAGGATAGGCAGCGACCTAAAAGAGTTAGCGAGTTAGCGTAGTTAGGTCGTTAGACGACCTAAGGAGTTAGGTCGTAACCTGGCTAAGTGTTAGGTCGCGTGTGTGTGTTAAGTCGTAGGTTTGTTAGGTCGTTAGGTCGTGGCATTGTTAGGTCGCGAGGAAGCGTGTCTGTGTTAGGTCGCAGGAGTGTTAGGTCGTAGAAGCGGTCTGTGTTAGGTCGCTAGGCTGCATCCTCGTTAGGTCGTAGGTCGCGAGGAAGCACGCATATGCTAAGTCGTTAGGTCGTATAAGCGCGCATGTGTTAGGTCGTTGGATCTGTAAGTCACGCGCTTGCGCTAGGTCGTAGGTCGTAGAGGCGCGTTGTTAGGTCGTGGGTTTTTAGGTCGTAGGTCGTGGACGACCTAAGGGGGATTTCAGCCTATAAATAGGAGGGTTTTTCTTCACTTTTGGGATCCGGATTTTGAAGCGACGAAGTACTGCCATTTTGAGAGCTCGACTTCTACACTTCTTCACTTATTTTCTCCACCTTGATTTAGTACTTCCTTCCATCCAAATCGAAGATCAAATTGAAGATTCAAGAGCTTAGATTGAAGATCTTCATCCATCGAAGAGAGATTTCATCGTTTGAAGCGGATTGGTGATAGATCGAGTTAGATCCTTCGCTGTCTAGATCTGAAGTGGGTTCCTTTTAAGGTGTTTAGGTGATTTGGTGAGTGGTGATTATCTCTCACACGGATCCAAAGGAGTATATCGGATCGTTGGCTTGATTTTGTGCTAAAGTAGTGATTTTCATGCATTTTCCTAATCCTAAGTATAGATCCATATAGATCCATTATTCATAATGATTTGGCATCCATTTTACTACATATTAACCTATGCAAGTTCATTCATCAAGATTATAGAGATATTGCTCATGTTTTCATGCTTGTTAGACTTTTGACTCTTTAATTACGAAATTGTCATTATTGTTATAATTGTCTATTTAGATCATATTTGAATGCTTGTTTACTTGGATTAATGTTTGATTTGATTGATTGCTATGAATTAGATGATTGATGATTTGATTTAGACCGAAGATGATTCAAAAGCTAAGGGAAAGGCTCTTGAATTGGAAAAGCTGCTCGTGGCATATGTAGCGGATGATGAAGCTCATATGGATAGATTTGATGATGATGTTGAGATGAAGCTTTGCTATGATGATGATGAGGCAAAGTATGATATGAGGTAGCCTTGGTCTAATCCAGACGGGATCATTCCAAGCAGATTGATAACTCGGTGAAATGGTTCGGGTTTGAGGATAATGGTTTGCTCGAGAGGCGCTTGAGCTAGTATGGAAATAGTCGTCGAGGAGGATGACTAGAAGGCTGAGATATCATCGTTGTTGAAGGTTCTAGCATGCTCAAAGCAAGAGTACGTTGGGCAGATTCGATAGTCCCTGAAGGCTACTGATTGGTAGTCAAGTACTCTGGGCAGATTCGATAGTCCTAGGCATGGGTCACGATGACGTGCAGAGTTATGTCTAGAACCAGGGTTTCCATTAGCCCTTGACGGACGGATGAAATAAAGAGCCGGTCATTCAATTAACGATGATATCGAAGCAATGATAACAGTGATAGCCAGAGTCATGGATGTTTGGTTGTATTGTCATTCAGTCTCAAGAGCGGTATTTTCTGGGTGCTTATCTGATCTTGGTTTAGGCCTTGGGGGTTTGTACTTGGAAAACATCGCCCTTGACTCGAGTGATAATTGCTTTACTTTAAATTGTATGCTTTGTTATGTTTGCTTCTACTTAGTGTGTGTCTGGGGGCTATCACTGTAGAAAGAGGTGGAGTGGGAGGGTTGGATTCCTATTCCTTTTTCCTTTATGCTCTTTTGGTATGTTGTTAGTTAATTTACCGCTCACTAAGACTGTTGTCTGACTCAAGGCTTTATGTTTTAACTCTTATTGCCTTGGGCTGTTCGTCCATTTTGGGACGGGCAGACTAGGTAGTAGGTGACAGGTGTTGTTCTTGCTTTCCACGGTGCTGATGTCGAAGACGAGCTGGAGGCTTGCATATTATCTTCTTACTATATGTACTGGATGTTCCGCTGCTTGTATATTCTTTGAGTGTTATGTAGTGAGGCTTGATGTATTGACTGTTCAGATGTTTGTATTCAACTATTATGAAGTTTTATTGATGAGATTCTATTCTATGAAGCTTCACTATATATATATTCTATTGTATTTTGTCCATGCGCTGTGAGTAATACGATAGATTCTGTTGTTTAAATTTACCCTGGCAATCGTCCATGGTCGCCTGGCACACTTTATAGCGCACTATCTCTAGGTTCGGTGCAGGGATCATGGGCGGTCGTCACATTTGGTATCAGAGCTTTGGTTAATCGATTTTACCCAACGCTCGCTGACGTAACTACGTATGAGAGACGTAATTGTATTTTAATGGATGATTACTATATATAATATAGTAGCTTAGTAGAGTTTGAGTCCTTTATGCAGTTGTTTCTCTAGGTGTGCTAATCATTCCTTTTTATCGATATTAAGGATGATTCAAAGAGGGAGACCAGCTGCTAGGAAAGGCCGTGCTACTGAAGGGGCTGCTGATTATGCTGCTATGTTCGAAGCTATGATGACTTCAATCATGAGAAGGATGCCAGCTCCGGGGCCATCGGTGGATGTTGGAGTTCAAGTTCAAACTCCAAGACCGGTGGATTTTGCTAAGCTGTGTAAGGACTACACTACTCTTGGAGGAAAGGTTTTCTTGGGGACAGAATCAACCATTGAAGTCCAGAGGTGGATAGATGCTTGTAGAAGGATCTTTAGTGATTTGGGAATTGAGGATGCAACTAAGAGGAAGTTAGCATCAAGACAGCTTCAAGGAAGAGCTTCTGATTGGTGGAACTCTATCACTATTGATACTCCGGAGGAAGAGATTACTTGGGAGCAATTCTAAACTAGATTTGAAGCTAAGTTCATTTCTACAGCTCAAAAGTCTGTTCTGTTCAAGAAGTTTGTGGAACTCAAGCAAGGTGGAAGGCCAGTTCTTGAGTATGTTTCTGAGTTTAAAGCTTTGTCCAAGTATGCCCGGTCGTATATTGAATCTGCATATCAGAAGAATGAGAAGTTTGTGACAGGCTTGGACAGTTATCTTGGGAGGCAGTTGGTGGATCATTTGGACGATCCATTTGAGAAGCTTGTAGAGAAGGCTCTCAGGCATGAGAATTTGTTTCCTAAGGAAAGGATTGTTGTTGATGTGACCAAGGAAGAATCTAAACCATAGCAGTGTGGAAACAAGAAGAGGAAGCAGCAGCAACAAAAGGGTAAGGATGGCCAGAAGAAGCCGAAGAGCGAAGTGACCTGCTTCAATTGTCAACAGAAGGGCCATTTCTCCAGGGATTGCAAGAATCCGAAGGTGCCGGTGAAGTGCCACAACTGTGACAAGCTGGGGCATGTTAAGAGGAATTGTCCAGAACCGCGGAAGGACAAGCAGATTATGCAAGCTTATGCTTTGGGAGCTGTTCCATTGTCTTCGAAAGCTCCTACCGCTGAAGAGAAGGGAAAGAGTGTGGTGGTTCAGGGTACTCTTTTCCTATGTGGTGTTCCAGTTAGAGTGTTATTTGATACTGGGGTGTCGCATTCTTTTGTTTGCAGTGAACTTGTAGGCCGGTTGGGTTTAGAACCAGATATTGTTGATAGGCCATTGGTTGTGACTAATCCAGTCGGGGGTTCGTCTTGTTTGTGTATGCTATGTCGTGGTCTGATTATATCGAGTCATGATTGCTCTTTTGTTTGTGATTGTTTTGTTCTGAACTTTGCGGAGTTCGGAATTATTTTGGGTATGGACTGGCTTAGGAAGTATGCGGCAAAGGTTGATTGTGAGAGGTTGGAGGTGACAGTCGAGAATGTGGAGGGGTGAAAGATTGTGATACGTTGTAAGCATGAAGAAGGCGTCTTCATGAGCTTCATGTATTCGCTGGTTGTTCCACGGGATGGACTGTCATCTGTGCCAATCGCTAATGGATTTGAGGATGTCTTTGACGAGGTCAAAGGGTTACCGTCGCATAGAGAGATCGAGTTTCGTATAGATCTAGTTGAAGGAACCAGACCTGTTGTGATGCCTCTTAGGCGGATGGCGCCTAGGGAGCAGCAAGAGTTGAGGGTGCAGGTTGATGACCTTTTACAGAAAGGATTCATTCGGCGTAGTGTGTCCGAATGGGGTGCACCAGTTGTGTTCGCAACCAAAGCGGATGGATCGTTGAGGTTGTGTGTGGATTATCGTGAGCTGAATAAGGTAACTAAGAAGAACAAGTATCCATTGCCGAGAATAGATGACTTGTTTGATCAGCTTCACGAAGCTAAGGTGTTTTCTCAGATGGATTTGGCTATGGGATTTCACCAGTTAAGAGTGGCTAAGGATAGTGTGTCGAAGACTGTTTTTAGGACACCATCCGGTTTCTTTGAGTGGCTGGTAATGCCGTTTGGATTGACTAATGCGCCAGCATAATTTGTGGATCTTATGAATAGAGTGTTCAGAGATCAGTTGAGTAAGTTCGTGCTAGTGTTCGTGGATGATATTCTGATTTATTCCAGAACTAAAGAAGAGCACAAGACGCACTTGCGTATTGTTTTGGAAATCTTGCGGAAACATCAGCTGAAGGCTAAGTTTTCGAAGTGTCACTTCTGGAAGAGTGAAGTGAGGTTCTTAGGCCATGTTATCTCTGGAAATGGAGTAGTGGTTGATCCCGCTAAGGTGGCAGCAATCCAGGATTGGGGTAGACCTAAGAATGCATTTGATGTGAGAAGTTTTCTTGGATTAGCAGGATATTATCGACGGTTTATCAAAGACTTCTCCAAGGTAGCTGCACCGTTAACAGGATTGATGAAAAAGAATCTAGTATTCAGATGGGATGCTAAGTGTGAGCAAGCTTTCGGAATCCTGAAAGAGCGATTGACAAGTGCTCCTATTTTGACTATTCCAAGTGGGAATGATGAGATGGTAGTTTACACCGACGCATGTGGTACTGGACTTGGAGCAGTGATGATGCAGAGGGATAAAGTTGTTGCGTATGCCAGTCGACAACTGAAGCCGCATGAAAGGAATTATCCGACTCATGATTTGGAGTTGGCGGCGATTGTTTTTGCTCTGAAGATGTGGAGACATTATCTATTGGGAGTTCGATTTGAGTTGTTTACGGATCATAAGTCGTTGAAGTATCTTTTCTCCCAAAAGGATTTGAATCTTCGGCAGCAACGGTGGCTAGAGGTTTTAGCATCATATGATTTTGGTATAGCTTATACTCCGGGAAAAGGTAACGCAGTGGCAGATGCGTTAAGTCGAAGACATGCAGGATTGGGAACCATGTTTTCAGAATGGAAGAATCTCGAGTATTTAGCTGGATTTGACTTCAGGCCTAGATGTGAATTGGAACCTGAGATGTTGGCAAACTTATCGATAAGACCGACTCTTGTGGAAAGGATTGGCGAGAGCCAAAAGCGAGACGATAAGCTTGTCAGGATTATCCATGATTTGGAATCTGGATTGGACCCAGAAAAGGATAAAGGATTCGAGGTCGATCGAGAGGGTTGGCTTCGAAAGCAAGGACGACTAATTGTTCCCAATATAGATGAATTGAGAAGTGAAGTTCTGAAGGAAAGTCATCACTCGAAGCTGACAATTCATCCAGGTGGAAATAAGATGTATCGGGATATGAAGAGAACCTATTACTGGGAAGGTATGAAGAAGGATGTTGGAAATTTTATTTCCAAATGTATGAACTACCAGTTGGTAAAAGCCGAACAGAAGAAGCCAAGTGGATTGCTTCAGCCATTAGAAGTTCCTACATGGAAGTGGGAGCAAATATCGATGGATTTTATTGATGGACTACCTAGAACAAGAACGGGAAATGAAGGAATTTGGGTCATTGTAGATCGTCTGACTAAGAGTGCAAGATTCATTCCTGTTCGATCGACTAGGACTGCATCAAAGTTGGCTGAGTTATATGTTAAGTGGATAGTTCGATTCCATGGTATTCCAAAGAGTATAGTGAGCGATCGAGACCCATTGTTCACTAGTGGATTTTGGAAGAGCTTCCAGGAAGTTTTGGGAACCGAGTTGTGTTTGAGTATAGCTTATCACCCTCAAACAGATGGTCAGACCGAGAGGGTCAACCGAGTTTTGGAAGATCTCCTCAGAGCTTGTGTTTTGGATTTCGGAGGATCATGGGAAGATCACCTTCATTTGGTGGAATTTTCGTATAATAACAGTTACCAGTCAAGCATTGGTATGGCACCGTATGAGGCATTGTATGGAAGACCGTGTAACTCTCCGACATGTTGGTTAGAGACAGGAGAAAAGCTGATACTTGGGCCAGAGATGATTCGACAGACTTCGGATTGCATAGAGATCATTCGGCAATGAATGAAGACAGCCCAAGACCGTTAGAAAAGTTATGCCGATAAGCGTCGTAAGGATTTGGAATTCGACGTAGGTGATATGGTTTTTGTGAAGATTTCTCCTCTGAAGAATGTTATTCGATTCGGGAAGAAAGGAAAATTGACTCCGAGATTTGTTGGACCATTCCCGATCACCGAGCGAATTGGAAAGCTCGCCTATAGATTGGAGTTACCAGAGAAGATGTCGAGTGTGCACAATGTTTTTCATGTATCATATCTACGGAAGTATGTGCACGACTCGAATACAGTGGTTTCTGCTGATAGCTATGAAGATTTCGAAGTTGATCCAGTCGATAAGAGACCTCGTAAGCCGCTTCGTGTTGTGGAAACCGACATGAAACAGCTTAGGAGGAAGGTAGTTAAGTTGCTCAAGATACAATGGAGTGATGATGATAACGACTGTACATGGGAGGTGGAAGAGAGGATGAAAGCAGCTCATCCTGAACTCTTCAAGGTATGGCCCTAAGGTGTCGTGTCATCTAACGACATTGTAACTTGTTCTAGTTTTAGAATTCTGCATGCTAAGCTAGAATTGGATGCATGGTTTGTTGATTGCTATGGATGGTAGGCATGCAGAATAGTCTTTGATTGCTCTGTTTGTTTGGAATTTCGGGGGCGAAATTCCTAAGGGGGAGAGAATGTAACGACCCGTATTTTTACGGATCGAAACATCGTAAAACAGTTGACATTTGGTCGCATTGTTGGTAAGTCGTCCAGAGTCTAAGTCCTAGGTCGTATGAAAGCTTGGAGCGACCTAAGGAAGATGGAGAGTTATGAGGTAGGCGACTTAGTGAAGTGGAGCGACCTAAGGATTAGAACGACCTAAGGAGTTAGGTCGTGTGATAGTTAGGTCGTTTAGAAGATAGGTCGTGTGGTGGCTTAGGTCGTGGGGTAGGTTAGGTCGGTTGGAGCGACCTATAGGATGTTAGCGACCTAATGTTTTGAGCGACTTAAGGGTTTATAGCGACCTATAGGAATTAGCGACCTATAGGAAGTTGGCGACCTAAGAGAGTGAGCGACTTAAGGATAGGCAGCGACCTAAGAGAGTTAGCGAGTTAGCGTAGTTAGGTCGTTAGACGACCTAAGGAGTTAGGTCGTAGCCTGGCTAAGTGTTAGGTCGCGTGTGTGTGTTAAGTCGTAGGTTTGTTAGGTCGTTAGGTCGTGGCATTGTTAGGTCGCGAGGAAGCGTGTCTGTGTTAGGTCGCAGGAGTGTTAGGTCGTAGAAGCGGTCTGTGTTAGGTCGCTAGGTTGCATCCTCGTTAGGTCGTAGGTCGCAAGGAAGCGCGCATATGCTAAGTCGTTAGGTCGTATAAGCGCGCATGTGTTAGGTCGTTGGATCTATAAGTCGCGCGCTTGCACTAGGTCGTAGGTCGTAGAGGCGCGTTGTTAGGTTGTGGGTTTTTAGGTCATAGGTCGTGGACGACCTAATTACGAGCATACGACCTAAGGGGGATTTCAGCCTATAAATAGGAGGGTTTTTCTTCACTTTTGGGATCCGGATTTTGAAGCGACGAAGTGCTGCCATTTTGAGAGCTCGACTTCTACACTTCTTCACTTATTTTCTCCACCTTGATTTAGTACTTCCTTCCATCCAAATCGAAGATCAAATTGAAGATTCAAGAGCTTAGATTGAAGATCTTCATCCATCGAAGAGAGATTTCATCGTTTGAAGCAGATTGGTGATAGATCGAGTTAGATCCTTCGCTGTCCAAATCTGAAGTGGGTTCCTTTTAAGGTGTTTAGGTGATTTGGTGAGTGGTGATTATCTCTCACACGGATCCAAAGGAGTATATCAGATTGTTGGCTTGATTTTGTGCTAAAGTAGTGATTTTCATGCATTTTCCTAATCCTAAGTATAGATCCATATAGATCCATTGTTCATAATGATTTGGCATCCATTTTACTACATATTAACCTATGCAAGTTCATTCATCAAGATTATAGAGATATTGCTCATGTTTTCATGCTTGTTAGACTTTTGACTCTTTAATTACGAAATTGCCATTATTGTTATAATTGTCTATTTAGATCATATTTGAATGCTTGTTTACTTGGATTAATTTTTGATTTGATTGATTGCTATGAATTAGATGATTGATGATTTGATTTAGACCGAAGATGATTCAAAAGCTAAGGGAAAGGCTCTTGAATTGAAAAAGCTGCTCGTGGCATATGTAGCGGATGATGAAGCTCATATGGATAGATTTGATGATGATGTTGAGATGAAGCTTTGCTATGATGATGATGAGGTGAAGTATGATATGAGATAGCCTTGGTCTAATCCAGACGGGATCATTCCAAGCAGATTGATAACTCGGTGAAATGGTTCGGGTTTGAGGATAATGGTTTGCTCGAGAGGCGCTTGAGCTAGTATGGAAATAGTCGTCGAGGAGGATGACTAGAAGGCTGAGATATCATCGTTGTTGAAGGTTCTAGCATGCTCAAAGCAAGAGTACGTTGGGAAGATTCGATAGTCCCTGAAGGCTACTGATTGGTAGTCAAGTACTCTGGGCAGATTCGATAGTCCTAGGCATGGGTCACGATGACGTGCGGAGTTATGTCTAGAACCGGGGTTTCCATTAGCCCTTGACGGACGGATGAAATAAAGAGCCGGTCATTCAATTAACGATGATATCGAAGCAATGATAACAGTGATAGCCAGAGTCATGGATGTTTGGTTGTATCGTCATTCGGTCTCAAGAGCGGTATTTTCTGGGTGCTTATCTGATCTTGGTTTAGGCCTTGGGGGTTTGTACTTGGAAAACATCTCCCTTGACTCGAGTGATAATTGCTTTACTTTAAATTGTATGCTTTGCTATGTTTGCTTCTGCTTAGTGTGTGTCTGGGGGCTATCACTGCAGAAAGAGGTGGAGTGGGAGGGTTGGATTCCTATTCCTTTTTCCTTTATGCTCTTTTGGTATGTTGTTAGTTAATTTACCGCTCACTAAGACTGTTGTCTGACTCAAGGCTTTATGTTTTAACTCTTATTGCCTTGGGCTGTTCATCCATTTTGGGACGGGTAGACTAGGTAGCAGGTGACAGGTGCTGTTCTTGCTTTCCACGGTGCTGATGTCGAAGACGAGCTGAAGGCTTGCATATTATCTTCTTACTATATGTACTGGATGTTCCGCTGCTTGTATATTCTATGAGTGTTATGTAGCGAGGCTTGATGTATTGACTGTTCAGATGTTTGTATTCAACTATTATGAAGTTTTATTGATGAGATTCTATTCTGTGAAGCTTCACTATATATATATTCTATTGTATTTTGTCCATGCGCTGTGAGTAATACGATAGATTCTGTTGTTTAAAGTTACCCTGGCAATCGTCCATGGTCGCCTGGCACACTTTACAGCGCACTATCTCTAGGTTCGGTGCAGGGGTCATGGGCGGTCGTCACATCTATTCTTGGATCGATCTTTTTTTGACGGAGGAGGATGAGGAAAAAGCCAGTAGAACTTTTGAGAGAGAGGATGATAGTTGTTTTAGTTTGGAATTAAGAAGGAGGAGCTCTCGACCTGCTGTTATAATGTTTTCTACGTCCAACGTATCTCTGATACGTCGGACGTAAAAATTCAGTCCGCAGAAAACTCTGGGAATTTGAACGTTGAACCGCCTCTTCCCCAACCGCTGACTTAATTTTTACGTCTGACATATCGGAGATACGTCGGACAAAAAAATTCGCCAACGATTATCCCCCTCCAATCGCTTGTCTGCGAACGCACCCTTAACCTTTCTGCAATATTTATGAATCTTATTCCTTGATCACTTCATCCATTCTCATATCTTTCATGCTGTGGCATTTTTTCTTACAGCATGGTAGGTTTGAAAATAAATCAAAGAGCAAAAAAAACAATTGGAAAGTATGTAATAGGTCTGTCAATAATTTCTTTGTTAACCCAAAATATGCTAGGCAAATAAGTCCTGACTAATAGGAGACGTGGATAGCCTTATGTTAACCCACAAGAAGTATGCGAGTCCAAAGTGAAATATGTATGTTCGTGATTTCGGTTCTTGAAAAGAGAAGCTATGTACATGTCAAAAATACAAGTACACAAAAGTCATATATAAGTCATAATCCCATCATAGTCAAATACCTTCATTCACTTGTTATATGCTATACAAACTTTATTATTCAAGTTCTTATGTGCAAAAGTCACCAATTTACAATAGGCTTTACAAATTCTCAATTCAATTTAGGGTTTACAAATTTGAGAATGTAAGAAATGAGATGAGAAATTTTGCCTCCTCTAAGTAGCAATGGGGTCCGTATTTATAGTGGTAACGGTAGGCGGTATGGTCGTCACGTGTCCATTCGACATGCGGTATGTCTTCTTGCTTGAATCACTAATATACTATACCTTCATCATTGGTACCCATCAGTAAGAGATATCTTTTAACTCCAAAATTCTAGATCCCTATCATGGAAACCAAACTTCTCTTCAGTATCGATGTACTTCAATACCATTTGCCTTTAGGATTTCGATAACGTAACTTTCTCTTGGTAGCTACTCGTTATCTTTCACTATGATAAGCTTTTGGCAATAAGATTAGGGTATCGATTTGTCATTCTTCGGCTAGATACGGCATCTTCCTACCTTGTAATATTTCAAATTGTAGCAGTTCTGTAACTCCGCCCGGTTGTTTTCAGGTTTGATAGCCTTTGCATTATAGAGACCTGATATTTGTTGATATTTGACACCACTTTGGTTTGTTATGTGTCTGATAACTTGAGAAGTTGTCAAAGCATGATATCTCCTCTACTTGACATACTCGACAACCATTATGCTTGTTGAGGCTTATAGTTTAACACCTTCCTTTTATAGCTAGATATTCGATACCATGTTATGGCTTCGTATGCCTCATTTTCTTTTCATTCTACAACGTCATTATGTGTTGTAGAAGCTCGTCCTTTAATTTCATTTAGGTTTGATAACTCTTTGTGTTGTGGAAACTCGGCATCCCTTGTTGCTTAAGCGCCCGGCAGCCTTGGTTGTGGAGGTTCGCTATCCTTTATTAAACCTCAATTACTTTTCTTTCTTTATTATTCAACATCTCCTGTTATCTTGGGACATGGCATGTCTCTCTAGGCATTCGATATCTTTATTTATGGTAATAAGGACCATCATGACTCAATCGCAAGGACAAGGCAACAAGGAAAGAGGATCAAAAGATACCATGAGGAAAATCAGAAGGAAAATACAGGTTTTGAGGAAGCTAAGTAAATAGTTTGGTAGTACATCAAGACAGACGGTTCAGCATAAGCGCTTCCTAAATGTTTCGGTAGTAGTCAACTACCCAACAGGAAAATCGGTTCGATAGACTAATACCGAACAGAAAAAATGTTCGGCATTTCTTTACCGAACCAATTGCAACCGAACCAAACCGTTCAAACATGGAAAGTGAAAGTTGCTATGTGAAACGACTTATATAAATGGGAATGGTCCATAATATGGAAAAATATAACTTAGGCTAATAATATAAGCAAACTAAAAGAAAACAGTAAATTAAAGATTGCACAAGCAATTTTTTTACTAGTTCGGACTTCCCGTCCTATGTCCAGTCTCAAACTTCTTATGAAATTACACTAACCAACCCTCACTTGACCCGAAGGAACATGTATCTATAACACTACCTGAACAACCGAACATGACTTCAACCTTTGCTTGAATATCTCCAACATGAATTCAGCTATAAAAGGAATAATTCCAACTTTTGGTTTGATATATTCTTTTACAATATGTATAAGTCACTCTTCGGTACATCCTTCCTATAATATCCTTTGATGATTTGTGATTTGAATGTGCAGTGATATAGGAAGTAGAGAGTAGTTTTTGATTGCTTTTGATTTCAAGAAAGCAATAGATCGATTATAAATTAGAGAGCAAGAGTTAGTGAAAACCATAAACAAGTTCGATATATATTTATAGTAGTGAAAAGATATGCTGAAAAGTGATGATTGTTCAAGACATCACAACTTTTTATAAACAGATGTTTCTTTTTAGGAATTGGTGTCCGTTTAAAAATATAGTCATTTAAAATATCTCAGACGTCTAAGTTGAAAGGTCAGACATCTAACTCTCCATTTTAAAAACATTTTAAAACAAGGTCAGATGACTTAATATTGGGGTCAGATATCTGAACATATTCCAGAAAAGAATACGTTAATTTTTTATTTAGTTCAGACGTTTAGCCATTATATATATAAAAAATCCATTGTTCATGGTCAAACATCTGACTTCATAGCTCAGATGTCTGAATGGATTCAGGAAATAAAAATTAAAAGTATCTTAGACGTATGATTAAAAGGATTAGACATATGACTTTCTACAGAGTTTTTTCCTTAGAGTTTATAGGCAATTTTTGAATATTTCAAATGTCTTAGAAATTCATCCAGACGCCTAAACTTATATAAGTATTTTAGGTTTACTTTCTCAAATGTCTGACATAATGAATCAGAGGTTTTGATTTTGCTAGAAAGTGATTTAGACTTTGAGAATTTTATTTTATTTGATAATTTAAAATGATTTTTGAGTATGTGTGATCATCAAAGAATATTGTACAAGATTTCTAGACTAAAATGCAACAACTCACCTGAGATATGGTCTTCACTAATCAAGCTTGTCAACTATAGTTATTTTCCTTACTTTGCTCATCCACTGTAGTTGTTTACTTAAGCCTTCATAGTTTGAATTTCCTTGAAATATTCAACTTGTACAATATGTTTGAACTATATAGTTGTCACTTAAAAACCAGAAATGAAGGTTCTAACAGAAAGTGCCTATTTTTATTGGATTACATAGTCGGTCACTATGTATCTCATACCTATAAATACCCCTAGAGATGAACAGTAATGTCGGACAAGCTAGAGAGAACAAAACTACCGGACCAACTCCTACCTAACCGAATTGACTGGTAGACCGAACATGAAAGAGCGCTATTTTACTTTCCTTTAAGCAATCGATCATTGTATTTTGTATTCTTCATATTGTACTCAAGATTATAAGAAAAGCAACGACTACGGACAAGTGGATGTAGGAACTACTCAACCGAACCACTATACTTTTTTATGTTCTTTATTTTATTGCACTTTACTTTCAGTACTATATGTATCTGATTTGTTCTCTAAAATCTCTTAAACTACTTTTATAAAGCAACTGTGAAATATGCTCAGTATCCATGGTACTATAAAATGACTTGGAGGTGTTTTATTTTTGAGCAAATATTTTCAGCGCTTTCACTGAGAATCTTCTCAACATGCCTCTGAAATCAAAGAACAACCCTGGTTCTACTGGCGAAAATGTAGCAAACATAAGCACACCCATCGAACTACAACCGATCAGGTGATCATACAACCGATAAGGGTGATCATCCATTAAGCACTCCAAAAAAAGAGTAAATGTGGTTACCAAAAGGTGAACTTGATAGAGTCATGGCAAGTTGAATGAATGGTTTGCAGCTCAACAACAAGCTAATGGTTTGTAGTTTAACAACATGCCATGGGGGAATAGCTTATGATATGCTTAGGGCAGCAGCAAACCGCTGGTCATAACACTGCTGCAAAGGATAAATCCTGATATGGAGGGCCCAAAACGAGAAGAAGGTCGCATTCTGATAGCGGGTATGATCGAGAAAGTCATAGAGCTAGACAAAGATATATTGGAAAAATAGAGCATGTAAGTAAGCAACCCAGTCAGACCCTATGTAGTTAATATCGGATAATATCGCTGTTATATCACTGATATATCTCATATCGCTCCTTAGCCGATATGTTTTAAAAATTATCGCTTAAAATATTATTACCGATGATAGAGTTAGGGATATGCCCTAGGAGAAATTACGTAATTTGTTACATATATCTAACTCGATAACCAATCTTGCTCAAAATAAAATGTGTTATATTAATTAATTAATTTAATTAAAAGTATATTTAATAGAAAATCCATAAATGATATGTTTGTGATAGTGGTTACAAAGTGTTGTAACCGTGAGTAATTTATCACAATGAAAATAAATATACTAGCGTTCTCAGTCAAGATGCTTTGAGACTGGATATCGATGTATCTGTTAAGACTAGAGTACGTAACGCTCTCCAAATATTGGATGATGTATTACTCATGACTGCTGGAGGCACCTAAAGTTTACGTACAGATAGTTATTAGATAATTATAGAACGACTAGCTTGATAGTTTTCTGTTGGTTAATTTAACTAAGGCTAAAAAAATATCGATATGACTGATTTACACAGTTCTTACGACTTGAGACTACTATTGATCTTCAATTTGAAGCTCCGCTTTAATTATATTCAAATCATTCACGATGTCCATCGAGTGACCATAGTTGGGTCGAGTGGAAGTATTGGAAGTGAAACACTATTCAAGAGAGGATTCATCTCCTCAGCTATATAGGGTTAGTATCATAGGTCAACTCAAAGTCAAAATCTCTGACTAGAGTAGTTCGGTTAATAATAATTGTTATTATTGACCCAATGATTTTGTTTTTGGAATATGGAGTTGAATATGGACGATATTGGAATTTTAACCACTACTGAATTCGATAAGTCCAACTTGATATAATTTTGACAAAGAGAATTTATGTGAATAAAAGTCACAACTGGGTAACGCTTAACAAAGTGAAATTGGATTTTTCTAAAACCAAGTAAGCAATGAATTTGGGCAAAATGTCACACCACCTGCTAAGTGACGTGTGAACATTAATATTCAAATAGCTCGATATTAATCATTGACTAAATTTACACCTGACGAGTTACACAACCGAAACAATGAATTCTCCTTTGACCAAATGATTTAATTAGTTTATAATGGTTATAAATTAATTAAAATAATTAATATTTATAAAATATTAATTATAATTTGGAATATGATTTGAGAAATAAATATTACAAGATATGTTTATAAAAGTTATGAATATATCAACTGATATACGTTATTGATTAGCGATTAAATTGGATATAATTGTGTAATATTTTTACATGGGCTTAAATGGGTTTAATGTCCATTATAGAGGCTGTAATTTTCGACTAAAAACATGAAATATGAGACTATGGTTTGAGGGTTAAGGGGGCTTAGTTTTGATGGTTGAGATTGAAGGAAGAGATATATGATTAGATCCACCTTTCTTTCTTTTTTGTCTACATATATAAGCTCTCTAAACCTAATTAGATCTGACTTTTTCTTAGTCTCCTTCTTCATCATTTTAAAGGCAGAAAATTAATCCCCTCTCCAGAAAAAATTCTCAAATAAAATTCAAGATCCAATTACGATCTTATAGTTGAAGGTCATTAATTCAAGGATTAGCAACCCTTTGATGTGGAAAAGGTTTCAATAAGAGAATTCTTTATTTCAATGTGTGCTTTGAGGCTTTGGTAAGAAGGTATGTCCTTTTCTATATTGATAATGATTTTGATGCAATGTTTGATGAATATTAATTTGATTATCGTAATTTTTATGTATGTATTATTGTCTCGTTTAATTAAAATTGTTTATAAAGATTGAATTGTTTTTTGAATGATATGATTGGGTTTTTATTTTGATAAATCAAAATTGAAACTTGTTTATGATTTAAACCATATTTAAGTGTAGATTATGTTTTAAACATTCAAACTAAAGTGTAATCCTTTAGATCTGAAAGTTTGCATGTTCAAATTAACTAATTTTTCTCTTTATTTAATTAAATTAAAACTTAATCTATATATGTTTAAATACAACGTTTTATTTTAGATCTATATTTTCAACATTCAATTTAAAGTCCAATTATTTAGATTTAAAAAATGTCATGTTCATGTTGATTGATTAAATTATATTTTAAAGTTAAATTTGAAATTTATATAGAATTAATACAATGTTTTAATTATAGATCAACATTTTAATATTGCATAACAAAGTGTAATTTAAGATTTGAATGTTTATATATATGTATACATTATTTGCACTTGTATTGCATTAGATATTTACATATGAACAAAAGGATTTTGACAACAAATCAAAGTATTAAACTCGATTTCAATAACTATCTAATTTGTATTATTAGAAAGTTTTGATTGAATCTCATATATACATAATTAAATCTACATGTATGTGTTTATATAAAATTTATTTACTATTTTCAAATTGTCATAATATGAAATAGTTTCTTTTCTTTTAATTTAAATGAGGCAATAATATATACATACAATTTATTGTTGACTATTTATATTCTTATATTATGATACATATTGATTGTCATTTATATGTTGCACTAATTAAGTCTATCAAATGGAAAATTGATCAATCATCCTTGTCATACTTTATTTTTTTCCTTTTTAACTCCTATGTGATAACCATTCAACTTATGCTTACCTACATGTATACATATCTTATCATCTATTGATTACACCTTGTCATTATTTAATTATTTTGACATATCTTACCTACATGTATACATATCTTGTCTTTTATTGATTACACCTTGTCATTATTAAATTATTTTGACATATAATTAAAATGAATATATTTGATATATTCATACCCTTTCACATTCCACACTTAACTAAATTATAAAACAATGTCATAATTAATAAAATATGATTTTATTAAAAACAATATTAGATTTAGATCTAATAAAACCTTTAGAACTTCATAGGTTCTAAAGATCTAGAATTTTTTTAGATTTACCTTTTTTTCCGCTGCAGGTTGGCCCAGTTCCAACAATCGATATAACACCCGATGTTCGCCAATATATCACTTCGATATATTGTGTAAAATACACGATATTTTTTAGGAATATCATTCATTGTTGTAAGTTTTGGAGAAAGTAAATAACGACCCGCTTTTTCGACCCTCGAAAGCCGACACTTAATACATCCATGGTATTCAAATGACAAGCATCCAAGTGTCAAAAACGCAGATTGTTAGGGTAAAAAGAAAAAGAACAGGAAAATAGAATCTCACAGCGGAACAGCACATAATATAACAAAGATAGTAAAAGTTGTCACTCCAAAATGCATGGTATATCAGATTTAATAACATACCTCATCAACTTGGACAGTTATAACTTCCCGACCTTACAATTGTTGATGGGTATATATAATAATGCATCAAAAAATAAAAATACTACAGCTGGTGAACATCCAGCTCTGCTCCATGAGCTCCATGTCCTACCAACGACAACTTGGGAAAACTCGGTCTTACTCGGGCATTATAATAAAATAACCTCGGATCAGTCTGGAAAGCCAGCATGAGAAAACTCAAGAAATATAATGAACATATAATAATTCTGTGAGACCACGTCGCTAAACATGGAACGAGTTTTACCTTATAAGAACAACATCCGAGCATAAAAGAATGGACATAAATAATTAAACATAGCAAAGTGCGCAAGGCATTTCCCAATGGAATTAAGAAACAAATAAATTCAAATGTTTGAATCAAAAACAAGGAAAGGGAAATTTTCCAATAATGACTAGGAGGGTGCACCTCCCTTACCGAAATTATACCTCTAGAAAATATACTTGAGAAATACGATGGCTCTTGGACATGTCCGAGCCGGACCCAGCCAACCTTACTAAGAATCCGAGTATTTCACATCTCCGCGCGCATACCACCGAATCCAATCTAGAGTAGATGTGAAGATACCTTAATGGGAGCAACCCCACATAGCTTGGCTTCCACTTCCGCTTTGGTTTTAGTCATTTTCGACTAAGGATATCATCGCTCAAGTGAGCAACAAATCATCCTAGATTGATGAAACACAAAATGATAGTGGAATCGATAGTTAATAAATCAACTATTGGAAATAAAAATAATCGTATATGCAACTTGAATCTCTTAAAACATTTGACTCACACTTTTACTTGATTGTCACACCATAAATATTTGTAAAAACACTTTAAAACACTCTTTAAAATACTTTTTTTAAAGAGCAAATTATATTTCTATGTGTATTAAAAAGAAGGATAAAAAACAAATGTCATTAAAGCATTGTTTATTATAAACCCAAAACCAATTATACTTAGCTTTTTCTTTAAAACCTTCCATTCCAAAGATCTTTTCATTTATAAAATATCATTAATAAATCAACTTATTATTATCTTTAAAACAAAAATCCTCCAAAGATTTAAGAATATCAACATTTATTAAGTAAAGTAACAAATTATCTTAATAACTTTATGAAATCATTTATTATAACAAAAGTATAATAATCCATGAATTCTTTTATCAATTCCTAGAAAACATTTATCACAACAACGATATTGTAATCCATGTTTCCTTTTGTAACGACCCCGAAATTTAAATTTATTTAAATTAATAATTAAATGAATTTTTGAATTAAATTGAGTAATTAAATAAATTTTTGGATAAAATTAGTAAAATAAATCGATAAAATGGAAGCGAGTTTCCCCGACTCGATTTCGAGTGAATTTGAAAATAATAAATATATTGATATATATTCTATTTGAGTTTAAATTGTAAAATAAATGATGATGATAATATTAAGTTAAAATAGAAGTAAATGTTTGAAATAGAATAAATTAGAAATTCAATTATATTGTAAAATAATAAAATAACAAATACAACTTGAACAAAAGTTAAAATAAAAGAGGAATAAAAATAAGACAATAAAACAAAATGAATACACATACAAAAAAAATACAAAGTAAACAAAACCAGACCGTATATTCATATTCATATTCATATATTAAGTAAGACAAACCAAATACAAAGAATCTTCAGTCGAGAAAAAAAAATGCAGCCCCCATAACATTCTTGTATCAACCACCATACCCTATCACATCTCAGCCCATACATGTTGTACAAGTAGATAAATCCCTGTAAGCTTCTTTTTCCTTTGTATCAACTCTCTCTCTTCAGCTCATTCTATTCGAAACTGAAAGCATATTTTAAAAACTAAAACAAAACTGAAATGATAAGAAAGAAGCAACATCTATTTGCAACCAGAGATGCTCTTCATCAAAACATTGAAAAAAACAGAAAATAAGCATCACTGTTTTCAACCTCAAGTTCATTCAATCAGGAAAGAAAAAAAAAAGAAAAGCAATTGCAAATTTTCACAAGCCAGTGATATATCAAACTCTGTTGTTCTTCTCTGCTTCAACAAAACCAGGTGAGCAAACTTCTTTCCCTTAAATTTGAACTTCTTCTTGTTCTCTGCCTTATTCAAGATCTAAGTGAGTAACAATTTTTACTAAATGAACTTTAGTGTTAATTTAGTTGCTTGTTTTTATACTGGAATTAAGTGTGTTTGCATGCCATAATTAAAGTTCATTACTGGTATAACATGTGAGTCACATTTTGATAATTATTTAAGTTAAACATGGTTGCCTAATTTAGTATGATTTTTGTTGCCTGATTGTCTCTGGAAGTAAGATGGCCTGTGTATATTTATAAGAATGTTTGTGTGTATATGGATGAATAATGTGTGCACATATGCTGTTGTCTGTAATGTCTCTGTTTTCCAGAGTCAAGTCCAGTTTTTTTTTATTTAAATCCTCTACCTCTTGATCGAAGCATTGTTATGATTTAAGTTGTAAACAAAAATTATTTGTATGGTCATAAGTTTAAGTTTAAAAATTTAATTAGGTAAAAACAAATTTAAACTTGCCCTGGAAACTAAATGGATGGGAAGACAGGAGTTTTGTTCAAAATTTAAATCCTCTAATTCATAAATTTGGGTTGTATATCTGAAACCTTATAGGAAACATGATTTTTAAAAACAGAAAACACAATTTTTAACATTGAATTATGGGAGTAGTTCATGTTGTTCTCGAAATGGTGTTTGGGGTGTTTTCTGGTGAACGAGGCGATAGGGATGGTCAGGGTGGTTGTTGGGGGAAGTAGAATGATCTGGAACTTTGGCAAAAATGTCAGATGGTGGATCAAGAGGTTGTGGTGGCGTAAGGAGGTCGATCTTGCCTGTAACCCTAGTTTTTCTGGGTAACGAAAGTTCGATCACCATGGCCAGTGTGGGTGATCGAGCGCAACGAAACTCCGGGATATGGTGGCGGAGGAGTTCGTCGAGGTGTGGACAAGTTTTCACGTCATCTGATGATCGGGATCGCCTGGACGAGGAGGTTTGGTCAGAGTTGCTTTATCAGGTGGAGTTCGAGAACGCTCGAATTCGACTGAGGGTTCGTGGCGCAGTTTCGTGGGCCGGGTTCATTCTGGTGGTGGTTCGCCGAGTTGTCTGGAGGGTAGCCAGAGGTAGCGGCGGCGGGAACTTCGTGTGCACGTGCACCATAACTGATCTGGTATCAGTTCATGTAGTTGGGGAAGAAAGAGTCGACTCGAAGCGGTCTCGTGAAAACTGAATGTTGGCTCGGGTGGATTGATAAAGGCCTCGAAGTAAATAAGGGCTGTCTCGGGTTGTTGTTTTTCACAGTTTAACAATACCCAGATTTTAAATCGAGTGCATACTCGGGTAAAACGTGGTTTGGCTCGGGTAAATCTGTATTTTTCTCGAAGCAAACATAGGGAAGACTCGGGTAAATCATTTCATGTTTTACAGTAACCAGTTTTTCATAGTTTTAAGTTTTTGTTTAAATTTAAACAAGATTAAAACTGAAATTTAATTAAGTGTTTAAATCCAGATTTTTGAAATAAAAGAAAAGTTTTAAATTTAAATACTTTTAATAAATTTAAATATTTGAATTTAAAGGGTTTTGATTTAAAATCCTCTTCATGGCAAAGTGTTTTTAAATGTGTAATTTAAGATGTTTAAAAAGTTAGTTTATAAAATGATCAAAGCTTAATTTATGAAGTAATTAATAGATGATTACTTAATGTAATTTATTGAATAATGATTTGAAATTTGAATGAATTGATTGTTAAAAATCAAAGGATCAATTAATAACGGTGATTAATTAAAATTAATTCAATAATTAAAGATTCATTGATTCATTGATTTAAAATTGATTAGTTAATAATTAAGGGTTAACTAATGAATTTGAAAAGGGATTTATTTCAAATAATTTGTAATTAAATTATGATAATTAACCCGGATTAATAAATTGATACATCTGATTTAAATTAATCAGTTGATTTATAAATTCACTTGTGAATGTTTAGATTCTATTGAATGTTAAATTGTTTGATATTTCCTGATATGTGATGATTGTGATATACCCTGATTTGTGTTTTAATCTATGATGTAATTTATTATCTGTGATATTTATATATCTGTGATCTGTGC
The DNA here is from genome assembly GCA_030737815.1 of Allium fistulosum. Taxonomy (NCBI): domain Eukaryota; kingdom Viridiplantae; phylum Streptophyta; class Magnoliopsida; order Asparagales; family Amaryllidaceae; genus Allium; species Allium fistulosum. The sequence goes on along the minus strand of CM060905.1, from coordinate 1,170,215,121 downwards.
CTAAACGATAAGCGATATAGTTTATATCGTTTATCAACTATACCTTGTATTTTGATCTGTGATGATTCATTGTGTTGCACTATTGTGTTAAACCCCTGGACCGCACTTTTACACACACAAATATGGATTTCACGTGGAAATCGGTTAAGTCACAGATAATTTGATTTTGATATTTTTGAAATTGAAATTTTAATTTCAATTGATTTTGAAATTGGAAATTTGGGTTTAAAGTGAAAAAGCTTTTGAAATGGAATTTCAAAGATAAAAGTTATTTTGAATAACTTAAACGAGTTTTGAAAATTTAAATAATTTGATTTAAATTTGAATTCAAGTTTGAAAATTGAATCTATGATTTGGAAACTAGGGACTAAAGATGATATAAAATGTGTTTGTATGAATTAAACCATTTTAAAAGTATAAGTTGGGAATTTGAATTTAAACCAAGAACCTTAACTCGTATGAATGAATCAGATTTCCAAATTGAAAACTGTTGTTTTCGAATGATAAAAGCTTTCAGATAAGAAATGGAATTCCAGTTTAATTAAAGGAATTTCAAGATTGAATTGAAATTTGTTTTTTTCAAGTTATGAATGAATTCTTTTTAAAAGCTATGAATTAAATCTGTTTGTTTTTAACAGATTTAAAGGTGATGTTTTGTTTAAACCCATTCGAAATGAAACTGTTTGGAAAGCTATTAGTTAAATCCTTGATTTAAAGATTTAACGAGTTAAATTGAAAGGGAAATTGATTTGGAAAATCTGTGAATGAATCTTTGTGAAATTAAGTGAACTTTGTGAATTGAATCTTTTTGTTTAAAAAGATTAAAATGGTAATTTGTTAAACCATTTGAAAAGGAAATTTGGGTTTAAGTTGTGACTTAATTGAAATCCCAATATCCGTATGTTTTTAAATATTTCGCTCACTATTTGGGTTAGCCGGGAAAGGACCTTTGGGTCGTATAACTCATTCCGAATAGTGATACGTCGTATACGGATAGCATTTGAAGACCGGTGTTGAAGACCGGATATTTTTCGAAAATGAAAGGACAACCTGTCGAATGTCTCTGCACTGAGTCGCGCCGGTATAGAGATTTATATCACTCTTTTGTGACGGGAAGTCCGGACGTGATTGGAAGTTATCCGGAATTGCAAGGGCTTCGTGAGAAGTGCCTTCGGTTCTGTTCGAACCCGGAACAGACTTGTATGGATACATGTCTGACATTACACTTTGAGATATAAAGCCGATTTCTTTCAAATACATTTCTGTTGGTGGCGGAGAATTTATTCTCTTAGCTTAACACCCTTCTCTGAGACGTACGAGCTCAGAGGTTATGTAGTAGAAATTTATCAGCGATATATCCCAATTTGGTAATGTGGCATGCTGAGTGTTGCTGTGTGATGATCAGTGTTTGATCATTTGCGATATGATCATTTATTTGATCTTATATCTTTGTGATCATAGGTTGATCATTTGTTTGACCCGAAGCATGGCTTTGTGACAAAGCGTAGCTTTGTGGACGAGACTTCGTCGAGCCTCACACCCCGGAAATGGTCAAAACAGGAAGGATGCAGCAAGGTTCTAGGGAGTAGCGCCCCTTAGTGTATGTCATTCCTTCTGGATAAAGGTGGTATCATGGTATGGAGCCCAGATACTTAACCTCTGTGGTTACTGCATTATTATTATTATGTGGTTGTTGGAAATCGAGGATCCTCGGGAAGATCGGTGACGATCGGGGGATGGCATACGCGTGTCAGTAGTTACCTACTTTTGCAGAGGTAACCCGGCCTTGTGTTGGCAGAGATCTAACCGTAATGTTAGGTTATTTCTCGGGTCGTCTATTCCAGGGACGTACCCATCGTGGATAGGAAGTTCCTTAGCCTGATCATTTGTTGGAAATCCAAAGAAACAATACGAGACTTGTACGGTTTTAGTTGTAGAACCTATCATTCACTTATGGTGGTCACCACTATTTGGATGGTAGCTATAGTAGGCATAAGTGCGGAATGCCTATGCTGGCTAAGATTGATATTCTATTTTCGAAATGTTTTTCTACACTATGCACTAATAATAATATCAAAATGATTTGATTTTGCGTAGTAAGCATCTTTGACTATCATAAGAAGAAATCTCCTCCAATTCTGCGTTTGCATTGTGTGTGTGGTGGGAGGTCTTATGGTAGTTTCATTTTCCAAAAGCATTGCGGTTTTCAATGTTTAAATTCTTTTGTGTTATTTAAAGATAAACTGTTTTTGTTGCTCACACCAGTCCCATGACTGATCCGGAGTTTATTGTTTCTTTCCTAAACTCTGGATGCTCAAAATTTTCTACACGAGCAGTCTAGAGTTGGGGTTTTCAGATATTCAGGTTTAGTAGATTATCTGGAGCTAGTTCAGTCTTTGGATCGGACTGCACTTGCTTATCTTCGTGCATCGTTATTGAGAGTTCGAGCTATTTCTGGATTGAAGCTTTGAAGATGGAGATTATCCGCTGCTGATGTTATCGTTTTCTTTTCCGCTGCTATTTGTTGTATCATATCTCTGATGTATATTGATATTCATTGTATCACTCTGTTGTATCAGATATTGTATATCAATGTATTATTCATTTATTCCGCTGTGTTATGTACTTAATGTTGTTATAAGCTCCCGAGAACCAGATTCGGCATTTGAATCTTCGGCATTTTGAGTACAAGTGAAGTACGGGTGCCGATTTTCGAAGGTCGATTTTTGGGTCTTGACACCTTTTCACTTTAAATAAACTCAAAAATACTTGAAATATAATTTAAATCGTCCATTTCAAATATTACTTAGAAAATCTCAAGTTTAAAGTATATAAAAATCTTAAAATCATTTTCTTTCCTTATTTCGAAATAAAACTTCTTCTTCAATAATTTATATTAAATTATTTAAAATATATATAAATTTCAAACCACTTTAAAAAATTTAAATATATGTTAGAAAAGTTCACTAAAAGGATTGAAGAAGGAAAATTCAAGTTTAAAACCATATTAATTATCCCAAAAGAAAATTAACCAAATTTATAATCTTATTATAAATTCAAAACAAATTAATTATCCCAAAAGAAAATTAATCAAATTTATAATCTTTTTATAAATTTAAAACATTAATTATCCCAAAAGATAATTAATCAATTTATAATCATTTTATAAATTTAAACAATACTTATCCTTTATTTCAGAATTCTCAAAATACTTTAAAATATAGATTAAACAACTTTCAAAGCATAAAAAACATGACCAAACATTTATTTTATAGAAATACAAGCACAAATTCAACACATATAAAGATTTAAGGAGATGATATTTCATAAATGATCATATAACGATAATCACTATAGCGACACTTACACAAATCAAATAGTATATCACAAATATTTTAACCAAACATTAATATAAGTAATATAAGAATACAAGTAAATCAATATTGGTGAGAAACCCCTTAGGGTCTCTCTACAAAAGTCCCTTGTAAATCACACATATGTATGTGTATTTTTCGAAGTGTTCCGTAATGACCAATTCACTACATGCACTTTGACTTCCTCTTGCCTTTGTTCCATGCAACACAATGGTTATTTATGTCATCTGCTTCCAAGTGGGAATCAAATCCAAACAAACAATAAAACAACAATATATAAAATATCATCCAAGCATTAAAGAATAATTTATGGTAACATAGATATCATATAGTTTATTTAAAGGTGAGTAAACTCACCAAAATTCCAGTTGACGCTTTCACGTTCCGGTTTGATCTAAAATCGAATGGCATTCGATTTTAGCTCAAAATTCTACTAGCTCCAAATTCAACAAAACAAACTCCAATGCATTGATAACATCGATACGAGTCCAACACAAAAGACCGCGTCTAAATCCGACCTCATATGAGCAAGATATTTATTTTATAAGAATTGGATTTACAACATTAATTTATTGATTAATTACTTAAACTAATCACTCACACGAATCATGATTTAAACCCTAATCCTCCTTCATTCAAAACCCAGTCGGCCCCACACTTCGCACACCATCGTTGCCATAGGCCATCTCCGGCTATCGTCGCACTCTTCCAATCGGAAGCCCCAGCCAAGAGCAACCCGTTGCCACCAACCTCGCCACCTGCCATCACCTATAGCTTGAGAACAAACTCGAGAAAGGTTTTCCTTTCATCTCCAAATCTATGCCGCCACACTCCTCCACGACTGTAACACCCCGTAATTTGGCATTAGTGATTTAATTAGTTTGTTAATTAATTTAGCCCGAAAAATGGAATTTGTGCAAATGATGGAATTTATCTATAAAACTTGCACCATTGCGTTCGTGGCGAAATTCTGAGCAACTTTCATATTTGGAGTTTTGCGATCGGAGTCCATACGAAGAAGTTATGGACGAAAAACGAATTCGGAATGAAAATAAATAAATAAATCAAAAAAATTAACTAAATTAACCAGGGCCCACAGGTTGACCCACCATCATGGGCGGCCAATCATGGGCAGTTGACAAAGGGTGGTCGATTGCTCCTTGCATGGCGGCTAGGGTTAGCCTAGGCCCAAAGGTCCGGATTTAATATATTCCAATCTGACGGTTGAGGTCGATTCTTACGCCTATAAATTTAGGCCTGACCCTCCTTCCACTTCTCTTATTTTCTGGAGATAGTTGCGAAGCTCTGCCATTTTTTATTCTCCACTTTCTTTCTAAATTATAAAAACAAGATATTTATATCTATATTCATACAATTGGAGAAGAATAGAAACGTGATAAAAAGAAGAAATGAAGAGAATTAACTATACGCGTATTTAAGGTAGTTTATATATATTTGTATATCTCCCGATCCCAAATCTCTTCTCAGATCTATAATTTTAATATATGTATATACCCTTCTTATGCATATTTCTTGGATTAAAAAGGATTTAAAGATGAATTTAAAGTTCTACTTTAGATTTGGAGATTTTGATCGCTTTTAAAAGTTGAGTGGGAAATTTTATATATTATTTATAATTTTAAATCTATTCTGTTGGAATACATTTGATTTTTATATCTAAATCAATTTTATTTGTGAATTGCAGGCTTAAATTATTATAGAAAAATATTGCCTACATTTTCTTGTTTTAGACTTAATTTGAAATATGTTTACACCTTGATCTAGAAATTAGTCCCAAAGATATTAGAATTTGAATGATGTATATGTTATTCCAGATCTATACTTGGATGTAAATAGGATTTTTTGGATTATTGCTCAAATTTGTGCTAAGTTGCAATTTTTCCATAGTTTAATTTGTGCGAAGAACATCCGTCTGATTTTTATAAATTTGTTAACTTCTTCCACTTTTGATTTGAAAAGGCGACGCTTTATTTAACAAGGAATAAAATAAAAAGGGAAGAGATGTGTAAAGTACATGTTTGTTCTCTATAGTTTACATTGTTTATTGCAAATAAAAAGAAATTACCCATTCCTTGTAATTTCAAACGTAGTAAATCTTTCCTTTTGTGTTAAAACTAATTTGTGGAAATCATAGTGGAAAATCTTCCTAAGGAATTTAATTCTAGCAAATTAAATATGGAAAACATATTCTAGTTACATATTTATAGCTAGAATATATTTGGATAAGGATAAGTAGTTTATATGTATTTGTTGTGTTAATAAAGAAGAACTACGTTTATACATGCGTTATTTATGTGTAACATTCATTAGTTATTATTATATTTAGAAAAGAAAATAGGTAGAATTTGGAAATGCAGTAATTCCTATTAATGGATAATAAATTAGGAATTGCCAATAATTAATAGGAAATAAAGGACTGTAACTCCAATTAATGGGCAATTAATGGAAATGATTTGGGAGCTAGAATTAATAAGGACAAATGGATAAAAAGGGACTGATAAAAAATGGAATAGATATAAAAAATTACTAATTTGAACCTAGCAATCATACATAATTGTCTTAGGAAATGTCCACCATGATTTTGTGGACAAATTGACATTTATGAGCATAAAAGGGGGATTTATGGGTAGATAAGTATTTAAGGTAAATCTTATTGCCTTAAATAAAAAAGGAATTAGTAAGCTAAGTCCAATGTCTACCTAAGATAATATAAGTAAAGACTTAGAATGGTTAATTGGACTTAGTAGGTTAGTGATGCGAGGTCAGTAAAGTCACTCGACGGAAGACTGCTCTTCACTTTGAGGCTACCAACAGTCGGGTGCACTTACTACTAATGTGAGATATCATTAATCCTAGAACCCGTGATGACGTGAGAGATTGGCCTTCTTTCTTAATTGTAAAGTACTAAATGGTCGAAATTTAGATTAGAAGCGGTGAGGGATATCTCCATATGGGTTCGCTTCTGGTTTGAGGTATTAAGTGGCTGTAGGGTCCGTCTCTCTCCTAAAAGGAAGCATTAAGTAACCTAGTGAGATTCCAAATAAATAAGGATGTCTCTAAAAGGGTTTACTTCGGTGTGGTTATTTTAGGGTCCACCTCCCTATTGAAAGAAGTAACCTAATGAGATTCCATATTTATAATTAAGAGTGATGGTGGATATCTTGGGAAGGTTTCGCTTTGGGTTTAGGGTATTAAGTGACCGATCTAAGGGTTCGCCCAAAAACAAGTATTAAGTAACCTAATGAGATTCCAAGCGATGTCAGTTAGATAGTACTAGTGAGGAGTCCACCTTGGGGTTAGGTATTAAATGACATAGGTCTACCTATAAATAGGTGTTAAATGGTCCGGAGTCTGCTTAGTCCTTATTAATAAGTTATTAAGAGGCTTGGGTACCATCTCTCACATTGCTAAGGCCGTAATAACGATAGTACTAGTGAGAAGTCCTATAACACCCCTTATCTTGAGGCCCGAAGCTAAGCACTACAGATGTTGTAGTCATCCATAGTAATAACTTCCGGTGACAAAACACGGTAATGTTAATGGCATCCATAATATTAGAAGCACATGAATATGACATAAAATCAACATAGAATTAAAACAGCTTTTCTGATTACATTTCAATTCTATATTTCATATTCAGTTACATAATCCAAAACGATTCATAGGTTTTGATCAAATATAATTATTACAAATTACGCTAAGAGCGACATATGAAGATGCCCCTTTGGATGATCAGAGTACTAAATAGACATATCATTATAATACAGCACAGCGGAAATAAAACTAAGTAGCTCCTGACTTTGCCTCCTACACATCTTCGGAAGCTTATTCGTCCAACCTGTTGAGTCAAGATTTTTATAGAGTTTTGATTTCTGACAAAGGGATAAGCCGTGATCGACAAAAAGAAGTTATTCATTGTTTTAAAGAGACACAAAGAGCTCCATACATTAGAGGTTGATTATTTGGTATGTTAGTAGTGTTATTTATGTTAAAATCTATCCTCAAATAATCTCATACCTTCAATCTTTGAATATAAATGTATATATGTATGAGTGCACATTAACTGTGCAGTCTGGGCTAAATCGGTCGACCGGTTTAAACAAGGCGGTCGACCGTTTCTGCCCAGAATGCACAGATAACGTGCACAAGTGTACATAACGTATATATATTCAAATTCCTGTCTACTGGTCCATTTTGACCCGTCGACCGTTTTCAAACAGAAAGCAACCTTTCGTATAGACACTTCCTTTTCTTCAACGGTTGCTTCTCTTTCTCTTCACCAATGATCATGACCTTTGTTTGTACCTTTTTCACAAAAGGTTGCAACTGTTTATTTCTTATATAAACATCATGAAATCATTATTTCAATTAACCAATTCTATTTACTCTATTCTCTATTCAATTGATCACTATCTTGAACTCTCAAGCGCTCAAATTGCTCATATTCTATCATATATCGTTTTGAATCCTAGAATTTATTTAACATTATTTTGATTCAATACGATATCCACTTCCAAATCTTCATATATACAAATATTCTATTTGAGGATAAGATTATAGGAAGTTTGTACTACAAGTGACAAATCTGTGTTAGCAAGAACACATACAGTCAACAAACAATTATATTCATCTTTGTTGAAGTCCTCGGTGTTGTAAGAGGCAAGTGTTGAAGTCCTCAGTGTATTAGAGGCGTGAAATCCCGTTCGTCTGCTCGGGTGTTGTAAACCTGTTCCTCTGGGTGAAGCGAGGTAGTTGGTAGTGAAAATCCAGATAGAAGTCTGGGACTGGACGTAGGACGGTGCTCTGAACCAGTATAAAAATCTCTGGTGTGATTTTTCTATTTTACTGAATTTTCTATTATCTGTGATTAGTCATATATTTGTGTGTTATACATCATATTACACGATCCGTGTGTACTATATTAGCCCATACACATTTTCATTTGGTATCAGAGCACAGTCATCATATAACCGTAACACAGTTATTTGATATATTCTTGTAATATGGCAAATAACGCAAGTACTAGCACTCAAAACACCACTTACACAGAAGGTCAATCGACACAAAGACCTCCATTTTTCAATGGTCTTAACTATAGCTATTGGGCAACACGTATGTCATTCTTTATGCAATCAAATAGTTATGATGCCTGGAATGCTACTCAAAAAGAAATAGTGAATCCAACAACTGATTATTTAGAATGGACAGCGGCTGAGAAAACGGCAGCAGCCGTAAATGCAAAAGCAATAAATATGTTGTTTTGTGCATTAGACCAAAATGAATATAACCATGTTAGTATCTGCACTACTGCATATCAAATTTGGAAAACGCTGAAAACCACTCATGAAGGTACTAACAAGGTTAAACAAGCCAAAATAGCCATGCTGAAAAGTCAGTTTCAAAATTTCAAAATGAAACCGAATGAGACAATCAATGACATGTATTCACGGTTTCAAACTATCCACCATGCACTTATTGGCTTAGGACAAAAGTATTCTGATTTTGATGTTGTTTCAACAGTCCTACATTCTCTGACTAGTGAATGGGAAGGAAAAGTATTAGCAATTGAAGAAGCTAATGACCTTTCCGTCATGAAGCCAGATGAATTGATAGGAAATCTAATGTCCTATGAAGCTAACTTGCAGACTAGAAAGGAACAAAAAGAAGAAAAGAAAAACATGGCATTCCATGCTAAAAAAGACAAAAATGAATCAGAGTCTGAAGATGAAGATCTGGCATTCATTGCAAAAGGTTTCAAAAAATTCCTAAAACAGTGAAAAGCCAGTCATTATAACAAAAAGAAATCTGGATCAAATAAACCAACATCATCCGCTATAGAATGCTTCAACTGTCACAAAAAGGGGCACATGCACAAGGATTGTCTGGAGCAAAAGAAGAAGTCCGAAAATGACAAATTAAAATATAAGAAGGACAAATCAAAGAAACGAGCATTCTCGGTAACATGGGATGATACAGACTCATCAGAAAGTGATAGTGATACGGAAGATGAACAAGCAAATGTCTGTTTCATAGCAACAGAAGATGAGGTACAAATTCCTTCATTTGATGAAGTACTTGATATTATTGCTGAATTGATAGTCAAATATAAAGACATAAAACGACAGTTAAAAGAAGCCAAAACAGATTTGAGTAGAGCAGAATTTGAACGAGATATGTTAAAAGACGAGAAGAAAATATTAGAAGAAGAACTTGAAAAACTTCAAGAATCATCATCTAATGTTGCCTCTCAAATATCTCTTTTGAGTCAAGAAATTGAAACTCAAAAGGAGAAAAATGATGCTCTCACTACTGAAAATCATAAGCTTAAGGCAAAAGTCAAAATTCTGGATCTAGAAAAGGCTAGTTTACAAACTAAGTTAGATGACATTACTCAAAATGTTTCTAACTTTAACAAAGGTCGAGAAATTTTGACAAAAATCATTGAAAATTCACAATCTGTTTCAAATAAACAAGGTTTGGGATATAAGAAACAAGAAACCAAGAAACATCTTGGTAATGAAAGGAAGAAGAAAGTACAAAAGACTGAAGCTAAGAAAAATCTTAGTTTATTATATTCCAAACCAAAACCAGTTGTGAAATTTCAGAAGAAAAATGTCAAGACTATCAAAATATGGGTTCCTAAAACAAATAACAATTTGATTAGGAACAAATATATTCAGAATTTCATGAATACTGTGCATCTTAATACTAATTATATATATAAAGGGGATACCGGACCCGTATGGGTTTGGACTCCTAAGACCTAACTCTTAGGACCCCATAAAAAGTGGGTACCATGGACTTAATTTTATTTTTTGCAGGTCCCACTTAAGAAAAGAGGAAAGTGGATATTGGACAGTGGTTTCTCGAAGCACATGACTGGAGACAAGAGCTTATTGACAAATATTACATACTCAAATGGTGGCTCCGTCACTTTTGGAGATAATTCAAAAGGCTATATCATCGGCAAAGGCGATGTGAGCAATTGCGGTACATCTAACTTACCTCTCATTACTAATGTCATGCTAGTTAGAAATTTGAAACACAATTTACTTAGTATTAGTCAGTTATGTGACAAGGGTTTTACAATTTCCTTTTCGGATAATAAGTGTAGTATTTTAGATAAAGACCATAATTTAGTTTTCGAAGGTTATAGAGACAGAAATGTATATATTCTGAATATGAATATTAATCATAATTCAGATATGTGTCTTGTGGCTAATGATAATGATCCATGGCTATGGCACAAACGCTTCTGTCATATAAACTTCAGAACTATTGACAAGCTAGCCAAAAACAATCTAGTTAGAGGGCTACCCAAAATGAGTTTTAAGGTTAACAACATCTGTGACGCATGTCAATTAGGAAAATTGACCAAATCATCTTTTAAATCCAAGAAAGTCATATCAACATTACAACCACTTGAGTTACTACATATGGATTTATTTGGACCTACTAGGGTTCAGTCAATAAATCATAGTCGATATGTGCTTGTAATTGTTGATGATTTCTCCCGTTACACATGGACAATTTTCTTGAAAAACAAAAGTGACACTTTCGATCATTTCAAATCTTTCGTCAAAAGAATTCAGAAATCAAAAGGGCTTAAAGTTAAAAATATAAGAAGTGATCATGGCGGAGAGTTTGAAAATAATGAATTTGAACATTTTTGTACAAAGAAAGGTATATATCATAATTTTTTCGTTTCCCAGAACTCCACAACAAAACGGAGTTGTAGAACGGAAAAACCGGACTTTACAAGAATGTGCAAGAACATTATTGAATGGAACCACCTTACCAAAACATTTCTGGACAGAAGCCGTCGCAACTGCCTGTTATGTTTTAAATCGTGTATCCATAAGACCTCTCACCAAGAATACTCCTTATGAATTATTTAACAAAAGAAAGCCTAAAATCTCATACTTCAAAGTTTTTGGTTCCAAGTGCTTTATTTTAAATATGAAAGACCAGCTTGGTAAATTCGATCCAAAGGCTGATGAAGGAATATTTGCCGGTTATTCGGAACAGAGCAAGGCCTATCGTATATTTAATAAACAAACCAAAACTATTGAAGAATCACTTCATGTCTCTTTTGATGAATTCTATCAGCATCCTCAAAATATATCAAATGATGACGAAACAATAGTCACTGATAATCCAATCATCACAAATGTTGATTCTGACTCGGAAATAATTATTGATAATATTCCTCAAATATGTGAGTTACAATCTCCACCAAGGATATTAAGAGACCATCCGGCCCAAAATATAATCGATGAAGTAACATCACAAGTCAGAACAAGGAGTCAACTCAACCAAATGGGTCATGTCGCATTTCTCTCAAATATCGAACCTAAGAATCCAAAAGAAGCTGCTACAGACGATTACTGGATCAATGCCATGCAGGAAGAACTAAATCAGTTCGAGCGCAATGACGTTTGGGAACTTGTTCCAAGACCAACTGATCAGTCAGTTATTGGTACTAAATGGGTCTATAAAAATAAGGCTGACGAACAAGGAAATATCACCAGAAATAAAGCAAGATTAGTAGCACAAGGATATAATCAGGAAGAAGGTATCGATTATGAAGAAACTTTTGCACCAGTTGCTCGACTAGAAGCTATTAGAATCCTATTATCTTTTGCTTGTCACCATAATTTCAAACTTTATCAGATGGATGTCAAAAGTGCATTTCTCAATGGATTTATCAAAGAGAATGTATATGTCGAACAACCACCTTTGTTCGTACATGAAAAATATCCTGACCATGTGTTCAAACTTAAGAAAGCTCTGTATGGTTTAAAACAAGCACCTCGTGCTTGGTATGAACGACTACGTAGCTATCTTATTAACTCAGGATTTTTAATAGGCAAAGTCGATCAAACTTTGTTTATCAAACATTCTCGAAAAGATATTCTAGTTATCCAGATATATGTAGACGACATCATCTTTGGTTCAACAAACGATAAACTCTACAAGGAATTTGCAAGTATTATGACCAAAGAATTCGTAATGTCTCATATGGGAGAACTATCATATTTTCTTGGACTTCAAATCAAACAACTTCCGAATGGTATTTTTATTAATCAAGAAAAATACTGTGGAAATCTTATCAAACGCTTCGGGTTAGAAAACACATCTGGTAAACCTACTCCTATGAGTACAACTACACATCTTGAAAAAGATGAAAATGGTAAGAACATTGAACAGAAACTATATCGAAACATGATTGGTTCTCTTCTTTATCTTACAGCAAGTCGTCCAGATATAATGATGAGTGTTTGTCAATGTGCATGCTTTCAAGCAGATCCAAAGGAATCACATCTACGAGCAGTGAAACGTATAATTCGTTATCTTAATAATACCAAAGATTTCGGTCTTTTTTTATCCAAACGAATGTCCATTTGAATTAGTATCATATAGTGATGCTGATTTCGGAGGCTCTCGAACGGATAGAAAGAGTACAAGTGGTACGTACCATTTTATTGGAAAATCACTTGTCTCGTGGTTTAGTAAGAAACAAAATTGTGTTTCACTATCAACATGTGAAGCTGAATATATATCAGCGGCTCTCGCTTGTACTCAAGTAATATACATGCAACAAACACTTCAAGATTTTGATATTCATTTATCAAATTCTATTATATACTGTGATAACACAAGTGCTATAAATCTTTCTAAGAATCCAGTGAATCACTCTAGAACCAAACACATTGATATCCGTCATCATTTCCTTAGAGATAATATCGAAAAAGGAAATATATGTCTCGAATATGTCCAAACTGATAGTCAACTAGCGGACATTTTCAATAAGCCTCTACTCGAGTCTAGTTTCATTAAATTACGTAGAGAGCTTGGTTTAATTTCTAGAAAAGAACTTGATAAGTAATCACTGATGTTATATTCTTAAGTTCTTTCTACCTTCGGATTATTTTTCTCAAAACTTTAGCCATTTTTTTCCGGCTATTGCTATATTAGGAAATTAAATATGAGCTTCTAATTTTTTCTACGGCCAAGTTTGCATGTCAATTCTTATCCACAAGCTTATATATAGGAATTTCTATATAAGCTTGACAAAAAATTCTTTTTTCATCTCTCCCTATCTGAGCCTAAAAGTTTATATAGTTCATTATGGCACATATTTGTGATGAGTGTGCTCAAAAGTCCCATATTTCGGTCACAAGTTCTGAGATGGAGAAATATTACTCTCCTGAAACTCCAAAACACAAATCAAAGTGTCATCACCAATGCATTCATACTCTTGGCAATACGCCAACTTCGAAATGAGCAAAGAAGGTGTTGTTTTGTTCACCCCGTACCAAAGAGAAGATCAATGAGATTCATCATTATCAAAAACATCAAATTGATCTTCAAAGACAGCTGCATTATGAGCAACAACTGACTTCGGAACGACTATCTCTTTTAGAAAGAATGGCATCATTTTTTTGTGGTTCAAACAAACATGGCATATACGAGCCAATGCCTCATGCACCTTCATCGTCTAGAAGCCCAAATTCATGGGATAAAAACTATGCTAGGAATGAAGGAGCAAAAGAAAAATGGTCGCCATGGAAACCACGCATTAACAATGTCAAAGAAGAGTCTTCTGATCATAATTCCTCTACCTCTCATTAGATTTGTTTTAAATAATATTATGTTTGCATTTTCATATTTGTTTTCATGAACTGATATATATATCATGTTTTTGAATAAACTAAATATTATATGGCACGAAATACAAGCAAGGAGCAGGAAAAACAACTCACAGGCAAACCAGTCGATCGGCAATATATCACCAGTCGACCGTTTTTGTCTCAGTATGAAAACGGTCGACCGATGGTTTCTCGGCGGTAGACCAGTTTCGCGCAGTTCTGTTTTTTTTAATAGGCTCATACGGTCTTTTTTTTACACCTCTTCATTTTTTTTCTCCAAACGTTTTTTTATGCAAAACCCATCATAACCCTAGAACTCAATTCTTCTACCAATCTCACCCAAAATGGCTCCTCCACAAAAGAAATTAAAGCAAGCTTCTACCTCCGAAACACAACCAATTGATCTCTCTATCAGGAAGTGGCTTGTGGATCCAATTGCAGTCAAAAGGTGGAATGAGATAAAGGATTTTACAATCCATCCGGGTTCGTTTGTTAAATTTTTAGATTTCTCTAGTTATCGTATTCTTAGCTTAGCAAAGGATGCCGACATTGAAAACCTAATTGACTTTGATCAAAACAATGTGGAAATTAACCATGTAATGATCAAGTTATTCTATGCTAACCTAAATTTAGAGAAAAACAAGCCCGAGAATCCCAATTATTGTCTTTGGTCCGTTGTTTGTGGAAAAGAAGTGTTTATCTCATGTGATAGGATGGCAACCGTTCTTGGTTCTTCGTTTATCGGTGAAAGATTCTCAAGTAATTTTTGCAATGTCCATGTCCGTAATCAAGTTAGCCATCAATTTATTGAAGATGACACTAAGTCTATTGGTTTACGGCCTTCTGCAAGAATTCTTCATCATACTCTTATGCACTCTCTATTACCGAGAATAGGAAATTTTGATGTCGTATATAAAGAAAATTTCAAGGCATTATACTCAATCTATGGGGGTATTCGTATAAATTGGATTGGTATGATCTTTGATGAGATCTTGCAAGTAAATGATTGCACTAGGCCACACTTGTTCTATAACGAGTATATTATGCGTCTCTTGCTTGATTGTGGCATTGAACCTCCCAAGTCTTCAATTTCCAAACCAAAATCCATCAACAAAGCATCGATTAAAAGAATGAAGCTCCCCGCTCCATACTTCAATATTATGCCTTTTGAACAATGGAAAGAACAAGGACATAAAGAAACTTCATCACGAACATCCCGCCCAAAACCTGAGGAAGTTAAACTTTTACGACCATCTTCCTCAACAAAAGAATCTCTTGACACAATTACTCGAAATCAATTCCTTCTCGAAGCACGACTTAAGCGCATGAATACAAAAATGGATAAACGCTTTAACAAACTTAAGTCTTTCTTCGGTTCTATATGGGAAGCAATATCATGTGGTGAATCATCCTCATCCATGCAAGCTCAAGACCCTGGCAAGCGTCCAACTCCTCCTACTTTTGCTTGGACATCTTCGAAGGAGGGTACAAGCTCGGGAACTAGTCATGGACGTGGATACGGGAAATCTCAGCTTGATGAAGAAAAAGGAGAAGGAGAAGAGGAAGGTGAGACGGAGTCAGATTGAGTCTCTTTTAGTTTATCCTTTTATCTCTTATTTTGCGTACTTATGACTTTAGTTTTTTTTTCTCTAAAACATTATCTGGCACTTGTACTAAATAGTGTTGTGTTTTAATTCGTACTAGACTTATGTGTATTAACATATTCTGTGAATATTAACTCTTGATCTATGGTAGTAGTTTTATGTTGCTTATAATCTGGCTTATACAATTTACATCCTCTATTTAACAACTCCTTTTCGTCGATGACAAAGGGGGAGAAAATTGTGCTAACAGTATATATGTAGGAAAATATAGATTTGCAGGCACAATCTTAGGGGGAGATCATATACAGGGGGAGATTCATAACTATGTTGTCATCAATCAAAAAGGGGGAGAATGTTGAGTCAAGATTTTTATAGAGTTTTGATTTCTGACAAAGGGATAAGCCGTGATCGACAAAAAGAAGTTATTCATTGTTTTAAAGAGACACAAAGAGCTCCATACATTAGAGGTTGATTATTTGGTATGTTAGTAGTGTTATTTATGTTAAAATCTATCCTCAAATAATCTCATACCTTCAATCTTTGAATATAAATGTATATATGTATGAGTGCACATTAACTGTGCAGTCTGGGCTAAACCGGTCGACCGGTTTAAACAAGGCGGTCGACCATTTCTGCCCAGAATGCACAGATAGCGTGCACAAGTGTACATAACGTATATATATTCAAATTCCTGTCTACTGGTCCATTTTGACCTGTCGACCGTTTTCAAACAGAAAGCAACCTTTCGTATAGACACTTCCTTTTCTTCAACGGTTGCTTCTCTTTCTCTTCACCAATGATCATGACCTTTGTTTGTACCTTTTTCATAAAACGTTACAACTGTTTATTTCTTATATAAACATCATGAAATCATTATTTCAATTAACCAATTCTATTTACTCTATTCTCTATTCTATTGATCACTATCTTGAACTCTCAAGCGCTCAAATTGCTCATATTCTATCATATATCGTTTTGAATCCTAGAAGTTATTTAACATTCTTTTGATTCAATACGATATCCACTTCCAAATCTTCATATATACAAATATTCTATTTGAGGATAAGATTATAGGAAGTTTGTACTACAAGTGACAAATCTGTGTTAGCAAGAACACATACAGTCAACAAACAATTATATTCATCTTTGTTGAAGTCCTCGGTGTTGTAAGAGGCAAGTGTTGAAGTCCTCAGTGTATTAGAGGCGTGAAATCATGTTCATCTGCTCGGGTGTTGTAAACCTGTTCCTTCGGGTGAAGCGAGGTAGTTGGTAGTGAAAATCCAGATAGAAGTCTGGGACTGGACGTAGGACGGTGCTCCGAACCAGTATAAAAATCTCTGGTGTGATTTTTCTATTTTACTGAATTTTCTATTATCTGTGATTAGTCATATATTTGTGTGTTATACATCATATTACACGATCCGTGTGTACTATATTAGCCCGTACACATTTTCACAACCTACTAAACCTGAAAAACCTTAAATCTCAATCTACTCAAATCAAATTTTAAGCACCCGAGAGTTTAAGGGGGAAACATAAATTTTGAGTCATACATAAAGTTGAAAGTGACTACTATGCCGTATAGCTAATACTGTGTGGCTAGATATCACTTAGGATCGTGTAATATGGAATGTATTATAATCTAAATGCGGAAACAGATAATAATAGTAAAGTAAATAAGAATAAGCACACCAGGAGTTTTTATACTGGTTCGAACTTCCCGTTCTACGTCCAGTCCCAGACTTCCCTCTGGAATTTCTCACAATAACCCCTCACTTAACCCGGAGGAATAGGTATACAACACCTAATGTAATGCTCGGGTCAGACCGAGTGTTACAGATTTTCAGGTTAGGACGTTCTGGAGCTCAGGTGGCGAGCTGGATGGCAGGAACGTATGGAGTATTCCGCTGTGTATTATTGTTGTTTATTTGGGACAAGTTAAGTTTTAACTGTCCAGTTTAAATGTGATTGGTTGTAACTCTGATGTATTGAATGTAAAGCGATTGATAAAGATTTTCTATATAAATGCTATTATTTGATAAAAAAAATTATCATTAAAATAAATGATTTATCTTTTAATTAATGAAAGTAATTAAAGATTAATTAATTAATGACTGTAATTAAAAGATAATTACTTAAAGGATAATTACTTAATAATAGTAATTAATTAATTTATTAATTGATGATTTAAAGGTTAATTAATTAATAATTAAGGATAATCATTTATGAAATTGATTAAGTATAATTACTTAATGTAATTAATAAAGTATGATTACTTCGTGTAAGTAATTTATGGATAATTTCTGAATGTAATTAATTATAGTATAATTAATTAATGAGGGTAATTAAAGGTTAATTAATGTGAATGGTTAAAGGATAGTTAATTTATGTAATTAATTAAAGGCTAATTACTTAAGCTAATTAAGAAATAATTAATTAAGGATAATTAATTAAGATGAATAATTAAAGGATGATTAATTAATTGGTTTGTAATTAATTAATGTTAAGTAAGCAGGATTTAAAAGTAATTTATTTAATTTATTTGGAGATTAAATTAAATTAATTTGGAATTGAACATTTAATTAATCTTGCTTATGGATCATTAATTATATTAAATGACTTGGATGATTTGATACCTCTAATATGTGATTTGTGATGCTATATGATATGACGGGTTGAACTGTGATAATATGGATTTTTTATCTGAAATGGAATTGCTATGTGAATAATGTACTCTGAATATAAATTGAATTGTGTTCACTTAAACAACATGGATTAAAATAGTATTGGATTCGAAGAGACCGGAGTCGGGTATCAGCAAATACCTGAAACCACTTTGATTCTTTATAAATTTGAGTTTAGAACCAAACAGGCTAGAATTGGAATAAATTAAGTAACTTGGCCTTAACTGAGAAATAGTTCTTTGACATTGTTTGTAATAAGTGATGGACTTTGAGAACACGTAGGAAGGTACGAGTTACCCTGGTATTCATAAGTTCTATAGCTTAGTATATCATGTTATATGGGTTTACTCACACTGGTTTCCAGCTTGACCCGGGTGTTACTTTGTTGTAATGCTCGGGTCAGACCGAGTATTACAGATTTCAGGTAAGGACGTTCTGGAGCTCAGGAGGCGAGTGGGATGGCGGGAACGAATGGAGTGTATTACGCTGTGATACATTGTTATTTATCTGGGACATGTTGTTTTACTGTTAGTGATTGTGAATGTTGTACCTCTGATGTATTAAAATGTAATTGACTGATACAGCTTTCTTTGTGTAAAGAATATTATTTGATATTATATTTTATCCGCTGCGAATATGAGAATCTGTGTTTTGGTGTTTCTGTTTCTTCTTCTTCTTCTTCTTCTTCTATTTCTTTCTTCTTTTCCCTAACTATCTGGAATTTTCGGGATCGAAAATTCTGGGTCGTTACAAGTGGTATCAAAATATCTGTAATTGATAAAATTAGCTGGATTCAATTAGTAGAATACTGAATTATAAGTTAAATAAACAATTCTGGTCATAAAAATATATATCTGGATAAGTATTGGTTTGATAATCCTCCTAGTATAATTATTTTAAATTGGTAAAATTATTATTTCAAACAATAATGATAATGGGTTGTTTTTTAAATATAGATAAATAGAATTATTAATTACAAATTGGATTTGGGTTTGTTTAATATATATATATATATGTATTGTTGATTTGATTTTAAATTAGATTTTCAAATTTAATTTGATTATGAATTTGGATTTATTAAGTAATTCAAAAGATAGACATTTTAAATATTTGGATTTAAAATATATGTATAGGCTTTTATTTATATATAATTTATTTTATTGCATTTTCTTTAAAAAGAAATTCATATATACATTTACGTAAATAAATTAAGTAATGGCTTTTACTAACATTTTAAAATCAAATATAAGTTACTAAATTACAAGTGTATGTATATTAAGGCTTCATTATAACAAATGTTGATTAATAAACTATAGTGAATAACAAATGTAAAGATTTTAAACATGTGTCACTTTTTATTTTTGATTTTCTTTTAAATAACTCAAAATCAGCCTATATAAAACATTGTTCCTTCTCTTCATTTCTTTTTCCTGTTCTCTTTTCAAGCTAAGAAACTAAAACCCTATAACTCCAAAACAATCAGTGATAAATCTCCCCTCAAACCAGAATTTATCAAACAATAAACTACATATCATCTTCAAATTCAAAACAACTCAAAGCCTGTACATTTTCAAAGATCAATATCAAGCCTGCAAAGTATTTTCTTCAAACCTAGGAAAATTATTTCCTGGAGCAGCATGGGAAGAATGTCATCTCAAATATTAGGCTCCAGTCCAAATTCTTTTCAAACCAAATGAATTCAACTCAAACTTCAGCAAGTTGTTAAGCAAACTTCAGGTTCCAGGATCCAGTCTTTTAAAATCAGTTACATACTTGTTCTGTCCATCAAAACAAGGTGAGTAAACTAAGCTTTAAATCTGTTTAAAATCTTGTTGCATGCAGTAATCACTTGGAACAAAGTGTGATAAATGTTTGCATGTTGTTTAATATGAATTGTATATATATGACTATATGGATGTGCATATCTGTAATACAAAGTAAATACTCTGTTTAGTTTTATAGGTTCCAAAATTTGATCAAAAATCAATATCCTTTTCCTGAATCTTTTTAGACTTAGATGTACAAACAAAACTTGTTTGTAATAACAAGATGTTTGATCTAAAATTATTTCCAGGTAAGATTTAAAGCTAGTTTTAACAAAAAGAAAGAAGAACAGTGAAATTTAAACATATCAAATTTTCGATTTAAATGAATTCTGGTTTCTTGTATAGAATCAATTTCGTTTTCGAAAATTAGGATTTTTAAGAATGAAATCATGAATTTTAAGTTTGTAAATCGTGAGATATTGCATGATGATCGGAAACTGGGTTTTGAGCATTTTCTGGTGATCGGTGAAGCTTGGGTGTTCGGGGTCACTGCTGGAGTAGGCTGGGAGCTCGGGGGTTCTGGAAAAAAATAGTCGTTGGATTTTACGACCACCGTGGTGGCGGCAGATCGTCAATGTAGGGTTTTAAGTGCTGATGGGTAAGTTTGGGTTCGCAAGAAGTTTGCGTCGTCACTGGAGCACAGGAGTTCACCGGTCGTAGGGGGAACAGAACGTGGGTTGGTGGCGAAGTTATGGGCGGAGTTTCGTGACTTCTGGTGGTCGGAGGCATTAGGACGAGACGGTTCTTGGTCGATGGATTTCGTTCAAGTGGGTTCGATCGAACTAGTTTTTGTTTTCGTGATCGATTGGGAAATCTGGGTGGTCAGATGGCTAGGGAGGTCATAGGCGACTCGTCGGCGGTGGCAATGGTGGTCGGAGCATCGTCGTTGATCGGTGCATGTGCACGAGGTGTTTTCTGTGCACCAGTGTTTAGAATTGGAGACGATAAGGATTTTCTCAGGTAGAAACTCGGGGAAGAGTAGGATTGTCTCGGGTTCATGTTCGAGTTGTTTGCGAGTGTAAGTATCTTATAACAGTTTTTAAATTTAAACAAAGTTTAAAAAAAAGAAGTAGGAAACTCGAGATTGAGTGAGGAATTTCTCTAGTTTGTCTCGAGTATAATATAGGGTGTTATCAAGTTTAAAGAAATCAAGTTTTAAACTATTTTCTTAAACAAATTCTTTTAAAACATAATTTATAATTAAGAAGTTTAAGTAAGAAGATGAAAGGATTTAAATCATTTATTAAGCTTAAGAATTTAAATGGATAGGTTAATGATATTTAATTCTAAGATTTATTAAATAAGATTTTTAAATGATAATTAAGTAATTAATTAAGATAAATGAATTATCTTAAAATTAATTAAGGTTTGGGTGAGATTTAAAGATTAATTAATAAAAGTAATTAAGAGTGATTAATTAACTAATTGATTAAAGATTAATTAATGAAGTAATTGAAGATTTATTTATTGATTAATTAATAATTAAAGGTAATTAATTAATAACTAAGGAATAATTAATTAATGTGATTAATCAATGTTAATTAAGGTTAATTAATCAATGTAATTAATTAAGGTAAATTTAACTAATGTAATTAAGTAAGGACAACTAATTAATATAAGTATTAGTTAATTAATGAAGGTAATTAAGGGTGGTGAATTAATTAAAGTAATACCAAATGGTTTGTAATTTATTAATGTTAATTTAGCTGGGATAAGTAATAAATCCATAAGTAATTAATTTAATTGGTTAAATTAAATTAATTATAAGTATGTGATTAACTAATCTTGTTTATGGATAATTGAATTGAATTGAATGATTAGATTAATATATAGTCTAATAACTTGTAATGTATTGTGATATGATATGATGGGTTGAACTGTGATATTGTGAGTTATCTATCGATAATTGATTTGCTATGAGAATATGATAACCTGTATTTAAAATATATTTGTATCCACTTAAACAACTGGGGTTAAGGATGACATTGAATTGAATAGACCGGGGTCGGGTATCAGTAAATACCCGAAACCACTTTGATTCACTATAAATTTGATTTTAGAAGTAAACAGGTTGGAATAAAAAGGTTAAGAATCATGGATATTTAAACTGTGTTGTGATTCTTAGATATTATTTGAAATAAATGATTGACTTAAATAAGATTAGAACTCGTAGAAAAGTACGAGTTACCCTGGTAATTCACTTAAGTTATACAACTTAGAATTTCATATTATATGGGTTTACTCACGCTGGTTTCTAGCCTGACCCGGGTGTTACTTTGATGTAATGCTCGGGTCAGACCGAGTATTACAGATTTTCAGGTGAGGACGTTCTGGAGCTCAAGAGGTGAGCTGGATGGCAGGAACGTATGGAGTTTACCGCTATATATTTGAGAGTTGTATTGATAGTGGTCTGGGACAGGTTGATAACTGTCTAGTCTATTTGTAAATGATTGTAACTCTGATGTATTAAATGTAAAGTGCAATTACAGTTTTCTTTTGTATAACTGCTATTATTTGATATTATATTTTATCCGCCGCGAATGTGAGAATCTGTGTTTTGTTTCTGTTTCTTCTTCTACCTCTTTTCTTCTTTTTCTCTAACAATCCGGAATTTTCGGAGTCGAAATTTCCGGTTGTCACATTTGGTATCAGAGTTGAAGGTTAAGCGAGAACCTTGGCTCTGGTGGGATTACTCATTAAGGATAGGGTCAATGGTACCCTAGAATGAGTTGAGTGTATATATATAAGAGAGCGTACTTGTTATTTTCTTATATAAAGATTTCAAAATGGTTTCAAAAGTAAATGAATCTTATATAAGTTTATTAAGCAATAGTTTTTCTAATATATTAAGGTAATTGGTTGTTGTATTAATTGAATAAAATAAAATAATGAGAATTAAGTGGTAATAGAAATACAACCAAACTGAAATTAAATGAAGATAAGCTTGAAATGGATTCAAACTAAAATTAAAATCTTGAATTTGGGAAAGAGTTTCAGAATAAGATAATAATGAATTGGTTTCCAACTATGATAATCTTGGTTATTATCATAAGTGATTATTGTGTTTAATAATAAAATGTGTATTAATGAGTAAGCAAAATGAAATGTTTTAGGGAAGTAAAACATTTAAAATATTTAGGCAAGTATGACTTGTAAATTGAAGTGGGTTTTAAATTGTGAAGTTTTAAATCTAGGTCCAGAAATTTGAAAATTGTTTCAAAGTGATAAAGAAATAATAAATAATATTAGTTGAATGGAAGAGCTTGATTCAAACAGGAGTGGTTTGAAAATTTTAAAGGAATTTGTTTTGAATTTAAAAACCAAAGGTGATTTAAAATTTAAGGATAACTTGGTGTGTAAAGGAAATACATATGTATATTTAGAAATAAACTCTAAGGTTGAGTTTTGAATTTTCCTTGGGATGTGATGTGAAACCCAAAGTTGTAACGACCCGTATTTTTACGGATCGAAAAATCGAAGAAAATTTCGTCGAAAAGTTTTCACGTTGATTGGCGAAATTGCTAAGTCCTAAGTCGTTCAAGACTTAGTATAGGTCGTAAGTCGGATACGACTTAGGGAATAGGAGCGACCCAGGGTTATGTCGAGTTAAGGGTTTGGAGATAGGTCGTTTGAACGACTTAGGAGATAGGCAGATTAGCGACCTAAGGAAGTTAGGTCGTTAGACGACTTATGGTAAGGCAGCGACCTACGAGAGTTAACGACCTAGCAGTTAGGTTGTATAGTGATTTTAGGTCGTGTGTTAGTATTAGAGCGACCTATGGAATGTTGCGACCTATAGAATGTCGCGACCTATAGGAGTTAGCGACCTATAGGAGTTAGTGAGCTGTGTAGTTAGGTCGCTAGGCTAGTAGTCAGTTAGGTCGTATCCTGGCTAAGTGATAGGTCGCGTGTGTGTGTTAGGTCGTAGGTTCGTTAGGTCGCATCCCAGTTGTTCGCGACTTATGTTAGGTCGCGTGGTAGCTTAAGGAGTTAGGTCGTTAGACGACCTAAGGAATTAGGTCGTAACCCAACTGAGTTGTAGCAGTTAGGTCGTAAACGACCTAAGTTAGGTCGTGGACTTCTATAGTTGTTAGGTCGCGAAGAAGCGGTCTGTGGTAGGTCGCTGGGTGCTTGGATGCGCAGAAGTGTTAGGTCGTAGGACGATGGAGCGCACATCTGTTAGGTCGTAGGCTTGGTCTGTTAGGTCGGAGTTGTTGGCTAAGGCTTAGGTCGGTGGGAGTCTTAGGTCGTAGGTCGGAGACGACCTAATTCCGAGTTACGACTTAAGGGATTTTCGCCTATAAATAGAATGGGGTTGGCTTCATTTTTGGGATCCGGATTTCGAAGCGACGAAGTGCTGCCATTTTGAGAGCTCAACTTCTACACTTCTTCACTTCTTTTCTCTACTCTAATCTAGTGATTCCATCCATCCATATTGAAGATCAAATTGAAGATTCAAGAGCTTAGATTGAAGATCTTCATCCTTTGAAGTGAGATTTCTTCGTTTGAAGCGGATTCGCGATAGATCAAGCTAGATCCTTCGCTGTCCAGATCTGAAGCGTTTTGATTTAGGGTTGTTTAGGTGATTTGATGAGTGGTGATTATCTCTCACACGGATCCAAAGGAGTATATCGGATTGTTGGCTCGATTTGGTGTTAAAATAGTGATTTCCATACATTTTCTTCATCCTAAGGGTAGATCCATTGTTCATGATGATGTTACATCCATTTTACTACATGTTAACCTATGCAAGTTCATTCATCAAGATTATAGAGATATTGTTCATGTTTTCATGCTTATTAGACTTTCAACTCTTTAATTACGAAATTGCCATTATTTTGATAATTGTCTACTTAGATCATATTTGAATGCTTGATTGCTTGGATTAATGTTTGATTTGGTTGATTGCTATGAATTAGATGATTGATGATTTGATTTAGATCGAGGATGATTCAAAAGCTAAGGGAAGGGCTCTTGAATGGGAAAAGCTGCTTGTGGCATTTGTAGCGGATGATGAAGCTCTTATGCATAGATTTGATGATGATATTGAAATGAGACTTTGCGAGGATGTGATGAAGCGAAGTATGATATGAGATAGACTTGGTCTAATCCAGACGGGATCATTCCAAGCGGGTTGAGGATAATGGATGCTCGAGAGGCGCTTGAGCTAGTATGGAAATAGTTGTCGAGAAGGACGACTAGAAGGCTGAGATCTCATCGTTGTTGAAGGTTCTAGCATGCTCAAAGCAAGAGTACGTTGGGCAGATTCGATAGTCCCTGAAGGCTACTGATTGGGTAGTCAAGTACTCTGGGCAGATTCGATAGTCCTAGGCACGGGTCACGATGACGTGCGGGAGTTATGTCTAGAACCGGGGTTTCCATTAGCCCTTGACGGACGGCTGAAAGAATGTGCCGGTCATTCAATTAACGGTGATATCGAAGCAATGATAACAGTGATAGCCAAAGTCATGGATGTTTGGTTGTATCATCATTCGGTCTCAAGAGCAGTGTTTTCTGGGTGCTTATCTGATCTTGGTTTAGGCCTTGGGGGTTTGTGCTTGGAAAACATCGCCCTTGACTCGAGTGATAATTTCTTTACTTTACATTGTATGATCTGCTATGTTTGCTTCTGCTTAGTGTGTGTCTGGGGGCTATCACTGTAGAAAGAGGTTGGAGTGGGAGGGTTGTATTCCTATTCCTTTTCCTTTATGCTCTTTTGGTATGTTGTTAGTTAATTTACCGCTCACTAAGACTGTTGTCTGACTCAAGGCTTTATGTTTTAATTCTTATTGCCTTGGGCTGTTCGTCCATTTTGGGACGGGCAGACTAGGTAGCAGGTGACAGGTGTTGTTCTCTTCTCACGATGCTGATATCGAAGACGAGCTAGAGGGTTGCATATTATCTTCATGTTATATGTACTGGATGTTCCGCTGTTTGTATAATCTCTGAGTGTTATGTAGTGAGGCTTGATGTATTGACTATTTGGATGCTTGTATTCAACTATTATGGAGTTTTATATGATGGCATTTTATTCTGTAAAGCTTCACTATACATATGTTCTATTATATTTTGTCCATGCGCTGTGAGTAATACGATAGATTCTGATGTTTTGATCTACCCTGACAATCGTCCATGGTCGCCTAGCACACTTTACAACGCACTATCTCTAAATTCGGTGCAGGGGTCATGGGCGGTCGTCATAAAAGTAAAGTAAGTTTTTAAACTTAAATGGAAAGATTATTAATCTGAAGTCTAAAATTTGAATGGGAACTCAAATTGTGTAAAGTTGATTGGATTAAGTAAATTTAATTTAACTTGGAGGAAGTTAAATAAGTTTGAATGAACAATCTGATTTGGAAATTTCAAGATGAAAATTGAGATTTAACTTGGGAAGTTAAATGGTTAATTTGAATTGGGAATTTGTGTGATCTATAAATAGGTTTGAGATCTGGAAATTGGAAATGGATGGATATTTTAAAATAATTTGAATGATACCATCCTGTTGTTATTAATAATCTTTAAGCTGAAATTGGATTTGTTTAAATGAATGTAGAAATGGGGTGTGGTAATATATCCATTATTAAGATAAAATGGAATTTGGATTCAGGATTAAATGGTTTAAAAATATAAGTTGATTTGATTTAAAGGATTAAATCAAAATTTAAAAATTTAACTCGAATTTATATAATTCAGGATGGTTTAAATTTGAAATGTGAATTGAATTAGTTCAAATTGAATTGATTTGAATAAATTGGAATTGTGATTGAAGATGGATAAGTTTAAAAATTCAAATGGAAAATTTGAATTGGATTAATTTGAAATGAAATTGAAGTTGAATGTGTTTAAATTCAAATGGGAATTGGGATTAATTCAAACTGGAATTGATGTGAATTGAAATTGGTTCGATTTGAAATTTATTTGAATTAACTGAAATTGTGATTAAAGTTGGATAAGTAAATTCAAATGGAATTTGATTTGAATTTAGGAAAGAAATTGAGGATTAATTCAATTGGAGTTAAATCAATTTCAATGGAAATTGAAGTTATTTAAATTGGAATTGAGTCAATTTAAATGGAAGTGGAAATTTAAATTGAATTGATTGAAAATGGAGGTTGGGAATTGAACAGTTTGACTCTGGATTATTTTCAAAATAAATTGTTTTAATATAAATCTATTTTTCCAAACTATTTACTATACAACTTTTCTTTTTAAACCTAAAACTATCTTATACTTGTTTTACAATTATTTTTGGAACTATTTAACAAATTTTCAACTGTTTTATAAACTAATTACTATTTTTCAACTATTTTACAAATTAATTATTAATTTACAACTATTTAGCAATTATTTAAAATTTCTATAATTATTTGACTATTTTCCAACTATTTTACAATTACTTAACTATTGTAACAGCTATTTTACAAACTAATAATTATTTTTCAACCACTTGTTTCAAGCTATTTTCAAGCTATTTTCTAAATTCAAGCTGGACAGAGTTCAAACTGTTTATGATTAAGTATTCATTTGAGATAAGAATTGAAGTGATAATCCAAATAAGGGTTTAAGCAATTGTGAGTAAGTGAATGGAAATCAAAGTGAAGGTGAATAGAAAGAGAATTGATTTGGCTAATAACCAATAAAGATAAATATGTAGGATGTACGTATATTATTCTATTCACATAGTGATTTGATCTAGATTCGAGCACAGAATTTCGAGATAGTTATATCGATTCGAGTTGGGATTTTTCACTCGATTTTCGACGGCGAACCTGGATATGGATTGTTGATTGGTTCTGGATATTTTCTATCATAGTTATGGCTATGCAAGGTGAATGACGGTTTTTGATCAGGAAACCAGATTTGAGTCCGCACTAGGAAGTCGGGTGGGCGATACTAGTTTGGAAGAGAAATTGTGTGATCGAGTGAGCGATCAGATTGATATTGCGTACGAATGATATGTGTACATCGTACGTGTTTGAATGAAATTGATATTGAAAATTTGTGGATAAAAACTGTAAAATGATTTTGAAATGGAAGGGTATATTTTGGAAAAATAAATGATGAAATAAAATGGGAGTTGAATATTTCTGTGATTAGAACTCATTTTATAGAAAAGTGATATGGTTAATAAATTTATAAAAGAGTAATCAAATTTGAATATTTGATTTGGAATAAAAAAAGTTATATATCTTTGTTATATATGATAAACTCCTCTTGTTGAATCTATAGCCAGAAGAAAAGGATTTTTGAAAGTATTTGAAGTATAAAAAGGGAATTTATACAAGTATGAAGTGATCCAAAGATTTTCAAAATTATATATATTTATATATAAGGGATTTTATGAGAATGA
The DNA here is from genome assembly GCA_030737815.1 of Allium fistulosum. Lineage (NCBI taxonomy): Eukaryota > Viridiplantae > Streptophyta > Magnoliopsida > Asparagales > Amaryllidaceae > Allium > Allium fistulosum. Next base: position 1,170,186,610 of record CM060905.1, on the reverse strand, counting down.
TTTTGGAAAAAGTTTTGGAACCTATGGATTTTGGAAAGGCTTTTGATTTTTGAGAAAAATCAGTTTTGGGAATTTGGAAAGCCAAGTTTGGAACTATCGATTTAGGATATCGATTTTGTGTAAAGGAGATTTTGATATAAATCATAAAGGGTATGATTTAAAGATACTATATGTGTATAGTATAAAGTGTTTTAAGAATGGCTTTGGGGAAAAAGGCGCTCCCTTGAAATGAACTTCTCAGGAGTGCCATAGGGTGGTACTGCCTTGAACCCTAAAGGGGGTTCTAAAGTTGATCCTATGAGGAGTCCGGACAAACTAGTTCCTGAGGATTATGTGAAGTGTGTAGCGAAAGTCGAGGGCGCTGATGCCTACAGAGGCATTTGGGTTATGCTGTGACGACAGTTTAACTCGATGTCACTGCGATCTTCTACAGACCATAGAGAAAGTTGTGTGTGCCGCTGAGAGCCAACAGTCTACGTTTGATTTTATATCGGTAGACTGCGACCTATGGTAATATAGCGAAAGTCGTGTGTGCTGCTGAGAGCCAACAGTCTACGTTTGATTTTATATCGGTAGACTGCGACCTATGTGGAAGTGGAGAAGTTTCATTCTTTTGGCAGCGAAATTCGAGGGCGCTGATGCCTACAGTTACATGGACTTTTGTTGTGATGGCAACGTAACCCTAGATGTAACTGCGATCTGTAGCGGGTTCCATGGCGTAATCGAGGGGCGCGGAGGCCTACAGTTATCGATGGATTTTGCCAGGATGGCAACGCAACCATCGGGTTAACTGCGACCGTGGATGGGGGTGATGATTTCCAGAGCATTCTCACCAAAGATATTTCCTCTACTTTCAAAAATGTTTTCTATATTTTCAATAAAATTATTTTCCAAGTATTTTCACTGGGTGTTGAAAACGGGTTTACCAAGTACTTATAGATTTTCAGTCCTACGCCTGATCAACGTATGATCGTATTTCTGTGAGAACAAGGATAGACTGATTGAGACAACGAGTTATAAAAGTATTTTATCGAACTATTTTTGTAATACTATATAGATTTTAAAGTGCTTTGAAAATGACCAAAAGATAATTTATCTGATTTTAAGTATTTAATAAATTCTGGCTTCGTTCCTTTTTTAGGACGAAAAGATTCTAGGGGGAGGAATGTGATAACCTGGATTTTAGAATATCTATAATTGATAAAATTAACTGGATTCAATTAGTAGAATACTGAATTATAAGTTAAATAAACAATTCTGGTCATAAAAATATATATCTGGATAAGTATTGGTTTGATAATCCTCCTAGTATAATTATTTTAAATTGGTAAAATTATTATTTCAAACAATAATGATAATGGGTTGTTTTTTAAATATAGATAAATAAATTTTTAAATAGAATTATTAATTACAAATTGGATTTGGGTTTGTTTAATATATATATATATATATATATATATATATATGTATTGTTGATTTGATTTTAAATTAGATTTTCAAATTTAATTTGATTATGAATTTGGATTTATTAAGTAATTCAAAAGATAGACATTTTAAATATTTGGATTTAAAATATATGTATAGGCTTTTATTTATATATAATTTATTTTATTGCATTTTCTTTAAAAAGAAATTCATATATACATTTACGTAAATAAATTAAGTAATGGCTTTTACTAACATTTTAAAATCAAATATAAGTTACTAAATTACAAGTGTATGTATATTAAGGCTTCATTATAACAAATGTTGATTAATAAACTATAGTGAATAACAAATGTAAAGATTTTAAACATGTGTCACTTTTTATTTTTGATTTTCTTTTAAATAACTCAAAATCAGCCTATATAAAACATTGTTCCTTCTCTTCATTTCTTTTTCCTGTTCTCTTTTCAAGCTAAGAAACTAAAACCCTATAACTCCAAAACAATCAGTGATAAATCTCCCCTCAAACCAGAATTTATCAAACAATAAACTGCATATCATCTTCAAATTCAAAACAACTCAAAGCCTGTACATTTTCAAAGATCAATATCAAGCCTGCAAAGTATTTTCTTCAAACCTAGGAAAATTATTTCCTGGAGCAGCATGGGAAGAATGTCATCTCAAATATTAGGCTCCAGTCCAAATTCTTTTCAAACCAAATGAATTCAACTCAAACTTCAGCAAGTTGTTAAGCAAACTTCAGGTTCCAGGATCCAGTCTTTTAAAATCAGTTACATACTTGTTCTGTCCATCAAAACAAGGTGAGTAAACTAAGCTTTAAATCTGTTTAAAATCTTGTTGCATGCAGTAATCACTTGGAACAAAGTGTGATAAATGTTTGCATGTTGTTTAATATGAATTGTATATATATGACTATATGGATGTGCATATCTGTAATACAAAGTAAATACTCTGTTTAGTTTTATAGGTTCCAAAATTTGATCAAAAATCAATATCCTTTTCCTGAATCTTTTTAGACTTAGATGTACAAACAAAACTTGTTTGTAATAACAAGATGTTTGATCTAAAATTATTTCCAGGTAAGATTTAAAGCTAGTTTTAACAAAAAGAAAGAAGAACAGTGAAATTTAAACATATCAAATTTTCGATTTAAATGAATTCTGGTTTCTTGTATATAATCAATTTCGTTTTCGAAAATTAGGATTTTTAAGAATGAAATCATGAATTTTAAGTTTGTAAATCGTGAGATATTGCATGATGATCGGAAAGTGGGTTTTGAGCATTTTCTGGTGATCGGTGAAGCTTGGGTGTTCGGGGTCACTACTAGAGCAGGCTGGGAGCTCGGGTGTTTTGGAAAAAATAGTCGTAGGATTTTACGACCACCGTGGTGGCGGCAGATCGTCGATGTAGGGTTTTAAGTGCTGATGGGTAGGTCTGGGTTCATGAGAAGTTTGCGTCGTCACTGGAGCACAGGAGTTCACCGGTTGTGGGGGGAACGGAGCGTGGGTTCATGGCGAAGCTATGTGCGGTCGTGACTTCTGGTGGTCGGAGGCGATTGGACGAGGCGGTTCTTGGTCGATGGATTTCGTTCAAGTGGGTTCGATCGAACTAGTTTTTGTTTTCATGATCGATTGGGATCTGGGTGGTCAGATGGCTAGGGAGGTCGTAGGCGACTCGTCGGCGCTGGCAATGGTGGTCGGAGCATCGTCGTTGATCGGTGCATGTGCACGAGGTGTTTTCTATGCACCAGTGTTTAGAATTGGAGACGATGAGGATTTTCTCGGGTAGAAGCTCGGGGAAGAGTAGATTGTCTCGGGTTCATGTTCGAGTTGTTTGCGAGTGTAAGTATCTTATAACAGTTTTTAAATTTAAACAAAGTTTAAAAAAAGAAGAAGGAAACTCGGGATTGAGTGAGGAATTTCTCTGGTTTGTCTCGAGTATAATATAGGGTGTTATCAAGTTTAAAGAAATCAAGTTTTAAACTATTTTCTTAACAAATTCTTTTAAAACATAATTTATAATTAAGAAGTTTAATTAAGAAGATGAAAGGATTTAAATCATTTATTAAGCTTAAGAATTTAAATGGATAGGTTAATGATATTTAATTCCAAGATTTATTAAATAAGATTTTTAAATGATAATTAAGTAATTAATTAAGATAAATGAATTATCTTAAAATTAATTAAGGTTTGGGTGAGATTTAAAGATTAATTAATAAAAGTAATTAAGAGTGATTAATTAACTAATTGATTAAAGATTAATTAATGAAGTAATTGAAGATTTATTTATTGATTAATTAATAATTAAAGGCAATTAATTAATAACTAAGGAATAATTAATTAATGTGATTAACCAATGTTAATTAAGGTTAATTAATCAATGTAATTAATTAATGTAAATTTAACTAATGTAATTAAGTAAGGATAACTAATTAATATAAGTATTAGTTAATTAATGAAGGTAATTAAGGATGGTGAATTAATTAAAGTAATATCAAATGGTTTGTAATTGATTAATGTTAATTTAGCTGGGATAAGTAATAAATCCATAAGTAATTAATTTAATTGGTTAAATTAAATTAATTATAAGTATGTGATTAACTAATCTTGTTTATGGATAATTGAATTGAATTGAATGATTAGATTAATATCTAGTCTAATAACTTGTAATGTATTGTGATATGATATGATGGGTTGAACTGTGATATTGTGAGTTATCTATCGATGATTGATTTGCTATGAGAATATGATAACCTGTATTTAAAATCTATTTGTATCCACTTAAACAACTGGGGTTAAGGATGACATTGAATTGAAGAGACCGGGGTCGGGTATCAGTAAATACCTGAAACCACTTCGATTCTCTATAAATTTGGTTTTAGAAGTAAACAGGTTGGAATAAAAAGGTTAAGAATCATGGATATTTAAACTGTGTTGTGATTCTTAGATATTGTTTGAAATAAATGATTGACTTAAATAAGATTAGAACTCGTAGAAAAGTACGAGTTACCCTGGTAATTCACTTAAGTTATACAACTTAGAATTTCATATTATATGGGTTTACTCACGCTGGTTTCTAGCCTGACCCGGGTGTTACTTTGATGTAATGCTCGGGTCATACCGAGTATTACAAATTTTCAGGTAAGGACGTTCTGGAGCTCAGGAGGTGAGCTGGATGGCAGGAACGTATGGAGTTTACCGCTGTATATTTGAGAGTTGTATTGATAGTGGTCTGGGACAGGTTGATAACTGTCTAGTCTATTTGTAAATGATTGTAACTCTGATGTATTAAATGTAAAGTGCAATTACAGTTTTCTTTTGTATAACTGCTATTATTTGATATTATATTTTATCCGCCGCGAATGTGAGAATCTGTGTTTTGTTTCTGTTTCTTCTTCTACCTCTTTTCTTCTTTTTCTCTAACAATCCGGAATTTTCGGAGTCGAAATTCCCGGTTGTCACATTTGGTATCAGAGTTGAAGGTTAAGCGAGAACCTTGGCTCTGGTGGGATTACTCATTAAGGATAGGGTCAATGGTACCCTAGAATGAGTTGAGTGTATATATATAAGAGAGCGTACTTGTTATTTTCTTATATAAAGATTTCAAAATGGTTTCAAAAGTAAATGAATCTTATATAAGTTTATTAAGCAATAGTTTTTCTAATATATTAAGGTAATTGGTTGTTGTATTAATTGAATAAAATAAAATAATGAGAATTAAGTGGTAATAGAAATACAACCAAACTGAAATTAAATGAAGATAAGCTTGAAATGGATTCAAACTGAAATTAAAATCTTGAATTTGGGAAAGAGTTTCAGAATAAGATAATAATGAATTGGTTTCCAACTATGATAATCTTGGTTATTATCATAAGTGATTATTGTGTTTAATAATAAAATGTGTATTAATGAGTAAGCAAAATGAAATGTTTTAGGGAAGTAAAACATTTAAAATATTTAGGCAAGTATGACTTGTAAATTGAAGTGGGTTTTAAATTGTGAAGTTTTAAATCTAGGTCCAGAAATTTGAAAATTGTTTCAAAGTGATAAAGAAATAATAAATAATATTATTTGAATGGAAGAGCTTGATTCAAACAGGAGTGGTTTGAAAATTTTAAAGGAATTTGTTTTGAATTTAAAAACCAAAGGTGATTTAAAATTTAAGGATAACTTGGTGTGTAAAGGAAATACATATGTATATTTAGAAATAAACTCTAAGGTTGAGTTTTGAATTTTCCTTGGGATGTGATGTGAAACCCAAAGTTGTAACGACCCGTATTTTTACGGATCGAAAAATCGAAGAAAATTTCGTCGAAAAGTTTTCACGTTGATTGGCGAAATTGCTAAGTCCTAAGTCGTTCAAGACTTAGTATAGGTCGTAAGTCGGATACGACTTAGGGAATAGGAGCGACCCAGGGTTATGTCGAGTTAAGGGTTTGGAGATAGGTCGTTTGAACGACTTAGGAGATAGGCAGATTAGCGACCTAAGGAAGTTAGGTCGTTAGACGACTTATGGTAAGGCAGCGACCTACGAGAGTTAACGACCTAGCAGTTAGGTTGTATAGTGATTTTAGGTCGTGTGTTAGTATTAGAGCGACCTATGGAATGTTGCGACCTATAGAATGTCGCGACCTATAGGAGTTAGCGACCTATAGGAGTTAGTGAGCTGTGTAGTTAGGTCGCTAGGCTAGTAGTCAGTTAGGTCGTATCCTGGCTAAGTGATAGGTCGCGTGTGTGTGTTAGGTCATAGGTTCGTTAGGTCGCATCCCAGTTGTTCGCGACTTATGTTAGGTCGCGTGGTAGCTTAAGGAGTTAGGTCGTTAGACGACCTAAGGAATTAGGTCGTAACCCAACTGAGTTGTAGCAGTTAGGTCGTAAACGACCTAAGTTAGGTCGTGGACTTCTATAGTTGTTAGGTCGCGAAGAAGCGGTCTGTGGTAGGTCGCTGGGTGCTTGGATGCGCAGAAGTGTTAGGTCGTAGGACGATGGAGCGCACATCTGTTAGGTCGTAGGCTTGGTCTGTTAGGTCGGAGTTGTTGGCTAAGGCTTAGGTCGGTGGGAGTCTTAGGTCGTAGGTCGGAGACGACCTAATTCCGAGTTACGACTTAAGGGATTTTCGCCTATAAATAGAATGGGGTTGGCTACATTTTTGGGATCCGGATTTCGAAGCGACGAAGTGCTGCCATTTTGAGAGCTCAACTTCTACACTTCTTCACTTCTTTTCTCTACTCTAATCTAGTGATTCCATCCATCCATATTGAAGATCAAATTGAAGATTCAAGAGCTTAGATTGAAGATCTTCATCCTTTGAAGTGAGATTTCTTCGTTTGAAGCGGATTCGCGATAGATCAAGCTAGATCCTTCGCTGTCCAGATCTGAAGCGTTTTGATTTAGGGTTGTTTAGGTGATTTGGTGAGTGGTGATTATCTCTCACACGGATCCAAAGGAGTATATCGGATTGTTGGCTCGATTTGGTGTTAAAATAGTGATTTCCATACATTTTCTTCATCCTAAGGGTAGATCCATATAGATCCATTGTTCATGATGATGTTACATCCATTTTACTACATGTTAACCTATGCAAGTTCATTCATCAAGATTATAGAGATATTGTTCATGTTTTCATGCTTATTAGACTTTCAACTCTTTAATTACGAAATTGCCATTATTGTGATAATTGTCTACTTAGATCATATTTGAATGCTTGATTGCTTGGATTAATGTTTGATTTGGTTGATTGCTATGAATTAGATGATTGATGATTTGATTTAGATCGAGGATGATTCAAAAGCTAAGGGAAGGGCTCTTGAATGGGAAAAGCTGCTTGTGGCATTTGTAGCGGATGATGAAGCTCTTATGCATAGATTTGATGATGATATTGAAATGAGACTTTGCGAGGATGTGATGAAGCGAAGTATGATATGAGATAGACTTGGTCTAATCCAGACGGGATCATTCCAAGCGGGTTGAGGATAATGGATGCTCGAGAGGCGCTTGAGCTAGTATGGAAATAGTTGTCGAGAAGGACGACTAGAAGGCTGAGATCTCATCGTTGTTGAAGGTTCTAGCATGCTCAAAGCAAGAGTACGTTGGGCAGATTCGATAGTCCCTGAAGGCTACTGATTGGGTAGTCAAGTACTCTGGGCAGATTCGATAGTCCTAGGCACGGGTCACGATGACGTGCGGGAGTTATGTCTAGAACCGGGGTTTCCATTAGCCCTTGATGGACGGCTGAAAGAATGTGCCGGTCATTCAATTAACGGTGATATCGAAGCAATGATAACAGTGATAGCCAGAGTCATGGATGTTTGGTTGTATCGTCATTCGGTCTCAAGAGCAGTGTTTTTTGGGTGCTTATCTGATCTTGGTTTAGGCCTTGGTGGTTTGTGCTTGGAAAACATCGCCCTTGACTCGAGTGATAATTTCTTTACTTTACATTGTATGCTCTGCTATGTTTGCTTCTGCTTAGTGTGTGTTTGGGGGCTATCACTGTAGAAAGAGGTTGGAGTGGGAGGGTTGTATTCCTATTCCTTTTCCTTTATGCTCTTTTGGTATGTTGTTAGTTAATTTACCGCTCACTAAGACTGTTGTCTGACTCAAGGCTTTATGTTTTAATTCTTATTGCCTTGGGCTGTTCGTCCATTTTGGGACGGGCAGACTAGGTAGCAGGTGACAGGTGCTGTTCTCTTCTCACGATGCTGATATCGAAGACGAGCTAGAGGGTTGCATATTATCTTCATGTTATATGTACTGGATGTTCCGCTGTTTGTATAATCTCTAAGTGTTATGTAGTGAGGCTTGATGTATTGACTATTTGGATGCTTGTATTCAACTATTATGGAGTTTTATATGATGGCATTTTATTCTGTAAAGCTTCACTATACATATGTTCTATTGTATTTTGTCCATGCGCTGTGAGTAATACGATAGATTCTGATGTTTTGATCTACCCTGACAATCGTCCATGGTCGCCTAGCACACTTTACAGCGCACTATCTCTAAATTCGGTGCAGGGGTCATGGGCGGTCGTCACATTTGGTATCAGAGCCTTGGTTAATCGATTTTACCCAACGCTCGCTAACGTAACTACGTATGAGAGACGTAATTGTATTTTGATGGATGATTACTATATATAATGTAGTAGCTTAGTAAAGTTTGAGTCCTTTAAGCAGTTGTTTCTCTAGATGTTCTGACCATTCCTTTTTATAGATATTGAGAATGAATCTAAGAGGGAGACCAGCTGCTAGGGAAGGCCGTGCTACTGAGGGGGCTGCTGATTATGCAGCTATGTTCGAAGCTATGATGACTTCGATCATGAGAAGGATACCAGTTCCGGGGGGCAGCAGTAGATGTTGGAGTTCAAGTCCAAACTCCGAAACCAGTGGATTTTGCTAAGTTGTGCAAGGACTATACTGCTCTTGGAGGGAAGGTTTTCTTGGGAACAGAATCAACTATTGAGGTCTAGAGATGGATAGATGCTTGTAGAAGGATCTTTGGTGATTTGGGAATTGAGGATGCGACTAAGAGGAAGTTGGCATCGAGACAGCTTCAAGGGAGAGCCTTTGATTGGTGGAACTCTATTACCATCAATACTCCGGAGGAAGAGATTACTTGGGAGCAATTCCAAGTTAGATTTGAAGCTAAGTTCATTTCTACAGCTCAAAAGTCTGTTCTGTTCAAGAAGTTTGTGGAGCTCAAGCAGGGAGGAAGATCAGTTCTTGAGTATGTTTCTGAGTTTGAAGCTTTGTCCAAGTATGCCCGGTCATATATTGAATCTGCTTATCAGAAGAATGAGAAGTTTGTGACAGGCTTGGATAGTTATCTTGGGAGACAGCTGGTGGATCATTTGGACGATTCATTTGAGAAGCTTGTGGAGAAAGCTCTCAAGCATGAGAGTCTGTTTCCTAAGGAAGGATCTGTTGTTGCTGTGACCAGGGAAGAGTCTAAACCCCAGCAGGGTGGAAACAAGAAGAGGAAGCAGCAGCAGCAGAAGGGTAAGGATGGCCAAAAGAAGCCGAAGGGCGAAGTGACTTGCTACAATTGTCAGCAGAAGGGCCATTTCTCTAAGGATTGTAAGAATCCGAAGGCACCGATGAAGTGCCACAACTGTGACAAGCCGGGGCATTTCAGGAAGAATTGTCCAGAACCGAGGAGGGACAAGCAGATTGTGCAAGCTTATGCTTTGGGAGCTGTTCCGTCATCTTCAAAAGCTCCTACCGCTGAAGAGAAGGGAAAGGGTGTGGTGGTTCAAGGTACTCTTTTCCTATGTGGTGTTCCAGTTAGAGTTCTGTTTGATACTAGAGCGTCGCATTCGTTTGTTTGTAGTGAACTCGTAGGCCGGTTAGGTTTGGAACCGGATATTGTTGATAGGCCATTGGTTGTGACTAATCCATTTGGGGGTTCGTCTTGTTTGTGTATGTTATGCCGTGGTCTGATTGTATCGAGTCATGGTTGCTCTTTTGTTTGTGATTGTTTTGTTCTGAACTTTACGGGGTTCGGAATTATTTTGGGTATGGACTGGCTTAGGAAGTATGCGGCTAAGGTTGATTGCGAAAGGTTGGAGGTGACAGTTGAGAATGTGGAGGGGCGAAAGATTGTGATACGATGTAAGCATGAAGAAGGCGTCTTCATGAGCTTCATGTATTCGCTAGTTGTTCCACGGGATGGACTGTCATTAGTGCCAATCGCAAATGGATTTGAGGATGTCTTTGACGAAGTCAAAGGGTTGCCGCCGCATAGAGAGATCGAGTTTCGTATAGATCTAGTTGAAGGAGCCAGACCTGTTGTGATGTCTCTTAGGCGGATGGCGCCTAGGGAACAACAAGAGTTGAGGGTGCAAGTTGATGATCTTTTGCAGAAAGGATTCATTCGGCGTAGTGTGTCCGAATGGGGTGCACCAGTTGTATTTGCAACCAAAGCAGATGGATCGCTGAGGTTGTGTGTCGATTATCGTGAGCTGAATAAGGTGACTAAGAAGAACAAGTATCCATTGCCGAGAATAGATGACTTGTTTGATCAGCTTCACGAAGCTAAGGTGTTTTCTCAGATGGATTTGGCAACGGGATTTCACCAGTTGAGAGTGGCTAAGGATAGTGTGCCGAAGACTGCTTTTCGAACACCATCCGGTTTCTTTGAGTGGCTGGTAATGCCGTTTGGATTGACTAACGCGCCAGCATATTTTGTGGATCTTATGAATAGAGTGTTCAGAGATCAGTTGAACAAGTTTGTACTTGTGTTCGTGGATGATATTCTGATTTATTCCAGAACTGAAGAAGAGCACAAGACACACTTGCGTATTGTTTTGGAAATCTTACGGAAACATCAGCTGAAGGCTAAGTTTTCGAAGTGTCACTTTTGGAAGAGTGAAGTGAGGTTCTTAGGCCATGTGATTTCTGGAAATGGAATAGCGGTTGATCCCGCGAAGGTGGCAGCAATCCAGGATTGGGTTAGACCTAAGAATGCATCTGATGTGAGAAGTTTTCTTGGATTGGCAGGATATTATCGACGGTTTATTAAAGACTTCTCCAAGATAGCTGCACCGTTAACAGGATTGACAAAAAGAACCAAGTGTTCAGATGGGAAGCTAAGTGTGAGCAAGCTTTCGGAATCCTGAAAGAGCGATTGACGAGTGCTCATGTTTTGACTATTCCAAGTGGGAATGATGAGATGGTGGTTTACACCGACGCATGTGGTACTGGACTTGGAGCAGTGCTGATGCAGAGGGATAAAGTTGTTGCGTATGCCAGTCGACAACTGAAGCCGCATGAAAGGAATTACCCAACTCATGATTTGGAGTTAGCGGCGATTGTTTTTGCTCTGAAGATGTGGAGACATTATCTACTGGGAGTTCGATTTGAGTTGTTTACAGATCATAAGTCGTTGAAGTATCTTTTCTCCCAAAAGGATTTGAATCTTCGGCAGCAACGTTGGCTAGAGTTCTTGGCATCATATGATTTTGGTATAGCTTATACTCCGGGAAAAGGTAACGCAGTGGCAGATGCGTTAAGTAGAAGACATGCAGGATTGGGAGCCATGTTTTCAGAATGGAAGAATCTCGAGTATTTAGCTGGGTTTGACTTCAGGCCTAGATGCGAATTGGAACCTAAGATGTTGGCAAACTTATCAATAAGACCTTCTCTTGTGGAAAGGATTGGCGAGAGCCAAAAGCGAGACGGTAAGCTTGTCAAGATTTTCCATGATTTGGAATCTGGATTGGATCCAGAAAAGGATAAAGGATTCGAGGTCGATCGAGAGGGTTGGCTTCGGAAGCAAGGACGACTAGTTGTTCCCGATATAGATGAATTGAGGAGTGAAATTCTGAAGGAAAGTCATCACTCGAAGTTGACAATTCATCCAGGTGGAAATAAGATGTATCGGGATATGAAGAGAACCTATTACTAGGAAGGCATGAAGAAGGATGTTGGAAATTTTATTTCCAAATGTATGAACTGCCAGTTGGTAAAAGCCGAACAGAAGAAGCCAAGTGGATTGCTTCAGCCATTAGAAGTTCCTACATGGAAGTGGGAGCAAGTGTCGATGGATTTTATTGATGGACTACCTAGAACAAGAACGGGAAATGAAGGGATTTGGGTCATTGTAGATCGTCTGACCAAGAGTGCAAGATTCATTCCTGTTCGATCGACTAGGACTGCATCAAAGTTGGCTGAGTTGTATGTTAAGTGGATAGTTCGATTCCATGGTATTCCGAAGAGTATAGTGAGCGATCGAGACCCATTGTTCACTAGTGGATTTTGGAAGAGCTTCCAGGAAGTTTTGGGAACCGAGTTGTGTTTGAGTACAGCTTATCACCCTCAAACAGATGGTCAGACCGAGAGAGTCAACCGAGTTTTGGAAGATCTCCTTAGAGCTTGTGTTTTGCATTTCGGAGGATCATGGGAAGATCACCTTCATTTGGTGGAATTTTCATACAACAACAGTTACCAGTCAAGCATTGGTATGGCACCATATGAGGCATTGTATGGAAGACCGTGTAACTCTCCGACATGTTGGTTAAAGACCGGAGAAAAGCTTATGCTTGGGCCAGAGATGATTCGACAGACTTCGGATTGTATAGAGATCATTCGGCAACGAATGAAGGCAGCCCAAGACCGTCAGAAGAGTTATGCCGATAAGCATCGTAAAGATTTGGAATTCGACGTAGGTGATATGGTTTTTGTAAAGATTTCTCCACTGAAGAATGTTATTCGATTCGGGAAGAAAGGGAAATTGACTCCGAGATTTGTTGGACCATTCCCGATCATCAAGCGAATTGGAAAGCTCGCCTATAGATTGGAGTTACCTGAGAAGATGTCGAGTGTGCACAATGTTTTTCATGTATCATATCTACGGAAGTATGTGCACGACTCGAATATGGTGGTTTCTGCTTCGTGTTGTTGAAACCGACACGAAACAGCTTAGGAGGAAGGTAGTTAAGTTGCTCAAGATACAATGGAGTGATGATGATAACGACTGTACGTGGGAGGTGGAAGAGAGGATGAAGGCAGCTCATCCTGAACTCTTCAAGGTATGGCCCTAAGGTGTCGTGTCATCTAACAAAATTGTAACTTGTTCTAATGTTAGAATTCTGTACGCTAAGCTAGAATTGGATGCATGGTTTGATGATTGCTATGGATGATAGGCGTGCAGAATAGTTTTGATTGCTTTGTTGTTTGGAATTTCGGGGGCGAAATTCCTAAGGGGGAGAGAATGTAACGACCCGTATTTTTACGGATCGAAAAATCGAAGAAAATTTCGTCGAAAAGTTTTCACGTTGATTGGCGAAATTGCTAAGTCCTAAGTCGTTCAAGACTTAGTATAGGTCGTAAGTCGGATACGACTTAGGGAATAGGAGCGACCCAGGGTTATGTCGAGTTAAGGGTTTGGAGATAGGTCGTTTGAACGACTTAGGAGATAGGCAGATTAGCGACCTAAGGAAGTTAGGTCGTTAGACGACTTATGGTAAGGCAGCGACCTACGAGAGTTAACGACCTAGCAGTTAGGTTGTATAGTGATTTTAGGTCGTGTGTTAGTATTAGAGCGACCTATGGAATGTTGCGACCTATAGAATGTCGCGACCTATAGGAGTTAGCGACCTATAGGAGTTAGTGAGCTGTGTAGTTAGGTCGCTAGGCTAGTAGTCAGTTAGGTCGTATCCTGGCTAAGTGATAGGTCGCGTGTGTGTGTTAGGTCGTAGGTTCATTAGGTCGCATCCCAGTTGTTCGCGACTTATGTTAGGTCGCGTGGTAGCTTAAGGAGTTAGGTCGTTAGACGACCTAAGGAATTAGGTTGTAACCCAACTGAGTTGTAGCAGTTAGGTCGTAAACGACCTAACTTAGGTCGTGGACTTCTATAGTTGTTAGGTCGCGAAGAAGCTGTCTGTGGTAGGTCGCTGGGTGCTTGGATGCGCAGAAGTGTTAGGTCGTAGGACGATGGAGCGCACATCTGTTAGGTCGTAGGCTTGGTCTGTTAGGTCAGAGTTGTTGGCTAAGGCTCAGGTCGGTGGGAGTCTTAGGTCGTAGGTCGGAGACGACCTAATTCCGAGTTACGACTTAAGGGATTTTCGCCTATAAATAGAAGGGGGTTGGCTTCATTTTTGGGATCCGGATTTCGAAGCGACGAAGTGCTGCCATTTTGAGAGCTCAACTTCTACACTTCTTCACTTCTTTTCTCTACTCTAATCTAGTGATTCCATCCATCCATATTGAAGATCAAATTGAAGATTCAAGAGCTTAGATTGAAGATCTTCATCCTTTGAAGTGAGATTTCTTCGTTTGAAGCGAATTCACGATAGATCAAGCTAGATCCTTCACTGTCCAGATCTGAAGCGTTTTGATTTGGGGTTGTTTAGGTGATTTGGTGAGTGGTGATTATCTCTCACACGGATCCAAAGGAGTATATCGGATTGTTGGCTCGATTTGGTGTTAAAATAGTGATTTCCATACATTTTCTTCATCCTAAGGGTAGATCCATATAGATCCATTGTTCATGATGATGTTACATCCATTTTACTACATGTTAACCTATGCAAGTTCATTCATCAAGATTATAGAGATATTGTTCATGTTTTCATGCTTATTAGACTTTCAACTCTTTAATTACGAAATTGCCATTATTTTGATAATTGTCTACTTAGATCATATTTGAATGCTTGATTGCTTGGATTAATGTTTGATTTGGTTGATTGCTATGAATTAGTTGATTGATGATTTGATTTAGATCGAGGATGATTCAAAAGCTAAGGGAAGGGCTCTTGAATGGGAAAAGCTGCTTGTGGCATTTGTAGCGGATGATGAAGCTCTTATGCATAGATTTGATGATGATATTGAAATGAGACTTTGCGAGGATGTGATGAAGCGAAGTATGATATGAGATAGACTTGGTCTAATCCAGACGGGATCATTCCAAGCGGGTTGAGGATAATGGATGCTCGAGAGGCGCTTGAGCTAGTATGGAAATAGTTGTCGAGAAGGACGACTAGAAGGCTGAGATCTCATCGTTGTTGAAGGTTCTAGCATGCTCAAAGCAAGAGTACGTTGGGCAGATTCGATAGTCCCTAAAGGCTACTGATTGGGTAGTCAAGTACTCTGGGCAGATTCGATAGTCCTAGGCACGGGTCACGATGACGTGCGGGAGTTATGTCTAGAACCGGGGTTTCCGTTAGCCCTTGACGGACGGCTGAAAGAATGTGCCGGTCATTCAATTAACGGTGATATCGAAGCAATGATAACAGTGATAGCCAGAGTCATGGATGTTTGGTTGTATCATCATTCGGTCTCAAGAGCAGTGTTTTTTGGGTGCTTATCTGATCTTGGTTTAGGCCTTGGGGGTTTGTGCTTGGAAAACATCGCCCTTGACTCGAGTGATAATTTCTTTACTTTACATTGTATGATCTGCTATGTTTGCTTCTGCTTAGTGTGTGTCTGGGGGCTATCACTGTAGAAAGAGGTTGGAGTGGGAGGGTTGTATTCCTATTCCTTTTCCTTTATGCTCTTTTGGTATGTTGTTAGTTAATTTACCGCTCACTAAGACTGTTGTCTGACTCAAGGCTTTATGTTTTAATTCTTATTGCCTTGGGCTGTTCGTCCATTTTGGGACGGGCAGACTAGGTAGCAGGTGACAGGTGCTGTTCTCTTCTCACGATGCTGATATCGAAGACGAGCTAGAGGGTTGCATATTATCTTCATGTTATATGTACTGGATGTTCCGTTGTTTGTATAATCTCTGAGTGTTATGTAGTGAGGCTTGATGTATTGACTATTTGGATGCTTGTATTCAACTATTATGGAGTTTTATATGATGGCATTTTATTCTGTAAAGCTTCACTATACATATGTTCTATTATATTTTGTCCATGCGCTGTGAGTAATACGATAGATTCTGATGTTTTGATCTACCCTGACAATCGTCCATGGTCGCCTAGCACACTTTACAACGCACTATCTCTAAATTCGGTGCAGGGGTCATGGGCGGTCGTCATAAAAGTAAAGTAAGTTTTTAAACTTAAATGGAAAGATTATTAATCTGAAGTCTAAAATTTGAATGGGAACTCAAATTGTGTAAAGTTGATTGGATTAAGTAAATTTAATTTAACTTGGAGGAAGTTAAATAAGTTTGAATGAACAATCTGATTTGGAAATTTCAAGATGAAAATTGAGATTTAACTTGGGAAGTTAAATGGTTAATTTGAATTGGGAATTTGTGTGATCTATAAATAGGTTTGAGATCTGGAAATTGGAAATGGATGGATATTTTAAAATAATTTGAATGATACCATCCTGTTGTTATTAATAATCTTTAAGCTGAAATTGGATTTGTTTAAATGAATGTAGAAATGGGGTGTGGTAATATATCCATTATTAAGATAAAATGGAATTTGGATTCAGGATTAAATGGTTTAAAAATATAAGTTGATTTGATTTAAAGGATTAAATCAAAATTTAAAAATTTAACTCGAATTTATATAATTCGGGATGGTTTAAATTTGAAATGTGAATTGAATTAGTTCAAATTGAATTGATTTGAATAAATTGGAATTGTGATTGAAGATGGATAAGTTTAAAAATTCAAATGGAAAATTTGAATTGGATTAATTTGAAATGAAATTGAAGTTGAATGTGTTTAAATTCAAATGGGAATTGGGATTAATTCAAACTGGAATTGATGTGAATTGAAATTGGTTCGATTTGAAATTTATTTGAATTAACTGAAATTGTGATTAAAGTTGGATAAGTAAATTCAAATGGAATTTGATTTGAATTTAGGAAAGAAATTGAGGATTAATTCAATTGGAGTTAAATCAATTTCAATGGAAATTGAAGTTATTTAAATTGGAATTGAGTCAATTTAAATGGAAGTGGAAATTTAAATTGAATTGATTGAAAATGGAGGTTGGGAATTGAACAGTTTGACTCTGGATTATTTTCAAAATAAATTGTTTTAATATAAATCTATTTTTCCAAACTATTTACTATACAACTTTTCTTTTTAAACCTAAAACTATCTTATACTTGTTTTACAATTATTTTTGGAACTATTTAACAAATTTTCAACTGTTTTATAAACTAATTACTATTTTTCAACTATTTTACAAATTAATTATTAATTTACAACTATTTAGCAATTATTTAAAATTTCTATAATTATTTGACTATTTTCCAACTATTTTACAATTACTTAACTATTGTAACAGCTATTTTACAAACTAATAATTATTTTTCAACCACTTGTTTCAAGCTATTTTCAAGCTATTTTCTAAATTCAAGCTGGACAGAGTTCAAACTGTTTATGATTAAGTATTCATTTGAGATAAGAATTGAAGTGATAATCCAAATAAGGGTTTAAGCAATTGTGAGTAAGTGAATGGAAATCAAAGTGAAGGTGAATAGAAAGAGAATTGATTTGGCTAATAACCAATAAAGATAAATATGTAGGATGTACGTATATTATTCTATTCACATAGTGATTTGATCTAGATTCGAGCACAGAATTTCGAGATAGTTATATCGATTCGAGTTGGGATTTTTCACTCGATTTTCGACGGCGAACCTGGATATGGATTGTTGATTGGTTCTGGATATTTTCTATCATAGTTATGGCTATGCAAGGTGAATGACGGTTTTTGATCAGGAAACCAGATCTAAGTCCGCACTAGGAAGTCGGGTGGACGATACTAGTTTGGAAGAGAAATTGTGTGATCGAGTGAGCGATCAGATTGATATTGCGTACGAATGATATGTGTACATCGTACGTGTTTGAATGAAATTGATATTGAAAATTTGTGGATAAAAACTGTAAAATGATTTTGAAATGGAAGGGTATATTTTGGAAAAATAAATGATGAAATAAAATGGGAGTTGAATATTTCTGTGATTAGAACTCATTTTATAGAAAAGTGATATGGTTAATAAATTTATAAAAGAGTAATCAAATTTGAATATTTGATTTGGAATAAAAAAAGTTATATATCTTTGTTATATATGATAAACTCCTCTTGTTGAATCTATAGCCAGAAGAAAAGGATTTTTGAAAGTATTTGAAGTATAAAAAGGGAATTTATACAAGTATGAAGTGATCCAAAGATTTTCAAAATTATATATATTTATATATAAGGGATTTTATGAGAATGATTTTGGAAAAAGTTTTGGAACCTATGGATTTTGGAAAGGCTTTTGA
Source organism: Allium fistulosum (assembly GCA_030737815.1). NCBI lineage: Eukaryota > Viridiplantae > Streptophyta > Magnoliopsida > Asparagales > Amaryllidaceae > Allium > Allium fistulosum. Next base: position 1,170,168,494 of record CM060905.1, on the reverse strand, counting down.
TTTTTGAGAAAAATCAGTTTTGGGAATTTGGAAAGCCAAGTTTGGAACTATCGATTTAGGATATCGATTTTGTGTAAAGGAGATTTTGATATAAATCATAAAGGGTATGATTTAAAGATACTATATGTGTATAGTATAAAGTGTTTTAAGAATGGCTTTGGGGAAAAAGGCGCTCCCTTGAAATGAACTTCTCAGGAGTGCCACAGGGTGGTACTGCCTTGAACCCTAAAGGGGGTTCTAAAGTTGATCCTATGAGGAGTCCGGACAAACTAGTTCCTGAGGATTATGTGAAGTGTGTAGCGAAAGTCGAGGGCGCTGATGCCTACAGAGGCATTTGGGTTATGCTGTGACGACAGTTTAACTCGATGTCACTGCGATCTTCTACAGACCATAGAGAAAGTTGTGTGTGCCGCTGAGAGCCAACAGTCTACGTTTGATTTTATATCAGTAGACTGCGACCTATGGTAATATAGCGAAAGTCGTGTGTGCTGCTGAGAGCCAACAGTCTACGTTTGATTTTATATCGGTAGACTGCGACCTATGTGGAAGTGGAGAAGTTTCATTCTTTTGGCAGCGAAATTCGAGGGCGCTGATGCCTACAGTTACATGGACTTTTGCTGTGATGGCAACGTAACCCTAGATGTAACTGCGATCTGTAGCGGGTTCCATGGCGTAATCGAGGGGCGCGGAGGCCTACAGTTATCGATGGATTTTGCCAGGATGGCAACGCAACCATCGGGTTAACTGCGACCGTGGATGGGGGTGATGATTTCCAGAGCATTCTCACCAAAGATATTTCCTCTACTTTCAAAAATGTTTTCTATATTTTCAATAAAATTATTTTCCAAGTATTTTCACTGGGTGTTGAAAACGGGTTTACCAAGTACTTATAGATTTTCAGTCCTACGCCTGATCAACGTATGATCGTATTTCTGTGAGAACAAGGATAGACTAATTGAGACAACGAGTTATAAAAGTATTTTATCGAACTATTTTTGTAATACTATATAGATTTTAAAGTGCTTTGAAAATGACCAAAAGATAATTTATCTGATTTTAAGTATTTAATAAATTCTGGCTTCGTTCCTTTTTTAGGACGAAAAGATTCTAGGGGGAGGAATGTGATAACCTGGATTTTAGAATATCTATAATTGATAAAATTAACTGGATTCAATTAGTAGAATACTGAATTATAAGTTAAATAAACAATTCTGGTCATAAAAATATATATCTGGATAAGTATTGGTTTGATAATCCTCCTAGTATAATTATTTTAAATTGGTAAAATTATTATTTCAAACAATAATGATAATGGGTTGTTTTTTAAATATAGATAAATAAATTTTTAAATAGAATTATTAATTACAAATTGGATTTGGGTTTGTTTAATATATATATATATATATATATATATGTATTGTTGATTTGATTTTAAATTAGATTTTCAAATTTAATTTGATTATGAATTTGGATTTATTAAGTAATTCAAAAGATAGACATTTTAAATATTTGGATTTAAAATATATGTATAGGCTTTTATTTATATATAATTTATTTTATTGCATTTTCTTTAAAAAGAAATTCATATATACATTTACGTAAATAAATTAAGTAATGGCTTTTACTAACATTTTAAAATCAAATATAAGTTACTAAATTACAAGTGTATGTATATTAAGGCTTCATTATAACAAATGTTGATTAATAAACTATAGTGAATAACAAATGTAAAGATTTTAAACATGTGTCACTTTTTATTTTTGATTTTCTTTTAAATAACTCAAAATCAGCCTATATAAAACATTGTTCCTTCTCTTCATTTCTTTTTCCTGTTCTCTTTTCAAGCTAAGAAACTAAAACCCTATAACTCCAAAACAATCAGTGATAAATCTCCCCTCAAACCAGAATTTATCAAACAATAAACTGCATATCATCTTCAAATTCAAAACAACTCAAAGCCTGTACATTTTCAAAGATCAATATCAAGCCTGCAAAGTATTTTCTTCAAACCTAGGAAAATTATTTCCTGGAGCAGCATGGGAAGAATGTCATCTCAAATATTAGGCTCCAGTCCAAATTCTTTTCAAACCAAATGAATTCAACTCAAACTTCAGCAAGTTGTTAAGCAAACTTCAGGTTCCAGGATCCAGTCTTTTAAAATCAGTTACATACTTGTTCTGTCCATCAAAACAAGGTGAGTAAACTAAGCTTTAAATCTGTTTAAAATCTTGTTGCATGCAGTAATCACTTGGAACAAAGTGTGATAAATGTTTGCATGTTGTTTAATATGAATTGTATATATATGACTATATGGATGTGCATATCTGTAATACAAAGTAAATACTCTGTTTAGTTTTATAGGTTCCAAAATTTGATCAAAAATCAATATCCTTTTCTTGAATCTTTTTAGACTTAGATGTACAAACAAAACTTGTTTGTAATAACAAGATGTTTGATCTAAAATTATTTCCAGGTAAGATTTAAAGCTAGTTTTAACAAAAAGAAAGAAGAACAGTGAAATTTAAACATATCAAATTTTCGATTTAAATGAATTCTGGTTTCTTGTATATAATCAATTTCGTTTTCGAAAATTAGGATTTTTAAGAATGAAATCATGAATTTTAAGTTTGTAAATCGTGAGATATTGCATGATGATCGGAAAGTGGGTTTTGAGCATTTTCTGGTGATCGGTGAAGCTTGGGTGTTCGGGGTCACTACTAGAGCAGGCTGGGAGCTCGGGTGTTTTGGAAAAAATAGTCGTAGGATTTTACGACCACCGTGGTGGCGGCAGATCGTCGATGTAGGGTTTTAAGTGCTGATGGGTAGGTCTGGGTTCATGAGAAGTTTGCGTCGTCACTGGAGCACAGGAGTTCACCGGTTGTGGGGGGAACGGAGCGTGGGTTCATGGCGAAGCTATGTGCGGTCGTGACTTCTGGTGGTCGGAGGCGATTGGACGAGGCGGTTCTTGGTCGATGGATTTCGTTCAAGTGGGTTCGATCGAACTAGTTTTTGTTTTCATGATCGATTGGGATCTGGGTGGTCAGATGGCTAGGGAGGTCGTAGGCGACTCGTCGGCGGTGGCAATGGTGGTCGGAGCATCGTCGTTGATCGGTGCATGTGCACGAGGTGTTTTCTATGCACCAGTGTTTAGAATTGGAGACGATGAGGATTTTCTCGGGTAGAAGCTCGGGGAAGAGTAGATTGTCTCGGGTTCATGTTCGAGTTGTTTGCGAGTGTAAGTATCTTATAACAGTTTTTAAATTTAAACAAAGTTTAAAAAAAGAAGAAGGAAACTCGGGATTGAGTGAGGAATTTCTCTGGTTTGTCTCGAGTATAATATAGGGTGTTATCAAGTTTAAAGAAATCAAGTTTTAAACTATTTTCTTAAACAAATTCTTTTAAAACATAATTTATAATTAAGAAGTTTAATTAAGAAGATGAAAGGATTTAAATCGTTTATTAAGCTTAAGAATTTAAATGGATAGGTTAATGATATTTAATTCCAAGATTTATTAAATAAGATTTTTAAATGATAATTAAGTAATTAATTAAGATAAATGAATTATCTTAAAATTAATTAAGGTTTGGGTGAGATTTAAAGATTAATTAATAAAAGTAATTAAGAGTGATTAATTAACTAATTGATTAAAGATTAATTAATGAAGTAATTGAAGATTTATTTATTGATTAATTAATAATTAAAGGCAATTAATTAATAACTAAGGAATAATTAATTAATGTGATTAACCAATGTTAATTAAGGTTAATTAATCAATGTAATTAATTAATGTAAATTTAACTAATGTAGGATAACTAATTAATATAAGTATTAGTTAATTAATGAAGGTAATTAAGGATGGTGAATTAATTAAAGTAATATCAAATGGTTTGTAATTGATTAATGTTAATTTAGCTGGGATAAGTAATAAATCCATAAGTAATTAATTTAATTGGTTAAATTAAATTAATTATAAGTATGTGATTAACTAATCTTGTTTATGGATAATTGAATTGAATTGAATGATTAGATTAATATCTAGTCTAATAACCTGTAATGTATTGTGATATGATATGATGGGTTGAACTGTGATATTGTGAGTTATCTATCGATGATTGATTTGCTATGAGAATATGATAACCTGTATTTAAAATCTATTTGTATCCACTTAAACAACTGGGGTTAAGGATGACATTGAATTGAAGAGACCGGGGTCGGGTATCAGTAAATACCTGAAACCACTTCGATTCTCTATAAATTTGGTTTTAGAAGTAAACAGGTTGGAATAAAAAGGTTAAGAATCATGGATATTTAAACTGTGTTGTGATTCTTAGATATTGTTTGAAATAAATGATTGACTTAAATAAGATTAGAACTCGTAGAAAAGTACGAGTTACCCTGGTAATTCACTTAAGTTATACAACTTAAAATTTCATATTATATGGGTTTACTCACGCTGGTTTCCAGCCTGACCCGGGTGTTACTTTGATGTAATGCTCGGGTAAGACCGAGTATTACAGATTTTCAGGTAAGGACGTTCTGGAGCTCAGGAGGCGAGCTGGATGGCAGGAACGTATGGAGTTTACCGCTGTATATTTGAGAGTTGTATTGATAGTGGTCTGGGACAGGTTGATAATTGTCTAGTCTATTTGTAAATGATTGTAACTCTGATGTATTGAATGTAAAGTGCAATTACAGTTTTCTTTTGTATAACTGCCATTATTTGATATTATATTTTATCCGCTGCGAATGTGAGAATCTGTGTTTTGTTTCTGTTTCTTCTTCTACCTATTTTCTTCTTTTTCTCTAACAACCCGGAATTTTCGGAGTTGAAATTTCGGGTCGTCACATTTAAATGTAATGACCCGGAATTTTCGATCCCGAAAATCCCAGATAGTTAGGAAAGAAGAAAAGAGGTAGAAGAAGAATAATGAAACAAAACACAAATTCTCAAATTCGCAGCGGATCAAAATATAATATCAAATAATATCAGTTATACAAAGAAGAACTGTATCTGTTAATTTACATTTAATACATCAGAGTATACACATGAATCTACAATTTATCCGATTTGGAATTTTGATAAAATCAAATTCTTACTGTAATAAATAAAGCCTGATTGATACTGTCTTAAATGTAAATTAACAGATACAGTTCTTCTTTGTATAACTGATATTATTTGATATTATATTTTGATCCGCTGCGAATGTGAGAATCTGTGTTTTGTTTCCTGTTTCTTCTTCTACCTCTTTTCTTCTTTCCTAACTATCTGGCATTTATGGGATCGAAAATTCCGGGTCATTACATTTGGTATATCCACAAATTTTCAGGCTCCTTTGTTCAAATCCAAACAGGTGAGTAAAACAAAAGAATTTTTTTTACTTACCCAAAATCTTATGCATATGTGAGAACTTGGATAAATTCTAGTGTTTTGATTTTTATGCATGTATTAAGACATCTGATGCTTATATAAATATGATAATTGAGTTAACATACTGTTATTTAAAAAGGAAAATATATTACCTCTATCATTAGAAAAGCTAACACCCTGGGTTTCAAAAATTCAAATCTTATTATCTATTTGGTTTTAGATTTTGGTTCCAAAAGTGAACTCGTTTAATTTTGAATGAAGGTTGCTATAAAATTAGTTTTATTAAATATCTTCTCTTATAAAGAATAAAAGTTTTTATTTACAGTAAATAAACAAAAAGGGGGAAAGATTTGAAGTCTACATTTTGGGTTTTGACTTATATGAGTTTGATTGATATAGAAAATGGTGAATTTTGGGAATGGTTTCAAAAAATTTAATTGGGTATGTAAGGAGATTTTAGGAGATGACCGATTTCCAGTTTTAGGCTAATACTGGTGAGGTGGTCGACGATTGGGGTCGACATTTGGTCAAGAGGAGGTTGCCTAGTTTGGGAATTCGGGAAAAATCAGTGATGATTTTTCCGATCATCGGAGTGGTCGATAGAGGGAGGATTAGGGTTTTTAGGCGTGTTCGTTTGACGCCGATCTATGGCGTCGTAGTGAAGCTTTAAGGTTGCGGACTAGGGGGACTCGAAGGAGAAGGTCATGGCAAAGGTCCGGGTGTTTTCTGGCAGGGAACAGTGACTTGCTGGTGGTAGCGGCAATGGTCGGAGATGCTCAGGTGAGGCGTGCATGTGCACGGTGCACTGATAAGTCGGGTTTTGTTGGTTGCTGTATTTTGATCAGGGAAGAAGAAGAAGGATGGGTCGGGATGATCGAGTGTTGGCTCGGGTTTGTGAACCAGATTTTGGGCCTGGGGCTCGAAGTGTTTTAAATGTTTTATAATACAGTTAACAAGGTTTTAAATTAAATAATAATGAACTAGCAGGTTTTGAAAAAAAGATGTGTGTTTAAGCTTAAGTTGTTTGGTTTAGGGTATTTATATATTAAGTTAATCATTTAATTAATTTAAAATGAATTAAGTAGATGGTTGAGATAAAATGTTTTTAAACTTTAATTAATCAAAGGTCTAAAGGAATTTTGTATAAATTAATTTCAATCCTTTAGTTTAAATAATATTTAAATGATTTAATTAAATAATTAATTAAGATAATGGTTTATCTTAGATTAATTAAGGACTTAAGTAATTAAGGGTTAATTAATTAACTTGAGCAATTAAAGGATTAATTAATTTATAGGGTTAGTTAATTAATTTAATGGATAATTAATGAATGTGGTTAATTAAAGGATAATTAATCAATGTAAGTGATTATATGATAATTAATTAAGAGTAATTAATTAAGGATCAATGTAATAAATTATTGTTAATTAATTTATGGGAGTAATCAAAGGTTAATTAATTGAGGATAATTAACCAATGGGATAATTACTTAATGAAAGTAATTATGAGAAATAATGGGTAATTAAAGGATGATTAATTAATGGTTTATAATTAATTAATGATTAAGTAAGCAGGATTTAAAAGGTGATTGAAGTAATTAATTTAATTTATTTAAATTAATTAGAAATGGTGTGACTAATTAATATTGCTTATGGATGATTGAATGATATTGAATGCCTTGGATTATTTGAGATTTTTGATATGTGATGTTATGGGATATGATATGTTTGGGTTGAACTGTGATAATATGGTTTGTCTAATCTGTGATGAATTGTTATGTAATATGTAATTCTGAATATAAATGGAATTGTTTAAACTTAAACAGTTTTGTTTTTAAGTTGATATTGGTTTCGAAGAGACCGGGTCGGGTATCAGTAAATACCCGAAACCACTTTGATTTGTAATCAACAATAATTATTTATATATTTGATGTGTGGAAGCAATCGATCAGGATTTTTCCGCCTCTAACAACCGAAAGAGGACTTTACCCGCCTGAACAACCGAACAGGACTTCAACAGTTTCAATAAAATTGCTTTGACACTTTGTGTTCTTGATAACACTGATTTGTCTTTGATAGTACAACCTTCCTATAATCTTTTTCTCAAGTATATATGTGTGTGTAAAGATTTAAAAAGGAGAATATTGCGTTGAATCGAAGAATAAGTTAATTGATTCGGAGATTCAAGCAATATATGTAAGTTGTGATTGTTCTTTAGAATGCAGAGATAGTAGGGAGTATGATCAGAAAATAAAGTGAAATTCGGTGATTTGGAAAATGATTTTGATGTGTTTATATAGTAGACAAACAGCTACAACCATTCATGAAGAGTTCTGATCAAAGGAAGCATCCATACCTCTTCAATTTAGATCGTATCTCTTGGCAAATGGAAGTGTCTTTTCAGAAAAATAGCTGTTGGAAAAGTTCAGTCGATTGACCCAAAATGACCAGTCAACTGAATGTTCAAAGTTGGTGCAAAACAGAGTGTATCTATGCAACTGAGCAGGTTCATTCGACTGGTCGTTTTCAGTCAGTCGACTGAATTTGAAAATATAAAGGTGTATACATATGTGCACAAGTTCAATAGGCTGTTTATAGATATTCAGTCAACTGGTAGATTTTGTTCAGTCGACTGAATTCTGTTGACAATCAAAAATCAATATAGCTCATTTGGTTAGAGCACTTGCCTTCTAAACTAGTGACCCGGGTTTGAGCCCCGCTCCATGCATTTTTTGAAAACTTGATTTTGACTAAAATATGCATGCAAGTTTATTTGAATGTGAATGATGATTCTTGAGGAAACATTTTAACAAAGCACTAAACTAGACTCTATATACATATTTGAACCATACTTTGAGTCGTTGAGTCCGGATGTTGTCTTAGTCGTAGATTCGTGAATTGTTGTGTCTTGTCAGCAATCAAAACCTATGATCCAACAAAAGTCTAGTGTTAATAATACTATTACATCTCGGTTTACTGATATTAAGTGAGACCATGCCGCTTAGCGGAATGGGTTTCCCCTCACTAATATCCTTTTTTTAAAGAAAATGTTTTGCAAATCAACCCTGCAATCAAACTGATTATAACCATTAAAGATGATACATGTATGCGTAAGAATAAGGAAATTCATGGACTATCTGTCCAGACTATAGTTTTATTTGACTAACTATTAACCATTGGCTGACTCGGGCCTACCAGACATAATCAATTACCTAACTTCTATTAGACACACTACTAGGTTGACTGCCTTTAATTTTCTTTTTTAGGGCCAACTGAACCTAATAGTTTTACGGGCTCACCAATAACCTATCTTTACTCTGTATATCCCTTCTGTATGTAACCTCGATTTAGTCCCACCTATGACAAGCCCTACGCACTAGAATTTTGGACTTATTTTAGCTAGGGGCTAATAGCTAAAGTATAGGGCGTGACCCTACACCAGTCCCATCTGGTCTTCTAATATCTAAGTCATAAACTTAGGGTTAACTACCGTATTCATGTTTCATTTCCTGCCTTAGGGTTAACTACCCAGTTAAAACTTTATTTCCTTGTAAACAATCTTTACAAATGATTTACTCCTGAAATCATACCTTTATAAAACAAGGAAATCATATACTTTGCTTTACTTAAAACACTTATGCCACGATATATATACTTTACACAAAATCAGGTTGATGAAATCTAATCAATGGGATTATCTATCCCTCCAAAGTAAGTTAAAAACCCTTTTTTACTTAAAATATTTTAGGCCATGAAGCCAAGGTAAACCCTTCGAAACCTTTGTTTAAAAAATTTAAACAATTCCTTTCGAATCCATTGAAAGTACCCAATTCAAAATAAATTAACTACTATACCTTGAAACACTAGGCCGAAAGGTCAAAACATACCTTTCGAAATCTTTGAAAATAGACCTTTCGAAATCATTAATTTAAACTTTAGACATCCTTTTTCAAAACCATTAAACTTGTCTTTCGAAAGCATTGGAAACTCTCCGTTCAAATGCTCAAAATAACCCTTTCGAAAACATTGCAATTCTTCACTCAAAACATACCTTTCGAAAGTATTGGGTTCAAGTAAAAGTTTATGAAAACATTGCTTTGAAACAATTTAAAACCATTCCTTTCGAAACCTTTGGATTTAACTTTTAATATAGCTAAGGGTTGTAAAGAACTGGGGCGAAAGCATTACCTTCGAAAGCATTTGTCCTAAGTAAAAAAGAGGATGGTTTCGAAGCCAACCCTTTCGAAAGCTTTGAGAAGCGACTTCAAAGTAAGAAGGCGAAAGCACCCTTTCGAAACCATTGTTTTAAAAGCTATACAGAAAAGCGGCCTTAAATAGGTCTAAAGGTAGAATGCGGCAGCTAGGTTTCGAATATGTTCAAAGCTATCCTTTCGAAAGCTTGTTTTAAAACAAAAGGCGGCAACCCATTCGAAAGCCCTTTTTATATAAACAGAAGCAAGTTGGTTAAGTCGAAAGCTAACTCCAACCCTTTCGAAAACATCATTTGTAAACAAAATAGTTCAAAGTTCATAAGATTAACTTCTACCCCTTCGAAAGCTTGGTTTCGACGATGTACCTTACGCCTTCCTCCAATTTACTATGTATCAATTGTCTGATACCATGTGCATTGGTTTCGACTTAGTCATGGGCGAAGTTAGGGCGTCAAAAACATGCAGATGGAAGTGGCAAAGTAAATTTTAATAAAACTGTTTTATAGCCTTTTAAAGTAATTGCTTTTCAACTAACATGCCTTATTAACACAATTGGTTGCCCAATTCTTTCAAATTTTCTTTTCTATAAGTGCTGCCGAATTCAGAAATTAACCATTTAAAACGTTTAACAAAGAAGCACTTCTCTTTGATAAAACATATAAAACATTTAAGTCCCATACCTTAAATAATTTTATATCTATAGCAAAATACTAAGGAAAATTCCCTAGAAATTTCCATAATTCACTTTTAATATGTTTTAAAACATATTTAAATTTCATACCAAAAGCAATGTATAATAGCCGTAATTAATTTAAACCCAATATTAGTTATTTTATTTCATAGAAAATTCATCATAAACCCACAAATGCTTAGAAAATTATGAAACTTGAAACCCACTTCATAAATAATGTTTTCTACCATATATAAAAAATGAAAGTCATTTGGATGTCATTTAATAGGTTTTTCAAATCAAAACTTATCATAAAATCTATATGAAGCAGCATAAGTCATCAACAAGCATATATATCCATTTGAAAAATCATATCATGGCATATTACTTGCAAAATAAATTTGGATCTTAACTAGAAACCGAAATCAATAAAAATGATATGTAAATCTATTATTCACCTTAGCTTGGAGTTAAGAAGGTTGAGATTTGCTCTTAGATTGATTTTCTTAAGCTTCCTACTTGAATCCTTGCTTATCTTCCTTTTGATTTCCCTAAATGGTGGCTGGCCAAGCTTTTTAAATGTTTTAGTTTTGTTTGCGAATGTTTAAAATGAATAAGGAATGAAAGTAATAAGGGTTTAGGTATAAGAACATAGTTTATTCCTATTTTTCCCTTGGCATATTCCTCCCACTTACTCCATTTTAATTCTCTTTGGCTTATAGATCAACTAAGGTACGACTACCTTATGGTTATACAAATCTCAATCCCTTAACGATTTACATTATTTCATTTAATTTATCTAATTAAACATCCTAAATAATGTAAAATTAGGGTCATTACAAGTCCGTCGGGGGATATATATTAAGTGACGTAGGACCTGCCTAGAACATAGGTATTAAATGGTTAGAAGCCCACCTACTCCTTTTAAAGGTATTAAGTGGCTTGGGTACTGTCTCTTACATGGCTACGATTTTATCGGTGATAGACACGGTAATAGTTGGAAATTATATATCGAAAGCCTTAAATAGTGGTTAGTGGTCTTTGTAGCTTGGACCTGCCGACCATTGACAACATTGTTAGAAAACCACCTTGGAAATAGGTCTTAAATGATGGGGTCTACCTTGCTTGAGGTCTTAAATGGTAGAGTCTGCCTATTTCTCTTATAAAAGTATTTTCTGTTGATTATAGAAGCCTGCTTCATATTTAGAAGTATTAAGTGATAAATGGGTTTGGAAGTATTGGGTGGTTGATAAGGCTTCGTCAGTAATTTTTACCTTGAGAAGGAATATGTAAGTATCATGTGTGCAATGCAAGGTTAGGTTGTATTGCTAACCTTAATAGACATAACTATTAAATGAAAACCAATCGGTATAAATTTATGTTATGGACTATTTTGTACCTTTTCATTACAACTCATAAGATAGATTTAGAGGAACAGGTCGTTGGAGCTGGATGTGCTTTGTTGTTGGAGATTTCTTCTTTTCTTTCATGCTTGATGCTGATGTGACAATCTGTTATCCAAGTAATACCATAATTTCCAAGGTAGTAGTCATGGTCAGTATTCATATTCTATTATTGTTTCCGCTGTGAGTTTAAATTTCTATCAACCTCTGATAATGTTCATGCTTATTTGTAGGTACCAAATCCAACGATTTGTGCCTTGATGGACTTGGGTTTTGATTTTTGTTGAAATTTAAGCCCATTAAGGTGTGGGTTGTTACAACGATCCCATCCAATCGGTCACCTTATGCATCTCACCAAGCCGCACCTTTTTTATGTTGGGACCATCGCCTAATTCGTCCTCTAGCGACGCCGATCAATGGCGGCTATTAGATGAGAGTAGGGTTGGATAAGGTTTGGGAAAAAGAGAGAGAAATGAGGTCCTTTTATAGACTTTCTCTGACACTATTCATCCCCCAAGATCACAAACTCCAATTGAGGCGCATTCACTGGCGTTCTCAGCCAAATACCACTATTTCGAACTCAATGGAACTAGTTTTGGGATCTAATTCCATGGTATATAAAAGTTATCTTTTATAATCAAATTATATTATTATTTTAATTCTCTAAAATTGACCATTACGCGTTTCGAGCTCGCATGATCACACGGTACGTCCGATCGTCACGAAACTCCTCAGCACACATCACCACATTATTTCGGACCCAATAGCACTAGTTTCGTCAAAATCCAAGACGGTGCTCTGAATGATAATTTCACGTGTTTCAAGACCATTTATCAATAAAAACGAATTTTGGTCTCACTATCGATATTAATTTGAACTATTTACTATTTTAAATAAATTTACAAAATGAGTTTACCATTATTATTTATTAATTAAAGGAGTTAAATAAGGTTATTAAATTCATTTAATTAATTCTAATTCACAACTCAAATATCTAAATAATCACTATATTTGAATATAAATTACTAAACTCTAAAAAATAATTATTTAAATATTTAAAATTAATTAAATATTAAAAATCAAAACGATAAAATTCTCGGATGTTACATTCTCCCCTTAAAAGAACTTCGTTCCCAAAATTCCCAAAGGAAGAAAATGTCTCCAAAACTTTAAGGTTTAAAAACTATTAATTTAAATGAGTTCTTAAACTTTTAAAGTCCTTTATGTTACAAAAAATTTGACAGCACCTCCTCTGCACGGGAAGATAAAAAAACTACAACTGGCCCAAATCAACCAAGAAAACAAAAGCCAAGTGACCTCCCATATCTGGGGCATAAAATCGTCAATCAATCAGCAATCTCTAAATCTACTACATACCTCTTTTGCATTTGATTTTTTTATTTTTGCAAGCAACTTACTATCTCGATGCAAATGCAGGTGCGCAAGAAATCAAATAACAACCTCTTGCTTCCCTGTACCTATCTTGTACTTACATAATCCCAAAGAGAATCATGCTGACAAAAGAGCAATACACAAACTATTTCTATCATATGCAATAGCAACATAAACAATATAACAACAATATGCAACAAGGCAATATAATGCAACTTATAATAATGATGCAACTCTAGTGTGATATATAGCCACATGCAACCAAAAGTAATATAACAACCATATACAACAAAAGTATAGAGAATACTCTGAAATAAATACTATGTATCCAATCCTTTCAAAAGATAAATTTGGAACTAAATGCCTGGTTTTTAATATTCAAAATATATTTTCAAATTCCTCCAAAGGGTAATATACCAAAACCAAAATCAATTATGACAAGGAGGGGGCTCCTTCTATAGAAGCATGGTATAAATCTAGAATCAAAACAACACAGAGCATCCAGTAGTACTCCGGTTCCTCCTAAAACAATAACTAGAGCAAACAAATATATCTACCGAGTCTTCCAAATCAGAAAACTCTCAACCGTATACTTTAGTCATAACCAAAAATATGTGAAAAATTATTTCACAAAACTCCTTTCAAATATCCTAAAATAATAATATTTCACCACTAATTTCAAAATAATAATAATATTATTTCTTTCACAAATTCTTTCAGAATCACCTTTTCAAAAGTGTCGGGATTTAAGTCCTAATAAACAACAACTTTAAATGCTTATAAATTCATGTTTTATAAACCATAGTATATAAAATCACATTATCAATCAAATCCCACTTAACATTATTTAAAATTTTAAATGACTAAACAACAAAATTTAGAATTTCCCTTAGGTTCACAACTTTCTCGATCGTCTAAGGATATAGATAATTTCCTAAGCGTGCCATTATGCTCATCAGCCTTTGGTTATTACATAGAAGATTATCTACGCTTCTGCAAACAAAATTGAAAGTCACCCCAAAACTTTCCTAAGCCATGCAATAAAGCATACAAATATACTTAAGACCATATGATATACATAAATCATCCGTACACAATATCTGATCCGACCACTTACTCGGATACATAAACTTTACTTCCAAACTAATATCGCTCATTTGACCTCCCTAGTATGGGCTCCGATCAGGTTCCTTGATTAGAAACCATTGTTCTCCTTACATAGCCATATACTATAATAGAAAACCTTAGTATCATATCGAGAATCTGAATCAAGTTTCCGCTGACAAGAATCAAGTGAGAAATCCTTTTTCGGATTGGTGTGAATCACCTCGAAGTTATGTATTTGAATCCTAGATCAAGAATCGTGCAAGTAAAATGATCTACGTATAACTTGGGTACTTAATCTTATTGGTTTCTTAACTACACCAATCTCTTCCTAAATCACTTTCATTTTTATTTATAGTATTTCATTCAATACTAAAATTATTTATGAATTGCTTCATAAATTTTTCACTTAAGTTTATAAATAGTTTATAAATGCACACGTTTATAAAATATTAAATTAAAACTTACTCCACTTTTATTTACTTGTATAATACTCTTCTATATCCTAAGAGTATATGAAAAAATGTCAATTTTATTTTATTTATTTATTTATTTTTATTTTTATTTTACTTTTTTCAAAATTTAAATAGAGGCCCAAACAAAATATAGGTCTTAAAACTGGGTCGACTACTTCAACCTTTTTACCTTAGAGTGTTCTAAGGAAAGATATTTACAGGTTGGCCAAATAACATCAAATAGTTCACACAACTTAGATGTTTAAAAAAACTATGGTTTAATAAAACAACGCTTATTAAAACTTTCCTACAAATTCAACCCATTAAAAACATATGTTAAATTATCTCTTTTCTATCCTAGAGTTTAAAATTTTCATTTACCAAAACACTCTATTCTAAAAATACCTTTTATTTTAAATCAATTTTCTTTAAGGAAACTTAAGAAATAAATACCTAGTTTTTTTAATTCCAAAACCCTTTTTGGAAATCATACTACATTTTATTTTGAAAATTGGTTAATTTTATTGCAACCTCCAACGGGCTAAACCCTAACTATAAGCATTTGAAGTCAATACATAAATACAATAACATACTTTATATAGAAGTATACTTTAACTGATTACATTCCTCTTTTAGGGTAGAGTTCTCACGGCGGCACCCAGGTCTTTGATCAATCTACTCTGTTCTCAGCCTTCCAGCATATCCTCGCCATTGCTTGTTCTTCTAGTTCCGTTAAGTTGGTAAGCTTCTTCCTTGCGATTCGGTCTATTATGATACTCTATGATTTGGCCAGTTAATGACAAGATTTCTTTTTTCTAATTATTGAAAGCCCTGTTGTTACGCTCACGCCAGAGATGCCAGATGGTAGCTATGAGGCAAATTTTGAGCAACTCCTGCACCAAATTCGACTTGTGACCCTACTAGTTCAGGTAATCTACTTCTTCCTTTAGTGTTTTGACTTCATCTATTTGCACGCATTTGAGTTTTTGAAGGCTCCATATTCTCTTACTGTAAAAGCAACTGAAAAATAGATGTTCGTGGCTTTCAATTTCTGCATTACATAAATTGCATGTTGTATCTTCCAGTATCCCCTAATTGTGTAGTCTATCTTTTGTATGCAGTTTTCCCAACAAAGCTTTGCATAGTGCATGTGCCATTTTAGGGTTGTTAGATTTTCTCCAGACAATTTTATGCCATGGAACAGTAGGATATTTCCCCCTAATATCTTCTCAAACATTATGCATCTCAAACTATGCCTTAGGTGAATTTTTCCAAATCCAAGTATCCTCCTTTCTCTCACTGTGGATAGAAATACCATGGATTTCATCTTTGAAATTCCTGGTTATTATCTGATTATCACAATTCCAATTAGTACCATTTATTATGCTGGATAATTTGCATGCGGGATTTCCATAATCCGAGTACCCCTCCCAACCCACTCTATCCATGAAACTTTTATTATTTAACCAGGGGTCTTTCCAAAGGTCAATGGTCGTGCCATTAACTATCTATCTTTCAATTAGAGGCTTCAGTTCATTTCTGAGTTTCAGAATGTTTTTCCAAATAACTGATGCATTGTTGTCTATTTTAGTTGTCCAGAAATTATCCTTTAGGTATCTTTCACGCATCCACCTAGGCCATAGATTATCGAATACCAAGATTTTCCAGGCCAACTTCAGTCCATAAAAAATTTTCAGCTCAAACAATTTTTTTAGCCCAACTCCTCCTTCCTTTTAGGGTTTGCATAATTCTTTGTAACTAACTTTATGAAGTTTTCCCCTCCAAATAAAATTGGCACAGACAATATTTATTTTTGCAATTGAACAATCTGGTATCTGAAATGTTTGCAACCAAAATCTGAACTTAGAAGTGATAACTGTGTGTACAAGCTCAATCTTCCCAGCAAAAGATAGGAACTTTGATCTCCAACCTTGCAATTTTTCTCTAATATTTTCAATTAGTTTCCCACATTAACTATCAGTTATGGTGTTGTTTGATAAAGGTACTCCCAGATATTTGACAGGGAGAGATCTGAAAGTGTACGTGCAGTACTAAGGATCGTATAATATGGTATATAAATGCGGAAACTGATAATAATAGTAAAGTAAAAATTAAAGTAAGCACACCAGGAATTTTTATACTGGTTCGAACTTCCCTTTCTACGTCCAGTCCCAGAATACCCTCTGGATTTAAACTAAACCCCTCACTTAACCCGGAGGAATAGGTATACGACACCTGAGCAGCCGAACATGAATTTTTCCGCCTCAACAACCGAAGAGGACTTCAGCCTAATATAAATTGTTTGTTGACGAATGTGTTCTAAATAACATTGATTGTCTTTATATAGTACAACTTTCCTATAATCAAATCCTCAAGAGTATATATGTGTGTGAAGATTTAGAAGGAAGATAATCACGTAGAATCGAAGTATATAAATTAAAATAAGGATTCTAGTGATATTAATTAAGAATGAAAACTTTTATTTGCAGAAATGAATAGAGATTAGATTTCAGAAATATAAACAAGAATCGGTGATTGTAGAAGTGAATTGAATATGTTTATATAGTTGTAGAAGAGTTATAATCTTTCACGAAGAGTTTCAGTCAACGGTTGTGTCCATATCTCTTGAAATAGAGGACATTCCTCTTCATGAAATGATCGCATCTCTTCAGTAAACTAGCCGTTATTCTCTGGTCGGTCGACCGGAAAATCTGGCCGGTCAGCTGAGTTCGAAATCGTACACAAAACAGAAAGTACCTGTGCACATAACACAGGGTCGGTCGACCGAGGATCCTGGTCGGTCAGCCGACCTGATGTTATTTGCACAGTGTACACTTATATATGTATAAATTAACATGGATCAATTTGTGTGTGTGTGTGACTACCTGAGGAATGATTTTAACAATATTCTAAGACTCAATAAAATAAAATATTCATACTAATCTCTGGATTGTAGTCTTATCTCCTTTGTAGTTAACAATATTCATTTATTCTCTTTTTGTCGCTTTCATATAGTATTCTCTTTGTATTTCGTCGTATGATCTCTGAAGCTTGTGTCATGAATCAAAACTCATGAATCAACATTCTCCCAACAAGATCCTTCTGTAACTCCAATATCCCTTAATAGATTTTCTTTACCTCTGAAGTACTTGTTAAAATAACATTTAGTCTTACCTACATTGAGTTTCAAGCCTACTGTTTTTTCCAACTGTTGGAAAATTCCTTTTAAAGTATCAACAACAGTTAGGGTAGCTTTTGTAACAATGACCAGATCATCTGCATAGATTATATGTGTTACTATAGGTTCAACCTTGTATACTGGAATGATCTTATTGTGGAAGCATACTATTTCCATTTGCAGAGTGAACCACTTCATAGCAACAACAAAAAAATAGGGGGATAAAGGATCTCCTTGCCTAATCCCTCCATTACTCTGAATATAACCTTTAGGGATCCCATTAATAAGTTTAGAGTGGGCAGGAGTAGATAAGTAATGATCAATTAGCTTCAGGAATTTGTTTGGAATTCTCATTGACTTCAGCATGTGTATTATATATTTTCTATTCACTTTATCATATGCTTTGAGTAGGTCAACCTTTAAACACATTTTGTCAGCACCATGTTTATTGAATTCTCTAATAAGTTCATGAGCCATTAATGAATTTTCTGAAATAAATCTCCCCTTTGTGAAAGCACTTTGACATTGAGAGATCAGGTCTGGCAGTACCTTATTCAGCCTCATGCATATGATTTTGCTTAAGATTTTGTAGGTGACATTACAACATGCTATTGGTCTATATTCTTCTATTCTTTCAGGTTTTTAACCTTAGGAATCAGAGATATAAAAGTGTGATTAATTTCTTGAATAAACTCACCATTGTCAAAGGCTTCTTGATAAGCTTTAAGCATGTGACCTTTCAGGTGTATCCAGTGCATTTTGAAGAACGCTGCCCCCATTCCATCAAGGCCCGGGTTAGAATCATCATGGATGGAGAAAGTGGCTCTCCTTAGTTCCCTTTCATGAATCCTAGATGTCAACATGGCACAACCTTCCTCGAAAACTTTCCTTCTACAGTGAATTTTGGTAAGTTTTGCTCAATTTCATAGTACAAGTCAGAAAAATAAGATATTGCTTTTTCTTCTACTTCTCTTATATTGTCAGCTGCATTTCCCTGTTCATTAAGGCAATTAAGTAAGTTATTGTGATGAGTCCTTTGTGACATTTTAGTGTAAAAGAATTTACTGCATTCATCTCCCTGAGTAAGCCATTTCTCCTTAGCTTTTTGTTTAAGGTCTGCAGCATGTTTTTTGAGTTCATCCTTCAGCTTCTTTTGAAGTGGGTAAAAAACTGCATTTAAACCCTCATGCATTGGATCCTCATCTAGTTTAATTTAAACCTCCTCAAGTTGAATTTGAATTTTAAGCACTTCATCATTATGTTTTGGTCTTCTACGGTTCCATTCCTTTAATATATTTTTCATCATTTTAACCATCATGATATACTTATACATGTGAGTTCCTGGGGAAATTACTATAGCATTGAATCAACTGTCTCATTGTAACCTTTCATTATTATCCAATGATTTGCACATCCGAGTGGTTTTCCTTTTGTAGTGTTTGTGTCATTATTAAATTAGATGAGGAGTAGACAATGGTCACTTGTAGAACTTGGCAATACAGTAGTTTTCAAACTGAGATTTTTATTAAATAGCTATGTATTTCCTAAAGCTCTGTCCAGTCTTGATGTAATTTTCTTTGCTTCACCACTTCTCCATGTATATTTCAAGCCTAAATGGAATGTTTCAATCAATCTGCTGGCAAGTACACAGTCATTGAATTCTGCTACCTGGGATAGCTTCAATGTAAGTCCTCCCTTCTTTTCATTGGTGCTTAACACAGCATTAAAATCCCCCATTATCAACTAAGGTCTGTCAATTTGTTTAGAGTTTGTAATTATTTGCTACCATAGTTTGGTTCTTTCTGAAGCAAGGTTCCTGGCATAAACAAACATGATAATAATTTCCAACCGACCTATGTTTTTAAAGTGAATGGTCATTTGCTGGTCATCTTTATTCATTACTTTGCCAGCCCATTCGTTGTCCTGCCATAAGATGAGAATTCTGCCTTTGACTTGGTGTGTACTATTGTGAGTTAAATTCCCCTGGTCCCTTAACTGATTCTTAAACATTTCTATATTGTCTTTAGGGAACTTGTTTTCAAGCAGAGCTATAATAGAAGGCTTGTATTTGGCCCTGAAATTGTGAAGGTCTAACTGACGAATGTCATTATTTAGACCTCTCACATTCCAACATAAAACAGACATTAATTTTTAATAGATTTGCTCCTGGTTACAGGAGAAGAACCTATCTTTACCGTTTTTACAGCACTACTTCCTCCTTTTGAAAAAAATTGTTTGTCATAAAGTTCATTTACCTCTGTAAATTTTTTAATGTCTTCTTCCTCTACCTCGCCTTCTTCTTCATCAGATGATTCTAGCTGGATATTCAACTGGTGGATTTCCTTCAGAGATTCAAGCATCACCTCTTCCTCCTTCTTCTCATTATGGGGAACGGCATTTGGAAGTTGATCATTAGGAGGAACAACATTTGGGAGTAGATCTGCTTCAGGATGGAAGACCTGATCCTGAACTGGAGGAGTTGTTAGCTTTGATCCAGAGCCCTTCTCACTGATTGAAATATGACTAACTGGTAGGGGGAAGCTCTAATTGCATGATTTTGTATGTAAATTTTTGTTGCTGCTCCATTTTTTGAACAACTAGTGGCAGGGTTGCTTTGTGTTTCAGTTGTTGGGTTGGTGGTTTTTGTCTTTTCCACCCATATCTGTGCAGTCTTCTCTGTGTAATTATTGCAATGCTGATAGTTATGTCCAAAACATTTGCATTCACTGCATCTAGGAGGCATGAATAGGCATGAACTCGTATTCCACTTCGTGCATATAGGTGTTACCTTGTTTGTCTATAGCTTTAACTATTTTTGGCAGTTCAATGTCTACTTTTATCTCCACTAGGACTCAAACATATTTAATACGTTTCACCAGTCTTGTGTTTTCATCAATGTCCAAAGGTTTGCCCACTAAACTCGCTAGTTTGCTTATACATCTTGTATTCTATAGGGCAAGGTTTAGGTTGTTTAGTTTTATCCAAACTGGGTAGGAGGTAAGCATTTCCCAATCTGCTTCCCAATTGCGCATAATAATGAGTTTGATATCCATAAACCATGGTCCTCCTTGGAGAATTCTTTTATAATCTTCTTCTAATTCAAATTTAATTAGGAAAAGTCCATTATCTCTCGGGAAAATGTCCCACGCACCTTTAGGGTTCCATACCCTCTTAACATAAGCATTGAAATAAACATAATATGGTCTTTTACCAGCCATGTAAACATAGATTGAATTCCACCACATATTTCTAGATTCTACATAATCTTCTTCATCTATAATCTGGTATAGTTCATTTCCATCAGATTGAGGCTTAATGAAATTCACGTTACCTTTCATTTCAACTTTGTTGCCCAATGGTTCAATCCACGACTTAGAGTATTTGACTGTTTGTTTAGGGTTTTTCAGTATTTCCATAAATGATGGCTTGACTTTCTCCTTCTCTTTCCCCTTTCTTTTAACCTCTTTCCATCCACCTCCTTCATCATCCTCTAGTTTGGTCGCTAGGGTTGAGGGATCAATAGATGATGTCCCTATTATTTAACAACCAATATATAATAATAATATTCACTAATAATAATATATTTCTATATATGTATATAACTTTAACAATTTATTCACTAACACTTACTTTAGGTTTGTTTGGATTAAAACTCACTTCGGTCGCACAATGATAAAAAGAATAATTTACTAAGTGCACTACAATGTTTGTCTAAACATCATTTGATCGTCACTAAGAAGATTTTCAAATTACGACAAAACTAATCGAGATGTTTTTCCCAAACTATACAAAGAAAATGCATCTTTCTTTAAAATTCTCTTTGAAATATTTATTCTTAAAAATACTTCCAAGTAATACTACTATCACTTTTCTCAAAATCATTTTGAAATCATTTCAAGCAATACTGGGATTTAAATTCTTTTAAACTCTTTTTACTTATTAAACACCCTTTATAAATCGTATAAATCAATTTATATACCATATTCATATAAATGTACCTTTAAATCATCTTTTATTTTAATAACTTTCCTTTATTATAATTAAATTTTCATAAATATCTATTCTCTAAATGTCCAATCTTCCATTTAGATAAATTAAACAATTTTATTAAAAGATGACTTTTAACTTAACAATTTCTCTGAACACCTTATAGTCAAATTGTAAAACTCAATTCACAAGGAGTTCATTTTAATGCACTTACAATTATCAAAACAATAAATGCCCATAAACTGGTTGAGCATAAATTAACAATCAACAAACAATAGTCAATGCTCCTAAACTACTCGAGCATGAGAAATCAAATAATAATGGTAATAAAGAAATATTATCATTAACAAACAAACACAATAAATAACTATATTTGAACATTATTCCTTTGTATATATAAAATATATAATCCTAGGTAAAATATTACATTTATCAAATTTTCAAAAACCAATATCATGTTTGTTTGCCTTGCTCAAGTGTTTAGAAATCCATATCGACGCCGTGGCATCCCACGTCTCGACTTGAATTCATAAACAACTCAATATACTAATTAACAATATGTTTTTATAGCAATAACAAATACGCACTTGTATATATATAACTCAACTCGTTCTAGGGTGTCACTTACCCTATTTCAAATGAGTTTACCCCGCCAAAGCCATGGT
The DNA here is from genome assembly GCA_030737815.1 of Allium fistulosum. Lineage (NCBI taxonomy): Eukaryota > Viridiplantae > Streptophyta > Magnoliopsida > Asparagales > Amaryllidaceae > Allium > Allium fistulosum. The sequence continues at coordinate 1,170,146,061 of CM060905.1, read as the reverse complement.
TCTCGCTTAACCTTCACCTCTAATACCAAATATAATGATCCTCCTTTTTTACCATTGAAAGTCGGCACTTAATACATCCATGATATTCAAATGCCAAACATCCAATTACCGGAAAGGCAGATTGTTAAGGTAAATGGAAAAAGAACGGGGAAAATAGAATCTCACAGCGAAATGACAACATGTAATATAACAAAGATAGTAAAAGCAATCACTCTAAAATACATGGTATATAAGAGTTAAAAACAAACCTCATCAGCTTCGATAGTTATAACTTCCCGACCTTAAAATTGCGGATGAGAATATGTAATAATACAATGGAAAACTATAAAATACTACAACTGGTGACATCCAGCTATACTCCATAAGCTCTATGTCCCACCAGTGACAATTGGAAAAACTCGGTTTAACTCGAGCACTATAATAAAATAACACCTGGATAAGTCTGGAAAATCAGCATGAAAAAATCAAGAAATATGGTAAAGATATAATAATTCTTTGAGACCACGCCGCTAAACACGGAATAGGTTTTACCTCATAAGAAACATCCAAGTATAAAAGAGTGGACATAAATAATTAAACATCCTAAAATGCACAAGAACCTTCCGATGCCATTAAGAAAGAAATAAATTCAAAGGCTTGAAACAACAACAAGGAAGGGGAAATTTTCCAACAATGGTTAGGAGGGTGCACCCCCTTACCATAAGTATACATCTAGAAAATATACTTGAAAACTACAATGTCACTCAGACACGTTCAAGCCGGACCCTGCAAACCGTACCGAGAATCCGACTATTTCACAACTTCGCGTGCATACTATCAAGTCCAATCTAGAGTGGATATAAAGATACCCTAATGGAAGCAACCCCACATAGCCTAGCTTCCACGCATGCTTTGGTTTTATTCATCTCCGATAAAGGATACCAACGCTTAAATGAGCAACAAATCATCTTAGATTAACGAAACAGAAAAAGATAGCGGAATCGATAGTCAATAAATCAACTATGGGGAATAAAAATGACCATATATGCAAATTAAATCTCTTAAATCATTTTACTCACACTTGTACTTGATTGTCACATCACAAATATTTGTAAAAACACTTTAAAATATTATTTTTAAAGAGCAAATTATATTTCTAAGTGTATTAAAAGGAAGGATAAAAAACAAATCTCATTAAAACATTGTTTACTATAAACCCAAAAGGAATTACGCTTAGCTTTTTCTTTAAAACCTTCCTTTTCAAAGATCTTTTCATTTATAAAATATCATTTATAAATCAACTTATTATTATCTTTAAAACAAGACTCCTCCAAAGATTTAAGAATATCAACATTTATTAAGTCAAGTAACAAGTTTTATTAATAACTTTACGAAATCATTTATTATAACAAAGGTGTTATAATCCATGAATTCTTTTCTTGGTTCCCAAAAAACATTTATCACAACAACGATATTATAATACATGCTTTCTTTACACTTTTCAATAACTCAAAAATACTTGAAATATAATTTAAACCATCCATTTCAAATATTACTTAGAAAATCTTAAGTCTAAAATATATTAAAATCTTAAAACCACTTCCTTTCCTTATTTCAAAATAAAACTTCTTCTTCAATAATTTATATTGAATCATTTAAAATATATATAAATTTCAAACCACTCTTAAAATACTTAAATATATATTGGAAAAGTTCACCAAAAGGATTGAAGAAGAAAAATCAAGTTCAAAACTATATTAATTATCCCAAAAGAAAATTAGTCAAATTTATAATCTTTTTATAAATTCAAAACAAATTAATTATCCTGAAAGAAAATTAATCAAATTTATAATCTTTATAAATTTAAAACAACATTACTTATCCCAAAAGATAGTTAATGAAATTTATAAGCTTTTTATAAATTTAAAACAACACTTATACTTTATTTCAATATTCTCAAATACTTGAAAATATAGTTTAAACAGCTTTAAAAGCATAAAAAATGCAACCAACTATTTATTTTGTAAAAATACAAGCACAAGTTCAGCACAAACAAAGATTTAAGGAGATGATATTTCATAAGTGACGGTTTAGCAATAATCCCTATAGCGACACACAAATCAAATAGTATGTTACAAATATTTCAACCACACATCAATATAAGCAACATAAGAATATAAGTAAATCGACATCGGTGAGAAACCCCTTAGGGTCTCTTTACAAAAATCCCATGTAAATCATACTTATGTATGTGTATTTTTCGAAGTGTTCCGTAGCGACCTATTCGCTACGTACACTTCGACTTCCTCTTGCCTTTGTTCCCTACAACACAATGGTTATTTATCTCACCAGCTTCCAAGCAAGAATCAAATCCAAAAAAAAATCAAAGAACAATATATAAATTATCATCCAAGTATTTAACAATAGTATATAACAACATGGATATCATATGGTTTATTTAAAGGTAAGCAAACTCATCAAAATTCTAGTTAAAGCTTTTCCATTCCGTTTGATCTAAAATCTAATGAATTTCGATTTTAGCTCAAAATTATATTAGCTTTAAATTCTACAAGCTCCAAAGTTAATGAATCTAACTCCAATCCAATGCATATATAATGTCGATACGAGTCCAATGCAAAAGACCGCGTCTAAATCCAACCTCATATGAGCAAGTTATTCATTTTATAAGAATTTGATTTAAAACATTAATTAATTAATTAATTAATTAATTAATCACGTGAACTAATTACTCACACAAATCACGATTTAAATCCCAATCTCTTCTTCATTCAAACCCAACCGGCCCAACACTTCGCACACCAACGCTGCCGTAGGTCATCTCTAGCCGCCATCGCACTCTTCTAATCGAATGGCCAAGAACAACCCATCACCACCAACCTCACCACCTGCCATCGCTTGTAGGTCGAGAATGAACTCGAGAAAGATTTTCCATTCATCTCCAGATCAATGCCGCCACATTCCACCGATGACCCTATCCAACTGGTCATATTCTACATCTCACCAAGCTGCAGCTTTTTCATGTTAGGACCATTGCCCAATTTAGCCACTAGCGGCATCGAAAAATGGTGGCCGTTAGATGAAGTAGGGCATGGATGGAGTTTGGGAAAAAGAGAGAGAAGTTAGGTCCTTTTATAGACTTTCTCCGACACTATTCATCCCTCAAAATCACAAACTCCAATTAAGGCGTGCTCACTGGCATTCTTTGCCAAATACCCTTATTCCGAACTCAATGGAACTAGTTTCCAAACCTAATCCTATCATATATAGAAGTTAGCTTTTATAATCACATTATATTATTATTTTAATTCTCTAAAATTGACCATTACGCATTTTGAGCTCGCACAATCACATGGTATGTCTGATCGTCACGAAACTCGTCGGCACACATCACTATATTATTCTAGACCCAATCGCATCGGTTTCGTCAAAATCTGAGACAATGTCCCAGAGTGATAATTTCACGTGTTTCGAGACCGTTTATCGACAAAAACGAATTTCGATTTCACTATCGATATTAATTCAAACTATTTGCTATTATAAGTAAATTTTGTGAATTTATACAACGAGTCTACCGTTATTATTTATTAATTAAAAGGAGTTAAATAAGGTTATTAAATCCGTTTAATTAATATTTAATTCACAATTCAAATATCTAAATAAACGTTATATTTGAATACAAGTTATTAAACTCTAAAAACCAATTATTTAAATATTTAAAATTAATTAAATATTAAAAATCAAAACAATAAAATTTTGGGATGTTACGATAAATTTACAAATAAATTTCTTCACATGCTCAATATTTTTTAAGTAAATGGTGAATAACAATAGTAGACCATATTAGAAATCCCAATGCACTAATTTTTTTTTTAATTTTAACCATATTTTTTCGATCTTCTTCATTAGTCATTCAATAAGAAAAACTCTACTTTTTCCATTATTTTATATGTTTTATTTCGTGTGAAGACTTTACCACTAAAAACTAGATCATGTAAGAGCTACTTCTGCTTTTAGTTATTTTTTCGTTCACTGTTTCTAATTTGTAATTTAACTTATAAAAACTCATTTTATTAGTTATTACTATACACTAAGAACTAAAAGATAAATAGCATTAAAGTTATATATATATATATATGATATAATAGTAAAAAAATGGGATAGAAGTAGTAATCGGTATCAAATCAACATTACTTGTTCGATAATTAAGTGAAAATGAAAACGAAAAACCTATAAATATATAAAATTTTGGAAAATAATATAGATGATTGAAGATGCAATGAATACAATATTAAAATGAAGAAAATAATAAGGATGCACATTATATGGATTTATCAGTTTTTATGAGCTTGTTTTGTGACTTGTGTTTAATAGAATGTCCCGGTAAGCAGGTTGTAATATGTAAACTATATGCAACCAGTCTTTATTAGTAATTTGGCAATGTTGATCCAAAGAGTTAAAAACTTAACATCATTATAACATCATAACATAGTACAATATCGTTTATAACAGGTACTACACATGTCCTATATTTTACCAATATTATCTGATATTTTCACGATATTTTAAAATATCTCGTATCAATACTTAAGAGATACGTACCCGATACCAATATTAACTACTTAGGTCAGACCCAAAGAACAGTTCGGTGCGGAACAAAACAAGGTTGATAACGAGCTAGGGCCAGCTATGCTTAACACTTCACGCTCTCATCGAAACTCCCTCACTCGTGCTGAATAGACAACTAATGAGGTATGAAGAAATCATCATGAACGATTTAGGAGCCAATATCATGCTCGAGGCCAATGGTTAAGTCGTCACAAGGAAGAAGGAACAGGTCATTCCCCCCGTAAAGGAAGGATGGAAGATCATTCATCATCAATCTCCCAAGCCAGAAGATAGGATGGCTTGAATGATTATAATCGACGGGAGTAGGTGGAGCATGGAATAGGGCCAAGGTTGTGCAGTCGCTTTGCCTTGGAGATAGAGACTTCTAAAATCCTAAAGGATTTCAGGATGCTGCTTTTGAGCCATAAAAGGGGTTGACAGATCCCATAGTGCATCTATAGCTTATACCCCTCACATGCTAATGAATGGAGCCATTGAAGAAGTGTTGAGCAAGTGTTTCCCTCTGGTCTTAGCAGACCTAGCAGTAGTTGGTTCTTCCATTTACTAACGAGATCAATCCACTCGTGAGCCATGTTGAGAGAGAAGCTTATTAGCCAGTTTTATATGCATATGGAATTTTCAAAGAATGTATACTCATGATCGAATGTCAAACAATGGAACGATGAGCTATTGCGGTAGTAGTTAACCTGATATAATGTCGCAGTGTCAAGCGTTTAGAATACCGATGAAAAATTAATCTTGATGGTGTTGTACAGCGGTGTGCATCCTGACATGAAATTTGCATGGAAGCTTACTAAGGAGAAATCGACCATCCTCCAAGAGTATTATTATGAAGCAATAAAAGTACACGTGGTTGGAGAAGGCCGCCTCGGAATGGAAATCCGGAGGACATACTCAAATAGGGAGTCTTTTAGTGTTAATGCTACAAAAATGAGAGGTGGAAGTAGATTTCCTAAAAAAGAAGAATAATAATCAGGTGGATTTGGTGAGAAGAAAGTGGAACGAAAGAGGTGGAGACCCAGACCAAGGCTCAATGCCTATACGGACTTGAATGATATTATTAAGAACATTTACCTAGCCTTACAGGAAAAATTGAAGTACAAATGGCCTTGGTCTGGGAATATAATGGAAGTTGATCTGAACTCTAGGAAGTATTACAGTTTTCACAAGTCATGTGGACACGACACCAATGAATGTCTCCACTTGTGTGACCTCATTAAGGAGTACATTAGGAAGAAAGAGCTATAGAGATATCTAAGAAACCCATAGGATTCTACAATCCCTGTGCGTCAACCATCGCATGATGATAGGGGAGAAAGAACCAATTCCACCCTTGGAAACAAGGAAAGAATAGTGGTTAACACAATAATGGGTGGACCACACATAATTGATAAGAGTTTGGCTAAAATGGAAAGGTATGCTAAATCATTGAAGAATAGTAAGAAGTTTGTAAATACAATGGATGAGGACCGTAATACTAAGAACCTTCGTTGGGATAACACCGAGATTACGTTCAATGATCGAGACGTGCACAGGAAGCAATACCCCCATACTGATTTAATGGTGTTCTCATCAATGCTCGGCCTAATAGAGGTACTCCAAGTTTTGGTGGATAGTGGAAACTCGGTAAATATTCTATTTAAGAATGCATTCGACAAAGTGGGATGTCCATGAAGGACATTACTCTATGCAACAAGCGACTGCATAGACACACTTAAGAAGAAAAACGCCTTAGGGAAAGTTGGATTTATTTGTTGAGCTTGGGGATCATCCTAGATCAACCATACTAAAGCAGACTTTTGTTTTTTGGGATGGTTTCTTGGCGTAAAACAATTTCCTAGGGCAACCAGCTTCTTTTGATTTTCAAATAGCGTTGGCCCATTGGTGCTTGAAAATGAAGTTCTTGATGACCAATAGAGTTAGAATCATTGAAGGAGATCAAGATACCATAAGGGAACGTTATATATCGGAGCTTTGCAAAACTAGGCATATTAAGAAAGAATGTAGAGAGAACTCTCTACATTAAAAAATCGAACACATGGTGAATATAGAAATAGCCCCTGCTCGAGTACACAGGCGATCAAGTTAATAAATTGGACCCAAGAGATGGAGAGAAGGGGGACTACGCTAATGTAAGACCATGGAATTCATAACAGTTGATGAGCATGCCTCAACCAAAAAATTGGATCCTAGCTAAAGTAGAATTTGAAGGCATAATTAGTGATGTTCTTAAGGAATAACCAAGATGCGTTTGCATAGTCTCGCGCTGATTTCTCCTGACGTTACATGTCGTGTATTAAACAATGATCAGAGAATACCCTTCGTTAAGAAAAAGAAAAGGAGTATGGGCCCTGATCGATCAACCGATCTAAATGAAGAATAAAGACCTTGATGCATAATGATTTTATCAGAGAATCTCATTACCCGGAGTGGATAGCCAACCTAGTTTTGGTCAAGAAGCCGAATGAGAAATGGGGGACATGCATTGACTTTTCCAACTTAAATAATGCTTGCCCAAAGGATTACTTCCTACTTCTGAGAATTGACCAACTAATAGATAGGACAGCAGGGCACGGACTACTCTCTTTTATGGATGGATATTCCAGGTATAACTATATAGCGATGTATTTCCTCGACCAGGGTAATACCAGCTTCATCACTGATATAAGATTATATTACTATAAGGTTAAGCCTTTCGGCTTGAAGAAAATGAGAGCCACATATCAATGCTCGGTTAACAAGACGTTGGCTAATCAGATCAAACAAACTATGGAAGTATATGGATGATATGCTCATGAAATCTCGAAAATAAGATCATAATTGTTACTTGAAGGTTTGACCAGGCAACTAGGCAATCGGCAATTACACACCGTTCGGCATTAAGGGTCGTTTGGTATTGTATATCGTTCGGCATTCTAGGGTGATCGGCATACCTGGATCGTTCGGCATGGCAGAACGTTCTGCATACATGGATCGTTCGGCATGGCAGAGCGTTCGGCATACCTGGATCGTTCGGCATGGTAGAGCGTTTGGAATACATGGATCGTTCGGCATGGCAGAGCATTCGGCATACATGGATCGTTCGGCATGGCAGAGCGTTCGGCATACCTAGATCATTCGTCATGGCAGGGTCATTCGGCGCTCCATACTGCTCGACATCCACACCTCAGTCGACATACGGAGTTGTTCAACATCTAGAGATGTTTGACATCAGTCTGTTCGGCATCAATGGTTCGGCATCAGTTTGTTCGGCATCAATGGTTCGGCATCAGTCTGTTCGGCATCAATGGTTCGGCATCAGTCTGTTCGGCATCAATGGCTCGGCATCAGTCTGTTCGGCATTAATGGCTCGACATCAGTCTGTTCGGCATCAATGGTTCGGTACACAGAACTCACTCTTTCTGGGCTGAGGTAATCGGCTGCCAGGCCCACCAAGGAAGTCCAACTCATCTTTGTCTATAAATAGAGGGGCAGGGGCATAGTGAAAAGGACCTTTTTTCGAGAACACGGGGGAGACTCTACCGCTTTCAAGATTCATTCTCTTTACTTAGCAATTGTATTCGAGTAGTTGGTGAACGGATTGTATCTGTAATCAGTTATCAAGGAAAGCAATAAAAGATTAACTTCAAAGTGGACGTAGGCAGTTACGCCGAACCACTATAAATTTTGTGTTCTCGTCTCTGCATTCAATTTAACATATTGTTCTCTGTTTAAATTTACTTTCTTCATTTATCTCTCAACACACACTTCCTCAACGGGGTTAGTGACCAATTTGGTGCTAACACTTTGGTGCTTTCATTGAGAATCGAATTCTCAGACCTCAAGGATCTACTTTGAAGCTACTGGATTGAATAAATCCCCCGAAGAAGATCCGAGTCATTCTTAGGACGTCCGTTGATTCTACTCAGAGTTCATACCAATAACTCTACAATGGAAAGACCACGTACCAGATCAGCCTCTCATAATGCGGACGCCCATGAGACTGCTAGCGTACAACAAGCAGGGCCTAGCAATCAGCAAGCAAATCTAGGTGCAGGGACTACCGCCCTGGACCAAATGCCAGTTGTCACCAGAATAGAGTTCAACGACTTGATGAGAGAGCTCAGGGAAAGCAGGAGGCAACTTAGAGAGCAGATGCAAGCTAACGCCAACCTCATGGCACAGCTCACTCAACAACAGCATCAGAATGCTGGGGGCAGTCCAGCTCCTTATTCTTCATCTGATAGCTCGACTTCGTCCAATGAACCTCCCAGGCATAGACGTCACAAGACTGAAACTACGCAGGCAGGTGCTGCTGTCCGAACAGCTGGGGGCCATTTACACCTTGGAGACCGTGACCAAGCAGGAACTGGAAACTTAGGAGCTGGAGTGCAGGTGGAGGCTGGACTCCCGGCTCACCAAGATGCTAATGATGTCGAACCTCAAGATGCACGTTTGGCAGACCGCCAGCAGAGGAGGCATCAGCCTGATCAATCCCGTAGGACAGACTCCAACCTTCCACCTTCCATACAAACCCCAGACCTGACAGCTATGATCAGACAGTTGATGAAAGAGAATCAAGGCTTATCAAACGACGATTGGGGAGTTTCCAGAAGTCATACTCCGTTCACAGACGTTGTTCTACAGGAAGAGTATCCCAGGAAGTTCAACATGCCAACTATCCTGGATTATGAAGGAAAGACTGATCCCAGGCAGCATGTGATGAGGTACGAATGGATGATGGATTCAGCTAGAGCGAATGACCAAACCAAGTGCAGGTGCTTTCCAATAACTCTATCTGGGATCGCTACCATGTGGTTCACCCGACTTCCTCCGCGGTCTGTATCCAGTTTCGAGGAGTTGGCGAAGAAATTTATAGAACAGTTCAGGATACATACTACTCGTCCAAAGGACGTGATGTCTCTATCAACTTTAATCCAAGCTCCTGGGGAGTCATTGAAGGAGTATTTACAAAGATTCCATGTTGCAGCTACTGAAGTCAGTAATCCCAATGATCATGCAATTCTTATGGCTGTAATACGAGGTGTGGATCCGGATTCAGAGTTTGGAAACTGGCTGGTAGGAAAACCTCCAACTACGCTAGAATGTTTTTACTCAAAGGCACATCAGTTCATAAGAAGGGAGGAAGCCAGGTGGATAAGGCGAGATAAGGCACCGAGGCCTGTTCAGGAGTCCGTAAAAAGCAACATTGCCGTGAAGCAGTCCGGAGACAACTCGGGGAAAGTTCAAGTCAATGTCCAGAACAAGCCCGGGCAATCTAAGGAATCCGAAGGAAGAAATCAAGGAAAGAAGAGAGAAGTGGGGAAATGGAAGCCGAGAATTCCAACCTACAACGAGTACACCCTGCTGAATGCGTCTCTCGAGAACATTTACTTATCAACCTGCAATACCTTTCAGTACAGAAAGCCACGTCCAAAGGAGTCAACCGAAGAACAAAAGCGGACCGGGAAATACTGCCGCTTTCATGAGACTTATGGGCACAATACTGAAGAGTGCAGACACCTACACGACGCTATAGAGAAGTTGATTAGGCAGAAAATTTTACAGGAGTTTGTGAAAAATCCGCAGGAAGGTGGACAGGGAACATACAATCCAGGTCTTGCACCAGCTCCACGTCATCCCGAGGAGCCTGCTCGGACCGTGGGCAGAATAGTCATAAACACGATCATCGGCAGACCTCACCCTGCGGATAAGAACTGGCAAGAGATGGAACGGTATGCTAATTCTTTGAGGCATGCAGACTTCGAGTGCTGTTCCAACGTAGAGGATGGGACTCCTGCAAAGCAGCTGCACATGATGACAGACAATATAGTATTCAGGAGCAGAGATGCTGACCAAGTGGAGGCTCCTACCATTGACCCGATGGTCATATCTGCGACAATCGGGCTGGCTTATGTGAAAAGAATTTTGATTGATTGTGGAAGTTCTGTCAATATCATCTTCAAGAAGGCTTATGACCAGATGAAGATGGAGACGAAGGATTTGAAGCCATCTAAAGCTCGTATACATGGCTTTAATGGCGCAGCGACTGATGCAGTGGGATATGTTGAGTTGCCAGTTGAACTGGGACAAGGTGAGCGAAGGAGGGTGTGAATCCTACCTTTCGTAGTTTTGGATGTAGATTCTCCGTACAATGTGTTTTTGGGCCGACCGGCCCTGGTTGAGTTTAGGGCAGCATTAGCCCCGTGGTGTTTGACTTTAAAATTTCCGACCGACAAAGGAGTAGGTGTTGTTCATGGCGACCAGGCGACCGGTCGTGCATGTTATGTGGGTGAGCTCCGAGAGGCCCAGCGGAGAGAGAAAGGAAAGGTTGCGGACAATTCCGTCCACATTTAGAATACCGACAATTGACAAATAATGCCCGAGCCCTGGCTCGGGCAAAATTTTCGGATCTACAGAGACATAGATCCGAGAGACGACGATGAGGAACCCAGGGAAGAAAAAGCAGCACCGGCTGAACTGACGATTGACTTTCAGTCAGTCGAGATGATCCATCGCGAGTACTGAAGATCGGATCACAACTCAGCCCCGCAATGACTGAAGACCTTAGTGATTTCCTCCGAGCGAATCTCGATGTTTTTGCTTGGACACATTCTGACATGTGTGGGATTTCTCCCGCTATTACGAGTCATATGTTGAACATAGACCCGAAGTACGTCCCAGTTAAACAAAAGAGGAGAGAAATGGACCCGGAGAGGTCCGCTGCTCTCAGAGAGGAGGTGGACAAACTCAAAGCTAATGGGTTCGTCTGCGACGCCCTCTACCCTGAACGGGTATCGAACCTCGTGCTGGTGAAAAAGGCGAACGGGAAATGGAGAACTCGCGTAGATTATTCCGATTTGAACAAGGCATGCCCCAAGGACAGTTTCCCATTACCTAGGATTGATCAGTTGGTCAACTCCACTGCAGGACATGAGTTGTTGTCATTCATGGATGCGTACTCGGGATACAATCAGATCCTGATGCATATTCCGGACCAAGAACACACCAGTTTCGTCACAAACGTTGGGCTATATTGCTATGTAGTAATGCCTTTTGGATTGCAAAATGCGGGAGCGACCTATTAGCGTTTGGTGAATCGAATGTTCAAAGACCAGATTGGTAGAACGATGGAAGTCTATGTGGATGACATGCTCGTGAAGTCACGATAGTCAAACGACCACATTCGAGACTTAGCAGAAATGTTCGGTATACTCAGATATTATGGGATGAAGATCAACCCTTTGAAGTGTTCCTTCGGTGTTGCGTCGGGGAAGTTTTTGGGATTCATTGTTAATGCCAGGGGAATTGAAGCTAACCTGGAAAAGATTCAAGCTATTCGAGACGTACAAGTGCCCAGAACTATAAAAGATGTGCAAAGCCTAAATGGGAAGGTGGCTGTGCTGATTCGATTCATATCCAGAGCCATAGACAAGTGTATTCCCTTCTTCGACATAATAAAGAAAGGAAAGAGGAATTTCGAATGGACATCCAACTATGAGGAAGCGTTCTGAGATCTGGTGAGACATTTGAGAGTCCTCCAGTGCTGTCAAAACCAATAGACCACGAGATGTTGTATGTATACTTGGTCGTATCCCCGCATGCTATAAGTGCGGCTTTGGTCCACGAGGAGGACCGAGTTCAGAAGCCGGTGTATTATGTTAGTAAACGTTTAATGGTGGCAGAAAGAAATTACCCTAAAATTGAGAAATTGGCCTATTGCTTGGTGATTGCATCACGTAAGTTGCATCCATACTTTCAAGCACACTCAGTTAGTGTCTATACCGATTAGCCCTTACGGTAGGTACTCCAACGACCATAAACTTCTAGAAGGATGTTAAAATGGAATAACGAGTTGAGTCAGTTCGATATTACCTACTTGCCACGAAGAGCCATACAAGAGCAAGCATTGGCAGATTTCATCGTTGAGTTTACTGTATCTGACGAACCAGATGGTCATAGTGTCATTCCCTCCATTCGATGGAAATTGTACACCGTTGGGGCATCAAACGACCGTTGCTCCGGAGCTGGTGTAGTTCTCATGACTCCAAAAAATCGATCGATTTGTTACGCCTTGAAGCTTAATTTTCCGGCTACGAATAATGAAGCAGAATATGAAGCATTTATTGCGGGCTTAAAGCTCGTTGGAGAACTCGGGGTAAAATCAGTTGAAATCTTTTATGACTCGCAGCTGGTGGTGTACCAAGTGCGAGGAGACTACCAAGCAAGGGGACAAAAGCTTGCTCCATACCTTGCTCTGGTTCAAGAACTATTGGCGAACTTCGAACATTATGACATTTCGCATGTCCCACGTGAACAGAACAAGGAAGCCGACTCGTTGGCCAAATTCGCAAGCACTGGCGATGCGTAGCAAATGGGATTAGTTCCCGTCGAAACCTTACATGCTCCAAGCATAGATGTGATGGAAGTCGATTTTGCATTGGAAACGGAAATCGAGGAGGAGTCGTGGATGACCCCATTCAAACAATACCTGCTAAACGGGACTTTGCCCGAAAGAAGAAGCGAAAGAAGACAGGTCATTCGCAAAGCCGCGCGATATGTGATGTAGGGAGGAGTGATGTATCGGAGAGGATTCTCGGTCCCTTTACTATGGTTCATTGCCCGTGATGAGGCAAAGTGGGTCTTGGAGGAGGTTCACGAAGGAGAATGTGGCGACCATACTGGGGGGAAGATACTAGCAAAAAAGATCCTCCGCTACGGATACTATTGGCCAACTGTGAATCAGGATGCTGCAGATTACGCAAGAAAATGTGACAAGTGTCAAATATATGTGAAAATCCCGAGAGCTCCACCAACGGAACTCACACAAATGATTAGTCCCTGGCCGTTTGCAATCTGGGGAATCAACATAATCGGTTCTTTGCCTATATCCAAAGGTGGTGCAAAATACACGATAGTTGCGGTCGACTATTTCACAAAATGGGCCGAGGCAGAGCCTTTAGCCACAATCACCTCCAAGAAGGTCATTAATTTCGTTGTACGAAACATTATATGCCGCTTTGGCCTCCCGCGAACCATCATTACGGACAATGGAAATCAGTTTGAAAGCAGAGAATTCAAAGATTTCTGTTTAAAGTACGACGTTGAGAAAAAGTTCGCCGCCGTTGCTCATCCGAAAGCTAACGGACAGGTCGAGGCCATGAACAAAATAATCAATTCCATATTGAAGAAGCGTTTGCAAAAGGCTGGAGGCAAGTGGGTAGATGAACTCCCAACAGCGCTATGGGCTTATAGAACTACCCACAAGTCCGCGACTGACCACACTCCATTCGCATTGGCATACGGCTCGGAAGCTATTATACCCGTGGAGCTTGAAGTTCCATCGCATCGAGTGACATATTATGATCCTAAGACGAATCGGGATCTCTTGTTGGAATCACTGGACTACATCGATGAAAAACGTGAAGAGGCTGAATTAAGGGCGGCAGCATATAGGCACCGAGTCAAACGATATTACGACGACAAAGTCCGCCCAAGAATCTTTGATGTGGGTGATCTCGTTTTGAAACGGGGTTTCCCGGTACCATCACGTATGAATCCCAACTGGGAAGGTCCGTATGTCGTTGAACGGAAGCTTAGAGAGGGAACTTTCAAGCTAGCGACTGTTGATGGCGTGACACTCCCCCGAGCGTGGAACAGTGAACATTTACGACGTTATTATATTTAGCATGTTTCTTTTCTGTTTTAGGTGCAATTGTTTCTCATATGTTTATATTCCATTGATTCTTAGTTTCTTTTAGCATGTAATCGGAAGGTTTAGTTTGTTTTCATTAATAAAGGCTTGAAGCCATCCTTTCTATGAATTATTGATGTTTCTGAACCTTATAGTCCGGTGACAAACAACTGAAGTTGCATAATTCTACCTGACGTACGAACTCGCATAAGCGACTTGTATCTCCGAGTCCCCTGAATGCAGACCGGAGTACTCTAAGTCCCCGGAGCGCGGACTAGAGTATAAACGACTTGAATCTCCGAGTCCCCTGAATGCGGACCGGAGTACTCTAAGTCCCCGGAGCGCGGACTAGAGTATAAACGACTTGAATCTCCGAGTCCCCTGAATGCGGACCGGAGTACTCTAAGTCCCTGGAGCGCGGACTAAAGTATAAACGACTTGAATCTCCGAGTCCCCTAAATGCGGACCGGAGTACTCTAGGTCCCCGGAGCGCGGACTAGAGTATATACGACTTGAATCTCCGAGTCCCCTGAATGCAGACCGGAGTACTCTAAGTCCCCGGAGCGTGGACTAGAGTATAAACGACTTGTATCTTCGAGTCCCCTGAATGCGGACCGGAGTACTCTAAGTCCCCGGAGCGCAGACTAGAGTATAAATGACTTGAATCTACGAGTCACCCGAATGCGGACCGGAGTACTCTAAGTCCCCGGAGCGCGGACTAGATTATAAATGACTTGAATCTCCGAGTCCCCTGAATGACCGGAGTACTCTAAGTCCCCGGAGCGTGGACTAGAGTATAAACGAATTGAATCTCCGAGTCCTCTGAATGCGGACCGGATTACTCTAAGTCCCCGGAGCGCGGATTAAAAAATATTCGAAGTACCAGCAATGTGAAATGAGAGATGTACAATTCCAAAGAATGTCCGAACAAAGTACGAATTGATTGGGAATTTATGTAACTCATAAGAACTTGAGTTTCAACCACAGTCATGCAGAAAGCTAAAAAGCATAAATCGTTCAAATGACAAAGAAACTAAACTTTATTCAATAATCCAAAATGGGGTTATACAACCACTCCTCCAAAACTTGGAGTTAAAAATCTATCTACATAAACTACGAAAAAGAAAAAGTAGTTACATGACCTAAACAAAACCTCGTTGAACGAGTATAGTGGCTACTTCTTCGGCTTCTTCGGCTTCTTGTCCTCTTTTGCCTTCTCGGATGACTCCTCTCCCTCACGCTTCCTCTTGGACTTTTTGCTCGCCAAAGAAGCGAAGTCAGGAGTGGGAGGAGGAACATTCGGTGGTTTGGATTTGCTGGGAAGAATGACTTTCAGCGGTCTGTTCAGCGGGTCGTTAAGTTCCATTACTTGGGACTCGACCTTGATCTCAACCTTCTTCTTCTTCTCTTCCGCGAGTCGCTCCTTCATACTCACCTTCGAAGTGTGTTCCGAGGCGCCCTTGATTTCAATTTCATAACTCCCTTCAACAGGAGATGAAGTGTCAGACTTATCATCATCTAGCACCCCGTCTCCTCCTTGGCGTCATCGCTCCTCGGAGTCGGTTCAGGGTCAGAGCGGCCTGCATAAAAACATAAAGATCGAACATTAGAACCAATAACCGATCGCAGAAAGCGATAGATCTTTGAACTTCTAGAAGAAGAGTTTTATATCGGTTTCTTGTTGGCTTTCAGCTGTGCGCGGAGTTTCACCCTCTAAAATGGGAGATAACACGTGGATGCCGAGATCGGGGTCTTCTGGATCATAGCCGGCGTGTTGTTCGAAGGGATCAAGAACTGGCCGGTTGAACGATTGAGTAGGAGGAGGAGCTGAAGGCCCAGTTCCAGACGAGCCAGCTATGTCATTTTTCTCGCTAGATGGAGGAGAGCCTTTGCTAAAGAGAGCCATAGCTGCAGACAAGTCCGATGGCTCGTTCCTTCTGAGAAACTCTTTCACTAAAGCATCCTCGTCGACCTCCTTGGTGCCCGACTCCACCTTTCTAATCTTTATTAAAGTCTCCCAGGCCTCGGCTCTAGATTCAAGATAGCCCTCGCCTAAGAAACTCAAGTCCCGGTGCATGAGGACGCGAGCGCTGTATTCGGCGATCAGCGGGTCAAACAGACACTTGACCTCTTCTCTGCTGGCCTCTGCAGCTGCTTCAAGGCGGGAATCGATCTCCTCGGAAGCTATTCTCTTGCCCTCCTCACGGGCTTCGTCCTTCATCGTCTCAACCTTAGAAAGCTCATCATCGAGCTTTGCTTTCAAGAGCTGTGTAGCAACAATTTCGTTGCAATATCGTTGGGACTCTTCTTGAGCGGCTATCTTCTCTTCTTTCTCCTTAGAGAATAGCTCTTTCAACTCTTTGACTTGCAAGGCGAGTGCTTCCCTTTCTTTCTGAATAGAGTCTTTTTCTAAAGCCAGAGCCCCACTGCGTTTGGACCGCTTCATCAAGTTCCTTTTTATGGGTCATCTCAAGACGAGTGACAGCCTCGGCAGTGTCTTTTGCACTTTGTTCTACAGCCTCGAGCTTGGACTTATACGAAGCGAACTCTTCATCTTGATTTTTGAAGATGTCCTTATCGAAGATAGCTTCAAGCTTCAAGCGGTCAATTTCCTGTTGGCGCTCAACGGAGATTTCCGAGACTTTTCGACTAAATGAACAAACGCGTCATGTTGAACATATACGTCGTTGTTGCTAGCGATGGCACTCTGCTTGACATGCCCCGGAATATGATGAATTGCTGGAAGGAACTTCAGGCCGTCAAAGCAGATTTTGGGAAATTTGACTTTAAGTTCGGCCAGCTTCTCCAATATCGTTGGGTCTACCACAGGAGCAAGGGGAGGAGGTTTTGAAAGTTCTGTTCTCTTACTATGTTCCCGAGATTACCGTGTGCTTGAAGAGCCAGAATGTTGATCTCGGGAAACATCGGGTTGAGACCCCTTCAGCGAAGACTTTTCTCTGCCTTGCTCTATTTGAGGAGGAGGGTCGCGAGAGTATGAAGACTGGGAATGTGATTTCTTTCGATAAGACGACTCTCGGGAACGATTGTCTCGATCTCCGTAGTTGTCCCTGTCCCGGCGTTTACCGGGGCCCGAGTCCCGGCCAGAATGGTGAAAGATGGAAGAGCCGTGGAGACGATCAAATCCGTGGGAACGTCCCATGTCACCTGCATAGAATGAGAATAACGACAAGTTAGAAAAGATAAGGGTGACGGTTAAGATTGAAGTGTAGGGTGAAGTGCACGTGTCCGTGTGTGTCCTAGTGTTTCCCCTTGACGGACCAGTTTCTTTACTAATCGGAGTTTTATCTCCCTGGACTTGGGCTTGAACTCCCGTACTGCCTCTAGCGGGCGAATGAAGCTTGAGGGCCTCTGGATCATCGAAACCGTAGTTGAGTAAATCGTCAGGAATGGTGAGGTTCGACAGGCCCTTCAGAGAACTTTCTAAGTGCTCTGAGGAAGTTTCTTTTTCCGTTGAAAGAAGGGTGACTTTAGAAGTTCCGCCCACGGTTTTCTTCCTCAACTTGCGCGTCAATTTCTTTTCGCTCTTCGAAGGGGACGACGACGTTTCTATGTCATGAACTTCAACTGTCGGTCCCCGAGGCGGACTAATATTCTCGCCCTGTACTTCGAGCGTCTCAGTCTCCTTAATTTCCCCCTCTTCTAGTGCATCAGGAGCGTTGCGTGCTGAAGACTCGGCTTGTTTTTTCCCTTTACCAGAGCCAGGCCTAGAAATGGTGATGCCTTGAGGAAGGCTTATCCGACGGCCTTCTGCCAACAGTCTGAGCCTTGTAAGTGACTCATTCGAAATGAGATTTCTAATGTCCCGTTCTTCGGCAGGAAGGGCTCGAATGGCTTCGACGTCATCAGTATATCCGCGGCCATCAGGACGAGGGCTAATACCTGAAAAGATGGGTAAAGTTGAGAAAAGGTACGGCTTTGACTAAACATGAGTAACAGACCAAGAAAAAGGCTTACTTCCTTCAACCCATCTACTCGCAAAGCCGGGAGGACAACGCACATAAAACCATTCCTGTTTATACAAGGCAAATTTGGTCCACGCCCCGGTTAAGATTTGACATTTGGTATGCGGCTCGAGAAACATGAATGATGGGCTATCCTTCCGCTTCTTGATGCAATATATGTATCGGATATCGCCCGGAGTTGGGAGCCTAGAGAAGACATTCATAAAGAGGATGCAGGTACCGTAGAGGAATGCATGGTCGTTCGGGTGTAGTTGCGATGGGGCAATGTCAATATATTGCAGCACATCCCGAAGAAACAAGTTGAACGGTGGCACACTGCCAACCCAGCACATGAATTTATTACAAGCTGTGTACCCGGCTGGGGGCAAGTGTGGACGATCATGCCCCGATGGAACTAGCACGTCATCAAAGGGGATTCCATGGACAGAGCATATCCAATGGAGTGTACTTTCATTGACCTTTGAAGCATGTGAATCGACAGGGTTGTCCAAGAGAATTGCTGCCTCCAGAGCATTGGGAGCTAAGTCATGTGCAGGGGAAGTTGATGGGTTTGAAGTATCTACGACTTCTCGTCGGGAGGACGGCCCAGGCCTGCCTAAAATCGTGGCGGAGCTAGATTTCCTAGACATCGCTGATAAAGATTGAATCTAGCAAAGTACCTGTTCGAACTATACTTAAAAAATAATCGACGTTGGACTTAACAATACGAATATTCCCCCCGTGTAGTGTGTGAACTAGTGCGATCATTCAGGTGTAAATGCTGAGAAATTATAAGTCACAGAATTGACGATATAAAGTTGAGCTTTGAACTGCCGTCTTCGAAGACCGTCATCGCTGATCGTCTCCGAAAGCCAGCATTGCAATGTTTTCAATTTTGAACTCGGACATTGGCACTGCGTGTTAAAAGCTTTAATCCGTTTTTATTGGTTTGAGTTCAGGTTTGTGATTATTGAAACTAGGAAGTTATCAGTCCAGATTAGTTCGATATGCTAGTATGCTTAAGTCCTTGTCCTTGTGTTTGATGTTTGATTAGGCAAGGTGAATAGGAGTTCGGTCAAAATTCTATTCGGCTTAAAGTTCAGTTCGGTCAAAATTCTGTTCGGCTTAAAGTTCAGTTCGGTTAAAATTCTGTTCGGCTTAAAGTTCTGTTCGGCATAGATTCTGTTCGGCTTAAGTTCTATTCGGCTTAAGTTCTGTACGGCTTAGATTCTGTTCGGCTTAAGTTCTGTTCGGCTTAAGTTCTGTTCGGCTTAAGTTCTATTCGACTTAAATTCTGTTCGGCTTAAGTTCTGTTCGGCCAAAATTCTGTCCGATCAGAATTCTGTTCGACCTTTCTTCTGTTCGGCTTGAAAACGAGTGCATGCAGCAAGTTGTGCCGAGCCGATTCGCTCGGCCTTCTGCCCTTAACATCACTTCTCCTTTTTTCCTCCATCTCTCCCAACCAGCATGACCAAGTCTTTCGACAAGCCGTGTCAAACCACGGTCATGCCGATCCACTTCACTAGGTCTTACCTCCAATTCATCACCCACACGCCTCTTACTTCCTTTAATCTATGGAGAATTTACGAGTTCGAAACTTGTGTTATGCTTCCTAATTCGAGAAAATGATCGAGAGTTTCTTACCAAAGGAAACGGCAGGAGCTTGGGGATTTGTGGACTTAAGATTGACAGAGTGTTCGAGCTTAACTTGAAGAGAGCTTGTTGGATTCGAAGTAAGAAGGAAAGATCGTAGGAGGTAAATAAAATTTAAGGGAGGTAAGTTATGTTTCTTGGAGGGTTGCGGAGGTAAAAAGTGAAAAAGAGAAGAAGAAGAAGAATGCCAGCTTTTATAGGAGAGGAGAGGAAGTCGAAGAGACTATAACCGGTAGAACCGGTCAAAACGACATTGTTCGGCATCGGCTATGCCGTTCGGCATCCAGGGTGCTCGGCTTGAAGCAAAGCACGGTGGATTCATGGCTCAAGGCGCATCACGTTTAACCACATGATACACTTTGGGGGGCAAGTGTTACCTGAAGGTTTGACCAAGCAACTAGGCACTCGGCACTTACATACCGTTCGACATTAAGGGTCGTTCGGTATTGTATATCGTTCGGCATTCTAGGGTGATCGGCATAGCAGATCGTTCGGCATACTTGGATCGTTCGGCATGGCAGAACGTTCGCCATACATGGATCGTTCGGCATGGCAGAACGTTCGGCATACATGGATCGTTCGGCATAGCAGAGCGTTCGGCATACCTGGATCTTTCGGCGTGGCAGAGCGTTCGGCATACATGGATCGTTTGGCATGGCAGAGCGTTCGGCATACATGGATCGTTCAGCATGGCAGAGCGTTCGGCATACCTGGATCGTTTGGCATAGCAGAGTCATTCGGCGCTCCATACTGCTCGGCATCCATACCTCATTCGACATACAGAGTTGTTCAGCATCTAGAGATGTTTGACATCAGTCTATTCGGCATCAATGGTTCGGCATCAGTCTGTTCGGCATCAATGGTTCGGCATCAGTCTGTTCGGCATCAATGGTTCAGCATCAGTCTGTTCGGCATCAGTCTGTTCAGCATCAATGGCTCGGCATCAGTCTGTTCGGCATCAATGGTTCGGCACATAGAACTCACTCTTTCTGGGCTGAGGTAATCGGCTGCCAGGACCACCAGGGAAGTCCAACCCATCTTTGTCTATAAATAGATGGGCATGGGCATAGTGAAAAGGACCTTTTTTTCGAGAACACGGGGGAGACTCTGCCGCTTTCAAGATTCATTCTCTTTACTTAGCAAATGTATTCGAGTAGTTGGTGAACGGATTGTATCTGTAATCAGTTATCAAGGAAAGCAATAAAAGATTAACTTCAAAGTGGACGTAGGCAGTTACGCCAAACCACTATAAATTTGGTGTTCTCGTCTCTACATTCAATTTAGCATATTGTTCTCTGTTTAAATTTACATTCTTCATTTATCTCTCTACACACACTTTCTCAATGAGGTTAGTGACCAATTTTGGTGCTAACAATGATAATTACTTGGATGAAATGTTTCAAGTGCTATGGAAGTATGGAATAAAGCTCAATCCCATATATGTTCGTTCGAAGTCCCTTTGGTAAGTTTTTGGATTTATTGTGCACTCTAAAGGAATAGAAGTAAACCCAAAGGAAATACAAGCATTAAAGGACATCAAAATCCTAGAAACACAAAAGGAGATGCAAAGCTTAAATGGAAAGGCAGTTGTGCTAAGTTGTTTCATCTCAAAGTCAATGGATAAATGAGTTCCATTCATTGAAGCACTGAACAAGGAGAAGAAAAGTTTAAGTGGACTAACAAGTGCTTAGCCGCATTTGTAAACTTTATGGATGAAAGAGTTAGTGTTATGCCTTTGGGGCAATTTTGTAATTTTTTACATATATCTAACTATGTAGAATATTGTTCGTAGTAAAAGTGTTTTTTTCCTTTATATAGTTTATTTTATTATGATATAACTAATTAAGTAATTAATTTAAGATAAATAATAAGAAAATCCAATGTTATGTGTTATAGTTGCAAATAGTTGCATTATGGGTAAATAATCATAAAATAAAATGACATTTTATTTTAAATATCCATGGTCAAGATGTTTCGAAATAAATATCATTTTATCCATTAAGACTGGAGTGCGCTATGCTTTCCAAATGTTGAGCAGCGTATTAACCATGGTAGGTGAAGACACCAAAGGGTTACATACTCGTATTTGTTTGATAACTATAGAACGATTCGTCCAAGAGTTTCATGTTGATTAATAACAACTAGTTCAAATGGGAAATCTCATTGTGACGATGTTACACAGTTCCCCTCGACTTGAGGATACAATGGAACTTTAATGTGAATACTCCACTTTGATTGTAGTTAAATCATGACACGACGATCCATCGAGTGAATATAGTTGGGTCTGAGTTGAAGCATTGGAAGTAAAGCACTATTCAATAGAGAATTCATCTCCTTGGTTGTATGAGATTAGTATCACGGTCAACTATAATCAACTTGAAGTCAAAATCTCTGGCCATAGTAGAATGGCTAATAATAAATGCTATTATTGAACCAATTACTTTGTTTTTAGGACTAGCTGAGTTGGATGTGGATAATATTTGAATATTGACCAATACCAACTTCCATATATCCAAAAGTGACATAGTTTTGACGATGAGAACATGTGTATATTATCATGACTAAATAGTACCGCTTAAGAAAGCGCGAAAATAATTTTACTGAAAAGATCTTTAAGCAATGAATTTGACCAAACTGTCACACCACTAGCTACGGTGATGTGTGAATGTTATTTTAATTATTTATTGAATTCACATGTCTTAGTCTGACAACCGCAATTTTAAATTCTTCGAAACACCTTACAATTTAATTACTTTATAAAATGTTCTAAATTAATTAATATTTCTAGAATATTATAAATATTACTCTGCTTGATTTGTGAGGGAGTGCTTCTTTTCTCTTACATGTCGTATTCTCTTTCCTTTAATCTTATGTTTGGTCTTGCTATTGTGTGATAGAACTTCTCCTAGGTTTAGGTGGGGATTTTCCTGTTTTGCATTATACAGGGAGGTACTACCTGCCAGGGTTGTTAGCAACTCTGTTTTTAGTGTAGAATAAAATTATATGAGTGCTCTCCTCATTGGTAGGATTGCTCATTTTCCTTTAAATAAATCAATATTAAATGTTAATTATATGATTTTTTCGATGTTGCTAGTAATTATTGGATGTATATATAAAAGTTATATATACATGTACCGGTATACGATATCGGTATGTATTTAAATAAACTTTGAATACAGTTAACTACTAAATGGGTTTTTTGGAAAATTAGTCCATTCAAGGGGACACACTTAGCCGACCATGCAAAGGAAGGAGGAAGCATTGGCTTGACTAAAATTAGTTTAGAATTAATAGGGAAAGTTTTTAAAGAAAGAATGAGAACAGTTTCTATTCTTTCCATAAAAAAGATTTCTCCCATACGTTTCCTCCTTCAATTTTCTTTTCCTCTTCCTTCCCTTATCCATGGCTACCTCCTCCTTCTCTTTTATGGCCAATTTTTTTTCCTTCCTTTTCCCAAAATTATGTCAAATAAAATATTATAAAGTGGTTAATCCATCTCTTGCAAAGGTTGATTGTTGATTTAAGGATCTAAGGAGATATTTCTAAATCAAAGTATTACTATTTGGCCATATATTTAAGGTATGATCTAAATTTAATTTATGTTCTTGTATGTAATATGCTTATCATAATTTTATATGTATATATTATTACCACCCCTTGATTTAGAATTTGTAGTACAATTTAAGCAACTTATTAAATGATATGATTTGTTTTAACCTGATAAATTAAAACCAAAATTTATATATGCGTAAAATTATATTTTATTTTATGAACTTATGTTTTAATGTTATCAATAATGGTATTATAAACATATCGTTCAATTTAATGATATTCTGATGATCCACATTTCGGAAGGTTTAAATCGACAATAATCCACACATGTCCAACTTAAACAACCATTCAACCATCAATATTCACCTAATTAATCCAATTAATTCGTAACTATGTGAATTTACATTATCCAATGTCAATATTTAATTTATACACTTCATTTCTTATTAACATTCAATTTTTATTAACATTTAATTGGTTTGCTTCAAATTTATTAACATTTAATTGGTTTACTTCAATTTATTCAAATTTTCAATTGTTTCACTTTTGTTTAATACATTTATTTAAAATCATTTATTCACCATTTTATAACTCATTTCATTTTAATCTTATCTAAATTAAATTTTACTTCATTATCACTTAGTATGTTCTCTTTAATATTAATATTATTTACAAACCATTTCATAAACCATTTAAGTTTATTATAAACCTTTTTATAAAATGCAGCTCATGTTTGTTATTACTTCATAACTTATGTTCGCATTAATTAATTGCTTTACTTCATTAGTTCATTACATTAATTAATATCATTAATTTTACTTAAGTAAGTTTTATTTGATAACTCTGATTCATATCAATAATCTTTTTCTTTTTATCATAATCAAATTCATTCAAATTTTTCTTAAGTTGAAATCATCTTATAATTCATTTCATTAACTTATTTCGTCAATTTATTTCTTAAGTTTATAATCATTTTATATAGATGTATCTTCTTTTACACAATATTATTCAATTTATAATTATCCCAAAAAGCTATAATTAAATCTTAAAACATCCTTTGCAAATTTATTATTATTATTTTTCAAACAATTTACAAAGATATGATTTAGTTTATTATTTGTTTGCCTTCTCTTAAGTTCATATATAAACAGTATTTTCTTTTTTACTACTCAAATTATTCATTTAACATTTCTTAGAACATTAACTAAGTTTATAACATTTTTAGTAACAACTTAATTTAATTTTATAAACATTTCTTTAAACACAATTTTTAATTTAGAATATTTCTTTAAACATTTCTTATTACTCAAGTTCAAACTTGTATAATATTCTATTACCATTTATATTTAACATATCAACTTTTTAAACATTTCTGGTAAGTTTTATATATGCTTTTTAGAATGTAATTGTATGTTATACAAATTTATCTTATTTATTTTAGTTAATAAGAATGTTCAATAATTTACACAAGTTTAAATTTCCATTGTTTTAGAAGTTTCCAACTATTCAAAAATTCACTTTATTTCTACAACTGAAAATCATAATTAATAAGAATTTAAGAATTCAAGTACCGGGTTCATTTTAAATTATTTTGAAATAATATATATACTCATATCTTTTATAAATCAAATCATATTAAGAAATTTTAAATCAAAATCTGTTTGTTGAATCAAAAACGTAGCAAAGCTACTAAGTTCCCTCCCCACTTTGAGACTCGAAAATGAATGTCGATGATGCGACCATCATCACCGAAATTATTTTCCAACGACATAAGAGGGGAGTACAAGATTTATTTTCTTTTAATTCTTTTTGAAACAATTTCTATTCGTAAATATTTTTTAATAATACTAATATTATTTCAAAATCTTAGAAAACAATTTCAAAAGCATCGGAAATTAAATTCTCAAGTTCTTAGTTTAAATTCATTTTTTTAACTTAAACTAAGATTATATTTTTACTTCATAACTCATTACTTAAGTTTATAAACATCCATAAACCCAAATTAGTTAAGTTAATATTCCCAAACTTAGTTTTACAACCAATTCACTCCATATTCAATTAATTTTATAAATCTATCCATTTCATAATTTAAACTTATATTCCTTACCACTTGTACTTAAGTGTATCAACATTACTTTATTTAACATTAACTCATTTCATATTTATCTAGTTAATATTCAATTTAATAATACTCATTCTATTTGCATTCAATTTATTACATCCAATTTAATTCCAATTTTAAATCAAATTCAATTACTCTCATTAATTTTTCTTACTCATTTATTCTCATTCAATTTCTTTTTATATATAATATATAATTTAGGTAAAATTATTTCATTTACCCTATCTCAAAATAATATTATGTCAACTTGCCTCGTTTAAGTGTTTAGAAACCCATATCGATAACATGGTGTCCCACGCACCGACCAGAATTCATAAACAACTCAACGGATAAATAAACACAATATAAAACATTTTATAATACTAACAAGTACGTGCTCTCATATATAATTATATACACATGCTCAAACAGACTCATTCTAGGGTATTACTACCCAATCTCTAATGAGTCAAGCCCCACAAAGCTAAGGCTATCGCTAAACCAAAGCTCTGATACCAACTGTGACGACCCACATTTCAGAAGCTTTAAATCAACAATAATCCACACATGTCCAACTTAAACAATCCAGAACATAGATAATTA
This sequence comes from Allium fistulosum, assembly GCA_030737815.1. Lineage (NCBI taxonomy): Eukaryota > Viridiplantae > Streptophyta > Magnoliopsida > Asparagales > Amaryllidaceae > Allium > Allium fistulosum. The sequence goes on along the minus strand of CM060905.1, from coordinate 1,170,119,891 downwards.
ATAGGGTTAATTTAGAAAAATAAGAAAAGAAGAAGAAAACAAAAACAGAATCTCACAGCGAAATGACAAAATATAATAATCAAATAAACAGTTCATGAAGCTGTTTATACTATACATTGGATTATAAATTATACAACTTTATTAGAGTTATGTATACATCAGAACAATAGAATAATGCAGTGGAACAAACAATGCAGGGAATAATACTAGTAATAATATACCAAATCTTCGTCTTCGTCCTCCAGAAAATGACCTTCAATGCGCTGAAATACTCAGGGCTAACCCGAGCGTAATGGAAAGACAAAACACTCAAGTTAGGACAAAATATCCTTATGTGAGTCAATCGATATCACATAACATGATTGTAATAGCGTCAGAGATGTTTACGGGATTTTACATCTCCTATCCAGTGTGTAACGTGCGTGCAATAACTCAAGAGATGTTACAGGGTTTTCCATCTCTTAAGGATCCTTCAAATGTTATATATAGTAGAATACGTTATAACTGTAATGTCTTATCAGTAAAATAAATATTTTTCTTAGCGTTAGGGCTTTACATTAATCCCCTTTAATGCGTTTTTAAGCATTGTCGTACAAGTTGCATAGAACGCCCCAGTAGCACGTCGGAGGATTGGGATGCGCTGTGGTATGACAACACTAAACCAAAATCGTAGGGGTCTCATATAGGGATTAAAGTATGACAAGGTATGTGAGGCAATGCCTAAGGTAGGATACTACTAGTTCGGGTCGCAAGGCTGGTGATAACGCATCGTAGCCACGATCGCCCACCGCGTCCATCCATCTCATATCGAGTCAAAGAGAGGTTATCCCAAAATCAAGGTGCACCAATCGAAACCAACAACAAGAGTAATAATATGGACCAAGTCCAAGAAAATCGAAGAACGGATGTTCGCTAGGGGTAGCTAGCTCGTTTGGCCCTGTCAAACCGTCTTGTTTTAGCCATTTCAAATTAGCACAAGTGCCGGGATCTATCCATCAACGTTCTCTTTCTTTAAATCCAGCAAACGTACGCCAAATCCAACAACTTCGTTCTGGAGTCTCCTCCGCGTACACAGTTGTTAAAGTGGTTCCAATATTGACAGAGTGTATGCCAATAAGAGGTCCCGATCTTTTTAACAACCAAATGTCATTTTACACACCGGTTGGTACTTTTACATTTCAAAATCGATTTACACTTGATACCAGAATATTATATTCGCTTCAAAATCAATTTCATGTCGAAATATCGTATTTACTTCAAATATGTAAATTTTCACTTGAAAGTCAATTTCACTTCAAAATTCGATACGGATTACAATTTAGGTTATAACTTCATTTTAACCTAATTCGCATTTTAATCTATGATTTAAATATAAATATTCCTACCCTGGCCAGTTTGATTTTTTTCAGAAAATAGTTTGAATGTTTTAAATAGTTTGACATAAATGATTTAAGTATTTAAAATCTTTTATTAAATAAAATAGTTTGGAAAATAAAAATAATTTGAATATTTTTAAAACTTATATTTTAAACAATTTATATTAAAATAATTAATTGAAAATAGTTTCAAAGTCAAACTGGTTCAATTGCAAATCTTTCAATTCAAATCATCTTCAATCTCAATCCAATTCAAATACTCAATTGCGATTTCAATTTGAATTAACTTCGATTCCAATCTCAATTCAAATCAATTTCAATTTCAATTTCAATTTTTAATTTCAAATTCATTCGACAATTCTATTCAATGGTTTAAATTTCAATTCAATTATAAATTTAAACCATTTCAATTTATATAAATTTCGAGTTCACTTTTAGAATATCGATTTAAATTATTTAAATTAAATCTGACTTTGATGTTCAATTTAATGTTCAAATCTTTAAAATAATTCAATTCCGAGCCAAATTTATGAATATCCACTTATATCACTTTTACTTAAATAACTTCGAAGTTCAAGTAAAAGTTCGAACCCTTAAAACAATTTCAATTTCAATAATTCCAGTCACATATCGATTTTTTCTTCTCATTTCAAAATAAATTCTTAAATGGTTTCTTTTTCAATTTTGATTTCAACATTTCCAGGACTCGAATTCGAAATTAATTCGATTCTCATAAATTCCATTTTTATTTCATTAAATCAAAATCATTTAACTAATTCAAATTCAAGAATTTAAAATCATTTAACTAATCCAGTGTCCGTATATAATTTTCTATCCCATGGCCAAGTGATCAGTTTTTTGAATTTAATTTCAGAGATGGATATATATCATTTCAATCCAAAATAAATGTCATAGGTATATATCATTTCAACCTATTTCTTAATTTATTCGAAATAATTCAATTAACAGTTTTATATACTATTAAATAATTTACAGGGTGATAACATGATATATATAAAAATAAATGAACATCCAATCATCCAAATATCAACCAATTAGCATCCATCACAATCAATCATTCAAACAGTCAAAATATCACAACAATTAACTGGTAACCAATAATCGGGAGTTTACAAGTAATTTAATTCCAATTCAAATTAACTGTCAATTCAAATTTCTATCAGCTAATTCAGATGTCAATTTAAATGTCAGTTAAATTATCAATCAACAGTCAATCAAATAAATTACTTCATAAATTCAATTCAACGAACATAAAAATATTTTAATATGTCGTGAGCTTATAAAACAATCACCTTATATTTGAAATTGAAAATACTTTCAGCTTCAAATAAATACCACTTCGATTCCATGTTGTAGACAACGTCGATATGATCCCAACGCAATTCGTTTCGTCCAAAATGAGCCTCGTATGAAAAAGATACACTATAATTAATATAACGGTAATTAAAAATTTAATTAACTTAATTAACAATTTAATTAACTTAAACTAATCTTAACCGTTACCTCTCGTTCTGTTTGTACCAAAATGGGGCACAACACTCTTCGGACGTATTTGAGGAGATAAAAGTGAAGAATATGAATGAAAAATGAGGTTAATCTAACAAACACGCCAAAACAGACAAACATAAATGTAAAAACATGAGAATTTAGAGTGGTTCGGCGTTGTAGCCTACGTCCACTATGAAAAGTTGCTGTTTTATTGACTTTGCTAACTGACTACAAGTGATTACAATAGTACACACTTAAGCATTCAAGATACAACGGAGTTTCCGAAAGAGTATCGGCGTAGAAGAGTCAAAAGTCCATTTTCTGAAGGCCTAGGACTGCTATTTATAGGTGTAGGCTGAAATATCTGGCTCGGATCTCGTAAGACCCCTTCTCTTACGTGGGTGGGCCCACCAGATCGATCCCTCGACATTTGGGATCGATCCATGATCGATACGTATACAATTTGTATCGATAAAAAACGACTCCATTTGGGTCGAGATCGATCAGAGACCAAGTAGAGGTGGTACGCAAGCTTCTGTGAAAATTTGGTAGCATTTGGACTTGTAGATTTTGAGTTATGATTGATCCAAGTTTGTATTTGCAAAACACTACCGAATTCGTACGATAGCATTCGTATTAATGGCTTCGTATCCTTGCTGGCTCGTATCGATCAGGGTGACGTGACGCTATATTCTAGGATTGATCCCCTTTTTATGCCGAGTGACCGAGTCTACCACTTTTATATGCTTTGTTCGTATCAACCCAAAATATTCCTTTCGTATCGCTCTACTGCACTTCACTTCGTATCGATCCCTGAAGCCATTTCGTATCGATATCATATTGACCGCCTCGTACTGATATCTTCCACTCCAATTCGTATTGATATAAACTTAAGCTCTTCATATCGATTGAAGATCGATTTCGTATCGATGCCTTTTAAGTATTGTTTCATATCATTTGTTGGTGGCATATTCGTATCGATCGTTGACCGATCGCTAAGAACTGTGTAAATGATGATCGATACGAATTGTGTATAAATGGAAGCGATACAAAATGTCTTCAGGTGATGGATACGAAACAGAGCGGATATGATGGATACAAAGTGGAATAGGTATGATGCATACGAAATGGTGTTTCCTCCATGGATCTTGATCGATCGATATCTTGAGCATACAAACTCCGATTGACTTGAAATTTGGAACGTTGGCTTCTGTGGCTTTGCTTGTCGTACCATATCGATTGTAGCTCGATCCAGACTTGGACAAGATTTACCAGTATCCATAGTAGACCTGTGTATGACCGATCTTCAGGACAGGCTGTATTTGGTTTCTTGTCAAGTTCTTGGTATCACGGCTTGCCAAAAAGTCGGGATAACATTTGCCCCCTAAAGTACGTCTTGTGAGAACATGACGTGCTTTGAAAAGCTATAATCTTCATTCTGAAACGTTCTGCCCGATTCATTAAATAGTCATTGTCTTTTCATCAAAAGATGTAACCTTTGATTGATTTCCAGTAATATAAATGCTGAATTATTGACTGCCAATGATTATGCAGTTCATCGTTGTAACTGAGTGTTGAGTGTCAAGAACCTATTGTTCACTGTTGTAATTGTCACCAGGTGGGCATTCAACTCCTGTGAATTTTTGAAAACTGAATATTAGTCCGTCATACATGAACGTATGTTAACCTGACTCTCATTAACGTCTGCACGTTCACGAGTCGCTGTCAAGTTTTTTTATTGAGTTTCGTGTCGATCCTCTCATGGACCGACTTGAAATTCGAGTTGTAACAACGCTTGACTATCGTTTTAGAGTGTCCCTTCGTATCGATCCTCTCTTGGATCGATTTGAGAAGTAGAAAAAACCCTATTCTTATCGATGGTTCCGAATGGTTCAAACAAATCTTTGATTCGTGTTTCGTATCGATAGCTTGATGGATACGAATTGCTTCATCGTCGATGGGTTGTGGATGGATACGAAAAAGGTTTCATATCGATGATGTTAAAACTGTTTTGATCGGTCACTGGCACCGGGAGACGAATCGACATCAGCCCATGTTTGAACCATATAAATATGGTTTTGTACTTAGAGAAATTTTTACTTGCCATCATTTTCATATTTGCTCTCACTTTCGTATCGCTCCAAGTTAAAGAAAAATTAGAACTACCTTTGCTTTCGAGTTATCCAATCCATTTAAGTGCTTAGGTTTAGGTAATCAAACCGCTAATCCACACTCAAATGATGAGATTCGAGATCTAACGGCATCCCATTCACAATCGTGGTCGATGTCCGTCGTGTTTAGGCCGGAGGTTGGCCGGAGAAGGTGGAAATGGCATTTGAGTTGATTGGGGAAGATGAAGTGTGGAGGGACGTACAGCTTCAATTTCGTATCGATAAAAGGAAGGAGAAGGCTTGACTTTGTATCGACCCAGAGCGTGGGATTCGTATCGATGAGGAATTGATTGTTGAAATGGTGAGTTTCGTATCGATCCGAAGAGGTGACAATTCGTATCGATTCGAGGCGATCGATACGAAACCGAAGAGCTAATGACCGATACAAAACTCATGGTAGGTGATCGATACAAATCACGGTTGGGGAACGATACGAAGCCAACAATCCTTGATCGATACAAAGCCATATATAACCCAATTGAAACGAAGTTGCTGAGTTTCGATCGATATGAAGTTAATGAGTTTCGATTGATACGAAGTTAATGAGTTTTGATTGATACGAAATTGAAGCTTTTTGCGGATCGATCCGAGTTTGGACTTTGATGGATACGAAATTTTTGCACACTTGAACATTTGACTCCGACGAGCTTCTGCCTTGCATAATTGGAGTTAACCGTTTTACTGCATATTTGACTGCCCTTCGAAGTTCGTCGATGGAACTGTAACTTGACAAATTTGACGAACTTCAACTTGGATCGATCTCCGGAGTCTGGATGGCACGGTTGTGATGGTCAGCGACGACGGTCACTCCGGTTGAATTTCGAAGTCTTGTCGTTCGAACATCTTTCAAATTCCGTAGAATTTCTTACGTATTATGTAGCACTGCACTGCACAACACATTCACGCACTTCACACTGGGGGAAACACGGGTTTATTGTTGTCTAATGATGATTTTTACTGAGTTCAATGGTTATGAAACCCGGAAGTTCGCAGTCGCAGGAAGTTCAGAGTCCACCTCTTCCTATAATCGAGATGCCAGCTATCGTAGCCGAAGTTGTTAGCCCTGCTCCGGATGATCTACCAGGAGTAGTTTTCATTGTGCATCCGCAAGATTATGTTCCCTCCAATATCTCTGAAGACATGCTGGGCAGGATTTTCTTAAGGCATGGATTGTTAAGGAACGATGTCTTATTGCCAGGATCAGAAGATAGAGCCTATAACCTCCCGGAAGGGTACACCTGCAACAGATTTATGTGTGTAGCCGGGACACTTCCTCCTTTTAACCAATTCATCTGAGAAGTTCTACTTTTCTTGAGGATTGCTCCATCCCAATTGCATCCAAATGGGTATGCCTTGCTGAACAGTCTTTTTGTCATCTTCATGGAGCATCTCTTCCGCCCTCCAACGATAGAAGAGATCAGATTCTTATTCAATGTAAAGAGTCGCGGGGACAACCATTCCTTCACTTTATTAGAGGCAGTTAGGAACTGTCAGATCATGGTCGGGGCTTGGAGCAAGCTGAGCTATTTCAAGACCGAATGGTTCTTCGTTCGATGTCCACCGAGGTTCGGCAGATGGTGGCCAGCAAGACGTAAGTGCTCTAGCCTCTTTGCTGTTTAACTAGATAATAGTAGTTGGTGACGAATCTAATACTTTCTTTCTTTCACAGCCTTGATTCCACGACCTGAAGGTGCTTAATTTAAGGAGATTGTAAGAGTTCTTCAAGAGGTGCATGCCAAGTATAGAGAGATCGATCAAGTCCTTACAGATGAAAATCTGATTGTTGTCGGGCTAATTGACAAAGATCAAAGCATTGGACTCGTAGGAGTTCTCAAGACGGCTCCAGTGAGGCAAGCTCGAAGGAGAGCTCCCGGGATAGTAATTATCGAACAAGGCGATGATGAGAATATGCCTGCTAGAGACGAGCCCGCAGCTGGGCCTTCGCAAAGTCCTCGATCTTTAGAGCGGAAGAGAAGAGGCAAGTCTACTGCTCGAAAATCTGTAAGGCACAACCGTCGTAGTCTCTTTGCCTGCTACTAGTCAAGAGATTCCTCCTTCGTAGATGGAGAGTTCTTTTGAGGGACTGGCGGACATCCCTATTCCGGATGACATGCCTTTACATCAAGATATCGGACTAGAGGGGCTTCAAAGCACCTTAGATATTGGAGAGCCAACTTCTTTGAGTACGACTGCTACAACCGGTTGGTTGGGGATTTGCACATGCATGCACACACTTCACGGCACCATACAATCTCTAATCACATGTTTTTCAAAACACTAAAGATATATAACTTCGTCTCTCTTTTCATTTTACAGATACGATGTCGAAACGAGGATCCATGCTCGGTAGTCTTCATTCTGCACACCATTCATCTAGCTCATATTCCGAGTCTCACAGGCGTGAGGCCGAAAGAGAATGTGATCGCGGCTACTACAGTCAAGAGAGGAAGCGTTACGAGAGGGAAAGAGATAGGGAGAGGGAGAGGGAGATGGAGAGGCAATATAGGCGTCATTTCCGATGTCGCTCTCCGCTACCTAGAGGTCCAACGCAACCCTCCGGCTATGGAAAACAAACTACTGAAACCTCATGCCAACCGGTGCCTCCACAAACTTCAAGATCTAGCGAGCAGCGCCATAGAACTGGGACAGATGCTCCTGTCGTCACTACATCGGTGGCTATGGAGCCCATGGGAGAGGGAGCCATTGGGATAGCTCAGTTGAAAATGGATTTCCCTAATATTTGCTTTGACGGCTTTCACTTTCCCCCAAAACTTGAAGCGAATTCCTAATGGGGATGAACAAACTGTGCATGATTATGTATACGACATCAACAACCCGTATCAAGAGTGGATGAAGGCCGTAGAGAAAGCTTCAACGGTGGCTTTTGATCGGGCGAAGACAGTTGAAAATCTGGAGAAATATCTCACCCAAAAAGATCGCATAGTTTAAGTGCTTACCACTGAGAATGACACTTTGAGGAACTCAAAAATGAAGGCCCTTAATAAAGTCGACGAGACAAACAAGAAGATAGGACAAATGCGACAGGAGCACCTGACCTTGGTCGAGGAGATGGGCCACAGAACCGCCACCATCATGGTGGAAAGAGATGTCGCGCTTAAAGAGCTTGAGGAACTCAAAGCCAAATTTGCTGAAGTCGTCAAAGAAAAAGACGATGCCAATAAAACCGCTCAGGAAGCATGCGAGCAGGTTGTGGTTCTCAGGGATGAGATGGATGCGGCAATGCTAAAGGTTAAGGAAGCCGAGGCTAGGGTTGAGGGTGAAGTGAGCGGCGGAGGCCAGGTTAGAGGGTGACATTGAGGATCTCCTAATCACATATAATGTCAATATTCTGAAGCACCGCAACCTAAGCTGGCTCGATGATTATTCGCTTCATCTGTACAATGCTTGGTGCCGCTTAGTTGAAGATGAAAAGGCGGACCATCACACAACGTCTACTGATGAGTTTGAGCTAGAGAATCAGGTGTTGACTGAGGATAAAAGAAAAGTTCTCCACGATGCCATTGTTACATAAGAAAAGGAGAAGCTTGCCGCTTAACACTTGGAAGTTGGAGAGGGGTCTGGAGTTGAACATCATGAAGCAAATTCTGAAATGCCTGCATCAACTCAACCCGAACTTATTTCTACAGTAGACCGTCCAGCTATTCCAGCTTTTGACCCCGATCAACCGCACTTGACTCCGATTCGCGAGCATGTTTCCGAAGGCACTCTGGCTCCACCCGCGAGCCAACCTGAGGAAGATATTCTGAACACTTCTTATATTCATTCAAAGTCTAGAGCAATATCCGTGGACGTCACTAATACCTTTTCTTATCTCCATTCAGTTATAGGATCTGCACCGGCCGAGCCTCCTGCAACCCAAGAGCTGCATCATGAGAAGGAGGCTATTATGATGGAGGCGACGACCACTACAGTTGCTACATCGACCGGGGAAGTTCATGAGAGCGATTTTATTCTCGACGAACAAATGATGGACGAACTCCTCGGTCATCAGAGCGATCCACTTACCGACTTGCCTTTTGTCATGGGCGAAGGCGCATTCACAACCAGCTCCTCGGGCCTAACTAGCAGCATTCCTATGGACGCTCAAGCAATTCATGAGAAAGAGATAACGGTGGAGATCAATGTTGAAATGGAAGCAGCCGCACAGGCCAGTAGCATTGGAGGTGGTATGGTGGGTCCTGGCCCGTCCCCTTTGCGTATGATTTCTCCCGGCGATATAATTATTGTCACTGGCATACCTCCTATAGCCTCCCATATTGCCCCTATTCCTCTGATCACGCATTCAGAAAGTATTCCAATCCCCATGAGTTTAGAGGAAGAGACTACTATAATTCCCCCAACCGGGGGTCAATCAGGGAAAGGAAAAAGCTCGAAAAGACACCAAAGTGGTAGTTTGAGCGGATCGACTCCGAAGAAGAAGAAGAAGTCAAAGGAGTAGGCGTGTCATGTTATCTCTTCTTTTGTAGATAGGTAGAATAGGACTTTATTTTGCTTTCTGTAGGCCGTGTATAGATGCAGGTTCGTTCCCTACTTACAAGAATTCTTGGAATAAGTTTTTTGTACTTGTTTTGTTTCCAAAGAATAGATGAAATAAAATCTCCTTTTGTTTTTCGGCATAACTCTGAGTTTATTTGCTTAAGTGTTTTAGCGCTTGAATTTCCATTCATTTTACTTGTGAAGCTTTACTCTCTGGATCGGACTTGAGTTCGGTTGTTAAATCCCAAAGTCATGGCTTCAGGTCATAACCAAGCGTCAAGTCGAGTCCCAATGTTGTGCTATCTCGGTTAGCGGCTCGTGCTTGAGTTATGCCCCCAGTCCTGGAGAGAATTGAAGTGGTTGGTTGATAGTCACTATCCGTCTGGAACAATTTTAATTTAACCCAGTCGAAACTAAGTCAAAGTGAGATGAGTTCGAGTGGTCGGATCACACCCGCTCATTTATTGGTAATCGCATCCACACTCTGGGGATTGAACTTTTACGCTGGCGGTCGGTGACACCTGCTTGACGTTTAAAATTATGTCCACACTCCGGGACTTGAGTTATTTTACGGGCGGTCGATCACACCCGTTTTGTGTTTATACTCCAGTCCACGCTCTAGGGACTTAGAGTTAGTCGATGGGTGGTCAGTCACACCCATTTTAATGTTAATAGTCCAATCCGAGCTTTGGAGACTTAGAGTTAGTGATAGGTGGTCAGTCACACCCGTCTTAATGTTTATACTCCAGTTAGCGCTCTAGGAATCTGGAGTTAGTTAACAGACGGTCGATCACATCTGTTGTAAGCTTTGAGATTTCGCTCGCACTCTAGGAACGATATATTGATCAGGATCATGGATGGTCGGGTCACATCCACCCTGAGTGGACAAGCGGAGTCGTAGATGGACGGATCCATCCTCCTCGAGCTTGTAAATATGGAAGGCGAGGTCGTTGGATGGACAGATCCATCCTCCTAAGGTTTAGACTGCACATGGGCGAAGTCATGGGCGAACGGATCCACCTTCCTCGAGCCCATGTTTCGGACTTTAAGTTTATACTTTGGCTCGCACTTTGGGAACCGGAGTTAGTTAGAGGATTGTCGTGTATCAATCCTTTTTGGCTTTAGTATAGCAGCTTGCCCCCGAGCTCGGGGTTTCACTTAGCGAGTGACCAGTCGTATCACAGTCACTCCCTATTTGAATAAGTCCCACCATGGGATGGAACTTAGCTCTCCATGCAGTGATGATCGCATGACGCATTTCAAGAATCACTACTCTGGCTCGAAGAGATTGCATTTTATTGCTGAAATAAGAAAGTATGGCAAAGTAAGTGCCTTATTACAAGTTCAAATTTTGAAATGCATAAACAAATTTCAAATGAAAAGCAGACTAAATGAATAAATAAAGCCTGTTATGTGTAGTAGCAACGGAGACTCTCGCAGTTCCAAGCTCTCAGCAAAGTGAGACCATCAACGGTTGATAATTTGAATGTGCCATCTCTAAGTCTCCGTTCAATAACATATGGTCCTTCCCATGTCGGCTTCATATGTGAAGGGATTAGATAGACTCATTTTAGTACAAGATTGCCAAGTTCAAAGGTTCGAGGTCGGACCTTAGCATTGTATAATCGGGCGATTCGACTTCGGTGCACGGCTGCCCTCAAATCAGCATCTTCTCGCTTCTCCTCCAATAAATCCAGAGATTCGACGAGTAATATGGCGTTCGTCTTTGGGTCATAAAATGTCGCACGATGAGAAGGTACTTCCAATTCAACTGGAATAACGACCTCAGAGCCGTAGGAAAGTGAAAATGGAGTGTGGTCGGTCGTGGACTCGTGGGTAGTTCGATATGCCCATAGGGCCATGGGAAGTTCATCGACCCATCTGCCTCCAGCCTTCTCCAGTCATTTCTTTAGAATGGACTTGATAACTTTGTTAACAGCTTCGACCTGTCCATTCGCTTGAGGGTGAGCAACCGTCGAGACCTTCTTTTGGATGTGAAAACATTGACAGAAATTCTTGAACTCGACACTATCGAATTGGGCTCCATTGTCAGTGATAATTGTTTGTGGGAGGCCAAAACGACAGATAATGTTGCGTACTACAAAGTTGAATATTTTTTCATCGTGATTGTGGCAAAGGACTCGACTTCCGCCCATTTGGTAAAGTAGTCAACTGCAACGATGGCGTACTTCGCACCACCTTTTGCCAGAGGTAGAGACCCAATTATATCGATGCCCCATATGGCAAACGGCCTTGGACTGACAATTTGAGTGATTTCAGTATGAGGGGCTCTTGGAATCCGAGCATACTTCTGGCACTTATCGCATCTCTTGGCATAGTCTAATGCATCCCGATTCATAGTCGGCCAATAATATCCATACCGGAGTATCTTCTTAGCAAGGGCTTGCCCCTAGTGCGATCGCCGCATTCTCCCTCGTGTACATCATGTAATACTCATTTGATTTCGTCGTGGGCGATACATTAGAGTAAAGGAACATAGTATCCTCTTCTTTACATGACTCCATTCTGGATAATGAATCGTGAAGCTTTCCGGAGGACTTGTCTTCTCTCACTTCTGCGCTCAGGCAAAGCTCCATGCTCGAGATAATTTCTGACTGGGGTCATCCATGACTCCTTCTTGGGTGTGGCTTCATACACCCGGTCTGTCTCCATCTGATCGATACTCGGAGAGGTAAGTGTTTCAACAGGGACGAGTCCCATTTGCTGTGCTTCACCGATGCTAGCCAGTTTTACCAAGGAATCGGCCTTTTGATTGTGCTCTCAGTGTATGCAGTAGATGGCATAATAATCAAACTGGTTCAGCACTTCCTGGACCCGAGCGAGATAAGCAGCCAGCCTCCGGTCTCTAGCTTGGTATTCTCCCCGAACTTGGCATACGACCAATTGTGAATCGCAGTAAATCTCCACAGCAACAGTTCTCAAATCTCTGGCAAGTGTGAGTCCCGCGAGTAAAGCTTCGTACTCGGCCTTCTAGGGTTTCGAGTACAACTCCAGCGCCTGAGCAGCGGTCGTTTGATGCGCAATCTGTGTATAGCTTCCATATGTATTTGGGAGATTCACTGGTCTCGGGCAAGTCCTCTGGGATAGTAAATTCAGCAATAAAGTCCGCTAGAACTTGTCCTTGGATGGCTCGCCTCGATGTATAAGTAATGTCAAATTGACTCAGCTCGATGTTCCATTTGAGCAACCTACCAGACGTCTCAGGTCGCATGAGGACCTGTCGTAACGGCTGGTCGGTGTAGACTGTGATCGGATGGGCCTGAAAGTAAGGACGGAGCTTTCTCAAGGCGATGATGAGGCAGTAAGCTAGCTTTTCCAACTTCAGATAGTTCCTCTCTGCCCAGATCAGTCGCTTGCTACTGTAATAGACCGGGCGTTGTATCTGATCCTCCTCCCGAATTAAGGCAGCGCTGATTGCATTTGCTGAAACCGCCAGATAGATGTATAGTCTCTCATGATCAACCGGCTTTGACAGAATAGGTAGCATCGCCAGGTGTTGAATCAGTGCTCGGAATGCGCCTTCACACTCCTCGGTCCATTCAAAAGTTCCATTTTCCTTTCCTGATTAAATCGAAGAAGGGAATGCATTTGTCGGTGGATTTGGAAATGAATCTTCTCAAAGCTACCACCTTCCCATTGAGGCTTTGTACTTGCTTTATAGTTCTGGGAGTCTCGAGATTCCGAATCGCCCAGGTCTTTTCAGGATTGGCTTCAATGCCTCGAGCGTTGACAATGAATCCAAGGAACTTTTCGAATGCGACTCCAAAGTGACTCTTCAACGGGTTGAGCTTCATTCGGTACTCTCGGAGGATGTTGAACATTGTTTCCAAGTCTTTGACATGATCGATGGAGAGCCGCGACTTTACAAGCATATCGTCGACGTACACCTCCATAGTTTTCCCGATCTGGTTAGCGAACATTCGGTTGACAAGCCGTTGATAAGTTGCTACAGCGTTCTTGAGTCCGAACGGCATCACTTTATAGCAATAGAGTCCCAGATCAGTGATAAAGCTGGTATGCTCCTGATCGGGTAGGTGCATCGGTATCTTATTATAGCCAGAATATGCATCCATGAAAGATAAGAGCTCGTGTCCGGCCGTTGAGTCTACAAGCTGGTCAATTCTGGGAAGTGGGAAACTGTCTTTAGGGCAAGCTTTATTCGAATCTGAGTAGTCCACACAAGTTCTCCATTTCCCGTTGATTTTCTTGACAAGCACTGGGTTGGACACCCATTCTGGATATAATGCATCTCGAATAAACCCGTTCGACTTGAGTTTATCCACCTCTTCTTTTAGGGCGGCAGATCTCTCTGGATCAATACAACGCCTTTTCTGCTTAACCGGGACATGCCGCGGGTCAATATTCAATGTATGGCTCGTGATGTCCGACGAGATCCTACACATGTCTGAGTGCGTCTAGGAAAACACGTCGAGGGTTGCTCGGAGAAATTCAACCAATTCCTTTCTCATCTGTTGGCTTAGCTGAGATCCGACCTTTATCATTCTGGAGTCGTCGTCATCAATCGGAACATCGATCGTCGGCTCTGCCGGGGAAGCCTGACTGTCTTTGACTTCATGCTTATTGTCATCATCTCGTGTATCAAGACCTTTCAGGAACTGGTTGTGATGCCCGGGCCTAGGCCCTGGCGGTAGCTATCAATTTTCCCTAAAACGGACGCAGAGAGATTCCTCTACGTCCTTGCCCTTCTCTTTCCGCTGCGCCTCTCGCAGCTCAGCAACATAACAGGTGCGTCCAGCTGCTTGATCTCCTTGAACAACTCCAACCCCGTTGTCAGTGGGGAACTTAAGAGTTAAACACCAAGAGGCAGTAGCTGCCTTGAATTTAGCTAGGGCCGGTCGGCCCAAGGAAGCATTGTACGGAGAGTTAATGTCCAACACGATAAATTGTAGTATCCAGACTCGCCGGCGATCTCCGATTCGTAACTCCACCATCCCAGTGGGTACCATTGCACTTCCATTAAAGCCATGTATGCGAGACTGACACAGCTTCAAGTCCTTCGCTTCCATCTTCATATGGTCATATGCTCGCTTGAAAAGAATATTCACGGAGCTTCCACTGTCCACTAAGATCCTCTTCATCCAAGCAGGACCTATTTGAGCTGATATGACTAGCGGATCAATGGTAGGGGCTTCGACTCTATCGGCATCCCTGTCTCGGAAAACGATGTCGTTTGTCATCGTCTTTTGTTGTTTAGCCGGAGCCCCATCGTCAAGATTACTGCAACATTCGAAGCTCGCATGCCTAATCGAGCTGGCATACGACTCCATTTCCTTCCAGCTCCGATCAGCTGGACGAGGACCACCGCTAACTGTGTTAATAACCAACCTCCCGCTAGTACGCACGGGTTCCTCTGGTCTAGCCTGATTCTGAACTTGATTTTGGCTTGATAGATCCGCACCTCTAGCCTACGGTGCCCGAACATATTGTTCCAACTTTCTCTCTCGGATTAACTTCTCAATATTGTCCTGTAAATGGCGACACTCATTGGTATTGTGACCATAGCAATCATGGAATCTACAGAATTTCCCAGATTAAATCTGCTTTTTGGACGACTGTTTCGGAGTTGGTTTCTTATATTTTCCAGTATTACAGGTTTGCAAATAAACATTATCCAGGGATGTGTTCAATGGGGTATATTGGTCAAACATGGGAGCTCTACGTCGCGGTCCTCGATTTTTATCTTGCTTCTTACCCTGACCTTCATCGCCTTTCTGCTGATTTTGCTTATTCTGTATATTCAACTGCACTATACCGAAACTCTCACCGGTTTGTTTCACAGCAACGTTACTTTGAATGCCTTCAACACTGGGACCTACATCAACATGCTTCCTAGATCGTCTAGCATCTTCTCTCCTCAAGAACTAGGCAGCCTTAGCATAGAAATGATCCAATGATGCGGGTGACTTCCCAGCCAACCAATTGCCAAATTCGGAATCGGGGTCGATTCCCTTAGTCAACGCCATCAAGATTGAATTGTCATTTGGATTGCTGACCTCGCCACAGGTAGCGTGAAACCTTTCCAGATAACGCCTGAGCGTCTCTCCTAGAGCTTGAGCGATGCTGGATAAGGTGTTAACATCCTTCGGCCTTGTGACATGCATACGAAACTATTCGGCGAATTTTGTAGCTAACTGATCAAAGCATGAAATGGACCGGGGTGGTAGATGAGTAAACCACATAGTTGTGATGCCCCCTAGGGAGATAGGAAAGCTTCTACACTTGACCGCATCGTTGGCCCGTGCGGCATTCATGAGCCATTCATACTTTAGGATATGTTGGTTAGGGTCTGAACTCCCTTCATAAACAGGTAAAGTCGGCATTCTGAATCGACGGGGCGGTTCAGCATAAAGGATGTCGTTACTAAATAGCGTATGACTCTGGGAGATTCCCCAGTTGTCATTGATGAGGCCCTGACTTTCACGGATCATCTGACGGATCATGGTTGGAATGTCTGGCATTTGGACATTCTGGGCCAAGGTGTGGTCGGGTTCCACAATGCGAGGATGGTCCGGACGCGGTCGACGGTCCATGCCTCGCCTCCTTGGCTCCAGATCTTCGGGCACATATGGTTCAGGAGTATGATTGTGTTGGCGAAGGGTCGGATCTACTCGGTTTTGAAGGTCAGCTTCCAAGTCTACGACGGCGGCTGCATGGCTATCAGTAGGATGATAGGAAAGTGCCCCTCCTAGGGAGGAGGATCCCACCTGGTGCCCTGTAGAAGAACCAACTCCAGCCTGTCCAAGATTCAAAGTATGCTGATGCCCGGGGGCTTGCACGTAGCTTCCATTCGGCCGTGGACGTGTAGATCTATAGTTGAAGTCGGAGGAAGCTGAGCTTTCAGTGGATGAATAGGAAGCATGATCCCTTCTGGATCTTCTTCCTCTTTCCTCATTCAGTCAGTTGGTTAGCTTCATGTTGGCATGGATCTACTGGGTGAGCTGCTGGCGGCTCTAAGTTAGTTCCTGCATCAGCATTTGGAATTCCTCCCTGGTGACAGGGCCTTGTGGATCTGAAGGTCCAGCTGAGTTCTGACCTATAGCGGGTAGCTGTGCGGAGTTTTGTCTATCCCGTCCTTCCTGGTCTGCAGCAGTTGAGGCGGTCCTAGTAGTAACCATGGTGAGTGATGTAGCTCCTTCCTAGATTTGATGCAATCTGAATAGGTTGGAACGAACTACTGGATGTTGATCTGGATCTCTTCCTTAGATTTTGCAATCCAACGACGGTAGTAGATCCAAAGAGCAGGAGAAGAGCTGGGTTTTCTTAGTGAAAGCACCAAAGTGTTTGTACCAAATTGGGCACAACACTCTTCGGACGTATTTGAATAGATTAAAGTGAAGAATATGAATGCAAAACAAGGTTAATCTAACAAACACGCCAAAACAGACAAACAGAAATGTAAAAACACGAGAATTTAAAGTGGTTCGGCGTTGTATCCTACGTCCACTATGGAAAGTTTGTTGTTTTATTGACTTTGCTAACTGATTACAACTGATTACAATAGTACACACTCAAGCACTCAAGATACAATGGAGTTTCCGGTAGAGTATCGACGTAGAAGAGTCAAAAGTCCATTTTCTAAAGGCCTAGGACTACTATTTATAGGTGTAGGCTGAAATATCTGCCTCAGATCTCGGAAGACCCCTTCTCTTACGTGGGTGGGCCCACCAGATCGATCCCTGGACATTTGGGATCGATCCATGATCGATACATATACAATTCGTATCTATCAAAAACGACTCTATTTGGGCCAAGATCGATCAAAGACCAAGTAAAGGTGGTATGCAAGCTTCTGTGAAAATTTGGTAGCATTTGGACATGTAGATTTTGATTTATGATCGATCCAAGTTTGTATTTGCAAAACACTACCGAGTTCATATTAATAGCATTCGTATCAATGGCTTCGTATCTATGCTGGCTCGTATCGATCAGGGTGACGTGACGCTATATTCTAGGATCGATCCACTTTTTATGCCAAGTGACCGAATCTTCCACTTTTATATGCTTTGTTCGTATCGACCCAGAATATTCCTTTCGTATCGCTCTACTGCACTTCACTTCGTATCGAACCCTGAAGCCATTTTGTATCGATAGCATAGTGATCGCCTCGTACCGATAGCTTCCACTCCTATTCGTATCGATATAAACTTAAGCTCTTCGTATCGACAAAAGATCGAGTTTGTATCGATGCCTATTAAGTGTTGTTTCGTATCGTTTGTTGGTGGCACGTTTCATATCAATCGTTGACCAGTCGATACGAACTATGTAAATGATGATCGATACGAATTGTGTATAAGTGGAAGCGATACGAAACGTCTTCAGGTGATGGATACGAAACAGAGCAGATATGATGGATACGAAGTGGAATAGGTATGATGAATATGAAATGGTGTTTCCTCCATGGATCTTGATCGATCGATATCTTGAGCATACGAATTCCGATTGACTTGAAATTTGGAAGGTTGGCTTCCGTAGCTTTGCTTGTCGTACCATATCGATTGTAGCTCGATCCGGACTTGGACAAGATTTACCGGTATCCATAGTAGACCTGTGTATGACCGATCTTCGGGATGAACTGTATTTGGTTTCTAGTCAAGTTCTTGGTGTCACGGCCTTGTCAAAAAGGTGGGATAACACGTTCCTCTTGCCTCATTCAAAGCTACAGGAAATGAAACCCACTCACGCGACTCATATCTACACACGCGAACCACCTAGTTCGATCGGACGACGATCGATAACCACCATTGCACGCGCCACCCCAACGTCGCCTGCCTCCATTACGTGCGCCGCTTCCTACTTTCATCATACGCGAGCGATTCGAAGCCCTAAACCTAAAACCCTATGATGTAGTCGAACGCGACCCCAGCTGCCGCCGCTCCCTCCTGTCGCGCCGCGCGCTCCTCCAAGCTCTCGCGCGCGCTCGCCACTTTATCTCGCGATTTTGTTTCATTTTTTTTATCTGCCACAGTACGAACTGTTGGGTGAGGTTGAGATAAGGATGAATATTTATATTATTATAATAAGAAAATATCTAATTCGATTGGCCCGCTAAATTCCGAACTCCAAAAGAAGCGTGCCCCCTGGCGTTCTATATGTTTTACCCCCATTCCGAACATAATGGAACTAGTCTCGGCAGCTAATCCCATCATATTCAGCAGATAGCATTTCAAAATCAATTTATTTTAATTAAATTCATTTAATTAATTTCTAGGCGTTTCAAGCTTGCATGGACAAACGACAAGTCCGATCGCTACGAAACTTAGAAATCCTATAATAATTCACTATTACTGATCCGATGAAATTGGTTTCATCGAAATCCAAGGCAGTGACCAAAATGGCTATTTTTACACGTTAGTTAAAACAAGTAATTTCCAGAAATTAATTTAGTCACTTTAAATTCAAATTTAAAATTTAACAATCTTCATTCTCATTTAACTAAAATTCAAATCAACTTTTGAGATCATTTTCATTCACATTAAATTCAGAATTCGATTACTTAAATAATTTCCAGTATTAAACTTAAAGAATTTAATTATCCAATATTAAAATCTCAAAGAATTGTAGTTATCGATGATTAATTTAATTTTCAACTAAATAAGTCAACATTTATTATTCAATCCAACTATTGATTTTAAATACATTCAATACATAGAATTTCCTTTCAATACTTGTTATTGCCTAAATCTTCGAAATTGGTTATTTCAAATTTTATTCAAGTTCATATCAAATAAATTACATAAACAAAACATTAATTTTTATTTCTAACCATTTTTATGCAATACTCATATTAAATTTAATAATTTAAAATAGCTAAAAATATGGGTCGTTACAGATATAACTTTTCTGCTTGTTCTTAATCAGTCCTAAATGTAGAGTTTTTTGATATATTATTTAATTTGATGCATGCTATTTTGGTTTTATAATATTTGATTGTTTAAAAATTCAATTTTTTGTTATTTGGGCTGAGATTATATACATTTGTAACTGTGTGCGCGCGTGTGTATGTATATGTACATGTACATATTTGCAAATACATCGGAAAAGTTTAATATAACATTGATGTATATTTTAATCAATTGGAAATTGTTTTAGATTAATCGTTATATATGTATATGTGTGTACACATTTATATTTATACCTACATTATATATCGTTGAGTATGTATTTTAGAAACAATTTTTATCAATAACTTTGTTTTAACATGAACAATTTAAAATAGTGGCAATAATATATATACACCCACACATACATAAATAACGAATATATACATGGTAGATATAAATTCCAATATATACATATGCATATATTAATAATGTTATTCTTTGTTGTTATAGTCATATATGATAGAGTTAGGCATTTTTCTAAGGGGCAATTATGTACTTGTTATATATATCTAACTCGATAACCAATCTTGTTCGAAATAAAAGGTGTTCTCTTTCTATTATATAGTTGATATAATGTGTTATATTAATTAATTAATTAAATTAAAATTATATTTAATAGAGAATCAA
Source organism: Allium fistulosum (assembly GCA_030737815.1). Classification (NCBI taxonomy): domain Eukaryota; kingdom Viridiplantae; phylum Streptophyta; class Magnoliopsida; order Asparagales; family Amaryllidaceae; genus Allium; species Allium fistulosum. Next base: position 1,170,099,788 of record CM060905.1, on the reverse strand, counting down.
TAAATAGTATGTTTTGTGATAGTAGTTATAATGTTTGTGATTGTGAGTGATTTATCACAAAGAATAAATATACCGTTTTAAATATTCTTAGTCAAGATGTATCAAGATTGGATATCGATGCATCTGTTGAGACTAGAGTACGTAACGTGCTTTAAATATTTGGCAGTGTATTACTCATGGCTACTGGGGGCACCGGGAGGTTACGTATTGATAGTTATTGGATAACTATGAAATGATTCACTCGATAGTTTTCTATTGGTTAATATAACTAAGGCCAAACAGAAAATATTAATATGACAATATTACACAATTCCTACGACTTGAGAATATTCTCGAGCTTCAATGTGGAAACACCGCTTTAGTTATAGTCAAATCGTGACATAGCATCCATCGAACAACTAAAGTTGGGTCGAGTGGAAGCATCGGAAGTGAAACATTATTCAAGAGAGAATTTGTCTCCTTAGTTATATAGGGTTATTATCATGTCAACTAAAGTCAACTCAAAGTCAAAGTCTCTGGTCAGAGCAGTTTGGTTAATAATAACTGTTATTATTGAACCAAGGAGTTTATGTTTGGACTATAAAGTTGAAATGGGCAATATTGGAATTTTCACAATCACTAAATTTCATATGTCCTAATGTGATATAGTTTTGATGAAAAGAAATGGTGTAAATTACTATCCTTAACGGGTAACACTTAAAATATGCAAATGAGGCATAAAACCCAACATCACAGTACATCATACTCCAAATGTATGGAGTTCAAACAATACATTATATCATGTACAATATGCCTTGTAATACATATAGTCTCATATGTCTATAACCCTAAACATTGGATATATATATATATATATAATAATAGTGATAATTGCTATGACTTCAAAACTTGCCTCTATTTAATGGAATCCCTCATATAAGTCAACATATTCAAGGAATAGATAACAAAAGAGACAACATAAAGACGGTCATACATAAAGTCCGGTGAAAAGAAAAATATCACTAAACTGCATGATTACACATATATGCTACTATATAGTTTACAGTAGCAAGTGGTATAACACGATATAATGAAACCATACCTCAACCTATATCTTCACTTGCATCCAACTAGTTAGCACACTTTTACTATAGTGCTACATAATGCATGATGAGCCTATCAACCATTGATCACTATAAAATCTGAATGTAACTCAACACAACACACTAGACTAGTGGGACTCGGGTCTTCTAGTAAGGTCAAGACCTGCTAAGTATGCTCATCAACTTAATGCCAATAATACAATGCTCTAATGCATTGATGTCCACAACCTTTAACCTTATTGAACTTTAACCAATACATACGTGCCTTACAGCTACTATATAATCACCCAGCGGACATATTACAAGTAACTCAAGGAACATAACCCTTGCTAAAAAGCAACCCAAGGTACTTGTCTCTTGCACCAAGATAGGATATTTCCCAACCTCCGTTTCGAAGCCGCTCAACACGCGCTATCGTGATAACCATACCTCATATAACTAATAGTCTATTAATATTGAATCCTAAGGCCATGGCCAAGAGATATAAACTTATTCTGTATATACAACATTTCATGGAATCGTATACCACAATACCTTAGTCATCTCATCTCGTAATCACCATACGACTCTATAAAACCACCATACGATCAAATCGCATCTCAAATCACCATCATAGTCTTAATATGCTTAACATCAACCAGTTGCTTTTTGAGACCTGGCGTACCATCCCCGAACTCATATTATTACTCCTAAGTCACTCCGGACATTGCGAGCACCTCTCGAGCCTAACTAAACCTAACCTCCAAAAATTCCAAAATTTTAGAACTCGAGCCTACCTATCAATTCTACAGCTAATCAGACATCTAAAAATTGAAATTAAGCTTTTGAATTTTAATTCACGTGTTTGAATTATGCATCCAAACATCCAAATGGCCCTGAATTGCACTATAAACTTATAGGAACTCAAAACTCAGTAATCCACACATTTGAATGAAATTTCAGACATCTAATTGTTTTTTACGATTAAGATTGAACCTTGATGGAAGGGTTTTCCTTAGACGAAATTTGTTCCACCTTTTTTCCTTTTCTCATACATCTCTTATCTTTTCTTTTCGATGTTTGGCTCCGTGTCACCAACCCACTTTCTACCTACACCTCTCCACCTAGATTTAAGTCCTTGTTATAAGTCATTCGTCTTTCAAACGATTATTGATTTCCATCTGTACTCGATGAATAACTTTGAGGGGTTAATACCATCCAACCAACATATAAGCATAACCACTCGTCTTCCATTTAGACTCTTACATTCATCAACCTAAATCATTCCTAATGTCATAACTCGTCCTCTACACATACTCTTTATTCTCAATCAATGGAAAACAAGACAAACCAAACCACAATCAACTTATCACATTTATACATTTTTATGTCTTTTTTACATTCCTTGCGATTAAACATATTATTTAACACAATTATAGCTTAAAGGTCCAAGCATGCATTCTCTAATCAAGTCACAATCCAATATTGGATATTAAACAAGAAATATAGAATAAATGATGATCATAAAGATTCACCAAATCCACAAAGAAAATCCTAGACTTAAGCCAACCTAATCTTGAAGTATCTTTATTTTAGAAACCCGGACTCAACTCTAGCTAAGTTGCCAAATTAAATAAATCGGTTTGCAGAGAATCTCCTTCTTGCGTTTGGAGTATTTGTTTGGATTTTTGTGTTAAGATATGTAGAAATTATGAAGAAAAGAGATTTAAGAAACTCATTTGAGAAAAGAAAGAAGAATTTAAAGGAATGAAGAATAATGAAGGAGAGGACGTTCATTTTAGAATTATAAAGTCAACCTTTCAATTTATTTACCATTTTATCTCCTCTTTTCATCTCTTTTTTCTCATTATCTGATCATAGCAAGTTTTAAATATTGCCTAAGTGGAAATGGCATTACAAATGCAATGAAATAAGTCGTAAGTCCTAATCTATTTGTCTTTTAAAATTCAGCTCACTGTTGAGAAGTAACAACCATTCATAAAAAACCACTCAAAAGGTGATCGTTATTGGTGAATAGAGATATCAAGTTTTCGTCTCCCAATTCTCTCTCATCTCTTAAACAAAACTAAGCAACACCAAATTAATATTAAAAAAATCAAAGTTGATTTCTCTTTATTCATTTTTCATAAAATAAGAAATGCAAAGCACATCATGCTACTACTCAATCCAGGATGAACTTACATATCGAGATCTTAAATTTTCAGTACTTTTACAATAATGACACAAACAAGCAACACACCGTTGTAGACTCATTTATATCCATGGCTAATCGAGTGCTTTTCTTCTGAAGTAATAATTTTGCTAGCAATAATTGCTCAAGAAACAACTGACCATTTATTTGCTCTTTTTGGGTGTGTTTTGTTTGCGAAAGGGTATTTTGACAGGGGTAAGTCTACGAAACAATATTATGTTTATGTGTTACGAAAGATGAATGAGAAAGAGGAATAATTGTTTATATTTATTTGTATGCTTGAATTTTTTTTAAATATTGTAGAATAATTGTTAATAATTGATATTAAATTATAACTAATGCGAGAAAACAACAAACTAAAAGTAAAAACAAATACACTAAAATTTAAAAAAAATACATTGCACAGAAAAAGTACATAAATAATGCAAACAAAAAATAAAATCTTACGGATTAAGTTGGACTTGTTGATTAAGTATTGTTGACATCGAATGTTGTGCTTCATCTATGTTATCTCAACAGTCAACCAGCTCCTCGTAGTATCATCGTCCAAAGTATTAAATATTTCTCTTTTATCTTTGTCCATAAGAATTGTTAATATTTCACCATAGTCAAGCTGATCAATCATCTTCACCCAATTAACAAAGAGCTGTGTACGTTAAGACGAACTAGTAGATTCTACACCATTTGACTTGGATTAGTGCTATAGCTTCTAGTATCATAACGAGATTTCTTCATTTGCCTCTTGTATATCCAATCAATAAGAGTAGATACCTTCTGTTTTATCAAGCTTCTTATACACGGTGTTTTATACTTTTCCCACCACGACAGTTGAATCTAGAAGCAGAGCCATGGTCAAATGTTGATTTCGTATTGAAAGGTGTAGTCATAGGTGGTAGAGTCATAGAAGATGGAGTCATAGAAAGTGGAGTCATAGATGGTTGTCCCATACTAGGAAAGAACTGCATTGTTTGTACTTGAACATCTTCGTGATTCCTGTACATTTCATCGAATTTCAATGTTCGATCGATAACGTGGAGGAGATTATGAAATGTTTGGCGACTCATCTTCATGTGTAGTAGCTTGTATGAATGTAGCAGCTCTAGTTGCGTAGTACCTTGAAATATAATTTGTAGTAGGTCCATATTTTCTATTGGCCCTCTCTGATACTTCAAAAAATCAGTACCAAATACCTAAAATAAAAACTAATTAGTAGCAAATTTCTTATAGATAACTTATTTAAAACTAAACGAATGATCAACCTTCACACGATATGCCCATCATTCCTCCGTACCACATACGATTCCTTTCAACGGAACCTCATCTTTATTGCACAGACTTTGCCAAGCAAACCATTGTTTTCTAAATGCTTCGTATTTGTATCGAACATGACATCCGTCGCCTCTAGTTATCTAGGACATTCCTTCAAGAAGCTATTTAGTGTTGTCGTTATTTTTTGAATTTCCTTCTTGTTATTGCCAACGACCTCATATGCGTCAGCCGTGCATAGAAGAAAATGCATTATTGTTGTTGCGGACCATATTTTCGGACTTCTTCCATGTTTTTGTGATATCTTGAATGAATATGGTAATCAAAGAGGGTAAAAAGAGGGAAAAAGTTTTGATTTTAGCGTTGAGTAGAAGGTAGGTGGAGTGTAACATCCCGTATCTTGTGGCGAAAAGCTAAGCGCTATGGATGCTGCAATCATCCACAGTTTTAACTTCTGGTGACGAAATACGGCAGTGTTAATAGTATCCATAATATCAGAAGCACTTGAATATGAACAAAATCATAGATTTCCAAAAAACAATAATTTTAGTGATTATATTTCAAATAAATCGTATCCAAGTTACAAAAATATCAAACGTAATCTCAGGCATTGATCAAATATAATTTACAACAATACGCCAAGAGCGACATATGAAGATACCCCCTTGGATGATTCAATATAGACATAATTGTCTTAATACACAGGAAACAATTTTAAAACAGAATTCATAAATTAGCTATCCGTCAGCCACCTGCTCGTCTTCGGATGCTCTATTCGCCAAAATCTGCTAAAACCAAAAACCTAAACCCTCATCCTACTCAAATCAAATTTTGAGAACCCGAGAGTTTAAGGGGAAACAAAAACTTCGAGTCAGACTTAAAGCCTGGTATGAATATTTCTGTTACATCTTAGTTTACTGATAAATAGCGAGACCATGCCTATTAGCGGAACGGGTTTCCCCTCACTAATTTAATAGTTAAAAGGCACGGCTTCCTTAATTAAATCAAATCTCAATCCCCTTATCAACACATTATTTTATTTAGTTTATCTAACTAAATCTCCTAAATAATGTTATCAAAAATCTTGGGTGTTACAGACTCACCTCCTTAAATAATTTTGTCCTTGAAATTACAATAAGGTTCAAAACAACAAGAAGGTAAAACATAACATCAAAACAAGTCAGGATAAGTATCTCTAATCCTGCTCTCAACCTCCCAAGTACAGTCTCTGTCATCGTCACTCCATTGGATTTTTACTAATCTTACCGTCTTGGTTCTAAGCCTCTTCTCATCTCTCGCAACAATGCGAACTGACTTTCTTACTATGGTCAAGCCCGGTTCTACCACTAAATCATCTAGCACTGTCGGTGCAATAGCAGTCTCCGGGTCACTAACACACTTTCTGAGATGAGAAATATGAAAAACATTATGGACACCTGCCAAACTGCTCGGTAACTCAAGTTGATATGCGAGCTTCTCGATCCTCTCAAGAATAGGAAAAGATCCTATGAACCTAGGAGATAACTTCCCCGACTTCCCAAATCTAAGCACACCGTTTGTCACGACCCGAAATCCAGCGTTGGAAAAATCGACATCCAATACCTCACTTGTATTCGACTGCCGGAGATTCAAACGTCGAACTCCAGTTCGGATGGAGCTTATAACAACATTAGATGAATATAAACAGCGGAAACAAAAGATGATATCATTGATTACAGCACAGATACAACATTGATACAATATTCATTACACCCTTCATCGGTGATACTTTGACGAAAACTTGGTCCCCAACTGAGAACTCCAGATCTTTCCTTCTCTTATCTGCATAACTTTTCTGCCTAGACTGAGCCTCCTTCATCCTATCTCAAATGACCTAAATCTTTTCTGCAGCTTCTCTAACCAAATCTGGACAAAGAATCAACCTATCCCCGGTCTCCAACCAACAAACAGGAGATTTTCATGGCCTTCCATAAAAAGCTTCAAATGGTGTCATCCCAATACTAGTCTGATAACTGTTGTTATACGAAAACTCGAATAGATGCAGATGGTCCTCCCATGATCCCCCAAAATCCAGAACACAAGCTCTCAACAGATCCTCTAAGATCTTGTCAACTCTTTCTGTTTGCCCATTTGTCTATGGATGGTAAGCGGTACTCATCATAAGCTTGGTTCCCAAAACTTCATGCAGACTTTTCCAAAACTCGCTAGTGAACAAGGAATCTCTATCACTAACTATGCTGCTAGGAACTTCATGCAGTCTAACCACATTCTTCATGAACAACCTTGCTAAACAGGCGCCGTCCTAGTTGACTTAACTGGAATGAAATGGGCACTCTTGGTCAATCTGTCCACTATAACCCATATACTTTCATTTCTCCTGTTCGACCTTGGCAACCAGTCTATGAAGTCCATAGAAATAGAATCCCACTTCCACATTGGAATATCTAACGGCTGAAGCAAACCACTCGGTTTTTGGTGTTTGGCCTTTGCCTGCTGGCAATTCAAGCACTGCCTTACACACAAACCAATATCCCTCTTCATTCCTTCCCAGAAGAAACTCCTCTTCATATCTAGATACATCTTGGTACCTCTGGGATGTATAGTGAACTTCGAACAATGGCATTCATCTAAGACTTCCTTTCTTATGTTTCCTACACTTGGAACACATAATCTTCCTTTCTTTCTCAACCACCCATTCTGGTCAAGACTGAAACCTTTGAAGTCATCGCTCTTGGTTCCTTTCTTTAGCTTACTGATCCGTTCAGATAACACTGGATTCTCTATCTTCTTAGAAGTAATCCGTTCGATCAAAACTGGTCGAACTTCTAAACGAGACAATACAACCGTATCACCACTGGACCTTGCCTCGGATCTCCGCTGCAATCTCCAACCTGCTAATGCTTCTAAATCATTCCACTCAGCCATCATTGCCAATACTATATTCTGATGTTTCTTGCTAAGTGCATCTGCAATTCGGTTGCCTTTCTCTGGTGTGTACTCAATCCCAAAATCATAAGCGGCTATGAATTCTAACAATCTCTGTTGTCTCATGTTCAGCTCCTTCCGAGAGAACAAACACTTCAACGACTTATGATATGTAAACAGCTCAAACCTTTCTCCCAAAAGGTAATGTCTCCACACCTTCAAAGCAAAAATCACAATAGCTAACTCTAAATCATGCGTTGGATGTCTGACCTCATGCGGTCTAAGCTGTCTAGAAGCATAGGCAATCACTTTACCTCTCTACGTCAGCACAGCTCCTAATCATGTTCCACACGCATCGGTATAGACTATCAAATCCTGATTCCCCTCTGGAACAACCAACACAGGTGCATGGATCAATAAGTGTTTCAAACTCTGGAATGCTTCTGCACACTTATCGGTCCACACAAACTTCACATCCTTCCTCATCAGCCTGGTCATCGGTGCTGCTATCCGCGAGAAATCCTTAATGAATTTCCGATAATAACCAACCAACCCAAGGAAACTCTTAATCTCGGTTACTGTCTCGGGTCTCTTCCAACTATTCACTACCTCGATCTTAGTCGGATCTACTGATAACCCTTCCTCTGAGATGACATGACTAAGAAACTTCACCTCCTTCCAGAAGTGACACTTCGAAAACTTCGCTTTCAGCTATTGCTGCCTCAGCGTCTCAAGCACTACTCTAAGATGAACTTCATGCTCTCTTTCTTCCTTAGAGTAAATCAAGATATCATCTATGAAAACCAGTGCGAACCTATCCAAGTGCTCTCGGAAAGTCCGGTTCATCAAATCCATAAAGAAAGCTGGAGCATTCGTCAGTCCAAGCGGCATAACTAACCATTCGTACGATCCATATATGGTCTTGAATGCTGTCAAAGGTATACTATCCTCTGCTACTCTTTGCTAATGGAAACCCGTTGCCAAATCCAACTGAGAAAATACCTTTGCTCCACTTAGCCAGTCGAACAAATCATCAATCCTGGACAGTGGATATCGATTCTTTATCGTCCTCTCATTCAACTTACAATAATCGATACATAGCCTCAATGATCCGTCCAGCTTCTTAGCAAACACTGCCGCTGCACCCACGGCGAACTACTCGGCCTGACAAAACTCTTGCCCTCTAAGTCCACCAACTGCACCTTTAACTCCCTCATCTTTGAAAGGGTCATTCTGCTTGGTGGTCTACTCAACGTTTCTGCTCCTAGAACCAAATCTATCCGGAACTCAATAGCTCATTTCAGCGGCAATCCAACTATAGGCTCAAACACATCTACGAATTCTCTAACCACGAAAACTCGACTCAACTCATCATCTGAATCCAATGCACCCAACAAAGCAAACACTGCACCGCTAGAACCTCCTATGGTGAAAACAATCTGATCGCTACAATCCAGGTGACAAAGAGATATCTTCCTACCCTGTTAAAATATCTTAGCATCATACTCACTTAACCAATCCATACCTAGGATGATCCCAAACCCTAAAAATCAAATACATGCAAATTGCACTCAAAAGTATGACCTAACAGGTCAAACTCAAACTGGCCACACCTCAACCCTAGAGTTGCATACCCTCCTATTGGATTCACAACCCGTAAGGAAGTAACTAAATATGTGGGTTCAAGGTTAAGCTTATCTATCAAACATCTAGAAATAAAATAATGTGATGCACCAGTATCAAATAAAACGCTAACGGACATACCATGAATCTGAAGCATTTTCCTAAGAACTGAATTTTCCTTCTCCTGGGCTGTTGGCTTGGAAGCGGCAAGCTCTAATGTATACACCTTTCCCTTACCATCTCTAATGAGCTCCTTGCACTGGTTCTTATAATGGCCTATCTGGTCACAGTTAAAACACCTGATATTCTTCCCCTTAGCCACATCCTTCGCTTTCCCTGAGCAACACTCATTAGCAAAGTACCATTTCTTCTTGCATTTATAGCGGACGACTTCAGACTTCGCTTTCCTAGCTGCTCCACCCTTCTGAGCACCTTTCTTAGGAAAGAACTTCCTCTTCTGGCTCTCCCCAACCTGGACCACTTTTGCCTTGCTCTTCTCTAGAGACTCAGGGACTTCTTCCTGCCTCAAAGCCATCTCTATAACAATATCAGAAGGATCTCTAAGATGAGACAAAGTAGCACTAGCCAATTCTGGCTTCAATCCTCTGATAAACTTCTCATTCCGTTTCAATACGGTATCCACCGAAGCATACCCATACCGGGCCAACTCTTCGAACTTCCTGGCATACTCGGCAACAGACATCTCTCCCTACATTAGCTCAGCAAACTGCCTAATCAAAGCCGACCGTGTCATTATTGACATAAACCTTTCCTGAAATCTCCTCTTGAAATCCTCCTAACTTACTGTCTCCTCATCAACTGTCGTTGTTACATTGTTCCACCAGAACAATGCGGTCCCCTGAAGCTACCTGGACACCAACCTCCTCTTCTACTCGACATTTAGCCCTAAATCTGCAAAAATCCTTTCGCAGTGCATCAACCAATTCTCTACTTCAATGGCATCCTCCATTCCCATAAATGGTTTCCCTCCTAGCTTCACATAATCACTGCTCGTCTTAGCGAAATGGTTAACTGCCGGAACTTCTGGAACCCCTGCTCCTGCGGCATTTTCTCCTACCACTCCGGCTGCAACTCCTGCCTGCATCATATTCCTGAAAAACTGATACACAGCTTCCATTTCGACCTGCGGGACTTCTGCACCAGCGTTCTCCGCCTGACCTCGGCCTCTCCCTACACTAGGTCTGGCGTTCCTTTTGGTGCTTTACCCTCCTTGGTTTACTCTACTTCTTCTACCATCCATATCTGTATTCAAACCTCATGAGATACAGAAAGATACCCTAATCAAAGATAGATGAATGGAGATAAAGCGCATACTTATATATAGCAAATACAAGTACGTTACTATAGCGTTAACCCAACCCCAAATCATACTCCAATTTCCTTGGATTTTTTGTTTTCAAAACCAATTTTTAGTTAAATTTTTCATAAACCTATGCTCTGATACCAAGCTGTAACATCCCGTATCTGGAGGCCAAAAGCTAAGCGCTGTGGATGTTGCAGTCATCCACGGTATTAACTTCTGGTGACGAAATACGGTAGTGTTAATGGTATCCATAATATCAGAAGCACTTGAATATAAACAAGATCACAGATTTCCAAAAAAACAATAATTTCAGTGATTATATTTCAAATAAATCATATCCAAGTTACAAAAATCCCAAACATAATCCCAGGCATTGATCAAATATAATTTACAACAATACGCCAAGAGCGACATATGAAGATGCCCCCTTGGATGATAAAAGCAATATAGACATAATTGTCTTAATACACAGCGGAAACAATTTTAAGACAGAATTCCTAAATTAGCTATCCGTCAGCCACCTGTCGTCTTCAGATGCTTTATTCGCCAAAATCTGCTAAAACCTGAAAACCTAAACCCTCAGCCTACTCAAATCAAATTTTGAGCACTCGAGAGTTTAAGGGGAAATAAAAACTTCGAGTCAGACTTAAAGCCTAATATGAATAATTTCTATTACATCTCAGTCTACTGATAAATAGTGAAACCATGCCGCTTAGCGGAACGGGTTTCCCCTCACTAATATCTCTTTTCAAAACATATATTTTGCAAATCCTTTCCTGCAACCAAACTAGTTAATCAACTGATTATAATAATAATATAGCAATATTCATTATGCTAAAACATGAAATGAAATAGACTATTTGTCTAAAATCTGAACTATCTGTTCTAAATTTTGAGCTTTCTGCTTTTTTCTGGACTATCTGTCCTAAAATTGATTATAGCAATATCTTTTATACTAGCTAATGGGCTATCTGCCCAAAATAGGTAAAAAGGGTGGACTAACTATCCTTAAAAATTTAGCAAGATCCATTATGCTAATAAATGAACTATCTGTTCATATGAAGAGCTGACTGCTCTTTCTGGACTAACCGTCCTCTGGGCCGACTGCCTCAAAATGGACTGACTGTCCAAATTTAAAATGGGCTGACTACTCGAATTTTCTTTTAGGTTAACTACCCTTCAAAATATCTGAGCTAACTGCTCTACAATATCAGAGCTAACTGCTCTTTAAATTTTCCTTGAAACCTTTTCAAAATGATTTAATCCGTCAAATCATATATATACAAGGAAAATATATATTTAACTTTACTCTAAGCTATTTTTTTTCATGTTATATATATTTTACTCAAAATAATGTTGATGGTGTTCAATAAGGATTGTCTATCCTTTATAATAAGTTAATGTCCTTTATTACTTAAAACACTTAGGCTACCTGCCTAGTTCTTATATTCGAAACCTTTGTTTAGAACCTTTAAACAACCATTCAAAAACATAGAAGATAACTCCTTCAAAACCATTTACAAAATCCTTCGAAAGTATTGAAGGTAACTCCTTCATATCCTTTAATAAACCTTTCGAAATCATTGAAGGTAACTCCTTCTAAACCTTTTAAAAGCTTTCCTTTTACAAGCTTTAAAACATATAACATCTTCTTTTTAAATCCTTTAAACCTTAATATTTTGAAAACATTGCAAAATACCTTTCGACCTTGTCGGAAGTTTTCCTTTCGACCTAGTCGAAAGGTTTCACCTTTCGACTTTGTCAAAAGCCTGGGGTACCTCCCCTATATAATAAACCTTCCGAAAGCAATGCAACTCAAAACATTTCAAAGACATTGGGTTTAATTTAAAACAGGTGGAAAACCTTTTGAAACCAATCAAAGTTAACTAATTTTGAAACCTTTAAAATGTTTCGACTTAAAACTTTTGGATTATGCAAAGGGATCAGAAAAACATTTAATTCGAAAGCAACTGCTTCAAAATCTTTATAAAACCTTTCGAAACCATTCGAAAACAATGAAGTGTTGGTGTTGGAACCAACCCTTCGAAATCAATAGAGAGAGGCGACAAGTTTTAGAAAACAAAAGATAACCTTTAGCTCCATCTGTGTCGAAAGGTTAGGAAGCGGCAACTAAGCTTTCGGCCTTGTCGAAAGCTATACCTTTCGACTTTGTCGGAAGGTTTCATTTAAAACAAGAAAGCAAACCAATCGAATCCTTTTTCTTTTAAACCTTTTTGACAATTTCGAAAGCTTTTTGTCAAAAGTTAGCATGCGTGTTTTCTTTAAACCAAAACAAAACTTCATCTCTTTCGAAAGCTATAACCTTTCGTCCCTAAACCTTTCGACTCCATCCAATCCACTACGTACCAGTTGCCTGATACCTTGTGCATTGGTACTTGACCTAGCCGAAAGGTTTGATACCTTTTGAACTTGTCGAAAGGTTTGGATTGAAGGCGGAAGCTCTGCCGAAAAGGTTAAAATAGAAGAAAAACTATTTATTTGTACTTTAAAACAGTTCTTTTGGTGTCCCACCTGCCTTATTTGTCAAAATATGATTGGTTGCCAGAATTTTATATTCAAAAGTGCTGCCGACTTTCCTTATTTGGAAATTTGAATAATTTTGAAAAAGTCATTTTCTCCTTTATAATTACATAAAACGTTTAAGTCTCATACCTTAAATAATTTTTTATAACTATTAAAACACCTTGAAAAATTCTGGAAAAATTCCAGAAAATCAAATAATATGTTTTCTTCAACATATATAATTTTCGAATCCAAACTATAATTATTTTTCCCGTAAATAATTTTATAATCCAAATTAACCTTTTCTCCTTAGAAAATTCATAACAATTCCATAAAAATTCAGAAAATTTTAAAAATCGAAACTCATCTCTAAAATAACCTTTTAGATCGTCATTAAAATTCACAAGGCTAACGGATGTCATTTAATAGAGTTTTATCTCAAAACATGTCATAAAATCTATATGAACATATATAAATCATCAATACGTATATATAATCTTTTTATCATTCAAACACATGGAAATTCTTTGCAAAATTATTCAGAATTAACCTTAAAACCGAAACCAAAATCTTTTAAAGATGAAAACATTATTCACCTTTTGCTTTAATGAGTAAGGAGCTTGAGATTTGAATGAGTTTGATTTGAATTTGCTTTCCTTAAGCTTCTCTTTTGTTTCTTCTTCTTCTTCCTTCGTTAATGGTGGTTGGTCAAGCTTTTAAATTTTTGAAAATGAGAATGAACGTGTGTTTTGAAATACACGGCCTAAGGAAGGTGATATATGAATGACCTCTTTCTCATAATACCTCTACTCTAATTCATTTTGAACCTTTTTTTTTAATTTATTAGTTAAAAGACACGGCTTCCTCAATTAAATCAAATTTCAATCCCCTTATCAACACATTATTTTATTTAGTTTATCTAACTAAATCTCCTAAATAATATTATCAAAAATCTAGGATGTTACATGGAGTGTAAATTATATAGACGTGGGTAAATATTTACCATTGACATCGACCACGTGCGACACTTTCGATGTCAATGGATCAATTCTTCAATGCTGTCTTAATTCGGCTTGTTCGGCAGTTGCTCCGTTACCGTGTCTGAAGCATCAGAAGCGTTTGATGCGGTAATGGAAAAGGGAGGGAAAAAAAATTTGAGAACCCACTAACTATTTTATGTATATCACAAAATTATTTTTTCCAGAATGCGCGATTGTGATTGCTGTTGAAGTAAAACCGCTCCGTGAGTCCTAAACCTAGACCCGCTTCGCGTTGACAGCGATAACATGAGATATAATTCAAATATCGCAGCAGGAATTAAATAACATACAAGCCTTAGAGGCCCAAATGCATTGTTAAAAGCGTGGTCCATTTAAACCAAACTCAAGCCCATTGGTTCCCAAATAAAATTTCTGTAGTCAATGCTTAATTAATTCTAATATCATATTTGGGTTACATAAGTTCCTTTAGTATTTGCTTTGTGATAACAATTCTGTAGTTAAATCCGCAGCCAAATATAACAAGTATGTTCGAAGAACCCATTCCAAGTCTAACTAGAAAGTTAAAATACCGGCGAAATCAAAACACCTCATCTTTATTAACAGTTAGAATAAAAAAATAATTTTGTTATAACGTGAAGTTTTAAAAAATACATTTATATACAGAAAAAAAAAGTTGGGAGTTCGAATCCAATAAAAAACAAAAATTAACTTCTATTTTTAAATGAAAATTTTGAAATGTAATTAAGACTATAAGTTCTAACAAACAAATTACAATATTTTGCTTTATATTTTTCAGTTTATTTTTTCGAAATATGTTGAAATTTAGATTCTATAAATTTATTATAAAAAAAAAATTTATATGCACGTACGTGCACGTGCCATAAAATCTTGTATCAATAATTCATATGAAACTCGAATTTCATACACGGCCGATGAACGACGGATGAGACCGTGGCTCATTTAAATTTTTTGAGTTACGCCCATTTTTACCTTTGAATATAGCTCCACTGCAGCTTACTTCAAATTCTTATGGTCTTTAAATTTGCTTCGTGTTTGATGTTGTATAAAAATTAACAGTTCTAGATGCCCTTTTTTAAGAGTACAATGTGGAAAGGATCAACGGCATGGAGCCAATATTGTTAAAATTTAGTAGCAAAACGTTCATCATAGTCCAATTAGTAAAGCAGTAGAATGGTTTGATCAACATTTCTATCACCGTGACCTTGATTACATCATTGATACAAACTTTTCTACCCTGGTAACGTTTATTCCACGTTATCGACTAATTTTCACTAAAGCTTCCTCCGCTTAATTCAACGTTGATATTATTTATATTTGTATTAATGCAAGAACAAATACGTTTACGTAAAATTAGAAAACATGATTCACGTAACCAACGACTTTACTTTGAGAAAGTGAATATGGTGAAACTGTGTAATCTTTTGTGATTGAACCTTGTAGCGGTCATAATTTTCGATAGGCAGACTAATCATAATAGTAATTGGATATAGCGTTTGGAAATCACGTCTATTTTAAGTTTTCGGTCTGAGCTAACAATTTTAGGCAGATTTTATAGCAATTGGAAATAGTTTTAAGGATTTTTCCTAAACGAATGATGCGATGAAAAATTTTAGACGGAAGGGAAAAGCTTTAAAATTCAAACGGGATAACATCAACTGCGTGGTAGGGGACGACAACAGCGTGGTAGGCGACGAAGATGTAATGGTCGGATGTGGCTCTTGTGGTTGGTGGGTGGCGATATTTGTCGGTGGCAAGAATTCGAATTCAAGGTTGAGCGCAAGATTAGATTTTTGATAAAGACTGCAAGATGGTGGAGGTGGTGGCAGTAATTGGAGGATGATGATCATGGAGGAGGCAACGCCATTGTCAATCATTATTTTATTGACATATAAATCAGCAATGATACACGCACATGCATGTGTTCTAAATATATTATTTTTTTTCTTTATGCATGTATACAACATTACATTGGTATAATGCTATTTTATAGCATTTTTTAAACGGTAGGATTTAAAGCATTTTATTCGAATAATGCCGCCTTGGTTTAGCATTTTTCATATTTATTTATTTTAAAATATGAACCCTGTAATGCTATATGAAACTAGCATTTTGTGAATATAGCATTAAAAGTGTAAATGCTACAGTAATTATCCTTTTTATTCTTTATATACAAATGTAGCATTATTGACATAGTGCTATTTTGGTTTAGAATTTATACACTATATAAATGAATAATAGAGATAATGCTAATTCAATATAGCATTTTGTTATTTTAATGTGTAAATGCTATTTGTAATTATCATTTTGTTATGTATAAATGGGCATAGCAGTACGTTGGTATAAAGCTCATTTAATTTGCATTTACACACTATATAAATGAATATTATAGCTAATGCTATATTTATTATTATTATTATTATTTGAAATGGTACTTTATATACAACATGTCATTGGGACAGCATAACACATGTCAATAAACGTTCGAATCATGTTACGCAAGTTTCGAACTTGTGACCTCTCGCACCAAAGTCAAATCACTTAACCACTGGGACAATGGTGCTATATTAATATAACATTCTGTTTATTTGCTTTTTCTTTTTGCTGTGATGGTGACTATATCGATTATGATTGCGGACATGTTTGTGGTTAGGGTTTCAGATGCAATTGCCGGTGGTTAGGATTTTAGATGATGTAGGTTTTTTATTTGAGATGGATTAATGGTGATGAAATGGAGCTTTGAGCGACAATGGCATAAAGGGGCTTGATGAGATCTTAGGTGAAGCTACGGTGGTGACGGCGAGGAAGTGTATGCAGCGCACAATAAAGTCAGGATAGGCAGCGGTGTGCAATTAACTCATGGCAGGCGGCGACGCCAGATGAATTCGAGGCAGATGACGCAGAAAGAAAAAGTTTATTCTTCAAACTAAACTTTTAAGGCGATGTCCTTCATTTAAACATTTTCTTAACTTCGTCCTTTTACTAATTCACTCTTTCATAGTTTGGTCCAAAAACATACAAACTAATGGCTAAACATAATTTTGTGATTCAAGAATAAGGTATGGTTAGAGAAGCCACTGTACTCATTATTTTCATATCTAAAAACATCACTAAATTTGCATCAAAGTTTCTTCAATTAAAATCAGTTAAAATGCAACATTTTAAAGAAAAATTGGTAGGATTAGAAGTAAAGCCTAGAAATATCATTTGTTATCACCAAATCCAAACTTTGGGGGTGAGATTTTAGTACGCAATTGTTGTTCTTTTTGGAGTAGAAATGATTTTTAACTTTTGGAGGTATTTAGTCATTTTTGATGAGTGGTTTATAGCTTCTGTAGTATATGTTTTAAATTTGGATCCAATTATTAAAATAAAACTTATTTTTATTTGATGAAATAATTTAAAAAAAAAATAGAAATGTTCTAATGATTAAATGTAGGTTAAAACACATGCTAGGATAGTTTATGCTTAGACATATAGTTTAGTGTTTTTGTTGCAATATTTGAATGATGCTGAATGCTATATGTTGACTGAATAGTTCGACCAACCTAGGAGTTTCTTGTTTGTGGAGATATATAGTCACCGAGTGCGAACTAAAGACATTAATTACCATTAAGAGTGATTTATAGATGTGAATTAGGGAAACAAGATAGCCTTTAGATTGGTTCGGTTGGAAAATCTATGTCAACTATGGCTCTTCTCATTTTGTTACGATATATCTTATTGCAATGACTACAGAGACTAATGGAGTTTCTTTGCTAGAAACCTTGATCTTCTATGCCAATGAAGGTCTTGCTCCATAAATAACTGTTTAGGTAACTGTCATCGGCAACATGCTTTTTCCAGGATGGCAATGTCTAAGCTTGTTTTAGTCAGAGATTTGATGTTGATGTAGGCGTCTAAACTATCCTAAGCCCCCAGCATTGTTTGAATCCTTCACAATGAAACGTGAAACCCTAGGTCAGTGCTATCCCGTTGAGGTTAGGCGATACTTTCTAATAATTCACCCTGCTATGGAGTGGGCAAGGTCGAAGCGGTTACAAATACATTGAGGGGTTGTTGATGGTTGCCCAGATGTACTCGTTGGTGGTCGAAGGACTTGGGATCGGAGCATGAGTGGACTTGTGTTGGATTCAAGCCGATTTATGTTGCATTGCCCAGAGGTTTGGTCATAACATAGGAGTAGCCCATGGAATTCGGGATGCTTAGTTGAGAAGGAAGGTTATGTAATTTAGGCTGGTCATTATGAGTCCAAGAATCGGGCTCTTTTTCTTCGTATTGAGCCGAGTTTATTACAAGGGTTAGCCTTTGAACGTGTGTTTCTTGTTCTTCATGCAAAGAATTCCTACAATATTTTGCATCTTATGTATGTTTCCATATTAGGTAGGGGTAAACTTGTTTAATCGTATTAAATGCTCCAGCACACGACAATGTCTTAGGCAATCATCACTTAGTATTCTGAGATGTTTGTTTCATACGGGGCCCACAATGTGAAATGGTAATCAAGTGATTTCATAGGGTCAAGGTCTCTTCCCGCCTATTTAGACCTATGGTTGAGGTCCTGCTTTCTCCCCTATATATTTCCTCCCACCACTCCTTCCTTTCTACTACCTATTTTCAGGTAATGCCATTATTAAAACTTTTAAACTATTTGCATTGCTTTCTTAACCGCTTACCAACAAAAAGTACACCTATTTCCCTTATTTTATTATCATGTTTTTCTCACTACTTTACTAGCTAATCCTCCATCCATCAGCGAATAATTTTTATTTCGAATCTCAAAAACTTCTTGCATTGTCTTGATTTCTCATAATCTTTAGGATGATAATGATTTTCTATAGCATTGTGTAACTGTGACAACTCACATTTTCGACCCTCGAAGATCGACACCAATACATCCTTGATATTCATGTACTATAAATTTAAGTGCCAGAGAGGCAGATAATAGAGGTAAAAGAAAATAAAGATAGAAGAAAGAACAAAATAGATTCTCACATCGCATTTGACAACTTGTAATTATACATATAGATAGTATATACAATCACTCTCAAATGAGATATCAGAGTCATAGCAAGTACTAACCCAGCTAGGAATAGTTATAACTGTATATCCCTATAGGTGCTCATAGATACTTATACATAATGAAGTGGAAATAGAAATAGATAATTATCTACAAAGGACCCTCTAGCTTCATGCTCCATGCTCCCCCTAAAATGCTCCAATCTACCTAACTACTTGGCTGTCCAGAAAAATAGGGCACCTAGAGTTTAAGGGAAATATAAAATAAACTCCGGATTAGTCATGAGACCGGTGTAAGAAAACTCAAAAGAGCAGATACTTTTGAAAACAAAGGGTATTCCATAACACCATGCCGCACATAAACACGGGCGGGTTTTTACCTTATGAAAACCAAACCATTTGCTAAGGAAAATCAGAGATGTTATTTTTAATGACATTCTTTGAAAACTCTTTCAAATAAATATGTATAATCTTATCTGAAATGTTACATTTATTAAATTCCAGCATAATAGGTTTACAACGAAAATCCTCAAGGTACATATTGGAGAATGGATTTTCAACAATGACAAGATAAGAGACTACCTTCCGATAGTACATCTCTAGAGGAATGTACCGAGGCACAGCCCCGCTGCTATCTACTAATACAGAACCGACCTACCTCTACCATAGATAGTACCGAATATCTTATCACCCCAGTCATTCTCGACCTATCCATGGGATCCCAAAGCATACACAACAAATCCGAAATATAGACGGTGATCTAGAAAGGTGATGATCATATCTTAATTGATGCGACCCACTTAGCCCTGCCACATCTACATTGTTTTTGTCATTCCCGATGTGCGAGGCTTAAGGTAACGTTTTACCTTTTACATAACAAATCAAACTATAAATGCCACATTGCCATTTCCAACAACACGCTATTGATTTCCTTAAAAGTACAACCTCTGAGCTCGTATGTCTCAGAGAAGGGTGTTAAGTATAGGTCGGGTTGCCTCCTACACCACCAACAGATGTTCATTTATAGAGATCATTATAGAAGGTCTTAGAAATGCAATGTCAAACATTTATTCGTACAAGTTGTCCAGGAACAGGACAAAGCGAGGACACTTCTCCTACTACATCCTTTTTGAGAATCACCCCTAGGATTAGTAGTGAGTAGTCCTTGCATCGAAGATTTCAAAATAAAGGGACCACTACCACCATATATATGATAAAGGAATTACCCCAGAGGTTATTAGAAAGTAGCTCTACAGTATGAAGATCTCTGTCTTCAAAATCATTATCTTCAACATATTTTCAATTTCAAATGTATATTGGTTCGAAATGATTTTCGTATAGGAATCACCCAAATCCAACCCTGGTTTCTCTGAACCAATTTATCGATAAAAGATGTTAAGTGTGTGGGTGGTTATTATTTAATTTATCACTATCTTTTATCTAGATTAAAATATCTTCTAGAGATATACATCTTTAAAGCATTCCTTTTTCAGTATATACGAAATCATTAAATCTCTTTTCAAACCATTTCTTTTAAATGGGTTAAAACCATGTTATCAAAGATGGTAAATTCAAACCAGTTAGTATTGAGTAAATAGGATCCATAGAAATTATATTAATTATAATCAATACTAATTTCCGTATTCAACATGTACTATTCATCAAATTACGGTGAAATCAGCTTTTAAATTCATATGGATAGTACGAGTTTCCTCCATGGAATTTAATATGGAGTTTAATCAATATGTTTCATATATCACTAAAATCTTATTACTTAAAATTTTGTTTAACTTTCGGAAATCTCCAAATCACTTTTTATCTTACAAAAATATGGTCCAATTAAATCAAATTTACTATCCCCTCCGTCGGGCTAGTCCGGATAACTAAAGCGGAACTCAGACACTGATTGTCCAAACTTGGGTCTAGAGACTATCTTTCTTTCACCTTTAAGGCTATCAGGTTATTTGATCAACTCTAAACTCTTTAAAATTCTTGATTTGTTATTTGAAAATCATTTGCAATAGATTTGGAAAGAAAATCCCAAGTTTAAATCTTGGTTTCAAAAGTAACCAAAAATTGCTACGAATGGTGTTTTTAAAAGCTTCTTTAATCAAAACATTAACTTCATTCCACATATGTCCATTTTTATAATTCAAATCCCTTTTAAAATATTTTAATATATGTATGCAATTTATTTCCTATTTTTAAAGATTTAAAAATATCCATTTTAAAGTTTTTCCCATTTTGGTTTTCGAACTGCCAAAGCGCGACGTTTTTGAAATGTTGGTTTGGACACATTTAAAATTTCACTTAATCAAATCTTAATTTTTCTTTTATTTGAAAACCATACTATAAGAGTTCGGAAAATTCTTATCATGAATCATTCCGAGCTATATTCCATTTTACACATAGATTTAACTTTTATGGTGCGAAATCATGAACTGCCGTTACGCGACGCTCCTATTTTTTACTTCAATTTCATATCTTGTCAAAACTTTTTCAAATTGAATTTTATGTTTATAAAACCTTTATAAACCATTTTAAATAATTTTAAAGAGGTTTAGCAATCCCGTAACACTTTTATAATTCCTATAGGAAAGCGATTTCCTTCGGGTAAATTCGATGTGTATTTAACGTGAATTATTTCCTCAACCAAACGAACATATTATCATATCCAAACATGATGATTAACCATAGAAAAAAATCATAGAAAATGTATCATTTCATCATATAATTTATAATAAAAATAAGTAGAGTTTCTCACTTGATATCCTTTTGGTCTAATTTTCAATTGACTATAGCTCTGTTATTACAGAAACCGGAGCTTATGATTCTTGCTCCAAGATTCCTAGGGGTTCAACCTTGGGCTTACAATGATGATGGGATGCTTAGATGGGTACAAACTTGGTAGGAGAAGAAGGTGAAGATCACTAACTCGATCTCAAACTCGAAGTGGTATATCTCTCTATATTTTATGACTTATTTTGACAAAACTTCGATGCTATTTTTGAATGTTCCAAAGGGGCTATTGAAGCCACTAATGTAGAGGAGGAAGAAGATGAAGAAGCTTAAGAAATTAGAGAAGGAAGTGTGAATGAAAGTGAAGAGGTGTGTAATGCATTTATAGGAAAAAGTTTGAATCAAAATATCATGATATTTTCACCAAACATCCAATCATCTTTCCACCTCACCACCACCACTCCCCACTCCATGTGCATGGCCATGCATTCACATCCCCCCAACATCATTTCATCCCTCCCTTAGCTCTTAAGGCATGCACTTGGATGGGAATATGGACTAAGTTGGAGGTATGTCATTATTAACTTAGATTGCCTCCTTTATAAATATCAGGATATTTATTTTATTTACCATTAGTAATTAATAAATGTAAATGTTAATTCTAAGGTGTATATATGTGTACATGGATGTGTATATGTGTATATGTGCATATGTATGTCACATATAAGCAATAATATTGCACAACTTCTCTACGTCAAATCGTCACGAATTCTGATTCTGATTTTCAGTCATATTTTCATTTCTTAATTAAACTATATATATTGGTAAACAAACTTTAAAAATAATATTTTTATTATTATTTAATAATCCATAGGGACTCACTTGATTTTAAAATAATTATTAAATCATTTAAGCTCAATTTAAAATCAAAAATCAATTATTTGACAATGATAATATCATTAATGATGTCATAAAAAAAATTATTCTCAAAAATAAAATAAATAACTTTATTACATATTCTTACTTATATGGATAAATAAGTTTATGTATCCAGACTTATGCGTGATTTCTGATGGTTAAAAAGTATTTTATCGATAAAACGATTTTCGGTCACTTTATCGATATTTTTTCAAGAGTATACTTTTGTAATTACTTATTCAAAATAAGATCACCATTGTTAATCATTGTTCAAAAAAAATATTATGTTACAAAACCTTATATTTGAATATTTTTAAATTAAATATTATTTTTCAAAGTGATAAATACCATGTCGTTACAGACTTCGCCCTTCGAAATTTACGACGAGAAGAAGATAACTCAAAAAGGGATATATTAGACACGATGGAATAAAAAGATATGATAAATGACTATACCACAGGTGGTTAGTACACTACATCGATACAATATGCAAACTATGCATCAATTCTAAACTTAGGATAAGCTTTTCTCGTTCTATCCTCATTTTTCCATATACAGTCTTCAACATCACCACTCCACTAAACTTTAACTAATCTTAAAACCTTTCCCCTTAATTGCTTCTCATCACGAACCACGATTTGATTAGGTTGTCTGATAATAGTTAAGTTCCGTTCCACTTCTAAATCCTTTTAGGCAGCCGTTTCTATAATTTGTTCTAGGACATGCACATACTTTTGTAAATGAGATACGTGAAAAATATTGTGTACTTCTGACAGCCTTTCTGGTAATTCTAGTCGATAACTAGTGGGACAATCCATTTAAATGGGAAAAGGTCCAATATATCGAGGTGCTAACTTCACAGCCCTTCCAAAAATTACTCCCTTCATCGGAGAGATTTTCAAAAATATAAAATCTCTAACTGAGAATTCTAAATTTCTATGCCTCTGATCAGCGTAACTCTTTGTAACATCCCTGTAAGAATCCAAAAACTCGGCCTTCGAAAATCGGCACCCATACTTCAACTGTACTCAAAATGCCGTAGATTCAAACGCCGAATCTGGCTCCCCGGAGCTTATAACACCATTAAGTATAACAACACAGCGGAAGAAAGAAAACGGATGATATCATATACAACTCCAACGAATACAATATCCAGTATGATATACAACAATGATATCAATATGATACAACAATATCAGAGATAAATAATAATACAGCGGAAATAACAACAATGGAGGAGATCACTCCAAATGATTTACCAAAAGAGAATGACTCCAACAACTCCAACATCAGCTCGAACCACCATCACGTTGCACCAAGATAAGCAACGTCAGTCGTGATCTCCAAACACTGAACTAGCTCCAACTAGCCTACTAAACCTGGATATCTGAAAACCCCAACTCTAGACTGCCCGTGTGGAAAATTGTGGGCACCCAGAGTTTAGGAAGGGAACAATAAACTCCGACTCAGTCGTGGGACTGGTGTGAGCAACAAAAATAGTTTATCTTTAAAACGAACACAGAAGGATTTTAAACATTGAAGTCCGCAATGCTTTTGGAAAATGAAACTACCATAAGACCTCCCGCCACACACACAATGCAAACGCAGAATTGGAGGAGATTTCTTCTTATGATAGTCAAACATGCTTACTACGCCAAATCATTGGATTATTATTATTAGTGCATAGTGTAGAAAACATTTCGAAAATACAATATTAATCTTAGCCAACATACGACCAGTATCGTATGCCTACTATAGCTACCATCTAAACAGTGGTGACCACCATAAGTAAATGGCAGGTTCTACAACTAATACCGTACAAGGTTCGTATTGGAAATTGGATTTCCAACAAATGGTCAGGCTAAGGAACTTCCTCCTGCCACATGGGTACGCCTCTGGCTGGACGTCCCGAGAACCAACCTGGCTCTCTGCCAACACAAGGCCGGGTTACCTCTGGAAATAGGTAACTACTACACAAATATGTCATTCCCCGGTCCTTTGGGACCTTTATCCAAGGCCTCGGTAACCAACATCACACATAATAAATAAAGTGTGTCCACATGAGTAAGTATTTGGGCTCCATACCATGATACCACCCTTTTCCAGAGGGAAATGACATACCCTAAAGGGCGCGACCCTCATAACCTTGCCGCATCATTCCTGTTTCGACCATTTCCGGTTTGTGAGGTTCGATGAGGTCTCGTCCACAAAACTACGCTTTTTCACAAAGCTACGCTTTTTCACAAAGCCACTCTTTGATCACAAATGATCAACACACAGCAACACTCAGCATGCCACATTACCAAATTGGGAGTATATCGCTGATAACCTTCAACTACATAACCTCTGAGCTCGTACGTCTCAGAGAAGGGTGTTAAGCTAAGAGAATAAATTCTCCGCCACCAACAGAAATGTATTTGGAAGAAATCTGCTTTATATCTCAAAGTGTAATGTCAGACATGTAACCATACAAGTCTGTTCCGGGTTCGAACAGAACCGAATGCACTTCCAAAGAAGCCCTTGCAATCCGGGTATTCGCAATCCCGATCGGACTTCCCATCACTTAGGGAATCTCTATACCAGAGCAACTCAGTGCAGAGACAATCGATAGGTTATCCTATCGTTTTCGCAAATACCCGGTCTTCAACACCGGTCTTCAAATGCTATCCATATGCGACGTATCATTATTCGGAATGGGTTATGTGACACAAAGGTCCTCTCCCGGCTAAAACGAATAATGAGCGCAATATTTAAAAACATATGGATAATGGGATTTCAGTTAAGTCACAACTTATTACCCAAACTTTTCTTCAAATGGTTTAAACACATTACCATTTTAATCTTTTTAAACGAAAAGATTTATCTCACAAAGTTCACTCAGTTTCACAAAAATTCATTCATAGATTTCCAAATCGATTTCCATTTCAATTTGGATTAACTCGTTAAATCTTTAAAAACAAAGATTTAACTAATAGCTTTCAAAACAATTCCATTTCGAATGGTTTAAACAAATCACCATTTTAAATCTGTTAAAAATAAACAGATTCAATTCATAGCTTTCAAAAAAAATTCATTCATAACTTGGAAAACCATTTTTCAATTCAATCTTGAAATTCCTTTAATTAAATTGGAATTTCATTTCTTATATGAAAGCTTTTATTCTTTGAAAACAAACAGTTTTCATTTTGGAAAATCTTATTCATTTATACGAGTTAAAGTCTTTATGTTAAATCCAAATTCTCAAACAATACTTTTAAAATGGTTTAAATTCATACAAACACATTTATATCATCTTTAACCATAATTTCTAATTATGGAATTAAATTTCAAATTTTGAATTCAAATTCAAATTCAAATTAAATTATTTAAATTGGAAATTTTACCAAGTTATTCAAAATAACTTTTATCTTAAAATCTCCTTTTTAAAAGCTTTAACATTTAATCCCAAATCCATTTCCAAAATCAATTGAAATTAAGATTTCAATTTCAAAAACATTAAATTTAAATCATCTGTGACTTAACCGATTTCCACGTGAAATCCATATTTGTGTGTGTATGGTGTAGTCCAGGGGTTTTACACAGTAGTGCAACATCATTCAATCATCACAGATTAAAATACAGTAATATAGTTGATAAGCGGTATAACGATAATGCTCATATTTTCATTCATAGATCACAGATCACAGATACATAAATATTACAGATAATAATTTACATTCATCCCAGATAAATAGCTACAGTACAGATCACACACAAAGCAAAATATATCACACAGTATCACAGATCAGGGAATATCAAATAATTCGACATTCAATAGAATCCAAATATCCATAAGTAAGATCAATAAATTATCTGATTAATTTAAATCAGGTTAATTTCTTATGAATAAATTACTAATCCTGGTTAATTAAATTTTATTAATTACAAACCATTTTAATTAATTAACCTTTAATTATTTATTAATTAACTTTTAATTAATAAATTAATTAACCTTTAATTATAATTCTCAAATTAATTACCTTAATTAATTAATCAATCACATTAATTAATTATTCTTTAAAGTGATTACCCTTAATTACTTGGTTAATCCATCTTTGATCATTAATTTCCCATTCTTAATTACTTTTACTAAGTAATTATTTTTAATTAAATCTTAGTCACTTCATAAATTAATTATTCCTTAATTTATTATCCTAATTAATTAACCCTTAATTGTTAATTAATCGACTCTCAATTACTTTTATTAATTACTCCTCAATTGTTAAATAATCAATAACAAATTAATTTACCTTAATTTATTTGTTAAATTAACCTTTAATATTAAGTAACTAGTTAGGTAATTATTCTTTAATTAAACAAATCATTAATTACTCAATAGATTAAAAGATTACATCTTTCTACCATTATTAATTACTTTAAAAATGTCTTACTAAGTCCTTAATTAATTCAAACTTTAATCAAAGTCATCATTTTAAAACATGAATTAAAAATGTTTAAAATTTTAAAACATCATTTTAAAGTAAAAACTGTTTATACAACAGACCCGAGACCCGCTTCGAGTCACACCCGAGAAAAATGCCTGAATACTTCGAGTTTTCCCCCAAACAACCCGAGTGCCTCCCAAAAATTTCATTTTAAAACTTGAAATTTTGTTTAGGTTTTATTACCCGGTAAAACACAAAAACACTCGAACTAATGCTCGAGTCTGCACCTAGTTTTCCCGAAGAATACTTCGAGTTTCCACCGAGCTTTCTTCTTCTCTCAATCTCGAACAAAACCCAGACACAAACTGACATACGTGCATGTGCACACGAGTTCCTGCCTCTTCGATCATCACTGCCACCTCCGACCAGTCGCTGACGACACGCCGACCCTTCACCACTACCCAGAACCTCGATTGACCCTGCACAACAAAATCGAGCAAGTCGACGACCCACTGGAACCCAAAGCTCGATCGACAAAATCGCCCCACACCATCGCCTCCGATCACCTGAGGTATCGCCGCCTCGTCCAAAGCTTCGTCATCGATCCCCGCGACGACTCCCCCACTCGCGATCACTTCCAGTTTGCCAATGGCCACGCAATTATCTCAGTTCCAACGTTGATCAAAACAGGCGCTTAAACCCTAATTCGAATTCGAATGATCATCATGGTCAACTATAAATTCATTGACTATTTTCCAATGATCCTCAATCTTCCCTTTACCTCCAGTAATGGTCACGTTGATCAACTCTTCGCCGATCAATAGAATTCACCCAAAACATGTTTTTCGTCCAACCCCGAAATTCTCATTCGATACAGCTCTAAAAATCTTGATTTTGCTCTTAAAAATCATCATTTTTTAAGACGATTCAGGTTATATAATCAAATCGAGAAAACTTGATATTCAAATTTTGGGATGTGATTGAGTTTTCACTGTATTTCTTCCCTTCCAGTAAAATAACTTACTGATTAAACTTATACATATTTTTAAAATTTGGATCTTGATTATTCAAACACATCATCAGCAATAACTGATTAGAAGAAGAGAATTTGAATTTTGAACCTAATCTAAGTCTGTAGATTAGAACAGGGTATATTTGCCTGTATATAGACATGCATACTCAAAATCTTCATATATTCAGGCATGCAATCAAATTTACACAACCATGCAAGCATATATCACATTATAACTTCATATGTATCAGGCTATCAAAAAAATATCTAGTCTTTTAAAAAGAAATGTTTACTCACTTTGATTTCCAAGAAGAACAGAGCTTTACTTTGTGTTGAAACAAACCTTTGAAATTTGCAAGCTGAATCCTGTAATCTCTGATTTGCATTTGTTTTAGATTGAAGTATTGTTTAAGTTTGAAATGGTTTTTACTTCATTCATTTTTTCTTCCTTTCAGTTTTAAATGGACGAAACTGTGATGAGGATGGATATATAAAAGATAGTTTACAGGGATGTATTATTTTGTACAAGTGATGTTATATGTATTTGTACAACATCAAAGACTTTCTTTCTTCTTTTGGTGGCTGATAATACTTGTATTAATGGCTGAGGTACCTTGCATTAATTAGGCTTGTACTACATATTTATATTTTTTTTTTCTTTCATTTCGCTGAAATGATTTGTTGTGGCTTGTATTGGAAACTTTCATATATATATATATATATATATTTATATTTTCTTTAAGTCTACATACTTAGTTTAATTTCAAGTTTACATACATATCTTTATACTTGTTTCTTCATATTTAAATGTATATCCTCTTATACAAGCCAATACTTTGAAATATGAGTGAAGTTCTATATTTAATTTGATGTTAGAATTTGTTTAATATGTTTTACTTTATACTTGAATATATTTTTATCCTTTATTTTATCTTTGCTTTATAATTCAAATGAATTCCTATAATTATTATGTTGTTAAAATTTTATTAAATGAATTACTTTATATTTTGTAACTTATCTTTTATTTATTTCTTATTATTTTGTAATATAGATAAATTTCTAGATTTAATTTGTTATTGGATTTTATCCAATGTATTTATTTTATACTTTATCTATCTTATATATTTTCATTTCTAAACCATTTATTTACAATTTAAATTCTAATCAAAATATATATACATATATATTATTTCAAATTGACTCATATATACCCAAATATATACACATTCACATATATATACAATATTTAAAGTTTAAATGATTTATACACAAATTTATTTAAATTCGGGAAACTCGAATCGATTTATCAATAAATTTTACAATTCTTTATTCAAAAATTCATTTAATTATCAAATTAAATGTAATTAAAATTCGGGGTCATTACAGACTCCCCCCTTAAAAGAATTTCGTCCTCGAAATTGCCAAGGAGACAAAAAGATTGATGAAGAATGTTTCATCAAATCAACTGAATATCTATTCTGCATTTGGCTTACCAAATCAGAATATCAATAATAGATACAAGAATGAATCTATTGAATTCTTTTTCACAAGATACTCGGGTTATCCAGATCTACGAAATATGCAGGGGCATCGGTCAGTTCGAAAGGATAACTAACCATTCGTAGAACATATCCGGATCCAAAAAAAAGATAGATATATGGATACAATTTCAAAACTTTCAGTTTAGAACTAAAGTATACCTATCAACCATAGCAAACAAAGCAAACGATTCATCCAAACAAACAATTCTGGTCCATACGGAGTTTATGTCCCATATTAATATATCAAATCTTCTTCCTGGATCTACCAGAAACTATCGAAGAATTAAGAAAAGATGACGAACAAAAGAGATTGATAGAGAAAAGATCGCTTCCTTGTTGTTACAGGGTATTGACCATTTATAGTCGTATTTCCCTGTCCTCTATCTCATCCTCTTCTTACACTCATACTCACTATCAGTGGATTGTAAGAGAATTTACCGAGGCATTCGAACGGATATCTGAGGAATTACTCATTCTAGGGTATACTTCACCCTATCTCTAATGAGCTACTTAATGTGTTATACTCCTGAGCTAAAGTTTTACCCTCAGCTCTGATACCAAATGTAAGAATCCAAAAACTCGGCCTTCGAAAATCGGCACCCGTACTTCAACTGTACTCAAAATGCCGTAGATTCAAACGCCGAATCTGGCTCCCCGGAGCTTATAACACCATTAAGTATAACAACACAGCGGAAGAAAGAAAACAGATGATATCATATACAACTCCATTGAATACAATATCCAGTATGATATACAACAATGATATCAATATGATACAACAATATCAGAGATAAATAATAATACAGCGAAAATAACAACAATGGAAGAGATCACTCCAAATGATCTACAAAAGTGAATGACTCCAACAACTCCAACATCAGCTTCAACCACCATCACGTTGCACCAAGATAAGCAACGTCAGTCGTAATCTCCAAACACTGAACTAGCTCCAACTAGCCTACTAAACCTGGATATCTGAAAACCCCAACTCTAGACTGCCCGTGTGGAAAATTGTGGGCACCCAGATTTTAGGAAGGGAACAATAAACTCCGAGTCAGTCGTGGGACTGGTGTGAGCAACAAAAACGGTTTATCTTTAAAACGAACACAAAATGATTTTAAACATTGAAGTCCGCAATGCTTTTGGAAAATGAAACTACCATAAGACCTCCTGCCACACACACAATGCAAACGCAGAATTGGAGGAGATTTCTTCTTATGATAGTCAAACATGCTTACTACGCCAAATCATTGGATTATTATTATTAGTGCATAGTGCATAAAACATTTCGAAAATACAATATTAATCTTAGCCAACATACGACCAGTATCGTATGCCTACTATAGCTACCATCTAAACAGTGGTGACCACCACAAGTAAATGGCAGGTTCTACAACTAATACCGTACAAGGTTCGTATTGGAAATTGGATTTCCAACAAATGGTCAGGCTAAGGAACTTCCTCCTGCCACATGGGTACGCCTCTGGCTGGCATCCCGAGAACCCACCTGGCTCTCTGCCAACACAAGGCCAGGTTACCTCTGGAAATAGGTAACTACTACACGAATATGCCATTCCCCGGTCCTTTGGGACCTTTATCCGAGGCCTCGGTAACCAACATCACACATAATAAATAAAGCGTATCCATATGAGTAAGTATCTGGGCTCCATACCATGATACCACCCTTTTCCAGAAGGAAATGACATACCCTAAAGGGCGCGACCCTCATAACCTTGCCGCATCATTCCTGTTTCGACCATTTCCGGTCTGTGAGGTTCGATGTGGTCTCGTCCACAAAGCTACGCTTTTTCACAAAGCCACGCTTTGATTACAAATGATCAATAAATGATCAACACACAGCAACACTCAGCATGCCACATTACCAAATTGGGAGTATATCGCTGATAACCTTCAACTACATAACCTCTGAGCTCGTACGTCTCAGAGAAGGGTGTTAAGCTAAGAGAATAAATTCTCCGCCACCAACAAAAATGTATTTGGAAGAAATCTGCTTTATATCTCAAAGTGTAATGTCAGACATGTAACCATACAAGTCTGTTCCGGGTTCGAACAGAACCGAATGCACTTCCAAAGAAGCCCTTGCAATCCGGGTATTCGCAATCCCGATCGGACTTCCCATCACTTAGGGAACCTCTATACCGAAGCAACTCAGTGCAGAGACAATCGATAGGTTATCCTATCGTTTTCGCAAATACCCGGTCTTCAACACCGGTCTTCAAATGCTATCCATATGCGACGTATCATTATTCGGAATGGGTTATGTGACCAAAGGTCCTCTCCCGGCTAAACCGAATAATGAGCGCAATATTTAAAAACATATGGATAATGGGATTTCAGTTAAGTCACAACTTATTACCCAAACTTTTCTTCAAATGGTTTAAACACATTACCATTTTAATCTTTTTAAACGAAAAGATTTATCTCACAAAGTTCACTCAGTTTCACAAAATATCATTCATAGATTTCCAAATCGATTTCCATTTCAATTTGGATTAACTCGTTAAATCTTTAAAAACAAAGATTTAACTAATAGCTTTCAAAACAATTCCATTTCGAATGGTTTAAACAAATCACCATTTTAAATCTGTTAAAAATAAACGGATTCAATTCATAGCTTTCAAAAAGAATTCATTCATAACTTGGAAAACCATTTTTCAATTCAATCTTGAAATTCCTTTAATTAAATTGGAATTTCATTTCTTATATGAAAGCTTTTATTCTTTGAAAACAAACAGTTTTCATTTTGGAAAATCTTATTCATTTATACGAGTTAAAGTCTTTGGGTTAAATCCAAATTCTCAAACAATACTTTTAAAATGGTTTAAATTCATACAAACACATTTATATCATCTTTAACCATAATTTCTAATTATGGAATTAAATTTCAAATTTTGAATTCAAATTCAAATTAAATTATTTAAATTGGAAATTTTACCAAGTATTCAAAATAACCTTTATCATAAAAACTCCTTTTTAAAAGCTTTAACATTTAATCCCAAATCCATTTCCAAAATCAATTGAAATTAAGATTTCAATTTCAAAAACATTAAATTTAAATCATCTATGACTTAACGATTTCCACGTGAAATCCATATTTGTGTGTGTATGGTGTAGTCCAGGGGTTGTACACAGTAGTGCAACATCATTCAATCATCACAGATTAAAATACAGTAATATAGTTGATAAGCAGTATAACGATAACGCTCATCTTTTCATTCACAGATCACAGATACATAAATATTATAGATAATAATTTACATTCATCCCAGATAAATAGCTACAGTACAGATCACACACAAAACAGAATATATCACACAACATAACAGATCAGGGAATATCAAATAATTCGACATTCAATAGAATCCCAATATCATAAGTAAGATCAATAAATTATCTGATTAATTTAAATCAGGTTAATTTCTTATGAATAAATTACTAATCCTGGTTAATTAAAATTTATTAATTACAAACCATTTTAATTAATTAACCTTTAATCATTTATTAATTAACTTTTAATTAATAAATTAATTAACCTTTAATTATAATTCTCAAATTAATTACCTTAATTAATTAATCACATTAATTAATTATTCTTTAAAGTGATTACCCTTAATTACTTGGTTAATCCATCTTTGATCATTAATTTCCCATTCTTAATTACTTTTACTAAGTAATTATTTTTAATTAAATCTTAATCACTTCATAAATTAATTATTCCTTAATTTATTATCTTAATTAATTAACCCTTAATTGTTAATTAATTGACTCTCAATTACTTTCATTAATTACTCCTCAATTGTTAAATAATCAATAACAAATTAATTTACCTTAATTTATTTGTTAAATTAACCTTTAATATTAAGTAATTAGTTAGGTAATTATTCTTTAATTAAACAAATCATTAATTACTCAATAGATTAAAAGATTACATCTTTCTACCTTTATTAATTAATTTAAAAATGTCTTACTAAATCCTTAATTAATTCAAACTTTAATCAAAGTCATCATTTTAAAACACGAATTAAAAATGTTTAAAAGTTTGAATTTTATTTTAAAGTAAAAACTGTTTATACAACAGACCCGAGACCCGCTTCGAGTCACACCCGAGAAAAATGCCTGAATACTTCGAGTTTTCCCCCAAACAACCCGAGTGCCTCCCAAAAATTTCATTTTAAAACTTGAAATTTTGTTTAGGTTTTATTACCCGGTAAAACACAAAAACACTTGAACTAATGCTCGAGTCTGCACCCAGTTTTCCCGAAGAATACTTCGAGTTTCCACCGAGCTTTCTTCTTCTCTCAATCTCGAACAAAACCCAAACACAAACTGACATACGTGCACCCGAGTTTGCCGCCTCTCCGATCATCACCGCCGCCTCCGACTAGTCGCTGACGACACGCCGACCCTTCCCCACTACCCAGAACCTCGATTGACCCTGCACAACGAAATCGAGCAAGTCGACGACCCACTGGAACCCAAAGCTCGATCGACAAAATCGCCCCACGCCATCGCCTCCGATCACCTGAGGTATCGCCGCCTCGTCCAAAGCTTCGTCATCGATCCCCGCGACGATTCCTCCACTCGCAATCACTTCCAGTTTGCCAATGGACACACAATTATCTCAGTTCCAACGCTGATCAAAACAGGCGCTTAAACCCTAATTCGAATTCGAATGATCATCATGGTCAACTATAAATTCATTGACTATTTTTCCAATGATCCTCAATCTTCCCTTTACCTCCAGCAATGGTCACGTTGATCAACTCTTTGCCGATCAACATAATTCACCCAAAACATGTTTTTCGTCCAACCCCGAAATTCTCATTCGATACAGCTCTAAAAATCTTGATTTTGCTCTTAAGAATCATCATTTTTGAAGACGATTTAGGTTATATAATCAAATCGAGAAAACTTGATATTCAAATTTTGGGATGTGATTGAGTTTTCACTGTATTTCTTCCCTTCCAGTAAAATAACTTACTGATTAAACTTATACATATTTTTAAAATATAGATCTTGATTATTCAAACATATTTTGTTTATACATCATCAGCAATAACTGATTAGAAGAAGAGAATTTGAATTTTGAACCTAATCCAAGTCTGTAGATTAGAACAGGGTATATTTGCCTGTATATAGACATGCATACTCAAAATCTTCATATATTCAGGAATGCAATCATATTTACACAACCATGCAAGCATATATCACATCATAACTTCATATGTATCAGGCTATCAAAAAAAATCTAGTCTTTTAAAAAGAAATGTTTACTCACTTTGATTTCCAAGAAGAACAGAGCGTTACTTTTTGTTGAAACAGACCTTTGAAATTTGCGAGCTGAATCTTGTAATCTCTGATTTGCATTTGTTTTAGATTGAAGTATTGTTTAAGTTTGAAATGGTTTTTACTTCATTCATTTTTTCTTTCTTTCAGTTTTAAATGGACGAAACTGTGATGAGGATGGATATATAAAAGATAGTTTACAGGGATGTATTATTTTGTACAAGTGATGTTATATGTATTTGTACAACATCAGAGACTTTCTTTCTTCTTTTGGTGGCTGATAATACTTGTATTAATGGATGAGGTACCTTGCATTAATTAGGCTTGTACAAATTTACATATTTATATTTTGTTTTCTTTCATTTCGGCTGAAATGATTTGTTGTGGCTTGTATTGGAAACTTTCATATATATATTTATATTTTCTTCTTGTTTTAAGTCTACATACTTAGTTTAATTTCAAGTTTACATACATATCTTTATACTTGTTTCTTCATATTTAAATGTATATCCTCTTATACAAGCCAATACTTTGAAATATGAGTGAGTTCTATATTTAATTTGATGTTAGAATTTGTTTAATATGTTTTACTTTATACTTGAATATATTTTTATCCTTTATTTTATCTTTGCTTTTTAATTCAAATGAATTCCTATAATTATTATGTTGTTAAAATTTTATTAAATGAATTACTTTATATTTTATAACTTATCTTTTATTTATTTCTTATTATTTTGTAATATAGATAAATTTCTAGATTTAATTTGTTATTGGATTTTATCCAATGTATTTATTTTATACTTTATCTATCTTATATATTTTCATTTCTAAACCATTTATTTACAATTTAAATTCAAATCAAAATATATATACATATATATTATTTCAAATCGACTCATATATACCCAAATATATACACATTCACATATATATACAATATTTAAAGTTTAAATGATTTATACACAAATTTATTTAAATTCGGGAAACTCGAATCGATTTATCAATAAATTTTACAATTTTTTATTCAAAAATTCATTTAATTATCAAATTAAATGTAATTAAAATTCGGGGTCGTTACAATCCCCCTACTTGGAGGCCCAAAACTAATGACTACGGATGCTGCAATCATCCATAGTTATTGATCCTCGGCGACCAAATATGGCGGTATTAGATTCATTGATACACAGAAACACATGAATACAGAAAAAAAATTTAAACTTCAAATAAGTTCACATTCCATTTCAAATCATTTCTAATTCATTACATAATCCAATAATCGTAAATCACGTTCAGAGAAATATATTTATTACAACATACGCCAAGAGTGACATATAAAGATGCCTCCTTGGATGATCAGAGTATATACATGCAATATAACAACTTTGTCATTACAACAACACGGCGGAATCAAAATAAAAGTGAACTCTAAATATCTATTATGCCTCTTGCATGTCTCCGGAAGCTTTATTCGTCTAATGACATACCTGAAAGCCTCAACTCTCAAACTACTCAAAATCAATTGAGTACCCGAGAGTTTAAATGGAAAACATAAACTTCAAGTCAGACATAAAGCCTGGTATGAATAATAATCTAACATCTCAAACCATTTAGATATCTAGTAAGACCATGTCGCATAGTAGAACGGGTTTTCTCCTCACTAATATCTTAAAACCTTTATAAAACCATATACTGTGCTCCTGCATCCACAATAATTACAAACGTAATCATTTCAAAAATTTTGATGATATGCATACTAGTTAAAACATTTTGGAATTCCCACCCCTTGTTTAATTGACTTCTTGTCATATTAATAGTTTCTAGGGCCACTATTAACCTATTAGCTTTTGTAGGCTTACTAATAACCTGTATTTAGTTTTTGGACTCCCTGTCCTGTTTTATAATGTTTGTGGGTACACTATGAACCTATTGGCCCTTGCCAATTAATTTAACACTACCACTCCCGTGGGCTTAATTAATTCATTGGTTCCCCCGAACCTATTGGTATCTCCAATAACTTCTCTCTAATCCTAGTTTTCATGGGTTGACTAGAAACCTAATGATACCTCCAATAACTTCTTTCTTATCCTAGTTCTCATGGGTTGACTAGGAACCTTTTGGCTATTGTCAATAACTTAATCCGGATATAGTTTTCATGGGTGCACTACGAACCAATTGGCCTCTGCCAACCACTCTTTATGACATGGTTTTCATGGGATCACTATGAACTTATTGGTAACTCCAATAACTTCATAATCATAGTTTTAATGGGTGCACTATGAACATGTCTCCCTGACAACTTCTATATTTAGGCATCCTATAGTTTGGTCTCCCTGACCTCTTGGATGCAACTCTAGTCATCTAGGAGATTAATCAATTTATATTCACTACTAGGTTAACCTAGCTGGTTCTCCTACCTTTTTCCCCAAAATGCAGTTATGGGTCCTTTATAATGTGAATATATTTATATTTGAAGAAGCAACAACATAGCATAACAATACAACTCCTGTGGGTTTAATATAAAACATGGTAATCCCTTTAACCTATTATTTTATCAAGGAAAGCTTCTTCTCTAAACCATTACAAAATCTCCTTTAATTTAGCCATGGTTTCTCCTTTTAAAAATTGTGTTTGGGTTATTAGTTTCGAAAACCAAAACCTTTCAACTCCTTCAAATCCTAGCTTTCGACCTCACTGGATACCCTCCTTCGAAAGCATAAAAATTTACTTTCAAAACATTAGGCCCCTGCCTTTCGAACACTTTAAAACTTTCTTTCGAAACCTTTTAAAAATAGTAAAGAATTAGCATTTAACATTTAGAAGCATAGCTTCAAAACCAATTGAAAGTCCCCATTTCGAAACCATTGGAAGTACCCCTTCTGAAAACATTTGGTTTTATACTTAAAATATTATTTGGGTCAAGTGAATATAAACGAAAGTAGCTCTTTCGAAACCATTCTTTATCCTTTAGAAGTTGAGGAAAACTTGATGGTGTCGGCACCATCCTTTCGAAAGCATAAAACATCTGGGTAAAATATTGGAAGGTGAGCTTGAAAACCCTCTCGAAACCATTGCCTTCGAAAACCCTAACCCCTTTCGAAAGCTATAAGAAGTGGCTTTTATTTGCAAAACAAAAGGTACCTTTTGAAAGCATTAATATCTTCAATACCATCGAAAGGCATCAAGTTACAGAAGGGTTTCGACTTGGTCGAAACTACCCATTTCGAAAGCTTCAATTTGAAAAAAAAAGTAACTCCTTCAGAAGCTACTATATTAAAAAGGCGGCAACTCTCCTTTTGCAAGCATTGGTTTCAAAATACTCTTTTGCAAGCATTGATTTCGACTCCTTTGAAACCTCATTGTAAACAAGCAAGCGCTTTTCTTTAGAAGACAAAACAAAGTCATCGACCCCTTCGGAAGCTATATTTCGACACCCTACCTTCCGCCTTTCTATAATCCACTGCGTACCAACTAAGTGATACCATATGTGTTGGTTTCAGCTTCATTGGTTTCAACCTGCTAGGTTTCGTCCTACTTGGTAGCGGAAGGTCTGAGTCGAAAGGGTCCTTCCAACAGTGGCGGAACTTACTTTTCTGAGTAAAAAGGCCGTTTTACCAATAAAGTAATCTTTTTGTAACTAACTCGCCCATATGTTAACACTTGATTGGTTACCTTAAACTTTCAAATTATTACAAATAATTTCCGTATTTTCTCAGATCTAAAAACCGAACAACATTAACAAATAATCCCTTCCAATTAACAAAGCAATTAAATCATTTAGGTCCTCCTTTCAAAATAATTTAATTTCCGTAATAAATCTCTTAATAAAAATCCCCAAAAATCACATAAATTCACTTTTATATGTTATCTAACAAATAAAAATTTTAGACCCAAATTCACTATCTAATTACCGGAATTAATTTCTAAACCCAATAATACATGTTTTTCTTTGAAAATTCATAATAAATTTTCCACGGGTTGGAAAATTCTAAAAATTGAAATCTAACTCCAAAATCTTGTTTCTCATAACATAAAATTTTCCCAAGGCACTCTAAAATCAAAACATATGGATTTACCCTTAAAACCGTGTTTATCAAATGCAAACAACCTTGTTTGACTCTATCATTCATTTGAAATCAAGCATATCATCAAAAATCATCATATTAGATTTAATCTTAAATCTAAAAATCAATGATCATATAGAAACCAAAATAGAGATGTAGTGATTATTATTCACCTTAGTCTGGATAAGGAAATCGGAGATTGATTGAGATTGATTCCCTCTAGCTTGTTTTTAAGCTTTAAACTTGAATTTCTCCTCTTATTTCCCTCTAATGGCCGGCTTGGTTTTGGCTTTCTTTCATTTGTTTTTTCTTATGATAAAATGAACGTGAATGGTATAGGGATAATATTATAAGAGTAGGAGATATGGACAGCAATGACCCTAAAGTGGCGGAACCTACTTTTTTGAGTAAAAAGGCTGTTTTACCAAATAAAGTAATCTTTTGTAACTAACTTGTCCATATGTAAACACTTGATTGGTTACCTTAAACTTTCAAATTATTTTACAAATAATTGCTGCATTTTCTTAGATCTAAAAACTGAACAACATTAACAAATAAGCCCTTCCAATTAACAAAGCAATTAAATCAATTAGGTCCTCCTTTCAAAATAATTTAATTTCCATAATAAATCTCCTAATAAAAATCCCCAAAAATCACATAAATTCACTTTTAATATGTTATCTAACATATATAAATTTCAGCCCCAAATTCATTATCTAATTACCGGAATTAATTTCTAAGCTCAATAATACATGTTTTCCTTTGAAAATTCATAACAAATTCTCCATGGCTTGGAAAATTCTAGAAAATGAAACCCAACTCCAAAATCATGTATCATAACACAAAATTTTCCCATGGCACTTTAAAATCAAAACATACGGATTTACCCTTAGAACCATGTTTATTAAATGCAAACAACCTTGTTTGACTCTATCATTCATTTGAAATCAAGCATATAATCAAAAATCATCATATTAGATTTAATCTTGAATCCGAAAATCAATGATCATATAGAAACCAAAATAGAGATATAATGATTATTATTTACCTTAGTTTGGATAAGGAAATTGGAGATTGATTGATATTGATTCTCCCTAGCTTGTTTCTAAGCTTTAAACTTGAATTTATCCTCTTTTCTTCCCCATAATGGCCGACTTGGTTTTAGCTTTCTTTCGTTTGTTTTTCTTATGATAAAATGAACGTGAATGGTAGAGGGATAATAGTATAAGGGTAGGGGATATGGGCGACAGTGACCCTAATGCCCATATGTCCATCTAGTTAACACTTAACCTTTTATAACCCATTCATGTTAATAGGCACGACCAATAAATTTATTAACTAATCTCAATCTCCTTATCACTCTACATTATTCTATTTAATTTATCTAATTAAATCTCTTGAATAATGTTATTAAAAATTAG
Source organism: Allium fistulosum (assembly GCA_030737815.1). Lineage (NCBI taxonomy): Eukaryota > Viridiplantae > Streptophyta > Magnoliopsida > Asparagales > Amaryllidaceae > Allium > Allium fistulosum. Next base: position 1,170,059,393 of record CM060905.1, on the reverse strand, counting down.
GGGTGTTACAGGCTCCCCTCCTTAAAGAATTTCGTACTCGACATTCAGTAAGGACTAAATACTAAACATAACAATCATCTGTAATGACTCCTAACAACAATACTAGTCTACCTGACTAGGAATTATCTTATATAAATCTAATATACACATACCCTCATAGTAGATCAGGATAAGTATCTCGAATCATGTCCTCTGTCTCCCAACTACAGTCCTTCTCGTTGTCACTCCAGTGAACTTTCACCAACTTAACTATCTTGTTCCTCAATCTTTTCTCATCTCTCGCTACACCCGAACTGGTTGTTTAACAAAAGTCAAATTAGGCTCTACTACTAGATCTTCCAACCCTGTCAGAGGAATAGTGGCCTCTCGATCATGCACATACTTGCGAAGATGAGACACATGAAATACATTATGGACACCTGTCATACTGCTCGGTAACTCTACCCTATCCGCGAGCTTACCAATCTTCTCCATATTCAAGAATGGACCAACATATCTTGGGGCTAGCTTTCTCGACTTTCCAAATCGTATCACACCCTTCATTGGTGACACCTAATGAAAACCCTATCTCCAACTGAGAACTCTAGGTCTTTACGCCTCTTATCTACGTAACTCTTCTGTCTTGATTGAGCTTCCTTCATCCTTTCTCGGATCAACTCAATCTTCTTGGAACTCCATGTCATCGAACAATCTCTCTCATGTATATTTCAGCTAAGCTTGAGGCTCTGCTTGTTGGCTTTACTGGAATAAAGGGTGCGCTTTTGGTCAATCGATCTATGATAACCCAAACACCTTCATTTCCTTCCTCGTTTGAGGTAAGCCATCAATGAAATCCATTGATATCTGGTCCCACTTTCAAGTTGGAATCTCAAGAGGTTTATGTAGTCCAGTAGTCTTTTGCTGATCGCTTTTGATTTGCTGACAATTTGCATATCTACCAACATGGATGGAAATGTCTCTCTTTATACCTTCCCATTAAAAAGTCCTCTTCATGTCTCGAAACATCTTGGTGACTCCTGGATGTATTGTAAGTTGAGAATTATGAAATTCTATAAGAACATCCTGCCTAATCCCATCAATATTTGGAGCACAAATTCTGTTATGCATTCTTAAAATTCCTTGCTCATCTACATTGAATCATTTCCATCTTCCCAGTATCATGTTCTCCTCCACTTCCTTGGCCATCCTTGCAATCAATGGATCCCTAAGCTGGTTCTCCTTTATACAATTAATCAATGTTGGATGTACCACTAAATAAGCTATAACGGCATGTCTTCTGCTTAGCGCATCCGCTGCTACATTAGCTTTCCCAGGCATATATAAAATGTCAAGATCATATGACGTGAAAAATTCTAACTAACGTTATTGTCTCATATTTAAGTCCTTCTGAGTGAAAAGATACTTCAAAGATTTGTGATCTGTGAAGGGATCGAACTTTTCACCTATTTAAAGACAGAATATTATTTACTAAGATTAGTTAAAGTTTATTAAAATAAACCATAAGGAATTCGTACCCAATAAATAATGCCTTCACATTTTAATGTGAACACAACGGCTAATAATTCTAAGTCATGTGTTACACAATTCTTTTCATGAGTCTTCAGTTGTCTGCTTGCATAAGCGGTAACTTTTCCATGTTGCATCAGAACCGCACCTGCTCCTTCTCTACAAGCATAAGTATAAACAGTTAAATCACCACTTTCATCAGCAATACCTAGGACTAGAGCACAGGTTAACCTTTTCTTCAACTCATTAAATGCTTCCTCACATTTCGGTGTCTAGTTAAACTTAACATTCTTCATAGTCAACTTTGTTAGATTAGAGGAAATCTTTGAGAAGTCTTGAATAAACCTCCTACAATATCCTGCCAATCCTAAGAAGCTGCAGACATCCATCAGAGTCTGTGGTAGCGTCCAATATTGTATAGCTGAAATATTTCCTAGATCTATCGAAATTCCGTCCCCTCACACTACATGTCCAAGGAACCTTACCTCCTTCTCCTAAAAATGTCACTTTGAGAATTTGGCTTTAAGCATATATCTCCTTAATATCCTCAATACAATATCCAGATATCTTTCATGTTCCTCTTCGGTCTTTGAAAAGATAAGAATATCATCAATACAAACCAACACGAATTTGTTGAGAACGTCCCTGAATACTCTATTCATGAGACCCACAAAATAAGCGGGCGCATTGGTCTGCCCAAAAGCATAACCAACCACTCGTAAAAACCATCTAGACCCTTGAATGCAGTTAATGGAATGCAATCTTCAACTATCCTTAGTTGATGGAATCTTAAGGCTAGATCCATTTGCGAGATTACTCGGGCACCACGAAGTTGATCAAACAAGTCATCTATGCGGGGTAGAGGATACTTGTTTTTAATTATCACACAAAGTCTTAAGAGCCATCATATTTTGCAAAAAAAACCGTGACTCCCCACCTCTATGCTCGTAATAACAAAGAGTATTAAAAGAAATACTGTCTATTAGTACGAAGAATAAGGCTAGATAGGAGCGGCCATCCGTAGTTGGCCTTACACTAATATTGGTTACCTCGATAGGAGTGATATATACTTTTCATTTTTCATCTTATTTATTTACTCCCATCGACATACCCAATTACCAGTATAAAACAAACTACGATGGTTCATAATAGTTTAGGACATTAGATATAATAATAACACAAATAATATAAATGCGGAACACAGATAAAACAAAAGTCTCATATATATATATATATATATAACCGATGTCAGTTACAATATAGTTGACACAATACATATGATACAACTACAACTGTCGACTCTGATAATTATATCCACAAGTACATTGTCAACTAATATACATGGGTACATATCATCCTAAAATAGACACGACTCTACAGAATGACGAAGACTACTTCAGAAGATGTGAAAAGTCTTCATAGCTCAAACAGCAACTCAAAGCAGGAAATCTACAACCTGAAATAACTCGGGTCTGACCCGAGTATTAAATTCAAAAGAAAATAATACACGGGTCAGTCTAATTCAAACTCAGTTATTAATACACAGAAGCAATAATAATCAATATCAAATAGACGACAGTCACAGAAATCTCGTATATCCGACTCCTCTATAAAGAATCGGATAACGGCAGATATAACACTAAACAGTGTTAAACAACAAATCGGCAATCCAAAGCAATTTAAACAATTGAAATGTCAATTTAAAAACATCAATGCTGATTGGCTGCAGTACACGCTAACGTGTACTGCCTCGCCATTACAGCCTACGAAATTCTCAAAAGATCAATGAATCCAAAAAGCAAACGGATCCAACTCAAATCAAAATGAACCATCTCAAAATATACTTCAAAATATTGAATTTAACCAACGAAACCATTTAACAATCGAAATATCAACTAAATCTGTCAATCCTGCTAGGGCTGCAGTACACGCACGCGTGTACTGCCTCGCCACTATCGCATGAGACACATAAAAGCTCAGTGAAAGTCGCAAATGATCACAAGGTCAAACCCCGAAATCGGGTTCAACTCAAGTGTGATAACAACACAAATAAAACTGGCTTATACTTGAATTAGAACATAAATCCAGACCAAACAATAAAAAGAAGTACAACTGAAATGAACATAGCACATGCACCAGATGCAAGTGCACATACACATAAGTACTCAAAACAACTTCACAAACACACTGAAACCATGAAACAGCTCCAGACTACTGTCCAAAGTAAGAAAACAATGAATCAGTTCAATACATCACAGCCCAATATGCTGTGGACAGTGGAAAATACGACACCAAGCTCAATAAATTCGAGAGCAAGCAATGCAATTTCGAACATACATATATACATATCAAATGATGTATATACATATATGAATGCATACATATATATGAAGACTAAAATGCAACTGCATGCAAACAGCCTCAAAAACATAAATGTACAAATTGCAAACATATATATATAGTACTGTAAACTGGACAGTACTAGCATCATAATCAAGGACTAGGCAAATTGCCAGTTCAACTCACTTGCCGAAGACAAGGTCATCGTCAAGTCAAGCTACAGTTCAATGCAAAGTACTGCAAACTATCTCAAAGAATACTACAAGTCAATACAAGACTGCAAATTCAGGTCAATACAAGACTGTAAATTCAGGTCAGCACAACAAACCATCAGAGACCAGAAACCAACAAATCCAAAATTTGATACTACAGAAGTGAGTCCAGAATCAAGTGAGACCAGATGCAAGTGGAACCAACCAACAAACAAATGAATCGGACAAGTAGGATGTACGTGGAGTAATGCAAACTCAAGTGAAAATAGTGCACGATGCAAGCCAGTTAACCTCAAATAATCAACATGAGTCAAGTGCATATGAACACAATTTCAAATCAAGACAGTGAACTACATGATGAACTCAACAAAGCCAAACCCATCGTGAACAAATGCAAACCAAGAATCTCCGAGCATTGCAGACTACACAACAGTGGTGAACCATGAAGGTGAACAAAACTGATATAAAGTGAATCCAGATACTAAATTCAAGTCAACATATAAGCATATGGAATCAATTGAATTACCACAGCATATCAAACATACTAGTTAAATGCAGACACATGGACAAGGATGAAAAACTGGAAAGTGAAGTATCAAAGCCAGTGCTACCAAAAATCAAATATGATCGAAGCCGAGTATCAAATGAAATACAGTTCAATATCTAAGCCAATGTCGAAGACAACCAGAAACAAGTTCGAACTATATCAAGTAACCAGGAAGTCACGAAATCAAATCAAGTCAGAACTCAAGTCGAAGCCACAAAGAATGAATCAATGGGACACCAATATATGAACTAAAAAAAATCAACATCGTTCAAGAATTTATCAAATTATACGAATTGACAAAATCGGAAATCATCTCAGACATCAAATCAAAACCAAATGGTCGAAGCCCAATTACTACCACAAATCAAAGTGACCGAAGTCACAAAATCACAAATACATAAAGTATGAATTAGATGTGAGTAATCTAAATTTACTCACCTTTGCAAAACGAATTGGAGCAGCCGTTCGAATTTGAGGAAGAATCGAAGCCGTGGTCCTCAAGAACGATCGACAACAGCCAACAACTCGTCGAACAAATCGAACACCCAAAGTCGACGCCTCTGATTTCACGAGCCCTAGTTTTTGAAGACGAAAACGAGGCCGCCATTTATTTTTCGCTCGTTTGATTTAGGGTTCCCACGAAAAATGAATAAGGTAAAGGGGACGGGTTGACACTTAGGTGGTTATCACGGCAAAACCAATATGGGCCATGATTATTATCTTTAAAGCCCGAACAAATTTTTTTACAATTTCAAAAAGAATTTCGATCGATTCAAAATTGCAAAGCTACTCAATTCCTTAATCAATATATTAAAGAGTCGCAATCAAATTTAAAACTTCAAACATCAATTAACTATCAATTTAATCGTCCTTTGACAAAAATAAATTTTCACAAAACTCCCGGTTGTTACAGACTCCCCTCCTTATAAAAATTGCGTCCCCGCAATTTTCATAATTAAAGTTGTCTATAATACTTATTTTTCTAAACCAAACTGGTTAAGCTAGAAAAATAAAGAACGAGAATACAAATGCCAAAGGAATCCTTTATCTTCATAAAAGAGATTCACAAATTTTCAACAAAATCTAACAATCAATAGATAATCAGAAAACATTATAAAACTGAATAATTACAATCATCAGCAATATTCAATTATCAACTAGATAATTAAAATACAGAAATTCACGAAACAGCAATATCTAATTATCGATACGATAATTAGAAAACAGCAAAATCTTAAGTATCTACGAAGATGATTCGAAAGCACAAATCACAATTCGAAAAATTGCAATTATCCAGTTATCCAATAAGTAACTGGAACACAAACTTCATAACCAGCAAACTCTAACTATCAACAGAGATAGATAGAAAATAGCAATTCAATAAACTCAACATAATCTAGACTCAATTAGAGACTAGAAATTCTCATATCAACAAAGTCAGCAAACATCCAATTATCCAAACGATAGTCAGAAAACACAAATAACAAATTATTAGAAACGATAATTGAATTCACAAACCAACAAATATCTAACTAAAAAAAACGATAATCAAAACTCAAATCAACAAATATTCGATTATCAAAACGATAATCAAATTTCAAATCAACAAATATTCGATTATCAAAAACGATAATCAAATCTCAAATCAACAAATATTCGATTATCAAAACGATAATCAAATTTCAAATCAAGAAATATTCGATTATCAAAAACGATAATCCAATCTCAAATCAACAAATATTCAATTATCAAAAACGATACTCAATTCTCAAATCAGCAATTATTTAATTATCAAAAGCGATAATTAAATCTCAAATCAGCAATTATTTAATTATCAAATAATTAAATCTCAAATCAGCAATTATTTAATTATCAAAAGCGATAATTAAATCTCAAATCAACAAATATTTAATTATCAAAAACGATAATCAAATCTCAAATCAACAAATATTTAATTATCAAAAGCGATAATCAAATTCAAATCAACAATTATTCGATTATCAAAAACGATAATCAAATTTCAAATCACAAATATTTAATTATCAAAAGCGATACTCAATTCTCAAATCAGCAATTATTTAATTATCAAAAGCGATAATTAAATCTCAAATATCTAATCATCTCAAGCGATAATCAGAAACAACAAATATTTAATTATCGATACGATAATCAGAAACAACAAATATCCGATTATCAAAAACGATAATCAGAACTCATATCAACAAATATCTAATTATCACAAGCGATAATTAGAAGCAACAAATATCCGATTATCAAAAATGATAATCAGAACTCATATCAACAAATATCTAATTATCACAAGCGATAATTAAAAGCAACAAATATCCGATTATCAAAAACGATAATCAGAACTCATATCAACAAATATCCAATTACCTGCAGATAATTGGAAACAACAAATATCTAGAAATCAATTAAGAAGACTATAAAATCAACATAAAAGCTTGGATCGATCCCATCAGATGGCGAGTTTTTAATTCGCCGCACGTGCATCAACAAATGGCCGAAGCCTACCAAGTACTCAACATAATTTTGGCGCCCAAAAAATGACCCGAAGGTCTAGTACTGGTATTTGACCCGAAGGTCCATCATATGACACGAAGGTCCATCATAGTGGCTCGAAAGCACACAAAAGCATCAAATATTTCAATTAACGAGTCCGGAATTAACCAAAATAGCAAACGCACATGTCCCATACCACGTGTTTTACTAAATCGTTTGATTCTCTTCATCGTTTCCTTGAAAGTGCAAAACTGTGTATTTTATAAAAATACATTTTACATTCTCAAACGGACAAGTCCGGAATTAAGCGAATCAGTAAAAGAAAAGGGTCATAATTCTCGATTTTGCTGAAACGTTTAAATCGCTTCCTCATTCTTTTGAAATCGCAAACTGTAAAATTTCTGAAAACAATTTTATTTATTTTAATAACAATTCGCGTTCTCAACTGGACAAGTCCGGAGTTAAGCAAATCAGTAAAAGAAAGGGGTCATAGTCCTCAATTTTGCTGAATCGTTTAAGTCGCTTCCTCATTCTATTGAAAGCGCAAACTGAAAATTTTTGTAAAACAATTTTCATTTTTAAAACGATTTCCAATCACGTGATTAAAGCAGCAAATCAGTAACAATTTCGATAAAGAAATGGTACTTCTCAAAATACCGTGTAACGAATCTCAAAATCAGCATTGCGGAATAACCGCTTGAAAATCCACTTTTAAAACTTGACGGTTATTGAAGCCAAAGCGGCAGTAATTTTTAAACGTCAAAATCTCATCAACATAATTTACATCAAAAAGTAATATCAGTGAATTTTCATTCATCAAAATGCCACAAAACACCGTGCTTCAAAAATTTAGCATTGGTGTAAAAATCCCGTTATAAAAATAACGGCAACAAAATACGTTTCATAACCAAGCATCGGTTCAACGTAAAATAAATGCAGTAACGTGCAATTCAAATTTGCACGTACTACCCTATGAACAAAGAAATCATTCAAATATATCTTCAATGAAGATAATTCCAAACAGCAAAAATCTCAACAAGAATCACATAACTGCAATCGTTTCGAATCCTCAATTCGGATTTGAAATTCTCAAAGAAACAAATTAAACACAGCTATGTAAACAGCAAATGAAATCTATTTCAATTTCACATTTTGATTTTCAAATCAAAAAGATTATCACTTGTATTAAGCGAAGACAGTTTCACTGTTTCCGCTGCGCACTCTGATAACAAAACACAAATCAATCAAATCATCAGAACACAATTTCACTTTTATTTTTAAATAAAATATTTAAAACTTTCATCAAAATTTCAAAACTTTAGTTTTGACTCAAAGTACAAATAAACATCGACAATCAGTTGTAACACATGTTCCATCTAAGTTATGTTTTATATTATGTCCATAAACCCCAAGCTCTGATACCAACTGTGACGCCCCACCTCTATGCTCGTAATAACAAAGAGTATTAAAAGAAATACTGTCTATTAGTACGAAGAATAAGGCTGGATAGGAGCGGCCATCCGTAGTTGGCCTTACACTAATATTGGTTACCTCGATAGGAGTGATATATACTTTTCATTTTTCATCTTATTTATTTACTCCCATCGACATACCAAATTACCAGTATAAAACAAACTACGATGGTTCATAATAGTTTAGGACATTAGATATAATAATAACACAGATAATATAAATGCGGAACACAGATAAAACAAAAGTCTCATATATATACATATAACCGATGTCTGTTACAATATAGTTGACACAATACATATGATACAACTACAACTGTCGACTCTGATAATTATATACACAAGTACATTATCAACTAATATACATGGGTACATATCATCCTAAAATAGACACGACTCTACAGAATGACGAAGACTACTTCAGAAGATGTGAAAAGTCTTCATAGCTCAAACAGCAACTCAAAGCAGGAAATCTACAACCTGAAATAACTCGGGTCTGACCCGAGTATTAAATTCAAAAGAAAATAATACACGGGTCAGTCTAATTCAAACTCAGTTATTAATGCACAGAAGCAATAATAATCAATATCAAATAGACGACAGTCACAGAAATCTCGTATATCCGACTCCTCGATAAAGAATCGGATAACGGCAGATATAACACTAAACAGTGTTAAACAACAAATCAGCAATCAAAAGCAATTTAAACAATTGAAATGTCAATTTAAAAACATCAATGCTGATTGGCTGCAGTACACGCTAACGTGTACTGCCTCGCCATTACAGCCTACGAAATTCTCAAAAGATCAATGAATCCAAAAAGCAAACGGATCCAACTCAAATCAAAATGAACCATCTCAAAATATACTTCAAAATATTGAATTTAACCAACGAAACCATTTAACAATTGAAATATCAACTAAATCTGTCAATCCTGCTAGGGCTGCAGTACACGCACGCGTGTACTGCCTCGCCACTATCGCATGAGACACATAAAAGATCAGTGAAAGTCGCAAATGATCACAAGGTCAAACCCCGAAATCGGGTTCAACTCAAGTGTGATAACAACACAAATAAAACTGGCTTATACTTGAATCAGAACATAAATTCAGACCAAACAATAAAAAGAAGTACAACTGAAATGAACATAGCACATGCACCAGATGCAAGTGCACATATACATAAGTACTCAAAACAACTTCACAAACACACTGAAACCAAGAAACAGCTCCAGACTACTGTCCAAAGTAAGAAAACAATGAATCAGTTCAATACATCACAGCCCAATATGCTGTGGACAGTGGAAAATACGACACCAAGCTCAATAAATTCGAGAGCAAGCAATGCAATTTCGAACATACATATATACATATCAAATGATGTATATACATATATGAATGCATACATATATATGAAGACTAAAATGCAACTGCATGCAAACAGCCTCAAAACCTAAATGTACAAATTGCAAACATATATATATATAGTACTGTAAACTGGACAGTACTAGCATCATAATCAAGGACTAGGCAAATTGCCAGTTCAACTCACTTGCCGAAGACAAGGTCATCGTCAAGTCAAGCTACAGTTCAATGCAAAGTACTGCAAACTGTCTCAAAGAATACTACAAGTCAATACAAGACTGCAAATTCAGGTCAATACAAGACTGTAAATTCAGGTCAGCACAACAAACCATCAGAGACCAGAAACCAACAAATCCAAAATTTGATACTACAGAAGTGAGTCCAGAATCAAGTGAGACCAGATGCAAGTGGAACCAACCAACAAACAAATGAATCAGACAAGTAGGATGTACGTGGAGTAATGCAAACTCAAGTGAAAATAGTGCACGATGCAAGCCAGTTAACCTCAAATAATCAACATGAGTCAAGTGCATATGAACATAGTTTCAAAATAAGACAGTGAACTACATGATGAACTCAACAAAGCCAAACCCATCGTGAACAAATGAAAACCAAGAATCTCCGAGCATTGCAGACTACACATCAGTGGTGAACCATGAAGGTGAACAAAACTAATATACAGTGAATCCAGATACTAAATTCAAGTCAACATATAAGCATATGGAATCAATTGAATTACCACAGCATATCAAACATACTAGTTAAATGCAGACACATGAACAAGGATGAAAAACTGGAAAGTGAAGTATCAAAGCCAGTGCTACCAAAAATCAAATATGATCGAAGCCGAGTATCAAATGAAATACAGTTCAATATCTAAGCCAATGTCGAAGACAACCAGAAACAAGTTCGAACTATATCAAGTAACCAGGAAGTCACGAAATCAAATCAAGTCAGAACTCAAGTCGAAGCCACAAAGAATGAATCAATGGGACACCAATATATGAACTAAAAAAAATCAACATCGTTCAAGAATTTATCAAATTATACGAATTGACAAAATCGGAAATCATCTCAGACATCAAATCAAAACCAAATGGTCGAAGCCCAATTACTACCACAAATCAAAGTGACCGAAGTCACAAAATCACAAATACATAAAGTATGAATTAGATGTGAGTAATCTAAATTTACTCACCTTTGCAAAACGAATTGGAGCAGCCGTTCGAATTTGAGGAAGAATCGAAGCCGTGGTCCTCAAGAACGATCGACAACAGCCAGCAACTCGTCGAACAAATCGAACACCCAAAGTCGACGCCTTTGATTTCACAAGCCCTAGTTTTTGAAGACGAAAACGAGGCCGCCATTTATTTTTCGCTCGTTTGATTTAGGGTTCCCACGAAAAATGAATAAGGTAAAGGGGACGGGTTGACACTTAGGTGGTTATCATGGCAAAACCAATATGGGCCATGATTATTATCTTTAAAGCCCGAATAATTTTTTTTACAATTTCAAAAAGAATTTCGATCGATTCAAAATTGCAAAGCTACTCAATTCCTTAATCAATATATTAAAGAGTCGCAATCAAATTCAAAACTTCAAACAACAATTAGCTATCAATTTAATCGTCCTTTGACGAAAATAAATTTTCACAAAACTCCCGGTTGTTACAAAAACTACTGCTATGCCCCAACTTGATGGACTAGGTCAACCCTTTCGTTAATAACTCATCCGGTATATTCCTCAACTCATCCTTCTCTTTTGGAGCCATCTTTCGAATAGGGCAAATAACAGGTCTTGCACCAGGAATCAAGTCAATATGAAACTCAATTTCCTAATATGTGGGCAAACTTTTCACTTCTTCAAAACACCCTGAAACTCCTTAACAATCGGTATCATTTCTAAATCTTTTTGGGATGAGTCTAGTGCATACATGAAAATATTCCTCACCTGACTAGGTTCTTCACACAATATTTCCATAAACCACCCGAAGTTGGTCCATACAATCGCTGTCCTCTTAACACAATCAAGAATAGCTTTATACTTAGATAACCAATCCATACCGAGCAAAACCTTAAACCCGATAAAGTCAAGAACAAATAGGTCACATGAAAAATGATGGGAAGGGTAAATGATTCAGACATTTTCACAAATCATACAGAGATTAGTTGTACCGTCTATGGGATTAGACACACAAATAGGGGTATCTACTATTTTTGTGATTAGTTTTAATTTGTCTACCAATCCTTTAGAAATAAAACTATGGGAAGCCCCTATGTCAAATAATATTCTAACTAAATCATCATTGACATAGATATTACCTTCAAGAACTCCCTTACCCTTTACATCAGTAGAGGTTGAAGGCTTGTCCTTAATAGAATAAACCTTAACCTACTCTCCTTTCTTCATTAACGGGCATTTGTTTTTCCAGTGTTCGAGTTGATGAGTTGTGGCAGAGACTATTTTGAACCATTGGAGAGACGGTTCCTTACTGCCGCCTTTGAATCTTGGGACTCCTACAGAAACCTTGAAAGATGGCCCTTCTTTCCACAACTAAAATAATCTACATTCTTAAATTGGTTCTCTTGAGATCCTCCACTGGTCTTTCCTTGCTAGGGCTTCTTCCTCTTATTCTTGTTGTTTCTTTGAACTGCTACCGAATTCTTCTTGTCCAAAGCTTCATAATAGAAACCCACATCTCTCAAATCCACAATGGTTCCTTTTACACGAGCGATCATCCTATCATGATACTGATCCTTCATACCAGAAATAAACATCTTATTTTTCTTTAGAGGTGTGTCAATCAGTCCAGGCCTAAAGCGAGATAATTCATTGAATTTGTGTAAATATTCTTCCACGGACATCTCTTCTTATTTCAGATTCATGAAACTTCTATAGAGGTGGGTTTTTCCAGTAGAGGGCATGTATTGTTCTTTAAAACTTCTTTAAACCTTGCCCAAGAGAAATTATCTTCCAACTCATTAAGAGTAATGGACTCCCACCAAGCTAAAGCCACATCCTTCAATTTCCAGGAGGCCAAGAACCTCTTTCGATTATCATCGATGTCTAATCCTTTAAATATTTTCTCACAGGATCGGAGCCAAGCTTGAACTTCAATGGTAGACCCAACGCCCTTGAATGACTTTCCTTCCAGGTGGTATAATCTTTTCAAAGAGCGGCAAAAATAACCTAAGGTTGCACACGAACCATTACTTCTTCAATTACCGCAGCATTTAGAGTTCGACCATTGGTGGCCGTTATGTTGCTATCCCCCCTTCAACGTCCTCTTCGGTTACTCATTTCTCACTATCTGGATATAGTAAAGAGACAATTTAGAATATAGACGAGGCTATCTTAGGTGATGGGCATAAAATGTTCAAATATTTTTTTCAGATAAAAATTACAAATAATCACTCTCATTGACTAAACTCATTCTAGGGCATTACTAACCCAATCTCCAATGAGTCGATCCCATCAAGGAATAGGTGTTCGCTCAACCGAATACCAACTATGATGACCCGCCTATTCAAACCTCGAAGATCGACACTAATACATCCTCGATATTCACATGCCGCAAATTCAAGTACCGGAGAGGCATATAATCAGGGGTAAAAGAAAATAAAGATAGAAGAAAGAACAAAATAGATGCTCACATCACATTTAACAACTTGTAATTATACATATAGATAGTACATAAAATCACTCCCAAAATGCGATATCAGAGTCATAACAAGTCCTAACCCATGTAGGGATAATTATAACTACCTATCCCTATAGGTGCTGGCAGATACTTATACATAATGCAACAGAAATAAAAATAGATAATTATCTATAAAGTACCCTCCAACTTCATGCTCCATGCTCCTCCAAGAATACTCCAAGCTACCTAACAACTTGGCTGTCCAGAAAAAAGGGAATCTAGAGTTTAAGGGGAAAAGAAGATAAACTCTAGGTCAGTCATGGAACTAGTATAAGAAAATTCAAAAGAATAGAAACAATTTGCTATGAAAAATCAGAGATATTATTTTTAATGATAATCTTTGAAAACACTTTCAAATAAATATATACAATCTTAGCCAAAATTGTTAATTTATTAAATTCCAGCATAATAGGTTCACAACTAAAACTGTAAAGGTACGTATTGGAGAATGGATTTCCAATAATGACAATGTAAGGGACTACCTTTCGATAATACATCTCTAGAGGAATATACTGAGGCACAGCCCCGCTGCCCTCTACCAACACAGAACCGGCCCACTTATACCATAGATAGTACCGAATATCTCATCACTCTGATCGTTCCTGACCTATGCATGGGATCCTAATGCATACACAATGAACCCAAAATAAAGAGGGTGATCTAGAAAGATGATGATCATATCCTAATGGGTGTGACCCATTCAGCACTACCGCATCTACCATGTTTTTTTCATTCCCGGTGTGCAAGGCTTAAGGTAACGTTTTACCTTTCACAGAATAAATCCTACCTTAAATGCCACATTGCCATTTCCAACAATACACTATTGATTTCCATAAAAGTATAACCTCTAAGCTTGTATGTCTCAGAGAAAGGTGTTAAGTATAAGAGGGGTTGCCTCTTACAACACCAATAGATGTACGTTTCTATAGATCAATATACATGATCTTAGAAATGCAATGTCAGACATTCATCCATACAAGTTGTCCAAGAATAGAATAAACTGAAGGCACTTCTCCTGCTACATCCTATTTTAGAATCACCCCTAGGATTAGTAGCGAGTAGTCCTTGCATCAAAGATTTTAAATTGAAGGGACCGTTGCTACTATATATATGATAAGGGAATTACCCTAGAGGTTATTGGCAAGCAGCCCTACATTATGAAGATCTCAGTCTTCAAATCATCGTCTTCAACATATTTTCACTTTCGAACATATATTGGTTCGAAGTGGTTTTCGAATAGGAATCATCCAAATATGTCCTTGGTTTCTCCGAACCAATTTATCGATAAAAGATGTTAAATATGTAGGTGATTATTATCCAATTTATCACTATCTTTTATCTTGATTAACTATCTTCTAGAGATATACCTCTTTTAACCATTCCTTTTTCAATATATATGGAATCATTAAACCTCTTTTCAAAACATATCTTTTAAATAGGTAAAACCATGTTAACTAAGATAGTAAATTCAAAACCAGATAGTATTGAGTAAATAGGATCCATAAGAATTATATTAATTATACTTAATACTAATTTATGTATTCAACCTATACTATTCATTGAATAACGACGAAATCACCTTTTAAATTCATACAGATAGTAAAAGTTCCCTCCTCAAAATTTAATATAGAGTTTAATCAATATGTTTCATATATCACTAAAATATTATTATTTAAAATTATGTTTAACTTTTGGAAATCTCCAAATCTCTTTTTATCTTAGGAAAATGTGGTTTGAGTAAATCAAATTTACTATCCCCTCCGTTGGGCCAGTCCGGATAACTAGAGCGGAACCCAAACACTGATTGTCCAAGCTCGGGTCTAGAGACTATCTCTCTGTCACTTATAAGGTTGTCAGGTTATTTGATCAACTCTAAACTCTTTAAAATTCTTGATTTATTATTTGAAAAACATTTGCAAAAGATTTGGGATGAAAATCCCAAGTTTAAATCTTAACTTCAAAGATTACCAAAAAGTGCTGCGAATAGTGTTTTTAAAGCTTCTTTGATCAAGACATTAACTTCATTCTACATATGTCCATTTTTATACCTCAAATCCATTTTAAAACATTTTAATATACTTATGGAATTTATTTCATATTTTTAAAGATTAAAAATATTCATTTGAAAGATTTTGTCATTTGGTTTTCGAACTACCAAAGAGCGAATTTTTTGAAAACTTGGTTTGGACACATTTAAAATTTTACTTAATGAAATCTTGATTTTTCTTCCTTATTTGAAAACCATAGTTATAAGAGTTTGAATTTTTTTCTCGAATCATTCCGAGCAATATTCCCTTTTACACATTGATTAAAGTTTTATGGCGCCAAATCGCGAACTACCATTACGTGGCACGCCTATTTTTGACTCCAATTTCATATCTTGTCAAAACTTCTCCAAATTGAATTTTAATGTTTATAAAACATTTATAAACCATTTTAAAATCATTTTAAATAGGCTTAACCATCTCATAACACTTTTATAATTCGTATAGGAAAGTGATTTCCTTTGTGTAAATTCGACGTGTATTTAACGTGAATTATTTACACACCAAACAAACATATTATCACATCCAAACATAATGATCAATCATAGAAAACAATCATAGCAAACATATCATATCATCATATCATCATATAATTTATAATAAAAATAAGTAGAGTTTCTCACTTGATATCCTTTTGATCTAGCTTTCAATCGACTATAGCTCCTCTATTTCTGAACCGGAGCTTATGAATCTTGCTCTAAGACTTCTAGGCGTTTGGCCTTAGGATTGCAAGGGTGGTGGGATGCTTAGATAAGTACGACCTTGGTAGGAGAAGAAGGAGAAGATCACTAACTCGATCTCGAACTCGAAGTGGTATATCTCTATGTATTTTACGACTTTTTTTTATAGAACTTCGATGCTATCTTTGAATTTTCCTAAGAGGCTATGGAAGCCATTAATGCAGCGGAGGAAGTAGATGAAGAAGCTTAAGAAATTAGAGAAGCAAGTGTGAATGAAAGTGAAGAGGTATGCCTTGTATTTATAAGCAAAAGTTTGAAACGAAATATCATGGTATTTTCACCAAACATCACATTATCTTTCCACCTCACCACTACCACTCCCCCCCTTCATGTGCACGGCCATGCATTCCCACCCCCCCACATCATTTTCATACTTTCCCTTAGCTCTTAAGGTATGCACTTGGATGAGAATGTGGACTAACGTGGAGTTATGTCATCATTAGCTTAGATTTCCTCCTTTATAAATATCATGATATTTATTTAATTTACCATTAGTAATTAGTAAATGTAAATGTTAATTCTAAGGTGTATATATGTGTATCTGGATGTGTATATGTGTATACGTATGTCAAACATAACTAATAACGTTGCACACTTCTCTACGTCAAATCGTCACAAATTCCAATCCCAATTTTCGATCATATCTTCACTTCTTGGTTAAACTATATATATATATATATATTGGTAAACAATGTTTGAAAATACTATATCTATTATTATTTAATAATCCAAAGGGCCTCATTTTATTTTAAAATATTATTAATTTATTCAAACTCAATTTAAATTTAAAATTCGATTATTTGACTATGATGATATCATTGATGATGTCATAAAAATATTTTATTCTAAAAGATAAAATAAATAATTTTATCACATATTCTTACTTATATGGATAAATAAGCGTATGTATCTAGACTCGTACGCGATTTATGATGGTTAAATAGCAGTTTATCGATAAAACGATTTTCGATCACTTTATCGATATTTTTCCAAAGAGTATACTTTTGTAATACTTATTCAAAATAAGATTACCACTATTAACCATTGTTCAAAACAATATAATTTGTTTTATAAAACCTTATATTTGAATATTTTTAATTAAATATTATTTTCCAAAGTGATAAATTACCGGATCATTATAGTAATTTTACCGAAGTTCCCCATGTTTTGATTAGCACAATGTTAAATCTATTATAAAAGAATATATTTGACTTTATCAAGTCAAAATATTGACTGTGTATCAGGTAGGGGTAATGTAGAGTTAAGAACCAAGGCTGCAGTTGATTCGCTGCTCATGGGCTTGCCTATACGGCTGGCTGGCCAGAGTGTGGTCTCCACCTCAACTCTGCAAAGAGTGGAGTACCCTTCTTAGTCATGAACTACTTGTGTTTCATACAGTTTAGTCACTTAAATTCTTGTAACATACCATATTATTAGTGTTACCCAGATGCTTGGCTCGGTTATAAAAGACTGGCTATAGAAGTTGGTTTGAACGGCTCGGCCTGGATGTCGTTCGACATGGACACACGACTCGACCTGGGTGTCGTTCGGCATAGACACACGGCTCGGCCTGGGTGTCGTTCGGCGTAGACGCACGGCTTGGCCTGGATGTCGTTCAGCATATACACACGGCTCGACCTGGGTGTCGTTCGGCATAGACGTATGGCTTGGCTTGGCCTGGATGTCGTTCGACATAGACGTATGGCTCGGCCTGGATGTTGTTCGGCATAGACATATGGCTCATCCTGGTTGTCGTTCGGCATATATCGCTCGTCATCCCTCACTCGGCAAGCTCACTACAAGGTAAGGGCGATCGACACGATTTCCCTTTGGGTCAACTCACTACTTGCTTCAGTTCTCTTGAGGGCTTACTTCGAGTCACTTGATGATGGACCAGACAATTCTCGATCGGCATTCCTCGCTCGGCATAACTCATTCGGCATGCTTGGCTCGGTGCGCAGGAGTCACCTACTGTGGGCCGAGATACCTTGTTCCTTGGCCCATGAAGGAAGTCCAGCCTAACTTCGTTTATAAATAGAGAGGCAGGGGCGTACTGAAAGTAGACCTTTTTTGGGAGAACTCCAGGGAAACTCTACCATTTTTATACTCTCCTCTTTTAGATTAAAACTGGTATTCAAGTGGTTTGTTTACAGATTGTATCTGTATTCAAGTTATTGGAAAAGTAATAAAGATTCTATTCAAAGTGGATGTAGGCAATTATGTTGAACCACTATAAATCTGGTGTTCTCATTTCTGTCGTTCTTTCGGCACTCAATTGCGTTATTTCTCTTTTTTAATTTACTTTCTTCATTAATCTCTCTACATAACTCTATTCAAGGGTGTTAATGACTAATTTTGGTGCTAACATTTTGGTGCTTTCACTGAGAGCTCATTCTCAGGTTACTAGGATCTACTTTTCATCTACTGGATTGAAGAAATCCCCCGTAGGAGATCCAAGTCATTCACAGGAAGTCCGTTGATTCTACTCAGAGTTTTCTATTAATAACTCTACAATGGGAAGACCACGTACTAGATCAGCCTCCCACAACGCAGATGTCAACGAGACTGCTAGTGTCCAACAAGTAGGACCCATCAATCAACAGGTTAATCTGGGCGCAGGGACTGTCACTGCCCAAATTCAAATGGAAGTTGTCACTAGGATAGAGTTCAACGAGCTGATGAGAGAACTCATGGAGAGCAGGAGACAACTTAGTGAACAGATCCAAGCTAATGCCAACCTTATGACTTAGCTTACTCAACAACAGCATCAGAATGTTGGAGGAAGCCTCGCTCCTTACTCCTCATCCGACAGCTCTTCTTCGTCTGATGAACCTCCCAGGCGTAGACGTCGTAGAACAGAAACAACGCAGGCATGTGCTGCTGATCGATCAACCAGGGATGGTCCGGGTTCTCTACCTGAAGCAATGGCACCTCACCTACACCAAGAAAATCACACTCAAGCTGGAATGAGAAACTTAGGATCTGGAGTACGAGTGGAAGCCGGACAGCCGGCACACCAAGGTCCTAATGATGCTGGTCCCCAGGACACGCACTTGGTAGATCGCCAACAGAGGAGACACCGACCAGAACAGTCTCGCAGGACAGACACCTACCTGCCATCTTCCATACAAACCCTAGACCTATCAGCTATGGTCAGACAGCTGATGAGAGAGAACCAAGGCTTATCAAATGATGATTGGGGGATATCCAGGAGTCATACTCCATTCACAGATGCTATCCTACAGGCCGAGTACCCTAGGAAGTTTAACATGCCGGCTATTCCAGTCTATAAAGGAAAGACTGATCCCCGACAGCATGTGATGAGATATGAATGGATGATGGACTCAGCTAGAGCAAACGATGCAACTAAATGTAGATGCTTTCCAATAACTTTATCTGGAATCGCTACCATGTGGTTCACCCGACTTCCTCTGCGGACTATCTCCAACTTTGATGAGTTAGTGACAAAATTTGTGGAACAGTTCAGGATTCATGCCACTCATCCCAAGGATGTGATGTCCTTGTCCAGTGTGATTCAGGCTCTAGGGGAGTTGCTAAAAGAGTACTTACAAAGATTCCATGTTGCCGCAACTGAAGTTAGCAACCCCAACGACCATGCCATTTTAATGACCGTGAGGCGAGGAGTAAATTCGGATTTGGAGTTTGGTGATTGGCTGGCGGGAAAGCCTCCGACTACACTGGAATGTTTTTATTCAAAGGCACACCAATTTATAAGAAGGGAGGAAGCTAGGTGGACGAGGTGAGACAATGCACCAGTACCTGGCAAGGAGACTGTTTAGAGCAACATTATTGTAAAACAATCTAGTGACAACTCTGGAAAGGTACAAGTCAATGTTCGAAACAAGCCTGAATAATCTAAAGGATATGGTGGGGGAAATCCTGGAAAGAAGAGGGAAGCCGGAAAGTGGAAACCAAGGATCCCAACATACAACGAATACACTCCTTTGAACGCATCTCCGGAGAATATTTACTTGTCGACTTGTAATACTTTCCAATATCGAAAGCCATGACCAAAAGAGTCCACCGAAGAACAAGAGCGGACTGGGAAGTATTGCCGCTTCCACGAGACTTACGGGCATAATACCGAGGAGTGTAGGCACCTCTACGACGCTATAGAAAAGATGATTCGACAGAAGAAGTTGCAGGAATTTGTCAAGACTCCGCCGGAGGGTGGACAAGGAGCATCAGACCCCGGTCGCGGGCAAGCACCACGTCATCCTGAGGAACCAACTCGAATCGTGGGAAGACTAATCATAAACACGATAGTTGGAGGGCCTCACCCGGCGGACAAGAGTTGGTAAGAGATGGAACGTTATGCTAATTCCCTAAAACATGCAGATTTCGAATGTTGTTCGAACGTGGAAGATGGTACCCCAGCTAAACAGCAAAGAATGATGACGAATGGTATAGTGTTTAGAAGTAGAGATACCGATCAGGTGGAAGCACCTACCATTGACCCGATGGTCATCTCGGCCACTATCGGGCCAGCATTCATGAGAAGGATACTGATTGACTATGGAAGTTCTGTTAATATCATCTTCAAAAAGGCATATGATCAGATGAAGATGGAGACAAAGGACTTAAAACCATCTAAAGCTCGTATTCATGGCTTTGATGGTGCAGCTACCGATGCGGTGGGTTATGCTGAATTGCCGGTTGAACTTGGGGAAGGTGAACGTAGAAGGGTGCGAATCCAACAGTTCATAGTTTTAGATGTCGATTCCCCGTATAATGTGTTTTTGGGCCGACCGCCCCTAGCAGAGTTTAGGGCAGCTTTGGCCCCGTGGTGTTTAACTCTGAAATTTCCGATAGAAAGTGGAGTTGGTGTAGTGCATGGCGATCAAGCGACTGGTCGTGCATGTTATGTGGCTGAGCTGAGAGAGGCTCAGCGGAGAGAGAAAGGAAAGGTTATGGACAGCTCCGTCCGCATCCGAGTTGCAGAAGATTGACAAGTGGTGCCCGAGCCTTGGCTCGGGCAACATGATCGGATCTATAGGGATATAGATCCGAGAGATGATGATGAGGAACCCAAGGAGGCAAAAGCAGCACCGGCTGAACTGACGATCGACATTTCAGTCAGCCGTGATGATCCATCGCGAGTACTTAAGATTGGATCACAACTTGACCCCTCGATGATCGAGGATCTTACTAATTTCCTCCAGGCAAATCTAGATGTTTTCGCTTGGGCACATTCTGATATGTGCGGAATTTCTCCCGCCATCGTGAGTCATATGTTGAACATAGACCCAAAATACGTGCCAATAAAGCAAAAAAGGAGAGGGATGGACCCAGAGAGGTCCGCCGCTCTCAGAGAGGAGGTGGACAAGCTCAAAGCCAGTGGGTTCGTCCGCGACGCCCTCTACCTTGAATGGGTATCTAATCCCGTGCTAGTGGGAAAAGCAAATAGGAAGTGGAGGACCTGTGTTGATTACTCAGACTTGAACAAATCTTGCCCTAAGGATAGTTTCCCTTTACCCAGAATTGACCAGCTGGTCGATTCAACCGCCGAGCATGAGTTATTGTCATTTATGGACGCGTACCCGGGATACAATCAAATCCTAATGCACATTCCGGATCAGGAGCACACTAGCTTTGTCACGGATGTTGGACTATTGTTATGTGGTGATGCCTTTTGGGCTGAAGAACGCTGGAGCGACTTATCAGCGCTTGGTGAATCAGATGTTTAAAGACCAAATCGGTAGGACGATGGAATTCTATGTGGATGACATGCTTGTGAAATCACGGCAGTCAAACGACCACATTCGAGACTTGGCGGAAATGTTTAATATACTCAGGTATTATGGAATGAAAATTAACCCACTGAAGTGCTCCTTTGGTGTCGCATCGGGAAAGTTTTTGGGTTTTATTGTCAATGCACGAGGAATTGAAGCTAACGCAGAAAAGATTCAGGCTATTCGAGACATTCGAGTACCCAGAACTATAAAGCAAGTACAAAGCCTGAACGGAAAAGTGGCCGCGCTGAGTCGATTCATATCCAGAGCAACTGACAAGTGCATTCCTTTCTTCGATGTAATAAAGAAAGGGAAGAGAAATTTTGAATGGACACCCAACTGCGAGGACGCATTTCGAGCTCTGGTAAGACATCTGGAAAGTCCCCCGATGCTGTCGAAGCCTATAGACCACGAAGTATTATATGTATACTTGGTCGTATCTCAAGATGCCATCAGTACGGCTTTGGTTCGCGAGGAGGACCGAGTTCAAAAGCCGGTGTACTATGTTAGTAAACGTTTAATGGGGGCCGAAAGAAATTATCCTAAAATTGAGAAGCTAGCCTACTGATTGGTGATTGCATCACGCAAGCTTCGTCCGTACTTTCAAGCACACTCATCGGTGTTTATACCGATCAACCTCTATGACAGGTGCTCCAGCGACCAGAAACCTCTGGAAGGTTGTTAAAGTGGAACATCGAGTTAAGTCAATTTGATATTACCTACCTGCCGCGGAGAGCTATCCAAGGACAGGCGTTAGCAGACTTTATTGCAGAATTCACAATACCTGTCGAGCAAAGTAATGAAGGCATTACTCCCCCCATTCGATGGAAGTTATACACCGATGGGGCGTCAAATGACCGTTGTTCCGGAGCCGGTGTTATTCTTGTGACCCCTGAAAACCGATCTATCTGTTATGCTTTGTAGCTTGATTTCCTAGCCACGAATAACGAAGCAGAGTACGAAGCATTGCTCGATGGCTTAAAACTTGTCAGGGAGCTTGGAATAAAAATGATTGAGATCTTTTGTGACTCTTAATTGGTGGTGTACCAAGTGCGGGGAGATTATCAAGCAAAGGGGCAAAGGCTTGCTCCATACCTCGCTCGGGTTCAAGAACTTTTGGCAGACCTTGAATATTATGATATTTCGCATGTACCACGTGAACAAAACAGGGAAGCCGATTCATTAGCAAAATTCGCAAGTACTGGCGATGCACAACAGATGGGCTTAGTTCCTATTGAAGTTTTGCAATTTCCAAGTATAAACAAGATGGAAATAGACTTTCTGCTATAAGCAGAGGTTGAAAAGGAGTCATGGATAACCCCATTCGAGCTGTACCTGTTACACGGAGCTTTGCCTGAAAAAGGGAACGAAAGACGACAATTCATTCGCAAAGCTTCAAGATATGTGATGCAGGGCGGAATAATGTATCGAAAAGGGTTCTCGGTTCCATTACTTCGTTGCATCGCCCACGACGAGATAAAACGGGTCTTGAAAGAAGTTCATGAGGGAAAATGTAGCGACCATACTGGGGGGCAGACACTAGCAAAAAAGATCCTCCGCTATGGATGCTATTGGCCCACTGTAAATCGGGATGCTGCAGACTACGTAAGAAAATGCGACAAATGTCAAAAGTTTTCGAAAATCCCGAGAGCTCCACCAGCGGAACTCACACAAATGGTTAGTTCCTGGCCATTTGCGATTTGGGGGATCGATATAATCGGTTCCTTACCAATTTCCAAAGGTGGTTCAAAATATGCAATTATTGCAGTCGATTACTTTACTAAATGGGCGGAAGCGAAGCCTCTAGCCACGATCACCACTAAAAAAGTAATAATTTCATTATACGAAACATTATATGCCATTTTGGCCTCCCATGGACTATCATCATGGAAAATGGAACTCAATTTGAAAGTAGAGAGTTCAAAGAATTTTGCCAAAAGAATCACTTTGAGAAAAGGTTTTCGGCAGTCGCTCACCCTAAAGCGAATGGACAAGTGGAAGCCATAAATAAAATAATCAAGTTAATATTAAAGAAGCGATTGGAGAAGGCTAGAGGCAAGTGGGTGGATGAGCTTCCGACGGCGCTCTGGGCTTACAGAACCACCCACAAGTCCGCGACTGGCCATACTCCATTCACCTTGGCATACGGCACCGAAGCTGTGATACCCGTGGAGCTTGAAGTTCCTTCTTATCGGGTAACTTATTATGATCTCAAGACGAATCAGAATCTCCTATTGGAATCATTGGACTTTGTTGACGAAAAGCGTGAAGAAGCTGATTTAAGAGCAGCTGCACATAGGCACCGAGTTTCTCGATATTATAATGAAAAAGTTCGACTGAGAATTTTCAATGTGGGTGATCTCGTTTTGAAACGGGTTTTTCCGACTCCATCACATCTGAATCCCACATGGGAAGGTCCATATGTCATCGAACGGAGGCTTGGGGAAGGAACTTTCAAGCTAGCGACCGTAGATGGCGTGTGTAACAACCCGTATATTTGGACCATTTAAATTGACAATAATCCACACATGTCAACTTAAATAGGGCAAAACACGAATCATTAATGGAGTATATGTATATAAATGAGAATCATCACAGAATCACAGAAAATACAACATAACAGAATAGTGCAGCGGAATTACAACAATGTCATAATAGTAGTTCATGAAGCTACTAAGTAAATACAACAATGTCACAAGCAGATAGTGAAAAGAAATACATAGATGTCTGATACAATAACAAAATAGAATGGAGCAATACTGATAAAGATAAATGATGGTCTTCAAGTCTTCAGCTCCAAATAAGCAGCAGTAGCAATCCTCAGTCTGATCCGAGCATATGCACAAACAAACACTCGAATCAGGACATATATTCTTATACAGATAATATGGTTAAAAATTTGAAATAACAATAACTCAAAGATGATTGGAATAAGCATCTTTCAGGATCCGATAAACTATCTATATATAGTAGAGTACGATAAGTAGATAATGTCTATCAATAATATAAAGATATCAAAAATAGTGTTAAGTCATGGCCCATTCCACCCTTAACACATTTTTATTCCCAAAAGCATATACAAGACCGTAGTTTCCCCAAAACCGGAAGTCACCAGAGGGCAATCCATATACTAAAGGTACAAATCAAAATCGTAGTGGTCGCGCATAAATGGAATACAAGTATGACAAGGCACATGAGGCTATACCCAAGGTAGTGATACTACCGTTCGCCTGATCCGAACTGGTGAGAACGCAACGCCGCAGCGCCCGCAACACCGTGAAACAACACTCCCAAATCAAGGGTGCGCACCAATCAATCACAAAGTAAAAGAATAGTTTACGAAGAAGTGTGTCCACTTGAGGTAGCTAATCCTCCATTGGCCCGGCACAGCTCCTGTTTTAGTCATTTCCAATTTGACACAAGTGTCAAGGCTATCCATTATCGTTCACTTTCTTCAATCATCAACGTTCGTCAATCCAACCACTTCATTCTGGATCATCACTTCGCGTATAGTTATTAAAGTGGTTTCCGGTTTAGACAGTGAGTATGTCCCAAACCGATTCCGGTTCCTTTAATAACTTTCGTGATTATAACACCGATTGGTCGTTAATATATTTCAAAACCAAAACAATTTCAATTTCAATTGGAGTTCGTAAATCGACAATTCGTTAGTCTTTCGAAATCAATTTCCAAAATTATGTTTCAAACTTTCCAATTTCAATTTCAACATTTCTATAATTCAATTTCAAAGTTTCAATTAAAACAATTCAAATATTCATTGCATTTCGTATATAAGTTCATTCCAAAATCGTTTAACTAATTTAACGTTCAAATCGATTTAAATCTATTATCGCTTTCATTCGATATTCATTAAATTAATTTATCATTAATAAATTTCAATTCAATTTCCAATTCATTACGTTACTTCTTAAGTTCATTTTCATTATCAAAGTTTCAACTTATTTACAATTACATTTGTCGAATCCAATTCCTTTTTAATTTCAAGTCTTTCATTTGTTTTGATAAAACGCATTCTATCTCTTATCAAAGATATTCCTTCCAAATTTCAAACTTAGTTAAAACTTATTTTCACTTGTTCAAAAATTTCAATTACTCTTAATAAAGATATTCAATTCAATTTTTAATTTGGAATTCGACCTCATCAAATTTCAATAATTTCAAATCTTAATTATTTATTATTCAAACTCATTCATTAATGATTCCAAACTTAATTATTCATAAATTCAAAATTTAATTATTAATTATTTCAAACCTCGTTATTAATAATTTCACACTTAACTATTAATAATTTCAAAAGTTAATTTATTAATAATTTTCAAAACTCTTATTAATTATTTCAAAAATTAATTATCAAATAATTCTAAGTTTAATTATTAAATAATTAAATTTTAAACAATATTCTTTTGTCAATTACTACTTTAATATTCGTTCCAAATTCAAATATTCACATTTACATTCATTTCAATTTAAATTCCAAATTATTCAAAACTTTGTTATTCGTCAAATAAACTTTATTTTTATTTAAATCAAAACATTTGGCCAATCGGGTTTTATTTTCATTTTCTATCCTAAGTCAAAATTGTTTGGGTATTTATCATTTCAACCCGATTCCATTTAAATTCAAAATCAAAACATACAAAGGGAACTTGCAGTGTGATAGTTGGGATGGTGTCAAAGTAAATAAACAAGCAATAGCATCCATTCACAACAATTCAACAATTTCAAATAACCCCGAAATAATCGTATTTATTTACGCCAATTAATATAACTATTTCTAGAATCTACTCTATCATTACAAGTAGATTAAAGATTATAACAATTCGGTTTCACTTGTCGTTCAATTTCAATTACAATAGTTAATTCAATACGTTCAAGAGTCCAAAATGAAATTTATCAATTTCTACGTGTCAATTAACTTAACAATTTAAAGGTTCAATTTAACTAATCAATATTTATCATATAAAGGTGTCAAGTTAACAATCAAAATTTGACATATATAATTCATTTAAATCGTTAACCATCCTATATCCAATTTTTAACTTGCAATTAATTTATCACTTAACAATAACAATTTACATCCAATTCAACATCGCATAGCAGTCATTTATCAATTCAAACTTGTATAAGAATATAGTCGTGAAAATTAATTCACCTTCCGTGGATAAGAATTTAGACGGCGAAGCACGAAGAAGCAGAAAAGAGATGGTACAGCACAAACAACGGACACTGTAATATCGACAAAAGCAAACGATATTAATACAATGAACGTTGGTATATAATTTATAGATTTATATAAATGGGCTTACCGACGACGGAGAAAAAGAACAAAAGCTGGAGATTGACGATGCTGCAAAAGGCGTTCAAACGGACGTTTCTGCACACAACGAAAAGAAAAATCAGTTACACTTTTGGTAACCGGAATAGATATTCGCGAACAATATCTATAGCAACAGTGCAACTGTTCATATAATTTTTTTTTTTCTTTCCCTTTTTTTTTTATATGTACGAAGCCTGCAACACACAATTTGCAAACCGAGACTCAAAACACCCACTCCCATCCTTCCCTTCAGGCTGCAACCTCCCACACACGTAACTTTATATCTTTTTTTTTTAAACAGCCGAGACTTCCTCACGTATGACTCATACAACTTCACGCACATGCGTTTACACCTTGTACACGCATCATACATGCACACATTCCGCCCCATACACGCACACCAAATACAGTACACACACGCAATAACGCACGCACTCGAGGTTAAAGCAAAGCCGGAGCGTGGCGATTGGTTGGACAGTGCGTCAGGGGGTGGAGGACTGGGAGAGGTGATGAGTGCTGGTGGTAGACGGAATATAGGCGGTCAAGGAAATGCGAAGGATGGGTGGGGTGATGGCGTGAGGCTGCGAGGGCTGGAGGGTGTGGACGTGATGACTGAGCGGCAGTGGTCAGGGAGTGGCGGAGCTGGTTTTGGCAGGGAGGCGGCTAAGGCAGTGGTGTGGAGGGTTGGCCGGGGACAATGGTGCTTAGTTGGTGGGCAGTGAGTCGTATAGGCGGTCTGGGCGCGAAGTGCAGGCGGTGGCTGGTAGCGGTGTGACGGGGTGGCGTGTTGAGGCGGTTGGGTGCTGGTAGGTGGGTCGGAGGTGCAGGTTCGTGGTGGTTTCTGGTTGATGGAGACGTTTGCGAGGTGAAGTGGAGCATCGGTCAGGGTCAGCGCGTGGTGGATGGGCTGGAAGTAACTGGACTTGGAAGTGGTTTCACACGTTTGCTTTGTGGACATTTTTTTTTAGTGGACAAGCAATCACAGAAAAGAAGAAATGGAGATAAGGGGAAGAGAAGAAAACAGAGAGGAAGGTGTATAAAATTTACCTGTAGCACTTTGAAAATGAATGGATACGTTTGTTACTTTTCATTTTATAATTTATGTACAGTGGAATTTGCATTGAAAGGTCACGTTCATTCCCATTCCCTACCTATCCACTAGTACTAGCTACCCACTACCTCATTAATTACCAGCCGATTCATGATTCAACATTTCGTTTGTAAACGGCTGACAAAAAATTTTGGGCTGCCCATTTTTATTTAACCGGTTCGACCGGAACCGATAAATTGACACGACGGATGATGTCGGACTTCGATTCGCGCAAATAAATATACCTTTATGATCAGTGTGACGATGCGCTTCCAACGGTACACAGATTATTGCGATACGATGATTTTATAAAATTTGCATTTACGCCGCTTAAATTGTACGATTTGCAAAACAATTTAAATGGAGCAGGCGATGACAGTTTTAGACGAAACGAATTACAAAATCTTGATCAGAATAATTTTTACAACATAACTGTGTAAAAATATTTGGGTTTGGAAGATAAATTTTACGCAGCTTTATATGGACTGATATACAGTAAAACGCGAACGGATTTTTCTGTAATATTTTTCAACGAAACTTTTTCTATGTCCATTTCTAACTAGACGTATGTCATAAATAAAGTTTGGACGTAAATTGAGATCGTTTATAATTCCAAAATTTTTATTGAAACGATGAATTTAAAATTTAAAATTGGGTCGAAAATTTAGGGTCGTTACAATCTCCCCCACTCAAAACTTTTCGTCCTCGAAAAGGAACGAGACGAGTGAAGTAGGAATGAAATAAGTAGAAAAGTCAAGATAGATTTCGAGAATTTTGGATGATACCTGAAATTAATAGTTCGGGGTTTGAATCCCGAATACTATCCTCAGTTTCCCATGTGCAATCTCGCTCATCTGTGCTCCACTGTACTTTGACGAGATTTACCGACTTCCTTCTAAGTTGCTTTGTCTCACGATCAACTATCCGAAGCGGCTTCCGCTCAATAGTCAAGTCTGGCTCAATAACTATCTCATCCAACTGAGCAGTAGGAATGGTCATAGATGGATCGTGTACAACCTTGCGAAGATATGAGACGTGGAACACGTTGTGCACACCGGCGAACTTCTCTGGTAATGCAACTCTATAGGCCAAAGTTCCAACCCTTTCCGTAATCTCAAATGGGCCAACAAATCTAGGGGCAAGCTTTCCCTTCCTCCCAAATCGAATAACATTCTTCAAAGGCGACACTTTCAAAAATACTTTGTCTCCTACACTGAATTCGAGATCTCTTCTCCTTTTGTCAGCATAGCTTTTCTGTTTATCCTGTGCCGTCTTTATCTTCTCCCTAATTTCTTCGACTTTTTTAGAAGCTTCCATAATCATTTCTGGTCCAAGCACTAATCGATCTCCAGACTCAATCCAACAAGCTGGCGATTTGCACGGCCGTCCATATAAGGCTTCGAACGGTGCCATACCAATGCTTGCCTGGTTTATAAAGGATAATTAATTCAAATTCAAATATACTTATTCAAATTTGAAATTCAAATTCTTTACCTGGTAACTATTATTATAAGTGAATTCAACCAAGTGAAGATGGTCTTCCCAAGATCCACCAAAGTCAATAATACAAGCCCGGAGAAGGTCTTCCAAAATCTGATTCACCCTCTCAGTTTGGCCATCTGTCTGAGGATGATATGCTGTGCTCAGATTCAGTTTGGTGCCCAAGGTATCCTGAAATGCCTTCCAGAATTTACTGGTGAAAATAGGATCTCGATCGCATACAATACTAGATGGTACACCATGAAGTTTAACAACTTCCCTCATGTATATCTCGGCCAAACTAGAAGCTGTACGAGTGGTCTTGACTGGAATAAAGTGAGCGGACTTCGTCAGTCTGTCGACAATCACCCATATACTTTCGTTACCCCTTCTAGTCCTTGGCAGCCCATCAATAAAGTCCATAGAAATCTGCTCCCATTTCCAACCTGGAATCTCTAGCGGTTGGAGCAATCCTGCTGTCTTTCTGTGATCAGCTTTAACTTGTTGGCAAGTGGTGCACCTGCTAACATAGGTAGAAATATCGCGCTTCATCCCACTCCACCAATATAACTTCTTCATATTCTGGTACATTTTAGTGACACCGGGATGAAATGAAAGTGAAGACTTATGGTTTTCTCTCAGCACTTCCTGTCTAAGACCATCAACATTAGGAACACAAATTCGATTATCAATCCTCAAGATTCCATTACTATCAACATGTGCTCCCACTTTACTATCAGCATTTTCAACTCTGCCCAGAACTATTTCTTTGATGCGATAAAGTAAAGTGTCCTCATACTGCTTGGCTATAATACGATCCATAAGAGCTGGGGAGACGGAAAGCTGGAATAACATTCCTTCAACAAGATTACAACATATCATAGCTTGGTTTCTACTCAAAGCATCGGCTACAGCATTTGCTTTCCCCGGAGTGTAGTTAATATCAAGATCATATGCAGCTAGAAATTCGAGCCATCGGACTTGTCTCTGATTCAAATCCTTTTGCGAGAAGATATATCTCAATGACTTATGGTCAGTGAATAACTCGAATTTTACTCCCAATAGATAGTGCCTCCATAGCTTAAGAGCAAATACAACCGCAAGAAGCTCTAAATCGTGGGTGGCGTAGTTTGCCTCATGGGTCCTTAACTGACGACCAGCATAGGCAATAACTTTTCCTTCCTGCATTAAAACAGCTCCAAGTCCATCTCGACAAGCATCTGTATATATAGTCAATCCTTCGCTACCATCAATAACTGTAAGAACCGGGGCAGAGGTCAACTTCCGCTTCATCTTATTGAAAGCTGCTTCACACTTTTCGCTCTAAATAAATTTCACATTCTTTCTGGTCAGTGCGGTAAGTGGTGCGGCAATACGGGCAAAGTTTTCTATAAATCTGCGGTAATAGCCGGCCAAACCCAAGAAACTGCGGATGTCTGTAGGAGTTTTGGGAGTCTCCCAATCCTGCAAATTCCAACGATTCGAATTAAGAAATTGATAAGTTGTTTTGATAGAATTGATAAGTAAGAATAGAACTTACATTGATTACGGCGATCTTAGCTGGATCGACCGAAATCCCATTCTCTGAAACAATATGGCCAAGAAATCGAACTTCATCCTTCCAAAAGTGACATTTTGAAAACTTGGCTTTAAGCTGATGGCTGCGTAGAGTTTCAAGAACAAAAGCCAAATGCGACCTATGCTCTTCCTCATCCTTAGAGAAGACGAGAATGTCATCGATGAAAACAAGAACAAACTTGTTAAGGACATCCCGGAAAACTCTATTCATCAAATCGACGAAATAAGCTGGAGCATTAGTAAGACCGAACGGCATAACCAGCCATTCAAAGAAACCAGTCTCAGTGCGGAATGCTGTCTTAGGAATACTCTCCTCGGCAATTCTGAGTTGGTGAAAGCCAGTAGCCAGATCGAGTTGAGAGAATACTTTAGCTCCATGGAGCTGGTCGAAGAGATCGTTGATGCGGGGTATCGGATATCTGTTCTTGTGGGTGAGCTTGTTCAGCTCTCTATAGTCCACACACATTCTGAGTGAACCATCAGATTTTGTGACGAATACCACTACAGCACCCCATTCTGAATGACTTCGCCAAATCAAGCCTTTAGAAAATAAATCTTCAATTTGAACATTCAACTCTCCCTTTTCTTTAGGAGCCATTCTCCGAGGAGGGAGAATTACTGGTCGGGCACCAGGAATAAGGTCAATGCGGAATTCGATTTCCCGCGGTGGTTGTAGAGAATTGACTTCTCCAAATACATCAGAAAAGAATTGAACAACTGGAGTAGAGCTTAGTTCATTTGGATGGGATTCAAGTGAAAATATAAAACTCCCAGCATACTCTTGAGGTGATTTGCCTTTAATAACCAAAGGCATACTCTTGTCATCGATGAGAGAGACTGTTCGAGCTTTGCATGAGATATTGGCTTCGAACTTCCGTAGCCAATCAATGCCTAATAGTATATCGAACGCCTCGAATCCAAGAACATAGAAATCCCAAGTGAAGTGGTGAATGCCATGCATAAGAGTGACATATTTACAAACCCTTTTAAGGTTAGCGGGCCCTCCAATAGGGTTTGATACACATAAGAAGGTAGATGAAAGAATGGGTTCCAAACCAAGTTTATTGCACAAATCAATAGATATGAAACTATGTGTTGCTCCGGTATCAAATAGAACTTTAACTGGCAAAGTATACAACATAAAAATACCCTGTAATGTACCTTGGTTACCAGTAGGAGCAGGTGGGGTAGGTGGATCATGGGTGGAAGAAGTCATAGCAAATACCCCGGTCGTCTTTCCCTTTTTGTACATAGGACAATCCCTCTTGAAATGGCCTGGCTGCAGACATACGTGACAGAGGTCGTTCCTGGTATTCTGAGGAGGCGGAACAGCGGCACTAGCAGAGGTTGGACAACTGCTGGCGT
This sequence comes from Allium fistulosum, assembly GCA_030737815.1. NCBI lineage: Eukaryota > Viridiplantae > Streptophyta > Magnoliopsida > Asparagales > Amaryllidaceae > Allium > Allium fistulosum. The sequence goes on along the minus strand of CM060905.1, from coordinate 1,170,026,341 downwards.
AGTGACCCCTCTGGTCGCATTTGAAACAAGTGATAGAGGATAAGTAAATAGGCTTCTTCTGAGAATAGCCAAGCCCAGATTTCTGTTGCCAATTCTTCTTCTGTTGCTCGAAATTTTGCTTCCTCTTTCCCGACTGATTAGCTGGTGTCTGAGTAACTGGGGCTTTGGGGACAGATGTTCCCTTGGGCTTTCCCTCGTATCGAAGAGCAAAATCCATCAACTCAGTGAAAGTTCCATGGACATGAGCGGTGAGGAGCTCGTAATACTCTGGGCGTGCACCATGTATGAACTTCTCGTTCTTGAGCAGAGGCGTGTCAATCAAACCAGGTCCGAACTTGGAGAGTTCGTTAAACCTCCTTTCGTACTCAGTAAAGGTCATGCTGCCCTGCTTGAGATCCATGAAAGACCGATAGAGTTGGGCCTTCCCAGCAGCTGGCATCCACTGAGCCATAAAGGACTCCCTATTACAAGTGATATGAAACGAATCAAAATTATGACGAGATAAGATAGAAATTTATTTAGTTGGAATTTAGATAGATTGCTACCTAAACTGGGCCCATGTAATAGTTTCCTCAACAGTTCGAGAAGTGACTAATTCCCACCAATCTTGTGCAGCATCCTGAAGCTGCCAAGCGGCCAACTTGCGCTTCTGAGCATCTGCGATCTCTAAGTCAGAAAAGATCCTTTCCAAACTCTTTAGCCATTGTTGTGCTTCGATAATACTCTCGGAGCCAGTAAATTTGACTCCTCCAAGCTGAGTATACTCCTTGCTAAGAGTGGAGAATCGGACTGCGGGAGCTGGAGCATGTGGACCAGGAGCATTTCCACCCCTGCCTCTAACATTTCTTCTGGTAGCCATCCTGGAATACCAAAAGTGATTTAGAATCAAAGATAGAAATTTATAGAACTTAAGGAAATTCTATTCAACGAATTCAAATAAAAAGATGAATCAAAGGAGGTGGATTCTGCAATGATTCTCCTCATTCTAGGGTATGTTCACCCTATCTCTAATGAGCTTTAAACTCCACAGGCTAAGGTTATCGGGAACCAAAGCTCTGATACCAACTGTAACAACCCGTATATTTGGACCATTTAAATTGACAATAATCCACACATGTCAACTTAAATAGGGCAAAACACGAATCATTAATGGAGTATATGTATATAAATGAGAATCATCACAGAATCACAGAAAATACAACATAACAGAATAGTGCAGCGGAATTACAACAATGTCATAATAGTAGTTCATGAAGCTACTAAGTAAATACAACAATGTCACAAGCAGATAGTGAAAAGAAATACATAGATGTCCGATACAATAACAAAATAGAATGGAGCAATACTGATAAAGATAAATGATGGTCTTCAAGTCTTCAGCTCCAAATAAGCAGCAGTAGCAATCCTCAGTCTGATCCGAGCATATGCACAAACAAACACTCGAATCAGGACATATATTCTTATACAGATAATATGGTTAAAAATTTGAAATAACAATAACTCAAAGATGATTGGAATAAGCATCTTTCAGGATCCGATAAACTATCTATATATAGTAGAGTACGATAAGTAGATAATGTCTATCAATAATATAAAGATATCAAAAATAGTGTTAAGTCATGGCCCATTCCACCCTTAACACATTTTTATTCCCAAAAGCATATACAAGACCGTAGTTTCCCCAAAACCGAAAGTCACCAGAGGGCAATCCATATACTAAAGGTACAAATCAAAATCGTAGTGGTCGCGCATAAATGGAATACAAGTATGACAAGGCACATGAGGCTATACCCAAGGTAGTGATACTACCGTTCGCCTGATCCGGACTGGTGAGAACGCAACGCCGCAGCGCCCGCAACACCGTGAAACAACACTCCCAAATCAAGGGTGCGCACCAATCAATCACAAAGTAAAAGAATAGTTTACGAAGAAGTGTGTCCACTTGAGGTAGCTAATCCTCCATTGGCCCGGCACAGCTCCTGTTTTAGTCATTTCCAATTTGACACAAGTGTCAAGGCTATCCATTATCGTTCACTTTCTTCAATCATCAACGTTCGTCAATCCAACCACTTCATTCTGGATCATCACTTCGCGTATAGTTATTAAAGTGGTTTCCGGTTTAGACAGTGAGTATGTCCCAAACCGATTCCGGTTCCTTTAATAACTTTCGTGATTATAACACCGATTGGTCGTTAATATATTTCAAAACCAAAACAATTTCAATTTCAATTGGAGTTCGTAAATCGACAATTCGTTAGTCTTTCGAAATCAATTTCCAAAATTATGTTTCAAACTTTCCAATTTCAATTTCAACATTTCTATAATTCAATTTCAAAGTTTCAATTAAAACAATTCAAATATTCATTGCATTTCGTATATAAGTTCATTCCAAAATCGTTTAACTAATTTAACGTTCAAATCGATTTAAATCTATTATCGCTTTCATTCGATATTCATTAAATTAATTTATCATTAATAAATTTCAATTCAATTTCCAATTCATTACGTTACTTCTTAAGTTCATTTTCATTATCAAAGTTTCAACTTATTTACAATTACATTTGTCGAATCCAATTCCTTTTTAATTTCAAGTCTTTCATTTGTTTTGATAAAACGCATTCTATCTCTTATCAAAGATATTCCTTCCAAATTTCAAACTTAGTTAAAACTTATTTTCACTTGTTCAAAAATTTCAATTACTCTTAATAAAGATATTCAATTCAATTTTTAATTTGGAATTCGACCTCATCAAATTTCAATAATTTCAAATCTTAATTATTTATTATTCAAACTCATTCATTAATGATTCCAAACTTAATTATTCATAAATTCAAAATTTAATTATTAATTATTTCAAACCTCGTTATTAATAATTTCACACTTAACTATTAATAATTTCAAAAGTTAATTTATTAATAATTTTCAAAACTCTTATTAATTATTTCAAAAATTAATTATCAAATAATTCTAAGTTTAATTATTAAATAATTAAATTTTAAACAATATTCTTTTGTCAATTACTACTTTAATATTCGTTCCAAATTCAAATATTCACATTTACATTCATTTCAATTTAAATTCCAAATTATTCAAAACTTTGTTATTCGTCAAATAAACTTTATTTTTATTTAAATCAAAACATTTGGCCAATCGGGTTTTATTTTCATTTTCTATCCTAAGTCAAAATTGTTTGGGTATTTATCATTTCAACCCGATTCCATTTAAATTCAAAATCAAAACATACAAAGGGAACTTGCAGTGTGATAGTTGGGATGGTGTCAAAGTAAATAAACAAGCAATAGCATCCATTCACAACAATTCAACAATTTCAAATAACCCCGAAATAATCGTATTTATTTACGCCAATTAATATAACTATTTCTAGAATCTACTCTATCATTTCAAGTAGATTAAAGATTATAACAATTCGGTTTCACTTGTCGTTCAATTTCAATTACAATAGTTAATTCAATACGTTCAAGAGTCCAAAATGAAATTTATCAATTTCTACGTGTCAATTAACTTAACAATTTAAAGGTTCAATTTAACTAATCAATATTTATCATATAAAGGTGTCAAGTTAACAATCAAAATTTGACATATATAATTCATTTAAATCGTTAACCATCCTATATCCAATTTTTAACTTGCAATTAATTTATCACTTAACAATAACAATTTACATCCAATTCAACATCGCATAGCAGTCATTTATCAATTCAAACTTGTATAAGAATATAGTCGTGAAAATTAATTCACCTTCCGTGGATAAGAATTTAGACGGCGAAGCACGAAGAAGCAGAAAAGAGACGGTACAGCACAAACAACGGACATTGTAATATCGACAAAAGCAAACGATATTAATACAATGAACGTTTGTATATAATTTATATATTTATATAAATGGGCTTACCGACGACGGAGAAAAAGAACAAAAGCTGGAGATTGACGATGCTGCAAAAGGCGTTCAAACGGACGTTTCTGCACACAACGAAAAGAAAAATCAGTTACACTTTTGGTAACCGGAATAGATATTCGCGAACAATATCTATAGCAACAGTGCTACTGTTCACATAAAATTTTTTTTCTTTCCCCTTTTTTTTTATATGTACGAAGCCTGCAACACACAATTTGCAAACCGAGACTCAAAACACCCACTCCCATCCTTCCCTTCAGGCTGCAACCTCCCACACACGTAACTTTATATCTTTTTTTTTTTAAACAGCCGAGACTTCCTCACGTATGACTCATACAACTTCACGCACATGCGTTTACACCTTGTACACGCATCATACATGCACACATTCCGCCCCATACACGCACACCAAATACAGTACACACACGCAATAACGCACGCACTCGAGGTTAAAGCAAAGCCGGAGCGTGGCGATTGGTTGGACAGTGCGTCAGGGGGTGGAGGACTGGGAGAGGTGATGAGTGCTGGTGGTAGACGGAATATAGGCGGTTAAGGAAATGCGAAGGATGGGTGGGGTGATGGCGTGAGGCTGCGAGGGCTGGAGGGTGTGGACGTGATGACTGAGCGGCAGTGGTCAGGGAGTGGCAGAGCTGGTTTTGGCAGGGAGGCGGCTAAGGCAGTGGTGTGGAGGGTTGGCCGGGGACAATGGTGCTTAGTTGGTGGGTAGTGAGTCGTATAGGCGGTCTGGGCGCGAAGTGCAGGCGGTGGCTGGTAGCGGTGTGACGGGGTGGCGTGTTGAGGCGGTTGGGTGCTGGTAGGTGGGTCGGAGGTGCAGGTTCGTGGTGGTTTCTGGTTGATGGAGACGTTTGCGAGGTGAAGTGGAGCATCGGTCAGGGTCAGTGCGTGGTGGATGGGCTGGAAGTAACTGGACTTGGAAGTGGTTTCACACGTTTGCTTTGTGGACATTTCTTTTTTTTTTAGTGGGCAAGCAATCACAGAAAAGAAGAAATGGAGATAAGGGGAAGAGAAGAAAACAGAGAGGAAGGTGTATAAAATTTACCTGTAGCACTTTGAAAATGAATGGATACGTTTGTTACTTTTCATTTTATAATTTGTGTACAGTGGAATTTGCATTGAAAGGTCACGTTCATTCCCATTCCCTACCTATCCACTAGTACTAGCTACCCACTACCTCATTAATTACCAGCCGATTCATGATTCAACATTTCATTTGTAAACGGCTGACAAAAAATTTTGGGCTGCCCATTTTTATTTAACCGGTCCGACCGGAACCGATAAATTGACACGACGGATGATGTCGGACTTCGATTCGCGCAAATAAATATACCGTTATGATCAGTGTGACGATGCGCTTCCAACGGTACACAGATTATTGCGATACGATGATTTTATAAAATTTGCATTTACGCCGCTTAAATTGTACGATTTGCAAAACAATTTAAATGGAGCAGGCGATGACAGTTTTAGACGAAACGAATTACAAAATCTTGATCAGAATAATTTTTACAACATAACTGTGTAAAAATATTTGGGTTTGGAAGATAAATTTTACGCAGCTTTATATGGACTGATATACAGTAAAACGCGAACGGATTTTTCTGTAATATTTTTCAACGAAACTTTTTCTATGTCCATTTCTAACTAGACGTATGTCATAAATAAAGTTTGGACGTAAATTGAGATCGTTTATAATTTCAAAATTTTTATTGAAACGATGAATTTAAAATTTAAAATTGGATCGAAAATTTAGGGTCGTTACAGCGTGACACTTCCTCGCGCATGGAATAGCGAGCATTTGCGTCGTTATTACACCTAGTCTATTTTCTTTCGCATTGTAGTTGCAATTATTTCCAGTGTGTCTGTTTTATTGTTTTTTTAGTTTTTGACATGTAATAGGACAATTTGGTTAGTTTCCATCTATTATGATCGATAAAGGCTTGAAGCCGTCTTTTCTATAAACTATTGATGTTTCCGTATGATACAGTCCTGTGACAAAAATTAATTACATTGCTTTGTCTAGCGTATGAATGCACACCCAAAATGAAAAATCTCTAAGTCCCCAGAGTGCGGACTAGAGTACTCTGAGTCCCCAGAGTGCGGACTATAGTATAAACAACTAAAAAAATCTCTAAGTCCTCAGAGGGCGGACAAGAGTATAAACGACTTGAAAAATCTCTAAGTCCCCAGAGTGCGGACTAGAGTACTCCGAGTCCCTAGAGTGCGGACTAGAGTATAAACGACTAAAAAAATCTCTAAGTCCCCAGAGTGCGGACTTGAGTATAAACGACTTGAAAAATCTCTAAGTCCCCAGAGTGCGGACTAGAGTACTCTGAGTCCCCAGAGTGCGGACTAAGATTGAAGCAATTCAGAAAACTCCGAGTCACATGGAAGTGAGCAAGTACTTGCCTGACCCACATGACTTTGGATTTCAAACACAAGACGGATGGTGAAGCTAATCATCGAACATCATCGAAAGAACAAAAATTTTATTCACTAATCCCAAAACAGAATTCCACTACAATTCCTCCTAAACTCGGAACTAGAAATTTATTAACATTGACTACGAAAATAAATAGAAATAATTACATGATCCGGGTAGCTACTTCTTCGACTTCTTCTCCTTCTTCAGTTTCTTTGAAGACTCCTCCCCCACGCGTTTTTTCTTGAACATTTTGCTCGCTAAAGAAGGGGTGTCAGAGGAAGAAGGAACTTCTAACGGCCTAGTCCCACCTGGAAGAATAATCTTCAAAGGCCTGTTCAGCGGGTCATCGAGTTCTACCACTTGAGGCTCGGCCTTAATTTCGGCTTTCCTTCTCCCCTCTTCAATGACATGTTCCTTCATGCTCAGTTTGAAGTGTGTCTGGAGGCGCCAGTAATTTCAACTTCATAATGTTCCTCGACGAGCGACGGATTGTCAGATTTGTCTTCATTAAGCGCCTCAATCACTTGAGCGTCAGGTCCGGGAGTCTCTTCCGCTTGAGTTTTTTCTCCCGTCTTCCCCTCCTTCTCCATGGCGGCATCACTCCTTGGAGTAGGTACGGGATCAGGATGACCTACGCGGCATCATAAGAAACAAATGTTAGAATACATTTATCACTCGCTGAAAGCAAAAACCCTTTGGACTTTGAAGGAAAAGTTATGTACCAGTCTCTGGTTGACTCTCAATTGTTCGGGGAGTCTCGCCTTCTGGGATAGGAGATAGAACGTGAATATTAAGTCCAGGATCCTCTGGATCATAGCCAATATGTTGCTCGAAGAGGTCAAGTGGTGAACGACTGGACGATAGAGTCGGGGGAGGAACCGGAGACTCGGTTCCGGATGAACCGGCAATGGCGTCATTTCCTTTTGATAAAGGGGAGTCTTTGCTGTAAAGAGCCTTCGTCGCAGACAAGTCTGAAGGCTCATTCCCCCGAATAAATTCCTTCACTAAAGCATCTTCGTCAATCTCTTCCGTTCTCAACTCCACCTTTTTGATTTTGATTAAAGTATCCCATGCTTCGGCCAAAGATTCGAGGTAACCCTCACCAAGAAATGTTAAGTCGCGATGCATGAGGACTCGGGCATTATATTCAACTATGAGCAGATCAAACATGCACTTGATTTCCTCCCTACCAGCCTCGGTAGCCGCCTCAAGGCGAGAATCGACTCCCGAGAGCGCTACTCTTTTACCCTCCTCACGGGCTTCATCTTTCAGTGCTTCGACCTTGGTGAGTTCTACATCGAGCTTTGTTTTCAGGAGTCGCGAAGCAACAATTTTGTCGCAATATCGTTGCGACTCCTCTTGAGCAGCAACCTTTTCTTCTTTCTCTTTGAGAAGTAACTCTTCCAACTCTTTGACTCGTTGAGCGAACGCATCTCTCTCCTTTTGACCAGAGTCTTTCTCTAAAGCTAAAGCGCCACAGCGTTGGACAGCTTCATCGATCTCCTTTTTGTGTGTGGCCTCCAGGCGACTCACTGCCTCTGCAGTATCTTTAGCGTTCTTCTGGGCGGCCTCAAGTTGAGATTTATATGTGGAAAGCTCTTTATCTTGGGCCCTAATGATGTCTTTGTCATGGATGGCCTCGAGCTTCAGACGATCGATTTCATGTTGGCGTTCCATAGAAACATAAGAAACTTTTTCTACCAAGTGAACAAATGCGTCGTGTTGGACATAAACATCATTGGTGCAAGCAAGGACACTCTGTTTAACATTCCCCGGAATAGGATGGATAGCTGGAAGAAATTTTAATCCGTTAAAACATATTTTTGGGAATGTCGCTTTAAGCTCGACAAGTTTCTCCGCTATCGACGGATCAGGTGCAAGAGTAGAGGTGGTTTGCTTTGTCGAAACTATGGACTTCTTATGAACCTCCAGAGACTGCCTAGTACTTGAGGAACCTGAGTGTTGGTCGCGAGGAGTTTCAGATTGTGGTCCCCTTTGACCTGATTTCTCCCTGCCTTGTTCCAGTGGAGGTGGGGGATCGTTGGAGTATGATGAGTGAGTGTGAATTTTCCTTCGAGAAGATGAATCTCAAGAGCGATAATCTCTATTGATGTCGTCACCTCTATCCCGGCATTTTCCATATCCAGAGTCTCGGTCGGAAGGATGGAAAATGGAAGAGCCATGAAGGCGGTCGAATCCATGTGAGCATCCCATATCACGTGCGCAGAAGTTAAGTGATGACAAGTTAGCAAAAATGGCATGACGGTTGAAGTTTAAGTGTAAGGTAAAGTGCGAGTGTTCGTGTGTGTCCTAGTGTTTCCCCCCAACGGACCAGTTTCTTTAGCTCTACTTATCGGAGTTTTTTCTCCTTGGTGATGGCCTTGAATGCCTTCACTGCCTCTCGCCGACGAATGAAGTTTTATGGCTTCCGGGTCGTCGAAACCATAGTTGAGCAAATCATCAGGAATTGTAAGGTCGGACAAGCCTTTCAATGAACTCTCTAAGTGTTGTGGAGACGGCTCTTTCTCCATCGATGTTATTGTCACTTTCGAAGTTCCGCCCACTACCTTCTTCCTCAACTTGTAAGTTAGTTTCTTTTTCCCTTTTGAAGGGGGAGGTGGTTCATCAGTGCTATGTGCTTCAAGTGCTGGTTCCGGAGCAGGACTTACACCCTCACCCGGAGCTTCAGCCTCCTTTATTTCACCTTCCTCGGATACATCGGTAGTCTCTCTTGTCGAAGGCACCGAAGGCCCAGCTTGCCTTTTGCCTTTATCCAAGGCAGGTTCGAGTGTGGTGGTACTACGAGGAAGACTTATCCGGCGACCTTCCGCCAACAATCCAAATCTCAAAAGCGATTCATTCGAAATGATGGATCTGATGTCCCGATCTTCCACGGGAACAGCTCGGATAGCTTCGACGGCCTCAGAGTACCCGGAGCATCTGGGACGTGGGCTGATACCTGTAAAAGTTGAGAAAGGGTTTAGAAAGAATGCACTTCCTGACTCATACGACTACTGATCTAGAAAAGGAACTTACTCCCTTCCAGCCATCTCCTCACGAAACCAAGGGGGCAGCGCACGTAAAACCACTCTTGCTTATATTGGACGAATTTGCTCCATGCCCATGTAAGGATTTGGCACTTGCTATGTGGCTCGAGGAATACAAAGGATGGGTTGTCGGATCGCCTCTTGAAATGGTAAATGTAGCGGATATCGCCAAAAGTGGGGAGCCTGAATAGAATGCTCATGAAGAGAATCCACGTGCCATATAAAAACGCGTGACTATTGGGATGTAACTGCGCTGGGGCGATCTCCATATATTGTAGCATGTCGCGGAGGAAGGAGTTGAATGGTGGCACGCTACCAACCCAGCACATAAATTTGTTGCAGGTAATATATCCGGTTAGGGGCAGGTGAGGACGATCTTGCCCTAATGGGACCCGTACATCGTCAAAAGGAATTCCATGTATCGAGCATAATCGGCGAAGGGCGCTTTTATTAATTCTCGAAGCTTGAGAATCGACAGGATTGTCTAGAAAGATTTCTACATCTAGGGCATCGGGAGCCAAGTCAACGGATGCGATCTTGGGACTCGGAATATCTTGTGCAGGAGTTGTCGATGGATTTGAAGTTCCAACCACTTCCTGTTGAGAACTCAGCCCGGGTTTATCTGAAACTGTGGCGGAGCTTGACTTTCTAGACATCTTCAATGAATGTTGAATTTGATTAAACACCTGTTTGAACTATACTTGAAAGACAATCAATAGTAGACATAATGACAAAAGTGCTCCCCCATGTGGTGTGTGGACTAGTGCAATTGTTCGAGTATAAGCATAAAAGAATTAAAAGTCGTGGAGCTGCTAGAATAAAGTTAAGCTTTGAACTGTCATCTTCGAAGACCGTCATCCCTGACCGTCTCCGATAGCCTGTCGTATGATGGTTTCAATTTTGAACTCGGCATTGGCACTGTATGTTGAAGGCTATTATTTGTTTTAATCGAGTTAAACTCAGGATTATAGTTGTTGAAACTGGGAAGTTATCAGTCCGAATTAGTTCGATATGCTTGTTTGCTTAAGTCCTTGTCCTTGTTTTTTGTCATATGATTAGGCATGGGAGGTAAGTGAATTCGGCATGGGTTATGTTCGAGTTGGAATGATTTCGACTGTCGTTGCCCACTTCAGGGCTCAATGCCGAGCGACACTCGAAACACACGGTCTAAATGCCGCTCGGCCTAAATGTCGCTCGGCCTAAGTCCATCGCTCGGCACTCTCCGTTTCGACCAACATCGCTCGGCATTTTAATTTCAAACACCTTCGCTCGACATTCTATGGTTCGACCACCTAAGCCAGATACACCGACCCACTTACTTCCTACCTCCCTAACACCACTCTCACATGAAGACTACACCGAGCCACCTACCTCGTGGTTGACTAGTTTCTACCCAAAATGCAAGTGTCGAACGCTTAATCGACAATCTAGTTCCACTTCAACGACGTAACTCCAACGCTCGGTGACCCAGCAGGAACCTACGACCTAGAAACCACCGGTGTCCTTTTCCCTTCTCCTCTCCATTCCACCAGCCTTGAAATTGATTAAAGTCGTACCAAGTTCTAGCCCTAAGACATGTTCAAACCTCGATTCGTCTTCCTCATCTACACGACTCCTACCATCCATAATCTCAAGAAAATTCACGAATTCGAATTTTGTGCTAAACTTCCTTGTTTGGAAAAACGTTTGAATGAGAAATTCTTACCTAAGAGGATGATCGAAGCTTAGTGGTCTGTTAGGTTTGAGGTTGAAAGTCGTTTAAACTTGACTTGGGGAGAAGCTATAGGGAGAGCTTACAAGATTCAGGGTAAGGAAGGAAGGTTGGAGAGGTAGCCGAAGTTCGAGGGAAAGTAAGTTACGAGTTCCTGTAGAGTCGAAGTGAAAGTAGATAAGTGATGAAGAGAAGTATTGGCTCATATAGAAAAGAGGGGAGGTGAACAGGCATCAACCGGTGGAACCGGTTGAGATATCTTAATGGCTCGGTGAGCAGTCATACCGAACGACAATTAACCTGCCGAACGTGTGGTTCGGCGCACGAAAATCGACCGAACCGCGTCAAAGACATGGCGCGGTGAAGGACTCAAACATGGTTCGGCATTCTGGAGATCGTAAGAATCAACTGTTGAGAAGTTGGAGCAAGGTTTTAAAGAAAAACGTGGATTGCTCATTGATTCAAAGCACATCATGTTGGCTCACACGATACGCTTTGGAGGGAAAATGTTACCCAGATTGATTGGCTCGGCTACAAAAGACTAGCTATAGAAGTTGGTTTGAACGGCTCGGCCTGGATGTCGTTCGGCATGGACACACGGCTCGGCCTGGGTGTTGTTCGGCATAGACACGCGGCTCAGCCTGAATGTCGTTCGGCATAGACACATGGCTCGGCCTGGGTGTCGTTCGGCATAGATGTATGGCTCGGCCTGGATGTCGTTTGACATAGACGTATGGCTCGGCCTGGATGTCATTCGGCATAGACGTATGGCTCGTCCTGGTTGTCGTTCGGCATATATCGCTCGTCGTCCCTCACTCGGCAAGCTCACTGCAAGGTAAGGGCGATTGACACAATTTCGCTTCGGGTCAACTCATTACTTGCTTCAGTTCTCTTGAGGGCTTACTTCGAGTCACTTGATGATGGACCAAACAATTCTCGACCGGCATTCCTCGCTCGGCATAACTCGTTCGGCATGCTTGGCTCGGTGCGCAGGAGTCACCTACTGTGGGCCGAGATACCTTGTTCCTTGGCCCGTGAAGGAAGTCCAGCCTAACTTCGTCTATAAATAGAGAGGCAGGGGCGTACTGAAAGTAGACCTTTTTAGGAGAACTCCAGGGAAACTCTGCCATTTTTTATACTCTCCTCTTTTAGATTAAAACTGGTATTCAAGTGGTTTGTTTACAAATTGTATATGTATTCAAGTGATTGGAAAAGTAATAAAGATTCTATTCAAAGTGGACGTAGGTAATTACGCTGAACCACTATAATTCTGGTGTTCTCATTTCTGTTGTTCTTTCGGCACTCAATTGCGTTATTTCTCTTTTTTAATTTACTTTCTTCATTAATCTCTCTACATAACTCTATTCAATGGTGTTAGTGACTAATTTTGGTGCTAATAATTAGCACTTAGCGATTCAGATAATAAACTGGTTTTTGTGAACTAAACTTAATCAATCGAATAACTTAAAAATGTGAATTTTTAGAGATAAATAAATTAAGACTCGAGACCATTTTTGCTGGGCCCGAATTTCAAATAAATTGAAAACCCAGTTTCATTGAGGTACGGATCATTGGTATTGGTAATATGTAATAAACATAAGTATATCGGAGAGCTATCTACATAAACTCACAATAGAATATGGAAAAAATATAATAGAACATATATACCGACTAAGGATACTACTTTGGAATCAATATTATTCCTTGGATATCTAGTTGCCTTGTCAGTGCCAAGCACGAATGAGAAGACTTCTCCATCAACCATTTCTGTCATGCTCCAGTATCCCGTCCCTCTAAAACTATCATGTAGGTTGTAATGAGGAGGGGTCAGAATAACGTTTCGGTGATTGGAAATTATATACTTTATCTATAACACTAGTTTATGTCGGTTGATTTCTATTTAAGTGTTATGTCTATAACACTAGTTTATGGGTGTGGATATTACACCATAAACTAACGTTCAAATGTCAAATCTTTCAATGTTATACAAGTCTCATTTCCACAATTGCATTATTACCATAAATCCAGTACTCCAAAATCAAATCAATAGACTTGTATGTAGAATCCAACTCCAACTTATTTTATATTAAAATAATGGAATAAAACAATAATAATGTTAACTTACAATTTGATTAATTTTACGGTCTATTCAACTTCCTTTTACATGAAATTAAATAAGGGAATTTCTATTCCATTTGTAGAAATAGGCAGTGCGAACTATGAATAAGACTCCATACCTTACACACCATTTCTTAATCAAATTCCCTAATCAGATCCAAAGAAAAAGAATAAGAAGTAGAATAGAAGGTAAACACATACACTGCAAAATCCACACAAACTCCATTATTTTATTACAAAACAATTAAGATTCCAACTAAGAATTGACATGTCGCTTTGGAGGGATTTTGAGGATTTTTAATGTGATGCTTTCGTAAACCAAAACTCCCCAAGGCATAAGTCAAATCCAAACTACGCTATTCAATTACTAAAATTGAAAAACTAAAATTTCCACTCACAATATGTCCTTAGCTTTGCATCCTTCTTGGATTTGACACGCCTACAATAATCTCCTTCAAATCTCTTCTTTTTGATATATTCAACAAGGGATTAGTATATATGTAGATTCAGAAAATCAGAGGTTTGGAGGAGAAGAAGTTTGGAAAATAAATAATAAACAAATATATATATATATATATATATATGATTTTTTACCTAAAACCCTAATGGAGTTTTCTGAATCTATGAAGAGACGAACTGATAGAGCTTCGCTAGTGTTCCTAAAATATTTTCTAAATAAAAGTGAAGGGGCTAGGCTCTTATTTATAGTGGTTGGAATGCATCAGATCCATTTGATGAAGGTTGTTTAAAAATAAAAAAATCTAGTACGTTAAAATAACAATAACCCTAGCCGCCACATATAGGCAGCAGTCGACTACCACTTTCCACCGGTCGACCGCTAGTGATCGATCGGTCGTGGTCAGAGGGTCGACCTCTTCCCTATTTTGGGAACTTTAAAATTGCTTCCATTGTTAATTTATTTTCTACCATAATTGTTATTTAACGTTAAGGTTAATTTTAACGTTTACTTAACCCTCAAGTATAATTACCATTAACTTTTAAATTTCAAATTTGGGAATTAATTATCTATTTAAATTTGAAATTTAAATTGTTTTAAATTCGAAAACTTCAAACGCCCATAATTTATTCGTTTGAGCTTCGTTTTTAGCATATTATATATGAAAATTATAATGCCCCATCTTAAGAACCACACTAACAAAGGATGGTACAAAGTAATATCGTCTGTTAGTGCAGAGAATAAGGCTAGTTAGAAGCGACCATCCATGAATATTGCTTTAAACGAGTATTAATATGTCAAATTGAGTAATAATTTTTTTCTTTTCAAGTGGATTCGACGTATACAATCTATGCTTAAAATAACATTACTTGGCTATAATATTTGCTTAGAACAACATAGATATCACAAAACATAGAATCACAGAAGGCTTAGTAAAATATACATATGTTACAAATTGAAAGAATAAATATGTACATAAATACAAAAGATTGTCTACAAAATAGTGGTCATGAAAGTTATACTCAATACATATACATGACTACACAAAATGATGTACATACACAAGGAATCATAAACTTGATATACAAAAAGGGTACAAAAATCACATAAGGTAAGTAAAAAAGACGGGATCATGGAAGGCAAGTTGCACTAATCATCTCTAATGGTCATCGGAATAAACCTGAAATAACTCGGTTTGACCCGAGTATTACTATTTAAAATAATAAACAGATTAATCTTGTACTAATTAAATCAGTAAGGTGGCATAAGCATAATAAATGATAAATAACAACATAATCAATTCTCTAAGTTATATAAGATCAAACATTATAACGGTAACTCATAGGGAATGATCCCCAAATCTGGAAATAGCCACAAAGAAGAGAATGGCATAAGTAGGACAAAGATCACCAATTTTCCAAAATTCCAAAACTCTATAATGCTCAATTAAATGGCATTCACAACTCAAATATCACCAAATCACGAATAAAGCCCTTTATAGGAAAAATAGAATTATGGTGAAATCCTAAATCAAAACTCAATGATTAAATCAATAAACACAAAAATGGAGCCAATCCCAAAGACGAGTCGATACTAGTCACTTATGTATGCCACTATGAGTTACAATCCTCTCTAGGATAGAAGTACAGTCCCTTCTCGAAAAGAGGTATGGTCCCCTCTCGGATAGAGGTACGGTCTCCTCTCAAACACCCAAAGATGAACCCGAAGGTTACGCCAGACACAGATGAGGCACTGTCCCTTCATGGATAAACTGGAGACATACCCGAAGGTAACGTATAAATGAAGACGGACCCGAAGAGATGAGCACGAGACTATGTCTAACCCTAAAGGCGAGCATGAAGGCTACACCGAACACAGATGAGGTACTATCCCTTCATGGACAAACTGAAGACGTACCCAAAGGTAACGCCTAACTGGAAGTGTCACTTAATATGGTTAGTAACTAAATGGGTTTCGCCAAAGCGTCGCATACCATTCGTTGAACTTCAACTATTTACTAAGGGATCATAAACTCAACTTAGGTAAAACACAAAAATAATATGTTAAAAACGTTTAATCGGGCGAATCTGAAAATTAACCGACAAAGTAATCGCAACCGTTCCATACCACTTGTTTAACTAAACCATTAAATTCATTCTCATCCGATCAAGTTCGTGGAATTTTTATATAGAATAATTTGCTTCTAAATATCTTCTTTGAAAACATTAGTTTATAGACTAAAATAGATGTTAGAAAATATTATTCAATATATATATATATATAAGAAATTATGAAATCAAGTTTATAAAACAATTTGAATGTACTAGTATACATATATATGTGTGTGTGTAAAATCTTTCCCAAAGTCATTCTTTAACTAATATATGTATTTCCAAAACCATTTGTAATATATATAGGAAAACACTTTGGTTTTAAAAATATTTCTTTTGAAAACTAGTTCGAAATCATTGCAATAAAACAGTGTATCGAGCTATATCCATAGAGCTATTTTTATGGAAAATATTTATCAAAATGAAAGCATCAAATTCAAGATTCAAAAGCTCAGAAATAATATTAGAAATCATCAGAAAATAGGTATCAAAAGCATGCCCAAAACACCAAAATTCAACCTGGCAAACAACAGGAATAAGAGTAGAAAGGAGGAGTGTTCATTGGCACGACTAGAAACACTCCCAGGCCAGTGACGAAATGTGTAGTTCGACCCTTTACACCCTAAAATTTTGCAGAAATCAAAACATGAAAGTTTTAGATAAAGTCAAAGATTTCCAACAAGAAAAAGATCATCAAATTCAGACTTACGGTCCAAAATTTATGATCAAATTAATTTTAAGGTTTAAATGTATTAATCATGTCTTTTATTCTCAGGCCAGCAATAAAGAAATGCAATTTCGACCATTTAAACCTCCAAATTTTGCAAAACTCAAACATGAAAGTTGTAAATAAAATTCTAGGCTTTACAGCAAAAAAATGATTACCAAATTTAGACTTATGGTTCAAAAGTATTGGTCGAAATAATTTTCATGTTCGAATTACTTAATTTCTGTTTCATTCTCAGTGTAGCGAAACAAAACACAATTTTCGACCATTATAATCTTAGAATTTTACATTAAATCAAAACACTGAACTTGTAGATCAAAGCATAAGATTTTTAGAAAATAAAATTATCAAATTCCGACGAGAAGCGAGAAAGATATGGCGATAATGCTAACTATGATTATCTTAGGGATTGAATTAACAGCCAAAACATTCATAATCAACAACCATTCAAAATTCCACCCCCATCCACCATTTAACACATGAATATAAATCAGTGCAGGAGATGAGCTAAACTCACATGAAATTCAAAGATTTACAACCTGATGAAAATCCATTAAAACTTGTTTCTCTCAGCTTCTAGTTCTAACAATACATGTAAGAAGAGAATTGGCACAAGGAATCAATTATAAAAACCAGTGAATCAAACCATTTCAGAAATGAGTATAAATTTGTGATTGAATACCTGAATTAATTTCCTATTAATTCTAGTAATTTAATACTCTAATTGTTGAGGGGTTTGCAAAGTTTTAGTCTAGGGTTTGCAAAGAGGAATGAGAAGCAGGAGTTCTATATTCTAGAGTGAGAAGGATATAATGAACGTACAGTCCATTCTCTAAGATATTTCATCTCAACTAAATGGGTTAGGCCCAAAATTATCGTATTTTAGTTAATTATGACAGAGTGTAGTCTTATATTTACATTCCTAAACAATCAAACCTTAATTCTACAGTTATGAACATAAATGGAGCAACATTGGTTATTCACTAATACACATAAATGCAAAACAATTAATTTTGCATACTTTAATTAATCACAATGAATGGTCATATATTTTGAGATTTAAATTTAACTAAAAGATTTTATTCTCATTGATTTTAATTAATAGCAACAAATATCTTCTATTACGAATTTGCTTCTGCAAAGTCCAAACTTAACAATGACAATAGTTAGATACAACATAAGTTAAGTTATGGAATACAAATTAAACAATATGAATGTTACAGGTCCCAAATTCAAATTTTACCTGTACTTAATCAAATTACACCAACTCCTTTGATATTAAATTTTAGATTATTATTTATTTTATTGAAGGGGATAAAAACTCAGGGTTGTCACAAAAACCCCACTTAAAGAAATTACATCCTCGCAATTCCATCTCAGAGTGAAGCCTATAACTTAACATAAGTATTACTATGAATATTTCGTTCATTTTCAATAAATACTATTGTATTTAAAGTTTCAAAATCTTTTAATTACCGCCAAAAATTTTAAATCCCCAATTTACCAATCACCTTTAAAATTATAGGTGAATTAAGATTTTTTTTTTTGAAAATTACAGGTTCATAAAATTAAACACCTTTTAATGAAAATTAATCATGCAAGCTAAACTTCTTTCAATAAAATTTTCCATACTTTCCAAAATATATTTTTCTGAAATTTTATTCTTTTAGATTTTCTTCTTCATTCTCTATTTTAAATAAGTTTCACTAACATAACAGATTCTTTGACTTTGTAAACGAATTTACAAAATACTCTTTCCTTTAAATGTTATCTTATTTTCTACCTCGAAAATAGTGTATCCAAATATTTTACACCCTTTTTTAAAACATAACAACACCTTATCCAAACCATTTAAGGTGTTTCACTTGTTTACTATTCTTTTAATAAGGATGTAAAATGATTTAAAGGTTTCTCTTATATAAGCACTACTACTTCACTGCGTAAATTATTTTAACACAGAATCATTTCTCAAAGAATCATTTTCCAAACAAATGAAAAAAAATTATGAATATCCAATATTTACTTTCTTTCAAGTTACATTTCTATATTTGGAATTGGAAAAACTAAATTCTAATAAGAAGTTGTATACATATATAAAACTAAAAGGATTTTACTTCTTACTAAATTTTATCTTAACTACAATCCCAAGACTTTCTTTTCATACTTAATAATTTTATTTTATTTTTGTACGAAGTATATCTTTGCACGAAAATATTTTTTTTTACAAATTTCTTTTCCACAAAATTTCTCTCTTTTTTTGTTTAAAAAATATATATTCAACTTTCAATAACTTATACAATCATAATAAATTATAGTTTTATGTCAACCCTACTTAAATTAGAAAGTTATATATCATTTCGTACTTACAAAATATAAATCTTAATATTCATTCCGACAATAATAGGATATGCACAATGATCCAAAATATTACACAAAATTTATTTACATGCATTTATGTAAATGAATATATATAAATTTCATGAATACTAAATAATACACCATTATCCAAAAATTTACAAATATCAAATCTAATTGTTACTTAAATATCTTATTCAAGAACACTTTAGTTTTCTAAATAATGTACACTCTTATTTTGAATACCCTATTTCACTTATCAAAACTTCATATGATATCTCCTTTAAGAGGCAAAAAAAATCCTTTAAATAACAAGATTATTATACAGCTAATTAAATTACTTTAATATATTTTTATTCTCATGATTCGTTTATGACAACTCTAATTTTATGAAATTCCCAGAATGCTCATTAATCCATAATTGCCTTATTATGGATAAATTTCATTTTTACTAGATAAATTTGAAATCTGGAGTATTATTTAATCTAGTAGTTAAACAATTACATAACATATTTGCTTCTCAAATTAATTATAAAGGAATCATGTTTTAACTCTCTTCGATTTGCTTATATAAGGATTTTTGCTTACATATTCACTTGGTTTATGATGGATCATATATGACCTTATCAATAAGTTTTATATAAAAATTATTTTTAGCATACATATCTTATAAATGCTCCCATATAAATTAACATATTCTAAATAATTTGATGGAGTTACATTGCCATCTATTTATAGTGAACTGCCTTGTCCATTGGCTATGGCGTTGATTGTGAAATCAATATCGCCTCCCCATTGTCTTTGACCTTCATTGATACCTAGCAGCTTCTTCAAAATTAAAACACTAACTCATATAATTTATCTTTCTTGATGCCTTCCTTTCACCCACAAAATTTTGAATATATTTTATAAAACTACTTTCATAAAGTTATTATTACATATATATATATATATATATATCCATGTTATGTAATATTTATATAATTTGAAATCTTTGCATGTGCACCTATGTATGCATTTTCAAATAGCATTTTCACTTTAAGCAATATTAGTTTAAAATTTATTTCCTCTTTTATTATCATATTTTCAAAATATAGTTTCTCAAAACATTTGCTTGATTACTTAAAATATTATGTCAAATTGTCTAATTTAAGTGTTTAGGAATTCCTATATACAGAATTGGCCGGAATTCTTAAAGCACTCAAAGGGCAATTTGACGCACATGTATTTATATACATCTATTTTCAAAAAAATCTTTTAAATACATAATTCTTCTATCCTTTACATTCTTTACTTTACTATTACGAACATGCTCTAATTGTCATGATTAACCCTCTTAGAAAACCTACAAGATAATATCCTAATTAGAGGATAGCTTCATTATAATATTTCACAGTTAATCTTTTTTGTTATAAATAACAAATGATTTATTTACACTAATTAATTTGGTAATCTAATACAAATATTTTAGCTTCGTTTGCATTTGATAAATTTATAATTATAAGGTTTGATCTTCATTCATATTTCAAACTTCCAATATCCCTTGTGGTGACCTCTAATATGAAGATTTCGCAAGGTTTAATTATCAATTGCAAAGGGGTTTACTATTCTTCTATAATGATTCATATCCTAATTTTAAAATTTTAGTTGTCAACAAAAATTCCTAAGCAACCATATATCCAATCAATCATACAAACATGCGTATATAAAATAGTCTCGACACTGTGCTCAGCGGAAAGTAGTCCATCCGCTTTCGCCATGCAACTTTGATCACTAAAGGGTAGGGGTATAATAGGTCATTTAGGAGCTATATGATTCGATGGTAGAAATATACCAAGATAACGATCAAATGAGCATGACTCCATAATTCCCTAAGATGTTTTTCAATATCGTATATTGTTCTGAACATAGCTCTGATACCATGTTGTAACGTCCCACCTCAAGATCCACACTAACAAAGGACGTTACAAAGTAATATCATCACTTACTGCAGAGAATAAGGCTCCTTAGGAGCGACCATCCATGAAGATTGCTTTAACTGAGTATTGATATATTAAATTGAGTAATAATTTTTTTCGTTTCAAGTGGATTCGATGTATACAATCCAGGCTTAAAACAACATTACGATGTCCATAATATTTGCTCAAAACAAGATAGATACCGCAGAACACAGAATCACAGAGTGCTCAGCAAAATATACATATGTAACAGATTGAGAGAATATGTATTTATATAAATACAAAAAATAGTCTACAAAATAGTGGTCATGAAAGTTGCACTCAATACATACGCATGAATACTCAAAATGATGTACATACACAAGGAATCATAAACTTGATATACAAAAAAAGTATAAAAATCATGGACTAATCTAAGAGATAAGGCAACTAAAATGACGGGATCATGGAAGGCAAGCTATAATAATCATCTCTAATGGCCATTGGAATAAACCTGAAATAACTTGGTTTGACCTGATTATTATTATATAAAATTACAAAATGGCACAAGGTGGCATAAGCATAATAAATGATAAATAGCAACATAATAAATTCTCGAACTTATATAAGATCAAAGACCATAATGGTAACTCATACGAAATGTTCCCAAAATCTAGAAATAGCTACAAAGAAAAGAATGGCATAAGTAAGTCAAAGGTCACCAATTTTCCAAAACTCAAAAACTCAATAACACCAAATAAAATGACATTCACAACTTAAATATCACCAAATCACGAATAAAGCCCTATATAAGCAAAACATAATTATGGTGAAATCCCAAATCAAATCTCCATGATTAAATCAATAAACACAAAAATGGCGCTAATCCCAAAGAGATACTCGCCACTCATGCATGTCACTATGAGGTACAGTCCCCTTTAGGACAAAAGTACAGTCCCTTCTTGGATAGAAGTACAGTCCCCCCTCGGACAGAAGTACGGTCCCCCCTCGAACGCCTAAAGACGAACCCAAAGGTTACGCCATAGACGAGGCACTTTCCTCTCATGGATAAACTTAAGACATACCCAAAGGTAACGTTTAAATGGAGATGGACCCGAATATTGCGGCTAACTAGAGATGAGCATGAGGTTACATCTAACCATGAAGACAAGCACGAAGGCTGCGCCGAATACCGATAAGGTACTGTCCCTTCATGGACAAACTAGAGACGTACCCGAAGGTAACACATCACCTAACTGGAAGTGTCACTTAATCTTGCTTAGTAACTAAATGAATTTCGCTAAAGCGTCCCAAATTCGGACTTACAGTCCTAAAGTTACGATCAAATTAATTTTCAGGTATAAATTTATTAACCCTGTTTTATTATCTGGCCAGCGAAAAAGAAATGTGATTTTGACCATTTAAACCTCAAAATTTTGTAAAACTCAAAACATGAAAGTTGTAAAAAGTCTAGGATTTACAGTAAGAAGAGGATCATCAAATTTGGACTTACGGTTCAAAAGCTATGGTTGATTTTCAGGTTCAAATTACTTAATTCCTATTTCATTTTCAGGGCAGCAAAAAAATTTTTTTAACCATTATAATCTCAGAATTTTAAAAAATTCAAAACATGAAACTTATAGATCAGAGTCTAAGCTTTCCATTAAATCAAAAGAGAAAAGATACCGACGAGAAATGAGAAAGATATGTCCATAATACTAGCTACCATTAGCTCGGGGAATGAATTAAGAGTCAAGACATTCACAATCAAAAACCATTCAAAATTCCACCATCTACCATTTAACATACGAATATAAATTAGTACAAGAGATGAGCTAAAATCACTTGAAATTCAAAGATTCGCAGCTAGATGAAAATGGATTAAAGCTTGTTTCTCTCAGCTCCTAGTTCTAATGATACATGCAAGAAGAGAATTGGCATAAGAAATCAATTATAAAAACCAATGAATCAAACCATTTCGAAAATGAGTATAAATTTGAGATTAAACATTTGAATTGATTTCCTATTAATTCCAGTAATTTAGTACTCTAATTGTTGAGGGATTTTCAAAGTTTTAGTCCACAGTTTGTAAAGAGAAATAAGAAGTAGGATTTCTATATCCTGGAGTTAAAAGGATAGAATGAACTACAGTTCATTCTCTAAGTTATTTCTTCTCACCCAAATGGGCTAGGCCCAAAATTGACTTACTTTAATTAATTATGACTTAGTGTAGTCTTATATTTAGAGTACTAAACAATTAAACCTTAAATCTACACTTATAAACATAAATGAAGCAACATTGTTTATTCTCTAATACACATAAATGCAAAATAATTTATTTTGCTACTTTAATTAATCATAGTGAATGGTCTTATATTTTGAGATTTAAAATTAACC
This sequence comes from Allium fistulosum, assembly GCA_030737815.1. Lineage (NCBI taxonomy): Eukaryota > Viridiplantae > Streptophyta > Magnoliopsida > Asparagales > Amaryllidaceae > Allium > Allium fistulosum. The sequence continues at coordinate 1,170,003,122 of CM060905.1, read as the reverse complement.
AAAAGATTTTTATTCTCGTTGATTTTAATTAATAGCAACAAATACCTTCTGTTACCAATTTGCTTCTACAAAGTCCAAACTTAACAACAACAATAGTCAGATCTCAACATAAGTTATGGAATACAAATTAAACAATATGAATGGTTACAAGTCCCAAATTCAACTTTTACCTTTACTTAATCCAATTGCACCAACTCCTTTATTATTAAATTTTAGATCATTATTTATTTTATTAAAGAGGTTAAAAACTCAGGGTTGTTAAAGAAATTGATCGAAATTTAGCCACGAACGCAACAACATAACTTTCTTGGTCAAATTCCAACTATTGCAAAATTTCCATTTTTACCCTTATCTTATTTAAATTAATTTATCCAATCTTTAATGACCCGCAAATTCATCACTTTAGAATTTTTTTAAAATATTCAAATATAAGTTTCTTTAGCATAAACAATAATGTTTTGAACAATAAATAATATTGGTAATCTTATTTTGAATAAATATTTACAAAAATATATGCTTTAGGAAATATATCGATAAAATGACCGAAAACCGTTTTATCAATAAAAAGCTCTTACACCATCCGATGTCGTGCAAGGAGCTGGATACATACACTCAATTACATATATGAGTGAGAATATGTAATAAAATTATTTATTTTATTTTTGTAATAAAATCTCTTTATGACATCATCAATGATATCGCTATTTACAAATAAATGATTTTTGAATTTAAATGATTTAATAATTATGTTAATTATTAAATAAGCCCTTTTAATTATTATATAATGATAGAAATATTATTTTCAAACTCTATTTACAAATATATATATATATATATATATATATATATATATATATTAAATAAGAAGTGAAATATGATCAAAAATCGAAATCGAAATCCGTAATGATTCAACGTAGAAAAGTCATGCAACGTTATGAATCATTTGAGATATACATATGCATACATACATGTACATATACATGAACACATTCACACGCACATAAAGACATATACACATAAAAAATACTTATACAATTATATATATATATTAAAAATATCTAAGATATTTTCCTAAAATTTAACCCTTAAGTAAATCCAAAGTCAAACTCTTACACACTAAGTACAAGCACATGGGTACACACACATTGGGGGGAGTACACGACCAAAATGGATGAGGTACGAGGGGAGTGGGGTGGTGATGAAATGGTGATGCATTTGTGTGTAAATATCATGATATTTTTATTCTCGTTTTTTCTATAAATAGTACCTACCTGCCTTCACTTCATTCATTGTTTTTCTTCATAAAATTCCTAAGCAATTTCATGTTCTTCTTCTTTACATTAATGCATTCTATAGCCTAAGAAATAATATATTACAAAATCAATCGAAATCTATACCATTTCAAACCAAAGTTCAAACTAGTGATCTCTTCCTTTTCCTCCACCAAGGTCGTATACAACCAAGCCCTCCACCACCATTTGCCAAGCAAGTCCAAGCCTTCTAAGCGTCCAAGACCAAGGTCGAACTAAGAGTATTTGGGCTAGTAGTCGTGAGGTCCGATTTCAAGATAGCGGAGCTATAGCCGTTTTTAAAGTTAGCTCGATCGAAAATCAAGTGAGAAACTCTATACTTATATATATATGTATATATGATGATGATGATGTGATATGATAGCTATAGATGTTTACTGTGCTTTGATCATCAAATATTGGTTGTTTTAATATAGTTGTTTAATTGTGTAAACAAGTCACGTTATATACACGTCGATATTACACAAGGAAATCACTTTCTGAATAAAGTTATAAAACTGATATGGGATCATTAAACCCCTTTGAAATGGTTTAAAATGTTTTAAAAATGTTTCATAAACACTAAAATCCAGTATGGTGAAGTTTTGGCAAGTTATGAAAACTGAGTCAAAAATAGGCACGTCGCGTAAAGGTAGTTCACGATTTCGTACCATAGAAAGTTAAATCCATTTATACGATGATTCAGAGTCGGACTTCTTTGTAATAGGAATTTTCCAAACTCTTATAATCATAGTTTTCAAATAAAGAAAAAGATCAAGATTTCTTTTAGTAGATTTGAAATATAAGCAAATCAAGTTTTCAAAATAGTCACGGTTTGGCAGATTGGAAACCAAAGCGATAAATTCTTTATAAATGATATTTTTAATTCTTTAAAAATATGGAATAAGTTCTATAAATCTTTTAAAATGTTTTAAAAGAGATTTGAGTTATAAAAACGGATTTCTAAATAATAGAAAAGTTGTTTTGATCAAATAAGCTTAAAAGCACTATTCGTAGCACTTTTTGCAGCACTTTTAATAACTTTGAAATTGAAATATGGTTTTAAACTTAAGTATTCATTTCCAAATCTTATATAAATGTTTTCAAATAAATAATAATGTATTTTAAAGAAGATTTGAAGGTTTTATAATTTATTTTAAAAAGTTAAATAAATGATTTAAAGAAAAGTTGTTATAATCAAGTGATTAAATCTTGGCTCTAAAAAGCCGATGAGTAGACTGGATTTTTCTACTCGTGAGATTCGACTGTGAGGTGCTTAAAATAAGGACATGTTCAGGAGTAATCAATGCCCTGGCTCACCAGGCCTCTTTCCTGGGCGAGGAATAGATAACATCAAAATGTCAAAAACGGGGCAAATATAAAAGATTTAATTTCCCCAAATTTAATACAACTTGGATTGTATAGAAATAATCTTCTTGTACTTGGTATTAAATTCCAAGGAGGGAACTTGTACCATTCATGGAAATTTAAAAGGCAATTTCACGACTATTCGACGGACAGTAAAGGTTGAGTACGGAAATTGATGTTGATTAGAATTAGTATAATTTCTATCGACCCTTTTTACTCAAAAAAGTTTTGCAATATGATTTATGAGAAATTATTTTTATTTGGTTAAACAAAGGTTTAATGATTCCGTATATACTAAAAGGAAATGGTTTTAAAAAGATATATATCTCTAAGAAGAAATTTTGGACAAAAAGATACTAATTAATGAAATATTAATCACCCACCTACTTAACATCTTTTTATCGATGATTGGTTCGAAGGAATCGAGGTCGGATTTGGATAATTCCTATCCGAAAACTACTTCGAACCAATTTACGAGTTCGAAAGTGAAGACATGTTGAAGACAATGAAGTTGAAGGTGGGGATCTTCATAACAGAAGGACTACTTGTTGATAATTTTGGAGTAGCTTCCGAGATAAATAAATAGCCGTGGTCCTCCATTCTTGGATCTTTCGTATGAAAGGTCTACTTGCTACAATTCCTAGGGGTAATGCCTGATAGGATGTGGTAGGAGAGTGCCTTTGATTTGTTCTATTTGTGGACAACTTGTAAGAATGAATATCTGACATTGCATTTCTAAGATCACAGTGCATTGATCTCTACAAATGTACATCTATTTGGTGGTGCAGGAGGTAACCTCTCTTATACTTAACACCCTTCTCTGAGACGTACCAGCTTAGAGGTTGTACTTTTGTGGAAATCAATAGTGTGTTGTTGGACATGACAATTCAGCATTTTTAGTGAAAATGTTCTAAGAAAGGTAAACGTTACCTCAAGCCTCACACCTAGGGAATTGTGAAACATGGGCTGCTTTAAGGCTAAGTAGATTGCAACCATTAGGGTATGATATCACCTTTCTAGATTTAATTATTTCTACCTGCTATGATGGCAGGTTTAAATTATGTGGTGTATGCTATGGGATCACAGATAGGTCGGGGTGATATCATATTCGGTTCCATATGCCACCAGATGGGTTTGCGGGTAGGCTGGTCTTAATTCGCAGAGGTTTCGAAGATGTCGATCCTTGGTACATTCCTCTAGAAATATGCTATAAGGGAGGTAGTCCCTTACCTCACTATTCATTGGAAATCCAAATCTCCAATAAGTGCCTTCTGTTTTAGCTGTAAACCTATTATGCCGTCAAATTTAACCAATGTAACATTTTTGACTATTTAAATTTGTTTATTTGAAAGTTTTTCAAAGAATGACACTAAAATAATATCACTGAATTTTACGTAGAAATGATTTGGTTATCATAAGGTAAAAACTCATTTCGTGTTTATGTGCGGCGTGGTCTTATGAGATATCCTTTTGTTTTTTCAAATACTCGTATTTTGAGTTTCTCACACCAGTCCCATGACTGGTCTGGAGTTTATTTTCCTTTTCCTTTAAATTCTGGATGGCTTATTTTTTTGGGCAGCCAAGTAGTCAGGTAACTTGGAGCATTTTGGAAGGAGCATGGAGCATGAAGGTTGGAGGGTCCTTTTGTCAATAGTGATCTATTTTAATTTTCACTATATCATGTTGTATGTATTTAGTATCTACCAGCCTCTGCAAGGATATAAAGTTATAACTATCCCTGACCGGGTTAGTACTTATCGTAACTCTGATGAATCACTTGGAAGTGATTGTATGTACTTTCCATATGTATAATTAATGCGAAAGTGAGATTCCATTGTATTCAATCTTCTATCTTTATTTATTTTAAGAACCCCTAATTATCTGCCTCTCCAGCACTTGAATTTGCGCCACGTGAATACCGATGATGTATTAATCTCGATCTTCGATGGTCGAAAACACACGATCTATTTATTTATAGTTGATTTTATAGGATGTTACATTCTCCCCTTTAAAAGGATTTCGTCCCCGAAATTATTCCTTGTGGCGAACAATGTAATGCGCAATAAATATCCATGTTATACAACCAAGTTATCTACACAACCATCTACTCAACCAAAAATGCAATGTGATTATGTACTACATACATATTATAAGTGAGCTTAATCCTAGCATGAATGTGTGATCGTGACATATAAGTCTATATGAAAACACCCTAAACATGCAAAACTTTCTACGTGAGTGCAAAGTGACCGTGAAAAGTGTAGCAACCATCTCTTATCATCCAATCTAGCAACTACAAAGCAACCAAAACCTAATTTTTGGAGATAAAATTGTATCAGTGAAAAGCTTAGGACAAGAAGCCCTCATGTTTTCCGTCAGATTTTCTCCACATTGTACTCGAACCAACCTAATTCCTTTGCTGCAGAACTCCCTAGTTCTGTGATCCACAATGCATGCAGTAACACAGGATGCTATGGGCACTATCTCAATATCCCCCAATTGATTAGGCTCTACCACAATGGTCGTGTTATGAAGGCATTTCCTCTAATTCAAAACATGAAAAACGTTATGGACCCTTGCAAATTTATTCGGTAACTCCACACAATACATAGGTTTTCCTATTTTCCCAAAATTAGAACAGGCCTAATAAATTTTGATCCCGACTTTTCAAATCTTACGACCTTCATATGCTGCCTAATCAACTCTATCTTTCCGAAGTCTCGGGAATTAAACCTGGTTTGAGTAGTATTTTGTCAATGGCTTCCCACTAACAATTTGGTGATTTGCATGGCCTTCCATAAATTGCTTTAAAGGGTGCCACACCAATCATCTATTGGTGACTATTATTATAGCAAATTCAACTAAAAGTACATGATGTTCCCAGTGTCCTCCAAAGTCCATGATACAAGCTCTTTAACAAACCCTTCAAGATCCTATTCACTCTTTCTATTTGACTATCGGTCTGTGGGTGATAAGCTGTGCTAAGATTCAACGAAGTTCCTAAAGCTTTCAGCAACTCTCCTAAAATTTCTCTAGTAAATAAAGAGTCTCTATCACTAACGATGCTAACTGGAATTCCATGAAGTCGAACCACCTCCTTGATATAAATTTGTACTATAGACGCTATGGTCCTATTGCTCCTAACGAATTTTTTTCTACCTTCTTCTTCATCCTTGTACAATAGAAAACTTTTTTCACATCTCTATATATTCTATCACTTTCTTGAATGGTGACATTCTACAAGCTAAAATTTATTTTTTTCCAAGATTCTAAAGCTTCTGGGATAAAGTATTCTTTTTTGATTACTAATCGAATTTCATCATTAAATTCCAATCTTACCCATAGTTTATCGCTAGTTAAATTTCCATATAAAATTGCTTTATTTTTATTGCTTCTTAATACATATGTATCTATCAAGCATTTCAATCTCATCCATAAAATCAATACAGTGATAAAACATGGACATATCTTATACCATATCTTATGCTTTCCCAATAACTAAGAGAGACAACTAGCGATTACAACTGTGACGCCCCACCTCTATACCCACGCTAACCAAGAACACTACGATGTAGTGCTGTCAATTAGCACGGAGAATAAGGCTGTGGAGGAGCGACCATCCATGTAACTTCTTTGTGCGAGCACCGATACGTCAGATAGAATAGTATGCATATCTTTTAAGGAGGAAATCCGACGTACCAATACAAACACAAAGCTATCACACGGTGGCTATGTATAATCTTCGGAAACAAACATAGAAATAATCATAACATAAATCAGTCACAGACATCCATATCACAAAGGCGGAAGAAGATATGAATAAATATATAACACAAGAAAGTGTACATCAGAGTAGTGGTCAGAAAGATCCACGATAATACAAAAGAATAGCATCACGTGCTATACAAAAGAATAGATACACAACATAGAGTCTATATCTCAAATGTGTACAACCAAAAACTACTAATCTAAGTAGTTAGCCAAAAGTCAGAATAATCCAGAAGAGAAGTCAAGCAGAAGCACCTGTAACATCTCGGTCTGACCCGAGTATTATTTATAAGAAAATAATAAACGGATCAGTCTAACTATAAATATCAGATGACATGATATATGATAAGGGGTATGGCATAAACATATAATAACCATGATGGCATACTACTATAAGTATGTAAATGATAATCAACAAGGGATTAATCAATGTCACAAGAATCTTCTCAAAGATCCAAACACATAAAAAGGTAATGACACACAAATTCACCAATACACAAAAACTGATATCATATCAGTGAAAACCACAAAAGTTGGTGAAGCACTAAATCCAGAAATCAACACACGAAATCCAGAACAAATCCCAGAAATCAACACACGAAATCCTGAAATCACTAAAAAGGGGGAAGTCCGAACACACGGACGAGAAGCTATCTCATGGAAGCTATCCATTTAAATTTTCCGAACACACGGATGGCCCGTAGGCAAGTCCGACACACGGACGAAGAGACATCGCACATTGCTAGTCTAAACCATAAAATGATCATCATCGATCATAAAGAAGTGTCGATTACACTAAGCTAGTAAATATATGAGTTTAGCTTCATGTCCCATAACCACTTGCTTAACTTAAATATTTACGAACAAACTGTAGATCTTCACTAGGAAATTGTCACAAAAGGGTTCAATCGAACAAGTCCAAGAGCTAACCGACGAAGTGAACGCAAGCGTTTCATACCACTCGTTTTACTAAGTCGTTTAAGTCGATTTCTCGTTCGAGTGAAGTAAAGGCTTATATATATTAGTAGATTGGAAATCGGTTAGAGAAAACGAACTTTTGATATTTAAAATAGTGTTGAAATCGCTTTGATGAAAGAGTTTTGATATTTACTATTAGTATTGAAACCTTCATATATCTTTAAAGTGACAAGTCATAAAACGATTGTAGAAACAAATCAATTCACGTTCGAAGACGTGAGTAAAGTCCAAAGAAGTCAATCCCAAAACCATCAAAGTAGAAATTCTGATAAATGTTTTTCAGACGAGATTGCCTACGCAGAGTAATACGGGGTTCGACCTAGTGAAGGCAAGCGGTCTCGAGAAGCCAAACGACCTAAGGGAAGAATGCCACGCGACCTAGCAGAAGAACAGGTCGAACGACCTAGGGGAGAACAGGTCAAACGACCAAGTACTAACTCGCGAACGACTTACGACTTAAGGGAGGCAAGCGACTTACGACTTAAGGGATAAGGTCATACGACCTAAGTGGAGTTAAGGGAGGCGAGAGACTTAAGGTCCAACGACCTACGACCTAGCAAACGAATGTCTTAACGACCTAAGCCTTGAACGACTTAGTGGAACGAACGACTTAACGACCTAAGCCTTGAACGACTTAACGACTTAAGCCGTGAACGACTTAACGACTTAAGCCTTGAACGACTTAACGACTTAAGCCCAAATACAAGCTACGAGCTAAGGTCTATACGACCTAACGACTTATCTCAGTACGACCTAAGCCAGGACGAGATAGCAGAAGGCAACGACTTAAGTCTTAACTCGGGGACGACCTAAGATGTTAACTCGTGGACGACTTAAGGGGTTAACTCGTGGACGACCTATGACTTAACTCGTGAACGACTTAGCACAGGCGAACAGAAATACAAAGGCGGTGACTTTTCAACGCGCGCGACTTAAGCCCTTAACTCGCGAACGACTTACGACTTAGGCTTAACTCGTGGACGACTTAGCGATGGCCAGAAACGACTTAAGGCCAGAAAAATCACCAAAACGCTGAAAATTGAAGTTTTTCGCCAATCCAATCCAAACCAAATGCAAATGTTGATGCTAGAGTGATAGGGGATCATTCCCAACAGTCCAATGATAATCATAGGCAAGATGTGAGATCAAAAATCTCACCTTTTCCACGAAATTGATGAAGATGAAGATTGAAAGCGAGGAGAAGCAATCCAAAGCTTGAATCCACAATCTTCTACTTGAATTTGATGTTGAATCTCGGATTTGCAATAGAATTTGAGTTGGGAGTTTTAATTTCTCTTTCCCACCACCATTTTTGACAAAGCTTGAAGTGTTAGAACAAATGAGAAAGAGGGTTGGGCTGAACTAAAGGGGTGCAGTCCAAACCAAAGTCAAAGGCGGGAAAAAGTGCCGAAAAGTTCACTATCTCCAAACATATCGAAGTTTACACTTAAAAAGATCGCAAACGTCATTTTGAACTCAATGGAAGTGGTCTCGAGTCCTAATTTGACCGTATGCAAAAAGTAGCTTTTCGGACTAACATCCGACTAACGATAAAATATTTAAATAAAATATTTAAATATAAAATCGATAGATATGCGGGTTGTTACAACAACCTAAAAACTCTAAAATAAAATTTTACTAGAAGCTGCCATTTATCATCAACTTGCGTAAATAGTGTTGAGGTTCTAATACTTCTTGGTAAATTAAAATGGGCATTCCTAACATTATTCCATTCTCGCCATCTTCTTTAGTTTTATTTCTTGGTTTCTAATAAATGGGTCTCATTCATTACTTTAGTCAATATACCCATAAAAATTGTCTATTAATGTCAAAAATGGACCACCGTAATTCAATCCTCATTTAATCTTTTACAGATTTCATTATTATCTATTAATTGATTCAGTTCTTCCATAAGTGCCATATTAAACTTTTCCTAATGAGATCCCTTTTTAGTTCCATTTAACTTTCATTAGTTCCAAATTTATCGCTCGTTAAATTTATAATCAATATCCATAGATCTTAATTTGTTAATCACTAACTAAGTTGTATATAATCGTAAATAATGTTATATTTTTTTAGTCATTAAGCACGGTTATACATGTATGTATATTTCTAACTACTAATTTCTAAATTAGAACACTTACTTCCATATTTTTAATTTATCAGAGCTATCCTTCTAAAAAAGATAACCGTTATAAATTCCATAAATTAACCACAAATGAGATTTTCGTTTTGTTTGAGATTACAGGGGATTATTTCTTTCATTTATTGAAACAAACAGTATAAACTACGGAAAAAATATCCATATCTTACACATCTCTTTTCCTTTCTGGTACAACCTTTGTTAATTCAAACAATGCACTTTTATACATATATTGAAATTGTGTAATTTATAGACATTACACGAAAATCACTCCAAAATCAAAATACAGAAATTCAAATTCTACGGGCAACCTAATTTACAACGCAATTACAGACCTGGAACATCTTAACAACATTACCACACTCTACAAATAAAGATTTGGGACCGAATTCAAATTTCCTGATCAGGTTGAACATATTATTCCATTTTATTCATATCCTAAAACCCTTAACCCATCTTATATAGGTAGTTATCTATATCTACTCCATACTAATTATGGTATACCTTTTTATGGAAGCTTGTTTCACTCCTTCTTCACAACTTTCTTCCAGGTGTTAACAAATATATTGCCTTCTAATTTTTAATTAATACCTAACATGTGATATGCTATTTCTTTAAATGTCAATTTTCCATAATAAATGGTTATAATTCTAACGAACGATTCTTAAAGACATTTATTTATTTATTCTAATTTTACATATTATGCCTTCCTTATCTCTCCATAATTAGTCCGATTATATCTCTATTAAATTCTTGTAACTCCCTATTTAATCCATATTTATTGCCTCATTAATCTTGGAGTTACAACCTTTAATTTCCATTTACATTTTCTATCCCTGTTATTTATTAGTTGATTTATGTAAATGTTCTAATCACATCTAATGTGAACATTGATAGGTATTATCCTTACAAAGTTCACAATTATAGTGAAGTCTAGGTCAACAAAGGAGTTAAGTACCATTCAACTTCTAGGGTGCTTTCATATGTCGCGCTCATGTTTTTCTTAATCCACTGCTTACGATACGACCTCCGTCTGGAGTAGGAGTATAAATTTAACTCTATTTATTTTTCCCACTCTTAGTCGCTTCGTCCATCCTTTCAGAATATGGTCGCAACTACTTCTATAGTTGGAATTTATAGAGTTAGGCGTATCTTCAAAATAAGTATACATATTTATATATAATAGGGTTTTCGAAAAATACTTTTCAAAAATAATAAATACGCCACTCATACTATACATTTTCCCATTGATCAGGTAAACTAAGCTCCGATACCAAATGTAACAGTCGCCCTAAAATGGTGGTGGCTACAAATGGTAATCCCGGACACATTGGTTTTACGGTCCAGCCTCTCGAATGCCTGACCAACCCACATTGTCGGGGTGTGTAGGGGTAAGAGACAAAGTTTCGCCATAGTTCATAGTGCAAAAACCCCCTGATCACGATGCATCTACATGCAATCAGGTCCAGTGACTAAAAATTCTCAAGCCTTTCTATATCAGTACTTGGATAGTATAATTTAAATAAGGATATGTCTTTCACATTTTAAACTATATTTAAAACCATTTAATACTACATATAAGGGAAAGAGGCGGGTCCTCAAACAACCATCTAATACCTCCAATCCTCGAAACAGGTTCTCCTATAATCAATAAACCGTAAGTGTCATTATTAATGTCTACCAATGCGAGAGATAGAGCCCAAACCACTTAATACTTATTAATGGAAAATATGCAAACTCTCACCATTTAAGGCCTCAATTGACGTTGACCCTCATTATTTAATACATATTCCAAAGGCGAACTCCACATAGGTCACTATCTAACTTACATTGCATGGAAATCTCTTCGGACGCTTAATACTTCAATTAAAACGTACTTTTCTGAGATATCCTCAACAGTGCCTAAACTCAATTGCGACCAATTAATACTTCATATAAGGGAAAGTGGCGGGCCCTCAAACAACAACTTAATACCTTCAATTCCCCGAAGCAGGTCCTCTGTATTATGACCCGTACCCCACGGAGACATCTTACATCAGTCCGGCTACTCATAGGAACTGGTAGCTAGTTTAACTGGGCAAATTTATCTGATAGAATTACGACTAACCTAGCATCATCCATAGTTACTTATTATAGACGGTGTCTCACATCAGCCCCAAAGTCACACTATAGGTAGCCAGATTAGATGGGCAGACTACTACATTCTTTTAACTAACCTCGAATCCCTATAACATAGTCATATTTCATTACACTCTCTAAGTATATAATCACACATATCGCCGTACTCATTATTTAGGCCTTATAAGAAATCCTTCTTATTTTGCCTAATTAATTACTTTCCTAAAGGAGATTCAAATGACAATTATTAACCTAATTAACTATACAATTAATACAGTACAATTATATGTTATTTACACTAGTTTTTATATAAGTACGTATTTATTAATTTCTATGGGTGCGAAGATTACACCATAAACTAATGTTCAAATGTCAAATCTTTCGATGTTATACAAGTCTCATTTCCACAATAAATCAAATCAATAGGCTTATACTTAGAATTTTAACTCCAACTTATTTTATGTTAAAACAATAATATAAAACAATAATAATGGAAACTTATAATTTAATTTGTTTTACGCTCTATTCAACTCTTTTTTACATGAAATTACACAAGGGAATTTCTATATAATTTGTAGAAATAGGCAGTGTAAATTATGAAAAAGAATTTGTACCTTACACACTATTTCTTAATCAGATCCCCTAATCAGATCCAAAGAAAAAGAAAACAAAGTGGAATAGAAGGTAAACACATAAACTGCAAAATCCATACTAACTACATTATTTTAATAAAAACAATTAAGATTCCAACCTAAGAACTGACATTTCACTTTCGGGGAATTTTTAATGTGATATTTTCATAATCCAAACTCCCCAAGACATATATCAAATCCAAACTACACTATTTAATTACTAAAATAGAAAAACTAAGATTTTCACTCACATTAGGTCCTTAGTTTTGCCTCCTTCTTAGATTTGACAGGCATATAATAATCTCCTTCAGATTTCTTCATTTTGATATATAAAACATGAGTTTTATATATATGTTAGATTCGGAAAATTGGAGGTTTGGAGGAGAAGAAGTTTAAAAAATAAACAATAAACAAAAATAGATACATAGGATTTCTTACGTGAAACCTTAATGGAGTTTGTTGAATCTATGAAGAGACGAACTAACAAGCTTTGCTAGCATTCCCAAAATATTTTTTGAATAAAATTTAGTGGGCAAGGCTCTTATTTATAGTGGTTGGAACGCACTAGAACCGTCGGATAAAGGTTGGTTAAAATTAATAAATTTTGGTGCGTTAAAATAACCAAAACCCTAGCCGCTACTTACAGGCAACGGTTGACCACTGCCTTCCACCGATCGACCTCTACCGGTCAACCGGTCTTGGTAAAGGGATCAACCGCTCCTCTTACTTTGGGAACGTTAAATTGTTGCTGTTGTTAATTTATTTTCTTCCTTAATAGTTATTTAACGTTAACGTTAATTTTAACGTTTACTTAACCCCCAAGTATAATTACCGTTAACTTTTGAATTTTAAATTTGAGAATTAATTATCTATTTGAATTTGAATTCTATTTAAATTATTTTAAATCCAAAAACTTCAACCGCCCATAACTTCTTCATTTGAGCTCCGTTTTCAGCATATTATATATGGAAATTGATTAGAATTTCACCATAAATGTGATGCCATAACTTTCATGGTCAAATTCTAATATTTGCAAAATTTTCATTTTTACCCCTATCTTATTTAAATTAATTTATCTAATATATTCTTTTGAGAAAAATATGTGATCCTCTAATAATAGACGAGAGCACACATATAACTATATATATATATAACTCAAAACAAGGTGCTGCCAACATGCCTTGCAGGTAACAAGTCAAAAAATAGGTATCAAAAGATAATAACTAAAGTACCCCTATAATGAGCTCCACCAAAGCCACTGCCCATTACACCCTATTATCAAGCTCCGGCATGGCCACCACCCAATAATAAGGTGTTAGGAGTATCTAAAAATATAAGGAAAACACGAAGCCAAAAATACAAGAAGTCAGCACTCTCTAATATGGCAGCTCATGCTACTGGCTCGGAAAGAAAGAGGATGTGACTACTCTGAGGAGGAACTGCTAGTGATCCTGAAAGGAAGACTCCACTCTGAATGTAACGTCTCGGGTTTCGCGTTCGAAAATCGACATCCATACTTTACATCGTACTCGAATGCCGTAGATTCGACCGTTCAAATCCGATTCGCCGGAGCTATAACACAGTTAAGTAAATAACACAGTGGAAGAAAAGAATAATACATTGATATACAATATCTGATACAACAGAATGATACAATGAATATCAATATACATCAGAGATGATACAACAAATAGCAGCGGAAAAGAAAAGATAACATCAGCAGCGGAACAATATCAATAGAAGTGATAACTCCAAAATGATCTTCAGACAAGAATGAATCCACAACTCCAAGATAAGCAACTCCGATGAATGAACTAGCTCCAGATAATCTACTAAACCTGAATATCTGAAAAGAAACCCAACTCTAGACTGCTCGTGTGGAAAATTATGAGCACCCAGAGTTTAGGAAGGGAACAATAAACTCCGGATCAGTCATGGGACTGGTGTGAGCAACAAAAACAGTTTATCTTTAAACAAACACAAAAGGCTTTTAAACATTGAAATCCGCAATGCTTTTCGAAAATGAAACTACCATAAGACCTCCCACCACACACACAATGCAATCGCAGAATTGGAGGAGATTTCTTCTTATGATAGTCAAAAATGCTTACTACGCAAAATCATTCGATATTATTATCATTAGTGCATAGTGTCGAAAACATTTCGAAAATATAATATTAATCTTAGCCAGCATACAACATTTCATCGTATGCCTACTATAGCTACTACGTTCAATAGCAGGTTACCGCCACATTCCATAGCAGGTAATACAACTAAAACCGTACAGGGTTCGTATTGTTTCTTTGGATTTCCAACAAATGATCAGGCTAAGGAACTTCCTTACCGAAATGGAAACGCCTCTGGAAAGACGCCCCGGATCCTAACCGGATCTCTGCAAACAAAAGGCCGACGCTACCTCACGCTGTACAGCTGTAACTAGGTAACTAACACACTGACGCTACCTCACGCTGTACAGCTGTAACTAGGTAACTAACACACGAGCTATGTCATCCCCCGGTCGTTACCGACCTTTATCCGAGCGCTCGATAACCCACATCACACATAATAAATAAAGTGTATCCACATGAGTAAGTATCTGGGCTCCATACCATGATACCACCCTTTATCCAGAAGGAAATGACATACCCTAGGGGCGCTACCCCTACAAACCTTTGCCGCAACATTCCTGTTTCGACCATTACCGGGTTGTGAGGCTCGACGAAGTCTCGTCCACAAAGCCACGCTTTTTCACAAAGCCACGCTTCGATCAATAAATGATCAGCAGCACTTCGTATGCCACATTACCAAATTGGGAATGTATCACTAGTAACCATCAACTACATAACCTCTGAGCTCGTACGTCTCAGAGAAGGGTGTTAAGCTAAGAGAATAAATTCTCCGCCACCAACAGAAATGTATTTGATAGAAACCAGCTTTACATCTCAAAGTGTAACGTCAGACACACATCCATACAAGTCTGTTCCGGGTTCGAACAGAACCGAAGGCACTTCTCACGAAGCCCTTGCAAATCCGGATAATTTCCAATCACGTCCGGACTTCCCGTCACTAAGGGTGATAAAACCTCTATATCGGGGATCAGCCGATGCAGAGTAACTCGACGGTAATCCTTCCGTTTTCAAAAATATCCGGTCTTCACCACCGGTCTTCAAATGCTATCCATATACGTTGTATCATTATTCAGAATGGGTTATACGACACAAAGGTCCTCTCCCGGCTAAACCGAATAACGAGCGCAATTAAAAATCATATGAATACTGGGGTCTTAGTTAAATCACAGCTTAAAGCCCAAAACTTTTCATTCGAATGGTTAAACAATTACCATTTCTAATCTTTTAAACAAAAAGATTCATTTCAAAAACCTTCAATGGTTTAAACAATTTCCACACCTTTAATCTTTTAAACAAAAAGATTTAATTCACAAAGTTTACCATGTTCACAAATTTTCAAATCAATTTCCATTACAACATGGGTTAACTCGTTAAATCTTTAAGTCAAGATTTAACTTATAGCTTTCAAAACTCATTTCCAAAGATTCATTCATAGCCTTTCAAAACCATTCTATTTCAAGTTGGATTAATTCGTCCGGTCTTTGAAATCAAAGACTCATTTCATAGTTTTCAAAATATTTCAATTCTATTTCAAACTTGAAACCGTTCAACACAATTTGGAAATCCTTTCTTCAAATGAAAGCTATTATTATTTGAAAACAAGTAGTTTTCGTTTCAGAAAAATCCAGTTATATTTACACGAGTTAAAACCCTTGAATTAAATTCAAATTCTCAAATCAATACCCAAAAAAAATGGTTTAACCCATATATAACTTGTACAGCATTTTTAATCCCTAGTTTCAAATCATAGAATTCAATTTCAAACTTGAATTCAAATTTAAATCAAATTATTTAAACTATCAAAACTCGATTAAGTTATTCGAAATAACTTTTATCTTTGAAATCCCATTTCAAAAGCTTTTCACTTTAAACCCAAATTTCTAATTTCAAAATCAATTGAAATTAAAATTTCAATTTCAAAAACATTGAATTTAAATCATCTGTGATTTAACCGATTCCCTCGTGAAATCCATTTTTGTGTGTGTAAGAGTGTGGTCCAGGGGTTTTACACACCATAGTGCAACATCATCAATCATCATAGATATATCAATATCGATAAGTGGTATAATCCACAACGCTTATCTTCATTCACAGATTCATAGATAAAATAAATTTATCAGTCACAAGGATTCACAATTAAAATTCGATGTGGGTTTCGGATAACCAACTGGAATCCGACTCCCTGTCGCATCGAAATTCAAATGCCGTTTTACGGGTCAAGGGTTTCATATTCACATAGTAATATATCACAGAAATAGAAATCACAGCCCAGCACAACATAAATCAGGGTATATCACAAAGCATCATAATCACAAACAGAACAGAAATATCAATTCAACAAACAACATCAGATGATAGACAATCATTTTCAATTTAAGATAAAGGTGATTTAAAAGAGTTTACCACATAACTATTTTTTTTTATTGATTTATCTAAATCAATGATTGACTATTTTTAAATAATTAATAACAATTATTTGTCTTAACTAAAATTTAGAAATCTTCTTTACTTATTTCGAAATCAATTTATTATTCCATTGAAAATATAAATTTACTTCAATTCTTATTTTAAATTTAATTATTTAAATAAAGGGTTAATTTAATTTTATAACATTGTTAAAAATCTAACTTATAATAAAATTTTTTACTTAACAAAATCAACATTGAATACCGAGTAGATTTAAAACTTTCTTCCATTTGTCAACTTGGAAATTTGGTTTGGCTTAATCCAATACAAAAGAACTCTCGAGAAAACAATATTTTCTACTCGAGCCCAACTCGAATTCTTCTCGTTCTCTCCCCTAGCCCATTCCTTTCTTCCCCGTGCCTGATCTTCCTCTCCTTCTTTTTTTCCTTTCCTCTCAGTTTAAATTTTAAACTACAAATAATTTCTGAAACAACACTACTCGAGTACAGGAGAACCCGAGTATTCCCATCATCTACTCTAACGTTTCTTCGAGTCCTCTCCCCAACCCAAACTTACTGACACGCGAATCAACCTCGTGCACGTGCACGCTTGGTCGGAGTCTTTCCGACCAACACCACCAATTCCAACAAGTCGGCGATGATCTCATCCTTTAATTCGACAGCCAAAATCGAAGACATCACCCTCAAATCGAAATTCAACCAAATCGACCAATGCCTGAAGCCATTTCCATCAGGAAACCATCCTTCACCAGCGACTTTGTCCTCCAGTCAACTCGCCCTTACGATCGAAGCTTCGCCACACATCGACAATCCCATTCCCCCCAGATGCGATCTCCTTAAACGTCTCGATGACGTCGCGGCACCTGGTTTCAAACGTGAGCAGAAATGGGTTGTTTAACCCTAATTCGATCTCGTCTTAACAATCCACAGATTTATAAATTCATCTTGTATTTTTCTAGTGACCATCGACCCTAAAGCTACCCACGACAGCGATCCCAAGCATCGAATCGTCTTTGATCGCCGACAATCAACGAAATACCTAAAATTGCTCAACTAGGCATATCTCGATTTATATAACACTAAAAATCATAATTTTAGTGTCTAAATTCATCATTTTGCAATTCGAATCTGTTTGTAAGATTGAAACATAATTTCCAAATATTCGATTTTTAATTTATATTGATCCCTACTGTTATTTTCTGATTCCAGTAACCTTTCTTGCTAAATTTACTTTGAAAATATTTTTAAATGTTGAATCTGGTAAATACAAACCATTTCTATTTAAAGATCATAAGCTGTAGGAGATTAGAAACAGAGAATTTAAATTTTTTTGAATTTGTTATTAAAACCTGTAACTTAGAACAGGGGCTATATATGCTTGTTCAACAGACATGCACCAGTCACACAAATATATATATAGACATATCTACACCCATACCAACATGTTTCACAACATTATCTTCAAATATCTATCATATGCAAACCCATATAAGAACAGATTAAGTTAACAAATCATTTCAGTTTATCATCTTCATCCATCATCACAGACTTAAGAAAATAAAGGAGTTCAAGTTTTAAAGGTTTGCTCACCTGAAATAAAATTGAAACACAAAGCATCTAGGCTTGAGAAGAAACAGTTTTGATTTTCGTCTGAGCTTTGATTTTCCAGATTCCAACTTGATTAGGTTGAAGTTTGATTTATGATTTAAGTTTTCAAATTGCCTGACTTTTGATCTTGAGTGATATTTGAATTCTTGTAAGTGGTGATGTTTATTTCTTTTTCTCTGGTTTGCTATATTTGCTTTCACAGTTTGCTTTCAGGCTTTCTAAGTTTGGTTTGGAACGAAATGAAATGAGGAAGCTTGATGTATAAAGAAGATTACAGGTTGATGATGATATTTGTACAATACAAAGTAATATATTTGTACAATAGTTTGGCAGGGATATTTTAATCTTTGCTGGCCGAGACAATATGTTTTTGGTGGCTGCAGCTTTGTTGTATTGAGCAGATGAAAGCATTTATTATTTTAGTCCTTTATGTCTTCATGCTTATCTCTTCGGCTGTACAATATGAATATATCTTGATGTCTTCCTTTACAAGCTTTTGTTTACTTGTTTTCATGTTTGCATACTTATCTATTTTATTTTACTTGTTGAATACTTGAATATATTTGCTTTGCCTTGCATTTCGGCTGAGAAGAAATATTGGGTGGCTTCATTAAATGCTTGTACAATTCCTGTTTATAAAAATATTATTTTGTACACTATTTGTATATTTTATTTTCTTAAAAATTTCAGCCTGAATCCTTTTATAATTGTTTACTATATACAATTGTTTGTACTATGCTTGTATATACATTTGTTTAAGAGTTAATGAAAACATAATTTTGTTTTAGTCCTTTGTATTTTAGTTGTTTAACTTATGTATATTTTTAATCTCTTTGATAACTTTCAGCCTGCACACTTTTTATTTTGCTTATGTTATTCAAACTTAAACTATCAATATATAATTTACTTTCGTTATTTTATTTTAAACTTAACTATCCAATATTACATTCATTTACTATTATTTTTATTTTTATTTTTAAACCACTTATTAACAATTTAAATTCAAGTCAAAATATATATTATTATTTCAAATTTAGTCAGATATGTTCAAATACAGATATATATTCTCATATATACAATATTTTTAAATTAATCAAAACGATTTATACAAATATACTTGGATATCGGGGAAACTCGCATCACCTTATCGAATTATTTCACAAATTTTATTCAAAAACTAATTTAATTATAAATTTAAATTTATATAAAATTCGGGATCGTTACAGACTTCCCCCCTTAAAAGAATTTCGTCCTCGAAATTACCAAGGAGACACAAAGATAGATGAAGAATATTTCATCAAATCAAACTGAACATCTATTCTGCATTTGGCTTACCAAATCAGAATATCAATAACGAATCTGTTTTAACACTTCACAAGATACTCGGGTTATCCAGATCTACGAAGTATGCAGTGGCATCGGTCAGTTCGAAGTGATAACTAACCATTCGTAGAATATATCCGGACCCAAAGAATAGATAGATACATGGATACGATTTCAAAACTTCCAGTTTAGAAACTAAAGTGTACCTATCAACCATAGCAATCAAAGCAACTAATTCATCCAAACAAACAATTTTGGTCCAACCGGAGTTTACGTCCCATATCAAATATATCGAATCTTCTTTCTGAATCTACCAGAAATTATCGAAGAATTTAGAAAGATGACGAACAAAAGAGATTGATAGAGAAAAGATTGCTTCCTTGTTGTTACAGAGTATTGACCATTTATAGTCGTATTTCCCTGTCCCCTATCTCATCTTCTTCTAGCACTCATATCTACTATCAGTGGATAGTAAGAGAATTTACTGAGACGTTCAGATGGATATCTGAGGAATACTCATTCTAGAGTTTACTTCACTCTATCTCTAATGAGCTACTTAACGTGTTATACTCCTGAGCTAAAGTTCAACCTTAGCTCTGATACCACTTGTAACGTCTCGGGTTTCGCGTTCGAAAATCGACATCCATACTTTACATCGTACTCGAATGCCGTAGATTCGACCGTTCAAATCCGATTCGCCGGAGCTATAACACAGTTAAGTAAATAACACAGCGGAAGAAAAGAATAATACATTGATATACAATATCTGATACAACAGAATGATACAATGAATATCAATATACATCAGATATGATACAACAAATAGCAGCGGAAAAGAAAAGATAACATCAGCAGCGGAACAATATCAATAGAAGTGATAACTCCAAAATGATCTTCAGACAAGAATGAATCCACAACTCCAAGATAAGCAACTCCGATGAATGAACTAGCTCCAGATAATCTACTAAACCTGAATATCTGAAAAGAAACCCAACTCTAGACTGCTCGTGTGGAAAATTATGAGCACCCAGAGTTTAGGAAGGGAACAATAAACTCCGGATCAGTCATGGGACTGGTGTGAGCAACAAAAACAGTTTATCTTTAAACAAACACAAAAGGCTTTTAAACATTGAAATCCGCAATGCTTTTCGAAAATGAAACTACCATAAGACCTCCCACCACACACACAATGCAATCGCAGAATTGGAGGAGATTTCTTCTTATGATAGTCAAAAATGCTTACTACGCAAAATCATTCGATATTATTATCATTAGTGCATAGTGTCGAAAACATTTCGAAAATATAATATTAATCTTAGCCAGCATACAACATTTCATCGTATACCTACTATAGCTACTACGTTCAATAGCAGGTTACCGCCACATTCCATAGCAGGTAATACAACTAAAACCGTACAGGGTTCGTATTGTTTCTTTGGATTTCCAACAAATGATCAGGCTAAGGAACTTCCTTACCGAAATGGAAACGCCTCAGGAAAGACGCCCCGGATCCTAACCGGATCTCTGCAAACAAAAGGCCGACGCTACCTCACGCTGTACAACTGTAACTAGGTAACTAACACACTGACGCTACCTCACGCTGTACAGCTGTAACTAGGTAACTAACACACGAGCTATGTCATCCCTTGGTCGTTACCGACCTTTATCCGAGCGCTCGATAACCCACATCACACATAATAAATAAAGTGTATCCACATGAGTAAGTATCTGGGCTCCATACCATGATACCACCCTTTATCCAGAAGGAAATGACATACCCTAGGGGCGCTACCCCTACAAACCTTTGCCGCAACATTCCTGTTTCGACCATTACCGGGTTGTGAGGCTCGACGAAGTCTCGTCCACAAAGCCACGCTTTTTCACAAAGCCACGCTTCGATCAATAAATGATCAGCAGCACTTCGTATGCCACATTACCAAATTGGGAATGTATCACTAGTAACCATCAACTACATAACCTCTGAGCTCGTACGTCTCAGAGAAGGGTGTTAAGCTAAGAGAATAAATTCTCCGCCACCAACAGAAATGTATTTGATAGAAACCAGCTTTACATCTCAAAGTGTAACGTCAGACACACATCCATACAAGTCTGTTCCGGGTTCGAACAGAACCGAAGGCACTTCTCACGAAGCCCTTGCAAATCCGGATAATTTCCAATCACGTCCGAACTTCCCGTCACTAAGGGTGATAAAACCTCTATATCGGGGATCAGCCGATGCAGAGTAACTCGACGGTAATCCTTCCGTTTTCAAAAATATCCGGTCTTCACCACCGGTCTTCAAATGCTATCCATATACGTTGTATCATTATTCGGAATGGGTTATACGACACAAAGGTCCTCTCCCGGCTAAACCGAATAACGAGCGCAATTAATAATCATATGGATACTGGGGTCTTAGTTAAATCACAGCTTAAAGCCCAAAACTTTTCATTCGAATGGTTAAACAATTACCATTTCTAATCTTTTAAACAAAAAGATTCATTTCAAAAACCTTCAATGGTTTAAACAATTTCCACACCTTTAATCTTTTAAACAAAAAGATTTAATTCACAAAGTTTACCATGTTCACAAATTTTCAAATCAATTTCCATTACAACATGGGTTAACTCGTTAAATCTTTAAGTCAAGATTTAACTTATAGCTTTCAAAACTCATTTCCAAAGATTCATTCATAGCCTTTCAAAACCATTCTATTTCAAGTTGGATTAATTCGTCCGGTCTTTGAAATCAAAGACTCATTTCATAGTTTTCAAAATATTTCAATTCTATTTCAAACTTGAAACCGTTCAACACAATTTGGAAATCCTTTCTTCAAATGAAAGCTATTATTATTTGAAAACAAGTAGTTTTCGTTTCAGAAAAATCCAGTTATATTTACACGAGTTAAAACCCTTGAATTAAATTCAAATTCTCAAATCAATACCCAAAAAAAATGGTTTAACCCATATATAACTTGTACAGCATTTTTAATCCCTAGTTTCAAATCATAGAATTCAATTTCAAACTTGAATTCAAATTTAAATCAAATTATTTAAACTTTCAAAACTCGATTAAGTTATTCGAAATAACTTTTATCTTTGAAATCCCATTTCAAAAGCTTTTCACTTTAAACCCAAATTTCTAATTTCAAAATCAATTGAAATTAAAATTTCAATTTCAAAAACATTGAATTTAAATCATCTGTGATTTAACCGATTCCCTCGTGAAATCCATTTTTGTGTGTGTAAGAGTGTGGTCCAGGGGTTTTACACACCATAGTGCAACATCATCAATCATCATAGATATATCAATATCGATAAGCGGTATAATCCACAACGCTTATCTTCATTCACAGATTCATAGATAAAATAAATTTATCAGTCACAAGGATTCACAATTAAAATTCGATGTGGGTTTCGGATAACCAACTGGAATCCGACTCCCTGTCGCATCGAAATTCAAATGCCGTTTTACGGGTCAAGGGTTTCATATTCACATAGTAATATATCACAGAAATAGAAATCACAGCCCAGCACAACATAAATCAGGGTATATCACAAAGCATCATAATCACAAACAGAACAGAAATATCAATTCAACAAACAACATCAGATGATAGACAATCATTTTCAATTTAAGGTAAAGGTGATTTAAAAGAGTTTACCACATAACTATTTTTTTTTATTGATTTATCTAAATCAATGATTGACTATTTTTAAATAATTAATAACAATTATTTGTCTTAACTAAAATTTAGAAATCTTCTTTACTTATTTCGAAATCAATTTATTATTCCATTGAAAATATAAATTTACTTCAATTCTTATTTTAAATTTAATTATTTAAATAAAGGGTTAATTTAATTTTATAACATTGTTAAAAATCTAACTTATAATAAAAATTTTTACTTAACAAAATCAACATTGAATACCGAGTAGATTTAAAACTTTCTTCCATTTGTCAACTTGGAAATTTGGTTTGGCTTAATCCAATACAAAAGAACTCTCGAGAAAACAATATTTTCTACTCGAGCCCAACTCGAATTCTTCTCGTTCTCTCCCCTAGCCCATTCCTTTCTTCCCCGTGCCTGATCTTCCTCTCCTTCTTTTTTTCCTTTCCTCTCAGTTTAAATTTTAAACTACAAATAATTTCTGAAACAACACTACTCGAGTACAGGAGAACCCGAGTATTCCCATCATCTACTCTAACGTTTCTTCGAGTCCTCTCCCCAACCCAAACTTACTGACACGCGAATCAACCTCGTGCACGTGCACGCTTGGTCGGAGTCTTTCCGACCAACACCACCAATTCCAACAAGTCGGCGATGATCTCATCCTTTAATTCGACAGCCAAAATCGAAGACATCACCCTCAAATCGAAATTCAACCAAATCGACCAATGCCTGAAGCCATTTCCATCAGGAAACCATCCTTCGCCAGCGACTTTGTCCTCCAGTCAACTCGCCCTTACGATCGAAGCTTCGCCACACATCGACAATCCCATTCCCCCCAGATGCGATCTCCTTAAACGTCTCGATGACGTCGCGGCACCTGGTTTCAAACGTGAGCAGAAATGGGTTGTTTAACCCTAATTCGATCTCGTCTTAACAATCCACAGATTTATAAATTCATCTTGTATTTTTCTAGTGACCATCGACCCTAAAGCTACCCACGACAGCGATCCCAAGCATCGAATCGTCTTTGATCGCCGACAATCAACGAAATACCTAAAATTGCTCAACTAGGCATATCTCGATTTATATAACACTAAAAATCATAATTTTAGTGTCTAAATTCATCATTTTGCAATTCGAATCTGTTTGTAAGATTGAAACATAATTTCCAAATATTCGATTTTTAATTTATATTGATCCCTACTGTTATTTTCTGATTCCAGTAACCTTTCTTGCTAAATTTACTTTGAAAATATTTTTAAATGTTGAATCTGGTAAATACAAACCATTTCTATTTAAAGATCATAAGCTGTAGGAGATTAGAAACAGAGAATTTAAATTTTTTTGAATTTGTTATTAAAACCTGTAACTTAGAACAGGGGCTATATATGCTTGTTCAACAGACATGCACCAGTCACACAAATATATATATATAGACATATCTACACCCATACCAACATGTTTCACAACATTATCTTCAAATATCTATCATATGCAAACCCATATAAGAACAGATTAAGTTAACAAATCATTTCAGTTTATCATCTTCATCCATCATCACAGACTTAAGAAAATAAAGGAGTTCAAGTTTTAAAGGTTTGCTCACCTGAAATAAAATTGAAACACAAAGCTTCTAGGCTTGAGAAGAAACAGTTTTGATTTTCGTCTGAGCTTTGATTTTCCAGATTCCAACTTGATTAGGTTGAAGTTTGATTTATGATTTAAGTTTTCAAATTGCCTGACTTTTGATCTTGAGTGATATTTGAATTCTTGTAAGTGGTGATGTTTATTTCTTTTTCTCTGGTTTGCTATATTTGCTTTCACAGTTTGCTTTCAGGCTTTCTAAGTTTGGTTTGGAACGAAATGAAATGAGGAAGCTTGATGTATAAAGAAGATTACAGGTTGATGATGATATTTGTACAATACAAAGTAATATATTTGTACAATAGTTTGGCAGGGATATTTTAATCTTTGCTGGCCGAGACAATATGTTTTTGGTGGCTGCAGCTTTGTTGTATTGAGCAGATGAAAGCATTTATTATTTTAGTCCTTTATGTCTTCATGCTTATCTCTTCGGCTGTACAATATGAATATATCTTGATGTCTTCCTTTACAAGCTTTTGTTTACTTGTTTTCATGTTTGCATACTTATCTATTTTATTTTACTTGTTGAATACTTGAATATATTTGCTTTGCCTTGCATTTCGGCTGAGAAGAAATATTGGGTGGCTTCATTAAATGCTTGTACAATTCCTGTTTATAAAAATATTATTTTGTACACTATTTGTATATTTTATTTTCTTAAAAATTTCAGCCTGAATCCTTTTATAATTGTTTACTATATACAATTGTTTGTACTATGCTTGTATATACATTTGTTTAAGAGTTAATGAAAACATAATTTTGTTTTAGTCCTTTGTATTTTAGTTGTTTAACTTATGTATATTTTTAATCTCTTTGATAACTTTCAGCCTGCACACTTTTTATTTTGCTTATGTTATTCAAACTTAAACTATCAATATATAATTTACTTTCGTTATTTTATTTTAAACTTAACTATCCAATATTACATTCATTTACTATTATTTTTATTTTTATTTTTAAACCACTTATTAACAATTTAAATTCAAGTCAAAATATATATTATTATTTCAAATTTAGTCAGATATGTTCAAATACAGATATATATTCTCATATATACAATATTTTTAAATTAATCAAAACGATTTATACAAATATACTTGGATATCGGGGAAACTCGCATCACCTTATCGAATTATTTCACAAATTTTATTCAAAAACTAATTTAATTATAAATTTAAATTTATATAAAATTCGGGATCGTTACACTGAAGACATGGTAAAAGTAGCGCCTAGCTGAAAAACGAATCTCCCTAAAAATATGCCACCATGATGATGCTGAATATGAACTGAGAAGTGAGCCTTTCTACAATCTGGAATTCTGCAAACTGTAGTCCTGAGAACCTGTAAAGAAAACCTAACACCCTATCTACCCCCTATCACCCGTATCTGTTTCTGTAGAATAACTAAGTAAATAGTTAGAATGATACACATAAATGTATATAATTAAAAATTATATACATTTATATGTGTTAATAAGATAGGAGTAAAAATACTAGAGAAAGACAGACTGAATAAAATAAAGAAAAATGAGAAGAAATACTAAAAAACAAATATAAGAGCTAGTTAAGAAATTCCAATAGATAACAAAATTAAAGAACTAAAAGATCAATAATCTAGTACAGACAATGACTAATTCAGAATTTAAAACAAATCTTAAAATGTTCTTATGGAACTTTAATCGAAAGTAAATTATGATACACTGTATAATCATCATTTAAGTTTGAATGAATATTAATACTACAATTTTTGATGTTAAAGTTATTGTTATTGTGCTTAAATAAATTCATATTATAAATAACTTTATTAAGATATTCTTTAAATAGGTTATTTTTAGCAAATTTATATTTAGGATTCGAGACCCAATTAAAACAAAATGAAGAAATTGTAAAAATCAATTTGTTAAGGTGATTATTATTATTATTAAAAATTCTCTGATTTCTTTCAAACCAAATATACCAACAAGTAGTAATGAATAAAGTGTCGAGTAAGTATCTAAGATATTCATTTATGGTTGATTTTATGGGATGTTACATAATCATATGGTTTGTTATACTATTAACATTTAGTTGTTCAAATTATGACTATTTCGAGTACTATCGTATATTTATTTTTTATGCTTTATTCGTTACCCTATATATGTTTATATTTTTAATCGGTGAGCATGATTATATGTGTATGTGTGTGTGTATTTCTAACTCACTAATTCCTATGCTTAGAAACTTCATAATATACATTTATATGTACTTTTTTTTAAAGAACATTCATTTCCACATTTCAATATATTAGAGCCACCCTTTCCAAAAAAGATTACCGTTATAACTTTCCATAAATTATCTAAAAGTAAGACTTTTGCTGCGTTTGAAATTATAAAGAATTCGATTTTTATTATTTTGAAATAGACAGTGTAAACTATGGAGAAGAACATCCGTTCTTTACACATCTCTTTCAATTTGACATATTCTTTATTATTCCAAATGTCGTACCTTTTATATATAGTTGTAGAATTAGATTATTGATGGAAATTTACATGAAAATAAATACAACTAAATTGTACCCACAATGCTCATAATAATTAAAGCATAGAAATTCACATTCCAAGTCAAATTAGGGCAATCCAAATTAATACTAACAATTTACAATCTAATTATCATAAATCTATAATAAACTTTACAATCTTATCAACGTTCTACTTTAGCAATTTTAAGGACTGATTTCCAAATTTCCAAATAAGGGTGTATATACCATTTCATTCCCATTACCTAACTTACAGAATATGTAGGCGAGATTTCAATTGAACGCGTTCATTTTAAGCCTACAACTCAACAGAACTTACATAGGCATAATAGTTAAATAAATTTCAATGTTATAAATTTCAGTGTTATATATAAATCGTATAATTTCTCACTCACTTTTCTAGCTTTCCAAAACTCCTAATCCAAATTCGTTATTTTAATTGACTCCTTTCCCTTTCTAATCCAAAAATATGTATAATAAGATATATATGTACCCATTAGGGTTACAGATCTAAAAAAAGATTTGAGTTAAGTGGAATATATAAATTTATAATTATAAGTTTTCCTTTTTTACAGAATTGATTCACTTTTCCTCTTCTTCGCTTTTATTTTCCGCCATTCTCCAATATATATATATATATACGTTTGTATGTATGTAATATTTTTATCATTTCTAGAAATAGTGGAGAAGAGAAAATGGCAGAGATCCACTGGTCTGATCAGAAAATAAGAGAAGAAAAGTGAGGAGCATGACCTTTATTTATAGGCGTTCGAATTAATCGTATCCGTTAGATTTAGCTTAATTAAATCTCGACCGTTAGGCCGAGGTTCAACCCAAGCCACCATTGGCCAACCAGTCGACCACTCCTTCCTAAGGGGTCGACTGCTAGCGGTCAACAGATTCAAGAAGGGGGATCGACCGGTGGGGTCCACGCGGTAAATATTATTTATTTCCTTTTTAAATCCTTTTTAATTATTTTCGATTTGAAAGCTTCAAATGCTAATAACTTCTTCATTTGAACTCCGATCACAAAACTTCATATATGAACGTTGCTCAGAAAATCAACACAAACACAATGGCGTAAGTTTCCTAGCCAAATTCTAATGTTTACTCAAATTCCATTTTTAAGCCTTAATAATTATATTAATCATTGTTTATTCTATAGGGTGTTACATTTTTCACTGCATTTGTAAAGCTGTTTGCATATGCATACATATAAAGTTCCGATAAAAAGACGAAAAAAGGAGCCAGGGGAAAATGGTAAATAAATCAGAAATGATCTTTATTATTCTAAACCCTGTAGCATCGTCACTTCGAGATCTCTTGTTTGACCTAACAAGAGACTCCCAAGTGAGTCATTCTATGGTTATCCATAACTATTAATACGTAAGCTCTTGGTGCCCTAATAGCCGTGAGTGACACACTACCCAACATTTGAAGAGTGTTATGTATTCTAGTCTCAATGGATAAATTAACATCCTTTCTTGAAATATCTTGACTAGGAATATTTGAAAATTTTGTTATTTTACCATATAATAAATTTCTCATGATTACAACTGTAATTACTATCACATAATGTATTATTTAAAGGTTTTTTATTAAATATATTTAAATTAATTAATTATTTAATCTATATCAATTATATATAATAGAAAACAAACAAATTTGATTTCAAATGAGAATTTATTTCAGATTTAATAATTTATAATAAGTTATAGAATTTTTCCTAGAGCATACCCCTAACTCTATCAAGTGTATGGATATTTAATCCATATTCCATCACATATAAAAATTGTATAGTGAACAGCCATGTTTGTAATGTATGAAATCTCTATGAAAACGTTTTAATCGAAATGTGCAAGTTAACCATAATGCGAGCTTACGTGTTCAATACAATTGAATAGAGTAAAGATCTTGATGTACTAGAAGTAACATAAATCAAGAGCTAAAAGAACGACCTAAGAATTCGATCACTAAAATGTCAATTTGATTAATTTATGTAAATGCAACTTATTCGATATCTTTAAATGTTGAGAATGATCGAATGCATTTTTGTAAAGTAATCATTGTAGCCTTAAAGTAAAGAGTTTCTCCTTTTGAACGGCTCAACCTTTTGAAATATAGAAAGAAAGTTTTACGATGGTAATAATGTTGGCAGAGTTGGGTTGAAGCGAGTGAATGGTCACTTCTTCTTCATGAAGAAGTATAAGAGTCGTAATAGGTTAAAATATTTATAGATGTTTAATATGAAACAAGAAATATGATTTCTATTTCATATGTATTTTTCTTACATAATTTTTTCTTATAAATCCATTTCTCGAGTTCAAGATATTTGATCTAAAACTCTTAGTTATAACAAAAGAAATAAATAGCCCATAGCAATTGATTGAATGGAGCTTCATATTTCATATGTTATTATTGAGAAATCGAAAATAGTAAGAGCATACCGTATGACATTTACCAATGGGTACATTAAGTTTAGAAAATTTAAACTCATGTATGCCAATTATTATTTATGAAACAATACATATATTTATTTATGATCAAATATAGATATAATTTTGTTTTGAAATGAATATTATAAATATTCATTGTAAAATAACGTGTTTTCGGCATTCCATGATGTGTTAGCCATAGAAAGCACAAAAACATCTAAAATATTTAATAATTAATTTTGGAATAATAGACTAAGCTTTGAGAAATAATTTTTAATCATATGATTATGAATCATATGGTATTTGTGAATTGGATCTCATATAATTATGGGTTAAGTCCCATTTGATGGGAGCAACAAAAGAGTTAACGAACTCTTTCATATTGATATATATATAGATGTATACAGTCTAAAGTATAATATTACCAAAAGTGGATCCACTTACTTCGTGGAATTCACCTATGAATTATCTAAAATACGAACATGTGTATTTGATACAAAAGTGTGATATATTAAATCAATACATAGAATATAAAATGAAAGTAGAAAAAAATCTGCAAATGATATAAAATAATTCTATTTAATTGAATAGGTGAGTATATTGAATAAGTTCAGTGGTACCTAAACACGAATAAGATTCACTCTCAGAGTCACTCATCCTTAAGCTACATATTGATGTGTCGATAAGAAGTAATTAGATTTTGTTGGACAAAGTGCAATTGATAATGAGTGAAGTTGAGATACTTCTTTCTACAAGGATATGTTCTTAAGAGTGAGTACATATGTTAAATTTAATTTCAACTAAAGTGTAGTTTACAAATTTCATATAAGATATAATGTAACATTCCCCCTTCTGATCGCCTCCAGTCGGTAATTAAACCAACTCGAAACGTTCAAAAAGACGAATTGTTATTTAGTTTATAAGGTTTAAACAGAATCAGCCACAGAAACACAGAATAATAACAATGAATTAAATGAATGAGAATTTATTTCATTACTATAAATCTTTTTTTTTTGAATACATCAGAGTTTATACAATGTATTAAATTGATACAGCGGAATATTTTTAAAATACAAATTTTTAATTTTTTTTTCTGCATATAAAGTCTTCAGAAAAATCCCCAAACTAAGATGAGCGTTTCTCCACTCTCTAACTTCGCTGCCTGAAAACCTTCAAGCTGCAAACACTCGGTCTGACCCGAGCGTTTTATGTAAAACACAAAACACTCGAGTCAGGATTAATCTTAATTCAAGTAAATAAATTTGCAATGAACTGAATATAATGGTAACAGCCCAACAGGGTTAATAGTGCAATATAGACAGCAGAGATAACAAAGTAGACTGAATCAGTCCACATAAATGAAAGTGTAAATGAAGTAAAGGCCCAACAAATCGAAAACCACTACTGATCGCACACAAGTCATAGAAACAAATAACAATAAAGCCAGCATACTCAAAAGTAACAGGCAACAAACAGCACATACCTGTATACACACACATGTATATGTGAATGTACACATGTATGCACCTTTAACAAATGTAAAGCCCAAATTCAGTAAACAAAACACAACTCGGCAAAGTCATGGGACCAAAATGCTACAGCAGCTCCCAGGGTTAGATCAACCCAAACAAACTGGTGCAACCAAGAATAGACCGAGGGGATGAATATAACCAAAAATTTAAACTAGCAGAGTATGCAGATATAGGCAGCAACATGGTTAACAAAGGCAACTGGGTTGAAATGCAACCTTAAAAAGAAGTCACAAATATTGGCACAAAACAGAACTGGCAAGTAAAAGGAGCAAAGGTAACCACTAAACACGCATATATACACATAAGTATATGTGTATATATGGCATACACAAGTGGACCAATTCAGTAGCTAGGATCAGATGAAATGGATCAAATGTGCCAAGGGATAATGTACTAATAACAAGTGCATCATAACAGTCCATCATGAAAGTACACAGCCACACACATACACATATACACAGAAATGTATATGTATATGTATGGACATATATATAAGTGCAGTTTACAATAAAAACCTATAACATCACAATGGCAGCTCAAATCAAGTGGGTAGTCTGTTCGTATCAGTTAAATTTATTCAACAGGGAAGTATGCCAAGACTAAATGAAGCATCTGTTTTGTTTTCTTCCTTATGACCCAGTATAGTATCAGTTCTCATCAATTTAAATTCACTTAACAGAGCAAAAGGAAGCAAACAACACCCAACAACCATTTATACACACATGAACACATGGGTCTATGCAAAAATCATATATGTAGTGTCTGTCCTCATCATATATTTTTTTATCACAGTGATGTATAAGAATCAATGCAACCAAATCCAGATTCTTTAGTTTTTTTTTTTTGAAAACCTGTAACTATAACAGGGAACTATATGTGTATACCTGAACACATATATATCATCATATATATGCATACATAACATAATCATGCAGGCACATCAAGCATTTCTATAATAACTTAACTTCCAATCACACATCCAGATTTTTAAAGTTTTAAATAGAAAATTTGCTCACCAGTCATGTTTGAACAGAGAACCAAACAATTATGATATTTGAGTTTAACAGTTTACACAGTTTTTTTCTCTTTTTTTTTTCTTCTGTATTTCTTATATCCAGATAAATTTCAAACCCCTATTACTTAATTTTATATGTTTTAAACTTCATTTATGTTTAAACAAACAAATCTCTTTTTGAATTCCTAAGTCTATCATAGATTTGAAAATGAGATATTGGGATTTGATTAGATTTTAAGCTCTGTAACTACACAGAGTTGATATCAGCCATTCACACCCAAAAGTGTCAACATATATACATACCATTCACACTTAAACAACATCCAGGCATATTAACAATCATTCCAGAGCATCATCAATACAATATCAAAGGGTATAGGCAAATGAAAGAGGGATTGCTCACATCTTCCAGATATAAACATGCAACCAAATATCCATATATAAGTGAATCACTCGCAAAAACATCTGACCAAAGCAACACAAATAATAGCATACAACCAAACACCCAACTCAACCAAATTTAAAAACTTGAACAAGATTAATCGTGAGAAAAACTCACTGTTGCTAGCTGGGTTAGACGACGATGCTCTCGAGGTGATTTCGAAAACGCTTGTATGATTCGAATGGTGCTCCAAGGTAACACGATGGACAGCTGATAGCATTAGCGTGGGTGGCAAAAGCATCGAAATTTATTTGAGGAGCAGCCATTGATTTGAAGAAGAGGCGAATTGATTTAGGGTTAGGTTTTCTTTCGTATGACTGAAGAGAGAAGGGGGCGACGTGTTTTAGCAGAGGAAAAAAAGGTAAGGTGATTGTGAGGGGGTATGGGCTTAAACGTGGTATTGGGTATGGGCTGGTATAGTATATATTTTTTTCCTTTTATTTTATTTTCAATTTTCTTTTAATTAATAACTTATGTTATTTGTTTTATAAATAAAATTCACTCAATTTTTAAAACCATCATCTTAAACTTGCAAAATTCTAACACATTCACAATTTAAATCAAAATTTAAATTCAATTATCAATTTAAATAGTTCAAAAATTCGGGATCGTTACAAACTCCCCTCCTTAAAAACTTTTCGTCCACGAAAAGGAAAGGTTGTTAAAATTTCATCGATATTTATACTCTAGTCAATTTTTTCTAAGCTCGATATTTATTACAAATAGATGAATACAGGATTCATTCCATTTGTTTTAATCTCTCTGTTTTGCTTATCTTCTCGTTTGTTCAATGATTTCTACAATCATTGATTTCTAAAATCAAAACGCAAAAGTCTTTTACTAACATTTTTTATTTAAAACTCAGATTCAAACTTAAAATTCTTCACATTAGAGATTTATATAATATATATCTCTTCCAAAGCTGTGGACTTTCAAAACATTACAAAGATCCTCTTCCTTAGTTTATTAAGTTGGAATTTTGAAATTTTACTTTCAAATCATTGATTTGCTATTTACAGTTTGAAAATACTTGCTAACTCGAAATTTAACAAGTCCATCTTCGTTCTCACAGACATTAGGCATACGCTGGCCAGGCGCAGGTCTAAAAATCTCCAAGTACTAAATATACTTGTTTCAATTCCCAGTGAAAATACTTTTAAAAATTCTTTTAAAAATGGATATGGAAAGCACGTTCCCCCATGGATTACAGTTCCACCCGGCGGTTACGCTACTATCCCAGTAGAGTCGCTTGTGGCTGTAGATTTCACATCTCTTAAATTTCGCCATGGTTGTCGCCATAGATTGCAGTACACACGGCGGTTACGCTACTATCCCAGTAGAATCGCTCGTGTCTGTAGGCATCACGCCCCTCAAATTTCGCCTGGCATTAGATTGCAGTTTACCCGGCGGTTACGCCACTATCCCAGTGGAATCGCTTGTAACTGTGGGCATCTCGCCCCTCAAATTACGCTAATCATCAATCAATCTAATCTCATCACGATGATCCATCGTGAGGGATTTCCGATTCAAATAGTCACTCTGACTAAATGGAAATTCTACGTAGCTACGAATTTCAAATGGACACTCTTCACGAGTTCCAATACCTTCTCTAATAATAAATGGAAGGTACTTTTCCACATCCTCATTTTAGAAAACATAATATCATATATGTAGTACTTTCATTTCACATTTCGTACATATAACATCTATGTAAACATACATAAGATTTCCATAACAATGTCTTTCTAAACTAACGGTTTCAAATTTACCGCATTCATATATATAAGTTCTAAAAACTTACATATTCCATATTCATAACAAAATAGAGGATTTCAAAATTTTCCTCTAAGTCGATTTGGAAATTTAAGGTTATCTCAAACCTAATTCATATTCATAATTCCAATTCATTATCGACTTTCACATTCAATTTGGATTTCACGCTTACATCGTCAATTCTCAACACAGAATTGATGTCTATCGATATATAACCTCTGAGCTCGTACGTCTCAGAGAAGGGTGTTAAGCTAAGAGAATAAATTCTCCGCCACCAACAGATATATATTTAATAGAGATCAATTGCTATGTCATCAATTCACAATGTTAGACATACAATCCAAATCATCATCTGAAATTCAAAGCTCAACTTATATTGTCTTTGATGTCGAAGTTAAACTCAATTTTAACTCAACGATTCAATCTTTTTGAAAAATTTCAAATTGAACAAATTGTTCAAATCTATCGTTTAACTTTTCAACTTCGACTTCAAAAATGAATTTCAAATCATTTATTCCTTACGGAATATATTCACAACATTTCATATTTGGAAAAACATTTCCATACTTATTTAAAAATAAGTAATTCACAAATCCATTTATTTTCAACATTTGAAAATATTCAATATACTTAAATCAAAATTAAGTATATATTTCATCTTTAAGGAAATCGTTCTCTTTCACATATTTATTTGAGTTAAAACGAATGTTACGTAAAACATCGTTACGACAACTCAAAATCACTAGTATAGGGATTCGAAATTTAGATAGATGTATAAATCCCAATACTATACAAAACATTTACTATCGGAAATCATTTACTATAACAACAGTGTTATAGTCCACCATTTCCTTATATTCGAAAACGTCTATTTCAACAATGAATGTTGAAATCTATGGTTTCGATATTCAATGCCTTTGAAAACATCTTTTTAAAATAATTAACTTCGTTTTAAAATATCACTTTCCCAAAACATGTTCATTTTATTCAATATATATTCACGGTCCAAAATTGTGAATATACTTCATTTAACAAGCTATCCGAATTTACTTATCAAAATAAGTCGGTTTCGAATTTATAGACAACGTTTATAAATTCCACTTCTATTTATAAAGACTTCAATTTATAAAAATTGCTTTATTAACCCATTCCTTTATAACTCAGTTTTATATCAGAATTTTAATTTACAAGTAAATTACTTATAAATTCTTTTATTTCGCAACTTCGATTCATTTTATAGCTTCACTTATGAAATACATTTATATTTCATTTTTAACACTTATACAAATTCATTTTATAATTCCAATATAATATCAATCTTTTCAAATCTTCCATTTAAGCCGTTTATAATAATTCTAAATTTCCAATTTAAACTATTATATAAATTTATCAGTTTTCCATTTCCAAGATAATCACTAGTTCTTTAGTAAACCATTCATCGATTTGGTTTTCAATTTAAATCACATTTGATTTATTCACATTGGATTTTACTAACATTCATTCATATTCAATTAGTTTACTGTCACTAATTTATATTCAAGTTGGTTTGCTTTCAATTCAAATCAAATTTGATTCTGGTTAAATTTACTTATCTTTCAATTTGAATTCAATTACTTAGCTTCCAATTTCCATTAATTCAATTTCATTAACACTTAATGAATTTCTATACAATCAACTAGCAAAACCAATGCACATTCAACTTAACCAAATTTATTTACTTTGCTTACATTCAATTTGGTTTAACACACTTAATTTCAATTGGTTTATATTCTAATTCTGATTGAATTCTTATACTCACCATATTCACTAATTCACTTTTACAATTAAAGTTGAATTTCCTTTCT
The DNA here is from genome assembly GCA_030737815.1 of Allium fistulosum. Classification (NCBI taxonomy): domain Eukaryota; kingdom Viridiplantae; phylum Streptophyta; class Magnoliopsida; order Asparagales; family Amaryllidaceae; genus Allium; species Allium fistulosum. The sequence continues at coordinate 1,169,966,468 of CM060905.1, read as the reverse complement.
ATAATTCAAATTCATATTCATTCTTCACTTTATCAATTCATTTTGATATCAAATTCAATCTCATTTAACATTACTTAAGCTATATTTCATTTTATCTTCACTTGCATTTATTTCCACTATACAACTTAAGTTCGGCTCAAATTTATTTGAAATTCTATTTTATTTAACTTTTACTAAAGTCAAATTCATATCACTTTTCAAAATTCAGATTTTGTTTTACTTAACAAAACTGTTTAACCATTTAAAAACTGGTTTTACTTAAACTTTCTCATTTAATAAGTTAAACTTATTAATTTAAACTTCCCAATTCATATTATATAATCACTTATTTTTTTTAGTTTAACTTTTCATCTCAATAATTTATCAAATCAAGTTCGATTTATTTAACTTTTCTTTAGTTAAATTTCAAATCCATTCAAACAATTTTAAACTTCTTTAGATTTGAAAAACATTCTCTTTTTAAAGTGTTTCTAGTAACTATTCATATTAAACATCATAAACTAAGCTTTGTGTAAACCAAAGCTCCGTTACCACCTTGTAACATTCCCCCTTCTGACCGCCTCCAGTCGGTAATTAAACCAACTCGAAACGTTCAAAAAGACGAATTGTTATTTAGTTTATAAGGTTTAAACAGAATCAGCCACAGAAACACAGAATAATAACAATGAATTAAAGCGAATGAGAATTTATTTCATTACTATAAATTTTTTTTTTTTGAATACATCAGAGTTTATACAATGTATTAAATTGATACAGCGGAATATTTTTAAAATACAAATTTTTAATTTTTTTTTTCTGCATATAAAGTCTTCAGAAAAATCCCCAAACTAAGATGAGCGTTTCTCCACTCTCTAACTTCGCTGCCTGAAAACCTTCAAGCTGCAAACACTCGGTCTGACCCGAGCGTTTTATGTAAAACACAAAACACTCGAGTCAGGATTAATCTTAATTCAAGTAAATAAATTTGCAATGAACTGAATATAATGGTAACAGCCCAACAGGGTTAATAGTGCAATATAGACAGCAGAGATAACAAAGTAGACTGAATCAGTCCACATAAATGAAAGTGTAAATGAAGTAAAGGCCCAACAAATCGAAAACCACTACTGATCGCACACAAGTCATAGAAACAAATAACAATAAAGCCAGCATACTCAAAAGTAACAGGCAACAAACAGCACATACCTGTATACACACACATGTATATGTGAATGTACACATGTATGCACCTTTAACAAATGTAAAGCCCAAATTCAGTAAACAAAACACAACTCGGCAAAGTCATGGGACCAAAATGCTACAGCAGCTCCCAGGGTTAGATCAACCCAAACAAACTGGTGCAACCAAGAATAGACCGAGGGGATGAATATAACCAAAAATTTAAACTAGCAGAGTATGCAGATATAGGCAGCAACATTGTAACGATACGGATTTTCGCGTTCGAAAATCGACATCCATACTTTACATCGTACTCGAATGTCGTAGATTCGAGCGTTCAAACCCGAGTCGCCGGAGCTTATAACACAGTTAAGTAAATAACACAGCGGAATAAATGAATAATACATTGATATACAATATCTGATACAACAGAATGATACAATGAATATCAATATACATCAGAGATATGATACAACAAATAGCAGCGGAAAAGAAAAACGATAACACCAGCAGCGGAATAGGATGTCTCCAATGGAATGCTCCAAGATAAGCAACGTCAGTCCATGAACTCCAAGAACTGACCTAGCTCCAGATAATCTACTAAACCTGAATATCTGAAAAACCCAACTCTAGACTGCCCGTGTGGAAAATGATGGGCACCCAGAGTTTAGGAAGGGAACAATAAACTCCGGATCAGTCATGGGACTGGTGTGAGCAACAAAAACAGTTTATCTTTAAAAACAAACAGCAGAGAATTTAAAGTCAATTCGCAATGCTTTTGGAAAATGAAACTACCATAAGACCTCCCACCACACACACAATGCAAACGCAGACTTGGAGGAGATTTCTTCTTATGTTAGTCAAAGATGCTTACTACGCAAAACCAAATCATTTTTGATATTATTATTAGTGCATAGTGTAGAAATCATTTCGAAAGTAGAATATAAATCTTAGCCAGCATAGGTACCATTATATTATGCCTGCTATAGCTGCCTCCTGAGGAGACAGGTTATACAATTGAAATCGTAAAGGTTCGTATTGTTTCTTTGGATTTCCAACAAATGGTCAGGCTAAGGAACTTCCTATCCACGATGGGTACGTCCCTGAAATAGACGACCCGAGAACCTAACCGGATCTCTGCCAACACAAGGCCGGGTTACCTCTGCAAAAATAGGTAACTACTGACACGCGTATGCCATCCCCCGATCGTCACCGATCTTCCCGAGGATCCCCGATTTCCAACAACCACAAAGTAATAAACTTGCAGCAACCACAGAGGTTAAGTATCTGGGCTCCATACCATGATACCACCTTTATCCAGAAGGAATGACATACACTAAGGGGCGCTACTCCCTAGAACCTTGCTGCATCCTTCCTGTTTCGACCATTTCCGGGGTGTGAGGCTCGACGAAGTCTCGTCCACAAAGCTACGCTTTTTCAAAAAGCCACGCTTTGGGTCAAACAAATGATCAACCTATGATCACAAAGATATAAGATCAAACAAATGATCATATCGCAAATGATCAAACACTGATCATTACACAGCAACACTCAGCATGTCACATTACCAAATTGGGATATATCGCTGATAAATTTCAACTACATAACCTCTGAGCTCGTACGTCTCAGAGAAGGGTGTTAAGCTAAGAGAAATAAATTCTCCGCCACCAACAGATATGTATTTGAAAGAAATCGGCTTTATATCTCAAAGTGTAATGTCAGACATGTATCCATACAAGTCTGTTCCGGGTTCGAACAGAACCGAAGGCACTTCTCACGAAGCCCTTGCAATTTCGGATAACTTTCAATCACGTCTGGACTTCCCGTCACAAAAGAGTGATATAAATCTCTATACCGGCGCGACTCAGTGCAGAGACATTCGACAGGTTGTCCTTTCATTTTCGAAAAATATCCGGTCTTCAACACCGGTCTTCAAATGCTATCCATATACGACGTATCACTATTCGGAATGAGTTATACGACCCAAAGGTCCTTTCCCGGCTAACCCGAATAGTGAGCGAAATATTTAAAAACATATGGATATTGGAATTTCAATTAAGTCACAACTTAAACCCAAACTTCTCTTTTCAAATGGTTTAACAAATTACCATTTTAAATCCTTTAAACAAAAAGATTCAATTCATAAAGTTCACTTAATTTCACAAAGATTCATTCACAGATTTTCCAAATCAATTTCCCTTTCAATTTGATTAATTCGTTAAATCAAAGATTTAACTCATAGCTTTCAAAACTATTTCATTTCGAATGGTTTAAATAAATCATCATTTTAAATCTGTTAAAAATAAACAGATTTAATTCATAGCTTTCAAAAAGAATTCATTCATAACTTGGAAAATCCATTTTTCAATTCACTTGAAATTCCTTTAATTTAAACTGGAATTTCTTTTCTTATCTAAAAGCTTTTATCATTTGAAAACAACAGTTTTCAAATTGGAAATCTGATTCATTCATACGAGTTGAAATCCTTGGTTTAAATTCAAATTCCCAAATTAATACTTTAAAATGGTTTAATTCATACAAACACATTTGTATCATCTTTTATCCCTAGTTTCCAAATCATAGGATTCAATTTCAAACTTGAATTCAAATTTAAATCTAATTATTTAAATTTTCAAAAACTCGGTTAAGTTATTCAAAATAACTTTTATCTTTGAAATTCCATTTCAAAAGCTTTTTTTATTTTAAACCCAAATTTCTGATTTCAAAATCAATTGAAATTAAAAATTTCAATTTCAAAAACATCAAATTTAAATTATCTGTGACTTAACCGATTTCCACGTGAAATCCATATTTGTGTGTGTAACAGTGTAGTCCAGGGGTTTTACACACAATAGTGCAACATCAATCATCACAGATATATCGATAAGCAGTATAATCGATAACGCTTATCTTCATTCACAGATTCATAGATAAAATAAATTTATCAGTCACAAAGATTCACAATTATAATTCGATGTGGGTTTCGGATAACCAACTGGAATCCGACTCCCTGTCGCATCGAAATTCAACTGTCGTTCTATGGGTCAAGGGTTTCATATTCACAGTAATATATCACAGAAACAGAAATCACAGCTATATATATCACAGGTAAATAAATTACAGATCACAACACAAATTAGGATGTATCACAAAGCATCATATATCAGGGATATCAAACCATTCATATCATTCAACAGAATCCAAATATTCATAAGGAAGATCAATTAGTTATCCGATAAATTCAAATCAGATTTATTTCTTATGAATTATTAATCCTGGTTAATTAACATCAATAAATTACACATCTTAATTATTAATCAACCTTCAAAAATAAATTGATTAACCTTAAATTATTAATTAACCAATCTCAATTAACAAATCGATCTTTAATTATTAAATAATTATTCTTAATTAATTAATTTTTCTTTAATCAATTATCCTTAATTGATTACATTAGTTAATTATCCATTAATTAAGAAATAAATCACATTTATCAATTTAATCACCTTGATTTAATAACATTAAGTAATTAACTATTCTTTAATTACTCCTATTAATTAATCAACCCTTAATTTTAATTATTTAAATCTTAATTATTTTTATTTATTTGATCATTCTTAAATCAATCAACTTTTAATTATAAAGAAAATTTCAAAATTTAAATGGTTCAAACCCTTATTTAATTTTTTTTTTTTTAAAGAAATATATTTTTAAGTAAAACTTTAATATTTATTTACTTCTTAAACATTTTGTCGAGTTAAATTTCAAACCATTTTATTTTTAAAATCTGAGTTTTAAAACACTTTATTTATCCCAGGCCATTACTCCAAAAACAGGTTTTTAAATCGATGTTTCAAAGTTTGTCAAAACCTGATCTTTACTCTCCTTTCAAGCCTGACCCGAGACATACTCGAGTCGTCCCCGAGAACAGACTCCTTGTGCTTCGAGTTCCCCTTCGAATCAACCCGCGTGAGTAAAATTTGTTTAAGTTCAAAAATCTGCTCGATGCAGTTCCAAAACGGCACGAGATCTGCTTCGAGTTTTTCTTCCAATTCCCTCGCGTTCGCTTCAATTCATCTTCCTTCGTTCCCAACAATGGCCACTGATACCATCACCCCCATGTGCACGTGCACCGGCACCGGAGGCGACTCCGACCACTGGCGAACATCCCCGCACGTCAACCACCAACTCCGCAACCATTTCTAATCACCAAAACACCCTAACTCCCCTCGAATTAAAATCGAACCATTCACTCCAGAAACTGGAACCCACTGTTTTACTAAATCCACCTCGACCCCACGACGCCGTCCACCTGACCTCGCGCCACCGCGTCCCTACCATCTCCGGTCATCCACGAAGCTGTCCCCCCAGACCTCGTCCAACTCGATGCACCCCAGATTCATCCGCGACCCGATTTTTCAATATGAACAAATCTGGGTTCTCAACCCTAGTTTGATCACGAATCAAATACTCAACGTTTTATAAATTTAAGTAGCATTTTTCTGGTGATCTCGAATACTAAATCATGCTGCACCCACGAATTCGAAGCCCATAACTTCCTAGATCATCAGATTTTGTCAAAAGTTCACTTTCTGATCGACTTCCATTTCCCAAAGAAATATGCAATGGAAAATTTTTATTTTTGTTTTTAAAATCATCATTTTTACAGGGAATTCACATAGTGTTATTAAAGTTGAAATTCGTGAGGTTTGAATTTCTTGAAAAATTTGAATTTGTGACAGTACTTCATTGTTTCAGGAAGAAAGAGCTATGAACATTGTTTTAATACATTACTAAAATAAGATACAGGTTCAACAATGTTTTTAACTTGATTATGTTTTTTTTTTCAAAAGTAAAGAGGGAGAGAGATCTAAAATTTTGGTGTGGGTTACTTTGTAAACCTGTAATTCAATTGTAACTGTCTTTTTCTTTTCTTTTGTTTATAGTTTCTAGAAAGAAAAAAAAAAACTTCAAAACTTTGCTTTTATTAACTACTGAAAATACCTAGCATCAGTTTAAACAAACTCCAACTTGTTTCCATTAAATTGCAGAAGAATAAAGGAAAGAAGATGGGATTTGACCATAGTTTTTTTTTCTTCTTTTTTTTCTTTTTCTGTAAAATCAACATACACAGACCAAAGTTCAAACACATACTCAAGATTCTTGCATACCAATCAAAGATTAAGTTTTTCCTACATCATCCAAGCATTCACAGCAACAAAAGATTGAAGAAAGACCCGGGTTTACTCACAGGTAAAAGAAACAAAGAGGTCTAAAAAAAAAATTATATTTGCTCACTTGATTATGCACAGAGCAGAGAAGTAATAGAAGAACAGAGGACCTGCATTTGTTCGAATTTGACCACACTGTTTTGATTTGTTTGAATCTTTTGAAAGCTATTTTTTTTTTCTTGGTTTGCTTGGTTTCAACTCTAAAGCTTCCAGGTTTGAATGCATTGTAAAAAACTGTTGGTTGATATTGAAAATACTTTGAGTTGCTCAGGCCTGAAACTTGAATTGTGTTTTATGTTTTTAAGGTGATAGTTGCTTCAGTTTTCCTTAGTATTTAGATGATCGAACTGAAATGGTGAAGAGTTTAATATAGGAAAAAGCTTACTGTAAGTATTTTTCTGTACAAGTGATACTATATAGATTTGTACAAGTCATCATAAATTTTTTCTTTTCTTGTTGGCTGGTATATTGTTTTTGGTGGCTAAGGAGATTTGCATTTATGACTTGTACATACCCATGCTTTGGCATTAATTGCCTGGTACTTGGTTTCTATGCTTAGCCATGTTTTCGGCTGCAGTGAAATGTTATGGTGGCTGAAGATATTGGCATTTATTGCCATGGTACAATACACACTTATTTAATTCGTTTTGTACATTGATATATATGTTTGCTATCTTCTTTTGTTTGGTTTATATACTTACTTTCCATTTGCCTGCACACTCATCTCTTTTATTTTCTTGTGTCCTTGTTTTACTTTCTTGTTTGTTTCTTTTACTTTTGTTTACTTACTTGTTTGTTTCTTTTACTTGTTAATGTAAATAAGTTTCTATTTTAAATGTTGTTTTACATATTATATTCGAATGAAAGATGTTTATATTTTTGCTTCGTATTTATATTTCGTTTTATCTTTTGTTTACATATATATATATATATATATCTATCAAGAAAAAAAAAATGACAATTTCTATGTTTATTTGTTTTCTCTATTTATCTTACTACTTTGAAATGTAAAGAAGTTCTACTTTAAATTGTTGTTAGATTTTAACAAATATTCTACTTCTATTTTTATTAAAACTTACCTTATATTAATTTCAATTTCTAGTTCAAATATTAATTATCATTATTTACTTAATATTCATTGTCTTATATTTATTTTATAAACTCAAACCATCTTTAACCATAATTTCAAATATATATATATATATATATATATATATATTAAATTTGCTCGTATATACCTAATATATATATATACATTCAATATACACACATATACTCACATATACACTATTTACAATATTTTAATCTCAAAAGATTTATACAGAATATACTTGGCTATCGGGGAAACTCGCTCTATTAAATCAATTTAAATTCACAATTTTTATTCAAAAATTTATTTAATCATAAATTTAACTCAAAATTTCATTCAATTATAAATTTAAATAAATTGAAATTTCGGGGTCGTGACAAATTTCCCCCCTTAAAAGAATTTCGTCCTCGAAATTCGCAGGCACGAAAACAACACAGAGATAGACAGATTCGATCTCCTATACTTCCTCGAACACAAGATACGGATTCCGAATTCAAGTCGGAATATCTCAGAATACATACCAATTCGTCCATCTTCGGACTTTGGTATTCACAAGAAATTACAATAGAATTTCAAATTCGGTTTTAAACGATATCGTTTTAATTGATATAATTCAATTTTTAGCTTCATATTCTATTAATCAATTTATCTCAATTTAAAATTCCAATTTCAAATTCATTAAGGTTTAAATTCAAAAGGCTGATAAGAAACCGATGAAAATACGAAGTAAGAATTTTCTACAACTTCGTCTTGTAGCTGGTACGAAGCAGTCAAAAGAATTTTGGAAACGAGTCAAAGAAGATTGATAAGAAAGTTGTTTCCACTGTTGCAGAGTATTGACCATTTATAGTCGTGTTCCCTTGTCCCCTATCTCGTCTCTTCTTGCACTCATACTCACTATCAGTGGATAGTAAGAGAATTTACTGAGGCTTTCGGACTGATATCTTAGGGATTACTCATTCTAGAGTTTACTTCACTCTATCTCTAATGAGCTACTTAACGTGTTATACTCCTGAGCTAAAGTTCAACCTTAGCTCTGATACCAAATGTAACGATACGGATTTTCGCGTTCGAAAATCGACATCCATACTTTACATCGTACTCGAATGTCGTAGATTCGAGCGTTCAAACCCGAGTCGCCGGAGCTTATAACACAGTTAAGTAAATAACACAGCGGAATAAATGAATAATACATTGATATACAATATCTGATACAACAGAATGATACAATGAATATCAATATACATCAGAGATATGATACAACAAATAGCAGCGGAAAAGAAAAACGATAACACCAGCAGCGGAATAGGATGTCTCCAATGGAATGCTCCAAGATAAGCAACGTCAGTCCATGAACTCCAAGAACTGACCTAGCTCCAGATAATCTACTAAACCTGAATATCTGAAAAACCCAACTCTAGACTGCCCGTGTGGAAAATGATGGGCACCCAGAGTTTAGGAAGGGAACAATAAACTCCGGATCAGTCATGGGACTGGTGTGAGCAACAAAAACAGTTTATCTTTAAAAACAAACAGCAGAGAATTTAAAGTCAATTCGCAATGCTTTTGGAAAATGAAACTACCATAAGACCTCCCACCACACACACAATGCAAACGCAGACTTGGAGGAGATTTCTTCTTATGTTAGTCAAAGATGCTTACTACGCAAAACCAAATCATTTTTGATATTATTATTAGTGCATAGTGTAGAAATCATTTCGAAAGTAGAATATAAATCTTAGCCAGCATAGGTACCATTATATTATGCCTGCTATAGCTGCCCCCTGAGGAGACAGGTTATACAATTGAAATCGTAAAGGTTCGTATTGTTTCTTTGGATTTCCAACAAATGGTCAGGCTAAGGAACTTCCTATCCACGATGGGTACGTCCCTGGAATAGACGACCCGAGAACCTAACCGGATCTCTGCCAACACAAGGCCGGGTTACCTCTGCAAAAATAGGTAACTACTGACACGCGTATGCCATCCCCCGATCGTCACCGATCTTCCCGAGGATCCCCGATTTCCAACAACCACAAAGTAATAAACTTGCAGCAACCACAGAGGTTAAGTATCTGGGCTCCATACCATGATACCACCTTTATCCAGAAGGAATGACATACACTAAGGGGCGCTACTCCCTAGAACCTTGCTGCATCCTTCCTGTTTCGACCATTTCCGGGGTGTGAGGCTCGACGAAGTCTCGTCCACAAAGCTACGCTTTTTCAAAAAGCCACGCTTTGGGTCAAACAAATGATCAACCTATGATCACAAAGATATAAGATCAAACAAATGATCATATCGCAAATGATCAAACACTGATCATTACACAGCAACACTCAGCATGTCACATTACCAAATTGGGATATATCGCTGATAAATTTCAACTACATAACCTCTGAGCTCGTACGTCTCAGAGAAGGGTGTTAAGCTAAGAGAAATAAATTCTCCGCCACCAACAGATATGTATTTGAAAGAAATCGGCTTTATATCTCAAAGTGTAATGTCAGACATGTATCCATACAAGTCTGTTCCGGGTTCGAACAGAACCGAAGGCACTTCTCACGAAGCCCTTGCAATTCCGGATAACTTTCAATCACGTCTGGACTTCCCGTCACAAAAGAGTGATATAAATCTCTATACCGGCGCGACTCAGTGCAGAGACATTCGACAGGTTGTCCTTTCATTTTCGAAAAATATCCGGTCTTCAACACCGGTCTTCAAATGCTATCCATATACGACGTATCACTATTCGGAATGAGTTATACGACCCAAAGGTCCTTTCCCGGCTAACCCGAATAGTGAGCGAAATATTTAAAAACATATGGATATTGGAATTTCAATTAAGTCACAACTTAAACCCAAACTTCTCTTTTCAAATGGTTTAACAAATTACCATTTTAAATCCTTTAAACAAAAAGATTCAATTCATAAAGTTCACTTAATTTCACAAAGATTCATTCACAGATTTTCCAAATCAATTTCCCTTTCAATTTGATTAATTCGTTAAATCAAAGATTTAACTCATAGCTTTCAAAACTATTTCATTTCGAATGGTTTAAATAAATCATCATTTTAAATCTGTTAAAAATAAACAGATTTAATTCATAGCTTTCAAAAAGAATTCATTCATAACTTGGAAAATCCATTTTTCAATTCACTTGAAATTCCTTTAATTTAAACTGGAATTTCTTTTCTTATCTAAAAGCTTTTATCATTTGAAAACAACAGTTTTCAAATTGGAAATCTGATTCATTCATACGAGTTGAAATCCTTGGTTTAAATTCAAATTCCCAAATTAATACTTTAAAATGGTTTAATTCATACAAACACATTTGTATCATCTTTTATCCCTAGTTTCCAAATCATAGGATTCAATTTCAAACTTGAATTCAAATTTAAATCTAATTATTTAAATTTTCAAAAACTCGGTTAAGTTATTCAAAATAACTTTTATCTTTGAAATTCCATTTCAAAAGCTTTTTTTATTTTAAACCCAAATTTCCGATTTCAAAATCAATTGAAATTAAAAATTTCAATTTCAAAAACATCAAATTTAAATTATCTGTGACTTAACCGATTTCCACGTGAAATCCATATTTGTGTGTGTAACAGTGTAGTCCAGGGGTTTTACACACAATAGTGCAACATCAATCATCACAGATATATCGATAAGCAGTATAATCGATAACGCTTATCTTCATTCACAGATTCATAGATAAAATAAATTTATCAGACACAAAGATTCACAATTATAATTCGATGTGGGTTTCGGATAACCAACTGGAATCCGACTCCCTGTCGCATCGAAATTCAACTGTCGTTCTATGGGTCAAGGGTTTCATATTCACAGTAATATATCACAGAAACAGAAATCACAGCTATATATATCACAGGTAAATAAATTACAGATCACAACACAAATTAGGATGTATCACAAAGCATCATATATCAGGGATATCAAACCATTCATATCATTCAACAGAATCCAAATATTCATAAGGAAGATCAGTTAGTTATCCGATAAATTCAAATCAGATTTATTTCTTATGAATTATTAATCCTGGTTAATTAACATCAATAAATTACACATCTTAATTATTAATCAACCTTCAAAAATAAATTGATTAACCTTAAATTATTAATTAACCAATCTCAATTAACAAATCGATCTTTAATTATTAAATAATTATTCTTAATTAATTAATTTTTCTTTAATCAATTATCCTTAATTGATTACATTAGTTAATTATCCATTAATTAAGAAATAAATCACATTTATCAATTTAATCACCTTGATTTAATAACATTAAGTAATTAACTATTCTTTAATTACTCCTATTAATTAATCAACCCTTAATTTTAATTATTTAAATCTTAATTATTTTTATTTATTTGATCATTCTTAAATCAATCAACTTTTAATTATAAAGAAAATTTCAAAATTTAAATGGTTCAAACCCTTATTTAATTTTTTTTTTTTTTTAAAGAAATATATTTTTAAGTAAAACTTTAATATTTATTTACTTCTTAAACATTTTGTCGAGTTAAATTTCAAACCATTTTATTTTTAAAATCTGAGTTTTAAAACACTTTATTTATCCCAGGCCATTACTCCAAAAACAGGTTTTTAAATCGATGTTTCAAAGTTTGTCAAAACCTGATCTTTACTCTCCTTTCAAGCCTGACCCGAGACATACTCGAGTCGTCCCCGAGAACAGACTCCTTGTGCTTCGAGTTCCCCTTCGAATCAACCCGCGTGAGTAAAATTTGTTTAAGTTCAAAAATCTGCTCGATGCAGTTCCAAAACGGCACGAGATCTGCTTCGAGTTTTTCTTCCAATTCCCTCGCGTTCGCTTCAATTCATCTTCCTTCGTTCCCAACAATGGCCACTGATACCATCACCCCCATGTGCACGTGCACCGGCACCGGAGGCGACTCCGACCACTGGCGAACATCCCCGCACGTCAACCACCAACTCCGCAACCATTTCTAATCACCAAAACACCCTAACTCCCCTCGAATTAAAATCGAACCATTCACTCCAGAAACTGGAACCCACTGTTTTACTAAATCCACCTCGACCCCACGACGCCGTCCACCTGACCTCGCGCCACCGCGTCCCTACCATCTCCGGTCATCCACGAAGCTGTCCCCCCAGACCTCGTCCAACTCGATGCACCCCAGATTCATCCGCGACCCGATTTTTCAATATGAACAAATCTGGGTTCTCAACCCTAGTTTGATCACGAATCAAATACTCAACGTTTTATAAATTTAAGTAGCATTTTTCTGGTGATCTCGAATACTAAATCATGCTGCACCCACGAATTCGAAGCCCATAACTTCCTAGATCATCAGATTTTGTCAAAAGTTCACTTTCTGATCGACTTCCATTTCCCAAAGAAATATGCAATGGAAAATTTTTATTTTTGTTTTTAAAATCATCATTTTTACAGGGAATTCACATAGTGTTATTAAAGTTGAAATTCGTGAGGTTTGAATTTCTTGAAAAATTTGAATTTGTGACAGTACTTCATTGTTTCAGGAAGAAAGAGCTATGAACATTGTTTTAATACATTACTAAAATAAGATACAGGTTCAACAATGTTTTTAACTTGATTATGTTTTTTTTTTCAGAAGTAAAGAGGGAGAGAGATCTAAAATTTTGGTGTGGGTTACTTTGTAAACCTGTAATTCAATTGTAACTGTCTTTTTCTTTTCTTTTGTTTACAGTTTCTAGAAAGAAAAAAAAAAAACTTCAAAACTTTGCTTTTATTAACTACTGAAAATACCTAGCATCAGTTTAAACAAACTCCAACTTGTTTCCATTAAATTGCAGAAGAATAAAGGAAAGAAGATGGGATTTGACCATAGTTTTTTTTTCTTCTTTTTTTTCTTTTTCTGTAAAATCAACATGCACAGACCAAAGTTCAAACACATACTCAAGATTCTTGCATACCAATCAAAGATTAAGTTTTTCCTACATCATCCAAGCATTCACAGCAACAAAAGATTGAAGAAAGACCCGGGTTTACTCACAGGTAAAAGAAACAAAGAGGTCTAAAAAAAAAATTATATTTGCTCACCTGATTATGCACAGAGCAGAGAAGTAATAGAAGAACAGAGGACCTGCATTTGTTCGAATTTGACCACACTGTTTTGATTTGTTTGAATCTTTTGAAAGCTATTTTTTTTTTCTTGGTTTGCTTGGTTTCAACTCTAAAGCTTCCAGGTTTGAATGCATTGTAAAAAACTGTTGGTTGATATTGAAAATACTTTGAGTTGCTCAGGCCTGAAACTTGAATTGTGTTTTATGTTTTTAAGGTGATAGTTGCTTCAGTTTTCCTTAGTATTTAGATGATCGAACTGAAATGGTGAAGAGTTTAATATAGGAAAAAGCTTACTGTAAGTATTTTTCTGTACAAGTGATACTATATAGATTTGTACAAGTCATCATAAATTTTTTCTTTTCTTGTTGGCTGGTATATTGTTTTTGGTGGCTAAGGAGATTTGCATTTATGACTTGTACATACCCATGCTTTGGCATTAATTGCCTGGTACTTGGTTTCTATGCTTAGCCATGTTTTCGGCTGCAGTGAAATGTTATGGTGGCTGAAGATATTGGCATTTATTGCCATGGTACAATACACACTTATTTAATTCGTTTTGTACATTGATATATATGTTTGCTATCTTCTTTTGTTTGGTTTATATACTTACTTTCCATTTGCCTGCACACTCATCTCTTTTATTTTCTTGTGTCCTTGTTTTACTTTCTTGTTTGTTTCTTTTACTTTTGTTTACTTACTTGTTTGTTTCTTTTACTTGTTAATGTAAATAAGTTTCTATTTTAAATGTTGTTTTACATATTATATTCGAATGAAAGATGTTTATATTTTTGCTTCGTATTTATATTTCGTTTTATCTTTTGTTTACATATATATATATATATATATCTATCAAGAAAAAAAAAATGACAATTTCTATGTTTATTTGTTTTCTCTATTTATCTTACTACTTTGAAATGTAAAGAAGTTCTACTTTAAATTGTTGTTAGATTTTAACAAATATTCTACTTCTATTTTTATTAAAACTTACCTTATATTAATTTCAATTTCTAGTTCAAATATTAATTATCATTATTTACTTAATATTCATTGTCTTATATTTATTTTATAAACTCAAACCATCTTTAACCATAATTTCAAATATATATATATATATATATATTAAATTTGCTCGTATATACCTAATATATATATATACATTCAATATACACACATATACTCACATATACACTATTTACAATATTTTAATCTCAAAAGATTTATACAGAATATACTTGGCTATCGGGGAAACTCGCTCTATTAAATCAATTTAAATTCACAATTTTTATTCAAAAATTTATTTAATCATAAATTTAACTCAAAATTTCATTCAATTATAAATTTAAATAAATTGAAATTTCGGGGTCGTGACAAACATGGTTAACAAAGGCAACTGGGTTGAAATGAAACCTTAAAAAGAAGTCACAAATATTGGCACAAAACAGAACTGGCAAGTAAAAGGAGCAAAGGTAACCACTAAACACGCATATATACACATAAGTATATGTGTATATATGGCATACACAAGTGGACCAATTCAGTAGCTAGGATCAGATGAAATGGATCAAATGTGCCAAGGGATAATGTACTAATAACAAGTGCATCATAACAGTCCATCATGAAAGTACACAGCCACACACATACACATATACACAGAAATGTATATGTATATGTATGGACATATATATAAGTGCAGTTTACAATAAAAACCTATAACATCACAATGGCAGCTCAAATCAAGTGGGTAGTCTGTTCATATCAGTTAAATTTATTCAACAGGGAAGTATGCCAAGACTAAATGAAGCATCTGTTTTGTTTTCTTCCTTATGACCCAGTATAGTATCAGTTCTCATCAATTTAAATTCACTTAACAGAGCAAAAGGAAGCAAACAACACCCAACAACCATTTATACACACATGAACACATGGGTCTATGCAAAAATCATATATGTAGTGTCTATCCTCATCATATATTTTTTTATCACAGTGATGTATAAGAATCAATGCAACCAAATCCAGATTCTTTAGTTTTTTTTTTTTTGAAAACCTGTAACTATAACAGGGATCTATATGTGTATACCTGAACACATATATATCATCATATATATGCATACATAACATAATCATGCAGGCACATCAAGCATTTCTATAATAACCTAACTTCCAATCACACATCCAGATTTTTAAAGTTTTAAATAGAAAATTTGCTCACCAGTCATGTTTGAACAGAGAACAAAACAATTATGATATTTGAGTTTAACAGTTTACACAGTTTTTTTTCTCTTTTTTTTTCTTCTGTATTTCTTATATCCAGATAAATTTCAAACCCCTATTACTTAATTTTATATGTTTTAAACTTCATTTATGTTTAAACAAACAAATCTCTTTTTGAATTCCTAAGTCTATCATAGATTTGAAAATGAGATATTGGGATTTGATTAGATTTTAAGCTCTGTAACTACACAGAGTTGATATCAGCCATTCACACCCAAAAGTGTCAACATATATACATACCATTCACACTTAAACAACATCCAGGCATATTAACAATCATTCCAGAGCATCATCAATACAATATCAAAGGGTATAGGCAAATGAAAGAGGGATTGCTCACATCTTCCAGATATAAACATGCAACCAAATATCCATATATAAGTGAATCACTCGCAAAAACATCTGACCAAAGCAACACAAATAATAGCATACAACCAAACACCCAACTCAACCAAATTTAAAAACTTGAACAAGATTAATCGTGAGAAAAACTCACTGTTGCTAGCTGGGTTAGACGACGATGCTCTCGAGGTGATTTCGAAAACGCTTGTATGATTCGAATGGTGCTCCAAGGTAACACGATGGACAGCTGATAGCATTAGCGTGGGTGGCAAAAGCATCGAAATTTATTTGAGGAGCAGCCATTGATTTGAAGAAGAGGCGAATTGATTTAGGGTTAGGTTTTCTTTCGTATGACTGAAGAGAGAAGGGGGCGACGTGTTTTAGCAGAGGAAAAAAAGGTAAGGTGATTGTGAGGGGGTATGGGCTTAAACGTGGTATTGGGTATGGGCTGGTATAATATATATTTTTTTCCTTTTATTTTATTTTCAATTTTCTTTTAATTAATAACTTATGTTATTTGTTTTATAAATAAAATTCACTCAATTTTTAAAACCATCATCTTAAACTTGCAAAATTCTAACACATTCACAATTTAAATCAAAATTTAAATTCAATTATCAATTTAAATAGTTCAAAAATTCGGGATCGTTACATATAAATTGGGAAGAAACCTCAACCTTAAATAGTTTAAGATATATGGACATCATGAGTGTAAGTTCTGTAAACTCAAAACTAGATCTATTTTATGTTAGTCTAATAGGCAGTTTATTAAATATTTCAAATCTATTCCATCCTACTAAGAAACAAATCAATGTTTCAAGACATACCACTTGTTCCTGAAGGAATTTCTCTTTGAAGAAATTACAAGTAGTGCGTCGGACTTGGATATGATTCGAGATTCTAACATAGTAGCAGATTACAAGGATGAAATAAATTTAACCAAGCCTAAAATAAACACTATTAAACTAGAATGTCTAATAAGGATTCTAGAATATTAAAGAGAAACCATGAGTTGAAAAAATAAATTGTTACCAATTACAATATCCTAAGTTCTTGATAAGCCATGGAGAGTATATACTCCACTATATGGTGTAATGCTTTAAACATGAAATGGATACTGAGTACAATAACAAAACATGATTTTATAGTTGTACCCGAAAGAATATGACCTATCGGTTGCGAGTGAGAGAAAAAGATCAATGCAGTTGGAGTTACATAAAGTAGTGTTTAAATCCGAAATAACTTCAATAATCTCAAATTTTGAAATTAGTAAAGTAATTTAGCTAGTCAACATGCATAGTTCATTCGGATTCTTTATGTAATTATTGCATAATTTGACTTTGAGTTTTGGCACATAGATGTTGAAATGGAACTTCTAAATAATGATTTAAAAGAATTATTTGCATATTATACTCAAAATGTCTCGAGATCAGCGGGAACGATAACATGGCTTGTGGGTTTTTATATGATTCAAGAGTTGATACAACAACTGCGTTCAACAAGCATCGAAGTTGAGCAAATACTTTGACAAAGAGATTAAATACTTTGATTTTCAGTCATAATACAAAGAAAGCATGTCTTTAAGAAATAATTAAAATGTACTGAAACATTTCAAATACTATAGTAAAAAAACCATATTACTAATTAGTAACGATGCACCTATGTTTATCGGTTTAGTATGGTTGTTTAAATCTCAATGTAGGATTTGATAGGGACATCTTTATACTTTGTATAAGATGATGTTGGGATTGTCCCAATCTATACACACAAACAACATATTAGCCATGGAACATAGGATGTAACATCCCTTATACATCAGCAATATGGATCATCGCATATTCTATATTCTATGGTATGTTAGATCCTAATTATACACTTAGTGTATTAAACGAATACCAAGTTTAATATAAAATAACTAAATGGTAGTTAAGAATGTTCTCGGGTATTTACGAAATACTAGAGAATTATTTATGAAAACAATAAATTTCTTATGAAGAAGTGTTCGAACTTGAAGTTCATAAGTGATATTGAATATAATGAGTCAATCTTAAATTCATGTTTAACCTTAATTAAGGACTTTAAGTTGGAAATATTCCAAATGAGTGGTTGTGGAAAATTCAAAAGGCTAACTAGATCACCTAGAATAACACTGCAATGGAAGCAATATATATTTATGCAAATTTATAAGATAGGTAGGAGTGGTTCACACCATTGAAAATATAATAATGTATTCTGATTCCAGCAATGCAATATAGACTACAATGGGAACCCATTACCAAATAAGAAATCGAGTTATGTTCTCTGTGATGAACATGCGATACAAGAGTTCATCGGCAACAGGAAGCGTAATTGGAAAGTATATGCAAAATAATAATATCGTATATCCATTTACAAAGTCCTCTTCTCAATCTAGTTTAGGTAGATTGGTCAAGGATATGGTCATGAGGCATAATAATTGGCCACAAGTACAAGTAAGAGATTGATATAGTTAAGGGTGTGCCCTAGGGGCAATTATGTACCTTATTACATAACTTAACTATTATAAGAGAATCTTGTTTGAAATGATGTGAGAATCTGCTTTTATTTTATTTTATATTTGTTGTTATATAAAGATATAAATAATAAATTAAATACATTAGACATATATAAGTAGAAAACTATTAGGATAAGATTATTGATTGCAATTTCAAATGTGTTCGTAACCGTGAGTATTGATCAGTACATATATACAGATATATAAATAAAACACTTACTCCTTATGTTTCTAGTCAAGATGTATCAAGAAAAAGATATCGGTGCATCTGTTGAGTCTAGTGTACGTGACGATCTCCATATGATGGATACGGATTTATTCGAGACCGTTGGGAGGGCACCAAGGGGTTACACACTTATTATAGTTTAGAATAACCATAGAGAGCTAGATGAGAGTCTTCTATAGGTTAATACTAGTTAGTCAAAATAGAAGATCTTAGGGTAAGGACGTACAGTACACTTCTGCCTTGAGAGTACCATCGATCTTAAGTATCTAGACTGTACTTTGACCATTGTCAAGCACATGACAATACGATCATACCATGACCGTAATTAGATGCATGTTAAACTATTTGAAATGAAACACTACTTAATAAATAATTCATCTATTTCGTTATAGAAGATCAACATTACCGTAATTGGTAAGTCAGCAAAAAGTCAAAATCTCTAGCGAACGTTAATCGGTTAATCGATAAATGTAATCGGATTGATCCAAGGACTTTAAAAGTAACCTACGCAAACAATAGGGAAATTTATAGAGTTTTCAACCTTAGACCAAACTCTAGATATCTAGGTGATACAGTAATGATGAAAATAATACGTGTACAAACTGCCGTTTCTAGGTGAGCTTATATAAGGTGAATATGACTTCGCCTATGAAACCGTTAATCTTGACCTTATACTATGATTCAGTAAAGTCCGTATAAGCTGCGATATTTAAATTGTTTAAATATTGACTATGGATCGAGTCCACACCAAAGAGTCAATATAACCGTGTTGTCAGTTATTTCTGAATTCGACCAAAGATAAAATTAATTTATAATATTATAAACTAATAATAAATTAATAAAAAATGTTGCGTTTATATTTATGGCTAATTTTAATTATTTATTTCAGGCTTAAACTAAGGCAAGACGATGTATAAAAGTTATATGATAGTTCAATCAATTTTGAAACTAGAAATTAATTAATTCAATAATGTTTCAAGGGGAGTCAAAAGGAGTGTTTGACAATGCTAAGTCAAAACTAGGGTCATTCATATATGGGATCTTATAGGGCTTTTACCAAGTCCCAAAAGCTAGAGGATATGGTGGAGAGAAAAGTGTAAACCTTCAACTATAAATACTATTAGCCACCACCATAATTAAGGCATAACTTTTGGTGCCTCTCTCTACCTATAGTTGACCTCGTTAAGCCATTTCTTCAACATTGCAACTTGAAGAGAAAGAAGAGACAGTTGTGCTCCAAGAGGACTGACTCAACAAATAAATTATTGACTGTCAACAAGTTCATTTCAAATAAAGGCAATAATTTCAGATCTGGTTTGTATTCATATGAACACACTCATATATGTCACCCCATTTATTTATATATGTTCGGCCATGTGTTTTAAAAACAACTTTAAAAACATTTTAAACTATTTTAAAACATGTGTGTGTATTAGTTGCTTATAAATATATTAAATAATGTTTTATTTATAAAAAAGATTATAAAATTTGTTTTGGTTTAAAACGACAAGATATATTTGTGTGTGTGTGTGTGTTATTCTTATAAAAAATATTTTGTAACATTTAATACACAAACACAGATACATACACACACATATTATGAAATATACATCCTTTCGATTTAAAATTAAAGTAACTTTCAATAATAAACTTTTTAGATCAATTTTTTCTTTCAGTTAATTTATTTAATATATGTATGTATGTGTATGTGTATTGATGTACGAAGATGATTTCTGTAATGAAATCATAATAAAAGAATATAAAATAATTAATATGGTTTATAATCGATCGGAGAATAAAAAAAAATTATGTTCTTTATTATTTTTGTACTTTAACATTTAAGATTTGAAATTCAAGATTTTGAATTATTTAAAACAATTTATTCGACTGAATAAAAAAGTTAGTATTAAGTTTGATTATTGTTTTCTGACTGAAAAAAGATAATAATTATTTTATTAATATTTTTCATATTTTGAGTAATTATTTTAAAATCTAGTCTAGAATTGAAAGTCAAACTTGAATTTAAAATTCAAATTACAATACCAAATAATATATATATATATATTAATTGTGTGTGTGTATATTTATTTATTTAAATATAATTTTAAATATATATATGTATGTATAAATATAAATATATATATATATAATTACTTAATTATTATTATATGTATTTGTATGTATTTATACATGCTATTTATTATATATTTATTTTATTTTTTTGTCAACTATATTTATTGGTCGAATAAAAAAATCATTTCTTGCTTCATGTCCTTTTAGGATAAGTTGGATTAAATATTATATTACATACATACACACACACACCCCCCAGTGTGTGCCTGGTGTATATCACACTTAGACATCATTTTGATCGTAGGACAAAGCGGCCAATTTTCCCACTAATACCCAATTTAGGTTATATATACTTGTTGTGATATTCTTACTGTGAATAGGAATATCATAACATATTAATATAAACTAAAATAAATTAATAAATTAATTTTAAACTAAATTATTAAATAAGTTTATTTTAAACAATAAAATTAAACAAAAATATTTCATTAAAATGGTTAAATTAAAATATTACAAATCCCTTTTAGTAATCAAAATACTAAATTTGGTTTAGTGCAAACAAATATTTATTTATACAAATGTAGAATAAAAATCTTGTGCAATTTAATAAAAGATTTTTTTATTGAAAGTCACCATTTGACTCCGCTATTACTATGCCTGATCTAACAAGAAATAATTTGAAGTTGTCTTGGTCATGGCTATAATGGTGTTAAGACATTGGTTGATAAATGAACTAATGATATTATATGTCGATAAGTTAGTAACTATAGGATGAACTAAGGAAAATCAAATAATACGTAATATACTTAATGTATGTATACATGTATGTATATGCTATATAGAAGCATATGCTTGGATGAATGTGTTAGGACTGATTTGGAGTTATATATATGACATAAAAAACTTTATAACCCCATCGTTAACTCGAACCATTAGTAGTGATACATAAATGAGTAGTAAGCCATAGAAGGGATTCTAGTGAATCAACCATGTTTGCTTCGTTAACGAGGTTAACTTTAACTGATTCGAAGTTCTATAGGCAGCATGATTAAGAATGTAGATTGACATCGTTAATAAATGAACCTATAACATGACATATAACCAAGTTATCCTAGTAAACTTAGTTAATATGTGTATGTATATATACTCATGGATGAGAAAGTACATGGTTAAATGTATTAAGAAATTGCTTTTCTTCGTCTAAAGTTAGGTCAATAGTAAGCACGCGACTATTTAGTCCAATGGTTGCTAATAAATCTATATAAGATAATACTGAGCAATATAACGACAGGTAAATAAACTAGCACACTATTAATACAAACTATAGTCAATTGCTTTATTTGACTTGTTTTGCATTACCATGATGATCGTTGTATGTGTATGAACGTGTTCGGAATGTTGAGATGGTTTTCCTTGCGTACAGTGTGTGTTTTTATGCATATTGATTGTCAAAAGTTAAATGGTTGATTTTGGAATATAATCATCAACTTGAAGTGTTTGAAACCTTGTAGATGTGAGAATGTTAAAAGGATGTATACATCCCAAGATGAAAATAGATCTTAAAACTCCATCAAAATGATGGAATGCCGAGAGGATAGGCAAAGGGGTGTAGTTTGAAACGAGCATGGAAGGTAGGTAAAATTTTGTTTTACCGGGATGTGTCTATACAAATATCACCATGTGTCAACATAAGAAGCAATGTGCGGGTGCATATTGTTGGATGTTGTTTGATAATGGAATTTCTATCGAGTTAGAAAACCGTTGACAAATTTTGAAATAAAAATAATCGCAAGCGCACGGCATACAATTTTAGTACGTGGCGAGTACAGGTCGATCCGCATGGAATTCTTAAGATTTTAAAATTTTATAATCAATCAAATTAGACCAAAAGGGAGAGAAGATTGTTAACTACAAATGGTAAACAAAATGAAGCTAAAACTAGAATGAAAATGAGGTTAAAAACTATGAGATTAGAAAACAATTTAGAGGCAAATCCACTCTCATATTTTTGTAAATTAACAAACAAATAATTTATGATCTCTATTTTTTGATCTTAAGTGAAATAATTGTTGTATTTATCATAAGTATGGTTTATTTATGTTATTAATTAACATAACTTAAACCATCAAACTATAATACAACAACTAACCCACTTATCAACTCTCATGAAAATGAAGTCAAAACAAAAGCTATTTTAAGTATGATCTATTTACTATTGTAATTAGTAATATAGATCATCAAATTTTGTTTTTACTTTTAATTTCAAAATCAAAAACCAATTAGCAAATGATGATGTAATTTGTGTTTATGTTGAATAAGAATAGCTCATTTGCAAATACAACATAAGCTATCAATCCCACTTGTATAAACTTACATCAAAATCCACTTTCATGAAGCACAAATAAAAGAGACCATAAATCATAGAAATGTTGAATTTACATAAAGTTAGAGAGCTTCATACCTCTAAATCAAAAGGGTTTAGCTACTCATTTGTGTTATCAAATCAACACTTGTAAATTTCAACATTAAAAAGCAAAGAATAGAAACTAAACAAAGGAAGAAAAAGAGATTAACTACTAACTACTTGCATAAAGAATAAAGCTACACTACTTGCATGAATTTAAATCTAAGCTATAAACATGAAATGAAAGAAAGCATAGAAATAAACATTAACATAAAAGTAAATAAAAGCATGTAGAAAAGAAAAGAGAAAGAGGCTAGGAAGCCATTTTTATTTCATGAAACTTTGACATTAAAACTTGCTTTCTTAATTTCCTAACTAATTTTGAAGAGTAAGAAGATATTTACATGTACATAAGAGGGCTATTTATACATGCATAAAACCCTAATTCAATTTTTAGGGTGCTTTCCAAAATTCCCTTTAGGAAGTGTGGTCTCCAAGTAACCATTAGCCTCTGATTAATCCATCATTAAATATGCATGAAGCTTTAACCTCCACTTAGTTGTCCATTAGCTTCTAATTGTAGATTTAGGTAAGTGGGTGGGGTTCTCTATGATCATGAGCTTGAATTATTTCCTCTTCATTCCTTTGTATTTCCTTGTGCATGCATATATCTTCATGAAACCCTCTTCCATATTCATCCAAATTCCTTCAAAATTATGAAAAATGTCCAAGTAAAAAGTCCCAAATTAACACATGCACAAAAATGACTATTTTGCCCCTGTATGCAGATGAATATATGATGATTTGAAAATAATTGAATTTTGGTTTTAAACATGTTAAAATACCCAAATATGACATTTATTTAAATAAAAATAGATAAAATATGGATGTAAATATATGCACATTTACATCCACATCAAATACCCCCACACTTATCTTTTTATTCATCCTCGAATAAAGGAAAACTAAAAAAAATTCGTTTTCATAAGGAGCATGATTGCATTGAGCGTATGCAACAAGCCGTTAAACCTCTGGGTGTCCCCAGTAGGATGAGTGTTGTCTCGTGAGGGTTTTCAGCGGATACTACCCACAAAATCCAAATGCAAAGTGAAAACATTTACAAAATGCAAGATTTATTTACAAGGGGATGAATGCAAGTTTTTGAAAGTATTTACAAATGAAGGATTAACTTTCAAATCGATACTAATAAGTTAAATATAAGTTCTGGTCATTATCAAGAAATTTAAGTCCTTTTACTTGTCAAAATTCCCAACAAAAATTAAGTTGTCATAACAGATAGACTATAGTTTGGCTAGTTGTTTCGGTTGATCACACAATGTAATTATGAAATGGATCCTTAGTTGATTATCAAAGTTTGTCAAAGTGGTATTTTCATTTCTTTTCAATAATAAGTTAAATCAAACAAGTCAAAATAGTGTTTGGATTTCAATTGCTTACTCTCTCTTATTTGAAAATTTTATTGATATTAACAATATTTACATATGCCTAACTCAGATAAACCGAGGCCAGATATATCACACATGCACTGCCTTTCGGGCTTACGTAAGGGGAATACAGAGCATGGCGAGTGAACACACAAGTGTGAACACTTATTGACTGTAGGCGTTATTAGTAAAATAATTTTTATATACTTACACTTAACTCAGATAAACTGAGGCCAGATATACCGATCGTGCACTGCCTTTCAGGCTTATGTGAGAAGGGTACAGAGCATGGCGAGTGAACACACGAGTGTGAACACATGACTCTAGGTGTTAAAAAAAATACATATATACAAATGTTTTTTTACTTATATATATATATTTACTTTTTTAGAAGAGAGAGCTTTGCAAAATCATCCTAGCACCATTTAACTTAGACGATAAAAATGTTGTCCTTTACTTTAAATTTACCACTTTTAAACAAAGATTTTCAATTAGAATATACTTCATAATTAACACATATGAACCTTCCTATATACTAGTTAAACCATTGTTATTTGTAATCAAACTTCATTTTCATTTTTGTTAAGACAAATAAATTTTCAAAAGTTTCAATTTATTAACCAAAACTTATACTTATCCCATAGTGTTCTTAAAAAATAAATCAAAATGCTAAAAAGAAAATGTTTTTGAGATTTAGAAATTTTGAGATTTTTTTTAAGTTAAAAGAAAATGAAAATTCAAAAATGCCATGAAACTTAAAAAAATGAAAATGAGACTCCCTCCCACACTTAGTTTTTACTGTGTCCCCACAGTAAGTACTACAGTAAATACATGATACAATGAGTGTAACGGGGAAAATATGTACATACTTACAAAAGAGGGTTAACATTCTTACTAGACGTAGCTTGGCTCATGAAGAATCATGAGCTCCTCCTCTTGGTTACTTGGCAATTCCAAGAAAGGTTTTAAACGATGACCGTTAACTTTGAAAATCGATCCATCCCTAGGGTTTTGTATTTCTATGGCACCGTGAGAAAAAACAGTTCGTACCACAAATGGTCTGGTCCATCTCGATTTAAGTTTCCTAGGGAATAAATGAAGTCTAGAGTCATATAAAAGAACTTTATGATTAGGCGAAAATGTTTTTCTTAGGATTGACTTGTCATGAAAAACTTTTTTTATTCCTTTGTAAATTTTCTCATTTTCATATGCATCGTTCCTAAGTTCTTCTAGTTCGTTGAGTTGTAGTTTTTGGTTTTCGCCAGCTTTCTCGAGATCAAAGTTTAAGTTCTTTATTGCCCACAACGCTTTGTGTTCGATTTCAACAGGTAAATGGCAAGCTTTCCGGTAAATTAAGCAAAATGGGGACGTCCCAAGGTTAGTTTTAAAAGCGGTACGGTAAGACCAAAGTGCGTCGGTCAATTTCTGAGACCAATCTTTTCGATTTTTGTTAACAGTTTTCTCCAAGATTTTTTTTATTTGACGTTTTGAAACTTCAACTTGGCCACAAGTTTGAGGATGATACAGAGTGGATAACTTATGGGTTATCGAGTATTTCTTCATTAAAGTTTCAAAAGAACGATTGCAAAAATGGGTGTTGTTATCACTGATTATTGTGCAAGGTGTGCCGAACCTTGAAAAGATGTTTTCTTTGAGAAATTTCACAAAAATTCTATGGTCGTTGGTTTTACAAGGAACGGCTTCGACCCATTTTGAGACGTAATCGACAGCGAGAAGAATATACAAATTTCCAAAAGAATTGGAAAAAGGTCCCATAAAGTCGATACCTTAAACATCAAAGATTTCGATAACAAGAATGGGGTTTAGAGACATCATATTTCGTCGAGAAATTCGTCCAAGCATTTGACATCGATCACAAGTTTTACAAAATTCAAATGAAGCTTTGAAAAGAGAAGGCCAATAGAAACCACACTGAAGCACTTTTTCCGCAGTTTTTCGAGGACCGAAATTTCCACCGAACGCTTGATCATGACAAAACGAGAGAACGCTCTTGATTTCGCAATCTGGGATGCAACGTCGAATGATTTGGTTGGGACAATACTTGAACAAGTATGGATCGTCCCAATAGAAATATTTCACTTGGGACATGAATTTGCATTTATCTTGTTTCGACCAAAAGGAAGGAGTTTCTTTAGTGACTAAATAGTTCACTATGTCAGCATACGACGGATCATGGGAGATAGAAAGAAGTTGTTCGTCCGGAAAGTTTTCATTGATTGGTAAAGGCAATGGTGCCTTGGGAAGACGAGACAAGTGATCGGCTATGACATTATCGGATCCTTTTTTGTCTTTGATTGTAAGGTCAAATTCTTGAAGTAAAAGGATCCAACGAATCAAACGAGATTTAGCATCCTTTTTGGCAAAAAGGTATCGAAGAGTAGTATGGTCAGTGTAGACCGTGATGTGCGAACCTATCAAGTAAGGTCGAAACTTTTCGAGTGCAAAAACAACAACTAGAAGCTCTTTTTCGGTTGTTGTGTAGTTGAGTTGAGCGTCATTCAAAGTCATACTCGCTTAGTAAATGACATGAAGGATTTTGTTGATGCGTTGTCCTAAGACAGCACCAATCGCAAAGTTAGAAGCATCACACATTATTTCAAATGGGAGATCCTAATTGGGTGCGCAAATGATTGGAGCAGAAATGAGTTCGTTTTTGAGACGTTCGAAAGAAGAGATACAATCAGAGTTAAAATCGAAAGGAACGTCTTTTCTAAGAAGAGTCATCAAAGGACGAGCAATTTTTGCTAAAGTCTTTCACAAAGCGTCGGTAAAAGCCAGTGTGTCCTAGAAATGGTCGAATGTCCTTAACAGATTTGGGAATGGGTAGATTTGCAAGTATGTCAACTTTTGCTTTATCTACCTCAATGCCTTTATTTGAGATGATGTGTCCAAGGACTATGCCTTGTTTGACCATAAAGTGGCATTTTTCCAATTCAAAGTCAAATAATTTTCTTTACATCGATTTAGAACCAACTCGAGATGATGTAAACAATCGTAAAAAGAATCACCAAAGATAGAGAAATCGTCCATAAAAACTTCTAGAAAGCATTCAATCATGTCAGAAAAGATGCCAACCATGCATCGTTGGAAAGTAGCAGGAGCGTTGCAAAGTCCAAATGGCATACGTCGATAAGCAAAGGTACCGAATGGACACGTGAAAGTCGTTTTCTCTTGATCTTCGGGAGCGATTGGAATTTGGTTATAGCCGGAATAACCATCAAGGAAGCAGTAGAATTCGTGGCTGGCTAAACGTTCGAGCATTTGGTCAATGAAAGGAAGAGGGAAGTGATCTTTTCGTGTTGCAGCATTTAATTTTCGATAATCAATGCAAACACGCCAACAAGTTTGAGTCCGAGTAGGAATGAGTTCGTTAGCGTCGTTTGTTATAATGGTAAGTCTGGACTTTTTAGGCACGACATGAATTGGACTAACCCATGGGCTATCGGAGATGGGGTATATGATACCGTTATCGAGGAGCTTAAGAATTTCATCACGAACCGCATCTTTCATTTTTGGGTTAAGCCTCCATTGTGCATCACGAGTGGGTTTGGCTTTGTCAATTAAGTGAATGCGATGTTGGACAATAGCAGGGCTAATTACCTTAATATCGGTAATGAACCACCCAATTGCTTCTCTGTTTTTCGAAAGAATACAAAGTAAGGAGGTTTCTTGATCAAGAGAGAGTTGCGGAAATTATGACAGGAAACGTTTCGTTATCACCTACGTATGCGTACTTAAGGTGATTGGGAAGTGGTTTGAGGTCCAACTTCGGGAGTTTCTCGATCAAACAATTGGGTTGAGATTCGGACTCAACTGGAAGCAGTTCAAAAGAAAGAGTGTATTCAATCTCATTTGGTATTTCATGAAACAATTTTTTGTACTCAGCCTCGTGTTCGTCGTTAAGGTCAAGTGTCCCGTTTTCAAAGTTTTCATGAATGGCACTAACTTCCAACGTTTGGTCACGAGGTTCATTCGATTGGCTTTCAAGATTGAAAATATTAAGATCCAAAGTCATGTTTCCAAAAGTAATTTTTATCGAACCGTTACGACAATTGATTAAGGCATTTGAGGTGGCTAAGAATGGTCGGCCTAAAATCAATGGAATTTGACTTGTAGGGTTCGTCACGGGTTGTGTTTCGAGAACGATTAAGTCAACGGGGAATATGAGTTTCCCTACTCTAATAAGCACATCCTCGATTTCTCCTACGGGCTTCTTAATGGAGCGATCAGCGAATTGAAGCGTGACTTTTGTGGGTTTGAGCTCACCTAAGCCTAATTGTTTGTACACAGAGTATGGAATTAAATGACACTCGCGCCTAAGTCTATCAAACATTTTTTATCGTCTTGTCTCCAATTGTACACGGAATCGTAGGGCAGTCAGGATCTTTGTATTTGACGGGCACGGATTGGGACTAGACTTCACTCAAACTGGCAGTTAAGAAGACTTTTTGGGCACCTGAGTGTGTCGCTTTTGGGTGCACAAGTCCTTAAGAAATTTCGCGTAAGTGGGGACTTACTGAACGATGTCAAGAAGCGGGATGTTCACTTTCACTTGTTTAAAAATTTCCAACATCTTTTCCATTTGGTTCGAGTGTTTCTTGGGTTGAAGACGATGTGGAAATGGAACACGATACTCGGCAGGCGGGTCTACTCGAGTAGAAGAAGAATTTTGACCGGCATTTGATTCAATGTTTGGCTCCACGTTCTATTTCGATTCGTTTGAAGCGTCGGGTGATGTTTTTGGTAAATCGTTTGGGTTAACGACTTGATTATCGATTTGTTTACCAGAACGTAAAGTTGTGATATCATTTAATTGGGTGACGTTGCTATCTTGAACAACATGGGCTTGATTTGAATTTGCGTTTTGTTTTCTGGGATTTGGAATTGGCTAGCTTAGGAATGTGCCTCGTTCACGTTTGCTCACAAACGTGGCTAATTGACTCATTTGCATTTCAAGTTTTGCAATTGATTGGTTTGTGTTTTGCATATATGAGGTCAATAAATTTTGCAAATTGCTGTTTGATTGAAGACTTTGAGTAGTTGCTTTAGCCAACGTTTAAAGAGTTTTCTTAAGCAAAGTTAAACGTTTATCATCTTGGGGAGAGTGAGCAGCATTTGGTTGAAAATTTGATTGTTGCGGTTGATTATGAGACGGACCCGCAAAGTTTGGTTGAAAATGGTTAAGCTGAAAGGGAGGATTCGAAGCATTATTCGGAAATGCTTGAAAATTGGGACAAATCGTATTCGTGTTGGGATCGTTTTGGTTCGAAGCAAAATTCAGATGATTTCTCCAACCAGGATTATATGTTGGAGAAAATGGGTCATTTTTGGCTTTATTGAAAGCATTGATTTGTTCGACAGAATTGGGGCACTGATCGGCTATATGATTAGGATCGTTGCATTTATAACACATGGGTTGGGAAGCTTGATTCATTTGGTTTGATGAGAAAACGTTGTCGAATTTGTTAATCATTGCGTCGATTTTAGCTTCCAAGGCCAAAGATGATCCTATCGAGTGTGCGCTCGATCGTGAGTAAATTGATTTTTCATTTGAACGTTCCCATTGGGATGACTTTTCAGCGAGGTTTTCAAGAAATTGCCAAGCATCATCATTATGTTGGGCAAGAAAGTTGCCTTGGAACATTGATTCGAGCATGGTTCGTGAGCTGTTTCTGAGTCCACAATATAAGATTTGGCAAATCGTCTATTTTTTGAAGTTATGGTGTAGACATTTTATCAAAGCTCTTTGAATCATTCAAAATATTTTCCAAATGGTTCTCCCCTAAATTGATGAAAATTGATGATTTCGTTTCGGATTTTACTTGTTTTTTCCAAGGGGTAAATTTTTTTTAAGAAAGCTTTTACGAATTCATCCCAAGTTTTAATCGAGTTCGATGGTAAGCTATATAACCATTTTTCAGCGTAATCCGTAAGAGCAAAGGGAATTAATCAAAGTTTGATTCCGTCATCGGAAAGTTGTTGGAGTTTCATGGTTGCACAAACTTGTTCGAATTTAGTCAAAAAGATGTATGGGTTATCGTGTTCAAAATTGCCAAATTTTGGAAGCGTGGCAATATGGTTCAAGTGAATTTCGAAATGATTACCCGTAGGGGCGGGTAACGTGATGCAGGATGGAATAGAAACTCTATCGAGAAAGATTCTATCCATAAGAGTTCGAGGGGCGTTCTAGTTCGCCATTTCGGGAGGATCGTCTGTTCGAGTTAAACAATTAGTTGTCGAGTCGCGAGTCCAACGATTTGTTGTTGTGTCACGAGTCCAAGTACTCATGCACAAGTGAAAGTCGAGAAGGGAAAGAAGTTTGAATAGAGTTTAGAGAATGAAACGAGATTTGGAAAATGAAGCGAAAATTTGTGTTTTTTTGTTTTTTTTAAGGAAGAAAAATATTTACCAAGCGAAATTTATTTTCCAAAAAAAGGAAGTTTGATTTTTATTTTGTTTTTTTGGCTTTTCCAATTTTTATATGTTTTTGTTTTTGTATTTATTTTTATTTTCAAATTTTTAAATATTTACCGAAGGAAAAAAAATTGTTTTGTTTTTTTAGAAAATGGGAAATTGATTTTTTTTTTCAAATTTTTTTTCCTTTTTGAAAAGATTTCATATTTTTTTGGATTTTTTTATTGACAGTTTTCAAAGGAAAGGAAAACGGATTTTTTTTCTTTTTGTATTAAAAACTAAGTTAAGTAAAATTTATAATTTTTTTGGATTTTAGATTTTGTTTTTTGTTTTTTTAGATATGCATGAACTAATACAATTAAATGAATGCAAAGGATTTAATTACAATTTTCTGTCCTTAATAGCTCCTATCCCAAAATTATATAATCGCACTTTGTCTTAAATCAACAAAAATATTTTTTAGCCAGGTAACGGGCAGGGGTTATCGGTGCACCACGAATCACCGTAGCAATGCAACCGAAGGTTTAAGTACCTTAAGTGGAACAACCACTATAATATTTACGAATCACCGTAATATTTATAAATGGTTATTACTCTATCGTATCTTAGACGCCAAGAAATAAAATTGTTCAAAGAAAACAATTGTGAAGATACAATTAAGCCCTAGATGAGCTCGCGACACCCTTAAGTCGAATGTCTAACCTTTATTATTAGTCAAATTCTACGATGAAATGTGATTTGTGGGCTAAGGAAAGGGTGATGAAACCCCTCACCTTATGTGAATTGTGGTATTACCCTTAGAAAATAAAACAAGATGAGATGAATGCAAAAACAAGAAATTAAACATGTATTAATTACAATGCAACTAAAATGAAGTTTGTTTTTGTTTTTGGATTTTTTTTATAGAATGCAAATGCAAGCAACCAACAATGCAACTAAAATAAAACTAGTGATGAAAGCACGATACCAGAGTGTGTAGATTATTAGCAATTTTTTTAGCGGCAATTTTTTTAGCAAAGCAAAGCAATTCCTCTTGATTTTCTGCTTTAGCAACCTGAAAATAAAAACAAGATATATACAAATTTTTGTTTTTTTGCTTTTGAAATAAGAATGGACTTAAAACAATTCAAAACAATGTTTTATAAGGATAAGGAAGACTAAAACAAATAGGAAAATCCAAACAAAGAAAAGAAAGAATTTGCTTTTTTTTATAAAACAAGAAAAGAACTTAAAACTCAAACTAATTAAATAAATAAAAAGAAGAGAGTAAAAAAAATAAGAAACTTTTTTTTATTAACACAGCCCGGCCCACTAAATCAGGATCCGCAAAAAAAAGTAAAATAAACGTAACAATGTTTTTGATAACTTCGAATTCCCTGTAAACAAAAAAAAACTTCGATCCCCTCTTCATCTTCAAAAAAAGTATCGAAATCCCAGAAATTAAGACGCGAGTTCAGACTTCGAGTTCGTGGTTTCAGGAGAAGCTGGCAATGACGATTTGGGCAATAGTGGGTCGCAGTTGAATATGCGGACGAGGCGACTTGGTTGTGGAGGTTCGAATTCGAGCGGCTGTTTGTTTGGCGAATTGGGGTTTATCGAGTTGCGATTGGTGGTTGGAATGCAGTGAATTCAATTAGGGATTTGCGATTTGAGTTGCTGCAATTGGAATGCCGGAGTGATGAAGGGTTTCGTGAAGTGGCTTGGTGAGGTGGTCGAGAGATTGGGTGTGTCGATTTGGGAGGTGGTTCGATTGTGATTTCGGTTGTGGAGGAGATTATTGAGGAAGGTCGGGGTAGTACGATAGGCGATGCGGTTACGATTTGGAGTCGCGATATGGTTGAAATGGAATTGCGGTGGGGTTTGGGTCTCGACTTTCGCGGCCTTCGTGGTGGAGGAGATAAAGCAGAATAATGGCAGTGTGATGAGTTATTGGCTGTTGATGATGGTCTAAAGGAGTATTGTGTTCGGTGGGTGACAAAAGCAGATGGTCGAGGCAAGCTGTATGTATGGAATATGATGGTAGGGTAGGTGAACTGAAGGAATTGTAAATGATGGCAGTGGTGGTCAGTGTGGAATTGCAGTAGGCGGAAGTCAGTAGTAGAAGAAGTGGTGAAGGCATAGTTGGTTCTCGAGTTCGGTGAAGGTGAATGATGTTGTGTGATTGCAAGAGGTTGTGGTTGGTCGGAGGTTCTGTGTTGAGTGATGAGGTGATATTGATGCACAGTGTGCATAGTGGGTAGTTGAGAAGATGTTGAAGCAACTGCAGTAATGGGTGGTGATGAAGAAGTTGACTGTTGAATGTGGTATGGCTGTTGCAGTCAGGGTTGGATGAAGTGTAAGTTGAAATGATGGTGTTTGCAGAGATAGGCAGCAAGAACAGTTGTTGGTGGATGGTGAAGATGATGTAGCAGTGCAATGGTGACGAGTTAGAGGGATGCAGGCAAGAATGGTGTGAGTGGCAGTTGGATTATGGAGGTGTGACTGCAGTTGTATGCTGGTCCTGATGGTTAGATGGTATACGTCGAGGCAGAGGTTTTTTTTTCTTTCTATGATGTAAACATCAATGTGCAGTTATGACAATATGTAGCAATGTGTGAAACAGCAATGTGGATGGTAGAACAATGTTCAATGTGGATGATATGTGGTGGATGGATGGTTTGTATAACAAAGGAGTGTTGTGTTATGGAGTGTTTGCAGTGGTTTGATCGTTGCAGTGAAGTCAGTGCAGTAGTATCAGAGGGATATGGATGATGCGCTTGTAAGTGTGTGCACAAAGTTGTGGTTGATGAGCAGGGGATGTTGAGAAGGGGATGCTGGTTGGTTTATGTGTAGCAGCTAGGACAGTGCCGTGATATGTTCAGTAATGTGGTTGAGTTGTTTGGTGGATGGCAGCAGTTGCACAGCGTAGCAGTTCAGATGTTGTATTGGAGATGTGAAAGTTGAATGATGGAAGTTTGTGGTTTGAGGGAGAAGTTGAATTAAGTATAGCAGAGGTATGCACTGTTGATGTAGTGCAATGGAATAGTTGATATGCACTGAAGAAATGATGGTAAGTATGGTTTGCAGGTTGATGTGTTTGTGTGTATTGAAGTGGTTGATGGTAAGTATGGTTGCAGTTGAATGAAGAAGTGATGGTAAGTGTGGGTTATGTTTCACGTCTGGTGTGTATTGAATGTTGACAATGGTCTCATAGCACTGTGGTTTGGGTGGCAATGCAGCAGGCTGTTTATGTGATCAGTGGAACTTTGGTCAGAAATGGTTGTTTTTCAGGGATTTTGGAGACAGCAGTAGAGTGGATGATGTGAAAATTCGTTTAGAGGGTTGAAGTGAGAATGTGACAATAAGATTTGTAATAAAGGAGCAGTAGCTTGTTTTTGTAACAAAAGAGCAGTGGTAAATATGCTTGAAGTGGTTGTGCACAGCGATGGAGATATGCACAGTTTTTGTAATTTTATTTAAAGCAATGTAAATAAATAAATAAAAATGTAAAATGTAAATGAAAAATGCAAATGAAATAGAATGATTTTTTTTGGTTTTGAAATTGTGTATGCTCTTTTTTCGAAATATGAAATGCAAATGAACAAAACACTAGAAACAGATGCAAACAAACACTCAAACAAATGAAAGCAACAATCACACACACAACAAAATTCTTTTTTTTATGCAAACAAACTCACAAAACAAACACACAAAAATCAAACGAAAATAAGCCGAAGAATAGAGAATTAAAATCAAAGCAAATTCCCCGGCAACGGCGCCAAAAACTTGTTTGACAACGGTTTCTATCGAGTTAGAAAACCGTCGACAAATTTTGAAATAAAAATAACCGCAAGCGCACGGCGTACAAGTTTAGTACGTGGCGAGTACGGATCGATCCGTAGGGAATTTTTAATATTTTAATTTTTTAATCAATCAAATTAAACCAAAATGGAGAGAAGATTGTTAACTACAAATGGTAAACAAAATGAAGCTAAAACTAGAATGAAAATGAGATTAAAAACTATGAGATTAGAAAACAATTTAGAGGCAAATCCACTCTCATATTTTTGTAAATTAACAAACAAATAATTTATGATCTCTATTTTTTGATCTTAAGTGAAATAATTGTTGTATTTATCATAAGTATGGTTTATTTATGTTATTAATTAACATAACTTAAACCATCAAACTATAATACAACAACTAACCCACTTATCAACTCTCATGAAAATGAAGTCAAAGCAAAAGCTATTTTAAGTATGATCTATTTACTATTGTAATTAGTAATATAGATCATCAAATTTTGTTTTTACTTTTAATTCCAAAATCAAAAACCAATTAGCAAATGATGATGTAATTTGTGTTTATGTTGAATAAGAATAGCTCATTTGCAAATGCAACATAAGCTATCAAACCCACTTGTATAAACTTACATCAAAATCCACTTTCATGAAGCACAAATAAAAGAGACCATAAATCATAGAATGTTGAATTTACATAAAGTTAGGGAGCTTCATTACCCTTAAATCAAAAGGGTTAGCTACTCATTTGTGTTATCAAATCAACACTTGTAAATTTTAACATTAAAAAGCAAAGAAATAGAAACTAAACAAAGGAAGAAAAAGAGATTAACTACTAACTACTTGCATAAAAAATAAAGCTACACTACTTGCATGAATGTAAATATAAGCTATAAATATGAAATGAAAGAAAGCATAAAAATAAACATTAACATAAAAGTAAATAAAAACATGTAGAAAAGAAAAGAGAAAGAGGCTAGGAAGCCATTTTTATTTCATGATACTTTGACATTACAACTTGCTTTCTTAATTTCCTAACTAATTTTAAAGAGTAAGAAGATATTTACATGTACATAAGAGGGCTATTTATACATGCATAAAACCCTAATTCAATTTTTAGGGTGCATCCCAAAATGTCCTTTAAGAAGTGTGGTCTCCAAGTAACCATTAGTCTCTAATTAATATTATCAAATATGCATGAACCTTTAACCTCCACTTAGTTGTCTATTAGCTTCTAATTATAGATTTATGTAAGTGGGTGGGGTCCTCCATGATCATGAGCTTGAATTATTTCATCTTCATTCCTTTGTATTTCCTTGTTCATGCATATATCTTCATTAAACCCTTCTCCATATGCATCCAAATTCCTATAAAAATTATGAAAAATGTCCAAGTAAAAAGTCCCAAATTAACACATGCACAAAATGACTATTTTGCCCCTGTATGTAGATGAATATATGATGATTTGAAAATAATTGAATTTTGGTTTTAAACATGTTAAAATACCCAAATATGACATTTATTTAAATAAAAATAGATAAAATATGGATGTAAATATATGCACATTTACGTGCACATCAAATGTGTCAACACAAGTGGCTCGGGTTGCTATTTGGGCCCAGTGTATCGATACATATGTTGCAATATGCTGATACAATATCCCATGTGTCGACACATGCACCCTTGTGTCAACGCAAGATAGAGATTGAATGTTTCAATCCCATCTTGAATGGGGATGAGGATGGGTAGATTCGATGATGTTCGGTAAGACTTGAAAAGGCATGGGAGGTCTGGGAAGGTCTGGAACCACTCAACTTGGGTTCAGCACGAGTAGGAAACAATATTATCTGTTTTGAGACAAAGATGACATGATTACAAAATTGGGAATTCATATGATCGACAAAGTGATCATGTAGTGATCGAGATCTGATTGAGGCAAGATACATCCGATCAGACACTCATGCCATTCATGCAATGAGGTGACTAATGCATTATACTTTGGGCAGTGTTCTGCGTCTATGTATACATCGTATGTTTACGCATGTCTTTAGTGTGCTAGTCTTTGTGCTACTGGAGACATCTTTATGAGGATTGGGCCCATAGTTCATTATTTTAGATCAATACGATATCTCGTGACTACTCAATATCATACTCACGATGTTATAACGATGTGATAGTGAACTGTACCACGATCTTGGTAGGACTTACTTTGTACGATCAGATTGGCCTAGGCTATGAAACCTTTAACATCACTTGCCTTGTAGTATAATGTTTAACAGTCACATAGCCCCTTTTTATATAATGCTTAAAGCTGTAGAACTATTTGTAATGTGCTAACTCATGGGATACATGAGAAGAGTAAAATGAGTACAATAGTAATGTAACCTTTTTGAATCCTTGCTTGTATTTTAGCATATGTATATTGGCTGCATATACTCAGCATTTTGAGATGGTTCCCCTCACATAAACTTATGTTTTACATGCATTTTTCTTCTTTTATTTCTTTTTTATCAACTTTCTAGTACTCTCACTAGTAAACTGAAAGTTAGGAGCATAGGGATACATTAGCAGGTTCTTGGATCTTCTGGAAGCATGGAGACCATTGTTTTAAGTCCTATAGTATTATTTATTTAAGAGACTATGAATTATACTTGATATTATTCATTACTCCATATATATGGAGAAAATGTACACTTATTTATTTATGATATAACCTTACAATGTCTTATATATGTAATAAGTATCATGTCAACATTTATCTGTTGTGAAGTAGCTTTTGCCTATTTCAAACTTCAACCACCGGCAATAACAATCATGCATGCTTTTCTAGTTCAGCCTTTATCCTTTGGCATGTCAAACACATAAAAACAAATTCAGCAACCCTCTTCTTCATCCCCGACCAATAGAAAATTCGCTTCGTATCTCTATGCGTCTTATTTATTTCGGGGTGAATGGTCATCCTAGAATGGTGATATTCTGCTAACACTTCTTCTAAAACATCCGCAACCACAGGGACACAAAGACATCCATCTTTCCTCAAACATCCTCACTACACCAGAAAAGACTTTTGGTAGCGTTGAAAAAACGCTACCATAACTTATGGTAGCGTTTTAGAGAACGCTGCTATACGACATGCAACTAAAAGTCTAAAACTTTTTGTTGCGTTGTAGTAAACGCTACCAAAAGCACTTTTAAATGCAACTATAGGTATTTTTTGTAGAATTTAAAAAACGCTACCAAAAATCACTTTTAAATGCAGCTATAGGTTTTTTCTGTAGGGTTAAAAAAACGCTACCATAAGTCTTCATTTTTTGGTTGCATTTTTTGGTTGCATTTTTTGTTTATATGCTTCATTTTTTGGTCGCTTATATACTATTCATATTAAAACGAACGATCAATCACATAATTTTCATATATTCAAACAAACAATTAAATCACATAATTAGCATATACAAACAATCAATCATATGATCATCATATTCAAATAATTGCAAAAACATGCTAATCTCACAATCAAATATAATATCCATAATCAATTCGATAGTAGTTTTTCAACAAAATAAGTCACATACTACAAACATTCACAGACAAGTTTCCACAAATGGTACTAACAAAATACGACAACATATATAATAATTAAATTCATGTTCGTTGCTTGATTACCAATAGTTCTTTGTTGTCGACAGTCTTCGCTTCGAAATAGCTAATTACCTGCAAACGAGTTTAACAATCAATAGCCTATCTTAACTTGACGAAGCGGGAAAGCCAGAGATTTCCAAACAAAAGGCTATTGGGCAAGTCGCAATGCAGCAGAAAGCAGCTCTAACCCCATACTAGAAAAACACAAGGTTAAAAGTGAACCTGACAACTGATTGAGGCAGACCGGTCGTTTATTCATTCTCTACTGTGTTATGTGATAAACAATCATGGAATCTATGGGATCTTTTTTTTTTTAATTTTTTTGTGTGTTCGCAATGCTAATTATTTACGTTATGCTGAAATATTATTTCATAATGAGTTCAAACTTATATTTGATGCAAATTGATGGAGTAGCCGTATTTACTTACAAAATATTGAACAATATATATGATATTCGTACGAGAGGATCTCATATGCCTATTGATGTGTCATTAATTATAGAAATATAACGTTGAATAGTATCAATGTAATAGCAGTTTTTCAGTTAAATTTGGCATTGGCAAACATTTTATAGCAAGTCACATTAAACAAGTGACACATTTTAGAATATGAAACAATAAACCATAATTTAGAATGAACTCCAAGTTAATCCACTTGGAATATGAATAATTCAGAAGGTGAATAAAATAAAATACACTTATTTGCATCAAGCGTTTTGCAAAAACTAATCAAGAATTTGAACTACATGTACAGTTCAGTTAAAATCCAGCACTCCAGATTGTAAGCGCTAATCCTCTTCCATTTTGTACGTATGTAATCGTGTGCTGAGTACAGTCGTACCTGTACACTTACGTACGAGAAATGAGGCGAAGACGGTTTGAGAAGGATGAAATATTGAACTTTGGTTTTGCACTATCTTTTGCCAAGACAGTGGCTGATAATTTAACATAATATTGGCAAAACAATGAATCCTATATCTTTATTGTTTAATCTTTTATTTTATTTTTCATGTCTATCTTTAATCATTCTATATATAAAACGATTTCAAACAAAGGACCAAATTGTGAATCATAATTTTATTCTTTTATGGTTCTAAACAAATGATAATTACTTTTATCATCTCATGATAAAGTAAATCATTTTTTGTTTCAACTGTCAACTTACATGAGTTATAAATCAGAGCTTAGTTTTTACTGTGTGTTACTTCAACTCTACATCCATAGGCATATGGCTATCATATTTGTAAGTTAAGATAATGATTAAAATCCACTAACTATGCTCAAACATTATTTGAAACTAAAATAGTACATTGGATATATCAGAAGGAAATAAAACCTGGCATTGCAAAGCTAAAATCGCCTGAGGGTGAGCTTCTAACTGTTCGCAAAATAAACAAATAACCATCATCACTGCATCATTTCCACTAAACAAGGCCCATATCCCTTACAACTTTAGTTACTTTCTGTAAATACCTGTAGCTACATAGACATAATCCAACTTTCTTTTTATTCAATGAAGTCATGAAATTGTTAAAGAACTTGCTCATTTTGGTGATGAAATCTAAACTTGCTCTAGAAGTCCTCACCTGCCTGAATGACCTCAGATGGAGGGTACATGACAAATTCAATCTATACTGTGTCAAAAAGATGGAGAACGTAGTCACCCGCATTGTGTGGCAACGACTTAAACAAGGAAGACCATTTGTCTGCTGAAACAGAAACTGATGGAGCTATTGTTGGATGGCTGGGAAGGGATGAAATATGGGTGGCAGGTGAATGAGGCAATATTGGGTCATAGCAGCATCTACTGCAGGGAGACAGGGGATAGCAGGGTTCAAATTAGCAGGATTACACATGTTGAAAATGGAAAGAGAACATTGGTTCAAGTTGGCAGTACAACATTGGTCCATCTGGGAAGTAGCACAACCATTTTGCACATGAACTTCCATAGGCAATATATCAGCACTCCATAGGAAATATATCAGCACTTATCACAGTATCTGACCCAGAATTATGCCCCAAAACCATATCATTTCTCAAACCAACAGCAGTTTCACTCCATCTATTATGAATATCAGCAGCATTTAATAGAAGAGAAAGAGGGTTCTCACCAGAATTGGGTACGGATCCCATGCGAGGAATAGAGGAGCAAGTCGCATCATTGATTTTAGAGACCAGAGCCAAGAGGGACAACGCCTTATCCCCAACCACACGAAGCCCTAAGTCATTGTCAGAAATTAGAGTATCAGGAGATATCGGACCAGGAGTAAGGCCTGATGTCATGGCAGTCGAAGCGAGGAAACCAGCTGCACATTGAGGATCATCAGAAGAAGCTGAAATATGGGATTCTATCTCGTTAACAAAAGCCGATGAAACAAATTCTTTTGCAAACGAAATAGCAGCAGAAACGACCACTGTTGAACTCACCAAATTAGAGAAGACAATCGACAGACCAGTACAGCAATCCAGACACGTTTATTAGATAGATTTTGCCTTTTCCAGTGAATTAGCAAAATTTTGGCATCAAGTAACCCCGAAATGACACTCTTTGCATTATGGATGATGTAGTATACCATCCATGAAGCACTTCAATCCTCCTGGGCGATTGTGTCTATGTCTAATATAGCTGGGTTGACTAGTGCAATTTGGCCATAGCGTGAATGATAGCGATCCTCTAACCTCTCTCCTATGCAAATTATGAAGAAAGCCAAACCTATTAAACTTGCGCCTATCTTTTATTTCCAAAGAAGAAGCAGGCGTTGATCTCAGCCCTCAGTGATATGCTAACTAGTTAGACAAATATTATTTGTCCTTTACCAACCGATGCGATCCTTTGTTACTTGTCCATTTCTCAATCACTTCTTTTTTTATTTATGTTCGCTTACATATGACTTAGAACAAAATCTCTCTATCTTATATTATGTGCATTCAAGGGGAAGCTCAACATACTCATAGGTATCAATTTTTATTTAAACAAAATGGCAAACAGGCTTATAAGTTTATGACATGGGGAATCCGATTCTCTTCTATTAACTTAGTGCTAACAAGGGTAATAGTTCAAAAAGAATTTTTGCAATGAATTGCACAGAAAACAGTACAAATATTATGTACAACCACCTCCAACCCATAAGTCAAGTGAAGGTGTGAGCATTTGTTTCTTAAGAATATCATTATTGTATAAAGTGTGCATTATCCTTTTAAGATTAACTTAAACTTAAATAACAATGGTTCTCACCACCTTATTACTATTAAGATTAACTCTATAAACTCAAAATAACAACGATGACTTTCTCATAACAGCTGATGTTGCTAGAAAAATAAGTACTGAAGAAAAATGTCAATAATTTTCTCATAACAGCTGATGTTGCTAGAGAAATTGCTCCCACATGATATTTGATTAGCAAGCATGACCAAGGCAGCATGCAATAACAACAATGGCATTGAAAGAC
Source organism: Allium fistulosum (assembly GCA_030737815.1). NCBI lineage: Eukaryota > Viridiplantae > Streptophyta > Magnoliopsida > Asparagales > Amaryllidaceae > Allium > Allium fistulosum. The sequence continues at coordinate 1,169,924,281 of CM060905.1, read as the reverse complement.
AAAGAAACAAGACTTGTTTATCACAACAAAGTACCATTATAAATAGCTATTCAAAGTTTGAAATAAATACTCTAAAAACTGCTAGAGAAACATGTTTATACTAGTCAGAAATGATGCATTTTTTCGCTAAAGCAGCTCAAAATTCATGGTTGTGTCCATAAAATATATTTCTACATCTTAATCTAAAAAACTTATTACAACACATCTTAGTAAACTAAGTAATACACTAGTTACAATTTCATAGCAACAACAAATGGGATGAAAGTTAAAATGTAGCTATCCACCTTACATTGTAATTAAAATATCTGACATGTTTCAGCATACAAAATAATTCAAAATATCATTATTTAAATGTCACCGCAATGTAAGGTGGTGTAACGAAACATTTGTGTCTGTTAAACTTCCAAAACTCCAAATATGGACCTCTTGTAATAGCACAAATACGTACTTGCGTAAAACCCCACAAAAATATCGAATTCCAAAGATTAGCAAAGACCATTTGAAATAAATGGGATACTAGTCACAATGCTAAACTCAATCAGCATAACTGATTGAAAAAAATGATTAATGCAACTATTGTTGATCTTTCCAGTCATGAAACTGTATAAACCATTGGATTTTTCAGATGCAACGATACTAAACCGGAGATAATCTCACTCAATTAGACCATTTATCTAAAAATGATTACTCACAAATATTCTAGATGAACATCCCAAAATAATGATTTTTTATATAAAATCCCACATTCCAAAGCGTATGACAAAGCATAGATTTAGACGTTATATGCTTCTTTTTATATCAGAAAATACAGAAACTTAACAAGTACAAAGGGGTAGAGAGATATGTTAACAAAACTATATGTGGCTAATAAGAATTGCTGGACAGATCTAAAATCTTCAGATACTTACTCCAACTGAGCAAACGATTGTTATTTGATAGCTATTAAACAATGCACTGTTATACTATCTTACCTATCAAACACACGATTCCAAATGCTTTTTATTATTATTGCAAATGATTGCTACTAAACAATGTACCATTATACTGACTTAGCTACAGGAATAGTTCCAACAAGCAAGCAGGATACACTGTATGTTATTATCGACTATCACTAAAGTTTAAGTAAAGCACATCAAAATTCACCAAAAAAATAACATGAATATTAAAGAAAAGAACAGGTAAAAATCAAAAATCAAGCATTGGATAGTGCAAATTCAATGGTAATAGAGAAAAGAAGGTCACCTAATGGCATCAGCTTCCAATACACGCACAGTTCAAAGGCAGGTCACGACTCCAGACAACATGACCCACTCATAAGGTCTATGCAACATCGGCATCTCAAAATTGACATAGATGTGGATAAAGTGATTTCAATCAAAATTTAAAGTCCGTCATAATCTTAAAATTTGAACCATCTTAATTTAACTCTGGCTAGTTCTAAAACAATATGGATATAAAAGTATTGTCACTGTATAGAAATATAAAAGAGAGATGGTAAACCATAATAGAAGACATGAAGATATACAGAAATCCCATTGAAAATTAGAATATTACCTCAAACTGAAAGTAAACATATTCAATTAAAAGCAAAGTTTCCTACTCATTTTAATACCGATTTGAAAATTTTATCAATTTGTTTAAGAGTAGATGATATTAGTTCCAGAAGAAGAAGAAATTTGTTGTATAGAAAAGTAAGGGCAGACAATGAGAGACAGAGGACCAACGAAATTAAGCAATATCAACAATCAAGCAATATCATCACCGAACAAACAAGCAGGCAGTTAGTTAAAATTCAAAATTCAAAAAAAGATATGAAATTCAATAATGATCTCTTAGGAATCTAAAATGTTATCAACAACCATAACCAAGGAAGCACCTTCAAATTCGCTAGCCTCAACCACCGTCTCAGATAAGCAGTTTGTAGCCAGTATTTCATCATTTTAATCATCAGTTTCATGCATCGCAAGCTTCCGTCCATCATCAGATCTCGGCTTCATCAACTTTGGAAACTTCATTACCTCCAGCTATTGGCGACAGTTCCACAAACTTGTAGGCGACGTTCAAGCTTCCAGGTGGCAGATCTATTCTAGGCGGTGTCGATCATCATACAAAATCAAACCTTAGATTTGATCGTGAAAAGCTTCATGATAACATCAATTTTCTTTGAGATGATATCAGAGTTCAGACAATCTGGTTTTTTATGTGGTGGGACGATCTTTGGACAGTGGATGTTTAAGAGATTTGAGAAGAGGAGTTGGACTTGCATAAATTTTAGGTTTTCATTTTGCTTTGGCGGCAGCAACAAAAGAGAATGAAAATTAGATGGCGGCATGGTAAGCGGGAATGGAAAAACAAAGCCCGCGCCTGAACATATCTAACGCTGCAATTATGTTAGGTCAAAGAAACAGCAGCATTTAGCCTTCAAACGCTGCTATATAATGCAACTAAAAGCACAATTTCTTGTAGTGCCTCCTTCGTCAACTGCATATCTGCTATCATAGGAAAAATGTTCTCCTCTACTTAGCTTGCCCAAAATGTTTACTGTCGCCGCATCCTTCTTCTATTCTAGCCCAATGCAGTCTATCAATACTGGTCTAACTTCCATTACTGCCAAATAGCCTAGAGTGAGTTCAATTGGCAGTTGGAAATGTGAGAAATGCGGATTAAGGATCTTAAGGCTAGAATTAACACTAGAGGGGGGTGAATAGTGTTTAAAGAAATTTGTTAATCTTTTTTGAGATTGTCTTACTTTGTTAACAATGTATACACTAAACAGACAAAGATATGAACACAGAATCAAACACAGATGCAAATATAAAGTAAAAGCAGTAAAGGAAAGAACACACCGGATTTTATACTGGTTCGGAGTTACCCTACATCCAGTCCCGCAACACAAGTACGTATTTCCTTTCAAACTCTTCAACAATTACAACCCTCGGTTTCAAGGCTACGAGGTACACCCTCCAGAATAACAATCCTCTGGGTAGAGATACTTGATTTCCGGGGCAACAAGTTCACCCAATTGATTTCCAGGGCTACAATCACACCTTCTCTCGCTCAATTGATTACAGAAAGTCTATAACTCAGATTAGCACTTGGATCTTGTAGAGATAGTGAAGAGAATCAAAACCAGAAATTGTCTAGTTAGATTCGATATTGATTTCGGTAGAGTAATGGTGTAATTTGTAAATAAGAAAGTGGAGAAGAAGAAGAGAAGTTAAATCGGAGAAAAAGTGATATATAATTCGTTGAAACTGACCCCTATTTATAGAAGAACAACAGTCATGTCCATTCATGAAGAGTTATGGCGAATAGACACTTCTTTTGAAATTTGAATTTTGAACTCAACTGACACCATGTCGACATGGTACCTATAGGCATGTCGACATCCCACAGCCTTTTTTGATGTTTGAATTTCTTTGAAAATAACATTTATCTTATATAAAAACTATTTTAAACTTTACAAATATACTTGACTATAGTTGAAATTCATAAGTAAATATAAAGAACAATATATATATATATATATTATTTAACTATAATTTTATATTTAAATCTTAAGTATAAATATATAAAACAGCTAAATATATTAATATCAAAATTGTAGTTTAAAAACTTAGGATAATAATTTAAAATCAAAAATATTTAAAATTAAGAATATTTAAAACTAAGGATATTTTTGAGGCTAAAATATATTGAAAAACCAGGACAGATAATTTTGGTTTTTAAACAGGAATATTTAAAATCATTTTGAAAAACAAGCTATATATTTTGAAAGTCATTTTGAAATAAAAGTAAGTGGATACAAAAAGATGTTCCACTAGATTTTTCGTAGGTTCCATCCTACTTAGGGTTCCATCCCTTTAACGAGCACAAAGTGGATTCCATTCCACGAATAAAATAGATTTTAAGATGTCAGTGCCTTTCTATGAGTTTTAACAATATTCCTAACTATATAACTTATCTTGGAAACTTGAACTCTTGATAATCTTGATACTCATGAGTCTTCTATCTCTATATCTTGAATCTCTGTACTGTACAGTCTTCATTCTTAATACCTGCATGGTTAAATCCTGCATATACATATATATCTAAACTTGTAATGTTAGTATTTATATTTTATAATCCATTCTAAGGTTGTTGCCATCAAAACCATCATCTCATGGACTAACAATCTCCCCCTTTTTTATGATGACAACCTTTGTTTATAAAATGTTCCTTCTATCCTAATAAGTCCCCCTAAAACTAACAACTCCCCCTTAATCTATGCTTAACTACCATATTTTATATTTCTCCCCCTTTGTCATCAACAAAAACTTACTCCCCCTTATTCTTGGACTTCAGTACCTACATTGATAAACTACACAACGGAATATATAATATATAGATTAAGAAATAATGATACTTATGAGCATAATAAGTTAATTAAAGACTATATTCATTTCAGTGTATATACATATATGTTTCACACACCAAACTTCAAACCAAATAAAATCAATCCACACAAAGTATCAATTCAAACCAAATTAAATCAAACAAATCAAACAAAGAAAGAAAATTAAACGTCACGAGGGACATCTACTCATCCATCTTCTTCAAATATAGGGTCTGCTTTAATTGCATCCCAATTCTCATTGTCATTGGTGAGAGAGACAGGAGGATGTGCTTCATTATCATCCTTGTGTAGAGAGGAGATCATCCATCGTATTGCATCGAAATGCCTTTCTTGCTCCTTGATCATCTACATTTGACTCAACTCTAAGTGACGCTGGTTTCGTAGAATAAAAGAGAGAATATTCTTGAATGAATTGAGTGTTTCTTCAAGATTTTCAGAAAGATTGTGAATAGGATTGGCCATAATTGAATTAGAGAAAGAAATGAAGGATATAGATAATGAGAAATAAATTTCAGTGAAGATTTCTGGAAGAAACAGGTATATATAGGTGTAAAAATTCATTTGAAATGAATAGACATTTGGTAGTTATTCATATTTCAAATTCAAAATCAATAATCACTTCTGACCAGTACATGTCGACATGGTCTTCTAGGGGATGTCGACATGGGTTAGTGAAAATTTATGACAACTTTAATTTTGTGAATAATTGTGTATATGTATATATTTATATAATATACTAACATTTATTCTAGAGATAAGATAAGATAGATAACAGAAAGGAAATTTCATTTCATTACGATAATACAAAGATTAAGCATAATGAACTATACGAACATTTGAAACAAACAAACTAAGATAACTACAATAAGATACTAAAAGATAAAACTAGTTAGAAGATGAAGATGATGAAGATAGTCCAAGTTTCTTGCTGACTTTTGAAAAGAACTTGTTCATCTTCAAAGAAATATTATCCAACTTCTTACTAACGGATCGTTTTAAAATCCGTTGATTCTCCACAATTATCTTTTGGTTTTTGAGAAGGGTTTTGTTGGAAGGATTGGATGGATATTCAATACTTTCTACAGATGTTTCACCTTCTTCTTCTTCTTCTTCTATTTCCATTTCATCCCTTTCTTCTTCTTCTTCCTCTTCCATTTCTTCATGAGCCAAACGCTCTTCCTTTTCGGTAAGGGTTTCATAAGGTTGAAAAACATATGGGATTTTCATGAGAGAAATGTTTGAGATATTAAAAACTTTTCTTGAAATAAATTCTTCTCCTTTGAAATTTACTCCAAAATAGTTGAAAATCCGAGTAAGGTAAATTCCATGAAATCTTTTCTCCCATTTCCAAGTTTTTAAGACGAAGTTCATCCAAAATAACTTGCGCCCAATTGATATCATAATTTCTGAAAATATCAAAAAGTGCTTTGCACACTTTTGAAGTAGGATTGTTAAAATTTCCCGATCTTGGGGTCAAAGTATGTTGTAAGAGAAGATTGACAATTCTTGCTTTAGGACGAAAGTTTCGATTCTTAAATTCAAAGTTTTCATCTCCTTCAAAAATATGATGAAATGTCTCACGATCATGTTCATCGATTTGAAAACTAGAAAGATCCATTCCCGTGCTTTTGCAATTGAGAATGGTACCCAAAAAGATCACAATTCAAAACAATTTGAGTGCCTTTGACACTACTCCAAATTTCATTCTCATTTCCAATATAAAAAACACGGTTTAAATTAGCATAGAAGATTTTGACAAGATTAGGATAACAAACAAAATCATTTTGAGAAGAGTCAATAAGACTTAAAACACCATTGTTTGCAAAAAGAGAATCAATTTCATAAGAAGAAAAATCTTGAAAAATAGCAAATTTTCCGGAATGGACTTTGGCATGATTAGCATAATTGATGTATGCTTTAATTACCTCCGGATCATTGAATAATTGCTCTTTGATTTTTCTGGAAATTGACGCAGCGGATTAATCAAAACGATGTAAAATGGTGAATGTAGCAATCGGTGGATTGGAAGATGCTGAAATGCCCAAATTCGTTGATCCGAAGATACCGAATTCTAGCTATCCTGAACTCGTTGATCGCGCACGATACCGGGTTCGAAGATCTTCAATTCTTCAAGCGTTGATCAAGCGCACTTGATTCCGCGAATCGGCTTCTACAATCGTTGAATCGAGCGCACTCGATTAACCGAAAGAGGAGATAGGAGATTACACTCAACTACCAATTTGGAATGAAAGCACAAAGCAATCAAAGAGAATTTTATTCAAAAATCAACAACCTTACAAAATGACACAACTTGCCTATTTATAGGCTACAACACATATCCAGAAAAAAAATCCTAAGTCATAAGTCATCTTCGACTCATCACCTTCGACTCATCACCTTCGACTCATCGTCTTCGACTCATCACCTTCGACTCATCATAAGTCATATATGACTCATCACCTACGACTCATCATAAGTCTTAAGTCGACTCATCACCTACGACTCATCATAAGTCTTAAGTCGTTTTCGACTCATCACCTACGACTCATCATAAGTCATATACGACTCATCACCTACGACTCATCATAAGTCATATACGACTCATAACCTACGACTCATCATAAGTCTTAAGTCGTTTTCGACTTATCACCTACGACTCATCATAAGTCATATACGACTCATCACCTACGACTCATCATAAGTCTTAAGTCGTTTTCGACTCATCACCTACGACTCATCATAAGTCTTAAGTCGTTTTCGACTCATCACCTACGACTCATCATGAGTCATATACGACTCATGCCTTGGCCAAAATAAGGGTTGCGCTGCATCATCCGACTCATCATGAGTCATATACGACTCATGCCTTGGCCAAAATAAGGGTTGCGCTGCATCATCCGACTCATCATGAGTCATATACGACTCATGCCTTGGCCAAAATAAGGGTTGCGCTGCATCATCCTCCCTAGGTTGAGAGAAATTTGACCTCGAATTTGCACACTCTTCATCCCCAACAAACTCATCCCCATGATATGGTACGAGATGCTTAACATTGAATACGTCAGATGTATACACATCATCTGGCAGCTTCAGTTTATAAGCATTTTCATTGATTCGTTTCACAACTTCCACCGGACCAATTTTCCTGGCTTTCAACTTGTTATAAGCGCCCACTGGAAAACGATCTTTTGTTAATACTGCATAAACCAAATCTCCTTCGTTAAACTCAACATTTCGTCGTTTCAAATCTGCAGCTCGTTTATATTTCTCATTTGCTTTCTCCAATCGTTCCTGAACGACTTTATGACATTCCGTCAACCCTTCAACAAAATCAGCAGCTTTCTTAACTGTCTTCTTTGATTGTGGCACTACCGTCAAATCCAACGGCCCCTTTGGTAAGCTCGAATAGACAATCTGAAATGGACTGTAACCAGTGCTTCGGTTAACATCATGATTATGAGCAAACTCTGCCTGACACAACTTTAAGTCCCAACTCTTCAAATTGTCCTGCACAAGACATCGCAACAAATTTCCCAACGATCTATTCACAACTTCAGTTTGTCCATCCGTCTGAGGATGATATGCACTACTAAATTTCAACTTCGTTCCCACCATCTTCCATAGACTCAACCAAAAGTGACTCAGAAATCGAGTATCTCGGTCAGAAACAATAGATTCGGGTAAACCATGTAAACGATATATCTCTTTAAAGAATAACTGTACCACTCGAACTGCATCCGCTGTCTTCTTACAGGCTATAAAATGTGCCATCTTCAAAAACCTGTCCACCACAACAAATATAGAATCATTTCCCCTCTGAGTTCTCGGCAATCCCAACACGAAATCCATGCTGATATCAACCCATGGTTTGGTAGGCATAGGTAACGACATATATAACCCCGCATTCGTCGCTGTTCCTTTCGAAACTTGACAGATATGACACCTTTCCACAAATCTCTCTATCTCTTTCCTCATTGACGGCCAAAAATAAGATTGTGAAATTAACTGTAGCGTACGATCTCTACCCACATGGCCTTCTTCATGTAATTCTTTAACAATCTTCATTCTCAAGCTACAGTCTGGGATGCACAATCGATTTCCTTTAAACAGAAAACCATCCACCACCACAAATTCATCAGTGCTTCCTTCCTTTACCTTTTCAAGAAATTTCACAAAGTAAGGATCTTCTTCAATCAATTCTGGCAATAATTCAAAACCTGTCACTTCAACTTTCATTGTCGTCAACAAATGACTCCTCCTGCTCAAAGCATCAGCCACACGATTGGTTACCCCTGACTTGTGCTTAACGACAAAAGTAAACTGCTGCAAATAAGCAATCCACGATGCATGTCTTGCTGAAATCTTGTCTTGTCCTTGTAAATGTTTCAACGCCTCGTGATCAGTGTATAAAACAAATTCTTTCTGGAATAAGTAATGTCGCCAGTGCTTCACCGCTTGAACAACAGCATAAAATTCCACATCATAGGTACTATATCTCATCTTTGCTCCTGACAACTTCTCGCTGAAATATGCAATAGGACGCCCCTTCTGACTCAGCACCCCTCCAATCCCAACCTTGGATGCATCAGTATGTAGTTCAAACACCAACTGAAAATCTGGTAATACTAGAATTGGTGCAGTCGTCAGCAATTCCTTGATCCTCCCAAAAGCAACCCCTGCTTCTTCTGACCATGAAAACTGTTTGCCTTTCATACAATCTGTAACAGGCGCCATCACACTACTAAAGTGTGGAATAAACCTTCGATAAAATGAAGCCAACCCATGAAAACTACGAACTTCCGTTATCGTCTTGGGCTGCGGCCAATTTCTGATCGCCTCAACTTTACTTTGGTCAACCTGTATTCCTTTCTCTGAAACAACATACCCCAGAAATAAAACACTGTGCGTCATGAACACGCATTTCTTCGTTGCAGCATAAAACTGTTCTTGTCATAACACCATCAACACTTCTCTAAGATGATTCAAATGTTCCTCTTGACTCCCACTGTAAATCAGAATATCATCGAAATACACCACCACGAATTTCCCAATGAACGGTCGAAAAATCTGATTCATCACCCTCATGAAAGTACTTGGTGCATTGGATAAACCAAATGGCATGACCAACCATTCGTATAGACCCTCCCTGGTTTTAAAAGCAGTCTTCCACTCATCTCCTGGTCTGATACGAATTTGATGATATCCGCTCTTCAAATCAATCTTAGAAAAGATAGTAGCTCCGCTTATCTGATCCAACAAGTCATCCAACCTCGGCATCGGAAATCTATATCTCACGGTAATCTTATTCAATGCTCGACTGTCAGTGCACATCCTCCACGTCCCATCCTTCTTGGGTACCAATAAAGCTGGTACAGCACAAGGACTCAGACTCTCCTGCACACGTCCTTGCTCAAGCAATTCCTCTACCTGCCTTCGCAACTCTTCATGTTCCTTCGGACTCATTCGATAATGTGGTCTGTGTGGCAACACAGCACCTGGAACAAGATCTATCTGATGTTGTATATCCCTCAACGGTGGCAACTCCGTTGGTAACTCTTCTGGAAATACATCGTCAAATTCTTTCAAAATTGGTTTTACTTCTTCTGGAATTTCAACTTCTTCACTGCTCTCACGTCCCATCAACAAGAATACTTCCGGCTCTTCTTCAACTTCCTTAACAAACTCCTTTAAAGTCAATAAAGTTTTCAGCTCTTCAATTTCTTCTGACTTACTTTCTTCTTGTGATCTCTTCTTCGGAACTAAGATAATCTTCGTGCCTTTAAACATAAAACTGTAGCTATTGGTCCGACCATCATGTTGAACTGCTCGATCATACTGCCATGGTCTTCCCAATAATAAATGACAAACATCCATCTCTACGACATCACACCAGATTTCGTCTTTGTATTTCTTCCCAATAGAGAATGGAACACGAACTCGTCTATCCACTTTCACTTCTCCTCCTTTTCTCAACCATGCTAACTTGTATGGACTCGGATGTTTCTCTGTTTTCAATTTCAACTTTGTCACAGCCTCGGTTGAAATAATATTATCACAGCTTCCTGCGTCAATCACAAACTTACACACCTTCCCCAGAATAGTACACGTTGACTGAAAGATGTTACTCCTCAACCAACTAGCTTCTTCCTGCTTCGGTGTTAAACACGATCTCCTCAGCATTAGGTTACAACCTTCATCTCCTGACGCAATATCCTGCTCATCCTCCTCAACTGGGCTAGAACAATCTCCATCACCATCCTCATCCTCAACTTCTGCAATTATGGTTCTCTTCTTTGGCTTTGGACACTCACTGCTTTTATGACCCAATTCTTGACAATTGTAACATTTAAACCCATTGTTAATCCTTGTCTTCTCAGCCTCCTTCAACACTGGTCTACTGATAGGTTTGGAAACATTAGAACTTCCTCCAACACCCTTCGCTTGATTGTTAGAATTAGTAAACACACCACTTCCTCGTCTCCCTTGTTTTTCCCAAGCCAACGCTTTCTGATGTGCTTCTGCCACAGATCTTGGATCGAACATGTTAACCATATCCTGAATCTGCATTCTCAATCCCCCAATGAACCTAGATGTCAACTGCTCTTCCGTTTCCATAATATCGTTCCTCGCAATAAGTTGATAAAATTCATCAGCATAGTCGTTAACTGTCTTCGTGCCCTGTCTCAAGTTCTGCAAACGTTGATACATCAAAGATTGATAATTGTAAGGTAAGAACGTTGCTTTCATCAGTTTCTTCATCTTCTCCCAAGATTCAACTTTTGACTTTCCCATTCGTTCACGTGTAAGCTTGGTTTGCTGCCACCATGCCAAAGCTCTACCCCTCAGCCTCGTAGCAACCAACTTCACTCTACGATGTTCTGGAACTTCTTTAAAGTCAAAAATCTCTTCAACATTAGCTACCCAATCTAGAAACTCCTCCGCTTGCATACCACCCTTGAATTCAGGAATTTCTGTCTTCATCCCCGACTCCCATTTGTGATCATACTCAGAATAGTTTCTTCCTTGACCTCTTCCTTGAATACTACCACCATCATACTCCTCTTCAAAATCAGATGCATAACGATGTCGATTCTGACCACCAACATCTCTACTACCATTACGCCTTCCACCTTCATCCCTTCTATCGACATTCCTCCGTTCACGATCATTCACGTTCCTCCCACGTCCTTGATCATTTTCAACACTTCGATCTCGATTGGAATGTGGTGAGACTCTACTACCTCCATGATTAGATTCAGGTGAAACCCTTCTCCGATTTTGATTCATTTCCGCCATAAGCTTCTCTAACCGACCAATTCCTTCGTTAAGCTTTTCACTAAAATTCTCATTGATTCGTTGTTCCATCTCATCAGCTTCTTCTCTTCGATACAAAGCTTCTACGTTTTGGTGGCGATTAGCTCTTCTTGGCGGCATACTTGAAAACTTCACAATTTCTTCAACACTTCAAATTCAAACACTTTCCGGATTTTGATCCAAAATGAAGCGGATCGAAAACTTCCACTTTGTAGCAAATCGCGATGAACACGATGGACAAAGTTTCGGCCTCCAATGCAAATCCGATCAAACAACTTCGAACAATGTTGACTCTTCTTCCTCTCGGCCACGGCTCAATACTTCAAGCACTCGGCTTCTCTTCAAACCTCAAATTAATAGGCTCCAAGTCTCGATCTAACTATGATTGGTTAGAACAAGCTCTGATACCAAACTGACGCAGCGGATTAATCAAAACGATGTAAAACGGTGAATGTAGCAATCGGTGGATTGGAAGATGCTGAAATGCCCAAATTCGTTGATCCGAAGATACCGAATTCTAGCTATCCTGAACTCGTTGATCGCGCACGATACCGGGTTCGAAGATCTTCAATTCTTCAAGCGTTGATCAAGCGCACTTGATTCCGCGAATCGGCTTCTACAATCGTTGAATCGAGCGCACTCGATTAACCGAAAGAGGAGATAGGAGATTACACTCAATTACCAATTTGGAATGAAAGCACAAAGCAATCAAAGAGAATTTTATTCAAAAATCAACAACCTTACAAAATGACACAACTTGCCTATTTATAGGCTACAACACATATCCAGAAAAAAAATCCTAAGTCATAAGTCATCTTCGACTCATCACCTTCGACTCATCACCTTCGACTCATCGTCTTCGACTCATCACCTTCGACTCATCATAAGTCATATATGACTCATCACCTACGACTCATCATAAGTCTTAAGTCGACTCATCACCTACGACTCATCATAAGTCTTAAGTCGTTTTCGACTCATCACCTACGACTCATCATAAGTCATATACGACTCATCACCTACGACTCATCATAAGTCATATACGACTCATAACCTACGACTCATCATAAGTCTTAAGTCGTTTTCGACTTATCACCTACGACTCATCATAAGTCATATACGACTCATCACCTACGACTCATCATAAGTCTTAAGTCGTTTTCGACTCATCACCTACGACTCATCATAAGTCTTAAGTCGTTTTCGACTCATCACCTACGACTCATCATGAGTCATATACGACTCATGCCTTGGCCAAAATAAGGGTTGCGCTGCATCATCCGACTCATCATGAGTCATATACGACTCATGCCTTGGCCAAAATAAGGGTTGCGCTGCATCATCCGACTCATCATGAGTCATATACGACTCATGCCTTGGCCAAAATAAGGGTTGCGCTGCATCAGAAATTCTCATGGTTGAGGGGTTGCTTGAAGAAGCCATTAGAGTAGAGAGTATAGGGCTTGAAGATATGAAGAGAGAGTTTGAATTTGAAAATGAAAGTGAAAAGATATGATAAAAGATAGTGAATAATAGACTTTCAAAGGACATATTCTCTGGTCAAAAGGTATCTTTTCAGAGAATTAAATGAAGTGAAAAGGTGGAGGGAAATTCAAACATTTGAATTCAAAATTTGAAATTCAAATTCAGGTAGGCATGTCGACATCATGGTAGGGGCCATGTCGACATGTGGCTTTGAATTTTCATGACATGATTTTTCCTAAGTTATCTAATATACATATATATAAATATTATTATAAATGTCTATATTTCTGAAATATTATTGTACTTATAATATATTTCAGAATGTGTCAAAAATAATAAAAATAATAATAAAATAATAGTAAAAAATATAAAATAAAATTTAAAATTTCAAACAGCATATCAATTCAAAATCAATCAATCAATCAATTCAAAAACAATCAATTAATTCAAGCATGCTATTTCAACCAATGTATTATAAACGTGTACCTTTTTCAGATTCCGTGTCTTTGGTATTGACTAAATCGAGAATTGCTATGAAACACAGATTTGAGTTATCTTCCTTCTGTTCATCGTCGCTGGAGGATGAGTCAGAGTCATCTAGAGTAGCAGTGAATGCATGTTTCCGTTTCTTTGCAGAATCATTGTTTGTAGGAGACTTTTGCTTATTTGGATGCAGACAGTCTCTTTTGATATGACCTGGTTCGTCACAATTGAAGCATTTGATAAAGTTTGGTACTGTAGTCTGATTACCGGAATTCTTAAAGTTGTTTCTCTTGGAACTATTCAATTTTCTGTACTTTAGGAATTTCCGAAAAATCCTGGTCATAAATGCTATCTCTTCATCATTATCACTGTTTGAGTATGATTCGTCGATTAGTGCATTGAATGCCATTGATTTCTTTTCAGATGCTTTGCTTTCTCTTCTCCCGATCATTTGAACTTCAAACGACATTAGATTTCCAATCAATTCTTCTATCTTTAAAGTACTGATGTCATTTGCCTCTTCAATTGCAAGTGTCTTTTGATCCCATTCTGGAGTGAGAGAATTTAAAAATTTTCTGACTTGATCTTCTTCCGAAAATTCCTTTCCCAAAGATATTAAAGAATGCACAATATCTTGAAATCGACTATACATATTTGAAATAGACTCATTAGTATTCATTTTAAATAACTGAAACTGATTTGTGAGCATGGAAATTTTGGTCTGTTTAACTTTGCTTGTTTCTTTGTGAGTTACTTGCAAAGTTTTCCAGATTTCATATGTAGACTTACAAACTAACACTCTATTAAATTCATTTCTTTCAAGTGAACAAAACAGAATATTCATTGCTTTAGAATTATTTTGTGCAACAGTCTTTTGCTCAGTGGTCCACTATGCAAAATTAGTTGTGGGTTCAGAATATTCAGTTTGTGTGAGATTCCAAGTATCTAATCCTACAGATTGTAAATATATTTTCATACTACATGCCCAATATGCATAGTTACTGCCAGTAAAAAGTGGTGGTCTGGCAGTAGACTGACCTTCTACAAATGAACTAGTGTTGGTGGTAATAGCAGTACTAGTGTTAGTAGCCATTTTGAAAATTTTCAAAATTCAGATAATGAAACTTTTGAAAACAAGGCTCTGATACCAAATGTGAGAAATGCGGATTAAGGATCTTAAGGCTAGAATTAACACTAGAGGGGGGGTGAATAGTGTTTAAAGAAATTTGTTAATCTTTTTTGAGATTGTCTTACTTTGTTAACAATGTATACACTAAACAGACACAGATATGAACACAGAATGAAACACAGATGCAAATATAAAGTAAAAGCAGTAAAGGAAAGAACACACCGAATTTTATACTGGTTCAGAGTTAACCTACATCCAGTCCCGCAACACAAGTATGGATTTCCTTTCAAACTCAATTCAACAATTACAACCCTCGGTTTCAAGGCTACGAGGTACACCCTCCAGAATAACAATCCTCTGGGTAGAGATACTTGATTTCCGGGGCAACAAGTTCACCCAATTGATTTCCAGGGCTACAATCACACCTTCTCTCGCTCAATTGATTACAGAAAGTCTATAACTCAGATTAGCACTTGGATCTTGTAGAGATAGTGAAGAGAATCAAAACCAGAAATTGTCTAGTTAGATTCGATATTGATTTCGGTAGAGTAATGGTGTAATTTGTAAATAAGAAAGTGGAGAAGAAGAAGAGAAGTTAAATCGGAGAAAAAGTGATATATAATTCGTTGAAACTGACCCCTATTTATAGAAGAACAACAGTCATGTCCATTCGTGAAGAGTTATGGCGAATAGACACTTCTTTTGAAATTTGAATTTTGAACTCAACTGACACCATGTCGACATGGTCCCTATAGGCATGTCGACATCCCACAGCCTTTTTTGATGTTTTGAATTTCTTTGAAAATAACATTTATCTTATATAAAAACTATTTTAAACTTTACAAATATACTTGACGATAGTTGAAATTCATAAGTAAATATAAAGAACAATATATATATATATATATATATTATTTAACTATAATTTTATATTTAAATCTTAAGTATAAATATATAAAACAGCTAAATATATTAATATCAAAATTGTAGTTTAAAAACTTAGGATAATAATTTAAAATCAAAAATATTTAAAATTAAGAATATTTAAAACTAAGGATATTTTTGAGGCTAAAATATATTGAAAAACCAGGACAGATGATTTTGGTTTTTAAACAGGAATATTTAAAATCATTTTGAAAAACAAGCTATATATTTTGAAAGTCATTTTGAAATAAAAGTAAGTGGATACAAAAAGATGTTCCACTAGATTTTTCGTAGGTTCCATCCTACTTAGGATTCCATCCCTTTAATGAGCACGAAGTGGATTCCATTCCACGAATAAAATAGATTTTAAGATGTCAGTGCCTTTCTATGAGTTTTAACAATATTCCTAACTATATAACTTATCTTGGAAACTTGAACTCTTGATAATCTTGATACTCATGAGTCTTCTATCTCTATATCTTGAATCTCTATACCGTACAGTCTTCATTCTTGATACATGTATATACATATATATCTAAACTTGTAATGTTAGTATTTATATTTTATAATCTATTCTAAGATTGTTGTCATCAAAACCATCATCTCATGGACTAATAGGAAATTGAAATTAGAGAGGAACTCCAACCGCTTCCACTCATTTATAACACCTAGAGTAGCACGTCTCCGGCTAAGGCTTCGACGACGACATTCCTTTTTCCGGGGGTACGCTGTATTCCAAAGTCATATGATGCTATAAACTCCATCCACCTTTGATGCCTATGATTCAATTTTTTCGGGAAAATAGGTATTTGAGTGATTTATGGTTAGAGAACAACTCAAACATTTCCCCCAAAAGATAGTGTCTCCACATCTTTAAGGCAAAAACGGTAGCCGCTAAATCTAAGTTGTAAGTTGGGTACCTCTTATCATGATCCTTCAATTGCCTACTAGCATAAGCTATAACCCTTCCTTCTTGTATTAGAATAACTCATAATCCTGTACCACAAGCATTAGTGTATGCGAAAGGCTTCGTCTCATCAAGAATAGTTAATATTGGTGCACTCGTCAACAACTCCTTCAGCTTTTCAAATACTTCCGTGCATTTCTCATGCCATGCAAAAACCCAATTCTTCTTGGTTAAACGAGTTAGTGAGACTGCTATCTTCGCAAAATTCTTGATGAGTTTTCTATAGTAACCCGCCAATCCAAAAAAATTCTAACTTCCGAGGCATTCTTTGAGATCTTCCAACCTTAAATAGCTTCCACATTTACAGGGTCTTCAAACAATCCATTTTCCAAAACAATGTGTCCAATATCTTCTTCTTCTAAAAGTGACATCTTGATAATTTGGTTTTAAGTTGGTGTCTTATCAAAGTCCCTAGCACCTCCCTTAGGTAATTTTCTTGATCATCTTCACTTTTGGTGAATACTAAGATATCATTCACAAACATTACGTCGAATTTATTTAAATGTCCTCTAAAAACTCTACTTATAAAATCTACAAAGCATACGCGGACATTCGTTAATTCAAAAGACATCACTTCTCATTCATACAGTTCATCCGGAGTGCGGAATGAGGTCTTCTGCTTGTTGTCTTCAGCTATCCTCAATTGATGAAATCCAGTGGCTAAGTCCAATTGAAAAGAAAAAAAATTGACTCCAATAAGTTGGTCAAACAAATCATCTATTCTAGATAAGAGATACATATTCTTATTAATCAACTTGCTGAGTTCTCTACAGTCGATGCATAGTCTTAATGAGCCGTCTGCCTTAGTGACAACACAATAGGTGCTCCACATTCAGATGTACTTCGACGAAGGAATCCTTTCTGCAACAGCTTCAAAATCTGCTTATCCAACTTTCGCCATTCTTTGAGAGCCATGTGCCTTAATGGCAGAGCGACGCTTCTAGAGTAATTCTTCAAATCGATCCTAAACTCGATCTTGGATGCGAAAAATCATCCATAATAGCTTCTATTTTAAGTTTAACTAGCAGATAACTCCTCATGCGCAGTGTACAAAATACATGGCCATTTTGTTGGTAGATTCTAATAATTAACAGAGTTGCACAAAGATTGGGTTGGGATAGGTTGGATAATTGGCCTTCACGCTAAATTTAACACCAGTTTTTTTCTTTCTTGGCCTGGATAATGTATTTGTAATTCATGGCCGCAAAAGTTGCCCTGCCCATACGTAAAAAAAAGAATTTATTATGTTTTCTTGCTGGGTCAGTACAGGATTTCATTCTAGAAACAAAATGGGCATATAAAATACTTTGTTTTCTTCGCCTTGGAAGATTCTGACGAGCTGTTCAAATGACAGGAAGAGTCCTTCCGTCTATGCATATAATATAATACTTTGTTTCTTTCTAGAAACAAAGGAAAACATTAGTCATGTGTAGTGCGGTAGTAAAGATTGGAAGAAACAGAAAAACACACTCCAGCGTGGTTTCTTTCTTAGAAGAGCTTGAATGTATTACCCTGCATTATTTTTTTATTTGTACTAATTTCTATGATGATAAATCACATTTACTATAGTAGTTGGCCTAATAACTACAGTTCGCTCTGCTTACTTCAATGAAATATAAATATCACGCACTGCCTCTGTTCCACCTACTGACCAGGTCCCCATTCAATACGTCTTCTTTCCAACCCTTTCCCCTTAAAAGGCGAGTCACCTTATCTATCATCTTCCTCGTTACAATCAAATAACCCCTACACTACAATGGCTACTTCGGAATCAAGAAACATAAAACACACACACCCTTCTACAAGTAAGTAAATTCTTTAACATTAATTTCTTCTTATTTTCTCATCATCAGTTGTTCATGGTTTGATTCCAAAACCTCTTAATCCTCATTTGACTGGATCTTAATTTCTTAGCATTTTAGATGGATGCCATTTTTTAAAACATCTAAAATATCAACCTTAGCTTGTAAATACCCTTGTTCATGCTCATACAATGCTTGTATATATGCAGAATTCATTGTATGCCACTTGCATTAAATTTTACTCAATATATATCAAATACATACATCGGTTATGTAGTAATTACTTTCAATTATTTGTTAAATGTTTATTTCTAGGTGACATTTATATTTTTTACTCGTATTTATTGAGTTAAACAAAATTCTAATAATTTTAAAATAAAATAAAAACTTGTAAAAAGTTTTGATAGTGTAAAAAATATTTATCAACATGTGAAATAAATGTAAATAACAACATAAATCTAGTGATAATTATAATGTGCAAATAATTCACTTGGAATTTTGATATTCCGGCATTCATTAGCTAATTATATTAGATTAAGAGATGAAGATGAAATAAAATTTGACTTCTGTGTTTTCAAAAAGACATTTTGATGATAGGAAAGAGTCCTTTTATTAGTAGTAAAGATATTTATATCTTCACACATGTTTAGGAGAAAGCACACCCAAAAGGCTTGTGGTCCTAGCAGCACTTACCATAGCACTTATAAGCTGGTGTTACCAACAAATTCAACCAGAGCCCCCCAAACTATGCGGATCTAAAGATGGCCCAATAATAACCGCTTCCAGAATAAAGCTAAGAGACGGTCGATTCCTGGCCTACGAAGAGAGAGGCATAAACAAAGATTTGGCCAAGTACAAGATCATATTCTGCCATGGATTCGGCGGTTCAAGAAAAGACATGCTTCGCCCTTCCAATGCGATCGTGAACGAGTTGGGCATTTACATGGTGGGTTATGACCGGGCCGGGTATGGTGAAAGTGACCCAAACCCGAGTAGGTCGCCCAAAAGCGAAGCCCGTGATATCGAAGAACTTGCTGATGCGTTGAATCTTGGTTCCAGGTTCTACTTGATAGGGTTTTCTTTAGGTGGCCATGCTGTTTGGGGAAGCATAAAGTATATTCCTGGAAGGTAAAATAATAACACAGTACTAAGTAATATCAAATAATTCTATATGCTGTAATAGAAACACATTGCTCATGGTTCACCTTAGTTGAAGTTTACAACTGAAGATAGCTCTGCATTGAACTTTCTCAAATCTTCGTAGTACAATTATCTTTAAATTAGACAATTTATGCTGATAGTAAGCATGAGTACATGCACCACATACCTTTTCATTTGTCGTAGACTTAATTTAGATTCCATTATAAAGTAGAAAAAAGAAGAATATGATTTATACTAGTACAATTTCTTATCTACTCCAGTTCCTTAATGACACTGTTGATGGAGAAGAATAAACATTATACTACAAAATAATAAATCTTTTTATTGTCATTGTTATGATTTGTATGGGCCAGATAATCCTGACAACTACCTTAAACACATGTCATTATGTATGTTTGTATTTTATGCTAAGGTGGACTATATAATATCCTTAAATTTTCCGACTTGATTGGAATTATTATCATAAAAAATATCTTTTAATATGACAATATATTAGCACGTGCTTATGTTAACTTGATAAAATAATGTAAAATTTAGTGGAATAAATGAAATTCTAACCATGGTGTTCTGAAAACATAGTAGAAATACTACTTTGTGACATCCAAATTAAGCTGAAATAGCATTTCTTCATTCTGTCTAAGCTAAGTTGCTGTATAATGTAGCAGTCACAGAGGAGAAATGTAGCAAGTCTCACTAAGACTAAGTGACACTGAGTACAGAAACAAGTTAACCTGATAACATAACACAACTGCAGGCTTGCAGGAGTTGCACTATTGGCCCCAGTAGTGAACTACAGATGGCCAGGATTTCCTAAGAATATATCAAGCATAGAGTACAACAAGCAGCATGTAGGTGATCAATGGGCTATTAGAGTAGCATATTATGCACCTTGGTTGCTCAACTGGTGGATGAAACAGCCATGGTTACCCACTTCAACTGTAGTTAAAGGCACGATTCACTTGCCAAATCGATTAGATGCTATACTTCGAGATAGAGCTTTGTCTTCTGGAATAGCTCAAGAAGTACGTTTTTTCTTTCTTCTTTGTTTTCTAGTCTTAACTAACACATGTACAAGGCAATATTCATAAGTTTATATGTTTACAGAAGAGGAAGTTGGCTACACAACAAGGGATTCATGAGTCATATATGAGAGACATGATGGTGATGTTTGGAAAATGGGAGTTTGATCCAATGGAGCTGATGACTCCTCCATTTCCGGTTCATTTATGGCAAGGCGATGAAGATGGACTTGTGCCAGTTGCTTTGCAGAGACACATTTGTAGTCGTCTTACTTGGGTTGAATATCATGAGCTTTCTGAGACAGGACATTATCTTTTGGGTGTTAATGGTTTTGGTGACGTTGTTCTTAAAACTTTATTGCTTCCATCTTGAAATTTTAGATATTTGATTTGGAAGAATGCGCATGAAGATGTAATTCAGCTATCGAGTTCAAGCTTATTACCTTTACTGATTTGTTATAAACTAGGTGTAGTGTAGTGCATTATAGATGTTATGATATGCGATTGCCTTGTTGCAAAGGCTTCTTTTTCCTTTTGAAAAATAAAGGTTTTACCTTTTATTTTATGTCAGTTTGATTGATATGACACATTTTGTCTACATGACTATCATGTTTATATAGGTTTAGTTGTTTTATGTACGAAAATGTATCATTCAATTAACAAATTTAAAAATTGGTAAAATGTTATTTCTATGAGCAAACCACGTAGGCAATTATAAAAAGGGGGTATACACACAAACATACATACAAGTATACGTGTGTATATGTATATTTGCGTTTTTTGAAAATAGATAAAAACTATGGTGATATTTGGTTTGTTGTTTTTAGTTTTGGTTTTCTCCATACAAAAATACACAACGCATATATATTGCTGAAACGAAATTAACATACAGAATAGAAAACAATTTATTTTTTCTTTTTATTTTTCATGTTTTGAAAAATAACAAAAGCATGTGAAAGTCCGTCGTCCTTTTATCCCTTCGTCCTTCCATCCGTCTTTCTTTCACCCCTTCGTCATCCCTCCGGTCTTTTCATATTTAACATATATGTTAAAAACCGAAAACATAAAATTCGTTTTTAAATCAAACAGTATCTAAATAACCACATGGGTTACAGATGATTACAAAATGGGCCGACAAAGAAAGATTACCCGACCCAAGCTTGAAACTTCCGGCTAATTCATACTTCTCTTTCTTCTCTTCTTTTGCAGTGTTTTCGTAGCTACAACTACCTTCCTCCCATCTCGACTTCGCAAATCTACCTCTTCTCTTCGTAGCTTCAGCTTAGCTTGGGTCGATTAATCTAGAGTCGAATAGCTGAGATTGAAGAGCTTCCTCCGATCCAAAGCTTGGGCGAATCCTATCAACATCGGCTCCAAATCTTAGATCAGAATCAAAATTTTGCTGCAGCGTCAATGGACAGGTCTGGACGTTATACACGTGCTGAATTAAAAGTCCATGGTTGGATGCATCGGATATGAGATTGGAAGGTTTGTTTACTTGTTCATCCAATGTTAAAAAGAATGGATTAATTAAAATTAATAATAAAAATTTAATTAATTAAATGGATTTTAAACGACAAAATGTGAATAGTTGAAAGTTAATTATAATAGAGAGAATTGGGGAAAAAGACAAACTTCGAAAAAAAATTAGACGAAAGGACATGAAGTTTTATTTTTAGGCTGAAGGACAAATGCTAATTATATTTAGCATTATATTCAACTTTTACACTATACAAAATGTTAGTTATAACTAGCATTATATTCAGTTTTACACTATACAAAATGCTAGTGAACTAGCATTGTCATTTAGTCAAAAAAATAAACTTGCTCTCCTTTAGTCTAAATTTTTTTCTAAGTTTGTCCTTGTGCTTATTTTCCTGATTATAATATTGAGATTTGTGACAATTTGGTAATATAGAAATTTAATCGAAATTTGAATGATGAAATATTTTGTAAAGTTGAGAATTTTGATGATAAAATATTTAATGGTGAGATTTGGTAAAAAATGATTTAAATGGTGATATTTATTTATATTTGGAAAAATTATTTGCTGCAATGATCGTTAAATGAATTATTTTGGTGTTAGGTATGTTCAAGGTTGTGAATTATTAATATATGGTAATTCTGATTATTTTGAAGATAAACTGGTATTTATAAACTTGAAATAATTTTTAAAAAGATTAAAAGTGATTTAAAAATTTATAAAGTTAAATAATGATCAATAAAAGAATTTTGGGATTAATTATAGTATAGAATGAATTTTTTTTAAGGTTAATGAATGACTTTATTAAATGGGCCTAATATTACAATTGGGGGTAATTAATTTTAATGTAAGGAAAATTGTGAAACATATTGTTATAAAATACATAATGTTGGGGAAAATACTATTATTGAGTAAATAAGATTTTTATTTGAGTTTTGGAGGCATGTTGATCTAAGTATAAATGGTTATATAAATGAAAGAAGCGAATAGGAAGGAGTTAGTGTATTGTTTCATGGCCCATTAGCGCATTAACTAACCTAAAAGGGAAGCTAAGATGTTTTCTCCACTTTGCATTTTTTTAAGATCTCAAACTCTTCTTGGCTCACTTTAAAAATCATCCCAGCTTCATTCCAAATTTTTCCATCTCCTCTAATAAAATTCTAACCCTAACTTCATCTTTGAAAAATAAAAAATAATAAAAAATAAGAAACAATTCAAATAAAATCCAAAATAAATGAAACTAAAATATAAGCTTCTCAACAACAACCTACACCCTAAGGAGCTATCGAATCAAATTTTGATCAAGTTGAAGAGTGTGGCAGTTTACTGTAAACCAAGAATGAGGAGGAGGAAGAAGTAGTGAAGTGTTTTGTGCACGTCATTGCTAAGGTGAGTGGTTCTCACTCACAAAATCTATTGTCTATAATGTGTTGTATTGATTGTTGAGTGTTTGGTTCTTTCTCTGTACTTCTTCTATGTGCAACAAAACCCTTATTGTACCTCATCATTGAATTCGTTCCTGATTTTGACGCTTGTTTTTGTGTGTGTTTGTTGTGTTAAAATGAGTTTGAATGAAGTATACTAGCTGGGAAGTGCATCGGCAACCAAACGGGGGAGCGAGGAGGGAGAATTAGCTCACGACCTGGAGCTACACTACTCCTAGCCGCCACCAGTGGTCGACCTCCCTTTAGGGGAAGCGGACGATCTCTGGTTGGCCTAGGGTAGTGATGCTCCACCACAATGAACCCTAATTATATTTTAAAAAAATTAAATAAAATTTTTATTTTGAAAAGGTAGATTTAACGCATTACAAATATGAAATCATACTTTTGAAAAAGTTTTACTTTAATTAAATAATAATTATTTAATTAATGAAATTTTAAGAATATTTAGAAATTATTTTAGGCTTTAAAAATTCAATAAAAATTCTATTTAATTCTAGAAAATTCGAGAATGATTTCTAAATTCTATTAATTGATTTTTAAAGAGTTTTCAATGATTTTTGAGAAGAAAGAAGAGATTTTAAAATATATTATGTGGTTTGAAGTAAATAGAAATTGATTCTAAGGCTTAAATATTCATTTAAAAGTTATATTCAATTACAGAAAATTGTGGGATGATTTTCGTAAGTAATAATTGATTATAAAAGAGATTTATACAACTCTATAACATAAAGAAGAGCTTTGGAAATTATTTATAAGGTTAAAGATCCTTATTCCAGGTTTAATAACAAGAGAAATTATATTTTATTCACTGTTAAATAATATAAAGGCTTATGGAAGTTTTAATGTGTTTTCAATGTATGAAATTTCTTCTGATTGATCTGCTTGATCTGCTTTGTGTGATTATCTCTTATGTATTACAAGGATATTGAATAAACGTGGTTATAATATTGTCTAGTGAAACACCCCACCTGTATACACATACTATCCCAGAGTATTACTGAGAAATACTATCATATAATATGGAGAATGAGGCTATATGAGTACACACATGAATATTTCCTTGGACTAATGCTGGTATGTATTAAAACATCAAATAAATATCTTACTTGTACATACGCAGTATCAATACAAAGTAATAAACACATGCACCTCCAGGATAGAACAATACATGATATACATTAAATAAAAGAGAACACAGAGTCAAAATCGCAGCGAGAACATATAATATAATAAGAGTACAACTCATCTTAGATGTCAACTATCCCAAAACGTTATAATGAATAATCAATATTTACAACTTAGTATCATATATATACAGTGAATTAAAGTCATATAATATCATATAAAAATCCTAATATAAATCTCCTCTAAGCCCACTAAACACAAGCTGGTCATGAAATCCATGTACTTAGAATGTCTCGAACTAACCCAAGTATTACAAAAATAACACATGGGTCAGATTATGTCTAATCAAGAATCTATAGTATGGGTAACACAGTATAAACGAGGAACAATATTATGGTAACGCTACCAGAGATACTCAAGTCAACTGTCAATATATATATATATATCTGTGTGTGTGTGTATATTGAAATATATGCATGGTATTTAAGTATAATGCTATAGATAATCAACAAAATATCAAATCATTCGAATAACTCAAAACCATGCGTGAAGATGTCATCACCCATATAAAAGCATATCAAATATCACTAGTACAAAACTGGTCATTTGTGTCGGTTGTGTAACCCCTGTTGTGTCGGTTTTACAACCGACTCATATGAAGACGACACAAAAGACATTTTTCTGTTGTGTCGGTTGTACGACCGACACAAATATCAATCATTTGTGTCGGTTGTTATTAAAGAACCGACACAAAACTATGAACAGTTGTGTCGGTCTTTCTAAAAGGACCGACACAAATCAACTTGTATAGTGAAGCACACCGCTGTTTATTGTGTCGGTCCTTTTATAAAAACCGACACAACTGTTCATAGTTTTGTGTCGGTTCTTTAATAACAACCGACACAAATGATTGATATTTGTGTCGGTTATGTTTGTTTTTTCAACCGACACAATTGATATAAAGTTGTATCGGTTTCCTTTGAAGTAACGACCGACACAAGTAATATCTGAAGAAAAAAAAATTATTGCCGTTTAAGATTATAGAAACAGTATGAAATTGAATTTTATTTTTTTATAAACCAACGTTACTATGAACTGATTGAACAAAAAATATAATTATATTATCCATCAACAGAATTCATGTTTACAGACCAAAATAGAATATAATCTATCACAAACATAACGTACATAACAAAATACCAACGTACGTTACAAAAGATCAGCGTACACAACCAACTACATCCAATTATACATGATATAACTAGCTAAATTCTCTCGAACCTCGTCTATCTCTTGTTGGTTATAAGAACCGTCTCGTACAAAGTCCTGCAATTAAGAGAATTGTTATACAAAAGACAATAATTAAGTCATTGTTTTATACAAAGTAACAGAGGTAAATATCTTAGCATGTCAAAACTGGTATAATATCAATACTAATATATATAGTCAGAACTTGAATCAATATAGGGTTGTACTATGGTCTTTTGCTTTTACAGTTTTACTAGCTAGGAATGTAATTGACAATACAGCCTTATATATATATATATATATATTCATAAACCATGTTATTACTAACCTAAGTTTATTAATTATAACTTCCTTTTTATTGCCGCACTAGTTGATACTCAACTCCAAACATTGTAAAACACACATATATCAACAGCTACCAATAAACAAAAGAATCTAATGGTCTAGAAATCATTCACTAAATATTCCTAACTATACTATGTCTATAACAACCTAGTAACTGAAAATATCACAAGGCTATGAATCAATATACTATTAAGTATATCATGCATAACTATAAAGGAGCAGAACACGCAACCTGAAGCAAAGCAAAAGCAATGAAACTCAACCTTATAGACATGTAATTGGATTTTGAGATAAAAATTGTGAGAGTGAACTCACAAGGCTATGAATCAATATACAGTTCTTCGAAGTTTGAGAAAATATCAAACCGGGATGTAAAGCAAAGTGGGAACTTGGTGTGGAAATATTTGAGGTTTGAGAAAATATCAAATTGGTACTAAAATAAAAGATAAAAACAAACTTGGAAGAGAGAACTGAATACTCACCAAAATTTAGAACTCTGAATTTAGCTAAATAGAGCGAGTTAGAGTGGGAGATTTAAGCCCAATTCACTTGCAATTCTTGCAATCAAGATACAGTTAGGGTTTTAAATGGGGTGTTTATTTGCTTGTTTTCGAGTCAAAGATCGTGGTCGAAAGAAGAATAAGTTGATCTCTAAATCTGTAGCATCCAAGAATCGAATTCCCCTAGCAACGAACACTCAGCTAAAAAATGTGATTCTTTGTGAAGATCCATCTAGTAACAAACATCGGCGTTCAAGTTTACAGCAGAATTTTGATAGAGAGAATGCTGGCGAAGAACTTGAAAATGAGGTTGAGCTTATGAAGTCTTGTGGTGTACAATTGGAAACACCTGTAGAAATTCAGAAAGTACCAGAAGAGTCAAATATTCAAATTGAAACTATTGGCAATGATGAAGTTTCTATAAACGCATCTTGTAGAACGCCTCGCCAGGGCGATCAACTTGTGGACCTGTCCGAAAGTAAACCTGAAAGGTTGGTTCAGTCTGATAGTAAGCTAGAGAATCATGGTGATCAGAATCTCTCTCTTCAAATTGATGATCAAGTCAAGCGTGATGCTTCACCTTATGCAACACCTCTAAGTTTAAGTGAAGACATGTATAGTCCAAGAATACACACACCTGTATCAGTTGGAAAAGTTGACTCCGTGGTCGAAACCGAGTATGTATGTCCTATACTTAGTCAATCAAGTGACAAGTTAACAGAGAATTCAGGTATAATTAAAGAAACACCACAGCTTGTTATCCCGAGTTTATCTGAGTGGTTAAAACCACCTACAAATGATGAAAATTGGAAATCTAAATGCTCTGTTAAGAGTCCTAATGTTGATAGACCAATTATTGGACTTGTTGCTACACATTGGAATGAAAATGAGCCTTCTCGTGTTTCTGAAACATAGCATATGTCAGTTTCTGAAATTGATCTGTGAAATTTATGGCATTCAAATGCCTTTTTTTTAATTAATTATCTGAAACAGCTTGTCTGTTTTTCTGTTTCAAAAAAAATGTAGTGCTTGCAGAGGACTATATTTTTTGGTGCTACATGCTCTACATCTATATTCCAACACAGAAACTCATTTCAGATATGCAAAAGCAAGCAAGTTTAAATGATTCGTATGACTGTCAAATACGGTATAGAAATTTGCAATACAAACTGCATAGGTAACAGGATTCTGGATGGTTCAAAATACAACATCCAAAATAATCCACTACCATCCAGAACTCATCAAACAAAAGAAAAAACAGATGACAGGCTTCTGGATGGTTCAAAATTCTATTTTCAAGCATGTCTACTCTTTATTAACAAATAGAACATAACTCCTCCTCCCCAGTTCTGAAGTAAATTATCTTTCAGTCTTCGTAAAAAGTTATATGAGGTGCTATCATACTATAAACAATGAGGCAGCATCTACAAAACTAATTATTGACTTAACAAGAGGGATCTTCTTTTTTTCAGTTTTCTTTTGAAATAACATCAAATCCAAATAAAGGACTACGCTACAGCACTACACAAATTTTCGTTCGAAATAATTACATTGCGCTCAATTTTTGGTGCTTGAGGCGTTCAATTGATTGAAATGTTCAATTAAGAATCTGAAAAATAATATCAAATCTTGCAACCTCAAGCCTAACATCCATAAGGTTTACAAGGTCCAACTATCTGTTGCCTAAGTTTATTTATTTATATGTATACATGTGTGTGTTATAGCGCGTGCGCGGGTGCATGCATGTATGCATGTGTATGTGTGTGTATATATGTATGACCCAATATATTGTGTCTGCTAAAAATATATAGGTAAATGAGTTTCCAATTACTGGATTCAGTTTCAAACTGAGATTATGAAAACAGCATTTTGTAATTTTACAATGTAATATGCATAAAGAAAGTGTATAAATATAAGTGTTCATGTATATAATGCATCAACAGGTAGTTCTTTAACAAAGATACTGTGATTTTACTCGACTGAAATTTAAAACAGTCAACATGGATATCAGCCTTTTCTCCTAAAAAAACATTACCAGGTAGCTATTTAGTCTTAAATGTCAGTGCCATAATAAAATTTTACAAAGAATAAGCAACTGACCTTTATAGTAACCTATAGATCTCCATGTTGAATATTAAGTGTGCCATTTGCAAACAGTAAGAAATAGAGAAGTGTATTTATGCAAAACTGAAATTTTGCCTGGTGTCAAGAGATTTTTACATGGGAGAGTTGAATTTCTTGAGGGAAGAGTCCTTGAATTTGATTACATCATCATGGCTATTGGTTGCAGAAGTATCATGTCTTAATGGTTACAGGGAATTGTCTACTCCAAAAATGGGTTATCCAAGTCATGATTCCCAAATTCATGGAAAGGGAAATCAGGACTGTCTGCTGTTGATTTTACAAAAAGTGGGTTAGCAGGTGCGTAATGTGACGCAGTAAAAGTTATTACATATTATTTTTCCTCATACCAGCATTGAAAAGCTCGCAAATTTAAACATAAATGATGCAAATTGGTTGTATATCCATCTTCTAAATGATGGAGACTCTACTTTAGCTTTTAACTGCTTTGCAATATATTTAACAATGTCTGAAACAAATGACATTAATATAATTTCAGTTATACATTCGTTCATTGTGATAGTTGGATACGTTCAAATTTACATGATGTAAAAAAATTTAGGTTAAAGGATAAAAAGTTTAAAAAATAGTTATGCGCAGAATTATATTGTGAACTCTACTTAAAACAATTTTTTAACCCAAACCATTTTTATCTGCACAGTAGAGACACAAATCATTGTGTACGAAAAAATTAAACATGAACAAAAAATCTTGAACATGCTTATAGCTCAAAACCAATTTATAATAGAGTGCAAAAACTTTGCAAAGGTAAACATTAAATTCTCCTAACAAAAAATGTTAAAAAAGTGTAAATGACTATAACATCAATATATAACAGAATAATGCAGTAGGTGAGGATGTGGACTTAGCATAACTTCACAAAATTTAAGATGACTCAAACAGAGAGGACAGTTGTTAAAAGCACATATCAAGACCTTGAAAAAACAATGTTGTAGCTTTCAAGGAACTCAATGATCAAAATATTCAAGCATGTGCACTAGATAACAGCACAGCAACCAACATGACGTTTTATAAATAAACAGTAAGACTATTTCTAAAGCTAAAAGATAAGATAATACCTAAAGGTGTAATGAATTGTTGATATCTTTTTCTTCCCACAAGATAATAAATAAACAATCAGAAATTTTAATCCATAAATGCATATGCCTAGCATATGTATATTCAAAAATCTGAATGCTATTTTCTGGCTAGGCCATTGCATATGGGTGCATTTACACTGGTATAAATTAATAAATAATTTTTCCCTCAATCTGTGGAACTGATTGAACATTAGAGAACATATCTTGTACAATTGCTTTTAGCTATGATATGAAGATATTGCTTTCAATCACTTAAGTGTGATGTAGATGTAATGCCAAGAATAATTATACGATTAATTTGCTAATTGCTACCAGCCTATTTATTATCACTATGGCACTTGAAAAGGATGAGTTTAGGAAGTTATGGTTTCACTTTGTACGACCTGAAATGTTTGTCAGAAAAAGTTGCTTATCAGAAATGGATGGTTTAGGCCATTTTTGTGCTGGAAACTGTATTAATCTGGATTATTGAGGGAAGAAAAAGTTGCTTATCAGAAATGAATTGAATACGCAAGTGTATTAAAAATTGAGAAAAGGGTAATTTTAGGAAAAGCTAAGAACTTTGGAATACTTGAAACGTAGAGTGCCACATCCATTAGCTAAGAACTCATAAGTAATAGATATGATACTTTTAAGGTATACTACTGATAATCAAACTGAAATGGCAAACTTTTATTAAGTCAATAACAGTTGCTTATAAGCTACTGAACATAACCATCTTCTTCTATTCATCGTATCTGAATCTTTGAAAACAGTAGCTAAGAACTTTTAAGTAATAGACATGATACTTATTTTTAAGGTATAATGATAATCAAGCTGATAAGGCAAAACTTTAAGCTACTGAACATAACCATCTTCTGTTATCATGTCTGAATCTTTAAAATACAAACATATCTGAAATTTATATATATCCCTGTTTTTTTTCACAGAATGATGATACTTCTAATTTACTAGACAACAAGAAACTAAGAACTTTTAATGCTCAATCATTATAATCAATCACCTAACAACTTTTTCCGTTCTCAAAGATATCTGAGCCCCCAAGATTGACTGAAGATACAGCCTTGGAATCTCCATCAACCCCGCTAATACTTGTAACCAACCACTAAATGTGAAACTAAGAACTAACTTAGTTAACCTGAAGCCAAGTACTTACACAAAAACAGTGACAAATTATGAAATTTCTATATCAATCTTGTCAACATATAAAATTGCTACAAAATACATAACTCATGGTAGAATTTTTTGTCAAGATAGACGACTGCTATCAATTGCATAACTCATGAACAAAACAAAACCAAAACTCATCTTGGACTTGTTCATGTAGATAAAAAGTGGGGCTAAACCCATCTCAGTTACTACTTCATTACGTCAAACACTCCTTTTGTTTGCATATATTCCTTAATGAAAATCCAATGTATTATCAAAACGAACAGTGAAATTTTACCATTGGAGTATTCCAATCGCATGCGTTATCTCCCTGTTTATATTATCAAAACTAAGCAATTATTAATCTCTGCCATTATATTGTCGACCAGTTGAGTATCATAATTCCTTTTTCATTATTGATTTGGATATAATGGAGTATAGTATTGAGGTGCATTTGGCTAAATAAAACTTCAATAAACAAATAAATGGAAAAAACACAGTAGTAATTAACTAATTTGATTTCTGTCGGGCTAACAAATTTCAATTCTCGATTGCCAAGGTTCAAAATTTAGTACCTTTTCAAGCTTAATGGGTAGAGAGAAGAAGGAATAAAAGCGTGCGATTTGCTGTTTTCTCTCCTTTTTTTTTGTTTTACGAAGAAGAAAAGAAGAGCGTGATGGCTAAAAATTTTCCCTCTAAAATTTAGGGTTCACGGGAAAAAGATGGGGCGGCTGAAATGGATTTGGGGGAAAAGTTGTGTGCCTATGGTGTCGGTTTTTGGACAACCGATGCTATTGTATTTAATTGTGTCGGTTGTTCAAATAGCCGACACGAGTAAATCTATTGCTTCCCTTCAACTGTGTCGGTTTCTTAAGAACAACAGATGCAAATTACATTTTTAACATTTTCTTCTTACCCCATAAGTCAATAGTTTCGGTTGTTAATAAACAACCGACACAAATTACACTATTTGTGTCGGTTTTATAGACAACCGACACAAATGAGGTGAAGCAACTGATCTGTTTTGTACTAGTGTATGTAATCACAAATCAATACAAATGGATGAATCATACATATCTAGAAACCATCATCTAAATCTATAAATATCGATAAGTGATATTTCACCAAGTATAACTAGGCTAGCACATAGCATTGTCCAAGTAAGTCTCTCAATTTCAATAAATAGCACATCATCATCAATTTATGAAAGGTAGGATATGCTACCTATCAGTATAATAAAGATATAAGAATCCACTATAATCTACACATCTACCATAGGTATAATCTCATCCCCTCATATATAAACTGTCAAAATATATCATGATGGGAAATGACTATATGACAGCCACGAAGTCCTAGGTAGAGCCATCTATATATAACCATCAATATATGGGTCATCTAACCCATATATATCAATAAGTGAGGTGTATCAATAGTATATGCCAAACTACTACTCCATCAGTTCCAAAAGGGAGACTGATAGCACGAAGTCTCTATAGTCTTAAGTTACCTCCATGGTATCGTGACACGTATCCACTTATGTGCTCGTCAACGAGAGGACTGAGAAGTCACAACACTACTCCTGCCCCTATAGGTAACAAACTGCTGGCCTAGGTGACACAGAGGCGAACACACATAGCGAAAGCACGAAAATATATCAATAAAAGGTGTCACGGATCTGGGGTATGACTCCATGATCAAGTCGCTAGGATGGATTCTAGCCATCTGGTTCTCTACAACGTCAATAAAAGGAGTATATCATAGTAATGGCATATAGCACTAATACATATAGACACGAAGTCATGCTCATAGTCGGGCACGTAGCCTTACTCGTTGAATATAAGCACAAAGCTATACTCATCACTACATGTATCACTTTACACTCATATCACTATTCACATCATGTGAGTTTCATCCACTTATAATGAAAAATCGAATAAATATCACAACAGTGTCCCATACTACTACGTGATACTTAAACGTTTATTCACTACTTATAAATTACACCAATTTTCATAATCATCTATATAACAAGTCCAAAGAATAACTAGAGGAATATTACCAAAAGTCTCATACCGGACAGTATTATAACTTTGTTTATTCAAATTTCTCATCATACAGAATTAAATACAACAAAATCATATCAAGTATGTCATTACCGTATCATCTTAAATAATCAATCAAATCCATCTCAACTGTGAATTGCTCATAACATTGAAATCAGTATAGAGAAGAAGAGAAATCAAAATACTTAAAAATCATGTTTAAATATTATAAAACACATTATTGATTCATAAATAATTGTATTATTAGGGAAATACACTTTAAAATATCAACAATATCAACTTGAGAATATTTCATATTTTCTATAATTTTGTAATCTTTAAATAATTAATTAAAACCGAATATAAAATTTACTTTTCAATAAAATATTAATTTCTTAACCTTTTATAAATTCGAATATTAATTTAGTAATCACCAATAATCTCAGAAAGCTCATTTCCTTCTTTTGAAATCCCAAATAGTTATAAAACTAATTTTTTTTGGCAAAGCCAGCCGGCTTTAGAGTAGGTCATGCCACTATGAATATAAATAAAGAACAAGTATTTTGTACATGCACAGAACAGCTATAGACTGGTTTTATAGTAGCCAGACCACTTAGTACAAGAATAAAGAAAAAACACAGGAGCTAGACATATAGATTAGACTACTCGGAAGGGCATATGCCCCTCATGTCATGACTGATATCAACATCAGTACCAGGACCAATAACATGCTGAACTGCAGAAAAATACGTAGCCAGATTCGGATCAAAGGACCTCGAGAGAGGTGAGTAGAGATAAATCCGGTCCCATCTAGGGTTTAAGAATTTCCACCAATTCCTGGCACCATCAATCCCAGTGATCGACAAAGAAAGACCATCACCGTCAACATGATACACTAACCTCCTAGTCTCATCAGGACTACCAAGGAACATGTGATAACTATGCATCTACGGGTCATACCTCATTTCCAATGCCTCGTGAATCCATTAACTCTCCTCAGGTTCCCAAACAACAACATCGGAATCACTAACTGCAAGTGAATCACTTTCCGTCTCCGCAACGGGAGAAGCAGAAACAACAGGATCAGAGGGAGGCTGAACACAAACTTTGGGAACCCATTTCATTTCCATCCTAGGGAGGGGGATTTTTTCAGAAGGAGATAGAGGAGCATTCCTATAACATTTCTCCATAGTATGTCCAAATGAATGATAGATAGTACATATGTCAGGCTTCCAATTGTAGTTAACATTTATTTCCACCTCGTGACCTTCCATGATTCTTACTTTCAATATTAACGGTAGCGGATTCTCTGGGGTAATTTCAATCAAATCCCTAGCAAATAATAGGTTCTTCCGTGCAACGGTATTAGCATCAAAGCATTTGAAAACACCAACAAGGCTCGCAAGCCAATTCAAACCAATAAGAGGCTGAAGGACTAAAGGAATATTGGAGAACGTGGCCCAAACTGGAATAGAAAGAATCTGCTCTCTAACACTGTCTATACCAACACTCCAAGGAGTCACAATATAGGGTTTCCCTTCGATAATGAGAGGACTAGTATCAAGCGCTATAAGCCTGTCTTCCTTTGAACTAAATTTAAAAAAGAAAAAGGAATTTAAGAATTGGACATGAAGCGAACCTTTCAGTTTCCACGCTCGCCTACAGTGCTCTCGAACAACCGAGTAAGATGATGTAGCATCTAGGAAAAAGCCTACCAAGTGGTCAGACCGATGACTCTCCGCCTCCCGAAGAACAGTTGGTGGAATCACGTTAATACCATCAATGACTTGAGTGTTGAATATCTGCGGGGAGTAAGCACCGGCATTCTGAGGCAAAACCTTAAACAATGACGACCAAGCTGGTTTGGCAACAATATTAGCAGTGGCAACACAACAACCAGTTGACTCATTACTAACAGGAAAATCGCAAGCTTCAGGTAATTGCATAGGAGTAGTATCTGACTGTAACATAGGAGCATTAACACACCCATACGAGCCAGACCGAATACCATTCACATCAGGAGTCGAACCCTCAGCATTAATGCCGACAGAGTCAAAGGCCAACTTCGCATTAACACAACCAATCGAACAATTCACATCAGAAATTGAACCCACGGCATTAAATCTGATAGTGTCAGGTGATACTACCCGTAACGCACTTCTCAAAAGATCAGAATCAACACTTCCGAACTAATATTGCAATCCTCACTCACCTAATTCCAACATTTGATAGCAAATGCGATATAGGAGAAGAAGTATTAACATTGGCAATACTTGACAGAGGGATAGCACCATCCAGAGTAGTGGCGAGGTTAGTAGTGAGCGAGGAAATGGGTTAAGCACGCAAGGTTAAATAGCGACAGGAGGCAAAGATGATGATGGAGTCGAAGGCGTCACAGGGATAACCGATACAGAAAGGTGCGCTTCCATGTTAGAGAACGTACAGCCAGATCTGGTCTGAGAAGAAAGACCAAAAGAAGCAGCGAGCCTAGGCTTATCCTTGCGATTCTTGGCCATTAGAGGAGAGTCGACGTAGTGGGGATTAGAATGAAGTCAACAAAGCGATGGAGGGGAGAGAGGAAAGGGGGAGGAAGAAAAATCGCCGATTGAAGAAAGAGGCCATTACGGTGAATTCTCAAATACTATTTATTATGTCCATTTCAGATTTCTATTCTTAAATACTATTTTTTTAAATAATTTTTATATCATCTAAACAATTTATTACCTTCCAAATTCATACATTATATTTTCCATAACCTTTATTATATTCAAAATTTCATAAAATATCAACTGCTAATTTTTCCATATTTTCTAGAATTTATAGGAAATCGATAGATTTATTAAAATAAAAAACTTATAGTTTTACTAAATAAGCTATTTCTAAATAAAATAAAATAATAATGATGATGATAATAACATTAAATAAAACTTTTCTCTAATTTAATATATATTTATATGACACATATTTTTATTTAATAACATTTTAATTTTACTTAAGTTATTAATTTATATATGACAGGTCGCATAATTTAACGGTCGACCGGTCGCTACCTCCGGTTGACTGCTTGCGGTCAGCCGGAAGCTCTAATAGATCGACCAATCGAAGGTAATTTTTGTGGAATCGATCTCTAGTTTCAGGCGACCTCTTCCTCCTTCTTGGTCGTTTCACTTTTGACTCGATGCACACAAATAATACACCCAAACAACAACTCAATTACAACATCTACAACATGAATTATGTGATTAAACCTAGATACATGAGTTTAAAAACTCACCTGCTCCTATTTTCTTCCTCTCTCTCTATCTTTGAACACACGCACACAGCACAACACTGCAACAACAAAACTTGATTTCTTTCTCACCATAAATGTACAATGATGTTGAAAATCACATATTTAAATTTGGTGAAGTTTGGTAATTTATTTGATTTGTTTTATTATTTTATAAGTGGAGAGAGTTTCACTGCTTTTGTTAAGGAAGATTAATATGAGATGACGAAGTATACGTAAAGTAAAATATCAGTAAACAAAGAAACATCTCGATAGTGAAAACTTTGGAACTGGATTGAGCTTGAAATACTTGGGCTTGGGCCTTGAAAAATAAATAATTATAAATATTTTTTATTTTATTTTTTATATACAAAACTAAATTCTATTTAATTTAAATAAATACAAATTTTCATTTTCAAAATTACTTCTTTTCCAAACCAATATTATATTCCAATTACATCACTTTTATAAAGTATTACCTTCACATTTCAACTTATTTAAATTTAAATATCTTATTTTCAAAATCTAAATCCTTTTATTAAATAATTTCTAAATTGATTTATTAAATAAATACCCAAATCTCAATTTAATTAATTAAATTACTAATATTAACTTCAATTAATTATAATCTAAAATTCGGATTGTTATAGACTTCCCCTTAAGAAAATTGCGTCCTCGCAAATTCCCGTAAGGAAAAATCTATAATTAGACAATAATCATCAAACTTATCCTAAGTGAAAATCACCTTATAAAATTACAAAATATTTCATTTAAATAATTCCTTTTCAAATATATTTCACACACACACACACACGTGTGTGTGTGTATGTGTGTATATATATTCCAAAAGTTCCATTTCATTTTAACTCAAATTCTCCAAAGATTTTATCACAAAATTTCTACTAAATCCCACTTCTCTGTTTAATTGAATATCATCCAATATATTGTTTGATTCCAAATATCCTATTATAAATAATATTAATTTCAAATACTCTTTTACAAAAATTTCTCATAAAGTCTTATACAAATTTTCAACACTCTTCAAATTCATGTATGGTAGGAAGTTTAAACTTATTCTTCAAAATTTAACATTTCAAAACTAATTCTCAATTAATTAACTCATTAAATTTCAAGCATTCATTAATAAATCCATACTATTCCACATTTCAAAGTAGTATATTTCCATATTGTATACATTTTTGCATCCTAAAATCCCAAAACCCAACAGCATAAACATATTTATAATTATACCAAAAAGTCATCAAATACACACACTTATATTCACAAATTGTCAAATACTATAAAATAAAATGATGTTTCCTCATCATTTATTATAGTGATTGTTAATGTCAGTAGGCTGCAATATTGACTATACAATCAATAATGCCTCGCCAGAGTGCTCAACCGTCTACTAAGGTCCAATGGTTGTAGACATTGTTTAAAACACACACAAACATATAAAATATCCTTTACAATATGTTTACCAAAAATAATAAATGTAAACTCTTATTTCCAAAGCTTTTACAAATATATATTTCAAACATTACTTTACCATAATAATTTACTTTTCTTAAATTCTCATTTAAAACATTCAAATTTTTTCTTTCAAAATACTTTAATTTCCCACAAATTATTTAAATTTTTCCAAAACAATAGGTCCAAATGTCTCGTTCTAGTGTTTAAGAATCTCTATCGAATACGTGTACACCCGCATCGACCAAAATCCTTAACACACTAGACGAACAAGTTAGCGCAATTCCATTTCAAAAATACTATAAGTATTATTTTCACATATTATTCAATATAGTTATATCAATAAAAAAATTATTAATTTATTTTAAATCTTAATTTAATAATACACTTATAATGTGTACTTTCCAAAAGGTTTCTGATTAAAACATTAGCTCAATTTCCAAAATCATTGAATAATAATACTATACTTGTAAGTCTTAAGAATCTTTATTTTTATCAAAGTACTTTGTAACATCAAAACATTGCAAACAACCTTTAAACTCACACATAAATATAAATCTACTAATCAATAAACCATTTCAATAGACCATTTATAACAGCAACCAAACACTATTCATATTTATTTATAATAAGTAATAATCAATAATTGAATTCATTTCACAGTTTTAATAAACACATATAAATATTCAAAATTAAAATCAATACAACAATTTTCAATAAATAAACAAACATGAAAAACTGCTATCAATGCACCCAGTGGAATATACATCAGTTTTCTGCTACGCACTTTGATTAAAATCAGTTAAAACACTACAACATAAGCCAAGCCAAGCCATAATAATACAATACTAAACCACCTAAGATATAGTATTCAACCCTAATATAAATACTACTTGTTGGACTAACTCATTTCGTCCTTGCTACTCCAACCCTTAATATCACATACTCTAAAGAAATAAGTGAAAAGAGATTGTAGATAAGTTTAAAATATCAAATACGTCCGTTAATGATTACCCAAGTAATCATCCTATATATATATAACTACTATTCCCTATTATAGGGAACTAACCAACACACCCAGGGGGACAGAGGCTCTAAGTCTCATCAAAAGTCTTGACTGGTGCCTCGTATATACAATGTATTGTTTTAAACCTTGCTCTGATACCAATTGGAACACCCCACCTCTATACCATACTATCCAAGAGTATTACTGAGTAATACTATCGGATAATACGGAGAATAAGGCTATATGGGGTACATACATGAATATTTCCTTGTACTAACACTGGAATGTATTAAAACATCAAATAAATATCTCACTTGTACGTACACAGTATCAATACAAAGCAGCAAACATATGAACCTCTAGGATAGAACAATACATGATATACAATAAATAAACAAGAACACGGAGTCAAAATTGCAGCGATAACATATAATATATAATACAACAAGAGTACAATTCATCTTAAATGTCAACTATCTCAAAATAATACAATGAATAATTAATATATACAACTCAGTATCATATATGTACAGTGAATCAAAGTCACACATTATCATACAACAATCTTAATATAAATCTCCTCTAAGCCCACTAAACAGAAGCTGGTTATGAAGTCCATGTACTTGCAATGTCTGGGACTGACCTAAGTATTACATAAGTAACACATGAGTCATACTATGTCTAATAAAGAATCTATAGTATGGGTAACATGGTATAAATGAGGAATAATAATATGATAACACTACGAGAGATACTCAATTCAACTGTTAATATGTCAACATATATGTATGTATGTATGTATATGGAAATGTATGCATGGTATATAAGTATAATACTGTAGATAATCAACCAAATATCAAATCACTTGAATAACTCAAAACCATGAGTAAAAATGTCACCCATATAAAAGCACATTAAATGTGTAATCACATAATCAATACAAATGGGTGAATCATACATATCTAGAAACCATCATCTAAATCTAAAAAATATTGATAAGTGAGAATCACCAAGTATAATCTGGGTAGCACGTAGCATTGCCCAAATATATCTCTCAGTTTTAATAAATAACACACCATCATCAATATATGAAAGATAGGTTATGCTACCAATCAGTATAATAAAAATATGAGAATCCACTATGATCTGCATATCTATCACAGGTATAATCTCATCTCCTCATATATAAACTATCAAAATATATCATGATGGGAAATGACTGTATGACAAACACAAAGTCCTGAGTAGAGCCATTTATATATAAACATCAATATATGGGTCATCTAACCCATAGCTATCAATAAGTGAGGTGTATTAATATCTTATGCCAAACTAATGCTCCATCAGTTCCAGAAGGGAGACTGATAGCACAAAGCAAGCCCCAAAGACACGAAGTCTCTACATCCTTTATTTACCTCCACGGTATCGTGACACGCATCCACCGATGTGCTCGTCAATGCGAGGACTAAGAAGTCACAACACTGCTCCTACCCCTATATGTAACAGACTACTGGCCTATGTGACACAAGGGCGAAAGCACATAGCGAAAGCACGAAGCTATATAAATAAAAGGTGTCATAGATCTGGGGCACGACCCCACGATCAGGCCGCTAAGATGGATTCTAGCCATCTGGTTCTCTCCAACATTAATAAAAGCAGTACATCATAATAGTGTCATATATAACTAATACACACACATAATCACAAGAGGTCATGCTTATCGTCAGGCACATAGCCTTACTCGTTCAATATAAGCATGAAGCTATACTCATCACTACATATATTACCGCACCCTCATATCACTATTCTTGTCACATGAGTGTCATCTACTTACAATGAAAAATCAAATAAATATCACAATAGCATTCTAGGCCACTATGTGATACTCAAACATTTATTCACTACTTATAAATTACACTCAATCTACATAATCTTCTATATAACTAGTACAAAGAATAATCGGAGTAATATTACCGAAAGTCCCATAATAGACGGTATTATAACTCCGTTTATTCTATTTTCTCATCACACATAATTAAATACAACAAAATCATATCAAGGATGTTATCACCGTATCATCTTAAATTATCAATTAAATCCATCTCAACGGTGAATCACTCATAACATTGTGATCGGTATGGAAAAGATGAGAAACCAGAAGACTTTGAAATCCTGTGTAAATATTATAACACACGTTATTAATTCATAAATAATTGTATTATTAGAGAAATACACTTTAAAATATCAAAAACACTAACTTTAGAATATTTCATATTTTCTGTAATTTTGTAATCTTTAATTAATTAATTTCAACAAAATATAAAATTTACTTTTCAATAAACTATTAATTTCTCAACCTTTTATAAATTCGAATATTAATCTACCAATCAACAATAATCTCAGAAAACTCATTTCCTTCTTCTCTCGAAACCCCAAAATAGTTATAAAACTAAATATTACTCATAATGTCCATTTCAGCGTTTTCTATACTTAAATACTATTTTTTTAAATAATTTTTATATCATCCAAACTATTTATTACCTTCCAAATCCATACACTATATTTTCTATAACCTTTATTATATTCTAATTTCATAAACTATGAATTAGTAATTGTTCATATTTTCTAGAATTTATCGGATATCAATGGATTTATTAAAATCAAAAACTTACATTTTTATTAAGTAAGCTATTTCTAAATAAAATAAAATAATGATGATGATAATAACTGTAAATAAAACTTTCTCTAATTTAATATATATTTATATGACATATATTTTTATTTAATAACATTTCAATTTACTTAAGTTATTAATTTATGTATAATATATAAATGTAATAAAAATTCTTAAAAAAATACATAGGTTGCATAATTTAATGGTCGACCAGTCACTACCTCTAGTTGACCGCTTGTGGTCGACCAGAAGCCCTAATGGGGCGACTGGTCGAAGGCAATTTCTGTGGAGTCGATCGCTAGTTTCAGGTGATCTCTTGCTCCTTCGTCCATTTCACCTCTGACTCGATGCACACAAACAATATGCCCAAACAACAACTCAATTACAACATCTACAACATGAATTATGTGATTAAATATCGACACGTGAGTTTAAAAACTCTCCTGCTCATGTTTTCTTCCTCTCTCTATTTTTGAATGCACGTACATAATAAAACATCAGCCACAACAAAACTCGATTTCCTTTTCATCATAGATGTACAATGATGTAGAGATCACAAATTTATATTTCGTGAATTTTGGTAATTTATTAGATTTGTTTTTTATTTTATAAGGGGAGAGGGTTTCACTGCTTTTATTGAGGAAGATAAATATGAGATGACAAAGTATACGTAAAGTAAAATATCAGTAAACGAAGAAACATCTTGATAGTGAAAACTCTAAAACTGGATTGAGGTTGAAATACTTGGGCTTGGGCCTTGGAAAATAAATAATTATATTTATTTTTTATTTTATTTTATATACAAAACTAAGTTCTATTTAATTTAAATAAATATAAATTTTCATTTCCAAAATTAATCCTTTTCCAATCCAATATTATATATCAATTACATCACTTTTATAAAATATTACCTTCACATTTCAACTTAATTAAATTTAAATATCTTATTTTTCACAATCTAAATCCTTTTATTAAATAATTTCTAAACCGATTTATTAAATAAATAACCAAATCCCAATTTAATTAATTAAATTACCGATATTAACTTTAATTAATTATGATCTAAAATTCGGGTTGTTATATGATTTTCTTTTAAAAAAATTGTGTCTTCGCAATTTTCCATAAGGAAAAATTTATTACTAG
Source organism: Allium fistulosum (assembly GCA_030737815.1). Taxonomy (NCBI): domain Eukaryota; kingdom Viridiplantae; phylum Streptophyta; class Magnoliopsida; order Asparagales; family Amaryllidaceae; genus Allium; species Allium fistulosum. The sequence continues at coordinate 1,169,881,476 of CM060905.1, read as the reverse complement.
CCAATAATCACCAAACTTATCCCAAGTGAAAATTAATTTATAGGATTATAAAATACTTCATTTGAATAATTCATTTTCAAATATATCACACACAAAGAAATATATATATATATGTATGTATATATATTCCAAAAATTCCATTTCATTTTAACTCAAATTTAATTCAAATTCAAATTTTTCCAAGATTTTATCACAGTATTTCTACTAAATCCCACTACTCTGTTTAATTGAATATCTTCCAATATATTGTTTGACCCCAAACATCCTATTATAAACAATATTAATTTCAAATACTCTTTTATGAAAAATTTCTCATAAAGTCTTATACAAATATTCAACACTCTTCGAATTTCAAATATGGAGGGAAGTTTAAACTTATTCTTAAAAATTTATCATTTCAAAACTAATCCTCAATTAACTAACAAATTATATTTCATACATTCATTAATAAATCCATGCTATTCCACATTTCAAAGTAGTAAATTTCCATATCATATACATTTTTGCATCCTAAATCCCAAAGCCCAACAGCATAAACATATTTATAATTATACCAAAAAGTCATCAAATACACGCACTTATATTCACAAATTGTCAAATACTATAAAATAGAATGATGTTGCCTCGTCATTTATTATAGTGATTGTTAATGTCAGTTGGCTGCGATATTGACTATACAATCAATAATACCTCGTCAGAGTGCTCAACCGTCCACTAAGGTCCAATGGTTGCAGACATTGTTTAAAACACACACAAACATATAAAATATCCTTTACAATACGTTTGCCAAAAGTTTAAAACACAAACAAAACATATAAAATATCCTTTACAATACGTTTACCAAAAATAATAAATGTAAACTCTTATTTCCAAAGCTTTTACAAATATATATATTTCAAACATTACTTTTGTAACAACCCGCATATCTATCGATTTTATATTTAAATATTTTATCGTTAGTCGGATGTTAGTCCGAAAAGCTACTTTTTGCATACGGTCAAATTAGGACTCGAGACCACTTCCATTGAGTTCAAAATGACGTTTGCGATCTTTTTGAGTGTAAACTTCGATATGTTTGGAGATAGTGAAATTTTCGACACTTTTTCCCGCCTTTGACTTTGGTTTGGACTGCACCCCTTTAGTTCAGCCCAACCATCTTCCTCACTCTATCAAAACACTTCAAGCTTTGTCAAAAATGGTGGTGGGAAGTGGAAATTAAAACTCCAAACACATATTCTATTGCCAATCCGAGATTCAACATCAAATTCACGTGAAGAACATTGCTTCAAGCTTGTTGGTGTTCTTGCTTTGCTCTCAAATCTCCATCTTCATCAAATTCCGTGAAAAGGTGAGATTTTTAATCTCACATCTTGCCTATATTGTCATTGGGCTGTTGGGAATGATCCCCTATTGCATTTGTATGAATATCTGCATTTGGTTTGGATTGGATTGGCGAAAAACTTCAATTTTTGGTGTTTTGATGATTTTCTGGCTCTAGGTCGTCTGGCCTTCACTAGGTCGTATACGAGTTAAAACCTTAGGTCGCTACGTTGAAAAGTCTCCTAGGGATAGGTCGTTCCAGCCTTAAGAATTCGCTCTGAATCACTAGGTCGCGCGGCGCTAAGTCATAGGTCGTTTCCGACCTATAATCTCCAGGCAAATCTTAGGTCGGTTACGAGTTAAGTGTTAGGTCGTTCGCGAGTTAACGCCTTAGGTCGTTCACGAGTTAACGCCTTAGGTCGTTCGCGAGTTAACTCCTTGAGTCGTTCAAAGCTTAAGTCGTTAGGTCGCGTGCCTTGCTAACTCGTTAGGTCGCGTCCCTAGTCAAGTCGTTAGGTCGTGAGCACTTAGGTCGTAAGACCTTACGTCGTGCACCTTTAAGTCGAAGCATTTTAGGTCGCTTCCCCTGGACCTCGTTAGGTCGTTCACCTCTAAGTCGCGTGGCACTTTAGGTCGCGTGGCACTTTAGGTCGCATGGTCTTGTTCTCCTCTAGGTCGTAGAACCTTTTAACTGTTAGGTCGAAGACCTTTTTCCATTAGGTCGCAAGACCTTAGGTCGCACCTTGTTAGGTCGCGAACCCAGTTAGGTCGTTCGCCTATCTTAGGTCGCGAACCCTGTTAGGTCGCGCATTTTCTTAGGTCGTGAACACTTAGGTCGCGCCTCACTGTTAGGTCGCGCACTTCGTTAGGTCGCTCGCGAGTTAGCACTTAGGTCATTTAACCTATTTTCTCCTAGGTCGTTCGACCTGTTCTTCAGCTAGGTCGCACGGCAGTCTTCCCTTAGGTCGTATGACCTACTTTTCCTCAGGTCGCTGGACCAGCTTGCCTTCACTAAGTCCTCAGGACCCTGTTAGGTCGAACCCCGTATTACTCTGCGTAGGCAATCTCTTCTGAAAAACATTTATCAGAATTTCTACTTTGATGGTTTTGGGATTGACTTCTTTGGACTTTACTCACGTCTTCGAACGTGAATTGATTTGTTTCTACAATCGTTTTATGACTTGTCACTTTAAAGATATATGAAGGTTTCAATACTAATAGTAAATATCAAAACTCTTTCATCAAAGCGATTTCAACACTATTTTAAATATCAAAAGTTCGTTTTCTCAAACCGATTTTCAATCTACTAGTATATACAAGCCTTTACTTCACTCGAATGAGAAATCGACTTAAACGACTTAGTAAAACGGGTGGTATGAAACGCTTGCGTTCACTTCGTCGGTTAGCTCTTGGACTTGTTTGATTGAACCCTTTTTGTGACAATTTCCTAGTGAAGATTTACAGCTTGTTCGTAAATATTTAAGTTAAGCAAGTGGTTATGAGACATGAAGCTAAACTCATATATTTACTAGCTTGGTGTGATTGACACTTCCTTATGATCATGACGATCATTTTTGTGATTTAGACTAGCGATTGAGCGATGTCTCTTTGTCTACGTGGGAGACTATACCCCGATTATGTGATGTTTCGCCATCACATATCTAGGGTAGCACCCTACGGTCTTCGGGCCATTCCTGTGTGAAAATTTAATGGATAGCTTCCATGAGATAGCTTCTCGTCATGTGTTTACGCGTAGGTGAGTTTTCATGCTCCCATTCATGTGTTAGGCCTCCCCCCTTTTTATGTGCTTTCTGGATTTCTGATGATGATTTCTGGAATTTTGTGCTTCACCAATTTTCATGATTTTCATTGATATGATATCAGTTTTTGTGCATTGGTGAATTCATGTGTTATTGACTTGTTATGAATACAAGTTTAGGGTATGATACCCTACCTTATCTTTGTGAAGATTCTTGTGATATTGATTAATCTTTTGTTGATTATCATTTACATACTTATAGTAGTATGTCGTTATGGTTATTTCATGTTCATGTCATGCCTTTTACTTTATACCATATCATCTGATATTTATAGCTAGACTGATCCGTTTATTATTTTCTTATAAATAATACTCGGGTCAGACCGAGATGTTACAGGTGCTTCTGCTTGACTTCTCTTCAGGATATTTCTGACTTTTGGCTAACTACATAGATTAGTAGTTTTTGGATGTACACCTTTGAGATATAGACTCTATGTTGTGTACTTATTCTTTTGTATAGCACGTGATGCTATTCTTTTGTATTATCGTGGATCTTTCTGACCACTACTCTGATGTACACTTTCATGTGATATATATTTATTCATATCTTCTTCCGCCTTTGTGATATGGATGTCTGTGACTGATTTATGTTATGATTATTTCTATGTTTGTTTCCGAAGATTATATATAGCCACCGTGTGATAGCTTTGTGTTTGTATCGGTATGTCGGATTTCCTCCTTAAAAGATATGCATTCTATTCTATCTGACGTATCGGTGCTCGCACAAAGAAGTTACATGGATGGTCGCTCCTCCACAGCCTTATTCTCCGTGCTAATTGACAGCACTACATCGTAGTGTTCTTGGTTAGCGTGGGTATAGAGGTGGGGCGTCACAAATTTACCATAATAATTTACTTTTCTTAAATTCTCACTTAAAACATTCAATTTTTTTTCAAAATACTTTAATTTTCCACAAATTATTTAAATTTTTCCAAAACAATGGGTCAAAATGTCTCGTTCTAGTATTTAAGAATCTCTATCGAATACGTGTACACCCGCATCGACCAAAATCCTTAACACACTCAACGAACAAGTTAACGCAATTCCATTTCAAAAATACTATAAGTATTATTTTCACATATTATTCAATATAGTTATATCAATAAAACTTTTATTAATTTATTTTAAATATTAATTTAATACTATACTTATAATGTATACTTTCCAAAAGATTTCTGATTAAAACATTAGCTCGGCTTCCAAAATCATTTAATAATAATACTATACTTGTATATCTTAAGAATATTTATTTTTATCAAACACTTTGTAACATCAAACATTTCAAACAACCTTTAAAATCACACATAAATATAAATATAAATACACTAATCAATAAACCATTTCAATAGACAATTTATAACAACAACCAAACACCATTCATATTTATTTATAATATGTAATAATTAGTAATTGATTTCGTTTCATAACTTTTATAAACACATATAAATATTCAAAATTAAATTCAATACCAACAATTTTCAATAAACAGACAAACTTGGAAAAATATAACCAATAAACCCAGCGGAAATATACTTCATTTTTCCATTGCGCATTTCGATTAAAATCAGTTAAAACACAACAACACAATGCCAAGCCAAGTCATAATAATATAGTAAACCACCCAAGATGTAGTACTCAACGCCAATATAAATACTAATGGTTAGACTAACTCATTTAGTCCTTCCTATTCTAACCCTTAATATCACATACTAAAAAGAAATAAGTGAAAAGAGATTATGGATAAATTTAAAATATCAAATACGTCCCTTGATGATTACCTAAGTAATCATCCTCTCTAGAGACACACACAAGCGCATGCACACACAATATTCCCAATTACAGGGAACTACCCAACACACTAAGAGGGGACAGAGACTTTAAATCTCATCAAAAGTCTTGGCTTATGTCTCGTATACACAATTTGTTGTTTTAAACCTTGCTCTGATACCAATTGAAACACTTCACCTCTAAACCCATACTATCTAAGAGTAAAACTTAGTAATACTGTCATAGAATACTGAGAATGAGAATATATAGGGTACATACGTGAATATTTCCTTGGACTAACGCTGGTATGTATTAAAACATCAAATAAATATCTCACTTATATGTACACAGTATCACGTAAATAAAAGAGAGCACAGAGTCAGAATCGCAACGATAACATATAACATATAATATGCAATACAATAAGAGTACAACTCATCTTAAATGTCAACTATCTCAAAACAACATAATGGATAATTAATATATACAACTCGGTATCATATATGTACAGTGAATCAAAATCACACAATATCATACGACAATCCTAAAATAAATCTCCTCTAAGCTCACTAAACACAAGCTAGTCATGAAGTCCCTGTACCTGAAATGTCTCTGACCGACTCGAGTATTACATAAATAACACACCAGTCAAACTATGTCTAATAAAAAATCTATAGTATGATTAACACAGTTTACACGAGGAAAAATAATATAATAACACTACCTGAGATACTCAAATGTGTGCATGTTAGGATTTGCATCGCAACGGACATGTTAGCTCATCTTATATGTATTGCATATTGTCCAAATACATATATGTATATATATACAAAATTGTTATTTAAATGAGTATTAAAAACAATGTAGATATTTACACATATATAATTTGTAACAGCCGGGAATTTTCGACCCTCAAATATCGACACTATACGTCCACTGTATTGCGTGCGGAGCAATCGAATGTCGGAAAACCCGATTGCAAGGGAAAAAGAAGGAAAAAGAAGCGAAGAGAAGAGGAAGAGGAAGAAAATAAAAACAACATAGAATCTCACATTCACAGTGGAACAATATAAATATAATATCAATGATCTTTACAACGGAGAAACTGTTATTTACATACATCCATCAGAGTATAGTAACAAATCACAATCATCAGCCTGGACAATTATAACAACATGTCCTCACAAATGCTGATGATTTCAATAACAGAGCAGCGAAAAATAAACATATACGTGAATACGACTTGAAGAACTCCAACTCGTCTCCTGAGCTCCAATGCATCCAAAGCAATCTGCAAATATGCTCGGTCTGACCCGAGCATTATAAAAATAACACCCGAGTCAGTCTGGAAAACCAGTGTGAGAAAACACACCCAACTGGATTTTAAAGTTATAAAAGCCCTTTGAAATCAAAGGTATCTCGTAAGATCACGCCGCATATAAACACATACGGGATTTTACTTTATGATAACCAAACCATTTCATATGAAATTCTCTGATATTATAATAGTGTCTAAGATACAAATACTTATTAATCTTAGCTGAAATTGTTACGTTAATTAAATTCCAGCATAATAGGTATACAACTAAAACCTTAAAGGCACGTATTGGAGAATGGATTCCATAAAATGACTAGGCTACTAGGGTACCACCCGTCACGGTGCATCTTTATATAAAATAACACCGAAGACATCGCCAGGATCCCCTTCCAACACAAAACCGGCATACCCCTTATTAGACAGTGCCGAATATGGTCACCCCTCCGTTAACGGGTCCTGAAGCATACAAATGAGAGATAATATCGACTTTAGATAGGTATGATCATACCCTACTTAGGAGCGACCCACTTAGCCCTGCTACATCTCTCCTGTTTTAGTCATTCCCAATTGATGAGGCTTGAGGTTACGTTTTACCTTTTATATAGCACTTCCTACTTGGAATGCTAACACTGCCCTCCAGGCAACAATGCAATACCAGCATTCATCCATACAAGTTCGTTCTAGGACGGAATGAAATACTTGAGGGCTCCGTCTTCAACTCCATCCTATTCAAGATGTCTTCACTTGAAACGCTTGAGTTAGATCGAAGTGATTTTCAGATAACATACCCGATCCCGGTCTCTTCGAAACAACACTCGATAATTTCTGGTAAACTCAACCCCAGTTCTTTAGGAAATAAACAATCAAAGATAAGAGCAGAGATCATATCCTAACCGTCAATGGACGGATTTCCTTATCATTGTCCTAGGAGAACGAAATGATATTTATACGCATAGTACAACATCATCGAAGATGACTATGCCATATAATTCACATGTTTCTCCTAGATATTTCCATAGTTACGTTTTGGGTCCAGATTCGGTAGTCGGTTATTTAACTATCGAATAACAAACATTCAATTAGGGATGCAATTCCATAGGAAAAACCAACATTTGTAAGCACATAAGAAACCACTAGCCTCTTTTAATAAATCTTTTCATTAACAAAAATCACTTTGTAAATATATATACCAAAATAATTTTATAAGGATTCATTCACAAACCCTTATATTTTCAATACTTGAAAAATATCCATATACTTATCCCAACAGTATATGTATATTCACCAACACTGAGAGAGATTCTCTTTTTATACAACTTCGTTATAAATTTCTAAAACCATTTACAAACTATTTTATAAATCTCAGAAACCATTTATAAACCTCTTTTTATAAGTCTATAAACCCATTTCTAAAATTCTTTTATAAATATCTAACCATTTATAAAACACGTTTACCTTGTAAAACCATCCTTTAAGCCGTTAAACCATTTTATAAAACTTCCCTTATAAAACCCAAGTCCGCTATAAACTCTTTTTATAAATCTCGAACGTTTATAAATAAATTCTTATCATTTATTTTAAAACACTATTATATAATAATAAACGGTATAAATAAATAGTAATTAAATTCAAAACATATTAAAGATAATAATTAAAAATTTCAAAACATTATTAATGAAACAAAAATAAATTATCTTAAACATTATTATAAATAATAATAATTAATTTCCTAAACCTTATAGATAAATAATTATAATTAGTCTCAAACCATGTTAATAATCCAAATAATTAACTTTTCAATATATTAAAATATTGATAAACAACTTTAAAACAATAGTAATATAAATAAACAACTTTAGAAAACATAAATATATTTCCTTTATTAAATTCCATACTTAAATTTCAATATAACCATTTCCATATTTATAAAACTATATTTTATAAATCTTCTATTTATAAAATATCGTTTAACATCTCCAATCTATCCTCGCTTTCAATTTCCAATAGAATCAACTATTTTTCTAAAATAACATTCCATATCTTATTATATATTCAAAATTTGTGATTTATTTCCCAATTTATCCAATGATAAAAGTTTCCCTTAATTTATAAACACCATTTATAAATCCATGCTTTTTATTAACAAAAATACGATTTTACAAATCTTCACTTTATTTGTAAAATATCACTTTTATAAATTATCACATTTGTAAATCTCCAAATTTATAAATAATTCTTAATATATGTATATATATATATATATATGTGTGTGTGTGTGTATCACCATGTATAAAACGGTTAATAAATATTCATACCAAAATATTTCTATCTTTTTTTAAAACCATACCCCATTATTATAAAAGACGGACTTATTCTTAAGATTTAAAACAAATCTCTATTCATAGTTCAAAAATCTCTATTTAAAATATTTTTATAAAGCTATAGGTTTATAATCTCCAAAAATCCTACTTTCAATATAAAATTAAATTTCTTCTTTAAATAATTCAAGAAAAATTACTAAAACATATATAATTTCCAAAATCACTTTGAAATCCCTTTTTAAGTCAATCATTCATTTATAATATTTTAAAATACCAAAAATAAGGGCCAATGCTACTAAAGCACTAATAAGAAAAATCATATCCATGTCATCAAAAATAACATCCAACATATCATATATCAAATTATATGAAAAATAAAATCAACAATGTGAGGAATCCTGTTGGATCCCTCCAACCTGTCCCCTTGCATCACATACAATATAAAATCATAAAATATAAATCAATGCTTCAAGGCGGGATTCGTATACAAAGAGTCATCCGCTCTTACATTGAAACGTAATAGGGTCTCATCCGCATCACGGGTGGGAATATATCCAAACCAACAATATAAATTAGCAAATTATCCAAACAGTCAATAATAGTCAACAATAAAATATTCACACATCCAATCAGTAATTTTATCGAATAAAAATATTTCTGGTTAACCAACAACGTGAAATTAACTCACATTGGTTTCAGTTCGTAAAAAACGTTCCAGTTTGAATTAAAATTGAATAGTCGTTCAATTTTAACCAAAATTCCTACTAGCTCTGATTCTATTCAATCAAACTCCATAGTGTAGTACTCGATGATACGATCGCAATGCAAGTTGTTGTGTTTGATTTGAACCTCGTACGAAAAAGTTACAAATAAATGAACGATTGAAATAACTAAAAATTTAATTAACTTATAATTAACAAACTCTTAAATTTAATTTACCTTTCCCCCTTCTCTCTCATCTCATTTGTTCCAGGAACCCAAATGCGACTGCCATCTCGATCGCTTTGCCACCTAAGCTTCACCGTCGACCACGCGACCCCCACCTGAGAATGTCATGACCTCGCCGCCGCTATCCCTACCCACGTGTACCCCTCCAATCGCCGCCGTCGATCCCAAAACCGCCTCTATTCCAACCACGAACGCGGCCAAAATTACGGCTGCCTATGACCAATCATCACGATCCAACCAATGAATCCCTTCGTCAAGTAGTGGCGCACCTTTCCTTAGTTAGGGTCAAAGCTGGATTTGGCCTCTAGTGGTCCCATTGAACCACGACCATTCGATGGTGATGATTTAAATTGAAAAAAAGGCGAACTTTTTCTGATGTGCACATGAATATATAGGAAGAAGGGTATGGGAAGTATGGTGAACGAACAGTGTAAAGTATGGGCTGAGTGCTACGGCATGGGCTAAAGTATGGCTAACACACACACACACACACACACATATATATATATAGATATATATATATATATATGTATATATATATGGATGTATATATACGTATGTATATGTATGTATGTATGTATGTATGTATGTGTATATATTTATATATATTAATTGAAATTGTCTAGCTTTTAAATGTCCGAAGTTCTCGAACTCCAAATGAGGCGTGCCGCCTGACGTTCTATATGTTATGCCTATATTTCGAACACAATGGAACTAGTTTTGAGGCCTAATTCGATCATATACCGAAGATAGCTTTTCTAATCCAATTATAATATAAATTTTTGAAATAAATTTCTACGCGTTTCGATCTTGCATGCCCAAACGATACATTCAATCGTCGGGAAATTCTACGACATACAATAAATGACTATTGCGGATCCAATGGAACTAGTTTCGTCCAATTCCGAGGCAGTGCCCTGGAAGGCTATTTTACACGTTAATTAAAACAAATTATTATAAAACCCAGATTAATCACTGTTAAATCTAAATTAAAAGTTTACTATCTCAATTCTTATTTAAATAGAATTTAGATCTACTTTCGAAATCATTTTCATTCACATTCAATTCAAGATTTAATTATTTAAATAATTTCAAGTATTCAATTTAACAATTTAATTATCCAATAATCACTATATTTGAAATTCAAGTTATTTAACTTATAAAATAAATTTCCAATATTTAAAAGCAATTAAATACTCCAAATTCAGATGACTAAATTCCAGGGTCGTTACATTCTAACCCCCTTAAAAGAATTTTGTCCTTGAAATTTCCAAGGTAAAAAAAATGCCCCAAACCCATTAGCTTTCCAAACCAATTAGTTAAAACTTGTTATCACAATTTCCTAAGTCTTTAAACTCATTCACAGATTCCAACTAAAATCATTTCAAGTTATAACATAACATCAAAGTTTTTGTTATCAAATTTTTTTTCAAAATTCTCAAAAAATTTCCAACGCCTTAAATTTATGGAAAATTTCGCCAGCGTCTCCTTTGTGCACCTCGATCGAATTTTTTTACAATATATATATATATATATAATCACAAATATACATCTCATCTTCGAGGATGAGGCATCCCGTAGGAAAAAATATAAAAATACGATATGTAATCTGAGATGTGTACCTTATTTTAGTATAAGCAAGCATATACAACCAATATAACGCGAAAGCGAGCTCCAAATACGAAGCGTACGCCATCCGCACCTACTAATCACTCAACAACCAATGAGAATATATTTATAGAAAACAACATCACTATATAATATAGAATATACAATAATTATATGCAATTTTATCAAATGCAACAAGAGAAACTATTCACCAAATAATGTTCATCAAATTTGTTTATCATCATACCAATTTGCATTCCCAAGTGTCAACATTATATTTTTACACTTTTATTTCCTAGAAACATTCAAATAATATATATCCAATTTCATTTTCATTCAAGTATTAACCTTCATTTTATTTTCATTCGCTTTGGTTACATCCACTCTAAATTCAATTTATGTTCAACAACATTTCATAGCATATTTAATTCATTTATGGATCATTTTCATAAAATAATTACCTAAGTTTATTACAACGTTTCATACTACACAACTCATATTTATTATTACTTTAATACCGAAGTTCATATTCAATTCTATCAAACAACACTCTAAACCATATTCAATTCATTTTACAACTTAAGTTGAATTTCATTCTATAACTCAAGTTCACATCCATTTCATTTATTCACTTCATTTACCTTTACTTGAGTCAAATTTTCTTTCAAATTCATCTAATTTAACATAAGTTAAATTTCATTTCATTGTTCAATTCAAATTTACTTTTCTTGACATTCATATTCAATAAATTTAAATATTTTTTTAACTTACTAATTCTCAAAATTTTATAAGTTATCAAAACTTATTTTCTCATATTTATCAAATTATACTTTGGATTTTAAAATCAAAACTTGTTTTACCAAAACACAACTTCAATAATAGCAATCCATTACTTAGAAACTCGAAAATAAACGCAGATGATGCTGCGGTCATCATTGGAATTATTTTACAACGACTGAAGTGAGTTCAGTGCTTTCTATTTCTTTTAAATCCCATTTTAAAATATTTCTAACTAAAATATCTTCAAAATAATACTATAATTATTTTTCTAAAACCTTTGAAAACCATTTTCAAACAATATGTTTTAAATTCTCAAATTTCTTGTTTTAAATCCAATTTTTATTTACAAATAATATGTATGAATATACTTAGGCAATTTCATTTCCTTTCCATTTAGAAATCACATTTATAAATCATATTCACATAATATCACTTCTTATGAAATATCTTTTCGCAATGCTGATTGTTTTAAGCCCAATCAATACTCTATAATTCATACTTATAAATTTATTTTCTTATATAACTCAATTTACAAATGTTTATCTTTGTTTATATTATAATAATAACAACTTTTATTAGAACAACAACCAACAAACGATAATAATCAAATATTATCATTCACTAACATCCAAACACACCATATCTAACTACAATAATTTCTAAACAGTTATTCCTTTATATATATAAAATATAATCTTGGTAAAATTATTTCATTTACCAATTCATAAATAATACTATGTCGGTTTGCCCTGTTTAAGTGTTTAGAAACCCCGATCGATATCGTGGCATCACACGTACTGACCAGAATTCATAAGCCACTCAAGAAATAAATTAACACAATATAAAATATTTATATCACTAACAAATATGTGCATATATATATATATAATACACTCAAAACTCATAACAAGGCATTCCCTTACCTTATCTCTTAATGTGTTGCTCCACCGAAGCCAAAGTTTTCGCTTAACCTTCAGCTCTGATACCATCGGGAATTTTCGACCCACCTAAATTGACACTATACGTCCACTGTATTGTGCGCCGAGCAATCGAATGTCGGAAAAACCGATTACTAGGGGAAAAGAAGGAAGAAGAAGAGAAGAGAAGAAGATGATGAAGAAACTAAAAACAATATAGAATCTCACAATCATAGCGAAACAATATAAAATATAATACCAATGATCTTTACATCGGAGAAATTGTTATATAAATACATCCATCAGATGTAACGATCCGTAAATTTATCAATTTGATATGTTATATTTATTTTTAAAATATTACAATATAAGGTTTTATAATACAAGTTATGATGTTTTGAACAATAAATAATAATGGTAATAAGTATTTAGGAAAATATTTAATTTGGAAAAATAGCGATAAAATGACCAAAAACTGTTTTATCAATAAACAGCTCTATAATCGTAAAACATCATGCACGGAGATGGATATATACACTTATTTTTATAATTGAACAAGAATACGAAATAAAATAATTTATTTTATTTTTAGAAATTAAAAGTATGTATGACATCATCGGTGATGCTCTTATATTTAGTTTTCGATTTATGAATTTAAATTGAGATTTAATGATTTAATAATTATTATAATTATTCAAATAATTGTTTTTAATTGATAATAATTCATTTTAAATAGTTATAAAGTGATAATAAATCATTTATAATAGTTTTATAAAGATATATATAATGGGTTTGAAAATATAAGGGAAATTGATATTGCTTTATCGGTATAATAGCAGTTTTTGTAAATGATTGTTAATATTGATATATGTGATTTTATAATTCAAATGAGATCAGTTTTATCAATTAGAAATGATTAGACATCTATTTTCAAACTTTGTTTACAAATATATGTATATTAACTAATAAGTGAAAATATGACTAGGAATCAGAATCAGAATACGTAACGGTTTGACGTAGATAAGTTGTATAATGCTGTTTATATGACTTGAACCCATATATAACATAGTAATACAAATCCTAACACATACATCCATATATATATATACACACATAACCCATTTATACATTTATATATACATAAAGTTAAAAATATCTAAGATATCTTTCATTTACTTACTCTTTAAGCATCCAAAAGTCAAATGCACATGCTTGGAAGTGAATGAGTGATGGTGGCACATGGTAGCACACGGAATGGGGGTACCAACGTGTGGAAATAATGGTGGAAGGGGAGGTAGACGTGGTAGAGGCTTACATGCTTGAAAATGCAATAATTAGGGAGGCATACCCTCTCTTATTCTTCACGAATTCATTCTTCGTCTTCTTCACCGTTTTTGAGCTCCTTAGTGCTCTTTAATGGCTTCTCCTCTTTAAGAGAGGTAGGAGGGTTAAAATAGTGGAGTGCTTAAGCACCAATCCACTAATTACTCTCTAACTTCTTCTTAATCTACTTCTTCCTCTTCTCTTTTTTTATGGCCCTTGGCCAAGAGCATGATGGAGGGGAGGACTATAGTCGAGAGTTTGGGGGTGTTAAGAGCATGTCCAAGAGCAAGGTGGAATGGGGAGGATGGCCTAGCACTTGAGCAAGGGAAATGAAGTGTTTATGTGATGGTAGAAGTGTATTATTGAAGTGTTGTGGTGATATGAATGTTGGTAAGAAGATTTGGTTTGATTTATGGTGAGTACTTAATGTTTATTAAATAATAAATAATCTCTATAACAACTTTTAAATATGATAATATGACCATGTAATCTCTTAATGGTTATACGAATGTATGATAACTTGGTTGATTATATGGATGTTGATATGGTTGATAATTTGGTTGTGATAAATTATGAGAAATCATAATAAAAATGGTTAATTAATAGAAAATTAATTCATATAACATGTTTATGGAGTTTATTGAGCCTCTTAATGGTTTTAAAATATAAAAAGTTTGGAAATGAATATTATAATAATATAATATTATGAAATCGTTTAAAAGTGAATATGAGATTTAATATGGAAAATATTTGTTTAAATGATTTAAAATAGTTTATAAATGTTTTATAAACAATAAAATTCAATTTTGAGAAATTTTGACAAGTTATGAAAAATAAGTCAAAATAAGACGTGTCACGTAATGGTAGTTTGCCTGGGAAAAGTTAAATAAACATATAGAGTGGAATATGGCTCGGAAATCTTTGAGATAAGAATTTTATGAACTATTATGTTCATAGCTTTCAAACAAAAGAAAAAATTCGAGATTTCATTTTATAGATTTTAAAATACGAGCAAATCAAGTTTTGGATAAAATCATACATTGGCAGTTCGGTGGCCAAAGTAGCAAATGTTCTAAATATATAATTTTAAAATGTTTAAAAATATGGAATAAATTCTAAAAATCTTTTAAAATGTTTTAAAAGTGTTTTGAGTTATAAAAATGAATTTTCAAATGATAGAAAAGTTGTTTTGATCAATACCACTTAAATGCACCATTCGCAACACTTTTCGCAGCAATTTTTCAGTAACTTTTGAAATATAGTTCTAAACACAACAATTCTTTTCCAAATCTTTTGTAAATGCTTTTTAATGAATAATAAAGTATTTCAAAGGTGATTTGAAGGATTTATAAATTTTGAAGTGGTTAAATAAATAGTTAAAAGTTAATTAAGTATGTTAAATTATTTAGAGTTGATCAAATAACTTGACCACCTTATGAGTGATAGAGAGGTGGTCTCTAGGCTTGAGTTTAGGAAGTTAGTTGCATGGCCTCCCTAGCTACACGAACTGACACGATGGAGGGGATAGTAAATTTGATTTACTCGGATCAAAATTTCCGAAAGTATAAAAGATATAATTTTCCAAATTTTAACATCTTGGATTGCATAGGAATAATCTTCTTATGTAACGGCCAGGATTTTCGACCCTCGAAAATCGACACTAATACGTCCACTTTATTACATGCCGAGAAATCGAATGTCGAAAAACCCGATTATTAGGGGAAAAGAAAGAAGGAAGAAGATAAGAAGAAAACTAAACAACATAGAATCTCACAACGGAACGAATAATCTATAATATCTCACAAGTCTTAACATAAAAGAAAAACTGTAATATGTATATATATATATACAAACATCAATCAGAGTATACTAACCTATTTCAGCCTGGACAATTATAACAATACGTCCTCATAATTGCTGATAACACACCAATGAATACAACGGAAAATATAACCATCTACGTGAATACGTCTGTAACGACCCGTAATTTTTGATAGTTAAAAATAATTAATTTAATAAGGTTTTGTGATTTAATGTTGGAAGAAATAAAAATTTGTGGTTTAATAATAAGAATATAACTGGAATGAAATGTAATAGTATTAATTTAAGGTAATTGATAATTGCTTTAAATGAAATTCCAATTAATTGAAATGATTAAAAACTTATAATTGGTTATCGATTGGAAATTTATTGTAATAATGTGTGTATTATTTGATAATTGGATTAAAGGAGTAATTGATAATTTAAATGTTGTATTAATTAATGAAATAATGCGTAATAAATTGTAGTTGGGTAGAATTAGTATTGTGTAAGTTTCTATAACATTTGTTTGTAAATAATAAAATAATAAATGTGATTAAATTTAGAAAAGGTGACAATTGTGATATGTTACCTATTTATTTAAGCTGTTGAATTAAATTGCAAATCAATTGCAATTAAATGTAATTAAATATTACGTTAATGGAAATTAAGATGAAATTGGAGAATATTAGTGCAATAAGATATAAACCAATGTTAACTATGCCCATAGAGTAATAATTGATTGAATAAAAAGATTGAAATCAAATTAAATCAATTTATTGGAATTAAATTATAATTAATTGTATTTAATTTCAGTTGAAATTGAACACTGTAAATGGTGTAATAATTAACACTGAATTGATATGTAAATTTGTTTTAAATTATTGTAAATGTCTAATTAATCAAAAATGGTGAAATTTGCTAGTTTAAAAAAGTTGAATTAAAAAGTGATTTAATCAATTTAATATTAATTTATTTAATTAACGTGAAAATAGCCATTTTGGCCACCGTTTCGGATTTTGACGAAACCAGTTTCATCGGATCCGTATCGATGAATTATTGTATGATTTCAAGTTTTGTGGCGATCGGGCTTGTCGTTTGATCGTACGGACTCGAAACGCATAGAAACCAATTTAATTAAAGTGAATATTAGGCTCAAGTCCCTAATAAGTTTCAAAATACACAAAAACCCCAGTAAAAAAAAGTATGTAAATTAGGTCCCTAGAAATAAGTTACTAAGTAATTGCATATAGTTACGCAATTATTCACCGAATGATTGCATAAGTGTATGCCATTATTCGGTAACTTAATTTTAGGGACCTAATTTATAAACTTTTTTTAGTGGGGTTTTTGTGTATTTTGAAACTTATAAGGGACCTGTGCCAAACTGTCCCTTAATTAAATTTAATTGAAATCAATTTGAAATAAGCTGATTTTAAAGCTAACTTCTTTATACGATGGAATTAGGACTTGAACCCTGTTCCTTTGAGTTTAAAAATATCGAAAACATCTATTTTGATATATGGGATGAGCACTTTCGTTTTGGAGGCTGAACAGGCTTTTTAGGTCGTAATTGTCGTTCGTACCAATTCGATTGTGTTTATTTTCTTATTGGACCTTGTTCATATAAACTATTCAGTTCTAACCCTAGCGGTCTTTCTATTTCTTATTCCTATACGTACATCAACTCCTGTCTGCTCCTTTCTTCAACGGGAGAAACAAATTCCAATTCCAAACGCTACAATTCAATCTCCAAACCAATTTCAAAAACAAACTCCTCCAAACCATATCAAATTATATACTATTTCGAAGCTCTCGACGAGCGTGACCTAGATCTGGAATTCGTTTTTGCCATCGAATCACCGTTTGTCCAGAAATCGAGGACGAACCTCAACCGTCCATTCTAAGTTTTGTACGATCCAACGGTGGATCTTCACCTGATCGACGATCAGGGAGTTGCATTGGGAAGAGGGAGTTGAGCACGCTTTAGATCGGCAGTTTGTTCGTCGTCAGGTGGTCGAGATTCGCCAGGAAATCGCCTTGAATATAGGCGGCGGCGGTGGTGGACGGCTTGACCGAAAGTGGTCGCAATGGGGGCTGGGCGCGGCCTGCCGTGGGCTAGGGAATGGCGAAGTCGGATCTTGTGATCGACGATGGTAGGAGGCGGCAAAATTGCTTGAAGATGGTGGCGGGCCGTGTTCGAACGAAGGCAGGCGATTAGGGTTCTTTGAGAGTCGAACGTGATGACGTGTGCAGGTTGCCTTGTTTTTTTTAATTTTTAAGCATATATCTTCTAATGTTAATATCTTTTATATACAAGGTCAGATTTACGTGCGGTTTGTTCCACTGGGATCGTATTAAAATTTTGGATATTTTGAAACTGGTTTGAACAAATTATGAGACTATTGAAATTTGGGCCTTATTTTGGATTTCAAATCGATTTGAAATCAAAAGTGAGTGTTTTAACCCACTCACAACTACTAAATTATCTTATGTTTGTTAAATTAAATTTATGATTTGATAAGAAATTGATTGATTGATGTTTGGTATATTTAAATTGTCATTTGAATTAAATATGACTTTTATTGCATTTAATCGTCATTTAATTTAATATTGAATTTAATTGTCAATTGGATACCTGCTAATGATAATCAGTAGTCTATTAATGTTTATTGGTTGATTTGGATGGTAATTGTGATGTATGTTTGATTTGTTGATATTGGATGATTGGATGTTATATTTTATATTGTTATAACACTGCAAGTTTCCTATGGGTTGAAATGATACATACCTAAACTATCTATAGATTAGGGAAAATCGTTATGGGTTGAAATGATAGACTCGAGCGATTTTAAAGATTTTATTTTAATTCGGGATTGCGGGTTGAAATGATATATACCCGTAAATTTAAATATTTGCGGATTGAAATGATAAATATCTGTATCACTTGAACATAGGGTAGAAAATTATATACGGACACCGGATTGGTTAAATTAAATGATTTTTATCTTTAAATTTTGAATTCAGCTAACTGATATTTTGAAATAGAATTTGATTTACATAAACTGAATGGTTTAAATGAATTGTTTAAAGGATTAAATTTGGAATTTTGGAATTGTGTTAAGTAAATTGCTTAGAGGGTTTAAATTGGAATTCTAAAATTGAATTTGAAGTATAAACGAAGTTTATTGAAATTGAGTTATTGAAATGTTGGAAACTATAACTTTGAAAATCTATTAAATTAGGATTAGTTAAATTTGACATTTCAAGATTTGAAATTGGGTTTTGGTTTGAAACTAGGTTTTTGATTTGAAATCTGGATATGGTCCAGATTTGTTGAAATGGAAGAAATAGTTGATTTGATGTTAATTTCAAATCTATTATCTCAATATAAACTGTAAATGTTCTATTAAATTCTAATTTTAAATTTTCAACTATTAAAATAAGTTAATCGGTTTTAAACCAACTTCAATTTAAACTATTTAATTTATTGTAATCTAATTTAACCTATTTTATACTAATTAACTTATTTAATCTATCTTAAACTATTTTAATTTATTTTAAACTATTTTAATCTATTTTAAATCATTTAAACTTTATTAAACTATGTTAATTTATATTAAATTATTTTAATTTATTTTAAACTATTTAATCTATTATAATTCCATTTAATTTATTTTAAATTCATTTAGTCTATTTTAAATCTAATCAATCCATAATAAACCTATTTAATCTATTTTAAAACCATTCTAAACTACCATAAATCTATTTAAAGTATTTTAATCTATTTGAAATTTATTTAATCTATTTTAAACCTATTTAACCTAATTTATATGTATTTAAAACTATGTTAAACTATTTATAACTATCTAAATTATTTTCTAAATTTTAGATGGTGTAAAGTGGAAATGTTATAATTAAAGCCTTGATTTTAATGCGAATAAGGTTCAATAATGTGATAACATAAGTTGGGATTTGAAATGCTATTTGCTGGTGAAATGACATATTTGAGTAAGTACGATGATTTTGAAATGAGAATTTAACCTAATTGTGAATATGATTTCGGAAGCGATATGGTTTGAATTGAATATGATATTTTGATATTAATATGAATTGGTTTTTGAAATGTAAAAGAATCTTCCGGTGTGTAATAAGCATTTGGTTGTTAAAGAGACCGGGATCAGATATTGTCATACTCTCTGCCAATACCGAAAACCACTTTAACAACTGTGTATGTGGTGGAGATTCCAGAAATGAAGTAGGATGGTTTGGGGAACGATTATGTATAAGGTATTTACGTGACCCTGACTCCCATGAGTCAACTTAGATGTGACTAAAATAGGAGCCACGTCGGGCCAAGTGATGTCATTCCTCCTATCGGACATGCTTCTTCGATACCATATTATGACTTTCTGATGATTTGGTAGCCACCCCTTGATTTTGATTATGGGAGTGTGTTCCGAGGTGGGCGGTAGTTGTGACGCCCCACCTCTATACCCACAGCAGCCAAGGACACTACGGGGTAATGCCGTCGACTAGCGCGGAGAATAAGGCTGTTGAGGAGCGACCATCTGTGTAATTGCTTTATGCGAGCACCGATATGTCAGAAAATATAACTTACTTTTCATCTCAAAAGGAAATCCGACATACCAATACAAACTCAAAGCTACTACACGGTGGCTATGTATATATACTTCGGAAACAAATATAGAAATAAACATAAATGAATCAGTCATAGATAATTCATATCACAAAGGCGGAAATAGATATGAATATAACACATGAAAGTGTACATCAGAGTAGTGGTCAAACAAGATCCACATATCACAAAAGAATAGATACAGGTGCTAGCCAAAAGAATATGTATACATCAAGGGGTCTAAATCTCAAATGTATACAACAAAAACTACAAGCTAAGTAGTTAGCCAAAAGTCAGATGATGGATCGAGATAGGAAGTCAGGAGGATGCACCTGTAAAATCTCAGTCTGACCTGAGTATTATTTAAGAAGAAAATAATAAACGGATCAGTCTAGCTATAATTATCAGATAAAATGAGATATAAGAATAAGAGATATGATAAAAATGTATGATAACAAAAAGATGTCATACTATGAAAAGTATACATTTAACAATGACAAAATCATACAATACCTCAAGAATCTCAAAGCACCCAAAAGAATCACATTCTTTAATTTATTCACCAAACACAAAAATTGATAGAGCTTACCAATAAAAATCACAAAATTGGTGAAAACGCAAATTCTAGAAATCGTCAATTAGAAATCCAGAAAAATCACAAAAAGGGAAAGAGGCCTATCACTAAAACGGGAGTATTAAAGCTCACCAACACGTGTATCAAAAGATGAGATGCTATCTCATGGTCGCTAACCATAAATTTTGAACCGAAGCTCCACAAAAACGGCTCGAAGACCATGAGTCGCTACCCCACAAAAATTGAGCCGAAGCTCCACAAAAAGGATCTTCGCAGACCCACAAGTGTAAATTACACTAAGCTAGTAAATATATGAGTTTAGCTTCATGTCCCATAACCACTAGCTTAACTTAAATATTTACGAACGAATTGTAGATTTCCACTCAAAATTGTCACAAGAGTTTCAATCGAACAAGTCCATAAATTAACCGACGAAGAAAACGCAAGCATTTCATACCACTTGTTTTGCTAAGCCGTTCAATTAGATTTTCTCATACGAATGAGGTAAAGGTTTGTATATACTAATAGATTAGAAAACGGTTTTATAAACGAACTTTGTATTAAAAATAGAGTTGAAATCATTTTAGTAAAAGAGTTTGAATATTTACTACTAGTATAAAAACCTTTGTATTTTAAAGTGATAAAACACAGAAATGATTGTAGAAACAATCAATCATCAAAAATTCACATCCGAAGACGTGAATCTATTCCAACGAAATCGATACCAAATCCCTCAAAAATGGATAACCACAAAAATCCCGTAAAAGAAGTCATCACGGTAGATAATAAAAGTTAACAACAAATCGGATAACCTTGAATCGATAAAGGCTGGAAATCAAAAAATAATAATTAGGTAGGTTGAGATGAGCAGGTCGGTCGACTGGACCAGGGGGTCGGTCGACCGATAAAGACCCAGGCAATTTCCTGGGTCTGGTTTGGTCGACTGAACCCCTGGTTCGATCGATCGAACCTGCTTCCGAGACATTCTGTTTTCCTGTTCGGTCGGCTGAACCCCTGGTTCAGTCGACCGAACCTGCTCCAGAAGCATTTTCAGTCTAGTTCCCTTTGGGGCAAATTCCAATCAAACGGCGATCGGACAAGCAACGGGCGCTAAGGGTTTACGCCAATTGACAACCCAGCCCTATAGGCTCTTCGATGCTTCACCGAAAACATGTTCAAACATCCATAAAAGGATTTTCCCCAAAATTGGGCTTTAAAAACCAAAAATTGGAATATTCACAAAACCATCCAAATCAAGGGTAAATGCACATGAAGAAGTATTAGGAATTCATACCCAACAACCAAAGATAATCATAGTCATAGATGTGAGATAAAAATCTCACCTTTAAACCCAAAACAAATGAAGAAGAAGCTATAGAGCAATGGCAAGAACAATCACTCTTCAATTCCAACTCAACAAGCTTGAATCTAAGCTTATAAGAGAAACATTTCCTAAATTAGGTTTAGGAAATTTCTGAAATTGAAAGGGGAATGAGTTGGAGAAGGTGAAGAGGATGCTTACCAATAGCTTCCCTTTGAATTTGGAGCTAGAAGAAGGATTTGCAAATGAACTAGGGCTTGGAGTTTCTAATTTCCAATCTCTCCCACCATGGTTGATGAAGCTTGAATGTATTGGAAATTATGAAGTAATAAAGAGGAGAGGGTTGGATCTAGGTTAATAAGTGGGGTTAATGGGCTGAAACTAGACCAAAGCCCTAAGTGAAAAAGTATCAAAATTTCACTAACTCCAAACATATCAATTTTTATACTCAAAAAGGTCGCAAACGTCATTTTGAACTCAATGGGGGTGGTCTCGAGTCCTAATTCGACTGTTTGCAAAAAGTAGTTTTTCGGACTTTAATCCGACTAACGACGCTATATTTAAATAAAATATGCGGGTTGTTACAGTAGTAGCTGCATGTGTTACCACCAGTCCGGATCCGCAATTGGTATATCTACCCTGGCATTGCTTTGAGTGTCGTGTTCACATGCCCTATCGCGCCTTCTACAAGTTTGTTTTGTACCATACCTATGGAGTGCCCTTTGGGTAAACCTCCAGTTTACGGAGGAGCGTATGGTACTATATAGGCTATGGGAATATATAAAATGTATTAAGGGGGATATGAGTAATGCCTTAACGCTATTTTAATACTTTACTTTACTGTAGACACTATTATAATACCGTATTGTACTATGTATTTGGATAGTTTAACGGATCCTTAGGAGATGGGAATTCCAAACATCTCTTAAGTTATCGCACTCACGTTAGACACTGGATAGGAGATGTCAAACCCCGTAAATATCTCTGATGCCGTTACACTCATATTTATTTACTGTTGATTTAACTTACATAAGATCTTTTAGTTCTAACTCGAGTGTTTTGTATTTTCAATTCCCTCGGGTCAGTCCGAGCCTTTCAGTGTATCGAAGACTGCTTTTTGGAGGATGAAGACGAAGATTTGTACTATTACTATTTATTATATTCATACCACTGCCTCATGTTATTTCGCTGCATTTGTTATTTATCTTTGTTGAATGTAACTCTGATTCTGAAATGTAAATGTGTAATCAAATGTTCTTTGTAAAACAGCTTCATGAACTGTTTATTTGATTATTATATTTTGTCATTCCACTGTGAGATTTTGTGTTGTTTTATTTCCTTCTCTTCTTTTTCTTATTTATCCCATAATAATCTACTCCTTTTGAATTGTTTGAGTCTGACGTGTGTGGTTTATCGTCGATTTAAACCATCCAAAAAGGCGGGTCGTTACAAGTGGTATCAGAGCTTTGGTTTAATGATAACCTTAGCTTTGTGGGGCCTGACACATTAGAGAATAGGGTAGCAATACCCTAAAATGAGTCACCGAGTGTATATATATGAGAGAGTGTATTTGTTAGTGTTATAAAAGGGTTTTTATATTGTGTTAATTTATTCTGTTTAGTATTTATAAATTTCGGTCGGTACATGGGACGCTATCGCAATCGATTGGGATTTCTAAACACTTAATAGGACAGATCGACACAATATTAGTTTTGAAATATGGTAAATGAAATAATTTTACCTATTATTATATTTTGTATATAAAGGAATAATCTTTCTAAATGTATATAATTGTATATGATGTGTTTGGTTGTTTGTTAGGAATTGAAATTTTCTAAACATTGAATTGTAAAATGGAATTTACAAATAAAATAAATATAAGTTGGAAATTTAGAACTTAAGTTCCGGGATTTTTAAAGTTGGTTTTCAAAGAATTTTGGAATATAATATTAGTAGTAATTGGAAGAATTTTCTTATATAAATATTTCAATATGATTTAAAAGAAATGTTTTAAAAAGAATTTTTAAAGGAAATAAGTTCTGTACTCCTCTCTCCGTCACTGGAAAATAATTTTTATGATGAGCGCACGCATCATCGATGTTTATTTTCAAGTTTCAAAGTGGAAGACCACTGCAGTAATTTTACTACACATTTGCTTTGTTTACGAATCTTAAAATTTTCTAAATATGATTTGGATATATAAAAGATATCATTATAGATATTATTTTGAATGGATTGAAAGGGAAACCGGTACTTAGTTCTTAAGTTTTCTGCAAATTGGAAATTTCAATTATTGTAATGAAATGAAATATTGACTATATTAATAATTGGAAACTTTTAATATGTGTAATTAGAAACTAGATGCTAAGCGATAAATGAAAATATAAGAAAATTGGAAATTTGTAAACTGTAAATAAAAAGGAAATGAAAATAAGAAATTGTAATTATTGAACATTTTATTAACTAAATAAATAAGAGAAACTTGGGTAATGTTCAATTGCATTCTAAAAAAAACATATATATATATATATATAACTCACAAAAATATTAAAAGTTGAAATGTTAAATAAGGATATGTAATAGAATATTATACAAGTAAAACGTAAGTAATGAAAGTGTTCAA
This sequence comes from Allium fistulosum, assembly GCA_030737815.1. NCBI lineage: Eukaryota > Viridiplantae > Streptophyta > Magnoliopsida > Asparagales > Amaryllidaceae > Allium > Allium fistulosum. The sequence goes on along the minus strand of CM060905.1, from coordinate 1,169,856,398 downwards.
TGGAATTTCTTCTAGATAAGAATTCTGATGTTATAAATTGTTATAAACTTAAGTTAACATTTTAAGCTATTTATAATCAGATTGAATAGTAAAAGGTGAATACTGTAAGTAAATAATTATAAAACTTAAGTAATGTTGAAGCCATTTATAATTAAAATGAGTACTATATTAATTGAATGGTTATAACTTCAGAAAACATTGAAATGATTTAGAAATGAATTTAATATTCAATAATATTATATATGGAAGAATGAATGTGAAAAAGAAATAATCTATTAATGGTGGATTAAATTGTAAAGAGACTTATATAATAACGGATAATCTAAATAATTGAAATGAAAATAACTCATGTAAGAAATTGGATGTAAAGTAGTGAAAGAAAAAAAGATGGTATTGTGTAAATGAATGGAAAATGAATTTTGTATGTGATAAATGTAAAGTAATTGAATAAGCATTGTATGAGCAAATGAAAATGAACAGTAAATAATGTGACAAAATGAGTAATAAGAGTAAAGCTTAAATATTATTTGAAATTATTGTTTATGTGGCTTATGGATTGGTTGGGAAAGGATACTTTTATTGTGTAAGGATGCATAAATGATCTATTGAGTTTTATCTAAGACTGTTGAGTATATGGTATACTTAGTAGTTTATTTATCATTTTATATGATTAGAAGTTTCTGAACCCGAACAAACCCTTTGTTTTGATTGCTATGGATGGATGGTTGATTGCTTTGACTGTATGTGATGATTGTATGATTTGTTTGTAAGTATTTGTTATTATGTTGTGTTGATTTGTTGTTATTGATTGAAACAACGTAAATATTTCTCTTTGCATAATTCTAACCCTTTTTAGATTATATAATTGAAATACAGGTTATGGAAGCAATAGCTACTGCTTTTGGTTTCATAAATTAAGCGTTGTTTGCTTGACAAATAGGTAAGTTCTCGAATTACGGTTTTCTAGCGATATTATATTTTTTCCCATGGTTTGGGATATATTAGTTTGAAATATATGATATATATTGTTATTATTGATATTACTATTTCTCCCAGACCTCTCCATACAAATGAGACTCTACCGAAATTTTCTGTGAATTTTGGACTTAGAAAATTTTGGTAAAATGTTTTTCAAACTTTTATTAACTTGAATATAAAAGATTTAATTGTTTATAAGTTGATATTTTATTTAAATTATTTAATTATGTAAATTAATTTTTATAAATTTAATATTTTGAATAATATATATTAAATTCTTGATTGCTTCTTTCCCTTTTCAAGGACGATAAGTTTTGAGTAGGAGAGAGTGTAATGATCCGTAATTTTCGATAATTAAAAATAGTTAATTTAATAAGGTTTTGTGATTTAATGTTGGAAGAAATAAAAATTTGTGGTTTAATAATAAGAATATAACTGGAATGAAATGTAATATTAATTGAAGGTAATTGATAACTACTTTAAATGAAATTCCAATTAATTGAAATGATTAAAAAGTTATAATTGGTTATAGATTGGAAATTTATTGTAATAATGTGTGTATTAATTGATAATTGGATTAAAGGAGTAATTGATAATTTAAATGTTGTATTAATTAATTAAATAATGTGTAATAAATTGTATTTGGGTAGAATTAGTATTGTGTAAGTTGTTATAACATTTGTTTGTAAATAATAAAATTATAAATGTGATTAAATTTAGAAAAGGTGACAATTGTGATATGTTACCTATTTATTTAAGCTGTTGAATTAAATTGCAAATCAATTGCAATTAAATGTAATTAAATATTACGTTAATGGAAATTAAGATGAAATTGGAGAATATTAATGCAATAAGATATAAACCAATATTAACTATGCCCATAGAGTAATAATTGATTGAATAAAAAGATTGAAATCAAATTAAATCAATTTATTGGAATTAAATTATAATTAATTGGATTTAATTTCAGTTGAAATTGAACACTATAACTGGTGTAATAATTAACACTGAATTGATATGTAAATTTGTTTTAAATTATTGTAAATGTCTAAGTAATAAAAAATGGTGAAATTTGCTAGTTTAAAAAAGTTGAATTAAAAAGTGATTTAATCAATTTAATATTAATTTATTTAATTAACGTGAAAATAGCCATTTTGGCCACCGTCTCGAATTTCGACGAAACTAGTTTCATCGGATCCGTAATGGTGAATTATTGTAGGATTTCAAGGTTTGTGGCGATCGGGCTTGTCGTTTGATCGTACGGACTCGAAACACGTAGAAACCAATTTAATTAAATTTAATTGAAATCAATTTGAAATAAGCTGATTTTAAAGCTTACTTCTTCATACGATGGAATTAGGACTTGAAACCTGTTCCATTGAGTTTAAAAATATCGAAAACATCTATTTTGATATATGGGATGACAACTTTCGTTTTGGAGGCAGAACGGGCTTTTTGGGTCGCAATTGTCGTTCGTTCCAATTCGATTGTGTTTATTTTCTTATCGGGCCTTGTTTATATAAATTGTTCTGTTCTAACCCTAGCGGTCTTTCTATTTCTTATTCCTATACGTACATCAACTTCTGTCTACTCCTTTCTTTAATGGCAGAAACAAATTTCAATTCCAAACGCTACAATTCAATCTCCAAACCAATTTCAAAATCAAACTCCTCCGAACCATATCAAATTATATACTGTTTCGAAGCTCTCGACGAGCATAACCCAGATCTGCAATTCGTTTTTTCCATCGAATCACCATTTGTCCAGAAATCGAGGATGAACCTTAGCCGTCCATTCTAGGTTTTGGATGATCCAACGGTGGATCTTCACCCGATCGACGATCAGGGAGTTGTGTTGGGAAGAGGGAGTCAAGCAGGTTTTAGATCGGTAGTTCGTTTGTCGTCAGGTGGTTGAGATTCACCAAGAAATCACCTTGACCATAGGCGGCGGCGGTGGACAGCTTGACCGGAGGTGGTCGCATGGGGAGGCTAGTCGCGGCCTGACGTGGGCTAGGGAATGGCGAAGTCGGATCTTGTGATCGACGATGGTAGGAGGTAGCGAAATTGCTTGAAGATGGCAGCGGGCAATGTTCGAACGAAGGCGAGCGATTAGGGTTCTCTGAGAGTCGAACGTGATGACGTGTGTAGGTTGCCTTGTTTTTTTTATATTTTAATTTATAAGCGTATATCTTCTAATGTTAATATCTTCTACATACGAGGTCAGATTTACGTGTGGTTTGTTTCACTAAGATTGTATTGAAATTTCGAATATTTTGAAACTGGTTTGAAAGAATTCCGAGACTGTTGAAATTTTGGCCTTATTTTGGATTTCAAATCGATTTGAAATCAAAGGTGAGTGTTTTAACCCACTCACAACTACTAAATTACCTTATGTAGTTAAATTAAATTTATGATGTGACTAAAAATTGATTGATTGATGTTTGGTATATTTAAATTGTCATTCCAGTTAAATATGATTTTTATTGCATTTAATCGTCATTTAATTTAATATTGAATTTAATTGTCAATTGGATACCTGCTAATGATAATCAATTATTTATTAATGTTTATTGGTTGATTTGGATGGTGATTGTGATGTATGTTTGATTTGTTGATATTGGATGACTGGATGTTATATTTTATATTGTTATAAAACTGCAAGTTCCCTATGGGTTGAAATGATACATACCTAAATGACCTATAGATTAGGGAAAATCATTATGGGTTGAAATGATAGACTCGAGCGATTTATAGGTTTTATTTTAATTCGGGATTGCGGGTTGAAATGATATATACCCGTAAATTTAAATATTTGCGGATTAAAATGATAAATATCTGTATCACTTGACCATAAGGTAGAAAATTATATACTGACACCGGATTGGTTAAATTAAATGATTTTTTATCTTTAAATTTTGAATTCAGCTAACTGATATTTTGAAATAGAATTTGATTTACATAAACTGAATGGTTTTAATGAATTGTATAAAGGATTAAATTTGAAATTTTTTAATTGAGTTAAGTAAATTGCTTAGAGGGTTAAAATTGGAATTCTAAAGTTGAATTTGAAGTATAAACGAAGTTTATCGAAATTGAGTTATTAAAATGTTGGAAACTGTAACTTTGAAAATCTATTAAATTTGGAATAGTTAAATTTGACATTTCAAGATTTGAAATTGGGTTTTTGATTTGAAACCTGGATACGGTCCAGATTTGTTGAAATGGAAGAAATAGTTGATTTGATGTTAATTTCAAATCTATTATCTCAATATAAACTGTAAATGTTCTATTAAATTCTAATTTGAAATTTTCAACTATTAAAATAAGTTAATCTGTTTTAAACCAACTTAATCAATTTAAACTATTTAATTTATTATAATCTAATTTAACCTATTTTATACTAATTAACCTATTTAATCTATCTTAATCTATTTTAATTTATTTTAAACTATTTTAAAATATTTTGATCTATTTTAAATCATTTAAACTTTATTAAACTATATTAAACTATGTAAATTTATATTAAATTATTTAATTTATTTTAAACTATTTAATCTATTTTAATTCTATTTAATTTATTTTAAATTCATTTAGTCTATTTTAAATCTAATTAATCCATAATAAACATATTTAATCTATTTTAAAACCATTCTAAACTATCTTAAATCTATTTAAAGTATTTTAATCTATTTTAAATTTATTTAATCTATTTTAAACATATTTAACCTAACTTATATGTATTTAAAACTGTGTTAAACTAATTAAACTATATATCACTATCTAAATTATTTTCTAAATTTCAGATGGTGTAAAGTGGAAATGTTATAATTAAAGCCATGATTTTAATGCGAATAAGGTTCAATAATGTTATAACATAAGTTGGGATTTGAAATGCTATTTGCTGGTGAAATGACATATTTGAGTAAGTATGATGATTTTGAAATGAGAATTTAACCTAATTGTGAATATGATTTCGAAAGTGATATGGTTTGAATTGAATATGATATTTTGATATCAATATGAAATGGTTTTGGAAATGTAAAAGAACCTTCCGGTGTGTAATAAGCGTTTGGTTGTTAAAGAGACCGGGATCAGATATTGTCATACTCTCTGCCAATAACGAAAACCACTTTAACAACTATGTACGTGGTGGAGATTCCAGAAATGAAGTAGGATGGTTTGGCGAACGATTTTGTATTAGGTATTTACGTGACTTTGTCTCCCATGAGTCAGCTTAGATGTGACTAAAACATGAGCTACGCCGGGCCAAGTGAGGTCATTCCTCCTACCGGACATGCTTCTTCGATACCATATTATGGCTTTGTGATGATTTGGTAGCCACCCCTTGATTTTGATTACGGGAGTGTGTTCCGAGGTGGGCAGTAGTAGTTGCATGCGTTACCACCAGTCCGGATCCGCAATTGGTATATCAACCCTGGCATTTCCTCGAGTGCCGTGTTCACATACCCTATCGCGCCTTCTACGAATTTGTTTTGTACCATACCTATGGAGTGCCCTTTGGGGTAAACCTCCAGTTTACAGAGGAGCGTATAGTACTGTATAGACTATGGGAATATATAAAATGTGTTAAGGGGGATATGGGTAATGCCTTAACGCTATTTTAATACTTTACTTTACTGTAGACACTATTATAATACCGTATTGTACTATGTATGTAGATAGTTTAACGGATCCTTAGGAGATGGGAATCCCGAACATCTCTTAAGTTATCGCACTCACGTTAGACACCGGATAGGAGATGTCAAACCCTGTAAACATCTCTGATGCCGTTACACTCATATTTATTTACTGTTGATTTAACTTACATAAGATCTTTTAGTTCTGACTCGAGTGTTTTGTATTTTCAATTCACTCGGGTCAGTCCGAGCCTTTTAGTGTATCGAAGACTGCTTTCTGGAGGACGAAGACAAAGATTTGTACTATTACTATTTATTATATTCATACCACTGCCTCATGTTATTCTGCTGCATTTGTTATTTACCTTTGTTGAATGTAACTCTGATTCTGAAATGTAAATGTGTAATCAAATGTTCTTTGTAAAAAAGCTTCGTGAACTGTTTATTTGATTATTATATTTTGTCATTTTGCTGTGAGATTCAGTGTTGTTTTGTTTCCTTCTATTCTTTTTCTTATTTACCCCATAACAATCTACTCCTTTTGAATGGTATGAGTCTGATGTGTGTGGTCTATCATCGATTTAAACCGTCCAAAAAGGCTGGTCGTTACAACGTCTCTGGGCCTCCAACTCGTCTCTTGAAGCTCCAAGCATCCAAACTAATCAGTAATATATTCGGTCTGACCCGAGCATTATAATAAAATAACACCCGAGTTAGTCTGGAAAACCAACGTGAGGAAACACACCCAATTGGATTTAAATTCATAAGAAAAACTTTGAAAATCAAAGGTATCTCGTAAGACCATGCCACACATAAACATGATAGGTTTTTACCTTACGATAACCGAACCACTTTTATATAAAAAAATTTGTGATATTATAATAGTGTCTAAGTACAAATACTTATTAAAATAGCTGAAATACTTGCATCTCACATTTCAACATAGTTGGGCACAATCAAAACCGTACGGCGCGTATTGGAGATTGGATTTCATACAATGACTAGGCACTGGGGTACCACCTATCACGGTACACATCTAGAAATGTACCAAGATCAAACCTATCGATCCCAGCCAACACAAGACCGGCCTACCCCTTACTGTATAGTACCGAATATGTCATCACCCCAGTTGCTTTGCAACCCTTTTGAGATCTCATGCACAACCAATCTATAAATATGTTGACGTATGGTATCTAGAAAGGTGACAACATACCCTGATGGATGCGACCCACTTAGCATTGCTGCATCTCCCCTGATTTTCAGTCATTCCCGACTGATGAGGCTTGAGGCTACATTTTACCTTAAGAATAGCATTCATACTTGGAATGCTAACACTACCATCCAGACAAGCAATGCAATGATAGCATTCATCCATACAAGTTGTTTTGGGTCTGAACTAACCGAATCTCCAAAATCACCATCTTCATTATCCTCATGGGATTATAATTCGCAACGCTCAAATCAGATCGAAGTGATTTTCAGATAATTAAATCCGATCATGGTCTCTTCGAACCGATCAACGAATTTGGCCAAATTTGATAATCGGTTATTTAACTATCAAATTACACACATAAACAGTCACTAGGCCATATTATAAATCTTTCTAAAAACAAACCTTAACTTCTTGTGAAACCATTTTTAAAATTTAACGTACCCATTTTTTTACACATATAAATCTCTCTCGATTTATCACAACTCGATTTACATTTCCAATTTCATAACTATTCCCAAATTCCAAAATAGAATTTACTATTTCTTTCTAAATCGATTTTCATATCTAAATTTTAAATTCACACCATGAATTTATATTTCCAATTTATCAAATGATAATCAGTTCATTTTATTTATAAACATCGTGTATAAATTTACAAACTCATTCAAGTTCTACTTGTTTTATAAAATATTCCCATTTATAAAATTTCATTTTATAAATCCATCCCTTTATAAATCCCATATATTTTCTAAACTATTTTAAACCTCGATTTCAACTCCTTTTCCATATTTTCAGAAATATCACTTAAATTTCGTTATACAACTACTGTATCCATCGGTTTCAAATCTCCACTTAAAATTCTTTAGAAAATAGTTAAGTAAAAATCCAAAATCAAGTCATTTATTTTATACAATCAATTTCTTTTAGATAATCCCATATTTCACCGGAAACACTTATTATTTCAAAAATCATTTTTAAATTTCCTTTTTAAACTCAAATATCACTTATAGTATTTCAAAAATCAATCTTTTTTGTAATTCAAATTCTTCCCTTTATAAATAAATCCAAAATTCAATATGATTATTTTCATTTCCAAAATCGCCTTTGAATTCCCTTTTAAATTCAAAAATATTAGTTATGGTATTATTAATACCAAAGTTAAGGCCAGTGCTACCATATCATCCAATAAATTCAATTCACATCCTAATCTATAACAGACTATTCAAAACACATCATATATCACTATATATGAAATTTAAATCAAATTTTGAGGAATCTAGTTGGATCCCTCCAACCTATTTCCCTACAACTACAGATGTCATATAATCACCTCTTCGAGGCGGGATGTCGCAATAAAAAGGGTCATCCGCTATTATGCAGGGCGCATTATGTCTCATCCGCTCCAATACGCGGGAATATATATCCAACTACTAATATATACTACTATATATAATATAACATCCAACCGATAATAATTTATCAGTCCATCCAATCAACCAATAAATAATTTTAACTATTTACAATAAAACCAATTATCCAAGATGAGTGAGATCTACTCACCTTTATTTCAGTTTCTATTCCTACGTTCTGGTTCCGACTAAATTCGGACAGCATTCGAATTTGGATGAAAATTTTGCAAGCTCTAATTTTAGTCAATCCAATTCCATGTTGAAGATTTCATCAATACAGATCCAATGCAACTTGTTTCGTTTGATTAGGACCTCGTATATCAACGTTACACGATTTATAAAGTTACATGAATTAAAATATAATTAGCCTAATTTAATTAAATCTTTAAACTATAATAAACCTTTACATTACAATCCCGGCCCGCTACCATCTTTCTACCCCAAACGATCAATACTGCGCACAACATTACAGTGCACACTCGTGCACCGTGCACCTCCCTCCCCCCGACAATCCTCCAGAACGACCCCGCCATTGAATTCCACTCGTCGATCTCCACCTACTCGACACTTCTTTCCCCCCTCCGAGCCACCATACGAAATCGCGACAGCATCCCCACTCCGCTCAACACTGTAGCGACGCGATCCCCTATATGGCGCCGAGTTTCAGCCAAACTTGGCCAGAGATGCTATTCCATACGCTAAACCCAAAACTAACCACTATATCGCAAAACGATAACCATAACTCGAGATAATCCAAACCCTAGCTCCACTGCTTTCCACTGTTGAACACCTGACAACATCGCACCCAACACAAGACATCTCAGGTCGAAGCTCTTGTTTAAACAAGAATTTTAAAACTAGTTTCAGATTTTATTGTTTTGTATTCAAGGTGATTTTGATTTTTTTCATCACTGCGAGCCAAGTTTAAATAAGGGGAGAAGATATGAAAGTCAATAGGTAGGTGCAGCTGTAGGCTGTCTGATGAGAAAAATGAAGTCGGCTGAATGGAAATCTAGGGTCAAATCGAATAAAATATACTATTTTAATTTCCAAAATATTTGGCTGTAATTAAGGACTCCAATCGAGGCGTGCCGCCTGGCGTTCCTAATGTTATACCCCTATTCCAAACGAAATTGAATTAGTTTTGAGACCTAATTCGATCGTATGCAAAAGATAGCTTTTTGAACCAAATAAAAATCTTAAATTTACGATATTAATTTCAACGCGTTTCTATCCCGTACGACCAAACGATACGTCTAATTGCTACGAAATTTGACGGCGTATTATAATTCATTATTACGGACCTAATAACACTAGTTTCATCGAAATCCGAGACTGTGCCCCGGAAGGCTATTTTTATATGTTAATTAAAACGAGATATTATAAAAATTAGCTAAATCACGTTTGAATCAATTTTAAATGTTTTTATTATTTTCATTCTTATTAATAGAATTTAATAAGCCTTTAAAATAAAATTTTATTTAACTTAAAACCCAAGATTCCATTATTTAACCAATTTCAATTATTAAATTTAGCAATTAAATTATCAATAAACCACTATATTTGAAATTAAAGTTATTTAACCCATAAAATTAACTTTTCAATATTTAAAATTAATTAAATATTCCAATTTCAAACACTCAAATTCTGGATCGTTACATTCTTCCCACCTTAAAAGAATTTCGTCCTCGAAATTGCCAAGGTAGGAAAAATGCCCAAACCCCTTACTTTTATTTAACCAATTTGTTGAAATCTTGTTATTATTTTTACCAAGTTTCCAAATTCATCCATAGGTTCCAACTAATATCATCCCATTCAACCTTTTCAGGTTATAATCCAAAATCAAATTTTAGCTATCGAAAATTCAAAATCCTCAAAAATACTCTAACTCTTAAATTTACGAAAAATTTCGCCAGCGTCTCCTTTGCGCGACTTGACCGGAAAAACTACAAATCGCTACTACGGGACCAAACCAACAAAATAAAATAAAAGCCAAGTGGCTCAATCATAAAACCATCAAATTAAACATCAATATAAACATATACCTTTTTGTTGGGCAACCCAATTTTACTTATGAAATCAAAGGCATCAAATTTGCCCTTATATACCTGCATCTTACTCACCAATGATATCCAATTATATAATTCAAAATCATATTATTTTGCAATTTTAATTTCCAATATTTGCTTTACTAAAACCGTATGATGTACATATATCATCCGTACGCACATCTCAATCTGATCGCTTGCTCGATCGCACCATTTCACTTTCAAACTAGTATTGTTCACACGACCACCCTAGTGCGGACTCAGATCTGGTTCCTTGATTAGAAACCATCATTCTCCTTGCATAGCCACATGCTATGATAGAGAATTCTGGAATCAATTAAAAATTCATATCCAGTGTGCGCCGTTGAGAATCGAGTGAAAAATACTAACTCGGATCGATATAAATTATCTCGAAATTATGTACTCGAATCTAGATCAAACCGTTATGCGAATAAAATAATATACGTACAACTTACGTATTTATTTCGATTGATTCCTTGCTACACCAAATTCCTTTATTTACCTTTATTTCATTTACACTTATTTACAATCACTATTCACATTGCTTAATTCACATTCCCTTATTACTCACATTCACTTCTTTACATAGTATATTCCTTAATACTATTATCATTTAAACATCATTCCATAGAATTTTGTTTACTTAGGTTCATTTTAATACATTTTATATCAAATCCAATTTTATTTTACTCAATTTCATTTTTAATCTTCAATATTTCAACCATATTCCAAAATCATATTCACTCACTAATTTATTCAACTAGTTCATTTCTTAATTCATTTCCAACAATTATTTTATTTAACCTAACTTAAGCTAAATTTCCTTCCATAATTCATTTTATACTTAAGTTAAGTTCAATTCCATAATTCTATTCCTAATTTACTTTCCTTACATTCACATTCAACAATTTAAAACATTGCTTTAACTTGCAAAATTTCAAATTTTATAAGTTATTAAACTTATTTCCTTATATTCTCAATAAAACATTTAAATGAAAATCACAGAGTTTAAACACCTTGTACGTATTTCAAATCATTTTTGAAATCATATATAAATACATAAAATCCCTTGGTATATCAAATCATTCTTTTGAATTTTCAAAATCAAAATCAGTTTTACCAAACAAAACTCCAATGGTAGCAATTCCTCTCTTGGAAACTCGAAAATAAACGTCGATGATGCTGCAGTCATCACTGAAATTATTTTCGAGCGACCGAAGCGAGTTCAGTGCTTTTATTTCATTTAAATCCCTTTTAAATCTTTTTATCCAAAAGCATCTTCCAAATAATACTATTATTATTTTCCAAACTTTGAAAAATCATTTTCAAATCCAACGGAATTTAAATTCCCAAATTTCCAGCTTTTAAATCCTTTATAAATCGTTTTTATACACCATATTTATATAATATACTTCAGGAATTTCATTTCATTTGAATTTATAAATCACATTTACAAATCATATTTACATAATTCCATTTTGTTATATGAAATTATTTCTTAACTTTTTAATATATTTTCATTATAATATCACCTTTTATTCGAACACAACAACAATCAACAAATGATAGTAGTTTAACATTATCATTTCCTAACAACCAAGCACGCCATATACAACTATAATAATTTATGAAAAATTATTCCTTTACATATATAAATAATCAAGGTAAAATTATTTCATTTACCCAATTTCAAAACAATACCATGTCGAGTTGCTCTGTTCAAGTGTTTAGAGATCCCTATCAATGACGTTAATTACTCGTATTAACCAGCCACCATAAACCACTCAACAAATCAACCAACACAATATAAACATTTTTATATCACTAACAAATACGCACTCATATATATACACTCACTCATTCTAGGGTGCTACTGACCCTATCTCTAATGAGTTGCCTCACCAAAGCCAAGGTTCTCTCTTAACCTTCAGCTCTGATACTAAATGTAATGGCTGGGATTTTCGATCCTAAAAAATTGACACTAGTACGTCCACTATATTACATACCGAGAAATCAAATGCCGAAAAACCCGATTGTTAGGGGAAAAGAAAGAAGGAAGAAGATAAGAAGAAAACTAAACAACATAGAATCTCACAGTGGAACGAATAATCTATAATATATCACAAGTCTTTACACAAAAGCAAAACTATAATATGTATATATATACAAACATCAATCAGAGTATACTAACCTATTTCAGCCTGGACAGTTACAACAATCTGTCATCACAATTTCTGATAACAAACCAATGAATACAGCGGAAAATATAACCATCTACGTGAATACATCTTTGGGCCTTCAACTCGTCTCTTGAAGCTCCAAGCATCCAAACTAATCTGTAATATACTTGGTCTGACCCGAGCATTATAATAAAATAACACTCGAGTCAGTCTGGAAAACCAGCGTGAGAAAACACACCCAACTGGATTTAAAGTCATTAGAAAAACTTTGAAAATCAAAGGTATCACGTAAGACCACGCCACACATAAACACAATGGGTTTTTACCTATTATCCCGCCATTTGGCAAGGCCGTGACACCAAGAACTTGATTAGAAACCAAGGACAGTTCATCCTGGAGATCGGTTATACGCAGACTCACTATGGATATCGATGAATTTTGTCCGAGTTCGGATCAGGCTACAGTTGATATGACGAGACAAGCAAAGCTATAAAAGCCAACGTTCCAAATTTCAAGTCGATCGGAGTTCGTATGCTCGAGATATGATCGATGCAAATCAAAAGGGATCAATCTCACTTCATATCCATCATGTTCGTATCGATCAATGGTGGTCTTCTTCATATCCATCATGGTCGTATCGGTCTGAGTAACCATACTTCAAATCCATCATCCCCAACTAGCTCGTATCCACCAAAGGTAAGGCTTTGTTTGTATCCATCCAATCCTAAGAATGTAGTTCATATCCATCTGTCAGCCTTGTTCATATCCATGAAAAACCCTGTTTCGTATCCATCACCTTGCATCTTCTTCGCATCGATCGAGTATGCACTCCACTCCCATCATCTAAGGTTACTTCGTATCGACCAACACGTATAAGATCGATACGAAGTACACCACTGGTGTCGATGCGGAAATGGACACGAATGAAGTCACTTCGATGGATACGAACCAATGATGCGAACAAAGGTTGAAGTGGATGGATGCAAATGAAGGGATATGAATGGACACGAATGGAGTTCAAAAAGGATGAAGGCTCGGTCAACACGGCAAGAAATGTGGATCCACCCCATTTTATCGCTCCACGTCAACAAGCAAGCACGTGTCTTTGATCGACACGAAGGAGATGGAGGCGCAGGTATCGATACGAACTCGTATCCATGTTGGAGAGCCCAATTCGTATCGATCATAACTCACAATCTACAAGTCCAAATGCCACGAAATTTTCACAGGAGCTTACGTACAACTCAAAGAACGTCCATGCCAAATTTCGACTCGATTGGACCAAATCTTGATCGATACGAAATTCGTTCGTATCGATCACGGACCGAGTGCAAATCACATGGGTTTGATCGCATGGGCCCACCCACGTGCCAAAAGAGGTCTCCCGAGATCTGAGCGAGATATTTGCAGCCTATGGCTATAAATAGCACCCCAAAGCCTACAGAAAAAGGGACTTTTGGCCTCTCTACGCCGACATTCTGCCGAAATGATTGTCAAACTTCAGTTATACTGTTGTAATCTTTTGTAAACAACGAGTGAAATTCAGTAAATATCAATCATTTCATAGTGGACGTAGGCAATTCGCCGAACCACTCTAAATCTATGTGTTTATGTGCATTTTCTTATCTGTTTATTGATGTGTTTGTTAGATCTGCTTCATTTTACATTTACTTTCTTCATTTTATCTCTTCAAACACATCCGAAGAGTGTTGTGCCCAATTTTGGTACAAACACTTTGGTGCTTTCACTGAGAAAACCCAGCTTTTCTCCTGCTCTGTGGATCTACTACCGTCGTTGGATTGCAAAAATCTAAGGAGGAGATCCAGACCTATCGTCAAGTGGTTCCTTCTATTCTATTCAGATTGCTCCAGATCTAAGAGGAACTTCATTAATCAAGATTTTCGTATCCATATTTTCGTATCCATGAAAATATGGTGATTTTCGTATCCATATTTTCGTATCCAGAATATATAGTGTTTTTCGTATCCATGAAGATGTGGTGATTTTCGTATCCATGTTTTCGTATCCAGAAAATATGGTGATTTTCGTATCCATATTTTCGTATCCAAAAAATATGAAGATTTTCGTATCCATGTTATTGCACCAAGAAAATATGTCAACATTCGTATCGATCGAAATTTGTATCGATCAGCTTTCGTATCGATCACTATTCGTATTGATCTTCGTATCGATCGAATTTCGTATCAACCACTATTCGTATCGATCAGTTTTCATATCGATCAACATTTGTATCAATAGAACTTCGTATAGATCAGCTTTCGTATCGATCACTATTCGTATCGATCAGTTTTTGTATCGATCGAAATTCGTATCGATCAGGTTTCGTATCGATCACTATTCGTATCAATCGACTTTCGTATCGATCACTATTCGTATCGATCAGTTTTCGTATCGATCGACTTTCGTAACGATCACTATTCGTATCGATCACTATTCGTATTGATCAACATTCGTATCGATCGACTTTCGTATCGATCATTTTTCGTATCGATCGGTTTTCGTATCGATCAACTTCGTATCAATCCAGCCATGTACATTTCGTATCGATACCCACACATTGTTCGTATCAATCCATCTGCGCCCAATTCGTATCTATACTCACACGTTGTTCGTATCGATCCATCTGCGCCCAATTCGTATCGATACTCACACGTTGTTCGTATCGATCCATCTGCGCCCAATTCGTATCGATGCTCACACGCAGTTCGTATCTATCCATCTGCGTCCAATTCGTATCGATACCCACAGACAGTTCGTATCGATCCATCTGCGTCCAATTCATATCGATACTCACATCCACTTCGTATCGGTCCAGCTGTGCGCCTTTCGTATCGATCCAATTGTCCACTTTTCGGATCGTTCAATTTCATCTACATTTGTATCGTTCAAACGTTGCTGAGAATGATACGAAATTTCAAAAAAAAAAATCGGGTACGACCCAAATTTCCGAAAAAGGGGCTAAATTTTTTTCTTTCGGAGGGAACCCCCTCAAACCCTAGTCGCAGCGCAGAGCACCCGCATAGTGAATTCAAAGCTCAATTTAATCAAGAAACATTCCATCCACACTTCTGATGGTTCCATGACTGAACAAGACATAGGGGATCACAGCAACAAATGCTGAATTGCAATCAAGGAATGGGTAAAGAAATACTACTCAACCGGTGCTCCCAGAGGCTGGAGAACCTAGCTAATACGCCAAGAACTAGAGTTGGTTAATATATCATGCTTCTAAGGTGGACTGCAACTTTCCCCAATTGACCAGCTTTTAAACTCCTAAATTGACAACTATGGTACGATGGCTAATATGACGACTGCCCAACACTGTCTACTCTGCCAACTCAAAACGTAGCTGGTCACCGCTGAACCATCTTCAAATGCCCGCATCTTAATCATACCGTGTCCATATGACTAGAAGCATGACATACAACATTAAGAGGACTTCCTCACTATCTTATATGGGCCTCCTAACTGGGTGAAAATTAGAAATAATCACCAATCTATGAGCCCATCTTAACCAACTCACCATCCAATCGGCATTACCAACCACTCGAACATTGGGAAATCGCGCATACATCATTCACAATTATTACAAGACCCCGTAGCCATAAAATGGACCTGATAATGTTGATAGAAGTATCTTTCCCAGTCCAGACCTATTTATTGAAACCATTCTACATGCACATTTTTCAGCAAAAATTCAACATGCTGACTACGTTAGTGTACTTTGGAAATATAACCCCCGGCACTACCTCATGAAGTGAGAATTGTGCATGGCTTACACAAAGAATGATGAATGCCATCAAATGCAGATGTCTTCCCCCATTCCTCAAAGAACACTGTTAATCATGGTTAGACATGCCAGTTCTACTTCTTATATTGTTGAAGGGAATGAAGAAGCTCGCAGCCAACGAATTTATCCAAGCCCACAACCAGTTGCTGCCAATATCCATAAATTAATTCATCACTAGAGCTTATTTCCAGACTTTGATAAGAGAACTGGTGGGTAGCTGCCGCCAACGACTACACCAACATGTCCAGGCCAATATTGAGTTGATGGATCAGATGAAGGATCAACATGGCGAGATAAGGAGGGAACCTACTCCATACTCTAGATCAAAAAACTCCTCTTCTTTAGATGGCTACCATGGACGCCAACGCCGTAAGGCTGCTCTGAAAAGGATAGCTCCAACAATATATGCAAGCCCCATAAAATGAAGGACCGGGAACACCCGACCCCTATCGATCAAGAACTTTGATCAAATTGAACCATTTGCGTTAGACTTCCAACTATGAAGGGCTGGACCGAAGTGCAATAGCGAGCATACGACGCCGCTTCACTTATCAATGAGATTTAATCCGATCTCTTTTGAATTATTTCTATTTCAATTTTGTTTATGTTGCGAGATATGACCGACTTGAATTAAACTACTTGCAAATGATGCAGGTAACCGAGTACTTAAGGTTGGGTGCAAAACAACCTCCGCGGACTATGATCAAATCATTGAGTTATCATCATGACGAGCATGATTCAACCACTCATCGGCTGCTATATGCCCCTGACTGGGGGCAAGGCATTAAAGCAGAAGAGACCGTCAAGGTCAGGACTCTAGTACAAAGTGGATGCAACCGACCATCCACTCATCCGCCTATGCAATTTAATTGGAGATTTAGGAAAGACTTAGAGTTATATGTCCCAACAGTGCACTCTCCATCTCGTACTTGAAGCTCGCCAAAATACTTATGCTTCTTCTAATGCCCGATAAAATCGGAATCACACCAAGGATGGACATGATGTCACCATCCATGCCTCCAATCCTACATTAGACACTTGGGGTTATTTGAGAACACATGTTTAAAGTGGATATAATTTGACCGTTCACTCCCCAGTTTGCGTCTGTGATTCGGCAAAACAATCATGCCTTAAACCGACTTCATCAGGGGCCAACCCTCAATTTAAAGTCATCAACGACCGACTGCCTACTCGCTAATCATCACAAGCTGTCATTTCAACTCTCCTCCTCAGCTCGATCGGAAGAATGCAAAGTATAAATTGGACGTGACTCGACTGTTTGCTCTCCAATTCTTGCACCCGACTTAAGGGAAAATACACAACTCAAAGTGGATGTAATTCGACCATCCTTTCCTATGCTCGAGCACAAAGCTTGCCAGAACACTAATCTTACTCCTTAGGCTTAGCAAAAGTGGAATCCAAATGAACATGGACGTGATCCAACCGTCCATAAACTAAATCTCATCCTTCGTTGAGGGGCATATAAGTGGAAATTAATAGGGATCCCACCGATCACTCGCTAAGTGAAACCCCGAGCTCAGGGACAAGCCATCACACTTCGGCAATAAGGGATTGATACATGACAATCCTCTAACTAACTCCGGCTCCCAGAGTGTGAGCTGGAGCATAAACTTACGGACGTTGGCTCGAGGAGGGTGGATCCGTCCACCTAACGACTTCGCCTATGTTTAACCTAAACCCGAGGAGGATGGATCTATCCAACTAACGACCTCACCCTTCATATTTGCAAGCTCAAGGTGGATTGATATGTCCATCTAATGACTTCGCTTGCCTACTCGGGGTGGATGTGATACGACCATCCACGTACTCGATCAACTTCTTGTTCCCAGAGTGTGAACGAAATCCTAATTCCTAAACAGATGTGACTGGCCATCTGTCAACTAACTCCAGATTCCCAGAGCGCGAACTGGAGTATAAACATTAACTAACTCTGGTCCCGAGAGCGCGGACTGGAGTATAAACACCAATTGGGTGTGACTGACCAACCATAAACAAACTCCAGATTCCTAGAGTGCGAACTGGAGTATAAACATCAACAAACTCCAGATTCTCAGAGTGCGAACTGGAGTATAAACATCAACTAACTCTGGTCCCGAGAGCACGGACTGGAGTATAAATACCAAATGGGTTTGACTGACAACCTATCAACCAACTCCAGTCCTCAAAGCATGGTTTGGAATATGAATACCAAAAGGGATGCGATTCGATTGTCCATTTATCGGCTCTGGTTCCTCAGCAAGTTCTATAGTACAAAAATCGAATGTGGTTCGACCGTCTGCTTTCCAATCTTCCCCTGACATGGGGGCACAGTTAACACACAAAATTGGATGCGATCTGACCATCCAGCACTAAAAGGGCGTGACACAACCGTCCATGCATCAACTCTTGTCCTCGGCACGGGACCCATAACATAATTTTATAGGGATGCACTCCAACCCTACAAGACAAAATTTCTTCCTTGATTCGACAGGGAGATGCAGATTCGCAAAACGGATCTAGCTGAACGTCCTATTCTAAATAGATGTTACTACCATCCAACCGCAAATGAACGTGGCATGACCGTTCATCTCCTAACTCTCGCCTGTGATCCAACGGATTATGCGTGCAACATGGACGGGTGTGACCTAACCATTCGCCAATCAATCCCTTCCTACAGTTCAGTGGGAGAAGCATCAAACTAAAGTTGTGGTAATTTGACCGACCACACTTTAAATTTTACCCTTGACTGGGGGCAGAGTAATTGACCGAGGAAAATGCGGTCCGACCATTTTCTACAAAAAAATCTTAGTCCCCAGAGTGTGGACAGGGGTATAAACATCAAATAGGTGTGATGAATGGCCCTTCAACCGACTCTGATCCTCAAAGTGTGGCTACAAGAATAGACAAACAAATGAATGTGATTCGACCATTCATTCACCAACTCTGACCTAAACTTGACATAAGGAGTACAAACTCACTACAGGTGCAATTAGACCATCCACGAACTAACTCTGCTAACCCAAGACTGGGGGCAGAAGTACAAATCACCGAAAGAAGAGAAAGGTGACTCGCTACATCTCCAACTTAGCATCCTTTACAACTTAAGGCAACGACTACAAGGAGACCCTAAGGCTAACCAATCAGAATGATGCCCAAAGTTCTGGGCAACCAATTATATCGTACTGCCGGATCGACGGGCAATATCGATCTGCACCTTTCATATCATACCATTGAATCGAAAGGAAATGAGGTCCGAGCATTCTACATCGTGCCGTTGAATCAACGGTCAATATTGATCCTCTTCGACTACAAATCGATGTGACCCAAACGTCCATCGAATACCTTTGACCAACGGAGCATGGATAGAAGAATAAACCACAAATGAGTGTGACTTGACCATTCGTCCTTCGTCGCCTTCCTTCGATCCATCAGGAAGAGCATGAGACGAAATGAGCATGACATGACTACATTTGAGCTGACTTTATCCCTAGATCTAACGGGAGAACGTAAATTGAAATGGACGTGGTTGATCGCCCAACTCCAAAAGAATGCATTGCGACCATTCGATCTTTGACTCATAACATGATCCGACTAAATGAGCAATTCACAACAAGTGCAACCTAAATGTTCACACACCAATTCTTACCCTGGATTCGACAAGGGGAGCATCAATACTGCATTGGATTTGATTGGAAGATTCACTCTTAAGTTTTTGCCCAAAGTATGGCGACATAAGCAGCGAAGTGAATGTCATTGACCGTCTAGAATCTAGCTTATGTCCGAATGTCGGTAAAGTAACAATGTATTCCACCTAGAGGAAAGAACTAGAACATAATGCAGGATAGGCATGACTCAGCCTTCCATCGGTTAACTCGATCCCATGGTTCAATGGGATAGAATACAAAATTGAAGCGGACATTATCTACCCTGCCACTTATTGAGATATTCCCCAGACTTGGGTCACGAGCAAGAAGATAAGATTAATATGATTCAACCATTCATCAATCAACTCTGGTTCTTAAAGCTTGAACTACAGTATAAACACAGCTAGGACGAGACTATACCATTCGCACAATACGTCCATCAACCCAAAACTGAGGGCAAAAGAATGATTATCCAAGAGTTGGCTGTGACAACTTGACCCTATGACCCGTGCCTTATATTCATAACAACTCTAGGTTGTGACCGAAAGGATGCCTAGAGATAGAATCATCGGATCAATACCTGAACTCATGGGCAACTGATCATCATTCTGACCCTTACAATGAGCAATGGATCGCGAGTACATTGAATGAAAAGCGCATCATTCAAAAACACAAGTAAATTCAATCTCAAAGCTGGAGCTAGCTATGTAGCAGCATGCAGTACAAGGTTAAGTTCTACTAATCCTTTGATTCAATGTCCTTATAAGCCTGATCATTTACCATTGCAAATAAACACATGAAGCGCCTACAGCCCATCACGAGTATTGTAGATCAGATCACAACTCTACGCAATGATTATGAAAGAGTCAACTGTTTTACTTCAGGTGAATCTTGATGTGTTCGCTTGGACTCGATCTCATATATATATATATATATATATATATATATATATATATATATATCTGTGTGTGTGTGTGTGTGTACTCTCGCCAGCCATGAAGAACCCTGCATTAAATGTCGACCCGAGGCATATCTCGGTGAACAAAAACGATGCGACATGGATCCAGAGTGATCTGCTACACTTAAAGAGGAGGTGAATTTACTCAAAACCGATGGGTTCCTCTACCCAAAATGAGTATCCAATCCTCTACTTATAAGAAAAATGAACGAAGAGTGGCGGACGTACGTTGACTACTCAGATTTTCACAAGGCATGACAAAGCGCTTCCTTCCACTTCCAAGGATCAACCAACTGGTGGACTCGACCATCAGACATGAATTGCTCACTTCCATGGACACAAAACTCCAGATATAATCAAATATTGAAGCATGTCCCAGACCAGGAATACAATTGTTTCATTATTGACCTAGGCCTATAGTGCCATGCTAAAATCTCTGGATTCAAACTTGAGAACGCTTATGCTACTTACCAAAGGACGATTGACAGGTCATTCAAAAATCATATCGGCCGATCGATGAAAGTATATGTGGTTAATATGCTCGTGAGATCATGACCATTAAATGACCACATCGATGACTTAGCAAAGATATTCAATGCTCTCCAACAATTGTAGGATGAAACTCGATCCTTTTAAATGCTCTTTCACCATTACATCAGAAAGATTCTTTGTTTTCATCATCAATTCTCGTGGAATCAAGGCTAATTTCAAGAAAATTCCGACAATTGGAGACATTCATTGTTAGCACCAAAATTGGTCACTAACAACCTTGAGAAAGATTGTGTAGAGAGAGTAATGAAGAAAGTAAATTAAAATAGAGAACTGTATGCTAAATTAAGTGCAAAAACAAGAACACCGGATTTATAGTGGTTCAGCGTAATTGCCTACGTCCACTTTAAGTTTTGATCTTTATTGCTTTCTCCAATGATTAAATAAAAATACAATCTGTACTATAAAGACTCGAATACAAGTGCTCAGTAAAATAGAATAAGTCTGGAATGCAGCAGAGTCTCCCTAGTGTTCTCCCAAAAAAGGTCCATTTCACTGTGCCCCTGCCCCTCTATTTATAGATGAAGATGGGTTGGACTTCCCTCATGGGCCTAGGAGTAAGATGCCTCGGCCCGTAGTAAGTGAATTCTGTACGCTGAGCCACAATTGTCGAACAACAGTTGCCGAACCACATATCCGGGCCAAACAGCATTCGTATGCCGATCTAGGAAGATATGCTGAACGGTATCTGCATGCCGATCGAGACAATGTGCTAAGTGAAGAGTGTAGGCCGAACGAGACCTATGTCGAACGAGACTTGATGTCGGTCGAGGGGAGATGCCGGACGAGGCTCATGCCGAATGACCTTGCTATGCCGAGTGAGGTGAAATGCCGAACGACCTTGCTATGCCGAACGGGGTGGAATGTCGAACGACCTTGCTATGCCGAACGACCCTTCTGTGCCGAACGAGGCTATATGCCGAGAGAGGCTTGGATGCCGAGCGAGGCCATATGCCGAGCGAGGCTAGGATGCTGAACGAGGCTAGATGCCGAGCGGCCTCTTAATGCCAAACGGTGCTCTATCCCGAGCGACCTTTTTACGCCGAGCCTCTTGTTACTTGGTCAAGCCACCGGGTAACACTTGCCCCTCAAAGTGTATCTTGTGGACGAACATGATACACTTTGAACCATGAGCACTCCGTACATTTCTTTAAGCTCTTGTTTCGTTTCATCAATAGTGATCTCCTAAATGCCGAATGAGACATTGAATGCCGAACGACATACGGATGCCGAACGACATACGGATGCCGAATGGCATTGAACGCCAAACGACATTGATGCCGAGCGAGGGTGTTGCCTTGACCGGTTCTACCGATCACTGTCCATTCGTCTTCCCTCATCCATATATAACTAAACACTCCTCTTCTTTTCCCTTTTTACTTCCGCTCTACAGAACTTACGAACTCGCCTCCCAACAGACTTCAGCGAATTATTTAGCCTTCCCTTCTCTTCTCAAACTCAATACATTGCCTCACCTCCTTCCCCAATCAACGAATCCGATCAAAATCACGTTTCCTACTCCAGAATCTCCCCAAGCTTCGAGTCATTTCTTAGGTAATGGCCTTTCCTTTAAACACTTCATCCCGACTAGGAAACTTAGCACGAGATTCGAACCTGTGAATCTTCGTAAAACTGAGGACAGTAGGAATCGCGTGGATGAGGACAACGAATTCGAGGTTAGAACATGTTTTAGGGCTAGGCGGAGTGATGGAAGGAAGGAGGTGTAAGAGGTGTTTAGGATATGAGGGAGAAAGGAGAAGAAATGAGGGTTGAGCCTAGATGCCGAGCGATGCGGCTTGGTATGATCATGGCTTGGCATGACTCCATCATGCTGAACGGTGAAGAGGAAGTACTAGAGTGAAGTTGGAGTTAGGTTCAGCGTGCCGAGCGATGCGGCTCGGTATGACCACAGCTCGGCATGATTCCCTTATGCCAAACGAGGTAGGAAGGAGCGCAGGAGAAAAGTAGGAGTTGGGCAAAATGCCGAGCGATGCGGCTCGGTATGTCTTGCCGAACGACCCATCTGTGCCGGGCGGTAGAGAGGGAGCGTAGGAATGAGGTTGGAGTTAAGGGCAAAGTGCCGAGCGATGCGGCTCGGCATGATTGTGGTTCGGCATGACCCCCTTATGCCGAACGGTGGAGAGGAAAGGTGGGAGAGTGGTGTACATATGACAATTAAAACCATTTCAACTTGAACACAATGCATTGTTGACTTAACACCTTTTTAGGCCCGAATATATGATAGTGAACAAGGACGGACAATCCAGACTGATAACTTCCGTGTTTAGACAACTGTAAACCTGAACTTAACTTGCTTAAAACAGTTAATAACCTTCTACATACAGTATCGATGCTGAGTCCAAAATAGAGACCATCATACGACAAGCTCTCGGAGACGGTCAGCGATGACGGTCTTCGTAGACGAAAGTTCAAAGCTTAAATTTATCTCATCAACTTTACGTCTTGTAATTCTTTGGCACTTATACTTGAACGATTGCACTAGTTCACACACCACATGGGGGGAGTATTTTTGTTGTTAAGTCTAATTCGATTGTTTTTCAAATATAGTTCAAACAGGTGCTTCATCAGATTCTACACACATTAGAGATGTCTTGGAAATCTAGTTCTGCCACGATCTCGTACAGACCCAGGCCATCTTCTCAACAAGAAGTTAGAACTTCAAATCCGTCATCTACTCCTGTACAAGACATGCCGAGCCCCACGATCGCATCTGTCGACTTGGCTCCCGATGCCTTGGATGCGGCGATCTTTTTAAATGATCGATCGATTCTCAAGCCTCGAAGATTAACGAAAACACGCTTCGCCGTATATGCTTAGTACATGGGATTCCTTTCGACGACGTGTTGGTTCCATCGGGACAGGATCGTCCTCACTTGCCCCTAGTAGGATATACAGCCTGCAACAGATTCATGTGCTGGGTCGGTAGCGTGCCGCCATTCAACTCCTTTCTTCGGAACCTGTTACAGTATATCGAGATCGCCCCATCACAATTACATCCAAACAACCACGCATTCATATATGACACTTGCATTCTCTTCATGAGTGTCCTTTTTAGGCTCCCGACTCTTGGTGGTATCCATTACATCTATCGCTTCAAGAGATGGTCAGATAGTCCATCTTTTGTATTCCTTGAGCCGCATAGCAAGTGTCAAATCTTGACTGGGGCATGGAGCAAGTTTGCCCAGTATAAACATGAGTGGTTCTACGTGCGCTGTCCTCCCGGCTTCGCGAGGAGATGGGTAAAAGGGAGTAAGTCTTTTTTCTGGATCAATACTCGTGTTTGGCAAAAACTGCACCTTTTCTAACTCTTTCTATACTTTTACAGGTATCAACCCATGTCCCGAAGGCTCCAGGTATTCTGAAGCTGTCGAAGCTATCCGAGCCATTCTCGCAGAAGACCAGGACATTAGATCTCTCATTTCAAATGAATCGCTCACGAAGTTTGGGTTGTTGGCGGAAGGTCGCCGAATAAGCCTCCCTCAAGGCGTCACTATACCCAGGCCTGCTTCGGGCAAAGGAAAAAAGCAGGCTGGGTCTTTAGCACGTAACGCCCCCGACACACCAGAGGTGGGGGAGATTAGAGAAGCCAAAACGCTCGAAGTACAAGGTGAAAATGTTAGCCCTGCTCGGGACCCGATAGTCGAGGTCCACGATATCGAGAAGACGCCTTCCCCTTCGAAGGGAAAGAAGAAATTGACCTACAAATTGAGGAAGAAGATGGTGGGTGGAACCTCTAAGGTCACCCTTACTCCAGTGGAGAGAGAGCCTTCCCCCCAACACTTAGAGAGTTCATTGACAGGCTTGTCGGACCTCACTATTCCCGATGATTTGCTTAATTATGGCTTCAATGATCCGGAAGCCCTGAAGCTTTGCTCGCCCACGAAAAGCGATGAAGGCACTCAAGCCCAAAACCAGGGAGAAAAAACTCCTATTAGTAGAGATAAAAAAACTAGTTCGTCGGGGGGAAACACTAGGACACACACAGACACGTGCACTTCACCTTGCACTTAAATTTTCGTCATCGCTGTTCCCTTCGCTAACTTATCATTATTTAAATTCCGTGCAGGTGACATGGGACGCACTCACGGACTCCATCTCCTTCGCGGGTCATCTATTTTTCATCATTCTGGCCGGGATTCGGGCACCGGCAAGCGCCGAGAAAGAGATAACTCTGGAGACCGAGATTATCGCCCCCGAGAATCAACTTATCAAAGGAAAACATATAGCCAGTCCTCATATTCTCGCGATCATCCTTCTCACTCAGAGTAAGGCAGGGAGAAGTCTGCACAGAAGGGATCCCAATCCGATGTCCCCCATGATCAACACTCCGGTTCATCCAACACACGGCAGTCTCGGGAACATCATAAGAAGACTGAACTTTCAAAGCCATCTCCCCATGTTCCCGCAATAGATCCGACGATATCGAAGAGGCTAGCCGAGCTTCAGGTTAAGTTCCCCAAAATCTGCTTTGATGGCCTGAAGTTCCTTCCGGCGATCCATCACATTCCGGGACATGTCAAACAGAGCGACATTGCTTGCAACAACGACGTTTATGTTCAACATGACGCATTTGTCCATCTAGCTGAAAAAGTCTCGGAAGTCTCTGTTGAGCGTCAACACGAAATCGACCGCCTGAAGCTTGAAGCCATTCACGATAAAAACATTATCAAAGCTCAGGATGAAGAGCTCTCTTCGTACAAGTCCCAACTCGAAGCTGCCCAACGAAGTGCTAAAGATACCGCGGAGGCCGTCAATCGTCTGGTGACAACTCATAAGAAAGAAATCGATGAAGCGGTTCAGCGTTGCAGGGCCTTAGCTTTAGAGAAAGACTCTGTTAGAAAAGAGAGAGATGCATTTGCTCAGCGCGTCAAAGAGTTGGAAGAGCTACTCTCTAAGGAGAAGGAAGAGAAAATAGCTGCTCAGGAGGAGTCCCAACGATATTGCAATGAGATTGTTGCCACTCGACTCCTCAAAGTACAAGTAGATGAGGAGCTTTCCAAAGCCGAAGCACTAAACGAGATAGCCCGCAAGGAAGGTAAAAAGATGGCGCTTTCCGATGTCGATTCGCGCCTTGAGGCAGTTGCCGAGGCCGGTAGAGAGGAGATCAAGTGTTTGTTCGACCCGCTTATAGGAGAATACAATGCTCGCGTCCTCATGCATCGGGATTTGACTTTTCTTGGCGAGGGTTATCTCGAATCTCTAGTCGAGGCATGGGACACTCTTATAAAGATAATGAAAGTTGAATCGGGAACGGAAGAGATTGATGAAGGGGTCTTGGTAAAGGAATTCCTTCGGGGGAATGAGCCTTCAGACTTGTTTGCAGCGAGGGCTCTCTATAGCGAAGGTCCTTCCCCATCAAGGGGAAAGAATGACATTGTCGGTCCGTCTAGGACCGGGTCTCCGGCTCCTCCCCCGACTCAATCGACTGGTCGGCCAACACTTGATCCCTTCGAGCAGCACGTCGGTTACGACCCAGAATACCCTGGCCTTGACATTCATGTTCTTTCTCCTATTCTAGAGGGTGAGACTCCTCGGACGGTGGAGAGTCAGCAAGAAACCGGTATATAACCTTTCCTCTTAAAGTTCAAAGAGTCATCGATTTCGGTAAGAGGTTATTGTATTCTAACGTTTGTCTCTCGTGTTTTTACATAGGCCGCTCTGATCCTAAGCCAACTCCAAGGAGTGATGACGCCAAGGAGGAGAGAAATAAGGCGAGTGGGGCTGTCCAAGTGGGAGAGACTCCCGGTCCTGATGCTCAAGTGATTGAGGTGCTTGACGAGGACAAGCCCGACACTTCGTCACCCGTCGAAGAAAGTTGTGAAGTTGAGATTACGGGCGCCTTAGGACACACTTCGAAAGTGAGCATAAAGGAGCAACTTGCGGAAGAGAAAAATAAAAAAGTTGAGATCAAGGTCGAGTCCCAAGTGGTCGAACTTGATGACCCACTGAATAGGCCTTTAAAGGTCATCCTTCCCGGTGGGATTAGGCCACAGGAAGTTCCTCCTCCTTCTTTAGACACCCCTTTATTAGTGAGCAAAACGTCCAAGAGAAAACGCATGGGGGAAGAATCATCTGAGAAGCCAAAGAAGGAGAAGAAGACAAAGAAGTAGTTATCCTGCTCGTTCAGCGAGAATCAGTCTGGATTATGTAATTATTTTTATTTATTTTCATAGTCGTTGTAGATAGACTTTTTGCCCCGAGTTTGGGAGAAGTTGTAGTAGGGCTTCATTTTGAATTAATGAATAAAACTTCGTTCTTTGTCTTTCAAATGACTTTTGTTGTTCAGTTCACTGTATAACTCGTAGTCGAAATCTGAAACCTTGTGAGCTACATAAGCCCTAGGTCACTTCCATATGACTCGAAGACTTTTCGAATCGCTTATACTCTGATCCGTACTCGGGGAACTCAGGACATTCCAGTCCACGCTCAGGGGACTTAGAGATTTTTCAGTCGTTTATACTCTAGTCCGCACTCTGGAAACTCAAAGTACTCTAGTCCGCACTCTGGGGACTTAGAGATTTTTCAGTCATTTATACTCTAGTCCGCACTCTGGGGACTCAGAGTACTCTAGTCCTCTGGGGACTTACAGATTTTTCGGTCGTTTATACTCTAGTCCGCACTCTGGGGACTCAGAGTACTCTAGTCCGCACTCTGGGGACTTAGTGATTCTTCAGTCGTTTATACTCTAGTCCGCACTCTGGGGACTCAGAGTACTCTAGTCCGCACTCTGGGGACTTAGAGATTCTTCAGTCGTTTATACTCTAGTCCGCACTCTGGGGACTTAGAGATTTATCATTCATTTATACTCTAGTCCGCACCCTCGGGACTCAGAGTACTCTAGTCCACACTCTGGGGACTTAGAGATTTTTCTAGTCTTGAATGCGCGTTCATATGCCAGACAGAATAATGCAATTTAAACTTCGTCACTGAAATGCACTATATGGAAACAACAATAGTTCATGGAAAAAACGGCTTCAAGCCTTTATTGATCATAACAAATAAAAATAGACTAAATTGCCTTATTACATGCTAACAACTAAAAACAACGAAAGGAACGTAAACTGGAAATAATTACAACTAAAAAGCAAAATAGTCGTGCTAAGTGTAATAACAGCACAGGTGTTCGCCATTCCATGCTCGGGGGAGTGTCGCGCCATCTACGGTCGCTAGCTTGAAAGTTCCTTCTCCAAGCTTCCGTTCGATGACATTTGGACCTTCCCATGTGGGATTCATATGTGATGGGGTCGGAAAGACTCGCTTCAATACAAGATTTCCCATATCGAAACTTCTTGGTCGGACTTTTTCATTATAATATCGAGGAATTCTGTTCCTATATGCGGCCGCACTCAAATCAGCTTCTTCACGATTTTCATCAACAAAGTCCAGTGACTCCAATAAGAGATTCTGATTCGTCTTGGGATCATAATAGGTTACCCGATGAGAAGGAACTTCAAGTTCGACGGGTATCACAGCTTCAGCGCCGTATGCCAAGGTTAATGGAGTATGGCCAGTCGCGGACTTGTGGGTGATTCTGTAAACCCAGAGCGCTATCGAAAGCTCATCCGCCCACTTGCCTCTAGCCTTTTCCAAGCGTTTCTTTAATATTGACTTGATTATTTTATTTACGGCTTCCACTTGTCCATTTGTTTTAGGGTGAGCGACCACTGAAAATCTTTTCTCAATGTGATATTTCTGGCAAAAATCTTTGAACTCCCTACTTTCAAATTGAGTTCCATTGTCCGTAATGATAGTTCGTGAGAGACCAAAACAGCATATAATGTTTCGTACGACGAAATTGATGACCTTTTTGGTGGTGATTGTGGCTAAAGGCTCGGCTTCCGCCCATTTGGTAAAATAATCAATTGCAACTATTGCATATTTTGCACCACCTTTAGAAATAGGTAAGGAACCGATTATATCGATCCCCCAAATTGCAAATGGCCAAGGAATAACCATTTGCGTGAGTTCCGTTGGCGGAGCTCTTGGGATTTTTGCAAACTTTTGACATTTGTCGCACTTTCTCGCATAGTCTGCAGCATCCCGATTTATAGTTGGCCAGTAATATCCATAGCGGGGGATCTTTTTTGCAAGTGTTTGCCCCCTAGTATGTTCGCTACATTCTCCTTCGTGCACTTCCATCAAAACTCGTTTTACCTCATCATGGGAGATGCACCAGAGTAGGGGAATCGAAAACCCCCTCCGATACATTATTCCATCTTGCATTATGTATCTTGAAGCTTTACGAAGGACTTGTCGTCTCTCGTTCTTTTTATCGGGCAAGGTTCCATGTAGTATGTATTGTTTGAATGGGGTCATCCACGACTCCTTTTCAATTTCAGTTTCTAGAACAAAATCTATCTCCATTTCGTCTACACTTGGAAATTGCAAAACTTGGACGGGAACCAAGCCCATTTGCTGTGCAACGCCTGTACTTGCGAACTTTTCCAATGAATCGGCCTCCTTGTTTTGCTCGCGTGGGACATGGGAAATATTGTAGTATTGAAGGTCTGCTAACAGTTCTTAAACTCGTGCAAGGTATGGGGCGAGTCTCTGCCCCTTTGCTTGATAGTCTCCACGAACTTGGTACACTACCAATTGTGAGTCGCAAAAGATTTCAATTGATTTTATTCCGAGTTCCCTGCTAAGCTTCAGTCTAGTAATCAACGCTTCATACTCAGCTTTGTTGTTTGTGGCTGGGAAATTGAGTTTCAAAGCGTAACAAATTGATCGGTTTTCGAGAGTCACAATAATTATACCAGCCCCAGAACAACGGTTGTTGGATGCTCCATCAGTGTACAATTTCCATCGAATAGGCGAAATAACATCATAATCGTTTGATTCATCTGACACGGTGAATTCAGCAATGAAGTCTGTTGGTGCTTGCCCTTGTATGACCCTTCGCGGCAGGTAGGTAATATCGAACTGACTTAACTCGATATTCCATTTTAACATCCTTTCAGAAGTTTCCGGTCGCTGGAGTACCTGTCGTAAGGGTTGATCGGTATAAACACTGATCGAGTGTGCCTGGAAGTACGGACGTAGCTTGCATGATGCGATCACCAAGCAGTAGGCCAATTTCTCAATTTTGGGATAATTTCTTTCTGCCCCCATTAGACGTTTACTGACGTAGTATAAGGGCTTTTGAACTCGGTCCTCCTCGCGGAACAAAGCCATACTGATAGCATGTTGGGATACAGCCAAGTATCATACAACATTTCATGGTCTACAGGCTTCGACAGCACCAGGGGACTTTCCAGATGCCTTACCAAATCTCGGAATGCGTCTTCGCAATCGGGCATCCATTCAAAATTTCTCTTTCCCTTCTTGATTACATCGAAGAATGGAATACACTTATCTGTGGCCTTGGATATGAATCGACTCAACGCAACTACTTTCCCATTCAAGCTTTGTACTTGCTTTATAGTTCTCCTACTTATCTGTGGCCTCGGACAGCTTGAATCTTCTCTGGGTTAGCTTCGATTCCTCGTGCATTAACAATGAAACCCAAAAACTTTCCCGATGCAACACCAAAGGAACACTTTAGTGGGTTGATTTTCATTCCATAATTCCTGAGTATATCAAACATATCTGCCAAGTCTCGAATGTGGTCGTTTGACTGTTGTGACTTCACGAGCATGTCATCCACATAGACTACCATTGTTCTACCAATTTGGTCTTTAAACATCCGATTCACCAAGCGTTGATAAGTCGCCACTGCGTTTTTCAGCCCAAGAGGCATCACTACATAACAGTACAGTCCAACATCTGTGACGAAACCGGTGTGTTCTTGATCTGGAATGTGCATCGGGATCTGATTGTATCCTGAGTACGCATCCATAAATGATAATAACTCATGCCCCGCCGTTGGATCGACCAACTGATCAATTCTGGGTAATGGGAAACTATCCTTAGGGCATGCTTTGTTTAAATCCGAGTAATCAACACAAGTTCTCCATTTCTCATTCGCTTTTTTCACTAGTATAGGGTTAGAGACCCATTCTGGGTAGAGGGCGTCGCGGACGAACCCATTGGCTTTGAGTTTGTCCACTTCCTCTTTGAGAGCCACGGACCTCTCCGAGTCCATGCCTCTCCTTTTCTGCTTTACTGGAACGTACTTTAGGTCTATGTTCAACATATGACTCGCAATAGCGGGAGAAATCCCGCACATATCAGAATGTGTCCAAGCGAAAACATCCAGATTCGCTCGAAGGAAATCAGTGAGATCCTCGGTCATCGAGGGGCTGAGTTGTGACCCAATCTTAAGTACTCGCGACAGATTGTCTCGGCTGACTGAAATGTCAATCGTCAGTTCAGCCGGCACTGCCTTTTCTTCCCTGGGTTCCTCATCATCATCTCTCGGATCTATGTCTTTACAGATCCGATCATGTTGCCCGAGCCAGGGCTCAGGCATTACTTGTCAATTTTCAACAACTCGGTTGCGGACAAAGCTGTCCGCAACCCTTCCTTTCTCTCTCCGCTGGGCCTCTCTCAGCTCAGCCACATAACATGCACGACCGGTCGCCTGGTCGCCATGCACAACACCTACTCCTTTGTTTGTTGGAAATTTCAAAGTCAAACACCATGGGGCCAATGTTGCCCTAAACTCAGCCAGGGCCGGTCGACCCAGAAACACATTGTATAGAGAATCTACATCCAAAACTATGAAAGGTAGGATTCGCACCCTCCTACGCTCACCTTGTCCCAGTTCAACTGGCAACTCAACATACCCCACTACATCAGTCGCCGCGCCATTAAAGCCATGGATACGAGCTTTGGATGGCTTTAAATCCTTCGTCTCCATCTTCATCCGGTCATATGCTTTTTTGAAGATGATATTAACAGAACTTCCACAATCAATCAAAATTCTTTTCACAAATGCCGGCCCGATTGTCGCAGATATGACCATCGGGTCAACGGTAGGAGCTTCCACCTGATCAGCATCTCTACTCCTGAATACTATATCATCTGTCATCATGCGCTGCTGTTTAGCGGGGGTCCCATCCTCCACATTTGAAAAACACTCAAAATCTGCATGCCTCAAGGAGTTAGCATACCGCTCCATTTCTTGCCAGTTCTTATCTGCAAGGTGAGGTCCGCCTACTATCGTGTTTATGGCCAGTCTGCCCATGGTCCAAGCAGGCTCCTCAGGGTGACGTGGGGCTGGTGCGTGACCGGGATTGGACGTTCCCTGTCCACCCTCTTGAGGATTCTTTACAAACTCCTATAACTTTTTATGTCTAATCAACTTTTCTATAGCGTCATGTAGGTTCCTACACTCCTCAGTATTGTGCCCGTAAGTCTCATGGAAGCGACAATACTTCCCAGTCCGATTTTGCTCTTCAGTAGACTCTTTTGGGCGTGGCTTTCGATATTGGAAAGTATTACAAGTTGAGAGGTAAATATTTTCCAGAGATGAATTCAGAGGAGTGTACTCGTTGTAGGTTGGGATCCTTGGTTTCCACTTTCCAACTTCCTTTTTCTTTTCGGGATTTCCCCCACCGGATCCTTTAGATTGTTCAGGCTTGTTCTGAACATTGACTTGTACCTTTACAGAGTTGTCACCGTATTGTTTTACATCGATGTTACTCTGCACGGCCTCCTTGCCACACACCGGTGCATTATCTCACCTTGTCCACCTAGCTTCCTCTCTTCGTATGAACTGATGAGCCTTTGAATAAAAATGCTCTTGCATAGTCGGGGCTTTCTTGCCAACCAGTCTCCAAACTCTGAATCCGGATCCACTCCTCTCATCACAGCCATTAAAATGGCATGGTCGTTGGGGTTGCTAAATTCAGTTGTGGCAACATGAAATCTCTATAAGTACTCTTTCAACGACCCCCTTGGAGTCTGAATCACACTGGACAAGGACATCACATCCTTGGGACGAGTTGCATGAATCCTGAATTGTTCCACAAATTTCGTCGCTAACTCATCAAAGCTGGAGATAGTTCGCGGAGGAAGTCGGGTGAACCACATGGTGGCGACTCCGGATAAAGTTATTGGAAAACATCTGCACTTGGTCGCATCGTTCGCTCTAGCCGAGTCCATCATCCATTCATACCTCATCACATGCTATCAGGGATCAGTCTTTCCTTCATAGGCCAGAATAGTCGGCATGTTAAACTTCCTGCGGTACTCGGACTGTAAGATAACATCTGTAAATGGAGTATGACTCTTGGATACCCCCCAATCATCATTTGATAAGCTTTGATTCTCTTTCATCAACTGTCTGACCATAGCTGACAGTCTGGGGTTTGTATGGAAGATGGCAAGTTGGTGTCTGTCCTGTGAGACCGTTCTGGTCGGTGTCTTCTCCATTGGCGATCTACCAAGTGTGTATCCTGGAGACCAGCAGCATTAAGACCTTGGTGTGCCGGCTGTCTGGCTTCCACTCGCACTCCAGATCCTAAGTTTCCCGTTCCAGCCCGAGTGTGATTTTCTTGGTGTAAGTGAGGAGCTATTGCTCCAGGTAGAGAACCCGGACCATCCCTGGTTGATCGATCAGCAGCACCTGTCTGTGTTGTTTCTGTTCTACGACGTCTACACCTAGGAGGTTCATCAGACGAAGCGGAGCTGTCAGATGAGGAATAAGGAGTGGGGCTTCCTCTAGCATTCTGATGATGTTGTTGAGTAAGCTGAGTCATAAGGTTAGCGTTGGCTTGGATCTGTTCGCTGAGTTGTCTCTTGCTTTCCATGAGTTCTCTCATTAGCTCGTTGAACTCTGTTTTGGTGACAACTTCCATTTGGTTTTGGGTGGTGGTTCCTGCACCCAGATTTGCTTGTTGATTGCTAGGTCCTATTTGTTGTACGCTAGCAGTCTCGTTGACGTCCGCGTTATGAGAGGCTGATCGTGTACGTGGTCTTCCCATAGTAGAGCTTTTGATAAGAACTCTGAGTAGAATCAACGGACGTCCTGTGAATTACTTGGATCTCCTTCGGGGGATTTATTCAATCCAATAGCTACAAAGCAGATCCTAGCGGCCTGAGAATTCTACTCTCAGTGAAAGCACCAAAATGTTAGCACCAAAATTGGTCATTAACACCCTTGAGAAAGATTGTGTAGAGAGAGTAATGAAGAAAGTAAATTAAAACAGAGAACTGTATGCTAAATTAAGTGCAAAAACAAGAACACCGGATTTATAATGGTTCAGCGTAATTGCCTACGTCCACTTTAAGTTTTGATCTTTATTGCTTTCTCCAATGATTAAATACAGATACAATAGTACTATAAAGACTCGAATACAAGTGCAGTAAAATAGAATAAGTCTGGAATGCAACAGAGTCTCCCCAGTGTTCTCCCAAAAAAGGTCCATTTCACTATGCCCCTGCCCCTCTATTTATAGACGAAGATGGGTTGGACTTCCCTCATGGGCCTAGGAGTAAGATGCCTCGGCCCGTAGTAAGTGACTTATGTACGCCGAGCCAAAATTTCCGAATGGTAGTTGCCGAACCACATATCCGGGCCAAACAACATTCGTATGCCGATCGAGGAAGATATGCCGAACGGTATCTGCATGTCGATCGGGACAGTGTGCTAAGTGAAGAGTGTAGGCCGAACGAGACCTATGCCAAACGAGACTTGATGCCGGTCGAGGGGAGATGCCGAACGACCTTGCTATGCCGAGCGAGGTGAAATGCCGAACGACCTTGCTATGCCGAACGGGGTGAAATGCCGAACGACCTTGCTATGCCGAATGACCCTTCTATGCCGAAAAAGGATATGCCGAGCGAGGCTAGATGCCGAGCGAGGCTTGGATGCCGAGTGAGGCTATATGCCGAGCGAGGCTTGGATGCCGAGTGAGGCTTTATGCCGAGCGAGGCCATATGCCGAGCGAGGCTATGATGCCGAACAAGGCTAGATGCCGAGCGGCCTCTTAATGCCGAACGGTGCTCTATGCCGAGCGACCTTTTTACGCCGAGCCTCTTGTTACTTGGTCAAGCCACCGGGTAACACCCATGTACCGAAGACAACCAAGCAGGTACGGAGCCCAAGTCGTAAGATTACCGTCCTAAGTTGATTTAACTCTAGGACCATCTACAAGTGAATTCTCTTCTTCAACCTGACCAAGAGAGGGAAGAGAACTTTTGAATGAACTAACAAATGCGTTGATGCAATTCCAACTCTGATAGATCGCTTAAAGAGGCCTCCCATTTTACCTGAGCCATTGGATCGTGAAGATTTGTACATCAATTGGGTCATGTCAACACACGTCATAAGCGTCGTAATGATATGTGAGAGAAACGAATCCAAAGACCAGTATATGATGAAAGCGAGCTATTGACAAGCTCACCTCGTTAACGTCTATATCGACTAGCCGTTACGATAGGTCAACCTTAGATGTCTGGAAGGTTACTCAAATGGAATATCAAGCTAAGCCAATTTGATTTCACTTATCTCCCTCAGAGAGCTATCCATGGTCGAACATTAGCATACTTCATATCTGAATTCACTGCATCAGACGATTATTCGAAGGACAGTGGAGAACTATCTAACCAATGAAGAACATACATAGATGGAATTTCCGATAATCGGCCTTTTAACGTCGAAGTTGCGTTAATGACTACTGAGGAACGATCGATCTGCTACGCCCTCAAACTCAACTTCCCTGCAACAAATAACGAAGCTAAGTATGAAGCCTTGGCACTCTGACTTTCAAGAAAACTAGGAGTGGAAACTTTACATGTCTTATGTGATTACTGGTTAGTAGTATGCCAAGTCAGGAAAGATTATCTGATTGAGGGGCAACGTCTTGCTTCTTATCTCAGCCGGGTCCAAGAGCTACTAGCCGACTTCAAGTATTACACCATTACACACATCCTCGGAGAACAAAATGGAAAAGCTAAGTCACTGGCCAATCTAGCCAGTTTCGGGGATACACGACATATAGACTTTGTCCTAGTTGAAATACTTATTATCCCAAGCATTGACAGATGAAGATCGACTAGATCCTAAAGACAGAGCCAAAAAGGGAGTCACGGATGACTCCTATCACAGATTATCTACAACAAGGCATCCCTCTTATATAGAGGAATGAGAAATGGCATATCCTTCGCGAAGCTGTCCCATGAGTTAACGCTTGTACATTTTGTGTCCATTAGTGACCGGCCATCAACTTCGTATCCATCGATGTGAAGCCCATAGATACGAAAGTCACTACATGACCAAATTTAAGCCACTCAACTCCATCGATACGAAGCATTCCTAGGGACTATCCATTTTTTGGTCAGTAGCCATCGATACGAAGCATACATTCCAATATCTCAGATTGATCCAGGAGAGGATCGATACGAAGGAAGGAATTAAAAGAACCATCAAACGTTGTTACAGCTTGGATTTCACATCGATCCAAGAGAGGATCGATACGAAACTCGATACAAAAAAAATAACAACGACCTGTGAACGTCCAAACATTGACGGGAGTCAGGCTAACATACATGCATTAACGATGGACTAACATTCAATTTTCAAAATTCACAGGAGTTGGGTGCTCACCTGATGACAATTACAACAATGAATAACAAATCGCTAGCACTCGACACTCAGTTACAACAATGCACTGCATAATCATTGGCAGTCAACAAATCAGCATTTATATTACTGGAAAACAATCGAAGGTTACATCTTTTGACGAAAAAATAGCAACTACTTAGCGAATCGGATAGAACTTATTCAGAATGAAAGATGTAGCTTTTCAAAGCATGTCATGTTCACACAAGATGTACTTTGGGGGGCAAAGGTTATCCCGCCTTTTGGCAAGGCCATGACACCAAGAACTTGACTAGAAACCAAGGACAGTTCACCCTGGAGATCGGTTATACGCAGGCTCACTATGGATAACGATGAATTTTGTCCGAGTCCGGATCGGGCTACAGTTGATATGACGTGACAAGCAAAGCTATAAAAGCCAACGTTCCAAATTTCAAGTCGATTGGAGTTCGTATGCTCGAGATATGATCGATGCAAATCAAAAGGGATCAACCTCACTTCGTATCCATCATGTTCGTATCGATCAACGGTGGTCTTCTTCGTATCCAATGTGGTCGTATCGGTCCGAGTAACCATACTTCGTATCCATCGTCGCCAACTAGCTTGTATCCACCAAAGGTATGGCTTTGTTTGTATCCATCCAATCCTGAGAATGTAGTTCGTATCCATCTGTCAGCCTTGTTCATATCCATGAAAAACCCTGTTTCGTATCCATCACCTTGCATCTTATTCGTACGATCGAGTATGCACTCCACTCCCATCATCTAAGGTTACTTCATATCGATCAACACGCATAGGATCGATACGAAGTACACCACTGGTGTCGATACAGAAATGGACACGAATGAAGTCACTTTGGTGGATACGAACCAACGATGCGTACAAAGGTTGAAGTTGATGGATGCGAATGAAGGGATATGAATGGACACGAATGGAGTTCAAAAAGGATGAAGGCTCGGTCAACACGGCAAGAAATGTGGATCCACCCCAGTTTATCGCTCAACGTCAACAAGCAAGCACGTGTCTTTGATCGACACGAAGGAGATGGAGGCGCAGGTATCGATACGAACTCGTATCCATGTTGGAGAGCCTAATTCGTATCGATCATAACTCATAATCTACAAGTCCAAATGCCATGAAATTTTCACAGGAGCTTACGTACAACTCAAAGAACGTTCATGCCAAATTTCGACTCGATTGGACCAAATTTTGATCGATACGAAATTCGTTCGTATCGATCACGGACCAAGTGCAAATCACGTGGGTTCGATCGCGTGGGCACACCCACGTGCCAGAAGAGGTCTCCCGAGATCCGAGCGAGATATTTGCAGCCTACGCCTATAAATAACACCCCAGAGCCAACAGAAAAAGGGACTTTTGGCCTCTCTATGCCGATATTCTGCCGAAATAATTGTCAAACTTCAGTTATACTGTTGTAATCTTTTGTAAACAATGAGTGAAATTCAATAAACATAAATCATTTCATAGTGGACGTAGGCAATTCGCCAAACCACTCTAAATTCGTGTGTTTTTGTGCATTTTCTTATCTGTTTATTGATGTATTTGTTAGATCTGCTTCATTTTACATTTACTTTCTTCATTTTATCTCTTCAAACACATCCGGAGAGTGTTGTGCCCAATTTTGGTACAAACACTACCTTACGATAGCAGAACCACTTTTATATAAAATCCTGTGATATTATAATAGTGTCTAAGTATAAATACTTATTAAAATAGCTGAAATGCTTGCATCCCACATTTCAACATATTTGGGCACAATCAAAACCGTACGGCGCTTATTGAAGAATGGATTCCATACAATGACTAGGCACTAGGGTACCACCTATCAAGGTACATGTCTAGAAATGTACCGAGATCGAACCTATCGTTCCCTGCCAACACAAGACTGGCCTACCCCTTAATGGATAGTACCGAATATGTCATCACCTCGGTTTCTTTGCAACCCTTTTGAGATCTCATGCACAACCAATCCATAAATATGTAGATGTAGGGTATCTAGAAAGGTGACAGCATACCCTAATGGGTGCGACCCACTTAGCCTTGCTGCATCTTCCCTGATTTTCAGTCATTCCCGGCTGATGAGGCTTGAGGCTACGTTTTACCTTAAGAATAGCATTCATACTTGGAATACTAACACTACCTTCCAAGCAAGCAATGCAATGATAGCATTCATCCATACAAGTTGCTCTGGGTCCGAACAAATCGAATCTCCAAAATCACCATCTTCATTATCTTCATGGTATTACAATTCGCAATGCTCAAATCAAATCGAAGTGGTTTTCGGATAATTAAATCTGATCCCGGTCTCTTCGAACCGATCAACGAATTTAGCCAGATTTGATAGTCGGTTATTTAACTATCAAATTACACACATAAATAGTCACCATGCCATATTATACTTTCAAAACATTTATTTCAAAATATCTTTACAGAGGTATATATTCAAATCTCTTCCAGTATTTCAATATTTGAAAAAGATTTCAAATACTTAAATCCATAGCAGGATATTTCAACCCATATCAACACTTAGAAATATTTCCCAATTAAAACTTATAATTCATTACCTAGAAAAATATATCTATATAAATCATTTTGTTGCTAAAATATCTCCAAACCTTTAATTCCAATACTTAGGAAAAATTTATAAGTCTATTTCCGAAAATCATTCCAATATCCAAACTTAGGAAATATTCAGTACTTATCTCATAAATCTCCGGAATTTTTATTAATTCCCTTACAATCTTCCAAAATTATCGATTATACTTATTTATAATCTAACTAACAATTTATAACTTCTTTATTGAATTCAGATTCATTTTTGAAGTTCCCGTATCTAAACGATTTGGAAATTTCCTTTTCTCGAATTTTCTTAAGTTCCCGAATCCCATTATAAGATTTTCTCTTATAAAATCACATTTGTTAAATAAAACCTGGTTCAAAATATCAAGAGCATTTATAAATGAATTGAAATCACTTACCTTTAAACTATATATGAGTGTGTGTATATATATATATAAAATAAATTTCAAAGACATGGTTAAATAATTATTTAAAATATCAAAGCACTTTTAAAATAAAAGTCAATAGCTAATCCCAATTCATTTATTAAATTTCGAATCGATTTACAAATCTTGTTTATAAATTTAGAATTCTTCTCAACTAATTTAAATATTTAAATAACTAACTTTCCGAAATATTTTAATCCAATTAATAGTTTTTAAAACTACATAGTTTAATAAATAAAAATTCTTTTCTAAAAACAAACCTTAACTTCTTGTGAAACCATTTTTAAAATTTAACATACCCATTTTTTTATACGTATAAATCTCTCTCGATTTATCACAAATCGATTTATATTTCCTATTTCATAACTATTCCCAAATTCCAAAATAGAATTTACTATTTCTTTTTAAACCAATTTTCATATCTAAATTTTTAATTCACACCGTGAATTTATATTTCTAATTTATCAAATGATAATCAGTTCATTTTATTTATAAACATCGTTTATAAATTTACAAACTCATTCGAGTTCTACTTGTTTTATAAAATATTCTCATTTATAAAATTTCATTTTATAAATCCATCCCTTTATAAATCCTATATATTTTCTAAACTATTTTAAACCTCAATTTCAACTCCTTTTCCATATTTTCAGAAATATCAGTTAAATTTCGTTATACAAATACTTTATCCATCAGTTTCAAATCTCCACTTAAAATTCTTTAGGAAATAGTTAAGTAAAAATCCAAAATCAAGTCATTTATTTTATACAATCAATTTCTTTTAGATAATCCTAGATATCACCGAAAACACTTATTCTTTAAAAAATCATTTTTAAATTTCCTTTTTAAACTCAAATATCACTTGTAGTATTTCAAAAATCAATCTTTTATGGAATTCAAATTCATCCCTTTATAAATAAATCCAAAATTCAATATGATTATTTTCATTTCCAAAATCGCCTTTGAATTCCCTTTTTAAATTCAAAAATATTATTTATGGCATTAATAATACCAAAGTTAAGGCCAGTGCTACCATAGCATCCAATAAATTCAAATCACATCC
Source organism: Allium fistulosum (assembly GCA_030737815.1). Lineage (NCBI taxonomy): Eukaryota > Viridiplantae > Streptophyta > Magnoliopsida > Asparagales > Amaryllidaceae > Allium > Allium fistulosum. Next base: position 1,169,815,354 of record CM060905.1, on the reverse strand, counting down.
TAATCTATAACAAATTATTCAAAACACATCATATATCACTATATATGAAATTTAAATCAATAATTTTGAGGAATCCAGTTGGATCCCTCCAACTTGTTTCCCTGCAACTACAGATGTCATACAATCACAAAAAGGGTCATCCACTATTATGCGGGGCACAAAGTGTCTCATTCACTCCAATAGGCGGGAATATATATCCAACTACTAATATATATATACTACTATATATAATATAACATCCAACTGATAATAATTTATCAATCCACCTAATCAACCAATAAATAATTTTAACTATTTAAAATAAAACCAATTATCCAAGATGAGTGAGATTTACTCACCTTTGTTTTAGTTTCCGTTCCTGCGTTCTGGTTCTGACTAAATTCGGACAGCGTTCGAATAAAAAGGGTCATCCGCTATTATGCGGGGCACAAAGTGTCTCATTCGCTCCAATAGGCGGGAATATGTATCCAACTACTAATATATATACTACTATATATAATATAACATCCAACTAATAATAATTTATCAATTCACCGAATCAACCAATAAATAATTTTAACTATTTAAAATAAAACCAATTATTCAAGATGAGTGAGATTTACTCACCTTTGTTTCAGTTTCCGTTCCTGCGTTCTGGTTCCGACTAAATTCGGACATCGTTCGAATTTAGCTGAAAATTCAGCAAGCTCTAATTTCAGTCAATCCAATTGCATGTTGAAGATTTCATCAATACGAATCCAATGCAACTTGTTTCGTTTGATTGGACCTCGTATAACAACGTTACATGATTTAAAAAGTTACACGAATTAAAATATAATTAGCATAATTTAATTAAATCTTTAAACTATAATTAACCTTTACATTTCCAGCCCAGCCCGTTACCATCTTTCTTCCCCAAACGATCAATACTGTGCACGACATTACAGTGCACACTCGTGCACCGTGCACCTCGCTCCCCTCGACAATCCTTCAAAACGACCTCGCCATCGAATTCCACTCGTCAATCTCCACCTACTCGACACTTCGTTACCCGCTCCGAGCCACTATACAAAATCGCGGCAGCATCCCCCATCCGCTCAACACTGTAGCGACGTGATCCCTTATACGGCATCGAGTTTCACCCAAACTTGGTCAAAGATGCTATTCCATACGCTAAACCCAAAACTAACCACTATATCGCAAAACGATGACCATAACTCGAGATAATCCAAACCCTAGCTCCACTGCTTTCCACTATCGAACGCCTGACAACATCACACCCAACATAAGACATCTCAGGTCGAAGCTCTTGTTAAAATAAGAAATTTAAAGCTTGTTTCAGATTTTATTGTTTTGTATTCAAGTGATTTTGATTTTTTTCAAAGTTTCAATTTTTTTTCAATCACTGCGAAGCCAAGTTTAAATAAGGGGGAAAAATATGAAAGTCAACAGGTACGTGCGGCTGTAGGCTGGCTGATGAGATGTACCTCCTGGCGTTTATAATGTTATACCCCAATTTCGAACGAAATGGAATAAGTTTCGAGACCTAATTCGATCGTATGCAGAATATAGCTTTTTGAACCCAACAAAAATATTAAATTTCTTATATTAATTTCAACGCGTTTCTATCCCGTACGACCAAACGATACGGCTGATCGCTACGAAATTTGACAGCGTATTATAATTCATTATTACAGACCCAATGACACTAGTTTCATCGAAATCCGAGACTGTGCCCCGGAAGGCTATTTTTATATGTTAGTTAAAACGAGATATTATAAAAATTAGCTAAATCACGTTTGAATCAATTTTAAAAGTTTTTATTATTTTCTTCTTATTAATAGAATTTAATAAGCCCTTAAAATAAATTTATATCCAACTTAATACCCAAGATTCCATTATTTAACCAATTTCTGTTATTAAATTTAGCAATTAAATTATCCAATAAACCACTATATTTGAAATTAAAGTTATTTAACATATAAAATTAACTTTTCAATATTTAAAATTAATTAAACATTCCAATTTAAAACACCCAAAATTCTGGGTCGTTGCATCTTATACTTGGTACTAAATTCCAAAGACGGAATCCGTACTATCCGTGAGAATTTAAAAAGCGATCTCACCATTATTCGATGGATAATACAGAATTAGTATAATTTCCACGATCCTTTTTAGCCAATAATGTTTTCCAATATGAGATTTAAATAAATGATTTGGAAATGTTTTCCTAAAAATGTGAAATGATTTGGAATTATTCCAAGATTCAAAAAGGTTTAATTAACCAAAAAGATTTGATAAATGAGGCTAAATGATTCCATATAGTGTTAACATCTTTTTAATCGATGATTGGTTTGCTGTAACCGGGGTCGGATTTGGGTAATTCCTATCCGAAAACCACTTCGAACCAATATTTACATTCAGAAGTAAAGTCCTAAAGAAGATGATGATTTTTGAAGATGGGGATCTTCCTGATGAAAGGCTGCTTGCCACTAGTCCCTCTGGGTGAAATTTACCATATCATATATTTTTTGTGGCAGTAGCGCTCTGTTATGAAAATCTTCGATTACAAGGACTAATCGCTACTAATCCTAGGGATAATTCCCGACAGGATATGGTAGGAGGAATGCTTTCGGTTTCATTCAGTCCTAAAATGAACTTGTATGGACAAATGTCTGACATTGCATATCTAAGATCAAAACGTTGACTTTTATAAATGTACATCTGTTTGGTGGTAGAGAAGGCAACTTCTCTTAGCTTAACACCCTTCTCCGAGACGTACGAGCTCATAGGTTATATGTTTGTGAAAGTCAATAGTGATTGAAGGAATGGAAATGTGGCATTCAATGTGGAACCTGATATGATCAAAGCGTGGTTTTGCGAAAAGAAAAACGTGGTTTTGTGGAACGTAACCTCACGAGCCTCACATCCCAGGAACGACATGGGATACTATGTGGTCTGAAGGACATATTTTAGGTTATTATTGGGGGAAGATATCCCCCTATGCACTTGTTGCTTTATTATTTGAATGGACAGATATTGGAGGCTAATGGAGACCGTGTAAAGCCTAGCCGAGTAATACTCTGTTCCATAGTAGTATAACTGCGTAGTTCGGACGCTGACGGAGATCGTGTAAAGCCATGCGAAAACTATATGTTATGCATGGAATTTGAGTCTGAATGATCACTAGTTCCCTATCATGTTGGAAATCCAATTCCAATACGTTGCCTTTACGGTTTTGATTGTAGAGTCTACTTTTAAAAAGTAGCTAGTAAGCCGTCAAATTTAATCAATGTAACAATTTCGGCTATCTCGATATATTATTTGAAAAGTGTTTTCAAAGGAATGTCATTAAAGATAATATCAAATTATTTTGGTATAAAAGTGTTTTGGTTATCATAAGGTAAAAACCCGTTCATATATATGTGTAGGCGTAGCCTTATGAAATACCCTTCTTTTCAAAGGTTCTAAACCGATATTAATTTATATATCGAGTATCTCATGCTCGTTTATCAAGCCCGATTTGGGTATTTTTAATACTCGGCTCAGATCCGAGTAGTTTCAGGTTTAGTTGAAGACGCTTGGAGTTTCCAGAGGAGAGCTGGAGATCTTCATCTACGTATGGATGTATTCTATTATCCACTGCATGAATTGCGTTTGTTTTTATTTTTCAGCATTTGTAAGGATGGAGGGTTTATCACTGTCAAGGCTGAATCTAGGTTAGACTCTAATATTGTATTTAAAATTTTCCGCTGTAAAGATTATTGTTGAAATAATATATGTTATTATTCATGTGAGATTCTATTCTATCTTTATTTTCTTTTTCCCTAACAATCAGGGTTTTTGGCACTTGGATTTGCGGCATGTGAATACCGAGGATGTATTAGTGTTGATTTTCGAGGGTCGAAAATCCTAGTCCGTTACATCAGAGTACATTAACAAATCACAATCATCAGCTTGGACAATTATAACAACCCGTCCTCACAAATTTTGATGATTTCAACAACAAAGCAGTGGAAAATAAACATATACATGAATACGACTTGAAGACCTCCAACTCATCTCTTGAGCTCTAATGCATCCAAAGCAATCTGTAAATATGCTCGGTTTGACCCGAGCATTATAAAAGTAACACCCAAGTCAGTCTGGAAAACCAGTGTTAGAAAACACACCTAACTGGAATTTAAAGTTATAATAACAGCCCTTTGAAATCAAAGGTATCTCGTAACCACGCCGCACATAAACACAGACGGGTTTTTACCTTACGATAACCAAACCATTTCATATGAAATTCTCTGATATTATGGTAGTATCTAAGATGCAAATACTTATTAATCTTAGCTGAAATTGTTACATTAATTAAATTCCATCATAATAGGCATGCAACTAATACCATAAAGGCAAGTATTGGAGAATGGATTCCTTACAACGACAGGGCTACTGGGGTACTGCCCGTCACGGGGCATCTCTAGATAAAATAACACCGAGGACCTCACCAGGATTCCCTGCCAACATAGAACCGGCCTACCCCTTACTGGATAGTACCGAATATGAACACCCCTCCGTTAATGGGTCCCTAAGCATACAAATAAGAGATGATACCGACTCTAGATAAGGATGATCATACCCTACTTAGGAGCGACCCACTTAGTCCTGCTGCACTTCCCACTTGGAATGCTAACACTGCCCTTCAGGCAACAATGCAATACCAACATTCATCCATATAAGTTCGTTCTGGGACTGAATGAAACACTTGAGGGCTCCGTCTTCAATTCCAACATTTTCAAGATGTCACCACTTCGAAACGCTTGAGTTGGATCGAAGTGGTTTTCGGATAACATACCCGATCCCGGTCTCTTTGAAACAATACTTGATAATTTCTGGTAAACTCAACCTCGGTTCTTTAGGAAATAAACAGTCAATGATAAGAGCGAAGATCATCTCCTAACCGTTAGTGGACGGATTTAGTTATTATTGTCCTAGGAGAACGAAATGATATTTATACACATAGTACAGTGTCATCGGAGATGATTATGCCATATAACTCATGTGTTTCTCCTAGATATTTCCAAAGTTACTTTTTCGGTCCAAATTCGATAGTCGGTTATTTAACTATTGAATAACAAACATTCAATCAAGGATTTAATTTCGTAGGGAAAACCAACATTTGTTAGGCACATAAGTAACCACTAGCCTCTTTTAATAAATCTTTACTTAACAAAAATCACTTTGTAAATATTTGTACGAAAATACTTTTACTAGGATTCATTCACAAACCCTTATATTTTCAATACTTGAAAAATATCCATATACTTATCCCAAAAGTATAAGTATATTCACCAACACTGAGGGAGATTCTCTTTTTATACAATTTTAAGTCATTTAAAAACTCCATTATAAATTTTTAAAACCATTTACAAACTATTTTATAAATCTCAGGAACCATTTATAAAACTCTTTTTATAAGTCTATAAACCCATTTCTAATTTCTTTTATAAATATAAAACCATTTATAAAACTCTTTTACCTTGTAAAACCTTCCTTTAAGCCATTAACCATTTTATAAAACTTCCCTTATAAAACCCAAGACCGTTATAAACTCTTCTTATAAATCTCGAACATTTATATATAAATTCTAATCATTTTTTAAAACATTATTAAATAATAATAAACAGTATAAATAAATAGTAATTAATTTCAAAGCATATTAAAGATAATATTTAATCATTTCAAAACATTTTTAATGAAACAAAAATAAATTATCTTAAACATTATTATAAATAATAATAATTAATTTCCAAAACATTATAGATAAATAATTATAATTAATCTCAACCCATATTAATAATCCTAACTTCTCAAAATATTAAAATATTGATAAATAACTCTAAAACAATATTAACATAAATAAACAAATTTAGAAAACATAAATATATTTCCTTTATTCATATGTGCATATAGAAAAATTATCTAATATATCAGGAAATGGCGACATCTTCTTCTGAACGACGATTTATTTTTGCCTTCCCCTTCTAAGTCTCCTCCTTCCCAACGTCTATCTGCCCATCCCTCTTTCTGCATCGCCTCAACCTTAATATCCTCGCCCTCTCGTCTATGGCAAAGAATCGGAAAGGAAAATCGAGATTCCAATCCTCCATCGCTAATCGATCAATTACTAGATCTGGTCGTGTGTACAAATGCTTTTCTCTCTATGTTTCTACGGCTTCTGGATCTGGTTTTTCGCATCTATCTGCCTGCGATGGTCTTGCTGACTCAACTGAGTTGCCGAGTTCGATGGAAGCCCTTGCTTCTATTTGTCAACATCTCCCACCATCTTTAGGTCTGATTTTAGGTATCTCGAATCCCTCTTCATCCTCTGCCATCGCTTTTATCCTACATAATACTGACGCAGCAAGGAATGGTGAAGTCCTGGATGATGCTAGTTGTGATGCCTTGCGTAATGATGTTTGTGATAATCTCATTGCTGATTTTAATTTGAAATCTGCATAAATTGAAATTTTAGAAGATGCAGATGTTTGTAATGAAGTGAATACATCTGTGTATGCTCCTTCTAAGGTTATAGCTAATCACAAATATGCTTCAAATTTTGTTGGACTGAAACCCGTTTCTGTAGGTTTAAATTTTCGATCTACTGATACAATTTGCTTAGAGATAGATAGCTCGAGAATGGAATAAATAATGTGGGTAACAAAGAATCAGTTTATGCCCGAAATTGTTCTAATATATCACCTGCTCATCAACAACAGTTTCCTCTAGAAGTAACTGCCAATATGAATATAGCTGATACTCCATCTTAGGATAGTATTCCTCCTTCAATAGCTCACCAGAGTTGAAATCAGGCTTAAAATGGTCCTCTTTATTCTCTACATTACCAAAAAATACGGGTGATTTTGTTCCCCGTTCTTTTGAAATGGTCAACAAGGACGGGGTTTTGATCCCCCCTCCGGAGGTAATTCAAGCAGGTATTGATTATTGGTCGGACTATCTTGTTGGATTCTTTTTAGACAATAACCCCCCTTATCTAGTGGTTAAGGATCATTGCTTCAGAGCTTGGCAACCAAAGGGTAGCCCTCTTGTCCACATGGACAACTCTATGTTCTTCTTCAAGTTCTTAAGGCCTGAGGAGCGACTACGTATTCTTAGTAAAGATCCTATTTTTATAAGAGGCAAGCCTTTTATAGTCACTCCTTGGAGTCTGTCTGTTGACTGTGCTAGAGAGTATGTACTATCTATTCCAGTTTGGACTTATTTCTCTCATATTCCCTCTGTTTTGCAACCTATGTTAGGTCTAAACTGGCTAGTTAGTGTAGTAGGTAAAGTAAAATGTTTTGATGCTAACACCGCAGCTAGGGAAAAACTAGTCTATGCAAAAGCTTTGATTGAGATTTCCCCGGATAAGCCTTTACCAGATTCTATCAAAGTTAGAGTAACTGAGGATCAGGTAGCGAAGATTGTAGTTCATTATGGTTGAAAGCCAGACATATGTACATCCTGTCAGTCTTTTGGTCATACATCATCTGCATGCTCTTGTACATCATTTGTTGGTCCTCTCACGGTTCGGACCCCTCATCCTAGACCCCCGAAAATGAAATGGATCCTGAAAGTGCGCGATGTTCCTCCTTCAGTGGCTCCCTCTATCCCTCCGGTCGAGGCTTCAAAGCCTCCTATTGTTCCTCCCCTCTCAGACGTCGTTATGGATTCCTCCGTTCCTCCTAATTTTTCAGATTCTGGTATTGTGTGGCACTCTGGTGAGATGGCTTGGATCCACATACAGTCCGACATGAGATATGACCTGGCTAGACATGATTTCCATACTTATATTAGTAATGATGATGGTGAATCTAGGCATATGCATTACACTATAGATAGTGGTGGTCTAATTCTCATGGTGGATGGCGCATGTGGTAAGCGGAATAGATCTCTTCTCCTTAATGATAGATGGGATATGAGATATATATACTGTAAGGAACACCCGAGTTTTGTTTTGGATATTATGTCTCTTTTTGCAGATTATTTGCATGTGTTAGTTCTTGCTGGAAGTGATTCTTCCTCCTCTTAGGAGGAGGAATAGGTGTTTCCTTAGGTCATTTTTATAGCTGCCGAAGCACCTTTGCTTCTCACCTGTTTCTGTACTATAAGTGGAATGGCCACTATAAAACCATATAGTCGTTTCTGTGCATGTGCAGAACACCTTTTTTCATATATATACAGTGGCATGACCCACTATAAAGTTGGCTAGCTTTACCAAAAAAAATTTATTTCCTTTATTTAATTCCACACTTAAATTTGAACATAATCATTTCCCTATTTATAAAACTATATTTTATAAATCATCTATTTATAAAATATCGTTCAACATCTCCAATCTATCCTCACTTTCAATTTCCAAATAGAATCAACTATTTTTCTAAAACAACATTCCACATCTGATTATAAATCCAAAATTTGTGATTTATTTCCCAATTTATCTAATGATAAAAGTTTTCCTTAATTTATAAACACCGTTTATAAATCCATGGTTTTTATTAACAAAAATATGATTTACAAATCTTCACTTCATTTGTAAGATATCACTTTTATAAATTATCGCATTTATAAATCCCCAAATTTATAAATAAATTTTATATATGTATATATGTGTGTGTGTGTGTATATCACCCTATATAAAAAGGTTAATAAATATTTATACCATAATATTTCTATCGTTTTTTAAAACCATACCCCATTTTTATAAAAGATGGACTTATTCTTAAGATTTTAAAAAGTTCTTTATTCATAATTCGAAAATCTCTATTTAAAATATTTTTATAAAACTATAGATTTATAATCTCTAAAAATCCTACTTTTAGTATTAAATTAAATTTCTTCTTTAAATAATTCAAGAAAAATTACTAAAAAATATATAATTTCCAAAATCACTTTGAAATCTTTTTTTAAGTCAATCAATCATTTATGATATTTTAAAATACCAAAAATAAGGCCCAATGCTACTAAAGCACTAAATAAGCAAAATCATATCCATATCATCAAAAATAGTATCCAACATATCATATATCAAATTATATGAAAAATAAAATCAACAGTGTGAGGAATCCTGTTGGATCCCTCCAACCTATTCCTTTGCATCACATACAGTATATAATCATAAAATATAAATCAACCGCTTTGAGGCGAGATTCGTATAGGATAATCCGCTCTTAAACGGGAAAGTAATAAGGCCTCATCCGCTCCAGGGGCGGGAATATATCTAAACCAACAATATAAATTAGCAAATTATCCAAACAGTCAATAACAATCAACAATAAAATATTCACACATCCAATCAATAATTTTATCGATTAAAAATATTTCTGGTTAACCAACAAGGTGAGATTAACTCATAGTGGTTTCAGTTCATCAAAAACATTCCAGTTTGAATTAAAATTGAATAGTCGTTCAATTTTAACCAAAATTCCTACTAGCTTCGATTCCATCCAATCAAACTCCATAGCATAGTACTCGCTGATAGGATCGCAACGTAAGTTGTCACGTTCGACCTCCTAAATAATGTCCTTGAAATCAATTTCATATAAAGCATGGTTAATCCCTTTAACCTAATATTTTATCAAGTAAAGCTTCTTCTTAAACCATTTCAAAACTACTTTATTTAGCTATGGGCTTTTCCTTTAAAAAAAATTGATTTTGGGTTATTTGTTTTGAAAAACAAAGCCTTTCGAAACCTTTATGAACCTATTGGCTCCTGCCAATTAACTTAATTAGTTCATGGGTTCCCCTGAACCTATTGGTGACTCCAATAACTTCTTTCTTATCCTAGTTTTCATGGGTTGACTAGGAACCTATTGACAACTGTCAATAACTTAATACGGGTATAGTTTTCATGGGTGCATTGCAAACCAATTGGCCCCTGCCAACCACTCTTTATAATATAGTTTTCATGGGATCACTATGAACCTTTTGGTAACTACAATAACTTCCTAATCATAGGTTTCATGGGTGCACAATGGACCTGTCTCCTTGACAACTTCATTATTTAGACATCCAATATTCTGGTCTTCTTGACCTCCTAGATGCAATTCTACTCATTCAGGAGTTTAATCAATTTATATTCACTACTGGGTCAACCTAGCTGGTTTTTCTACCCTTTATCCCCAAAATGCAGTTATGGGTTCATTTTAATGTGAATATATTTATAGTTGAAGAAGCGAACATAATAACATAACAATACCACTCCTGTGGTTTCAATGTCCTTGAAATCAATTTCATATAAAACCTGGTTAATCCCTTTAACCTAATATATATTTTATCAAGGAAAGCTTCTTCTTAAATTATTTCAAAACTCCTTTATTTAGCCATGGGTTTTTCCTTTAAAAAAATGAGTTTGAGTTATTTGTTTTGAAAAACGATGCCTTTCGAAACCTTCGAAACCTTGCCTTCGACCTCACTGGATACCCTCCTTCGAAAGCATATAAATCTATTTTCAAAAAATTAGGCCCTTGCCTTTCGAACACTTTAAAACCTTTCTTTCAAAACCTTTCGAACGTATTAAAGTATTAACATTTAACTTTATAAGCATAGCTTCGAAAACATTGAAAGTACCCCTTTCGAAACCTTTGGAAGGTTCCCTTCCGAAACCATTGAAAGACCCTCTTTCGAAAACATTGAAAGTACCCCTTTCGAAACCTTTGGAAGTATTCCGAAAACATTGAAAGACCCTTCTTTTGAAACTATTGGGTTTATATTTAAAATATCATTTGGGTTAAGTGAATATAAACAAAATTATCTCTTTCAAAACCATTCTTTGTCATTTAAAAGTATTGGGGAAAACTTGATGGCGTCAGCACCACCTTTTCGAAAACATATTTAACTTTGAAAATTCATAATAACATTTCCATAGCTTGGAAAATTATGAAAATTAAAACTCAACTCCAAAATCATGTTTTCCATAACATAAAATTTTTCCATGGCATTCGAAATCACTTATAAATGGTTTTACCCTTAAAACCGTGAAAAATGATATTTAAACAATTCGGTTTAAATCAAACTTGATTTATATCCAAGCATATCATCATCCAAAACATTATAAAAATGGATTTAATCCTAAATCCGCAAACATATGATTTAAGACAAAATAGAGATGATTAAGATTATTATTTACCTTAGTTTGGATAAGGAAATTGGAGATTTGTTTGAGATTGGTTCCCCCTAGCATGATGTAATACCCCAAGATTTTGAGGAAAATTCTTTTAAATAAATGATTAAAATTCTGGGGGAAAATCAGAATTATTATATAGGTGGGATTTTCAGTGGTGCAAGGTTGTGTGCATGTGTGCACGTGCACACTAGTTATGGCACTAAGAGAAAATCCAGAATTCCTGAATAATAAAACAAGGAAGGAAAACATTTAGATAAAATGTTTTAAATAAAGAAAATATAGACCTAGACATGAGTATTAAAAATTCCTGAGGATGTGTGTGTATATATATATATATATATATATATCTATATATATGCCTATGTATGACTTGTCTGAAAATTAAGGCAGAAGAAAACATTGACTTATAATGAATAAGTGAAATTTTTATTTGAATAATAGGTGTAGAAATGCACATAAGTATGCACATGTTTTCTGCAAATAAAAGGTTAAAGTTAAATTAACACCCATAGTTGTATAAATGTATATATATATATATATATCCAGATATTATTTGAGCAGAAAATAAATAAAGGAAGCACAAAAACAGTAAGAACCAAAGTGCAAGAAAGCAAATGTACATAGGCAGAAAATAGAAAGTCACACCATTATCATGTTTGAGGTAAATATAATAAAAATACTTAAAGTTATCACTTTCTGAAAAGAAAGGAAAATAGGCACAATTTAGTCTTGTTTTAAAATATTGGCCGGGACATTAAGGGATTAGGAGGGAGGGAATATGCAATGCCAAATGCATGATTCTGGTCTGGGCTAAAATAGGGATTTTGCATCACCCAAAACCCTAGACAGAACCCTTATTTAAACCAAGAGCCCAATCAGAAAACTGCTCTCTCACTAATTAATTAACCTAAGGAAGAAGAGGAAGATAAGGCTAAAAGATTTGAGGGGTTTTCTGGTTTAAGCTTGTGTAAGCATTTAGGTGAGTATCCTCACTCATATACATGGCATTAAGACCTGGGATTAGGCAGCCAAGCTTTTATATGTTATATTTTGCATGTTTTGATTTACAAACTATGTTGGCTGCTGATGGTTTCATGAATGTTTGATGAGATATGATCTGCTATGCTGGATGTTTAACTTTGTTGTTCTATTTTTATCTCTGTATATTATACCAAAACCTTAAGGAACATATATCAGAGTATTTGTAACTAGTTTGAATAATGGCTTAAGACAAAGAATGAAAAGATAAAGAAAACTATGAGCTGCATATACATTGGTATGGTGCTGAGGCTTGAAATAATTGGTTAAGGGTGCAATGGAGTTTTTCTCTATAAGTGCTGAGCCCTAAACTAAACAGAAATTTACAAGCCTAAAAACTATGTTTAAACAAGATTGAAAATTTGGTTAAATATAGTTGCTTGCAAAACCAAAATAAACTCAATAGAGCCATGTATTTATTCTCAGTTGCAAACATTTTGGTATATGCTTGAATAGGGTGTTTATATGCTAAAGAATGTGAGATGGAATGACTGGGGTGTTATATCTCTAGAAAGTAACCTTTAACTTGCTTGCAATATTATGTCTGCAAGGTAACTAATATGTTTCATGAGTACAGGTGGTATGTACACCTAGCTATCATTGATAGAATGAACATAAATACACTTAGTGATATAACTAAGGATTTTGTGCCAAGAAGGCTGCTGGAATGCTTGTCCTATTTGAAGTAGACAAGTTGGCACATGGCTTGTTTAAGTCCTGAGATCTTTGTGCCATAATGTTAATTAGTTCATGGCAATGTGTCCCTTTGATTCCTTATAGCAGATGAGGCCAGGAATTTATAAGAAAAAGAAAAGGCAACCTAGTAGTTCCAGATAAAAGTTGTTGTATTGGATATGTTTGCTCTTATGTATTGTACATGATAATACCTGTCAAGTATGCAAAGTATATTCATGCTGTATCCTTAGCTTAATGTCATGGATATGTTAGGAATGCTCACACCAGATCATAGATCTGACCCTTATTGCTCATGGCACATGGGGGTATCTCATTTATAATGGGGCAGCCACTAATGCTTTTGCAGGTTGTGCTGGAGCTAAGTAAGCAAGATTAAAAAGATATGGAATAGAGGATGCTAAGATAATTAGAAATAAAAGCTAAAATGTGTTAATTTATGCATGTATTCCCTGATTAATATGGCTATCTAAATGTATTAAGTAGGAAGAACTTGTAAGAGACATGTGCTATGTTGTTTCTGGTTATTTCTGATTTGGTATGTACTAAGGATCTTGATATTAAACTGATTTGAAAACCTATTTGCTAAAGTTGTTTTGATTTTGAGGAAAAACCTGGATTTTATAAGCTTAATCATTTTATGATGATTTCAGTTAATCCTGAGTTCTTTCAAAAAGAATATAGATATACAGAAAATAATATTGGGAAAACCCAGAAAAGAATTAAACTGCTATATCTTCAATTTATGATATTGACATAAGTCCAGATGCAAGAAAAAGTGTTTATACCCTGAAAATGTATTTTTAAAAGAGAAGTATGATTAGGAAGAATGAGATATATCTGATCACAAAATGTCTGATTCATACAAATATATATATACATGCTTTTGGAAAGGAAAAGTATCAATGTTTTGTGTATAATCTGGGTTGTAAAAATGCAAACAAAAGAATGGCCAGAGTAACCACATGGTTAGGCCATAGGTCAGGTCTAATGTTTCACTTCAGATCAATGAAGCAAGGGAACATTCGAGCTCAGTTTTCAGGGAAATGAACAAAGACACTGACATGTACATATATATCTGTGTACATGTTGATATTGGGCAAAAATATAAATGTAAATTCTTAAAACAGTTGGAAGAATGGGTTTTAAAAATAGTTATGCAAGAAGAGTTGTTTTGTATGTTAGGTTATAGGCAAAAATTAAATATATATGTACAATTATAGGTAGGTATCAGATTTCAGCCATACAGGAGAAAAAAAAAACAAAAATTGTGTTTGAACCGACCAGCATAGTACTCGAACTTGTGACCTTGCATGTATAAGTTAGGCGCGTTTCCATTACGCCTAGATGTTGCTTGTGTTCACTTAGGATCCACTTTCTTTTAACCTGAGTTTGATAATATTCAGACTTTAAGAAAATCATCTATATTATAAGCTTGCATTCCACTGATTATTGCTTGATCATTTCTTAAGTTTAATAACAGCCTAAAGTACATATTTTCAGTGGGCACTATAGTCAAAAATCAGGATACAATAAGTAATCTTTTAAAAAGGGAATTTATCACATTTTAATAAAATTTAAAAGGATTTCTACTTATTATCATGCTCTGATTCAAGTAGAATATAACATAGATATCTTCATATATGTATGTTAAGAATGATTTAGAATTAAAACAATATTTTTATATTGTGAAAGATCCTGGATATATTTTGTTTATTAGAAAAAGAAAATGACCCTGGGAAATATATTTGTAAAAAAAAAAATCACTAATGAAATTAGTGTGTAAATAGGAGGGTCATTTCATTTGGTATCAGAGCTATGTTTTAATTAACATAGCAAAATGTTTGTATGCTTATGTTTATACTAGGTTGTTTGTATATTTGACTGTTTATAAGTATTCCCTGAATGTATGTATGTGTGTGCATGTGACATACACAATGATTAAATAGGAAAGATACAATCAATTTAAAATTAAAGCTAAGTGTTATAAACTAATAAGATGAAATACATATACTTTTAGAAATATGGTAGGAAGAGGGTCTCATCATCAAGGAGGATCTAGCACACCACAAATGCTTGACATGCAGGAATTTGTGAGAGTTTTGAGAGATGGAATTGGGCACAGACCTGAGAACCCACATGAGGAGCTCTCCAAGTTAGTGAAGACTTATACCAACTTGGGAGGCAAGAGCTTTGAAGGAACTGAAAGTGTAATGGAGATTCAAGCATGGCTGAGGACATTAGAGAGGATCTTCACTGATATGCAACTAGATGACCAAAGGAAGAGGCAAGTGGCCTCAAGGCAATTAAAAGGTGCAGCTTTGAGTTGGTGGGAGGTGATCATAGCTGGCCGGAATGAAAATGATATTAATTGGAATCAATTTAAGGAGATGTTAGAGGCAAGGTTTGTTCCAGCCTCAGCAAAAACCACTTTACTCGAGGAGTTCATCAAACTTAGACAGGGGACTATGAATGTCACAGAATACACCCAGAAGTTTGAGGGATTGTCAACCTATGGGGCAATGTTAGTGGCTGATGAAGCATCCAAAATGATAGATGCATCAAGGGATTGAACCCAGGGCTTAGCAGGGCTATACTACCTTATGCTGACAGAACTTTTGATCAAGTGATAGATTTGGCTCTGAAGATTGAGCAGCATGACAAGGAAAGAGATAAGTTTAGGAGCTTCAAAAACAATAGCAACAAGAAGAACAAAGGGAAGTACCATCCTTATGATAAGAAGAAAGGAGAGGCAGATGGTAAGAAGGCAGTAGATGCAAAACCCAATGAAGCCAAAAGAAAAATAGTTTGCAACCATTGTGGGAAAGAAGGCCATATTAAGCCAAGATGCCCAGAGCTTAAAGGGGGAGCTTTCAAATGCTATCTATGTGGGAAGGAAGGGCATATGAAAAGAAATTGCCCAGAATACAAGCAACAAGGGAAAGTGGCAAACCTGGAAGGTAGGGGCAAGGCCATAATTGAGGCTAATGCTGAAAACCATGGTCAAGTGGAAGGTACACTATTTATTTGTACCATACCTTTAGCTGTAATATATGATACTGGGGCAACCCACTCACTCATTTCCCATGAAATAGTTAAAAGGTTGAAAATGAACTGCAAATTGGCTGAAATACCTCTGTTAATACAAAGCCCTTTAGGAAGTTCTAGTGTATTAGATATGATTTGTGTGGATGTGAATTTGAACATAGGGGGAAACACATTTGTTTCCAATTTGTATGTTCTAAATTTCCCAAATATAGGAGTTATATTAGGGGCAGATTGGCTAAGACAATTCAAAGCCATAATTGACCTAGATGCATCCACCATTTCACTACAAAATTCTAAAGGCCAAAGGGTTACAATTCTATGTGAACCTATCAAAGAAAACAGTCTAAATCATTTAATTGAATTAGAAAATAATCCCAAGGAAATAGCTATTAATGAAATTCCCATAGTTAAAGAATACTTGGATGTATTTGGGGAAGTAAAAGGTGTCTCACACCATAGACCTGTTGAATTCCAGATTAACCTTATGCCTGGGGCTAGCCCAGTTATCAAAAAACCTACAAGGATGGGGCCAAGTGAATTGAAGGAGCTAAAGAACCAGCTGGAAGAATTAGAAGCCAAGGGGTTTATAAGGCCAAGTAATTCATGCTGGGGTGCTCCTGTAGTATTTGTTAAAAAGCATGATGGTACTTTAAGAATGTGTATAGATTACAGAGAATTAAACAAAGTAACCATCAAAAACAAATACCCATTACCCAGGATAGATGATCTCTTTGATCAACTCAGTGGAGCTAAAGTGTTTTCTAGGCTAGACTTGGCATCTGGGTTTCATCAGATGAAGGTTGAGGAATCAAGTATTAAATATACAGCATTCAACACAAGATATGGTTTGTATGAGTTTCTGGTTATGCCATTTGGGCTAACAAATGCCCCTTCTTACTTTGTAGACCTAATGAATAGGATATTCAGAGATTACTTAGACAAGTTTGTTCTGATTTTTATAGATGATATTCTAATCTACTCTAAAACAATAGAGGAACATGAGAACCACTTACATTTGGTCTTATCTAGATTAAGAGAAAAAGATTTGAAAGCAAAGTTCTCTAAGTGTGTGTTCTGGCAAGAGGAAGTATACTTTCTTGGACATGTTGTCTCTGCTAGAGGAATTTCTGTAAACCCCAATAAGATAGTAGCAATCCAAGCATGGAAGAAGCCTAACAATGTTAGTGAAGTTAGGTCATTCATGGGGATGGCAGGATACTATAGGAGGTTCATACAAGGATTTTCTAAAATAGCAATGCCACTCACTAACCTGACTAGGAAGAACCAAAAGTTTATATGGACTGATAAGTGTGAACAAGCTTTCACCCAGATCAAGGAGGCTTTGGTAAAATCACCAGTGTTGAGAGTACCAGAAGGCAATGAGGGATTGGTTGTATATACAGATGCATGTGGGCCAGGGCTAGGGGCTGTGTTGATGCAGCAAGATCAGGTCATAGCCTATGCATCTAGACAACTAAAACCCCATGAAACTAGATATGCAACTCATGATCTTGAGTTGGCAGCAGTAGTTTATGCCTTAAAGCTCTGGAGGCATTATTTATTGGGTGCAAAGTTCATTTTATACACTGATCACAAGGCCTTAAAATATCTCTTTTCACAGAAAGATTTAAATATGAGACAACACAGATGGGTTGAATTTCTTGCTGCTTATGACTTAGATATACTTTATACACCAGGCAAGGCTAATAAAGTGGCAGATGCATTGAGTAGGCAGCATGCAAAAATGGCCATGTTGATGATGGAGGAGTTTAGAGACTTGACCATGCTCACTGATTTGGAAATAGATGAGAACAGTGGGATAAGTATGGAGATAATTGAGGAAGAAAAGAGTAAAGGAAGGTTAAGTTTAATTACTTTACAATCAAATTTGGCCTTGAAGGTGGCAAAAATGCAAGAAGAAGATCAAGACTTAGCAGAAAAGAGGTCTCTCCTATTAAAGAAGGAAGAAGTGAAGGATTATCACATAGATGTAAAAGGATACTTAAGGTACAAGGGAAGGATATGTGTCCCAAACATCATAGAATTGAAAGAAGAAATCCTTAATGAGTACCATAGGAGCAAATATTCCATACATCCAGGCAGCACCAAAATGTACCAAAACTTAAAAAGGGACTATTGGTGGAAGGGAATGAAGTCTGATGTAGCCAGATATGTTGCTAAGTGCATGGTTTGTCAACAAATAAAAGCTGAGACCCAAAGACCTTCAGGGTTATTGCAGCCACTTAGCATACCACAGTGGAAGTGGGAAGACATATCTATGGATTTCATAGATGGTCTTCCTAGATCCAAGAGGGGAAATACAAGTATTTGGGTGATTGTGGATAGGCTGACTAAAGTAGCCCATTTCATACCAGTGAAAGCAGACAGAAATGCACCTAGGTTAGCCCAAACTTTTATGAGAGAAGTGGTAAAACTGCATGGTGTTCCTAAAACTATAGTGAGTGATAGGGATACAATCTTCACTTCAAGATTCTGGAAGAGCTTCCAAGAAACTATGGGGAGTGAATTGTGCCTAAGCACTGCTTATCACCCCCAATCAGATGGGCAAACAGAAGTGGTAAACAAGATTTTAGAGGATTTGCTTAGAGCATGTGTGTTAGACTTTGGAGGAAATTGGGAGGACCACCTCCATTTGGCTGAGTTCACATACAATAATAGCCACCAAAGTACAATTGGAATGGCACCCTTTGAAGCCCTATATGGAAAGCCATGTCTATCACCTATGTGTTGGGCTGAGGTAGGAGAGAAAGCTATCCTAGGGCCAGAATATGTCAAAGACATCACAGAGAAAATAGGACTGGTGAGAAAGAGGATGGCAGTAGCTCAAGATAGGCAAAAGAAGTATGCTGATGCAAAGAGGAAGTCAGTGGAATTCAAAGTAGGTGATTATGTCTTCATTAAGGTTTCACCAATGAAGAAAGTCTTGAGATTTGGCAAGCAGGGGAAACTCAGACCCAGATATGTTGGACCATACAAGATTTTGGAAAGGATAGGCTCACTAGCCTATAAGCTGGAGCTTCCAGAGGAGATGAGTGCAATGCACAATGTGTTTCATGTGTCACAACTAAGGAGATGGGTACATGACAAGGAGGAAATCTTAGAAAAGCCTACTGAAGTTCAGATTAATCCAGATCTAATCTATGAAAAAGAGCCAGTAGGAATTGTGGCAAGGGAAGAAAAGAAATTAAGAAACAAGACATTGAAGCTTGTAAAGATTCAATGGAGTATAGATCCTAGTGATTTTACTTGGGAGCTAGAGGATAAAATCAGGATGGATTACCCTAGGCTCTTTGCAAATTTGAAAGGTAAATTCTTAGATTACTAAGAAAGTTTGATATGTATGATAGACAGTGACTATTTGAATTGCTCATGCATATTTGAATAATTTTCCTAAGAAAGTAGGAGTACTCAAAGAATATGTTGTAAATTGTGAGGGCACAATTCCTAAAAGAAGGGGTGATTGTAATACCCCAAGATTTTGAGGAAAATTCTTTTAAATAAATGATTAAAATTCTGGGGGAAAATCAGAATTATTATATAGGTGGGATTTTCAGTGGTGCAAGGTTGTGTGCATGTGTGCACGTGCACACTAGTTATGGCACTAAGAGAAAATCCAGAATTCCTGAATAATAAAACAAGGAAGGAAAACATTTAGATAAAATGTTTTAAATAAAGAAAATATAGACCTAGACATGAGTATTAAAAATTCCTGAGGATGTGTGTATATATATATATATCTATATATATGCCTATGTATGACTTGTCTGAAAATTAAGGCAGAAGAAAACATTGACTTATAATGAATAAGTGAAATTTTTATTTGAATAATAGGTGTAGAAATGCACATAAGTATGCACATGTTTTCTGCAAATAAAAGGTTAAAGTTAAATTAACACCCATAGTTGTATAAATGTATATATATATATATATATCCAGATATTATTTGAGCAGAAAATAAATAAAGGAAGCACAAAAACAGTAAGAACCAAAGTGCAAGAAAGCAAATGTACATAGGCAGAAAATAGAAAGTCACACCATTATCATGTTTGAGGTAAATATAATAAAAATACTTAAAGTTATCACTTTCTGAAAAGAAAGGAAAATAGGCACAATTTAGTCTTGTTTTAAAATATTGGCCGGGACATTAAGGGATTAGGAGGGAGGGAATATGCAATGCCAAATGCATGATTCTGGTCTGGGCTAAAATAGGGATTTTGCATCACCCAAAACCCTAGACAGAACCCTTATTTAAACCAAGAGCCCAATCAGAAAACTGCTCTCTCACTAATTAATTAACCTAAGGAAGAAGAGGAAGATAAGGCTAAAAGATTTGAGGGGTTTTCTGGTTTAAGCTTGTGTAAGCATTTAGGTGAGTATCCTCACTCATATACATGGCATTAAGACCTGGGATTAGGCAGCCAAGCTTTTATATGTTATATTTTGCATGTTTTGATTTACAAACTATGTTGGCTGCTGATGGTTTCATGAATGTTTGATGAGATATGATCTGCTATGCTGGATGTTTAACTTTGTTGTTCTATTTTTATCTCTGTATATTATACCAAAACCTTAAGGAACATATATCAGAGTATTTGTAACTAGTTTGAATAATGGCTTAAGACAAAGAATGAAAAGATAAAGAAAACTATGAGCTGCATATACATTGGTATGGTGCTGAGGCTTGAAATAATTGGTTAAGGGTGCAATGGAGTTTTTCTCTATAAGTGCTGAGCCCTAAACTAAACAGAAATTTACAAGCCTAAAAACTATGTTTAAACAAGATTGAAAATTTGGTTAAATATAGTTGCTTGCAAAACCAAAATAAACTCAATAGAGCCATGTATTTATTCTCATTTGCAAACATTTTGGTATATGCTTGAATAGGGTGTTTATATGCTAAAGAATGTGAGATGGAATGACTGGGGTGTTATATCTCTAGAAAGTAACCTTTAACTTGCTTGCAATATTATGTCTGCAAGGTAACTAATATGTTTCATGAGTACAGGTGGTATGTACACCTAGCTATCATTGATAGAATGAACATAAATACACTTAGTGATATAACTAAGGATTTTGTGCCAAGAAGGCTGCTGGAATGCTTGTCCTATTTGAAGTAGACAAGTTGGCACATGGCTTGTTTAAGTCTTGAGATCTTTGTGCCATAATGTTAATTAGTTCATGGCAATGTGTCCCTTTGATTCCTTATAGCAGATGAGGCCAGGAATTTATAAGAAAAAGAAAAGGCAACCTAGTAGTTCCAGATAAAAGTTGTTGTATTGCATATGTTTGCTCTTATGTATTGTACATGATAATACCTGTCAAGTATGCAAAGTATATTCATGCTGTATCCTTAGCTTAATGTCATGGATATGTTAGGAATGCTCACACCAGATCATAGATCTGACCCTTATTGCTCATGGCACATGGGGGTGTCTCATTTATAATGGGGCAGCCACTAATGCTTTTGCAGGTTGTGCTGGAGCTAAGTAAGCAAGATTAAAAAGATATGGAATAGAGGATGCTAAGATAATTAGAAATAAAAGCTAAAATGTGTTAATTTATGCATGTATTCCCTGATTAATATGGCTATCTAAATGTATTAAGTAGGAAGAACTTGTAAGAGACATGTGCTATGTTGTTTCTGGTTATTTCTGATTTGGTATGTACTAAGGATCTTGATATTAAACTGATTTGAAAACCTATTTGCTAAAGTTGTTTTGATTTTGAGGAAAAACCTGGATTTTATAAGCTTAATCATTTTATGATGATTTCAGTTAATCCTGAGTTCTTTCAAAAAGAATATAGATATACAGAAAATAATATTGGGAAAACCCAGAAAAGAATTAAACTGCTATATCTTCAATTTATGATATTGACATAAGTCCAGATGCAAGAAAAAGTGTTTATACCCTGAAAATGTATTTTTAAAAGAGAAGTATGATTAGGAAGAATGAGATATATCTGATCACAAAATGTCTGATTCATACAAATATATATATATACATGCTTTTGGAAAGGAAAAGTATCAATGTTTTGTGTATAATCTGGGTTGTAAAAATGCAAACAAAAGAATGGCCAGAGTAACCACATGGTTAGGCCATAGGTCAGGTCTAATGTTTCACTTCAGATCAATGAAGCAAGGGAACATTCGAGCTCAGTTTTCAGGGAAATGAACAAAGACACTGACATGTACATATATATCTGTGTACATGTTGATATTGGGCAAAAATATAAATGTAAATTCTTAAAACAGTTGGAAGAATGGGTTTTAAAAATAGTTATGCAAGAAGAGTTGTTTTGTATGTTAGGTTATAGGCAAAAATTAAATATATATGTACAATTATAGGTAGGTATCAGATTTCAGCCATACAGGAGAAAAAAAAAACAAAAATTGTGTTTGAACCGACCAGCATAGTACTCGAACTTGTGACCTTGCATGTATAAGTTAGGCGCGTTTCCATTACGCCTAGATGTTGCTTGTGTTCACTTAGGATCCACTTTCTTTTAACCTGAGTTTGATAATATTCAGACTTTAAGAAAATCATCTATATTATAAGCTTGCTTTCCACTGATTATTGCTTGATCATTTCTTAAGTTTAATAACAGCCTAAAGTACATATTTTCAGTGGGCACTATAGTCAAAAATCAGGATACAATAAGTAATCTTTTAAAAAGGGAATTTATCACATTTTAATAAAATTTAAAAGGATTTCTACTTATTATCATGCTCTGATTCAAGTAGAATATAACATAGATATCTTCATATATGTATGTTAAGAATGATTTAGAATTAAAACAATATTTTTATATTATGAAAGATCCTGGATATATTTTGTTTATTAGAAAAAGAAAATGACCCTGGGAAATATATTTGTAAAAAAAAAAAATCACTAATGAAATTAGTGTGTAAATAGGAGGGTCATTTCACATGATCCTAAGCTTTTACTTTGATTTCTCTTCTTCTTATCCTAGTAATGGTCGGCGTGCTCCTCTTCTTTTGTTTGTGTTTTCTGTTATGATAAAAATGAACGTGTATGGTTTTGGTTACGTGAGTATAAGGGTGGTAAACATAGGGCAGAAAATTACCCTTATGCCTTTATATTTATTACTTAACATTTTAACCATTTATAAGCCTATTCATTTGTGATAAGCATGGCACTAAATTTATTTACAAATCTCAATCCCCTTATCACTCTACATTATTCAATCTAATTTATCTAATTAAATCCTATAAATAATGTTATTAAAAATTAGGGGTGTTACACGATGGATCATATCCCTTTCGGGTACGTCCACCAAAATCATACTTTGATAATATACTTAGAATTTATTTTGGATCTACGCATCATACCATATCATAGAGTCAACATTCTTAAAGGTTTATTAAAACAACCGAGGATTATATATTTCCAACATTGATAAGAAACTCGTAGTTTCTCTTCAATGTGCGAGAATACTTATTAGACACTCTAATGCGATGTGTTCATTTAGGTTGGTTGATTTCATTTCATCTTATGTAATCAGTTTTATCATTAGATCGTAATCAATTCCATTTTACTACCAATAATTTCACTAAGAAATTCCTTCGCTATTCTTGAACAACTATTGTTTATCAATGCAATGAACATGTATTTATAAACATTTTATGAATTGTCTTTTATTTAAAACCGAATTACTTTTAGTTTACAAACCTTATGTTCAAAATATAAATATGTCATCCAATGACAGTCCTTCCCAAACTACTTTTAGGGAGATTCATACAAGATCCCTCATGAACAATGATTACGTGCAGACTTTCGATTTGCACAACATTTCAACTTCTTGGTTTAGAATATATTGGAGTTTCTTATAAACTCTTATCTTGTATGATTTTGTAAACTATTATTTAGATGAAATAATATTAACCTTGTGTCCTACTCTTAAGTACACGATATTATAGAAAGAAGTTAACTCAACTTCACTCATAAATAATCGTACTTTGTCCAACAATGTTCGATCACTCCTTATTAATATATCATTATGTATCACATGGAGTAGGGACTTTTGAGATTGAATCTTTATTCATTTTTAAGTACATTCAGAACTCTTTCAAATGTACTCACCCATTCGATCAAATCGAATCATTTCAATTGCATGTTATATTATTTACTTTTTTTATACTCTAAGAGTCTATCTTGGACATACTACATATGTATCAAATATACACGTCAATGTCGGTGATAACTCATTGACGAATATAACAAAGTATGTGGAACCATTTTGGTTATAGACTTACAATTGCATACATTTATATGTATCAATCCAAAGAGTTCATCAACTCTTATGACGCTCCCACTAAATGAGTGCATTGCCCTTAATTGTTTGAGATATTATTTACCATTATCATATGATTCGTAATTAGATAAAAATTATTTACCAAAAGTAAGGCTTAGCCTATAATTCCAAAATAACTGTAAATAATATTAGACACTTCTGTATCTTCCAATGCATTACTTTTGTTATGAGAACAAATCCCACATTATAGTTTTATTTTATAACGAATATTCATAATATTTATATCAAAATATAGCTATGTCTATCTTTTAGTCGATGCCCAAAAATAGTCATTATTTCATAAATAACGTTCGGTACGAAAACAATTTCCGTAATGTGATGCAATCATTAAGTGCTATATGACATGCTCTCACTACTTCCGTTGTTACCATAATAGCATATTGAATTTGGTGGTCCATTGTTCACTTAATATAGATTATTTATTTCATATTCTGTAAATAGTTTATAACGGAGAGTTATTTGATCAAATATCTTGAACTTAAAGAAATAAATCTCATAGAAAACAATTTCTACACGAAAATACATTTTGGAAAAAAAAATCATATTTCTTATTTGAATGTTAAGTATCAATTACTATTGTTACAATTCTTATTTTTGTTGTTTCTTTATGAAGCAAAAGTGACTATTCACTCTCTTCATTCCAACTATACCTTTAATCACATTTACTCTTATACACTCGTTTTTCTTTCAAATGGTCAAACCATTCAAAAGAAAAACCTTACTACAATATCATAATGAACTTTTACAAAAGCGCATTCGATTATCCTTAACATTTAAGAACTTCAAATATCTTAAACTTTATGTAAACTGATCAAAGTGACATTTCAACGATCGAGTTCTTAGATCTTTCTTATAGTTTTGGTCTAGTGTCACATTTAAACAATACGATCCTTTTGTAATCAATTAAATTGAATACTCGATCTCACAGTACCATTTACTGGCTTATATCGAATGAACTAACTTCATAAAAGTATCGTACGTTACGAACTATGATCGTTCCTAATATAACATTTATATGCGATAGTATATGGATAAAATATCCAAAGTCTTGTATTGCATTTAAAGTTCAAAACTCATAGAATGCAATACATGGTCTCAACCAAATAAACATGTAAGCGACCAAACTAGAAACGTATTTAGTAGTTGTAAAATCAGGAGCTTGCATGGGTGTTGATACATTAACATGCAATAAGCATTTAATAGTAAGTATATGCCATATTTCTATTTGTCAATTTTCAATTCAGTTCATTTGTATATCTTAATTAGTAAACATTTTATCAATCATATTAAATGTACAAATTTACCAATGTTGATTATTATAACATTATATAGCATATATTCTTACAATATTAGAAAGGTTAAATGTTATCATTTCATTTTTCTAATAAGGCTCCCACTAGTCTTTTATGCTTCACCAATACCTAGGCGAAACATAAAAGTCTTTCGACTTCACTAGTAGGTGTTTGGACTCGTTTATCTTAGGATTCTGACCTTAAGTTTGCTCAACAAATCATAGCCCCAAAAATGGTAGATAACTCCTTATCGATTGTATCACATACGACTCCTAACCCATGGTTCCTTATCCTAATCGCATTTCAACCTTGAGTTTTCTCAACAAATCAAAAGAGATTATTCATTCGTACCTACCATATCGCGACGCCTAAGTATAGTATATATACCTTGAGTTTTCTCAACAAATACATATGGTTATCTTGCCTTGTCCATTCAATATATTAATAATACTACACATAACATTCCTAGCTTGAGTTTGCTCAACAACTAAGGAGTATGCAAGTAATTTATTAATATATATATATATATATAGTAGAGGACAACATTATATTGAAGATTCATAATCTTTAATATATTATATTGAGTGATATTGACTTATGAAATAATGTATTTCTTATGAAAAACCCTAGTGATTCAAGTGTCGGGCACATATGAAATCACGGTATACGTACAATACGTATGTATTTATCCTTTAAATCCATTTCGGGTTTCTTTGATGTTCCACCTTTAGTTTATACATTCATATTATATAAGTTTTATTATTATATAACTTTTATATTTAATGCTACTTATATAATAGTCTTATGTCTAACATTATATTAATTAAAACTCATTTCATTAGTTTTTTAATTAATTAACATTTCAATTAATTTTACATTATTTTAATACAACATTTATAATAATATTTTTACATATTGTAACCTTTATAGTATTATACATATATCGTAGATGTGTGTATTTTATTTAATCAATTAACTTTTAATTATGTTGTTTAATTAATTAACTTTTAATTAATTTATTTACTTAATTAACCTTTAATTAATTTATTTAATTAAACAATTTTAATTAAATTATATTAATTTAAAATTTTAGTTCATATACATGCATGTATAAGTATGTTATTTTAAAATATCATAACATATATCATAATATATTATACATGCATATATATTTTTATTAATTAACTTATTTAATTAATTTATTTTATTATTCTAATTATTAAATTTTAATTTTTTTGAAACTAATGTATGTATGTGTTTTCAAACATTTTGAAAATTTTATTATATTATAACTTTTATAATATGTTTTTCACGTTTACCTTTTAAGTTTAAATCTTATATTTTTAATAATCAAATAAATTTGAAAATTAGCCCAAGTCCCAATTCAAATTGGGCCTCTTCTATTAGAGGCAACCTTTTGGGCTTACATATCTGTTCGGCCCAGGCTGGTAGCCAGATAGGGCAGAACACTAAATTATCCAAACTCAATCATTCAACACTACCTTTCTAAACACCCTACTATTTGGGTTGTGGGCTTAATTAGTAAACCTTAATATGATTAATTAGACCGCATAGGCTATTGGGCTCTAATATCATTGTCAGAACTGGGCCAGCCCGCAAGAAATTTTGGATAAATTTTAATTTTTTTATCATATTGGATCTTTATTAGTTCTACGAAGTCTAATTTATTTAAAACATTTCTAAATTTAATTTAAATAAGATATTTATTTCATTTAAATTTATAATTAGTGGATTAATTTTATTCAATTTATTTTAAATTAAGTATAATCGTACATATATGTATCATATACATATGTGTGTGTGTGGATGTGAAGCATAATAATCCATGCAAGGAATAATATGCCCGTATATAAATGTTGGGATTTGCATCGCAACAGACATGTAAGCTCATCTTATAGGTGTTGTGCATTGTCCAAATACACATATGTACATATATCCAAAACTGTTATTTAAATGAGTATTAAAAACAATGTAAATATTTACATTATATAATATATATTTTATAAATGTTGTATATATACACACACATTAAATTAGATATTGATTTGATAAATGACTATATATATATATTATGCAAAAATTATATGTATATATTTTACAGTAAGAATAATAATATTTATATACATACATATATACATACAAAAATATATGTGTGTGTATTTATTTATAATTATACTTGTAATATCTAACATATTTATAAATAAGAATATATGTATATATATATATATATTTATATTATATAATAAAATCAATTATAAAATTAACTAAAAATAAATAAATATATTTATATATATATTTTATAACATTCCCAATTTGAAACATAGCATAAAATTATTTTATTATAATTTTATATATTATTAAATCATATATATATATATATTAGTTGGAAAAAAATTAAAATAATATTGAAAATAATTTGCTAAAATAATTTTCAAATTTTAAATTTTCTGAAATTAAATATTATATTATAAGATCATAAAAAAATTTCAATGATTTTCTAAGTTAAAATTATATATTCTTTTATTTAATTTAGTTCGGTAGTTATAATAACTGATTTTAAAAAACTAATAAATTTGATTATTAAATTCTAGAATTTTTCCCAAAAGATAACATGATGATGATATTTTTTAAATTTTAAATTTATTTTTTGAAGCATATTTTATTTTATATTAATTATATAACCTTCGTTTCGATTTAAATAATATTAAAAATATTAAATAAATTAAATAATTATAGAAAAATATTTTTCCGTTACCTAAATTTATATTCAGTATAAATATGCATAATTAAAATATTAGACCTCTTTCTAACATGATTTGATGACATAATTAATTATAGGTCATTTAATTTATGTAGTATGACATATTAATATAAATATAATTAATTAATAAATATACAAAAACAAATTATTTTGGCTGTGTGTACATCAAATCTAAAATAAAAATGTTTTTTAATTATAAATATATACATATTACCATACAATATGTGACAACATTCATACATATAGGAATCTCACCAAACTAATAGTGTAATTATGATATGTATAAACAAGCAATGGAATATTATGCTAGAATTATAAGTTATATGAAGTAAGAAACTTACCAAAACTATGCCTTGAAGTACATCTTGCTATAATGAATCTATCTCTCCTTTAAACAATTCTTAGTTCCGCAAATTGTTAATCCTTGTACCGTAGACCGTTAACTATCAAATAGTTGTTGACCCATGAGGTGTAAATTTGATCGACGATTAACATCGAACTATTCGAATATTAACGTTCACACTTCACTTAATAGGTGGTGTGAAATTTTGCCCAAATTTATCGTCTACTTAGTTTAGGTAAAATCCAATTTCACTTTATTAAGCGTTACCCGGTTGTGATATTTATTTACACCAATTCTCTTCGTCAAAACTACATCACTTTGGACTTATTGAATTTGGTAATGGTAAAAATTCCAACATCATCCATATTCAACTCTATAGTCCAAACACAAAGTCCATGGTACAATAATAATAAATATTATTAACCGAAATGCTCTGGCCAGAGATTTTGACTTTGAGTTGACTGTGATACTAACCCCATATAACCGAGGAGACGAATCTTCTCTTGAATAGTGCTTTACTTTCAATACTTCCACTCAGCCCAACTTTAGTCACTCGATGGACGTCATGCCATGATTTGACTATAATCAAAGCGAAGCTTTCATATGGAAGATCCACGGTATTCTCAAGTCGAGGGAACTATGTAAATCAGTCACATCGATATTTTTTGTTTAACCTTAGTTATATTAACCAACAGAAAACTATCGAGTGAGTCATTCCGTAGTTATCCAATAACTATTAGTACGTAACCCCAAGGTGCCTCCAGCAGTCAAGAGTGATACACTGGCTAACATTTGGAGAGCATTACGTACTCTAGTCCCAACGATACAACGATATCCAGTCTTAGTGCGTCCTAACTAGGAACATTTAAAATGGTATATTTATTTTTTATTGTGATAAGTTACCCATAGTTACAACACTTTGTAACTACTATCACAAAAATTACCATGTATGGATTTTCTATTAAATATACTTTAAATTAAATTAATTAATTAATATAACCAAGTATAAAATAGAAACAAAATACCTTTGATTTCGAACAAGATTGGTTATTCAGATAGATATATGTAACAAATTACATAAATGCCCATAGGGCCTACCCCTAACTCTATCAAAGCCAACTGTTAATATGTCAACGTGTGTATATATATATGGAAATGTATGCATGGTATATAAGTATAATACCATAGATAATCAACAAAATATCGAATCACTCGAATAACTCCACACCATGCATAAAGATGTCATCGCCCATATAAAAGCACATTAAATTTGTAATCACATAATCAATACAAATGGGTGAATCATACTTATCTAGAAACCATCATCTAAATCTAGAAAATATTGATAAGTGAGATATCACCAAGTATAATCTAGCTAGCATGTAGTATTGCCCAATATATCTCTCAATCTTAATAAATATCACATCTTCATCAATATATGAAATATAGGATATGCTAATAAGGATATGAGAATCCACTATAATCTGCACATCTATTACAAATATAATCCCATCTCCTCATAAACAATATATCATGAAGGGAAATGACTTGTAACATCCATCTACTTGGAAGCCTAAAACTAACGGCTGCGGATGCTGCAGTCATCCATAGTTATTAATCCTCGGTGACCAAATACGGCGATATTAGATACATTGATATATAGAAACACAAGAATATGAAAAAAAAATTAAACATCAAATAAACTCCACATTCCATTTCAAAATATTTCAAATTGATTACATAATCCCAGTTCGCAGACCACGTTCAGATAACATATAATAATTACAAAATATGCCAAGAGCGACATATGAAGATGCCCCTTTGGTTGATTAGAGTATATAGATAGGCAAGAAAACAATTTGCCTTTACAAACAAACACACATCGGAAATAAAAGAACTCTAATAACAAGCTTGCCTCATGCACTTCTTTGGAAACTTTATTCGTCTAAAAGAACACCTGGAAACCTTAACTCTCAACCTACTCAAAATCAATTGAGTACCCGAGAGTTTAAGGGGAAAACAAAAACTTCATTTCAGACATAAAGCCTGGTGTGAATAATAATTTACCATCTCAAACCATTTAGGTATCTAGTGAGACCACGCCGCTTAGCGGAACGGGTTTTTCCCTCACTAGTATCCTAAAACATTTATAAAACCATAAACTGTGCTCCTGCATCCACAATGGTTAAAAACATAGTATTTCAAAACATTATGATGATATGCAAAACAAATAAATCAATTCTGGATTACCCATCCCCATTCATTCTAACCATCTGTCTCAATTATAGTTTCTAGGGTTACTATTAACCTGTTAAATGTTCATGGACTATCTGTCCAATCACTTAGTTTTCATGGGGTCACTAAGAACCTATTGGTAACTCCAATATCTTATTTCTTATCCTAGCTTTCATAGGCTAACTAGGAACCTATTGGTTAACTGCCGGTATCTTAATCCGGATATAGATTTCATGGGCTAACTACAAACCTACTGGCCCTTGCCAGTATCAAATCATAGTTTTCATGGGCCGACTATGAACCTATTGGCCCATGCCAATATCTTTAATTACAGTTTTAACATTTGTTAAGTTATATTCACTACTAGGTCAACCTAATTGGTTATTCTACCTTTTACCCAAAATATAGTTATGGGTTAATAACAATGTTAATAACATTTCAAAATCTTTATTTATGCCATGGTTATTACTTTAAATTGAGATTGGGTTTATGTTTTGAAACCATAAAACATCTCTTTCGAAACCTCTGGTTTCGAAACCTATGAATAGCCTCCTTCGAAAGCAAAGACTTCTTTTCAAAACATTGTATACATACCTTTCGAAGCCCTTACTAAACATTCTCTTTGAAAACCTGTTATACCTTTCGATGGTATCAAATCATCTTTTTAAAATATAGAGCTTCAAAACAAATGAAAGTACCCCTTTCGAAAGTATTGGGTTTACTCTTAAAAACATCATTTGGGTGAAAATGGTTATATACGAAAGTATCTCTCTCGAAACTAACAATAATTAGTTTGTAGGAAAATTGATGGTGTCAGAACCATCTTAATCGAAAGCAAAACCTTAAAAACAAAAACTTTGAAGGACGGAGTCGAAACCCCTTTCGACTCCATCACCTTTGAAACTCTCAACCCTTTTGAAAGCAATTAGGAAAAAGGCTTAGTTTAAGGTAAAAATAAGGGTAACCTTTCGAAAGCATTTCTGGTTAATATAGTTGAAAGGTAGAGTAGCGGCTAGGTTTCGACTAGGTCGGAACCTACCCTTTCAAAAGCAACCATTTAAAGGAAAAAGGTACTCCTTCGAAAGCAAATACTTCAACACAACATGAAAACCTTCTTCGAAAGATAATTATAAAACCTTTTCGAAAGCATATGTTTCGACTGTGTCGAAAGCTTTAGGTAAAATTAGACAAGACTTTAACTTTTGAAAACAAAGTAGGGTTTCGATCCCATCAGAAGCTACCCTTTCGACACCAAGGCTTCCGCCTTCCTTCCAATCCACACATCCAATCTAAGTGATATCTTATGTTGGTTTGGACTATGGTGGTTACGACTGTGTGAGTTTTGACTGGGATGAGGCGGAGTCAATGGAGTTGAAAGGTTCTTACTAACAGAGGTGAAACATCTTTTTTTGTTTAAAGGTTGAATTATAGCAACTTTTAGTAACTACTTTCTAACAACTTGCCTATTTGTAAACCAATGATTGATTGCCATAAAAACTTTTCAAATACTTTACCTTTAAAACTGCTGCATCTATATCAGATTAAAACCATTAGAAATGCACGTTTTAGCCCTTCCATATACTAAAGCCAATTATTTTAGAAAAGTCCTTCTTTTAAAATAATTTATTTTCCCTAGTAAATCAATTAGGAAAAATCCCCAAAAATCACAAAAGTTCAATTTCATCATGTACTCAAACATATTAAAATTTTAGACCTGATTTCTTCCTAAAATTCTCAAAATAAATTTTAAACCCAATTATATCATATTTTTCATTAAAAATTCATAATAAAATTTCCATAGCTTGGAAAATTCTGAAAATTAAAACTCATCTCCAAAATCATGTTTTACTTAACATAAAAAAAATTCCATGGCAATCTGAAATCATATATTCTCGGTTTCACGTAAAAACCATGCAAATTCATGTGCTTATGAATGAAAACAAATCATCATAATATAATTCAAGCATACATCACCCATTTTATCACAAAAACGAATTTAAATCATAAATATGAAACCATATAATCATATAACAAAAATAGAGAAGGTTGGAGATTATTATTCACCTTAGACTTGATAAGGAATTTGAGATCTATTGTTGATTAATCCTCCCTAGCTTTTGATCCTTAGCTTCAGATTAAAATTCCTCTTTTCCTCCTTGATAATGGCCGGCTCTCTTAGGGTTATTTGCATTTGTTTTTATTCGAGAAATAAAAACGAACGTGAATGGACAGAGGCAAATGTATAACCGTGAATAGAAAGTGCGGCTATTTTTACTAGTAAGGCATTATGTAAGTTAATTATCTTATAAACCAATTTAAAGCCCATTCACTACACCAGAAAAGTCATTTCGTAGCGTTGAAGAAATGCTGCCAAAACTTTTAGTAGCGTTTCGGTAAACGCTGCGACACGACATGCAACTAAAAGTCTGAAAGTTTTATTTGTATTGTTGTAAACGCTACCAAAAACAAACATATTGTACTGTTTCTAAAACCCTACAAAAGTTTTTTTACATTGTTTTCAAAATGCAACCAAAATTACCAAAACAGTATTTTTTGAAATTGCATTTGTTTTCGTAGCACTTTTGAAAGGCTCTAAAACTTATTGATTGATGTATAGCACATTTTAAACGCGCTATTTACTGTTAATGGCTTGTATCATTTCCGACAATCACTTATATATAATAGCCATATTAAAACCAACAATCAATCACATACTTATCATTTTCAAACAAACATCGATTATCATCATATTCAAATAATTGAAAAAACACGTTAATCGCATAATCAAGTATGATATCCATAATCATTTCACTAATAGTATTTCGAAAAAATAAGCGAATTCACATACTACAACCGTTTACAAACAAGTCTACACAACTAGTACGAACAAAATATTATAATATATAACAGTTATAGTCCTGTCCATGGCTTAATTACCGACAATTCTTTGATGTAGGTGTTCTTCACTTCGGAAATGCTAATTACTTGTAGATAAGTATAGCAGTCAACAGTTAACATCTAACACATCATTTAGATATATCTTATTTAAAGTCATTAAAGAATTATTATAAAAAAAGATCTTACTAAATAATCTTAAATTTTAAATTAAATAGATACATACAATCAACTAATATTTACTAGTTCACGTAACAACCACTCAATCTTAGAAGATGACAAGTTTAATGTGTGTGTATGTGTGTATACATATCACATTCATATTAGCTAATGTAAAAGCACATTCATCATCAAATAACCACGTATATATATAATATACTATGGCAAATGAAGTATATGATATATTAAGTATTACCATGAACATAAAATTAGCATATACACATAACCTTAATGTGGATGAATAAAGATTTACTTACTTGAATTATTTCCTCCAAACAGATCTCTACATAGCTAAAACTACCATCAAATCCAATCTGATCATCTACTCTAACTCTTGTAGTCTATTGTAAACCAAAAGGTGATCATTCAAACTATTATTGTATTCAAACTCATAAGCTCTAATCTCCACCAAATTTTTAACTTTGTACCTGCTCCTTTATTATAATCAATTAAAAAGGATTGTAGTTCCCAAACAAGATTCCCCCAGGCACAACGTGTAAGAAAATGATAAAATGACAATCCTAAGCTTAGTTTATGCTAAAACAAAGATATTCTTTTGATGATATTTTATTTTTCAATAACAATAAGAAAACATAAGAACTACTTTAAGACAAAAAAATTAAAAGGATAAGTCATACAGTGCTTCAAATGAATTCTTTTCATGAAGGGTTCAATATAACTCAGCGGGAGGAGTTACTATTATAAATTTTTTAAAGTAGTAAAACATTTCAGCATGTTCATGAATGACTATATCCGATTTTTTCTTGATAAGATTTATAGAATGCCTTCAACTAAATTATGTCGTCAAATTATAATATTGTTATTATATGGTCTCTAAGAGAACAAAAATTTAAACATTTACATATAGAAATTTGCATGATTAAAAGAAAACTAATTTAGATAAATCAACAAGATAATATCCAGGAGAAATACCTCAAGAAATGCCTTGAGAATCCATAAGAAGGCCAATATCAGAACTCCATTAACTAAAAACCTAACCTAAATACATGTTGAATTGAAAAAGAAAATATCACAACCAAACCAAAGTTCTAAACTCGGAAGCAGCATATATCCAAATTAAATTCCGCCTATTTGACAAATATGCATCGACACCAAACAATTTATAACTTTATAAAGCTGCACGAAATGAAAAGCATTCTCATTTTAATAGGTTGGATGTAATCATAGTTTAATGTACTTCCCGTGATAATGCAAGTTCTAAGCCATAAAATAATTTCTTAAAGAATACTTAAAGATAACATTTTTACAATCTACATAGATTTTTTTATTAGGGCAGTAGCATATGAATATGAAAATAAAAGAAAACGACAAGATGACAAGTTGAAGTTGTGAGAAATGCGGATTACATATCTTAAGGCTAGTATAAACACTAGAGGGGGGTGAATAGTGTTTTAAGGAATTACTAATTCTTTTCGAGTTTATACTAATTTGAACACAAATGTATGCAATATTCAGACACAGATATGATTACAGATTCAAACACAGATGCAAATATAAAGTAAAAGCAGTAAAGAAATAACACACCAGATTTTATACTGGTTCGGAGTTACCCTACATCCAGTCCCGCACACAAGTACAGATTTCCTTTCAAAAACAATCTTTACAATTACAACCCTAGATTTCAAGGCCACGAGGTACACCACTCCAGATTCACAATCCTTTGGGTAGAGATACTTGATTTCCGGGCAACAAGTTTTCCCAATTGATTTCCTAGGCTACAATCACACCTTTTCTCACTTGATTGATTTCCAAGGCTACAATCACACCTTTTCTCACTCGATTGATTACAAAGAAGCCTATAACTCTGAATAGCACCGAGGTCTTGTTGAGATAGTGATAGAGAATCAAACCAGAAATGATCTAGTTAAATTCAATGGTGATTTCGGCAGAGTAATGGTAAGAATATATATAAAGAAATGTGGAAGAAGAAGAGGAGTGAAAACCAGAAAAAAATTGTTTTTGAAATTCGTTGAAAACATCCCTATTTATAGAAGAACAATAGCCATGTCTATTCATGAAAGGTTATGGCGAATAGACACTTCTTTTGAAATTCAAATTTTTGAAACCAACTGCCACTATGTCGACATGGGTCTCTTGGGTATGTCGACATTCCAAAGGAAATTTTGGTGATTTGTTTTTCTTTGAAAATTACTTTTATCTTATATTAAATCTATTTTAAACTTTATAAATATACTTAACTATAGTTAAAATACATAAGTAAATATAGAGAATAATATGTAAAAAAATTTACTATAATTTTATATTTAAATCTAAGTATAAATATTAAATTTATTATTAAAGATAGTTTAAAACAAATGAAGTTTAAAACAATAGTTTATTTAAAAACAAAATCAAAGAATATTTTAAGGCTAAAACATCCTTTTGAAAATCATTTGAAAAGATAATTTTTAAGGCTAAAACATTTTGAAAAGCAGTTTTGAAAATCATTTTGAAGTAGTTTTGCAAGCTTCTTCCTTCAGAATATCTCATCACATCAGGACTCGAGAACTTGTACAAAACCAGGATGTTCGTGGGTTTGTAAGCCACTTGTCGTTGGTTTGTAAGCTACTTGTCGTGGGTTTGTAAGCCACTTGTCGTTGGTTTGTAAGCTACTTGTCGTGGGTTTGTAAGCCACTAAAAAGGTAGAAATGGGTTCCATCCCAAATGAAATATAGAGTGAAGATTTCAGTGCTATTATGAAGTTTTAACATAATTCTAAACTCAATACTTATCTTGTACTATTTGATAATCTTGCTATTCTTGATATTCTTGATACTCATGAGTCTTCAATCTTGATATCTTGAATCTCTATACTGTACAGTCTTCATTCTTGATACCTGCATGGTTAAATCCTGCATATCTAAACTATAATGTTAGTATTTATATTTTATAATCTTATTCTAAGGTTGTTAGCGCCAAAACTGGTCACTAACCCCCAAATCTAGAAGAAAGCACCAAATACCAGTCACAGCTCAGAGATAGAATGTATGTAGAGAGTAATAATGTGAAGAACAGTTAAAACTGAAATGAAAGCAGTAAAGAACAACAGATTTTATAGTGGTTCGGCTAGCTCCGGCCTACGTCCACTTAGAAGTTTTCTTTTTATTGCTGTAATAATCGATTACAGTTACAAAATGGCAGAGTTGCCTTAGCCTTAGAAAAGAGAAAATAAGAGAGCAGAAAGAAGATCCTCCATCTGGAGACCCACATGCTGTATTTATAGGCAAAACCAGGTTGTTGGGCCTCCTGAGTAGTTTGGGCCCATCAAGGTCATAGCCGAACCCTACTTCATTATGTCGACCGATCCTGAGCAGTTGGTATGCCAAACGAGGGGAGGTGCGAGGTATCGAGATACCGTGGTACCGAGGTATGAGGTATCAAGGTACCGAGGCATGGAGGTGCGAGGTGCAATGCCGAGCGAGGTGAGGTATGCCGAACGACCCATCCAATGCCGAACGCTCCCTGATGCCGAACGATCCATCCAATGCCGAACGTCTCCAGATGCCGAACGACCCATCCAATGCCGAACGACCCATCCAATGCCGAATGGGATTTATGCTGAGCGCTCCATCCTGAACGAGATTTATGCCGAGCGCTCCATCCAATGTCGAACGATCCTTAATGTCGAACCTCCATCATGCCGAACCATGTCTGATGCCGAACTGTTTCTAATGCCGAACGCCCATCATGCCAAACGATCTCTAATGCCGAGCGCTTCTAAATGCCGAGCGCTCCTTGATGTCGAGCGCTACTGAATGCCGAGTGCTCCTAGAATGTCGAACCACTCATGTATGCCGGACGCTCTATGTATGCCGAGTACTCTTGAACGCTATTCGAACGTGAATGCCAGACGAACCATTTGTGTCGAACCTCCACCATGCCTAACCATGTTTAATGCCGAACCATGTTTCCTAGACCCAAATTATAGTTGATTCATCTTTATCCAATCATATTTCCATCTCCCAAGCACGTTGCGTCATCCATCCATCCAGTCGACTGAATCCATCGTACACCATTCTCGACGAACGTGCAGTCGATTAAGTTAAACCCGCCTGTCCACGGCCTTGTAAAAAGGCGGGTTAACACTTGCCCCCCAAAACATGCCTTGCTATTGGAAGGTGTGTTTTGAATAGCTTCAAACCCGATATCTGAAGTCCATACATCATCCATAGCTGTACCATCCGATCCATTATCCAATCCATTCTGTCCAAGTGCCGCTGCCGCATGCTTATCCAAATTCACGACTGTTCCGAGTCGACATCTGATTCCTATCCAGTAACCAAGTCCTTATCCAATTCCACATCCATCTGAACCCGACTACCGAGTTCCAATCCATCCATATCCAATAACCTATAACCATATTCGTGACCTCTCCGGGTCGATATCCAAATCCGGGACAGCTCCGGGTCCTTGTCCGAATCCTCAGTTATTCATAGCTAATATCCAAATCCGTAACCTCTCCGGGTTCTTGCCAAGCGCAATCCACACTTGACGACCTATGTTAAGTAATTACATGGTGCTCATGGTTTAGTGTCCCTGAACGTCGAATAATACCGTGGCTTAAGTCCTAAGCTGAATCCTGGTCACTCCGGACCCTTACCGAGCATAGTCCATACTCGACGACCTAAAATAGTAACCGATAATATATGGCCTAAGTCCTAGGCCGAATCCTGGTCTCTCCGGACCCTTGCCGAGCATAGCCCATGCTCGACGACCTTTTTAGCCAAAATCCTGAGAAAATCCAATCAAAATCCAATCCGAAATCCAAATCCAACCAGAAAACTAGAAATCCATATCAAAAATCCATACACAAAAACAAACATCCAAACCAGAATCCAAACCAGAAAACGAGCAAAACAGGGAGTTCAAACCAAACTCCAAAACCAAACCAGAAAAAGCAAATGTCCAAGTCAAAGGAAAAAAACAGATTTCACAAACCAGGGCGTCTCGGTAAGCCATCATCTCAGAGCATGCCTGAGGGTTATCTCCGACCCCGTACATGAGTAAGTGATTTAACCGTTTGCCCGGAGTTTGTTACTTATTCCAAACCATCAAGATTAGTTGATGACCAATCGGTCACCATTCCTGGGCCTCATGCCCTCGTCGTTCTAGGTAGGCGGTGGCTGCTCCTGTTCCACCGCCGCATTCCGAGTTCCGACATATTATCGCAACTGACCATTCTTTATATGCTCCTCGATTATATCCTTTAGATGTCGGCAGCTGTTAGTATCATGCCCGTCCAGGTCATGAAAGAGACAGTGCCTTCCTGATTCCCTTTCACGTTTTGTGGGTTCCCTCCTTGCTGGCCTTCGATAGGGAAGGCGATCTCGAGTATCTAAGAAAATCCGCTCCAACGTTGCGTCTAATCCTGTGTAAGTGGAGAACTTTGGTTCTCCCCAGCGCTTCCTTTTCCCTTTGTCCTTGCCCCCACCCGAGCTTTCGTCGGGTAGTCCTCCATCTTTAGTCATGTTTACTTCTTTTGACCTCATGTCCAAACATGCATCCTCTTGTCGAAGAAATCTTTCAGCTTCATGAAAGAATTCCCCAAGATCCAACGGAGGGTCCCGTACCAACGATACTTTGAAATCCGAATTATCTCTGACTCCTGATACCGCAGCCATCAGAACCATTGATGAATCTGGCCGATCCACCGAAGCAACTGCTGCATTAAATCGAGTTAAGAATGTCCTGAGTGATTCATCCGCCCCCTGTTTGACTGACGTTAGCGTCATCACGTTCTTTGGCCTTTTTATGTGAACTCGAAACTGACTTAAGAACTTGTCCACCAGTTCCGTCCATGTTCCAATGGATCCATCCTCCAACTGTCTGAACCACATAGCAGCAATATCAATCAAGTACAGGGGGAAACATCGGGCCATAACCTCCTCCATTGCCCCCAGCACTTCCATATGCCTAGTGTACCTCATCAGGTGGTCGGTGGGATCCGCCTTCCCGTTGTATACTTCCAGAGTGGGTAGTTTGAAATCGGGCGGATTCCTAGCTGTCCTGATGTTCTGGGTAAACGGACTTCTGTTAACTCCCTCTGAATCCCTGTTTGTTAGACCTCCGCGAATAGTCCGCCTGATAATGTCAGCCAATCCAGTATTTCCAACCAAGGGTTTCCCCCTTTCCATGTTTCCAGACTGCCCCCCAAGTCCTCGAGGAAATTCTGGCACATATTCCTCATCACGTACTCCTGTATTCCTATCGACGTCAGGCCGCGTAGTATCATCCGGTATCCCTCCATGAACTGGTCCAGCATCACCTGGTGGTGCGCCCCCGAGTCTAGATCCATCTAGATGGTTAGCTGTTTGTTGATTAGGAGATGCCCCCTGCTGAATCACTCCATCAGTCCGCTGGTTGAGTTCCCTTGGACCAGTTCCAAGAACTTGAGCACCTGCCGTTCCTGGTTGTCCAAATTGCCTAAGAAGAGCCTGCATCATCTCCTCTTGTCGTTTCATCATCTGCTCCTTATAGAATTCATCATAACCTGCATCTCGTCTCGAGTTATGTAGATGGATGCATGATCCTCTCCAGCTCCAATAGAGGCTGATTGACTTCCCTCCTGGTTGCTTCTTTCTGTCACTTGCTTCCTCGCTGATGGTCTAACCATTGCTTCTTAGAATCCAAGTTCCTAGCTTCAAAATTCCTGAGTTCGGCTCTCAATGAAAGCACCAAAGTGTTAGCGCCAAAATTGGTCACTAACCCCCAAATCTAGATGAAAGCACCAAATACCAGTCACAGCTCAGAGATAGAATGTATGTAGAGAGTAATAATGTGAAGAACAGTTGAAACTGAAATGAAAGCAGTAAAGAACAACAGATTTTATAGTGGTTCGGCTAGCTCCGGCCTACGTCCACTTAGAAGTTTGCTTTTTATTGCTGTAATAATCGATTACAGTTACAAAATGGCAGAGTTGCCTTAGCCTTAGAAAAGAGAAAATAAGAGAGCAGAAAGAAGATCCTCCATCTGGAGACCCACATGCTGTATTTATAGGTAAAACCAAGTTGTTGGGCCTCCTGAGTAGTTTGGGCCCATCAAGGTCATAGCCGAACCCTACTTCATTATGCCGACCGATCATGAGCAGTTGGTATGCCGAACGAGGGGAGGTGCGAGGTATTGAGATACCGTGGTACCGAGGTATGAGGTATCGAGGTACCGAGGCATGGAGGTGCGAGGTGCAATGCCGAGCGAGGTGAGGTATGCCGAACGACCCATCCAATGCCGAACGCTCCCTGATGCCGAATGATCCATCCAATGTCGAACGTCTCTAGATGCCGAACGACCCATCCAATGCCAAACGACCCATCCAATGCCGAACGAGATTTATGCCGAGCGCTCCATCCAATGCCGAACGATCCTTAATGCCGAACCTCCATCATGCCGAACCATGTCTGATGCCGAATAGTTTCTAATGCCGAGCACCCATCATGCCAAACGATCTCTAATGCCGAGCGCTCGTAAATGCCGAGCGCTTCTAAATGCCGAGCGCTCCTTGATGCCGAGCGCTACTGAATGCTGAGTGCTCCTAGAATGCCGAACCACTCATATATGCTGGACGCTCTATGTATGCCGGGTACTCTTGAACGCTATTCGAACGTGAATGTCAGACGAACCATTTGTGTCGAACCTCCACCATGCCGAACCATGTTTAATGTCGAACCATGTTTCCTTGACCCAAATTATAGTTGATTCATCTTTATCCAATCATATTTCCATCTCCCAAGCACGTTGCATCATCCATCCATCCAGTCGACTGAATCCATCATACACCATTCTCGACGAACGTGCAGTCGATTAAGTTAAACCCGCCTATCCACGGCCTTGTAAAAAGGCGGGTTAACAAAGGTTGTTGTCATCAAAACCATCATCTCAAGGACTAACAATCTCCCCCTTTTTGATGATGACAACCTTTGTTTATAAAATATTATTTCTATCCTATTGACTCCCCCTAAAACTAATAACTCCCTCTTAATCTATGCCTAACTATCCTATATTTTATACTTCTCCCCTTTTGTCATCAACAAAAACTAACTCCAAAATATATAACTCCCCTTAGTCTAATACTATGTGATTATAGTGATAGTGTTATCATAAATAATCAACACTTAATTCTAAAACTAAAACTTTAGTCCTAAATTACAAACTCTCCTAACTAAGAATCTATATATGATAATATTTGTAATATAAGAACACAAATCATTTATATTGTTATATTTACATGAGCGTAGAGAACGTAAGTAAAAACATATAACAATAGGAAAGAGGAAAGAGAAACTAATGCGTGTCCTTAAAAATGGGAGATCTATGAACCGAACAATTTGGATAGTGGAAATAGAAATTTCCACGTTGTTCGACAAGATTTCCATGTCAAAGCACACTTCGCCAACGCAAACGACTTTGTCGTTATCTTCAACGTGCTCTTCTTCCATGGGGGCTTCTTCTTCTTCTT
The DNA here is from genome assembly GCA_030737815.1 of Allium fistulosum. Lineage (NCBI taxonomy): Eukaryota > Viridiplantae > Streptophyta > Magnoliopsida > Asparagales > Amaryllidaceae > Allium > Allium fistulosum. Next base: position 1,169,772,829 of record CM060905.1, on the reverse strand, counting down.
CCTCGATGTCCTCTTGCACTTGATCTCCTGAAGACTCTTCATCAATCAAGATCGGATTAGCATGAATTTCCATTAGAAATTTTTGCAAATTTCTAAGAATTTTGCCTTGCTGTTCTTGTTCTTTGGACATTCTAAGTTGCACCACTTGAATTTCAGTCATTAGTTGCAGTGCATCCTTCAAAGAATCCTCCATTTTCGTCACTCTTGTAAGTGTAGTTTGTTGAAATGGTCCAGGAGTAGGACAAGGGAACGAAAAGATTGAATTTTTGTTTGATTTGGAAGAGGAGGCCATTGTTTAAATGTTTTCAGAAGATAGAACAGAGAAAGAACAGAAAGAATGGTCTAATTTTCGAAATAAGAAGAATATATAACCACTTATTTGAATTTTGGTGGGAAAAATTCAAAAATAAAAAATCGTTATATGTCGACATGGTTAGGAGGGGGATGTCGACATGGTGCTTGATATTTTTACTATTTGATTTATTTTAAATTTAATTTTTATTTATACTTTGTTATTTATATTTTATATTTCAATTATTGAACAAATACCTAATTCTCTTCTTAATTTAGTAAATATAGATTCATTTAAGGGTTTTGTTAATATATCAGCAATTTGATTCTCAAAATTGATATAATCGAGAGTAATTACTTCCTTACTTATATTATCTCTGAGAAAATGATGTCTGATATCAATATGTTTAGTTCGAGCATGATGAGTAGTATTTTTGGATAAATTTATTGCACTAGTATTATCACAATAAATTGGTGATCTTGAGATATTTAAACCAAAATCATTTAAAGTTTGTTGTATATATATTACTTGAGAACAAGCTAAAGCAGCAGAAATATACTCTGCTTCAGTTATTGATAGAGAAACTTTGTTTTGCTTTTTACTAAACCAGGATATCAGAGAATGCCCCAAAAAGTGACAAGTTCCACTTGTACTTTTTCGGTCTGACTTACAACCAGCATAGTCAGCATCACAGTAAGATATTAATTCAAAAGAATAATTTTTAGGATAAAATAAGCCATAGTCAATGGTGTGTTTAATATATCTTATGTTACGTTTTACAGCTTTTAAGTGGGTCACTTTAGGTTGGGATTGATATCTTGCACAGAGGCAAACGCTATGCATGATATCAGGTCTACTAGCAGTGATATAGAGTAGTGATCCAATCATTCCTCTATATAATTTTTGATCTACATCTTTCGAGAGATCTTCTTTACTTAGGTACTCATTGGTTGCCATGGGAGTGGGTTTTCCATTTGCAGTAGTCAAACCAAATTTACTAACTAGGTCTTTAGCATATTTTTCTTGACTAATAAAGATACCATTATCTAATTGTTTTATTTGTAATCCTAGAAAGAAGCTTAATTCACCCATATGACTCATCTCAAACTCTTTTGTCATTATTTCATAAAATTCTTTATTCATTTCAAAATTAGTTGATCCGAAAATGATATCATCTACGTAAACTTGTACTAGTTGAATATCATTTTTATTTCTTTTAATAAAAAGAGTATTATCTACTTTACCAATTTCAAAGTTTGATTGAAGTAAGTAAGATCTTAGTCTATCATACCAGGCTCTAGGAGCTTGTTTTAGACCATATAGAGCTTTCTTAAGTTTGTAAACATGATTTGGAAATTTTTCATTTTCAAAAAGTGGTGGTTGTTCAACATATACTTCTTCTTTTACAAATCAATTTAAAAAGGCACTTTTAACATCCATTTGAAATAATTTGAAATTATTATAATTTGCGAAAGCAAGTAGAATCCTAATGGTTTCTAATCTTGCTACGGGAGCAAAGGTTTCATCAAAATCTATTCCTTCTTCTTGACAATAACCTTGAGCGACTAACCGGGCTTTATTTCTAATGACCTCACTTTGTTCATTCATTTTATTTTTATAAACCCATTTTGTTCCAATTGTAGTTTTATTTTCAGGTCTAGGAACAAGTTCCCAAACATCATTTCTAGTGAATTGATTTAATTCTTCTTGCATAGCCAAAATCCATGAATCATCAGTCGATGCTTCTTTTGGATTTTTGGGTTCAATAGTTGATATAAAAGCTACATTGCTCATTTTACTTAGTTGATTTCTAGTTGTAACAACAGATTGCATATCTCCTAGAGTATTTTCTATGGGATGATCTTTTAAAAGTTTAATCCTTTTATTAGGATGATTAAATTCATTGTTAGTTTCAATTGGCTCTTGATTTTGAGTAATTAAATCCTCTTCATCATTTGTCTCTACAAAATTTTTGGGATTTTCATCGAATGAAACATGCATTGTTTCTTCAATGGTGTTAGTTCTTAAATTAAACACTCTGTATGCTTTGCTTCTATTAGAGTATCCGATAAAGATACCTTTGTCGGATTTAGGATCAAATTTATCTAAGTTATATTTTGTATTTAAAATAAAACATTTACTTCCAAAAATTATAAAATAAGATACCTTAGGTTTCTTTCCGTGAAGAAGTTCATAAGATGTCTTATCAGTTAAAGATCTTATTAAGATTCTATTTAAAATATAACAGGCGGTAGCAACTGCTTCTGCCCAAAAATGTTTTGGCAAATTACTATTTGAAAGCATAGTTCTCGCACACTCTTGAATCGTCCAATTTTTACGTTCTACTACTCCGTTTTGTTGTGGAGTTCTTGGAAATGAAAAATTGTGAGTTATCCCCTTTTTATTGCAGAATTCCTCAAACTTTTCATTTTCAAATTCACCACCGTGATCACTACGGATGGTTATAATTTTTACAGAAAGTTGATTTTGAATCCTTTTTGTAAAGTTCTTAAAACATTCAAAAGTATCACTTTTATGTTTCAAAAATACTGTCCATGTAAATCTAGAATAATCATCTACAATTACAAAAACATATTTACTATGATTTATTGACTGAATTTGAGATGGACCAAATAAATCAAGATGAAGTAATTCAAGAGGTTTTGAAGTTGAAATCATATCTTTTAATTTAAAGGAACTTTTTCTAAGTTTTCCTAATTGACATGCATCACATAAACTATCTACTTTAAAATTCATTTTAGGGAGACCTCTTACTAGATCATGTTTTGACAGTCTAGATAAGAGTTTGAAATTCAAATGCCCAAATCTCTTATGCCAAATCCAAGGGTCACTTGTATTTGCCAAAAGACACAAGTTATCATTTGAAACTTTCATACTAAGAATATAAATATTCTTTTTCCTAATTCCCTCAAATATTATGGTTGAATTATTATCTTCAATGTGACACTTATCTTTTTCAAATTTAATTTTATTTCCTTTATCGCAAAGTTGACTAATACTTAGCAAATTATATTTCAGATTCTTAACTAGCAAAACGTTAGTAATAATAGGAGTTTTAGAGTTACCGACATTGCCGATGCCAATCACATATCCTTTTGAGTTGTCTCCAAAGTTAACCAATCCTCTATCTTTGTATATTATATCATTCAGCATATTCGGATTACCAGTCATGTGTCTAGAACATCATTTATTCTTTTTAATCTGCATAATTTGTCTATTGTGGATTGATTCCTCAACACCCATAAAACTTGTTTCCTGTACATCATAAAAACCTTGTGAACGATTTGACTTTGAATATAGATTATATGCAGACTTATGATACAATGATGATTTGAATATTTTTAAACACGTATTAACAAAATTTTCAAATACAGCCATTAAATTTTTTTCAAAATTCAGATTATGAAACTTTGAAAACCTTGCTCCGATACCAAATGTGAGAAATGCGGATTACGGATCTTAAGGCTAGTATAACACTAGAGGGGGGTGAATAGTGTTTTAAGGAATTACTAATTCTTTTTGAGTTTATATTAATTTGAACACAAATGTATGCAGTATTCAGATATAGATATGATCACAGATTCAAACACAGATGCAAATATAAAGTAAAAGCAGTAAAGGAAAGAACACACCGGATTTTATACTGGTTCGGAGTTACCCTACATCCAGTCCCGCACACAAGTACAGATTTCCTTTCAAAAAAAATCTTTACAATTTCAACCCTCGATTTCAAGGCCATGAGGTACACCACTCCAGATTCACAATCCTCTGGGTAGAGATACTTGATTTTCGGGCAACACGTTCATCCAATTGATTTCCTAGGCTACAATCACACCTTTTCTCACTTGATTGATTTCCAAGGCTACAATCACACCTTTTCTCACTCGATTGATTACAAAGAAGCCTATAACTCTAAATAGCACTGAGGTCCTGTTGAGATAGTGATAGAGAATCAAACCAGAAATGATCTAGTTAAATTCAATGGTGATTTCGGCAGAGTAATGGTAAGAATATATATAAAGAAATGTGGAAGAAGAAGAGGAGTGAAAACCAGAAAAAAATTGTTTTTGAAATTCGTTGAAAACATCCCCTATTTATAGAAGAACAACAGCCATGTCTATTCGTGAAAGGTTATGGCGAATAGACACTTCTTTTGAAATTCAAATTTTTGAAACCAACTGCCACTATGTCGACATGGGTATCTTGGGTATGTCGACATCCCAAAGGAAATTTTGGTGATTTTTTTTTCTTTGAAAATTGCTTCTATCTTATATTAAAACTATTTTAAACTTTATAAATATACTTAACTATAGTTAAAATACATAAGTAAATATAGAGAATAATATATATATAATTTTACTATAATTTTATATTTAAATCTAAGTATAAATATTAAATTTATTATTAAAGATAGTTTAAAACAAACGAAGTTTAAAACAAAAGTTTATTTAAAAACCAAATCAAAGAATATTTTAAGGCTAAAACATCTTTTTGAAAATCATTTGATAAGATAATTTTTAAGGCTAAAACATTTTGAAAAGCAGTTTTGAAAATCATTTTGAAGTAGTTTTGCAAGTTTCTTCCTGCAGAATATCTCATCACATCAGGACTCGAGAACTTGTACAAAACCAGGATGTTCGTGGGTTTGTAAGCCACTTGTCGTAGGTTTGTAAGCTACTTGTCGTGGGTTTGTAAGCCACTAAAAAGGTAGAAATGGGTTCCATCCCAAATGAAATATGGAGTGAAGATTTCAGTGCTATTATGAAGTTTTAACATAATTCTAGACTCAATACTTATCTTGTACTATTTGATAATCTTGCTATTCTTGATACTCATGAGTCTTCAATCTTGATATCTTGAATCTCTATACTATACAGTCTTCATTCTTGATACCTGCATGGTTAAATCCTATATATCTAAACTATAATGTTAGTATTTATATTTTATAATCTTATTCTAAGGTTGTTGTCATCAAAACCATCATCTCAAGGACTAACATAAGTAACATACAACAAAGGAAATCCTAAGACGTAGCACTGACTAAAGGTCTTTCTTGGTAAAAGAAACTAATCTGCTACTAGAGAAGCCACTCTGGATACCCACTATGCAAATTATCCAAAAACAACATATAATTAGTTCAGCCTTGCAAGTAAACAATATTGTGCTAGGGGCATGACACACTTAGCTTTGCATTATAAACGGTATGGCATAATAAGGTTACTAATATTGATGAATATAGGTTGAATGCCTAAGACTCACATTTTTAATATGCTATCAGCTTGTTAAATGTGTGCTTAAGTGTAAAATACACTTGAGACTTCGGCTGAAGTGTATTAAAAATAAACATACACAATGCACACATTTTAGTTTAAAAAAACTATTACGGTGGAAGGTAAACATGTTCTTCATTTATGTATGATGACTAAATAAGAGAACATATTCACTTCATGTTCAGTGATGTAGTAACTAAAAAAAGAGGGAAAAACACATGGGAAGTCGTTACTCACTGAAAACATATATTATATTATTCAGTTGTTTAACGGTACATTCGACTAAAACCAATAACACTAAAATGCATCATATGTTTAAACGAGAATCAGAAACCAATGATAAAAGTTACATGATAACTCATAACCATGATCGCTAAAACTCACGCCATTTTAGGTTTTATTTCCTAAAAATAGGATTGAAATTATTTGAATAAAATAATCCAAAAATGATTTGTATTTTAGAAGCCGAGTTTTATCAAAATTTAAAAGTAAAAAATATTCAAAAACTTCGCATTTTTTCATAAATATCGAATTCATTTCAAACTTAACAGTAAATTTATTTAGTTCATCTCAAGTTAATTTAAGTTAAAGGAAAATGAGCTTATTCGGTAAAGATATAATGATTGGGTTTAATTATTCCTCTACCATTAAATATCTTGATCTCCAACTTCCCATATCAATTGTAGCAAAACGAATTAAAAGAGTAATAACTTTATAAACTTGTTTCCAACTTCATATATCAATTGGAATGCTAGTTGATGTCATGTAAGAGAGTCACTTACAAACAGCAATATACGAAAATAAGAATAACAGTTCTATACAAAAACAATACATTCAATAAATAAAGGATAAATTCAAAAAAAACATTCATTTCATTTTTCTTAAAAAAGTGGAAAGACCAAAAATAATATTGACAACTTAGTAATTCAAAACAATTTTATTGCCTTAGTGAACAAAACCTCAAACAAAAGTGTCTTTGCGGGGTAGTGGTACCAAGGGGAGTGTGCGACGACCCGCAAATCCGTACCCTTTGAATCGACAATAATCCACACATGTCCAGCCCAAAAAGCACAGACTGACGGAAAGTCAAGAGAAAGAAGAGAAGAGAGAAGAAGAGAAGAGAAGAAAGAGAGAAAATAGAACAAAACAGAATAATACAGAATCTCACATCGCAGCGGAAAATATATAATATCATATCAATGATCTTTACAAAACAGAAACTGTATATACATACATCAATCAGAGTCAACAATCAATCAATAGTTATCAGCCTAGACAGTTATAATAACCTGTCCTTATAATTGCCGATAATATACAACAACCAACAAAACACAGCGGATAATCAAGCAAAACATGTACGTGTATACGAGAATGAAGATCTCCAGCTCTCCCACTGAAGTTCCAAAAGCACCAATATGAACCTGTAAATATACTCGGTCTGACCCGAGCATTAAAAGGGAAGAACGCCCGGATCAGTCTGGTAAAATAGCGTGAGAAACACACTCAACTGAATTTATTAGATTACCGAACTTTTCCTTTATCAAAACAAAAGTATCTCATAAGACACGCCCATACATAAACACGGACATGTTTTTACCTTACGATAACTAAAACATTTCATATCAAATCATCTTATATTATACTAGTGTCTAGTATATACAAATAATATTAATCATAGTCGAAATGGTTACCCATATAGCATTTCGAGGCTATTCACTGTGCCTTTACAAACAAAATCGCAGCTCGTAGTGGGGTTTGGATTTCCATACAAATGACCAGGTGAAGGGACTACCTTCAGGCAGTACATCTCTAGAAAAATGTACCGAGAAACCATCACAAAGTTTCTCTACCAACACAAGACCGGCCCACCTCTATAACTAGATGGTACCGAATATGTCATCCTCCGGTCGTTACCGACCTTTACCGAGGGCCCTCTAGCATACAAACCACAATAATCAGATACACGACGTCATAGCATATAAAGATATATCTAGAAGAGGATGATCATATCCTAATGGGAGCGACCCACATAGCCTTGCCGCATCTAACCCCGTTTTGGTCATTTCCGGTTGATGAGGCCTGAGGTAACGATTACCTTTCCTAAATCACATCACTTTGAATGCCACATGGCCATTTCCGTTGACTACTAATTTCCTTCCACAAAAATACAACCCTTAAGCTCATACGTCTTAAGGAGGGTGTTAAGCTAAGAGAAGTTGCCTTCTCCGCCACCACTGATGTACTTTTGTAAAAACCAATGTACATAATCTGTAGAAATGCAATGTCAGACAAACATCCATACAAGTTGTCTAGGAACAGGACAAACCGAAGGTACTTTCCTACCACATCCTATCGGGAAATCCCTAGGATTAGTAGCAAATAGTCCTTGCATTGGATATTTCATAATGAAGAAACTACTGCTACTAGATGTATATTGGGATTTTAACCTCAAACGATCAACAAGTAGTCCTCCATTATGAAAATCCGGAATATCAATATCATCAGCCAACCTGCACAATCGTTGTATAAATGTTGGTCCGAAGTGGTTTTCGGATACACCGATCTCGGTCTCTTCGCACCAACAACGCAAAAGTGTTTCTCAACCTCACTCAAAAACTAAGTCTCATAGACTTATCACATCTCCAACTTTCAACTTGCTATCCTTCGGGCCAAGAAGGAAGCTCGATAGATTGGAGTAATACTCCGCACTACGAATCAACATCCTTAAAACAAACGATAATCAAGCATACACAGAAGGCTACGTACTAAGTGTATGACTAAATAATTCCCACATCAAGTCGAGGAACTAAAATGGCCAAATTTGATAGTCGGTTATTTAACTATCAAAGCAAACAAACAAATATTTAGCACCATAACAATCACTAGGCCCTTTTTATTAATCTTTTATTAATTAATTCGCTTGCCAAATATTCACTTCAAATTATCTTGTAAAAGGATATATTTTCAAAACCATTTCAATATTGGAAAACATTCCATACACTTATTTAAAAAATATAAGCATATTCACAAATCTCTTTATTTTCAACACTTAGAAAATATTGCATATACTTAAATCAGGATTAAGTATATATTTTATTCTTTAAGGAAAACATTCTCTTTAAACACATTTATTTGGGTCAAAACGAATGTTGCGTAAAACATCGTTACGACAACCCAAAATCAACAGTATAGGGATTTGAAAATAAAATAGATATATAAATCCCAAATACTATACAAAAACATTTCCTTTCGGAAATCATTTACTATAACAACGGAGTTATAGTCCATCATTTCCTTATTTCTCGAAAACGTCTATTTCAACAATGAATGTTGAAATCTATGGTTTCGATCCTTAACATATTTTAAAACATCCTTAAAACCATTTAACTCCATTTAAAATATCACTTTCCAAAAATATCCATTTAATTTAAAATATTATTCACTGTCCAAAATCGTGAATATATTGCCTAACCAAATTCTTTATTATTGCAGCATTTAATTAAAGGATAATTCACTGTCCAAAATCGTGAATATATCTCCGTTACCAATTCCATTACTTCGACATATTTATTAAAGGATTATCCGCTGTCCAAAATCGTGAATATACTTCCTTCAATAAACTTCCACTATTTAACTTATCAAATTCAATTGGTTTCGCATTTATAAAACAATGTTTATAAAATCAACATTTATATTTTATAAAAATCAACTTATAAAATCCCTTTATTAACCAATTCTATTTAAATATCGTTTAAATACCAAAATTCAAATTATAAGTTAATTACTTATAATTCTCTTTATTTTACAAAATCCATTCATTTTATAACTTCACAATTATAAATCTTTTTTTACTTATAAACCCATTTATACTCCATTTTACCACTTACAAAATTCCTTTATAATCCCAATATTTTGATTTATAAAATATCAAATTTATAAATCTGATATACAAGCCATTTCAAATTAAAAAAATCCCAATTTAAATAAACCAATTCTTTTAATAATTTACAAATCGTTATTAAAGCTTATATAACTACAAAATCATACTTAAGTATTATTTCCCAAAAATCATAATTTTTATAACATAAAAATTATAACATTTATTTATTAAAAATAAATTCCATTTACTTAACACTTCAAAATTCAAAAAAACATATATTTTCAAAATCACTTTTAAAAAATCCTTTTAAATTTGGAAATCATCACTTTAACATTTTTAAATTCCAAAATATAGGCCCAATGTTGCAACAGCACTAAATACATCAATCACGGCATCCAAAACATCATATATCATATGGTAACAACATATATATCAATATATGTAAATAAATCAATACTGGTGTGGAATCCAGTTGGATCCCTCCAACCTGTCACCTGCAATAAATATACATATGAGAATATGTGTACAATGCCGCTTCAAGGCAGACGCGCGTACAAAGGGTCATCTGCTCATACACGGGAACGTATAAGGTCATCTGCTCCAATAGGCAGGTATATATCCAAATACCAATCAATATATCATATATCATCCAAACAATCATCAATCATCATAAATAATATTTATTCTCAATTATATAAAAATATCAGTGAGTCAGAAAGAGTGAGTTGTACTCACATTGCTTGTAGTCGTCGCATTAGCGATTTATTCCGATTAAAATTAAACAAGCGTTTAATTTCAACCAAAATTTTCACTAGCTCAAATAAATTCCAATCCAGCTCCATAATGTAGTGCTCGTCAATACGGACGCAATGCAATTCATTTCGTAAAAAACGGACCTCATATGACAAAGTTATAGCTTTTTAAAGTTTGTACGAATTAAAATAATATAATTTACAATTCTTTTTTTTCTTTAACTTAACTTCATCTCGGCCGTTCGATATTGCAATTGAAAATCTGGGCCGTGCGTGATCTTCTTCCCCCGCACGTTCAAAATCTAGGTCAAACGAACCCATGTCGTCGCTATCTTCTACGAATTTTCGAGCCAACTACGACGATCGAGTCGATCAGGAACCTCCATCGAGTAGCCCAACGCTAGCTCTACCTTCGGCCAGAGCCGTGCTCGACTCGGTCACCATCTCACCATGAAAATCGCGTGTGAACGTCGATCGTTCGAATGCCTATTGCCGTTGATCCATGCCACGAAACTCGATCATCACCATATGGATTTAAAGATAAAGAGGTGCTCTACGTTTCTTGTGTTGCAAGTTTATCGAATAGATTTATGGATTGGAAGAAATTAAGGGAGAAAGATTGAGCATTATCGGCCATTGAAAATCAAGTGGCGGCCTGCCCTAGTAGATTTAGGGTTAGTGAAAATTAGAAAAAATGTTGGCCTTTTATAGAAAATCTGACGACACTATTCATCCGAATTTTTTCGAACTCCAAACGAAGCGTGCCGCCTGGAGTTTATAATGTTTTACCCCTATTCCGAACACAATGAAATATATATCAGAAGCCAATATGATCGTATTTGGAAGATAGGTTTTCGAATCGAATATTTAAATTTAAAATTCACTTAAACTGATTTCTACGCGTTTTAGCTTGCCTCGAACAAACCGTAAATCCGATTGACACAAAATTTGAAATCTTACAATAATATAACATTACAGATCCAATGAAATTGGTTTCGTTGAAATCCGAGACTGTTTGAAAAATGGCTATTTTTACACGTTAAATAAATATTAAAATATTCAATTTCTATAAATTAACTTTTAATTCAATTTTAAAAGTTCTCTAACATCATTCTAATTCAAATAAGATTTAATTCAACTTTATAAATCATTTTTATTCATATTAAATTCAATTTCCAATTATTTTTGTAATTTCAAATATTAAATTAATAATTTAATTATCCAATTAAATCGCTATATTCGAAATAAAATCTATTCAGCAAATAAAATTAACTTGGAAATATTTAAAATAAATTAAATATACGAATTTCAAATGACAGAAATTATGGGTCGTTATATTCTCCCCTATTTAAAAGAATTTCGTCCTCGAAATTACCAAGTAATAAAAAGTCACAAAATCCATTAACTTTTCAAAACAAATCGTTACTACTAGATATCAAATCTATTTAAACATTTTAACTTTTTCCAAAATCCATTCGTTAAACTTCTTATAAAACTTTTCTAAGTTTCCAAATCCATTCTTAGTTATCTTTTCAAAACCAACTATATCGTTTAACTTTTAACTCAATATCAAAAATTCTTTTTCCAATTTTTCCAAAAATGTATAACGCTTTACATTTTCAAAAAATTTCGCCAGCGTCTCCTTTGCGCGGTTCGATCGTAGTAGTATCACAACATATATATATATATATCACAAATATACATCTCATCTTCGAGGACGAGGCATCCCGTAGGGAAAAAAGTGTAAAAGTACGATATGTAATCCGAGATATGTACCTTATATATTATTTGCAAGCATATACGGCTAATATAGCGTGAAAGCGAGCTCCAAAAGCGAAGCAAGCGCCACACGCACCTACTAAACACTCAACAACAAATGAGAAACATGTATATAGAAAGTAATATCAATATACAACATATACCAATACAACTATTATATATGTCACTTTAGCAAATGCAACAAAACAACAAATCCAACCATCCAACAACTATCATCCAACAAACCAAATATCTATCCAACCAATCCATACCAAATCAATATACATTCACTTTACATTAATATTCATTGTATTGGTTTTCAATTTATTCACCTTCGATTCATTAACATTGGATTTTACTAACATTCATTTATTCGTATTCAATTAGTTTACATTCACTAATTTATTCAAGTTTGTTCACTTCCAATTCAAATCATATTCAATTCTATTTAGATTTACTTACTTCCACTTTGAATTTAATTATTTAACTTTCAATTTCATTATACTTAATGAATTTCTATTTAATCCACTAACATCCATCTAAAAATCAATGCATATCCAACATAACCAAATTAATTTAATTCGCTTGCATTCAATTTGGTTCAACACATTTAATTTCAATTGGTTTAATATTCAATTGACATTATTCAATTATTCGATTTAGATTGAATTCTAATATTCACTATATTCACATTTCTATACAACACTTCCATTTGTTATTATCACTTATTAGCTTAAGTTACATTCAATTCTAACAAATAATATTTCCAATCCATGTTTATTCACTAATTCACTTTTACAATTAAAGTTGTATTTCCTTATATAACTCAAGTTCATATTCATCACTTCACTTTATTAATTCACTTCGATACCAAAATCAACTTCATTCAACATTACTTTCACTTCCAAATTGAATTCAATTACTTAAGTTAAATTTCATTTTATTCTCACTTGCATTTTATCTTCACTATACAACTTAAGTTTACTACTAATTTAATTCAAATTCTATTTTATTTAACTTAACTTAGATTTCATTTCTAAAGTCTTTTTATTTAACTTTTACTTAAGTCAAATTTCATATCACTATCCAAATTCAGATTTTGTTTTTCTTAACAAAATTGTTTAACAATTTTAACAATTGGTTTTACTTAAATTTCCTCATTTTATAAGTTATACAACTTATTTATTCAAACTTCCATGAACATCTACCTAAGTTCACTTCCATTCACCAAACTCATTTTATAATTTCAAATAATAATTATATAATAACTTTACAACTTAGGTTTATTTAAACTTTCGAATTCATATTATATAATCACTTACCACTTCGGTTTAATTTCCATTTCACTAATTTATCAAATCTAGTTCATATCCAATTCTGTTTATTTAACTTTCCTTTAGTTAAATTTCAAATCATATATCTTATTATGCTAACTCAAATTTATTTCAACTTTACCAAAGTTAAATTTTTATTTCATATTATAAGTCCAAAACTCATTTCACTTATTTTATCTATTTCACTTGGATTTCAAATTCATATTTGTTTATCAAAACAAAACATAAATTTCAATTTATTATTGGTAGCAAATCCATCACATAGTAACTCGAAAATGATACTGATGATGCTGCAGTCATCACCCTTATTATTTCCCAGCAACAGTAGTGAATTTAGTGCTTTATATTCTTTTAAAATCCTATTATATTTATAAATCACATTTATAAATCTTTACTTATACAATTCCACTATTTTACTTTACTTATATAAGATTATTTCACAATTGTAAATCATCATATTAATTATAATTCCATACTTTTAATTCATTTTCTTAAATAATTTATTCTTTTACAATTGTTGCTTTTATTTGGATTATTCAAACAACTTTTATTAACTTATATATATCTACATTTTCAACAACCAAACAATTCATTTATATACACTATAATATTTCTGAAAAATCATTTCCTTTACATATAAAATATAATCGAGGTAAAATTATTTTGTTTACCCACTTTAAAATAATACTATGTCGACTTACCTCATTTAAGTGTTTAGAAATCCCTATCGATAATATGGCGTCCCACATACCGACCAGAATTCACAAACAACTCAACGGATAAGTAAACACAATATAAAACATTTTATATCACTAACAAATACGCGCTCATATATATAATACACTCAACTCAATCTAGGGTGCTACTGTCCCTATCTATACTGAGTACACATCAAAGCTTAGGAATATACAAAATCTAAGCTCTGATACCAAATGTGACGACCCGCAAATCCATACCGTTTGAATCGACAATAATCCACACATGACCGACCCAAAAAGCACAGACTGACAGAAAGTCAAGAGAAAGAAGAGAAGAGAGAAGAAGAGAAGAGAAGAAAGAGAGAAGATAGAACAAAACATAACAATACAGAATCTCACATCGCAGCGGAAAACATATAATATCATATCAATGATCTTAACAAAACAGAAACTGTATATACATACATCAATCAGAGTCAACAATCAATCAATAGTTGTCAGCCTGGACAGTTATAATAACCTGGCCTTACAATTGCCGATAATATACAACAACCAACAAAGCACATCGGATAATCAAGCAAAACATGTACGTGTATACGAGAGTGAAGATCTCCAGCTCTCCTCCTGAAGTTCCAAAAGCACCAATATGAACCTGTAAATATACTCGGTCTGACCCGAGCATTGAAAGGGAAGAACGCTCGGATCAGTCTGGTAAACCAGCGTGAGAAACACACTCAACTGAATTTATTATATTACCAAACTTTTCCTTTATCAAAACAAAAGAATCTCGTAAGACACGCCCACACATAAACACGGACATGTTTTTACCTTACGATAACTAAAACATTTCATATCAAATCATCTTATATTATACTAGTGTCTAGTATATACAAATAATATTAATCATAGTCGAAATGGTTACCCATATAACATTTCGAGGCTATTCATTACGCCTTTATAAACAAAATTGCAGCTCATAGTAGGGTTTGGATTTCCATACAAATGAACAGGTGAAGGGACTACCTTCCGGAAGTACATCTCTAGAAAAATGTATCGAGAAACCATCATAAAGTTTCTCTACCAACACAAGACCGGCCCACCTCTATAACTAGATGGTACCGAATATGTCTTCCTCTAGTCGTTACCGACCTTTACCGAGGGCCCTCTAGCATACAAACCACAATAATCAGATACACGACGTCATAGCAAATAAAGATATATCTAGAAGAGGATGATCATATCCTAATAGGAGAGACCCATATAGCCTTGCCGCATCTAACCCTGTTTTGGTCATTTCTGGTTGATGAGGCTTGAGGTAACGATTACCTTTCATAAATCACATCACTTCGAATTCCACATGGCCATTTCCGTTGACTACTAATTGCCTTCCACAAAAATACAACCCTTAAGCTCATACGTCTTAAGGAGGGTGTTAAGCTAGGAGAAGTTGCCTTCTCCGCCACCACTGATGTACTTTTGTAAAAACCAATGTACATAAGCTGTAGAAATGCAATGTCAGACAAACATCCATATAAGTTGTCCAGGAACAGGACAAACCGAAGGTACTTTCCTACTACATACTGTCGAGAAATCCCTAGGATTAGTAGCGAATAGTCCTTGCAATAGATATTTCATAATGAAGAAACTACTGCTACTAGATGTATATTGGGATTTTAACCCCAAACGATCAACAAGCGGTCCTCCATTATGAAAATCTGGAATATCAATATCATCAGCCAACCTACACAATCGTCGTATAAATGTTGGTCCAAAGTGGTTTTCGGATAAACCAATCCCGGTCTCTTCGCACCAACAACGCAAAAGCGTTTCTCAACCTCACTCAGAAACTAAGTCTCATAGACTTATCACGTCTCCAACTTTCAACTTGCTATCCTTCGGGCCAAGAAGGAAGCTCGATAGATTGGAGTAATACTCTGCACCAACGAATCAATATCCTCAACACAAACGATAATCAAGCGTACACAGAAGGCTACTTACTAAGTGTACGACTAAATAATCCCCACATCAAGTCGAGGAACTAAAATGGCCAAATTTGATAGTCGGTTATTTAACTATCAAAGCAAACAAACAAATATTTAGCACCATAACAATCACTAGGCCCTTTTAATTAATCTTTTATTAATTAATTCGCTTGCCAAATATTCACTTCAAATTATCTTGTAAAAAGATATATTCTCAAAACCATTTCAATATTGGAAAACATTCCATATACTTATTTAAAAAATATAAGCATATTCACAAATCTCTTTATTTTCAACACTTAAAAAATATTGCATATACTTAAATCAGGATTAAGTATATATTTTATTCTTTAAGGAAAACATTCTCTTTAAACACATTTATTTGGGTCAAAACAAATGTTGCATAAAACATCATTACGACAACCCAAAATCAACAGTATAGGGATTTGAAAATAAAATAGATATATAAATCCCAAATACTATATAAAAACATTTCCTTTCGGAAATCATTTATTATAACAACGGAGTTATAGTCCATCATTTCCTTATTTCTCGAAAACGTCTATTTCAACAATGAATGTTGAAATCTATGGTTTCGATCCTTAACATATTTTAAAACATCCTTAAAACCATTTAACTCCATTTGAAATATCACTTTCCAAAAATATCCATTTAATTTAAAATATTATTCACTTTCCAAAATCGTGAATATAATGCCTAACCAAATTCTTTATTATTGCAACATTTAATTAAAGGATAATTCACTGTCCAAAATCGTGAATATAACGCAATTACCAAATCCATTACTTCTACATATTTATTAAAGGATTATCCATTGTCCAAAATCGTGAATATACTTCCTTTAATAAACTTCCACTATTTAACTTATCAAATTCAATTGGTTTCGCATTTATAAAACAATGTTTATAAAATTAACATTTATATTTTATAAAAATCAACTTATAAAATCCCTTTATTAACCAATTCTATTTAAATCTCGTTTAAATGCCAAAATCCAAATTATAAGTTAATTACTTATAATTCTCTTTATTTTACAAAATCCATTCATTTTATAACTTCACAATTATAAACCTTTTTTTTACTTATAAACCCATTTATACTCCATTTTACCACTTACAAAATTCCTTTATAATCCCAATATTTTGATTTATAAAATATCAATTTTATAAATCTTATATATAAACCATTTAAAATAAATCAAAAATCTCAATTTAAATAAACCAATTCTTTTAATAATTTACAAATCGTTATTAAAGCTTATATAACTTCAAAATCATACTCAAGTATTATTTCCCAAAAATCATAATTTTTATAACATAAAAATTATAACATTTATTTATTAAAAATAAATTCCATTTACTTAACACTTCAAAATTCAACAAAACATATATTTTCAAAATCACTTTTAAAAAATCCTTTTAAATTTGGAAATCATCACTTTAACATTTTTAAATTCCAAAATATAGGCCCAATGTTGCAACAGCACTAAATACATCAATCACGACATCCAAAACATCATATATCATATGGTAACAGCATATATATCAATATCTGTAAATAAATCAATACTGGTGAGGAATCCAGTTGGATCCCTCCAACCTGTCACCTGCAACAAATATACATATGAGAATATGTGTACAATTTCCGCTTCAAGGCAGACGCGCGTACAAAGGGTCATCCGCTCATACACGGGAACGTATAGGGTCATCTGCTCCAATAGGCAGGTATATATCCAAATACCAATCAATATATCATATATCATCCAAACAATCATCATAAATAATATTTATTCTTACTTATATAAAAATATTAGTGAGTCAGAAAGAGTGAGTTGTACTCACATTGCTTGTAGTCGTCGCGTTAGCCATTTATTCCGATTAAAATTAAACAAGCTTTTAATTTCAACCAAAATTTTCACTAGCTCAAATAAATCCCAATCCAGCTCCATAATGTAGTGCTCGTCAATACGGACCCAACGCAATTCGTTTCGTCAAAAACGGAACTCGTATGACAAAGTTATAGCTTTTTAAAGTTTGTACGAATTAAAATAATATAATTTACAATTCTTATTTTTTTCTTTAACTTAACTTCATCTCGGCCGTTTGATATTGCAATTGAAAATCTGGGCCGTGCGTGATCTTCTTCCCCCGCACGTTCAAAATCTAGGTCAAACGAACCCACGCCGCCGCTATCTTCTACGAATTTTCGAGCCAACTACGACGATCGAGTCGTCGATCAGGAACCTCCATCGAGTAGCCCAACGCTAGCTCTACCTTCGGCCAGAGCCGTGCTCGACTCGGTCGCCATCTCGCCATGAAAATCGCGTGTGAACGTCGATCGTTCGAACACCTATTGTCGTTGATCCATGCCACGAAACTCGATAATCACCATATGGATTTAAAGATATCGAGGTGCTTTACGTTTCTCGTGTTGGAAGTTTATCGAATAGATTTACGGATTGGAAGAAATTAAGGGAGAAAGATCGAGCATTATCGACCATTGAAAATCAAGTGGCAACCTGCCCTAGTAGATTTAGGGTTAGTGAAAATTAGAAAAAATGTTGGCCTTTTATAGAAAATCTGACGACACTATTCATCCGAATTTTTTCGAACTCCAAACGAAGCATGCCGCCTGGCGTTTATAATGTTTTACCCCTATTCCGAACACAATGTAATATTTATCGGAAGCCAATTTGATCATATTTGGAAGATAGGTTTTCGAATCGAATATTTAAATTTAAAATTCACTTAAACTGATTTCTACGCGTTTTAGCTTGCCCTGGACAAACCGTAAATCCGATTGACACAAAATTTGAAATCTTACAATAATATAACATTACAGATCCACTGTTTGAAAAATGGCTATTTTTACACGTTAAATAAATATTAAAATATTCAATTTCTATAAATTAACTTTTAATTCAATTTTTAAAGTTCTCTAACATCATTCTAATTCAAATAAGATTTAATTCAACTTTATAAATCATTTTATTCATATTAAATCCAATTTCCAATTATTTCTATAATTTCAAATATTAAATTAATAATTTAGTTATCCAATTAAATCGCTATATTCGAAATAAAATCTATTCAGCAAATAAAATTAACTTGGAAATATTTAAAATAAATTAAATATATGAAATTCAAATGATAGAAATTCTGGGTCGTTACAGAGTGTGTGTGTGTGTTTGTTAACATCACAAGTGAAGAGACAAGTAGAACCGCATAGTTGAAGATTGCATAAGGAGTGATGTGCAGATGCAATGCAATAGACTCATGGAAAATCAAGAAATATGAAATTGCTGCAATGTTGAAAAGAAAATATGCTGCTTGTCTTCAAGATGCAGACTAAGGAGAAGCAAAATTAAAAATTGCTACAAGAGAGAGATGCATTGTTCAACTGGGATTTAACCTATCTAAGTGTGGAATAGAAATCTAAAAGGACTGCTAAGATGGATTTCTATTTAAACTTTATATAAACCCATATTTAGAATTAACTTTTTTCCATTATACACATGCAACATTTAGATGTACATATCCTTTTCTGTGATGCCAATTAAAATTTCATAGAGAAATTAATTGTGGTATTTGTATGCTAATGTTCAAAATGATTACTTCATAGTCAGACAATTATATCATCACTGCAATTTTCAAATTGGTTCTTCAATTTTATAGTTTAAATGCCAATATATGCATATTGGATACCCAATAAGAGAACCAATAAATATGAAGAAGGTTTTTTTAGCATTCATTGGTTTGTTTATGAATATGTATAGCCTGGAAATTTACTCATCACAGTTACAAACTTAAAGTTTTAATTATAGTTACTTAAACACCATAAATCAATGCCACATTTCTCATCATTTTCATAAAAGTCTTCAAAAAAATCTTATCTTTAATCACCGTAAAACCAAAGCAAAACATAAATTGAATAGTAAAAAACTAGGCACCAAAATTGAAACCAATGAACAATTTATGCTACTATAAATAGAACTCTTTAAAGAAGACTTACATCTATGTTGATGCCACATGCAAGTAACATGATGCTTTTAGTTTCTTTACTCAATTTATAAGGACAACCATAATTATAGATCTATAATTATAAACTTGTTAATTTTTTTAATACTTGGTTAAATTTTATAAATGTATCTAACTTTTATAAAATTTAGTTAATTTATTCAAACTATTGTTTATTGTTGTTGTTTTTGTTGTTATTATTATAAATATAGTTAATTTTTACAAATCTTGTTAATTCTTATAAAACTTGGTTACTTTTTTCTACTAGAACTAATAATAATGACCTATCATGTACATTTCAAACTTATTTGCTTTATAGGTCTATGAGTGTGGCATAGTAACGTAATATTGGTAAAACAATGAATCTTATATCTTTTAAGCTTTATACTTACTTCAGTAGATATTTCTATGTCAAACTTGGAAGTCGTTTCAACATGAATCATCGTATTCATTCAATTCAGCACTCTACTTCTCAAGTAGCACCTCACCACACTCGCCACCACCTCATGCTTACATGTCTGACCTCCACAATGTCACCATCTCATGCTCACTCTTCTCAGTGTCTCATTTTTTTCAGTACCCATAACCCAAGATGGTGTATTCCACATAAAGCCTAGAAATTTCAATAATTTACTTTCCTGTAACGAAAAAATTCACAAAGTGAAGGACAAATTCATTAACTATAAGTTTAATACGACATATAATGAATTCTCTACTTTAGGATCCATGAAACATTACCTTCTTTTCTTCTAGTTTGTTAAAGCCAAATGCTCTTGAACAACATCAGGTATGTGAAATTTAATCATGTATTAGGATTAATAATCCGAGATTTACGTATGTCAAATAAGAACTTCCCGGCCGCCTTTCCAGTTTCTTAGCAATGCAAGCATCGACATCTTCCTTTGTAATAATATAGCTTACGTATGTGACATTATCTTCAACAAATGTATGTTTGAAAAGGAAAGAATCCATAGTTTTACTTTCTTTTTATTTGTTAATATTATTCTTCTTTTAATATATGTCCCTATCCAACTAAGTATAATCTCATTTAGATAAAGATCATCATTTTTTATGGAAATATTGTAAGGTTAGCGATGTCTTTGCTAAGCATATTAGACCATGGAAAGTAAATCTATTAGACTTATGAAATGAAAAATGGACGTTGCATAACTTTCAATTAGTGCTCTAATATTAAACTTAAACAACCCAATCATATGTTGAATAAGTAAATTAACCTAATTGTCTTAGGACATCTATGTAACCAAAAGTGACCCATACGAATTTTGTGATGTGTTGCCTTTTTATTATTAGGACTTGCGATAGGGGCAATTCCATGTTAATCTTGCGATCCAAAGAAAACTCCTACAAATTACACAAACTATCAACAAAACATCAAAGAAGAAGAACATAAGGCATTTAACCACTTTTTGTTCTAGATAACACAAAGAAACAGTAAAACCTATACAGTCAGGCAGAAACAACTCATATTCCTCAAATATTGAAAGAGCAAAAGGGAGCAAATGATGGATATAATTGGTGAAAATATGGACATCAAAATACAAAAAGAAAAAATAATAATTTTGTGACGTGAAAACTAAATATTTTCAAGGAACATGCATAAATAAACAGTAGAGTAGAATGAATTTAATGTTACCATAAAAATATTGGACTCTTCCTTTGAATAGCTTTTGATAAATAACTTTTCAAATTAATTGCTTTTGCATCCCACGACATCTTAATCATCTTAGCTTTACAATCTCCTCTTTTTTTCTAATTACCCGATGATCATGATAAATAAAAGTGTCAATTATTCTAGCAACCGTGAAAACTACTAAGAACAATTATTATTTTATTAGTAAATATTTACATGTTTTAGGCCCTCAATATGGATTTATCAAAATATATCAAATAATAATGTAAATTTTTCATAAAACTCTCTAATAAAAGTGCATATGTTTGTCAAGAAGGGTAGGAATGTTGTATTTCTCTCTCTATATAACACTTGCAAGACAATCATGGATATAACAGACATACAACTTTCTACATTGTGCATTTACAAGCTCTCTACAAACTCCTTAGTGGGAGCATATAATTGCAAAATCAATTGCTAAAATGAAGAAGTATTAGCTATAAGTTTTAAATTACATTTTAACAATACAATATATCTCTAAATTCATACGAAATTCCTTCAACATGAATGTCATTTTTCCATACTTTACACGGTCCACACAGTGATTTTCCAAACAGAGGTACTTATATAATATAACACTTCCCAAAAGAAAAGAAATCTATTTGAATTATTATAAAATTTAACATCATTGAAAAATTATTAGCAATGAACACATATATGATTTAACATCTACCTTAATTCATGAGGATTCATAAATAAATTAAACCCCAAGTGGATTGTGTTGCAAATGTTTACACAAGACACATAATATATTGATGATTGATTTCACATAATGCAATAAAAATATTTTAGCTAAATCAGGATATAAAAGAATAAACACATGTATTAGTGACTAATTTTATATGATGTAACAAATATAATATGTTGCTTCTTTAGAAGTCATAAATCAACGTAGATTTACACAAAAATTTTGTACCAGTCAATTCAGATATTCATTTAGCATAAATAAATAAATTCATTCAAAAATACTAACAACATCAGGTGTTAATTGACTTAATTAAATTCTTTCAGGAAATTCACTTCATTAATTCACCAAATCACTATGCTCGGCATTAAGTGTAATAAATCACGATTCTAATCAAGTGTTAATGAATTGGTTCAGATATTTGGAAAATCAAAATCAAAATTAGGGTTTCCTTACCCATGACAGTAGGTAGAAACAGACCGGCGGCGACAGTGGAGGAGAAGGTTAGACGTAGAGCAAGAAGAGGCTAAGCAATGCAGTGGTGCTACTTACGAGGGGTTTAGAACGATATTTAGGTTTGGTTTTAATGAACAACTTTTTTCATCTAAATATCCCATTCTACAAATGCTATTACAACCGATTTTAGAGCCAGATCTAAGTATGGAAGATATCACATCGATCAAATTTTGAAGTCCCCCCTAATTTCCTCCATTAATTGCCAGATTCGTGCATCCCATACTAATTATTTTGGTTGAAGTAGCAGCGTCCATCACATTTTGGGTGGGTTACGTGACCTCGCTGCCATGTCTAACAAGACTCCGCCTTGGATTTTGTATGTGCCATTGAGATCTGGTGGGGTTAGGTAGTGTTGAGATTCTGGTTGAGATGAAGTGGTGATTGAACGTGGAGCGATGAAGGGGGATTTTTAAGAGAACATAAAAAATGACGACAGATTGAGGAGATGGAATGAATAAAGAAGTTAGCCTACCGCTAAAACATTTCTAACCCCCGCCTCATTTTTCCTTTTTTTACCAATTAGCAGCACATAGGACATAAACGCTGGCTTTTTTTGCTACGGATAATAACTTCTGCTGTAGTGATTTATCTTATTAATAAGCACAACTATATATATATATTTATATATATAATTTAATCAAATCTCAATCTCCTTATCATCATTATTCTATTTAATTTATCTAATTAAATCTTCTGAATAATGTTATCAAAAATTAGGGATGTTATAGGATCCCCCCTTAAAGAATTTCATCCTCGAAATTTAGTAAGGACTAAATACTAAACATAGCAATCATCTGTAACAACTCCTAACAACCATACAAGTCTAACTGACTAGCATCTATCTATATAAATCTAATATAGGCATACCCTCAAAGCAGATCAAGATAAGTATCTCTAATCTTGTCCTCTATCTCCCAAGTATAGTCCTTCTCGTTGTCTCTCCAGTGAACTTTCACCAACCTGACTGTCTTCTTCCTTAATCTTTTCTCATCTCTAGCTACAATCCGAAATTTTGTCTAACAAAAGTTAAATTAGGCTCTACCACTAAGTCATCCAACCCTGTCGGAGGAATAGTAGTTTCGGGATCATGCACATACTTGCGAAGATGAGACACATGAAATACATTATGGACACCTGCCAAACTGCTCGGCAACTCTATTTTGTATGCAAGCTTTCCAATCCTCTCTATAATCTTGAATGGACCTACATATCTCGGGGCTAACTTCCCCGACTTTCCAAAACGTACCACATCTTTCATAGGTGATACTTTAATGAAAACCTTATCTCCAACTGAGAATTCTAGGTCCTTAGGCCTCTTATCTGTGTAACTCTTCTGTCTGGGCTGAGCTTCCTTCATCCTTCCTTGGATTAACTCAATCTTATCTAACACCACTCTAACCAAATCTGGACCTAAGACCAATCTGTCTCCAGTTTCCAACCAGCATGTTGGTGATTTACACGGTCTTCCATATAAAGCTTCAAACGGGGCCATTCCTATGCTAGTCTGATAACTATTATTATAGAAAAACTCAACCAAATGTAGGTGATCTTCCCAAGATCCACCAAAGTCCAATACACAAGCTCTCAATAAGTCTTCGAGTACCTTATTGACTCTCTCTGTCTGTCTATTTGTCTGAGGGTGATATGCAGTACTCATATTAAGCTTGGTACCTATTACTTCCTGTAGACTCTTCCAGAATTCACTAGTGAACAATGCATCTCTGTCACCGACTATACTACTAGGAACTCCATGCGGTCTAACTATGTTCTTCAGGAACAACGTAGCTAAACCAGGTGTTGTTCTGATTGACTTAACTGGAATGAAATGGGCACTCTTGGTCAATCTGTCCACTATAACGCATATAGTTTCATTACCTTTATTTGACCTTGGCAACCCGTCTATAAAATCCATGGATATCAAATCCCATTTCCAAACTGGAATCTCTAAAGGATGTAGCAACCCACTTAATTTCTGGTGTCCAGCTTTCACTTGTTGACAGTTTGCACACTGTCTAACCCACAAGCCGACATCCCTCTTCATGCCTTCCCAGTTGAAGCTCCTTTTCATGTCCTGATACATCTTGGTTCCTCCAGAATGAATTGTAAATTTGGATCGCAGGTATTCTCTAAGAACTTCCTTCCTCAAGTCGTCCACATTCGGAACACACAACCGTCCCTTCTTCCTTAGTCATCCTTTCTAGTCAAGGCTAAAATCCTTTAAATCATCAATCTCTGCGCCAACCTCAAGTCTTCTGATCCTCTCTGCTAATGCTGAATCCTCCTTCTGCTTAGAAGCAATTCTCTCAATCAATACTGGTTGAACTTCTAAACAAGATAGTCTGGCGGAACTCTGACTAGAACCAGCAGTTGATCTTAACTGCACACCGCAACTGGATAAAGCTTCCAAATCTTTCCACTCCGCCAACATAGCTAACACCACATTCTGATGTTTCTTGCTAAGAGTATCTGCCACCTTATTACCTTTTCCCGGTGTATATTCTATACCAAAAACTCCAGCCACCTCTGTTGTATCATATTCAACTCCTTCTGAGAGAATAAATATCATAAAGACTTATGATCGGTATATAATTCAAATATCTCCCCTAAGAGATCATGTCTCTAAATATTCAATGTGAAGATTAAACCTGCCAACTCCAAATCATGAGTAGGATGTCTAACTTCATGCGGTCTAAGCTGCATAGACGCATAGGCAATGACTTTACCACTCTGCATCAATACCGCTCCTAATCCAGTTCCACATGCATCAGTATACACCACCAATCCCTGGTTTCTGTCAGGAACTGCTAACACAGGTGCATTGGTCAACAAATGCTTTAACTTAAGGAATGCCTCCTCACATTTGTCAAACAATACAAAATTCACTTCCTTTCTGGTAAGCTTAGTTAAGGGTGCTGCTATCTGCAAGAAGTCATTAATGAATCTCCAGTAGTAGCCAGCAAGTCCAAGAAAACTCCTAATCTCAGTCGCTATCTATGGTCTCTTCCAATTATTTACAGCTTTGATATTGTCTGGATCGACTGACAATCCTTTCTCTGAAACCATGTGACCAAGAAACTTTACCTCTTTCTTCCAGAAATGACACTTGGTAAACTTCGGCTTTAGCTGATTCTGCCTCAGTGTCTCAAGCACCACTCTAAGATGAACTTCGTTCTCTCTCTCATCCTTAGAGTATACTAGAATGTCATCTATAAACACCAGTACAAACTTATTCAAGTACTCTTGGAAAACTTGGTTCATCAAATCTACGAAGAAAGCAAGTGCATTTATCAATCCAAATGGCATCACCAACCACTCATATGAACCATATCTGGTTCGAAATGCTATCAAATGAATACTGTCCTCCGTCACTCTTAACTGATGGAAACCTGTCGCCAAATCCAACTGGGAAAATACTCTGGCTCCACTCAACTGATCAAACATATCGTATATTCTTGGCAAAGGATCTATTCTAAACTTAACAACACTTTTTGGGGGTAGTCCAATGACTGGCTCAAAGAAATCTGCAAAGTCTCTTGCTACCTGAACCTGACTTAACTTGTTTTCTACCTCCATAGCATTAAGCATGGCACTAACACCCCAGGCAGTATTTTCTACTAAGAATATCACTTGGTTATGACTATCAGGGTGTCTCAGTGATATTTCCCTATCTTGGCAAAATATTCTAGGCTCATACTTACTCATACAATCCATACCCAAAATGATCCCGAAATCTACGAAACCAATAACAAAAAAACTGCATGCAAACTTATGACCTAACAAGTCAACTTCTAACAGGTCACATCTTAACCCTAGAGTTGCATACCCTCCTATTGGATTCACAACCCTTAAGGAAGTAACAAGGTAGGTGGGTTCTAGACATAATCTATCAACCAAATATTGAGATATAAATGAATATGATGTACCGGTATCAAAAAGTACTCTAACTGAAATACTCTAAATCAAAAGCATACCTCCCATCACAGTCTTTCCCTTATCTACTGCAGTAGGCCTAGCTGGTCCTATAGCAAAAACTTTTCCTTTGTCCTCCCTAACTAGCTCTGGACACTGATTCTTGTAATGCCCAACTTGATCACAGTTGAAGCATTTCACATTCTTCTTAACTACAGCTTTCTTCCCATTTCCTGACCGGCATTCATTAGCAAAGTGACCCTTCTTGTCACACTTATATCAAACTATCTCAGCCTTTGACTTTTTGGCAGTATCTTCTTTTGGGTTCCCTTTTTCTTAAAGAACTTACTCTTCTTCCCCTGAGAACCCTGAGTTTCCACTGACTTCTCTTTAGCTAAATCAGCAAGCAACTCCTCATGGCGAATTGCCATCTCCACCACTATATTACAAGGATCACGAACATAGGTCATGGTCATTCTAGCAAGCTCGGGCCTCGGTCCCTAAATGAACATCTCATTCCTTTTGATGTCAGTATCTATAATAGCATATCCATATCTAGACAGCTCTTCAAACTTAGTATCATGCTCGACTACTGACATCTCTCCTTGCACTAAATCCATAAATTTCCTCATCAGCTCAAACATGGCAAACTCAGATACAAACTTCTGCTCAAATCTCCTTTTAAAATTAGCCCAAGTTAACTGCTGTTCCGGCACTCCGGTAGTAACACTATTCCACCAGTGTAGTGCTGACCCCTGCAACTGCCTAGAGGCCAACCTCCTCTTTTGCCCATCATTCAAACCTAAATCAGTAAATATACGCTCATAATGCAACAACCCATTCTGAACTTCTACGGCACTCTCCGTTCCTAAGAATGGCTTCCCACCCAAACTGGTGTAATCTCTACTCAACAAAGCAATATTCCCAACTAGAGCCATAGGATTTGCTCCTCCTGCATTTCTAGCAACACTAGCCGCAGCTCCAGCTTGCATCAAACCAGCAAAGAACTGATACATCACCACCATATCTACTGGTGGATTTCCAGCACCCACATTGACTTCAGCGTTTTGGTTACTAGCGTTAGCCGGTCAACCCGGGTTTCTCCTAGTAGTGGGTCGAGCATTTCCATTAGTTGTGGTGCTTCCTCCACTGAGATTTCCTCTTCCGTTTCCAGCTTCCATATTTCCTTTCTCGTGAATCTGCATACGAGCCTTAGTAAGATACAGAAGAACGGTCTAAGAGAATGGGGGTTACGTATATATATATATATATATATATATATCAATTACAAGTACGTTACTATAGCGTTATCCCAAACCCTAATCTTATTATCTAATTTATTGGATTATGTTTGGGAAAAGCTTTTAGGTTTAAGTTTCTTTTAAAGTTTCATAAATCTATGCTCTGATACCAACTTGTAACATCCCCCTACTTGGAGGCCCAAAACTAACGGCTACAGATGCTGCAGTCATCCATAATTATTAATCCTCGGCAACCAAATATGGCGATATTAGATACATTGATACACAGAAACACAAGAATATGGAAAAAATTAAACAACAAATAAACTCCACATTCCATTTCAAAATATTTCAAATTGATTACATAATCCCAGTTCGCAGTCCACGTTCAGATAACATATAACAATTACAAAATACGCCAAGAGCGATATATGAAGATGCCCCGTTGGTAGATCAGAGTATATAGATAGGCAAGAAAATAATTTTCCTTTACAAACAAACACACAGCGGAAATAAAAGAACTCTAATAACAAGCTTGCCTCCTACACGTCTCCAGAAGCTTTATTCGTCTAAAAGAACACCTGGAAACCTTAACTCTCATCCTACTCAAAATCAATTGAGTACTCGAGAGTTTAAAGGGAAAACAAAAACTTCAAGTCAGAAATAAAGCCAGGTATGAATAATAATTTACCATCTCAAACCATTTAGGTATCTAGTGAGACAACATCGCTTAGCAGAATGGGTTTTTCCCTCACTAGTATCCTAAAAAATTTATAAAACCATATACTGTGCTCCTGCATCCACAATGGTTAAAAACATAGTATTTCAAAACATAATGATGATATGCATAACAAATAAATCAATTCTGGATTACCCATCCCCATTCATTCTGACTATCTATCTCAATTATAGTTTCTAGAGTTACTATTAACCTGTTAATTGTTCATGGACTATCTGTCCAATTACTTAGTTTTCATGGGATCACTAAGAACCTATTGGTAACTCCAATATCTTATTTCTTATCCTAGTTTCCATGGGCTAACTAGGAACCTATTGGCTGACTGTCAATATCTTAATCCGGATATAGTTTTCATGACCACAAACCCACTGGCCTCTGCCAGTATCAAATCATAGTATTCATGGGCTGACTATGAACCTATTGGTCCCTGCCAAAATCATACAGTTTTCATAGGCTTACTGTAAACCTATAGGTCCCTGCCGATACCTTTAATTAAAGTTTTAACATCTGTTCCCATGAACTCAAAAAAAAAGTTTTAACATCTGTTAAATTATATTCACTACTGGGTCAACCTAACTGTTATTCTGCCCTTTCCTTAAAATACAGTTATGGGTTAATAACAATGTGAATAACATTTCAAAATCTTTATTTATGCTAGGGTTATTACTTTAAATTGATATTGGGTTTATGTTTTGAAACAATAAAACATCTCTTTCGAAACCTCTAGATAGCCTCCTTCGAAAGCAAAGACCTTTTTCAAAACATTGTAAACATACCTTTCGAAGCCCTTACTAAATATTCTCTTTCGAAACCTGTTATACCTTTCGATGGTATCAAATCATCATTTTAAAATATAGAGCTTTGAAACAAATGAAAGTACCCCTTTCAAAAGTACTGGGTTTACTCTTTAAAAACATCATTTGGGTCAAAATGGTTATATACAAAAGTATCTCTTTCGAAACCAAAAAAAAATTAGTTTGGAGAAAAATTGATGGTGTCGGAACCATCTTAGCCGAAAGCAAAACCTTAAAAACAAAAACTTTGTAGGACAGAGTCGAAACCCCTTTCGACTCCATCACTTTTGAAACCCTCAACTCATTCGAAAGCAATTAGGAAAAAGGCTTAGTTTAAGGTAAAATAAGGGTGACCTTTCGAAAGCATTTAGTCAATATAGTCGAAAGGTAGAGTAGCGGCTAGGTTTCGACTAGGTCGGAACCTACCCTTTCGAAAGCAATCATTTAAAGGAAAAAGGCACTCCTTCGAAAGCAAATACTTCAACACAACAAGACAACCTTCTTCGAAAGCTGATTATAAAACCTTTTCGAAAGCATATATTTCGACTGTGTCGAAAGCTTTAGGTAAAACTAGGCAAGACTTTAACTTTTGAAAACAAAGCAGGATTTCGACCCCATCGGAAGCTACCCTTCCAACACCAAGGCTTCCGCCTTTCTTCCAATCCACTGCATACCATCTAAGTGATATCTTGTGTATTAGTTTCGACTATGGTGCTTTTGACTGTGAGGGTTTCGATTGGGATGAGGCAGAGTCAACGGAGTCGAAAGGTACTTACTAACAGAGGCGGAACATCTTTTTCTGATTTAAAGCCTGAATTATAGCAACTTTTAGTAATTACTTTCTAAGATCTTGCCCATTTGTAAACCATTGATTGGTTGCCATAAAAACTTTTCAAATACTTTACCTTTAAAACTGTCGCATCTATATTAGATTAAAACCATTAAAAATGCAAAGTTTTAGCCCTTCCATATACTAAAGCCAATTATTTCATAAAAGTCCTTCTTTTAAAATAATTTATTTTCCCTAGTAAATCTATTATGAAAAATCCCAAAAATCACATAAATTCAATTTCATCATGTACTCAAATATATTAAAATTTTAGACCCGATTTCTTCCTGAAATTCTCGAAATAATTTTAAATCCAATTATATCATATTTTTCATTAAAAATTCTTAATAAAATTTCCATAGCTTGGAAAATTCTAAAAATTAAAACCCATCTCCAAAATCATGTTTTACTTAACATAAAAAATTTCCATGGCAATATGAAATAATATATTCATGGTTTCATGTCAAAACCGTGCAAATTCATGTGCTTATGAATTAAAAAAATCATCATAATATAACTCAAGCATATCATCATCCATTTTATCACAAAAACTAATTTAAATCATAAATCCAAAACCATATAATCATAGAACAAAAATAGAGATAGTAGGAGATTATTATTCACCTTAAACTTGATAAGGAATTTGAGATTTGTTGTTGATTAGTCCTCCCTGGCTTTTGATCTTTAAATTTAGATTAAAATTCCTCTTTTCCTCCTTGATAATGGACGACTCTCTTAGGGTTATTTGTGTTTGTTTTGATTTGAGAAATAAAAATGAACGTGAATGGACAAAGGCAAATGTATAGCCGTGAACAGAAAGTGCGGCTATTTTTTCTAATAAGCCCTTATGTAAGTTAATTATCTTATAAACCAATTTAAAGCCAATTTATCTTATTAATAAGCACGGCTATATATATATATATATAATTTAATCAAATCTTAATCTTCTTATCATCATTATTCTTTTTAATTTATCTAATTAAATCTTCTGAATAATGTTATCGAAAATTAGGGATGCTACATGACTGTATGACAGACATGAAGTCCCAAGTAGAGCCATTTATATATAAAAATCAATATATGGGTCATCTAACCCATATCTATCCAAAAGTGAGGTGTGTCAATAGTATATGCCAAACTACTACTCCGTCTGTTCCAGAAGGGAGACTGATAGTGTAACGACCCGCAATTCCGCACACTTCAAGCTGATAATAAACCACACATGTCCAACTCGAATTGAACGAAAAGGCGAATAGTTAGGGGAAAGAAAGAAGGAAAAAGAAACAAGAAAGAAGAGAAGAGCGAAAGAAAACCAAACAACACAGAATCTCACAATGTAGCAGAACAACATATAATATAATATCAATGATATTTACAAAAGTGAAACCATAATATACATACATAACATCCCTAATTTTTGATCACATTATTCAGGAAATTCAATTAGATAAATTAAATAGAATAATGATGATAAGGGAATTGAGATTTGAATAAACCATATATGGGCCGTGCTTATTAACAAAGTGAATGGGCTTTAATTGGGTTATTAATTAATTAAATTACACATGGGCATATTAGTAAAATAGCCTCTTTATCATACACGGTTATACACATCTCACCCTTGTCCATTCACGTTCCATTTTTCATTTTTCACAAATGAAAATCTAATACCTAAGAGCCGGCCATTACCAAGGAAGAAAGGAGGAAAATTTATCTAAAGTTAGGAAGGATTAATCAACAACAAATCTCAAATTCCTTATCATTTCTAAAGTAAATAATGATTTCATACCATATCTATTTTATTCTATGGTTATGTATGTTTTGGGATTTATGATTAAATTCGATTTTATGATAATATGGATGATGATACGCTTGAACAATATTATGTTTGATTTATTTTAATTCATTTTCATATGAATTAGCACGGCTTTAGGGTAAAACCAAGAGTTTGCAATTTTAGAATACCATGGAAAAATTTTATGTTAAGCAAAACATGAATTTGGATATGGGTTTTAATTTTCAGAATTTTCCGAGCTATAGAAAATTTATTATGATTTCTAAAGGAAAATATGATATAATTGGGTTTAAAATTTAATTCGAGTATTTCAGTAAGAAATTGGGTCTGAAATTTTAATATGTTAGATTACATGATAAAGTTGAATTTTTTTTATTTTTGGGGATTTTTCCCAATTGATTTACCAGGCGAAATAAATTATTTCAAGAGAAGGACTTATCTGCAAATACTGGTTTTGTAAATGGAAGGGCATAACCGTTTTAATTTATTTAGATTTATATTTGATAAATGCGATAGTTTAATAGTAAAACATTTGAAATTTTTTAAAATAGCCAATCAAGGAGTTACAAAAGGCAAGTTAGTTATAAAGTAATGGCCATATTTAGCTATAAATTAGCGTTTTCAGAAAAAGGAAATTTCGCTTATTTCGGAAGTACCCTTCAACTCCTTTACCTCCACTCCATCTCAGTTGAAACCCACATATTCGAAACCAATGCACATGGTATCAAGGGTATTGGTACGAAGTGAATTGGTAAGTAGTGGAAGGTAGGGTGTCGAAAGTGATGCTTTCGTTAGGGTCGTAACCAAAGTTTCTTTTAAAAGATAAGCGCCTGCCTAGTTTTTAAAAAGGCTTCTGACCAAGTCGATACCCTAAAAGGTCGAGACCTTAGTTTGTTTTCAAAAGTAAATTCCTTCTTTGTTTTACTTAAAGCTTTCAACATAGTCGAAAGTCATGCTTTCGAAAGGGACTTTATAAATAGCTTTCGAAGGGGTACCTTTTTCCTTTAGATCAGTGCTTTCGAAAGGATTGGTTTCAACCAAGTCGAAACCTAGCTGCTATTTTCCTTCCGAGTGTATTAAAGCCATCAATGCCTTCGAAAGGTTATCTCTGTTTTTACCTATGTTAAGCCACTTCCTAAATGCTTTTAAAAGGGGTTAGGGGTTTCGAAGGCAATGGAGTCGAAAGGGGTTTCGACTCTATCCTTCAATGTTTTAATTTAAAAGGTTGTTGCTTTCGACTAGATGGTTCCGACACCATCAACTTTTCCTCAAAGCAATTTTATAATTGGTTTCGGAAGAGATACTTTCGTATACAACCATTTTGACCCAAAGGATGTTTTTAAAGAGTAAACCCAATACTTTCGAAAGAGTACTTTTATTTGTTTCGAAGCTATGTTTTAAAGAATATTTTGATACCATCGAAAGGTATGCTTATTATGTTTTGAAAAGAAGTTCGTGCTTTCGACGGAAGTCATCCAGAGGTTTCGAAAAAGATGTTTTAAGATTTCAAAACATAAACCAAACTCAATTTAAAGGAATAATCATGGCATAGGTAAAGAAAAGGGTTTTGAAATGAAGAAGTTTTCATTGATTATAAAGGTTAAAGGGTTTAACCAGGATATATATATAAGGAAGATGATAAACCACAGGTGATGGTATTATTTGCTGTTTGAACACTTCTTCATATGTTTATTCACATTGTTATTAAACCAAAGCAGTATTTTAGGGAAGGGCGGAATAACCAGCTAGGTTGACCCAGTAGTGAATATAAGTTAAGAAATGTTAAAATCTAAATTAAAGATATTGGCAGGGGCCAATAGGTTCACAGTAAGCCCGTGAAAATGTGTTTAACTAAAGCTATCGGCAAGGGCCAATAGGTTCATGGTCGTCCCATGAAAATTATGATTGGCCAATAAGTTTATAGTTAGCCCATGAAAATTATATCCGGATTAAGTATTGATAGTTAGTCAATTGGTTCCTAGCTAGCCCATGAAAACTAGGATAATAAAAAGGATATAGGAGTTACCAATAGGTTCTTAGTGATCCCATGAAAACTATGATATTGGACAGATAGTCCATAAACATTTAACAGGTTAGTAGTAATCCTAGAAAATATAACTGAGACAGATAGTCAGAATGAATGGGAATGGGTAATCCAAATTCGATTTACTTGTTTTGCATAACATCATAATGTTTTTAAAAACTATGTTTTAACCATTATGGATGCAGAAGCACATTATATGGTTTTATAAATGTTTTAGGACACTAGTGAGGGGAAAACCCGTTTCGCTAAGCGGCGTGGTCTCACTAGATATCTAAATGGTTTGAGATGGTAAATTATTATTCATACTAGGCTTTATGTCTGACTCGAAGTCTTTGTTTTCCCCTTAAACTATCGAGTACTCAATTGATTTTGAGTAGGTTGAGAGTTAAGGTTTCCAAGTGTTCTTTTAGACGAATAAAGCTTCCGAGGACGTGTAGGAGGCAAGCTTGTTATTAGATTTCTTTTATTTCTGCTATTTGTTTGATTGTAAAGGCAATCTGTTTTAGTGCCTTATTATATACTCTGATCAACCAAGGGGGCATCTTCATATGTCGCTCTTGGCGTATTTTGTAATAATTATATGTTATCTGAATGGGGTTTGCGAACTGGGATTATGTAATCAATTTGGAATATTTTGATATGGAATGTGGAATGTGTTCGCTGTTTAAATTTTTTCCATATTCTTGTGTTTCTGTGTATCAATGTATCTAATATCGCCGTATTTGGTCGCCGAGGATTAATAACTATGGATGACCGCAGAATCCGTAGCCTTTAGTTTTGGGCCTCCAAGCAGGGGGACGTTACAAGTTGGTATTAGAGCATAGGTTTATGAAACTTTAAAAGAAAATTCAAACCTAAAAGGATTTACCAAACATAATCAAATAAATTAGATAATAAGATTGGGGTTTTGGTTAACACTATAGTAAAAATACTTGTATTTGATATATATATATATAAGTACGTGTTTCCCTCTTTCTTAGACCATTCTTCTGTATCTTACTAAGGTTCGTACGTAGATTTACGAGAAAGGAGATATGGAAGCAGGAAGCGAAAGAGGAAATCTTGGTGGAGGAAGCACAACAACTAATGGAAATGCTCGACCCACTACCGGGAGGATCCCGGGTCTACAGGATAATGCTAGTAATCAAAATGCTAATGCCAATGTGAGTGTTGGAAATCCACCAATAGATATGGGGGAGATGTATCAGTTCTTTGTTGGTTTGATGCAAGCAGAAGCTGCTGCTAGTGTTGCTGGAAATGTAGGAGGAGCTAATTCTGTAGCTCCAGTTGAGAATAATTATGCTTGCTGAGTAGAGATTATACCAGTTTGGGTGGGTAGCTATTCTTAGGGACGGAGAGTGCCACAGAGGTTCAGAATTGGTTGTTGCACTGTGATCATATATTTACTGATTTGGGTCTGAATGATGGGCAAAAGAGAAGGGTGGCCTCTAGACAGTTGCAAGGGTCAGCACTACATTGGTGGAATAGTGTCACTGCCAGAGTTCTGAAAGAGCAGTTAACTTGGGCTGGTTTTAAAATGAGATTTGAGCAGGAGTTTGTATCTGAGTTTGCTAAGTCAGAACTGATGAGGAAGTTTATGGATCTATTTCAGGGAGAGATGTCGGTAGTCGAGTATGCTACTAATTTTGAAGAGCTGTCTCGATATTGATATGCTACTATAGATATTGACATCAAAAGGAATGAGAGGTTCATTTAGGGATTGAGGCCCGAGCTTGCTAGAATGATTATGACACATGTTCGTGATACTTGTAATATAGTGGTGGAGATGGTCATTCTCCATGAAGAGTTACTTACTGAGTTTGTTAAAGAGAAGCCAGTGGAAACTCAGGGTTCTCAAGGGAAGAAGAGGAAGTTCTTTAAAAAGAAGGGAGCCCAGAAGGGAGATACTTCTAAGAAGTCAAAGGCTGAGGTAGTTTGCTATAAATGTGACAAGAAGGGTCACTTTGCAAATTAGTGCCGGTTAGGAAATGGGAAGAAAGCTACAAGTAAGAAGAATGTGAAGTGCTTCAACTGCGATCAAGTTGGGCATTACAAGAATCAGTGTCCATATCCAGTTAGGGAGGACAAAGGAATTTTTTTTGCTATTGTACCAGCTAGGCCTACTATAGTTGATAAAGAAAAGACTATGTTGGAAGGTACGCTTTTGATTCAGAGTATTCCAGTTAGAGTACTTTTTGATACTGGTGCATCACATTCATTTATATCTCAGTGTTTGGTTGATAGATTATGTTTAGAACCCACCTACCTTGTTACTTCCTTAAGGGTTGCGAATCCAATAGGAGGGTATGCAACTCTAGGGTTGAGATGTGACCAGTTAGAGCTTGACTTGTTAGGTCATAAATTTGCATGTAGTTTGTATGTTATTAATTTCATAGATATCAGAATCATTTTATGTATGGATTGGTTGGGTAGGTATGAGGCCAGAATATTTTGCCAAGATGGGGAAATATCACTGAGACACCCTGATAGTCATAACCGAGTAATATTCTCAATAGAGAATACTGACCGGAGTGTTAGTGCTTTACTTAATGCTATGGAGGTAGGAAATGAGTTAAGTCGGGTTCGGGTAGCAAGAGGGTTTGCAGATGTCTTTGAGCCAGTCACTGGACTACCATCGAAAAGAGCTATTGAGTTTAGAATAGAACTTGTGCTAGGAGCTAAACCTGTAAGTAGACCACCTAGCAGGATGACACTGACTGAGATGAAGGAATTGAAGGTGCAGCTAGTGGATCTAGAAGGAAGGAGTTTTAATAGACCAAGCAGTTTGCTTAGGGAGCTGCTATGATGTTCGTGAAGAAACCAGATGGGTTGTTGAGGATGTGTATCGACTATCGTAAGTTAAACGAAAGGACGATTAAGAATAAGTATCCTTTGCCAAGAATAGACGATCTGTTTGATCAGTTGGGAGGAGCCAGAGTGTTTTCCTAGTTAGATTTGGCAATAGGTTTCTATCAATCAAGAGTGGCGGAGGACAGTATTCCTCTAACAACATTTCGAACTAGGTACGGTTCATATGAGTGGTTGGTGATGCCATTCGGATTAACGAATGCACCTGCTTTCTTCGTGGATTTGAGGAACCGAGTCTTCCAAGAGCATTTAGATAGGTTTGTACTGGCGTTTATAGATGACATTCTAGTCTACTCTAAGGATGAGAGAGAGCATGAAGTTCATCTTAGAGTGGTGCTTGAGACGCTGAGGCAGAATCAGCTAAAGGTGAAGTTTACCAAGTGTCATTTCTGGAAGAAAGAGGTTAAATGTTTTAGTCATGTGGTTTCAGAGAAAGGATTGTCAGTCGATCTAGATAAGATCGAAACCGTGAATAATTGGAAAAGACCAAAGACGATGACTTAGATCAGAATTTTTCTTGGACTTGCTGGCTACTACCAGAGATTCATTAAGGATTTCTCGCGGATAGCGGCACCCTTAACTAAGCTAACCAGGAAGGAGGTGAAGTTTGTTTGGTCCAACAAATGTGAGGAAGCATTCCTTAAGTTAAAGCATTTGTTGACCAATGCACTCGTGCTAGTAGTTCTAGACGGAAACCAAGGGTTGGTGGCATATACCCGTGCATGCGGAACTGGTTTGGGAGCAGTATTGATGCAGAATGGTAAAGTGATTGCCTACGCATCTAGGCAGTTTAGACCGCATGAAGTTAGATATCCTACTCATGATTTGGAGTTGGCAACTGTGATCTTCGCATTTAAGCTTTGGAGACATTACCTCTTAGGGGAGAGATTTGAGCTTTATACCGATCATAAGTCTTTGAGATACTTATTCTCTCAGAAGGAGTTGAATATAAGACAGCAGAGGTGACTGGAGTTTTTGACTGCTTATGATTTCTGTATAGAATATACATCAGGAAAAGGTAATAAGGTAGCATATGCTCTTAGCAGAAAACATCAGAATGTGGTGTTAGCTATGATGGAAAAGTGGAAAGATTTAGAAACTTTAGTCAGTTGTGATGTGCAGTTAAGATTGACAGCTGGTTCTAGTCAGACTCGCCAGGTTGTCTTGTTTAGAAGTTCGACCATTGTTAATCGAAAGAATTGCTTTTAAGTAGAAGGAGGATGCAGTGTTGGCTGAGAGGATCAGAAGGCTTGAGGTTGGAACTGAGATCGATGATCTAAAGGATTTTAGCCTCCACCAGAGAGGATGATCAAGAAATAATGGATGGCTGTATATTCCGGATGTGGAAGATTTGAGGAAAGAAGTTCTTGGAGAATGTCATCGATCCAAATTTACGATTCATCCTGGAGGGACCAAGATGTATCAGGATATGAAGAGGAGCTTTTATTGGGAAGATATGAAGAGGGATGTTGGCTTGTGGGTTAGGCAGTGTGCAAACTGTCAACAATTGAAAGCCGAACATCAGAAGCCGAGTGGGTTGCTTCAGCCTTTAGAGATTCCAGTTTGGAAATGAGATTCGATATCCATGCATTTTATAGACGGGTTGCCAAGGCCAAATAGAGGTAATGAAAGTGTATGGATTATAGTGAACAGATTGACCAAGAATGCCCATTTCATTCCAATTAAGTCAACTAGAATGACACCTATTTTAACTAAGTTGTTCATGAAAAACATAGTTAGACTGCATAGACTTCATAGTAGTATAGTTAGTGACAGAGATGCTTTGTTCACTAGCGAATTCTAAAAGAGTATACAGGAGGTATTAGGTACCAAGCTTAATACGAGTACTGCATATCTATCCACTTCCGCGTTTTTTCTAACTTCCCTCAAACTGCTACAACACGTGACCAGTACCTCATCTTCCTTCTCTTTCCCAACGCTGTTGCCCACCCAACTTCTCTCTTTCCCGTTCAGCAATTGCTCCCAATTACCCCCTGTTACTGCAATTCCGTCACTCTGTGCCTCCTCCCTCTTCCGCTCCATCACTTCTTCACCTCCCTCACCGTATCTCATGTCTACCAAATACTCCCCACTGTACATCCCCTTTCCCAAACAAACCGATTGCAACTTTTATTTCTAATCTCGCAAATAACGGTTCACCTTATTGTATCCTTGCTCATTTCACTACATTTCGCCCCCAAATCGCTCAAAAAATCCTAGCCGCTTTCCATGTCGCCCCTCGATACATTTAAACTTCTACAATTCATAGTGTTTATCAGCTTCTACTCAAACTGGCGTCTTTTACCAAGTTCTTCATGGTTGTTGTACTCTCCAGAACAATACTTCTGCTCAGACAAACGGTAATACAGTTCTATGTAATTTATTTTATACAAATTCAATGATAGATCTTTGTTTCCACGTGGATTTTGTTCCATACTTACTGGTTCTAAGGATTTTTCAACCGCTAACAATTGTGTTGCAGGAATAAAGTGTGGTCGAAAATCTTTAACTACAACGTCAAAAACCTAGAAAATTAATAACTGGTCAAAATATAGGCACTACGGTTGTTCGCTACAGTCTCATCTCTGGTAATTCTTGAAACCCTAAAGATCAATATGATTTGAACGCCGACAATTTTCCTGATACTAATTTGTTTTTTCTTCCTCGACACTGGCAATTCCTATGACTTTAGGTTTTTTCAAAGCGCACTCAATTGAGTTAACTGAAATTAACATATTATATTTACTGATTTTACATTTTGAAGGAATATTTGATTTTTGATGGTGTTGTTGATACATCATTGAATAAAAAGTTATGGAACATCGAATTGAAAGGTGAAAATTTCCATCATCTATCACAGTCATCTGGCATCATCCCGTCCTTAGCTCCAATACCGCTCATGCTTTTCCGTCCTCTACAAATTCTGATATCACCAAAATATTGATACGTAATTTATTTTAGCTTTTTCCGTTCTCCTTCTTACTCTTACTATAGAATTGCTTTTTTATTTTTTTCTTGGGAACGACTAGAATCAAGAGATGCTAAAGAATGATAATTGTGTCGAAGTCATATTTCTATAGGCGTTTATGTTAGTATATTTTAAAAGATGTTTTATACATTGAAATAGCTACTTCCATATTGAGATACTTTGGGTACAAATGATTATTTTGATAAATGTTTGATTTTGGCTAGATCGATAAAGGAGTTAAGGGGTAACAATGTTTTTTTACTAATCAAATTAAATTTTGAGTGAAGATTTGATGGTTTCTTTTGAATTGATTTTGTTTTGTGGTCTGTTGCATGTACGTATAGCTGCACTAAATAAAACAATCAACTGCAATTTTGGCCCTGTACTCACAACCAACTGATTTCTTACCTTAAAATTTATTCAACCAAGGCAGTAAATCAGCATACTGAACTGTCGGATAGGTAGAAGTCTATAAATTGGCATTCGGTTTATTTCAAAAGATGTTATAAATATTAACGTCTTTACTCTTCCATGCATAAACATTAGTTACTATGGTTAATGTTCTTTGCCTATCCACTTTACTCTGTACAAAAAATGAAATATGCAAACTGTGTATGAGAAAAGATCATATGACAATCTAGATATATCTTGGAACTTAGATAAAAAATAGTATGACCTCTATTCTGTATGTGCATGTTATATATTAACTAAGCATATAATATGTCTGTCCTGTTCTGTTTTTTCCATTTAAATTGTAGTACGTTACATTTCATCGGTCCAAAATCTCAAATGAATCCATTCTTTCTAAATAATAATGCATATGTTTGATTAAGTGTCATATATAGTTTTCCTATGCATTATACAATTTTCCCAGCATGTATCCATCATTGACTACAAGGTTCCATATTCATTAACTTAAGAATTTTGCACAAACGTTGAAAAAAAAGGTTGGCTACCATTTAAACAAAGGGCATGATGTATTTTGTGCTCCACTTAGTAAAAATATAAATGGGTGATATTGTTAGTTAATTTCATTTAGATGACAAAGTACTTGAGAGCTGCATGCCCCGATTGTTGAAAAGCGTGTTAATTGTTAACGGTACATCACTGATATTATCATATATTTAAAGTTTGCATCCCTATGAACATTTGATTCTACAACAGATTTGCTATTCTATGTTAATTGAACATCATCGAAATATGATTTTTAACTAACTATACATTAGTTTACATGATGTTAATAAAATAGAATTTCTTCAGGCTTTATTGACTTATATTTGGCTCACAGTAGTATGCAATATATCGTTTCATTAGATAGGGTTTTTGATTCCATGTTTTATAGTCAATTATAGTCATAGGCTCACTATACTACATTTTCATATACTATCACCTTAGCTGTTGATATTTAGGCAATATTTGAAAGAAGATTGAAAATTCAAAGTTTTGATGTTCTCCTGATATTCTTGAGCCTTATGATTCCACTGGTTACATCAAGGAAACATGTTGATGTGGTGTGGTGGTTGAGCGAGAGACACGGTAAGTTCTCAACCCGAATATATACTATATACTTTCAACAATAATTGTAGTGTACCAGGAAAAATATGATTTCTAAAGAAAATGATGATTCATACATCAAGCTATTTTGATTTCATATGCATGTTGGTTTACAAATAATTTTTTATGGTTCAATTTTATATGTTTGTGTGAATATTGAAAATTTATCGGTACTAAAAAGTTCATCATAACCTTTGTTCTATTATTATTTTTTCCACATATTTCGATTTTCGATTTCTTTTATACCCCTCTCCACTAATAATTGGAACTCTCCATACAAATCTGGTTCATCATAACCTTTGTTCTATTATTATTTTTTCCACATATTTTGATTTTGGATTTCTTTTATACCCCTCTCTACTAATAATTGGAACTCTCCATACAAATCTGGTACCTGTATTATTTCAAAATTTATGGTTTTTAAGTCAATAATATACAACTCGGAAGATATATTCCATTCGAAAAATGAGCAAACCCTTGAAGGCTTCTATTAGATTTACAGTACATTCTCCTTTTGGATTCTACCTATAATTAGTGTAAGAGTAGTGTTTTCTTCGTATTCAAGCTTACACTGAACAAATGCTATAATCTTCAAATTATTACCATTGTATTCATCTTAGTTTTTAACAAATCTACTAAATAAAGTGACTTACACTTAGACATTGTATTTCCAACATTAAACTTTGATATTAGTATGAATCGACGTGTCACAAAAGTTAACAAAGAGATTCAAACAAAGTATAAGCTTGAGATTGTAATGTTTATAGCGGGATTTTCATTCAACATGCATGTTGTGTAAAATAACTACTTATGACCTTTTTTAATTATAATTGAAAGTAAAGAAGGATTCTTCCATGTTACTTAGCTTTTCCTAATTCATTCTCTTACTTAATTCTGCTCTGGACTAGATTGGAATTTGTTTCTTAAATGAACAGTTAAGATTTGTAGTTCATAACTTCTTCAT
This sequence comes from Allium fistulosum, assembly GCA_030737815.1. Classification (NCBI taxonomy): domain Eukaryota; kingdom Viridiplantae; phylum Streptophyta; class Magnoliopsida; order Asparagales; family Amaryllidaceae; genus Allium; species Allium fistulosum. The sequence goes on along the minus strand of CM060905.1, from coordinate 1,169,730,209 downwards.
TGGTCCAATATTTTCTCTCTCGATCGACCAATTTTTGCAATATCTTAAGCTATTTTCCTCATCATTTGTAAAATAATTATATATATCTAATTATCATATCAAATGTCTTTGACATCTTGCTAAATTCACTTTTTCTCTCTTTGCTCCTCTCTATGTTTTTCCTCAGCTGTTAACTCAGTAGACAATGAATGCCACACATATATTTTGTTAAAATATAAAATCTAGATCAACGTTTTTGTAATGTTTTCTCAGCAATGCCTAAAACATATATGTTCTTGAGTATATTTTTTAAGTAAAAGCAGTATCAAATAATAGGAACTATTCAGATGACTATCGTCAACAAGTGAAATCCTTATTGTTAATTATAACCAAGAAAGAAAGGTAGACGCCTAAAACTATGATTTGAATGTTAATGTGTTTCAAGATTGTGATTGACAAATAAAGATGAATTAAAGCATAGTTACCTTTATTTGTTGGATTTCAGGTGATTTTATCATGATGCCTTTTAACTATACTTTGCACAATTTAAATCTAAAGAAAAGGAAATGTTGCAAAAAAGTATTTATGTGAATGTTTAAAACTATGTTTGTCAATGGAAAATATTGTATGAATATGTTTATTGCTGACAAGTTCGTTTACTTTAGTTTTTAAAAGAAATAAGTTTGATATCATATACTACTATGTGCATTGCTGACAATTAAAGTTGCAAAAAGTTGCAAACATTTTATGTTTTAGACATATTAAAACAAGTAATTAACGTCATAGATGTTGTTTATATCCATTTATATGATTTTTTTTTAATCACTTGTATCTTTGTACATGTAAATTATAATGTATGGGAAAATTGGTAAATTAAAGATGGAAATGATATGTGAAAGACATGTGGTGAACACTATTAAATTAACGGAAGATGAATAGTTAAATGATGGTTGCCTAATGAATTTGTGAGTAAATTAACATATAAAGTGTAGTATGGCTTACTAACCTGCCATGGTTTAGTTTGCGAATAGACAACGTGGACAATTTGTGCAATTTTGACACAGCTAAGATCCAAGATTTCATAGAATCAAATGTAAGCTTATGCTGATGTGGGTATGATTTGTCAATTTGGTGTTGGCTTCTAATTAACATGAAGATATAGATGGTTGCTTCAACTGAGCGCAAGAACGATGTCTGGATTGGTGTTCTAATCTTGCTTCATTGAGCACATTTCAATAGAAGTGGATATCCAATGGGGAATACAATGAATCGGATCGATCCAGTGTCCTCCATAAATGCTTTTAATAGGGAAACTTCACTCACCTCTTCTGCATCAGTCTTTGAGGTTATTTTAACGGCTACGACAGGTCTATGGAGTTGTTTCTGTTGTGAACTTAATTTGTTTTGTGTGTTTTTGTTATGGCTTATTTTCAGTGTTGTCTACGGAAGGGACTGCTATTATGTGGTCAGTACTCTATTGTAGAGATGTTATATGATGTATGCTTGATTTGACCATGTCCAATTCAATAGTTATGTTAATCATTACGCATACCACTTAATGTTTATATATATATATATATATAATATCCAACAAAATTTTAGTACCTGTTAACAAGCATTCACTTCTGTTTGCCGTTATAAACTGAAGTTTTTATATTACTATCTAGCTTTAACAAGGTATATCTGTATAGTTAATTCTAAATGAGACGTCTTTATTATAGATTAGTCAGCTTTTATATGTACATCTAACTATCTATTTATATGTACAGATATAGATTAATATTTCCCTTCAATAAATTAGTTGACTTGACTGCAGTTTTAGTTTAATATCTGTGAAATAGGTGGTGTTTTGGAAAACAAATATTTTGATGTATGACAGTAATCAAAGTGTAATATATTTGGAACATGGTAATTACCATTTTTTATTAAAAAAATTACTGCACAGAAAGATGTACATGGTTGGCATATATGATTGCAGGAATATCATCCAAAAAACTTTTTGCTTCTACATCGTTTTTCCCTGAACATTTTGTCTGTAGTTTTATGCTTTATTAAAACATCTAATCTACATCCATGCCTTTGTAGAAGAGTCGTGTATCAATAAACTTTGCTTCCCTTTAATTGCTATGATATCAGGCCAAAAGTGTTCACATTAACCTACGACGTCAACAAGTATTACCCCTCAATAACATTGAACTATATTTATATTCCAACTTATATTAATTTAACAACCTTCACGTCATAAATGATAGCGCAATAATGATAACTAACTTGAATCGACACAGTAAAACTATAGGTTGCACATCAAACACATAATGCAACTACACTATAATAATCAACTCACAATTCTGGCATTTGCGTTTTTATGTCTGTAGCTACTAATTTTGTGTATGTTTTTCACGTCTTCCGTTTTTTTATTATGTTGCCTCATTTTGCACTTTTTTTACAAAATTGTACGTCGGGACGTATGATGGTTGAATTAGTTTGCTTTCGCCTACATTACATATGTGCAAATTTTTTAAAGCGCAACTCCAGCTTTGAACTATCATTTCTGTCTATCATGCTCAGTTGCACTAACGCTTTACCTACATACCATGTCCATGTTGGCATATGTATTCGTTGTATGTTGTGCATGAATATGCATACAGACGATATGGTCACTCTTCTGCCCTAACATCGTCTTTCTTGTGTTGCGATTAAACTTTACGAAGTATAATAATGCCCGTGTGTGTAGCATGGGCTACTCACTAGTCACCCTCAGAAAGATGGATAGATAGAGAGAGTCAACAAAGTACTTGAGGATCTACTGAGAGCTTATATATTAGAATTTGGTGGATCTTGGGAGGATCACCTATATTTGGTTGAGTTTTCCTATAATAATAGCTATCAAACTAGTATAGGAATGGCGTCGTTTGAAGCTTTGTATGAAAGACCATGCAAATCACCAGCATATTGGTTGGAGACTGGAGATAGACTAGTCTTAGGTCCAGATTTGGTTAGAGAGGCGTCAGAGAAGATTGAGTTAATTCGAGGAAGGATGAAGGAAGCTCAGTCAAGGCAGAAGAGATACGCAGATAAAAGGAGAAAGGACCTAGAATTTTTAGTTGGGGATAAGGTTTTCATTAAGGTATCATCGATGAAGGGTGTGATACGATTATAAGGTCAGGGGAGTTAGCCCCAAGATATGTAATATTAATCAATAGAAAACTTTTGAATAATTCATTCCATGGTTACCTAATAACTATCAATACGTAACCCCTTGGTTCCCTCCAATAGTCATGAGTAATACTCTACCTAACATTTGGAGAGCTTTACATAATCTAAACTCAATGGGTGTATCGATATCTTGTCTTGAAACATATTGACTAGGAATATTTATAACATTATGTTATTTTTATTGTGACAAATTTCTCATGATTATAACACATTATAATTACTATCACAAGACATATCACTTAAGGATTTTCTATTATATATACTTAAATTAAATAAATAATTAATGTATATGACAAGCATATAATAGAAAAGAAAACATCTTTTATTTCGAATGAGATTTTATTACAAAGTTAATTATTTACAATAGATTACAAAATTGGCCCTAAGGTATACCTCTAATCTATCAATCTCCAACTTACAGTAGAGGCCTATTATGGAATCTCAATCCCATTCCTTCGATTAGTTTGTTGGGAATTGATTAAGCTAGACCCTTCATGAATGGATCTGCTATGTTGTCCTTTGTATCTACTCTTAAAATCATGAGTTCTTTCTTCTTGATAAATTCTCTATTCAGGTGGAACTTCCGAAGAATGTTTCTTAATTTCTTATGTGGTCTAGGTTCCTTCAGGATCTAAATCACATCATTATTGTCACAAAACAATGTCATTGGATGTTCCGTGTTGGGAGTCACCCTATCTTACTCACAAATTTGCGTATCCAAATCGCTTCTTTAGCTTGTTCCTCGATGGTGATGTACCCGACCTCCATCATGGAATTAGCTACTGTTTCCTATTTGAAACTCTTCCAACTAATAACCCTATCATTTAAAGTAAAAACATAACATGATACAAACTTCTGTCGTCGATGTCATTTGAAAATTGTAGTGTGTATTTCCCTTCATAAGGAGGTCTTCGTTCCTGTACATAAGAAATAAGTTCTTAGTATTTTTCGAATACTTAAGTACACATTTTACAACACTCCTATGTTTTTCTCCAGAATTAGATTAGGATCGACTTATGCATCCTAATACATATGGCACATTTGGTCTAGTACATAGCATGGCAAACACTATGGAACAGACTGTCGATGCATACAGTATCATCTTCACGCGCTTTTTTCTCATCTATATAAGGAGAATCCTTCTTTAAAAGGACGATTCCAAATTTTTTAGAACATTTTTGTGCTTGAATTATCTATACAGAATCTTTTTAGTATGGTATCGCTGTACAGGGATTGTGATAATCTAGCAACCTTTTAGATCTATCTCTATAAATCATAGCACTTAGTATATATGTGTTATTCCCAAATCATTCATGGAGAAATTCTTAGATAACTACGCATTCACTGATTGCAACAACGCAATGTTATTGCAAATCGGTAATAAATCATCTACATAAAAAACTAAGAATACCATAACATTTTCTTGTTTTTTTGAATAAACGCGTGCTTCCTCTGTAGTTTAATAAAAGTTAACTGTTTGATTATTTTATAAAAATACTTATTCCAACTTCTTGTAGCTTGTTTAAGACCAATAATGGATCTAAATAACATGCAAGTTTTGCCCTCACTGCCACAGACCTAGGAACCCTCGGGCTACTACATGTAAACGGTTTGTGTCCATTTTCTAAAGTTCATATTCATAAAAAGCAACAATGGCTATCATTATCCGATTGAACTTAAGCATGACTATGCTAGTCGTATGCCCCATGATTATCCGAATTGTTTCTCTTAAGGATGATTGGGGTAATTCTTTGGTTATTCAGGATCGTATGCCCCATGATTATGTTGGTAGCTTTATCTTTTCTCTGGATGCTTCTCCTGTTGATCTTCAGTCGACTCGTGTAGTCAAACTCTATCCCGATGTATTTGGTGAAGTTACTGCTTTACCTCCTAAGCGGGAAATTGATTTCCGCATTGATCTTATTCCTGGAGCTCGACCTGTAGTTCTTCCTCCTAGAAGAATGGCACCCCACGAGAAGGTTGAGTTAAGGAAGCAAATTGAGGATCTGTCTTCCAAGGGTCTGATCAGACCTAGCTATTATGAATGGGGAGCAGCGGTGGTCTTTGTCACCAAGTCTGATGGTTCTCTCCGGATGTGTGTTGATTATAGGGAGCTAAAAAAGCTCGCTATGAAAAACAGATATCCAATGCCTCGCATTAATGATATGTTTGATCAGCTTTATGGTGCTACTGTTTTCTCTCAGCTTGATCTTGCCACCGGTTTTCACCAGCTCAGAGTTGTTGAGGAAAGTATTCCCAAGACTGCTTTCCGTACTGAGAATGGATTCTTTAAATGGTTAGTCATGCCTTTCGGTTTGACTAATGCTCCTACTTTCTTTTTTGATTTGATGAACCGTGTTTTTCATGATGTGCTTAATAAATTTGTTCTAGTCTCTGTTGATGATATTCTCATTTTCTCTAAGTCTGAGGAAGAGCATGAGTCACATTTGAAATCTGTTCTTGAAACTCTTAGAAATCATCAGTTGAAGGCTAAATTTTCCAAATGCCATTTCTGGAAGGATGAAGTCCGATTCCTCGGGCATATTGTTTCTAGTAATGGAGTTTCTGTTGATCCAGTCAAGATCGCTGCGATCAATGTAAGTCTTTCTTTCCTTCTCTTTCCTTGTTCATTCAATTAATTCTATCTTTCTTGTTGTCCTTATTTATCCCATTTCTGTACAGGATTGGGAAACTCCTAAGACTCCAACTGATATCCGTAGTTTTCTGGGCCTTGCCGGTTATTACCGGAGATTCATTGAGAATTTTGCTCGGATTGCTGCACCTCTCACTGCTTTGACTCGGAAGAATGCTAAGTTTATTTGGAGTGATGAGTGTAAGACCGCATTCAGTGAGTTAAAGCAAAAGCTTACTTCCGCACCAGTTCTTACCGTTCCAAATGGAAATGAGGGATTAACGGTATACACTGATGCTTGTCGTGAAGGTTTGGGAGCTGTTCTGATGCAGGATGGTAGGGTGATTGCTTATGCTAGTCGTCAGTTGAAGACCCATGAAGCCAATTATGCTGCCCATGATTTAGAGTTCCTTTCTGTTGTTTTTTGCTTTGAAGCTTTGGAGACATCATCTTTTGGGTACTAAGTTTGAGCTTTTCACAGATCATCAGTCTTTGAGGTATATTTTCTCTCAGAAGGATTTGAACCAGAGACAAGTTAGGTGGTTAGAGTTCCTTGCTTCTTATGACCTCGACATCAACTATACCACTGGGAAAGCTAATGTTGTGGCGGATGCTTTGAGTCGGAAGAAGGCTTTGTTGTGTCAGCTTGTTGTTTCTTCTCCTCTTGTGGATCGTATCATGGCTAAGCAGGATGAGGATGAGATGCTTAGGTTGATGAAGGAGAATGTTCGTGCAGAGTTGGTAGTAGTAGTATTGATGGTATTGGAGCTCAGATTGATGATAAGGGTATTTTAAGGATTAATAATAGGATTTGTGTCCCGAATGTTGATGGTTTGAGATAGGAGTTACTTCGGGAGAATCATCAGTCCATACTTTCGATTCATCCAGGTGTGACCAAGATGTATCAGGATATGAAGAAGTTATATTGGTGGAGAGGTATGAGGCGTGATATCTCCATTTTTGTTAATAGATGTGTGACTTGTCAGCAAGTCAAGGCAGATCATCAGAAGACCCCTGGTTTGTTGCAGCCTCTTGAGACTCCCAATTGGAAGTGGGAACAAGTTTCTATGGATTTCATTGATGGATTACCGAGGACTAGGAAGGGTAATGAGAGTATCTGGGTTATTGTGGATAGATTGACCAAATCAGCTCATTTCATTCCGGTCAAGTCTACCCGTTCTACTTCTAGTTTGTCTGAGATTTACATGAGGGAGATTGTTCGTCTCCATGGTGTTCCTCTCAGTATTGTTTGTGATCGTGATCCTATCTTTACTAGTAGGTTTTGGAAAGCCTTTCAGGATTCTTTGGGTATTCGTCTGAATCTGAGCACTTCTTACCATCCACAGACCGACGGTCAAACGGAAAGGGTAAATCAGATTCTAGAAGATCTTATTCGTGCTTGTGTGCTTGATTATGGAGGATCTTGGGAAGATCATCTCCATCTTGTCGAATTCACCTATAACAATAGTTATCAGGTATAATTTCTATCTTCTGTTTTAATCTTATCTTAATCTTTTATCTATCTCATTTCTATCTTTGAATTCAGGCCAGTATTAAGACGTCTCCGTTTGCTGCTCTTGACGAACGACCTTGTAGATCTCCTTCTTGCTGGATTGAATCCGGTAATCGTTTGGTTCTTGGTCCTGATATGATTCTAGAGGCTTCTGAGAGAGTTGAGGAGATTAGGAGGAAGATGAGGATTGCTCAGGATAGGCAGAAGAAGTATTTTGATAGGCGTAGGCAGAGTTTAGAGTTTGTTGTTGATGATTTGGTTTTCCTTAAGGTCCCTCCCTTAAGGAATGTTATCCGTTTTGGTCGTAGAAGGAAGCTTTCTCCTAGATTTGTTGGTCCTTTCCGCATTGTGGAAAGAATTGGTTCTTTGGCTTATCGTTTGGATTTGCCCGAGAAGTTCTCTGGAGTGCATAATGTATTCCACGTTTCTCATCTTCATCGCTATCTGCATGATCCATCTCTTATTGTTCAGCCTTCTGCTCTTGATATTTTGGATATTGAGCCTAATCTGACTGTTGAGAGGAAGCCACTTCGTATTGTCGACAGAGGTACGAAGTAGCTAAGAAGGAAATCTGTTAGTCTGGTCAAAGTACAGTGGAGTACTGATGATCGTGATTGTACTTGGGAGACAGAGGAAAGCATTCGTGCTTCGAATCTGGAATTGTTCGTTCTAGGTACTATTTGCTTTCTATCTTGTTTTTCCTTATTTTCTTTGTTTCTGTTCTTTTCGAGGACGAAAAGGTTTGAGTGGGGGAGAGTGTAACAACCCAATATTTTGGAAATTATTTATAATTTGAATTTATTTCATTTTAAAATATTTTTATAGTGAAGTAGAAATTTTTCTAGAATTAATGGTATTTTATTGTAATTTTCATGTTCTGTTTCCTATTTTTAAACAATTTCTTAAATTCTTTTGCTATTTTCTCTGAATTTAATTATTTATTTCACTTTGAAAATGTTTTAAAAATCATTTTTTTTCTTCCAATTTTTTTTTAGAATATTTTTAAAATGAAGTAAATAGTTTTCCAAAGTCAATGGTGATTTATTTGTAATTTCTGGACACTATTTGCATTTTTAAGCCATTTTCTTAATTTAATTATATTTAATTAAAATTTATTTATTTATTTTTGCATTTTATTTTCATTTCTGAGTTTTTATCCTTATTTATCAGTAATTTATATGTATTTATAATTACAAAATAGATAATGGAAATTTGAAGAGTTTTGAGACCTTTTATTTGCCTAAGTCTTTTTATCTCCCGACCTTTCATTTTCTCAACCTCCTCTTCAATGCTTTATTCGTGCATTACCCATTCTTTCAGCTGACTCCTTCTCATTTTTCACGCAACAAATATTCTTTCTCAAACAAGAAAACTCACGGCCATCTCCATTGTTGAAAGTTTGGTAAAAATCTTCCTTTCTCTCTTGTTTTTTTATGTTTTCCATTGAAATTTTGAACTTGTTCTATACTTCATGGCTCCACTCCTCCTCAACCAGATCTGACCTGACCTCCACCACCTTGTTTTCAGATCAACCACCCCCCTAGTACCCCACCATGGCCAGGCCGAACCATCTAGGCTAGAGATCACCACCAAAAATCCAATAAAACCATCACAAACTATTCAAACCGAGCCACCTTTGTCAACATCACCTTCTACCACCTTTAGCCGCCACTACCACCACCTCTGACCTGACCTCCAACCTCTTCCATGTCACCCACCACCACCTGGACCCACTGGCCATGCCCCATAGCTTCTGGCCGAGCCCATCCATTGCATAGTTATGATGTATGTTGCCTTGGAATTTGTAGTTGATGCACCTAGACTTGTTCACCTTCAGAACACATGTTGACCGACCACTTGCAAACCCAAACTAGACCTATAGCACCCCTTGGCTGAGCTTAACAACTACCTAGCTGAAGCACATGAGGTTGAGAACAAGTACAATGCAAATGGATATCGTTTTAGGTATTGTTTCTAATGTTATTTGATGTTTAAATCGTGTTGAACTTATGTATACTTGTATTGTTTTGTGTAATGTTTTCAAGGGGTATAGCTTTGACTCTCCCAATCTCAAATCATATTCGTGTTGTCGTGCTTTCGAAGTTCGTTGTTGTGTATTTTTGATCTATCATCTCCAACTTAAACAGGTGAGTAATTCTCACCAGACGATTCGTACTTATATAACTAGTGAACTGACACCTCTTGAATCTGTAAATTTATAGCATCCTGTTATAACTGTTATATTATGATTATATGATGTTCATCCCTGTTTATACATATGTTATATCATTTGTTACTGTTATATATTGTATACTGTTCATTTTTATCAGTTTATCACACTGCAAGTTCCATGTAGATTAGGTTCACTATGGGTTGAAATGATACATACCCGAACGGACTTTAGAATAGGGAAAGATCATTATGGGCTGAAATGATAAGCCTGAGCGACTTTTAATTAATTTTTATTTACTTGGGATTGCGGGTTTGAAATGATAAAGCTTGGATTTTCTTTGTAAACTACGGATTTAAATGATATATTATCCGTATCACCATACTTAGGCTAGAAAATATTATACAGACCCGTGGTTATTTTATATATTTTCTGGAAGATTTTAAATGTTTTAAAATGTAAAAATATAATAAATTGAATTAAATTGAATTTTTAAATGATTTATTAAAGTGGCAATGTTTTTCTATGTTTTAAATGTAAAATAAATGGATAAGAAAATAGTGATTTTAAAGTGTAACTTAAATTGGAAATTTGATTGATTTTTAAAATGGAAATGTAAGTTAATTAAATTAAAATGAAAATTAAGTTTTAAATGGTGTAAAATGGAGATTTAAATTTAAGTGTTGAAATAAATTGTTTTAAAATGAAAATGGAAATTGACACACTTGAATTTAATAAGTGAACTTTGGAAATTTTGATTTTTATTTGTAAAATTTTTCTTTATAAAAATCATAAGTTTAAGGATTTAAATGAACATTTTAATGTGAAAAATATGATTTTTATAAGTTTAAATGATTTAAATTGAAGTTTATTTATGGTTGGAATTGCACTTAAAACCTGGAAATTCAATTTATAGCACTTCAGAAATGCTATCATTTCTGAAAATGAACTAATTCTGAACTAAGTAGAATCTGCAGCACTTGGTAAGTGCTGTGGTTGTATAAATGAATATAAAGACTAAAATGAACGAAAGCTATGACAACACTTGGTAAGTGCTGTTGTGGCAGGAACTAAAATTGAACTTGAAACTAATGAAGAAGCTACTATAGCACTTGTTAAGTGCTGCAGTAGGCTGAAATATGATTTTTGTATGTAACTGAACTTCTACAACAGTTTTGAAACGCTGTCTTTGCTGAATTGAAATAAAACCTTTAATTTGAACCCTGAACTATTACAGCAGTTCTGTAAATGCTGTCTTTTCTAAATTAAACTATTTTTCCTTTAAAACTGAACTATTACAGCAGTTTATAAATGCTGTCTTTGCTGAATTGAATTGTTTTCAAATATAACTTACCGCAGCACTTTTTAAATGCTGTGAAAGCTGAAATTTCAATGTTTTAATGTTTTTAAGTGAATAAATGAACTCAGAAAAGGCTAAAATTTTGGGAATTGAATATTTGATTTAAAAGAATAATGACTCTGTTTTTAAATGGTTTAATTGAAGTATTTTGATTTGAAATATAAACTATTTTAAATTTATAACCACGGGTTATAATAACGACTGGTTGTTAAAGAGACCGGGATCAGATATGGACATACTCTCTATCGATACCGAAAACCACTTTGACAACTGTGTACGCGGTGGAGTTTCCAGAATGAAGTAGGATGGTGGCGACGATCCTAAGGTATATACGTGGACCCAACTCCCGTGAGTTGGCATAAGGTGGCTAAAACAGGAGCGATTGACGGACCAGTGAGGTAGCACCTATGATCAGACACACTTCTTCGATACCATTATATTACTTGTGATTGATTTGGTGCGCACCCTTGATTTGGGAGTGTTGTTCGAGGTGGGCGGTAGTGGCTGCTATGCGTCACCACCAGTCCGGATGCGTAATTGGTATATCTACCCTGGCATTGCCTAGTTGTGCCGTGTCACCTACCATAGCGAGCTTTACTACGAGTTTGAATTTCTCCCGTAGCCTGTGGAGTATCGAGGGTAGCCCCCATTTTGGGAGTATGCTAATACTGGATAGACTACTGGGACTATTACATGTTAAGGGGAATATTGGGTCACTCCTTAATGCTATTTAAAAGTATGTTTATTTTATATTAGACATTATTATAATAGCGAATATTACTACATAGTAGATAGTTTAACGGATCTTTAAAGAATGGGCGATCCCAAGCATTCTTTAAGTTACTTGTACCTTTATTACAGTTCACTTGAGTTGGTTTACATTATATAAGTATGTATTTCCTGACTCGAGTGTTTGTGTTTTATTTACGCTCGGGTCAGCCTGAGTATTCACAGCTTTGGATTTCACTTTTCTGGAGCTAGGAATCGCTGGAGTTTCTGCTTATCTAGTTATCTATCTATTTCAGTTTCAGTTGTTCTAATTCAGCTTTTGTATTTGAGACTTATGTATTTGGGATTTTATTTGTACTTGTTTCAGAACTATATTGATTTTCAGACTATGTATTTTGTATCTGCTTTTGAGACTCTGTATTGTAGTGGCTTCATGAACCACTATTTATTTTATTTCCGCTGCGAGTTATTCTGATATTTCTGTGTCCGTGATTCTGTGAATGATTTTATTTGCTCCAAATTTTATTACAATCTGTTATTTTGCATTATTCAAGTCTGACATGTGTGGATTATTGTCGATTTGAATGGTCCAAAATAGTGGGTTGGTCCGGTGAGTTTTCATTTTTCGAAAATAATTTTGATGTGGACATTTTTTTGCAAATTTAATTTAGTAGATAAGGACATTAAATTCATATCAATTGTTCTTAAAATATTAGTAAGGTTAAATATCATATTTCATTTTACTAATAAGCTCTCACTAGACTTATGGTTCTCAAAACCATAAGATGAAACACAAAAATCTTTCGATTCTCTAATTGGTGTTAGGACTTGCATGTATTGGGGTTCTGACCTTAAGGAAAGATCAACAAGTCATAAGCCCGCAAGCATTGGATAATGCCTTATCGGTTGTATCGTAAACAACTTCTAACCCATGTCCTTTGTCCTGATCTAATCCCGACCTTAAGGAATGCTCAACAAATCAAGAGAGACTATTGACTCTTACCTACAACTTTATGATGGCCTATTTATAATGCTCATACCTTGAGGAAAGCTCGATAAATATATGGATGTATCTTACCTCATCCAGTCAATATATTAATCGTACTACATATAACATCTCTAGCTTGAGGAAAGCTGAACTAGTATGCGAGTATTATATATATATATATATGATAAAGGACAATAATTATATTAAAGATCCATAATCTTTAATATCTTTATATAATGATATCGACTTATAGAATAAAATATTTCTTATGAAATACCCTTGTGGTTTAAGTGTCAATCACATTTGAAATCATGGTTTATGTACTTTAGGTATTTTTTTATTTCTTAAATCTAATTTAGATTTATTATCGTTTTGAATTTTACAATTAAATCATATTTTATTTTTATTAATTAAATCTTATTTAATAATTAAGTAATTAATTAACATTTTTAATCAATTTCATTTTATTCATTTTAAAGTTTAACACACACACACACACCTTAGTATTTATAGTAACACGCATATATCATAATACATGTATATTATTTTTAATTTTTAATTACAATTTAATTTATTTATTTAATGAAAAAAATTAATTAAATTTTATTATAAAAACTATATATTAATTGCCTTAAATTTTTTTAAGATAAATGTACATATATCATTATATATGTTTTTAATTTAATTAATTAACTTCTAATTAATTAATTATTTAATCAATCAAACTAATTTTTATTATAATTTTTGTGAATAGTTAATTATTTTTCAAAACCTTATTGAAAAATATTTTATATCATTTATAAAATTTCTTACATTATTTAAACTTTCAGTTTAAAATTTTTATTTATAATTTCAGAACAGATTTTGAAAATTAGCTTAAGGCCCAAAATCAATTCGGGCCTTTATATTAGGGATAACCTTTGAAATTACTACATCCTTTGGGTCAGGCTAGGCCAAGTAGGGTAGAGTACTTGATTACTCAACAGACCAACATTAGATACTGCCACTCAATGTACCATATAAAATGGGTAGACTTTAATAGGTTAGCCCTAATACTGCTAATTTAGACCACATAGACTGGCTTTGATACTATTAAAAGAGCTGGGCCAGCATATAGTGGGATAAATAAGTGAATTTTAAAAAAATCCATTTTAGATCTTATTAGGCCTATAAAGTCTAAATCATTGTAGATCGAATCTAAATGATTTTTAATAAAATCTTTATTTTATTTAATTAGTTAATATAAAAGATTTGATTTAATTTTATTTGAGAGAAATGAGTGATCCTCTATGGTTAGAGGTGAGCACTCATGTAATGTTATTCTATACTTAAAAAAAAAGTTATCAACATGCCTGACAGATAGCGATACCCCCCGTACAATAAAAATATAAAAAAAACCCAAAACCTTGAGAGCTAAGGTCCAAAATAAAAATACAACAAAAATCCATAAAATGAGAAAAATGCCCTAGTCCACGAAACAAGATGAATCCAGCCAAACCAGTAAGCATATCTGCATTTGCCAAGAAACAAAACAAAACAGATTAAGCACAATACATACATACATATTTCCACTATATACATATGTATGTATATGTATATATACACATATACATATACATATACATATACATATACATATACATATGTATATATACACATATACATATACATATACATATGTATGTATATGTATATGTATATACATATGTATGTATATGTATATATATGTAGAATATACTAATAAAAGCCATAGGACAACAATTATAACTAACACCATACGAGGATCAATAAAGAGTATAAATCAAATCTATCATAAAATATCCTAGTAAAAGCTAATGTTCTAATTAAGTGAAGCAATCGACACTATGACAATCAATTCTATGGAAACATAAGAGGTGGAGGTCTAATAAACAACAAAAGGCATCCCCATGTGAACAATCAAAGGAGTGAAATCGCATTGCATAAATACTCTAAAAAAGTTTAAACATAATTATACCACCTGAAATTGAATTTACAACATTCTATAACAGGTGTACCGAAATCCTTTAAAATGAAAAATAATTGCAATCCCTATTCATATTGTGCATGTGGTCCTGTTATGCACTTTTTTCTAATACGATAGTACTGCTTACTGTTCTATGAATTGTATTAGGAATATATGTTATTCACAATGTTCATATAATGAAGAAGGAAAATAATGTCAAAATCTAGTTTAGATTCAAAACTATGATTTGTTTTCAAATCACCGAAATTAAAATTTCAGATCATAAAAGTACACTGATACCTAAACTATATATAATTCCAAAAGTAAATATATAACTGCAAATAATAAGATGGTTACTCATATCTTAAATGAACATTTTTGCATGTATTTATGAATTATAACCCCTATATATATGACAGGCGAACCTATACTAGTCATTGTTGTCAAATTAGGATGTCAAAAGGCTCCACCAAACTGTTCTTGAAGTTGATCCAAGCACATAATACTTTAATAGCGCAATACCTCTTTGTAACTTTTACAATAACCCAAATGTATCTTTTACAATATTTTTATTTTAAATAAAGCAAATTAAGGTGGAAGACTTTGGCAGCTTAATGTCCTGAAACAACAACAGGTTTCTTCAAACAAAGTTGTACCCTCAAAAATTCTAAGCTTATAATCTGCACACAAAAACAAAAATATCTATATCACTTTTGGTTTGTAAGCAAATTAAAATTTGTTGCACTGCACAGCAGACCTCTATAATTGGTGCCCAAAGCTTTCAAACAAAGGCTTTAAAGTCTATTTTATGTTAAATTATAATATTCAACTGATAAATTTACCTTTTATTGACTTCTAACCCAAGTTACTTTAAACCATGTGCAAGTAATTTATAACACTTAAGGAAAAATAGTAGAACCATGCCATTTCGCAAAAATCAATACAAACATTACGAAAGGAAAAAGATAAAGTTTGAAATGAAAGTTGTAAAGATAATCTCTATATTCAGTATAAAGAATGATATACAATAGAGTAGCCTTTGTGCCTTTACAAAAGCAAATAGCAAGATAAATAGGCTGCGGGTTGGCCCGTATAAACATCCCGCAAATACAATACAAAGTAGTCAAGATGACAAACACTCTCGCTTATTCACCCCCCTCAAACCCAAAACTAGGTTTAGGGTTACGAGCGATTCTTCATGTCCTCAGCCGACTCGAAAGACTTTGAGAGGAAAGGAGAAATTCATGAATCTAGATGACCCCAGCTGGTTGTCTCCAGGATTAAGGCATGTTGCTTCCTGCTGAGGGGTTCAGCGAGCTTGTTTTTGGGGTTGAGTTACATTGCCGCTCATAATAGACATCAATTGTTGGTGGAGGGATGTAGATCTGAGTCTTTGACCTTAAATTGCTATCGGCTTCGTCAACGTTGATCTCATGCTTGAAACGAGTGAAGCTCTGTCTTGACAGGGGCTTGGTCAGAATGTCGGCCTTCTGGTAAGTAGAAGGTACGTAGTTTACTTTTAACTCTCCTTTGATGACTTGCTCTCGTACGAAGTATAGATCCAGTTCTATATGCTTCATTCGAGAGTGTAGAACTGGATTAACTGTAAGAGATATAGCACTTTCATTTCAAACTTTATCTTGGTATCGGAGCTGGTAAAAAAAAAATAACTGCTTAACAGCAGATTACTCTCATCAGAGAAGCTTCATCATTTGAGAGTTTTACAATTCCTCATTTGATTCAAGTGCCGTGCCAAGAAGAAGGATCTCAGAGAAATCTCATCACAGATCCCAAATCGGCTGCACAAGTTTCATCAGAATTTCAAGAACCCAACGAATTCCGATCCTTACCCACTGTGCCTTACCAAAGGATAGGTGTCAGAGATCATTCATCATCCACCTGTTCCTGGTTGCATCTCTAAGCCTCAGATTGTTTTCTTGATCCATTTTCTTGATCCTTCATAATCTCTAGGTCTTTCTTGCCATGGCTGATGAAAGCAGCAATGCTGCAATGCCTTCAAGTCCAGTTTCAAGAACTGATCAAAGTCAATCCAATGACACTCAAGATTTGATCAGATCCATCATCAAGCCGCAAAGTCAGATCATCACCATTCAATTGGACGAATCCAATTTTCTGCTGTGGAAATTCCAGATTGAGACAGCCGTAAGAGGATATGGTCTGCAAGAATTCGTATACGGCACTTCAATCACCCCACCAAAATTCACTACAGACAAAGAAGGAAAATTAGTCAGTAACAAAGACTACACCATTCATGAAAGACAAGATAGCCTGATCAGTTCTTGGCTACTATCTTCAGTTGGTGCAAATCTCATGCCACAGTTGGTTGGTTGTAGAACTGCACATGAGATCTGGCACACAATAGAACAGACTTTCAGCTCTCAATCTGCAGCAAGAATAATGCAGTATAAAAGACAATTGCAGAACTTAAAGAAAGACAGTGCTAGCATGAGAGATTATCTCTCTAAGGCAAAGACCATATGTGATCAACTGGCATGTGCAGGGCATAAAGTAGCAGACACAGAACAGATACTGTGTATCCTAAGTGGTTTAGATGAGGAGTATGAAGCTGTAGTAGCTATCATATCATCTAATGAAAAACTACCCTCCCTTAATTCTGTTCAGTCAATGCTGATTGCTCATGAAGGCAGATTAGAGTTAAAGAAACCAACAAATGTGGAGTGCAGTGTCAATTATGCTTCTACCAACAGAAGCAGGAATCAGCCAACTAATAACAGAGGTAGCCAGCCTAACAGAGGCAGAGGAAGGGGTGGCAGATCGAATTATAATAGCAACAACAAACCAAGATGTCAAATATGCGAGAAGTATGGTCACACAGCAAACAAGTGCTACTTTAGATTCAATGTTAACTATACTCCTGGTCAACAGAACAACAACAATGCAAGGGCTCAAGACCCCAGTGCTAATGTGGTAAACTTGCATCAGGAAACTAAGTCTGAAAACTCCAACAACAACTCAGCAAAAGTTGAAGACATTCAAGATGACAGTTGGTTTCCAGACTCTGGAGCAACCAACCATGTGACCAACAACCTAAGTCAACTAAATCTTGGAAACAGGGAATACAAAGGTAAACATTCTTTATACATGGGTGATGGTAAGTCCATACATATATCTCATACTGGAAATGCAAGTATTAATGGTACTAGACAACTCTATCTCAGAAATCTACTAAGAGTACCATTAATTAAGAAAAACTTGATGAGTGTCTCACAATTTGCCAAAGACAATAATGTCTATTTCGAATTTCACTCAAAACACTGTGTTGTGAAGGATAATCTAACTAATGAAGTTCTTTTGCAGGGTAGAGAATGCAATGGCTTATACAAGTTTGATGTTATAAGTCCAAGAAAATCTGACTACAAAAATAAATCATGCCATGTAATTCAAACAAGAAATGTTGAAAAATTCAGTGACAAATTTGATGTATGGCACTGTAGACTGGGACACCCCAGCATAAATGTTGTTAAACATGTTTTGAATGAATGTGATAATATTCTTGTTAAGAAAATTCCCAATTCTTATGTATGTACATATTGTCAACTTGGCAAAAGTCATAAACTTGCATTTCCAGATTCAGAGACTGTGTATAATAATGCCCTTGAACTAATTGCTGCAGACCTCTGGAGGCCTGCTCCAATTAGTACTGACTACGGTTATAAATACTATATTTCTTTTATTGATGCTTATTCTAGACATGTATGGATCTACTTCTTAAAATCAAAGTCTGAAACTAACAGTGCAGTGATACAATTTATCACAAATGTTGAAAGACAAACAAATAATCTGGTAAAAGTTTTTCAGACAGATGGAGGTAAGGAATTCTTGCCATTAAAAGGGTATTTTCAAAATAAAGGAATAACACACAGAATCACTTGTCCTTACACATCTGAGCAAAATGGTCTTATTGAGAGAAAACACCGACACATTGTTGAAACTGGTCTAACTTTGCTAGCACAAGCATCTCTGCCACTCAAATTCTGGCCAGATGCCTTCTCAACTGCAGTCTACTTAATCAATAGACTGCCTACAAGGGTACTGAAATACAAGAGTCCCATGGAGGTGCTAACCAAAACTAGACCAAACTATCAAACTTTAAAAAATTTCGGATGTCAGTGTTTTCCCCATCTAAGACCATATAACTCACATAAACTTGACTACAGATCTACATCCTGCACCTTTTTGGGTTACCCTACAAACCAAAAAGGCTACAAGTGTCTTGATAGTAATGGCAGGGTCTACATATCTAGACATGTGATATTTAATGAACATGAATTTCCTTTTAGCAATGCAGATATTAAGACATCTCAGAAAATTTACAATACAAGAAGCTCTGATACCAAGATAAAGTTTGAAATGAAAGTTGTAAAGATAATCTCTATATTCAGTATAAAGAATGATATACAATAGAGTAGCCTTTGTGCCTTTATAAAGGCAAATAGCAAGATAAATGGGCTGCGGGTTGGCCCGTATAAACATCCCGCAAATACAATACAAAGTAGTCAAGATGACAAACACTCTCGCTTATTGAAAATCAAACACTGACTATGAGATATATCATGCATTATTTCCATTCACATATTTTAGGACAACATACATGGAACAACAAAGGTGCAATTCTATTTCTAAACAGCTGTGTAGTCAAATAACTCAACGATGATGGCAATCACCTCAATTGCATCCTATTTCATTTTAACAACTTGAACCTTTTGTTATTTGACCTTGCTGTTACGAATGCTTAGTAATCCAATCGAACACCCTTGACTATAAAACTTAAAAGTATTATCACTATTGCAGTTACCACTATTACCCCTGGTCACTGACTCAAAACTTTTACTAAAACCAAAACAAACAGTTTGTGTACACATACATAAGTACCTACATACGTCCATACATGTGTATGCCTACAAATTATGTTTTATTTCTGGTTTCATCCAATAACCTGAAGCATAGACGTGCCAAAATAATTATGAACATCAGCCTGAAATATTTAAACAAGTATCCAAATCACAGAACCAATAGCTACCAAATGTTTACTGAATCATTCTACAGGTTTCATATATATGTTTTCAGGAATTACACACTACCATTAATTATAAATCAAGGGTACTATTTCCATTTCTCTTTCAGGTCATTTATATATATAAAGTGAGCAACCATATACAAGCAGATATAAAAAGTAAGCATCACATGCTACTGTTCGCATTTCACCAAAACAAGTTGCAATCATACTTATTTTCTTTGTCTAGACTTGTATACTATTCATCAAATATGTACAGGTTAATTTCTTTAACTTGTTATCTCTTTGTACACTATTCAAGCAAGTTACAAAGCAAGCATCAATTCAGTAACAACACTGCAACTAATCATAGGAGTAATAAATCACCTACAGGCCATTGAATTTCAGAGCAATAATCGAATATGTTTCAGGATCTACCCAGCAACAAGTATATGACGGACCCAAAACCAGGTTACAAAACAAGCAGTCAAATTCAGAAACAAACGCAGCAAAGCCATTACATGCAGAAATCTATGCGAACTATGTTAGTAAGCTAATATATATGTTAGTGAACAATGTAAACTGATATATAAACTAAATCGCTTAACATGTGCAAATCTATGCAAACTGTGTTGTAGTTCAGACATATATGTGTTAGTGAACTAATATATATGCTAGTAAGCAACAAAAGCAATCAAACAACATGCAAGATAAAATCTAATTTAACACATCATATTAATTAAAATCACAAAACAAATCACCTAGAAGTGGCACATCAGCAATTGAAATAGGTGCACTGTCTATATGATTATCAACTAACTAAATACACTTATCAAAAATTATTACATAACTAACTTTTACTTATTGATTTAGAATATATTGAGACGGAAGAAAGGATATGAAGCTCCTTTATAAAAAATGCACTAATTGTTATACGTCTAGTATACCAAAACATAGAATAATCAATTATAAACTCGTCGCACAAGTTTATAACTCAGATTTCCACTACACTGGAATTCTGTGTTAATTATTATAACATTATGATTGTTGTAAATAAATTACAACAACAGTGTTATACTATTTTGAATAAATAGTATAACCAAAATAAAGGATAGAATGTAAAATAAAGTAGAATTCTAACCGGAATATGTCTGAGGCTCGTCGTAACGATTTCCTTAAGAATTTTTATTTCAAAATTCTCCCAAGATACAACAGACGAATTCTGCACGAGATTGTAATGAGTATGTCAACTCTGTGATTTATATGGAATGTTAAGCAGTAGAGCAAAGAAGCAGAAGAAATTAGAATTGGAATGGAATGAGAATGTGATCAGTATTCTCTTCTATTTATAATTTCGTCCGCACCCCTTCGAACAGTCGCGTCTGCCTAAAAGGTTGCACCCGTTGCCTTTCATTGCTGCTGTTCGTTTAACGGGTCGCACCCGTTCGCTACTGCTTATGTTCGGCCGCGTCTCTTCAGTCGGGCCGCACATATTCGCCTCTAACGGGTCGCACCCGCTTCTGTTCGCCTCTAACGGGTCGCGTCTCTTCAGTTATTCGCGTCCGTTTCCGAACAGATCCGCACCTGTTCGTTTTAGCCTGCAACTGTCAAAAAGCCCGGTCCAGTTTTGTAGTAAAAATAGGATCATATTAGACCCAAACCCGAGCCCGGCCCGGTTCGGTCGGACGGACGGCGGCGGCGCGCGTGTGTGGTGGAGATGCATGATCTTCCTCCTCACAATGAAGCATACATTTGGGTGCCCCTAGGCCCCAACACCTTCATTGCAAAGCCATATATATATTGGAATGGCTTTGCAAATTTGGCGATGTGGGACAAGTGTATTTCATTTACACTAGGAATTTCAACAATCCCCCACATAAATGATAATATACTTTCCCCCACACAAAGCGAAATATCACAGAGTACATATGGAATAATGCTTTATCGTGGATAAGTAGATATTTCACTTTGAACTTTCCCTAGTTAAAACTTATCGGATCTACTTGGCTAATCGGTGAATTATTTCATCTTGAACCGTCGGCCTTTATTGTATATCCAGACAAAAAGCTTTACGAAGCATTGATTCCCCTCTCATCCAATCTCTTGGTTGTGTTCATTTTGGTCCTGAACAATTTTTGGTTCTGCGAGTGTTTTAGAGAATAAAAGCCTTTTAATATTCTCACAGAGCCGACCCAGCTCACACTAACATAGGTGATCGCAACCATTAAGAGTATCCTACATATACCCCACTTGTTATTTCCAAGATATGGTCATCATTAAAAAACATAGTTTTAACCTTTAAATACTTCTGTAGGCATGCATTTATATTGTGCACCATAGGAATGGAGTTGGACTATGTCCACGCAAATGCATTACGTCTTGAGTTATTCAGAACTGGTTTGCCTATTGATCCTAGTCCGTGGGATCTCCAGTCGCTAGGATAGGTTTCCGTATAAGATAACTCTTGGTGGTTTAGGCTTTTAAACCCATTCCCCTCGATGCACAGTCAATTTTCTCTCTTGATAAACCTTTAGTAAATGAATCCGCTAGGTTATCATTTGTTCTCACATAATCTATGGAAATAGTTCCATTTGAGAGTAACTGCCTAACTGTGTTATGGCATCGACGAATATGTCGTGACTTTCCATTATACACAAAGTTGTGCGCTCTGCTTAGCTCAGCTTGGTTATCACAGTGTATGCATATGGCTGGTACAGGTTTAGGCCAAAATGGAATATCTTCCAAAAGTGACGAAGCCATTCTGCTCTTCGCCTGCTTTATCTAAAGCGATGAACTCTAATTCCATAGTGGATCGAGCTATGCATGTTTGTTTGGTAGATTTCCATGGCACTGCTGCCCCTGCTAGGGTAAATACATAACCACTAGTTGATTTTGATTCCTCTGAATCAGCAATCCAATTTGCATCACTATATCCTTCTATGACGGCAGGATATTTTCCATAATGTAAGGAATAATTTATGGTATTTTTTAAATATCCAAGCACTCTCATTAGTGCTTTCCAGTGTTCCTTTCCTGGATTGCTTGTATACCTGCTCAGTCGACTTACTGCATAAGCTATATCTTGTCTTGTGCAATTCATGAGGTACATGAGACATCTTATTACACGAGAGTATTCCAGTTGCATTACACTCTCATTAGTGTTTTTATGCAGTACTTCTGATGGATTAAAAGGTGTTCTCACTCCTTTAATTCCATAGTCTTGGAATTTTTTAATCACTTTGTCTACATAGTGTGACTGAGGCAATTCAATTCCATTAGGAGTTCTTATTATTTTGATTCCCAAAACAACGTCTGCAACTCCTAAATCTTTCATATCGAAATTGCTACTTAACATCTTCTTTATGGTCACTATTACCTGAGTATTTGGACCAAATATTAACATATCGTCTACATATAAACAAATCATCACATATGATTGTCCAATTTGTTTATAATAAACACATTTATCGCATTCATTTATACGAAAACCATTTCTACGGACTATCAAATTTTGTGTGCCATTGTTTTGGAGCTTGTTTTAGTCCGTATAATGATTTTACTAATCTACGGACTTTGTTTTCATTTCCTTTGGAAATAAAACCTTCAGGTTGCTCCATGTAGATCTCCTCATCGAGATCTCCATTTAAGAATGCTGTCTTTACATCCATTTGATGAATTTCTAGTCCATAAATTGATGCAATTGCTATTAGCATTCTTATAGAGGTTATTCGTGTTACTGGCGAATATGTATCAAAGAAGTCTACTCCTTCTTTTTGACGATATCCTTTGGCTACTAATCTGGCTTTATACTTGTCGATAGAGCCATCTGCTTTCATTTTCTTCTTGAAAATCCATTTGCAGCCAATAGGTTTTATTCCTGGTGGAATATCAATAATTTCCCAAGTTTTATTACTTAGAATTGAATCAATCTCACTTTGGATTGCTTCTTTCCAACATGAAGATTCAGAAGATGACATTGCTTCCTTGTACGTTTGAGGTTCATGTTCTAACACATATGTGAAAAAATCCGAACCAAATGTCTTGGAAGTCCTAGCCCTTACGCTTCTTCTTGGTTCAACTTCCTCAATCTCATAATGAGTTTCATTTTCATGTAAATTGCTGGATTCTTCTCTTGTCCTTTTAGGGACATTATTTCTTTCATTCCTTTTGTGCGGAAACATGTATTCAAAGAATGAGGCATCTCTTGATTCCATGATTGTATTTACATGAATATCAGCTATATCAGACTTGAATACCAAAAATCTGTAGGCACTGCTATTTTGGGCTGGCCCTAGATAGTAACAATCTACTGTTTTTGGTCCAAGTTTGACTTTCTTGGGTGGCGGAACTGGAACTTTTGCCAAGCACCCCCACACTTTGAGGTATTTAAAACTTGGTTTGTGTCCTTTCCATATCTCATATGGAATTGTTCCTGTTTTATTATGAGAGACTTTGTTTAATATGTGATTAGACATATTTAAGGCTTCCCCCTACAAATTCGTCGGTAGACCAGAAGTTAAAAGCATGGCAGTAATCATGTCTTTTAATGTTCTGTTCTTCCTCTCAGCTACACCATTTTGTTGTGGTGAATATGGAGCTGGTGTTTGATAAATTATGGTGATTCATATTCTCCACCTCGATCAGATCTCAATATCTTGATCTTTTTATTTAACTGATTTTCTACCTCAGCCTTGTACTTTATAAACGATGTAATTGCTTCATCTTTACTATTTAAAAGATATACATAGCAATATCGAGTATAATCATCAATAAACGTGATAAAGTACTTTTTTCCACCTCTTGTAGGTAATGATTTAAAATCACATAAATCTGTATGAACCAAACCTAGTGGTTCGGTGCTTCTATCAACAGATTGAAATGGTTTTTTAACCATTTTTGCTTCTACACATGTCTCACATTTGTAGTTCTTATCTACTTGGAATTTCGGAAAATAATCCCAAGTTTGATAATATTTTCATTTTTCGGAAATTTATGTGTCCTAATCTATCATGCCATAGTAAAATTTCGTGCTCAAGCAAGTAAGAAACTTCAATTTTATTAATAGCACAATCAGAATACATAGTTTTATTGCCGATAACGGCTACATTTGCCTTAAATAGGCCATCACATAAATATCCCCTTCCGATATACATTCCAGCTTTGGGCAGAACCATCTTGTCTGACTCGAACACCATTCTGAATCCTTTCTTTGATAATACTGCACCAGACATGAGATTCTTGCGTATGTTTGGAACGTGGAGCACGTCATTCAACTTGACAGTTTTTCCTGAAGTAAACTTGAGGATTACTGTGCCACTGCCTTCGATCATAGATACTGCAGAATTACCCATATAGAGTTTTTCTTCAAGATCGAATTTCTCGTATGTAGAAAACATGGATTTGTCAGAGCAGACATGACGAGTAGCGCCTGTGTCCACCCACCATTGGTTAGGATTCTGAACCATATTGCATTCAGATACAACTGCCGAGAAGTTGGACTCATCCACTTCCATGTTGTCTACTAAATTTGCCTCTTTGTTGCGGTCCTTTTTGAGTCTGCAATCTCTAGCGGCATGTCCAACCTTTCCACAAACCCAACATTCACCATTAAACTTTTTGGTTCGTTTGTTGTCTTTTGGTTTGTTGTCTTGAGCTTTCCTTTTCTTCTGGAAATTCTTCTTTTTGTTTTTGGTCTTTGAATCTTCAGCCACAAATGCCTCCTCGCTTTGTTTTGTAATTCCACGGTTATCTGCCTCAATTTTCAATCGGACTATGAGATCCTGTAAAGAGATTTCCTTCTTTTTATGCTTTAGATAATTACGGTAATCTCTCCACGACGGTGGCAGTTTTCCCGTGATGGCTTCAACCAAAAACGATTCTCCAACCTTATGACCTTCCGCTTCGAGTTCATGAATAATGATTTGTAGTTCATGTAATTGAACAGTCACCGGTTTGGAGTCAACCATCTTGTAGTCCATGAATTTGTCTACAATGAATTTCTTAAGACTGATATTCTGCGTCTTATACTTCGTGACAAGTGCATTCCAGAGTGCTTTTGCTGTCTTTAGAGGTTGATATACTTTGTATAGCACCTTGTCGAGACAATTCAGAATATAGTTTCTGCCCCAAGATACAACAGACGAATTCTGCACGAGATTGTAATGAGTATGTCAACTCTGTGATTTATATGGAATGTTAAGTAGTAGAGCAAAGAAGCAGAAGAAATTAGAATTGGAATGGAATGAGAATGTGATCAGTATTCTCTTCTATTTATAATTTCGTCCGCACCCCTTCGAACAGTCGCGTCTGCCTGAAAGGTTGCACCCATTGCCTTTCATTGCTGTTGTTCGTTTAACGGGTCGCACCCGTTCGCTACTGCTTATGTTCGGCCGCGTCTCTTCAGTCGGGCCGCACCTGTTCGCCTCTAACGGGTCGCACCCGCTTCTGTTCGCCTCTAACGGGTCGCGCCTCTTCAGTTATTCGCGTCCGTTTCCGAACAAATCCACACCTGTTCGTTTTAGCCTGCAACTGTCAAAAAGCCCGGTCTAGTTTTGTAGTAAAAATAGGATCATATTAGACCCAAACCCAAACCCAAACCCGAGCCCGGCCCGGTTCGGTCGGACGGCGGCGGCGCGCGTGTGTGGTGGAGATGCATGATCTCCCTCCTCACAACGAAGCATACATTTGGGTGCCCCTAGGCCCCAACACCTTCATTGCAAAGCCATATATATATTGGAATGGCTTTGCAAATTTGGCGATGTGGGACAAGTGTATTTCATTTACACTAGGAATTTCAACACTAATTACATTATTCATGTACTAATTACAATTGTAAATACATCTGCTCACACGTTTTAACTAACACTCCACACTAAGCAAATTAACGAAGAAATTAACCACACTACTAATATCCTAATAAATTTGAAGCACTAAATGTATCCCTAGTTTGATTATTCAAAGAAACTAAACTTAGTTTTATATTATTGTTTCTATTATTTTGAATATTTTCGTTCTTAAAAAAGTCAATACGAGATTTTTTTTTTGAAAGATACTCTTTAAAATCTAAATTTATATTTACTTTATAACTAGAGTTTGAAATCCAACTAAAACTAAACAAAGAAATTACATATATTAAATATTCAAGCCTAAAATAATATTATTAAAAACTTGTTGGTTCCTTTCAAACCAAATATACCAACATGTAATTGCATAAGTAGTGTCTAGTAAAAATCTACTGTGACCTTTATAGTAAAATCTAATGTTATTCCAATATAGCTCACCATCATTATATGTAAAATTTATATTAAAATCAAATAAATTGAGAACTTTTACAAGGATAAATCTAGTAATATTACATTCAAACACTACAAGAAACAGAGCATTTTCCGACGGCTCCAAACCGTTGGTGGCCGTCGGAAGCCATCGGGAGCCGTCGGAAAAAGCTGCTGCAAAATAATCCATCGGTGAACAGATTTTCCGACTGCTGCCGACAGCGTCCGTCAACAGATTTTCCGATGGTTTTCGACGGCTGTCCGACGGCTTCCAACGGCCGTCGAAAGACACGTGGACGATCACCTTTTATGCCAAAAGTCGTCGGTAAGCTGTCGGAAATATGCCGCCTGTAGTCGTCGGAATCTGTCGATATTTTTTGGCCTACAGGCCTTCGGGAGCCGTCGGAAAACCTGGAACTTTTTTTCTGCATTTCTGCTGCGATTTGGACTTCCATCTACAATTCATAAATACAATATATTTTACCCAACTCAATATATCCAACTCAGATATTCAATATGAAATCAAACCATAGAAAGATAATCAAATATCATAAAGAAATAAATCAAACCTAATTTATGTAAAATCAAACCTATCACTTCGGTCAATCAGCTCCAGAACCTTCCGAACCAGCAGAAGATGGAAAGCGGCCACCATATTGCTGCATGTACTCAGCAATACGCTGATCCAGCAGCTGTATCATCTCGATGGTCTGACGACGGTTCTGATCTTCCAGTTGCACCACTCTAGCTCTCAACTCTTCGATCTCTGCTAGATCGATATCAGCTCTGGTCGGTTGGCTGGCTCGCCTCTGTCTGCTGGCCTGCAACACTTATTTAATTTAGTCTATAATCTTACTATCAAAGTTACAACATAATGTGTTAATTGTTCTATCTATAAACTAATTACTACAACTAAAGCGATGTGAAGTTCTTAAAACTAAAATATTATAAAATAGTTATATCTTAATATATTATTCATTACCACTTGATTGCCAAAGCCGTAGCGCCTGTTCCGTGACGGTGAATCCAAGACGGACTCAAAAATAATGTCCTCCTTATCCGTCGTGAGCTGCTCTCGACCGGTATCCTCTAGGAATTTCTGACGTTGTTCCATAAACCTTGCCTGCATGAACAAATAAAAATGCAGTTAAAATTAATATCATGATATCTTAATTCATTATAATTTAACAATTAAAATAATTACTAATAGTATATAAACTAAAATATGCTTACATGGCTCTTTCTCGATTTATCATCGTGCCATATATATGAAACTGCCCCGTTCGGATTTACATGCTTGACGGCATGCGTACGGGTAAACATATCCATATATGACACAGGGCCATACGCCTCGGCTTCCTGAAATTGATTATTATGTACTGTTATTGTATATTCAAAATTATATAGCACAATAACTATTTACAATTCACATTTAATAAATTTACCAACTCCTGGTGATACTGCTGGAACGACTTTGACCCTCCTCGATGAGTGAAGGGATTTTAGTTCCTATTTGCAGAGTTTCTTTCCAACTCTGCATGTATATTTAAATTTAATACATTATTTACTTATCAAATATTTTTTGATATTTACGCATCAATCAAATAATTAATAAAAGTTCAGTACACTTACCTTCGCCTCGTCACTATCCCAATGTCTCAGCCACCCTTCCCATACACTCGTCCCCATCCAGTTTGGCTTCTGCCCTTTATGCTTCACTGTCGACATGGAATCCCTGTAGTTCTTCCTCATTTTCTGCATCCAATAATGTCGTACCAGCTACAGGTCATTTGACTGTACGTCCACGACGGCCCGTGTTTCATGATAAACAAGCAACCAAAAATTAAATAATAAAAAGTGACAAAAACAAATTAAGAATGGAAAACAAAAGATTATACTTACAATGAAATCTCGCCAAATACACTCGAGGGTGTGGGGAGGGATGTTATCCCACTTCGGCCAACAAGCATATACAATGGTTTACATACACACACAATCACAAATTATACATACTCTTTACAATTTCACGATAACATATGAAATAGGTATATCATGGGATGTAATAAACCATTATTACGCTATTAGAAATAATTGCAATCGCTAATTAGCCCTAATTTATCAACTTATGCACATCTAGATTTAGGGTAAAAATTAGATTTTTGACGAAAATAAGAGATTATACCTGAGTTAGAGAGCAATAGACGTTGATTACGCAGTCGGGGAGGATCCGAAAGCTCGAAATTGGTGATTAAAAGCTTGGAGGAGAGATATAGGATTAATGGAGGAAGAAAATCGTGCAGCTAAATGAGGAAGAAAGGCTTTGGCCTGAGCATATATTCGCGAATTTCCGATAACTTCCGATGGCCCCCGACGACCCATCGGAAGCCGTCGGAGATATGCCGTCGGAAGCCGTCGCTAGATGCTGTCGGAATATTAGCCTTTTGTAGTAGTGAAAATATAAGTGCAAAATATTTTATTTTAAAATATAACTTTTTTTATCATTAAATGTAATTTTCTTTTTTAAAAGTTCTATAGTATTCAATTTCTTGTGTAAAATTAACCACATATGCACCTTAACTTTAGGTGGAGCATTAACTTTCCATATGTATTAAAATACTTTCAATTTAATTCTTGAAAAATTTATGAATTTCTAAAATGAATGAGATGTGTATTTCTTACTAATATCCCAACACCATGTTTTAATATCTTTTCCATTAGCACACAATAAAGCAAATTGTGTCTATGTATTTCCCTCTAATGTATGATTAAAACTAAATTTCAAAGGAAAAATTAAATTGGGCCTATAAATGTCAGAAATTAGCACATATTTGAAATTGCATATTTCATAACTCTTTAAATTCCACTTTAGTGGAATGACTGAAATCCAGCATTCATGCCAAAACGAAATGTTATTACCAGAATGTATAATATTATTAATACCAAAATTATATATATCAAAATTTAATATAATTAATCTCCAAAAATGAGATATATTATTTATATTATTAGTAGTAATGTGGTATAAATTAAAAATAGCTCCGTACCATTGACTCGATATTAGTTCTTTCCATAACAAGTTTTCATTATTGTCATTGAATTTTCATAACCATTTTTCTAATAATGATATATTTAAGTTATGTAAATTTATAATTCCTAACCCTCCTCACTTTTAGACTTACAAACCAATTCTCAATTAACTAAACACTTAAAGCTACTATTTGGGTTATCTCCACTCCATAAAAAATCTCTTCTAATTTTATCAATCTTAGCTATTACTCATTTAGGAAAAAGATAAAATGACATCCAATAAATAGGTAATGCAGAGAAAACTAATTTAATAAGAACAATCCTACTAACTCTCGATAAGAATTTACCATTTCCATTTTGACAATCTCTTATTAATTTTATCTATTATGGTATTTCAATCATCATGTTTAAGTTTTTGTGGCCTAATTAAAAACCAAAATATTCTATAGGAAATTTCATGGTTTTTACAATTCAATGTGCATGCAATTTGATTTTCAATATTGTCTAAATCATTTAATATTAACCGAGCTTTTCCAAAATTAATCTTAAGCCTGAAAGAAGTTCAAAATTATATAAAATAAATTTAAGTGTAATGATGTGTTTGGAAAAATGGGATGTAAAAATCATAGTATCATTTGTAAATTGTAGAACAGAAAGGCCATTACTAGTGATCTCATTACCTATAGTATCTAAAATCCTATTTGTTAGCATCAAAAATGGCCGCCAACACCCAAAACAATATGAAAGCACTACAAATCCAATAACCAAATCCAAACAGAGTGAAGTATAGAATAAAATATAAAGAATAGAAAATTAAAACAGAAAGAAATGAACATAGGATGTTTTATAGTGGTTCGGCGTACTTCGACTTACGTCCACTCCAAAGATTTTCCATCTATTTATACTATAGATTACAATTACAGTCCGAATAATAGTCTTAAAATAATAACGAAAGAAGAAGAGAGGAAGAAAGAAGATCCAAAATGAGTGTCATGCCAGCTGTATTTATAGAAGAAGACGGACAAATATCCAACTGAAAATCCGCATGCAGAAGACCAAGGACCAGACAACCCACTCACCAAAATTGGGGACCATCTAGGCCATCCTAGGGGATCAGCACCGATCCCTACAGATATTGATTGGGACTCAGCGATCCCTAGTGGTGGTCCCCCATGATGTCCCCTTCGTGTTTCGATAGTTGTTTGTATAGTTGCCTTGGTGAAATTAGGTGATATCGATCGATTTCTGTTAAGTTGAGCTACTGAGTTAAGTGTCATATTTATGGTGATCTGATCCGATCCCCAGCCCAGGGGAAGTAATCTGATCTAATCCCCTGCCTAGGAAAGTGCCAATCCATACTTAGCTAATTCCAGGATACCATTCGTCTAAATCCGGTCGACTATCATCCATAGCCTTGTTTATAACTTATTTTCGAACCTAATAATCATCCCTCCGGGCTTCCTGCCTTGATGATCACGAAATCCATTTTGCCAAATCCATGGTATCACGACCTTGCCAAAAGTGGGATCACATTTGCCCCCTAAAACTTGTCTTGTGATAGAAAGGTGTGTTTTGAATTGCCACAAGTCCGAAGTCCAAAATCCATCGACAACCAAATATTCTAATCCAGAATCCATTACTTTGCTAAACCGAGTCACCGTGAGCCATCCCTTATTCGTTTGGGAGTTGGTATTTGCATGTCGAATCCTCAGTCTCCCTGGATTCTTAGTGAAATCTTCGATTGTTCTGAGTCGATAGCTAGTTTCAAAACCATTCCAAATCCTTAACCGAATCCATATCCATCCAAAGAAAGTAACCGAATCCATGATCTCACCGGATCGTTTGTCAAATCCGAAGCCTCAATCTCACTATGTCGTTATCCAAATCCTTGATATCTACGGATCGTTTGCCAAATCCTTGATCTCACTGGATCGTTACACAAATTTTCAATCTCTCTGAATCATTAGCCAAATCCAAGATCTCTTCACATCGTTATATATCCAAATCCGTGACCACTCTGGGTAAATATCCAAATCCATAACCATCTGAAATCCTGAAAGTCAGTAAGCCAATTCACGATCTATCTGGATCGTTATTTAAGTTCGTGGTCTCTTCGGACTGATCGATGGTCTCCCTAGACCCTTGCTAAGTCTAATCTAAACTTAATGACGAGTAGGCTGATCTTGTCGCTCTCTGGCGAAGCGACCCGCCCCTTGCACTTCGGCCCTTTTAGGACATATAGCGACGTCTTAATCCTCCTCAATTGATCATAGCCTCTCCAAGCTCTTGTTGGACCCCCATCATGTCACTCTCTGGTAAAGGGGGAACAACGACAAGTAAGCCGATCTTATTGCTCTCCGGTGAAGCAGCATTACTTCAAGCACTCCAGTTCAATTTCCCTGAACATAACGTGATGTCCTGGCCTTCCTAGGCTGATCATAGTCTCTCCGGACCCTTATTAGACCACATCCAGTCACTCTCCGTTGAAAGGGGGAACAACGATAAGTAAATCGATCCTATCACTCTTCGGTGAAGCGACTCACTTCTTGCACTCTGGTCCTTGACTCTCTGGTTAGGGACATAACGTGATCAATTCTGCACTGACTTCCTTTCTCCGACCTCGACTCTCCAGTCGAGGGTTAATCCATGACGCACGAATCCATTATGTTGCTCTTTGGTGTAGGGACTCGCACCTTGCATTTTTTACACCGTCTCTCTAGTCTGGACAACCGTGACCTGTTTTGTTCATTGCATTAATGCAGATTTAGATTTAATTATTAAATTTAAGTTCTCACAGCAATCAATTGCCTCTCCTGGCATGACGGTTCATCATCATCTCAGAGCATGCCTAGGGACTAACCTCGATCCCGTACACGTGTAAGTGACTTAGCCATTTTATTGTGGAATTTATTATTTATTTAATTCATGCCATCATGATCAAGAGATGATGATCTGTGACCTTGATTCAAGGCAATTTCCATTTGCGGACGGTGGCCACTCCTGTTCCGTCACTACTGCCCGAGCCCTCACATATTGTGGTAGCCATCTCTTCCTGATATGTTCCTGAACCATATCTCATAAGTGTCTGCATTCATCCGTAGTATGCCCATTCAGTTCGTGGAATACGCAATACTTTCCAGACCTACGTTTCCGCTCCGTAGGATCCTACCTTTACTATTTCTGACATAGGAGTTGCCCCCTTGTGTTCATATAAATCTGTTCCAAGCTTTCCGTTGGATCCGAATAAGTTGAGAACTTTGGTTTCCATTCTTTCCTTTGCCTTTTTTATTCATCATAACCATCGTCTAGCTACCTTTTTCCTTTATCCTTCTTGAACCCTTCTCCAGATGGTCCTTTACCTCGTATAGCATTTACTTTCTGTTTGTCGATTCGTGCGTCCTCCTACCATTGGAACCTCTTAGCTTCATGGAAAAATTCCTTAAGATCCATTGGTGAATCCCGCTCCAATAAAATCTTAAAATTCGTGTTGTCAGTAATCCCAGATACCGCCGCCTTTAAGACCATCGATGGATCCGACCGATCCACCGAAGCAACTGCTGCATTAAATGCGTTAAGAAACTCCTCAGGGACTCTTCTGTCCTTTGCTTTAGTGTTGCCAACATTATTACGCTCTTGGGTCTCAAAATATGGAAACTGAACTACCTCGTGAACCGATCAACTAACTTGTTCAATGTCCTGATTGAACCATTTTCCGGCTGTTTACTAGAGCATGGCTAACTCCATCAAATAAAGTGGAAAACATCTTGCCATGACCTCCTCCGATGTCCCCAGCACTTCCATATGCCAGATATACCTCATCAAGTGCACTATAGGATCCGTCTTCTCTTCATACACCTCCAACGTTGGTAGCTTGAACTCCGGTGGGTTCCTATCTTGCTTGATGTTTGTAGTGAATAGACTATGATTGACATCTTCCAGATTCTTGTTGGACAATCCGCCTCTCATTATTTGTCATATCAGCTCAGCCATCCTTTCGTTCTCATCCATAGATGATATCTAATCCATATTACCAGCCTGCATCTGACTCCCTGTGGGTATTCCGGAACATACTCCTCCGGATGTGCATCCGCATTCTGATCCGCTTCAAACTGCACAACATCGACCATTGGCCTGTCGATGTCCAATCCAGCCTGAGCCGGGGTTGTGCCCCCCACCAAGCCTAGGGGATCGGAATCGATTGCTCTAGGGTGATCGGTGTCGATCTCTTCTGCTTGCTGGGGGTTCTCCCCCGGCTGCTCCGTTCCATTCTCCTGCCCATTAGCTCCATTTTCATGCTCTTGATTCTGATTTTCTATAACTCCTACTGCTCAACTCCTTGATCCAAATTACCAGTATCTCCTACTCTAGCCTTTTCGATTTTCCAGAGGAAATTCTACATCATCTCCTCTTGTCTCTTCATCATCCACTCCCTCCATGGTGACTCCTATCTGCCAATGGTCTCCTTGTTGATTGCCTAGCCAGTGCTACCTAGATTCAAGTATTCTAGCTTCCAAATCCAAGGTTCTAGCTTCCAAATCCATGGTTGCAAGTCTTCTCAGTAAAAGCATCAAAATGTTAGCGTCAAAAATGGCTGCCAACACCCAAACAATATGAAAGCACAAAAAATTCAATAACCAATTCCACATAGAGTGAAGTAGTGAATAAATATGAAGAACAGAAAATTAAAATGGAAAGAAATGAACACAGGATGTTTTATAGTGGTTCGGCGTACTCTGACCTACGTCTACTCTAAGGATTTTCCTTTTATTTATACTATAGATTACCACTATAGTCCAGATAATAGCTTAGAATAATAATGGATGAAGAAGAGAGCCAGAAAGAAGATCCAAAATGAGTGTCATGCCCACTGTATTTATAGAGGAATAGGGATAAATATCCAGTTGAAAATCTACGTGCAGAAGACTAAGGACCAAACGAACTCGCTCACCAAAATTGGGACCCATCTGAGCCATCCTAGAGGATCGGCACCGATCCCTATAGATGTTGATTGGGGGTCGGCGATCCCTAATGGTGGTCCCCCTTGATGTTCCCTTCGTGTTTCGATAGCTTTTTGTATAGTTGCCTTGGTGAAATTTGGTGATATCGGTCGATTTACGTTGAGATGAGCTGCTAAGTTGATTGTCCATATCCACAGTGATCCGATCTGACCTCCTACCAAGGAGAAGTAATCTAATCTGATCCTCTGTTTAGGGGAAGTGCTAATCCATACTTAGCCAATTCCAAGGTGCCATTCATTTGAATTCGATCGACTATCATCAATAGCCTTGTTTATAATTGATTTCTGAACCTGATAATCATTTCTCCAGGCTTCCTGCCTTGATGATCATGAAATCCGTTTTGCCAAATCTACGGTATCACGACCTTTCCTAAAGGCGGGATAACACTATTATTAGTAGTTGATTTAATAATTCCAGAAAAAACATCAGCAGCTAAGTTAAATAGTAAAGGTGACAATGAATCATCTTGTCTAAGTCCACGTTTTGATTGAATTTTATTTCCGAGTATACCATTCACCAAATTACTAGAATTACCATTTTAAGCAATGACATCATCCATCCTATCCATCTATCACTAAAACCCCTAGACAATAATACATCTTTGAGAAAAACCTGATCAACTAAATCAAAAGCTTTTGCAAAATCAAGTTTTATAAGCACGCAAGTGATATTATTTTTACAACAGTAATTAATATATTCGTATACTACTGCTACACCATCCATGATATTCTTACCCTTAATAAAAGCTGTTTGAGTATTATCTATTGATGCATTCATTTTAGCATTTAATCTATTGGCTAAAACTTTAGAGATGATTTTTAAAAGATCAGTAGTGAAATAGGTCTAAAATATGTTTAATTGATTAGCACCTAATTTCTTATGTTATAAGATTACATTTGTGAAATTAAACCTACCTAACTATAACAAACCATCATGAAATTCTTTTAACATTTTTATTATATCTTCTTTCAATACGTTCTAAAAAGTTTCATAAAATAAAATAAGAAATCCATCCGAACCCAGAGCTATATCATTTATAGCCTTCACAGTTTCCTCTTCCGTGAATGGATCACCTAATCCTCCTAAATCAACCTTAGTATCTTCCATGTAAAGCATATCTCAATTGGCTTTAATCCTATATTTATTGGTAGTTCCAAAAATATCTCTATAATAATTAGTAAACTCTTATTAAGTTCTACTTAATCAAAAATCTCAATATCATTAACTAAAATGGAATTAATGGTATTACAACATTTTCTACCATCAGCTACTTTATGGAAAAAAATTAGTATTCATATCGCCATCATCCATCCATTGAACTCCAGATCTTTGTTTCCACGTCACTTTTTCTAGCTTAATAATTTTATTTAGTTCTTCTTTTAAGTCTGAAAGCACATTTTTTATGAAATATTCAAACTTTTAAATTCTTCGATTTTATTTAAATTTAAGGTTTCATTCATTTATTTTTCCTTTTTAATTCAAATATTACCAAAGACATCTTTACTCCATTTTTTAAGAAATAATCTTAAATCTCTAAATTTACTAAGCAATACTTTAGGAATGTTTCCTGGAAATCTACAATTGTAATTATACATAGAAAACCATTTTTTTTCAACAAGATTTTTAAAATTATCTTCTAACAACCAAATCTTTTCAAATCTAAATATTCTATTTCCAACATTTAGATTAGAACAAGATAAGACAATAGGGCAATGATCCGAATAAATATTTGGAAACCCTATCACCGTAAAAGTAGGATATTTGTCTTCTATTTCATCGCTTATAAAAAATCTATCTAATAGTGTCATCGATGGAATTTTCCTACTATTTGATCATGTAAATTGTCTATTATTTAATTTTATCTCAATTAAGTTACATTTTATAATAAATTGGTCAAACTCTTTCATAGCACCAAAATCTCCTACCTTAGGGGATCTTTCACCCAAAGATCTAGTTATATTAAAATCACCCCCCATAATCTATGATCCTGGAGTGAGTGATCTAAATTATAGACACTCATTCCATAAGACCCTATGATCTACCTTTAAATTTAGTCTATAAACATTTGTAATATTTAGAATAAAATCATCACTAATGTTAGCAAATATAAAATACATCGAATGATCTTTAATAATCGAATGTAAAAGTCTAATTAACACAATTACCTTTCCAACCTAACATAAGACCTCCTACACTACCTCTACCTGGAAGATAAGCCCAATGATCAAAATAATGACCCACTAGACACTTAAAAATATGATAATGAGGATGCTCAATTTTAGTTTCTTGAAGTAAAACTATATCAATGTTATTATCTTTGAAAATAGATTTAATTTTACTACATTTTTCTAAATCATGTAAATCCCAAACATTTCAACTAATCAATCTCATAATCCAAGCAACCCAATCCATTCTAATTCCTTACTTTTAATATAATCAACATCTAACTGAATATCATTAAAAATAAGACTGAATTCTTAGCTAAAAAATGCATATCACTATTAGACAAATTATTTAAAGCATATGAACAATAAGTACTACACACAAGAGGATTCATACCTGAGCTAGAGCTATTGGAGGCTCCAGTATCCTCTATGCAAAGACGAGCGCTTCTCCTCACTAATCTATTATCATTTGAATTAGGACCAGTCTCACTTTGCTTTTGCAGGTTCAACTGTATTGCACCCTCACCTAGCCCTTTTTAGTTTATACTTCCTCCTCAATGCACTGATCTCTATTACAAGCCTGTCCAGAACCCGTATCTTTTTCCATACAATCAAAAATAAATTTCAGCAAATTATTCCCACTAGCCCCAATATGGGAAAAAAGCATCAGACGATGGATATGCTCCATTGTCTGATTGCATATCTATCTGTCGTTAAATCTCGTGTTGTTTCATTGCACATTAGACCACATGATGCCCCATCATTTGATATGCACTTGCACGACGAAAAAAGCATATATTGTCTGATGTTATAGTATCATTTCTAGAAATTCTTATTAGATAACATATAAATGTTGACTGATATGAATAATTGTTCACAAAATGAAATTCTAAT
This sequence comes from Allium fistulosum, assembly GCA_030737815.1. Classification (NCBI taxonomy): domain Eukaryota; kingdom Viridiplantae; phylum Streptophyta; class Magnoliopsida; order Asparagales; family Amaryllidaceae; genus Allium; species Allium fistulosum. The sequence goes on along the minus strand of CM060905.1, from coordinate 1,169,692,228 downwards.
ATTTTACTTCAAATCAAATTCAAATACAATACAACTTTCACTATCACTTTACTTACATTTTCAAATACAACTTTCACTATCCCTCTCATATATACAACATTTCTATACACTCTCATATACAATATCTCTTTTATTCACACTCACACGAGTTTATTTTTGATGTTGATCTTAATTTGCTTGCTCTAGCTTGCGTCCAGCCATCTCCTATACGTGTCGAATAAACAACGCATAAAATGGAAAAAGAAACAAACCTAAATTGCGAAAATAAAATTGAATTTGAATACTTATATTGCCTCATTTTATGGGTTTGTTTTTCTTCATGTTTTGGACAGGGACAAATATATATGTACATGGACAACTTATGAGATGCACAGCATATCATTGTAAATATCATGAGGCTGAGCCTCAATCCAATCTCACGGACAAGTGTGCACAATGTCAGACCAAGCAGTGTACATAAGGCATTCAGCATTACATTACATAGTCACACATATATACATACATTTGTATGCATGTATATATGGTGCAGCTAACACAATTGAAGACCGATATATGGTGCAGCAAACATAAGTGCAGCGAACATCACCAAAGGGACAGTTCAATTGAAGTGAAGACCAGAATATGGTGCAGCGAACACATGGGCATAAGCTCAGATTAGTAAACCAAAATGAAACAAAATGGAAATCAGATTCAGGCCAGAATATGAATTCAAACATGAACAAAAAAGCATGTACATGTGTATCAGGTTAATACTAATGCAACAACAAGTGTGAATTGTGATTCAGATTGAACAAGGCAACAAGATGGAAATTAGACTCAGGCAGACACACAGTGTATCAAGAGGACATACACATAGCTGCAACTCGATAACATATACATCAAGAAACTAACTCAGTGCACACATCATTTATGTACTGAAAACAAGTTCAACTCAAAATGGTTCATAACTAAAAACAAGTTCAACTAAACCTCAATATGGTTCAAGCTCAAGGGAACTCGAGTGTATATATGAATATACAAGTATATACAAGTGTATTCAAGTATGTACAAGCACATACAAGCAATACAACTATATACAAGATCTGAATTGGAACAAGATTTGCAATCGAACCAGATCAGACTCATCTACAAAAGGTAGTTCACACATATATATGCAGATAAAAGAACATTCATACATATATACATACATATGTATGTGTATAAATGGAAGTTTACAAATAATATGTAGGTATATATAAACATACATACACATGAGTATGGATGAACCAAGACATCATAACAAGAAATCACAGTGCAAAAGCAACAGTCACACATATATACATATATAGTATGTATGTATGTACATGGAAGTCTCAAATTACTTGATATGAACCAGATCAGACTCATGTACAAAAGGCAGTTCACACACATATATATGCAGATATAAGAACATTCACACATACATACATACATATGTATGTATGTATATACATGGAAGTTCATACACACACACATGTAGTGATATGTAGACAAAAACATACAAGCATATGAGTATGGATGAACCAAGACAGCATAACACGAAATCATAGTGCAAAAGCAACATGGACCATCATCACATAATAATAAGTCTAGACGGTTCAAGTTTGAGATCAAAGCGCAGACATGAGATTCGAGTCATCAAAGTGCCACAAATTATGTATATACATGGAAGTATGTATATACATGTATATACTGGCTTAGCAAGAATTCACACATATATACGTACATATAAGTATACACATTGAACAAGGCAGAGCATGCATTTAAGAAATTATCAGAAAACTCAAACAAAATCAGCTAGAAACAAAATCAGTAACAAACAAAACCAGTCAAACTTAACTTCCCAAAACAAGGCAACATTTATATAATTATCATCACTAAACAAACAACAAAATGTCAACGAATACACAGAGTCAAGGAAATCTACCAATACAATAAACCGAAGTCAAGATCGAAGTCACGGAAATCAACCAGAGTCAAATATTAGGAATTGAAGGATGAACAAGTCAAATTCCTATAAATATCCTTTATCAAAATAAGTCCAGTGTGCACTTCCTTGAATAAGTCCATAGGCCACAAATAAATGCACAAATAAGCACAAAAATAAACACAGTTAAGCAACACAGTTCAAAACAAGGAAATGGTTCAAGTTTCTAGGCCACAAAGAAGTGCAAAATAAGTCCAGTGTGCACCGTTTTAAACAAAACATGACCAAGGCTGAACCTAGTTTTAAACCAGAAGAGCAAAGTGGAACAAACCATAGAGCAAAGTAGAGCAAACAAGCTCAGGCAGAACAATTCAACAATTGGTTCAAGCTCATATATAAACAAGGCTCAAATTGAACAAATGCTATAAGTTGAACAAGGCAGTGCCACAAATTAGCATCAAAACAGATAGGTAAATAATGAGAACTTGAGTTTTAAACCAAACAGCAAATCATACATGCATTAGTTCAAAGTATACATGTATATGCAGTAAACAAGTGCAAATGCTCATGTGCAACATGGATATACATGTATATGCGGTAAACAGTTTAAGTGCAAGTGCAACAAGTGCAAGTTCAAAGCATACATGTATATGCAGTAAGCATACATGTATATGTAGTAAACAATTCAATAATTCAACTCAGGTGCAACATGGACAACACTAGAACAAACCATAGAGCAAGTATATACAAGTGCACATAAATAAGCTCAGGCAAAACAACAAGTGTTGAAGCAAGTATATACAAGCTCGAGTGTACATATGAACATTCAAATATATACAAGTATATACAAGTACAACAAGAATATACAAGCACATACAAGTGCATACAAGTATATATTAGTGTGCACTGCCTTGACAAGGCAGTGCTGCGCACTGTCTTGTCAGGGCAATGAATTGGCTTGTCATAAATTGAATAGAAAGTGCAAGGCAAGACCAGCAAACCAGAAATAAAGACACACACAGTATTACAAATGCAGACAAACAAACATGGGCAAGTAAACATGTATCAAAGCTTCACACATAGCTATATAGAAAAACAAGATGGTGTGACACATATATACATACATATGTATGTATGTATACACAGTGTAGCCATTATGAAGTATATAGTTCAAGTGCGAGTGTGTATAATTTTATGCAAGTGGAAAAGCATTTCAGAAATTATTAGAAAACTCAAACAAAAGAAATCGGAAACAAAATCAGTCCGAAACAAAACCAGTCGAATTTAACTTCCTAGAACAAGGCAGTGCCACAAACATTCACACATACATACATGCATACATACGTATGTATGTATGTATATACATGGAAGTTCGAAACAAGGCAGTATGTATGTATATACATGGAAGTTCGAAACAAGGGAGCATATTAATGGCAACACACTGCAATCAGTCATGACTGAAACCAAATTGAACTAGTCATTGCAAGACATACAAGGCAACACTTTGCAAGTTTCAGATAGTTGAGCACAATGCACTAAAAAAAGTTCAACGGAAACCAAATTTCAAGTTTCAGAAAGTTTCAAAAATACAAGGTATGATCGAAACCAAATTGAACTAAAAGGAAAAATAAGGCCACACATTGTAGATAGTCGAGCACAAAGTGAAATTGAACTAGTCAGAAGAAATATTCAAAGCAAAATATCAAAACGAAAATATAGGGTTTCAATCCCTATGACTTTCACCCAAAATCATCATTGGCCAATAGCCGAGCATAAAGCATAAAATTGAAAACTAAAATCAGAGAGTCCATACCAAATTTCAGATCTATCTTGCTCGACAAAGAAGCTACAAAGAGGGTCCTCATCCAGAGAATCAAGCACGCAATCAATTGACGAAGAGGAGCTAGGGCGAGATTAGGTTTAATCAATCGACACAATCAAAATACAGTAAATAGGGGTGAATAGGGTTTTATCGTTTGATTCTCTAATTTGAGAGACGAGGGAAAAAGAAATGAAAAGAAGGGGGAATAATTAATGAATACATGGGGAGAAAAATAAAAACAGCGGCCATGAAATAATTGAGGGGGAAAAGATGAAGCCAAAACCAAAAATTTTGATAACTTAAATCAGACGATAAATAAAATGTTGTCTGAATAAAACATGTTCAAGAGATTTCACGAGCTATTTAGACAACAGATGAAAGATTTCAGGGACTCTTCAGACAACAGATGGTTATTTCTTGTGTTGTGTGAAAAAATGGGATAATAGAAAATCTACCATATGTTGTGTGATCACTGTTGTCTGATTAACTTTGTGGCATAGTGCCCGCATCAAATTAACCATCTCCTTTGTGCTTTGAACAATACTCTCCATCCAAATCTTTATGTCAGAGAAAACAATTATTTGTTAACTATTTAAAAACTCTCTATGCCCTGCCATATCTACAATATTCATATCTATAATACCCTGACCACTCAATGATTTCTGGACCCAACACGACAGCTTTCCCTTTGCCAAAACATTATTATTCATCAACTGACCCAATCCTGATGATATCGAAAGCATGTATTCATTCAAGTATCTCTGAATCACATCTGATATGAAATGAGCATTGTTGTGCAACTTTGAAACAATGGGAGAACTAACTCCTTTGTGCATGACGTCAGTGATACAGTGAACATTTCCAAAAATTTCACCACATAAAACCACTTTACCACCATCATCTACTACCACTTCCTCAACTAGACAACAATCATCCCCTATTTCTTTTGCAGTAGTATTGTGCACATTAAAACAAGAATCCCTGTGCATTTTTACGGAATCATAGAGCAAGATACCATTTTCAACAATGGGAATATCACTAAAACCAACCTTAAACACCAGATTATCATCCAAACAACTGACCCTGTCACTACATTCTAGCATCCTAACATCAGAATTCATGTCTAACTCATCCAAATAACTTAAACAAGCAAAATTGTTAGAAGTAATGATTTCAAACTCCACCGCTTTGCTAGATGTTGCTCTAGGATTTCGGCTTTTCTTGTAATCTAGATTAAGATCAAAGCCGCTACTCATATATTGATCATTCACTTGTAATTGATTCTCAAATCCCACATCAAACCTCTTGACTGTTTCCTGAGATTGAACATTTGATCTACAATGCTGGACTTCTGGATCCCATAGTAATGGATTGGAAAATAAAACATCTAAAGAATTACTTCTCAACGCCTCTATATTAGCATCAATACGATCAACCTAATAAATACTTTTATCTGTAACCCTTTACGAATCAAAAACAAATAAATCAGATTTTTGTATTCTTTCCTCAACAAAATCTCTGCCAATTGGAAAACTTATCTAGATCACCAAATTTCTCTTTGAAATTGTATTCACATCATTGATCTCATCAAAATATTTAAACTTCTCCTCCTGGAGTTCAATACCTTCCTTCCTTTGCAACCACAGATTGCCAAGCAATATTCTTTTTAGTTTCATACACTTTAGAATGAAAAAGATTGTCAAGAAATATATTTTTTAATTTCACACTTTAAAACGAAAAAGAAACCATATTCTCTAATCGATAGCTTCTTCTTAACACCAACAAAATTTCTTGAACATTTGTCCTTTTTATGACCGAATAAACCATGGCAAAAACAACGAATCGGATCCCTACAGTCTTTAACAAAATGAAATAACCCCCATATTGAAAGCAAATTCTCTTCCCTTTTCTAGAATCGATCCATTTCTTGAAGTCATTCTTACGATTGAGATTCTGAGAAAATGAACCTAACGATTCTTTCAGTACATGAGCGTAAGAACGATAACCCGAATTGCAAGAATTTGGATCTGTGAACCTTGAGGGAAGAACGGAAGTGAAAAGAGGAACGAAAATTGAGTAACATGAGATAGAGTAGGGAAAAGATGAGCACGAGTTATCTGCCATTGTTTTATTTTTTGTGTTGGTTTAATTTTCTACTCTATCAATCAAAGATTTGATTTGATTTATATAATGTATATGTGTACCAAATACACATACATATGTGTAGCTCATGTGCGATATATAGATATGTACATTGTTTAATGTGCCCGTATATGTGTTGGTATTTATACCGCAATCAATGCATAGATCCCTTTATATATATATATATATATATATATGTATGTATGTATGTATGTATGTATGTATGTATGTATATGTATGTTTTCCATAAATAATTCATAATTTATATCATTTATATACATATACAAACATATAAAACACACACACACACACACACATATATATATATATTAATTTTATTTGCTATAAAAAGTTGACCAATTCAAAGGGATTTAAATCAATATCTAAAATATCCTAAGGTATTTTAAATTTAAAAACAGTTCAAAAATCTAGGAGAAGAAATCTATATTAAATTTAAATTTAAATTTCAAATATTGATAAGTTTATATACATACACATATAATTGTTTAATAACATTTAAAGTATTTAGATTTAATTTTAAAAATATTTATTTAAACTATGAGTTGGTAAATATATTTACATTAAAAAATTATTTTTATTTATTTTTTGGCTAAAATATTTTATTTCCAAATAATTTTTTATTCTACAAATCCAGATGGATTTGTATTAAGAATTTTTCTAATGTAACCATATATATACATTAAAGTAAATTATTTTTGTTTATTTTAACTTACATTATTATTTAAAAGTTTAAAAATATATATTTATATATTATAGTCTAAATTTCAAAATACACACACACACATGTACACTATTATAATTTTAAATACATACATACATATATATGTGTATATGTATATTAACAAATTAATTTTCATATATAATATATATATATATAAATATATATTGATTAAAAGTCATATTTTTAATTTAATAATTAGTTAAAATATTTTAATTTCAAAAATGAATTTTTTAAAAGAAATATATATACTTATGTGATTTATGTATGTATACATGTTGTTTTTTTCTTCTTTTTAATCAATTTTAAATGTTTATACATGTGTATAAAATTAGATAGCAAACACATATATAAGTTCATTATAATATATAACATACAGGTAATGTGATTATGATGAACAACATATATATTGATATGTGATAGTTATAAAAACTATATCAGTACCAAAACATAGCCGATGAAGAGCAGCCTGAATGTTAAATGTAGCTCCTTTAGTCCAATCTAGACTCCTCTTGACTTTGCAGCAAACAAGAGACAAAAATCACGCTATTGTTTTGATTTTTATTCGAGAGTACTTTGGAAATTAATGGAAAAATTGCTTTGGAATTTTTGATCAGGGTAAGGAACAATTGGAGGCTAAAATGAATAAAGTGGAAATCTTAAATAGGGATCCAGGCAGATCCAAAGGGGGAGACATATTCTCCTGACTTTACTCGGTCTTTGTTTGCCAATTCAAGTCATTATTTGATCATTTAAATCTCCCCCTTGGCTCCTATGGTCAGTTATACTATGAGGCTTCATAGGTAGACTTGTCAATGGTATTGCCTTCGACCCAAACCCGACCCAAAATCAGCCCGAACCTGCCCTATTAATACGGGAATAGGTTTTGCCCTAACTACCCAGGCCTGACTCGGTTATTATTAGGGTCAGGTATGGTTTTATCGAAATCCAAACCGTTTTTGGCCCAATCTGATTATTAAATTTCCTAATATCAAAACATGAGTGTTTATATTATTTGTGTACCGTTTTGTTTGTTTGCATGTAGATATTTTTGCTTACTTTTGTTGTGAATTTGACTACGTCACCATCCAATTTGTATATTAACATTATTTGTGTATAAATTTTACAAAAAATGCAAGTTTAAAGTACGATTTTAACATAAATATTATAAGTTTAGTATATGGGTATTACCCAATGGGCTGGGCTTGAGTATTGGTTTGGAAATACCCTGCCGGTTTAAGTTGTACTCGAGTTTTGGTTATTATAATCTGGCTTGGGTTTGAGTTTTTAGATACCCAAACTGAATCCAGCCCATTGACAAGCTTATACATAGGCCTTTAAAATTTCCAAATCCGTTTAATAATTAACTAATTTACATCAAATTTAAATTTTATCGATTTCGTATATCGATATATGTATATATAACTTTTATGTACGCACCCAATCGATTGCTAGTGGTACTCAAAAAATCAATAACAAAATTTAATAATTAATATTTCATAAATGTTAATTAATTTAATAGTTTACTACAATTATAAATTAATTAAATCATGCAATATTTGGAGTATTCAACATTACATTTATGGAACTCAAAGGTGTAAATTTTGTCAACGGTTAATGTCGAATAATTTTGATATTAACGTTCATACCCCACCATAGCTAGCGATGTGACATTTTGGCCGGATTTAGCGCTTATACATTTTTTGGTAAAATCCAATTTCACCTTTTTAAGAAGTATTTGGTAGTAATAATTAACAATTCTCTTTGTCAAAACAATACCACTTTAGGGTTTATGGAATTTGGACTTGGTCAAAATTCCATTATAGTCCACATTCAACTTGTATAATCCAAACACAAAGTCCTTGGTTCAATAAAACAATTATTATTATTGAACTATTTTGGCCAGAAACTTTGATTTTTAGGCGATTACAGTTCACTATGGTACTAACCTCGTATAACCGAGGAGATGAATTTCCTATTGAATAGTTTTTCACTTTCAATGCGTCAAGTTAGACCTAAATATAGTTGTTTAATGGACATCGTGATACAATTTGACTGTAATTAAAGTGGAGTGTCCATATTGAATTTTAACAGTTGTTATCCATAAAATATTCCCAAGAATTAAAGTATGAAAGAAGGAAAAAGAGCATTGATGAGGATCAGAAGGCATAAGAGTGGTCTCTATAAACATTAAATAAGACTTTCGACAAGAAGATGAAAGAGTCGGCAAAATCTTTCGAAGAGGCCAAAAGGATGCTTCAGCAGTGTTTTGGATAAGTAAAGAGCTTTCAAAGAAGTTGAAAGGAACCTTTCGAAGGCAATGAATAACAGGTTTTCAGCTTTCGAAGATGTCGAAAGGTACCTTTCGAATTCAATGAATAACACGCTTTCTGCAGATGCACCAAACCATTCGAAAAGATTGGTTTCGTATTCATCAACTTTCATCACAAGAATATTTTGTAAAAGCAACCTTTTCGAAAGCGTATATTAGCCTTTCGAATTGGTTAAAGCCATTCTCAACTATGAAGGAAAAACCATATGAATTCAATATAACGCCCACTAACACCAAAGGATGAGGTTCAACATCAGCCAGAGAAGATGCTTTCGAGTGGACTCTTTTGCAGCAAAGCCTTCTATGGTATTTCAACTCATTCGAAATCCAATGGGTATACGTTTCGACAGCATCGAAGGCCAACACCCATGACAACTTCCATGTCACATTAACAGCTAAATGAAGAGCGCATCTATATACCTTTCGATGAAATCGAAAGCGATCAAGCAATATACCTTTCAACGAAGTCGAAAGCAATAAAGCAAGATAGAAGGAAATCCAGTCTTCAGCGATAGCGGAAGGACGGTCATGTAATCCTTTCGACTAGGTCTAAAGCTATGATTCAAAAGAAGCGCACGAAAGGAGGAAAACATACATTTCGACCATGTCGAAAGCAATGGGTCGAAAGGCGCCAACCCAAACCTAGAAATAAGACCCCAGGGGTCAAGTTTAAGGGATCCAATTTCATTCACTTCTTACTTGTACTTTCTAAAGCTTGTAAACCCTAATTCCAAAATAATATTGGGGATTTGGTCAATTTGTACATCATAGTTCAATAAAAGGAAGATTATGATAATTTTGATTATGCAACTATTTTGAGATTCCAATTGCATACAATTATGATCATCTGATATTGATCTAGTCGAAAGGTTATCCTTCGATTAAGTCAAAACCCCTAGCATACACATATCCTTTGAGTTTTAGCTCAAAACCACAAGACAATAAGAGCTCACCGTCTCGACGAAGTCAAAACCCACTCAACTCAGCCAATTACCATAAACCTTTAAGTCCCAATCTTAAGCCTCCTTGACTACTTCGAAAGGTGGTTCCGAGAGAGTCACCAACCGAATAACTTGGAAGGAATTTCTGAAGAGAGGTTAGCCTTTTCGACTTTGTCGAAAGGTATTAAATAAGGGCTTTCAACTATCTTTACCTACCCGAAGAGTGTAAGCAACCTTCACTTGTTCGAAAGGAGGTTTCAAAGGAATCACTTATACTTCAAACTCCACTTTGAGATGTTGAGAAGTTTTCTTATTAACAACGGTACTCTCAACTCGAGAGAACTATGTAATAATATCCCTTCGAAATTCTCTGTTTAATCTTAGTTATATTACAACAGAAAACTCTCGAGTGAGTCATTTTATATTTATCCAATAACTATCCATACGTAACCCTTGCTGCATTAAATAGCCATTAGTAATACACTGTCCAACATTTATAGAGCGTTAAGTACTCTAGTCTTAACGAATGTATTGATATCTTAACTCGAAACATCTTGATTGGGAATATTTACAACAATATGTTATTTTCATTGTCATAAATTTCTCATGGTTACACCATATTACTATCACATAACATGTCATTTATGAATTTTCTATTTAACATACATAACTTAAGTAAATAATTAACATAATACAGTATGAGAAGTATATAATAGAAAAATGGTTGAATCAGGCAAATATGCAGCTGCTAAATGGGTAAATTTCAAAAAAATTATTTCATTTGGGATTTTATTAGGCACATGAAGTGTAAGTTTATTTCAATGTGATGTAAATGAATGTTTAATAAAATCAATTTTTAATTAAGTTGTATATAAAGTTTTATTATATGCTATATTTATATTATATAATATAACATGTGTATCATATACACATGTGTGTGTATGCGCACGTATAACATATATAGTATACATGGTTTAACATACCTTTATGCAAGTACTTAGATTTATACCACAACAAACATGTTAGCCTCACCATATACATGTGTGCTTTATAAAATATATAAGTATATGTGGTGTAAAGAACTACTCCCATGGAACCCTGGATTATAGTTAAGCTTCAACTATAGACTCAAGAAGGGTAAATATCTAAAACTCTCCTAAAAGAGGGGATTCTTAGAAAAAGCATGCCCTTATTCCTGAAAGTCTAATAGACTATGTATCATGGCTTTTCAGACTCATGAACAAGACATCTCTTTTGCTGAGCAAAACCTGAGGACGCATAACCATATATACTATACACATTGATTCTGTTATTCTACCGTTTGGTGAGGATTTTCCTAAATATGTTTTCAGGAAAGTTGATTTCAAAAGTCAGAAATGATTTTCTCAAATTACCCTATAAATAAGGGAGATTAAGTGTTTGTTTATTTTAAAGATAAACTGGCATAATCTTTAAAGAATATTACTTAGCATTAGTAAATGCACACCAAGGTCTTTCAACTGAGCAATTCCAAAATTTCAAAGTTTTCTAAAAACCATTAGCGAGGAAAAACCTATTCATACCTTTTCAAAGAAATTTTAAAACTATCAAAAGTTCATCAATAAAAACTCAAATTAGAGAATCGTATTCTCAACTAAAAGACTATTGGTTCATGAATCATGACCTCCCAGTCTCCTACTTGAGATCCATGTCTCTACTATGAGAATGATTTAAAGACCTTGCAAAAGCAGTAATATGAAAAGATTCTTTTATGACCAAATTTTTTTCAGAAAAATAATCCCTCAATATATTAGAAGGGTACATTTACAAGAATTATTTGATATTCAAAAGGATGATCATAAACATTTTAATTGGCCAAAAATGATTTTCATATACAAGTTTTAGCCTATGGCCAATCCGTAGCAACTCCTAAAAGGAAGGGGGTCCTGCACCCACCAAAAAGCCTACGGCCAATCCGTAGCACCTCCTAAAAAGGAGGAGGGGTACTGCACCCACCAAAATACCTACGGCCGATCCGTAGCACCTCCTAAGACGAAGGGACAAAAGCCTATGACGCTCTTCCATACCACCTCCTAGAGGGAGGGTCAAAACCTCTAACGTCAAGTTCACCTCTTAGAGGGAGGGTCAGGTCAAGCACCCATCAGCAGCCTTTTAGAATAAGGTCAACCTAACATATACTATAACCCTTAGAATCAAGGAAAGCCCAGAGGGGGCACCAAGTAAACAAAGAAGGACAAAGATGTCCACAACACAAAACAAGGTCAGGGCCCAAAAGAATAGAGGGTCAAAGGAATAAAGTTAATCACCATCTAAAACAAAGATGAAACCCAAGAAAGGGGTATAGACAAAGGAAAAGGGGTGAAGATGTTCAATGCTATAATCAGGAACAGACAAGGAATCTAGGACCATAATCAGAAAGGACAAAGTATTATCTAGCAAATTTCAGTGTATCTAAAGCTTGAAAAGTGACTCCCACATTAAAGAATTAAGAAACTTGCATCCTAAAAGGATACGCAAGACAAGAAAATGGATAAAGAGATCCATAACATGAAATGGAAAGCAAAGATCTATACAAAAGCTAAAGGAATGGAATAGATAGCAAATTTTTACTACAAAAATGAAAGTGACTTCATTCGAAGAATAGATTAAGACTCTTGAATCTTTAGAAATAAGGTGACTCTTTAGGATAGAAGAGTCTATATATATTATATATATATTAAAAAGTTATTTGGACCATTGTACTGCTGAACGGCCAAGCAATAGTACGGAACTTGCACTACTAAATGATCGACTAGTCAAACGGAGCTTGCACTGCTGAACGGCCAGTCAATTGGACGCAACTACCTGTTGAACGGTTGAAAGGCTGAAATGCTGAACAGCCGAATGGAACTATCTACTGAATGGTTGATTGGTCCTATGGAACTACTACTCTGAATGGCTGACTGGTAATACGAAACTACTATTCTGAATGATTGCATGGCACTACGAAACTACACGGCTCCAATATAACAATTATACTACTAACTTATAGGCACTTTAGGAATTACACATCTATTAATAGGATACTATCCTTTAAAAAACGGGAATCCTCGTCGCTATTCAAGGCATAAGTTTAAATGAATCTCTGGCATAGTATTTTAGGAATAACTTTAGAATTAAGGTTAGATAAGCTTAGAGATCTTTTGCTTAAACCTACCACGTCTACCATTACTAGATATTTCTTTGACTTTATACTTATATTGAATGAAATTTGAGTAGTCTATTCGTTAGATGAGATCCTGACAAGATTTTGGTTGTATTCCTGATTTGATGGATATTTAATTTCCTTGTTTCTTTTCATATTGATTTCTTGTTTGATTTTCTATTCCTATGTATTCTTGAATTCTTTATTTCTTTGTTGAATTGCAATGATGATCCGAAGACTTCACATGGAATTTCTAATTTAGTACTAGTGCTAGATAGAATTTTGAGTAATTTTCTTGCCAGATGAGATCTTGACAGATTATTGATCGAATTCTCGACTTTATGAGCTTTTTGTTTTTTGTTTCCTTCAATAAATATTTCATGTAGATTTACCAAATTCTAAATTTCCATATTGATTTTTATGATGATTAGGGATTTCATATTCTTAGTTTCCTTATTGAATTTTCATAATGATTTCTTATTGGATTTTTGGTTTCGTGAATTATAAATTTCCTCATTGAGTTTTATGATGATTTGTGGATTTCATGTACTTGGTTTCCCAATTGGATTTTCATAATGATTGCTTAGTGATCTCCTGTTTTTATGAATCCTTGATGTCTTGACTTCTTTATTGAATTTTCGTGATGATCTGTAAACTTCTTATTAAATTTCTGACTTTGTACTAGTATTAGATAAAGTTTAGAGCAGTTTATTTGACAGATGAGATCCTAGCAAGTTTCTGATTACATTCCTGAATTTATGAATTTTTGGTTTCTTTTCGTAATGACTTTCTGGTTCTATGAATTCTTGATTTCTCTATTGAATTTTCATGATGAGCTGCGGATTTCCCATTGAATTTTTGGCTTTATGGATTTCTAGATAAATTTTGAGATTTTTTATTTGAATTTAGGTTTATTTGAAAATATAATGTTTCCACAATAATATTAGATAGGAATTCCAGATAAGAGTTTCTTGATGTCAAACAGACGTTTATTCTTTTGTTAACAAATGATGATAAAAGGAAATAAGAGCCTTCTAATTTTCATATTATCGGACAACATCAATACCTAACTATCTGCCAATTTGTTAATGAATGAATGAAAATCATTAGTATATAGTGCAGGGATGAGAATAAAATTAAAACAGGGAAACAAGGCAAAACCACCGAAAGTGAGGAATTAATCTCTAATGGCTAAAGAAAACATAACCCAAGAACACAGGATTTGGAATGTGTGATGGCCTTCTGGGAAGGTTTATTTATTTAAATCAACGACTGCTGACTAGGTGATATTGTTTCATATTTCTATTATTAGTATTTAAAGGATCTGGTCATATATTTATTTGAATGCTCTACCCAATTATACTATCCTATAGTATCTTGAATTATAAAGTTACTAATCAAGGTCTCATAACAAAGTTATGATCCTAATAAAAGTTATTATATGTTTTGCAAGAAAACAAAGAAAATGATTTTATTGGAGTTTGAGTAGTTTGAAATAAATTTTTGGAATTTTGTCCTAAGAACAAAAGCTTCTTTAATACTAGAGGGCTAAATGTTATCCAAAAATATTCCCAAGAATGAAAGTATGAAAGAAGGAAAAAGAGCATCGATGAGGATCAGAAGGCATTTGAGTGGTCTCTGTAAACATTAAATAAGACTTTCGACCAGAGGATGAAAGAGTCAGCAAAACCTTTCGAAAAGGCCAAAAGGATGCTTCAGCAGTGTTTTGGATAAGTAAAGAGCTTTCAAAGAAGTCGAAAGGAACCTTTTGAAGGCAATGAATAACAGGTTTTCATCTTTCGAAGATGTCAAAAGATACCTTTCGAAGGCAATGAATAGCACGCTTTCTGCATATGCACGAAACCATTCAAAACGATTGGTTTCGTCTTCATTTACTTTCTTCAAAAGAACATTTTGCAAAAGCAACCCTTTCGAAATCGTATATTAGCCTTTTGAATTGGTTAAAGCCATTCTCACCTATGAAGGAAAAACCATATAAATTCAATATAACACCCATTAACACCAAAGGATGAGGTTCCACACCAGCCAGAGAAGATGCTTTCGAGTGGAATCTTTTGCAGCAAAGCTTTCTATGGTGTTTCAATTCATTTGAAACCCAAAGGTTATACGTTTCAACAGCATCGAAGGCCAACAACCATGCTAACTTGCACGTCACATTAACAGCTAAATGAAGAGTGCATCTATATACCTTTCGATGAAGTCGAAAGCGATTAAGCAACATACCTTTCAACGAAGTCGAAAGTAATAAAACAAGATAGAAGGAAACCCAGTCTTCAACGGCAGCGGAAGGACGGCCATGTAATCCTTTCAACTAGGTCGAAAGCTATGATTCAAAAGATGGGTATGAAAGGAGGAAAACAGACCTTCCGACCGTGTCGAAAGTAATGGGTCGAAAGGCGCCAACCTGCACCTATAAATAAGACCCCAGGGGTCTGCTTTAAGGGATTCGATTTCATTCATTTCTTACTTGTACTTTCTAAAGCTTATAAACCCTAATTTCAAAATCAAATTGGGGATTTGGTCAATTTGTACATCTTAGTTCAATAAAAGGAAGATTATGATAATTTTAGTTATGCAGTTGTTTTTAAGGTTCCAATTGCATACAATTATGATCATCTGATATTGATTTGGTCGAAAGGTTACCCTTCGATTAAGTCAAAACCCCTAGCATACACATATCCTTAGATTTTTAGCGCAAAACCACAAGACAATAAAAGCTCACCCTCTCGACAAAGTCGAAATCCACTCAACTTAGCCAATTACCATAAATCGTTAAGTCATAATCTCAAGCTTCCTTGACTGCTTCGAAAGGTGGTTCCGACAGAGTCACAAACCGAATAACTCGGAAGGAATTTCTAAAGAGAGGTTAGCCTTTTCAACTGTGTCAAAAGTTATTAAATAAGGGCTTTCAACTATCTTTACGTACCCGAAGAGTGTAAGTAACCTTCACTTGTTCGAAAGGAGGTTTCAAAGGAACCACTTATACTTCAAAATCCACTTTGAGGTATTGACAAGTTTTCTTGTTAATATTTTTGATGCTAGAAGGAGGGCTTGAACCTCCAATTCCCAATAACTTTCACCACAGATTAATTGCAAATAGTTCTTCATTCAAGAGGAGAAAATGATAAGAGCAAGGAATAATAACAACTTCCTAAATGAAGAAGCTGCATCAATATCAACTTTGGAAAATTATATAGTCCCGAACTTCAACCTAGAGAATATGGAAATTGGACAACCTTCAACCCTAATAAGGTTGAAAAACAATGAGATTAAAATCCAGAATCTACAACAAATGATAGTTATATAAGAACTTTTTGAAGGAGCTCTATCTCAAGCATCATTAAAAATTCTAGAAGGAGAGGATGAAGTACGAACTTGAAATAAGGACCAATATGAAAACCAAGAAAGTCAAATTAAGAGAGTCTTTGAGTAATCAAATAGTTTAACCTTGGAAGAAAATGGAGGTCACTATAACAACATTCTCAACCAAGCCACAAAGGATACCGTAAAAGATGTACTCCATAAATTAGAGAAATATGTTATCCTACAAAAGGCTCCTTTTTCAGAAGAAACTATAGCAATCAGCATCCCTTCTCACATCCAAATTCCCTCACTAAAATATGATGGAACTACTAATCCATACGATCACCTTGTAGCTTTTGAAAACTAGATGAACTTATATAATGCTCCTGGTTCAGTTCGTTGTAAACTCTTCACCATTACTTTTCAAGGACCAGCTGTCAAACGGTATAGGCACTACCAAAAGGTAACTATCCGTTCACAGGAACAATTTTCCTATGAATTCATAGTGCAATTTCACATATATTAAGATCCGGGAATGGATTCTTACATGTTAGTTAACATCAAACAAAGGCCGGAAGAATTACTCGGTGAATACATCGAAAGATCCAACATGGAAGCATTTGTAACGACCCTAATTTTGATTAACATTATTTGGGATATTTAATTAGTAAAATAAAATAAAATAATGTGATGATTAGGGGATTAAGATATGTATCAGTAGAAAGGTAGCTGTCTCATATAACAAATAAACCAAAGGGGAACTAAAATAAAATAGGTGAGGCAAATAGATAAGGGGTAAAATAGGAATAAGTGTATTCTTATACCCTAAACCCTTAGGCCATTCATTCTACATGTTCATTTGCAAAAATTAAACGTAAGAGGTCTGTCATCATTAAGGAAGAACAAGAAGAAGATAAAGCAATCAAAGGAAGGAAGCTTAATCAATTCAAAACCATTCTCAAATCTCAACTCCTTAATCATAAAGCTAAGGTGAATAATAACTACATCTCATGTTTTTGATTGCTTTCGGTATTAGATTAAATCCAAACTATTTTGCAAGGGTTTGCTATGTTTTTTATTGTTAAATTAGATACATATGCTTGTTGATGATTTATGCTAATTCATATGAATTTTATGATTTGTTTTAACGTGAAAACCATACTAAATGACATCCAAACACCTTGCGATTTAAGAATAAAGTCAGAAATGATATTTTAGAGGTGGGTTTAAATTTTCATAATTTTATGAAATAATGTGGATTTAATATTAATTTTTCAGTGAAGAAAATGGTTATCTGGGTTTAAAATTAATTGCGGCTAACATATGTATGTTTTGGATCAGAAATTAATATATGTTAGAAAACATATTAAAAATGATTTATTGGAATTTTTATAGATTGTTCCTAAGTGTTTTAATAAGTATATAAAATTATATAAGGTATGGGACTTAAATGTTTTATATAATTATAAAAGGAGAAGAGGCATTTTGTAAATAATTTAATTTGTTTATTTTAGAAATTTCTGCAGTACTTTTAGAAAAGAAATTAGCAACTAATCATGTTTTGAAAAATAAGGCAGTTTAGTTGAAAAGAATTGTATTAAAAATTTAAAAATCAGTTTATGCATAATTTTTACATGTTTCACTACTTTCGGCACCTAGCCTTCGACACCTTACTTCTACCTCCATCTCCATCGAAACCAAAACACAGGGTATCAAAGACTTGGTACGTAGTGAATCAAACATAGACGAAAGGTACTGGGTCGAAACAAGGGGTTCCGAAGGGGTTGAAGCCTTACTTTGTTTTTAAATGAAAATGCGCCTACTTTGCTTTTGAAAGGAATGCTTTCGACTTGGTTAACTTTGGTCAAATTGTTTTAAAGGAATGGTTTTGAAAAAGGTTGCGCCTTTTGTTCTAAGTAAATGCTTTCGAAGGGGTCGAAACCGCTTGCTGCCGCCTTCCACCTTTCGAAGCAAATGGTTTCGAAAGGGATACTTTGTTTCTAAAACTTAGCCACTTCTCTAATGCTTTCGAAGGGTTAGTTTCGACACCATCACTTCTTTACTTAGGAAATAGCTTCAGAAAAGTGCTTTTGACTTAGTTATTTTATGACCCTTTTGTTCCATTGAAAGTTAAACCCAAAAGGTTTTGAAAGGAATAGTTCTAATGGTTTAGAAAGGTTACTCCATATGTTTTACTTGAACCCAATTGCTTTCGAAAGGTTTGATTTTATGAAAATGATTTAGTGTTTTCGAAAGGTTTAAGATAAAAGTTTCGAAGGGGTGGTTTCTCAATGGTTTCGAAAGGTTTTTAATGGAAGGTTCCAATGTTTTCGAAAGGCAATGTTTATAGTGTTTTGATAAGAGGATGTCTAAGATTTTAAAGCTTTCGAAGGAAAGGTTTTTCAATGTTTTCAAAAGATTTATTAAGAATGGTTTCGAAAGGTATGTTTTGACCTTTCGGCCTAAGGTTATAAAGCAAAGTAGTTACTTGGTTTCAAAAGGGGTACTTTCAATGGTTTCGAAAGGGGTACTTTCAAAGGTTTAAATATTTTCATCAACAAAGTTTTGTGTAAAGTATATATAACTTGGCAAGGTGATTTGAGTAAAGCATGGAATATATTTTTCTTGTTTAAAGTACGATTTAAGGTTTAAATCAATTTGAGAGAAAATGTTTTCAAGGAAAATTTTATGGGTAGACGATCCTAAGTAAAATGACTCGGATATTAGAATACCAGATGGAACTGTGGGGTTGCGCCCTATACTTTAGCTAGTAGCTCTAACTAATATAAGTCCAAAATTCCAGTGTGTAGGGCTTTATCACAGGTAAGACTAAAATGATGTTACACACAGAAAGGAATCTATAAAGGAGAGATAGGTTATTGGTGAGCTCGCAAAACCATTAGGATCAGTTGATCCTAGAAGAACTATGTTAGGGACAGACCGTCCAAAAGAGGAGTATATAACAGAAGTAGATTATATGTTTATTTTGTTTGGTAGGCCCAAGTCAGCCAAAGGTTAGTAGTTAGCCAAACAAAACTATAGTGTTCAGACAGATAGTCCATTTGTTACCTGATTTGTATGCATAGATGACATTGCTTTACTGTTTTGACCAGTTTTGGTTGCATGATTAAGATTTGCAAAAGATATGTTTTAAAAGGATATTAGAGAGGGGAAATCTGTTCCGCTAAGCGGCATGGTCTCACTTAATATCAAATAATCGAGATGTATAGTATTATTCAAACCAAGCTTTACATCTGACTTGGAGTTTATGTTTTCCCCTTAAACTCTCGGGTGCTCAAAATTAATTTAAGTAGGCTGAGGGTTGAGGATTTTCAGGTTTTATTGGATGGACGAATAAAGCTTCCGGAGACGAGCAGGAGGCTGATGCTAGTTATATTTAGGAGTTGTTTTGTTTTATTTCTGTTGTGTTTTATTAGGTCTGTTATAACTATTTAGTACTCTAGTCATCCAAGGGGGCATCTTCATATATCACTCTTGGCGTATTTATGTAATAATTATATTTGATCTGAACCTAGGAAACGTTTGGGATTATGTAACTTGGATATGAAATGTTGTTTTAAATTGTAATTAGAAAAGTGTTTTAATCTATAATGATCTTATTTCATATTTAACCACTTCCGATATTATGGATACCACTAACATTACCATATTTGATCACCTGAAGTTAATACTATAGATGACTGCAGCATCCGTAGCACCTTGCTTTGGGCCTCTAGATAAGGGATGTTACAACATGGTATCAGAGCATAAGTTTATGAAAAAATTTAAACTAAAATGATTTTTGAAAACATAATCCTAAGGAATTAGAGATAAGATCGGGGTATGGGATAATGCTATAGTAACGTACTTGTATTTGCTATATATAAGTATACGCTATATCTCTATTCTCCTACCTCACCTAGGCTATTCTTCTATATTTTACGAGGCTTGAATACATATATAGATGTTAGAAGTGGAAGAGTTAACCTTGGAGGGGGAAGCACCACTACAAATGGAAATGCCAGGCCAAATACGAGAAGGAACCAAGGTCAGGCACAAGCTGGAAATGTGGGTGCTGGAGTCCTGTAAGTTGACATGGTAGCAATGTATCGGTTCTTTGTAAACATGATGCAGATGGGTGTCATTGCTGGAGTAGTTGGAGGAAATGCTAGAGGAGGAGTTCAAGGAGCTCCAATAGTCAACAACTATGATGTTTTGAGTAGGGATTATGCTCGGTTGGGAGGAAAGCCATTCATCAGAATTGAAGATGCCACTGAAGTAGAGAACTGGTTACTGCACTGTGAGAGAATCTTTGTAGATTTGGGTCTCAATGATGAGTAGAAGAGAAGGCTTGTTTCTAGACAGCTTTAGAAAGCAGCGTTATATTGGTGGAATAGTGTGGCGATTAGAGTAAATGAAGAGGCGATGACATGGGCTGAGTTTAAGAGGAGGATTGAGGAGATGTTTATGTCTGAGATTGAGAAGTCCACACTGCTCAAAAAGTTTGCTGAGTTGGAGCGGGGGAGATGACTGTGCTGGAGTATGCTACAAGATTTGAGGAGTTGGCAACGTATGGTATGCTACTGTTCATACCGTGATTAAGAGAAATGAGAAGTTATTTAGGGGGTTGAAACCTGAATTAGCTAGGGCTACATTACCTCACCTCAGGGATCCTTGTGATGTTGTAGCAGAGATGGCTTTAAGACATGAGGAGATGCTTGCTTTTCTGGAGAGAAATAAGGCAAAGGAAGTCCGGGTGGGGCAGAGTCAAAAAAGAAAGTTCTTCCATAAGAAAGGAGCTCAAAAGGGTGGAGCTGCAAAGAAATGGAAGTCGGAGGTTGTCTGCTTTAAGTGTGATAAGAAAGGACATTTTGCAAATGAATGTCAATCTGGAGAGGGAAAGAAGGTGATCGTGAAGAAGAATATCAAGTGCTTCAACTGCGATCAAATTGGACATTACAAGAACCAATGCAAGAAGCCTGCTAAGGATGGGAAGGGCAAAGTATATGCATTGGAGCCAACTACCTCGAGGCCAATAGCAGAGGAAAAAGGAAAAGCTGTGTTGGGAGGCATGATTCTAATTCATAGTATGTCAGTTTGCGTTCTGTTTGATACCGATGCATCACATTCTTTTATATCTCATTGTTTGGTAGACAAGCTTAACCTATAACCCTCATACTTAGTTACTTCCTTAAGGGTTGCAAATTCGATAGGTGGGTATGCGACACTTAGGATAAAGTGTGACCACCTAGAGTTTGATTTGTTAGGTCATACATTTGTTTGCAGTTTGCATGTGTTTGATTTCGTAGAGTTTGGAATTATTTTGGGTATGGATTGGTTAAGTAAGTACGATGCTAGGATATTTTGCCATGATAAGAAAATGTTGCTTAGACACCCTGACTGTAGTTGTATATACCGTAGAAAGCCCTAGTTGTGAGGCGAATGCTTTGTTGGGTACTATGGAGGTAGAAAACGAGTTAAATCGAGTTTTTGTGGTTAAAGAATTCGTGGATGTTTTTGAACCCATAGTAGGATTGCCACCGAAACGAGCCATTGAGTTTTGGATAGATTTGGTGCCCGGAGCAGAACCAGTGAGTAGACCGCCAAGCAGGATGAACCTATCGAGATAAGGGAGTTGAAGGTGCAGTTGGTGGATTTGGAAGGCAAGAATTTTATTAGGCCAAGTAGTTCATCTTAGGGAGCAGCCGTGATGTTTGCTAAGAAGCCGGATGGATCATTAAGGTTATGTATCGATTATTGTAAGCTGAATGAGAAGACGATAAAGAATCGATCTGTTGCCTAGAATTACCGATTTGTTTGATCATATGAGTGGAGCCAAGGTATTTTCTCAGTTGGATTTAGCAATAGGTTTCCATCAGCTTAGAGTAACAGAGGATAGTATTCCTTTGACGGCTTTTAGAACTAGATATGGATCGTATGAATGGTTAGTGATGCCGTTCGGACTAGCTAATGCACCAGCATTCTTTGTGGATTTGATGAACTAATTTTTCCGAGAGCACTTGGATAGGTTTGTGTTGGTATTTATAGATGATATTTTGATATAGTTTAAGGATGAAAGGTAGCATGAAGTTCATCTTAAAGTGGTGCTTGAGACGCTGAGGCTGCATCAGCTGAAGACGAAATTTTTGAAGTGTCATTTCTGGAAGAAGGAAGTGAAGTTTCTTGGTCATGTAGTCTCAGAGAAAGGGTTGTCTGTAGATCCGTCTAAGATTGAAGCGGTGAATAATTGGAAGAGACCCGAGACAGTGACTGAGATAAAGAGTTTTCTTGGATTAGTCGGGTATTATTGGAGGTTCATAAAGGATTTCTCATGAATAGCAGCACTGATGACCAACTAACGCGAAAAGATGTGAAGTTTGTTTGGACCGATAAGTGTGAGGAAGCTTTCCAGAGCTTGAAACACTTATTGACTAATGTACCTGTGTTAGTTGTTCCAGAAGGGAATCAAGACTTAGTAGTATATACAGATGCTTGTGGAACTGGGTTATTAGCTGTGTTAATGCAAAGAGGTAAAGTGATTGCATATGCTTCTCGACAGCTTAGACCACATGAGGTGAGATACCCGACGCATGATTTGAAATTGGCTACGGTGATATTTGCGCTGAAGATGTGGAGGCATTATCTTTTGGGAGAAAGATTTGATTATATATGGATCATAAGTCATTGAAGTATTTATTCTCTCAGAAGGGGCTAAATATGGGACAGTAGAGATGGTTGGAATTTATAGCTGCTTATGACTTTGGAATTGAGTACACACCAGGAAAAGGCAACAAGGTTGCATATGCACTTAGCATAAAACATCAGAATGCAGTGTTGGCAATGATAGCTGAGTGGAGAGATTTGGAAGAGTTGACGACATGTAGAGTACAGTGGAGATCTGAAGCTGGATCTGGTGGGGAAAATGTAGTGTTATCATGTTTAGAAGTTTGACTGATGATGATCGAAAAGATTGCTTCTAAACAGATAGAGGATCCAGTATTAATTGAACGGATCGGGAAGTTAAGGGATGGAACCAAGAGCGATGACCTGAAGGATTTTATTAATTTGACCAGAATGGGTGGTTGAGAAAAAATGGAAGATTGTGTGTTCCGAATGTGGGAGACATTAGGAAGGAAGTTTTGGAGGAATGCCATCATTCGAAGTTCACTATTTATCCGGGAGGAATTAAGATGTATTAGGACATGAAGAGGAGTTTCTTCTGGGAAGGAATGAAGAGGGATGTAGAATTATGGGTAAAGCAGTGTCTGAACTGCCAACAAGTAAAGGTCGAATGTTAGAAGCCTAGTGGGTTACTTCAGCCATTAGATATTCCAGTATGGAAGTGAGATTCTATTTCTATGGATTTTATAAACGGGTTGCCAAGATCTAATAGAGGAAATGAAAGTATATGGGTCGTAGTGGACAGGTTAACCAAGGGTGCCCATTTCATTCCAGTTAAGTTAACTAGGATGGCACCTGTTTTGGCTAAGTTATTTATGAAGAATGTAGTTAGACTGCATGGGATTCCTAATAGTATAGTAAGTGATAGAGACTTTAGGTACCAAGCTCAAGATGAGTACAGCTTACCATCCACAGACCGATGGACAAACGTAAAGAGTTAACAAAGTCTTGGAAGATTTGTTACGAGCTTGTGTGTTAGATTTTAGGGGATCATGGGAAGACCATCTACACATATAGTCAAGTTTTCGTATAACAACAGTTATCGAGCTAGTATAGGGATGGCACCGTTTGAAGTTTTGTACAGAAGGCCATGCAAATCTCCCGTTTGTTGGTTAGAGACCGGGGATAGGTTGGTTCTTGATTCAGATTTAGTTAGAGAAGCTGCAGAGAAGATTGAGTTGATTCGAGCTAAAATGAAGAAAGATCGGTCAAGATAGAAGAGTTATGCTGATAGAAGATGGAAAGACTTAGAGTTCTCTGATGGAGATCATGTTTTCATTAAGGTATCACCGATGAAAGGTGTAATTCGATTCGAGAAGTCAAGGAAATTGACACCGAGATTTGTCGGACAATTTCCTATTATAGAAAGGATCGGGAAACACGCATATAGAGTAGAATTACCAAACAGTGTGGTAGGAGTCCACGATATTTTTCATACTTCTTATATGAGAAAGTGTGTTCGAGATCCAAAGACTACTATAGCACCGACTGTGTTAGAGGACTTAGTATTAGAGCCGAATTTGACTATAGTTAGAAAGCCAGTTCGTATAGTCGCGAGAGATGAGAAGAGGCTAAGGAACAAGACAGTCAGATTAGTTAAAGTCCAATGGAGCGATGATGAAAGAGACTAACTTGCGAGATTGAGAGCAAGATTAGAGATGCTTATTCTGATTGGTTTGATGGTATGTTTTACCTTTTTGATTGATTTGTTGAGTACCTTATCGTAAATTGCGAGGACGAAATTCTTTAAGGAGAAGAGTCTGTAACGACCCTAATTTTGATTAACATTATTTAGGATATTTAATTAGTTAAATTTAATAAAATAATGCGATGATTAGGGGATTGAGATTTGTGTTAATAGAAAGGTAATCGTGCCATATAACAAATGAACTAAAGGGAACTAAAATAAAATAGGTAAGGCAAATAGATAAAGGGTAAAATAGGAATAATTATATTCTTAGACCTTAAACCCTTAGGCCATGCATTGTACACGTTCATTTGCAAAAATTAAACATAAGAGGTCGGTCATCATTAACTAAGAACAAGAAGAAGATAAAGCAATCAAAGGAAAGAAGCTTAATCAATGCAAAACAAGTTTCAAATCTCAACTCCTTAATCACAAAGCTAAGGTGAATAATGACTACATCTCATATTTTTGATTGTTTTCGGTTTTAGATTAAATCCGAACTATTTTGCAAGGTTTTGCCATGTTTTTTATTGTTAAATTGGATATATATGCTTGTTAATGATTTATGCTAATTCATATGAATTTTATGATATGTTTTAATGTGAAAACTCTATTAAATGACATCCAAACACCTTGCGATTTAAGAATAAGGTCAGAAATGATATTCTAGAGATGGGTTTCAATTTTCATAATTTTATGAATTAATGTGGATTTAATATTAATTTTTTAGTGAAGAAAATGGTTATATGGGTTTAAAACTAATTATGGTAACATATGTATGTTTTGGGTCAGAAATTAATATATGTCAGAAAACATATTAAAAATGATTTATGGGAATTTTTATAGATTTTTCCTAAGTGTTTTAATAAGTATATAAATTTATTTAAGGTATAGGACTTAAATGTTTTATATATTTATAAAAGGAGAAGGGGCATTTTGTAAATAATTTAATTTGTTTATTTTAGAAATTTCGGCAGTACTTTTAGAAAATAAATTAGCAACCAATCATGTTTTGAAAAACAAGGCAGGTTAGTTGAAAAGAATTGCTTTAAAAGGTTAAAAATCAGTTTACATACTTTTTACATATTTCACCACTTTTGGCACCTAGCCTTCAACACCTTACTTCCGCCTCCATCTCCATCAAAACCAAAGCACGGGGTATCAAAGACTTTGTACATAGTGAATTGGACATAGGCGAAAGGTACTGGATCGAAACAAGGGGTTCCGAAGGGTTTAAAGCCTTACTTTGTTTTTAAATGAAAATGCGCTTGCTTTGCCTTTGAAAGGATGCATTCGACTTGGTTAGCTTTCGACTGGTCAAATTGTTTTAAAGGAATGGTTTCGAAAGAGGTTGCGCCTTTTGTTCTAAGTAAATGCATTCGAATTGGTCGAAACCCTTTGCTGCCGCTATCCATCTTTCGAAGCAAATGATTTCGAAAGGGTTACTTTGTTTTTAAAACTTAGCCACTTCTCCAATGCTTTCGAAGGTTTGGTTTTGATACCATCACTTCTTTACTTAGGAAATAGCTTTCGAAAGAGCGCTTTCGACTTAGTTTTTTTATGACCCTTTTGTTCTATTGAAAGTTAAACCAAAATGTTTTGAAAGGAATAGTTGTAATGGTTTCGAAAGGTTATTCCACATGTTTTACTTGAACCCAAATACTTTCGAAAAGTTTGATATTATGAAAAGGATTTAGTACTTTCGAAAGGTTTAAGGTAAAGGTTTCGATGGGGTTGTTCCCAAATGGTTTTGAAAGGTTTTAAATGGAGAGTTCAATGTTTTCGAAAGGCAATGTTTATAGTGTTTTGATAAGAGGATATCTAAGATTTTAAAGCTTTTGAAAGAAAAAATTTCAATGTTTTCGAAAGGTCTATTAAGAATGATTTCGAAAGGTATGTTTTGGCCTTTCGGCCTAAGGTTACAAAGCAAAGTAGTTACTTGGTTTCAAAAGGGGTATTTTAAATGGTTTCAAAAGGGGTACTTTCAAAGGGTTAAATGTTTTCATCAACAAAGTTTTGTGTAAAGTATATGTAACATGGCAAGGTGATTTGAGTAAAGCATGGAATATATTTTCCTTGTTTAAAATACGATTTAAGGTTTAAATCAATTTGAGAGAAAATGTTTTCAAGGAAAATTTTATGGGTATATGACCCTAAGTAAAATGACTCAGATATTAGAATACCATATGGAACTGGTATGGGGTCGCACCCTATACTTTAGCTAGTAGCCCCTAGCTAATATAAGTCCAAAATTCCAGTGTGTTGGGCTTTGTCACAGGTAAGACTAAAATGATGTTACATACAGAAAGGAATCTATAGAGGAGAGATAGGTTACCGGTGAGCCCGCAAAACCATTAGGATCAGTTGACCTTGGGAGAATTAAGTTAGAGACAGACCGTCTAGAAGAGGAGTATCTAACAGAAGTTAGATTATTTGTTTATTTTGTCTGGTAGGCCCGAGTCAACCAAAGGTCAGTAGTTAGCTAAAAAAAACTATAGTGTTCGGACAGATAGTCCATTTGTTACCTGATTTGTATGCATACATGATATTGCTTTATTGTTTTAACCAGTTTTGGTTGCAGGATTAAGATTTTCAAAAGATATGCTTTAAAAGGATATTAGTGAGGGGAAACCTATTCCGCTAAGCGGCATGGTCTCACTTAATATCAAATAAGCGAGATATATAGTATTATTCACACCAGGCTTTATGTCTGACTCAAAGTTTATGTTTTCCCCTTAAACTCCCGAATGGTGAAAATTGATTTGAGTGGGTTGAGGGTTGAGAATTTTTGGGTTTTAGTAGGTAGACGAATAAAGCTTCTGGAGACAAGCAGGAAGATGATGCTAGCTATATTTAGGATTTGTTTGTTTTATTTATGTCGTGTTTTATTAAGTCTGTTATGACTATTTAGTACTCTAGTCATCCAAGGGGGCATCTTCATATGTCGCTCTTAGTGTATTTATGTAATAATTATATTTTATCTGAACCTAGGAAACGTTTGGGATTATGTAACTTGGATATGAAATGTTGTTTTGAAATGTAATCAGAAAAGTGTTTTAATCTGTAATGATCTTATTTCATATTCAAGTACTTCTTATATTATGGATACCACTAACATTACCGTATTTGGTCACCGAAAGTTAATACTATGGATGACTGCAGCATTTCTAGCGCTTTGCTTCAGGCCTCCGGATAGGGGATGTTACAACATTGAAGTCTGAAAACACGACCGATGAAGAAAAACTGATGGCAGTTCGCTCTAGTTTAATCAAACAAACTCCTTTTTGGCAAGAAATTTATATTTGTGGGTGTAAAGATCTACAACACTTCTATTTCTAAGCCGAGAAGTTTGTTCAAATGGAAGAAATGCATCATGCTGTGAAGAAATCTCAATAAAAACAAAAGGAAGAAAGGTCTGACTTCAACCATCCCAGTAAAAAGTCTAGATGGAGGGAAAACAAAAAAGACAGTCAGACGGTGACATGTAAATACAGATCAATAGAATTAAACAAACCTTTTTCTTGTATTTTTGCCATGACAAAAGATGATGAAAATTTCTCCATTTCCTATATGACAAGAACTCCAGCTGAACCCAAAAAAGGAAGGAATTGCTGTGCTTATCATAAAGTGAATGGACATGAAACTGACAATTGCAGTGTTTTGGCAAAAATAGTTTGAAACCTAATCAAGTTTGGACTTTTAAAAGAATTTTCCAAAGAGGGTTAGAATATTTTCTACCTCGAAGGGAGCAGCTCAATCACTTAAAGCCTTGATGGAGAATCAGTCTTACAACTTCATCTTCAGACTCTGATCAGGCTATGAAGCCCTGCAACATCTGTCTATTATTAATTTTCTTTGCTTATAACTTCTTTAATTTGAATTGTAGTTTGAATTAGTCATATATTGATACAAAATTCGAGTTTCATTGCAGGTAAAAACAAAACCAGTCTATGACATTCAACATACTCTTGACGTACAACAAACTTTCAGCTACTTAAGAAAGACTAACCAAATGCTGAGAACGAGAAAACTTATCCTCATCTCAAAGCTTGAATCAATGTGGTGTAAAGAACTACTCCCATAGAACCGTGGATTATAATCAAGCTTCATCTGTAGACTTAGAAATGGTAAATATCTAAAACTCTCGCAAAAGAAAGGATTCTTAGGAAAGCATGCCCTTATTCATGACAGTCTATTAGACCATGTCTCATGGCTTTTCAGACTCGCGAACAAGAAATCTCTTTTGCTGAGCAAAACCTAAGGAAGCATAACCATATATATTATACACATTAATTCTATTATTCTACCGTTTGGGGAGGATTTTCCTAATATGTTTTCAAGAAAGTTGATTTCAAAAGTCAAAAAGGATTTTCTCAAATTACCCTATAAATAAGGGAGATTAAGTGTTTGTTTATTTCAAAGATAAACTAGCATAATCTTTAAAAATATTACTTAGCATCAGTAAATGCACACCAAGGTCTTTCAACTAAGAAATTCCAATATTTCAAAGTTTTGTAAAAACCATTAGCGAGGAGAAACCTATTCATACTTTTTCAAAGAAAGTTTAAAACTATCAAAAATTCATCAACAAAAACTCAAATTAGAGAATCATATTCTCAACTAAAAGACTATTGGTTCATGAATCATGACCTCCCAGTCTCCTACTTGAGATCTGTGTCTCTACTATGAGAATAATTTAAAGACCCTTCCAAAAGCAGCAATATGAAAAGATTCTTTTATGACCAAATTTTTTTTCAGAAAAATAATCCCTTAATATATTAGAAGGGTTCATTTACAAGAATTATTTGATATTCAAAAGGATGATCATAAACATTTTAATGGGGCAAAAATGATTTTCATATACAAGTTTTAGCCTACGGCCAATCCATAGCACCTCCTAAAAGGAGGAGGGTCCTGTACCCACCAAAAAGCCTACGATCAATCCGTATCACCTCCTAAAAAAGGAGGGGGGATCCTACACCCACCAAAAAGCGTACGACCAATCCATAGCATCTCCTAAGACGGAGGGACAAAAGCGTACGATGCTCTTCCGTAGCACCTCCTATAGGGAGGGTCAAAACCTCTAACGTCCAGTTCACCTCTTAGAGGGAGGGTCAAGTAAAGTACCCATTAGCAACCATTTAGAAGAAGACCAACCTAACATACACTATAACCCTTAGAATCAAGGGAAGCCCAGAGGGGGCACCAAGCAAACAAAGAAGGACAAAGATGTCCGCAACACAAAACAAGGCCAGGGCCTAAAAGAATAGAGGGTCAAAGGAATAAAGTTAATCACCATCTAAAACAAAGATGAAACCTAAGAAAGGGGTATAGACAAAGGAAAAGGGATGAAAATGTCCAATGCTATAATCAGGAACAGACAAGGAATCCAGGACCATAATCAGAAAGGACAAAGTATTATCTAGCGAATTTCAGTGTATCTAATGCTTGAAAAGTGACTCCCACATCAAAGATTTAAGAAACTTGCACCCTGAAAGGAGATACAAGACAAGAAAATGGATAAAGAGATCTGTAACATGAAATGGAAAGCAAAGATCTATACAAAAGCTAAAGGAATGGAATAGATAACAATTTTTACTATAAAAATGAAAGCGACTTCATTCAAAGAATAGATTAAGAAAACCACTCCTAAATCTTTAGAAATAAGGTGACCCTTTAGGATAGAAGAGTCTATATTATATATATGTATATGTATATGTATATGTATATGTATATGTATATGTATATGTATATGTATATGTATATATTAAAATGTTTTTTGGACCATTGCACCGTTGAACGGCCAAGCAATAGTATAGAACTTGCACCGCTGAATAACCGACTAGTCAAACGGAGCTTGCACTACTGAACGGCCAGTCAACTGGACGGAACTACCTACTGAACGGTTGAACGGCTGAAAAGCTGAACATTCGAACGGAACTATCTGCTGAACGGTTGACTGGTCCTACGGAACTACTACTCCGAATAGCTGACTGGTAATATGAAAATACTATTTCGAATGATTACATAGCACTACGGAACTACTCGACTCCAATATGACAGTAGTACTACTAACTTATAGGCACTTTAGGAATTACACATCTATTAGTAGGATACTATCCTTTGAAAAATGAGAATCCTCAAAACTATTCAAGGCATAAGTTTTAAATGAATCTCTAGCATAGTATTTTAGGAATAACTTTAGAATTAAGGCCAGATAGGCTTAGAGATCTTTTGCTTAAACCTACTAAGTCTACCATTACTAGATAGTACTTTGACTTATATTGGTTGAAATTTTGAGTAGTCTATTTATCAGATGAGATCCTGACAAGATTTTGGCTATATTCCTGATTTGATGGATATTTAATTTCCTTGTTTCTTTTCATAGTGATTTCTTGATTGATTTTATATTCCTATGAATTCTTGATTTCTTTGCTAAATAACCATGATGATCAGAAGACTTCACATGGAATTTCTAATTTACTACTAGTAATAGATAGAATTTTGAGTAATTTATTTGCCAGATGAGATTCTGACAGATTATTGACTGAATTCTCGACTTTATGAGCTTTCAGTTTCTTTGTTTCTGTCCATAAAGATTTATGTTGATTTACCAAATTCTAAATTTCCATATTGATTTTTATGACGATTGGGCATTTCATATTCTTAGTTTCCTTATTCAATTTTCATAATGATTTCTTATTGGATTTCTGGTTTCGTGAATTCTAATTTTCCTCGTTGACTTTTATGATGATTTGTGGATTTCATGTACTTGGTTTCCCAATTGGGTTTTCATAATGATTTCTTAGTGATCTCCTGTTTTTATGAATCCTTGATGCCTTGACTACTTTATTGAATTTTCGTGATGATCTGTAAACTTCTTATTAAATTTCTGACTTTGTACTAGTATTAGATAAAGTTTAGAGCAGTTTATTTAACAGATGAGATCCTAGCAAGTTTCTGATTACATTCCTGAATTTATGAATTTTTGGTTTCTTTTCGTAATGACTTTCTGGTTCTATGAATTCTTGATTTCTCTATTGAATTTTCATGATGAGCTGTGGATTTCCCACTGAATTTTTGGCTTTATGGATTTTCTAGATGAATTTTGAGATTTTGTATTGGAATTTAGGTTTATTTGAAAATATAATGTTTCCAGAATAATATTAGATAGGAATTCTAGATAAGAGTTTCTTGATGTTAAACAGACATTTATTCTTTTGTTAACAGATGATGACAAAAGGAAATAAGAGCCTTCTAATTTTCATATTAGCGGACAACATCAATGCCTAACTATCTGCCAATTTGTTAATGAATGAATGAAAATCATTAGTATGTAATGTAGGGATGAAAATAAAATTGTAACAGGGAAATAAGGTAAAACCGCCAAAAGCAAGGAATTAATCACCAATGGCTAAAGAAAACTTAACCCAAGAACACATGATTTGGAATGTGTGATGGCCTTTTGAGAAGGTTTATTTATTTAAATCAACGACTGTTGACTAGGTGATATTGTTTCATATTTCTATTATTAGTATTTAAAGGATCTGGTCATATATTTATTTGAATGCTCTGCACAATAATACTATCAAATAGTATCTTGAATTATAAAGTTACCAATCAGGGTCTCATAACAAAGTTATGATCCTAATAAAAGTTATTATAGGTTTTGCAGGAAAACAAAGAAAAGGATTTTATTGGAGTTTTAGCAGTTTGAAATAAATTTTTGGAATTCTATTCTAAAGAACAAAAGCTTCTTTCATACTAGGGAGGACTAAATGTTATCCATAAAATATTCCCAAGAATGAAAGTATGAAAGAAAGAAAAAGAGCATTGATAAGGATCAGAAGGCATTAGAGTGGTCTCAATAAACATTAAATAAGACTTTCAATAAGAAGATGAAAGAGTCAGCATAACCTTTCGATAAGGTCAAAAGGATGCTTCAGCGGTGTTTTGGATAAGTAAAGATCTTTCAAAGAAGTTGAAAGGAACCTTTCAAAGGCAATGAATAATACGTTTTCATCTTTCGAAGATTTCGAAAGGTACCTTTCGAAGATTTCGAAAGGTACCTTTCGAAGGAAATGAATAGCACGCTTTCTGCATATGCACCAAACCATTCGAAACGATTGGTTTCATCTTCATATACCTTCATCAGAAGAACAATTTGCAAACGCAACCCTTTCAAAAGCGTATATTAGCTTTTCGAATTGGTTAAAGCCATTCTCACCCATGAAGGAAAAACCATACGAATTGAATATAACGCCCACTAACACCAAAGAATGAGGTTCCACACTAGCCAGAGAAGATTCTTTCGAGTGGAATCTTTTGCAGCAAAGCTTTATATGGTGTTTCAACTCATTCAAAACACAAAGGGTATACGTTTCGACAGCACCAAAGTCCAAAATCCATGCCAACTTGCACGCCACATTAGCAGCTAAATAAAGAGTACATCTATATACCTTTCGATGAAGTTTAAAGCGATCAAGCAATATACCTTTCAACGAAGTCGAAAGCAATAAAGCAAGATAAAAGGAAACCCAGTCTTCAGCGGTAGTGAAAGGACGACCATGTAATCCTTTTGACTAGGTCGAAAGCTATGATTCAAAAAATGCGCATGAAAGGAGGAAAACAGACCTTCCGACCGTGTCGAAAGCAATGGGTCTAAAGGCACCAATCCACACCTATAAATAGGACTCCAGGGGTTTGGTTTAAGAAATCCGATTTCATTCACTTTTTACTTGTACTTTCTAAAGCTTGTAAACCCTAATTTCAAAATCAAATTGGGGATTTGGTCAATTTGTACACCTTAGTTCAAAAAAGGAAGATTATGATAATTTTGAATATGTTGTTGCTTTGAGATTCCAATTGCGTACAATTATGATCATCTGATATCGATCTAGTCGAAGGGTTACCATTCGATTAAGTTGAAACCCCTAGCATACACATATCCTTTGAGTTTTAGCTCAAAACCACAAGACTGTAAGAGCTCTCCCTCTCGACGAAGTCGAATACACTCAACTCAGAAAGTTACCATAAACCGTTAAGTCCCAATCTTAAGCCTCCTTGACTACTTCGAAAGGTGGTTTCGATAGTCACCAATCGAATAACTCGAAAGGAATTTCTAAAGAGAGGTTAGCCTTTTTGATTGTGTCGAAAGGTATTAAATAAGGGCTTTCAACTATCTTTACCTACTCGAAGAGTGTAAGCAACCTTTACTTCTTCGAAAGGAGGTTTCGAAGGAAACACTTATACTTCAAACTCCACTTTGAGGTGTTGACTAGTTTTCTTGTTAACAATGGTACTCTCAACTCGAGAGAACTATGTAATATTATCCCTTCGAGGTTCTCTATTTAATCTTAGTTATATTAACCAATAAAAAACTATCGAGTGAGTCATTTTATAGTTATCCAATAACTATCTATACGTAACCCCTTGCTGCATTCAATAGCCATTAGTAATACACTGTCCAACATTTATAGAGCGTTACATACTCTAGTCTTTACCAATGTATTGATATCTTAACTCGAAACATCTTGATTGTGAATATTTACAACAATATGTTATTTTTATTGTCATAAATTTCTCATGGTTACACCATATTGTAATTACTATCACATAACGTGTCGTTTAAGAATTTTCTATTTAATATACATAACTTAAATGAATAATTAACATAATAAAGTATAACAAGTATATAATAGAAAAATGGTTGGAATCGGGCAAATATGTAGCTGCTAAATGGGTAAATTTCAAAAAAAAAATTCATTTTGGATTTTATTAGGCACGTGAAATGTAAGTTTATTTCAATGTGATCTAAATTAATGTCAAATAAAATCAATATTTTATTGAAGTTGTAAATAAAGTTTTATTATATGTTATATTTATATTATATAACATAACATGCGTATCATATACACATGTGTGTGTACGCGCACGTATAACATATATAATATACATGGTTTAACTTACCCTTATGCAAGTACTTAGATTTATACCACAACGAACATGTTAGCCTCACCATATACATGTGTGCTTCGTAAAATATATAAATATATATAGAAAGAGTTTAATATGACATGAAATTATATTTATAATGTATATATATACTTTGTTTAATAATAATAATATTTGTAAATTCAAATATAAATGATTTCAAATTTAGATATAATTCAAAATTGAATTTTAATTTTCAGATCTAGATCTAGATTTTTAAATATCTTATAATTTTAAATTCAATGCTATTTTAAATAAATCATATTTAATATATATATATATATGTTTTATATACATATGATAACAAAATACATATATCCAGATATATATTTCATTAAATGAATTTTTTTTTGAAAATTATTTCTTTGATGACTTTCCAAAAATGTAAAAAAATACAAGTACAAGATGATACACACTATAAGCACAATACACAACTGCTTTATAATACATATAAAATTAAGTATTAATAACAAATTTAGAAGCTCGATCCCGATGATCCAACTTTGACCCATGACATTATATATATCTTGCATTGAAGCCTAAGAAGCTTTTTATACAGCCCAATCTATTTAGGCATAGATTGTGAAACACTGATTCCTTCTTCTCTCCTGACGGTTATTGGAGTAGTTGCCATAACCGCATATCCTCTTCGAGAAGTAACAAATTATCCATTGCATTTGTATTCACCACGCCCATCTTAATGCATGTCACTGCAAACCCTTAATACTATAGATCTGGAAAACTGTAACCCAAAATAAGCCAGCATTTCTGTGAAACATGAATTTTTGAACTAATCATCATCAGATTTGGGTATCAAACTGTACAACTATGAGCAATCAAAAGTTTTTAGCCCATCAATCTCAAAATCAATTTTTTTTAACCCGAATCCAAAGAATTTTCTTTCAAACCGCTCATCAATTTCCATTTTTGCACTAGCGTAGGCTGATCTGGAAAGGCTACCTCAGATTTGAAAATATGTCAATACAAATATACATACATACATACATACATACATACACACACACACACACACACATATATATATTACAACTAAACAAAACCAATTTTTTTTGTTTATGGATTTTAATTTATTTAATATAAAAAAATTCCATTTTTTAATATAAGCAAATTCCATACATAAACTGTTTAATATATATATATATATATATATATATATATATATAAATTTTGATTTTTGAAAATTTAGTTTTGTAGTGTTTAAAATTTATGCTTATTAAACACACACACACAAATAGATATATATATATATATATTATAAAATATATATTTACATATATATTGAATTAATTAATATGTCATATTTTAAAATGTATGTATATACATTTATTTATATGGTTTTAATTAATTAATATATATATATATAGTATTTTTAACTTCGAAAAATATTATGTTTATGATATTAACAAAATTTTATATGTAATATATATATATATATATTTATTTATTTATACATTATATAACACTTTATCTAAAACTTTTTAAAATTATTATTTAATTCAAAACATTTTATTTTTTTCTCTTATAGCCATGAGCTATATACATATATATATATATAAACATTAATGATATATATATATATATATATATATATTCATCCAATGTTGACTGCACATGTGGGTTGCGGAAATAAGGATCTTAATGCTAATTAAACACTAGAGGGGGTGAATAGTGTTTTTTGACTTATATGAATCTTTTTAAAAATCTTTCAAAATTATTATTAAACAATCCAGAATGAACAATCACAGATGCGAACATAAATAAGTATAAATACAGTAAAATAAAAGGTAGGGAATTAGAGAGATTACATTAGGATTTTTATACTAGTTCGGAGTTACCCTACGTCCAGTCTTGTACAATTGCTTATACAGATTTCTTTTCAAATGCTAATCTTTCAACAAGTAGAAGACAAATCCAACTACAATCTCGATTCCGAGGCTACAAGAGACACCCTCCTGATTTTCCAGGCTCAGGGTACACCAACGTGATTTGGATGGGCTACAAGCACACCGACTTGAATTTCCGGCCTAACAAGCACACCCAATTGATTTGAACGGGCTACAATCACACCCATGCAAATACAACTAGAGTTTGATGGTTTTTCCGAAGACAAATTCTTTGTCTTTGGTTATAACTGATCCTACAGCCTCTTGGATATCACTTTGACCTTTGATCGAGAGAGAGAGAGAGATGATTGAAATCAGAGAGTAAATAGTAGTGAATCAATACAATGAAGATTGAATTGATTCTGGTTGAATTTGAGAAAATTTGAATAAATTTTCACTAGAAGTTTGGGTAGAGTAAGAGGTGAGAAGATAATAAGAAAGTAGTTATGTAAAATTCATTTGAAAACCTCCTATATATAGAAAATAAAAAGTCATGTCCATTTGCAAAGAGTTACGATGAATAGACACTTCATTTCAAAATTTGAATTTCAAAATTACGGCATGTATGTCAACATATCATTGACCTATATGTTAACATAGGCTCGTGTAATTTGAAAACTTGTTTATTTTAAATGTTTTGAAAATCCTATACCATGTAAAATAATTTGATACTTTGTAAAAATAGCTAAAACATAGTTTATAAACATTTTAAAAACTTTTATAAAATATTTTTAAATATATTTTTAAATTATATTTTAATTTAAAAATAAACGATAAGAAAACGGGAAATAGAGATCAGAGATTTCTACCAGGGACTTTAACAATATTCTATGATTCTATACACTTTACTATAGCCTTGAGGTCTTCATAACTTGGTCTTTATACTCCTGAGTCTTCATGTCCATTCTTTGAGTCTTTATACTGTACAATCTTTAAACACATGTATTATATCATGCACTATATATTATATAACTTGGCAAAATGTTAGTATCCATATTTTATATGAATGAATTATTGTTATTAAGGTTGTTATCATCAAAATCAATAACTAAGGTATTAACAATCTCCCCCTTTTTGATGATGGCAACCATTAATATCCTGTATATATAAAATATGACACAATCCCTTGAATATATGCATATGTATATTTTATTTTATTTCTTTTCCTTTATCATCAACAAAAATGGGTGAAAAAATTAAAAAGCTCGCCATAATTTAAATACTTACTGACTATAGATTTCAAAATCAAATAATCTAAGTTAAAATGATATGTGGTAACAATTACACTATCCTATATTAAGTATGATGATATGAAATAATGAAGACTTATAAATAAATTTTATATATCCAAATTCAAACTATACATAAACCAATCCAATTATGTACAAGCTAATCAAACTAAATTAAACACATAAATCTAAACCAATCAAATTCAATCCAAATATTCAAATCAATCAAACCAAATCCTAAGAGTATGTGTGTGTCTGTGTTTACATATCAAATCCAAACCTAATAACTTGACGTTTCAAGAAACTTCAACCCAACAATCGGATGCAAAGATTGGATCTGCTTTGATGACATTCCAATCTTAATTATCCTTGTTAATAGTGCACTCTGAGTTGTTGGATAGTTCATCTTTGATTAAGGAAGTGATCATCCATCGAATTGCGTCAAAATGCTTTTCTTGTTCCTTGATCATTTGCATTTGACTTAACTCTAAATATCTTTGATTTCTTTGAACAAAAGAGAGAATATCCTTGAAAGACTAAAGAGTTTGTTCAAGATTTTCACATAATTTTTGATATGGAGAAGACATTTTGTAAAAATATGTTTGAGAATGAAAAGAGAGTATATAATAAGATGATGAGTGAGTTTTTTTTGGAAGAAATAGGCTTAAATAGGAGTAGAAAGTCATTTGGAATGAATGGGTGGATGGTAGCTATTTATATTTTGAAACTTAAAAAAATTACTTTTTGCCCGTTATATGTCGACGTATAGGTAATATGTATGTCGACATACATACATAAATTTTCAAACAAGAGTATTTGCTATAAAATTTTTTTATCTTATACCATTATATATATATATAACTTCCAAAGACTAATAAATAGTATAAGACAGTAAGAAATATATTTCATTACTTAGAACATGAAGCATACATGGATTTCAATGATTTATAAAGGAAAATACATAAAAACAACATGAACTTAAACTAAAACACATTACAAAGCTAGATGTCATAAGTAAACATCTAGATAGGCTTTACAAAGATGTGATGATGATGAAGAGTCGTCAAGTTCGCGAATGATCTTTCCAAAGTATTAAACCACTTTGTTTGAAAGAGAAGTGAACTTATTGCTAAATAAGAACTTAAGCTTCTTTTAGTTTTTAAGAAGCTTTTCTTGGTTCCTAAGGATCTCTTTGTTGGAGTGGTAAGATGGTTCGTCGAAACTTTCCAAGGAAGTTTCCATTTCTTCCTCCTCCTCCTCTTCTTCTTCCACCTCCATTCCATCCCCTTCTTCTTCCTCTTTTTGTTGAATTTCTTGTTCTTCTTCCCATGCCAGACTTTGCTCCTTTTCGAGAAGAGTCTCATATGGTTTGAAAAATGATGGAATATGCATAAGAGAAATGTTGGCTTTA
The DNA here is from genome assembly GCA_030737815.1 of Allium fistulosum. Taxonomy (NCBI): domain Eukaryota; kingdom Viridiplantae; phylum Streptophyta; class Magnoliopsida; order Asparagales; family Amaryllidaceae; genus Allium; species Allium fistulosum. Next base: position 1,169,652,894 of record CM060905.1, on the reverse strand, counting down.
TCAAAAACTTTTTAAGGAATGGATTTTTCTCCTCTTAAATCAATACCAAAATATAAGAAAATTCTAGTAAGATACACTCCATGAAAGAGTGTGTTCTCATGTCTAGAAATTTTCTTTTGAACAAAGTCACCTAAAATGACTTATGCCCAATTGATGTTGTAATGGCCATAAATAGCAAAAGGAGCTTTAGAAACTTTTTGAGTAGGGTTATTATAATTACCCATTCTCGGAGTGATACTTTGTTGTAAAATGAGACTAATAAGTCTCGATTTTGGTCGAAGATTCTTGTGTTTAAATTCAAAATCTTCATCATTTTCAAAAATCGTGAATTTCATGATTTTGTTTATTGATTTGAAAAGTGGAAAGGTCAATTCCACTAGATTTACAACCAAGATTATCAAAAAGGTTCATAAGTCAAAATGATTTGGGTGCCGTTAACACTACTGCAAACTTGACCTTCTTCTCCTTGATAAAATTTTCCATTTAAATTCGCATAAAACATTTTGACCAAATATTAATAACAAATAAAATCATTTTGAGAAGATTCAATTAAACCCAGAATTTCATTTTTAAAACAAAGATCGTGTAAACCATAAGAGAAAAATCTTTGAATTTAGCAAATCTTCCAGGAAAAACTTTCTGAAAGAAGTATACTCTATATAGGCTTTAATGACATCTTTCTCACTGAAGAGAAAGCTTTTAATTTTCTTAGATCGCCTTAGGGTTTTAGGATTTTGACTAGAGGAAGCCATTTTTGTGTTTTTGAGGAGATAAGATAATGAAGAGATATTTCGATTTTGAAATAAAATGAGTGAATGAATGAGTAGAGATAGATTAAACTAATAGAGAGTGAAGAGTCATGTTCTTTGGTCAAAAAGATGCCTTTTCTGAATATGGGAGTAAGTGCAAAAGAGAGGGAAATTTGAATTTTGAATTGAAATTTCAAATTTCAATTTTTGGCATATATGTCGACATATAGCCTGAATTTTCCAAAAATAAAACTATGCTAATATATTCCTACACACACACTCTTATATACTTATATTCATCCAATATTATTATTAATCTATATATTATTCCTCAAAACCAAAATCAAGAAAAAAATTAGAAACAAAATTATTTAATAAAGGTACCCTTTTTGTCGCTTTTTGTTGATCAGTTCTCATTAGAATGTTGTTGTCGTGAACATATATTCACATTTTCATATCTAGTTCACTGTCGCTAGAGGAAGTGTCTGAATCATCCAAAGTTGTTGTATAAGCCCTTTTTCTTTTTTTGGATAAATCATTTACTGGTGAGATCTTTAATTTATTCGGATACAGACGGTCTCTTTATAGATGACCGAGTTCATTACAGTTGAAACATATAATTGCAGTTCCAGATCTAGGAGTTTTGTATTTCGATCTTCGAAAGTTATTCATCTTTCTATAATTTAGGAATTTTTTAAAGTTTCTGGTCATGAAAGCAATTTCTTTGTCATTATCATCGTTTGAATCCTAATCATCGGTTATTGCATTGAAAGCGATGAATTTCATTTCTGTTGCATTGCTTTCACTTCTGCCCTACAATTTTTCTTCATAGGACATTGAATTGCCTATTAATTCTTCCATTTTCAGAGTACTAATAACATTAGCCTCTTCAATTGCTAGTGTTTTTTGATTCTACTCTAAAGAGAGTGAATTCCGAATTTTTCTAACTTGATCCTCTTTAGAAATTTTTTTTACCTAATGCAACTAATGAATGCACTATATCTTGAAATCTACAGTACATGTCAGAAATAGACTCACTTGGATTCATTTTAAACAATTGAAACTAATTTGTTGACATAGAAATTTTAGTCTGTTTCACTTTACTAGTACCCTCATATGTAACTTGCAGTGTTCTCTGAATTTCATATGCAGACTTACAAATAGAGACTCTATTAAATTCATTTTTATCTAATGAACAAAATAGAATATTCATGGCTTTAGAACTATTCTGTGCAAGTGCCTTTTGGTCAGTAGTCCATTATGAAAAATTAGTTTGTGGTTCAATGTACTCATTTTGTGTAACATTCCAAATGTCTAAACCATTAGATTGTAAGTAGATCTTCATCCTACATGACCAATAAGTGTAATTAATGCCATCAAAAAGTGGGGGTCTAGCAGTGGATTGTCCTTTAACAAAGTTTTAACAAATGTACCAATGATGTTGCTAGCCATTAAAAAATTTCAAAAATCAAATCATGAGGGTTTGAAAACCTAGTGCTCTGATCCCAAATGTGGGTTGCGGAAGTAAGGATCGTAAAGCTAATTAAACAATAGAGGGGATGAAGAGTGTCTTTTGATTTATATGAATCCTTTTAAATATCTTTCAAGATTATTATTAAACAATGTAAAATGAACAATCACAGATGCAAACATAGATATGTATAAATACAGTAAAATAAAAATAGTGAATTAGGAGATCACACTAGGATTTTTATACTGGTTCTAAGTCACATTATGTCTAGTACCGTACAATTTCTTGTATAGATTTCTTTTCAAATGTCAATCTTTCAATGGGTAGAGGGCAAACCCAATTATAATCTTGATTCCAAGGTTGATGCACCCCTTTGATTTTTCGAGCTCAGGGTACACCCACTTGATTTGGACAGGCTACAAGCATACCTACTGGGATTATCGGGGCTACCAAGCACATCCAATTGATTTAAAAGAGCTACAATCACACCCACACAAATAAATTAGAGTTTGATGGTTCTTCTAAAGACAATTTCTTGATCTTTGGTTACAACTGATCCTATAACCTCTTGGACAACACTTTAATCTTTGATTGAGAGAGAGATGGTTGAAATTAAAGAGTAAATAGTAGAGAATCAATACAATGAAGATTGAATTAATTCTGGTTGAATTTTAGAAGATTTGAATAAATTTTTCAATATAAATTTTCCAATAAGCGAGGTATTAACATCACATACATATGCGAATTCATGAAAATAAATATACAATCTAATAGCACAGGGATGATATAATAATTAAATATATGTATATATAATAATGTAAACAAAGTTATTGCCTTGACTATGGTCTAGTTGTAACACGTTGAAACGTTGAATCAGTCGACTCCTTGAACCTATATCCAAAACTTCCAAAGAGAGCTGCCAGACCGAAAGCACTAACCACTGACGTCCTTTTTTATTTAGTCTTATGCTTTAATTGTTTGAAACTATGGATGAGAAGGGGAATAGGGCTGGCTCAAAATGGAACAGAAGCAAGCAAAATAAAGAGTTGAAAAAATTGGAGTTAAAGGCCTTTAAATAGAGAAGGGTTAGAGGAGCTAAAAGTGGATTTAGATTCACTATTTCTTCTAGCTAGTTCAGATTTGTTTGAATCCAATTCAACACCATTCTCCACCATACATAGTTGGCAATCCTTTCCCATATTTTGGCCTCCAAACTACCTTAAGCCCGATCAAACAAATGTACATTTAAATCTAATTTAAAGCACATCGATATCGTATATCAATACGTGGGTATACAACTTTTATATATACATTATTTTAATATTGATCAACACAAATCAAATAAAATTTTATAATTAATATTTCATAAATATTACTTAATTTAATTAATTTATATAAATTATAATTAATTAATCAAGTGCTAGTCAGAGTATTCAATATTTCATTTGTGTGACTCTTAGGTGTAAATTCGATCGGCGATTAATATCAAACAATTCAAATTTTAACATTCACATGTCATTTAGCTAGTTGTGTAACATTATAGCCTAATTTATCGCTCATATAGCTTCGGTAAAATCCCTTTTTACTTATTTTAAGAGTTACTCGATTGTGAAATTATTTACATTAATTCTCTTATTTAAAGCTATAACATATTAGGACTTATGGAATTTGGTAATGGTTAAAATTCCAATATTCCCCATATTCAACTCTATCGTCCAAACACAAAGTCCTTGTTTCAATAATAACAATTATTATTAACCAAAATACTCTGGCCACAGACTTTGATTTTGAGTTGACTTCAGTTGGCCATGATACTAACCTCGTATAACTTAGGAGAGGAATTCTCTATTCAATAGTGTTTCACTTCTAGTGCTTTCACTCGACTCAACTATAGTCATTCGATGGATGTCGTGCCATGATTTAATAACAATCAAAGTGGAGTTTCCACATTAAAGCTTGATAGTATTCTCAAGTCGAGAGAATTATGTAATATTGTCACTTTGGTATTTTTTTGTTTGACTTTAGTTATATTAACCAACAAAAAACTATCGAGTAAGTCGTCGCATAGTTATCCAGTAACTATTAGTACATAATCCCTTGGTATCCTTGGTAGCCATGAGTAATCCACTATCCAACTTTTTGGAGAGCGTTATATACTTTAGTCTCAACGGATCTATTAATATCCAATCTCGATATATCTTGACTAAAAATATTTAAATCGATATGTTTATTAAATTGTGATAAATCGCTCATGATTACAATACATTGTAATTACTATCACAAAAGACAACACTTATGGATTTTTTATGAAATATACTTTAATTAATTAATATAACAATTATGTCATGTATATAATAGAAAGATAAAAGCCTTTATTCCAAATAATATTTTATTATAGAGTTGATAATTTATAATAAATTATAGAATTACCCCTAGGTAATACCTCTAACTCTATCAAAAATAAAACCTTTTACTTCAAATGAGATTTTATTATAGAGTTAATAATTTACATAAATTATACAGTTGTCGTTGGGGCATACTCCTAACTGTATCAGCAAATGGTTTGCATAAGGACAAAACAAGCCATATTGAAGATATGGGATCCAAGTTGTAACACCTTGAAAATTAAAGTGGAAATTTAATAAAAGAATAAAATTTAAATGTAACAAGGGCAAAAACAGACTTTTTACAAACGTTAAATTTGGCAACGAAACTTGTCCATTACGTTCGTAGAAAAACTGGGTATGGCCTGAACCTCAGCCAATGGTCCAAGTTATAAATTAAATTAGTATATATACTACATGTGTGTATATATATATATATGGATGCTAGTGATTGTAGGGAAGTTAGTTCCCTATATGGGCAGTTCTATGACGTTGTGGGACTGGGTTAATGCTACTTCTCCAGTAGGGTTGATGTTCGACTGGGGCGATTCTATCGCAAATTGCACTTTTAGGAGGTTCTACGATGGACCTACAACACAAATGATGATGACCAATAGAGTGTGTGGCCTGGCACTAATGAGTGTTTCTTGGTATTCATAGTAACTCGACATGATGCTATGTCATTGATGGATCCAAGCATGGTGGAATAAGAGACATTATGTTAACCTTGAGGGGTGGACACGATTGCAACAATGATGATACACTTTGGTGAGTCGGCATTGCGGGCTCCACTTCAATGCGTAATTAGGATACATGTAGTCGTAGTTGTGGGAATCTTAGTCCCATAGTGGAAATTGTAGGGAAACCTACGTTAGAAATTATATGTAGTCATAGTTATGGGAAACTTAGTCCCATGGTGAAAGTGTAGGATAATCCTATGTTGGAATAGTTCTAGTAGCTACTAGCCGATCATTAATTGCCTTGAGGTTCAATTAGTTGTTCAACCCTGAGTATGAGCTTTCATAAGTTGCCAATGTAGGTGTGTGCAAGAATATATCCCTTGGATAAGTAAGATAAGTAATTTACGGACACTTGTAGGACATCCAAGGTCACATAGTATTAATAAAGTCAATTTTATGTGACCACCATACATTAACGATATAACTCATTCACTAAATTTTGTCTGTTCCATCCATTTCTTTTTTTCCCCCATCATAGGAGGACAAGGTAGAAGGTGATAGGCCCAGAGGTGAGTACGTGGAGAGACGAGCTTGGCATTGGAGTTGCATACTATCTTTTATTACTCTCCATGTACCATTTATCGTATTTAGTATTTTATCAGACTATTTGGTGTAATTCTGTATATTATGGAATTGACTACATATTGCTTTGAGACTGTAGATTTTTTTGGATATTTTCTATGATGACTATTTTCTATATTTATATTTTTCTGCCTTTTGTTGTGAGATATAAAAGTGTAGAATGTCTTAGATTTTATCCTTATATCTTTAGTCTATGTAATGCTAATTAACTGATAGTTCGTACTCCTTGGCACCGACACGAGTCCGAAAATCATACCTGGCTTTGGACCGGTGTCGGTAGGTGCCGGTTGTCACATGTGTTATCAGAACCTAGGTTTGAAATTCCTTGGGAATTAGGTGTGTATTGGGAGAGCGTACTTGAAACGTAAAAAATGGTTTTCAAAATAGGTTTTCAAAGTGTGTGTGTGTGTCTGTGTACATATATATATATATATATATAATTTTCAAATGTTATATATATATAAATATAATACATAAAATATTTCCCTTATTTATGCCAATACTATATGTGGAAAAGTTGCTAATATATTTGTAAAATCACAGATAGAAAGAAGGGCGATCTTGCTAGTAGCGGATTACATGATGCGGCTGAGATTCCGGCTGTAAACATCCAGATTTGGTTTCGTCGGTATCTTCAAGCAAGAGAACAGGTCGAGTTTAATCTTAACAGAGGATCCACGGAGCGAGCACAAGGTGTCATTCCTGCCCACTCACCTATCATTGATTTTGCTAAGCTATGCAATGAATTTGCGAGCCTAGGTAGGAAGATGTATGTGGGGGCTGAGTTATAAGTAGATTTAAGGACATGGATCCGGACTTGTAAGAGCATTTTTTGATTGATGGGTCTTAGAGATGACGTTAGGAGATAGCTTGCCACTTAACATTTACAAAGGGAGGCTCTGAATTGGTGGCATGTGGGATGAAGTTTCTATCCAAGGTGGAAGAGGGAGTACTGTTGGAGAAGTTCATACATTTACAACAAGGGGGATGTCGGTGAAGGAGTATGTTAATCAGTTCAATGAGTTGGCTAGGTTTGGAATGGACTTATCAATACCCCTTATGAGATGGATCTTAAGTTTGCGAAGGGACCGAATCAATCTCTTCAGGATTTGGCCCATAGTCATATTTCCATGGATGCGACTTTCGAGGGATTGGTGGAGATGACTTTGCTGAATGTCGTTTCCAAGAAGGAAGTGTAGGGTGAGCTTAAGAAAACAGAAGGGAAGACACCTTAGCTGAATAAGCACAAGGGTGGAATGGTACCCGGGGGAAAGATTAAGAAGTAAGAGCTGCAGTGCAGGGTGTGCGGAAAGAAGAGACATTTTGTGAGGGAATGCAAGACAGACAATTCGAAGATTAAGCGTTACAACTGCAATCGATTCGGACAAATAAGGCGGGAGTGTCCAACACCTCAAAAAATATCTACAAAAGTGGTTTCAACTTATGCACTGGACGTTGTTCCTAGCTCAAGTGCACCTCTAGTTGCGGACAATGGAAAGAAGGTCATAATTGAAGGTGTGTTAACTCTATCTAATTTACCAGTTTGTACCTTGTTTGACACAGGGGCATCACACTCTTTTATCTCGAGTAGACTTATGGCTGAGTTATGCTTAGTGCTAGCATAGTTACAGACCCTGTGATTGTATAAAAATACTGTAGGATGATCGACTTATTTATCTATGATATATAGGGCTTTGAAATTATTTATTTTAGGGGTTAAGTTTGATTGTGATGCTTTTGTCTTAGGATTTTCTAAGTCTGGGTTAATTTTGGGCATAGATTGGATGACGTATGGGGCGATCCTAAATAGTGATAGGAAGGTTGTTAAGTTGGGTACTTATAATGGACGCAGTCTAGAGGTTTATTGTGATCCCAAAGGTTCAGTTATATTAAGCTACCTAATTCATTAGACCTATCACATGATGAGTTAGATTTAGTGCCTGTAGTTAGAGACTATCCAGACGTCTTTTTCGAGGTCACCAATCATCCACTCTAGAGAGAGATCGAGTTTTGGATTTATCTTGGGGAGAACGCCATACCCATTGCCTTACCTTTGAGGCATATGGATTCTAAAGAGAGATGCAAACTGAATAAAAAAGTAAATGAGCTATTGGAGAAGAACTTCATTAGGAGGAGTATTTCTAAGTAAGGAGCACCGGTCATCTTTGCCACTAAGGCGGATGGTTCTCTGAGGCTTTGCATCGATTATCGGGAGCTGAATAAGCTGACAAAGAAGAATCGTTACCCATTTCCCCCCATAAACGATCTCTTTGACCAGTTAGTTGGAGCGAAGGTGTTCTCTCAGCTTAATTTGGCTTCTGGATTCAGTCAGTTGCATGTGGTTGAGGATAGCATTCAAAATGCTTCTTTTCATGCACCCGACTGATATTATGAATGGTTAGTCATGCCCTTTGGACTAACCAATGCACATGCCTACTTTGTTGATTTGATGAATCGAGTATTTAGAGGGTTGCTTAATAAGTTCATGGTGGTATTTATGGATGACATTATAATCTATTCGAAAAGCAAGGAGGAGCACAGGTTACATTTAGGAGAAGTGCTCAGTACACTCCATGAGCATAAGTTGAAGGTGAAGTTTTCCAGATGTCACTTTTGGTGCAAGTAGGTATGCTTTTTAGGACATGTTGTCTCTAAAAGTAGGCTGGCGATCAATCATAGTAAATTTGTTACAGCACATGACTGGCATGTTCTAAGGAATGTCATGGAAGTGAGGATTTTTCTTGGTTTGACGGGCTATATAGGAAGTTCATTAAGGACTTTGCTAAGATCTCTACCCCTCTAACCCACCTACCAAGAAGAATTTGGTTTTCTTATGGGACACTTAGTGTGAGGATGCTTTTATTAAGCCGAAGGAGGCATTGACTAGTACGCCTGTTCTAGTATTACCCGTTGGTACGAAGGCATTCATAGTATATACCGATGCTTGCGACACGACATTAGGCGCGGTTTTGATGCAGGAAGGGAGCATGGTGAGTTATTCTAGTCGATAGTTGAAGGTCCATGAGAGAAACTATCATGCCCATGATCTTGAGTTGGCGACCATTGTTTTTGCACTCAAGTAATGGAGACACTATCTTTTAGGAGAGCAGTTTGAGCTGTATACAGATCATAAGTCTCTGAAATATTTATTCTCCAAAAAGGATCTGAACCTAAAGCGGCAAAGGCGGATGGAGTTTTTTGGCATCATATGATTTCGATATCTCATATACCTCAGCTAAGGGTAATGTTGTAGCCGATACCTTAAGTAGGAAGCATGCAGTGTTGAGTCCTATGTTCTTAGAGTGGAAGCACTTAAAGTTCATCTCTATGTTCGATTTTTGACCATCGTCAAATATCACTCAGGAATTGTTAGCAGCTTTGGATGTGCAGCCTATGCTCATGGACTGCATTGGGTCAAATCAGAAGCAAGACAAGTATTTAGTGGATATTTTTGACAATCTTGGTAGAGGAGAGTAGTCGAGTCATTTGAGATGCTATACCACTGACTCGAAAGGGTGGTTATGGAGAGATGGTAGATTATGTGTTCCTCTCTTATGGAGTTGATAAACATGGTGCTAGCTAAGTCTCATCATTCTAGGATGACCATTCAGCTCGATGGAGACATATGTACCATGATATGAAGAGAGTCTTTTACTGGCCGGGTATGAAGAAGCATGTGGCAGAGTATGTGGCCTGATGAATGACTTTCCAGAGTTTAAAAGTAGAGATGAAGAAGCAGGAGGATTATTACAGCTGTCGGATACTCCGTAGTGGAAGTGGGAGTGTTTCTATAGCTTTCGTCGATAAATTATCTAGGAGTAGGAGAGGGAATGAGAATATTTGGGGTTATCATCGATCAAATAACCAAATGCGCTCATTTCACTCCGGTTAGTGGTGCAAGGACTACTGCATCTTTGGAAACCTTATATGTGAGGGAGATCTTTAGGTTACATAGAGTTCCTTCTAGCATTATTACCGATCGAGATCCATTTCTCACCAACGAGTTTTGGAGGAGTTGTGACGCCCCACCTCTATACCCACGCTAACCAAGAACACTACGATGTAGTGCTGTCAATTAGCACGGAGAATAAGGCTGTTGAGGAGCGACCATCCATGTAACTTCTTTGTGCGAGCACCGATATGTCAGATAGAATAGAATGCATATCTTTAAGGAGGAAATCCGACATACCGACACAAACACAAAGCTATCACACGGTGGCTATATATATATATAATCTTCGGAAACAAATATAGAAATAAACGTAACATAAATCAGTCACAGACAATTCATATCACAGAGGCGGAAATAGATATGAATAAATATACATCACATGAAAGTGTACATCAGAGTAGTGGTCAAATAAGATCCACAATAACACAAAAGAATAGGTACAAGTGCAAGATAATAGAATATGTATACATCAAGGTGTCCAATCTCAAATGTATACAAACAAAAAAATACTAAACTAGAGTAGTTAGCCAAAAGTCGGATGATGGCTCCAGATAGGAAGTCATGAGGAAGCACCTGTAAAATCTCAGTCTGACCCGAGTATTATTTATAAGAAAATAATAAACGGATCAGTCTAACTATAAATATCAGATGATATGGTATAAAGTAAATGGCATGACATGAACATGAAATAACTATTACGACATACTACTATAAGTATGTAAATGATAATCAACAAAAGATTAATCAATATCACAAGAATCTTCTCAAAGATAAGGTGGGGTATCATACCCTAAACTTGTATTCATAACAAGTCAATAACACATGAATTCACCAATGCACAAAAACTGATATCATATCAATGAAAATCATGAAAATTGGTGAAGCACAAAATTCCAGAAATCATCATCAGAAATCCAGAAAACACATAAAAAGGGGGGAAGGCCTAACACATGAATGGGAGCATTAAAACTCACCTACGCGTAAACACATGACGAGAAGCTATCTCATGGAAGCTATCCATTAAATTTTTTACACAGGAATGGCCCGAAGACCGTAGGGTGCTACCCTAGAAATGTGATGCCGAAACATCACATGATCGGGGTATAGTCTCCCACGTAGACAAAGAGACATCGCTCAATCGCTAGTCTAAATCACAAAAATGATCGTCATGATCATAAGGAAGTGTCAATCACACCAAGCTAGTAAATATATGAGTTTAGCTTCATGTCCCATAACCACTTGCTTAACTTAAATATTTACGAACAAGCTGTGAATCTTCACTAGGAAATTGTCACAAAAAGGGTTCAATCGAACAAGTCCAAGAGCTAACCGACGAAGTGAACGCAAGCGTTTCATACCACCCGTTTTACTAAGTCGTTTAAGTCGATTTCTCATTCGAGTGAAGTAAAGGCTTGTATATACTAGTAGATTGAAAAATCGGTTTGAGAAAACGAACTTTTGATATTTAAAATAGTGTTGAAATCGCTTTGATGAAAGAGTTTTGATATTTACTATTAGTATTGAAACCTTTATATTTTTAAAGTGACAAGTCATAAAACGTATCACAAAAATTCACATTCGGAGACGTGAATAAAATCCAAGGAAATCAGCTCAAAATGCATCAAAATGGAAGTTCTGATGAATGCTTTTCATATAAGATTGCCTACGCAGAGTAATACGGGGTTCGACTTAGTGAAGACAAGCGACCTAAGTTTAAAAAGGCGGGCGACTTAACAAAGTGGCCGATAATAAATGATAACAACAAAAAGGGAATCAACCCGATTTGATTAGAGTTGGATATTCAAGCTAAAAAAACAACTAGGCAAAACACAGCAGATTCAGACGTCTGAGATCAAGAATTCAGACGTCTGAATCTGGAAAATAAACTATTTTCCAGAACAGAATTCAGACGTCTGAATCCTAGATTTCAGACGTCTGAAATAGGCACTTTTTAGCCTACTTCTTTTCTGGTTCAAAACGAACCAATTCAGACGTCTGGAATTTTGATTCAGACGTCTGAATGCTGGGAGAAGAAAATTTCCAGCATTCCATTCAGACGTCTGAATCTTACGTTCAGACGGCTGAAACTGTTATTCAGGGCATTCCCTGAACCTAGGCCAAAAAAATGGCCAAACGACATCGATAACGATCGGTCGAGCAACAACGACTAAGGAATTGCACAAGGATAAGTGTTAGGAATTCATACCTAACAATCGAAGATAATTATTGACTTAGATGTGAGATAAAAATCTCACCTTTTCACAAAATCAATGAAGAAGAAGCTATAGAGCAATGGCAAGAACAATCTCTTCAATTCCAACCCAACAAGCTTGAAACTAAGCTTAAAAGAGAATCATTTTCAAAATTAGGTTTAGGAAATTTCTGAAATTGAATGGAGAAGGAGTTGGAGAAGATGAAGGGAAGGCTTACCAAAGCTTCTTCTTGAATTTGGAGGTAGGAGCTTGAATTTGCAATGGAACAAGGGCTTAGGAATTTCCATTTCCAATCTTTTCCCCCATTATTCTCTTGAGCTTAAGAGAGTTAGGAAATGAGGAATGAATGAAGAGAAGAAGAGAGGGGTTGGGTTGATATAACCAGAATTGGGCAAATGGGCTAAACCAAACACAAAGTCCAAAGTGAAAAAGTAGCGAAATTCGACTTACTCCAAACATATCAAAGATTATACTCAAAAAGATCGCAAACGGCATTTTGGACTCAATGGGGGTGGTCTCGAGTCCCAATTCGACTGTTTGCAAAAAGTAGCTTTTCGGACAAAAATCCGACGAACGATGTTATATTTAAATAAAATATTTAAATATAAAATCGACAAATATGCGGGTTGTTACAGGAGTATACAGGAGGCTTTGGGCACAGAGTTGAGTTTGAGTACCACATATTACCCATAGATGGATGGACAGACGGAGAGGGTGAACCGAATGTTGGAGGACTTGCTTCGGGTGTATATCTTGAATTTTGGAGGCTCTTAGGAGGATCACTTGCCATTGATGGAGTTTACCTATAATAACAACTATCAAGCGAGTACTGGGATAGCACCATTCGAGGCGTTATACGAGAGGCCTTGTAGATCACCATCTTGTTGGTGGGACACTATAAATAGGATTATTCTTGGACTGGATATGTTGAAGGAGACATTAAAAAAAGGTAGACTTGATTTGTAGGAGGATGAAAACTACACAGGAAAGGGAGAAGTCTTTCGCTGACAAGATATGCATAGAATTGGAGTTCGTAGTCGATGGCATGGTTTTTGTGAAGGTCTCACCGCTTAGGCACATTAGTAGATTTAGTATTCAGGAAAGCTAGCATCGTGGATTGTAGGGTCTTTTCCGATCATTGGTAGTGTTTGGAAGTTAGCTTACAGGGTGAAGCTTATTGAGAAGTTAGCGAGAGTACATGACATTTTCCATGTGTCACACTTGCGGAAGTGTTTACATGATACATCCATAGTGGTCGAGCCGAGTTAGCTAAAGGTGGTGGAGGTAGAGAGGGAGTTACTTGTGTTTGATGTGATTTTTTGTTTGATGATAACAAACATATATCAATATATCAATGTGTTTGCAGATTGTACTATACACATATAGGAATAAATATTCATATTGAATAATAATACTATTGCACAGAATTTATATAATTCAATCAGTATTTTTATTCAAAATAATATTTTATTTCAACACTTAAACAATACAAAGTTTTTAGCTCTCTCTATATACATACACCGTTTTCATACATTTCACATTCCTTTTTCACTACAACACTCAACACTCAGTTTTTTACTCTGTCTTCACATCTGCATCTATCTGCATTGTCCAGCTCCAGTTCTTGTCCTGTCTTCTGTGTACCTGTATAATTAGCAACTACAGCAGTAATCTAAAAATAAACAAATTTGAATTTGCAAAAATATAAATTTGTTTTTATTGGTGCCTCAGATATATGGGTTATTGTCATCATTTTTTTATGTGTAATATCTGTGCATATCAGTATTCTTATCAGGGACAGGTAATTATGAGTGGCTGCAATACACATGTGTACATTTATACACGTGTGCACTGCCTCGCCAACTCGTGTGCACAGTCGAGCCAAAAGACAAGCTGGATACCACACAAATGCAATACCAACACCAACAATGAAACAAGTAATGTACACATGAATGCTACAGTCTCAAGTCCAACCAGACCAAATTGAAACAGAAATTTGAAAATGCACAAGTAACTCAAGTCTGCAACTCAAGACCAGTTCAGGTATGAAGAATAGCAACTGCAACAATACAAATGAGGATGAACTCAAATGCATACAACAACTAAAAGTGCAAAAGTGATGATCATCATGCATGGATAGTGCAATGTAACTGAATACAAGTCAGAAGCTACACAATGATGAACCAGACAAGACCTGGCAACAATGATGAATCAACAAATGCTCTAGACAAATTCAAACAGCAAAATACATGTGATCAAGCAAATTCGAGTCAAGTCCAGGCATATGTAATCAAGTGCACATATGAAGTGGTACACCAGACATGATACAAATACAACATGATACTGCATTATACAAAGGACAACCAATAAAAGACATCAAGCAAATGGAGACAAGACTCAAGTGCAGTGCAACTCAATGCTACAAAAGGAACTAGACTTCAAGTCTGACATGAACCAAGTGCAACTGGAAACCCGAAACTGCAAATACCAAAGTCGAGACAAGAAGGCAACACAAACCAAACATGAGTACACATGTGTAGACACACAAGAAGAATCAAGCAAATGGAAGCAAAACTCAAATCAATACAAAGGCCAAAATCAGTGAACTACAATGGTCGACCAGGCAGCAAACAAGAATCAAGTGGAGTTGAAACAATGTCCAAAATACAACATATGTATAACATGTAATGACCAGTGAAACAGAGGCTCGAATGAGCAACTACACCAAAATCAACAAACATGAATAAACAGAGCTGATATCATATATATATGGTGATGACACAAATATACACATATAAACAGTTCAAAGTCGAAGTAGTCAAGGCAACAGATTTATACGAATTAACCAAGTCATAAATATAACAAGTTCGAATCAAAAATGCCAGCAAAGTCGTGAGTCGAACAAGTCAAAGCAAGAAATTCACGGAGCAACAAAGTCAGAGACGTGGTGAACGATACCGTGGTGGCCAAGTAGTTTGACCAAGAAAAGAATCATCACGTAATGAATACCGTGATTATCACGAAATAGAAAAACGAAATATACGCATATGAAATAGTCAGAAATCATCAGCATCATTGAAGAAAAATCAAGCGGCCGAGCAAAATTTGTTGACAAATTCAAACAAAGTTATACGACGAAAATCAAGGATATCGTATCCTATATAAAGCCCCAATCATCACTGGCATTTATTCATCGAATTCAAGTATTCAATCCAGAAAACTAAAGGCATAAATTACATACCGAAGTCAGGAGTCGAATTCGATCATCGAGGAGCAACCGAAGCCAAGCTACGAAGAGACGTCGATCGACAGAGCAAACAACGTGGAATCATCATTCGATCGAGAAATTAAAAGTCGGCATCTTTGAATATCCACGAAAGCCCTAATTTTGGAAGCAGAAAGCCGAAGCCCTAATTTCAAAAAGAAGAACGAGCCACCATTATCTCAAACAAAGAAGGAATCGGGGCTGACATCAGATAAAAGAAAAAGGGCCGCATTTTCTTTTTTAATAATAATTGGGCCGGTTTTATTTATTGTGTTATTAAGGCTTTGGTATATTTTTAAATTAGGGTTGTTGAGTTGTTTTTAATTTGTTTTTTAAATTTGAATTTTTCGAATCAAATCTTGGTAAATCACCACCTAGGATTTTGGTTGTGTCAGATTGTCTAGTTAGGATTAGTTCAGTAAGCAGGGTTTGCGAGTTTGCAAAACTCTATAGGCGGTAGCAGGGTTTGCGAGTCTGTTAGAGTGTTTGTAAGCGGGAGACTGTTTAATTCTAATAGAAATCTGGGAATGTAGCAGTAGGCAGGGGTTGCCGAAGCTGGGTAAATTTTGTGTGTGATTTACTTTTCAGCATATTTACTTTTATGCAGTTTGTTTAAATTCGAGAAAATTTGCTATAACCCTATTCACCCCCCCCCCCCTCTAGGGTTAATCTAGATCCTACAAGTGGTATTGGAGCCTGGTATTTTTCTTTAACTCTAGAGTCATGAATCCACCAAAGAATGCTTTTTCTGAGGGGCAATCTATTGCTAGGCCACCCATGTTTAATGGGAATGATTATGCTTATTGGAAAGTTAGGGTGGGTATTTATCTTAGTTCTGTTGATTATGATGTTTGTGATATTATTGAAACTGGCTATAAATCTCCCACTATAACTGTTGGTGATACTGAGATTCCTAAACCTAAGGATAGGTGGGACGCTAACGATAAGAAATTTAAAACTACAAATGCTAAAGCCATGAATGCTTTGATTTGTGCTCTTGATAAGAATGAATTTAATAGAATTTCTCATTGTAAAACTGCGCATGAAATTTGGCATACCTTGGAGGTGACACATGAAGGAACTTCTCAAGTCAAGGAGTCTCGTCTAGCCCTATTCAGCAATGAATACGAGAACTTTGTGATGGACAAAGGAGAGAGCATAAAGGACATGTTTGGACACTTTTCAACTTTGGTGTACAATGCTAGAGCACTTGGGAAGGTATTCACTGAGGTAGAGCTTGTGAGGAAGGTGCTACGAGTCTTACCGATGAACTTTGAGGCGAAAGTCACGGAAATACAAGAATCGAACGATCTGAGTAAACTAAGCATGGAGGAGTTGATCGGCAACTTGATGACATATGAGCTTGAGCTAAAAACAAAGGAGGAACGCAACAACTCCGAATCAAAGAAAAAGACGATTGCCTTAAAGAGCAAAGAAGAAAGCGATGAAGAAGAAGAAGATCCAATTGAAGAGCTTGCAATGGCTGTCAATAATCTTAGAAAATGGTCAAGATTCGGGCCACGCAAAAAGAAAACAAGTGGTAATAGGTCAAAAGATTCTGACAATTCCGATAATGAGTTGACTTGTTATAACTGCAAGAAGCCTGGCCACTTCAAACAAAAATGTCCACTTCTCAAAAACAACAAAGGAAAGAAAAAGAAGAAGAAGGCCTTTGCAGCGACTTGGGATGATGAAGAAGGAGAGGAAGTTTCGAATAATAGCTCAGAAGAGGCTAATTTGTGTCTTATGGCAAAATCAGATTCAGAAGCAAGCTCAGAGGAATCTAGTGAGGTAAGTGACTATTCTTATAAAGAACTTGTTTTGATGTGTTATGATCTTACTAAAACAATTGATACTCTTGAATCTAAAATTGAAAAACTGAAATCTGATAGGAGAGAACTTGTCCATGAAAATACTAGGTTAGAAACTGAACTTGAAAATATTCAAAACCTAGACTGTAAAAAATGTAAAATTTTAGATTCAGAATTATCAAAACTTAAGAATAGCTTTGAGAATCTTGAAAAAGAAAACTTGAGTCTTAAGGAAACCATTGACACTAGGAAAAAGGATTTTATAAATAGATGCACATCACTTGTGACTGAAAACACAACACTAAAAACCAAAGTCCAAAATCTTGAGAAAACTCTGAATAACTTTTCAAGAGGAGAAAAATCATTCAACATGTTATTGGGAAATCAACTTTTTGCTAACAACAGAAAAGGACTAGGTTTTGGGAAAACACAAGTTGATGATAATGCAAAAGGTAAGAGTGCCTTTGCTAGATGTGTAAAATGTGGAATAATTGGACATCGTGCTGAAAATTGTAGTCATAGGAACAAGAACACAAAATTTATACAAGTTTGGGTTCCTAAGAATTCTACAAACAAATTTCATGTCTATTGGAACAAGAATGAAAGGACAAAACAAGTTTGGGTTCCAAAGGGATTGTTTATTCACAATGCTTCAGTTACTAATATCATTGGACCTAAGAGTTTCTCTAGGTCATCCTCCTCTCTCTCTATGTAGGTTTGTTGGCGGGCTAAGGAGCAATAAGAATGGTTTCTAGATTCAGGTTGTTCTAGACATATGACAGGTGACAAATCAAAGTTCCTTAGCCTAGAGAATTTTAAAGGTGGAAATGTGATCATGGGAGACAATAGCAAGTGTAAGATTATTGGTAAAGGTGAAGTAGGTAATCAACTTGGAAAATTCGAATCAAAGGCTGATGAGGGAATTTTCATGGGTTATTCAACAAGGAGCAAGGCTTACAGGATATACAACAAACGAACAAAAACAATTGTTGAATCAATCAATGTGAAATTCGATGAATCTGATCTAGAAAGGACAACTGAAAAGACGGTTGACGATGGGATAGAGCATGAAGGCATTGAAGAAGGGACATCTAGTGAGAAAGCTGAAAGTAGGACTGTTGATGCTGATAGATTGAAGTTCAAATCCAATCATCCTCCTGAATTGGTTATAGGTGATCCTACAGAAGGTATACACACTCGCTCTTCATTTGATAAAAATTTGTGTGCGTTTTTGTTGTCACGGTGGTTTTATTTCTGAGATTGAACCTGATTCTGTTGAAATGGCTCTTAATGATGAAAGTTGGGTTTTAGCAATGCAAGATGAACTTAATCAATTTGAGAGAAATAAAGTTTGGAAATTAGTTCCTAGGCCTAATGACTATCCAATTGTTGGAACTAAATGGGTGTTCAAAAACAAACTTGATGAATCAGGAAATGTAATTAGAAACAAAGCTAGGTTGGTCGCAAAAGGATATAACCAAATAGAAGGCATAGATTTTTATGAAACATTTGCTCCAGTTGCTAGGTTAGAAGCCATTAGGATTTTGCTAAGTTTTGCATGTTATAAGGGTTTCAAACTTAAACAAATGGATGTAAAAAGTGCCTATCTAAATGGTGATTTGAAAGAAGAAGTTTTTGTTGAACAACCCCCCGGTTTTGAAAATCATGATTTTTCCAAATCATGTGTATAAACTAGAAAAAGCATTATATGGTCTTAAGCAAGCTCCTAGAGCTTGGTATGACTGCCTTTGTACATATCTTTTGGAAAATGGTTTTAAAAAGGGGAGTGCTGACACGACACTGTTTCTATTACATAAAGAAAGTGATTTTTTGATTGTTCAGATTTATGTGGATGATATCATTTATGGTGCTACTAATGAACTCTTGTGCGAGAAATTTGAACAAGTCATGCAGGCTAAATTCGAGATGAGCTTGGTTGGAGAATTGAAATTTTTCCTTGGATTTCAAATCAAGTAAAGCAGTGATGGTATTTTCATTTCACAATCCAAGTATGTGTTGGAACTGTTGAAGAAATTTAGAGTTGAGAACTCCAAACCATTGAGAACTCCTATGAGCCCATCAACAAAGTTGGACAAAGATGAGAAAGGAGTTGCTGTTGATCAGAAGAAATATCGAGGGATAATTGGTTCACTTCTCTATCTTACTGCTTCTAGACCTGATATTATGTTTTCTGTGTGTTTGTGTGCACGTTTTCAATCTAATCCTAAAGAATCACATTTAAAAGCCACTAAACGAATTTTGAGATATCTTTCACACCCACACAAATTTGGACTATGGTACCCTTCTTGTGAAAGTTTTGATTTAGTTGGTTATTCTGATGCCGATTATGTTGGTTCATTAGTTGACAGGAAGAGTACTAGTGGGACATGTTTCATGCTAGGACATTCATTAGTTTCATGGTCTAGTCGAAAACAAAATTGTGTTGCATTATCCACCACTGAAGCAGAATATATTGCTTTAGGAAGTTGTTGTGCTCAAATTTTATGGATGATGCAAACTCTTTCTAATTTTGGCTTAGTTTATAAACAAGTTGCATTAAAATGTGATAGTAAAAGTGCAATAGACTTGTCAAATAATCATGTTCATCATTCACGCACAAAACACATTGATGTGAGACACCACTTTCTTAGAGATCACATTGCTAAGGAAGACATTTGCATTGAATATATTTCAACTGAGATTCAACTTGCTGATATTTTCACAAAACCCCTCCCCGAAGACAGATTTTCCAGATTACGTTTGGATTTGGGGATTATAGAAATTGACTAATCATTTTCCATTTTTTGGTTGAAATATTCTTAGATATTTATTTTCAACTTCAATTTCTAGAATTCAAACCAGTTTTGGATATTATTCAAAGATTGATTCAAATATGGTATTCAGTAGTGGAAATATGTTTTGTTTTATTTCTTTTCAAAATAAAAAAAAATAAAAATAATAATATTTCATAATATAATTAACTTGGTAACTTATTCCACGATCATTTCTATTTCTACCATCTTTCTACCATTCATAATGGTTTTGAAAAATGAGAAGAGTGATTTCTTTTAAAATTTTAAAAAAAAAATTTCATGCCTCCATTCTCATTTAAAAGTCCTTATGGTTATGCATGGATGGAGCATGTGAGTGAATTATTTTATCATTATTCCATTCTTATTTAAAAGTCCTTATGGTTATGCATGGATGGAGTATGATAGCTAAGTATTTTCCGGATGCTTAGACAAATAAGTAACTGCTAATCCCATTTAAAAGTCCTTATGGTTATGCGTGGTTAGTAAGTGCTTATTTTTGTGCTTAAATGTCAAATTATTTTTAAAATTTCTCTCTTCTCATTATATAAAAACCGAATCATCGATCCATTCTCTACAATGTGGAAATTGTTATCTCGTTATGATATATTATGATTTTTCTTTGTTTTGCATTTATTTTTACTTTAAAAAAAATAAAAAAATAAAAAAAATAAATCTTTTTTTCTTCTTCCACTACTGTTTCATTAGTTTTATCAGTCTTTTGATGATAACAAAAGGGGGAGAAGAACAAGATTTTGATAAGAAAGTAAATATTTTTGGAATACTTCAACAAATTTGTTAAATGTTGTTAGTTAATTTTCTTTAGTTCTTTTATTCTTCTGTAATTTTCTAAATCTTCTGAATAGGGAGTGGTCTCAGTTGTAGGGGGAGCATTCATATAAGGGGAGCTAAATATTTCATGCTCAAACACATTTATCAGAATTTCAAAATCTTTAATATATATGTTTGTCATCATCAAAAGGGGGAGATTGTTTGATGTGATTTTTTGTTTGATGATAACAAACATATATCAATATATCAATGTGTTTGCAGATTGTACTATACATATATAGGAATAAATATTCATATTGAATAATAATACTATTGCATAGAATTTATATAATTCAATCAGTATTTTTATTCAAAATAATATTTTATTTCAACACTTAAACAATACAAAGTTTTTAGCTCTCTCTATATACAAACACCGTTTTCATACATTTCACATTCCTTTTTCACTACAACACTCAACACTCAGTTTTTTACTCTGTCTTCACATCTGCATCTATCTGCATTGTCCAGCTCCAGTTCTTGTCCTGTCTTCTGTGTACCTGTATAATTAGCAACTACAGCAGTAATATGAAAATAAACAAATTTGAATTTGCAAAAATATAAATTTGTTTTTATTGGTGCCTCAGATATATGGGTTATTGTCATCATTTTTTTGTGTGTAATATCTGTGCATATCAGTATTCTTATCAGAGACAGGTAATTATGAGTGGCTGCAATACACACGTGTACATTTATACACGTGTGCACTGCCTCGCCAACTCGTGTGCACAGTCGAGCCAAAAGACAAGCTGGATACCACACAAATGCAATACCAACACCAACAATGAAACAAGTAATGTACACATGAATGCTACAGTCTCAAGTCCAACCAGACCAAATTGAAACAGAAATTTGAAAATGCACAAGTAACTCAAGTCTGCAACTCAAGACCAGTTCAGGTATGAAGAATAGCAACTGCAACAATACAAATGAGGATGAACTCAAATGCATACAACAACTCAAAGTGCAAAAGTGATGATCATCATGCATGGACAGTGCAATGTAACTGAATACAAGTCAGAAGCTACACAATGATGAACCCGACAAGACCTGGCAACAATGATGAATCAACAAATGCTCTAGACAAATTCAAACAGCAAAATACATGTGATCAAGCAAATTCGAGTCAAGTCCAGGCATATGTAATCAAGTGCACATATGAAGTGGTACACCAGACATGATACAAATACAACATGATACTGCATTATACAAAGGACAACCAATCAAAGACATCAAGCAAATGGAGACAAGACTCAAGTGCAGTGCAACTCAATGCTACAAAAGGAACTAGACTTCAAGTCTGACATGAACCAAGTGCAACTGGAAACCCGAAACTGCAAATACCAAAGTCGAGACAAGAAGGCAACACAAACCAAACATGAGTACACATGTGCAGACACACAAGAAGAATCAAGCAAATGGAAGCAAAACTCAAATCAATACAAAGGCCAAAATCAGTGAACTACAATGGTCGACCAGGCAGCAAACAAGAATCAAGTGGAGTTGAAACAATGTCCAAAATACAACATATGTATAACATGTAATGACCAGTGAAACAGAGGCTCGAATGAGCAACTACACCAAAATCAACAAACATGAATAAACAGAGCTGATATCATATATATATATGGTGATGACACAAATATACACATATAAACAGTTCAAAGTCGAAGTCGTCAAGGCAATAGATTTATACGAATTAACCAAGTCATAAATATAACAAGTTCGAATCAAAAATGCCAGCAAAGTCGTGAGTCGAACAAGTCAAAGCAAGAAATTCACAGAGCAACAAAGTCAGAGACGTGGTGAACGATACCGTGGTGGCCAAGTAGTTTGACCAAGAAAAGAATCATCACGTAATGAATACCATGATTATCACGAAATAGAAAAACGAAATATACGCATATGAAATAGTAAGAAATCATCAGCATCATTGAAGAAAAATCAAGCGGCCAAGCAAAATTTTTTGACAAATTCAAACAAAGTTATACGACGAAAATCAAGGATATCGTATCCTATATAAAGCCCCAATCATCACTGGAATTTATTCATCGAATTCAAGTATTCAATCCAGAAAACTAAAGGCATAAATTAAATACCGAAGTCAGGAGTCGAATTCGATCATCGAGGAGCAGCCGAAGCCAAGCTACGAAGAGACGTCGATCGACAGAGCAAACAACGTGGAATCATCATTCGATCGAGAAATTAAAAGTCGGCATCTTCAAATATCCATGAAAGCCCTAATTTTGGAAGCAGAGAGCCGAAGCCCTAATTTCAAAAAGAAGAACGAGCCACCATTATCTCAAACAAAGAAGGAATCAGGGCTGACATGAGATAAAAGAAAAAGGGCCGCAGTTTCTTTTTTAATAATAATAGTTTGGGCCAGTTTTATTTATTGTGTTATTAAGGCTTTGGTATATTTTTAAATTAGGGTGTTGAGTTGTTTTTAATTTTTTTTTAAAATTTGAATTTTTCGAATCAATCTTGGTAAATCACCACCTAGGATTTAGGTTGTGTCAGATTGTCTAGTTAGGATTAGTTCAGTAAGCAGGGTTTGCGAGTTTGCAAAACTCTATAGGCGATAGCAGGGTTTGCGAGTCTGTTAGAGTGTTTGTAAGCGGGAGACTGTTTAATTCTAATAGAAATCTAGGAATGCAGTAGTAGGCAGGGGTTGCCGAAGCTGGGTAAATTTTGTGTGTGATTTACTTTTCAGCATATTTACTTTTCTACAGTTTGTTTAAATTCGAGAAAATTTGCTATAACCCTATTCACCCCCCTCTAGGGTTAATCTAGATCCTACAACTTGATCGTTGTGCACCCACTCGTATTCTTGAGCATGGTACAAAATAATTCCACAATAAAGTCATTAGGTTTGTTAAGGTCCAATGGGGAGACGATCCAGCGAAGAGTACAAGGGAGCCCGAGGAGAGGATCCGAGCTACCCATCTAAAACACTTTTCTGGTACGTTTCCATTTTAAACAAATAAGTATATACAACTTATATGCTAGTTTCTTGGTTAGTATATCTCATAGATAGGGACAACTGGATGATAGGAATGGTTGCGAACATGTCATTAGGATATGTTTTGGATGGTTGATGTTGAGGAATAAATTATTGATTGATTTTTGCACACTTAGGAAAATAAATTATTGAGTTTGCATGCACACACACCCCATCACTTATTTTATTTCATTGGGTTATATGCATATAGCTGTTGCATATGGGTTAAATGGTTGCGCATACATGTAGAATTGCCAATATATTCACTTAGGATGTTGCATGTATTTGGATGCATGAATTAAGCATTTGCATTTCAAAAAGTCAACTGGATCAAAAGATCGCTTAATTTTTGCACTAGTATAGGTTCATCTGCATTCCATGCCTATAAATACATGTTGCATTAGAATTTGAACTGAGGACAATGCTTACCACTGATTGATCGATGAGTAGATGGTTATAGTTATTGATTGACGCATGTACGAGTTACATTTTTCCATCCTTGAATATTTCGGGGATGAAATCCTTTTATGGGGACGAGAATGTAACACCACAAAAATTTAATTGGAAATTTAATGCAAGAATTAAATTTAAATTTAATAAGGTCAAAAATGGAATTTTCACAAACATCCAAATTTAGCTACAAAACTTGCACCGTTGTGTTCATGGCAATTTTTCGGACAATTTTCACATATACTGTTTTGAAATCGAAGCTATATGAAAAATTTATTAATGTTTTAAATTTTGGAATCGAAAATAATTAAATAAGAGAACCCACTGGTCAACATATAGATTGGGATTGGTCGACCACTAGCAGTTGACCACCCCCATCCATAGCAGTCGACCATTCATAGTAAATTGATTAGGGCTTTCTTCCTAACCGTATTTGGAGATTTTTGGACATCTAGTTATGTTTTGGCCCGAGTCATCCTGGTATGTTATTATTTAGCCTGTGAAAACTAATAAGTTCATAGTGACCCTAGGAAAACTATGATTTGAGGCAGACAGTCAATTTCATGGGGCGGGTAAACTTTGGGAACGCGTAACCCTTTAATGACAGACTATTCATATATACCCATATTACATGCATATGGTCGTATCATGTTTTGTTTTAATCGTTATGGTTGCAAGTGCATGATTTATGTTAAAGTTGACATAATTTAATAAGATACTAGTGAGGGAAAAACCCGTTCCATTTTGCGACTTGGTCTCACTAGATATCTGTTTTTGGTTCGAAATGGTATATTATTATTCACACTAAACTTTTTGTCCGACCCAAAAAAAATTTCTCCTTAATCTCTCGGGTACTTATTTAAGTAGATCGGGAGTAGGGTTTTCAGTTTAGAAGAACAAGCTTCTGGAGACATGCAGGCAAGCTAATATTATGAGTTTATTTCTACTGTGTTGTTTGAAGTTTATACTTGTTTGAATGGATGTAACGACATAATCTAATAACTTTCAAGTAGTTAGATTCTGATCAACTAATGGGGCATTTTTATATATCGCTCTTGGAATATAATTGTATTTATTATATTTTCTCTGAACATGGAATCGGTAGGAATATGTAATGAATGTAAAAGTTTATTAATGAAAGGTGTGTTGAAAATTTCCTTATTCATGTGATATAATTAACTGATTTTATTTTGTCATCGGGAAATAACACTATGGATAACTGAAGCATCAATAGTGCTTATTTTCAAGCCTCAAATTGGGGGATGTTACAACTTGGTATTAGAGCATAGGTTTATGAAGAATAAAAGATTTTGAAAACATAATCCAAATAAATCAAAGAATAAGGTTGGGGTATAGGATAATGCCATAGTAACGTGCTTGTTATTTCTATATATTAGTACATATTCTATCTCTATTCTCCCCTCTCTCCTAGACCATTCTTCTGTATCTTACAAAGACTCATATGTTGATTATGAAAAAGCAAGATATGAAAGAAGAAAATGAAAGAGTGAATCTAGGTAGAGGAAGCACCACAACCAATGGAAATGTTCGGTCCAATACCAGAAGGAATCCAGGTCGACTAGTAAATGCTAATCCAAATGCAAATGCTAATGTGTATGCTAGAACCCCACCAGTAGATATGGGGACTCTGTATTAGTTTTTATGATGCAAGCTGGAGCTGGTTTGGCTGGAGGAGACACTGATAATGCGAAAGGTGCAAATCTCGAGGTACTTGCTCGTAATAATTATGCCAAATTGAGCCGTAATTATACCGATCTAGGAGGAAATCCATTTCATGGAATGGAAAGTGCTACTGAAGTTGAGAATTGGTTGTTGCACTATGAAATGATTTTTGCTGACTTTGGCTTAAATAATGAAGAGAAGAGGAGGTTGGCATCTAGACATTTGCAATGAGCTACTTTGTATTGGTGGAACAACGTGACTATAGGAATACCGACGGAAAAATTGACTTACGCTGAATTTAGGAGGAGGTTTGAGGGAAAGTTTTTGCTTGAGATAGCTAAGTCAACTTTGCTCAAGAAGTTTGCTGGATTGGAACAGGGAGAGATATCTGTACTTGAGTATGCAACTAAGTTTGATGAGTTGGCCAAATACGGATATACTACCATTGATACTATGATAAAAAGGAACGAGAAGCTCATTCGTGGTTTGAAACCAGAGCTTGCCAGGGTAACTATGCCGCATCTCAGTAATACATTCGATGTGGTGGTGGAGATGGTGTTAAAGAATGAGGAAATGCTTTCAATATTTTGAAGTAACAAGCCTGTGAGACTCAAGGTTTTCAAGACAAGAAAAGGAAGTTCTTTAATAAGAAGGGAGCTCAGAATGGCAGAGCTGCCAAGAAAGAGAAGGATAATATTGTTTGCTATAAGTGAGATAAGAAAGGGCACTTTGCTAATGAGTGTCGATCTGATAATGGAAAGAATGTTGTAGGATAGAAAAGTGTGAAGTGTTACAACTGCAACCAGAAGGGCATTACAGGAATGAATGTCCAGAACTGGCCAAGGCTGATAAAGGGAAAGTTTTTGCTCTAGAACCATCAGCTTCTGGACCGATTAAGAGAAAGGAAATTCTTTGATGGGAGGTATACTTTTGATTCATGGCATACGTGTTAAAGTATTATATAATACGGGCTCATCATATTCTTTTATCTCGCAATGTTTGGTACATAAGTTAAATCTATAACCATCATACCTTATTACTTCCTTAAGGGTTACAAATCCGATAGGAGGTTATGCAACTCCTAGGATGAGATGTGACCATTTCGAATTTGAGCTGTTAAGTCATGCATTTACATGTAATTTTCATGTGTTTGATTTTGTGGGTTTTGGGATTATCCTGGGTATGGATTGGTTAAGTAGAGATGGCGCTAGGATATTTTACCAGGATAGGAAGATATCATTGAGATGCCTAATAGTCGTAACCGAATTATATATTCAGTAGAAAATCCGAGTTTAGATGTATGTGCTTTATTGGATGCAAAGGAAGTGGAAGATTGGGTGAGTCAGGTTTTCATTGTAAGAGAGTATACAGATAATTTTGAACAAGTTACAGGACTGTAACAACCTACCTCGAAACAGACCTAATTTCGACCAAACAAAAGTCCATCGAACCTTAGGCCCATCTTAAGGCAATTTGTTAAATTAATAAAATCTAAACAATACACGGTATACAGAGCTATCTATCTATACTTTTAGAGTCTCACAATGGAATGGATAAAATATAATATCAGAAACAAATACCCATTTCATAAAGATAACCAATTCAGAACCATAAATGTTAAATATACAACATGTTTACATAAAGCCTCCACGGTACAATATTCAAAATAACATAACTGTCAGAATTGGGCACAATAAAAATATTCTAAAACCTGTATATTGTAATGAGGAGTGGGTCAGAATAACAAATGTCTAGTGAAATGAAAATCTCAAGCCTTACCATATTGTACTTGGGTAGGATTATTTAGATAAGAAATATGTTTTACGCATTTAAAACTATACCCTACTAATAACTTTAACTGTAAGCCCAAAGGCCTTTCCAATCCAATTCCAAAAATCTAACGCAACCAACTTGAATGATGCAAGAGAAAGCACCAAAACCAATAAATTCCTTTTATTGGGGATTAGACAGACTCTAATCATTTAATACCTATAAAGTAGGTAGGTCTCCATTATTTAATACCTAACCCATTTCCAAATTCTAACGCAACTATCGTTAACGATACGAGAGAGAACCTCCAAACCACTTAATACCTCTTTTCTAGGAACTTAGGCAGACTCTGACCATTTAGGACCTATAAAATAGGTAGGTCCTCGTCATTTAAGACCTAACCCAAAGCGGGTCCCTACATGGTTCTCCCTAACTAACATCGTAAGAAAACCCATTAGGCCATTTAATACTTCTCCTAAGAAAGAGGTGGACCCTGCCATGGCCACTTAATACCTCTAACCCGAAGCTGACCCCTTCTATATATTTCACCTACCGTATCAATACCGTAACTTATGACCCATAACCCAACCGTGACATCTAAGATTAACCCGACTATTCGTAGATACTGGTAGCTAGATTACTAGGCAGATTTATCCTACAGAATTGGGACTAACCTTACGTCCATTGGATTTATTTATTATATGCAATGTCTCACATCAGTTCGTAAAGCCACATTGTTAGTAGCTAGATTTAACTAGGCAAACTTCCATGTAACTTTGGACTAACCTCGCATCCCTATAACTTAGTCATACTTCATATGTATACAAATTTTATACATACAACATCCTACAAAATTAGTAATTAAGGCAATATAAGGCATCCCCTTATCACACCTTTAATTACAGGTTAATTCCCATAATTATCATTAACTAACTTCCTAAGAAATTAATGCTATTTACTACCTTATTATATCTAATCAATACGTTCAATATGCTATAATCATTACTTTATTAGCTTTAATATTCAATATGTTAATATTATATACACATACACATGAGATTTGAATTAAATATCTCTAATCACATGCAAAGAAAATACTAAATAATTAAAATGCCAAACTCATACAAGTCCTAAACTTCAAACAAAAATATAGCTAATATCAATAGCCAACAACTGACTTGTATACAAAAAGGAATAATACTAAACTCATCTCATATTGACATAGTAGAATTTACCTTCCCTATTTCAGGGAAAACTAATCTTATAATTTAGATCTTTTATATTCTATTCAACTTTTGCCCATAACACCATGCAGTGAAAACGGGTCGATACTTGTTTAATTTACAAAAATAGGCAATGTATACTCACTACAACAAAAATACCCTATTACAACGCCCTTTTTACAACGGGCATTTTCTGCCCGTTGTAATAGAAGGCTATTACAACGGTCCATTCAGGACCGTTGTAATAGATGTTCTATACAATACCTTTTTACAACGGGCAATTGCTGCCCGTTGTAATAGAAGGCTATTACAACGGTCCATTCAGGACCGTTGTAATAGATGCCCTATACAATACCTTTTTACAACGGGCATTTGCTGCCCGTTGTAATAGAAGGCTATTACAACGGTCCATTCAGGACCGTTGTAATAGATGCCCGTTGTAATTTTTTATGATTTTGTCTTCGTACCCAAATAAACCCCCACCTACTTCTTTCTCATTTTTATTTTACGCAACCAGATACATCCCTAAAACCAAAATCCCTAAAACCTAAACTCGACTACCGCCTTGCTAGCGCAACCGCTTGCCTCCACTTCGCAGCCGCCTACATCCACCTCGCAACCTCCTGCCACCAACATGCAACCACCGCAGCGGAATTGAGGTGAGCGGGCTCCACTTCGCATACGAATCGCACCAAATCCGAATAAATATCGAAATAATTAATATAAGGATATTGTTTATCTGTGCTCTGAGTTTCAGATTTGGAAGCTCTGCTCTTTGAATTGAAGGCTGAACAAGAAGGTAAGATCTTTTCTTTATAAAATTTTGCTCCTTTCCTATTTCTTTTAAAACTCAGTGTATGGGTATTGTTGATGGTGATGATCAGTGGTTGCTGGGTTGTTATCTGAGCTGAAATTTATCGATTCTTCAGTAAAATCTTTGTATCGTGATTGAATAAAATATATGTATTAAGATACGAGATCTACAAGAGGGATGGGTTTAATATGTTATCTTGAAGATTTGTGGTCCATTATAGATTTTTGTCAAAAGTATTTCGGATAAGAATGATTATTCATATGCTATGTGGCTTTCTGATCTAAAACAATTTTGGATAGTAACAAGCTAACAGAATAAATAATTTTAGGTGATCATTTTGTCTGATAATTTTAAGTGATGTTTTTTTAATACATAATCTTGTAAATCTTGATACATATAGAATGGGATTTGGAGTTAATGCTGCAAACTGACTATAAGTGGTATAATACTATGGTTGGTTGTGGAACCAGCTTTAGTTAAAAAACTAAAGCAAGATATGGTACATGATCAATCAATGTATTTGGCATTTTATTAGTTTATGCTATGAACTACTAATCTTATTGATGTTATAGCTCATAAATTAATTACTTCCTTTTACATCAATCATTTTAATTTTGTTCAAATACCACAAACCTTTTGCTCTGATCACGTTTCTTCTTTTCCAACTTTCCTTTTCAACTCCCCTTGTAGCCTCTTTCTTTTATTTGGCAAATAAACTTGCCCTTTCTTTATCATAAAACTTGCTCAACATGCACAAACAGACAAACTTAACTCCAAAATAAAATTATACTTATTCTGTTTGTTGCGTTTAACATTACTCAAAATAAAATAATACCTGTTCCATTTCTTCCGTATACTAAGACAAATATGAAAACAAAGAGTGTGAAACTTCATAACTCCATACATTATTCTTTTAAAACTAGTACACATTGACACATTATTCTTTGAAAACTTGAACACATTGACAGACATCAACTGTAGAAAGATTATAGTCATTGCCACACCCTCAAATTCAGGCACCGGTATCGCAAGATATTACTTAGTTGAAAAGCCTAGAAGTTAATATTGCTACAAGTTTACTAGTTTATGAAAATCTGATAGTGAAAGAAATGAGAATGTATTGATGTATCTGATACACTGCTAATTCTTAGAATGTATTGATGTTTCTATGTCACAAAGTTTTATTTTGTTGTTTCTACTTGCTTATTACACACTGCTAATTCTTTATTTATAATTAGGTGCATATACTAGTTTATAACATCTTATTACACACTGCTAAGATCAGAGTTTTAATATGCAGTCACTGATGAAACTGAAGATGATTGAGTGGGTCGGTCAGTATCCTCCATAAATATTTACTTTGAATCTGACATTTGTATTATTATTATTATTATTATTATTTTACTTCTTTTGGATTTGTGGGTTATTATTTGAAGGTGCATATTAATTGTTTCTGTTCTCTTTTTATGCAGGAGAAAATGAATGGTGAGGGAGACGAGATTAAAGAACGGAGGTAAATGTGGAGGTAATTAAGGGAAAACGTTATTTCAAATGTTCATTAATTTTATTGATGCTATCATTAATGCAGTTAATTACTGGACAACATCACCCATTACTGAGTTGTCTGCAGTTTACCTATATTAACAGGTGAGTGAAAATGATATGCTAAATTCATTCTCTAATATATAAAATACTATTAATTGCTCTTGTATGTTTCACTTTTTACAAGTCCCCCCATTTATCAGATAATGTTTGTAATGTGCTTATGCAGTTATCTTATTTTAAAACATTGAAGCGTGGGTTGCGACTCAGTTGGCAAGAAGGCAGTGTAAACATCAGAGCTATCTGAAAGCTTGAATAGGTAGGTTGCATCCATTATTCTACATGTATGTTCTATTTATGAATTTCATGGTATATATCTGCTGCTTAATCTAACTAGAATAGTGCAGTGCACTCTATTTTTGGAGCCGCCTCCTTAATTTTCTCAGTAGTTTGCTTTTAGTAATTTTCTCAGTGCTAATCATTTAACAGCACTCTGCACTTTGAACGGCACTCTATGCTTTGCAAGGACTCATGGGCTATGGTTGAGACTACTGAGCCTATATTAAATAACTAGTTGAATTTTTTCCATTTCTCACAATATATTTATAGTTTTATTTCCGTGGATAAAATACAACGAGCCAGGGAAAAACTATGTGTATGCATCTGAGTAATGGTCTAATGTTACTAAAAGCACAGTAATATAAAAAAGGAATTTTTAACGCTTGGCCAGTATTTATAGTTTCACTGTTAATCAGTAAGGATAGAAAATAATAAGAAATTATCAAAATATTGTTAATACATGACGGACGGATACTCTGACACAAATATTACCTGTATTACAGAGAACAGAAGTTCAAATCCTACTTTATATTACAAAACTCACAAACAACAGAATCTTATTATTATTTTAAGCTCAAAAGTTTAATTAAAAATGGAAAGGAAAAAAATACACACACGCACAACATTTACTCTGACACAAATATTATCTGTAGATTGGCAAAGCGAACATTTATATATTTTACGATCAGAAACCATATAAATGTTGTGCGTAACATTTAAGGGTTGATCGATGTGCATAACACAATGTTTAATTTGTTGGATATTTGAAATCAAGTTATTTTTTAGGTTACCTGGGCAAATTAAATAGGTTTGAAGGGTGCTGTCTGAAAAACGCTGAATGAGATAGAACTATTTAGTCTGCAAATTCCAAATAAATAAAATAAAATAAATCAAAACAGTAGGAACACAACCATTTCTAATCAGCAGTTCATTAAACAACTTTAAATCAATGCGGACATCGTGCTTATGGATCAAAATAAGGAAGATGAAAAAACACAAAACAATAAGATAAATGAATATATTTGTCATGAAACACACGCTGACATGGTAACACAGAACGTCCGTCATTCAATTGTTCTTCCTCTTTCGAAGGTCATGGCGTAGGTAAGTGATTTTTTTACCAATTGATGTTTCTAGCGAATGGAGCTCATGCTGGCATTCTGGTTTATCATATTAAGATCATCTTCATGATCATCTGCCTTTTTTTTGAAGTTGTAAAAAATACTTTAGAACAAGTCTAATAAGGCATAAAGCTTGTTATTACAGAATTTTGAATCACCTACCTCTCATATTGATTCATAGTTTCAATCAAGGTTTGTACCAATTTAGAAGTCACTAACAATCTTATGCTGTCCATATGAGGGGTAGGTGAAGTCACCAACAAAAAGGGTTAAAATATTTATTCCAAAACTTGTTTAGGGATTTGATAATTGTATATGTTGAAGAATTCTATAGCATTATCTCTTTATTTGCATGAAATGTGACTGGCTGTTCATTTTTTTTCTTTTTCTTAGGACCCCTGAAGGATCATATTTATCTACATTTGAATACCTACCACCAGAAGTTCTTAAGGAAAGACTTCCTGGCCTATCTGAAACTGCTGCCATATTTGTTGGTGTCGATGTTACTAAAGAGCCTATACCAGTTCTACCAACAGTGCACTATAACATGGGTGGTATACCCACAAATTATCACGGTGTTGTAACTATGTAAAATTTTATGAATAATGTGAATAGATGAATCTTTTTGTTATTTTGAAATATAAATTTCTTTTGCTATTTTTAGTAAATATGAATAATATGGTTGTCATTAGTATAATAATTTTATTTCAATTCAAATTAGTTTAAAATTTACACGTGCATTGTAGTAGTTTTTTCTTCTCATTTGAATCTTTTTAACAACGGGCAAAAATAGTTGCAATATCATGTATTACAACGGGCATTGCCCGTTGTAAAAAGATGTGTTACAACGGGCATTGCCCGTTGTAAAAAGATTTATTACAATGGGCATTGCCCGTTGTAAAATATGGTCAACCTATTACAACATCGCCTATTACAACGGTCGACTGCCCGTTGTGGAACACATATTACAACGGACATTGCCCGTTGTAAAAAACCTGTTTTGTTGTAGTGACTACAAATAATCAAATCCATACTTTGCACACCATTTCTAACTTTATTTGCTTTTTAAACCCTTTAATACTACAATGAAATTAAAGAAATAAAGTGGAATAAATTATAAATTTTCTAAATCTCAATTACAGATCTGATTCTACTATGTTAATACAAACAATTGAAATTCCAACATATTCAAAGATTGACATTTAATTAGGGTTCTCAGGGTTTAAGATGTTGTGTTTTCGTTTATTAAAAACTTTCCAAGGCATACACCAAATCGAAATAAATGCTATTTAATTACAAAAATATGAAAAACTTGGTATTTCCAATCACATTGAATTGTTTGCTTCCAAACAGGATTGATTCCACCACACCTAATTTCCTTTTAGATCTCCCTCCTTTAGAGTATACAACAAATTGAATTGTATATAGAAATTAGATTTAGAATTAGAAACTAAAGTGGAATAGAATCAGAAATCAAAAGAATTAAACATCTAAACCACTTACCTAAAAATCCTAACTAATTCTGGAATCTAAAGAAGAAGAAGAAGAAGATGGGATTTGATTTATACCACTACTACTTATCTGCTAGATTTTCCTCTTTTTGAATATGTAACAAATAGATTGTATGTATATCGATGCACATACACACACACATTAGATTTTAGAAATCAGAAGATAGGGAGAAAAAGGATTAATTTAAATTAGAAATTAGAATTACGTACCAGAAAATTTACTGTTTCTGAAACCCTAAGGGGAGAGATTTTGACAGAGCTTCGCCGTTGCTACAGAATTTTATGAAGAAAAAGTGAGGGGTATAAGAGTCTATTTATAGAGGTAAGAAGAAACCAGAACTATCGGATTAAAGTAGTTAAATCTAGAACATTTAAAACACCAAAACCCTAGCCGCCACTGTCAATAAGCAGTCGACCACCTGCCTCCACCAGTCGACCATTAGCGGTCAACCAGTCGAGGCCCAGAGGTCGACCTCTTCCCCCTTATTTTGGAGCGTTCCATTGTTTCCATTTTCTCATTACTTATTAGTTAATTAAGTTTATGTTAAACGCTATATTTATTGTTTACTTAAACGTTAAGTACCCCTTAACGTTAATTATTTAAATTCAAATTTTAAAATTTTAATTTCAAATTCAAATATTTAAATATCAAATTCAAAACTTCAAACTTCCACAACTTCTCCATTTGAATGTCGATTTCAACCTATGATATATGAAAATTAATCAAAAAATGGCCATGGATGCAATGGTGCAACTTCCTTGAATATATTCAAGAATTTTCATTTTTAACCTTATTTTAATTATTAAATTTCTTATTAAATCTTACAGGTTGTTACATTATCCCCCTTAAATGGAACTTTGCCCCCGAAATCACCAAGGGAAGATAGTGTAAGTGTACTCAACAACTATGTTATACAACCAATTTATCTACAATAATCTACACAACCATCTACTGAACCAAAAATGCAATGTGATTATGTATGGAAAAATACTATAGGTGAGCTCAATCGTAGCGTGAATGCAAGGTCATGACATATAGGCATGTAAGAAAGCATCCTAAATATACATGAAATTCTATATGAGTGCTAAAATGATAGTAAAATGTATGGCAACCAGCTCCTACCATCCAATCTAGCAACCATGATGCAAGCAGATACCTATATTTTTGGAGAGAAAAGTTTACCAGAAAAACCTCAAGATGAGAAACATTCATCTTTTCTTCGGTTTCCATGTGCTTTCATTGGGTTATCTCCCCATCTACTTGAACCAACCCAATTTTCTTCGTTACGAAGCCTCTTAATACCACACTCCACAATGCGTGTGGTGGAACACGAGGGGGGGCATGGGCTCCGTTTCAACATCAGTTAACTAATGGCTCTATTACAGAGGCAATGTTGTGGACATTTCCTCAACGTTGAACATGAAAGGCGTCATGGACTCCTGCTAACTAGTCCTGAAGCTTCACCAATAAGTAAGTTTCCCTACCCTCTCTAAAATTGAGAAAGACCACATGAATCTAAGCACCAACTTCCCCAATGTACCAAACTTCCAAACCTTTCTAAGAGCGGAAATCTTAACGAATACCATATCCCCAACTAAAAACTCCAATCCCTATCTTCGCCTATCAGCATAGGACTCCTAACGGTCCTGTGCGGCCTTCATTCGCTGCCTAAACACTTATACCTCTTCCAAGGTCCTCCAAACTTCCTTAGTGAACGAAGGGTCCCTATCACTCACAATATTGACTAAAACTTCATGAAGTCGCACCACTTCCTTGACATACACTTGTGCTAGAGATGCTGCAATCCTATTACTTCCAATGGAATAAAAATGAGCCAATCCTAAATATCATCATTTCCCTTTTTATTCCTAGGCAATCTATTCATAAAGTCCTTTGACATATGCTCCTATTTCCAAGTCGGAACCTCCAACGGTAACATCAACCTTCCGGGCTTGCCATGCTTAGCCTTTACCCTTTGGCATCTCAAACATCTGGAAACAAATTCAGCGACTCTCTCTTCGTCCTTGACCAATTAGAAAATTCTTCTCATATCCCTATACACCTTATCACAATCGGGGTGAATGGTGACACTCTATAAGTTTTAGGTTTGAATCATTCTAACCTGATTTCCTTTCTAACTTCTAGTCTTATCTTCAGTTTATCGCTAGTTAATGCCCTCATGAAATTTTTCTTGTTTACGATGTTCCTCAATATATGTATTTATTTAGTGGTCTAATCCCATCCCTAAAACCAGCACGGTGATAAAACAAAAATATTCCTTAACCATATCAAACACTTTTCCTAAAGGAGATAACTAGCGCTTTCAACCAAAAACCTCTAAAAAGAAATTTTGTTGGAAACTGCCTTTGATCATTAACTGGTGTTAATGATGTCGGGGTCCTAATGCTCCTTACCAATTTAAGATGTACACTCCTAGAATGCCATTTCACCATTACCCACCTTCTTAATTTTCCTTTTTAGTTCTGATAAATATTAACTACCCATAATAACTGGTAATTAATGTCAAAATTGACAATCTCTAATCTTATTAAATCCATTTCAACCTATTACCAGTTCCAAAATTTTCTTATTATGAGTATTCAATTCCTCCATAATGACCATATTAGATTCCTTGGTCACTTCCGTATTTAATCTCTTTTTATTCTTATTAATTACAAATTTATTGTCCATTAAATCTGTAATTAATGTCCATAGTTCCTAGTCCTATAATTACTCACTGTTTATAATTAATGTGAATACTATTGTTAATTATGTTATTTATGTATTTCTAATTTCTAATTATTAATTTTTAAACTAGAACATTTCTTTCCATATTTTATTTTATTAGAGTCATCCTTCCAAATATGATTAGCGTTAAAAATTTCCATAAATTAATCAAGTGATATTTCTCTTCGTTTGAAATTACAAGGGATTATTTTCTTTTCTTTTATTGAAATAGATAGTGTAAACTACATAAAATAATATTCATATCTTACACATCTCTTTCCCTTTTTGGTATATCTTTTGTTAATTCAAATGCCACATTTTTATGCATTTAAAGAATTAGGTCATTTATGAAAATTACACAGAGCCAGCCCCTATAAATCAAATATGAAAATTCACATTCCAAGAGCAACTTAACTTACAACCCAATTATAGATATGGAATACCCTTACAGCATTCTATAAATAAATGCTTCAAACTAATTTCAAATTTTTAGATCAGGTTGTAGATACCATTCTTATTTTATTTATATCCTAAAACCTTTAACCTTTCTTATCAAGATAGTGATCCCTATCTACTCCATAAAATTTAAACTTAGAAACCCACTTTACACCAGTATGCGACATATGAAATTCAAACTTGCAAAAGAATTTCCACATCTTAAAAGAAAACTTTTAATCATACTTTTCAAAAGCATTTCCAACTTTTAAAAATAGTTTAGGGAATTAAATTCTTAAAAACATCTAAATAATATGTTTTATTTTACTTCATACATCTATTCCATTTTTGTTAAACATTTGAATAAATCCTTTTCAAAAATATTTGGACCCAACTTTTCATAATTTTCAACACATTTACCGATTTATTCTTAACCCCAAATTTAAAGGTTCTAAAATTGCTTCATAAAATAATTTACCATCTCAAATACTTTTACCTTAAAAACTTGCTTCTTTAAAAGCAGGGTTTCTAACCCAAACATTCAAAAACTCAATTATTAAATCAACTACCAAAATTTCAAAAAGGACTGCTTAGTCCCAAAGCAGAATAATTTCCCTTTATTAAAAACTTTCTACATCACAGATTTATTTCTTTAAAAGTTAGTCTTTTAGTTCAAAACATTCAAAAACAACTTCTATAACTTTAAACAATGAAAAGTGGAGTAGAAAGGTACGCTCTTATCTCATCGTTTTCTTATCTCATTCTCATCACTCCTCTTCTATTTTATCTCTAACTAGATTGCTATCTTATTTTATAAGTCCTTAGTGCTAATCCTATCCAAATCTTCCAATATTGCCCTAATTTATATTTTTCCAACTTAAATAGCTTCTACATCATTTTAATCAAGTTCCATTTCTATTTCAAAAGAAGAATTTAAAAGAACTTCCAAATTTACGAAAAATAGGAAAAATCATCAAGTCCAACCTACATTCTATTTTACATTTATTTCAAAAATAAATCACTTTATTGAAAATCTTTAGACCGAAAACGTATCGACCGGTATTATCAAAGGATCATAAAATATTTCTATTTTTTCATATGAGGTCGTATAATTCTATAATTTTGGGATAGGACTCTTGGGGATATTTTACACATTTTTGTTTTTTCCCAAATTTCTATGTGATGATTTTGACCTTGGAAGCCTTTTTTGGGTTATAACTTTTGATAGAAGTTGAATTAGGGTCTCAAAGCAATTCCATTGCTTTAGGATGTTAATTTTCCTTTTCGTAGTCTGGTCATAATAGAAAAACGGACTTATAGTTAGGAAGTTATGCCTATTTTAAGTCTTAAAAACTACTGGTCAGAATTAATGTGTAATTAATTAAGCCCATTAGCAATCCCATTAGTCTAATTTGGTAACCACTATAAATAGAGGGCTAGGGAGTCAAATTAAAACTTTCCCTCTCATTTCAAAATTAGGTCTAAACCCTAATTAGCCCTAGATTCATCCCAACTCATCCAAATTTCTCTCTAAATCAAACTAGATTGTGGATTAGAGATTAGATCCTCAATTAGAAGATAGAGATCATCGATTTACTTGATTTGGAGTGCTTTTCTTCACTGTTCGGACTATATTTACACACAAATTGGTTATTAGTGAGTGGTTTATGCCTTCTCACTATACTATGCATGTTTATATGGTGGAATTATATGATTTAACATATTCTAAATTGATTTTTGGCTATTAAACCTTTTCTAACTCTAATTACATGTTAATCCATGCATATGATATAGATTGATTAGGAATCACCTTTGCTTATGTTCATATATTCATGCTATAGGTAGTCTATGTTAGAGATTGACTTGTTTATCTTATTTCTATGGATTGCATATTTGAGTGGATGAAATTTCTTGTTATTCTATGTTTGTATGATGTGATTTGATGTTGTTTGCTAGTATTTTGGATGTTCAGAAAGATAGGTAGGAGAATAGAGCATATCGAAGGCAAAGATGGTCGGAATTGAAGAAACTTAGAGAGAAGGCTCTGGAGTATGGGAAGAGCATAGGGTTCAAGTCATGAGCACCAATTCTTGAAGTACATATGTTGGCATTGACATGAAGAGCTCAGCATTGACATGTTTGGGTTGGTCCCATTTGTTAGAAATTTTAGGAAGAGAAAGAGTAAGGCTAGTGTAAGTTGCCCAAGGTGGTGGATTTGTGATTGGATAAGTGTTGGAGGCCATGCCGACTTGTTTCTAGTATGTGAAGTGGAGTGCTTTGAAGAGCAGACTTATTTCTACACCGAGATGTTTAGGATGGATAGGTCAAGGTGAAAGCATTTAGACATGAGGTTCTAGAAGCAAGGAAGGAGTGGAAGAAAACTCGGCCATTAGTAGGCTAAATAGAGAGACCAGCACCGACATGAAGAGGTAGGTACCGACTTTTCATGGTGACTCTAATGGGACTGGAACTTCTGGGGGAATGCTAGGAGGTCTTGTAGATCGTATTGGAGGTGTAAGCTTGTTAGCATCAGAGTTGGATAGCGATGTAACAACATGATGGAAAGCTACAATCTTTACATGTTTGCTCATGTTGGGTGTAGGTTCCGAAGATGGTGGCTCGGTAATGGAGGAAGCCGTAGGATCGGGGAATGTGGAAGGGTTCCTCATGAATAATGGAAACTGGATTGAGCAAGAAGGGCTCTGAATTCGAATGGAGCAAAGTGAGGCTCAAATTGATGTATGTGCTAAGGAATTGTTGATACTAGGTGTGTTTACTTATGTATTCGAAGCATGGGTATCGTAAGTGGGGACGCCCATGGATTGGTAGTGAGTATCCAAATACCCTAGACCAGTGGCTTTGGGTCTAGTGTCTAGCTTTGGGGCTACGAAACACATATCGAGCTTTGGGCTGCCTAATACAAGAGTACATAGAGAACCAGGATTTCCATTAGTCCCTGGCAGTAAGGAATCCATATAAGTTATCATATGTTCAGAGCATAGAGATGAGTGATAGTGAGTCTTGTTTGATGGATGTTATGGTTGCTTTGGTTGTTTTCCTTTAGTGGGCTATCACTCGGGGGTATCATTGGGAGTAGCTACTGGAGTTAGGAATATTTGGACATCCACTATGGTATTTTGTATTGTACCTTTATGACATCGTAGAGTAGTATAGTATACTGTTATGTGCTAACACTTTAGTTGCATGAACAGGTCGGGTATGGTTCATGTACTCTTGTTCCTTATCATTTTTACCTGTATAGCATTCTGAGACTGTAGTTGAGTATGTTTCTGTTGTATAAACTTTACTATTAATGTATAACTCCGTGGATATTATACTCTGGTGATGATTTGTTCACATTGTTATTACTGTCTCTTCTGTTGTATATGTGATATTATATTTTGTCCATGCGTTGTGAGATATACAACATGTTATATGCTACATTTGTTTATTCTAAACACTAATGATTGTTCTATATCGACCGTCCACGAATACAACACACTATTTATACTCTACTGTGCCGGTGGTATAGGGCGGCCGTCACATTTGTTATTAGAGCGTTTGTTAAGTGATTAACCTGAGATGATACCATGATCTAGTAGAGATAAAGAAGGAATTGTCGCCTCAGACTAGATCTAGAGTGTATATATACGAGAGAGTGCTTACTTGTTATAAGTTTTGTTTTTAAAACTATATAGTAGTATAGTATAAGTCGCATGTGATGGAACTGGGCCAGCCCATAGCAGAAGAAATGAGTGAATTTCAAAAATTTAACAATTTTAAATCTTTAATGGACCTATGAAGTCTAAATATACATAGAACTTTTCTAAATTTTTTTTAAATAAAATTAGTATTTTATTTTATTTTGTAAAAAGGAATTTAATTTAATTTCAACTTATAAGTATCATAATGAATGTATCAAATACATTCATTTCTTTAAAGAGTAAGTGTAGTATAAAAGTGGTGTATAAATGAAATATGTACAGATGAATTAAGAGAAAGGGACCATTTGTTTCTCTCTCTCTGTCTCTCTTACTCTATTCAATTCATAATAAGAAGATAATGATAGGATATAAAAGGAGGGAAACATTTCATTTCTTTCCCTCTCTTACCCTATTCAATTAATAGAGAGAAGATATGGTAGAAAATAAAAGAAAGGAAACCATTTATTTCTTATCCTATTAATTGTAACAATTAGTATGTTAAATAACATTTATTACTTATAAATCAAATTTACACACACCTATGTTATCTAAATTTTATTAATGAAATGTACGCATGCATTCATATTAATTATAGATACATACATACAAACATACATAAAAAGTGAAAAACTATCAATTGTTTTAAATATTTTGAAGTCCAAAATTAATATTAATAGATATAATTTCAATTAAGAAAGATTTAAAAACAAAAATGTTACATTATTGCTCATAATCTTTGTACAAGTTTGAAAACTAAACATTTATATTCTATATATATGATAATTACAATTCAATAATTTAGATCTGAACAACATACATTTGCAAGTATTGTAGTATATGATATTTTATATATACATTTTTATAAATGGTTTTTGGTTTTAAAGTTAATAGTTTTCATTAAACTTTTACTTAGGAATGAAACAATACTTTAAATTTTACATTAAACTTTAAACATAGAAAACAACAAAGAACTATAATTTGCAATAAAGTCTATCCAATAATCTTAAATCAAAGTTTCCCCTTTATAAAAAAACAAAGATTGAAACAATTGTACAAATGAATTTAACATATGAATAAGATCAATATCAAGGAATTGTGGAAAATTTAACATATATGTATTTCATTAGCAACTGAATAAGTGAATGTTATGTCATTGTATACATGAAATCTCATCTAATGTCAATTTTCAATTTCATAAGTTTCCAAAATAAGATAAAAGAGATTTGAATAAGGAAGACATGTGTAAATTTGTGATAAGAATTTACAGATCTAAACAATACAGAGAATGAAGATAATTTATCAAAAGAACTATGAGAATCAAAACATGTCAATTTATCATAAACATACATTAAAAGGAATTGATGAACAAACATAGATCTAAATAAAAATAACACAATAAACATAATTTAATCAAACTAAGCATAAGGCATATTTAATTTACACATTGCAATATGAAAAATTGAAACATGAAGTGAATCACGGGAATCTAATTATATTAATCATATAAATATATGGATGAATTTAATTAAAGATTACCGTTAGATGTAGCCAATAAATCACACCTTGAATGATGAATCAAAACTTCCATATTCAGAAATCAGCTTCCAGATTTTGCAAGAATCTTATTACCCAAAGCCTTGAAATGCACTTTGAAAATGAATTCCCCTTAGGATGTTGTTTAGAAGTTACACCTTGAATGATGATATCTCCTCGGATCTTCAAGATCCACGTACTATCCTCGTAAAAGATGGATAAACCACTTCTGTTTTATTCTATTTAATGTTTTTATTTGGAGTTAAAAGATTTCAGAAATTCGATTTTTTTTCTATCATAAAAAGTTAGGAGAAGAAAAATAAAAAGATGAATGAGAGAGAATGAATTGTACGTACAAAATGAATTAGGGAATATGTTTTATTTGAAAGAATGAAAATTTTCACATTCTTTAATTAAAACTTCCCTAATTAATTCCCTTGATTATCTCTCTCTCCAATCCTTTCTTTACATGTATGTCATCAAATGACATAAAATTTCAAAAAATCATGTTATTTGATGACATAAAATTTCAACAAATTATGTCATCAAATGACATAAAATTTCCATAAATCATGTCATCAAATGACATAAACCATAAATCATTTCATGCAATTATCTTTGAATTACATCAATATTGTATATCAATGCGTGCAAATATAACTTTTATAGATGCATTAAAATAATTACAAAAAAATTTCCTTACATCAAATAAACAATAATTTATATTTCTCAAATATCAATTAATTTAATCAATTTACAACATTTTATAAATTAATTAAATCATGTGGTTTTTCAGAGAATTCATCATTACGGTTGTGCGACTCAATGGTGTAAATTTAGTCAGCGATTAGTATAAAACTATTTGAATTTTAACGTTCACGCATCAATTAGCAGGTGGTATGACGTTTTGGCCAAATTTATTGCTTACACATCTTTTGGTAAAATCCAATTTTACTTACTATAAGCGGTACCTAATAGTGACAATTATTTACACCAATTCTCTTCGTCAAAACTATATCACTTTGGATTTATGGAATTTGATAATGGTC
Source organism: Allium fistulosum (assembly GCA_030737815.1). Taxonomy (NCBI): domain Eukaryota; kingdom Viridiplantae; phylum Streptophyta; class Magnoliopsida; order Asparagales; family Amaryllidaceae; genus Allium; species Allium fistulosum. Next base: position 1,169,609,183 of record CM060905.1, on the reverse strand, counting down.
AAATTCCAATATCATCCACATTCAACTTTATAGTCCAAACACAAAGTCGTTGGTTCAATAATAACAATTATTATTAACCGAAATGCTTTGGCCAGAGACTTTGATTTTAAGTTGACTTTAGTTGACCGTAATACTAACCTCATATAACGAAGGAGACGAATCCTCTCTTGAATAGTATTTCACTTCCAATGCTTCCACTCTACCCAACTATAGTCATTCGATGGACGTCGTGCCACTACTTAACTATAATCAAAGCGGAGCTTCCACATTGAAGATCAACAGTATTCTCAAGTCGAGAGAACTGTGTAAATTAGTCACATCACTATTCTCTGCTTAACCTTAGTTATATTAACCAATAGAAAACTATCGAATGATGCATTTCATAGTTATCCAATAATTATCAATACGTAACCCCTTGGTGCCCCCAACAGTCATGAGTAATACACTGTCCAACATTTGGAGAGCATTACATACTCAAGTCTCAATCGATACATCGATATCCAGTCCCGATGCATCTAAAATAGAAACATTAAAAATAGTATATCTGTTTCATTGTGATAAATTACTCACGGTTACAACACTTTGTAACTGATATCACAAAACATACCATTTATCGATTTTGTATTAAATATACTTTTAATTAAATTGATTAATTAATACAACCACATTATATCAAGTATATAATAAAAAGAAAATACCTTTATTTCGAACAATATTGGGCAACGAGTTAGATATATATAACAAATTACATGATTGCCCCTAGGGCATACCTCAAACTCTATCATCATGCACATACTATAGACACATTTATCCTTTTGAGAGACCGATCATTCTTACACGAGGATGTCTACTAAAGAGAATGAGGAACTCAGGAAGCAGTTAGTAGAGCTTGAGGCGAAGCAGTTCATTTGGTGCAGTTCTTCGCCATGGGGAGCTGCTGTGGTCTTCGTTAAGAAGCCCGATGGCTCTCTTAGGCTTTGCATTGACTATCGCAAGCTTAATGAGTTGACCATCAGAAATCGTTATCCATTGCCACGGATAGACGATATGTTTGATCAGTTGAGCGGTGCGAAGGTCTTTTCCCAGCTCGACCTTGCCACCGGATTTCATCAGCTCCGAGTTGCGGAAGATAGCATTCCTCTTACCGCTTTCTGCACTCGTTATGGTTCTTTTGAGTGGTTGGTTATGCCATTCGGCTTGACGAACGCACCGGCTTTCTTCGTCGATCTTATGAATCGAGTATTCCGGGAATACATCGATAGATTCGTTTTGGTTTTCATCGACGATATTCTTATTTATTCTAGATCCGAGGCAGAGCATGCTCATCAATTGCGGATCGTCTTGGATACTCTTCATCAGCATCAGCTTAAGGCCAAGCTCTCCAAGTTCCATTTTTGGATGAGCAATGTCAAGTTCTTGGGCCATATTGTATCATCTGAGGGTATTTCTGTCGATCCTGCCAAGATCGAAGCTATTCAGAATTGGAAGCAGCCCGAGAACGTTCATGATATTCGCAGCTTCCTTGGTATGGCGGGTTATTACCGTCGGTTTATCAAGGATTTCTCTCGAGTTGCACTTCCCCTTACGACGCTGACTCGAAAGGGTGTTCGCTTTATTTGGTCTGATAAGTGTGAAGCTTCCTTTCAGCGACTGAAGGAACTTCTCACTCATTCTCCTATTCTAGTGGTTCCAGAGAGTAACCATGATCTTGGTGTTTACACCGATGCTTGTGGTAGCGGGCTCGGTGCTGTGCTTATGCAGAAGGATCGGGTAGTTGCTTATGCTTCCAGGCAACTGCGTCCGAATAAGGTTCGCTATCCTACTCATGATCTTGAGTTAGCAGCTATCGTCTTTGCCTTGAAGACGTGGCGTCACTTTCTATTAGGCGAACGCTTCATTCTTTACACCGATCACAAGTCGCTGAAGTATCTATTCAGTCAGAGGGATCTCAATATGAGGCAGCAGCGATGGCTTGAGTTTCTTGCCTCATATGATTTAGATATTCAGTATACCCCTGGCAAGGGTAATCATGTTGCAGATGCGCTCAGTCGTAAGCACTCGGTGGTAGTTTCTATGATGATTGCCGAGTGTGATATTCTTGAGACCCTATCTTTGTGTGATATTAGAGATCGAGCTCCATCTTCTGATTCTCCGGTCTTATTATTCAGCTTGGAAGCTCGTTCTATTTATTGGATCGCATTGCCCATGCTCAGCAGCAGTATCCAGACTTATTGCATCTTATTCATCTTCTCGAGTCGGGATCCAGTGATGAGACATTGCTGGATTATTCTCTTGATTTTCATCGGTGTCTTCGTAGGAGGAACCGTATTGTTGTACCATCTGATTTATCACTTAGGCGTGACATTCTGGACGAGTGCCATCGCTCTAAGTACACTATACATCCCGATTCGAGTAAGATGTATGCCGATATGTGCCAGCTATATTATTGGGAGGGTTTGAAGAGAGATGTTGCAAGTTATGTGAGCGGTTGCATGACTTGTCAACAGATCAAGGCCAAGCATCAGCGTCCATCTGGTCTTCTTCAGCCTCTAGAGATTCCATTATGGAAATGGGATCAGATATCCATGGATTTCATTGACGGTCTGCCTCGATCGAGGTCAGGCCATACTTCTATCTGGGTTATTGTTGATCGCTTGACCAAATCGGCTCATTTCATTCCGATTAAGTCCACTCGGACTGCACCTCAGTTGGCCAAGCTCTATGTGAAGGAAGTCGTACCACTTCATGGCATTCCTAGCTCTATCGTGTGTGATCGAGACACCATTTTCACTAGTCACTTCTGGAAGTGCCTACAGTCAGCTTTGGGCACAAAGCTGAATCTCTCTACTGCTTATCACCCTCAGACTGACAGTCAGACTGAGAGGGTGAATCGTGTTTTGGAGGATCTTTTGCGCTGTTGTATTCTGGATTTCGGGGGTAGTTGGGAGGATCATTTACCTCTCGTAGAGTTCTCCTACAACAACAGCTATCAGTCTAGTATTGGCATGGCACCTTTCGAGGCTCTATACGGAAGGCCATGTCGCTCTCCTGCTTGTTGGTTAGAATCTGGCGAGAAGCTCATTCTTGGTCCAGATTCAGTTCGGGAATCTTCTGAAAAGATTGTTCTTATACGTCAGAGAATGAGAGAGGCACAGGACCGCCAGAAATCCTACGCGGACAACCGTAAGAAGCCTCTTAAGTTCTCCATTGGTGATTTTGTCTTCAGTCGGATTTCTCCCATGAAGGGGGTTGTGCGTTTCAGCTCTACAGGGAAATTGGCTCCTTGCTATGTTGGACCATTTCCTATCATGGAACGCATCGGCCCCATTGCTTATCGTGTGGCTCTACCTGCTCATTTTTCCAGAATGCATGACGTGTTCCATGTTTCTCAGCTTCGCAAGTGTGTTCACGATCCTGATTCTGTTATTGATCCACTTATTATACCGGATTTAGAGATTTCTCCTGATTTATCTATTGAGCAGCAACCTCTTCGTGTGCTTGATTCGAAGGTTAGACGCCTTCGAAACAAAGAGGTCCCGCTCGTGAAGATTCAATGGTCGTCTAATCCTAAGGACTGCACTTGGGAGACCAGAGAGTTTTTCGAGCGTACTTATCCCGGTTTTCTATCTTCATCTGTTGTTGGTGAGTATTTTTACTTCACCTTCGTTTGATTTATTTTGAGGATTAGATGTTATAGATAACTTCCATGATAGGGAATTGTGGGGACGCAATTTTCTTAAGGGGGGGAGTCTGTAACAACCCGTGATTGCGGTTACCAAATAATAAATTAAAATTGGAATTTTAATTTAGTTGGAGCTATTAATGATTTTTTTATGTGACTAATTTGTTCAAAAGTTAGTTATTTTGAATAAATTAATATTTTGGGCCTAAGTGTAAAATGGAGAATTTAATGGAAATTAATTAGGGTAAATGGAAATTTATAATATTGCAAAATTTTATATGTGTAAAATAGTGCAATATTTGAATTGGGAATTTAATTTACAATTAAATTGCAAAACGGTGATTTTGGGCAATTTTTACTAAAATGTATTTTGGAATAAATAGGGGTTAAATTGTAAGTTTGAAAATATCGTGATGTAAAATTTTATAACTATAGCTAAATTATTTTGGTAACATATTTTAAAATTTTATGGGTAAATAATGTGTAGTTTGTACTTAGAGAAATTAGCTAACTTGAGATATGGAACATATTCCAAGTCCTAATGGGTATTAGGCCCACTAACCCACTTCCATTAGCCTATAAACCATCTTTTACCCATTTGTTTCAGCCAACATCTCATTCCATCAACCCTTAAACCCTAGAGCAAAACTTAATTAATGGCCTCCATTTGGTAGAAGATCCATTTTCCTCTCCACATAGCTAATCTAGGTTAATACAATTTAAAAGCCTCTTGATCTCCTCTCTCTAGCTTTTGGAGTGCACATCAAGTGTTTGTGCATATTTTTCTTGCTTGGGAAAGAGGTAATATATGCTAGCTGAAATTATAATTAGTTTATTTCTGTTAGTAAATTAGGCATATCTCATTCATCTTAAATCGGAATTAAGATTTTCTTGATGTTCCGGAAAACTTAAAACATATGCTACAATATTTGTTCAGTGAGTTTTCTGTAATTTTGCCATTTAGATGACCTGAAATGCGTTCAAAGACAGAAGACCAATTCTGTCTTTAACAAGTTATCTTGAGTTTCAATCTAATTTTGTTTTGCCTGTATCTCTCTCGTTTTTTATCCGAATTAGATAATTTTGGATGTTCCGGAAAGCTTAAAACATATGCTACAATTTTTGTTCAGTGAGTTTTCTGTAATTTTGAGGCTAACTAGGTGAAAAAATTATTTTTCTACTATCTTCCCGAGAGCGATACACATATTAGCTCTGTGGATGAAACTGAAACTATTTTGGTCATAACTTTTGAGCCGCTAGTCAGAATTTAACGATTTTAGACTTTCTAAAAAGATGGAGTTACGAACTCCATATCTGGAAAGTTTGGTCATCATCTGAGTTCATTAAACCCTTCGAATTTCCTGTCAGAGTTGAACCCAGATCGCTGTGCAAAACAGTGCATTTCATGTTTCTGAGTCCGACTTTGTAACGTCGCTGCGACTTCGTTTCAAGTCGGAATCGAGTAATTCTTTTTGCGTTCTGAAGTAGGAATATCGGACTACGTTCCTACCAATTTTCATGCCATTTGGATTCAGTCTGCTGGTCTTAATAATTTTCCGAACTTGGGTTCGCATCAGTTTTGGACTATTTTCCAACACTTGGAATATTTCCAGTGATTTTCTGGTTTTATCGATTTCTTACTCCCTGTTTTCAGTTTTGAAACTGAAACTTTGTGACACTGCCACGGTCACATCCATGGTTGGAATCCAACGTTTTCGGACTCGTTGGAAATCTGGAGTTCCGAACTCCATCTCTAGAAAGTTTGATTAGTATCCGAGTTCATTTGACTCTTCGAAATTGCTGTCGAAGAGGGACCCGGATCTCAGCCTGAAACAATGCATTCACTGTTTCCGGGTCCGACTTTGGAGCGTCGCTGCGACTTCGTTTCAAGTCGGAATCGAGTAATTCTTTTTGCGTTCTGAAGTAGGAATGTCGTACTACGTTCCTACCAATTTTCATGCCATTCGGATTCAGTCTGCTGGTCCGAATAATTTTCCGAACTTGGGTTCGCGTCAGGTTTGGACTATTTTCCAACACTTAGAATATTTCCAGTGATTTTCTGGTTTTATCGATTTCTTTGAGATTTGTCGCTGGATTTCGTACACGAGCCTTATAAAAAGGTTTTAAAAGGATTTTTCACTCCGAAATGGCTTTCGAAATTATTATATAATATTATTTTTAATTAACAAATTAATTACTCCATAATAGGAGAGTTTTCAAAGGCCGTTTTAAAGTGATTTCAAACCAATTAAAAATCCGTTTTCCGTAATTATTTTCTATAATAAAATCCCACACTCACACTTTAGCACTTCGAGCGAAGTGGAAAGGTGCTTAAACGGTTGGGAAAAACTCCGGCCTATGAAACCGTGTGTATTTCCTTTCCGGTTAATCCCAGACCTATTCGATAGATCGTTTTGGCCTTTCGGCCTAGTTTACCGATGACATGAGGTGAAATTTTTACTGCTTTGAGTGTGGAAGCTTACTATTGGTTAGTAAACCGTTTAGTGCGAACGTGGGGTATGGGACTCATGTTAACACTTTACGGGTTCCTTGCTAAAAGTTCGTGACAAATTCCTTTTATTACCTTTGGGATAGTGTCTTCGGACTGTCTCCCTTAGAGGTATCGTTTTGGCATCTCTACTTAGATGGCCGTTATACATCTCTACTTAGATGTATCGTTTTTGGAATCTCTACATAGATGGCCGTTATACATCTCTACATAGATGTATCGTGTTTGGCATCTCTACTTAGATGGCCTGTTATACATCTCTACTTAGATGTATCATTTTTGACATCTCTACTTAGATGTTTATGTTTTGGCATTTGTGCTTACGTTATGCCGATGATATGAGGCTTACTATACATCTCTACTTAGATGTTTTGTTTTGACATTTGTGACTATGTTATGTCGATGATATGAGGCTTATTATACATCTCTACTTAGATGTTTTGTTTTGACATTTGTGACTATGTTATGCCAATGATACAAGGTTTGCTATACATCTCTACTTAGATGTTTATTTCTTCTCTATGTGAGAGTTTGTGGTCTATAGTACTATGTTATATATCGCCTCATTATCTATCATGTTTATCTCAGTTTATTAACTGATTGTTTGGCTAGCCTGACTCGAGTGTTTTTTCGCTCGGGTCAGACCGAGTTGTTTCAGGTTAGGTCTCTGGACTTAGCTTTTTGTGCTTCCGCTTGGACATTATCTGCTATGCTGATAGATAGCTCTTTATATTTGTCCACTATTTTGATACTCTGATTATTCAGTCTCTTATGTACATATCTTTGACTCACATGTGTGAGCGGTGGCTTTGTACCCACCTTTTTGATATTTGGATCTGTATTGACGATATATTGTACCTATGTTCTGTGACTGTTATGTGACTGTTCTGTGATGATGATGTTATCATTTAGTATTATGTTTGTTCTGAACCTATTTTCCTTAGCCATTGTAATTTCGTTATAAATATCTATTGGATATGTCGAACCACTTGAAAAAAAAGCGATACCACATTTCGACGTATTCAGTAGATAGTTATAGCTTGATTACATATGGTCGCTTCCATTATACTCTATTCTCCGTTCCAGCAGACGGTATTACTCCGTAATACTCTTTGTTAGAATGGGTCTCGGAGTGGGGCGTTACATCTTGGTATCAAAGCCAAGGTTCAGAATTAAGCATAACAAACACAGAACAGACACGTAGTACAATATGTTATAATACGATCCAAATTGAACATATCCACCTTTAGATAAATAAGTTAGGAATATGTGTAGGAATCTATTATATTCCGTAATATTCCTTAATGAATTATCTATCTTTGAATCGTGCTTAACTAAATCTACCGATCATATGTTTAAAGAGTGTCCCAAGCCTCTTTTCTGCCGCTATTGTAAGAAGGAGGGTCATCATTATTCCACTTGTCCTACTGCACCTCCTAGATCTGGCAAGCTTAATGCTGCCAAGGCTCCTAAATCTTCAGCTCAACCTCGAGGTACGCATCCTTCCGTTCTCGAAGGTTCTATTTTATTTCATGGTAGATCTTGTAGAGTTCTCTTTGATACGGGTGCCTCTCACTCATTCGTATCAAAGGAACTAGTTGATACTTTATCTTTGGATGTTACTTGTTTGGTTTCTTCACTAAGGATTGTGAATCCCATCGGCGGATCCACGACCCTTAGCTTGCTTTGTGAGGATATAGATATTGATCTTTGTGGATTTTCTTTCCATGCAAATCTGCACGTTATGGAGTATTTGGGCTTTGACATGATTCTTGGCATAGATTGGCTCGCTCAGTACGACGCCAAAATCATTTGTTCGGAGCGGATATTATTTCTTCGTCATCCTGACTCGTCCGCTCCGTTAGCTATTGCTCTTCAGGATGTTGGGATTTCTGATATTAATTTATTTGCTCTTGATTCACGAGATGAGGATGTGGACATATCTCGTATTCCTGTTGTTCGGGATTTCCCCGATATATTCGAGCCAATATCAGGCCTGCCGCCAAAGCGGGCCATTGAGTTCTGCATCGATCTCATTCCAGGCTCCCACCCAGTTGGGCGTCCTCCCACGAGGATGTCTACTAAAGAGAATGAGGAACTCAGGAAGCAGTTAGTAGAGCTTGAGGCGAAGCAGTTCATTCGGTCCAGTTCTTTGCCATGGGGAGCTGCTGTGGTCTTCGTTAAGAAGCCCGATGGCTCTCTTAGGCTTTGCATTGACTATCGCAAGCTTAATGAGTTGACCATCAGAAATCGTTATCCATTGCCACAGATAGACGATATGTTTGATCAGTTGAGCGGTGCGAAGGTCTTTTCCCAGCTCGACCTTGCCACCGGATTTCATCAGCTCCGAGTTGCGGAAGATAGCATTCCTTTTACCGCTTTTCGCACTCGTTATGGTTCTTTTGAGTGGTTGGTCATGCCATTCGGCTTGACGAACGCACCGGCTTTCTTCGTCGATCTTATGAATCGAGTATTCCGGGAATACATCGATAGATTCGTTTTGGTTTTCATCGACGATATTCTTATTTATTCTAGATCCAAGGCAGAGCATGCTCATCAATTGCGGATCGTCTTGGATACTCTTCGTCAGCATCAGCTTAAGGACAAGCTCTCCAAGTTCCATTTTTGGATGAGCAAGGTCAAGTTATTGGGCCATATTGTATCATCTGAGGGTATTTCTGTCGATCCTGCCAAGATCGAAGCTATTCAGAATTGGAAGCAGCCCGAGAACGTTCATGATATTCGCAGCTTCCTTGGTCTGGCGGGTTATTACCGTCGGTTTATCAAGGATTTCTCTCGAGTTGCACTTCCCCTTACGACGTTGACTCGAAAGGGTGTTCGCTTTATTTGGTCTGATAAGTGTGAAGCTTCCTTTCAGCGACTGAAGGAACTTCTCACCAGTGTTTTAAATCTCGGATTTTGGCCAATATCTCGGGAAAATATCTCGGCTATCTCGGGCGATATTTAAAACACTTATAACTAAATAGGCTGCCAAATCTCGGATTTTGGCCGATATCTCGGATTTTTCATCTCGGCCATCTCGGGGAGATTTAAAAGCCTGCTTCTCACTCATGCTCCTATTCTAGTGGTTCCAGAGAGTAACCATGATCTTGTTGTTTACACCGATGCTTGTGGTAGCGGGCTCGGTGCTGTGATTATGCAGAAGGATCGGGTAGTTGCTTATGCTTCCAGGCAACTGCGTCCGAATGAGGTTCGCTATCCTACTCATGATCTTGAGTTAGCAGCTATCGTCTTTGCCTTGAAGACGTGGCGTCACTTTCTATTAGGCGAACGCTTCATTCTTTACACCGATCACAAGTCGCTGAAGTATCTATTCAGTCAGAGGGATCTCAATATGAGGCAGCAGCGATGGCTTGAGTTTCTCGCCTCATATGATTTAGATATTCAGTATACCCTTGGCAAGGGTAATCGTGTTGCAGATGTGCTCAGTCGCAAGCACTCGGTGGTAATTTCTATGATGATTGCCGAGTGTGATATTCTTAAGACCCTATCTTTGTGTGATATTAGAGATCGAGCTCCATCTTCTGATTCTCCGGTCTTATTATTCAGCTTGGAAGCTCGTCCTATCTTATTGGATCGCATTGCCCATGCTCAGCGGCAGGATCCAGACTTATTGCATCTTATTCATCTTCTCGAGTCGGGATCCAGTGATGAGACATTGCTGGATTATTCTCTTGATTTTCATCGGTGTCTTCGTAGGAGGAACCGTATTGTTGTACCATCTGATTTATCACTTAGGCGTGACATTCTGGACGAGTGCCATCACTCTAAGTACACTATACATCCCGGTTCGAGTAAGATGTATGCCGATATGTGCCGGGTATATTATTGGGAGGGTTTGAAGAGAGATGTTGCAAGTTATGTGAGCAGTTGCATGACTTGTCAACAGATCAAGGCCAAGCATCAGCGTCCATCTGATCTTCTTCAGCCTCTAGAGATTCCATTATGGAAATGGGATCAGATATCCATGGATTTCATTGATGGTCTGCCTCGATCGAGGTCAGGCCATACTTCTATCTGGGTTATTGTTGATCGCTTGACCAAATCGGCTCATTTCATTCCGATTAAGTCCACTCGGACTGCACCTCAGTTGGCCAAGCTCTATGTGAAGGAAGTCGTACCACTTCATGGCATTCCTAGCTCTATCGTGTGTGATCGAGACACCATTTTCACTAGTCACTTCTGGAAGTGCCTACAGTCAGCTTTGGGCACAAAGCTGAATCTCTCTACTGCTTATCACCCTCAGACTGACGGTCAGACAGAGAGGGTGAATCGTGTTTTGGAGGATCTTTTGCGCTGTTGTATTCTGGATTTCGGGGGTAGTTGGGAGGATCATTTACCTCTCGTAGAGTTCTCCTACAACAACAGCTATCAGTCTAGTATTGGCATGGCACCTTTCGTGGCTCTATACGGAAGGCCATGTCGCTCTCCTGCTTGTTGGTTAGAATCTGGCGAGAAGCTCATTCTTGGTCCAGATTCAGTTCGGGAATCTTCTGAAAAGATTGTTCTTATACGTCAGAGAATGAGAGAGGCACAGGACCGCCAGAAATCCTACGCGGACAACCGTAGGAAGCCTCTTGAGTTCTCCATTGTTGATTTTGTCTTCAGTCGGATTTCTCCCATGAAGGGGGTTGTGCGTTTCAGCTCTACAGGGAAATTGGCTCCTCGCTATGTTGGACCATTTCCTATCACGGAACGCATCGGCCCCATTGCTTATCGTGTGGCTCTACCTGCTCATTTTTCCGGAATGCATGACGTGTTCCATGTTTCTCAGCTTCGCAAGTGTGTTCATGATCCTGATTCTGTTATTGATCCACTTATTATACCGGATTTAGAGATTTCTCCTGATTTATCTATTGAGCAGCAACCTCTTCGTGTGCTTGATTCGGAGGTTAGACGCCTTCGAAACAAAGAGGTCCCGCTCGTGAAGTTTCAATGGTCGTCTAATCCTAAGGACTGCACTTGGGAGACCAGAGAGTTTATCGAGCGTACTTATCCCGGTTTTCTATCTTCATCTGTTGTTGGTGAGTATTTTTACTTCACCTTTGTTTGATTTATTTTGAGGATTAGATGTTATAGATAACTTCCATGATAGGGAATTGCGGGGACGCAATTTTCTTAAGGCGGGGAGTCTGTAACAACCCGTGATTGCGGTTACCAAATAATAAATTAAAATTGGGATTTTAATTTAATTAGAGCTATTAATGATTTTTTTATGCGACTAATTTGTTCAAAAGTTAGTTATTTTGAATAAATTAATATTTTGGGCCTAAGTGTAAAATGGAGAATTTAATGGAAATTAATTAGGGTAAATGGAAATTTATAAAATTGCAAAATTTTATATGTGTAAAATAGTGCAATATTTGAATTGGGAATTTAATTTACAATTATATTGCAAAACGGTGATTTTGGGCAATTTTGACTAAAATGTATTTTGGAATAAATAGGGGTTAAATTGTAAGTTGGAAAATATTGTGATGTAAAATTTTATAACTATAGCTAAATTATTTTGGTAACATATTTTAAAATTTTATGGGTAAATAATGTGTAGTTTGTACTTAGAGAAATTAGCTAACTGAGATATGGAACATATTACAAGTCCTAATGGGTATTAGGCCCACTAACCCACTTCCATTAGCCTATAAACCATCATTTACCCATTTGTTTCAACCAATATCTCATTCCATCAACCCTTAAACCCTAGAGCAAAACCTAATTAATGGCCTCCATTTGGTAGAAGATCCATTTTCCTCTCCACATAGCTAATCTAGGTTAATACAAGTTAAAAGACTCTTGATCTCCTCTCTCTAGCTTTTGGAGTGCACATCAAGTGTTTGTGCATATTTTTCTTGCTTGGGAAAGAGGTAATATATGCTAGCTGAAATTATAATTAGTTTATTGCTGTTAGTAAATTAGGCATATCTCATTCATCTTAAATCGGAATTAAGATTTTCTTGATGTTCCAGAAAGCTTAAAACATATGCTACAATTTTTGTTTAGTGAGTTTTCTGTAATTTTGCCATTTAGATGACCTGAAATGCGTTCAAAGACAGAAGACCAATTCTGTCTTTAACAAGTTATCTTGAGTTTCAATCTGATATTGTTTTGCATGTATCTCTCTCGTTTTTGATCCGAATTAGATAATTTTGGATGTTCCGGAAATCTTAAAACATATGCTACAATTTTTGTTCAGTTAGTTTTCTGTAATTTTGCTATTTAGATGACCTGAAATGCGTTCAAAGACAGAAGACCAATTCTGTCTTTAACAAGTTGTCTTGAGTTTCAATCTGATATTGTTTTGCCTGTATCTCTCTCGTTTTTGATCTGAATTAGATAATTTTGGATGTTCCGGAAAGCTTAAAACATATGCTACAATTTTTGTTCAGTGAGTTTTCTGTAATTTTGAGGATAACTAGGCCAAAAATTGATTTTTCTACTATCTTCCCGAGAGCGATACACATATTAGCTTTGTGGATGAAACTGCAACTATTTTGGTCATAACTTTTGAGCCGCTAGTCAGAATTGAACGATTTTGGACTTTCGGAAAAGATGGAGTTACGAACTCCATATCTGGAAAGTTTGGTCATCATCTGAGTTCATTAGACCCTTCGAATTTCCTGTCAGAGTTGAACCCAGATCGCTGTGCAAAACAGTGCATTTCATGTTTCTGAGTCCGACTTTGGAACGTCGCTGCGACTTCGTTTCAAGATGGAATCGAGTAATTCTTTTTGCGTTCTGAAGTAGGAATATCGGACTACGTTCCTACCAATTTTCATGCCATTCGAATTCAGTCTGCTGGTCCGAATAATTTTCCGAACTTGGGTTCGCGTCAGTTTTGGACTATTTTCCTGAAAGTACACGTGTAGTACTAAGGATCGTGTAATATGGTATGTTAATGCGGAAACTGGTAATAACAATAAAGTACAAATTAAAGTAAGCACACCAGGAATTTTTATACTGGTTCGAACTTCCCGTTCTACGTCCAGTCCCAGAATACCCTCTGGATTTAAACTAAACCCCTCACTTAACCCGGAGGAATAGGTATACGACACCTGAGCAGCCGAACAGGAATTTTTCCGCCTCAATAGCCGAAGAGGACTTCAACTTAATACAAATAGTTTGTTGACGAATGTGTTATGAATAACACTGATTGTCTTTTGATAGTACAACTTTCCTATAATCAAATCCTCAAGAGTATATATGTGTGTGAAGATTTAGAAGGAATATAATCACGTAGAATCGAAGTATATGAAATAATTCAAGGATTCTAGTGATATTGAATGAGAGTGAATGCTTTTATTTGCAGAAATGAATAGAGATTAGATTTCAGAAATATAAACAAGAATCGGTGATTGTAGAAGTGAATTGAATATGTTTATATAGTTGTAGAAGAGTTGTAATCTTTTATGAAGAGTTTTAGTTAACAGTTGTGTCCATACCTCTTGAAATAGAGGACATTCCTCTTCATGAAATGATCGCGTCTCTTCAGAAAACTAGCCGTTTTTCTCTGGTCGGTCGACCGGAAAACCTGGCCGGTCAGCTGAGTTTAAAAACGTATACAAAACAGAAAGTCACTATGCATATGATACAGGGTCGGTCGACCGAGGATCCTGGTCGGTCGGCCGACCTGGTGTTATATGCACAGTGAACACAGTTTTGATATAAAATGTTTTGTGTGCGTGTGTGACTATTTAAGGAATGATTTTAACATTATTCTAAGACTCAATAAAATAAAATATCCATACTAATCTCTGGATTGTAAAATTATCTCCTTTGTAGTGCACGGTATGCACTTATTCTCTTTTTTGTCGCTTTCATATAGTATTCTCGTCGTATGATCTCTGAAGCTTGTGTCATGAATCAAACTCATGAATCAACATTTCCAACACTTAGAATATTTCCAGTGATTTTCTGGTTTTATCGATTTCTTACTCCCTGTTTCCAGTTTTGAAACTGAAACTTTGTGACACTGCCACGGTCACATCCGTGGTCGGAATCCAACGTTTTTGGACTCGTTGGAAAGCTGGAGTTCTTAACTCCATCTCTAGAAAGTTTGATTAGTATCCGAGTTCATTTGACTCTTCGAAATTGCTGTCAAAGAGGGACCCGGATCTCAGCCTGAAACAGTGCATTCACTGTTTCCGGGTCCGACTTTGGAGCGTCGCTGCGACTTCGTTTCAAGTCAGAATCGAGTAATTCTTTTTGCGTTCTGAAGTAGGAATGTCGGACTACGTTCCTACCAATTTTCATGCCATTCGGATTCAGTCTACTGGTCCGAATAATTTTCTGAACTTGGATTCGCGTCAGTTTTGGACTATTTTCCAACACTTAGAATATTTCCAGTGATTTTCTGGTTTTATCGATTTCTTTGAGATTTGTCGCTGGATTTCGTACACGAGCTTTATAAAAAGGCTTTAAAAGGATTTTTCACTCTGAAATGGCTTTCGAAATTATTATATAATATTATTTTTAATTAACAAATTAATTACTCCATAATAGGGGAGTTTTCAAAGGCCGTTTTAAAGTGATTTCAAACCAATTATAAATCTGTTTTCCATAATTATTTTCTATAATAAAATCCCACACTCACACTTTAGCACTTCGAGCGAAGTGGAAAGGTGCTTAAACGGTTGGGAAAAACTCCGGCCTATGAAACCGTGTGTATTTCCTTTCCGGTTAATCCCAGACCTATTCGATTGATCATTTTGGCCTTTCGGCCTAGTTTACCGATGAAATGAGGTGAACTTTTTACTGCTTTGAGTGTGGAAGCTTACTATTGGTTAGTAAACCGTTTAGTGCGAACGTGGGGTATGGGACTCATGTTAACACTTTACGGGTTCCTTGCTAAAAGTTCGTGACACATTCCTTTTATTACCTTTGGGATAGTGTCTTCGGACTGTCTCCCTTAGAGGTGTCGTTTTGGCATCTCTACTTAGATGGTCGTTATACATCTCTACTTAGATGTATCGTTTTTGGAATCTCTACATAGATGGTCGTTATACATCTCTACATAGATGTATCGTGTTTGGCATCTCTACTTAGATGGCCGGTTATACATCTCTACTTAGATGTATCGTTTTTGACATCTCTACTTAGGTGTTTATGTTTTGGCATTTGTGCTTACGTTATGCCGATGATATGAGGCTTATTATACATCTCTACTTAGATGTTTTGTTTTGACATTTTTGACTATGTTATGCCGATGATATGAGGCTTATTATACATCTCTACTTAGATGTTTTGTTTTGACATTTGTGACTATGTTATGCCAATGATACAAGGTTTGCTATACATCTCTACTTAGATGTTTATTTCTTCTCTATGTGAGAGTTTGTGGTCTATAGTACTATGTTATATATCGCCTCATTATCTATCATGTTTATCTCAGTTTATTAACTGATTGTTTGGCTAGCCTGACCCGAGTGTTTTTTCGCTCGGGTCAGACCGAGTTGTTTCAGGTTAGGTCTCTGGACTTAGCTTTCTGTGCTTCCGCTTGGACATTATCTGCTATGCTGATAGATAGCTCTTTATATTTGTCCACTATTTTGATACTCTGATTATTCAGTCTCTTATGTACATATCTTTGACTCACATGTGTGAGCGGTGGCTTTGTACCCACCTTTTTGATATTTGGATCAATATTGACGATATATTGTACCTATGTTCTGTGACTGTTATGTGACTGTTCTGTGATGATGATGTTATCATTTAGTATTATGTTTGTTCTGAACCTATTTTCCTTAGCCATTGTAATTTCGTTATAAATATCTATTGGATATGTCGAACCACTTGAAAAAAAAGCGATACCACATTTCGACGTATTCAGTAGATAGTTATAGCTTGATTACATATGGTCGCTTCCATTATACTCTATTCTCCGTTCCAGCAGACAGTATTACTCCGTAATACTCTTTGTTAGAATGGGTCTCGGAGTGGGGCGTTACATATACCCCTAACTCTATCAATCTCCCACTTGCACTTGGGGTCAATTATGGAATCTTATTCCAACTTCTCCAATCAGTTCTTCTCAAAACCAATTCGATCAGTCCCTTTGTGAACGGGTATGCTATTATGTTTTAATTATCTATTATGTCAATCAACTCTCTCCAACGGTGACAAACTTCTTTATCATGTGGAACAATACGGAGTACGTCTCTTGACTTCTAGTGGGCTATAAGTTCTGTTACAAACTATATCATGACATTGTTATCATATAACAATGTTATGAGATTGTCAACATTTGGAATCGGCTCAGTAATAAATTTGTGCACTTATATTTTTATATACGTTGTTTTTATTGCAGCACTATTCAAGACGATGTACTTAGCCTTTTTCATTGAATCAGCCATGGTCTTTCACCTAGAACGTTTCCAACTTAAAGATTCTTAACTTGAATTTATTATTGACATACTATACTCAATATCATTTATCAAGTTTGAGTCCGAAAACTCCTTAATAAGGAGTTTTTGTTTCTGTAAACAATTCTCTGGTATTTTATAAATACACGAGAACACTTCAAACAACCATTTAGTGATATAAATTTGGATTTGATATTTTCTTCATGTATCAAATATATAAATAAATCATGTTATCGTAGACAACATAACATATATGATAATTCCTATTGCCAATGCATAAGGAACTCATCTCACATGTTCTGTATTAAACAACTTATTAAGGTGTTTTTGCTCATCGATTTTGGAACATTCCAAATATCTTTAATACTCACTATAAAAGACATCATTTACAATCCAAAATTGAACATTAAAACAAATAAGGCTGATTTTAACACAAATACATCGTTAAAATTAACAACATGTTGTTCACTTATTTTAGAAACTTCAACGTTCCTTTTAACTTTCTTTCTTATGAACACACACTTCCTCTGCATTTTGATTGATAATCAAACTATTTGATATTTCTACTAAAATATTTGATCAATTTTGATGCTTATAAAATGATACTTTCTATCATTTCTTGGATCATATCCAGAGACTCACAAACTCAATATCGCTCCAACCGACTTCAAGACATTGTGGTTATTATGTGTAAACAGTTTACTCCAAATCAGTATTTAGAATTTTATGTTTCAATACATACGTACCAAACAAAAAGTCATATTAAGTGGTAATTTGTGAGTAAATCCAAATTAGCTTGAGCACGTTGAATACTAAATGTATTATCATAATTTCAACAGTTGAAATTTGTGATATTATTCTTATCAACATTGCTCATTTAATTCCAACTACACTAGTCTTGCCCATAAAGACACAATCGTGGCTGATGGATCACATCCCTTTGGTTACGACTACGAATATCATATTTTGATAGTGTACTTGGAATTCTTTCAGATTTGCGCATCATTCCATATCATAGAGTCAACACTCTTAATGGTTTAATTAAACAAACGAGGATTGTATATTTTTGACATTGATAAGAAACTCATAGTTGCTCTTCGATGTGCGAGAATACATATTAGACACTCTAATGCGATGTATTCATTTAGGTTAGTCAATTTCATTTCATCTCATTTAATCAGTTCTATCTATGGATCATATACAATTCCATTTTACTACAAATAATTCCTTAAAGAAATATCTTCACAATGAAGTTAGTATTTCTTGAAACAACAATTGTTTCTCGTGCAATAGAATAGGTATTCAAAAACATTTTATGAATTTCTTTATTTAGAAAATTGATTCGGTTTTAGTTTACAAAACTTATGTTCAAAACATAAATATGTCATCCAATGACAGTCTTTCCCAAAATCCTTTTGGGCAGATTTATATAAGATCCTTCATGAATAATTATTACGTGCAATCTTTCAACTCGCACAACCTGCCAACTCCTTGATCTAGGATATGTTGGATTTTCTTATAAACCTTTATCTTGTGCGATTTTGTAAACCGTTATTTAGATGGAATAATATTAACCTTGTGTACTACTCTTAAATACATGACCTTAATTAAAGAAACTAACTCAACTTCACTCACAGTTCATCGTACATTGTCCAATGAAGTTTGATTACTCCTTATCGATGCATCATTATGTATAACATTAAGGAGTGATTTTTTTAATTGAATCTTTATTCATTTTTAGGTACGTTCGGAACTTTTTCCAATATACTCACTCATTCGATTAAATCGAATCATTTCTATTACATATTATTTTATTTACTTCTGTTTTATACTCTATGAGTTTACCATAGACATATTACATTGTATCAAATACACATGTCCATGTCTGTGATAACTCATCGGTGAATATGACGAAGTACATGGAAACGTTTTGGTAATAATAGAATTATGATTATATACATCTATATGTATCAATATGAAAAGTTCATCAACTCTTATGATGTACCCATTGAATGAGTGCATAGTCATTAATTGTTTGAGATATAATTAACCGGTATCATATGGTTCAAAATCATATAATAAAATTATTTTCCTAAAATTATGGCTTAGTTTATAATTCCAAAATAACTGTAAATAATATTAGATACTTCTGTATTTTCCAATGCATCACTTTTGTTATGAAAAAAAATACCACATTATAGTTTTATTTCATAACGAATATTCATAATATTCATATTGAAATATAGCTATGTCTATTTCTCAGTCGACACCCAAAAATAGTCATTATTTCATAAATAATGTTTAGTACGTTTTACAAAAACAATTTTCATAATATGATGCAATCAATAAGTGTTATATGGCATGCTCCCACTATTTCTGCCATTATAATAATAGCGTATTTAATTTGGAGGGCCATCATTCACTTAATATAGTTTATTTATTTCATATACTGTAACTAGTTTACAGCGGAAAGTTCTTTGATCAATTATCCTGAACTCAAAGAAATATCTCATAGGAAACAATTTTCTATACGAAATTACATTTCGAAATAGAAATCTTATTTCTAATTCCAACGTTAAGTATCAATCACTATTATTATAATTCTAGTTTTTGTTGTTTCTTTATGAAGCAGACATAACTATTAACTGTCTTCATCTCAACTATACCTTAAATCATATCTACTCTAGTACATTCGTTGTTCTTTCTAAATGGTCAAACCATTCAAACCAAAGCCATTACTACAATATCACGACCAACTCTTTACAAAAGCGCATTAAATTATCCTTAGCTTTTAAGGACATTAGATATGTTTTGCTTTGCGTAAACTGATCAAACTGACAATTCAGTGATCGAGTTTTTAGATTTATATTGTAGTTTTGGTCTAGTCTTACATTTAGCACGATATGATCCTTTTGTAATCAATCATATTGAATACCCGATCTCGCACTAAGGTTTATTTGGTTTTTCAGATGAATTAATTTCATCGAAATATTGTACATTACAAATTTTGACCATTCACCAAATAACATTTATATGCAATTGTATATGGATCAAATATCCATAGCCTTGTGTTGCTTTTAGAGTTCGAAACTCATAGAATGCAATACATGGTCATGACCAAATAAATGCATAAGTGACCAAACCACGAATATATTCAGTAGTTATAAAATGAGGCACTTGCATGGGTATTGAAACGTTAACATGCAATAATCTTTTTATTGGTAAGTATATGTTATATTTCTATTTGTAAATCTTCAATTCATTTGTATATCTTAATTGATAAACATTTTACCAATCTTAGTAAATGCACAAATTTATCGTTGTAGATAATTATAACATTATTTAACATATGTTCTTACAATATTAGAAAGGTTAAATGTTACCATTTCATTTTTCTATTAAGGCTCCCACTAGTCTTTTATGTTTCTCCAAACTCTAAGATGAAACATATAAATCTTTCGACTTCACTAGTGGGTGTTAGGACTCATTTGCCTTGGTATTCTAACCTTGAGTTTGCTCCTTATCAGTTATATCACATACAACTTCTAACCCATGTTCCTTGTCCTAATGTCATTTTAACCTTGAGTTTGCTCAACAAATCGTAAGAGATTATTCACTCGTACCTACCATATCGCGACGGCCTAAGTATAGTATATGTACCTTGAATTTGCTCAACAAATACATATAGTTATCTTATCTTGTCTATTCAATATATTAATAATACTACACATAACATCCCTAGCTTGAGTTTTCTCAACAACTAAGGAGTATGCAATTAATTTATTAATATATATATCGTAGAGGACACCATTATGTTGAAGACTCATAATCTTCAATATATTATATTGAGTGATATCGACTTATGGACTAATGTATTTCTTGTGAGTTACTCTCGTGATTCAAGTGTCAGACACATCAGAAATCACAATATACGTATATTTACATATGTTTTATTCCTTAAATCTATTTGGGTTTCTTTAACGTTCCACATTTAGTTTATACATTCATATTATATAAGTTTTATTGGTATATAACTTTTATATTTCATATTACTTATATGATAGTCTTATGTATAATATTTTATTTAAATAAATATTATTTAATTAATTTAAATTAATTAACTCTTTAATTAATTTTATATTAGTATTCCAATACAACATTTATATTGAACATATCTACTATAACTTTTATAGCATATACAATAACCTTTATAATATAACACATATATCTTATATATGTGTATTTTATTTAATTAATTTATTTAATTAAAAAAATTTAATTTAATTATATTAATTTCAAAATTTATCTTATATACATACATGTATACTTATGTTATCTTAAACATTTTAAAATAACATAACATATATCAACATATATAAACATGCATACAAATATTAATTAATAAACTCAATTAATTAATTTGTTCTATTAATCTTATGAATAAATTTTAAATTCCAAAATTAATATTTAAACAATTTCAAACATTCTGAAATTTTCATTACATTTTCAAACATTTTGAAAATTTATGTTATATTATAACCAATTTTAATAAACATGTTTTTATTTTAAATTTAGCTTTTAGATTTAAAATCTTATCTTAATTTTCAAAACTATTTTGAAAATTAGCCCAAGGCCCAATTCAAATTGGGTCTTTTCTATCAGGGGCAACCTTTGGGCTCACTTCACCTTTCAGGTTAGGTAGGTAACCAGGTAGGATAGGGTACTTGATTACCCAATTCCAATCGTAGACATCACCTTTCTAGACACCGTACTAAGTGCGCAAACTTAATTAGTTAGCCCTAACATCACTAATTTAGACTGCATAAGCTATTGGACTCTGATACCATTGTTGGAACTAGGTCAACCCGCAGTGGAAGAAATGAGTGAATTTCAATTTTTTTTTTCATTTTGGATCTTTAATGGGCCTATGAAGTATGAATATACATGGAATTTTTCTATGTTTCTTTTAAATAAAATCGGTATAGTTTATTTTATCTGAAAAAAGGAATTTTAAATTTAATTTCAACTTATAGGTATTATAATGAATGTATTGAATACATCATTTGTGAGAAGAGTAAATGTAGTATACAAGTGGTGTACTAATAAAATATGTACAGATGAATTAAGAGAAATGGACCATTTGTTTCTCCCTCTCTTACTCTATTCAATACATAATGAGAAGATAATGATAGGATATAAAAGGAGGGAAACATTTCATTTCTTTCCCTCTCTTACCCTATTCAATTAGTAGAGAAAAGATATGGTAGAATATAAAAGGAAGGAAACCATTCATTTCTTACCCTATTTAATTGTAACAATTAGTATATTAAATAACATTTATTACTTATAAATCAAATTTATACACGCCTATGTTATCTAAATTTTATTAATGAAATGTATGCATGCATTCATAATAATTATAGATACATACATACAAGCATTCGTACATATAAAATGAAAAACTATTAGTTATTTTAAATAATTTGAAGTCCAAAATTAACATTAATAGATATGATTACAATTAAGAAAGGTTTACAAACAAAAATGTTACATTATTTGAAGCTATCATGGGTAATGTTCAGGATGCTAGTCTTTCTTCCACTGAAGCTACTTTGTCTCAACAGTACTATGATGCACTATCTCAGGAGAGTGATATGATTAGACAAAAGTCAAGAATTAAATGGTGGGAAAAAGGAGATAAGAATAGTGCATACTTTCATGCAAGTCTCAAGAACAAGCAAAGGAGGGAAAATATTGTCACCATTTATGATATGAATGATGGTCTACAATCCACAACTGATGGTGTTAAGGAAGCTTTAGAGCAATATTTCACAAGCTTATATAACAACACTAATAGCTTTGTCCCTAAAATCGATGATATCCCATCTAATATCATGCCCAGGCTTGATGAGGAAAAATACAACCTGCTATGCTCAGAAGTCACCCATGATGAAATTAAAAATGCTATGTTTTCTCTTAGTCCTAACTCTTGCGGTGGCCCAGATGGTTTGAATGCATATTTCTATACAACCTGCTGGTCGATCGTATCTGGAGATGTATGCAGTGCCATTTCTCTATTCTTCAAAAAGAGTAAACTTTACAGGTCATTCAATTACACCAACATAGCATTAATCCCTAAGCACAAGAATGCTCATCATGTAAAAGACTACCGTCCTATTTCTTGTTGTAATACTATTTATAAGTGCATCTCTAAAGTTATTGCAACAAGACTGAAGAATGTCCTCCCATCAATTATATCCAACAACCAGGCTGCATTTCTTCCAGGAAGGAATATTCTTGATCACATCCTTCTCGCTCATGAATTAATTAAAGGTTATAAAAGTAGAAATGCTCCCCCAAAAGCTATGATGAAACTGGATATAATGAAGGCTTTTGACATGTTGCAGTGGAATAGTATTGTTCGTATTATGGGGTATATGGATTTCCCTCCACATTTTATTGCTTGGATTTATGAATGTATCTCCTCTCCAACCTATTCAGTCAATGTCAATGGTACTGCCTCTGGTTTCTTTAGGAGCAAACAAGGCATAAGACAGGGAGACCCCATGTCTGCTTACATCTTCATAATAGTTATGGAACTTCTTACGAGAATGATAAACAGAACAATACAACAAGGAAAATATAAATTGCATCCTGCTTGTAAAGACCCTCAAATCTCTGCGTTATTGTTTGCTGATGACCTGATTATGTTTTGCTCTCCTGATATTGACACAGTCAAGAACATAATGCTAACCCTTGAACACTTCAGTAGTATGACTGGGTTAAAGGTTAACGTCCAGAAATCTGAAATTATTCTAGCTGGAGTTAACATGGCCCAAGCAGCTCAAATAAATAATATAACTGGTTTATCTCGTAACCTATCCACTGTTTCCTACCTAGGCCTGCCTCTTACAACTTCTAGAATCACGACAAACCAATGTCTACCGATGTATGAAAAGATCACTTCTAGACTTAACTGTTGGACAGCTAGGAAACTAAGTCAAGCTGGTAGATTAACTTTAATTAAGTCAGTTACCTTTGCAATGCAAGTGTATTGGGCCAGAACATTCGTTCTCCCATCCAAGCTAATTAACATGATTAGGAGTGCTATTATGCGTTTTCTATGGTCTGGCAAAACTATGGGCAGATTTATTGCGCCGACGAAGTATAGTTCTGTTGAGAAGCCTTTAAACAAGGGAGGTCTTGGGATAATAAATTTAAAACAGTGGAACAAGGCTGCTTTTGCAAGACATGTTGACTCTTTGTTCAACTGCCCACATAGTCTTTGGGCTGAGTGGTCCAAAAGACATGTTATAAAAACCAGGAGATTGTGGAACATGATTAAACAACAAAACTTGAGTTGGACCTGGCAGAGTATGCACAAGATAAAAGAACTTTTTCTTCTTATCATTCAAATGAACACCAACCCAGTTTATGATGTCAGTTTCTGGGATGATCCATGGCTGGACAAAGGATTCATTCTTCGAAGGCAACTTACCTACAGTGAAATTCAACAAACTGCAGTCCACTCTGATACGAAAGTCAGGGATGTTCTCGAACACTTTCAGGGGCATCATGCGTTTTCTTCTAATAAGAGAGTACAAAAACTATGGGATATGATCAGAAAGTTTGACCCTCTGCCTGCTACTTCTGATAAAGTTGTCTGGGGAGGAAAAAAAGGGAAATTTAAAATCGGTGAGGCGTATGAATTCTTAATGCAGAACAATGTTAATCGAAATTGGAAGTGGTGGAAGAGAACTTGGAACAAAGATAGTAGCATGAGAGAAAATTTCTCTATGTGGAAGATTTTAAATCGTTCCATACTCACCAAGGCTAAGCTTGTCAGTTTAGGTATGAATGTTAACATATTTTGTGCTTTCTGTAATGCTGAACCTGAAACTATTGAGCATTTATTCTTCGAATGTTCAAAAATTAAGGGCTTGTTTGGTATCGTTTTTAGTTTTGCATTTTTTGTTTTCAACATTTAATACAAAATACAAGAAAATAAGGAAAAATTTTTACAATTCTTAGCGATTACGACGATCAATGGGAAATGGAGGGGACGAATTGTTTTCCGTTCTTTTGTTATGCCTCAAAATACGAAAAATCAAATAAACTTGTTTTCTATTTTCTATGTTAATTTCATTTTCCAAAATTGCGTGTTTTCCAACAATGTATAAGAAGTGCGCATTTTTGTTTAGACGAAAACACAAAACTAAAAACAGCAAACCAAACGGGGCCTAAGCTTCTGTGGTCTGCAGTTATGACTAAACTGCAAAGTAGTAGCCCCTTGCATGATAATCAAGCTGAATGGGAGCAAATATATGCAAAGACAGGTAGCAAGCAAAAACGAAAGAGAATCTTTTGTGTCTCGTTGTAGACTTTTATATATGCAGTGTGGAGAGAACGCAATTGTAGAGTTTTTGATAACAATGCAAAAACTGAGGCTAACTTCAGACTTTGGATAATGCATGAGATTGAGAATTCCCTAAAGATGTTATACATCTTTGACCCTGGTATAAGTCTGTCCTCTAGTTCGTAATTGTTTGTTTTTTTTTAGTATCTTTTTGGTCTGTTTTTCTTTGTGCTTGTAGCACCATGTTGTCTCTGTTTTTCTTTGAGCTTTTGCTCTTCTTTCTTGTTTGTGTCATGTTTTCTCTGGTGCTGCAATAAAATGGTCGGGGACCATCCAACCCCGTCGGCCTTGCCAAAAAAATGTTACATTATTGCTCATAATTTTTGTACAAGTTTGAATTAAACTAAACATTTATATTCTATATATATGATAATTACAATTCAATAATTTAGATCTGAACAACATACATTTGCAAGTATTGTAGTACATGATATTATATATATAAGGTTTTTGGTTTTAATGTTAACGTTTTTCATTAAACTTTTAATTTAGGAATGAAACAATACTTTAAATTTTACATGAAACTTTAAATATATAAAACAACAAAGAACTATAATTTGCATTAAAGTCCATTTAATAATCTTAAATCAAAGTTTCACCTTTAAAAAAAATAAGGATTGAAACAATCGTACATATGAATTTAATATATTCAAGGAATGGTAGACAACTTAACATACATGTAACTCATTAGTAACTGAATAAGTGAATGTTATGTCATTGTATAAATAAAATCTCATCCAATGTAAATTTTCAATTTCATAAGTTTCTAAAATAAAACAAAAGAGATTTGAACAAGGCAGACATGTGTAAATTTGTGATAAGAATTTACAGATCTAAACAATACAGAGAATGAAGATAATTTATCAGATGTAATATGAGAATCAAAACGTGTCAATTTATCATAAACATACATTAAAAGGAATTGATAAACAAACATAGATCTAAATAAAAATAATACAATAAACATGATTTAATCAAACTAAGCATAAAGCATATTTTAATTTACACGTTGCAATATGAAAAATTGAAACATAAAGTGAATCATAGGAATCTAATTTTATTAATCATAGGAATATATAGATGAATTTAATTAAAGATTACCTTTAGATGTAGCCAATAAATCACACCTTGAATGATGAATCAAAACTCCCAGATATAGAAATCAGCCTTCGGATTTTGCAAGGATCTTATTACCCAAAGCCTTGAAACACACCTTGAAAATGAATTCCCCTTAGGATGTTGTCAAGAAGTCACACCTTGAATGATGATATCTCCTCAGATCATCAAGATCCCCATCTTATCCTTGCAAGAAATGGATGAACCACTTTTGTTTTATTATATTTGATGTTTTTATTTGGAGTTGAAAGGTTTTGGAAATTTGTTTTTTTTTCCATGAAAAGTTAGGAGAAGAGAAAAAAAAGAATGAGAGAGAAAACATTGTATTTATAGAATGAATTAGGGAATATGTTTTATTTGAAAGAAGGAAACTTTTCTCATTCTTTAATTAAAACTTCCCTAATTAATTCCCTTGATTGTATCACTCTCCAATCCTTTCTTTACACGTATGTCATCAAATGACATAAAATTCTCATAAATCATGTCATCAAATGACATAAAATTCCCACAAATCATGTCATCAAATGACATAAAATTTCCATAAAACATTTCATGCAATTATCTTTGAATTACATCGATATCGTATATTAATGCGCGCAAATATAACTTTTATAAATGCATTAAAATAATTTCAAAAAAAACTTCTAAGCATCAAATAAATAATAATTAATATTTCTCAAATATCAATTAATTTAATCAATTTAAAATATTTTATAAATTAATTAAATCATGTGGTTTTTCAGAGAATTCTTCATTACGGTTATGCGACTCAAAGGTGTAAATTCAGTTAGCGATTAATATCAAACTATTCGAATATTAACGTTCACACATCATTTAGCAAGTGGTGTGACATTTTTGCCAAATTTATCGCTTACACATCTTTTGGTAAGATCCAATTTTACTTATTATAAGTGGTACCTAATAGTGACAACTATTTACACCAATTCTCTTCATCAAAACTATATCACTTTGGATTTATGGAATTTGATAATGGTCAAAATTCCAATATCATCCACATTCAACTTTATAATCCAAACACAAAGTCCTTGGTTCAGTAATAACAATTGTTAGTAATCGAAATGCTCTGGCCAGAGACTTTGACTTTGAGTTGACTTCAATTGATCGTGATACTAACCTCATATAACCGAGGAGACGAATCCTCTCTTGAATATTGTTTCACTTCCAATGCTTCCACTCGACCCAACTATGGTCATTCGATAGACGCCGTGCCACGATTTAACTATAATCAAAGTGGAGCTTCCACATCAAAGACCAATAGTATTCTCAAGTCGAGAGAATTGTGTAAATTAGTCACATCAATATTATATGCTCTACCTTAGTTGTATTAGCCAACAAAAAACTATCGAGTGAGTTATTCCATAGTTATCCAATAACTATCAATATGTAACCCCTTAGTGCCCCCGGTAGTCATGAGTAATACACTATCAATATTTGGAGAGTGTTACGTACTCTAGTGTCAGTGGATACATCGATATTCAGTCGACATTAAAATGGTATATCTGTTTCATTGTGATAAATTTCTCACGGTTACAACACTTTGTAACTCCTATCACAAAACATAGCATTTATCGATTTTCTGTTAAATGTATTTTTAATTAAATTGATTAATTAATATAACCACATTATACCAAGTATATAATAGAAAGAAAATACCTTTATTTTGAATAAGATTGGGCAACGTGTTAGATATATGCAACAAACTTCATAATTGCCCCTAGGGCATACCTCTAACTCTATCATCATGCACATAAATACTATAGACACATTTATCCTTTTGAGAGACCGATCATTCTTATTACAGATAAGGATGAGACGATATACAAAAAATACTATGAGATCGGCTTCAAGAGTGGAGGAAGGAGCGGGATCAGAAGTTGCTACGCCTGATTTCTAAGCCATGTCCAATGCTACGGTGGCTAATATGATGATAAATACTCCTTTAGTTGTGATAGGAGGAGGTGCTCCAGTGCAAGCGCCTAGGGTCGATTTCACTAAATTAAGCAAGGATTATTCCATTTTGGGAGGGAAGCCATTCAATAGAATGGAATCAGCCATAGAAGTACAAGATTGGTTGGATACCTATGAGCGCATCTTCAGTGATATGGAGGTGGAAGATGCTATGAAAAGAAAGTTGGCTTCGAGGCAACTTCAGGCCCGAGCTATAAGTTGGTGGAATGCTATCACTATTGCTACTCAAGAAGACCAGTTTTCTTGGGATCGGTTTAAGATGAGGTTTGAAGTGAAGTTAATTCAGGCTGCTTAGAAGGTGGTATTATTTAGGAGATTCGCTGATCTCAAGTAGGAGAGATAATAGTTTCTAATTTGTGGCAGCATTTGATGCTTTATCTAAGTATGGGATCTCATTCATTGATACTCCCTTGAGGAAGAATGAAAAGTTCATCATAGGATTGGATGACTATCTTGGGAAGAAGCTTGTGGACTACATTGATAAGCCATTTGAGAAGCTGGTAGAGAAGGCTCTTCGCCATAAGAACCTATACCCCAAAGCTAGGATTGCTATTATTGCTTCTGCTGAGAAGGAGGAGCCAAAGCCGCAGTAAGGTGGTGAAGGCAAGAATAAGTGGAATTGAAAGAGGAAGCAACCCTAGGGAAAGGGTGGCAAGAAAAAGGGTAAATGGGAACCCATTTGTTATAGGTGTAAAAGGAAGGATCATCTAATCAAGGATTGCAAAGTGGGTGATAAGAAGAAGTGCTACAACTGCGATAAACCAGGGCACTTGATGAGAGATTATCCAGAACAGGTGAAGGATAAGCAGATAGTGAAGGCATATGCTTTGGACACAGTCCCAACTTCGTCGAGTGCTCACTCGGCGAAGAAGAAGGGTAAAGGAGTCGCCATTCAAGGTGTGCTTTTCTATTGGTGATGTTCCTATTCGAGTTTGGTTGTTACCGGTGCTTCACATTCATTCGTATGTAGTGACCTAGTAGACAGATTGAGATTGAGACCCGAGATAGTAGACCGGCCCTTGATTTTGACAAACCCTGTTGGAGGCTCAACTAGCCTGTATATGGTTTGTAGCGGTTTAGGTTTATCGAGTCATGGACATTCTTTTATATGTGATTGCTTTGTTTTGAATTTCGTTGGTTCAGAATTATCTTGGGAATGGAATGGCTAAAGAAGTATGCGACTATAGTGGATTGCGAGAAGCTATCACTGCAGGAAAAGGCACTACTTATAGCATCATGGATGGTGTTGGAATGCTTAGCGCTGTCTTCCATTAGCTAGGTTTATAGAACCTAACGTATATACGCTATGTTCTCGGCCCTCCAGCTAAAGCATAAATTTTTTAGGCGGTACATATTTTCTCTCCCTCTCATATTTTCTCCTCTCCCCCGTCTAGCACAAAAACCCCTCTTTTTCATCAATTACACGAAGGAAACCCAAACTTCCTCCTTTCTTCCCATAATCGAACTACTAAATCATTGGAACTGAACTCGATCTGGAAAACCTAAATTCTTCATTTTTCATCCACTTTGCAAGAAAACCTATCTCAGGTAAACAATTTTCCCTTTATCGAAACATGTATCAACAAGTTTTTTCTTAAGTATGTGAAATTAAATGCAATTTACTACCATTTAATCTTCGATCTAAGAATAAAAAGCATTTTAGTTTCAATATTTATATCATTTAAACATAGGATTTATTCTTTTACCGGTTGATATTAGGAATTAACCCAAAAAAGTAAGTTAATTTAAGTGTGTTACTTACGGAAAAAAAATTGTTACTGATTTCGCATTATTAAGCATGCTCACAGTGATTTCTATTTTGCTATAAATTTTCTGCTTGGAATAGTGTACACAGACCATTTGATAGAATTCCTTTAACAATTCAATGTCTAGTTCTACATTGTGTTTTAGGCATTGAATGGGGAAAGCTTATTTAATTCCAATGAGATGAGGTTCAAAAACAGTATAACTGTTCCCTACAAAAAAGAATGTGTGATGAAGAGGGATAATATTTTGCATAAGAATTTTTTTCTTCTTCATTCTCCATATGAGTTGGGTCGTGGAATGGATACAATCTGCTTGTGTACTTTTGTTTCTTTCCTGCTTTCCCCCACTCTTCTTAAGTGACTTGAATTTTAGTTAGCAAATTGGGTTTGTTTA
This sequence comes from Allium fistulosum, assembly GCA_030737815.1. Taxonomy (NCBI): domain Eukaryota; kingdom Viridiplantae; phylum Streptophyta; class Magnoliopsida; order Asparagales; family Amaryllidaceae; genus Allium; species Allium fistulosum. The sequence continues at coordinate 1,169,578,932 of CM060905.1, read as the reverse complement.
TTTTAGATTCAATCTTATTTTCTTTTCAAATTTATTTATAGTTTTATATTAATTCACTACTATTCTCACCAAATATTCATTTTAATCTTAAATTGCTCTGTTTAGTTGTTTGAGTCTGGTCATAAGAATCATTTGATAATACATTTGGGTATTTGTTTGCAATTTTATTACAAGTTTTACTGCATCTACGTTGGTAATCTGATTTCGAGACTCACCATTCAAAAATTGGTTGTTTTATTTGAGATAAACCACTAAAATTTAAAAATAAAAGTTTTTATTGTGACATATGTGATTTCTTGCAGCTCTTTATAAAGCAAGCAACACGACCTCCTCCTCACTCTCATCCAACCCTCAACCAATAAAAAAGAAAACACGCCAAAAATAAGAAACAAAAAAATGAGTTCAAATACAATCCCTACACAAAATTCACCGTAGTTTTATTGCCATGTCCAGGCTAAAGGCCACATAGGTCCAATGCAAAAACTAGCCAAACTTCTCCACTCTCTATACAAACTTCACATCACATATGCAAATAGTGTCCAATCACAATCGCCTTCTAAACTCCAATGGGTCTTACGCTATTGATGGCTTTCCTAACTTCATATTCGAGACAATACCAGACAAAGTTTCTCCTCCTAATTTAAACATAATGCCTGTATTCCTGCTACACGCGACTCCACCACTTAAGAAACTTTTAGTCAAGCTTAATGGAGAAGACAATGCTCCCAATGTTGCATGTATTATAAGTGATGGAATTATGAATTTTGCTCTTGATGCCATGAAAGAGTTGCACATTCTTAGCAATCTCTTATGGAGTGCCAACGCTTGCAGCATCCTTGCTTATCGTTGTTACCATGATCTTTTCACTAGAGGTCCCGTTCCTCTTAAAAGTTTGCTACTAACTCAACTAGCTAGTTATGAATATGCATGCATATACCTCTGGAAATTAAAAAATAATTTTTTTGCTACTAAAATATGGCTTATGAAAAGAATGGATATCTAGAGATAGAGGTACACAGGATATGAGGACTAAAAAACATGTATTTGAAAGATTTTCCCTTCTTTGTAAGAACAACAGATGCGAAAAACCTAATGCTCAACTTCTTTGTCCATGAAGCAGGCGAGCTTCCTTTGCCACTACAATAATCATCAACACATTCATAGAATTAGAACATTCTGCTCTTGATGCTCTAATAGAAAGCTTTCCACCGACTGTACATAATCGGCCCTCTAAATCTTCTTTGTTACACCAATATGCCACTGGATAGTCCTATTGCAAACATAGGGTCGAATTTACAGGTCCTGGATGACAAGGACCTACCCCATCTTAGATGTTGAAGTGTTGATGGGAGACTACTACCACAATAACATTTTCATGAAACGGGAGACTACAAAATTGTATGCTGTGATGTAAGTTATTATTTGATAAAATACGATTCTTGGAGGTTTATTTTTATGTTTTAAAATTTATGTTTATGAGCTACAAAATTAAATTAGCTTAGTATGATTTATATAATATAATCACATTCTTCTTATATAAGGAAATAAGTATGTTATTAATGAATCCGAGATACTATATTTTCTCCTCAATGTAGACAATTTTATTTTATTTCCTTCAGTTATGATAATGGAAATAAATAAGCATTGGTTATGTATTTCTTTAAAATTTAAAAGAAGTTTTCAAACATTCTTTAATCCTAAAATTCCATTGTTTAATCATCTTTGGTTTGATATTTGAGTTTGCATGAGTGTTAACGTGATGTATTCTTTTAAACTTATGGTATGCAGGTTTTGATGGTTAAGGTATTGACATTACCAAGGTCTACTGCTACTACAAATATTTCTAAAAGTACACTTGATGTCGGCTCTAAAATTTATATGGAGAATCTGGATTAGGCCTGTAAACGGATACTTTCGGATACGGATAGTGCTATATCCGTATCCGTATCCGAAATCATTTTCGGATATCGGATATCCGTATCCGCGGATGCGGACGGATATCGGATATTTATCGGATATTCTTCGATCAGTTTACAACTGATAAATCTAAACAAATAAGTAGAAAATTTTGATTTATCATATATTCGTTTTTGTACTAAATATATAGAAATAATAAATACACTAAGAAAAATAATTTTAAGTGGTAAAAATTGATTTTTATATACATATTAATTTTTTTACCAGGATATAATAGTAAACGACAATCATTTTATGTACTAAAATACATAAAAAATAGCTATAATCTTGATAAAAACCGAACGGATAATTATCGGATACGGATATGGCCATATCTGTATCCGTATCCGTTTTTCGGATATCGGATAATTTTTCATATTTCGGATACGGATACGGACGGATTTCGGATTTTTCGGTTAACTAGTCATAACCAGTTAATACAATAAATTGTAGCATTGGAAAATCGACCCATCCTTGCTGTGGTTATTTTCACTATATTTTTGTAACTGAAAGTGCAATGTGTAGTTTATACAGGGCATTAATATTATGTTACACTTGTAATTTTAAGGTTCCTTTAGTGCTCAATACAGTTAACGGTTCATAGATAGCAAACTAAGCAAGCATGTCATTCAAGTAAACTAGGAAGCTCAAAGAACAGACAATATATACAAAATTTTCATTTATGAAATAGCCTGATTAGGAAAGAAAAATTAGCAAAATGAATAATTAGGATTCACTGATGCACTATCCTAAAATGATGATTCCAGATCACTTGAAGCAACTCATGGCAATTACAGCAAGCCAAAGGAGGAAAACTCTACAAGTCAACTGCCTATTCAGATTCAAAAATAATATCAGAAAATTTACAGTAATTTATCAATGCATAGAAATTCTGAGTTTTAGCTTGATTAGGTATTTAGCATCAGTGTACATTAGCTGCCTGTTCAAATGCACAGTATCAGTTTTAACTATGATTCATCCTTCACTACAAGAAAACGTTGCAATTTCCTACTTAAAATTTTCTACGCCTTTCCTACGCCATAAGAAGAGACGTAGAGAAGACGTAAAAAATATGTAGGATGGTGTAAAGGCGTAGAAAAGACATAGGAAATTTCCTACATCTTTCCTGCACCTACTTAAATGTGTAGTAAAATAACCGAGCTGTGAAAAAGCATAGGAAATCTCCTACGTTAAAATTTTTCGTGTAGGAAAGATGTAGACAATCTCTCACGATATTTCCACATCCTCGTTATTTTCTATAAATATAGATAGGCGTAAGGAAGGTGTAGAAAAGTTCTATGCCATCCCACGACTTAAGTTTAGAGTAAGAATTTTCTACATCTTTTCTACATCCATATAATATTCCTGCATAACTCAACAATAAATATTATTGCACGTATCTTTTATTTCTTGAATTTTTAACTTTAATATATATTTTAATTTATTTTAGTAATTATCCATGCAAAATTAATACTCTAAACAAATATTGCTCATTTTCTCATAGTTTTAATAATTTGACGGAGATGAATTCACACCCGCAGCTCCTCGTTTTTCCCAGATCCGGTCTTCATTTTCTTCTCGTCTTCCGGTCTCGATGCCTCTTTATTTTCTTCACATAAATTCAAACGCCAATCTTTCTCCTTCAACGCCAAATTTGCCGCCCCAGAGCCACTATCGTAGAACCTTCACTGCTGATTGCTTCACCAGCTCTGATGGTTGCCAGGACTTAAACGGATGGCCAAAAAATATCTACTTGCATCACCAGATCTGGTTTCACCTGAGTTGCCTGCTTCTATTTTCTGGGTGCGCAAATTTTTTGTATTGCAAATATTAGCACCGCCATTATTCTTTTTGAAATATCAGCATTAATTTGCAGTTCAACATTTTATTGCTTTCAATATTCTCAAAATAGTTTTTTCTATTATTTATTTTAATATTTGTTATTTTATTGGAGAAACAAGTTAATTTAATATTGACCCTGTAGTCCGTCCATCAGATAGATGCATTTTTTTTATGTTTCTAAGTTGACTACATTTGTTTTAAGTTTTATTTTTTGCCAATATAAATTTCAGCTTAACATCGAAATATTTATCATTTATGCGGGTGTTATGGTAGAAGGCTTCGTAGGCATAAACATGATGATAAAAAACACAACAGGCCCAATAAAACACCAAGCATTTGCACTACAAAACGGAGCAGACCTCTCATCATTCTACCTGTGCAGCTTTGAAAGGCTACCAAGGCACTGTGCATGCACTCCATGTGTCAGTTCTACCATGACCAGGGTCGCATTGTTGTTGATGCATATTGAAACAAAATATCATTGTTCTCAGGTACATGTTTATATACAAGTGCAATTTTATCTCTTCATGTTTTATTTTTCATTTGCTTCAATACAATAATAAGTGAAATTGCAGTAACTGGAACTATGACATAATGTCATAGTTTATGACCTCTTCATCATGTTGATATGTATGTCCTAAATTTTATAGTAACATATAGTTTTTTCATACCCTAACAATGTATGTTCTAGGGTTTATTGTTATCCTGTACCTCTATATTGTTTTAATTAATATTTATGAGAGGATTGAAACCTATGGATTTTGATATGAATTTAATCTACAAAATTTAGGCAATTAAGCATAAGTTTCAGTAGCCTACTACTAATTATATCACATCATTTGTGATTTTAAATCGGTTGCAAATTATATTACATGTACTGGCTTGTGGTTAATTAGGTAGGAAACTTATCTATAAACTATATAAGAGATTGCGCAAATCACCATGTTCTGTGACTTTCACCTCACACTTAAATACAGTTTCTTATCCTTTTATTTTGTTTTACCTTTTTATGTAATGAGTGTAATACCATTGACGCATGCTGCCAAAAGGTTTCGATCTGGCAGCAAATGCCTTCAGTGATGTGTTTTGCTAGTTTTATGGTATGTAATAAATTCCAAAGTAAAAGCATCAACTATGATATGTAATAAATTGTTCCTTTGGTACCTTTTACTTTGTGAATATATGACATAATAATTACTGACACTTTGACTGTTTATTTGACATTAACAGGACCAATATTGCCGATGTTAGGGAGAAAATATCAAAAGCTAAGCAAGAATAAATCAACGTTTGACTACTTTGTAAATAACTTGTTGGTGCAAATATGTATGACATAGTATGCATGGACATGGAAAAGTTGATAAAATGATATGTATGAAATACTAAGTTTGGATATGTGAAAAGTTGTTTGAATGATATGTATGAAATACTAAGTTTGGATATGCAAAAATTTGATTGAAGGATATGTATGAAATATTATGTTGTAAGTTATATATTTGTTGTCTATAAAAATATGTTATATTTATATGCAGATAAGAAATGTGCAAATGGATATTATATATATGAAAAGCTTAAACGATGACAAATAAAATAAATAAATAAATATTACATGTAATAGCGTTTCATAAACACTATTGATTAAAAAATGCTATGGAAACTGACCCTGAGATATATAAGAAATATGCATATAAAACGCTATAATATAACTAAATACACGCTATACAAATATGCTGACAAACGCTATAGGAATATCACAACAAACGTTATAAAGCATGAAAAGAAACACTATAGAAATATGCAGAACAAACGCTATAAGAAGTAACTATCGGATAATATCTCCTATAGCGTTTTTGTTTAATACAAAGGCAAAACACTATAGAAAATTTATCTTTCATAGCGTTTTTTTTTGCTATTTAAAGCTGAAGGTCTAACATAGAATGTCGTTCCACGGCGTTCTCTAAAACGTTATGTTAGGTTATGATAGCATTTTCCAAAGCTATGAAAGCCCCATTTTGTTATAGTGTATTGGTGACAATCAGAGATGTGGATGGGCGAACGGTAGTGCTTAGCTGCCTATGAGAGGATGAGGTGATGGTTAGCTTTCTATATTCGCTTGAGATTCCAAGGAGGGGTTGTCATCTGTACAGATCGCTAGATAGTATTTGGATGTCTTTGACGAAGTGACCGGATTGCCATCGCATAGAGAGATCGACTTAGTGAAGGAAGCCAGACCTATAGCTATGCCTTTGAGGCATATGGCAGCCAAAGAGCAAAAGGAACTGGAGGTGCAAGTGAATGACCTATTGAGGAAGGGGTTCATTCGAAGAAGCATATCTGAGTAGGGTGCACCTGTTGTATTCACAACTAAGGCAGATGGCTCTTTGAGGTTATGTGTGAATTATCGTGAACTGAATAAAGTGACGAAGAAGAACAAGTACCCACTTCCATGTGTTGATGACTTGTACGATCAGCTACATGGTTTGAAGCTGTCTCTCAATGGATTTGGCAATGAGATTTCATCAGCTTAGAGTAACAAAGGAGAGTGTGCCTGTTATTGTGTTTCGTACGCTGCCAGGTTTTTATGAGTGGTTGGTGATGCCATTCGGGTTTCCCAATGCTCCGGCATACCTTATGGACCTCATGAATCGGGTTTTCAAAGACCAATTGAATAAGTTCATACTTGTGTTCATTGATGATATTTTGATCTACTGCAGAATTAAAGAGGAGCACAAGGCGTACTTGGGGATTGTGCTAGAGATATTGAGGAAACACAAGCTGGGTATGAAGTTCTCTAAGAGTCACTTTTGGAGAGAAGAAGTGATATTTTTAGGTCATTTTATGTCGTGATAGGGCATAGAAATGGATCCTACGAAGGTGGCAGTGGTCTAAGATTGGAATCGGCCCAAGAATGCTATGGATGTGAGGAGTTTCCTAGGGTTGATGGGATACTATAGATGCTTCGTAAAGGACTTCTCGAAGATAGCGGCACGTTGACCAATTTAACAAAGAAGAATCAACCATTTGTTTGGGATGCAAAGTGTGAGCATGCATTTGTGATTCTGAGGGAGAGGTTGACAAGTGCGCTAGTGTTGACCATTCCAAGTGGGAACGAAGATGCATGTGGTACTGGATTGGGGGCGGTTTTGCTGCTAAAAGGAAAAGTCCTTGCTTATGCTAATTAATAGCTAAAGCCGCACGAAAGGAATTGTTTGACCCATGATTTGAAGTTGGCGGCAATTGTCTTTGCTTTGAAGATGTGGAGGCACTATCTATTGGGAGAGAGGTTTGAGCTATTTACGGACCATAAATCTCTGAAGTATCTTTTCTCTTAGAAGGATCTCAACCGTTGTCAGCAACGATGGTTAGAGTTCTTAGCCCTTATGATTTTTATATTGCCTATACATCGGGTAAAGGGATGCAGTAAGTAGAAGAAATGCTAATTTGAGAGCAATATTCGAATGGAAGCAAATAGAGTGTATTGCTAGATTTGATTTTAGGCCTCACTACGAGCTAGAACCTTAAATGTTAACAAGTTTGTTGATCAGACCAACTCTTATAGAAAGGATCGGTACTATTTAAAAGCAAGATGCTAGGCTAACGGAGATCATAATGAACATAGAGGAAGGAGTAGAATTTGAGGATATGAAGCAATACGAACTCGACCAAGGTTGGCTTCGTAAAGATGGGAGATTGTTTATTTTCAATGTTGATGGATTGCGAGATGAAGTGCTAAGAGAGTGTCATCATTCCAGATTGACTATTCATCCTGATAGTAACAAGATGTACCGAGATATAAGCAAACTTACTACTGGGAAGGCATGAAGAGAGATGTTGGCGCATTCATCTCTAAGTGTATGAACTGCCAATTGGTAACGACAGAGTAAAAGAAACCTAGTAGACTGTTGCAACCATTAGAGATTCCTAAGTGAAAATGGGAGCAAGTATCGATGGTTTTGTAGATGAAGTGCCGAGGACTCGAGATGGGTATAATGGCATTTGGGTCATAGTAGATCGGTTAACCAAGAGTGCGAGGTTTATACCGATCAAGTCAAGTAGAATGGCATCCAAGCTGGCGGACTTGTATGTAAAGTGGATAGTACGATTTCACTGTGTGCCAAAGAGCATTGTAAGTGACCGAGATCCATTGTTCACTAGTGGGTTTTGGAAGAGCTTACAAGAGGTGTTAGGGACTGAGTTGCACCTTAGTACGGGTTATTACCGGCAAAAGAATGGGCAAACTGAGAGAGTAAATTGTATATTTGAAGATCTCTTGCGAGCATGCATTATAGACTTTGGTAGATCATGGGATGATCATTTGCATTTGGTGGAGTTTGCATACAACAACAATTATCAATCAAATATTGGAATGGCTCCATATAAAGCACTGTATGGAAACCATGTAACCTTCCTTTATGTACATGGGAAGTGGGCGAGAAATCGATACTTAGATCAGATATGATTAGAGAGACATCAGAGAAGATTGAGATCATTTGGCAACAAATAAAAGCTGCTCAGGGTCGACAGAAAAGCTATAGGGATAAAAGATAAAGAGATTTGGAATTTTCTATCGAAGATATGGTATTTGTGAAGGTTTCTTCTCTAAAGAATGTATTCGGTTCAGTAGAAAGGAAGTTGGCGCCGAAGTTCGTAAGTCCTTTTCTGACAATTGAGAGGATTGGGAAGCTAGCATATATGGTCAACTTACCTCAGAAGATGGCGGGAGTGCACAATGTTTTTTATGTCTCTTATCTACGAATGTTTCTGCATGACCCGGGCATGAAAGATTACACCGAATTAGCTAGAAGATGTTGAGGTAGAACCATATGTTTCTATATCTCGTAAGTCGGTTTGTATTGTTGGGTACGATATGAAACAACTTAGGAAAAAGACGATGAAACTAGTTAATGTATAATGGAGCAGAAGTGATGATGATTGTACGTGGTAGATGGAGGAGAGCATGAGGACTAGGTGTTCAGAGCTCTATGAATGGTAAGACCCAATGTTTATCGTATCTACTTTCACCATTGTATATTATATTAGATAGGTTAGTTCCGCATGCAAGAATAGATCACCTAACTATTTATTGCGTGGTTTCTTGTTTGGTATGTTTGATGGCTGTTTATGATTGATAAGCATGTGGGATAACTATGATGCTTATACTTTGGTTTGTTTAGGGACTTTGAGGGCAAAATTCCTAAAGGGGGAGAACGTAACGATCTGTACTTTACATATCGAAGGATCATAAAATATTTCTATTTTATTTGTATGAGGTCATATGACTCTATAATTTTGGGATATGACTCTTAAGGACATTTTACATACTTATGATTTTTTTCGAATTTCTATGTAACCATTTCGATCCTGTAAGCCTTATTTGGGCTATAACTTTTGATAGGAGTTGAATTAGGGTCTCAAACCAGTTTCATTGCTTCAGGATGATACCTTTTCGTACAGTGGTCATAATAGAAAAAGTACTTAAGGTTAGGAAGTTATGCCTGTTTTAAGTTTTGAAAACTGCCGGTCAGAATTAGTGTGTAATTAATTAAGCCTATTGGTAAGCCCATTAGTCTAATTTGAGAACCACTATAAATAGAGGGCTACGGAGTCAGGTTAAAACTTTTCCTTTGATTCCCAAATCAGATCTAAACCATAATTAGCCTTAGATTCATCATAATTCATCTAAATTTCTCACTAAATCAAACTAGATTATGGATTAGAGATTAGAACCTCAATTTAAAGATATAGATCATCAATTTGATTGATCTGGAGTACTTTTCTTCACTGTCCGCATTAGATCTACACATAAATTGGGTGAATTTGGTAATTGGTGAGTGATTTATGCCTTCTCACTATGCTATGCATGTTTATATGGTAAAATTATAGGATTTAACATGTTTTAAATTGATTTTTGGCCATAAAACATTTTCTAACTCTAATTACATGTTAATCCATGCATATGATATAGATTGATTAGAAATCACCTTTGTTTATGTTCATATATTCAAGCTATATGTAGGTATATGTCAGAGATTGATTTGTTTATCTTATTTCTAAGGATTTCATGTTTGAATGGATGAAATTTCTTGTTTTTCTATGTTTGTATGATATGATTTGATGTTGTTTTGTTAGTATTTTGGATGTTTAGAAAGATAGGTAGGAGAATTGAGCATATAGGAGGCAAAGATGATTGGAATTGGACGAAACTTGGAGGGGAGGCTTTGGAGTATGGGAAGAGCATAGGGCTCAAGTCACGAGCTCCATTCATGAAGTATACATGTTGGCATTGACATGAAGGGCACGACACCGGCATGTTCTGGTTGGCCCTACTTATCAGAAATTTTGGGAAGAGCAAGAGCAAGGCTAGAGTAGGTTGCCCAAGGTGGTGGATTGGCTAAGTGTTGGAGGCTATGCCGACTTATTTCTAAAATGTAAAGTGGATGCTTTGAAGAGGAGTCTTATTTCTATACTGAGATGTTTAGAATGATAGCTCGAGGTCAAAGCATCCAGGCATGGGGTAATAGAAGCATGGAAAGAGTGGAAGAAAACTCATCCATTTGTTGGCTAAGTAGAGAGATTGGCACCGACATGAAGAGGTCGGTACCGACTTTCCATGGTGAGTCTAATGGGATTGGAACTTCTGGAGGAATACTAGAAGGGCCTGTAGATCGTGTTGGAGGTATTGGCTCATTCACATCAGGGTTGGATGGCGATGTATCAACATGATGAAAAGCTAGAATCTTTGGATGTTGGCTCGTGTTGGGAGTAGGCTCCGAAGATGGCGGCTCGGTAATGGAGGGAGCCGTAGGATCGGGGAATGTGGAAGGGTTCCTCATGAATAATGGAAATTGGATTGAGAAAGAAAGGCTCTGAATCCGAATGGAGAAAAGTGGGGCTCAAATTGACGTACTTGCTAAGGAATTGTTGATACTCGGAGTGTTTTCTTGTGTACTCGAAGTTACAGGGGTATTCTATATGGGGACGCCTAACGATTGGCAGCGAGGATCCAAATACCCTGGACTAGTAACTTTGGGTCTAGTGTCTAGCTTTGGGGTTACGAGACACGTAGCTTTTGGCTACGTTATATGAGAGTGCATAGAGAACTGGGATTTCCATTAGTCCTTCGTAGTAAGGAGGCCATACGAGTTATTATATGTTCAGAGCATAGAGATAAGTGATAGTGAGTCTTGTTTGATGGATGCTATGGTTGCTTTGGTTGTCTTCCTTTAGTAGGCTATCACTCGGGGGTGTTATTGGGAGAAGGTACCGGAGTTAGGGATATTTGGACATCCACTATGGTATTTTGTATTGTACCTTTATGGTATCTTAAAATAGCATATTATACTGTTACGTGCTAACTCTTTGTTTGCAGGAACATGTCGGGTATGGTTCGTGTACTCTTGTTCCTTACCATATTTACCTATATAGTATTTTGAGAAAGTTGTAGAGTTTGTTTACATTGTATAAACTCTATTGTTGATGTATAACTCTGTGGATATTATACTCTGATGATGATTTGTTCACATTGTTATTACTGTCACTTCTATTGTATATGTGATATTATATTTTGTCCATGCACTGTGAGATATACGATTGGTTATATGTTGCATTTGTTCATTCTAAACCCTAATGATCATCCTATATCGGTTGGGCACAAATGCAGTGCACTATTTATACTCTACTCGTGCCGGTGGTATAAGTAGTCATCACAAAAAACTTTTTTGACCCAACTAAAATTTAAAACTAAGAGTTTCAAAAATAAAAATTTAACTTCACAACTTCTTTTAAGTTATGATTTTTCTTACTTTTCAAAACAACAACTTCTTAATAAATCTTTTGAAAAATCCATTCAAATTTTTTTAAGGAAGTTTCCAAAGAAAATCCTTTTATCAAATCATTTTACGTGGAGTTGAATTTTAGAAATTTATTTTAATTGACCTCACCGTTGAATTTTCTTCTTCTATCATCTCTTACTTTCAAATGTTTACAATTATACTACCTTGTAGTATTTAATTACTACCTAGCATGATTATTTGCTATTTCTATAAATGTTGATTATCCGTAATAATTGATTATTATTCTAACTAGACAATTGCTAAAGGCATTTATTTATTCGTTCAAACTTTTTCTATTAAAACCTCTTTACTGTCCATAATTACCCTAATGATCTTTTTTAATAAGTCCATTTATATCCACATTAAATTCTTGTAACTTCCTATTTATTGTACATTTATTGTTCTATTAATTTTAGAGTTACAATCGTTTCTATTAACATTCCTTATGTTACGACCTTCATCGCACATTGCTTACTTTATTTATTTTTCCAGCCCATAGTCGCCTCGTCCATCCTTTTGGAATATGGTCATGACTAATTCTATAGTCAGAGTTTACATAGTAAATTCGAATTAAGTATATATTTATATATAGTGGATTTTTTAAAAATACTTACAAAAATAACAGGTAAACCACTTATACATATAACTGTCTCCACTGATCGGGTAATCTAAGCTCTAATACTAAATGCAACAACCCGCCCCGAAACAGATCTAATTTCGACCAAACAAAAGGCCATTGAACCTTAGGCTCATCTCAAGGCGAGTTGTTAAGTTGATAAAATTTAAGCAATACACAGCGTACATAGCTATTTATCTATACTTTCAGAGTCACATAGTGGAATGGATAAAACATCATATCAAAAGCAAGTACCCATTTCATAAAGAAAACCATTTCAGAAACATAATATGTTAAATATTACAACATGTTTACATAAAGCCTCCATAGTACAATATTCAAAACAACATAACTGTCTGAACTTGGTACAATGAAAATATTTTAAAAGAAAAAATAGATAGATAACTGCCACAAGTCTTCACCCTACCTTCGTCTCCTAAATTAGTATTGTCTCCTCTAACCTGTGTGTTATAATGAGGAGTGGATGAGAAAAAAAATGTCCGATGAAATGAAAATCTCAAGCTTTACCATAATTGTTCTTGGGCAGAATTATTTAGATAAGAAATATGTCTTACGTATTTAAAACTATACCCTACTAATAACTTTAACTGTAAGCCCAAAGGCCTTTCCAGTCTAATTCCAAAAACCTAACACAACCAACATCAATGATGCAAGAGAAAGAACCAAAACTAATAAATACCTTTTGTTGGGGATTAGGCAGACTCTAACCATTAAAACCTATAAAGTAGGTAGGTCATTGTCATTTAATACCTAACCCATTTCTAGATTCTAACGCAACTATCCTAAACGATGCGAGAGAGAACCTCCAAACCACTTAATACCTCTTTCTTGGGAACTTAGGAAGACTTTGACCATTTAAGGCCTATAAAATAGGCAGATCCCCATAATGTAAGAACTAACCCAAGGCGGGTCCCTACATGGTCCTCCCCAACTGACATCATAAGGAATCCCATTAGGCCACTTAATACTTCTCCTAAGAAAGGGGCAGACCCTACCATAGCCACTTAATATCTCTAACCCAAAGCAGACTTCTTCTAAAGATTTCACCAACCGTATTAATGGTGCAACTTATGACCCGAAACCCAACCATGACATCTCAGATTAATCTTACTATTCATAGGTACTAGTAGCTAAATTGACCGAGAAAATTTACACTATAGAATTATGAGTAACCATGCGTATACTGGGGTTATTTATTATAGGCAATGTCTGACATCAGTCCACAAAGCCATACCGCTGATACCTTCAGATTTCCATGTAACTTTGGACTGACTCGCATCCCTATAACTTAGCCACACTTCATATGTATACAAACTTTATACGTACACCATCCTACAAAATTAATAATTATGGCCATATAAGGTATCCTTTTATTACACCTCTAATTATGGGTTAATTTCCATAATTATCATTAACTACCTTACTCAGAAATTAATGTTATTTACTACCCTATTAATTCTAATCAATACGATCAATACATTATAATCATTACATTATTAAGTTTAATAATCAATATGTTAATATATATATATATATATATATATATATAATCACACATATAAAAAAATGCTAATTAATTTAAATGTCAAAACTCATACAAGTCTTAACACCAAACAAAAATATAGCTAATATCCTTAGCTAGCAACTGACTTATATGCAGATAATACCAAACTCATCTTATATTAACATAGTAAATTTACCTTCCCCATTGCAAGGAAAACTAATCTTATAATTTAGGTCTTTTATATTTTGTTCAACTTTTGCACATAATACCTTATAGTGAAAAAGGGTCCATACTTGTTTAATTTACAGAAATAGGCAGCCTATAAGTAGTCAAATCCATACTTTGCACATCATTTCTAACTTTATTTGCTTTTTAAACTTTTTAATACCACAAGTGAAATTAAAAAAATAAAGTGGAATAGATTATAAATTATCTAAATCTCAAGTACATATCTCTTTCTACTATGTTAACACAGACAATTGAAATTCCAACATATTCAAAGATTGGCATTTAATTAGGGAAATTCTAAGGGTTTAAGATGTTATATTTTCGTTTACCAAAAAATTTCCAAGTCATACATCAAATTCAAATAAATACTATTCAGCTACAAAAATGTGAAAAACTTGATATTTCCACTCACAGGGAATTGTTTGCTTTCTAATTGGATTTGATTCCACCATGCCTAATTTCCTTTATAATCTACATCTTTTGGATATACAACAAAGTGAATTGTATATAGAAATTAGATTTAGAATCAGAAATTAGAGAGAATAGATACAAAAATTAAAAGAATTAAACATCTAAACCTCTTACTTAAAAATCCTAACTGATTCTGGAATCTAAAGAAGAAGAGGAGGAAGGTAGGATCTGATTTATACTGCTCCTAATTCTCTGTTAGATCTTTCCCTTTTTGAATACACAACAAATAGATTATATATATAGAAAAGAAGGATTAATTTAAATTATGGATTGGAAATTAGAATAGCTTAGTTTACTATTTCTGAAACCCTAAGGGAAGAGATTTTGATAGAGCTTCACCATTGTTATAGAATTTTATGAAGGAAAAGTGGGGTGCCTAGGGGTCTATTTATAGATGTAAGAAGGAACCAAAACTATCGGATTAAAATAGTTAAATCCGGAACATTCAAAACACCAAAACGCTAGCTGCCGCTGTCAATAAGCGGTCGACCTCCACCCTTCATGGGTCAAGGCCCAAAGGTCGACCGCTTCTCCCTTATTTTGGATCATTTCCATTGTTTCCGTTTTCTCATTATTTATTGCTTAATTAATTTTATACATTAAAAGTTTACTTAAATGTTAAGAACCCCTTACTGTTAATTATTTAAATTCAAATTTTAAACTTTTAATTTCAAATTCAAATATTTAGATTTCAAATTCGAAAACTTCAAACGTCCATAACTTCTCTGTTTGAACTTCGATTTCAACCTATTATATATGAAAATTGATCAAAAAATCGCCATGGACACAATGATACAATTTCCATAACCAAATTTTGAAATTTCCATTTTTAACTTTATTTTAATTATTAAATTTCTAATTAAATTTTATAGGGTGTTACAAGGACTACCACCAAGATGAGCTATTGAGTTTCGAATAGATCTTGTACATAGAGATGAACCCGTAAGTAGGCTACCTAGTAGAGTGACACCTATTGAGATGAAAGAGTTAAAGGTGCAACTGGTGGACTTAGAAGAAAATAATTTTATTCAACCAAGCAGTTCGCCTTGGGCAGCGGCCGCGGTGTTCGTGAAGAAATTGGATGGGTCATTAAGGATGTGTGTTGATTATTGTAAGTTAAATGAGAAGACAATAAAGAATTAGTATCCTTTGTCAAGAATAGATGATTTGTTTGATCAATTGAGTGGAGCCAAGGTATTTTCCCAATTGGATTTAGCTATAGGGTTCCATCAATTGAGAGTGGTGAAGGACATCATTCCATTAATGGCGTCTCAAATAAGATATGGTTCGTATGAATGGTTAGTTATGCCTTTTGGACTGACCAACGCGCCTGCTTTCCTTCTGGATTTGATGAACCAGATCTTCCAAGAGCATTTGGACATATTCGTGTTAGTGTTTATAGATGACATTCTAGTATATTCTAAGAATGAACGAGATCATGAGATTCATCTCAGAATAGTGCTAGAGATGTTGAAGCAACATCAACTAAAAGCAAAGTATTTAAAATGTCATTTTTGGAAGAAAGAAGTGAAGTTCCTTGGCCATGTAGTTTCAGGGAATAGGTTATTAATATATCTAGCTAAGAATGAAGCTGTAAATAATTAGAAAAAACTCGAAACTGTGACCGAGATAAGAAGTTTTCTGAGGTCAGCTGGCCATTATCAGAGATTCATCAAGGATTTCTCTTGTATAATTGCACCTATGACTAAAATAACAAGGAAGGACATAAAGTATGTTTGGACCGATAAATGTGAAGAAGCATTCTCAAAGCTAAAAAAATTATTAACCAATGCGCATGTGTTAGTTGGTCTAGATGGAAACCAAGGTTTTGTGGTGTATACCGGTGCTTGT
Source organism: Allium fistulosum (assembly GCA_030737815.1). NCBI lineage: Eukaryota > Viridiplantae > Streptophyta > Magnoliopsida > Asparagales > Amaryllidaceae > Allium > Allium fistulosum. The sequence continues at coordinate 1,169,562,611 of CM060905.1, read as the reverse complement.
GGGACAGGGTTAGGAGCTGTATTAATGCAGAAAGGTAAAGTGATTGTCTTTGCTTCTTGATAGCTTCGACCACATGAAGTTAGATATCAGACCCATGATTTAGAGTTGGCAGTGGTGATCTTGCTTTAAAAGTATGGAGACACTATCATTTGGGAGAATGATTCGAGTTATTTATGGATCATAAGTCTTTGAAGTATTTACTCTCCTAGAAGGAGTTGAATATGAGACAACAAAGGTGGCTAGAGTTTATGGCTGCTTATGACTTTAAAATTCAGTATGTGCCAGGGAAAGGAAATAAAGTTGTTGATGCACTTAGTAGGAAACATCAAAGTGTAGTGTTAGCTATGTTAACATAATGGAAATACTTGGAGGCATTAACTACATTGGGTGTATGGTTAAGTTCGATGGCTAGTTCTAATCGTAATACAACAATGTTTTCATGTTTGGAAGTTCAATGGATAATGATCAAAAGAATTTCCTCTAAGCATATAGATGATCTGCTACTAGCTGAACGGATTAGAAGACTTGAAGATGGAACTAAGATTGATGATTTAAAAGATTTTATTCTTGACTAGAACGAATGGTTGAGGAAGAATGGACGGTTGTGTGTTTTAGATGTTTGCAACCTAAGGAAGGAAGTTCTTAGAGAGTATCATCGATCGAAGTTTACTATTCATCCTGGAGGAAGTAAAATGTATCAGGATATGAAAAGGAGTTTCTTTTGGGAAGGAATGAAAAGAGATATAAGCTTATGGGTCAAACAATGTTTGAATTTCCAACAAGTAAAAGCCGAGCATCAGATTCCAAGTGGATTACTTCAACCATTAGAAGTACCACTATGAAAATGGGATTCTATATCCATGGATTTTATTGATAGGTTTCCAAGGTTGAGTAGGGGAAATGAAAGCATTTGGGTTGCAGTAGATAGACTGACCAAGAGTGCACATTTTATTCCCGTTAAGTCGACAAGGTTGGCACCTACTCTGGCAAAGTTATTTATGAAGAATATTGTAAGACTACATGGGATTTCTAGTAGTATAGTCAGTGACAAAGATACTTTATTCACTAGTGAATTCTCTAAGAGTCTGCAAACATGATAGGTACCAAGCTGAAAATGAGTACCACTTATTATCCATAAACGGATGGGCAAACAGAAAGAGTTAAAAAAGTTCTTAAAGATTTATTAAGGGCCTATGTACTAGACTTTGTAGGTATCATGAGAAGACCATTTGCACTTATTCGAGGTTTCCTATAATAATAGTTATCAAACTAGTATAGGAATGGCGCCTTTCGAAGCTCTTTACGGAAGGTCGTGCAAATCACTAGCATGTTGGCTAGAGACCGGAGACATATTGATTCTTGGCCCAAATATGGTGAGAGAAGCTACAGAAAAGATTAAGTTGATCCAAGCAAGAATGAAGGAAGCTCAATCTAGGCAGAAAAGTTACGTAGATAAGAGGCGTAAGGATTTAAAGTTCTCAGTTTGAGACCATGTTTTTGTTAAAGTATCATCGATGAAGGGTGTGATACGTTTGGAAAAGTTAGGAAAATTGGCACCAAGATATGTTGGTCTATTTTATATCATAGGAAGGATTGAGAAACTCGCTTATCAAATAGATTTACCGAATAGTTTGGCAGGAGTCCATAATGTTTTTCATGTTTCTCATCTTAGAAAGTGTTTAGATGATCTAAACACAACTATTGCACCGGTTGTATTGGAAGATTTAATAGCGGAATTAGATATGAATTTTATTAGACAACCAGTTTGTGTTGTGGTAAGAGATGAGAAGAAATTAAGAAACAAGACCATCAAGTTATTGAAAGTCCAGTGGAGTGACAATGAGAAAAACTGTACTTGGGAGACCAAAGACAGGATTAGAGATATTTATCCTTGGTTGTTTTGATAGTCTGTTCTATATCTGTCATATAGGCTCTTTGCTAGTAGGATATGTTAGTATTATTGTTATATGCTTGTCGCACATGTTTCCATGATTGTTATGCTTATTATTTTCCCTATCGTAATTTCGAGGATGAAATTTTTTAAGGCAGTCTGTAACACTCCTAATTTATATTTAATATTATTTAGGGAATTTAGTTAGATAAATTAAATATAATAAGGTGAAGTGATATGGAGAATGAGATTTGTTAACTAATTTGGGTAAGGCCTTAATTAATCAATTAATAAGATTGTTTTAAATATATAATAAAAAAAGATTAATGAGAAGGGAATAATGGAATAATTCTTTAATTCATCCCCTAAAGCCTTCCTCTCTCATTCATTCTCATTTCATTTTCTACAATCAAAACTAAACCTACAAGGAGGTCGGCCATTATCCAGAGGAAAAGAAAAGTAAATCTAAGGAATTCAAAGGGGAAAACTTAGGGGAACCAATCTACATCAAAACCCAATCTCTAATCAATCTAAGGTGAATAATAATTAACCATCTCATTTGTTTATGTTTATTTTTGGATTTAGGATTGATTTCCGAATTGGTTGTGATATTTTTCATGCTTATATTGATAATATAATTACTAGATTAAATAATGATTTGTTAGAATTTTATGGAATTGTTCTAATGGGTTTTAAAGGCAAAATTGAATTTTATTGATCTTCTGTTGATTTGAAAATTGAATATGTTATATAAAACATTGTTTTGGAGATGTGTTTTCAATTTCATAAATTTTCAAGTTCATATGGATATTTTATGAATTTCCTAAGAGAAAAATGCGTATATTTTCGGGTTTTTAATCATTAAAGATAATTAAATTAATATTTTAGTCCTAAAAGTTTTTATATGGAAGAAGGAGGAAATTCAGATTTTTTATTTTTGAGGATTTTTCCCTAATTTTTATGACTTTCTATGATTTTTTATTCTAGAAAAGTTTTTAATTAATATGAGTCTATGATATTAATTATAAGGGTTTTGCAAAGTTTATTGAGAAGGTAGAACGTGACCTACCAGTAATTCAGCAAAAGAAAATGTTAAGTATTTTGTTATCCACTGATAATTTGAGATAAGGTAAGAGTTAGTGGAAAGTTTTAACTTCAAAAGGAAATAAATCAGCTTTTAACTTATTTAGAGAAATGGCATTGGCAATAACTTAGAATTTCGATATGTCATGATTCATAGAGGCTAGACAACTATAAAAGCTGATGCATATAAAAGATCCTCGATATATATGTGATGTATCCACTTTCATAGGGACTCGACACCTTGTATTTTAGGGATTCGATACCCAATGTTTTGTAAAGGTTCGATACCCAATGTTTTTAAAGGTTCTATGCATAATGTTTTGTAAAGGTTTAATGCCCAAAGTCTTGTAAAGGTTCGATACCAATGTTTTGTAAAGTCTTGATAGCCAATGTTTTGTAATGGCTCGATAATCCGATGGTTTAGAAACTTAGCAACTTCTTATTTGAAAGCTTGACACTCTCAAGTTTTTTATTGAGGCTCGACACCTCATGTTTTTAAGCACCTAACATCTCTTGTATTATAGTGACTCGATATCTTCAGTGTAGATAATCGACATCTATACTTCAGCGGTTATAAAGCCGTATGTTTTACAAACTTGAAAGCTATGTTTTAGAGGCTCGACAGCCCACGTTTTCTAGATGCTCGACATCCTTATTTTGATGACAAGTGTTTTAAAAGCTATGTAGAGATGATAGTGCTTTGGCATAAGATTTTGGCTAAGTATTTGAGGCTATGTTTTCCTTGTTTTGAGAGTGATTTCAAGTGGTTTATCATTTTTAAAGACAAATGTTTTCAAGGAAATGAAATTGTATTTTATCCCAATTTTACATGAATTTTACCAAGGGAAAATATTACTTAAACTTAAGTAATTTTGTTATGTATATGACTATTGATTGAAAATATTTTGATGAATGATGTTATATGTTCTAATTATTTTCTAATCAGTTAAACTTACATATTTTAGCATTGTCATACTCACATTTTCATTACCCAACATTGCATCTTGAGATTTGGGAATAGAATACCAGTTAGGTTGTTCCAGTAATGAGTATGGTCAGACTAAACTCCTGAGTGAGTAGAATTGCATCCATAAGATCAGATAGACCAATTGTGTTAGGATGCCTTGAACGGATCAAGAAGATATGACTAATGGATTTAAGACAAATAAGATTTTAGGTAGGATTGTGTAAGGTCATACCATATGCTTTAGTCGGCAGCCCCTGGTTGGTAAAGGTCCATGATTCCAGTGTGTAGGACTTTGTCAGCAGTGAGACTAAAAGATGTATATGCATAGAAAGGAACTTGTGGCTCTATATGCTCACTGTATTGCTTAATTTGTTTTCCTCTTAACCATATTTAATGATTTTGGGACATTTGGTTATGTTTTGGCCCGAGTCAGCCTGATAGGTTATTGGTTGGCCTATGAAACCTAATAGGTTTATGGTGACCCTAGGAAAACTATGATTTGAGACATACAATTAATTTCATGGGGTCGGTAAACTTTGGGAGTGCATAACCCTTTAATGACAGACTAGTTATATATACTCATATTGCATGCATATGATCATATCATGTTTTGTTTTAACCATTTTGGTTGCAGGTGCATGATTTATGTTAAGATTAGCATATTTGATAAGATACCTGTGAGGGGAAAACCTGTTCCATTCTGCGATGTGGTCTCACTAGATATCTGTTTTTGATTCGAGGTACTAAACATTACCATTCACACCAGACTTTTTGTCTGACCCAAAGTTTTTGTTTTTCCCTTCAAACTCTTGGATACTCATTTGAGTAGATCAGGAAAGGGTTTTGAGGCTAGATGAATAAGCTTCCGAAGAAATGCAGGAGACAATCTAATATTAAGAGTTTATTTCCACTATGTTGTTTGAAGTTTATACTTTGTTTGAATGATGTAACAACATAATTTAGAACTGTCAAGTAGTTAGATAACATAATTTAGAACTGTCAAGTAGTTAGATGCTAATCATCCAAGGGGGATCTTTATATGTGGCTCTTGGAATATAATTCTGCTTACTATATTTTCTCTAAGCGCGGAATTGATAAAATCATGTAATGAATGTAAAAATTTATTAATGAAAGGTGTTTTGAAAATTTATATGCTTGTGCTCTTGATGTTATAGATACAATTAACTGATCTCATTTTGTCAACGAGAAATAACACTATGGATGACTGCAGCATCAATAGCACTTTTTTTGGGCCTTAAATTAGGGGATGTTACAGGTTCTAGGTGAAATTCGAATGAAATAGCTTTTTTGAGGTTAGTTGATTCATTGTTAATTAGATGATTTATATAGAATTAATTTTATTATACCTTATTCTGATCTAGAATATTTTAAAATTGAATTGGAAATGTTGCTAAATTAAATTGGGAATTTAACAATGATTAAAACCTATATGAATATGACCCTGTTTCTTCTAATCTAGATCTATTAATGTAAATCTGTTAATTAAGAATTGATTCAGGTTGAACATACCCTTTGTGTTAATTTAATATGAATTGGTAACCCCTTTGATGCTAAAGCTAGGTTAAATTGATTTACTTAAAGTTGAAAATATTGTATATGAAGTTGAAACGATTATAAATTGTAAACCTATGAATTAGGGTTACTGCATGTCAAAGTTTTTGTAATTTTAAGTTTACTGTATAGGAGACGGCAAGGGTTAATAAACAAAACATGCTATAATCCATAATTAAAAACAATAAACGACGATGACTGGTTGATCGCTTACTGGAGCCGGTCGATCGGTTATTGAAACAGGGCGCAACCTGAACCTTGGCCTATGGTCCAAGTTATAAATTAAATTAATTAGTATATATACTTTAGGTATGTATATGGATTCTAGTGATTGTAGAGAAGTTAGTTCCTAATGTGGGTGGTTCTAGAATTTTGCGGGACTGGGTAAATGATATATATCCAGAAAGTCGATGTTTGACTAGGGTGATCCTATCGCAAACTGCACTCATAGGAGGTTCTATGGTGAACGCACAACATTGACAATGATTCCTGATGGAGTATGCAACTTGGAACTAACAGGAGTTCCTTGGCATTCACGGTGACGCAACATGATGTTGTGATGTTGATGGATCTTAATGCGATGCAATAAGAGGCCTTATGTTACCATTGAGAAGTGGACATGGATGTAGCGATGATGAGACACTTTGGCGAGTCAACATTGTCGGCTCCTCCTCAATTCGTAACTAGGATTGTAGTCATAGTTTTGGGAAGCTTAGTCCCATGGTGGAAATTGTAGGGAAACCTATGTTAGAAATTATGTGTAGTCGTAATTGTGAGAAACTTAGTCCCGTGGTAAAAATGTAGGATAATCCTATGTTGAAATAGTTCCAGTAGCTATTAGCCAATCATTAGTTGCCATGAGGTTCGATTAGTTGTTTGACCTTAAGTATGATCCTTTACAAATTTCTAGTGTAGGTGTGTGTAAGAATATATCCCTTGGATAAATAAGACAAGTAATTTGCGGACACTCATAGGACATCCTATGTCACGTAGAGTATTACTAAAGTCAATTGTATATGATCACCATATAGTAATGATGTAACTCATTCCCTAGACTTTTGTCTAATCCACCCGTTTCCTTTTTTTTCCTGCACCATAGGAGGACATGGTAGCAGGTGATAGACTCGGAGACAAGTACGTGGAGAGACAAGCTTGGCATTGGAATTGACAACTATCTTTTGTTACTCTGCATGTACTATTTATCGTATTCAGTATTTTATTAGACTATTTGGTGTAATTCTGTATACTCTAGACTTAGTTGCTTACTGTTTTGAGATTATGGATATTCCTGGATATTTTCTATGATGACTATTTTCTATATTTATATTTTTCCGCCTTACACTATAAGATCTAAAAGTGTAGAATGTCTTAGATTTTATCCTTATATCTTTAGTCTTTGTAATCCTAAACTAACCGATAGTTCATACTTCTTGACATTGACACAAGTCCGAAAGTCACCCTAGACTTTAGATTGGTGTGTCAGGAATTTGGGTTGTCACATAAGTGCTAATGGAAGTATAGGCTAAAGCTATCAAAGATTTGAACTATGCCAAATGCTAATATTCTATTTGTCACTCCTCATCAACCAAAAGTATTAAAAATTTACAACTCCTCGGTAAAGTTATCCAAAATGCCTCATTTCACATTCAGGATGTTTCATGCCATCATTACATCAAATAATCTCAACCATTCAGATCACCATATTTCCAAGTTTAAAGTACGAAGAATTCAATCCAATAGATTGAAAACACATTCCAAACACTTAATGATTTTACACTACTATAAATAGAGGCCTACCCCTATATATGAAGGGTTCATTTTCTTAATCTTCTTCTCCTTGATTTTCATTTGTAATACCAAAGTAATTGTAAAATCTTGATTTGGAATTTAATGGTCTTTTAGGTCAATTACAAGTTAACAATCTATACACAAGCACTAAATGAAGAAAAATTTGTTTGCATAAATATGAGGAAATCATGTCACACTTGTTGTTTGGCTTTCTTAACATTCTCTTATTCTGAGAAGTAAGGTAAAACATTTAGTCTAACATTTTAGTATTTCATTGCAATAACTGGCTAATCGCTCAATAATCAATCATTTATCTCCACACACCCCCTCAACAACCTTTAAGCTAATATGACGAGAATAAAGAAAACTAGTGCATAATAATAGAATGTGATTCAAGACAATAACCTAAAGGAGAAAGTAACTCCTAATTTTAGTATAGATAATATAGAAGTATGGCAAGAAACATTGCCAACCACAACAAGAAATTATAGGAGCACTTTGAAAAGGATGCAAGAAAAGATCGATAATATGCATGAGCTAATCGAGAGGTTAATGTCATAGAAAATCACTTCAAATAATCAACTAAAGACAATTGCAAGGAGGTAGAATCCCCCTAAAGGGTAATATTACTATTCCCTTGAAAAGTTGTAAAATTGAAAAGGGGATTTAGGATCAAAGGGAAAGTGAGTGATGAATATTGGAAAAGTAGTAAAAATATGTTTAATCACCATGTCAGGAAACACATCATGATAAACACATCAATCTACTTGCATAGCGTCCAAAGTCCTAAACCAAGTAGTTCGTTAGTTCTACTTATGAAATATAATATAAACAAATAGAAGAGCTTTTGAAGGGATGAAGCATACTTGAGATATTTTACGTTAGAGATGGCCAAAGATATGATTGATTCGAAAGGGAAAATGACTATGAACCCCTCAAGTTGATAGTACAAGGGCCACTCCATTCACCACAGAAATAACGAAAGCACCACTTACTCCATATGTCAAAACCCCAACCATAAGGTGTGATGGATATATAGACCTAAATGATTATATCTTCGCCTTTGAAAGCCAAATGGGTATATTTGATGCATCAAAGGTAGTAAAATGCTAACTGTTGTTGGTAAACTTTTACTGGTGCTACAGCAAATTGTATAAAAGGTAACAAGAGAAAATGCTTTATTCACTATTCCATAAAGTGAACCAAACAATAGTGTTCACACAACATAAGGTAGATTTTCTGTTATCCCGCTATTTACCACTGTTTCACACAGCATATGGATAAAATAATTCGTTGTTTGAATAGCCCCTGAAATCTCTATGTTCATGCTTGTCCTCAAGACAACATTTTACCTATTGTCTGATTGAAGTTATCAAAAAATTTAGTTTTGGCTCCATATTTTCCCTCTCAATATTTTGTAGCTGTATTACTTAATTATTCCCTCTTCACTTTCTTTCCATTCCGTCTTCTCAAAATTTATTTCCCTCTTCTCAAAAAATTTCCCCTTCTCAAAATTTATTTCCCTCTTCTCAAAAATCAAATCGGCAGAACCCTAAACTTAAACTCGCCTTCGACCCATCTTTGACCTGTCTTCTGGAATTAGGGTTTCAAATCGGCTTGATAATGAAATCACTCTGTCAATACTCTTTCACTCTCAAACAACGATTGATAAAGAAATTGGTTTCCATTTTATGGCCGCTTTCGTTCAAGCTTGCTTCAATTTGTCGAGCATTCTTCAATTTATATATGGTATGATTTCTACCCCTTTCGATTTTGTATTGGCCTCGACTTCGATTTTAAGAGCCAATGATGAGATGGGTTTATATAGGAATTTATTTCCTGTATTTTCGGTTTAGACTTAACTTTGGATTTTAAACATTGGATGTTGATTTTGTATTGCTACATATATTTTTGATCGCTTTTTTTTATTTTCTTCTTTATAGCCTTGACTCATTCAATTGTTGAGTTCTCTGATATACTCAAATATATTTTTACTTAGTTGAATATATTGATTTCGAGCTTTCTGCCTTGTTTACCCGAATTTGTATATCTGACTTGAATTTGTTGAATTGGCTGGTGATATGAGAGTTGTGCAAGGCACTAGCACTTATTTGGTTGTTGAAATGGTTGTTCAAGGCAGTGCACACTGGACTTATTTGTACACTTATTTGTGGCTTATGAACTTAAACTTGAGCAAATATTCACTTCATTATTCGATTTTGAGTTGCTTTCCTTGTTCAATTTATTGTTCCACTTTGTTATGTTCATTGTTTTGCTAGTTTCCCTTGCTTGTTTTGTTGCCCCTTACACTTGTGATTTTTTCACTTCATTGTTATATGCATATATATATATGTATGTATGCATGTATATATGCGTGAATGTTTGTGGCACTTCCTTGTTTTATTATTGCATTGTTGGCCTTGTCCATGTATATGCACACATATGTATACACATATCTACATGTATATACATATCTACATGTACATACATATATGTATATATGTATGTTAGTGTGCTTGAACTCTGAATGGTTTTAATTTTCTGATGGACTTATGAGTGTGCCTTGCCATGCCTGAACCTTGAATGGCTTGAACTCTGCCTTGTTTTGTTCAACTGCCTTTTGAATGTGCTTGTCTTCATATACTATGTGCACATGTTGTACCATTTCATGAACTGGATCGTGAAATCCTTGCACTAGTTTCACTTGTATCATGCATGTGTACCATTACTGACATGTCGTTTCCTTTGACTCTGGTTTGTGAAATATCTTCCATGTACATACAAACATACATATGTATGTATATATGTGTGAAATATTACCATGTTGTTGCTTTGAACTTCCATATGCGTGTCTCCTGTGTGTTGCAATCTTATTTTTACTTTGCCTTGGTCCATGTTGTTAGCCTTGTTCAACATTAAGGCCTTGTCCATGTACTTGCACACTGCCTTGTTCAAGGCAGTACACTTGTAACAACCCGTAATTATACCACTTTGAAAATGGTATATTTAGTGAATTTTTATATGGGACTTTCAAAACATAGAACATATATATAAATATCCATTTTACAATACTATTCGAACTTCATATTATTTTGTCAATGCAACATCGTATTTTCATAATAGAAGGATAGAACTATTTAATATGCATTTATCACTAATATAAACTTTTTTTATTATTTAAAAATGATAAGAAACTTATTTTCAAATTTTGATTACATGGATGGATAGTTTAAATAAAAACTATAAATATGACTGGAAATCTAATTTTGGATTTACGACTGATTACCGAATAAAAGATTATCGCAACATGGTTTCTTTTAAAACCTAAATGACTACACATTAACACATTTTTAAACATGTAAACATTTAGCATATAAGACAAAATTTTATTTTAGGAAAGTTTATAAAATAAAATACAAAAGATTTTGATTTGACATGTTTATATTAATAACTCCTTTACTAAACCAAATCATTACCAAAAGTACTCATGCATCCTTTCCACATTAATGCTTTAGTACCCAAAAGTCTAATCAAAGCATGGAAAGGGAACACTCCATTTTGTTAATTAATGGAAAGTAGCATAATTATTTCTTTTTAGTACCACCTCAAATCCAACCATCTCCACTTTATTTAATGCTTGTACTTAGGAGTTAAATCATGGATTTAAAAAATGATAAAGGGAGGGTTGAAAAATCAAAAGTTAGTAAAGGTAGAAAGGTCATTTGGCATGTGAAGCTTCATGTATAAATAGGACCACCTTCCCTCCATTGTCTCACACCAAATTCTTCTTTATTCCTTTATTTTCTACCTCTCTTCCATGGCATTCAACCTCTCTACTTTCTAAAACCACTCACCTAAGCTCCTGCACCGCATACACCCTCTCTACGCACTCGTACACCCCCTAACCCATGGCCAAGCTCACCAAACCACCACCCAAGCCCACACCCACCTTCACACGGCTCCTAAACCCATGCACCCCCTTCAAACACCCAAACCCGAGCCTCCCACACACACCCCTCTACCTAAATCCTACGGTCGAACCCCCTACACCCCTCCAAGACCCGTACCTTCCACCCTACTCCATGTACACACCTTCAAAAACTAAACCTAAGCCTTACCCCCCTTATACACACACCCAAACCCACATACCCAACTCCTAAACTCCAAACCCGAGCCCACACCACCTACACACATTCATACACTCCATTTACAAAGTTGTACCCTCCTTATACAAGCCATACCCACCATCTATCAAACCCTAGTCCATTCGCTTCACCACTTTAAAAACAATTCTTGATAATTTGGGTTGATTTTATAAAGGAAAAAAAGAAGCACGCTAGTTGTAGGAAATGATTTACAAAGTAAAATAAAGGGGAGTGAACTTTTATCTCTTTTAAAATCATATTTATTGTTATGTTATGATGATCATGTTTATACCCTTATGATGTTATGATAATTAACATAATTTAGTTGTTAATATGAATTTTTAGATGCAATTTTATTATATGGATGAGTCTGGTTGAATGAATGATTTGTTAATGATAATTTATTGACCTCTTAGTTAAATTCGTTATGTTTACTTATTTGAAATGATTAACCATTCCCTTTGTTAAATAAGACCATTTGTTAGAAATTATATATGGTATATTTGGAATAGTAAGCCTCTTTTCAAAGTCAATTATGGGAAAGAAATTCATTTTGGAAAAAGATAGAAACTGATTTGGAAATCCAGAGGTTAAAAATAAAAAGTTGAAATTATTTTGGAAATGGAAGTTAATATTTGAGATTTTAAAGATAATGAATTTTAAAGATTTAATGTTTCAAAAATAAATAGTATATGGTTTAAAAAGTTTAAAAGATGGCAATTTTAATATTATAATAATATAATATGAGATATTTTGAAATAAATGAAAAATAGATATTATATAATCAAATGTTAAATTATTGATTTTAAATAGTTTATAAATGGTTTATAAGTAAATAAAAAACTTATTTGGAAGTGTTACAACAAATCTTGAAAAACAAGTCAAAACTAGACGCATTGCGCAACGGTAGTTTGCGATTTTGCGCCGAAAAATTCAAATGAGTATACGAAGTGGAATATAGCTCGAAATTCTTTGAGATAGGAATTTTTCAGACTATTATATCCATAGTTTGTAAATGAAGAAAGAAAATCAAATTTTCATATTGTATATTTTTAAATAAACCCAAAACAAGTTTTTAGAAAAATCACGGTTTTGCAGTTTAAAACCCGAATTTGAAATTTATTTAAAGTGGATATTTTTAAATGTTTATAAATATGAAATAAATTTGATAAATATGTAAAAAAAAATTAAAAGATATTTGATTTATAAATAAGGATTTCCAAATTATAGAAAAGTTGTTTTAATCAAGGAAGCTTTTAAAACAATACCCGCTGCTCTTTTCTACAGCAGTTTTAATAAACTTTAGAAATATAGATTTAAACTTTACTCTTCTTTCCTGAATCTCTTATAAATATCTTTAAATGAAAATTTAAGTATCTTAAATATGATTTGGAATTTTTAATAAGATTTTAAATAAAAGGGTTAAGGGAAATTGTTTATAACACTTAAACAATAAAATTGAAATCATTCCCTTGAATGTAATAACAAACTGAGTATGCGGAAACGACTAGTACATTTGTCCCGCCTGTGAGATCAGGGAAGATAAAAAAGTGTATAACTAAGGTTAGGAATTGCCCTGAGCTTACCTGATCTTTGTTTTCTATTTCTAAGCGAGGGGTGGAACAGATCGAAGGAAAAGCCTGGATGCTCTATTAAAAAAATCATATTTATGTTTTTCCAAAACAAAAACGGTTGAACAAGGTTTTTAGTAATAAGAAATGTTCTAGCCAAACTTTTTATTAAGTTATGAGGAAGAAAATTGTACTATCCGCATAAAATAAAAAATAGTGATTTCACCATCATTCTGCCCATAGTATTTGTTGAATATGGAATTTGGATTGAGTATAAATTGATATAATTTCCACGAACCCCATAACTCGAATACTAACTAATTTGAATTTACCAAGTTAGATAACATGGTTTCAACTTATTAAAAAGGATATGATTTGGAAAATAAGAAATCTTTTCTAAAAATTTAAATAAACGTTTTAGAAATAAGATGTCTTAAATAATGTCCTTTTTCTACTCAATATTAAATGATTCGGGTCGGTAAATGATGTTTTAAATAACATTGTTTTTGACCCAGTTAAGACATATTTCAGAAAGATGAAATTTTTCGGAATTTGATTTTCCCCAGTAAATGACTTAGAGATTTCCAAAGTTAAAAGGGTTTGATTAACTAGTAAAAGGTTAAAATGAAAAGAGGCATTACAAATCATGTATACACATATTCACATTTTTATCGATGATTAGATTTTGAAGAGACCAGGATCGAATCTGGATGATTCCTATTCGAAAACCACTTCGAACCAATTTACATTTCAAAGTAAAACATGTTGAAGATAAGATCATTGAAGATGAGGATATTCATAATGTAGGGCAACTTGCCACTAGACCCTTGGGGAAATTTACCATATCATATATTGGCAGCAGTGTTCAGTTATGAAAATCTCCGAGTTGTAAGGACTGCTCGCTACTGATCTTAGGGGTGATTCCTAAACATGATGCCGTAGGAGAAGTGCCTTCGGTATGTTCTGTTCCTGGACAACTTGTATGGACGAATGTCTGACATTTCATTTTAAAATCACATTGATTAATCTCTATAAACGTATCATCTGCTTGGTGGCAGAGAAGGCAACTTCTCTTAGCTTAACACCCTTTCATGAGTCGTACGAGCTCAGGAGTTATACGTTTGTAGAAATCAGTTGTGTGATTATGGAATAGCAATATGACATTCAAAATGAAAAGTTGATGTTTGGTGAAAGGTAATCGTTACTTCAAGCCTCACACCCAGAAATGGCCAAAACAGGGTAGATGCGGCAAGGCTATGTGGTTCGCAAACATTAGGGTGTGATCATCCCCTTGTAGATATATTTATACCCATTATGATGTTTGGGTTTAAATTAATGTGGTGTATGTTAAACGAGCGCTCGGATAGGTCGATAACGATCGAGGTTATGACATATCCGGTACTATCTTGGAAGAGGTTGGCCGGTCTAGTGTTGGTAGAGGTGCAGATATTCTGTAGCCTCAGTACATTCCTCTAGAGATGTACTATCGGAAGGTAGTCCCTTTACCTGGTCATTTGTTGGAAATCCATCCTCCACTATGTACCTGCCATTTTGATTGTAGAGCCTGGTATGATGGAATTTAATAATGGTAACATTTTTGGCTATTTGAATATATATTTACTTGAAAAGTGTTTTCAAAGAATGTCAATAAAAATAATATCAAATGATTTGATAAAAATGTTTTAGTTATCATAAGTAAAAACTCGTCTGTGTTTATGTGCGGCATGGTCTTATGAGATACTTTTCTTTTCGAAAGGTTTTTGTCACCAATCTCTGATCTATGATACTGTCATTTAAGATTCATGTTTCTCACACTGGTTTACCAGACTAATCCGGGTATTTTTAATACTCGGGTCAGATTTCAGGATTAGCTGAAGATGCTTGGAGTTTCCAGAGAAGAGCTGGAGATCTTCATCAACATATGGACATATTCTATTTCCACTACATTTGTTTGTTGACTTTCAGCAAGTGTAAGGACAAGTATTATAACCGTCAAACCCGAGTCTAGGTTAGACTCTGATATATGTATTTTTGAAATTTTCCACTGTAAAGATTATTATTGAATAATATATGTTATTCCATTCGAGTAAGATTTTGTTCTGTCTATATTTCTTTCTTACTTCAAAGATCTTTCTTTTCGTTTAATTTGGTGTGTGATTTATTGTCGAATTAAAGGGTACAAAAATTTGGGCCTTTACTGCACTTCCTTGAACAAGGCAGTGCACTACCTTGACATTAGTTGAATACCTTTCATGTGCTTTGGTTTCTTGTCCATAGCTTGATTACCTTTCAGATTCTTGAATTTCTTGTTTTGCACAAGGCAGTGTGCACTGCCTTGAACTCCATGTACTCCCTAGCTCATTTGATTCCTATGTGAATGTTCTTTTGATTCCTTTTCATTTGTTTGTACTTCCTATTTTGAACTCATCCTGACTAAATTTGTTTGTGGCACTACCTGTTGTTTATTTGTTTGTGGAACTTCCTCGCTGCATTTGACATGTGTTGCATATATACATGTACATACATATGTGTATATATATGTGTTGCTCACTATAGGAGATGCAAGTGGCAATACTTTTGTAAATTTGTGCCTATTGTTCTTTGTTTGTGCTATTTGTGCACATAATTCTGTATCATTATATACCATGCTTGATACTACCATGAATCTGGTTTGCTGGTGCTCGACTTTATGCTTCTTCATGTGCACTGAACTTGTTTGCGCACTTTGGCTTTGCTGAGTTACCTGATCTGTTTTGAGCTTAATTAAACTACTTGTGTTGAGCTTGAGCTTGCTTGGGATTGAACTTGTGTGTTTGCACTGAGTTGAGCCTTCGGGCTTGACCTTTGCAACTGTCTGTGTGATCGAATCATGGATCGGCCTTTTGATATTCACAATGATACACTATGCATGTCATAAGTTATCCGTGCACATATATATTTATCCCTGTCTAAAAATGAAAAGAGAAAAAAAAAAACCCATAAACTGAGGTAATATTTAATTTTCAAATTCAATGTTATTTTTGCAATTTAGGTTTGTTTCGTTTTCAAGTTTACCGTGTTATTGTTTATTTAACAAGTATAGGAGATGCTGGACACAAGTTGGAGCAAGCAAATCAACATCAACATCAAAAACAAAGTCGAGTGAATGTGAGCAAATTTAAGTTGTATTGTATTTGAAAATGTAAGTAGAGTGATAGTGAAAGTTGTATTGTATTTGAATTTGATTTGAAATACAATATTTGTTTAAATGAAATTGCGATTTATTTATTTTATTCTGTGAACAATTATTCATATCAGTCGATATTTATATGTTGTCTTATAGGAAATTCTAAACATTATACTATAACATCAGAGAACATATGGTTTTTTTGTTGTGTTAGTGCATATCAGACGACGGGACATATCTATGATCTGATCTGCAATGAGACGGTACGGGATTTAACAACAGATAGGTTTGCAATCAAACAATGGAGCATACCTGTCGTCAGAGGTGTTTTCCCCATAGTGATTTATTGTGCCAGTTCACTTTTGAATTTTCTTCTCCTTTACTTCAAATACCCAACTATGGACTCTAACATATTTGCAAATATAAAGCAGTTCCACGGAGCACCGTTAAAAAAGTATTTCTAAATTTTCAATGTAGAGGCCAATAATGATAAAAAGAAGTAAGCGATTGAGAGAAACAAATGGCTACCAGGTCGAGGTTAACTGAGAATACCCTATTTTGGAAGGAGTTGCACATAAATTGGTGCAGAGATCTATAAGACTTCCACTTTCACACTATAAGTTTGTTCAACTTGATGATGTTTATTTTGAAAAGGAAAAGCTACAACAAAAAGGGAGAGATGCGAAGAGAGTTGGGTTATTAGTGCCTAACAAGAGGCGAAATGGGATGAAACTCAAAGAATTAATTTATATCCGTAAACAAACCTATATCATACATTTACGTTGTTACCAAGTAAATGATGGAATGTCCTACCTCCTTAGGAACTCAAACCAACCCCATGCATGTTCCAAAAAATAAACAAGCATAAAGCTGATAGTCTCTAAGTCCTGGCTTTCATAATTCAAGGAATGATTAAGTGAGAAGCATTAAAGGAATTGATAAAGTTAGGACTATATCTCTCCATCTGGCTACCAGTGCAATGCCACCTGCAATCAGTGCTGGTGTCTTGGAGACTCGGTCCCAAGGAGATTTTCACCTGCTTGTAAATTACGTTGATTACATTCAAGAGGGGCCACATATTACCGAAAGAGGCATGAAATAAATACATTCAAAAAGTCAAGGAGGGAGTATGCTTTATTGGGATTGAACCTCCACTAAAAAATGAAATCCGATAGTAATCGTCAGAGGATTAAGGGGAGTAGGGCCCTAATATAACGATCCATTGATGATTATTATGCAGATTAGATTATCTGATATTCTAAAATCTTCATGGAAACCATTAGCGTAGTGAATGTAATTTTCAAACAAGCTTTTGACTAGATGGAAAATCCCATGGTGAAAAACCAAGTCACAAGTCGATTTTTGGATTCAATAATAAGGGATCCCCTTGATGGAACAAATAAAGCGATAAGTACAAGCTGGAATGCCTCTAGCTATAAAGACTTTCAAGACACTCTTTGTTGTGATGGACCAACCTTCATATTCCAATGCACTTTTGGAAGGTCAGCTTTGGATGAAATGCAAGCCTTTATTTCATCAAAACACTTAATCATGAAATATCTTTCCAAGGAAGGATGGGGAACACAAAAGGAGACAAATTTAGTGCTAAGGAGATGTATTTTCCCACTCTAAAATAACTAAATAAAGAAAATGATTCCATTTATGACTTTATATCAAATAAATCTCCAAGATGAAGAGTCCTTGGCTATTAACATAAAATGATAGCCAAGCCAAGAAGGCAAGGATTTCTAATCATTTTAAGGGAAATATTGCTTAAAAAGGGACATGCGATACAATGAAAAGCATATAAAAAAGCGAAATTTTAATTATCAAAAGGAGGGTTAGGAGGAAAATTAATCAGAAAGGGTGCTTATCGAAATTGATGCCCACGAAACTTAAAGGATGTCAAAGGTTTAGAAGAAATTTCTTTGGATCCCTAGGATCGAACAAAAATAGTTAAAATAAAGAATGAATAAGAAGGAGATATGAGAGAGGAATTAATTACATTTCTGCAATCAAGTAAGAAAATCATCGCTTTGTCGCACTCAAATTTTTTGACCTAATATATATAATGTGCCATACCTTGAATATAGACTCGAACTATACTACATTTAGACCAAAAACAGTTGGATAAAGTTCAGTCATTCATATTACTGAAAAAGACTAATGGCATGTGGAGAACTTACATTGATTTTACAAATAAATAAAGCTTACCTAAAGGATTGTTTTTCTTTACCAAGAATATACAAATTTGTTGATGCAACGAGTGAAAATCAATCCCTTTCCATTATGGAAATATATTTCAGATATAATCAAATTATGATATTTATGCTGGATGAAGAACATACTAACTTTGTGACTAATATAAGATTATTCTGTTATAAAGTAGTGTCTTTCGATCTGAAAACCGTCGGAGCTACCTATCAAAGGTTAGTCAATCGAATGTTTGCAAAAAAAAAAGGTTGAAACATGGAAGTATACATTGATGGTATGTTAGTCAAGTCAAAGTTATCCCAAAGTCCTATTCTTCACTTTGCCGAGATGTTTGAAGTTCATTGGAAATACGACATGAATCTCAATCCCCAAAAAATTTCTTTTGGAATCAGTCTAGAAAGTTTCTAGGCTTTATGGTAAGTGCATGAGAGATAGATGTTAACCTTGAGTATCAAGGAACTCTAGCTCAAGTGGTTAGAGGTAAGACGCTTTAGACAAAGGTTCTAGAAGTCATGGGTTCGAACCCTTGAGACATCATGGTAAGCACTCTGTTTGAATAAGTATCACTCTTGTTATCGAAAAAGAAGAAGTTAACCTTAAGAAAATCAAAGCAATCAAAGATCTGAAAGCGTTGACTAATGGCAAAGAGTTAATGAGTTTGAATAGGAAGATCGCAACCCTTAGTAGTCTCATAATCTGATCAACTGAAAATGCATTCCATTCTTTAATCTATTAAGGAAGCATGCTGAATTGTGGGGACCTTAGAATGATAAAAGGCATTTGAAGATCTACAAAATTATTTAATCAAGCCTTCGATTTTATCCAAGTCAGTAGATGAAGATCTCTTTCTTTATTAGCTGCTTCAGAGCAAGCAATCAGTTTGCATTATTTCGACTTGATAATGTAATTCAATGTCAGGTTTACTATATTACCAAAAACTCAGCAGCCAAAAAGCATTATTCAACCGTTAGAGGCTTTCCTATTGTTTAGTTTTCATGGCGAAAAAGCTTCTACTTACTTTTAGGCTCATTCAATCAAAGTCCTTATAGACCAACTTCTCCAAATGGTCTTTAGCAAGCTTGAAACATTAAAGAGACTTATAAAATTGGCTATTGAACTTAGCTAATATGATAACTCTTATATTCTTAGAACTTCTATTAAAGGGAAATATTGGCTAACATTATTTCCATATGTACAAGTCATGATGCTGAAAGTCCAAAAGATGACAAAGCCAAAAAGCTTTCATAGCAACTCTATGTTGATTGACCCTCCAATGAGCAGAGGCAGGAGCTGGCAATGTGCTAGTCACTCTAGATAATCATTAGATTTATTGTGTTATAAAACTAGCTTTTCACCTACCAATTATATGGTCGAATATGAATATTTAATTATAGGATTAGAGATGGCCATCTCCATCAATGTTTTAGAGATCAGACTATATAATGACTCTCAACACATTATCAATCAAATCTTTGGAAACTATCAAACGTGAGGTCCAAGACTTTCTCTATATGTAAAACTAGTAAAGTGGTTGCTTACATCTTTCGATAGCTACAATTTCTAAAGCATCCCCTGAGATTGAAATGCAAGAGCAAATGTAGTAGTTAAATAAGCAAGCTCCTGGGATGTTCAAGAATACAAATTTATTCCAATGGAGATTCTAGAGAAATTAAGCATGCAAGTGCTTGAGAAGGTCCTTGTTGTAACTCGATCTCAAGTAGCCTAAATCGAAACTCCTAAGTCGACAATGGCTGAAAAAGTTGGATGACCCCTGTTATCCCGCCTTTTGGTGAAGTCGTGATATTATCGATTCGACCAGGAGCGAATAGTCAATAGCTTGAAGAGCCAGCTATATATAGTACTGTAGACGATATTCGAATAGATTCGAATCGAAACCAAGTCAAAGTATGGCAAACATGAAGTCACTAGCATTGCCCCCTGAAGTTATATCTCAAGTTTGGAATTGAGTGAAGTCCGTGCACACAAGCTACAAGTGAGACAACGACTTGTTTGGATCGACCAGAGAACGATCAAGGAAGATAGCTCAAATCATTGGAGAATAGTTAATATCTTGAGAACCATGAAGCCAATCCATGTAAGACTCCCAGGACATCAATAGAGTAGCACATAAGGCATACCATGACGATAGCATGTCCTAGAATGAAGATGAGAGGAAACCGATCATTATTGATGGGTGCAACCTAACGACCGGCATAGTTTGATGTATATTCTGCCTTCAATTTAAAATAGCTGATAGCTTGCAATCTGCAACCCAGTATGATCCCATATTCTAGAAGCAATATCAGAAAGCCTTTAAGATCCTCCAATAACGATCGTGAGTTGTTAAGAGCAAGTAAAAACGATCAGTCATCCATGTGCCGATCATTATGGATCATGGAGTGGACACATCCGATCGATATGGTAGGCTCTACTAGACCTAAGGGATTTTCTTGTAAAGTTTCAGCCTAATCTGTGCACGTCTCCTGCTATAAATACTATAGTTATGGCTTCAGAAAGGGGGACTTTCATCTTCTTAGTCCCGCTCCGGAGGCTTTGCCATTTTTATTTCTTGAAACTTAGATTAATGGATCCAAGTTGATCCAAATTCTTTTGCAATTGTAATCCTATGAAAGATTAATAGAAGTATGAAGTGGATGTAGGCTAAAATTGCCGAACCGCTATAAAATCTGTGTTCATTTACTTTTATGTTTTGTTCTTTTGATTTCATTATTTGTTTGATATCAATAAGATTCGCCGGGTGTTGATGCCCATTTTTGGCGTCAACATTTTGGTGCTTTCACTGAGAACTGAATTCTCGATTCAATTGGATCTCATCTTCTGCTGGCGAATTTCCATGTTTGCGAGATAGATCCAGTTTTTAACTGATAGGTTTCCTACTCTATTCAGATTTGAAGAAAGTCTAGATGGAAATTACTTTACAAGGCCGCGAAATCATGTCTACTACCTTGGCCAAAGAAGGAAATGATGAGATCAATGACCAAGTTGCCATGTGGTTCATAGGAATCTTAGCATTCTCAAGTTTTAATGCAAGGAGACGATCAGCAATTGGCTATATTTCCCCAACGATTGATTCCATTCATTCATTCCTCATACGATCGTCCTTAACTAGCCTTCCAACCAATCGTTCCATTCCCATCCTTATAATTTCTCCATGGATTCATATGCCCCATCACCATATCCGATCGTTTTTTTACGATAGGCAGCATCAATCGCTTCACCCACGTGAATGTGGCCACTCGCATTCTTACACGAACGCTTATCTCCGATCATTCCTACACAGTCGTTCATCACCCAATCATTCCACCCCCTTTCTCGGGACCAAACGTTTTTAGCTTTGCATATGAACAATCGTACTATGTTGATGCTCCTACCTACTATGATCTATCATCCTTATACGATCGTTTTTACACGATCGTTCCAGATAGACCCCCCAACAACTGATTATGTGTGAAGGTTCCAACGTGATCATTTTGATATGATCGTTCCATTCTCATCCTTGTAACCGATCATTTCCTATCAGTCTCCCTACCAATCTATAATGGAACTGTGGTTGCTTCTATACGATCGATCTAGTATGACCGTTACAAGGTCATTGAGTTCGACTGATCATTCTTGTTTACATACTACAAACCTTTGTCCATAGCCTGAGGCTTCGAGGCCGATCTACTAATAGTGGAAACTACCTTCACCTCTCCAAGAGGCAGGCATGAAGGAGTGGCATGGAAATTTTGAGAAGTACAAGAAAGGTTTTACAACATTGGCTATGACCCAAAGTAGGGCTCGGGCTGGATGATGTTTATCCCAAAGCAAATCCCAAAGAGACCCTGAGTGCCTATTGCCAAGCTTTTCAATTTTCTGACTCCAAGCGACCCAATGTTTGACTCTAAGAAACTATCAGATTTCCCCGAGTCTGACCCCAAGTGATTGAGCACTACCCATCAATTCCGGACCATTTAGCTTTGAGCACATCTTTAACATGCAGATGTTCTTCATGAGCATAACGAGTAGCTGTAGCCGAAGAACATACCGGTTAAATAGTGGCAGAAACATCGTAGCCCTATCAATAAAGAGCCCTGATTATCAACTAGACCGACGACGGTCGATATCCCGCTAAAAGGAGCTAGGGGCAAAGTGGAATTACAAGCACACGATGCTGCTTTGATTATCAATGAAACTTATTCTGATCTATTTTTAATTAATTTACTATAATTTCCACTTCAATTATGGCATGAATTATGATCAACTTGAATTAAACGACGTGCATATGATGCAGGTATCTAAGTGCCTAGAGCTGGGCGTCGACCAATCTCCGTAAATAGTAATGGAACATATGGAGCTTTTATCTAGATGAGCATGGTTCGACCGTTCATTAGTTACGATGTGCCCTTGACTTGGGACATCGAAGTACTAAATGGAAAAGGCTCGACAAGGTCATAATCCAACAAAACGCGAACGCGACTAGCCGCTCATTTAACAACCTTCATATTAGACTTGATCATCCAACCCTAGTGTGGATATGATCCAATCATCCATCACCTACCACCTTCCTCGACTTAAGTCGGAAGAGCCACAACTACCGAGTGGATGAGAATCGACTGTTTGATTGACAAGTTTCATCCTGAATGCTAGGGCCAGAATATCATTTCATGAACGAACGTGGTTCGACCGTTCATTCGACAAGTTTTGCCTCGACACGGTAGAACAAGTACAAATCAAATGGGTGGAAATACAACTGCTCTCAACAAAATATCTCTAAGTCCCCGAAGCGCGGACTAGAGTACTCTTAGTCCTTGGAGCGCGGACTAGAGTATAAACGATTCAACAAAAATCTCTAAGTCCTCAGAGCGTGGACTAGAGTATAAATGATTCAAAAAAAAATCTCTAAGTCCCCGGAGCGCGGACTAGAGTATAAACGATTCAACAAAAATCTCTAAGTCCCTAGAGCGAGGACTAGAGTACTCTAAGTCCCCAGAGTGCGGACTAGAGTATAAACGATTCAAAAAAATCTCTATGTCCCCGGAGCGCGGACTAGAGTACTCTAAGTCCCTGAAGTGTGGGCTAGAGTACAAACGACTCAACAAAAATCTCTAAGTCCCCGGAGCATGGACTAGAGTACTCTAAGTCCCTGGAGCGCAGACTAGAGCATAAACGATTCACCAAAAATCTGAAAGTCCATGGAGCGCGGACTAGAGTACTCAAAGTCCCCAGAGCACGGAATGGAGTATAACTATAGTACTCTAAGTCCCTGGAGCGCAGACTAGAGCATAAACGATTCACCAAAAATCTGAAAGTCCATGGAGCGCGGACTAGAGTACTCAAAGTCCCCGGAGCACGGAATAGAGTATAAATGATTCACCAAAAATCTCAACGTCCTCAGAGCACGGACTAGAGCACTCAAAGTCCTCAGAACGCGAACTAGAGTATAAACGATTTACCAAAAATATCAAAGTCCCCGAAGCATGGACTAGAGTACTCAAAGTCCCCGAAGCGCGGACTAGAGTACTCAAAGTCCCTGGAGCGTGGGGTAGAGTATAAACGATTCACCAAAAATCTCTAAATCCCCAGAGCACGAACTAGAGTACTTTGAATCCCTGGCTGCGGATTAGAGTATGAACAATTCGACTAAAATCTCTAAGTCCTTGACTGTGGAATAGGGTTTAAACTATTCAAAAAAAACTCTAAGTCCTCAACTACGAACTGGAGTACAAATAATTCAGAAAAAATGCGTCTGCCCATGAAAATACTCTAAGTCCTCAGAATGTGGACCGAAGTATGAACACAAATTGAGCACGAGTCGACCGCTCACAGAATGACCCTGAGTTCCCAGAATACGGACTAGAATGCAAACTCCATGGATGGATAAGTGGATTTCGACCATTTTTTATTCCTGTAATTCTGACTTGAAGTTGACAAAAGGAATACAAACTGCTAAAGACCAGAATACACATGACTCGGATTTCTATCCACCAGCTAGGTCCCATGACTCAATGAGAAAAGAGTGTAAGGAAAAAGTGAGCATAACCTGCCTTACTTATTAATGTACACCCCAAACTTTGGGGTAGAGAGAAAAACACAACGAATACGAAACGACCATTCTTTGATCTATTTTAAATCTTTTGGAAACAATGCGGGAATATAATCACGACTGGGGCGAGACCTGACCATCCATACAGTACGCTTATCGACCCAAATACCAGGGATAGAAGTGTGATTGTTCAAGAAATGGCTATAGGAGCTTAACACTGTGGCCCATATCCCCTGTTTACAATGACTTAAGACCAAGACCGTTGAGAGGCCTTGAGATGGATTAATCAAATTAGTGTGTGATTCGACAACCAACAAGTTGCAGGTACATAAAATGAAAAATGCTACAGTTCAGACATTTAACAAGTAAACGCAGAAGTCATACATAAGTGCAGAAGAACTTTTATTCACATGAAATCGGGTTGTACAGAATACAAAAAAAAATTGAAGGGCCTTGCCCAAACGAATACAACCAGCAAAAAGAGAAGCAGCTATCTAAATTATTTGCCTGTCCGAAGATCAACCTTTAGATTTCTTGTCCCTTTTTCGCTTCTTTAGAGTAGCTCCTTCTGAACTACTGCTAGCCTCCCTCTTCGATCCCTTGCCACCTTGGCCTTTCTTAGAAGGAGTTTCCCCAGTTGTATGAACCGAGGCGGTGTCATCTTTGGAAGTTCTA
Source organism: Allium fistulosum (assembly GCA_030737815.1). NCBI lineage: Eukaryota > Viridiplantae > Streptophyta > Magnoliopsida > Asparagales > Amaryllidaceae > Allium > Allium fistulosum. The sequence continues at coordinate 1,169,537,493 of CM060905.1, read as the reverse complement.
GGGATAGGGGCATCTTCGGCGTCAGAAGTATGAGGAATGTCTTCCAGAGGAGTCGCACTTTCGAGAGGAATCATCTGAAGAGGGGAAGGCATCGGCTCATCCAAGACCTGTTCAACTAGCTCTCCCTTCACTTTCCTTTTCTCGAGCTCCTCTCACTCAATCCTTTCTTTCATACTGGGCCCACCAGCGGGATCGGAGGAGCCTATGATTACCACTTCTGCGTCAAACGGGTTTTCATGATGTGGGTTTCCCCCTTCCTAGAATAATGCCTCCATGAGTTGATCGTCAAAAAATAAGGTCTCTTCGCGAACACTCTGAGTGGCGGCTAAAGTTGTAATTGTAATGGATTCAGTTGCGGTCGTTTAAGACTCTAGCTGAGGTCCTTCAGGAGGGAGAGAAGCAATGTTCGACGGGTCTAAGGTTGAGAAAGAGAAAGGAAAAAAGATTAGAAAGATTGATTAATAACATCCCAACTTTACTAGATAATGGAAAAATCAACGGAATACCCTCTGTGGTGTGGATTTCAAGCTGGACCGAAGCATCCTCAGAACCACGCTCAAGGATTAGAGATAGTCGTGGTTTATCCGGATCATACCTGGGGACGGTCAAGTAGCTAGTCGCAGAACCGGTCATAATTTGAGACACCGGGGGCAGCTCAGTTGCAATATCAGAATGTGCCGACCCAGATCCTTTGCCCGCCTCATGTGAAGGAGCAGACAACTCTTTCTGGAGAGAAAACTAAATCTCATGTAATATTTTGGGTTCATCGCCCAATAGCACTTCGCTTTTGAGTTTGGTTGCATCAACACTTTCTAAGCCGTGAAGTCTTTCCTCATCCAAGACAAGCAATTCCCAGGCACGATGAAGCTGATAGGGGTAGTCTTCACCAAGCAACGCTAAGTTCCTATGTTTAAGTACATTAGCGTTGTAGAGAATGAGAAGCGCGTCGAGCTCATTCATCACGTCTTCTCTCACCTTATTCGTGAGCGTTTCTGTCTCACGTTGAATGAGCGTGTTGACGTTTTTAGCTTTTTCAGTGGCCTCATCTCTCTCAAGCCTAACACGAACCAGCTCTTTGCAAGAATCTTGAGCGATCTTTTGAGCTTCATCCCTATCTTATATCGCATCTTCAAGCTTGGCCTTGAGTTCAACTATTTCCTTCAAGGCTGCAAACTCCTTATTTCGAGACGCATCTCGCTCAAGCGTTATCTCTTGGTTCCGGTGATGCAGTACTTGAACCATATCAAGATGAATGGCTTTCATCTCCTCCAAATATTTTAAAGCAGCATCGACTTTTTCTTCAGCTTTGGTTAAGGCAGTTCTAGAGGCCTCCTGTTCATTTGTCAGAGCTTCGATAATTCCTTTATCCTAGGCCTCCGGTTGCTTTAGTTTCTCGATTTCTTTCATGCACTAGAAGGAAACCTTTGATATTTTCCTCGTGGCTTTCATCCATTCCCGGTATTGCATGTGGATGTCGGTGACATGATTGATAGTCATTCTTTCAACATCATTCGTGACCTTCTTCAGATTGGGGGAGGGGGGAAATAGAACCCATCAAATCATAAGCTCGGAAATTCCTTTCGATGTTCTACTATGCAAATGTTTGGATCAACTGGGGATCCTCAGAAATAATTTCGACCCCTGCACTTTCCTTGCCAGGCCTATGCACTGCAGCATGTTTGCCATGACGGCGGCAATCGATTGGCCGCTGATACTGAGTTGGAACCAAGGACTTTGGAGGCATAGGAATCGTAGGAGGGCTGTGAGGAGGATCGATGGGCAAGTCCCTGCGCTCTGTTGGTATTTCAAAACCTTTTTGAGGAGGAGATCTCGACCTCGATCTGTGAATTTCCTAAGCAGGCCTATCCCTGCCGTCTTTTTCTTGATAACCGCGACCACGGCCGGGGTGATGGCTAATGTCATAATAGTCACGACTGCTGCAGTAAGAACTAGATCATGACCCAGACGATTGATGTTGTACGTCTCGTAGGGAATCAAACATACTCCTTTTCCTCACCATCGTTCCTGCAAAAAAAAGTGGATAATAATCAACTTTGAGTACTAGGAAGTACAAATTAAATGCAATGCAGTGTTAGACATGCGAGTGTGTGTGAGTGCCCTAGTGCAACCCCCCGACAGACGCGGTGCAGGGGCTTTGCTCATCGGTGTAACTTCCCCTCCAGAAGTGGGGATCTCTGAACTGGTTCTGACGGGAGAATCTAATCCTCCAATGCTCACGTTAAGGAATTGATAAGCGTCGAGATTAGATGTGATCGGTAGATCGGACAAAGAATCTAGTGGTAGGTTCATCGACGGCTCGGTTGAGTCGGAACGATGACTTCTTGGAGGCTTGTGTGCGATCGCTTTCCCCTTTCTTTTAATCATGGCTGGGGGTTAAGGAACTTGTGAGGGTCCGACGCCAACCCCGGGATCAGGTCTATCATCATGAAGACCAAGTGCATCTTCATTATGCCCTCCGACGTTGATATCAGCAGACTCCTGGGTGCTCATGACTGGGGGCACCACAGGGCCGGATTGGACACCTCTTTGACCGGGTGCGGCCTATAATCTGGTCTTGGCCGGCCAGACAATTTTGGTTAGCCCAACGCCGAGGCCTTCTTCTATTTAGCCAAAAGTGGTAATATGTTCGTAACTGAGCAAAAATTCTATATTTCTATCTTCGGCCGGAGCATTCTTCAAAATAGAGACTACCTCTTCATAAACATCACCATTAGGTAGGGTAACGACACCTGAAAATGAATAACATTGTTAGAATGCATCCTAGATATGTTTTCCTTATATATTTATGAAGTTAGTGAGAAACACTTACGTCTCTCTAGCCATAATTGAGCAAAGCCGGGTGGGCAACGAACGAAGAACTATTCGCTCTTGAAAGCACTTAATTTGTTCCAAGTGCCGGTCAAAATCTGACATTTCTTTGTCGATTCAAGAAAAGTAAAAGATAAACTCCCTGTCCATCATTTAAAAGTGAAAAGAAAATGGATGTCATCAATAGTGGGTGGACGGTACAGAAACTCCATGAATATCATATATGTACAGTTGAGGAGCGCGTAGCCGTTTGGGTGGAGTTGTGCAGTAGCGATTCTTAGATAATGAAGGATCCCTCGGATATATGAATTGAAAGGAGGTATGCATCCCGCCCAGCACATGAATTTATTGCATGCTATGTACACTTCGGGAGGTATGTGAGCCATGTCGTCTTGTGATGGAACTAATACATCGTCAAAAGGAATCTTGTGCCTTGTGCAGATGCTTTGGAGAGCATCTTCTTTAATCTTTGAAGCTACTGAATCAAGAGGATTTTCAAGGATGATTGTATCTGCTAAAGTATCGAGCGCCAGTTCGATAACTTCCGACGGAAAGATAGGAACAATACCAGAAAGACCAACCTAGGAACCCATGCCTTCGGGTTGCCCTGAACTATGACTAAGTGGCAGGCTGTCAGATTTGGTTGTTGAACTAGATTCTATGTCCGAGTTAGTCCTATAAGAGGAAGATCCGGCTGGCATGATTGTAGAGTATCCGGAACACCTAGATTCCCTTGCTATCAAACTTGGTAAAAACCATAATTAGAGAAAACAACTTGAACCCCCCAGTGCATTGTGAGTGCGAGTGCCGTGTGATAAAGCGCTAATCGATATAATAATGGGTTATGCAAAACTGAAGATAAGAAAAGACGGCAAGACATAGAAATGTGTTCAAAGAACAGTTATTAGCCAACGGAAATCAAACTATTGTTTGAGCTACGGATAAGTTTTAACATGGTAGTTAAATCATTTATGGCACTTGTTCTAAGGCGACCTATTATTAGTCGTGGAGGCCATGTCATATGACAATCATGTTCATGTTTAAATGTGTACTAGAAATCCAAACTAGTTACTTGGTTCAAGTTCATGTTCAAGCTATGGGTCAAATTCTTATGAGCAGGTAAAAACACTAAGTCCAAGTGTAAATGGATCGTTGTGATGTTGTATGATTCAATCGTTCCAATATCTTAAGGGCCGAACGTCCTGGAAGCAAGTATATGTCGAACGATCCATGGAACAGCTCTGGACGATCGTCCTACCTATCGATCATCTTCTCCCAAGCTAACCTGTCCGATCATTCACATGCCATTCTTGAACTTCCTCATCTTCGAACCAGAGGCCCACCGATTGTCCATGAATGATCGTAAGAATCGTTCATATCCATCGTTCCAAACCCTTCATCTTCTCATCATTATCCCCCTTCAAGAACGATCGGCCTGATAACAGTAGATTGCTAACTTCTTCCAGGTGAGTCACCTCGCCTCCATTAAGCACGATTACAAAAACAAAAAGCAAAAAGAGAATTTAACCAATGCCACTATCCTAGATTCGAAATCGTTTTGAGAGTTATGCAACAAGTTAGGATGATGTTTTTACCTATGTTCAAGATCTAAAAATGAAGAATTTGGGGTCGATTTGAAATTTGGATGTAAAGGAAGATGGATAATGTTGGGGGGATCGGTAATAGGAAGGCGGAAGGTACTCTTCTTGTTTCAGAGCTTAAAGGAAAAAGTGAAAAGTGAAGTGAAGAAAGCGGCTAAGTACCATCTTTGAGTTGTACGTTCAATGACTATGCCGATCCATCTTTGAGTTGTACGTTCAATGATCCATTCTTAATCCATCTTCCAACCATTCAACCATATGTCGGTCCATCCCTAAGTAATGTGTCTACCGATCCATTTTAAATCTAATCTGCCAAGCATACCGATCCATCCCAATGCTGATCGATTTTGTCTCTCATTTATTTAAGCCTTACGGATGACCGTTTCATTTCCTAACCTACAACACTAAAAAAAGTGTGGCGATGAATGGAAATATAATGAAGTAAGTGAAAACTATGGTGAATGAGAAGGACGGCAAATGATCATAGCAATTTGATTATGCGCGTGAGCAGTTAGAATATCGTAAAAGTTGGCAACTACATGTGGACATGAGCATGACTCAGAGCTAACAATATGAACACGTGTACGAAGGTGCATGAAAATAGATTTAAAAGTTCAGCTTTCCGTGAACAATAAAAGATTGCAAACAAACCTAGAGCTATCAGGTTTGAGGCAGGATCGGATAAATGCGGCTTGTAGATTCCCCATAGCCAAATTAGCATATGCAAACAGGATATGGCTCCGGATTTATACTATCAATAGACGATAGAGGAATTGTAATCAATTAGGAAGCTGAATGGATTCCATCATGATGACTCGGACTTGTTATGATTCAAAGCACATCATGTTATTCACAAGACATACTTTAGGGGGCAAATGTTATCCCACCTTTTGGCGAAATCATGATATCATCGATTCGACCAGGAATGAATAGTCGATAGCTTGAAGAGCCAGCTATATATAGTACTATAGATGATAGTCGAACATATTCGAACCAAAACAAAGTCGATGTTTGGAAAACATGAAGTCACTAGCCTGGCCTCGTGAAGTTATATCTCAAGTTTGGAATTGACTGAAGTCCGTGCACACAAGCTATGGGTGAGACAACGACTTGTTTGGATCGACCAAAGAACGATCAAGGAAGATAGCTCAAATCATTGGAGAATAGCTAATATCTTGAGAACCATGAAACCAATCCATGTAAGACTCCCAGGACATCAATATAGTAGCAAGTAAGGCATACCATGACAGTCGCGCGTCCTAGAATGAAGATGAGAGGAAGGCCGACCTATATAGGCCGATCATTATTGATGGGTGCAACCTAACGACTGACATAGTTTGATGTATATTCTAACTTCGATTTAAAATAGCTGATAGCTTGCAATCTTCAACCCAATATGATCCTATATTCTCGAAGAAATATCAAAAAGCCTTTAAGATCCTCCAACAACGATCATGAGTTGTTAAGAGCAAGTAAAAACGATCAATCATGCATGTGCCGATCATTATGGATAATGGAGTGGACACGGCCGATCGATATGGTGGGCTCTACTAGACCTAAGGGATTTCCTTGTGAAGTTTCAGCCCGATCCGTGCGCGTCTCCTGCTTTTAATACTATAGTTATGGTTTCAAAAGGGGGGACTTTCATCTTCTTCTTCCCGCTTCAGAGGCTCTACCATTTTTATTTCTTGAAACTTATATCAATGAATCCAAGCTAATCCAAATGCTCTTGTAATTGTAATCCTATGAAAGATTAATAAAAGTATGAAGTGGATGTAGGCCAAAATTGTCGAACCACTATAAACTCTGTGTGTTCATTTACTTTTATGCTTTGTTCTTTTGATTTCATTCTTTGTTTGATATCCATAGGATTCGACGGATGTTGATGCTCATTTTTAGCGTCAACTACTCTATATATATGATATTTCGTCAAACATTTTGCCTTTGAATTTTGCCGAAACTAGATGTATTAAGCAGAACACTCCTAATATTACTATTGTAGATGGAACCTGTATAGACAGAGATATATAACCTCATATTCTCGGAGTGTGATCACCATCGAAGGCATGTGATTATTTGATGATACCCATAATGGTATTTATGGAGATCATTGTGGAGGTCAAAAACTAGCTAACGAGATAAGGCTTTTATTGGCCTACGATGAATCAAGATGCATTAGACTATGCAGAAAAAATGTTAACAATGCTAGAAGATTGTCGAAATTCCCAGAGCTCCACTTTGCAAGCTGACTCCAATGATGAGTCCATAGCCATTTAAAATCTACGGAATTGATTTGATAGGCCCTCTTTCAATTGCAAAAGGAGAGACATGCTATGTGATCGTGGCCATAGATTTTTTTACGATGGATCCAAACCCCATGCAACTACAATGACACATTAAGTCATCAAATTTATCATAAAGAATATCGTTACTAGATTTGATCTTCCATACAGGATCATAACTGACAACAACACTCAATTCAAAAGTCGAAATCTTAATGAATATCACCAAGAACATGACATAGTTTAGAGTTTCTCTTCAATGGCTCATCCATAAGTTAATAGTGTCATAAAGGCCACCAATATGACTATATAAACTTGCCTAGAGAAGCACTTGACAAATGGCAAAGGAAACTGGGTAGAAGAGTTGCCTTTCGTATATGGGTTTATAGAACATGCTCAAAGTCATCAATGGGGCATTCTCCCTTCTCTTTAGTGTACGACTATGAAGCCATGATTCAAGTAGAGCTTAAGATAGCCTCTCTCTTCGAAGCCAATATTAGAATTCTAAGCAAAACGAAGAGCTTCGAAATGAGTCTTTAGATTTCTTTCTTTAACTCCGAGACCGAGCTACTATAAGAATAGTACAACACATCCGAAGAATGGCTCAATATTATAAGCTGGTTCGAACCTAAAAATTTAAGAGTGGAAATCATGTCCTTCGAATGATAATGCCATATATAGGATCCAACGGATGGACCGCGCAGCTCGAACTGGGAAGGACCCTTCAGAATTCATCATATCATTCCTCCACATGCATATATACTATAGAGACAGGATGGAAATTTAATTCCCTGAACTTGGAACATAGAACATTTAAAGCCCATCCTAACATAAGGCTGTTGTAGATACTAGTTTTTATATTGGTTAGCGATGGTCTGGTAGTACTATGCAATTAAAAAGTTAAATATCTTGGATTTGTTAGATGTAGCCTACTAGTGCCATGCAATTGTTAGTAATGGCCAAGTAGAGTCATGCAATCACTAGGCACAAGGTTGCCACTAATAGTTTTTCAAAGCGCGTACCTATAATACTCAGCCTAGATGATTGAAGCATGTTGCCAAAGGGTTTACTGAAATAAATTTTGCCACAAGGAAACCTATTTTCATATTAAATTGTTTTCAATCTATGTTACAGTTTTCGAAACTAGCACCGAAACCTAAAATAATGTTGCTTTTGATCATTACAGTCATAATGAAACTATGGCCTATTTAAACAATGGCTTTGAGTCTTTTAACATTACAAGTTTGTTCGAAGTCTTTGATCATAATACCATCTTGGCTTCAACCCCGTTAAGAAAAACTTCCATGTAAGGATGTATAGATATGAGACTATTACTCATAGAAAGGTTGTATTTGGCTCTACGATCCATGAGTAAACAAATGGATTATGACAAGATGGACCATCATAGTAATTCGAAGGATGAGTCTACTATTTAGTTACAAAATTATATTTATGTATAATTCCATGCCTAAAGTGGATGATTTTTAATATAAAATTTTGAAATGGAGGCAAGTATTTAATGGGTCAGAATGATTAACCGAACCCTCAAAAAGATTGGGAACAAGGCTTCCTCGCATAGAATTATACTTGCTAAGATTGAGAGATTGAACACTAAGGTCCATCCGAGTAAAATCCTTACAGATACCAATAAGTAACCAAAGGAGCAACACTCAGATAGTGGCATGGATCAGTTACCTTAATTCTAGAAAAATTAGCATAAACTGCATTACACAGGGTTATAGTCATCCTTCCTACAATAGTAATTGATTGATATTTCTTCTATGCCATAAAAACCTCACAGTGAGGTTATATATGAAATTAGTCGTGCAATGATTGTTTCAAAGTTATGCGAACTTCATATAGGTTGATAGAAAGAGCGATAATAGCCAAGTATAAAAGTATGATCTAGCTCTCCCAACAAAGTACAAAGCTCATTTTGTATATTCTTTCCAAGTAAGCTTTACGAGGTAGGCATCATACTCTAATTTTTACTCAGTTATATTTGAACTTAGCTTTATATGCCAAAACCCAAAAGGAAGGTTCTTATATATTTATTGCACATGAGTACTGAAAGATTCAACTCTTCGGCCAAAGCCAAACAGCTCTACTCTGTACTTGATCTTCAAAAGTATTAAATGTTAACGAGTACTTTATATATAGCTTCGCATAAATCTCTTCAGTGTATCGGTTGAAAAGTTAAGCACACATGTCGATGCGTAAACGATGTCTAAAGCTAGATGTCCATGAGAACGACCAAGGCGTCGAAGGCTAAATGCCAAGCCTAGATTATATCCTAGATATTAGGTTCATAATATAATGAAAACTGAGGACCATAGCTATCACTTGTATGGAAGCATGGTATTATGACTCTGGTTAAGCCACTCCAAAAGCATATGCATAATATGGGTTCAATCAAAAGCAATGGTCACCGAATTGATATTGAACCAAGAGTATAAGCCTCAAGTCAGGCCTAAAACTAAAAGCATAAGTAACAAGGCTGACTTCCAACCAAAAGATGAAAGCATCAAGGCATGATATTAATGAAAGCATAAAGGCATATACTACTATACTGAGGCTACCTACTGCCCCCGGTTCAAATACCGAGACCTTATGAGTGTCACTACTTAAAACAACAAATCATTGCGACCACAGCGAAAAGTGAAGGCCTAGGGAACCTAATTCAGCATACGAGACCGAACTTGTTTCTACCTGATGCTGAGAGTGCCTTAATGTATAACCGAGTTCATTGCTTGAGATAGCCTAAAGCTTATATGAAGTCTAAAGGTCAAGGCGCCCTAAGCTATGTATAGAGATGCCATGTCATCAATCCATGACAATCTGCGAGTAGCTAGATGACGATACGTATTCAAATCTTAGCTGCGCAAACAGGCCATGTCAGTAATCCAAGAGAGAAATTCTCCTCTAACGGCAGAGATACAAGATGCCTATAAATATTAGGCACCAGTCCTCATGCATGGGATCAATAATTCTGACCTGATAGTGAATTAACTGTGGATAATCATTTATAACACATTTTAACTTTTGACTAAGCTTTTAGAGAGAACTTATTAATGGCGATTATAGCCACTCTAGACTTTTAAAGCTAATTCGGCTATTTGACTAATCAAAAAGAACTTTTCAATAGTGGACATAGAGATTTGACTCTCAAACCACTATACATCTTCTTGTCTTTTACTTTCCATCACTTGATTTATATTCTACTTTCGGCTTAGGCAACCAGCCTTTGGTTGAGCTTATCTAGTTTACTTCAACTTCTGAAGTCAAGCTTCGAAACCATGGGGAGTTGATAGTGACGTAAAATTGCACCAACACCTATTATAAGCATCATTACCCAAATGAAAATAACAAGAACGTAATAGTTATAGAAATGCACAAATACATATCTATTTTAATTTAACTGAACAAAAATATAAACAAAGAAAAAAGTTCAAAAATATTAACCTTGCCACACCAATTAAGGGTCAGCATTCGGTCGGTTCGATCGATTTTGAGGTAGAAAATGTAAAACCGAATTAGAGTGGAAAAATCAAAACCAAACCGAATAATTTCAGTTAACTCGGCCGATAATCAATTAAATCGAACTAAAAAGACAAGTAAGAGAAATTATCATTTGTTATTTTTCAAATGATTGACTTACCCGAAGGGGGATATAAAAGTTGTGTTTGGATTATAATATTTATTTTATGTTTATGAGAAAAACCCAACTATTTCATTAAGTAACATTTTTTTCTATTAATATACCAATTATTTAAAATATTACACAATACCATGACAACTAAAGTTTGGCTTGTTTGGTTAAACCGATAGCCAAATTTTTTTATTTCACAAACTGAATTTAAAATGATTTCAGTTCGTAACAAATCGATCGAAATGAACTTAGTTTTATTCTAATCGAATCTTACTCACCCATGATACCAACAATGGCATGGATAATATTTGATTCATAAATATTTGTCATCCCATTCTTTTCGTATCAATTCTATACAATGTCCAAATTTTACCAACATAAAATCACTACAAAATAACTACACAACATAATATAACTATATCAATTATCACAGTGAAATAATAACAACATTCGATTCAATAAGTGTTATACTCATCATTCAACAACAAAAATAATTAGAAATAATCTAACCAACCTTGAACTTGTTCTTCAACGACAAATGGGTACAGAAAATGAACAATTCCAAGTCTGGTATAATTCCTAAACTAACAAAGGAAAAATAAACACATACCAAAAGCAAAAGAAAAAAGGCCAAATAAGTTAAAATTTCAGTACAAAACACCTAGGTAGCGTGTAATTCGAACAACTAAGCATACGTTGACTTGTATTATCTTTATTAATAGTTAGAATAGAAACACAATCTTTTGGTCCGACCGTAAACTTTCCAAGATATCCCTATATATAACTTTTTAAATATTAAATTGTTATTTCATATGATCTCCTCAACAAATTAGGAGATAAAATCTTCCTACGATTACTTTAGACGAATTCAACCCTAGATATTGATTTCAATTATTCTAGAATAGAATTGTTCAAATGTAATTATAATTAGACTTCACAGAAAACGTCAAATATATATGGCTACATCAGAATATGTAATGCAAGATCTTTCTAGATAAATCAACCAATCTATAAATCTTTATTAATATTTATTAATAGTTGAAATAAAAACATAATTTTTTGGTCCGACCGTAAAATTTCAAAAATGCCCTTCCTTGCAAACAAGAGGTCATGAATTTAAATCTCACCGTAACCAAATATTAACATCTATCTTGAAATGGAAAATTTCAAATTCAAACCCTATTCCAACAAAAAAATTATATTTTTTCTTTATAGTTTTCAGTTTACTTTTACCAAACTACGTAGAACTTTCATATTTAATAATTTAATAAAGAGGTGCATTCACTACTAGAAAAGGCTTTTATTCCGACAGCAAGGAGCGACTGCTTCCAACGGCTCTTTTCCGATGAAATTCGACGAACCGTCGGCGGCCGTCGGAAGCCGTCGGAAATTCGTGAATTACAGGGCTCAAACGAGCCTTCTTTTTCCTCATTCTCAACACGAAAATTTTTAGCAAAAAACCCCCAATTCCCTTCTCCAAGCTTCCAATCTCTAATTTCGAGCTTCCGGATCCTCCACGACTGCCTAATCAAACTCTATTGCTCTCAATCTCAAGTATAATATCTTATTTTCGCCAAAAATTTAATTTTTACCCTAAATCTAGATTTGCATAAGTTGATAATTAGGATTAATTAGTAATTGCAATTGTTTCCAATAGCATAATAATGGTTTATAGCATCTCATGGTATACCTATTTCATATGTTATCGTGAAGTTTAAAGAGTATGTATAATTTATGATTGTGTCTATATGTAAACCATTGTATATGTGTTGTTTATACCATTTTATTGTGTTAATTGGAATAAGACATGAGTTGTATAACATCTTGACTTGTATAATAATAATGAATGCACGAGTGTAAAAGAATTTGATTGTATTGGAAAATCATAATAATATTAAAGTAGCCTTATTCGATAAAATACGCAGAACAAATGTGGTATATTAATAATTTTTTGAAATGTATTAATAAAATACGTGGGACATTTAATTAACTAATGTCCCTTAGAGAGTTTTTGGCCCCGTCTGACTAGTGTTGTACATGATCGTTATATAAATAGTCGTTATTTTTCAAAAAACGACCATTTATATTCATCTGGTACAATGATTGTTGGATTTGTCCCTGTATTGGACAAGTTATGAACACAGTAAGCATTTACATTTTGTATACTACGTCGTCTCAAACGGTTCATAAAATTTCGGCCTAACTTTTCTTTTTTGTTTCTTGCGTACACGCATTTGTGTACAATGCAGGGAACAAAAGGGAAATGCTGCCAAAATTTTGTCGAATCGTTTGAGACGAAGTAATATACGAAATGTAATTGCTTACTGTGTTTGTAATGGGAAGTAGGATGTCTGAACATGGAAAAAAAATATCTTTTTGTACAAAATTTTGTATCGATACGTTAAAAAATAAAATGTGTCATATTTGAAAATATTTTTTAATATGTGAAATAGTTCTTTAAATTCAAATATTATACGACTATGAAAATAATCTTTTTCGAATTTGTATTCTTGAAAATAAATATTAAATTTTGAACTTGTGACTCATTTTCTCAAATAGGAAAAATGATTGATTATTTTGTTGATCGGAGGAGATGGATGTACCAAAGAAAAGGACTAATAGGCTCAATAAAAGAAGATTTTTATAATGGTATAAACGTATTTGTTGAATTCACTTTAAGTAATAACGGAAACGATCCAGAAATTCGTTGTCCGTGCAGTAGGTGTAGACATTTGAAGTATTTGTTACCAGATATTGTGAAAGTTCATTTGTGCCAAAACGGTTTCGTACCCGAGTATTATGTTTGGGATCGACATGGAGAAGTTGTAGCAAATACTTCTGTAGAGTCTGAAAGTGTCGTTAACGAAGTAGTTACCCGTATAGAAAATATGGTCGATGATGCAGCACGATCAATGTTTCCTATGGTTGAAGTTGACAGCGACGATGGAAATGTTGAAGAACCAAATATTGAAGCAAATTTTTTTATGATTTACTAGATGCTGCTAAGAAACCTATTTGGATGGTTATAAAAGCGGCACTCAGCTATCAGTAATCGCAGAATACATTGCGATGAAGTCAAAATACAACATCACTGAAGCTGGGTTTACGGCTGTTGTACAAGCTGCAAAAAGACATATGTCGTCCGATAATCTAATGTGTGAAAATCACTATGAAGTTAAAAAACTTATGTCAGCTTTTGGTTACCTTATCAGAAAATAGATACATGTTTAAAAGGCTGCATGTTATTTTGGAAAGAAGATGCGTAAAAACTATAGGTACTCGATTTCCGAAATCAGGAAATCAGGTAAGAAACCACGTTGGATGGGGGAGAGCGTATGGCAAGCATGGTTGGGATACTGGAAAACTGACGAGGCGAAGGCAAGTAAAATAAAATTTTTTAAATTATTTGACTGGTAGTAAATATCAAAAAATACATGATCGATAAATAATGTATCAAATTTTGAATGTACAGGCAGAGTCGGAAAGAAACTCTGCAAACAGAAATAAAAATCCCGTCACTCATCGCGGAGGGTCGAAGTCATTTTAGCAGTATCGGCAGGAGTTGGTAAATTTACTGAATGCAAATTGTAAATAGTTTGTGCTATATAATTTTAAATGTACAATAATTGTATGTAAAAATCAATTTTAGGAAGCTGAGGCGCATGGTCCCGTGGGTTATATGGACGTGTTTACTCGTACGCATGCTGTCAAGCATGTAAATCCGGACGAGACAGTTTCGTATACATGTCACGACGATAAATCCAGCAAGAGCCATGTAAGCATATTTCATTTTATGCAGTATTAGTAATTGTTCTACTTGTTAAAATATAATGAAATAAGATATGATGATATTAATTTGTTAATGCAGGAAAAGTTTATGGAGCAGCGCCGGAAACTCCTTGCTGATACGGGTCGAGATCAGCCGACGACGGATGAGGAGGATGCTATTTTTGAGTCAGCTATGGATCCATCGGAGCATGGCAGACGATACGGATTTGACAATCAAGTGGTAAGTAAATAATATATTGAGTATCATATAAGTTTTCAAATTCAGTACATTGGTTTTGAGTCACTTCGTTATGAAAGCATTATGCATTACCAAAATATATTAATTCGTTACTTGAATGTCATTTAAAAAAAATAACGAAAAAGATATGTTATTTAATTTAGTTTGCCTGATATATGTTGTACACATGCATAAATTTATCACATTTACTGCTAAAGAGATCAAAAGCAGTGATATCTCGTAATGTTACGTACTATTATTTTTGTTAATAAATGGTTGAATCACAATTTAAAAACGACCAAAAGAACATATTTTCAAATGTATACATTATACATGCATAAACTAAATTAAATAACATTATCACACTGCTAATCATTCACATACCTGCACATACACTTACATAAACATGCATAAACTAAATTAAATAACATTATCACACTGCTAATCATTCACATACCTGCACATACACTTACAGAGATCACACAGCTAAATTAAATATTTATTACAGGCCAGCAGTCAGAGACGGGGTAGACAGACTAGAGCTTAGATCGATCTAGCAGAGATTGAAGATTTGCGGGCTAGAGTGGCGCAGCTGGAGGAGCAGAACCGTCGGCAGGCTATAGAGACCACACAGTTGCTAGACCAGCATATCGCCGAGTACATGCAGCAGTATGGTGGGCGCTTCCCTTCCTCTGCTGGCTCTGGTTCTGGAGGAGATTAATTGATTGCTTTGGTCGGTATGTTTTTTTTCTGTTTTATATGATTTGGTAGATGGTGGAGGTAGTTGTTGATTTATGTACTATGTTATGATACACTTAGCTATTTTGTTGTATAATTATGTGGATGTTGGGGATGTTGGGTGATGATTATGTGTTTTGACTTAATTTTATGTATTTTTTTTGTTTGGTGAATTGTGTATAGTTTGGTTTGTGATATTTGGTTGGAATATTATATATTGGATTCTGCAGAATAGTGTGTGTATGGGAAATATGGATGGAAGGCTATATTGCAGCATAAATATTAAAAAAATGCAGCAGATTTCCGACGGCTTCCGACGACTTCCGACGGCTTTCAGGTTATATTTTTCCAACGGCTTTCGACCGCTTTCAGATTAATTTTTCCAACGGTTTCCGACGGCTTTCGATAAGTGTCGGAATTCGTCGGAAACCGTCGGAAATACGAACGTCGAGATGT
Organism: Allium fistulosum; assembly: GCA_030737815.1. Taxonomy (NCBI): domain Eukaryota; kingdom Viridiplantae; phylum Streptophyta; class Magnoliopsida; order Asparagales; family Amaryllidaceae; genus Allium; species Allium fistulosum. Next base: position 1,169,521,932 of record CM060905.1, on the reverse strand, counting down.
GTCGGAAGCCATCGGAAACACTGCACGCCGACGCCTTATTTTCCTACGACATTTTCCGACGACTTCCGACGGCCTCCGACGGCCGTCGACGGTTTTCTACCGTCGGAAAATACCTTTTTCCTTGTAGTGGTTGCAGATGCCAAAATACCAAAATATCTACTATTACTACTTTAGCAACCAATTTATAAAAAAAATGTAATTTACGCATAAATGAAAAAAAAAATCATAATACAGCTATATATTTGTCCTTAGAACAATCGCCTTCTCATGATTTACAGTTTAAACTTATTTTTGCAAATTCGAAATTTTAATCCGTAATCTGCTACCCAATCTTTGGATCAGCTCAAAGACTCTATTTACTTGGATCTCAAGTTTTCCCGTTAATCAAAATTAAATCAATTAATTTCATTCCGAAAAACTGGGCAAGCAGCTTTTGAAAACCCTCGTTCCCTTTTCTTCTTTCCATTCGTATCTGTTTTCTTCCCTCTTCATTTATAACTACATTCATAAATTTTAATGCATGAAATTACCAATCACGAGAAATGGTGTTCATACCAAATCCTAGGTTACTAAATTCAGGTGTAAATTGTTACATAAACTCATCACTTCAATGCATGCTTTACACTATCCCATTGATCACAAAGCTGGATTCTTCTACATGTTGCAAGCACAATTTCAATGAATTTTGCACTCTAAGAGCTTTCAAATGGTTTTTCAGAACCTGCATGGTATCTAACCGCGTGCTATTCCCCGGTCCTTTCATTCAAAATCTGAAAGAGATATCATCTTCTCTCCAAACCGGAAGGCAGGAGGATGCCCATGAATTCTTGATCAGCCTTTTACAAAGACTTAGCGAATGCACCGAAAATAAAAACCACATACCCACTATTTTCGGAGGTTATTATGTGAGCAAGCTACATTGTTTTAACTGCTGCCATAGTTTTTTTTTTTTTTTTTTTTTTGAAATGGTACTTTATATACAACATGTCACTGAGACAACATATCACATGTCAATAAACGTTCGAATCACGCTATGCAAGTTTCGAACTTGTGACCTCTTGCACCAAAGTTGAATCACTTAACCACTTGGACAATGGTGCTTGTCACTGCTCATGCTTGTTTTAGATATTAATAATATAAAATCTCTAGAAGAAGCTCTGAAAGTATACACAAGGGCTGAAAAAATTGAAGGAGGATGTGTGCGTTGCAAATCTGATAAAAGGGCTAAACAGACTAAGATTGTAAAAGCTCCTGAGGTAATGTTCTTTCAGCTTTTAAAGTTTGATGAACTGCATAAGAAAGTTGAGTACCCTTTGATTCTTGACCTAAAGCCATATATGACAAATCAAGAACAAATGGAACAAACCGTATATGATTTGTATGCCATCTTGGTTCATGAGGGAATCACTATTGATGAAGGGCACTACTTCAGTTATGTTCGCGCAGCTGAAAATGCATGGTATCTAAAAGATGATAGCATTTCAAATGAAGTTACCGAAGAAGATGTGTTAGATCAGTGCCCGTATTTGCTTTTTTATGTGAAAAAAGGTTTTCCTTGGTTTTCTGATATGAGATTAAAGGCAAAAGGCAAAGTTATTGGTACGCCAGATGTAAATGTCAAAAGATTGGTTGAAGATTTATTTACTTGGAGTAGACAAGATCTAGCGCCGCCTGTAAAAAGATTGAAAATCAATGACAATGTTAATGACCATAGTGAAGATGTTAATGTTGATGGGAAGAATCTGCTGTAAGATGTGGAAAAAGAACTTCATATTCCTTCAAAGCGTAGAAGAATGTTGAATACTTTTAAATTAATAATAGATATAGGTGTTTCCAAATTGTTTGTAGTTTTGTTTTCTTTTACTTTTTCTACTAATATATGTAGGTGTGTAGTAAACTTTTTTTTCATGTATATGTTATGATTCTACATTGGATGTTTTTTCAGTACTTTTAATTAATGCTTCTGCCTATGAATTTTCTCCTTGGCTCACAATAACTTTATCCTGTAATGTAACTGTACTATCTTAAAGTTTTCGGTAAGACTGGTTAGTGTTGGTCTAATCAAGATATTATTTTTGTGACTAGCTTAAGGAAAAAGTCTAACGCCAAAACCAGAAGTTGATTCACAGGCAATGCCTCAACATTAAACTGTTTTAATATAACATCATTTGGCAACTAGCTTAATTCTGACTCGATATATAGATTTATGGTAGTATTAGAATAGTTTTATGCTATGTTTTGGGTAATATATTTACGTAACTATTAGTGTAATACATCAATATGGTGGTATTTGGGGTAGGTTTTATGGGGTTGTCAAAGTTTAGAGTTGAGTTTTAGCTGGTTACTACTTACTAGTAGTAGTTTAGCTTAGTTGCATGGCAACTTCTGATTCTTCGAAGAATGATAACCAACCATAATGATGCCTAGTGTTGGTATGGCTACTAACATGATTAGTGAAAATAGTACAGAGCTGGCCATTTTTACTTAGTTGTTTGATTGTAGTTGAGATGAGTTTGGATTGGTGAAGTGGTATTTATAAAGTTGCATTCATGAATATTAGTTGTAAACAGACATGAACAAAAAACTTCAGATGGTCATTGTTGTGTTACATACAATTGTGCTTTTCTGGTCCATGCATGAACAGGGATTGAATCGATTGTTTGACAGTATACAATAGTGCTGTGAGAGTAGTAGTTACTGGCATGATTCTGTATCAATAATTCAATTGCACATGTCGCTTATATTTTAGGCTTTTAACTATTGACAGCAACAAACTTGAGATACATGATTGTATAAACATACATAGCAGAAGGAACAAACAGACACTCAGATCAGGAAAATGAAATCAAATTTGTAGATGGTTTGTATTTGTGTAAGTTTTGCTTTCTTAAATATTGTTTGTGAGAGTAGTATAGTTACTGGCATGGTTGTGTATCAATTTTTCATTTACATATGTCGCTTGTATTTTAGCTATTAATAGCAACAAACTTGAGATACATGATTGTATGGACACATATATAGCAGAAGGAACAACCACTCAGATCAGGAAAATGAAATCAAATTTGTAGATGATTTGTCTGTGCAAGTTTTGTTTTCTTATAAATATGCATATGTGTATGTCTAATTTTATACATCAGAAGGATTTCACCCATGCATACTATGATCAAATATCTGGAATGATCGGGTAGCTTTATTCTTCCTTATTTATCTATTTTTCTTCAAAATAAATAAATAAAAAAGAATTTTTTATATTTTTACTTGTTTTTTTAAAGAAAAAACAAACAGTTATGGCCAAATTCGGGTGAATTATACAACTACTTGAGTAGTTCTTGGGGGATGAAAGATGACACTTCTGTTTCTTTGCTTTGAAATGTTCAAATCAAGACTGCTGAAACGTTCCAATGACGATAAAATCGAAGAGGTTGTGGGACTGTTTCTGCCACAAACTTAGGTAATATAATTATTGGTTATTCTATTTCGGCCCGGCCACATGTCTAGGCCCATCAAGCATCTCAATGAAGGGCAAAAGGCAAAAAGTTCCCGTTCAAGCGGAAATAAAATGAAAAAATAAAATAAAAAATCAGACAAAAAAATCAATCTGCACCTGCTCTCAGCGCTGCGGCCTGCCGTCCACCGCTTGCGTTCCACTTCCTCTGTCGCTCAATTTGATTCCCGTCCAGGCTTCCAGCTTCTTTACAAATTCACTATTCCCAAACTGTATCTGTAATCGAAGGTATTTTGTTTGTTAATTTTCCTATATAACTTCATTTGTTAGCAACAATTGCTGAATTCCTGATGTCTAGTTTATCATATATCATTCCAAAGTCCTATATGGCTTCATTTTCTATCGTTTATTATATATCTTGAGCGATTATTGATGTTGCTGAAGCCTAGTTTAGGAATTAGGGACCATTATCAGTAGCAATTGTTATTTAGTATTTATTACAGCAAAAACTGTTGACATGAAAGTTAATAAAGTATGTTTCAGTAACAGGCTTCTGATGGGATAAGCCAAAATTTGTTAGTTTCTTGTTGTTAATGCTTAATTACACTCCAAATTATTGTACACATCGTCTCTTTCATAATTGAAGTTGTTTGCCTTTTTTTTTTTTTTTTGGTTACAATGAGGTTCAGGGAACTATTAAATTAACTTTAAAATTTCATAATTATTTTGTTCTTTTTGTATAATTAACCTTTTTGTACATAAAAAAGGTTCATCAAACAGTCTTGTATAAGCGAATTAGCATAAGGATTCTTCAATGGATTTATTCATTTATTCTATGTTGATTTTATATCAATTGTTGCATAACAGGCAACCAAAACTGTAATTGCCTCGAGCAACCTGTAGTCTTGGACCAGCCCTGATTATATTACAACATTTTGAGTAGTTAGATACAAAACATTCAAGCAATCGTTTTTTTTTTCTTTTCTTTAGTTGAACATGAATACCCAGTCATATAAGGGCTCTATCTAGAATGCACTTTTGTTTTAATTTCCATACATGGCTCTTTTAAAGAAGTAACTAAAATTGTTAGCTATTAGCTCCTCTAGTTATATTTTTGTTATAGGGAAAATCATTGTTAGATTTCACCTAATTTAACTGAGTTGTGGATTTCACAATAAACACATGATGTAAATTTCACTGCTAAATTCATGCAATATCCTGAAAGTTGTAACCTTTATATTAAAATTGAGGAATATTTAATATCACTTGTGCTAAAATATTATCTGATGTGATATCGTTTGAGAAAGAATATACCTGGTTTGGGAATATATTAAATTGATAACATGATTTTATCCTGTCTGCGATTTGTCAAGTATCCTTACACATTTAACATGAATCTCAGTAAAAATATAAAATACATAAATTAACATTTCTTTGTTTTGTTTATCTAATCGTGCAATTACAATGTTCACACATATTTTCCTATTAATACATCTGGGAAAAAAAATAAAATTTATTATATTTAAGTCTTTCTAGTATCCACTGTGTGAAGTTGTAATTTCTACTTATTGTTTTGATGAAGCTCAATGTGTTGACAGAACATTTTGGGCAGATAAAAATGGAAGAACAATTTATATTGCGAGTTCCATCTTCTGTTTCAGAGCGACTTGAACGTTTATTCAATGAGAGTGCTTCCTCTTCCTCCGAAGATGCTTCCCTTGATTTATCATTCGCAGGTTCTCAATCCCATTAGTTTGCTTTTATGATTTTTTTAATACATTACATTATGTGTTTATGACAAGAAGAAAATGCTTCTAAACTATGTTGGATAATAAAACTTATGCTGATCCTTAATGCTGGCAAGTTAAGGAGTTGAATAAGCAATAAATACATGAATAGCTTTTTCCCTGCACCAAGATGTTGTAGCATTATTTACTCGCTGAAGATAGTTGAATAAGCAATAAATAATAATGATGTTGTTATGTTTATATGTAATTGGTAAACAGATTTTAACAAAGTTATTCGTATTTTATGTTTTCATGATAATAATAGCAATATTGGCGGTGGCGGCGGCTGCAGTAATAGTAATAGCAATAATTTATGTGCACGTTTCAACTTTTAAGAAACTTGGATGTAGAAGCTAGCATTGCCGTGTGCTCTAATACCAAAGTATTTTTAGAAGTTGTGATTTGGGGCTCTAACTCTATGGAGGGTGCAACATAATAACATTTTCAAGCCCTTAAAAGCATCCATTTAATTTTATTTTTTTATGAGTGAGGTATGATTTTGGACAAAAGCAAGGTAAACACACCCATTTTATCAATGTTTAATTTGAATTTTCTTTCACTTCATTTTATGTGCATGTTCAACATCTTAAGCACTGAGCAATAACACAGTAAAATACTGAGCAAACTCAAACAGTAACACTCAGTTTGATCTCGTTTATTTCATCATGGAAAACAACATCTAGAACTTTCTTTGTTTCTTTTCTTTTCTTTTGTTTTATTTTTTTTATTTTTTTTATTTTTTGGGAGTTTTGACTTTTGAGAGGGAGATGTACATGTATTTTGTATTTGTGTTGTAGTTTTACTAGGTGATATAAAGTACGAGTAAAATAGAGTCCGAAAATGAATGCTTCTACCTATGCTCATTGAACAGATTAGTCATCAATAATATTCGTCTTAAACTATCTATGTTGGTTATAAAATCATCGGTCAATAATATTTATCTTGACTTTAGATTATAATGTTCATTCCACAACATAACCAGTAAAAAAAATGTTATTTTGCAGAGGATGGAAGGACCGGCACTTTTGTAATCGGAGATGAGAAATTTCCTGCAGCGCTCTTGGATCTACCTTGCATAGTGGAATCGTACAAAACTTATGATGATAACGTGTTAATCAAAACTGCGGACGTTGGTCAGGTAAAGCCTATCTAAATTTTATATTCTTACTCGAGTTTAGTCTAACTTGGACATGAAACAGATGATTTTGGTTAGAGAGGAAGACAGTCCTCTTGAAGGAGTAGAGTACAGACATGGCCTCACACCTCCAATGAGAGATGCACGTAGACGAAGATTTCGCCGAGAACCTGACTTAAATGTACTTCATATTTTGTACCTTCTTGCTATAATTAGTGCATTATATTTACATTTATGTGATGGTATTTCTATATCTATGTTTTGTTTACAGCCAGACCTTGTTCAGCGGGTGGAAAAAGATTTGGTTAACATTATGCATGGTGGAAATATCCTTTATGATTGCTGTTATTATTTTGTTGTCAATGCAACGAAAACAATATTTCTAAACAGGCGAATGTTCAACAGAAGTAATACATGTATACAGAATATATGTGTATGTATGTATATAAAATGATGTTTGTAGAGTGTTCCTTGACCAATATAGGTTTAGCACGTATTGCACCACGTGCAACAAAACCAGAGGTTGTTCCAGTTGAAACTCCTGCTGCCATGGGTGGTGACCATGAAAGAAGCGATTCCGATGATTCTATGGAACCTGAAAATTGAGACTAGGTGAATATATATATATATATATATATATATATATATATATATATATATATATATATATATATAATGGAAACTTATCAATTGACTTTTGAATTGTACTAAATAAGATATTTTCACTGTTATGCATGATCCAGCGTGATGTTATAATGTTAATTTACTTAATAAAATGCTAGGAGGAATGTTACAGTATGCTACTGCTTGGTATGTTTGTTGTTTATTCAGTATGCTTCGTATGTTTATTAGTTCATGTATATTTCGCTTTATCCTGAAGAGCAATACGCCACCAATATGCATGTGGCATGTAATTTTTTGGTTCATATTTTATTCAAATTCTTCGAAAGCGGTTGTTAATTCGTCCAATATAATCTTTATTCGCATTCGGACATACAATTTGATGTGAAGTGAAGTTTTTCATAGTTATTTATACGTGGATTAATCCTAATTACTACATCACGGGAACGATTTCAATTTACGTCTACATTTCGGCGCTATTGGTAGATTAAAGGGGTCGCTGATGAAAGAGAGTGTCAAAGTGGAAGTATTATGTTCATCGCTTGAAATAGTTAGTTTGGTTAAAAAAAAAGTGTGGATATATTATCAGTTTTGATTTAGGATAGAGATAAAAATGGTAATTTCGGTTTTAATTTGGTTGATTTTAGCATCTACATTATTTCGGTTTTTAAAAGTGTTATTTTATGGATTAACTTCAGCTTAAGCTTTATCGAATGGAAGTTGAATTTTTTTAATTATCTTCGTATCTTTGAGTTACTTAAATATTTACAGGGTCATCCTAGTCCATTACATTGGCTGAAGATAATATTCAGTTTAATAGGTTAGCAGTTCTGTAATCATTTATGTCTGTATGTGCAGGACTACTGGATTAATGTAACTTGTGATTGAAATCGGGTTTTGCATAACCGAGTGACATGTTTTGTTAACATTTTCAAGTGTGTCTATACATATAAGGGGAGGCTATTTCAACACAAAATTAAACACAACCGGATGACACAAGAGATCTGAACCATTTGATCTTTTTGTTCTTATATGGAAGATGGAATTCAGGGGGCAATCTAATGGTGGAGATCTTTTGTGTCACTAATTGTGTCTATATTTTATGTCCCAATAGACTTTCTCACATACATACATACATAAAGTGTTTGATAGTGTTGTCTTGTGCTAGAGAGGAGAAAACGAGAAGAAAAAAAACCTAAAAAACAAAAACGAATAGAAGAGATGTGCACCAGTATTGCTACTGATGAAACTAGTCAATAGGAATAGGATATGCATTATGAAGAATCACATGAGACAGAGGTGGATAAAGATTTTCAAGTTGAGACAGATCATTTATCTACTCGCCCTGTTTCTAACTCTATTTGTAGCGATAATGTTAAAGGTTCTCAAAATATAGGTGTAAGAGGCGCAAAAGATAAGATGTTGCTTGCTAGCTTCGAATTCTATATTGCGAGAAGTATTTGGCATTTGAAAGAGGTAAAATATTGTTGTAGTTTTTATGTAGTTTGTAATGCTATATGAGAAGACGTTGTATCACATGCCAATGTACATATCAACCTATATATTCAGTTTGGGGCTCTTCAACGGAGCACTTCAACCTTTATATTAAGGCTAATATCCAGTTTGAGATTCAAAATTTTGAACTAAATGATAATGCTTACTAATAAACAATTGAGATCAAAGGTCCATTAAATATGCATCCAACATTTGGATCCATATTTAGTTCGTATTTGACTATTAAATGCCTATTAAATAAACATTCAATTTCTAACGGTCATTAACGATTAGTTTTTGAATTCTATTCGTAAATACTCCACTCAAATATCAAATTCACAACATTCTACACCATTTCTACCACTACAATTCATATTTCCTCCACCAATCCCAATACAATAACATGTCTTCGCCATTTGAGCCGTTCACGCTAACGTAAGTATGAATGATTTCATATTCGAGGATGGTTAAGCACAAAGTGGAACCCACTCTTAGCTTACGTCCATGTGTCCTATAGCAAAATGAAGAAGATCACGGTTTATGTTATATATATTGCCACTATTCTAAAGAGCCTGTAAAAAAACAACAACCAACGAGATTTTCTAGAGAAAAGTTATAAATTGCAACAATAAAAACATGTTTAAGATGTGATCCATGTCCATGATCCAACTACGGTTTGGAAAGATCAATCGTCACACACTATTCTACAAATCATAGATTTACAAAATCAAGTAAGCGAAAACTCATTGTATAGGATGGGAAGACTAGTTGACATGTTTGTCATCCATTTTATATAAAACTAATATTTTTCTCTATTCATTTTATTTATTTTCGTAATTAAGAAGAAAAGGCAAATGAAGAACTCTTAATGTTATTTGCATGATGCCAAAGAAATAATATATAAAATACAGGAGAAAGGCAAGAAGCCTTAACTATAAATACAAAAAACATAACAAATAATGAAGCCAAGAACAGAAACCCTATTATTTCAAATAGTTGAAATAATAAGTTTTCAAACTTGGTTCCTAAAAAGACTTGTAAGTTGTTGAAGTAACAAAGCCGCCTAGTTTCTCTTTCCTTGGAAAAGCCTACTATTTCTCTCAGTCCAGATAGCATACAAAAATTTCTTCAAAACCATAAGCAAAAGCTTACCAATAGAATGTCTCCATCTCGTAGCCTTAAAAATGGTATACCATTCAATTTTTGAATCGACGGATGGATTATATATGTAACTTCAAGGCACATGGTCATCTCGACCAAATGAAGAAGGTGAACTAACATGACAAAAATATATGACTAGTTCTTTCAGGGCTGCTGTAATATAAACTGCAAGAAGAATTAAGCATCATTCCTTTGGACAGCAAGTTATCTTGGGTGTGAACCACATTCTTGATGATTTTCCATAATAACACATTCTCTTTAGGCCTAGAATCAGAAGTCCAAATTCTTGAGTGCCAAGGGAAGATCTATAATGTATTGAAACCTGAGATGTCTTTGTAAACTGAAGAGATAGAGTGATCTTTACCACACCATTGGTTAAAACAGTGAGATGTATCATAAAAAGAACCATCAACAGTAGGCCAAAAATTTCAAATAATGGTCGAACTAGAGTGAGGCAGCATCAATCTATTACCATTTAAAAACTCTAGCTTCAGTAGATTCAAGAATACCAGTGAGATGTCTGAGAGTGCCACTAATAAAGTTTGAAAAAAATTAAACCTTTAACTAACCAAGGGTCATGCCAAAAAGAGACTCTTGAAGCAAGGGCAATGAGGCATTGGAAAATTGGAAGAAATGATTCTCTAAGCTTCAAAATACATCTCCAAGTCCAACTACAGTCAATGGGGATTTGCGTAGTCCAAAAGTGATTAGTCTTTTTTAAGTTATACCTGGTCCAAGATGCCTATAGATTCGGAGTGCTAGAAATTAATTAATTTATGCGAGTAGAATTTGCTGCTTTGTTCCAATTATTGATGTTCATGATACCCAAGCCACCATATTCATATGGCATAGTTACTTTCTTGAAATATATGGTGATTAACTTATTTGACCGAGGATTTCCATAACAGAGGAAGTGGTTAAATGCTGAGTTAATCATTTTAATGAGTTGAAAGGCAAGATATAAATACGAGCATAGTATAAACACATAGAGGTGGCAATAGATTTCAGAACAATCAATCTGCCAGCAAGGGATAATTTTGAGGAAGGCCAGAAAGCTAACTTACTTATAATTTTATCAAACATAGGTAGGCATTGAGAGGTAGAGATTTTTGAAGTAAGAAGAGGAGCTCCAAGGTAATTATCATTTATATGGAGAGGAGAAAGGCATGAAAATTTTAGATAAAAAGTTTTATCAGTATCAGTGATACCGACAATCAAGATATTAGATTTTGTCTTATTTATTGATAGACTAGTGATATTGAAAAAACAATCAAGGGTATTAAAGCCAGAAATAACCGACTTGGCATTAGGCTTAGTGAAGAGAATTAGGTCATCAACAAACATCAGTGAGGAGATTAAAGAAGATTTACACATAGGATGCAACTCAATTTCTTTGTTAAAGATAGCTTTATTGATCATATTAGTGAGAAGCTCCATAACAGCAATGAAGAGATAGTAGGAGATGGGATCCCCTTACCTAATACCCTAAGTACTCTTAAAGTAACCAAATGTGTTGTTATCACTACACCATAAACGATGTTTTGATACGGCTAAAAGCCGTATCAAAATATGGCGAGCTTATTATTTTGATACGGCTATTAGCCGTATCTAATGGGACAATTAGATACGGCTATTAGCCGTATCTAATTGTCCAATTAGATAAGGCTAATAGCTGTATCTAATGTATCAATTAGATACGCCATTTTAGCTGTATCTAATTGACACATTAGATACGGCCAGAAGCCGTATCTAAGTACTCAATTACACATACATATATAAAATTCCGCACTCAAATGATATTAGAAAACAAATAATATTATAGGCAGTGCACATTCAAATGATTCAATAATCCGCATTGCAGTGCATAATAACTTAACAATATCATTACATAACACGAAAAATAGTACATACTAGCATTTAGTACAAATATGAAGTTAAGCTCAAAACAAGAGCTACACAAGTCACAATATCAATACAAAACCTTAAGATGTTCAATAGAACCCAGAGTATAACATTTATAACAGTGTCTCTAGCTAAACCTTTTGCAAATGAATTACTCCAAGTCTATTGCTACACTTCTTGCTAAACCAAATAAAACTAGCTAGCACCAAAGATTGCATAAAGATCATTCCTGATTCAACCTGCAAACATAAAAATGGGAATAAATTATAGTAGTACAAAAGACAGTTTGAGAAGTTTGTGTCGTACCAAAAAAATAAACGCTAATGACAGTTTGAGAAGTATATTTGCTGATACCATGAGTATATTTGCTTACAGTTTGAGAAGTTTGTGTTATACTCTTCATGTCTGATACCATGAGTGAACACATTTGCATATCATGTTGGGAAAAGAAGAAATATGATTCAATTGTCAAAAATATTCAAAATATTAAAATGTATTAAAAAAGAAAGGCAATTTCATTTCTTTTCAATTTAAAACCAGGCTTCTTCATTTTTCAACTAAGTCTCTTTTTTTTCTTTCTTCATCAAATCTGAAAAAACAGAACTACAGATCAACAAACCAGATGAAAAGAGAACAGAACTCAAAACTGAGAATTAAAATATAAAGGAGAATCAAAAGTTCAAAACAAAATCACCTCAAAATTTTCAAACTGGAAACCAACCTGAAAACAAATCAAGCTTCCTTTCAAATCTGTTTCAAGCAAGTTTAAAATCAAAACCTGGAAAGTAAACTAAAGGCCACAAACATGATTCTAAGATGCAATTCAAATTCAAAACAATAGTTTGAGTTCCAGTCTGGAAATCAAGGCATGCAGTAAATTCAAGAAGCAAATTCAAGTTCAAAGGCAACTCAACATCAAGATCAACTCAATTACAAACCAAAATCAAAGTAAATCAGAAAACCAAGTTTTCCCAATTTTTCAAAAATCATTTATAGGCAAAACTTCAATGTTCTTCTCTGTTTAATGATTTCAGGTGAGCAAACTACCTTTATAAACCCTTAAAACTAATAGAAAACGAAAAAAAAGAGTTCAGACGCTGAAAGGAATGATATCTTTGCTCTTAATGTCTAATCAGATGCTACTTTGCCATTTTTCTCATGCAGATTACAGTTAATGAAGCTGCACAAATTGTGCATTATGTGCCATATTTACTTCCATTTGTTTTGTCATAACTCTGATGGTATACGTTAACCTGCAACTTAGAGAATATCCAAGACAAGCAAATTCAGCGAGATGACGAGTATTACGAAGGTGATAATGACAATGATGGAGAAGATAGACTATAACATTTATCATTTTCTAGTAAAGGAGTTCTTTACAGATTGATGTATTTTGCTTGTATACTGTAAATGTCATTACCTTTTTTTTTAAAATCTTTTGTAGAGTAGATAATGTTACTTTTGGATCTCCGGGGACAAATTTGTTTATGGACATTATTTACCCAGCAAAACACTGAATATTGAATTCTGCCGTGTAATCTCTTATTTGAGTGGGTAACCAGACGAGTTATAATTATGCTGACAAGAAACGTGCAAGTTGAAAATACTGCAGTTTTGTTGTGATGGTGATCTTGTTTGGATGCATTTTATGTGTAGTTAAGACAGTTGACAAGTGGATGTGCAGTTTTAATGCTGGTTTGCACGAGGATTCCCAGATTTTAGCTCGGGTTTCACTCGAGTTTTTCTAGGGTATTTGTTCTATTAGTTTTAAAAATATAAGTCAAGTTTTCCTTTAAGTTTTAAACTATTTTCTCTATATAATAAATGTTGTTTAACTTAAAGTTATCAAGTTGATTTTTAAGATTTTTTAAAAGCCAAATTTAGATGATGATAAAATGTTTAAAATAATTTGTTAATAACAAATTATTAAACAAGTTCCTAAAAATATATGTATGGAACAAGCTTTCAAGTAATTTCAAAGGTTGAAATTTTAAAAGGTATAATTTATTAAGGATTAATTAATTAATATAATTAATTTAGAATAATTACCCAATGTAATTTAAAAAGAATTAATTATAAAATTACTTAAAACTTAATTTATATTTTGTTCTTAAAAAAGTCAATATGAGATTTTGTTTTTTTAAGATACTCTTTAAAATCTAAATTGTTATTTAATTTATAACTAGTGTTTGAAAACTAATTAAAATTAATTAAAGAAATTGCATATATACCTGCTCCATCATCTAGAGATATCGAATAAGACACTTCGGATGGCACACATATCCACCCACTCCAACATCAGCAAAGGTCTCTGCAAATTGATGATTCATTTTGCTGGTTCTCTCATCTGGTAGCAGTATACTGTCCAACACCACTTTTTCGTGTGTGGATGGCACAGATTTCCCATGGATGTTGGACAATGTAGAATCTCGGCATATAGTACCTGTTGCAATAAAAGGGAATATTTATTATTATTTAAGTTTTCTACTTATTATGTCATAAATGTTTAAATGTTAAAAATACATGTTCCTATTAATTCTAAATCAGAGTTGAGGATTTCACATTTTTGATTGTTCGTAACATTGGTCGAATCCTGGAACTGCGAAGCAATGAATTCAGGAGCATTGAATTGTATGGCGCGTCCTCCATCAGAAGAATTGACCGGTGCACGAATTCCCTGTTCAATATTTCCCACCATGTTGATCAAAACCTCCATTTGCCCAGACAAATTTCCCACCGTACTCTCCAAACTTCCCACCCTCATTTTCAACTCATCCTGCTCGCCATGAACATGTCGGAGTCGTTTCTGTGCAATGGCACAAGCCTTAACTTTAGTCTTTGGTATAACGGTCCCAACACCGCGGCTCCTACCCCTTGCATCCTTACCAAGCACTTGTGATAAGATGTCTTCATCCACTGTCAATTTTTCTTCATCACTATCAGTGATCTTTTCCTTCGCTTTCGCAATTTGATCCTGTAATATGATAATACTTACATGAATAAGGAATTTTAAAGAATATGCAAGTTAATATTTGTTTAACTTACAAAGTATGAAGAAGTGGCATCTGATATGCTACCATCTTTTTTCCTGTGTGTCTTCTCCCATACTTGACGACGACTGATATTTGTTGATGGACTAGCAACGATCTGCAATACAAGTTGATGCAACGACATGAATATCCAATCACAATGTGTAAATCATTTGAATGAAAATGAATATAATTTACCATTTCTTGTTCTATTTTAGCGTGACTTTTACGTCCTGCATGATGAGCATAACTGAGCAATGCTCTGTTCTTTTTGCCTAACTCCCTTCTTCCGCTCGCTTCAGGCGTTGCTTCATTTTTTACGAACTTTGTCCAATCTTCTTGAGCAACTGTAGGTGGGCAATTTTTCAACCGTTCGTCGTCATTGTTGAAAGGGTCATAATAAACTACTCTCAAGTTTTTCTTGTATCTCCTAAAAGCCTCGGCCATTCTCTTTAAAAACATTTCCTTTGAAAACGGATCGAGCTCATAAATTTTCTGCAAAAAATATATTAAATTAAATGTTGTGCAAAGAGTTGAAACCATAAGGCTATTGAATGAAATAGTTGTTGTCAAACAGATAAGGATACTTACCACCAATTCGTTCCAAACGTTGTCCTTGTATATTGCAGGTACTTTATTCCAACTTATATATGATATCAGCACATGAGCTCTTACTAGTTTACCGAGCATAGTAGCGATTTTTCCAGCGTTATCTGAGACCGGAATACCAAGTAAGTTTTGATCAACTTTCTTCGCCTCTGAACATGACGAATGTGAAGATGGTGGATTTTCTGACATAGTTTCTGCAAAATATAATATTACTAATTATTTTAATAAGTCACGATAATAATTATAGATGTATCAATGTATCAATGTCAACACTCCATAATATAACACACTTGCACATACAAAATTATTAAGTGACAACACCTGAAATTGCATTGGAATGTATAAAATATTCAAAACATACATACACACAATCGTGCAATTAAAAATATACAGACACACAATCATGTGATGTACGAATACTAATAAGTTAACATATGGATTTGGTAAGGTCTTTTAATTTTTCATTGTCTTCAAAAGCTGATTGATAAACGATGGGGAACTCAATGTCATCCATATTTGTAGTCAACCGTTTTGGTGTATGCAAGACCACAGACCATCCGTTATTTTTAAAATCTTTTGAGTAGAAAACTTGACTCGCTTCTGATGCAAGAATAAATGACTCGTCATTCACGTTATTTTTGTTCTTCAATTTCTCTAAATTTACCATGATGAGGTTTGAAATAGGATCTATTTTGCAACCATTGACCTTATCCTCGACTTTTACCCAATCAGAATAAAAAACTGTTTGTTTGAAGTCAGTGTAATCCAACTCAAGTATCTGTTGAATGACTCCGTAATACGTTGTTTATGCTTCCTTATAATTTTTATCCTTGCCACTCGCTCTAAATTTTGTAATTGCTCTCATACATACACCGCTATTTTGTGTTACCATACGGTCTTCGTACTTTTTCGTGGAAAATGAAAATCCATTCACTTGGTACTTCATATAACTACGCGTTATGAACTTCGGCCCGTGCACTAACCGCCACAGAGTTGGATCAACATCGATGGTCTTTAACAGCTCATTACGTAACCATAGATTAAAACTTTGAACTACTTCCACGGTGGTAGCTCTGCCTCTAGGTTGAAATCTAGTACTTTTCACATAGGAGTTATACCTCCTATGAAAAACACATATCAAAATGTATATATAAATTGAATTAAAAAAATTAAAATTCCAAACAAGTTCGTGAACTTACTTCTTCCATTCATCCAATCCATCGTACTTATTAAGGACCCATCTACGCACCTGTTCAAACTGCACTTGGGTTAACGTTATGTCTTTACCATTATCCAGAGGTATCTCACCAACAAACTCATCGTCCTCGTCTAAAAACGCTTCGTGGGTATGTTTATGATTGCCATCACCTCCGTTTGGCATATATTCCATGCAATAAAGACTAGCTTCTTGTACGATATATCCTTCTGCAATACACCCTTCAATGTATCTTTTGTTGCGCACATATCCTTTATATGTTTTCATCAACCTATAAATGTGATCAATTATATACTGTAGACGGTAGCTATTTATATGAAATAATGATGTGCATAACTGAAATTAGAAATTTACCGTTCAAATGGATACATCCATCTATATCTGACAGGGCCACAAATCAACGCTTCATCGGCTAAATGAACCATATGGTGGACACTGATATCAAAAAATGCAGGTGGAAAATGTTTTTCGAATACACACATTGCTTCTACTAAGCTAGCCTTTGCTTTTAAAAGATGTTCCCTATTGATCACCTTTGAACACAAAATGTTAAAGAATAAACTAATACGATGAACAACATTTCGTAGATCCTTATGTTGTGGATAAGAATGTTGAAGCAATACCGGAAGCAAATGCTGCATTATGACATGGTAATCATGTGACTTCATATTTCTTAGTTCAGGAGGATTGATGCTCACATTGTTGTGAAAGTTAGAAGAAAATTTGTTAGGCACTTTCAGATTTTTCAAAACGGTGCAAAACCGTATCTTTTCTTCTTTGCTCAAAGCGAAAGTTGTCTTTGGTATGATTGTTTTATTTGTTTCAGGATCTTCCATCACCCACAACTTTTGTTTTATACCCATGATTTTCAAATCCTTGCATGCATTGATGCCATCTTTTGACTTATCTTTACGGTCCATAATGGTGCTGATGAGATGCTCCGTGACATTCTTCTCCGTATGCATAACATCAATATTATGTCGGACCAAATTTGCTTTCCAATATGGTAAATCAAAAAAGATAGACCTCCTATACCATCCAGAAATATTGTCAACATCTTCATTGGTTGACTTTTTCCGTTTTCGACCAATTTCTTTTTTTTGTTTACCAACTTTCATTTTGATATTCGCTACTTTCTTTTCAACTTGAAAACCAGTCAATGGCCATTTAGAGCGAAGAAGTTCTTGTTCGTTGTTGAAATTTGTCTTATCGTATCGAAACTTGTGTTCGTTAGGAAGAAACATTTGATGTCCCATATAACACATCTTCTTACTTTTAGGAAGATAATAAGAACAAGTGTTTTCCCCACAAACAGGACATGCAAAGTAACCGTGAGTTGTACATCCCGATAAAGTCCCAAAAGCAGGGTGATCATGGATTGCCCACAAAACCCTAGCTCTCATTGTGAACTCAAATTTATTTAGCGAGTCAAATGTAACTACTCCTTCTCATAACTGCTTTAACTCGTCTATCAACGGCTGTAAATAAACATCAATATCCTTTCCTGGTTGTTCTGGCCCAGAAATCAACAATGTTAACATTGAGAACTCCCTTTTCATGCACATAGACGGAGGAAGATTATATGGTACTACAATTACTGGCCAACAACTGTAAGGGTTAGAGAGAGAAGCATGTGGACAGAAACCATCTGTTGCTATTCCAAGTGTGACATTTCGTGGCTCGGCAGCAAAAGTTTGATCAAATGAATCTGCGCCTTTCCATTGAGAAGTGTCACATGGATGACGCATTACGGTTGGATCAGACTTGGCACGACCATGCCAGGTCATCGCATCTGCCATCCATGGTACAATATACAGTCTCTTCAATCTAGAAATTAAAGGAAAATGTCTTAATGTCTTTCGAGGTACTTTGGTGCATTTTCTCTCTTCGTTTAATGATGTCCTATATCTTGGTTCATTACAATTTGTACAAGAAACTTTGTTCGCATCATCTTTCCAGTACAATATGCAATCATTGATGCATGCATCATAAGTTTTGTAATTCATCCCAACTTGCTTAATGATCTTCTTCACGTCGGAGTACGTTGTCGGCAGCGTGTTACCTTCAGGGAGTAACTTCTTTATTAGTTCGAGAAGTGCAGTCATACCATTATCTGAAAAGCTATATTGGGTCTTCAAGCTATTCAGTTTCACAATGGCATATAGCTTCGTAATCCCTTTTGAACATGAAGGATACAACGGCTCTTTTACGCTACCAAAAAGCGGTTTATACTTCTTACTTTCATTGGCCTGCCAATCTGGATAATCAGTAGACTGCTCTCCAACATTAGCATGATCAAGCAACGAATTTGTAGGTTGAAAATGATGAAATCTATCTGCATCATTGACCAGATCTTCCATCCTAATATGTTCAGACTCAGCAGTAGTTCTACCATGAGTAACTGGTTGTTGTTTTTCCATCTCCGCCCTTTTTTCCCCATGAAAATACCACGTTGTATACGATTGGATAATACCCCATCTAAGCAAATGAAAATGAATGTCATCTAATTTGATCGTCTTCATATTTTTGCACTGGGTGCAAGGGCATAAATACAATCCTTTCTTACCACCGTATTCTTCAACAAAACTAATGAACTTCTGCACCCCGTCTATATAGTATGTAGATCTTAGATCTGATTCATTTATCCATTGTTTGTCTATACTGAAAGACATACTGCTCTCCTATATCATATTTAACAAAACATGAGACTTGCCCTTCAATGGGTCCTCGTTCCAACTGCTCGAAAAGAATATTTTTGAAATTATATTGAGAAATTTGTTGTAAGATTAATTCTACATATTTAACTTTGAATATACAAAAATACTAGCTTCTTATTGAATTACTTGTTAATAAATTTGAATTTTATGTGAATCTTGTTTCTTAATCCATCTAAATCTGCAGTGGGGGAAAATAGAGGAGTTAAAGATGATATAAACTGATAAATAATCTATGAATATTCGTATGATAAAAGTTGCAGTAGATGCAAATCAAGGTACGGAGCAAGCAATGAATGAAAACGTTTATGAGCTGCCTGAGAAGAATGCAGGCTGTCTGTGCTGTTTGCATAACATAAATCGCAAAACTAGTGTGAAAAATTTATATAGGTACAAATTTATTATACTAATCAATGCATGTAAAATGTGGGTATAGGCTAATTAAGGTTGGTGTCTTGAGGTAAGAAGTAATGATTGAGTTTCTAATATAGTACACCTCAATTGGCAAGATTATTAGAATGATAAGGAGGAAATTGTGCTGACTGCTATAAAAAAAGGGTGATGGCAGCAGCCACTATAGAAAAGTTCAACGGAGGAAGTATCGAGCATGACCATACACTTAATCGTTCTACTTAATCACTGTACTAAATACATCAACTCGTAGCAGCAACTGCAACAACAACAAAACCAAAGCAATAATATTTAGTATGTAAGTTTTTTGGTAGAGACTTTGATATGTATGCTTCTACAGTTGCTTCATAAAACTGCTATGGGATGATTTAATTACAAAGGATTTCACCATACAAATAGGTAGCATTACGATATCCATGGAATTTTTTGTAATGTTGTGAACAGAGTTGCATGGTGGCAGGGTACACTTTGCTTTTATGCTTTTGATCTTACTACATACCAGTAATGGGTTCTCATTAAAATGGAAAACAATGCATTATCTTGGGCAGGTTATCACATCATGTTCACAAGCACTATATACATTATTGCCAATGTAACTGAACTTTTTCGTAAACAGCCAATGCAGCTTAAAAGCCAAGTTGCAATGTAACTTTATAATCTTATTTGGGAAATTTCCTTACTTTGATAGCTAAGTATCTAAATGTTCTTGTAATACTATAATATATCAATTATCCTTTAAGACCCAAAATTTCATTATTAAATTAAGCATGACTATAAAAATCAGATTATATCCTCGTATACTTATCTAGTAAATTGTATATGCTGACACAAATCTCTTTTACTTTGATGATATATCCCTGTTAATAATTCCATTTAAGGAAATCATGTCGGTAAAATCATCTGATATAAAGCAGGATTATTGTTAAATTACATTATAAATATACTGCCCTTATTCATAATAGTACAAAATCTAGACAGAAAAAATTGAACAAAGATGCAACACATTTTGACTTGGAATGAAAAGAAAATGTTTTTTTTAACTAAAAAAGTTGCTTACGAAAGCAAAACAAACTTAGTAAGTTAGTTGTAAGTTGACATGATCTGCCAGAAAATAATGAAAATTGACATGATCTGCCAGAAAAATTGAACTCGTTGGCGGATATAGAGAAAATAATGAAAATTGACATGATCTGCCAGAAAAAACTACTATTGTAAACTTGCAGAAATTGAATTCAAATGGCTCACTCGGGGGATAAACCCACAAAATTTTTCCAC
Organism: Allium fistulosum; assembly: GCA_030737815.1. Classification (NCBI taxonomy): domain Eukaryota; kingdom Viridiplantae; phylum Streptophyta; class Magnoliopsida; order Asparagales; family Amaryllidaceae; genus Allium; species Allium fistulosum. The sequence continues at coordinate 1,169,501,133 of CM060905.1, read as the reverse complement.
AGCAATGTGAAAAGTTCAAATTCTAAAACAATGCGTAAATACATTCTAGACAGTAAAATAAAGAAATACAATGCGTAAACTGTTTCCAAAAAATTTGCCATTACAACGGCGCTATTTTGTAGCACCGGAGTAATGTCTATGCATTACCCCTCTCCTGATACTTGGCTTGCGCCATTAACAATAGTTTTATCCACTTATACAACAATGTCAAAACCATATACAATGTCAGAACCATATACAACATTAGCACCAAGCTGTAAATTATGCAAGGAGATCAAAATAATACAAAATAGCATAAGATTGACCACTACGAAAATTCATATCCGCTATTCATAATTACTAATATAGCTAATTTGGCCATCCATCTGTCTAACTCATTTAATTTGGTGAAAGGGATCTGATTGCCTCCACTCTTTTCTTTATTCATTCTAATGCGGTTAAAATCACCTAAAATTAACTAAGGTCTATAAATACAATAACATCTATCTCTAGATTATACCATAATCTCTTTCTAATACTCTCAAAATTCCAAGCGTAAAGATGTGAAATATTACAAACTGCTCTAGCTACTTTGTGTAATACCAACATGATGTGCTGGTTATTCATGCTTATCAAGTGGTAGCTCCAAATCACCCTATTGACGATGACAAAAATACAACACTTAAAATAGCAAGAGACATTGCTAACTCTATTGAGTGGGGTAATCTCATCACTAAAGGGAAGATTTGTTGTTTTAGCTTACAGCCATATCAAATGTATTGCTAACGTATTTTTGTACATCTAGTGGAACCCAAAAAGCCTCCATTTAGTGATGAGATTACCCTACCATTGAGTTAAAATTTTAATTAATAGCTTTGCACACCATTAATTGAAATGGAGAAAAAGTTCTTCGAGAGGCAACATTGATGGTTCAACATGATAACGGCCGATGGATCGAATATTTAATCTCCTACCAATCAATATGATGTATATCTCATTTTGTCAAATATTAATAAACGGCTGCTAGAATTTTCTCCTGGACAAGTCGAATAAATTGAAAGAGATAGCTTATTGATATGACAAATGGATTAATCATAATTAGTGGTTAACTATAAAATCAACTTTTTTTCCTCCCTAACCAACACCGTACAACTCCAACATACCTGACCGTTTATGGTGCTGCCTTATCAATTGCAACCAGCGAAGCAGCCATCAAAAGCACACATCAAACTACTAGATAAGGGGAGAGAATACCTTTGTCTTAGCAGCTCATATGACCTGTGACGATAGGCATAAAATCATTAGATCGAAGTCGGCAAATTAAATTATGGTTTCATGAATACTTCTTTGGAGAAGGAACCTGGGGTAACGTGTGACAACTCTGGACAAGTGGAGAAGATTGATGGCGATGGACTGTTCTTCAGATTATCTCTGGTGGTGGAGAATAATGGTTGAAGTTGCAAGATAGTAGAAAGAAGAAAGCTGGAAATAAAAAAAAAGGAGGGAGGGTGTGCGTTTTGGGAAAAATTTTCCCACGAAAAGAGGCACAGATTTTGATACGGCTATAAGCCGTATCAAATGTTAATACGGCTTACAGCCGTATTAAATAATATAGATACGGCTATAAGCCGTATTAAAATTTGATACGGCTTATAGCCGTATCAAATGTGCCGCCTAAGGTTGTGCCAAAATCCTATCTGTGGTGTAGTGTATTTAAGGACAGAGAGAAGAAAGTAGTAGAAACACAAGTATAAATCCAGGCCTTTGTATATTAATTTAGGTCTTTACCTTAACTTCGTTGATTTGATTTTAATTAGAACTATAGTCAAATTAACTTTTGTACATTAATATTGCTACAGCTGATGCTAAAAAGCCTTGATTCAGCGGTGTAGCAGAATATAGCAGGGCGTGAAGCAGTTCTACTGTTTAATAATGCTAAATTGAAATAATGTAGCGGTCGTAGAGCTCTATGCACTATAGGAGGGATTTTGCAGAGCTTTAGAGAGGCTTCAACCCCCCCTACACACACACATATATAGTCTTCAATATTTACAAAAATAACTTGTTTTTTAATTTTCGAGAGAATAATAATTATCATACACACACATATACATACATATGTATGTATGTATATGTGTGTGTATTTGCATTCATATGTACTTATATGTTTTCCTAAATAGAATTAATAAATTATATATATATATATTTCGAATATAAAATTATATATATATATATATTATGTATATTATAGTATATATAAACTATCTAATAAATATATTAAACTATTTATATATTTGCAAGTAATACAAAGAATATGTGTGTATTTGAAATTCTATTCTTTTGTGGCTGAAAATATTAAACACATTATGAGGATATGGTGACATCTTTAATAATAGTTGTAATAGCTTTGGTGTCATACTTTTTTGGTGTAAGCGTGAACTACCAAAAATGCCCCTCTATATATATATATTATCAAATCTTTATCACTTAAACGTAGGATTTAATATTAAACTTCTTTTACAAATTCAAACGCCCTAAAAGTAGGATCTAGCAATTAAACATGCTTTATAAATTCAAATCGCTTCTAAAAATAGGATCTAAAATTAAACTTCCTTTACAAATTCAAAATATATCTTTGCAAATATACAAATCTTAATAACACTTGAAAATAATAATAAAAAATCTTTTTTTTAACTGATTTAAACATATACAATTTATAAGGAAAACAATTCACGCGCGAAGCGCGTGCCGTAACACTCGTATTTAAAACTATAATTGTGATTTCCCTCAATGAATTTTCCTAGTTTGTACATGTCGGAATTTGTAGACTGACACTCGAAAACTCTATCTCGATTCAAGCTATGAATTGCAAGGCCATGCAAAGATGCTTTAATGGAGGAGATGAAAAAGTAAACCCTTCTAGTGAGATTAGAAGAATAGTGTAAAGGGAATGAGACCTTGTGGTTTATTTATAGTGGGAAATGAATATGTGACAAAATTTCCCCACCTAAATCAAACATATTTAGCCCGTCCTCTAAACCCATATAGGGCAAACCATAATAGATATCAAATATCTAATTTATGGCTTATATACACAAATATTTAATAATACCCTATTTAATTAACTGGTTACCCATTCAAATTAAATATATATATATATATATATATATATATAACAATTATATGCATTTAATTCAATTAATCTTGGTAATTAAAAAAATTGAATTTTATACATACACATACATGTATAAAAATTATATATATATAAGTCATCTCCATAGTGATTGTAACATTTATAAATTATCATTTTATAGCATCTAGGTCCAACAATACAGTTCATCGTTGTGTGACTCAAAGGTGTGACTTTGACCCAAAGTGAATATTTAACTATTTGAATAACAAAGCATGTGCGGACTTTGCAGAAGCACAATAAAGGTCATGAAGTCATATGTTCCCGATTATCCAGGTGAAGTACTACTTCATAATCATTTTAAAGTTGCACCTTTATGCAATGATATTTGTGCATGTTTATCTCTTCGTCAAAACTATGTCACTTAGACATCTAGGATTTGGTCATCGACCAAAACTCTAATAGCACCCATATGTAATTGCGAAGAGAACTCCAAATTTAGTTCAATCGTTATCGATTAACTGAATTTAATCTGCCTATAGTTTTTTAACTTCGAGTCAAAATCCAATTATGGTGACACTTACCTTCTATATCGAACGAAATTAATTCTCCATTGACTTGTGTTTCACTACAAATATCTAATCTCGTTCCCAATTATGGCCTTAACACAAAGTCATGTTGTTGACCAATAAATTTGCCAACATTGGAATTAGACTAATGCATTGTGAAAAGCAAATGTTACTTGCTAATCACTAGGCTTAAAAATATAAAATAAGGAAGAAAGTAAGAAAATTAAAGTAAGTGGTTTGGCAAGCTTGCCAACATCCACTATGAAGACCTCTTACTATCTCTCTCTTATGATCACAAGGAATTACAAGAGAATAATAAGAAATGAAGCACTTAAGACTAAAAAGTAGCTAATCTTAAGGGCTTAGGGCTTTAATTTGTTGTGTGAGGAGCTCTGGATAAGAGAATAACCAGAATACTTATAATTTCCAACCCCTTTGAAGTGGCGATGCATGTGGTATCTATAGTAGCTGAAATGGATGAAGGATGGCTGAGATTGCATAGTAAAACAGGCGGCAAGTGCACATGGCCGTTGATTTGGTCGCATAAGCTGATGAGAGATAGTTGTAAAGGTAAAAGAAATGTATAGATGAGAAGCATGCCAATTATTTAAAATCGGTTATATTTTAATATATTTATACATGTGAAAAATATTTTTTAAATGTAAATGTAAATATAGATATATTTATATATATATATATATATTATTTAAATTGTTTATAATATAGTATGATATTATATATCTAAATATATATTATACATACATATACATACACATACATACATACATACATACATATATATACATATATATATATATATATATGTATGTATGTATGTATTTCGGCCTAATCATATTTTGAAAAATTCAAATAATTTTTTTAATTAAATCCTTGCAGATTTATCAGTTGTTTTGGTTTTATTAATATAAATTTCCGTACAGAGATTATAAAAAAATTAATTTTAAAAAAAACAACCATTATAACATATATATATATATATGTATGTATGACCTAATGTGTTAGACCTATAATATATATATATATTCATGTTTAATAATTATGTATATATATAGTTTTTTAAATTATCATCTTGTAATTAATTTGATAATAAATTTATGTATACATAATACATATGTTTATATAAATTTAAAAATTAAATTTGTCTAAAACCATTTAAATCAATTTTAAAATTCAAAAGATAATTTTTTTCTATTTTTATTTTTATTTTTCTCTGGCCAAAAGTATATATGTGTGTGTATGTGTATACCTTTTCAAACTAAATATATGTCAATGGCCGCAACCCTTACCCTTTTTCTTCGCTTCTTTCAACCCTTCCTCTAACCCTCCCGTTCTACTCCTAACCCTATGTCGTGTCAAAAAGACGGATTGTCTTCCATGAAATCGAAGTCAACTAGCCCATCTCGAACTAGGTCTGGCCGTTCTTTTAATGGAATATCTCTTGCCAGATCTATTCCACCAACACAACTACAGTAGCACTTGGAATCGGAGCACGTGAATCTTTTTTCTACGTCGAACCCCTTTGTTGAGATGGAGAAATCGATACTTGCTCATGCTCAGAACCTATCCCGATCTCTGGTCTTAAAATGCTAGTACGTGAATCTCCCTTATCATCATTACTAGCTGCAGGTAGAGAAGATCAGTGGAACTCTACTATTAAACATGTTGTTGATGTCGATGCTAATTCAAATGTTGGTGATATTGGGGCTATCTCTCGTGATGGTAGTGCTGATGGTGTCATGAATTTATAGATCAGAAAAACTATGGAATGCTCGGCAGGTGCTTGTGTTAGTGCTTCACCTACTGTCATGAATTCAAGGCTAGTCAGTGGACCTGTTGTTCAGGTCAATGATGTTCCGCCTTCTTCAAACACAAGTAATCAGGTTCCTGCTTCAATGAAGTGGTCCTCTCTATTTATGCCCTTACCCAAAAATGCTGGAATTTTCTCTCCTAGCACCTTCAAAATAGTTGTATTTGATAGTGTTAATGTTACACTGCCAAAGTGATTCAAAAGGGCGTGAATTATTGGTCCGATCACTTAGTCGGTTTTTTCTTGGACTCTTCCCCTCCTTATAAAGATATTCATGATCATTGCAAATGCATCTGGAAATTGAAAAGGTGATCTCCATGTCCAATATTTCAACACCATGCTCTACTTCAAATTCACAAATAAGGAAGATAGACTTAGAGCTCTTGAGACCAGCTCGATTGTCATTGAGGGAAAACCATTATTGTCACCACATGGAGACTTAGGGTGTGGAGAATGAGATTATATGGAATACACACATGAATATTCCCTTGGACCAACACCAGTACAAACCAATAAACATATATGCCTCTCGGATAGAGCAATACACAATATAATATAATATAAATAACAAAGTACACGAAGTCAGTTAACACAACGATAATATATATAATAATAATATATATACTACCATTTAGAATTATACAATATCTGAAACAAATTATATTCCAACCATGTATTATAATAAAGTCCTATTTCCTTCTAGACCATAGCATTTGTAACTATACAACTTGACCCTGAACTTGTATTGTCTCGGACTGACCTAAGTATTTAAATAACACATGAATCGGACTAAGTCTATGTTAAGGGTAATATGTCTGTAAACCAACGTGTTAATGTATAATGATATGATTTTGCTCATAATAAAAATAAATATTATTTGGATGTATACATGCAATATCCAATCACAATATCATATACAATCTCATATATATTGTAAGATTTCAAATCTCACAAGTCATATATAAAGATGTCATCACCCATTTAAAGTAAACCAATCAAAAGTCATTAAATCAATATCAAATGGGTGAATCATCCATTTCTAGAAAAGTATCATCAAAATCAAGCAATCCACAATAATAAAATATCATCAATATCATAAAAAAAATAACATTCGCAACATACTTGAAGAGGATAGGCTGCCTATAAATATATAAGTAAAGATACGAGGATCTACCATACCTTGAACACCTATCCAGATATAATCTCATCATCGTCCCGAATAGTAAACTCAACAAGGAAATCTACAAGTGCTTACCCCTTGATCGCGGTCTGATGGTGATAGGTTATCTCATACTGACTAAACTTAATGCTCCATTTGGTAAGTCTTCCTAAAGTATCTGATCCATGCAGAACTTGTCATGGAGGCTGCTTTGTAAGTACCCGGATAGGACGCGATTGGAAGTAATGCCTCGGTTTTATGGATGCAATCCATAGATAGTATGCTAGCTTTTCCAGCTTGGGGTACCTGGATTCTGGCCTAGTGAAGCACTTGCTTATGTAATACACGAGAAGCTGTATTCGGTCTTCCTCCTAGACTAAGCTGGGCTTAGAGAATGATGTGACACTGCTAAATAGATGTAAAGATCTTCTCCCTCGATCGGTGTAGATAAGACTGGTGGCTTTTGCAAGTGCTCCAATTGATTTGAGAATGCAGCTAAAGACTCATCCATCCACACAAATTTGCCTTTCTCTTTTTTGAGTGCTTCAAAGAATGGGATGCACTTGTCCGTGGCTTTGGTATGAACCTGCTTAATGCTGCTACCTTCCCATTCAGGCTTTGCATTTCCTTCCGTGTTTCAAAGATTTTGATGTCTCGTTGTGCTTGGACTTGTTCTGGATTAGCCTCTATCCCCCTTGCGTGTATAATGAAGCCTAAGAATTTCCCAGAAGCTAACCCATAAGAACATTTTAGCAGGTTCAATTTCATCCCGTACCTTCGTAGGATCTAAAACATTTCATTCAGGTGCGAGATATGATCTACGACCTCTCTTGATTTTACTAACATGTCATCAACGTACACCTCCATAATTTTTCCAATCTGTTCGACAAAAATCTTATTCACCAAATGCTATGTTGCTCCCGCATTTTTAAGTCCAAATGACATTACCTTGTAGCAGTAAAGCCCCAGATCTATGATAAAACTAGTATGCTCTTGGTCTGGGACATGCATCGCAATTTGGTTATAATCGAATTAAGCATCGATAAAGGATAGAAGTTCATGCCCAACAGTACCATCCACTAACTGATCAATCCTTAGGAGCGAAAAACAATCTTTAGGACATGCGTCGTTTAGGTTAGAAAAGTCTATACAAGTTTGCCATTTTCCATTTGACTTCTTAATGAGAACCGGGTTTGCTATCCATTCTAAGTAAAGTGATTCCCGAATGAAGCCGTTTGCTAGTATGGTTTTTACTTCTTCGTTCAGTTTCGTCGACTGTTCAAGGCCCATACTCCTTTTCTTTTACTTCAAAGGAGGCTTCTTTGGGTTAATATTCAAGGCATGACAAGCAACTGAAGAACGAATTCTTCACATGTTTGCATGGGACCAGGCGAACACGTCAGGGTTGTCCTGTAGAAATCCAATTAGTTTCAGCTTTAAATCCTACTCCATACCTAATCCGGTTTTCATAAGTTTCGTAGGATTGCTATCATCAACTTCCATAAACTCTAGAGCCTCCCCGGAATCAACCACGGCCCCTTCCTCCATCTCTCAGGTCAACTCATTATGAGGATCATTTGTAAATTCGAGAGGTGGGCCATTCTTTAGTTTCTATGCGAGGGAGTTCTTGATGCAGAAGGCAACTTCTGTGCCTTTCCCCTTCTCTCTCCGTTTATCCTCTTGAAGTTCCACAACATAGCATTCCCTGACCGTGTCCTGATTTCCTTCCACCACTCCTATTCCATTGGATGTCGGGAATTTCATTGTCAAACACCATGGGGCCATTACTACGCAGAAGTCGGATAAAGCCGGTCATCCTAAGAAGGCATTGTAGGCTAAGAATCCATCCACAAGTACGAAAGTTTGCTTTCATATGGTTGATCGGAGATGTGTTCCTATCTCAACAAATCCAACCTCTCTATGGGCATGGTACCTTCGCCAGTGAAACCATGTAGCCGTTGATTGCAAAGTGTAACATCTTCCATGGATAACCCCATCTTGTCGAACACTTCCTTGAACAGAATGTTCACTGAACTTCCATTGTCTACCAAATGCATTTCTACGGGGCTAAGCAAGGCTGTAATCACCATCAGATCTGTATAGGGGTACTTCTTTCCTTGCAAGTCATTGTCGTCAATGGCCATCACTTCCTACTCCCATCGGGAAGCCTTAGTTTTTTGTTGCTCACATATCGTGCACACGTAGGCATCCCCGCTTTTCAAAGACTTTGCATACCTCTTCATTCCTCCCAGCTCTTGCCTGCCACATAAGGTCCTCTTGTTATGGTATTGATAACTAGCCTTCTGTCTTTCCCACGGTCGACACTAGATATTTCCCTTCATTCCCAGGCGGGGGTTGTCTCAGAGCCTGCTTCTCCAGGGCGGGAAGTGCCTCCGAGCTTTTGACGTAACGCTCCAACTTCTTCTTCCTGATGTGCTCCTCTATCAGGTCCCACAATGGCGACATTTGTTAGTGTTGTGTCTGTGGGACTCATGAATTATGTAGTATTTCCCAGAGTTTCTTTCGACCTCTATTTCCTTCTTCGGAGCAGATCCATTGTATTTAAGTTCTGCTTGAGTAGCCAGGTAAATGTTCTCTATAGATTCATTCAAGTCTGTGTAGGTGTCAAGTCTCATGCTAGGTTGAATCTTCTTCGATCCATTTTCCTGCCACTAGAGTTGCCGGGGTTATTATTCTTCTTTTTCCCCATGTCGCCACCGTTATTGCTCTTGATTATGGCATTCACACTGTTCAAGGGTTTTGATGACTTGGTTATTATCCTGGCCTACCACTCTGTTGTGGTCTCCTCCAAGCGCATGTACTTTACAGCTTTGTAAAAGAAGCCTTGAAGAGTAGCCAACATTTCCTTCGTTAACGTCCAAGCCATTTTTGTGTCCAGGTGAACACCTTCACACAAGGCCATAAGGGTGGGTCTTTTATCAACAATCTGAACACTAGCGGCGGCTGCATTAAAACGAGTTAGGTATCGCCGCAAAGTCTCTCTCCCTTTTTAATGTCCAACAAGGAGTACGGGTCCTTGGGTTGTTCTATATGAACTTGGAATTAGCTAATGAATTTTTCCTTCAACATTTCCAATGAACGGATTGTGCTGTTGAGTAGGCGGTAGAACCACATAATTGCCAAGTCCGTGAAGAAGAGGGGGAAACACTCGCACATAACTTCCTCTGTTGCCCCACTCATTAGCATATGTTGCGTATATCACTGTAGGTGCACTATAGGATCAGTCAAGCCCTGGTAAGGATCCGTAGTAGGCATCTTAAAGTTCCTGGGATTCCGAGTGGTTTTTATCTCTTTAGTTAATGGGTTCTCGACCCTTGCACTTATTCCCCGCTCTATCTACTCACGGTGCACACATTCTCTTATAAGCCATTCCAAGTGATCTGCTTCCCGCTCAAGGATGAGCGGAACTGAGTTGATCTCCCTCGTCAAGGCGAGAGGCTCCTTTCATTCCTCCTGTGAGGATTAGTTCTACGATCCCATCTCCGTTCCCTGCTTCGGTACCACTCTCGGTGATGGGTACGCCTCCCATCAGTCTCTATTTTTTCCAGGACTGAGGATTGCTGCCTTAGTCGGGTAGGTACATCTGTGGCTACCCCTGGTTTGATGCCTCCTCTGCCAGGTTCGGCACCCAACCGTTCCTCGGGTATGGCTCGTGGCTGAACTCCGGGCCGACCTGTCGTTTTCCCAGCTCCTTGATCCTCTCGATCTGATTCCCTAAAATGTGATATTCTCGGTCTCCTCCCCTCAGGACAAGGTTCTCCTCCTGGTTTCAATGTTGTGCGCGGATGGCTGCGTCTACCACAAGCGTGTCATGATTTGATCCACAATGGCTTGCTGTTGGGCAGCGAAGCGGGTGTCAAGGTCTACCACAACTCTATCTAAATCACCACTGGTGATAGTGTCCAGTCCTTGTCTGCTAGATGACTGATTGTCCTGATTGTCTACAGCCGAATTGGCATTCCTATTAGCACCACCAGTCTTGCTTTTGGACTTATGAGGCATGTTGAGAAATCTTTTAGTCTCTTGATGAAAGCACCAAAAATGTTTGCAAAGAAACTAGGCAAACACTTCCAATCGATTTTTGTAATAAACCTTTGAAAGAATAAAAAGCAGGAAAAATTAAGGAACACCAAGATTTTATAGTGATTCAGCCATAATGGGCCTACGTCCACTATTTGCTTTTACAAATTTTCTTATATATTAGCCTTTTACAAGAAATGATGCCAAGTACAATGATTTCTAGTAGAAAAAGATGATTGGATGCTCCAATTGATTGACGATGTTGCATGGAGCTTCTAGATCTCCAAAAGTTGTCCTCACAAGTGACAAATGCTTGGTTATTTATATAGGTAGATCTGAGGTGCGCTTATATGGACTAATTAACGATGTTTCTATGTTTATCTTGGTCAAATGGAATATTCCTGAATATGCCACCTATAGTTATTTGTTTTCTGATATATGCTGATTTTCTTCCTTATTTATACTATGGGGCCCAGTTAAGAACTCAGTTCAGGGAGGGGGGTTTGCTCGACCGAGGTGAATGCGGACAAGTTACTGGAAAAATACATGTATCCCAGTTTGGTTCAATCCTCCTCTGCTCGGTAGGTACCGGGTCAACACTGCTCCAATAAGATTGACCCCTGGTTCGACACTCAGAAGTACCAGAAGAGACTTCTTGGTTGCTACCCTTGAGTACCGACCCATGACAGGCGATGATGGATAAATCTCTTGGTTCCTTGCCTTCCTCTTGCTTCTTCCTAACTTTAATCTCGTGGGCCAAAATGCCCACAACAACATCTTTAGGGGTTTCTTTACTATTATAACAAGTAAATTATATATTACTCTTACCGTGAAAATTTTAAAGTTTAAATCATTTAATAGCTAGTTGAAAGAAGTGGCCAAATTTATAGCGAAACAGTCGCTATATGAGCACTCCGGAAAAATACCTTATTTTCAGAAATTCTTGCAAAATAATTAAAAGACATACTTAACGATTTATCTTCTTTGTTTTTAAATACCCTAAGTATACTAACTACTGTAACAAAAGTGGATAAAAAGTCAACTGTTTAAATGTCGCAAACTTGTCGCAACGTTGGTGCAAAATCATGTTAAAAACAGGCCCAAAACTTTAGATAACATTTATGAAATGCTATCTCTGCTTCTATAACACTTTTTACCTATTGCGAATTGTTTAGATAACAATTCTGTGCTTTGAAACATTCTAAGGTGTTTTAGAGGCTTTTTGCAACACTTAATGCTACAGTTCCTGGTTTATGACTATTTATTTTGAAACATTTCTCAACTGCTGCATACACTTTTTACAACAATTTGGTAATGCTGTCTTTTTTATTTGAAACTTTAAATTGTGTAAAAATGATATTTAAATTAATTATATTCTCTAATCCTTTTAGGGTTGTTTTCTAAATTTTTAAAATTGGTTTCATACTTAAATATATTTTTAATAATTAATTATAAAATTTTAAAGTAAGATGCCTTTAAAAATAAAACATGTATGTTGTTGGTTTTTCTATTTATTTCAAAATTTATTGTTTTTTACATAATATTCTATATAGATAATTATATTATATTTTTAAGTAGTTTAAAAGTGTTTTAACGTAATTATAAGTATTTTAAAAAGTGTGTATATGTATGTGTGTATGTGTGTGCCTATATATATATATATTTGAAAGAGCGTTAATTTTATTTCAATTGGGCTTTGTGGCCTAAGACACACATACAAAAAAGGTCAAAACTGGCATGTGTACATTACAGCTGGTGAACAAATACTACTTTATACGAACAGTCAACATTCTCCACGTTAACTCCAACTTTCCAAAATTAGGACAAAGCAAAGCAGATCTATGGCGGCCGCAAATCATCCCTTCGAGTATCTGAGCTCTCCCACTTCCAGCTCCAGTTCACTAGTATTTGTAATTCTCGTTCTGATAACCTAGTAAGTCATTTCCATGGAATTCTCTGAATGATAATTGCAACATCTCTCGCTATCAAGTTTGACAGTTCTTACTCTGATTTTCCTTTGTCCTTAAAAGTCATATTGTTTCGTTCCCTCCAAAGATGCCATACGCTACTTGTCAAGCTAATTATGAAGACTTCCTCTGCCAAGTACGAGCCGTTACTCCATCGGTCCAGGTGATCTATCTCTTCATTAAGATTTTTCACCGCTTCGTAATTCATGCATTTAATTTTTTGAATTGCCCATACTCGTTTACTGTATTTTCATTCAAAGAATAAATGGTTATGAGTCCCTCTTTCACTATTACAAAAGCAGCATCTATCTTCTTAAATAATCCCCCAACTATATAGTCCATCTTTAGTAGGCAATCTAAAAAGAAGAGCTTGTAAGTTGTATGTGCTATTTTAGGGTTGTTATTTCCTGCTCCATATCGTCTTATACCATTAGACAGTCGAATGATGTGTTCGAGTTTCATTCCAAACTGCATGCAATTTATATTACCCTTTTTCATTCCCTTTCGATGTCCATATATCATGTTCCTTTAAATAATATAATGGAGTTGCTTCTACTTCTTGCTTTAGATGTTTGGGGCTAAGTTGCATGTTAGTATTCCAAGTCCCTTCAGGTATAATCAAAGCTACTTTCAAATCTGGAGTACCATATGCAGAATACCCAGTCCACCCCATTTTATCAATTAAACTTTTACAATTTAGCCAAGGGTCCTTCCAAAGATCAGTATTCTCACCATTTGCAATCTTCCTTTCTACAAGGATTTTTAATTGTTCTCTCCGCTTCAAATTGTTCTTCCATGTGACTGATGAATTGTTATCTATTTTCATTATCCAAAATTTGTCTTGTATATATATCAGGCTCTCATCCAAACAGACCATAGATTTTAGCATTCAGGATTTTCCATGCAAGCTTCAGACCATACACTTTTTTTCAGCTCATAAAGGTTTTTAAGACCAACAACTCCTTCTTTCTTAGGTTTACAAAGCTCTTTGTAACTGACTTTATGTAGGCCTCCTCTCCAAATGAAATTTGCATGCACTGAATTAATTTCTACAATCGAGCAATCTGGGATTTGAATAGTCTACATCCAAAATCTGACTTTAGATGTAATAATTATGTGAGCTAATTCTTCACTTCCAGCAATAGAAAACAGTTTAGACCTCCAACCCTGTAGCTTTTCTTTAATACTATGAATCAGTTTGCCACATTCCTTATTTGTAATAGTATCATTTGATAGTGGAACCCCAAGATATTTAACAGGGAGAACCCCTTCTAAAACACCCAATTCTTCTACAAAAATTTTCCTTTTGTCTATAGAACTTGTTGAAGAAAACTTTAGTTTTCAAGTCATTAACTTTCCATCCAACCCACAATTCCATTTGATTGAAAATTTATTTGATGTAGGATATAGCCATTGAGTCACCCTTAGAAGTACTTAACAAGTCATCCGCATAGATAAGGTGGGTTATTGCTGGGAAAATGTTATAAACAAGCCTAATTGTACTATTATAACAAGCAATTTCCATCTGTAATGAAAACCATTCCATTGCCACTGCAAAAAGATAAGGTGGTGGAGGTCCCCTTGCCTAAAACCTCTTGTACTATGAATATATCCTTTTAGCATTCCATTGATCAGCACGGAAAAAGTAGGAGAGTTAATACAATGTGCTATCAAATTTAGTATTTTTCAGGAATACCCATCTCCCTTAACATATGCAATACAAATCCTCTATTAACTTTGTCATAAGCTTTTTGGAGATCCACTTTCAAACACGTTTATTAACACCTATTTTATTAAAATCTCTAACCAGTTCATGAGCCATTAAAGAGTTTTCAGCAATGAATCTCCCTTTAATAAAATCATTTTGACATTGGGAAATTAAATCTAGCATGACCTTGTTCAATTCATATAAATAATTTTGCTTAGCACTTTATATATGACATTGCAACATGCAATAGGCCTGTATTCTTCAATCTTAATTGGTTTTTGGACTTTTGGAATCAAAGAAATGAAAGTGTGATTTATCTCTTGAATAAACTCACCATTATCAAATGCTTCTTGATATGCATCTAACATCGTATCTTTTAGTTTTGCCTAATGCAATTTGAAGAACTTAGCCCCGTACCGTCAGAACCAGGACTGGAGTCGTCATGTATGGAGAAGACAACTTTTTTCAACTCCCTTTCCTGAAATATTAGCAGTCAGCATTTGCCCACCTTCTAGAGAGATCCTGCCTCTAGTATGTATATGAGGTATATTTTGGCCGAATTCTCCATTGTATAGATCTGAAAAATAAGAAATTGCCTTACCTTCTAGTTCTTGTATGTGTTCCACCATTTCTCCCTGTTTATTCAAACAGTTAGTCAAATTATTATGATTTTTTCTTTGAGACATTGTAGCATAAAAAACTTATTGCATTCGCCCCCGAGTGAGCCATTTTTCTTTTTCTTTTATTTTAAGTATGTTGCTTATTTGTGTAGTTCTTCCTTCAAAAGTTTCTGTAGAGTAAAATAGTCTACATTGAGTCCTTCATGTTGTGGATCAGCATCTAGTTTGTATTGCACTTCCTCTAATTCTTCTTGTATTTTTTGAACCGCATCAGTTTATTTTGGTCTACATTATTTGTTCCAATCCTTCAGTCTGTTTTTCACAAATGTAACCAGCATAACATATTTATACATATGATTTCCTATAGGCAGTTGCACTTCTGAAAAATCCACAGAATTATTATAACTTTCACAGTTAGGCCAATAATTAGCATATCTAAAAGGTTTTCCTTTTTGGAACTGTTCTTCATTAGTAAATTGTATGAGGAGAGGACTATGATCACTTGTAGAACTTGGGAGGATAAATACTTTGATATTTTTAATTTGATTAAATAATTCAACATTACCCAGCATTATGTCTAGTCTTGATACAATCTTCTTAACCTCAGCATTCTTCCATGTGTATTTCAGGCTAGTGTGGAATGCTTCAACCAATCCACTAGCTAACATGCAATCATTAAATTCTGCAATCTGGTAAACTTTCAATGCGAGTCCCTCTTTTTTTCATCAGCTGTCAATACAACATTAAAGTCTCGTGCTATGGCCCATAGCATATTAATTTATGTTGAGTTGTTAACAAGTTATTTCCATAAATGCGTTCTAGTGAAGGCCCAATTACTAGCATACACAAATGTAAAACAAATTTCTAGATCCCAAAGTTTCTATAGATTCAAGTAATCTATTGATCATCACAATTGAATAAATTGATAGACCAAACTTCCTTATTCTAGAGCACCATTATTATACCTTTAGCGGTATTAGAAATATGGTGTACTATCTCCTATTGATCCCTCAATTGCATTTTAAACAATTCTACACCTTCACTGAATTTTTTTTCAATCACTGCAATAATAGAGGGCTTATATTTAGTCCTCAAATTATAGAGGTCTATTTTTCTTGCATTGGAATTTAGACCTCTAACATTCCAACATATCACTGACATAATTTAGTAGATCTGCTCCTAGTCAAAGGAGCTGAAACTACTTTAGCTGTATTGTTAGCTACCTTTCCTTCTTCCTTCTCAAATTGCTTTATGTAGTCTTCGTTTGCCATTGTTATTTCCCAGTGTCTTCTTCATCTCTTTCATCATTAGAAATTTCAATTTGTATATTTAGTTTTTGAATCTCTTTTAAATTAGCAGGTAGTATCTCTTCCTCAACAGCGGAATCAGTCCCTTTTGCCTCAGCTGATGAACCCGAATCCTTTCCCTTAACAGGAACCAAATCCTTACCCTTGGCAGATTTATGCATCATCTAAGAATATTGGGTTGGAAGTTGCTCATCGGTCCTTTTCATATTTTTATCTCGACTTTGATGTTTTGGAGTCTGAATTGGGGCCTCTGCTCCATTAATTATAGGTGATGGTATGTGACTCTGGGTGTTAATGGGGTAGGTTCTACAACATTTCGTATATCATTTTTTGTTGTTGTAGCATTTTTTGAGGGGCACACAATAGCAGTGGTTTGTATATTGTTGTTGATAGTAGCAGCTTTGTTGCTTCCTAATTGTACATAGCAAGTTGACACTGTGTTTCTCTTCGTTTGTTTCTCTACCTAAACCTTTTTTGGTTGCTCTTTTATTATATTACACTGCCGTGTATTGTGTCCAAAGTACTTACACTCACCGCACATTGGTGGAACGAATTCATATTCCACCTCTTGGACATACACATTACCATTCTTGACAATTTCTTTCACTATTTTGGGTATTTCAGAAGATGCCTCCAGTTCAACCAAAACCTTAGCATAGTTAATCCTTTTGACCAATCTTGTATTTTATCTATGTCTAATGGTTTCCCAATCAAACTCGCAATTTTGCTAATACATCTCATATTCCATAATGCTAAATTTAGGTTGTTTAATTTAACCTAAATTGAATAGGGTGTAAGCATAGCTCTTTCAAAAGTAAATTTTGCCTCCCATTTTTGCATGAAATTAACTTGCTATCCATGAACCATGGTCCTCCTTTTAGAATCCTTTCATAGTCATCTTCCTTTTCAAATTTTATGAGATAAAAACCATTTTATCTAGGATAAACATCTCATGTACTCTTTGGATCTCACACACGTTTGATATAAGCATTAAAATAGACAAAGTAGGGTCTTTTACCAGCCATGTATACATAAACTGAGTTTTTCCACATTGCGTTGGATTCCGCATAGTCGTCATCATTGATGAATTGAAACGACTCATCTCCTTCAGTAATAGGTTGAAAGTAATCAACTTTCCCTTTAATTTCAAACTTATTGCCCAGAGCATCTCCCATGATCTAGGATTTTTTTCCAACCTTATTTTTGCCATCGCCTTGTTTGATTTCAGAGCATCGGCAAATGTCTGTTTCCCCTTCCTCCTAACCATCTTGCAGTCGCCATCGTCGACCTCCTCTTTGTTGCCTAGGGTTTCGGGAACATCACTTGCGGTCGCCATTTTTTCATATTGCATGAAGTGTGTGTGTGTGTATATAAGTTTTTAAAGTAAGTTAAGTATTTTATAAATGTAGTAAAGGAAGTTTTGATTTTTAACTATTAAGTTAAATAAATGGTTTTGAGAAGTTAAATTAAAAGTGTATTACCTTAATTAATAAGTGTGGATATGCTTTGATTTTTAAAATGAATGTCTTAAAGTTAATGACAAGTATAAAAAAATGGTTTTAGATTGTAGTAAATAATGTTTTAATAACATTTGTTTTTAACCCTTATTATTAATTATACTTACACATATAATTAGATATTTAATATTGAATATTTTAAAGATAACTATAAGCAAATGGTTTTGGGTTTGTAGTGACAAATGTTAAAGTAACAATTATCTTTAACACTTAATGTAATTAAATCTTTTAAAAGCAAGTTTTAATAAAGTGGTTAAGTGTGAAATAGTTTTGGGTTTGTTATGACAAATGCTTAAATAACAATTGTCTTTAACCCTTTTAAATATACTTATATCTTTAATAATGAATATTTTAAAGATAATAAAAAGTATGAAATCTTATATAAAAAGATAGAAAAGGTAAAAGTTTAATTTATAAAAGAGAAGGGGCTTATAGTAACAATGTTTAAGTAACATTTGTTTTTAACCTCTTTGATTGTGAATATACTTATACCATTTTAGATAAGTATATGAATACTTTTGAAGTATAAAATACAGTATAAGGGAATAGTAAAATACAGTATAAATGAATAGTAAAATATATAAATAGTAGAATAAAAGTATATATCTTTTATAAATGGAATTTAAATCTATATACAAGTTTAATCAGAAGTTGAATTAACAAGGAAGTTTAAATTAAATAAGTGAAGTTTTAATTAACAATGAAGTCTAATTAATAAGGAAGTTTAATTAAATGAAAGAAGTTTTATTAGACAATGAGAGTTTTACTAATAAAAGATGTAACGACCCGTATTTTTAACACTTTAAAAATACGAATTAAAATGAAAATTTTGGATAAAAATCCGAAGGAAATAAAATTTTGTGTTGTTAAATGTGAATTACAAGTTAAAATACAAAACTGAATTCTGAAATAACTTATTTGTAAATTAAATATGGATGTTAACTTGTAGTGAATGTAAATAATGAATTGAATTTGATTGTAAACCAAATATGTTATGATTGTAAACAAAGAATAAATAAAATGGTAGATTTAATAATGGAAGTTATGTTATTGAAACTAATATAAATAAATGTAACTTAATATTACAGTTGATTGAAAGCAGATAATAACTGAAACTGTAATTTGATAAAGATGTTAACTTGTAATTGAACGTAAGCAAAAGATTTAAATTTGAATGTAACAAGTAATTGAATTGAATTGAATTTGATTGTAAACAACGAAATAAATAAAATGTTACATTTAATATTGAAGTTATAATATGGAAATCAACGTAAATGAATGTAATTTAATATTACTCAGAATTTAAACAAGATGATAGCTGAAGAAAATGAAAGTAAATGAATTATAAACTATTGATAATAATGTATAAGTAAATGGTTGATTCAATAATGAAAGTGTAAATCGAAATAAAAGAATTCATTTGGAATTAAATAACTTGAATTTGAACTACAATATAATTGAACGCTGAATCTAATATAATCTTTTATATTGGATTTATAATGGAAAATTGCATTGTAAAAGATTGTTAATTACTATGAAATTAAAAATGGAATTTGTGAACAATTGAGATTTGATTTAAAAGTTAATAATTTAAAATTGGGAATTTTATATTGAAATTAAACAGTCGAATAATTTATTTTTCGAATATTGGATTTAATTAGACAATTAAATCGATAATTTAATAAGTTAAATTTCAGAAATAATTGAAAATCGAGTTGAATATGATTGAAAATGATTTGTAAAATTTTATCTTATCATATTGGAGTTATAGTAATGTTATAGAACTTTTAAAATTGAATTTAAAGTTAATTTGTGAAAATTGAATATTTTAATATTTAATTATCGACTAAAAAATAGCCATTTTTCTAACAATCTCAGAATGGAACGAAACTAGTTCCATTGGATCCGTAATAGTTTGTTATTTCCGGATTTCAATTTTCGTAGCAATCGGAGTTATCGTTTGACCGTGGCAGCTCGAAACGCATCGAATTGTTTTATTATTAATTCGGCGAGAGAAAATAGTCATTTTTCAAAAAAATCTCGGATTTCGACGAAACCAGTTTCATCGGATCCGTAATGTCATATTATTATAGGGTTTCAAGTTTCGTAACGATCGGACTTGTCGTTTGATCGTACGAACGCGAAACGCCTTGAAATCAATTTAATTGAAATCAATTTTTGAAATCAATTTGAGAATTTCTTTTTCAGCATAACTTCTTCATACAATGGAATTTGGACGTGAAACTTTTTCCATCGCGCTCAGAATATTTTAAAACACCTATTTCGATATATGGGTTTACTCAATTTCGTTCCGGGGTCAGAACGGGCTTTTCGGGCCATAGTTTGTTCCGCACGTTCATCTATCCAGTCTATCTACTCTATCTCTAACATACCTATATAAACACAGTTATAAACTCTAGCCTCCCTAATTTTCATTTGTCTATACGTACAATTCATCTTCTTCTTAGCTCCTCATTCCAATGGCAGACAAAACCTAATTCCCAAATTCCAAAATCTAAAAAAAAAAAATTCGAGATTTACGCGCTTCGGGTCGCGCTTGGGGTTTCAGGGGGAAAAACCCTGGAGCTACTTCGAGTCGGGAAGAAAACTACTCTGGTCATCGGGTCGTTTTCGCAAAATCTCCAAGCAGGCATCAGATATTTGAGGCGGCGGACCGGGTTGAACTCGAAGTCGACTCAGCACCAGAATTTTCCAATCTTCAAATTTTCATAACTTTTGCATACGGACTCGGATTTGGACGAGGTTTCTTTTGTTAGGATCATATCGAAATTCCGGACACTTAAACGCTGGTTTGGATGGATTTGGATAATGTCAAATTTTTGGGTTTAAATTGAATTTAAATTCAATTTAAATTCAAAAGGTGAGTGTTTATACGCTCACAATTGACTAAAATAATTTTTGTTAGTTAAATTTGATATTATGAAGTGATATGAATTTTATTTGTCATTGTTTGATAAAAATTTAATTGTCATATAGATTGTCATTTGAATTCACCGTTGAAAATTAAATTGACAGTCAAATTGAAATTAAAATTGAATTGCGATTAAATTACCTGACATTGATAACTATGAAATTGCCGTGAATTGTATTGTCTATTGGATGATTTATTTCGATGGATGCTATTGGTTGATATCTAAATGTTTGGATGTTTATTTGCTTATATGTATCCTGTTATACATACATATGACACTGTGATTGGTTTATGTGATATATATATTCATCCCTGGCATTTAATTGAAATAAATAATCACTTGGCCATAGGTTAGAAAATTATATACGGACGCCGGGTTGGTTAAATTAAATGATTTTAAAAGTTGTTTTGAAATTATTTAAATGAATTGATTTTAAGAATAAAATCCAATTTATGGAAATTGAATTATTTTGAATTGAAGCTCGATATGTTGGAATTTAAACTTGGTAAATGAAATTGTTTAATTACTCGAAGTTTAGATTTTTAAGAAAAGGATTGAAATACGACGTAAATTTTCGAAAGTTTATTTTTTTTAAAAGATTGGACTTTTAATCGAACTCTGAATATTTCTAAGAAAATTTATATGAAATGATATTTCAAGTTTGAGTTTGGGATTGAAAATTTATTTGAAATTGAGATTTAATTAATTTGGAATTTAATTGAAATTCAAAGAAATTTGTGAATTGGACTAAATTGAAACTATTGAATTAAATTTGAAGATAAAATTGATTTGAATAGGATTTGGACTGAAATTGATTTGGAAGTTAATACTTAAATGAATTCTTGAAATCCGAATGTTAATCTAAGTTTAGTGAATTGGAATTGTTCCAGAAATTAAGTAAACTACTTAATACGGATGTTTAACTTGAAGTATATTCTAATTTGAATACGAAATGGTTTTAAAGCGAATCTTATATTCTTATATAAATATATGAGCTATTTTGAAATGTGAAATATTTAAAGTTCTGTAATATATTGAAAGTGAAATTGTTTATTTTGTGGTTCAAATATGTATTTGAACTTGATAATTTGAAATGGTTTTTGAGAAGCTGAATCGATTTTGAAATTTAAATGAGATATTGAGGCGAAAAATGATTTTGAAACGGAATCTTACATCTTGAATAGATATGATGATATTTGAATGGATTTGATTTTGAAGCGAATATGATATTTTGATATCAATTATGAATCGATTTAAAATGTAAAAGAGCCACTGGTGTAATAATACGTAGTTATCAAAGAGACCGGGATCGGATATAGACATACTCTCTGTCGATACCGAAAACCACTTTAATAACTAATACACGCGGAGTGTTGATCCAGAATGAAGTGGATGGTTTTGGTGAACGCGTTGACTGAAGAAAGAGAACGATTTTGGATGACCCCTGACATGACTAAAACAGGAGCCGCGCCGGGCCATTGAGGATCGCCATCTCTAGCGGACACACTTCTTCGATACCATATCTATTACTATTGTGATTCGATTTGGGTGCACCCCTTGATTTGGGAGTGTTGTTTCGCGGTGTTGGGGTAGTAGCTGCTATGCCCAACATCAGTCCGGATCAGGCAACTACTAGTATCCTAGTTGGTATCGCCTCATGTACCTTGTCATACTGATTATCCTATTCGCGACCACTACGATTTTGGTTTGTACCTTTAGTATATGGATTGCCCTCTGGTGACTTCCGGTTTTGGGGAAACTACGGTCTTGTATATGCTTTTGGGAATAAAATGTGTTAAGGGTGGAATGGGCCATGGCTTAATGCTAGTTTGATATTTTACTTTATGATAGACATTATTGTATATAGCGTATTCTATTATATAGTAGATAGTTTAACGGATCCTTAGGAGATGGAAATCCCGAACATCTCTTAAGTTAATGCACGCACGTTAAACACTGGATAGGAGGTGTCTAAAACCCGTAAACATCTCCGACGCCGTCACACTCATATTTACTTATTCGATTTAACCTACATGAGATATTTTAGTCCTGACTCGAGTGTTTTGTCTTTTGATTACGCTCGGGTCAGCCTGAGCATTTCAGATTAGGTTGAAGGTATATTCTGGAGGACGAAGACGGAGTTTGGTATTACATCATTTGTATTCTACTACTGTATTATTTTTCCGCTGCATTGTTGTATTATCTCTGATATGTATGTAACTCTGATTTATGATGTATAATAATAATCAAATTTATTTATTTAACAGCTTCATGAACTGTTATTTTATTATTATATCTTGTTCCTTCCGCTGCGAGATTCTGAGTTTGTTTCTGTTCTTTCTTTTCTTTTCTTATTTAACCCCAATAACTATCTGTATTTTGTATTGTTTGAGTCGGCATGTGTGTATGTTTTATCGACTTGAACGGTCAAAAATGCAGGTCGTTACAGTTGGTATCAGAGCTTTGGTTTAGATTACCTTGGCTCTAGTGGGGAATAACTCATTGAAATAGGTTTAAACCTTATGAATGAGTTCGAGTGTATATGAGAGAGCGTATTTGTAATTTTGATATAAAAATGATTTTATATTGTGTTAAATTGTTCCGTTGAGTATTTATGAATTCTCGTTGGTACTTGGGACGCCAAGGCATCGATAGGAATTTCTAAACACTCGAATAGGACAGATTGACATAATATTGTTTTGGACTATATTTTATATAAAAGAACTATCTTGAAAATTTATAAATTTTGATTGTATTGGTTGTTATGAGATGATAATATTAGATTATCATCGTTTATTGTTGATTAGTCAATATTTCTAACTATTGACTATTGGACGATTTTAAGAAATGAAACTTGTAAATATGATTGACAATGAATATAAATGGTAAATAAAATAAAATAAAATGAATTTAAATTAAGATGGAGAATTTAAATTCCGGTGTTTTGAAAATTTATTAACAAAAATTTGAAATGTATAATACAAGTATTATATGATAGTATATTCGATTAGAAATTGTTTTCAAAGGATTTTCAAATGAAGTAAGTGTTATACTCCCCTCTTGACACTAGAGAATGATTTCGGTGATGAGTGCACGCATCATCGACGTTTATTTTCGAGAGTCTAAGTGGGGGAGATCACTTAATAGCTTTTTCTAAACCCTGTTTTGATTAAAATTGAATTTTATTTTGTATTCTCTATAGTATGACTTGATACACATTAATATAAGTATATATTATTTCAAACTTGATTTGAAATGAAACCGGAGATGAAATTCTTAAGTTCTTTAATATTTAATGACTTTAAACTATTGAGATAAACAAATACTTGAATCATTACGGAACTTCTAAATTGTGAAATGAGAAATGAACCTAAGAGCTAAGTGAAAATATCAATTGAAGTAGAAATCCTTAGAATTAGGAAATTATGAATTTAAAATAAAATTGAAACTGTAAAACTCGCATAGTATTAAATTTCATTCTATAGCATAAATATAACTTACCAAAATATTTAAGAAGTTCAAAAATGTTATATGAATTGTTAATTGGATAATATACAAGTTTAGGTTTGAATAATGAAATATGCATTTAATTAATGGTTTGCAAATATAAATAAAATTGTTAGTAAATAATTGGAATTTAAAGTAACATTTAAAGGTGATTCACCATTTTGTTAATATAAAATGGAAATACTATATCTGAATGTAAATGTGAAATTAAATTATAGTGAAATTTAAGTAATGACTTAAGAATTAATTAATTGAAAATTCAACTTTGAATGAAAAGAGGCTGTATGTTGTTTAACTACATTCTATTTGCATAACAAAAACTTACCAAATACTTAAAAAGTTTAAAATGCTTATAAGGATAAGTAGAGGAATAATATACCAGTGTGAGAGTGAATAATAAAATGTGAAGATTTATTGATAGTTGTAAATATAAAAGAAATTTAAGCTGTAAAATGAATGATATATACAAGTGAATGAATAAAATTTAAAATTAATGAAATATAAAATTTGTAAATGGAAACTAATTAAAGTTGAATATAACTAAATGTCAATAAACTTGGAAGTGTATGAAATAAAAAAAAATTTACTTGGAAATGTATAATTGATTTAGTGTAGATTCTGGATGGATGGTAATGTTTGATATGCATTGGTTGTTTGATGGATGATAATTGATTTAGTAGAATTCATTAGTGTTAATGGAATTGAATAAACGGAATAAAATTTTAAAATAATTAAATTCAAATTTGAAGCAAAGTGAAATTAAATATAATTGAATCCAATTTAAATTGAAGCAAATTGACTTGAATTTAAAATGTGAATGAAACAAACTTGAATAGATCGGAAACAAATTGAATGTAAACATATTTCATGGATAAATAAGAAAATAAACGACTTTGTGTTTATGATTGTTTCTTTAGAAAATTTAAAGTTTGATGGTTTGTACTTTGAAATAATAAAAGCAAAATTTTGGAAAAAAATCCAAAATTGTCCAATATATGCTGAAACGAAAACAACCATAACTTTTAAATGGCTGGACGAAGTTCAACGATATTTGACTTTTCGGAAAGCTTAGAAACTGTAGCACAACTTTTGTTTAGACTGTTTTGAGAAATTCCTTCATTTACTTAGTTAAAAATTTGAATCTTCTCGCTGGCCTGTATAAAAGGGAAGCAAAATCAGTAGCATATACTCTTAGTATTTTTGCCATAACTTTTTACTGGTTTATCGGATTTTGATGATCTTGCACTTTCTGGAAAGCTTAGAACTTAAGCTAAAACTTTTGTTAAGCATTTGGTGTTTTGCTGTCGTTTAGAAGGTCAAAAACGTGACTAAACGTCGTTGACCTGCGCAATTCATTGCCAGGCTGAGGCGTATCTATTTAGTAAAACGGTCGTAACTTTTGAACGGAAGGTCCGAATTCAATGATTTTGGACATTCCGAGAAGCCTGAAACGAATGCAACAACTTTTGTTTAGATTCCATTGTCAAATTTTATCGTTTAGGTGACCAAAAACTGAGATTCGTTTGCTGTCCTGGAAATTGAATTTCAGTTTTGAAGCTAAACATGTTATATGTGTGTTGTTTATGATAAGTATATCGATCTATCTTTATATGCATGGTTCTAACTTGGTTATTGAGCATTTTAGTAGGTAGCAAAGGGGATGCGCTTCGCTTGTGGAGCTCGCTTCTGCGCTTAATGCAAAATGTAAGTTAAAATGCTAATAAACGCTAAATAAAAAGTATGTTCTCGGATTACAGTTTATGTTGTGGTATATTATTGTGTTCCCCATGTTTTGGGATGCCTCATTCTTGTAATGAGATGTATATCATGCAATTATTACTACTATGAAATTTTTCGGTCCTAGCCGCGCAAAGGAAGTGCTGCCGAAATTTTTCAAAAATCCGGGAGTTAGAAAATTTTGTGAAAAAAAAGAAATCCTATAACTGAACTTTGCAAATAAGTAGAATATTTTGAATGAATTATATCTAAATGATGGTTTCCCCTTCTCCGTTCCTTTTTGAGGACGAAAAGTTTTAAGTGGGGGAGAATGTAACGACCCGTATTTTTAACACTTTAAAAATACGAATTAAAATGAAAATTTTGGATAAAAATCCGAAGGAAATAAAATTTGGTGTTGTTAAATGTGAATTACAAGTTAAAATACAAAACTGAATTCTGAAATAACTTATTTGTAAATTAAATATGGATGTTAACTTGTAGTGAATGTAAATAATGAATTGAATTTGATTGTAAACCAAATATGTTATGATTGTAAACAAAGAATAAATAAAATGGTAGATTTAATAATGGAAGTTATGTTATTGAAACTAATATAAATAAATGTAACTTAATATTACAGTTGATTGAAAGCAGATAATAACTGAAACTGTAATTTGATAAAGATGTTAACTTGTAATTGAACGTAAGTAAAAGATTTAAATTTGAATGTAACAAGTAATTGAATTGAATTGAATTTGATTGTAAACAACGAAATAAATAAAATGTTACATTTAATATTGAAGTTATAATATGGAAATCAACGTAAATGAATGTAATTTAATATTACTGAGAATTTAAACAAGATGATAGCTGAAGAAAATGAAAGTAAATGAATTCTAAACTATTGATAATAATGTATAAGTAAATGGTTGATTCAATAATGAAAGTGTAAATCGAAATAAAAGAATTCATTTGGAATTAAATAACTTGAATTTGAACTACAATATAATTGAACGCTGAATCTAATATAATCTTTTATATTGGATTTATAATGGAAAATTGCATTGTAAAAGATTGTTAATTACTATGAAATTAAAAATGGAATTTGTGAACAATTGAAATTTGATTTAAAAGTTAATAATTTAAAATTGGGAATTTTATATTGAAATTAAACAGTCGAATAATTTATTTTTCGAATATTGGATTTAATTAGACAATTAAATCGATAATTTAATAAGTTAAATTTCAGAAATAATTGAAAATCGACTTGAATATGATTGAAAATGATTTGTAAAATTTTATCTTATCATATTGGAGTTATAGTAATGTTATAGAACTTTTAAAATTGAATTTAAAGTTAATTTGTGAAAATTGAATATTTTAATATTTAATTATCGACTAAAAAATAGCCATTTTTCTAACAGTCTCAGAATGGAACGAAACAAGTTGCATTGGATCCGTAATTGTTTGTAATTGCCGGATTTCAATTTTCGTAGCAATCGGAGTTATCGTTTGACCGTTGCAGCTCGAAACGCATCGAATTGTTTTATTATTAATTCGGCGAGAGAAAATAGTCATTTTTCAAAAAAATCTCGGATTTCGACGAAACCAGTTTCATCGGATCCGTAATGTCATATTATTATAGGGTTTCAAGTTTCGTAACGATCAGACTTGTCGTTTGATCGTACAAACGCGAAACGCCTTGAAATCAATTTAATTGAAATCAATTTTTGAAATCAATTTGAGAATTTCTTTTTCAGCATAACTTCTTCATACAATGGAATTTGGACGTGAAACTTTTTCCATCGCGCTCAGAATATTTTAAAACACCTATTTCGATATATGGGTTTACTCAATTTCGTTCCGGGGTCAGAACGGGCTTTTCGGGCCATAGTTTGTTCCGCACGTTCATCTATCCAGTCTATCTACTCTATCTCTAACATACCTATATAAACACAGTTATAAACCCTAGCCTCCCTAATTTTCATTTGTCTGTACGTACAATTCATCTTCTTCTTAGCTCCTCATTCCAATGGCAGACAAAACCTAATTCCCAAATTCCAAAATCTAAAAAAAAAAAATTCGAGATTTACGCGCTTTGGGTTTCGGGGGAAAAACCCTGGAGCTACTTCGAGTCGGGAAGAAAACTACTCTGGTCATCGGGTCGTTTTCGCAAAATCTCCAAGCAGGCATCGGGTATTTGAGGCGGCGGACCGGGTTGAACTCGAAGTCGACTCAGCACCAGAATTTTCCAATCTTCAAATTTTCATAACTTTTGCATACGGACTCGGATTTGGACGAGGTTTCTTTTGTTAGGATCGTATCGAAATTCCGGACACTTAAACGCTGGTTTGGATGGATTTGGAGAATGTCAAATTTTTGGGTTTAAATTGAATTTAAATTCAATTTAAATTCAAAAGGTGAGTGTTTATACGCTCACAATTGACTAAAATAATTTTTGTTAGTTAAATTTGATATTATGAAGTGATATGAATTTTATTTGTCATTGTTTGATAAAAATTTAATTGTCATATAGATTGTCATTTGAATTCACCGTTGAAAATTAAATTGACAGTCAAATTGAAATTAAAATTGAATTGCGATTAAATTACCTGACATTGATAACTATGAAATTGCCGTGAATTGTATTGTCTATTGGATGATTTATTTCGATGGATGCTATTGGTTGATATCTAAATGTTTGGATGTTTATTTGCTTATATGTATCCTGTTATACATACATATGACACTGTGATTGGTTTATGTGATATATATATTCATCCCTGACATTTAATTGAAATAAATAATCACTTGACCATAGGTTAGAAAATTATATACGGACGCCGGGTTGGTTAAATTAAATGATTTTAAAAGTTGTTTTGAAATTATTTAAATGAATTGATTTTAAGAATAAAATCCAATTTATGGAAATTGAATTATTTTGAATTGAAGCTCGATATGTTGGAATTTAAACTTGGTAAATGAAATTGTTTAATTACTCGAAGTTTAGATTTTTAAGAAAAGGATTGAAATACGACGTAAATTTTCGAAAGTTGATTTGTTTTAAAAGATTGGACTTTTAATCGAACTCTGAATATTTCTAAGAAAATTTATATGAAATGATATTTCAAGTTTGAGTTTGGAATTGAAAATTTATTTGAAATTGAGATTTAATTAATTTGGAATTTAATTGAAATTCAAAGAAATTTGTGAATTGGACTAAATTGAAACTATTGAATTAAATTTGAAGATAAAATTGATTTGAATAGGATTTGGACTGAAATTGATTTGGAAGTTAATACTTAAATGAATTCTTGAAATCCGAATGTTAATCTAAGTTTAGTGAATTGGAATTGTTCCAGAAATTAAGTAAACTACTTAATACGGATGTTTAACTTGAAGTATATTCTAATTTGAATACGAAATGGTTTTAAAGCGAATCTTATATTCTTATATAAATATATGAGCTGTTTTGAAATGTGAAATATTTAAAGTTCTGTAATATATTGAAAGTGAAATTGTTTATTTTGTGGTTCAAATATGTATTTGAACTTGATAATTTGAAATGGTTTTTGAGAAGCTGAATCGATTTTGAAATTTAAATGAGATATTGAGGCGAAAAATGATTTTGAAACGGAATCTTACATCTTGAATAGATATGATGATATTTGAATGGATTTGATTTTGAAGCGAATATGATATTTTGATATCAATTATGAATCGATTTGAAATGTAAAAGAGCCACTGGTGTAATAATACGTAGTTATCAAAGAGACCGGGATCGGATATGGACATACTCTCTGTCGATACCGAAAACCACTTTAATAACTAATACACGTGGAGTGTTGATCCAGAATGAAGTGGATGGTTTTGGTGAACGCGTTGACTGAAGAAAGAGAACGATTTTGGATGACCCCTGACATGACTTAAACAGGAGCCGCGCCGGGCCATTGAGGATCGCCATCTCTAGCGGACACACTTCTTCGATACCATATCTATTACTATTGTGATTCGATTTGGGTGCACCCCTTGATTTGGGAGTGTTGTTTCGCGGTGTTGGGATAGTAGCTGCTATGCCCAACATCAGTTCGGATCAGGCAACTACTAGTATCCTAGTTGGTATCGCCTCATGTACCTTGTCATACTGATTATCCTATTCACGACCACTACGATTTTGGTTTGTACCTTTAGTATATGGATTGCCCTCTGGTGACTTTCGGTTTTGGGGAAACTACGATCTTGTATATGCTTTTGGGAATAAAATGTGTTAAGGGTGGAATGGGCCATGGCTTAACGCTAGTTTGATATTTTACTTTATGATAGACATTATTGTATATAGCGTATTCTATTATATAGTAGATAGTTTAACGGATCCTTAGGAGATGGAAATCCCGAACATCTCTTAAGTTAATGCACGCACGTTAAACACTGGATATGAGGTGTCTAAAACCCGTAAACATCTCCGACGCCGTCACACTCATATTTACTTATTCGATTTAACCTACATGAGATATTTTAGTCCTGAATCGAGTGTTTTGTCTTTTCATTACGCTCGGGTCAGCCTGAGCATTTCAGATTAGGTTGAAGGTATATTCTGGAGGACGAAGACGGAGTTTGGTATTACATCATTTGTATTCTACTACTGTATTATTTTTCCGCTGCATTGTTGTATTATCTCTGATATGTATGTAACTCTGATTTATGATGTATAATAATAATCAAATTTATTTATTTAACAGTTTCATGAACTGTTATTTTATTATTATATCTTGTTCCTTCCGTTGCGAGATTCTGAGTTTGTTTCTGTTCTTTCTTTTCTTTTCTTATTTAACCCCAATAACTATCTGTATTTTGTATTGTTTGAGTCGGCATGTGTGTATGTTTTGTCGACTTGAACGGTCAAAAATGCAGGTCGTTACAAAAGAGGTTTTCATTAATGAATGATTAATTAACTAAAAAGAGGATTTAAAGTCGTTTATGTGACTTGATCGTGCTTTGCATGTTACTTCTGTATGGAAAATACTTAGTCATGTGTTTAGCACTAAAAGCCGACGAAGTAGACTTGATTCTAATTGAGGGTTAAGAATGATGTTCGAGTCAGGTGTAGAGAAGCAATATTGCTCTAACCTACCAGGCTTCACTTCTACTAAGGGATAGTAAAAGTTGAAAGGGTCGAAAACATGATAAGTATAGGAGACTTGGTTTCCATATGCAATCATTTTTCAAATTTGTCGATTAAGTCTTGAAGAGACCGAGATCGGTAAGTGTTTTACTTATCGAAAACCACTTCAAGACCGAGATACGTGTTCTATCTCTTGGAAGTGGATCTGTTAGAGATGTTGGAATCTATGTGGAGATTCAAAATCTGTTCGAGATGGTCGCCCCATGTAGAGGTTCGTGATCCGTTTTAGATGCTTGAACCCATTTGGGGATTCATGATCTATTTGAGTTGTGGCTCGTGTGGAAAGATGCTCAACGTGACTTCATCATTGATATATGACTAAAGATAGAGTAGAATGCATGATCGTGGGTTTAGCTAAACCATGGGGGTATATCAACTCCATATCTAGAGTATGCTTTCAATGTGTTACACGTGAGGTGTTGTTGATACTTGGTTCACATTGTTCATGGAAGTGTTCAGTTGTTGGGCCAATTGTGTTTACCATATGTATATTTTATATGGGGATATACGACGCTCGGAAGATGACTTCTGATCCTGGTCATAAGAGATCGGTCTTAGTTTACTTAGGAGGTCTTCGCGGAAAATCCATATGCGAACGCGCCTTAGCGGTTTTGTTTGTATACCTATTGAATATTGTTGTGGTGTGACCAATGTAAGCACCAATAGCTATTTTCTGATTTATATTCTTCACCCTAGACATTATCTATTATACCACATACTTATTAGATGTGCAGTTCTTTTGAGGGGATAACCAATTCTGAACAGTCTCAAAAGTACTGTTATATGTTGATCACATATTTCTTGAGTTTCTCACACCATTTTTATGTCTTACCCATGGTTTTATTTTTCCCTTATTTCCATGGGTGCTCTTCGAGTAGTCTGAGAAAAGCAGATTTTCGTTATCGTTCATTGAGCTTTTGGAGAGGAGCTAGATGTTTATCTACCGTAGTATTATTATTTCTGCTGCATTACTTTATTTGCATATATCAACAGTTGTAAGGATAGGCTGTTGTAATTGTCCAGACCAATGGTAGTACTCTGATTAGTAACTCTGAAATACTGTATATTAGAGTAGCTATGTGTATTATCTTTTGATATTATATGTTATCATTTTTCATGTGAGATTCTGATGTTTTTGTTCTCCTCTTTCTCATTCGTTTTCTTTTCTTCTTTTTTCATTATCCTAACACTCCGTCTTTCTGACACTCGAGTGTTCGGCACGTGAATACTATGGATGTATTAGTGTCATCCAGAGGTCGAAAAGGCGTTCGTTACAACGTGCAAGGGTAAGGAATACTTCACTAAGTTTCCAGTTATTTATAATATCTTGAAGTGTCTCCCTTTGTTCATTATCTGCAACCAATTCATCTTTTAACTCCAATACCAAACCATGACCAGCCTACATTGTAACAAAATTGTTTCTTCAGTAAAAGGTCCTCCGTGGATGTAAATACTTGCTTTACATGCTAAATATTTTACAGGGCAAAAGCAATGCGAAGTGCACTTTCGAAGTCTTTAAATTTCATATAAATTGTAAATGTGATATCAAGTGCCAACATATCATCGGCTAATTCTATTAGCACACCCGATATTTCCTTTCCCATCCCACTACTTCAATAAAAAAAGAGACACCTCATTTTTTTCTGTTCCCATCCCATTTTGTTCCAAAACTATCCCTCATCCCTAAAAACCCTACTTCAGTAAATCTCTACTTTCCTCTTCACTAAAAACCAATTGAAATCCAAAATCAAAATCAAATGGAGGCTGTGGTTTCTCTCTTCACTACAACTAAAAACCAATTGAAATCTCTTCTCTCCTCACTTCACTAAAAACCAATTCTATTTGCAAGGATTTTGTGTTTGTTTCAGATTTTTTTAGTTGCAAGTTAGTTTCAATTCTATTAGCAATTATGTTGGTGGTATTTGCAAGTATATTTGTGTTGAGTTTAGTTACCAGTTCTGTTGATTCTGCTGAGTTCATGTGAGATTCTGATGTTTTTGTTCTCCTCTTTCTCATTCGTTTTCTTTTCTTCTTTTTTCATTATCCTAACACTCCGTCTTTCTGACACTCGAGTGTTCGGCACGTGAATACTATGGATGTATTAGTGTCATCCAGAGGTCGAAAAGGCGTTCGTTACAACGTGCAAGGGTAAGGAATACTTCACTAAGTTTCCAGTTATTTATAATATCTTGAAGTGTCTCCCTTTGTTCATTATCTGCAACCAATTCATCTTTTAACTCCAATACCAAACCATGACCAGCCTACATTGTAACAAAATTGTTTCTTCAGTAAAAGGTCCTCCGTGGATGTAAATACTTGCTTTACATGCTAAATATTTTACAGGGCAAAAGCAATGCGAAGTGCACTTTCGAAGTCTTTAAATTTCATATAAATTGTAAATGTGATATCAAGTGCCAACATATCATCGGCTAATTCTATTAGCACACCCGATATTTCCTTTCCCATCCCACTACTTCAATAAAAAAAGAGACACCTCATTTTTTTCTGTTCCCATCCCATTTTGTTCCAAAACTATCCCTCATCCCTAAAAACCCTACTTCAGTAAATCTCTACTTTCCTCTTCACTAAAAACCAATTGAAATCCAAAATCAAAATCAAATGGAGGCTGTGGTTTCTCTCTTCACTACAACTAAAAACCAATTGAAATCTCTTCTCTCCTCACTTCACTAAAAACCAATTCTATTTGCAAGGATTTTGTGTTTGTTTCAGATTTTTTTAGTTGCAAGTTAGTTTCAATTCTATTAGCAATTATGTTGGTGGTATTTGCAAGTATATTTGTGTTGAGTTTAGTTACCAGTTCTGTTGATTCTGCTGAGTTCATTTCATAAAATTGTGTTGAGTTTAGATAGTTGTAGTAGATAGTAAAGCTTCAGGTTTGAGTGTGTGTAACAAGTTCTGTTGCTCATTTCATTATTATAGTAGCAATGCAAAATCAGCACGTGGAAATGTCATAAACCATGTCCACCATGAACGAGAACAGATTAAGTACTACGTCAATCTGAAGTGTGACATATACTTGAGGAAACGTTGTAATGTAACGTGGATAATTTGTTTCCCTCGTCAGATTATAGTTATGGACGGGGACAACTCAGTATGCTACAACCCTGAAACCAACGACGTTATTTGTCATTCCTTGTTCCTAACTAGCGTGGTTTTAGTGGTGACCACGTTTAAGCTCTATTTTGTTGTTGTATTTGCCTCGCCCTACTCAAGCTATGATCAGTGGAAACTCTCGGGATTGCACATCCCTCTGTACGATGAGGTTATATTATGAAAAGACGATTCATAACAGTCTAAATAATCAAGGGGTAAAATAATCATTTTTTAGTTTTAAATTTAGTGGGGGTGAGAAAGACAATAAAAGGCGTGCTAATAGAATTAGCCCATATCATCAGGCTAGGTTGAAAACAGGAAGAACTAATTAGATACATGCATGTCCTTTTGTAATTTTTTTTGCCAACATGCTCGACATATCAATAGCTTCAGGTTCAGCATTATGCTTCATGTGAAAAGATTCAGCAATAAGTTTGTGAGGCTATTGAAAAATACAAATGGTTGGTTCGAATGTTATCTATTTTTCTTCACTTAACAAATAAAAATCATGTAGTACTTAAAACAACCCAATATCACAAATTGTGAGGGGAAATAGTCTTTTAATTATCAAATATGTTCATTACTTTCAACCAGAATAAAATACTCCACAAAATTCGACGAACCTCACAAATTGGTTAATTGGTGCCCTTTTAATTGCTTCACATTGCTGTTTAGGTCCATGTGTCCACATGATATATGATGGTAAAAAAATAGTATGCACCTTTGTCATTGCTATCATGGATATAAAAACCTCTGTGTAAGAATGTCATTCTTCATTCACTTACACGGGTATAAAATGACATGAAAAACTAGATTCATTCACTTACACCTTTGTCATGGATATAAAACCCTTGTGTAAGAATGTTGTTCATCCTTCAGTATAGTACAAATGGCATATTTGGGCAATGTTGAACTAAAAAGAACAACAATACTTAGTAGAAGAAAGTAGAACCATGGCCTGAACTTCTACGCCCCATGGCCTAGATTCATCTTGCCCATTTACACTCTTTCTAACTAGCTTCAACTTTTGCTTCTTCATTAAGTCTAAAACTTTTGTGTGTAGGAAGTCCTCTTTAGCTTCCTTTTTCTTTGTCATTTCCAATTTTCTCTTTAACCCGCTTTATTGGTTTACCTAAAAATTTGTCGTTCTAACCTGGTTCAGATTTGAAATGCAACTATTACAAAGTGAAAACAGACTATGATTTATAACAATACTAATAGGTATATTAAAAAAGCATTCTAAAGCGTGTAAGTAAAAGAGACATATATATCATAATAATCAAATTGTATCAATGCATGTGCTGAATATTGAGAAACAAAAATGTAATTAATTTATGTAAATTATTATAGTCATAAGGAAGAAACTGAAATTTCACTTTATTATTTGGAGCTATTACACCTATTTTTTATTCCTAAATTTTTTCCATATCTTCTTTTATTACTGCATTTATCCAGTAAAACATAATTTGAAAAAAGAAATGCTTTAAACACGCATCATCAAAATCTACTTAGCTTAATAATTATTATTTAAGGAAAATTTTAACTTAACTTCATGCAGTTAGGAATACTAGACTTTGTTCCCCGATGTTCCTTTTTTTAGACTACCCATTAATATCTCGAATTTTACACGATAACACAACAAACTAAATTAACAAGCTATCAAAATTTTGTATTGTGAATGTTAAGATAAGAAAGGAAAGTTCATATGACAAAAGTATGGGAAGATTAACTCTATTAATATCTCAATTAGCATAGAGGGTTAATTAAAAAAATATCAAATATGACAATGCATCCCGTGCCTAATTTAGTATAATGTTACATCTTAATGAATTGCACCATCGGGTCTTTCAACATATCATAATCGATCCAGAAGGCAATCATATGATGACCTACCTCCTCGACCCTCGGAAATCAATACAGCTAATACATCATCGGTATTCACGTGCCGCAAATCCAAGTGTCGGAGAGGCAGATTATCACGGAGTAAAAGAAAATAAAGACAGAACAAATTCTTACATGAATGGGACAACATATATTATTTCAATATATATCTTTACGGCGGAAATTTAAATACAATTATCAGAGTCTATCTTATAAATCATCCTAGACAGTTGTCAATCTCTATCCTTATATGTGCTGAATACAATCAGTAAACTAATGCAGTGGGAAAGGAAACGGAGAACTATCTACAGGAACATCTCTAACTCCAGACTTCAAGCTCCAAAATAATGCTCCAAGTTAAACTTGACCACTTGGCTGCCTGAAATAATAGGGCACCCAGAGTTTAAGGGAAAAGAAAAATAAACCCCGGGTCAGTCATGGGACTGGTGTGAGAAACTCAAAATACGGATATCCGAAAACAAAGGGTATCTCATAAGGCTACGCCGCACATAAACAAGGGAAATGTTTTAACTCTATGATAATCAAAATATTTGCTACGCAAAATCTGGGGATATTATTTTTAATGACATTCTTTTGAAAATGCTTTCCAAATAAACTTATGAATCTTAGCCGAGATTGTTACATTGATTAAATTCCAGCATACTAGCTACGAAAGTAGGTTCTATAATCAAATCCAAAGGCACTTATTGAAGAATGGATTTCCATACAATGGGAGGTAATGAACCACCTTCCATACAGTACACCTCTAGAGGGATGTATCGAGAATCAACATCTTTTGAAATCTCTGCACCTAGCAAGACCGGCCTACCAGCAGACCCTAACTTGGTGGCTGATAGAACCGAATATGACATCACCCCGGTCGTAACCGACTTATTGGAGAGCTCTCTTAGCATACACAACATACTCGATATATATAGAGTAATCTAGAAAAGTGATGACCATACCCTAATGGGAGCGACCCACTTAGCCTCATGGCATGCCTTGTTTAAGCCATTTCTGGGTGATGAGGCCCAAGGTAACGATTACCTTTCATAGCACATTCTACTTTGAATGCCACACTGTCATTCCATGATCACACAACTGATTTCTACAAACGTATAACTCCTTAACTCGTACGTCTCAGGAAAGGGTGTTAAGCTAAGAGAAGTTTCCTTCTCCGCCTCCAAACAGATGATACGTTTGTAGAGATCAATCAATGTGATTAGAAATGCAACGTCAGACATTCGTCCATACAATTTGTCCAGAAATAGGACAAACCGAAGGAACTTTCCTACCACATATATATGATACGGTAAATTTCCCCCGAGGGTCAGTTACCAGCAGCCCTTCATTTCATTTATTATCATTCAATGTCTTCCCTTTGAATACGTAAATTGGTTCGAAGTGGTTTTCGGATAAGAATCACTATAATCTGACCTCGGTTTATTCGAACCAATCATTGATAAAAAGATGTTAGGTAAATAGTTGCTTATTATTTGATTAGTTACTTTCTCTTTATCAAAAAATATCTTCTAGAGATATATATATATCTTTAAAACATTTCTTTCCGGTATATACAGAATCATTAAACCTCTCTTATCAAATCCTTTGATTACTTTAAAACCTTTTTAAATCTTGGAGTAATTCCAAATCATTTCATCCTTTAGTTAGGAAAATATCTCCAAATCATTTATTTAAATCTTACCAAAGATTTCCAAATCATAACTTTTAAAACGAGTCAAAAACTATGTCGCTTAAGACGTCATTTACTGTAAACCCAAAACAATTAATTTTAAGTAAAAGGATCCATATGAATTAAAATAATTCCAAATCATTTATTCAAATCTTAACAAAGGTTTCTTATTTCCAATACATATCTTTTTTTATAGGTTGAAACCATGCTAACTAAGATGGTAAATCCAAATTTGTTAGTATTCGATTAAAACGATCCATAGAAATTATACTAATTTTACTCGACATCAATTTCTGTATTCAACCTTTACTATCTGTCGAATAACGGTGAAATCACCTTTTAAATTCACATGGATAGTACAGGTTTCCTCGTCGGAATTTAATATGAAGTATAAGAAGATTATGTCTATTCAATCTAAGTTGTTTGAATTTGAAAAATTAAATCTTTTATACTTATCTCGTTTCCGACATTTCGACCTTAGTTATCCCTCGCCCAGGGAAGAGGCCAGGTGAGCCAAGGCATTGGTTACACTTGAACATCTCCTTAGTTTAAGCATCTCGCATCCGGATCTCATGAACAGAAACATCTAGTCTTCTCGTCGGCTTTTAGAGCCAAGATTAAATCACTTTATTTTAATAGCTTTTCTTTAAATCATTTATTAAAACTCTTTTCAATAAATTATAAAACTTCCGAATCATTATTAAAATACTTAATTATTCATCTGAAAATATTTATAAAAGATTTGGAAAAGAATTGTTAAGTTTAAATCCATATTTCGAAAGTTATTAAAAGTACTACAAAAAGTGTTGCGAATAGTGCTGCAAATAGTGTTTTAAAGCTTATTTGATCAAAATAACTTTTCGAACATTTAGAAATCCTTTTCTTATAACTAAAATCTCTTTTATAACATTTTAAAAGATTTATTGAATTTATTTCATATTTTTAAAGAATTAAAAATATCAAATTTAAAGAATTTATCGCTTTGGTTTTCAAACTAGCAAAGCGTGACTATTTTGAAAACTTGTTTTGCTCATATTTCAAAATCTACTAAAAGAAATCTCGATTTTCTTTCTTCGTTTGAAAACTATGATAACAAGGGTTCGTAAAATTCTTATTACAAAGAATTCCAAATCCATCGTTAAAATGGATTTAACTTTCTACGGCGCGAAATTCCGAACCGGCGTTACGCAACGCGCCTATTTTTGACTCAACTTTAATTACTTGTCAAAACTTCATCAAATTGGATTCTGGTATTTATAAAACATTTATAAATCATTTTAAACCATTTTTAAGAGGTTTAACAATCTCATATACACCATTTCATTTATTAAAGGAGAGTGATTTCCTTTGTGATTTTCGACGTGTATTAAAAGTGAATCATTTCAACATTACAATAAACATATAATCAACATCCAAAATTGATAAATAATCATCACAACCAAGCATGACAAAACATACATATCATCCAATATATCATATTATAAATAGAGTTTCTCACCTTCATTTTGACTCGAACTAGTTTTGAATCGGCTATAGCTTCGCTACGATTGTTTTAAACTCTATGGAATTGAGCTCATAAGCTTTGAATGAGCTCGGCCATGGCCTTGGGTGCCCACGACCATGGGTTTGGGTGGTGGATGGCCCGGCCTAAGGTGAAGGAAAGTGTGGTCGTGGATTTGATGGAAGATTGGAGTGATTTGAAGTGGTTTTGAGGTGTTTATACAAATATATATATACTAATAATTTAATTTCTTTTTTAATTATTTTCTCCATAATTTTGCTAACATAGGAAGCCATTAAAATAGCTTGAAGTATGAGAAAGAAGATGAAGAATAAGTGTTAGGAATTTATGAAGAAAGGGGTGGGTAATTATAGGAAAAACCTAGAAAAATATATCTAAACGCATAATTACCTTTTTACCCTCGACCCACACCCCCATCACTTCATTTTACATAGCCACACCGCCCTCTATGTCCTATCCTCCATGTGCTAGCCCATGTGTGTGTACTTTAGAGTGTAAGATGAGTTGATGGTTGCTTTTTGGTTGCTTAAGTTTTATGTTTTTAAGAAATATCTTAATATTTTGTAATATATATATACATATGTTTAAGTGTATATGTATTTGTATATTGATATATATATTTATGTATATATGTTCATGTGTATGTTAGGGTGTGCATATGTATGTTATATATGTGTACATGACATATAAACAAGGTTGCAACAAATTTCGTTCGTTAAACTGTTGAAAATTGGGAAACCGATTCCCTATCACCTTTTTACTTATAAATTAATTTTCATATAAATGTAAACAAAATTTGAAAACTCATTTCTTATCATTATTAATTAATTAAATCGATCACACTTGATTTATAAAACCATATAAATAAATATTAAACAATTGTTTACAAAAAGTGTTATTATATCGATAAACCGATACGAATTTTCCTTATATTTTCAAATCGAATATATATCTTTATAAAACTATTATAAATGATTTATTATTACTTCATATCTAATTAAAATGAATTATATCATTTTAAAACAATTATTAGAAGAATTATAATAATTATTAAATCATTAAATCTCAATTTAAATTCATAAGTCAATTATTAAATATAAGGGCGTCACTAATGATGTCATATATACATTTAATTTCTAAAATTAAAATAACTAATTTTATTTCATATTCTTGTTCAATTATAAAAATAAACATATGTATCCAGCTCCATGCATGACATCTGATAATTATAGAGCTGTTTATTGATAAAATGGGTTTTAGCCATTTTATCGATATTTTTCCAAAGCATATATTTTGTAAATACTTATTCAAAATAAGATTACCATCTTTGTTTATTATTCAAAACATTATAGTCTATGTTTTCAAAAGCTTACATTTGAATATTTTAAAATAAGTATAATTAATCAAATTGATAAATTTGCGGGTCGTTGCATATTTTCCCCTTAAAAGGATTTCATCCTCGAATTACAACGCAAAACCCAAAGGTGTTTGCCTAAAATATTTATTTTTAAACTTACACATGTACGATGTATATAGATCATCCGTATGCAATATCTGGTTCGATCTCCTATTCGAATACTCAACTTTACTTCCGAATTAGTATTGATCCCCCGATCCTCTAGTGCGGACTCCGATCGGGCTTTCCGATCAGAATTTTAGTTTTCCTTGCATAGCTCTAAACTATGATAGAAAACTCAAGTATCCAACCATAAACCCTCAACAATGTTCATCGTCAAGAATCGGGTGATAAATCCCTTTTTAGACTAGTGCAAACACTTCCAAGTTCCATACTCGAATCTTGGATCAGAACCGCGTGGCAAAATGGTTTACGTACCTCATACGTACTTATTAGCCTTTCCAAACAATTTATGAAAACCATTCATAAATTTTTTTATCCTTTATTCAAACAATTTTATAAAGATGCTTCATTATATATAATTACCCTAAAAATTTTATTCACCAAGAATTTCTATCTTCTTTCCAAAGAAACCATTCAAGTTAAAAAAGATAACTTACCTTTTATTATAATAAACCCTTTTACTTCTTTTAAATCAATATTAATTGCAATACTTTTGGATTTAATAAAACTTCTTTGTTATTCAAAACTTACTTATTTCCTCTTTATTAATCAAACTTCCTTTACATGTATATATAAATATATATTTTTCACAAATGTTTAGAAAAATTCCATTTCGACTTCAAAAGAAGATTTTCCACTTAAATTTTGCTTCTTTAATCAAGAATTCTTATTGGTTCGCTTAAAAGATTCATGTATTTGCAATGTACAAAGTTGGAAACGAAATAGTATATCATACCCTTCATAAACATCAACTTTTAAATTTTGACATAGGTCATACTTAAACATTCAACTCCCATCTAAGCACATAATGCTAATACTATACATCGCTAACCATCACCACATCTCACCTCATTCCATACATAAGCTATACATACATACATACATACATACACACACACACACACACACACACACGTATATATATATATATATAGACACACACACACACACACTAAATAGGCAGAAAGAAAACTGCCCTCAACCATAATACTCCTCATCTTTCTCACTCTTCGGAATCAGAGGTCGAGGGGGCGCCCCAATATCGAAAGTCTATCATAACTTCCCCAATCCCTTTCTCGTCATTTTCATGATCGTCGTCCACATCATTTCCATTTTCCAAATGTTGCATCTCTCCTTGAACATAAGGTAACCACGGCTTGTTCCATGGAACGTGACCGACTCCAACTGGTACATCCTACATTTCCTCACCTTCTACTATTTCTTGCATTTCAACCTCCCACGGGTTTTGAAACACTCCAGCTTCTTCCTTGGATATTTCCTCATTGTCTCCATCCATTTCATCCTAGTTGATGTAAGAACTGGATGATTCTTCTCGCCATATGACGTTTTCTCCTTCCATCTTCATAATCACATTGATGTCTATGCTACTGTGGTTTGATATCATGGTTTCTAGGTCCTCCATATGTTCGGATTCCTCTTCCGTAGGTTCAGACTCCTCTTCCATAGGTTCGAACTCCTCTATGGGTTCCAATTCAGAACTGGCCAGATCTGTTACCCATATTCCTTCCGAGGCTCGTGCAGACTTATCATCGCTAGATATAACAATCATTGCCGAAGTAGTGGGTGGGATGAGCATTTTTGCCATTGGGTGCCCATCTTTATCCTTTTTGGTGTACGGGATACACCCCTCATCAATCTGAGGCCAAACGTTGCTCGGTGACTGCTTTGATGGTTCTTCCTTATCGCTGGAGAGGATAATGAGATTATCCTTTTCACCCCCAATTTGCTCGTGAGGACTCATCCTTGGAATACTTTCTTCCATATAGTTTCTACAAATGTAAACACAACTACTTAGATATAGGCATTA
This sequence comes from Allium fistulosum, assembly GCA_030737815.1. NCBI lineage: Eukaryota > Viridiplantae > Streptophyta > Magnoliopsida > Asparagales > Amaryllidaceae > Allium > Allium fistulosum. Next base: position 1,169,458,350 of record CM060905.1, on the reverse strand, counting down.
AGCATTTACTTATTCTAACTCATTCAAATGTAAATTTATTAGTATCTTATTTACTTAGGCATATCTTAATATAAATCGGTCTTAACTATAACCTTTTTTTAAGGGAAAGGATTTTCCAAGCACTTGTGTTATTTTCCTCCAAACCCATCTTTGAAAACAAATTGAGATTTCTATCAAAACATTTTATCTCCTTCAAAATCCTTTTGAAATCATTTTTCACGAAAAACATTCCAAATATACTCCTTCAAATCTTTTGAAAACTCCTTTTTCAAAAATTTCAACCTTCTGTATATTCCTCAACTCATCTAGTTTCCATTCCTTATTAATCCTTTCATTGTTATTATAAACATCTTTATAGTCAAACTGTGAAATTCTAATCACAAGATGTTTATACTAAGTTTTACCTAACCTGATTTTAATCATCCAATACTAAATTTTTCAAAGATATATTTTTTATTTAAAATATAATCCTAGGTAAAATTATTTCATTTACCATAATTTCAAAACTAAAATCATTTTTATATATATCATTAACAAATACGCACTCATATATAATACACTCAACTCATTCTAAAGTGTTACTAACCCTATCTCTAATGAGTTACTCATCTTAGGGTATTACTAACCCTATCTTTGATGAGACTTTTACCCCTATCAGGCTCAGGTGTTTGCTCAACCTAAGCTCTGATACCAAATGTGATGACTCGCCTCCTCGACCCTCGGAAATCGAAACTAATACATCATCGGTATTCACGTGCTGCAAATCCAAGTGCTAGAGAGGCAGATTATAATGGAGTAAAAGAAAATAAAGACAAAACAGAATCTTACATGAATGGAACAACATATATTATTTCAATATATATCTTTACGGCGGAAATTTAAATACAATTATCAGAGTCTATCTTATAAATCGTCCTAGACAGTTGTCAATCTCTATCCTTATATATGTTGAATACAATCAGTAAACTAATGCAGTGGGAAAGGAAACGGAGAACTATCTACAGGAACATCTCTAGCTCCAGACTTCAAGCTCCAAAATAATGCTCCAAGTTAAACTTGACTACTTGGCTGCCTGAAATAATAGGGCACCCAGAGTTTAAGGGAAAAGAAAAATAAACTCCGGGTCAGTCATGAGACTGGTGTGAGAAACTCAAAATACAGATATTTGAAAACAAATGGTATCTCATAATACCACGCCACACATAACACGTAACGAGTTTTACCTTATGATAATCAAAACATTTGCTACGCAAAATCTGAGGATATTATTTTTAATGAAATTCTTTTAAAAATACTTTTCAAATAAACTTATGAATCTTAGCCGAAATTGTTACATTGATTAAATTCCAGCATACTAGCTACAAAATTAGGTTCTACTATCAAATCCGAAGGCACTTATTGGAGAATGGATTTCCATACAATGGAAGGTACCGAACTACCTTCCATATAGTACACCTCTAAAGGGATGTACCAAGGATCAACATCTTTTGAAACCTCTACACCTGGCAGGACCAACCTACCAGCAGATCGTAACTTAGTGGCTGATAGAACCGAATATGACATCGCCCCAGTCGTAACCGACCTATCCGAGAGCTCTCTTAGCATACACAACATACTCGACATATATAGAGTAATCTAGAAAGGTGATGACCATACCCTAATAGGAGCGACCCACTTAGCCTCATGACATGCCTTTTATAAGACATTTTCGGGTGATAAGGCATGAGGTAACGATTACCTTTCACAGCACATTCTACTTTGAATGCCACACTACCATTCCATGATCACACAACTGATTTCTACAAACATATAAGTCCCGAGCTTGTACGTCTCAGGAAATGATGTTAAGCTAAGATAAGTTTCCTTATTCGCCACCAAACAGATGACACGTTCATAGATATCAATCAATGTGATTAGGAATGCAACGTCAGACATTCGTCCATACAAATTGTCCAAGAACAGGACAAAACGAAGGAACTTTCCTACCACATCCCGTCAGGAATCATTCCTAGGATTAGTAGCGAGCAGCCCTTGCATCGAAGATCAAATGAAGATACTACTGCCACATATATATGATATGGTAAATTTCCCCCGAGGGTTAGTGGCAAGCAGCCCTTTATTTCATTTATTATCATTTCTTGTCTTCGCTTCAAATACGTAAACTGGTTTGAAGTGTTTTTCGGATAAGAATCACTCAAATCTGACCTCGGTCCTTCGAACCAATAATCAATAAAAAGATGTTAAGTAAATAAGCGCTTATTATTTGATTATTTACTTTCTCTTTATCAAAAAGTATCTTCTAGAGATATATATCTTTAAAACATTTCTTTCTGGTATATACTGAATCATTAAACTTCTCTTATCAAATCCTTTGATTACTTTAAAACCTTTTTAAATCTTGGAGTAATTTAAAATCATTTAATCCTTTACTTAGGAAAATATCTCCAAATCATTTACTTAAATCTTAACAAAGATTTACAAATCTTAACTTTTAAAGTCAAAAACAATGTTATTTAAGACGTCGTTTACTATAAGCCCAAAACATTTAATTTTAAGTAAAAGGATTGTAAGGACCCATTTCATCGACTCCTAGAAATCGAGACTAATACATCCTCGGTATTCACGTGCCATAAATCCAAGTGTCGGAGAAGCGGATTCTTAAGGGTAGGAAAGAAAATAAGACAGAACAGAATCTCACATATGTTATTTCAACATAAAATCTTTATAGCGGAAATTAAAATACATTTATCAGAGTTAAAAACATGGACAGTTATAAATCACGTCCTTACAAATGCAGAATACTACAGTACAAGAGTGTGGTGGAAATGGACAGAAATCTTCAGTAAAATCTTCTAACTCCATGCTTCGAGCTCCATCCAGCTTTCTTCTAAACTAAACCTGACTGCTAGGCTCCCTGGGGAAAATTAAGGCACCCAGAGTTTATGGAAATGGAAAATAAACTCCGGGTCAGTCATGGGACTGGTGTGAGAACTCAAAATACGCGTTTCGAAAACAAAAAGGTATGTCATAAGACCACGTGCGCACATAAACACAGAACGGGGTTTTTCCTTATGATAACCAAATCATTCTATGTCAAAATACTTGATATTATTTTTAATGACCTATCTTTGATAAGATTTGCAAGTAAACTTATTAATCTTAGCCAAAATTGTTTCATTGATTAAATTCCAGCATACTAGCCACAAATGCGGCTTCTACAAACAAACTGGAAAGTACTTATTAGAGAATGGATTTCCATACAAATGACCAGGTGAAGGGACTGCCTTTCAATGGGTACCTCTCTAGATGGATGTCCCGATGACCACAGAACATCTGCTCCCTTGCCAACACAAGACCGACCTACCTCTACACTTAGATAGTACCGAATATGTCATCCTTCGGTCATTACCGACCTATCTGAGGTCCCTCATAGCATACGTCCACAATAATTGACATCTCGAACGTCATAGCAGAAAGAAATATATCTAGAAGGGGATGATCATACCCTAATGGTTGCGAACCACATAGCATTGCCGCGTCTACCCTGTTTCGGTCATTTCCCCGTTGATGAAGCTTGAGGCAACGATTACCTTTACACATAGCACATCTCTTTCCACTTTCAATGCCACATTACCATCCCATAGTCACATGATTGATTTCTACAAACGTATAACTTCCTAAGCTCGAATGTCTCGGGAAATGGTGTTAAGCTAAGAGAAGGTGTCTTCTCCTCCACCGACTGATATACATTATATAGAGACCACTCATTGTGATTTAGAATGCAAGGCTAGACACTCGTCCATACAAGTTCGTTCTAGGGCTGAACAAAACCGTAGGTACTTTCCTACCACGTCCTATTTTGGGAATCACCCCTAGGATTAGTAGCGAATAATCCTTGTGTTTTTGAGATTTTTCGTAACAAAGAGACCACCGCTACTATAAGTATTTCGGGAGATCCCTAATCAAATAAACAAGCAGTCCTTTGTTACTATTCGTCTCAATATCTTCAACTTTTGATCTTTTACTTCGAATACGTAGATTGGTTCAAAGTGTTCTTCGGATAGGAATCCCCCAAATCCGACCTCGGTTCCTTCGAAACCAATCATCGATAAAAAGAGGTTTTGTGAATAGGGAATCATTCTTTAATCGATTAAGTTCTTTTTATCAAAATCTCTTTCGGAGATATATATTTCTAAAACATTCTTTTGAGTATATACAGAATCATTAAACCTCTCTTATTAAATCCTTTGAATACATAAAACCCTTTTTATATTCCAAATCATTTCACCATTTCTTCGGAAAATATTCCCAATCCTTTATTTAAATCTTAACAAAGATTTCAAAATCACAACTTTTAACATGGATAAAAAATAATGTTATTCAAGACATCGTTTACTATAAATCCAAACCAATAAATTTTAAGTACAGGAATTTAAATTAATTCCAAATCATTTCACTTAAATCTTAAAAAAGATTTCTTAATTCAAAACTCTTACTTTCGATTAAGTTAATAACATGTTATCTAGGATATTAATCCAAAACCCATAAATATTAAGTGAGCAGAATCTATAGAAATCATCAAATTCTACTCAATATCAATCCCTGTATTCAACAAATACTATGGGCAGAATAATGGTGAAATCACCTTTTAAATTCCACGAATAGTACGAGTTCCCTCTTCGGGCTTTAACACCAAGTACAAGAAGATCATCTCTATAAAATCCAAGTTGTCTAAAACTTGAAAAACCTTATTCTTTATTCTTTAGAAAATTTCGATCCGAGTAAATCAAATTCACTATCCCATCCGTCGGGCCAGTCCGGATAGCTAGGGAGAGTAGGAAACTGGTTTTCCAAACTCAAGCCTAGACACTATCTCTCTGACACGCATAAGACGGTCAAGTTATTTGATCGACTCTAAATCATTAAAACATTCTAACCATTTCATAAATCCTTAAAATTACCTTTAAAACACTTTATTAATCATTCAAAAACGTTTATAAAAGATTTGGATAAGAAACGATAAGTTTAAAACTATATTTCAAAAGTTATAGAAAAGTGCTACGAAAAAGTGTCGCGGAACGTGCATTTTAAGCTATATTGATCAAACGACTTTTTTATTATTCGAAAATCCATTTTTATTATCCAAATCACTTTTAGAACATTTTAAATGATTTATAATATTTATTTCACATTTTTAATTATTTTAAAACATCATTTTCAAAGAAATCCAGTTTTGGATTCCGAACTACAAATTCGGGATTTTCCCAAAACTTGTTTTACTCATATTTCAAAATCTACTTATCGAGATCTCGATTTTCTTTCTTTGTTGGAAAACTATGGATATAATAGTTCAGTAAATTCTTATCTCGAAGAATTTTGAGCTATTTTCCAACTTTTACACTTGTTTGATTTTATAGCGTGAAATCGCGAACTACCGTTATGCGACGAACTTATTTTTAACCAAATTTTCTATTCCTTTTCAAACTTAACCAAAACATTTTTAAATGTTTAAAAAACATTTCAAATACATTTTAAATCATTTTTAAGAGGTTTAACACTTCCATAGACACCATTTCATTAATTCAAGGAAAGTGAATTGCTTTTGTATTTATCGACGTGTATATTCGTGACTTGCATATATTTTCAACATTCATGTGAAAACAACCAAACTTGATGATCAAAGCATATTAAAAATCCATATGCAAACATCATATCATCATTTGAAATAAAATATAGTAATTTAGGAGTTCTCACCAAAATCCAACCAAACTTCCTACCAACATTCTTACTAACAACACTTCACTTAAAGTTCAACTAATCAACTTTTACTTTATTCCACTTTACTTTATGTTATCAATCTCTTCTTTCAAACTCCCAAAAATTCGGCAGAGCTTTCGCGGTACTTTAAACTTCCTCCTATTTTCATGGAATGAAATAGACGGCACTTCCTTCTCTTTTTCTTGCACCGGAGCTTTCTAACTTGCTTATTCCTCCTTAATAGGTTCGGCCTCCCCCTATTGCACCTCTTCCACCAACATTTCTTCACTTCTTAGACGCTAAACCATGTTTTAATGATGATATAAGAACTTTGATAAAGTTTGGTAGAGTTTGGAGTTGGTTTGATATGATTTTAAGAAAAGTTAGTAAGGAAAAGAAGAGAAGAAGAAGCCATTAACATAGCTTAAAGGAAGAAGAAGAAAAGAATGATTTATGTGAGAAAACGAGAAGGATGAATGTGTATTTATAGGAAAAAAATGAAGTGGTAAGTTACTAAAATATCCCTTTACCAAATTACCAAAATAACCTTACTTAATTTTAAAGTAACCTTACTTTTTTAACACTTACCATCACATATAACTTCTTACTTTATGTCATAGTCACTTAAGAGCTAAGCAAATGTATTTGGATGGAAAAGTGGCTAAAGAGAATATTTGGTTTGATTTTGATGTTTACTTTTTGACTTTTCTTTTTGACTTACTTTTGTTTATTATATTATAGAAGTTTCCTAATCATAATTAATAAAAGTAAACATGTTTAGTTATTAAAATATGTAATATATAAGTTAAAACATGGTAACAAAGGTGCAACAATGCTGCGACAACTTTTATTCGACAAAACATTGTTTTCCGACAAAATGTTTTACGGTCACATTTTGACGTTTTTGTTAAACTATTTATTTATGTAATCCAAATTTAAAAATAAATTTTTATAATGCTATTTAAAAATATAAAAATTTATAGATTAATTAAAATAATTTATTTAACCATTAAAACTTACTTTTCTGAAATCAGCATTTTGTCACTTTTGTCGATATAAGCAAATGTTTCAATTTTTATGTATATTTCTATTTCCAAATCCTATCTAATATTATTCGAATCATAAAATCTTATATATTTTTTATTTAAAATCACTTTAAATGTTATATTTGGAGGTGGTCAAATTCTGGGTCGTTACATACTTCCCTCCTTAAAAGAATTTCGTCACCGAAATTACCCAAAACAAAACCCAAAGGTTTCGCCCAAAATTTTTATTTTTAAACTTTTATCTATATGATGTACATAGATCACCCATATGCAATATCTGATTCGATCTTCTATTCAAAACCACAACTTTACTTCCGAACTAGTATTGATTTCCCGATCCTTTAGTGCAGACTCTGATCAGGCTTTTTGATCAGAACTTTAGTTCTCCTTACATAGCTCTCAACTATGACATAAAACTCAAGTATCCAACCCTAAATCCTCATCAATGTTCGTCGTCAAGAATCGAGTGATAAATCCTCTTTCGGATAAGTGTCGAACACATCAAAGTTCTGCACTCAAATCTTAGATTAAATCGTGCGACGAAACAATCCATGTACTTCATATGTATTTATTAACCTTCCTAAAATTCTTATGAAAATATTTCATAAAACTTTCATCTTTTATTCAAACTTTTATAAAGATACTCCATTATAAATAACCATTTTATCTTTTTTTTTTCAAATATTTATTCACAAAATATTTCTATCCTTTTTTCTAAAAGAAATTGATTATCCTTTATTTGGAGTAGTACCATTATAATTCTTATTCAAAATTCCTTTGAAATTTCTTTGTTAATAAGTCTCCTTATAAATTTAATTCCAAACTTATTTTATATTACATAACATTCCCATTTATACTTTTTCAAAACACTAGGATATCTATCTTCCTCAAACATCATTTTATTTTTGCTAATCACACATTATTTTATAAAGTATACTTTATAAAATATATTCTTTAAATAATTTCTTAATTTAGACACTTTTTATAAAGATACTTCTTTATATTACAAAATCCTTTTATTATAATACATATCTAAACATAGGTTTCTAAAAAACTCATTTTCAAAATAATTCATTAAATTAATAAAATAGCATAAACATCCTTTAATTAATATCAAATGTGAAAACATTTTTTTTAGTTAAAACTTACTTAATCAATTTAACACTCCTTTATTAATTAAAACTTCCTTTATATATATATATTCTCTTTACCTTTACAGTTTCAATATATAAAAGTATTCATATACTTATTCAGTTGCTTTAAGTGTATTCATAATTTACTTAACAAGTTTTACTTACTTTAAAATATAATCAAAGAGATTAAAACAATAACTACCAAAACATTGTTAAAATGAACTTCTTTTTTCATAATAAGTTAATTATAATTTTCCATCTTTTTATAAAAGACTCTAATACTTGTTATTATCATTAAAATCTCATTATTAAAGATTCAAATATATACCCATAAGATTTCTTCCAAAGTGTCATTTAAGGGTTTAAAAACAAATGTCTCTAAAACATCATTTACTACAAACCCAAAACCATTCATTATTAACTTTAAATATTAACTTTAAAGATCAAAGCATACCTGTGCTTATCAATTAAGATAATACACTTTGATAAGAATTGACAACCATTAATTTGTCAATTACTGATTCACATTTTCCTTTTTAACTTTAGAAAATTATATTGATCGAGTAACTCAAAAATGATACTAAGGAACTGGGTACTACCAATAGTATTGCATATTTCCTTAACAAGAAAGGGAATACTTAAGAGAAGAGTTTACCATCCGAACATATCTCCTGCCCATTTTTAGTTACTTTCGAGCCATTTGAATTAATTAATCATAAGATCATTTTTCATTTTCAAAAGCTCCTTTTTTATAGAAATAATACTATTATTATTCCTTTTCCAAAAATCATTTGAAATTCCTTTCGAAATTTAAATTATCACAAATTCCTTTATAAAGCACGTTTTATAAATACAGTTTATAAAATTACGTATATAAAATGTATTCAAAAGATTTATTTATCTTAAATAAAGTCCTTTAATCTTAAACCAAGATTATCGAATACCCCATAGTCAAATTGTGAAACTAAATTCACGAGGTGTTTGTGCTTAAACTTTTAAATTAAACAACCGATCAATTTATGATAATATCTTAGTATCACCCCTTTCCTTAATAAAGTAACTATATTACTTGAAAAATATTCTTTATATTCAAAATATAATCGTTGGTAAAATTATTTCATTGACCAATTTTCAAAACCAAAATCATTTGGATCTTATGGGGATAATCTTCCTCGATCGGAAACCCACCATTTCTAGGTGGATATCCTGGCTGTTCCTCTTCGTCGCTAGAGAGAACTATAAGGCTATCCTTCTCGCCCCAATTCGCTCTAGAGGACTCCCGTTTTCGTAACTTTCTCTATATGGTTTACACAAGACAAACAATCATTCTTTTGTGCATGAGTAGTAGGTAATTACTAGCATAGAGAGGTCTGGTCAATACTCAGAAAATGTTTCGAGATTTATTTTGAAAGATGGCTTTTTAAAATTCTTTGTATAAAAGGTTTTATTATTTAGAAAATTCTTTGAAAATTTAACCAATTTTTTTTTTCTTTTCAAATACACACATATATTTTTAGGTAGAAATGATTTCATAAAACCAAATTCTTTTGTATATTTTATTAGCAAATACGTGCTCATATATAATACTCTCAAACTCATTCTAGGGCGTTGCTAACCCTATCTCTAATGAGTTACTCATCCAAGGGCCTTACTATCCCTACATTTGATGAGTCTTTTACCCCTATAAGGCTCAGGTGTTCGCTCAACCCAAGATATGATATCACGTTGTAAGGACCCGTTTCTTCAACTCCCAGAATTTGACACTAATACATCCTCGGTATTCATGTGCCGTAAATCCAAGTGCTGGAGGAGAGGATTCTTAAGGGTAAGAAAGAAAATAAGACAGAACAGAATCTCACATATGTTATTTCAAAATAAAATCTTTACAGCGAAAATTAAAATACATTTATCAGAGTTAAAAACATGGACAGTTATAAATCCTGTCCTTACAAATGCGGAATACTATTGTACAAGAGTGTGGTGGAAGTAGATAGAAATCTTCAGTAAAATCTTCTAACTCCATGCTTCGAGCCTCATCCACCTTTCTTCTAAACTAAACCTGACTACTAGGCTGCCTGGGGAAAAATAAAGCATCCAGAGTTTAAGGAAAGGGAAAATAAACTCCGGGTCAGTCATAAGACTGGTGTGAGAACTCAAAATACGCGTTTTGAAAAAAAATGGTATCTCATTAGACCACGCCGGATATAAACACAAAATGGGTTTTTACCTTATGATAACCAAATCATTCTACGTCAAAATACTTGATATTATTTTAAATGACCTATCTTTGAAAACATTTGCAAGTAAACTTATTAATCTTAGCCGAAATTGTTACGTTGATTAAATTACAGCATACTAGCTGTAGGATCGATTTCACCCTAGAGAGGGGGTGAATAGGGTGATACTATTAATTATCAAAATTATTGCGGAAGTATATAATATAATTTCAACACAGATCATAGTAGAATAATAGCAGCACAAATATAGAAGAATATAAAAAGCAGAAAATAGAACACACAAATTTACCCAGCTTCGGCAAAACCCTGCCTACGTGCTGCCCCAAGGTTTCTACTAGAAATTAGATAGTCAGACGCTTACACACGTAAACTCACGACACCCGCTATCGACTAACCTAACTCTACGCTCAAAACCCTGCCACAACTAAGACACTGAGTTGCGAATTCTCAAACTACGCCACGTAGTTTGTCCCCTAGTCACACAACTAGTAAATACACAATTTATAAACAAAAATTACAAGAAAGAAATAAAAAAAGCAATTAAAAAATCAAAGCCCTTTCCAAAATAAAAATTGCTTAGCCCAAAATAAGAGCTGACCCAAAATAAATAAGTGATAATTCTTTTGTTTTTATTCCTTAGGCCCGACTCCTTCTTTTATTTCTCTGGCCTTTAATTCTTTGAGTTAAAAATGGCAACTTCATCTGTAGCTCGTTCGTTTCTTCTTTGCTCTGAAATTAGGGCTTTGGAAATTTTGAAGATGCTGACTTTGTTCGATCGAATAGATGTTTCTTGTTCCTTGCTTTTGTCGATCGTTTGTCTCTTGATATGCTTTCGGCTTCTTCAAAATTGATCGAGTTTGAACTTAGATTCGGTATGTAATTTATTGCTTTTGCTTTACTGTTTTGCTTGCTTGAACTCGATGACCAACTGGCGATGATGTTACTTGTTTATATAGGGTTCGAACCCCTTGATTTTCTTTCATATATTTTATATGAATTCGTCTGATAATTTTATGCTTGGCCGTTTGATTATAGTTGAACGTTGGTGATTTCTCTAACTTCTTCCAATTCGTATATTTGTTTACTTGGTTAACACGGTGTTGATTTCGATTTCTTGGCCACCATGGTTTTGGTTTGAAACTGTTAATTTGACTTCGTGAATTTCTGGCTTGACTTTGACTTGTTCATTGTCAAATGACTTCGTTATTTGTTAAAACTGTTAATTTGAAATTCTCTGCTTGATTATTTCTGTGTGACTTCATATAGATATGCGTTAGCTTTGGGTTTCATGTATATTGTCACTGCTCGACTCTGATTTGATTTATTTGTTGCATGTTGTCATTTCACTGGCATGTATTCGTGTTGCTGTACATATATGCTTTTGAGGCTGCTTGGATATTGAACTTGATCATTTCATGTTGTACGTTGCAGACTTGAGTCTTGTGGTCTTCATTGCACATTCCACTGATATGTTTGAGTTTCTATGCATTTAGAACTGATTCATGATATCTTTGTTGCCAGACTTGTTTATTTGCATACTGTATCATTCCTGAACTGTTGGTTGAGCTTTGTTGTTTTGATGCATACCATCTGGAGCTTGTTGTTTAGTGTAAACATAATTAAAGTTATAGCCTTGTTGTTGTCTTCACTATTGACTATTGCTCCATGTATTCATGTAGTCTGGTCTGGTCATAGTTTCTTTATAGTCTGGTTGCTCTGACCGGTTGTTGCACTGCATCATGTGTATACATACAGTCATGTATGTATATATGTGTATGTTAGTTTGTGTTTCCAGTTATCATTTCTGGGTTTAGTGCAGTTTCATTGTGGCTTCACTTGCATATTGAACTGCTTCCATTTGTTTGAGATTGAGTGCACTGTTCTATGATTGGCCTTGGTTCTTGTGCATAGCATATTGAACTGGTCGAGTTGTTTTGTTGTATTCATTCTTCACTATGATATTTTGAGTCTGGTACTCATATGGCTTTAAGTCTGTTATAGTTGTCTTGACCATTTGAACTTGTACATTTTTAATTTCACCTGTGTTGAATCCAGTTTTAAGGCTCGGGTTTGACCTTGTGCTCGTGTCGTGATTTTATTTGTATTGCACTTGAGTTGAACCCGACTTTTCATTTGGGTTTGACCTGTGCTCACCTGTCCCTGTAATTTTTATCAAGTGTATATCAGTGTGCATGACCCTGTGGCATGTACAGTGATACACTGTGCATGTCACAAGCTGTTTGTGTATGATGAATTCAAAATTAAATGATGACGAACCACCCAAATAACTAAGGCAAATAATATTTTCAAAATTACATTTTATTTTATACTGCAAAAATATTTCTTTTTCAATTTTACCGCGTCAGTGTGTATTTTTGCAGATCGCTTAGATGCTGGATTCAATCTGGAATAGAGTCGAAGATAAACTACGAGTGAATGAGCGATATGTAGTGAGGTGCTAATGTATAGTGAAAAATGTGATGTAAAAGAAATTGTATTGTAATTGAAAAATTGTATATAGTGAGAGCTCAAATTTGTACTATTCAAAATTGTAATAAATATTTGTTTAAATAAAATATCTGTTTGAATTTAAATTCTGTGTTATTTATTTTATTCAGCAAATATTTATTTAGTCTGTGAAAATAAAATAGTACATTAACAAATACATTTAAATGAATATATATATATATATGTTTATTATCATCAAACAAAAATCATATATTCGCATATTCAACACTAACCACAAACGTGGATTTCATCAGCTTAGGGTCACTGATGATAACATTGATAAGAGCACATTAGGACACCAGACGAATTCTTTGAGTGGTTTGTCATGACTTTTGGGATAACCAATGTCCCAGCCTATTTTATAGATTTGATAAGCCATGTTTTTAGAGATGTCCTAAGTAAGTTCGTAGTGGTATTCATGGATAACATTTTGGTGTTTTCCAAGAAGTATGGAGGAGCATGTTATCATCTTAAGGAGGTTCTTCGTACAGTTGAAGATAAAACTCTTGAAGTGACACTTTAGGCATAAGGATGTGTGTTTTTTGGCATAGAGAAGGTCTACACATGGTGGGAATGATTTTGTACGCTTAGGATTCGAATTTTGGAAATCCAAAGAAAGGCAGGCTAAGGTTAGAGATGTACAATAAAATTAGGTAGATAAGCAGAGAAGAAAGTCCATGTGTAGGTAATTGCAGAAATTATAATTGTCTCAGATAAGTGGATTTGATGATGATGCCTTAGAATAAATTTGAGTATACAAGAGGAATAGGAGTAAAAGCCTTTAGTTTAGGAAAAGTACTCCGAGGGTAGTAAGTAGGAAGACCCACTTTATGCTAGGCCTAATAAAATGAAATTTTCAAAATTTAAAAAGTTGAAAAAAAAATTGTAATTGTTAGAATTGAAAATTTCCATTGTTAATATTTTCTTTCAGAAAATAAACATGGGGTTTTTGAAGAATTATGGAGTATATATATAACTCACTAGTTTCTTTGTAAGTAAACAAAGGTTTTAAACATAAAAGCCTAGAGTGTATCAAGTATCGAAAACGTAGATTACAAATTTTATTGTTGTAATAAATGTTTTCGTGGAAAATAAGTGGAGCATAGGCTATAACACTATTGTTATAGTAAGTGACTCTCAAGAGAAATATTTTTACATAGGTATATGAGATTTGTTATTATTTATTTAATTGAATCCATACACTAGTATTTTTTTAGGTTGTAGTAACGGTGTTTTACGCAACATCCATTTTAACCCAAATAAAAATGTATTTTTAAAAAAAGGTAATTTCTAAGTATAGAAACAAAATGGTTTGTAAAGTACACTTATTATTAATAAGTATAAGGAAGTGGTTTCGCAGTTATGGACATATTAAAACAGTTTTGAAGATGAGTTTTTTTGAAAGGAAAATGTGTAAGTTGGATATTAGAAAATATTTATCATGGAAGAATATAGTTTAAACATATTTTAATCTATTGGAATGAAAAGAATAATGGTATGATTTTCTATGAAACCGATAAAAATGTTTTGTGCAAGTTACAAGGAATACATGAAAGAGATATATACAAGGTATGAAAAACACTATATTATGTATAGCCTATTTCGAAAAATATAAAATAAGTTCCTTGTAATTTCACATAAACATGAAATTCTCTTTTAAAAAGGTTCATAGAAGATTTTAGCGTTAATAACTTCTCATAAGAGAAAGTAGTTCCAATACATTAAGATATGATACTGTTAGGTGTAATAAGAAGTTATTTTGAAAACACATAAAGGATATTTTAAAGATATTTTAAAAGAAAATGGTTTGGTGAAAAAGTAAATAAGTTTTTGAAATGAAAAACTTAATAAAAGTAAAATTTGAAAATTCAAATTTTTATAGAAAAATGTAAAAGTCTTTAAAAGAAAGATAGATATAAGTTTTAGACTTAAAAATTTAGAGGTTTTTCCCTCTAGGTTTGGGAAATAATATTAAGTGACTAAATATTTTTGAAATTAATAGAAACTGAAAAGATAACACTTTTAAAGACAAAGATTTTGGGATTTGATGTTTTAAATTTTTTAGAAACTTAGTTCTTAAAACAAGGTGATAAAAACTAAACCAAACTCTTAAATGTTGAGTAGATAAGAATCATTTCCTAGGAGTAACGAAAAAGGTGTAGGGAGTGTTAGCGCCAAAATTGGTCACTAACCCCAAAATCCAGATGAAAGCACCAAATACCAATCACAGCTCAGAGATAGAATGTATGTAGAGAGTAATAATGTGAAGAACAGTTAAAACTGAAATGAAAGCAGTAAAGAACAACAGATTTTATAGTGGTTCGGCTAACTCCGGCCTACGTCCACTCCAGAAGTTTGCTTTTTATTGCTGTAATAATCGATTACAGTTACAAAATGGCAGAGTTGCCTTAGCCTTAGAAAAGAGAAAGTAAGAGGGCAGAAAGAAGATCCACTTTTACTGTGCCCCTACCTCTCTATTTATAGACAAAGATGGGTTGGACTTCCCTGGTGGGCCTGGCAGCCGAGTACCTCAGCCTAAATGGAGTGGTCTCCATATGCCGAACCATAGATGCCGAACAAGGCGTGAATGCCGAACGATCTCCTCATGCCGAACGTTGGGAGGTGCGAGGTACCGAGGTATGGAGGTGCGAGGTATGGAGGTGTGAGGTACCGAGACATGGAGGGGCGAGGTATGGAGGTGCGAGGTATGGAGGTGCGAGGTATGGAGGTGTGAGGTACTGAGACATGGAGGTGCGAGGTGCAGAGGTATCGAGGTGCGAGGTACCGGGGTATCGAGGAATGGAGGTGCAATGCCGAGCGAGGTGAGGTATGCCGAACGACCCATCCAATGTCGAACGCTCCCTAATGCCGAACGATCCATCCAATGCCGAACGCTCCTTGATGCCGAACGATCCATCCAATGCCGAACATCTCCAGATGCCGAACGTTGGTTAATGCCGAACGATCCATCCAATGCCGAACGTCTCCAGATGCCGAACGTTGGTTAATGCCGAGCGCTCCATCCAATGCCGAACGACGATCTCTCTATGCCGAACGCTCGTCCAGTGCCGAACATTCCTCTATGCCGAACGATCCTTCTAATGCCGAGCACTCGTTCAGTGCCGAACGATCCCTCTATGTCGAACGACAATCTCTCTATGCCGAACAACCTCCAACGCCGAACCATCCCAATGCCGAGCGATATCTGCCAAACTGCCTAGGCCGAGCCATGTAGTTACCCCACTCCTTTTCCCAACGACATAATCAAGTGAACTTCATCATTTTAAACTGAATCCATCATACTTTAGTCTCGATAGTTTTGAAGTTGTTTAAGTTAAACCCGTCTGTCCGCGGCCTTGCCAAAAGGCGGGTTAACACTTGCCCCCCAAAACATGCCTTGCTATGAAAGGCGTGTTTTGAATATCCTCAAGTCCAATATCCTAAGTATGTATGTTATCCACATCCATATTTTCCGATTCATAATCCAATCCATCACCAAGCCATCTTATCCGAGTGCCACTGCCATATCCTGATCCATTTCCGCGACTGTTCCGAGTTGATGTCTGATTCCTATCCAGTAACCAAGTCCTTATCCAATTCCACATCCATTTGAACCCGACTACCGAGTTCCAATCCATCCTATCCAATAACCTATAACCATATCCGTGACCTCTCTGGGTCGATATCCAAATCCGAGACCGCTCCGGGTCCTTGTCCGAATCCTTAGCTATTCATAGCCAATATCCAAATCCGTAACCTCTCTGGGTTCTTGCCAAGCGCAATCCACACTTGACGACCAATGTTAAGTAATTCCATGGTGTTCATGCTTCAGTGTCCCTGAATGTCTAACAATGCCGTGGCTTAAGTCCTAAGCCGAATCCTGGTCACTCCGGATCCTTACCGAGCATAGTCCATACTCGACGACCTAAAATAGTAACCGATAATATATGGCCTAAGTCCTAGGCCGAACCCTAGTCTCTTCGGACCCTTGCCGAGCATAGTCCATACTCGACGACCTTTTAGCCAAAATCCAGAGAAAATTCAATCAAAATCCGATCCGAAATCCAAATCCAAAATAAAAAACCAGAAACCCATATCGAAAATCCATACCAAAAAACAAACATCCAAACCAGAATCCAAACCAGAAAACGAGCAAAACAGGGAGTTCAAACCAAACTCCAAAACCAAACCAGAAAAAGCAAATGTCCAAGTCAAAGGAAAAAACAGATTTCGCAAACCCGGGCGTTTCGGTAAGCCATCATCTCAGAGCATGCCTGAGGGTTATCTCCGACCCCGTACATGAGTAAGTGATTTAACCGTTTGCCCGGAGTTTGTTACTTATTCCAAACCATCAAGATTAGTTGATGACCAATCGGCCACCATTCCTGGGCCTCATGCCCTCGTCGTTCAAGGCAGGCGGTGGCTGCTCCTGTTCCACCGCCGCATTCCGAGTTCCGACATACTGTCGCAACTGACCATTCCTTATATGCTCCTCGATTATGTCCTTCAAATGCCGGCAGCTGTTAGTGTCATGCCCGTCCAGGTCATGAAAAAGACAGTGCCTTCCTGACGCCCTTTCTCGTTCTGAGGGTTCCCTCCTTGCTGGCCTTCGATAAGAAAGGCGATCTCGAGTATCTAAGAAAATCCGCTCCAACGTTGCGTTCAATCATGTGTAAGTGGAGAACTTTGGTTCTCCCCAGCGCTTCCTTTTCCCTTTATCCTTGCCCCCATCCGAGCTTTCGCAGGGTAGTCCTTTATCCTTAGTCATGTTTACTTCCTTTGACCTCATGTCCAAACATGCATCCTCTTGTCGAAGAAATCTTTCAGCTTCATGAAAGAATTCCCCAAGATCCAACGGTGGGTCCCGTACCAATGATACTTTGAAATCCGAGTTATCTCTAACTCCTGATACCGCAGCCATCAGAACCATTGATGGATCTGGCCGATCCACCGAAGCAACTGCTGCATTAAATCGAGTTAAGAATGTCCTGAGCGATTCATCTGCCCCTTGTTTGACTGACGTTAGCGTCATCACGTTCTTTGACCTTTTTATGTGAACTCGAAACTGACTTAAGAACTTGTCCACCAGCTCTGTCCATGTTCCAATGGATCCATCCTCCAGCTGTCTGAACCACATAGCAGCAATTTCAGTCAATTACAGGGGGAAACATCAGGCCATAACCTCCTCCGTTGCCCCCAGCACTTCCATATGCCTAGTGTACCTCATCAAGTGGTCGGTGGGATCCGTCTTCCCGTTGTATACTTCCAGAGTGGGTAGTTTGAAATCGGGCGGATTCCTAGCTGTCCTGATGTTCCGGGTAAACGGACTTTTGTTAACTCCCTCTGAATCCCTATTTGTCAGACCTCCGCGAATAGTCCGCCTGATAATGTCAGCCAATCCAGTGTTTCCAACCAATCCAGACTGCCCCCCAAGTCCCCGAGGAAATTCTAGCACATATTCTTCATCACGTACTCCTGGTGGCGTGCCCCCGAGTCTAGGTCCATCTAGATTGTTAACTGTTTGTTGATTGGGAGCTGCCCCTTGCTGATTCACTCCATCTGTCTGTTGGTTGAGTTCCTCTGGTCCAGCTCCACGATCTTGAGCACCTGCAATTCCTGGTTGTCCAAATTGCCTAAGAAGAGCCTGCATCATCTCCTCTTGCCGTTTCATCATCTGCTCTTGCATAGAATTCATCATCACTTGCATCTCGTCCCGAGTTATGTAGATGGATGCATGACCCTCTCCAGCTCCAGAAGATGCCGCTTGACTTCCTTCCTGATTGCTCCTTTCCACTGCTTGCTTCCTCATTGGTGGTCTTGCCATTGCTTTCTAAGATCCAAGTTCCTAACTCCAAAATTCCTGAGTTCAATTCTCAGTGAAAGCACCAAAGTGTTAGCGCCAAAATTGGTCACTAACCCCAAAATCCAGATGAAAGCACCAAATACCAATCACAGCTCAGAGATAGAATGTATGTAGAGAGTAATAATGTGAAGAACAGTTAAAACTAAAATGAAAGCAGTAAAGAACAACAGATTTTATAGTGGTTCGGCTAACTCCGGCCTACGTCCACTCCAGAAGTTTTCTTTTTATTGCTGTAATAATCGATTACAGTTACAAAATGGCAGAGTTGCCTTAGCCTTAGAAAAGAGAAAGTAAGAGAGCAGAAAGAAGATCCCCTTTTACTGTGCCCCTACCTCTCTATTTATAGACAAAGATGGGTTGGACTTCCCTGGTGGGCCTGGCAGCCGAGTACCTCAGCCCAAATGGAGTGGTCTCCATATGCCGAACCATAGATGCCGAACAAGGCGTGAATGCCGAACGATCTCCTCATGCCAAACGTTGGGAGGTGCGAGGTACCGAGGTATCGAGGTACGAAGGTGCGAGGTACCGAGGTATGGAGGTGCGAGGTATGGAGGTGTGAGGTACCGAGACATGGAGGGGCGAGGTATGGAGGTGCGAGGTATGGAGGTGCGAGGTATGGAGGTGTGAGGTACTGAGACATGGAGGTGCGAGGTGCAGAGGTATCGAGGTGCGAGGTACCGGGGTATCGAGGAATGGAGGTGCAATGCCGAGCGAGGTGAGGTATGCCGAACGACCCATCCAATGTCGAACGCTCCCTAATGCCGAACGATCCATCCAATGCCGAACGCTCCTTGATGCCGAACGATCCATCCAATGCCGAACGTCTCCAGATGCCGAACGTTGGTTAATGCCGAACGATCCATCCAATGCCGAACGTCTCCAGATGCCGAACGTTGGTTAATGCCGAGCGCTCCATCCAATGCCGAACGACGATCTCTCTATGCCGAACGCTCGTCCAGTGCCGAACATTCCTCTATGCCGAACGATCCTTCTAATGCCGAGCACTCGTTCAGTGCCGAACGATCCCTCTATGCCGAACAACCTCCAACGCCGAACCATCCCAATGCCGAGCGATATCTGCCAAACTGCCTAGGCCGAGCCATGTAGTTACTCCACTCCTTTTCCCAACGACATAATCAAGTGAACTTCATCATTTTAAACTGAATCCATCATACTTTAGTCTCGATAGTTTTGAAGTTGTTTAAGATAAACCCGTCTGTCCGCGGCCTTGCCAAAAGGCGGGTTAACAGGGAGATAGCAGTAATTACTTTTAGAAGTAATAATGGAAGTTTCCGTAAAGTGTATAGGACACTAGTAAGAACCTAGGAATGTTGATTCATGAAGAACAGTAAAATGAAATTAGTAGGACAGTAAGACAAGCATGGTTGAGAATGAGTATTCTTGATTTTGGAAGAACTTGGGAAAAACATCTTTCTTTAGTGGAATTCATATGGTAGTAGTTTTCAAGCTAGCACTAGAATGACACCTTTTGAAGCCCTTTTTGGGAAGGCCGTGTAAGACGTCTTCATGTTGGTTGGAGTCTACGGAAAGGTTGCTTCTTGGTTCAGACATGGTTTGAGAGATTTCGGAGAAGACTAATTTGATTAGGAGAAAATTCGTATCTCATATCCATGTCTCTTTGATAATAGGTTTTAGAATTTCCTTTTTCCATTTTTAGTTTTGAATAGGTTCT
Organism: Allium fistulosum; assembly: GCA_030737815.1. NCBI lineage: Eukaryota > Viridiplantae > Streptophyta > Magnoliopsida > Asparagales > Amaryllidaceae > Allium > Allium fistulosum. The sequence goes on along the minus strand of CM060905.1, from coordinate 1,169,438,113 downwards.
TTCCTTTATTATCCTTTGGGAGGGTAGAACTTAGGATTTAACCTATGGGTGGTAGGATTTGATGCAAACATGTTAATAGAACATGTTATGAATGATGTATGCTAGTGATTGCAAGTGTTTGCTAGCGGATGCTAATGGATGCATATAGGTACACTAGGCACTATTATTCCTTAGGGATCGCCCTAACTAGGACACTAGAGCATATGCATATGGATGCGTGCGCATTTTTATTTTGTTTCCATGGTTGCTATAAATGGATTTTTATCACATGATTGTTGCATTTGGATGAGTTTGTAGCACGCATATAGAATTATCAGTATCATTAGGAAATTTTTGCATTCATCTGGAAACATGGCACAGACGTGATTGCATAAAAGGAGGTCAACTGAATCAGTGGACCGCCTAATCTTTTGCATTAGTTAGGAACAATTACACTACACTAATTGCATAAGTATCATAAACTGCATTAGAAAAACTTAAGGACAATGGATGAATGGTTGATTAATGAGTTGTTGATTGTAGAATTGGATGAAAACATTTAGTACATTCTTTTATCCTTGGAGTTCTGGGACGAAATCCCTTAAGGAGGGGAGAATGTAACAACCCGAAATTTAACACGTAATAATTAATTCGTTAATTAATTAGATAATAAAATAACTTTTTGAAATTATCAGAATTGAGCCCCGGGAGTTGGACCATTGTGTCCGTGGTAATTTTCTGGTCAATTTCCATATATAGAACGTCAGGATCCGAGTTAATATGAGCAAAGAACGAAATAAAAAAAATAAAATAAAAAATAAATTTATATAGGTAGGTCGACCGGCCGGTCGACCTGTGCACTAAGGCGTTCGACCGCCCGGTCGACCCGCCATTGCTAATTTCGAACGAACGAACTTTCGTTCGTTCGAACGTTCCAGAGCCCCTAACCGATGTGTTTTGCATTCTTCCCCAATCCGGTCCATCTATTTTCGCATCCGATGGCTCCTATTAAGCCTATGACGTGGATGCATCCTATTCAATCTCCAAATACAATGGTCCGAGATCCACTTCTACCCCTATAAATAAACCCCTAGACCAAACACTTTTTCTCATTCTAGGTTTTCTCCAAATGGGTTCACCTTTCTAGGAAGGACCTTAAACGGAATAATTTTTCCAAAGGAGAAAATCATTATAAATTAAATTATTTTACAACTTCAAGTGGATCTGGGAAGACCAAAGGAAGAGCTTAGGACCGGAGGTGAGTGATTGTAATTATTTGAAGATTTCTTTAAGTAATTTAAAATAATAGGGTTTCCAATAGTTGTTGTTTTACTACGATTTTTTGGAATAACCTTTTTAGTAGTTTATTTACAGTTTTTAGGATTATTTTCAGTCTATTTCCTTTCAGCTATTCTTTTCAGTAATTTTAGTTTATTTCGGTTAATTATAGCTTTTCCATTTATTTATAGTTTATTTAAAGTATTTTAATCTATTTACTGTTATTTATGCGTTATTTACATCGTCTTCCTACGCCTTGGATTTTCTTCTATTTTCAGTTTTCTTTTATTTCTCCTTCTTCTTCGCGTATGGATTAGAATAGAATTAATGCGACATTGGATTAAATTATAAGAATTCTGAAATAACGAAAGATAAGATGTAAATTATAAGGACGGTAATAAAATGGAATTAAGACTGAAATTATGCCTAATTATGATATTAATTGGACTGAATTAAAGAGATTGGCCTATTTTTAATTATGAGATGTAAATTATAAAGACTGTAATATAAATGGAATTGGACTGAAACTATGCCTAATTATGATTAGAATTGGACTAATTAATTGGCTTAGTTATAACGTAGAATTGTAACTAAAAGATGAAATAAGCTTATTTTCACACTTAAACCTTGGGTTAAGTAATGAGCATGATTATAACGTAGATTATAATAAGAAAAAGAATAGAATGATGTTTATTTTAAGACTTGGGATAAATTAATTAGCGTAGAAAGTAAGGATGGTAATAAAGGCTTATTTAAATAATTTATCTAAGTTAATGAGCAAAGATGAAAGTAGGACCTGTACCAAATTACATTCCCTGTTAGACAAAACGGTGGTCTCACATTAGCTTGAAGCGAGACGAGGGCACGCTTATGCTAAGAATGGTAATAATTGGTCAAATAGAAGTCCAACTTGATCATGGGGGATTTGGATAAGAGGCGCACTAGATATTGTTTGGATGAAGGGCCAGTACCAACAACATTACCCTTATTTCTATGGACACACAGTGATCTCACGTTAGCCTAAAGTGGGATGAGGGGCATGCTTATGCTGGATGTTGAGGTAACAAGAAGACCCGATAGGTGGAGCAAAAGGTAGCATGGGCATGGTGGCAGTTACACGTGCGACTTTCATTCGGATGGTCGGTAATAGCTATCACTAGAGATTTAATTACCTAAAGTGGGATGAGGGGCATGCTTATGCTGGATGTTGAGGTAACAAGAAGACCCGATAGGTGGAGCAAAAGGTAGCATGGGCATGGTGGCAGTTACGCGTGCGACTTCCATTCGGATTCATAAATAAGTCAATCACTGGTAGTCAAATACCCCTTAATATCATGATGGGTCGGAAATTATCGGTTGTTGGTACGGAGAGACCAGGATCGGATTTATATATTCGAAAACCACTCCGAACCAACATGTACGTTCGAGTGGAAGACATTTTGATGATGATTGAAGATGGTGCTCTTTGAAGTGCAAGGGATGCTACTACTACTAATCCTGAGGGTGATTCCAAAATGGATATAGTAGAGTTAGTGCCTTCGGTTTCGTACAGACCCAGAACGAACTTATATGGATGAACGTTGACAGTGCATTGACGCCTGGAGGGCAGTGTTAGTATTCCATGATGGATTGCTATTTAGACAAGTAAAATGCAGCCTCAAGCCTCATCAACCGGGAATGACTAAAACATAGCATGCAGCAGAGCTATGTGGTTAGCTACCATTAGGAGCGGTCACCCCATTCTAGATGTCCCTTTCAGAGTTGGTTTGCACGTAAACACCATGGTAGTATAAGGCCTCGGTGTCAAGGGGGTGAGGTAATCTGGTCTACCATGTTAAAGTGGCAGCCGACTCTGTGTTAGCATCAGTGCATTTTCTAGAGGTGTATCATAGGAAGGTAGTCCCTTGCCTTTCCATTGTTGGGATCCAATCTTCAATACGTGCCTTACGTTTTCGATTGTAGAGCCTAGTATGTTAGAATGTGAGATGCAAGCATTTCAGCTATTTTATCTATTTACTTTAAACCTAGACGCTATGATAATACCTCTGGTGAAACACCCCACACCCCTTAATATACCCAAAAAGGACACATTTAACTATAAAATAACAACAACAAAATCTAGAGATTTAATTACCCAAAGCAATCACTAAGCCTCAAAACCAATCTCATTTATAGATCTCCTTTCCCAAAATTTATCAACATTCTTATACTTATCTCCTTTACATAATTATATTCACAAACCATTTATAAGATTTCTCATTTCTAAATATCTTAAACGGATTTAACTACATTATTTAAATTGGAGAAAAGGATAATACTAAGCACTATTCCTTCGATGTTAAGTGTGGAAATCCATACCACCATTTTTAAAAGGTCAACCTCGAGAAACCCAAACCTCGAATTCCTGTTGTAATTATCATCAATAAATCCTTTTACAAATTTCCCTTACCCATGAAATCCTTTTTGCTTTAACCCAAACTCGTTTACAAAACACTTATCAACCTCCATACTCATTTATGAGACTCTTTATAAATATACATACCGGTTGTATAAAATTCTTTATAAACATTCAAACCTTGTATAAAACTTCTCGTTATAGACATCCAAACCCATTTATAAAATCTTTTTATAAACATTCAAAACTATTTCTAAAAATCCTTTTATGAATACCCCAAAATTATTCATAAACATCTTTATATAATATTCAAAACAATTTTCAAATCATTCTTCAAATATCTTGTTCAAAATAGAATAACCTTAAAGACCATTTTAAAAGAAAATGAAATATTAACTTTCCAAAATCCAAACGAAGGCTTAATGACTGGATCATTAAATTTGAGTTTACTTATCCAACTTATATCAGGGGTATTGCTTAACATCAGATATGTAAGAGATTCACACATAACATACAATCAATCATAGGTAGATGTCCAAGTTACAAATATAGATGCATCCATTATCAGTGAAAAATGTACATATAGAAGCATATTCTATATGCTTAAGTTACCTTGACCCACTTATTGAAATTAACTTCCTTGTGTTATCACGTTACCAATATTCGACCTTTGTGCTAAATACAAATCAACTTACTTCCCATAAAACGTGTCAACGTTTTATAATCACTACTTTAATTCATTTGGCAACTTAATGGTCCAGACGAGAGATCCTTTGATTTGAAATCAATTAACCTTAAAAGAAAACTAATTTAAAACATAACCGATTAAGTTTAAAAATAGCTTTGAAAAGATTAAAGTATATTCAATTAGCTTAAACCCCAATTATATCTTAATTAAATCAAGATTAATTCATAATTAAACTTTAATTAACTTAATGAACTTGGTGAAGTCCTAATTAACTTCTTAATGCATCTTAGTTAAGTTAAAACAATACATTATTAGTCAAAACCCTAATTAATTAAAAGTCAATTAAATAATCGTTTAATTAAATAATAGTTAATTAACTAATTAACCTAATTAAATAATAATTAATCATTAAATTACTTCTTAACTTCATTAATCGCTAATTAAAATTTATTAATCACTTATTAGTCATTAACCTTCTTTAAGTGTCACTTAACCCTTAATCACTTACTTAATTATCAATTTTACTAATTACTTTTAATTAATTTATTAAATAATAAAATATTAATTTAACTAAACTTAATCTCTTTTTATATTACTAATTAAGTTTGAAAAACTTTTGCAAAACCATTTCAAAAGAAAACGTTTTAAATGAAAATCGAAAATTTTGTCGAACTGCGTTGTCCATAGCGACTATCGCTATGAGCGCAGTTCGCTTAAACATACTTTAAGCGAAAACGCTTGCTTATTATTTTTTATTTCATGTTTAGAAACATAACTTTTAAAGTTTTTGAGACTTAGAAACAAAGATAGAAATTTTGAAACAATTTCCAAACTTTAAAATAGGAAAACATAGTTTTTGATTCGAATCAGATCTCACATCCATCGCAATATACAAAGTTGTTAACTTTGTTTCAACTCAACATACTTTGGTTCTTAGATCACAACCACACATCCATACTACCATACTTTTAACATCACAATGAAACACATATATAAACATAAGGTTATATGCTTACTAACTCGACAACATCACATTCAAATCTCAAATTCAACACCAAATGCAAATATCCATCAAATCACCATCGACCAACATAATAATCATTCAATTTTCTCATCATATTATCACCACAATAACACAACATAGTAAAGTCAAAAACTTTTACAAAATAAAGTAGTTTACTCACCTTTATGCTAACTAACTTCGCCCGAACTTCGACTATAACTCGGCAACGCCTTTATGCCCGACTCTAGCTTAATAAGTTGAAACTTTGGAGGGGCGAAGGCCTTAGAATGGGTTCGGCAAGAGGTGATTTGGCTTGGCTAGGGCTTTGTGGGGGTAGTGATGGCCTTGGTTTTTAGAAGAGAGGATGTTGAAATGAAAGTATAAGAAGTATAGAAGGTATGGAAGCATTTTACAACATAAAAAGCTAACTTATTCTAATTTTTTGAACTATGGAAGCCATGGAATTTTTAGAGAAGAAGGTTTAGAATAAATGAAGTTGGAATGTAAATGAAAATGTGTGGGTGAGGGTGTGTATTTATAGATGAAAGAAAGTAGGAAAATTACCATTTTAACCTTAGTTTTAAAATATCCTAACATGCCACTATTTTGACAAGTCACATCACACTTCCTTTCTCTCATATGTCACATCCGCCCTCCTTTCTAGTCACATCCTCTAGATCATGATGGATAATGATGATAACGATAAGATATGATAAGAGATAATGATATAAACTTTTATATTTATATATATATATATATATATATATATAAGTTTTTATTTTTAAAACCATACTTGTCACATCACTTGCTAAACATAATTAACATAAAACGATAAAATATTAGTGAATATTATTTGGTTAAATAACCTTTATATATGTGTATATATAGTGCATAAAGGCGAACAACATTTCCGATAACTTTCCGGTGTCGAAAAGTCGAAATTTTGGAAAACGTTCTTCGATCACATTTTCTATTTTTCTATGAACTATCTATTTTGGTAAACAAATTTTTAAAAACTATTCTACCATCATTATTAAATAATTAAAATACTTTATTTATAAATAAAAATCCATTTATTTAATATTTAAACTTAACTTGAATTTCTGAAGAAATATATAAAACCGATGATATCAACTGCCGATGTCATAAATACATTTTATTTCCAAAAATAAATTATTTTATTTCATAATCTGCTTTGAATACATATATTAGTGTATGAATCCAGAGCTATGCATGATCCTTATTGTTTAAAAGCCATTTTATTGATAAAAGGATTTCCGGCTGTTTTATCGATATTTTACCTAGGACGATATCTACAAAATATCAATATTTTACCTCGGTAATTTGTCCATAAATATTTTTCCCAAACAAAATAACTATTATTATTTACCACTTAAAACATTATTATTTCTTTCTTTTAAACCCACATCTAGATATTTTAAAAATATATAATTTATCCAAGTGGTAAATTTATGGGACGTTACATTCTTCTCCCTTAAAAGAATTTCATCCCTGAAATTATACCACAACCTTATTCCCATAAATAATTAAAACTATTCATCAATTTGTATGATGTACATAGATCATTTCTATGTAAAAATCTAGTTCGATCACTCACTTGAACACAAAACTTTCCTTCCGAACTAGTATCGCTCACTCGACTTCCTAGTGCGGACTTTGACCAGGCTTCTTAATTAGAAACATCTGTTCTCCTTGCACAGCCATAAACTATGATAGACAACCTTTGGTTTCACATAAGAACCATCATCAACGCTTGCCGTCGAAAATCGGTCAATAAATCCCTATTCGGAACGTGTGAAACACCTCGAGTCATGTACTCGAATCTTGGATCGAGAACTATGTGAAAGGAGAAATGATCTACGTACAACCTATGTACTAATCTCATTGGTTCCTACTTCCCAAGATTATAATTACCATTTTTAAAGAATCACCATTTTACTTAAGAACATTACTTAAATTTATTTTTATTCTATAACTCAAATTCATTTTAGTATGATACTCTTCTATATCCAAAAGAGTATACACAATATTAAATCTTAAATAGGTTTTACTTAACCTAGGATGTTCCAACAAATTTATAACTTTATTTATTAACCTGCTCTTAATCAAGACATCTTTTTATTTTGAAACTCTATTCTTTTAAGGGATTCGAGAACACAATATCCGAGTTTTATTTCAAAAACCTTTCAAAATGATACTTTATATTTAACCCTTTTAAAAACATATTATATAGCCAGAGTAACTCTAAAATAATATCAAGGAACCAGGCATTATCAAATAGTATTATATATCTCTTTTACTAAGTAGGGAAATACTCAAGAGAAGTGTTTACCATCTGAACACATCTCTTACCCATTTTTAGTCATTTCCAAGACACTCGAACTAGTTAATCATAAGAATATTTCTTTCTTCAAAAATTCCCTTTTGAAACAATACTATTTATAGATAAATGGTTCTTTAATAAAATCATCCACTAGCTTTAGATTTATTCAGATTCGAACTCTTTTCGATTGTACAATGAAAAAGAGGATAATCTACTAAGTGCACTACCAAATCTACCTAAGCAAACATTTGATTGTCACTTAGAAGATTATTCTGATTATCACTGAAAGTGCTACTAAGGATCGTAATATGGAATATTAACTAAGTTATCTACTAGTGCAGAATATAAATATAAAAGTAAATAGTAAAGTAAATGACACCAGTGATTTTTATACTGGTTCGAACATCCCGTTCTACATCCCGTCCCAGACTCCTTTTGGAATTTAGCTATCAACCCTCACTTAACTCGGAGGAACAAGTATTACATCGCCTGAGCAACCGAACATGACTTCTACTGCCTAGACAACTGAATAGGACTTCTACCGCCTGAGCAACCGAACAGGACTTCAACAATATAGAGAATTTTTTTGATTGATTTTGCTCTTTTAATTAGCATGGATAAGTCTTTAGAGTACACCCATCCTATAATCTTCTCCTTTGTGGTATATAGTGTAGTTCGTGAAGATTGGAAGTTAATTTAATCACAAATGAATTTGTGCTTGAATATGCAAGTGATTAGAACGAGAATTTGAGCGCAAATGGCAGAATTATTAGATAATAAGTATATGAGAATAGGATCAGAAATTAGGTGATTAAAACAAATGAATTGAATGCTATTTATAGTGTTTAAGTGTTGCAACTCATCGTGAAAAGTTATGATCAAAAGATACGGAAACAACTCGTGAATCAAGGGTTGTTTTTGTTCGATGAAAGGAAGTGACAGTTCAGAAAATAACCGTTATGCATTTTCAGTCCACTGAACAAACGATTCCAGTCTACTGAAATTTAAAAAATTTCAAATTAAAAGTGATATATCAAAAAGACTTATAATTCAGTCGACTGAATAGGGCAGTTGAGTCGACTGAACATTCAAATGCACTGTGCACGTGCACAGATATTCAGTCAACTGAACTACATGTTTCAGTCGGCTGAATACCTTGTTTTCTGCCATTGTGAGGTTCTTGAGAACTTTTTATGTATGAACTTTGTGTAGTCAATACTTGGTCTATGTAGTATGATTTGAAAGCAATTTTAAGTGCTTGTGTGTGTGCATATACCACCCTGGAGAGATTTTAACAAAAATCAATTTCTAAACTAGACTATAGACAAACCATAAATAATATTGAAGCTTCTATCTGAATTCTTGGTTTGAAATATATTGTTGAGTAGAATAACATCTTCTCCTGCAAATATGGTTAGTTCACATAATATTTACTTATATAGCTGTCACGATTAAAACATCAAAATACAAGGTTATTACATTCTCCCCCTTTTCGATGATGACAACTATGTAAGTGTTTTAAAAAATTTATAACAATGATTTACTCCCCCTGAATAATTTACTCCCCATATTAAACAATTTCCCCCCCTTTGTCATCGACAAAAAGGAATAAATAGACGGCATGAGAAATATATACATAAGCATAAAAACACACATATGTCATAAGGGAATTTAAGTGAGCATCATAGATAATTACGAACAGAGCAATGTCACAGAAACATAAAAAACAACATAAAATAGAAAATAATGTCTTAATAAGATAAAATGAGCATAAGCGAACATAAAATATAAACCTCCTCACTATCTGATCCTTCCTCTTCTTCTTCCTCGTCGGACGTAGACCATGTAAAGGAAGCGGGATTCTTGACAGTACCTGTAGAAGTAGAGCCGGTACATGATATTTTGTCCCAAATCTTGTTCAAGAAGCCTTTGATGGAATCAAGCTTCTTATTAGTTTTGACAACATTCTTCTCGACGGTGGACAATCGTCTTCCGATTTTGCTTTGGTTGTGGGAGAGTGTGGCAAGTGCTTTATTCGGAGTAAAATCACCGTGGAGCTCATGGATCTCGTTGTCTTCTTCTTCTTCTACTTGACGGAGAGGTTGTGTTGAGGAAGAGGCAATGTTCGTATCCCAGGGTTATGGAATCCCTTGACCTCTATTGGCCGCCAATTGTTGAATGCTTATGGTTTCTTGAGCTTGCGAGTGTTTGGGAAGATTCATAAGACTTAGAGTCTTGGAATTGATTTCACCAATAGTAATGATATCGGCATCGGGTAAGGAGAGTCCAAATTTTTTGAAGGATACGCATTATATAAGCTCCGTAGTGAATGGTCCTATAATTCCGCTTATGGTTGATGGTGAAGAACTCGACCAAGATAACTTTAGCCTAATTTACCCTTTGAGAAGAGTAAATAGCATAGAGAGCTTGAAAATATCTCTTGTAAACCTTCTCTAACTACCGATACGAGGTTGAAGAGACCGAATAAGAGCGCGATGAAAAATACGTGCCTTTAGTCATAATGCTATGGATTTCAGAATTGTCAAGTCATCAGATAGAAATCGATGGGAGACCTCATTTGGTTATACATATCGACTTCTACATCGTTGATATCTACTCCGTCGGATGGACGGGTAAGGATTTGGCCAAGTCTTTGAAGTGGAAGATAGATTTTGACGCCACAAACTAATGTCCATATGCAATCGTCTTTATTCCTTGGATCTTGGTGATCCAAGTTCATATTTGCAAAGAACAATTTAATGAGGAGAGGATAAATTTTAACATTGTTTGAGTCATACCCAATTAAGGAATTGATGCCACTAGACTCAGCATTTCTCGAATGGCATATCCGTTGAAATCAGGGAACTTGAAAAAGGAGCCTTCAAAGATTCGGGATCTTTTCATAGAACTGAATCTTGTAGCAGTGGTTTCATTGTGGAGCCAAGAGCGAATTTGGCTCTCTAAAGGTCCAGCAGTGGATATGCGAGCTCTTTTGCTTTGGGAGCCATTGATTTAATTGGAGTTGGAGTAAAATTTTGATTTTTGAAAATGGGGGCTAGAGTTTCTTGCAGAAAAGGGGTTGTTTAGGTAAGGATTAAATGAAAATAAAGAGAGAGTTATATAGAAGGTTGGTGAAAAGGTGTTTAGGGAAGTCTGTAAGCATTTAAAAAAACGAATTCACACGATCTAGTCGACTGAATGAGGGGTACTAGTCGATTGGTGTAGCGAACCGGGATTTTCAACCCTCAAAAATCGACATCGATACGACCACTATATAGCATGCCGAATATTTAAGTGCCGGAAATACCGATTGCTAGGGTAAAGAAGAAAAAGATAGGAGAAACAGAAACAATAACACAGAATCTCACAATCGCAGCGGAACAAAATATAATATATGATAACAGATCTTTATACAAAGAAACTGTAACTATTAATATACATACAATCATCAAAGTACAACAATCAACAAATCAATCTAGACAGTTATAATAACTTGTCCTCAAAAATGCTGAATATACAGCCTACACATACAGCGAAAATAACCAAGTACGTGAAATACATCTGAATCCTCCAGCTCGCCTCCTGAACTCCATAGCACCCTAACTTGAATCTGTAATACTCGGTCTGACCCGAGCATTATAATAAAATAACACCCGAGTCAGTCTAAAAAACCAGCGTGAACAAAACACACTCAATTTGAATTATTACTATTATCAAAAATCCTTGAAAACAAAGGTATCTCGTAAGACCACGCCACACATAAATACGACGGGTTTTTACCTTACGATAACCAAAACCTTTTATATCAAAATCATTTGATATTATAATAGTGTCTATAGAAAATAAATTAGAAAATAGCTGAAATGCTTGCATCTCATGTTTCAGCATAGTTGGGCACAATCAAAACCGTACATGCTCGTAGTGGATATTGGATTTAATACAAGACTGGGTTACTGGGGTACCGCCCACCACAGTACATCTCTAGAAAAATGTACTGAGATCGTACCTAACGATCCCTGCCAACACAGGACCGGCCAACCCCTGACCTGGATAGTACCGAATATGTTATCACCCCGGGTGTTCCCACCCTGATCGAGCGCTCTCTTTTCCATGCACAACCATATCCATAATTATAATATAATATATCTGCGGGTATATAGAAAAGTGATAACATACCTAACTTGGGTGCGACCCACTTAGCCCTGCTGCATCTCCCCTGTTTTAGTCATTCCCGATTGATGAGGCTTGAGGCTACATATTACCTTTATAATAACATTCATACTTTGAATGCTAAAACTGCTTCCAGAGCACGAGACAAATGATAGCATTCATCCATATAAGTTGTTCTGGGTCTGAACAAACCGAATCTCTTTCAAGATCACCATCTCCATTATTTTCGAGATATCATAATTCGTAACGCACAAATCGGATCGAAGTGGTTTTCGGATAATTAAATCTGATCCCGGTCTTTTTGAAACGATCGACGAATTTGGCCAGATTGATAGTCTGTTATTTAACTATCAAATTACACACATAAGCAGTCACTAGGCCCATATTATAAATCTTCCAAAACATTTATTTCAAAATATCTTTACAAAGATATATATTCAAATCTCTTTCAGTATTTCAATATTTGAAAATAATTCCGAATATGTATATCCATAACAGGATATTTCCAACCATATCAACATTTAGAAATATTTCCTAACCCAACTTATAATTCATTACTTAGAAAAATATTTCTATATAAATCATTTCGTCACTAAATACCTCCAAAACCTTTAATTCCAATAATTAACAAAATATTACAAGTTTATTTTCCAAAACCATTTCTGATATTCATACTTAGGAATATTCCATAGCTTATCTCGATTTTATGAGTATAATTATAAACAAAGAGGATTTTCTCTTTTACCTACTTAATAAACAGTTACACATTCATTTGCAAATTCTCAACCCATTATAGCTTATTTTATAAACCCCCGGAATCCATTTCAAATTCCTTTTACATTTTCAAAGAGGTTATACTTATTTTTGATCAACTAACAATTTATAACTCCTTTTGAATTCAGATTCATTTTTCCAAAGTTCTCGTATCTAAACAAATTTGAAAATTTCCTTTTCTCAAATCGCTTAGGTTCTCGAATTTCATCATAAGATTTTCTCTTATAAAATCACATCCATTCAATAAAACCGTATTCACAAGTCTCGAGAGTATTTATAAGTAACTTATAATAAAAATTTCAAACACATTTAAGAAATTATTTAAAATATCACCACCCCTTACTAAATAAAAATGTTAGCAAATTTCCAATTCATCCATAAATAATAATAATAGATTTTCAAAGCTTATTATGGGAATTAGAATTTATTTCAACCAATATTAAATATTTAAGTAACTAACTTTCTGAAATATTTAAATCCAATTAATAGTTTAATAAATAAAATCCTTTTCTAAAACAACTTCACCTCTTGAATAAAAATATATTTTTAAAATCCAATATAACCATTTTTTTATACTTATAAATCTCCCTAGATTTATCACAATCTGATTTACATTTCCAAATTTCATAACTATTTCCCAATTTCAAAAATAGAATCCACTATTCCTTCTAAACCGATTTCCATATCTCATTATAAATTCTCACCATGAATTTATATTTGAAATTTATCGAATGATAATCGTTCCACTTTATTTATAAACATCGTCTATAAATTCATAAGCTCATTTCCAGTTTTTCTCTGTTAATAACAGGTTTACATTAATAATTCCATTTATAAACATAGTCCTTTATAAATTTTCCTTATTTTCTCAATCTATTGAAATATCGATTTTTAAAACCTTTTTACTTTTAAACAAACATCACTTAAGATTTATTATTTAAAATCCTTTATATCTATATTATTCCAAAATTTCTATTTAAAATATCACGAAATAGTTAAGTACAAATTTAAAGTCAAACCATTTATTTTATCCAAATCAATTTCTTTTCAATTAATCCAAAATTCAATATAAATATTTCACTTCTAAATCGCTTTTCAATTTTCTTTCAAATCCAACATATATTTATAGTTTTAAAATACTAAAGATAAGGCCAGTGCTACCTTAACATCCAATAAATCAAATCATATCATAATCTATCACAGACTATTCAAACACATCATATATCAATATAAATGAAATTAAAAATCAATAAATTTGAGGAATCCAGTTGGATCCCTCCAATTTGTTTCCCTGCAACCACAGATGTTATATAACATAAAATACCAATCTCGCTTCGAGGTAAGATATTGCGGTAATACAGAGTTATCAGCTATTATGCGGGGCACGTAGTGTCTCATCTGCTCCAATCGGTGGGAAATATATCCAACTACTAATATATATTACTATATATAACATCCAACTGATAATAATAATTTATCAATTCAATCAATCATCCAATAATTTATTTTTAACTATTTAAAATAAACCAATTATCCAAGATGAGTGAGATTTACTCACTTTTATTCCAATTAGCGCTTAAGCGTTCTGTTTGAATTAAAATCAAACGGGCGTTCAATTTTAGCTTGAAATTATACAAGCTCCAATCTCCTTCAATCCAACTCCAAAACGAAGATAATGTTCATACGCCGATCTAGTATGAAATAGTTATGAGTTAATAAACAATCGACTAATTAATTGAACAACTAAAATCACTCAATTAAGTTAATTATTTAATTACCCTACACAAACCCAAGGCCCCACAACCCGCTCAAACCCAAAAGCAATAGTTCCCTTCTTCTCCCCCCAAAATTACTTCGTGCCTGTACACGAACATAAACACGTGACTTCCCCCGTACACGCACGCCGTAACTCGGCCTCCTCCCAACGAATCCGACCTCTGACAACGCCGACTTCTTCTATTTCGCGACCTCCACGCGTTGGGAACCCCAACGATAAGCTCGGTCGAGCTTGCGATATCGCAACTTGGAGGGTTTGAAACTGCCACTGTCGCCTTCTCCAAGAAGCCACCGAATACCCTCAAAAGTTCACCGTCGACACCCCTAATCATGAGAAACCTAGTGCCACCTTCGGTTCGTCCCAACTCCACCCGCTCGCCAAAAAATCTCAAACTCTAGTTGCTATTTGTTTGCAGTGTCCACTGTCGAGCTTCGACAATCAAAACTGCACCCATCAAAACATATATCAGGTCGAAGCTCTTGACAAACTAGGATTTTTAAAACTTATTTCACATTTTTTTATTGAGCAAAAATCAAAATATAATTTTTTAAAGTTTTTGAAATCCTTTTTTCCTTCCTCTGTGTTGTTGTGTTTGAATATAAGAGGAAACGTGTTTTGAAAGAGATAGGTAGGCACGACATAGGGTGGTTAATGTGATTAAAAGTGCGGCTGAAAAGAAAGAATTCAGTGTATAGTTTAAATCGATGGAAATATATTATATTAAAATTCAAAATATGTAGATATATAATTCTGAACCCTGATCGAGGCGTGTCGCCCGACGTTCCTAATGTTATAACCCTATTCCAAACGCACTGGAACAGGTTTCGAGACCTAATTCGATTGTATGGAGAAGATAGCTTTTTGAACCCAATTATAATATTGAATTTTCAATATTATTTCCAATGCATTTCTATTCCAAACGACCAAATGATAATTCAGAACGCTACGAAATTTGAAATCCGATAATAATTCACTATTACGGATCTAATGGAACTGGTTTCATCGAAATCCGAGACTATGCTCCGGAAGGCTATTTTTATCTGTTTATTTAAACGAGTTTTTTTTAAAGATTAGCTAAATCAACTTTAAATCCAATTTAAAAGTTTTATTATTTTCATCCTTATTAATAGAATTTAATAAGCCTTCGAAATTACTTTTATCAAGCTTAAAACTCAATATCCCTTATTTAACCAATTTCAATTATTAATTTTTAACAATTAAATTACCCAATAAACCGTTATATTTGAAATTAAAGTTATTTAACCTATAAAATTAACTTTTAAATATTTAAAATCAATTAAATATCCCAATTCCAAATAACCAAAATTCTGGGTCGTTATAACTGGTGTGCAAGCATTTCTAACTCGCATCTTTTCAGTTCAAAATTAGGCAATTCAGTCGACTGTTTGCATAGGCTCAGTCGACTGAGTGCTGAAGTAAAATCAGCTATATTTGAAGATTCAATCGACTGGATTCTCAGGCCAGTCTACTAAGTTGCAGGAGAAGGTTAGCCACATGTTTATAGTTGAAAAGTAGGGGTCTTCAGCCGACTATTTTGTTTGATTTAGTCTACTGAATGTGGGATGAAAATTTATTCTAATTGAATGTTCAGTTGACTGGGGTGCTTAATTCAGTCGGCTGAAACTGTTGTTATTTCAGAACTTAACTTTACTTAAAGTTTTCCTTTAATATAATTAATCAATATAAATATACTTATTAGTTTTCTAATTTTAATCTATTGTAAAAACAAAAATATATTCTTATTTAATAGAAAAACATACAAGGTATACAAAATTAAATATAATACAACAAATCAGAAGGATTAATTTTCGGAAGATTTCAAAGCATCTGAATGCAGTTCAACCTTTGTAATTTCTTGTAATGGATGGATAGGTGACCATACATTACAACGTTCACAAGAGTTTGGCGACACCTGAGGACGTTGAGGGCTTTATTCCCAAGAGTTTGGTGACACTTGAGGACGTTGAAGAGATGGTTGATGCACACATTACTTTAAGGATGATCCGCAAACCTTCAAAGCGAATTGTTCTAGAAAGCTCAAGCGTTTAGCATTCACTTTTTGCTCGTACTACATCTCAGGTTGAAGTTCTAAAGTTTCTCTTTGATAATGGTGTATATCATCAATCTTTTCTTTAGTGGACGAAGAGATAAAACCTAAGTTATGTTTAGCTCTTTTCCCCTATGGCGTATACCCAGTGTGATGTTTTGGTGAAGGTGTAATCTTGACTGGGATATACACTGGAGTTGAGTTTTTTGAATTATTTGATGATTCAGAGGTTGGAGTGCTGAAAACTATAGAAGATTGGTTGGATCCTTCTTGAGATGCAATCGTGGAGATTGTATATGAGTCGAAAATGGTTGTGCAAAAAGGCTTAAAATTAAGTGAAGATTGAAAAGGTGAGTTTGACAGAAGAGAAATGAAGCCTATTTATACTGTTTGTATACTTATTTCAGGTTTATACAAGTTGAGGTGCAGAACGTTTGAATATTCTTAACCAAGAAAAATGAGAGGTAGGAAAACTGAGGATTGATGGCCAGACAGATAATTAGAGGTGAAGTATGTTGGTAAAACAAGAAACATCATAGCACATTGGAATATCATACAACTTCCTTACTAATGACCTGCAATCGAGTGCCAACAGCTCCATTTTTAAAAAAAAATTTGTAAAAAATTTATAAACAAAATTCTATTAAATTATAATTCATGTACTGATATAATTCATAATTCTCGTCGTAATTTAGTCAAAATATTTTCATTTAATGGTTCAGTAAATATATCTGCTATTTGATTTTCTGAAGGTGCAAAATCTAATGATATATTTCCTTTTTCTATATTATCGTTAAGAAATGATGTCTAATATCAATGTGTTTACTACTAGAATGATTAATTGGATTTTTTTGATAAATTTACTGCACCTGTATTATCACAATAAAATTTTGATTTAGAAGGGTTTATTCCAAAATCTTGTAGTGTTTGCTGCATGAAGATTACTTCAGCACATGCCAAAGCAGCAGAGATATATTCTGCTTCACACATCGAAAGTGAAACACAATTTTGATTCATACTAACCCAAGGTACTAAAGATCGTCCAATAAAATGACAAGTACCACTAGTACTCTTCCGATCCATTCGACATCCTCCAAAATCAGCATCACTATATGATACTAATTCAAAAGGACATTCTAAAGAGACTATAGTCTTTAGTTTGGCTTAAGTATCGCAAAATTCACTTCACTGCCCGCAAATGTGATTCTTTGGGATTTTCTTGAAATCGTGCACACAAGCATACCCTCATCATTATATCTGGTCGACTAGCAGTTAAATAGAGTAATGAACCAATCATACTACAATATATTTTTTAGTCAACACTTCTGCCAGTTTCATCTTTATCAAGATGTACTGTAGTACTCATAGGAGTTGGTTTAGCAGAAGTTTTTTCCATACCAAATCGTTTTATGAGATTATTATAATATTTTTCTTGCTTAATAAAAATTCCATTATTTGATTGTTTAATTTGTAAACCAAGAAAATATGAAAGTTCTCCCATGTGAGACATTTAAAATTCTCTTATCATATTTGAAAATTCTTGACATAATTTTTCATTTGTTGAACCAAAAATAATTCTATTCCTTCTTCTTGATTATAACCTTGTGCACTAGCCTAGCTTTGTTTCGAATAATATTTCCTGCCCATCGGCTTTATTTTTGTAAACCCATTTTGTACCGATAACCGCTTGATTACTTGGTCTAGGAACTAAGTCCCAAACGTCAATACGTTCAAATTGATTTAATTTTTCTTGCATAGCTATAATCCAACAATCACCAGTTGAGGCTTCTTTAGCATTTTTGGGTTCAACATTTGAAAGAAAAGCTACATGACCCATTTGATTTAGTTGATTACGTGTTCTTACGTTAATATTTACTTCTCCAATGATATTTTCAACTGGATGATTTCTTAGAAGTCTTGGTGGAGTTCTTATTTCATTATTATTTGGTAAATTGTTGTCTACGTTATTTTCAGTATTTTCAAAATCATCTTCTGAGTTATTTGATTTAGAGATAATTTCTTTATTTTCAATTTTATGATTAAATTTGAAATTTTCATCGAATGACACATGAAGTGTTTCTTTGATTATTTTAGTTCTTTTATTATAAATTCTGTAAGCTTGCTTCATTCCGAATATCCAATGAATATTCCTTCATCGGATTTTAGATCGATTTTACTGTAGCGAACCGGTGATTTTCGACTCTCGAAAATCGACATCAATACGTTCACTGTATAGCATGTCGAATATTCAAGTGTCGGAAATACCGATTACTAGGGGTGAAGAAGAAGAAGAGGTAGAAGAAGAAATAGAAACAACAATACATAATGTCACAATCGCAATGGTACAATATATAATATATAATAACTGATCTTTATACAAAAAGAAACTATAGCAATTAATATGCATACAATCATCAGAGTACAACAATCAACAAATCAATCTGGAAAGTTATAATAACTTGACCTCACAAATACTGAATATACAGCATGACTCACACAGCAGAAATAACCAAGTATGTATAATACGCCTGAGAATCCTCCAGCTCATCTCCTGATCTCCATAGCACCCTAACCTGAATTTGTAATACTTGGTCTGACCCGAGCATTATAATAAAATAACACCCGAGTCAGTCTGGAAAACCAGCATGAGAAAACACACTCAATTTGAATTATTACCGTTATCAAAATCCTTTGAAAACAAAGGTATCTTGTAAGACCATGCCACACATAAATACGATGGGATTTTACCTTACGATAACCAAAACATTTTATATCAAAATCATCTGATATTATAATACTGCCTACAGAAAATAAACTATAAAATAGCTGAAATGCTTGCATCTCACATTTCAACACAGTTGGGCATAATCAAAACCATACAGGCTCGTGGTGGATATTGGATTCCATACAATGACTGGGCTACTGGGGTACCACCCACCACAGTACAACTCTAGAAAATTGTATCGAGATCGTACCTAACGATCCCTGCAAACACAGGACCGACCTAACCCTTGTTGGATAGTACCGAATATGTTATCACCCGGGTGTTCCCACCCCATCGAGCGCTCACTTTTCCATGCATAACTAAATCCATAATTATAATATATCCGAGGGTATCTAGAAAAGTAATAACAAACCCTACTTGGGTGCGACCCACTTAACCCTGTTGTATCTCCCACGTTTTAGCCATTCCCGGTTGATGAGGCTTGAGGCTACGTTTGACCTTAAGAATAGCATTCATACATGGAATGCTAACACTGCCTTCCAGGCAACGATGCAATGATAGCATTCACCCATACAAGTTGTTCTGGGTCTGAACAAACTGAATCTCCAAGATCACCGTCTTCATTGACTTCACGATATCACAATTCGTAACGCAAAAATCGAATCGAAGTGGTTTTCGAATCATTAAATCCGGTCTCGGTCTCTTCGAAACGGTTAACGAAATTGGCTAGATTTGATAGTCGATTATTTAACTACCAAATTACACACATAAGCAGTCACTAGGCTCAATTTGTTATTCTCGATATATTAAATCTTTTCAAACTTTTGTTGCAAAATATCTTCTCGAAGATATATTTTCAATCTCTTTTAATATTCCATTATCTAATTTTTTTAATCCATAACAGGAATTTCAACATATACCAACACTTAGAAACATTTTCATATAACCCTCCCATAGTCAAAACATTTCCAAATCATTTTATTCCAATATTAAGAAAAAAATGTTTATAAATATATATTTTCCAAAATCACCTATTTCTCAACACTTAGGAAATATTCATAACTTATCAATCTTTATAGGTATATTTACAAACGAGGAAATCTCCCCTTATTCCAACTTCATAAAACCATTTACAACCCTTTTTGTAAAGTCACAACTCATTATAACTCATTTCATAAATCTCCGGAATTTTCCGTAATCCCTTCAACAATTTTCAAAATCGATTTTTCTTATTTAAAATCTCATTCACCAATTTATAACTTCTTTTATGAATTCAGATTCATTTTTCGAAGTTCACATATCTAACCATTTTGAAAATTTCTTAAGTTTCCAAAATTCTGTTATAAGATTTCACTTATAAAATTACATATGTTCAATAAAATCCGGTCACAATCTCGAGAGAATTTATAAATAAAAATCCAATCACTTACTTCTAAATTCTATATATATAAAATAGCTGAAATGCTTGCATCTCACATTTCAACATAGTTAGGCACAATCAAAACCGTACATGCTCGTAGTGGATATTGGATTCCATACAATGACTTGGCTACTGGGGTACCGCCCACCACAACACACCTATAGAAAAATGTATCGAGATCATACCTAACGATCCCTGCCAACACAGGACCGGCCAACCCCTTGCTGGATAGTATCGAATATGTTATCGCCCCGGGTGTCCAACCCTATCGAGCGCTCTCTTTTCCATGCTCAACCATATCCATAACTATAATATATCTGAAGGTATCTAGAAAAGTGATAACATACCCGACTTGGGTGCGACCCACTTAGCCCTGGTGCATCTCCTCTGTTTTAGTCATTCCCGGTTGATGAGGCTTGAGGCTACGTTTTACCTTAAGAATAGCATTCATACTTGGAATGCTAACATTGCCTTCCAAGCAACGATGCAATGATAGCATACATCCATACAAGTTGTTCTGCGTCTGAACAAACCGAATCTCCAAGATCACCGTCTTTATTGACTTCATGATATCACAATTCGTAACGCACAAATCAGATCGAAGTGGTTTTCGGATCATTAAATCCGATCCCGGTCACTTCGAAACGATTAACGAAATTGGCCAGATTTGATAGTCGATTATTTAACTATCAAATTACACACATAAGCAGTCACTAGGCCCAATTTGTTATTCTCGATATATTAAATCTTTTCAAACTTTTGTTGCAAAAATCTTCTCGGAGATATATTTTCAATCTCTTTTAATATTCCAATATCTGAAAAAAAAATTATCCATAACAGGAATTTCAACATATACCAACACTTAGAAATATTTTCATATAACCCTCCCATAGTCAAAACATTTCCAAATCATTTTATTCCAATATTTAGAACAAAATGTTTATAAATATATATTTTCCAAAATCACTTATTTCTCAACACTTAGGAAATATTCATAACTTATCGATTTTTATAGGTATATTTACAAACGAGGAAATCTCCCCTTATTCCAACTTCATAAAACCATTTACAACCCTTTTTGTAAAGTTACAACTCATTATAACTCATTTCATGAATCTCCGGGATTTTCCGTAATCCCTTCGACAATTTTCAAAATCGATTTTTCTTATTTAAAATCTCATTCACCAATTTATAACTTCTTTTATGAATTCAGATTCATTTTTCGAAGTTCACATATCTAACCATTTCGAAAATTCCTTAAGTTTCCAAAATTCCGTTATAAGATTTCTCTTATAAAATCACATCTGTTCAATAAAATCCGGTCACAATCTCGAGAGAATTTATAAATAAAAATCCAATCACTTACTTCTAAATTATATATATATAATAATAATAGGTATTTTTAAAGGATAATAATATATTTCAAAACACGATTAAGTAATCATATCACTTTAAAATAAACCACAATAACTAATTTCCAAATTCATTTTGAAAAAATGCTAATCGATTTACAAAGTTTGTTAAAAGAAAACTTAGGATTCATTTCAACAAATTTAAATATTTTAAGTAACTAACTTCTGAAATATTTTAATCCAAATAATAGTTTTTAACTACATGGTTTAATAAATAAAAATTTTACTTAACTTCTCGAAAACAATTTATTTTTAAAATTTAACATAACCATTTTTATATTTATAAACCTTTCTCGATTTATCACAAGTTCATTTTCATTTCCAATTTTCACACTATTTCCAAGTTCCAAAACAAGATTCACTATTCCTTTCTAATCCGATTTCCCATATCTCATTCTAAATTCACCCGGTGAATTTACATTCCTAATTTATCAAATGATAATCATTACACTTTATTTATAAACATCGTTTATAAATTTTATAAACTCATTTCCAGTCTATAACATATTTATATTAACAACTCTATTTATAAATCAATTTCTACTTAAAATCCCATTTACAAATCTATTTCCCAATAAATTCCAATTGTTTCTCAAATTCGTTTAAAATTCCGATTTCAACTTATTTGCCATATTTTTGAGAAATACTACTTAAAATTCTTTATCAATTATTTTAAAATCTCTATTTCCAACTTTTCTGGAAATAGTTAAGTAAAAATTCAAAATCCAATCATTAATTCTATTCAAATCCATTTCCTCTTAAAAATCCCAAAAATTCAATATACAAATTCCACTTCCAAAATCGCTTTTGAATTTCCTTTTAAAATTCAAAAATATTATTTATGGAATTTATAATACCAAAATTAAGGCTAGTGCTACTATAGCATCCAATCAATCAAATCACACAACAATCCATAATAGATTATTCAATTACATCATATATCACTATATACGAAAAACAATCAATATAATTTTTAGGAATCCAGTTGGATCCCTCCAACCTGTTTCCTTGCATCCACAGATGTTATATAACATAAAATACCAATCCCGCTTCGAGGCGGGATATCGGGGTAATATAGGGTCATCCGTTATTATGCGGAGGCGCATAGTGTCTCATCCGCTCCAATCGGTGGGAATATTCAATCCAAATACTAATACACACACACACTAATATATGTAATATAACATCCAACTAATAATAATAATAATTTATCAATCCATCCAATCAACCAATAAATTATTTTAACTATTTAAAATAAAACCAGTTATCCAAAGTGAGTGAGATTTACTCACCTTGATTCCAGTTAGCGCTTAAACGTTTCGGTTTGGTCTATAGCCGAACAAAATTCGACTATAGCTTAAAATTCCACTAGTTCCAAATCCATCCAAACCATCTCTACCGCGTAGTGTTCGATAATACGAACCTAACGTAATTTGTTTCTTCTGATTTTGACCTCATATGACAAAGTTATGATATTTATAAGATTTTATAATTTAAATAATATAATTAAAAATCTTAATTATTGTCATTAAGATAATCAACCTTGCTAATTATCTTCCTCTCGCGTTCGTATATACCCAGATCGAGCCCACTCGCGCAGGCTCCCTGTAACGACCCTGAATTTTGAACAAATTAAATTGAGAATATTTAATTACTTTTAAATATTTGAACGATGATTTAATTTGAATTCCCAATATAACTTTGAATTTGGCGATTAAATTATAAAATTTAATCTATTATAAGTTGAACGAAAATTTGAATCTTCAGTTTTAAGCTAAAGAAAAATATTTCAGAAGTTTTTAAAATTCATATTGATAATACCGAAGATAATCGAACTTTCAGAATTGAATTTTAAATTGTTTTGCTCAGTTTTGAATTTAATTGTTTGAACCGATATTTAAAAATAGACATTTTTCAAACAGTCTCGGAATTCGACGAAATCAGTTCCATTGGGTCTGTAATATTGAATTATTATCGGATTTCAAATTTCGTATTTAACGGAGTTGCCGTGTGACCGTACGATATGCAAATGCGTTGAAATTTAAATCGAATTTAAATTTTAAAATTTAAATTGGAAATTTGTCAACATACACACGTTCTCTCCTTCATCCACGCCTAAAAACACGCTCCTTTGTTTCAGCCGAGCATCACGAACGAGAAATCACGCAACCCATACTCATTCATTTTTAAAATTCCCCTCTTCCCCTTCATAAATCAATTCGAACGAAATAAAAAAAAATGGCGGTCCACTTAATCGTCGTTCCCCTCTTTCCATTCAAGAACGAATTATCCCTTAAATCAAATCTTCGAACTCGAGAATATAAGAGGGGCATTACGTTGATTTTGAAATCGAGATGAGTCACGATGTCTAGCTATGAGAGGGTCACGCGATTCGAAATCGCGTTCGAGCCTCAGGTGTCTTCGCTGTTGTCGCGAATGGAGGAAGTCGAGTTCGCCGGTGGCGGCGATGAGGTGAAGGACGACTCGAAGTTGGAATTGGAGGGTCGGTGTTGTTCTCTGGGATTGTGGCCGTACTCGATCGCGAGCTAGGGTTCGAAAGCTCGATCGCGAAGAATTCTGGGAGCTCGAGAAGGAGGCTGCGATGGATGAAGTCAGGGGTCGACGGTGGAGATGGCGACTCGATTTATCGAGTTTGGGTTGTCACGCTATGGTGGCGGCGACACTCAGATCTGGTAGCGAATTGGATTCGTTGGTGGTTGCGCTCGTGCACGCGAGGAGGAGGCATGCGTTCGCGTGGTCTCAGGGAGGTGGTAGCCTAAGTTTGATTTTTGCAGAGGTATATCCAGTTTTATTTCAATTTAAAATTTGATAATATATGTATATACGGTTTACAGGAAGTATATAGATACAGATAGGATTTTGAAAAATATATATATATACATGGTTGGAAATATAGGAATTTTGAATTTATGGAAGTTCATATGAAAATTTGATTTTTGGAATCTATGAATTGATTTAAAAATACAAATTATTAGTTAGTTAAATTAAATTAAAAGCGAATTTAATTATTCGTTGGTTCGAATATTAACCCATTATCAAATGTTATACAAGGTTAAAAAATCGAGAAAACAAAAGAAGGATTGGAAATGAATTGCAAATTAAAAGCAAAGGTGAGATTTTTCTCACTCAAATTATATTTGGTATTACAGTTATTGATTTGATTGATTTGATTGCTATTTGGATGTGATATTAGATATAGTAGGATATATCTATATATATATATAGCATATATACATATTGGCATATGTATATATTGGATTGATTGATTTCCCGCCTCGTATAGCGGATGAGACCCTATTGCGCCGTTAGTAAGCAGATGGTTTTTATAAAAACCCATATACCGCGATATTCCTCCTCGAAGTGGAATTGGTATTGTGCTAACATCTGTGGATGCAGGGAAACAGGTTGGAGGGATCCAACTGGATTCCTCACCAGTATTTAATTATTTGCAGATATTTGTTGTATATGCTGTTATCATATTGATATATGATATTGAATGTTGTGATGGACTAATTGGTGCGTTGCATCATCGGATCCAATTTTGAAAGTTTAAAAATAACGATTTTAACTTAAAAAGAGATTTTAAAGTGATTTTTGAAAGTAGACGTTTTATTGAATTTTTGAAATTGATTTATTTTAAACAAATAAACGTTTAAAACTTTAAAGTTATAAAAGTTAAGATTTGTGAATTATAACCAAAAGGTAATTTCTTTTGAAATAAATAGTTAAGAAATTTATAAAATGGTTTTAATTGGAATTTTTGAATTATTAAAAACGATATATGTAAAAGATGTACAAGATTGATATTTATAACTCTAAAATGTTGGTATTATAAAACGAGTTTTTATAAGCGTAAAAATGAATTTTTAAGAATTTATAAATAAATGAAGTTTATAAATTGTGAACTTATAAATGGAAATGATTTTGTAAAATAAAGGAATTATAAGTATTTAACTTATAATATGGATTGTTGGTATAAGATTTGAGTTATGAATCGAATTGTTAATAAAGGAGATTTATTAAATTGAAGTTGTTATAAAATAGAAATAGAATTAATAAACGTTGTTTTATAAATTCGAAATCAATTGGATTTGATAAATTAAATATAGAAGTTTGTTAAAGGAGATATATTCGTGATTTTTGGATAGCGAATTATCATTGAAATAAAATGTGTAGAAAATATTGAAATTTGGTTAAGTGAATTATATTCACGATTTTGGACAGTGAATATATTATTAGATAAAATGGATTTATTTTTTTTAGAAGTGATATTAAAAAAAATGAAGTTAAACATTTTAAAGATGTTTTAAAATGTATTTTTAATCGAAATCATAGATTTCAACAATTCATTGTTGAAATAGACGTTTTTCGAGAAATAAGGAAATGGTGGACTATAACACTGTTGTTATAGTAAATGATTTCCGAAAGGAAATATTTTTTTTTTAGTATTGGGATTCATATATCTATCTTAATTCCGAATCCCTATACTAGTGATTTTGAGTCGTCGTAACGATGTTTTACGTAACATTCGTTTTGACTCAATTAGATGTTGTTATAGTAAATGTTTTCCTTAAAGAATGAACTATATACTTAAACTTTGATTTAAGTATATCAAATATTTTCAAATGTTGAAAATAAAAGATTTGTGAAATACTTATTATTAAATAAGTAAGGAAATACTTTTCCAATATGAAATGAACGTTTTGAGGTTTATCTCTGTAAAGATAAATTGAAAGTGAATATTGAAATCGATTTGAAAATCGTATATCAGTAGATATTTAAAAATATAAATTCACTATGGAATTTATAAAAGAAATGGAAATTCGTTTTAAAGAAAAACGTTGATTTATTTTTGAAGTGTGGAAATTTTATATCTAGTAAAGATATTTTGGAAGATAAAATAATTTGGAAAAATTATTTGGAATCTGACGATGTTGCGCATCTTTATTGATAGTTAAATAACCGACTATCAATAATTACCTTGAATGGTATTTGTTGTGAATTGGATGAATTTGAATGCCACACTTATTTTTGAATAATCGCTCACTATTCGGGTTAGCCGGGAAAGGACCATGGGGTCGTATAACCCATTCCGAATATGTGATACGTCGTTATGAATTGCATTCGAAGACCGGTGTTGAAGACCGGATATTTTTAAAAACGGAAGGATTACCGTCGAGTTACTCTACATCGGCTGATCTCCGATTTAGAGGTTTTATCACCCTTAGTGACGGGAAGTCCGGACGTGATTAGAAAATTATCCGGATTTGCAAGGGCTTCGTGAGAAGTGCCTTCGGTTCTGTTCGATCCCGGAACAGACTTGTATGGATTGTATGTCTGACGTTACAAATTGAGATATAAAGCTGATTCCTTTCAAATGCATTTCTGTTGGTGGCGGAGAATTTATTCTCTTAGCTTAACACCCTTCTCTGAGACGTACGAGCTCAGAGGTTATGTAGTTGAAATTTATCAGCGATATACTCCCAATTTGGTAACGTGGCATACTGAGTGTTGCTGTGAAATGATCAGTGTTTGATCATTTGCGATATGATCATTTGTTTGATCTTATATCTTGGTGATCATAGGTCGATCATTTGTTTGACCCGAAGCATGGCTTTGTAGAAAGCGTAGCTTTGTGGACGAGACTTCGTCGAGCCTCACACCCCGGAAATGGTCGAAACATGAAGGATGCAGCAAGGTTCTAGGGAGTAGCGCCCCTTAGTGTATGTCATTCCTTCTGGATAGAGGTGGTATCATGGTATGGAGCCCAGATACTTAACCTATGTTGATACTGCTTATTATGTGGTTTGTTGCGAATCGGGGATCCTCGGGAAGATCGGCTACGATCGGGGGATGGCATACGCGTGTCAGTAGTTACCTATTTTTGCAGAGGTAACCCGGCCTTGTGTTGGCAGAGATCTAACTGTAATGTTAGGTTATTTCTCGGGACGTCATTCCAGAGGCGTTCTGTTCGTGGAATAGGAAGTTCCTTAGCCTGACCATTTGTTGGAAATCCAAAGAAACAATACGTGACTTGTACGGTTTTAGTTGTAGAACCTATCATTCACTTATGGTGGTCACCACTGTTTGGATGATAGCTATAGTAGGCATAAGTGCGGAATGTCTATGCTGGCTAAGATTTATATTATACTTTCGAAATGTTTTCTACACTATGCACTAATAATAATATCAAAAATGATTTGATTTTTGCGTAGTAAGCATCTTTGACTATCATAAGAAGAAATCTCCTTCAATTCTGCGTTTGCATTGTGTGTGTGGTGGGAGGTCTTATGGTAGTTTCATTTTCCAAAAGCATTTCGAATTGACATTAAAGTTTTCCTGTTGTTTATTTTAAAGATAAACTGTTTTACGATCTCACACCAGTCACCATGACTGACTCGGAGTTTATTGTTTCCCCTTCTAAACTCTAGGTGCCCACCAATTTCCACACGGGCAGCCTAGAGTTATGTTATCAGGATATTCTGGATATTCTGGAGCTTTGGAAGAAAGCTGGATGGCGAGACGTAGTATTTGTATCTGATAGTATTTATTCCGCTGTGTATTCTGTATGAGGACAAGTTTATATAACTGTCCATTTTTGTATATTGACTCTGATTGATGTATTTATAAACTGATATAGTTCTTTGTTTTAAAAGACTAGTGTTTATCTATTATATATTGTTCCGCTGCGATATGTGAGATTCTGTATCTGATGTTGTTCTGTTCTCTTCTTCTTTCTTCTTCTTTTTTCTTCTTTTTTTCTTCTATCTTTTCTTCTACCTCTTCTTTCTAAAACCATCACTATTTGAGTTTCCGGCACTCGATTGCTCGGCAGTCGATAAAGTGAGTATCAATGCCGAATTTTCGAAAGTCGAAAATTTCGGTATGTGACACTCCCTCTCTTCTTGCCGCTGCCACATCAGCCCACCAGAGATTGATCGACCACTGCCAAACGGAGCGCCTCCACCCCGTGCACCGACGCTTGAAGCCATGGAGCTCGGTGCCCCCTTTCCCTCCAAAAAAGTGAACGAACGGCAGACCATCGTGGTCGATTTCTGGCCATTACGTCAAACTATTTTAGAACGTGACCTTTGGATTCGAAGATCTTGAGGTGCTCTACAAGTTTGTAGTTGGAAGTTTCTCGTAAAAGTCGATGGATTGTGAGAAAATTGAGGAGGAAGAATTGAGCTTTCTAGGCCGTTCGAGATTTAACGGCGGCTGGGACATAATTAGCTAGGGTTTGGCAAAATGGAGGTCCTTATATAGACAACTACAAAACACTATTCATGTTCAAAAAATTTCGAACTCCAAACGAAGCGTGTTGCCTGGAGTTTATAATATTTTACCCCTAATCCGAACACAATGGAATATATATCGGAAGCCAATTCTATCGTATTTGGAAGATAGGTTTTCGAATCGAATTATTTTAATTAAATTTACTTAAATAAATTTCTAGGCGTTTTAGCTTCGCACGACCAAATCGTAAGTCCGATTGACACGAAATTTGGAATCCTATAATAATACACTATTGCGGATCTAATGAAATCGGTTTCGTCGAATTCTGAGACTATGTCCTGGATCGCTATTTCAACACGTCGATTAAATCGATGATTTTCAAAATCGACGAAATTACTTGAAATTCCAGTTTTAAAAACTTACTCACTCAATTCTAATTCAAATAGAATTTATATCAATATTAGAATCGTTTTGATTCATGGTCAACTCAAATCTCAATTATTTGCACTATTTCCATATTACGATAAATCACTATATTTGAAATTTAAATTCATTCTATAATTTCAACCAAAATCTTCATATTCAAAAATCAATTCATATTCCAAATCTATATTTAAAACCATTTAAATATTCAAAATCAAATGATGAAAAATCTGGGTCGTTACATTTACCAAGTTTATCTTTTGTATTTAATAGAAAACATATGGGGTATGTTTTGTTAATGGTCTAATGAAAACTCTACTTAAAACATAATAAGCAGTTGCTGCCGCTTCTGTCCAAAAATATTTTGGTAAAGAACTTCCATTTAATAAAGTTCTGGCACATTCTTGAAGTGTTCTATTTTTCTTTTCTACAGCTCCATTTTATTGCGGAGTTCTAGGAAATGAAAAATCTTGAACAATTTCTTTCTTATTACGGTAATTTCAAAAGATTCATTTTCGAATTCACCACCGTGATCGCTTCGAATATTTTTAATTTTTTAATTTTTAATATTTTGAATTCTTTAAGCAAATATTTTAAAATTTTCAAAAGTATCACTTTTATTTTTCAAAAATATTGTCCAAGTAAATCTTGAGAAATCATCTACAATTACAAAATCATATCTATTATGGTTTATAGACTGAACTTGAGTTGGTCCAGAAAGATCCAAATGTAATAACTCAAGTGTTTATAATGTAGAAATCATTTTCTTTGATTTAAAAGAAGGTTTTGTTAATTTTCCTAATTGACAAGCATCACAAATATTTTTTACTTTGAATTTCATTTTTGGTAAACCTTTAACTAAATTATTCTTAGATAATTTGCTTATTGCTTTAAAATTTATATGACAAAATCTCTTGTGCCATAACCAAGGATCATTTTCTTTAGCTACTAAAGACATATTTGTGTTATGATTAACTTTCATATTTAATATGTAAATATTTCTTTCTTCGGTTCCTTCAAACATAAGATTTTTATTCTGATCAATATGTTGCATTTATTTTCCAAAAAGGTTATATTAAAACCTTTATCACATAGTTGACTTATACTAAGCAAATTATGTTTTAAATTCTTAACTAGTAAAACATTTGTAATAAGAGGTAAGTTAGATGTACCATCATTGCTCACATCGCCTTTGTCGATGATATAGTCTTTGGAATTATCTCCAAATGTGACAGATCCTCCATCTGATTAGATAATTTTAGTCAGCATATCTTTGTTTCCTGTCATATGTTTTGAGCAACCACTGCCAAGTATCCACTTTCCTCTTTTCTTAGCTGGTACTTGCAAAAAATATAGGAATGACGTTGGTACCCACTTTTTATTAGGGTCCTAAGAGTTAGATCTTAGGAAGCCAAACCCACGAGGATTTAGAATTCCCTTTATAAGTAAAATCTTTATTTTTATGAACTGAATTTATAAAAGATTTAATATACTTATTTCTAATTAAATTATCATTAGTTTTTGGTACCCAAATCTTTATAGTATTTGTGTTGCTAATTTCTTTCTTATGAGTGAAACTATTTGGTTTTGGTTTTTTTTTGGTTTTGCTTTTACAAAATTCTTATGTAAATTGAAATTTTTATACAATATTTCATTCTTCTTTGAATTAGTCATTAAAGAATTTTTATATCCTAACCCATTCTTATTAGAAGTAGTATGAGAATTGCTGATAATTTTAGAATGATTTTCTCTTCCTTTATTAAAATTAGATACATTTTTAGTGATATTATCTAACTCAACTTTGAGACTAGTATTTTTCAATTCAAGAATTTCGACATTTGATTTTAAATCATGATTTTCTGAAGCTAATGTTGAATTCTTTTCCTTTTGCACTTCTACTTCATTTGATAGCATATCGAGTTGAGAAGAAACGTTAGACAAAGATTCTTGTGTTTTAACAAGTTCTTCTTTTATAATTTTCTTTTCATCTCTTAGCATGTCAACTTTTATTTCATTTCTATTTAATTTTTCTAGTGCATTTTTATATTTCCTTTTAACTTCTTTGAGTTTATCTAACAGTTCTAAATTTATATCAATTAAATCGCCAAAAGTTAAATCACTTACATCGTTAGTCGAAGCCATAAAGCAGACGTTGGCTTGTTCAAAATCGCTGTCTGTGTCACTATCTGATGATGAAGACGATCCTGAATCATATTCCATGTAACAGAGAATGCTTGCTTCTTTTTATACTTTTCCTTCTTATTCTTGAATCTGTCTTTCTTTCTGTTAGCACAGTCTTTCTTCATGTGACCTTCCTTATGACATTCATAACATTCGAGATTTGAAACTGGCAGTTCACTGGAATTGTCTCTCATGTTGTTTCCAAATTTCTTGTTCTTTCTAAATTTTAAAAACTTTTTGAAATTCTTTGCTATCAATGTCATGTCATCTTCATCTGAATTTGAATCTTCTTGTTTAGCTTTGAAAGTAATATTCTTTTTATCTTGGACTTGATCTCACTTTGCCTACAAATTAACTTCATATGACATGAGATTTCCCATTCATCCGTTAAAGAGTTTAGGATTTTTGATACAACATCAAAATCTGTATATTTTTCTCCTAATACCAATAATGAATGATATATGTCTTGGAATCTAGAATACATTTCATTTATAGTTTCATCCGGTTTCATTTCGAAATTTTGGAACTGATTTTTGAGCATAGAAATCTTGCTTTGCTTAACTTTGTTACTTCCTTCATGTGTAACTTTAAGAGTTCTCCAAATTCATAAGCAGTTTACACATGCTAACACTATTAAATTCATTCTTATCTAAGGCACAAAATAGCATATTCATGGCTTTTGCATTCGATGTAGCATCTAACTTTTTTTGTATTTGACCATTCTGCATATGGTGTAGTAGGTAGTGTATTCATTTTGAGTGATATTCCAAGTATCATATCCATTCGCTTGCATAAAGATTCTCATTCGAGTTGACCAATAATTGTAATTCAAACCATTAAATAGTGGTGGTCGTGCAGTGGATTGACCTTCCACAAAACTTGTGTTAGTGTTATTTTCCATATTAACTGAATATCAAATAATTGTGTTATGGTTATATGATGGCCTAGCTCTGATACCAAATGAAAGTGCTACAAAGGATCGTAATTTGGAATATTAGCTAAGTTATCTACTAGTGCGGAATATAAATATAAAAGTAAATATTAAAGTAAATGACACCAGAGATTTTTATACTGGTGCGAACTTCCCGTCCAACATCCAGTCCCAGGCTCCTTCTGGAATTTAGCTATCGACCCTCACTTAATGACGTGCACGTAAATGTGCATATTTTTACCGCCATATTTAATCTATTTAAATTAAATAAATGATCATATTGGGTATTTTAACTTGTTTAAACCAAAATTCAGATTATTTTAAATTGTCACATATTCATCTTCATATAGGGGCAAAATGGTCATTTTTATGCATTTATTAAATTATGAAAATTTACTTGGAATTTTCTATGTTGTTTTGTAGGAAATTTGGTGAATTTTACAAGTGGTTACATGATGATATATGCATGCACAAGAGTGAAGAGAACAAATGAAGATGGAAATAATTCAAAGTGAAGATAATAGAGGACCCCACCTACTGTAACGACCCACTATTTTGGACCATTAAATCGACAATAAATCCACACATGTCGGACTTGAATAATTCAAAACAATAGATTGTTAATTTAAATTGGCAAAACTCAACTTATACAGTAAATAAAATAATCACAGATCACAAACACAGAGTAATATAACAATAATGCAGCGGAAACAAAAGAATAGTAGTTCATGAAGCTACTATATATATAACAGAGTTAAACAAGATACAACAGAAATCTCGAATACAATAGTCAAATACAATATCAGAATACATCACTGGAATCAACTGAATATCTGAAAGCTGGATAGATAGCTGGATCTCCAAGCGAAGCTCCAACTCCAAAGGTGAGTCTCGAATACTGGTACACTCAGTCTGACCCGAGCGTAAAGAAAACACAAAACACTCGAGTCAGGATTAACATTCTTATATCAATAAATCCAACTCAAGTGAAATAACGACCGAAATACAAGTGACCAAAGGATGTTTGGGATAACCATCCTCTAAGGATCCATTAAACTATCTATATATACAGTAGAATACGCTAAGTAGATAATGTCTAACCAGTAAAGTACGATATCAAAATAGCATTAAGTCATGGCCCATTCCACCCTTAACACATTTTAATTCCCAAGAGCATATACAAGACCGTAGTTTCCCCAAAACCGGAAGTCAATAGAGGGCGATCCATATACTAAAGGTACAAAACAAAACGTAGTGGTCGCGAATTAGGATAATCAGTATGACAAGGTACATGAGGCAATACCAACTAGGATACTAGTAGTTGCGTGATCCGGACTGATGTTGGGCATAACAGCTACTATCCCAACACCGCGAAACAACACTCCCAAATCAAGGGGTGCACCCAAATCGAATCACATATGTAATAGATAAGGTATCGAAGAAGTGTGTCCGCTAGAGATGGCGATCCTCAATGGCCCGACACGGCTCCTGTTTTAGTCATGTCAGGGGTCATCCAAAATCGTTCTCTTTCTTCAGTCAACGCGTTCACCAAAACCATCCACTTCGTTCTGGATCAACACTCCGCGTATATTAGTTATTAAAGTGGTTTTCGGTATCGACAGAGAGTATGTCCATATCCGATCCCGGTCTCTTTAATAACTACGCATTATTACACCGATGGTCATTTAATAAAATTTCAAAATAGTTATATTTCAAAACCGACATATCATTGCCATTTCAAAACCATATCAATACGATATCACTTTCACTTCAAATAAATCCATTGCCAAAGTCATATCACTTTCCAAAGTTATATCGCTTTCGAAATCATAAGTCTTTTAAAATCATAACACTTTGGAAATCAAAACTTGAAATTCATAACACTTTGAAATCCTAACACTTTCCTCTTAAACAGTTTAGATATTAAAATTTGTATGTATAAAAAAATAGTTTATAAAATAAAATAGTTTATATAAAATAGTTATAATTTAAAATAAAATAATTTATATTGAAAATGATTTATATTAAAATAATTTATATTAAAATTTATAAAGTAAAATATAAATAGTTTTAGATATAGTTTAAATACTTTATATAAAATAGCTTCCTCAAATTTCACAAATCAATTCACATAAACTCGAATTCCAAAATTAAAATTTAATTAAATCTCAAATCATCAATTTCAATTCAATTTAGTTTCTCAATAAACCCTTTCAAATTATCGATTTCAAATGCCTATTTGAACCATAAATAAACCGTTTCAATTTCAATATATTTCAAAGTTTAAATATTCGACATTTCAAAACTAAATTCGATAATTCAATTTATGTCCCAATTTAATTTCATTACATTTAGTTTCTGAAATATTTCTTTAATCATTTCAATACATCAAAATACAACTTCAATTTACAAATTTATATAGACAAAATATCCCATTTAAATTTATAAAAGTTTGAAATATTCATTTAAGCCACTTCTTAATTAATTCAAGTTATAAAACATATCTTAAAATTTCAAATTTAATAGATTTCAAATCAACTTATTTAAGTATAATTCTTAAATAATTAAGAATTTCAAATCAATTCAAATTTATCTTTCAACCTGAAACATTATAAATTCTATATTTAAAAATATAAATTTTACATAAATACTTAAACATATTTCATATTGATTCAAATCAACTTTATTAAATCAACTTTAATAATTCTTTAAAAATCATTATTTATTAAAACCATATAATTTTTCAAAACCGTAGAAATGTTTTTCAAAACATTTAGATATAGACCAACGGTGTCTATATATAATTTTCTATCCTATGGTCAAGTGATACGGATATTTATCATTTCAATCCGCAATTTAAAATATATTCGGGTATATATCTTTTCAACCCGAAATCCCAAATTCAATTTAATTTTGAAAATCGCTTGGGTTTATCATTTCAACCCATAACAATTTTCTCCTATTCTAAAGTCCGTTCGGGTATGTATCATTTCAACCCATAGTGATTCTATACTAACAGGGAACTTGCAGAGTGATAACAGATATGATAATAATATAACAACAGTAACAAGCATATATCATCAGTATAAATAACAGATAAGGGTGTCAGATGTCACAGGTGAACAGATACAGATGATGGCATATATATATCAATATAAATACAGATAATGATGTCAGGTGTCACAGGTGAACAGATACAGATGATGGCATATATATATCAATATAAATAACAGATAATGATGTCAGGTGTCACAGTTGAACAGATACAGATGATGGCATATATATATCAATATAAATAACAGAAAATGATGTCAGGTGTCACAGGTGAACAGATACAGATGATGTTATAGATATAGCAAAATAAATAACTAACAGCAGCATATTTCAATTGTCATTTCAATTGAAATCAAATTTAATAAATATAAGAACGTTAATCGTGAGTGATTGCTCACCTTCCGAGGCTAGAGAGATTTGACACAGAAATGAGCTACAAATCCAGAGCAAAGTGAGATGGGCAAGAATTTGATGAAGAAACAGGCACGACGGACAAAGCTGATAAAAGGAATAGACGAAATCAAATCAGAATTTGGATCGATGAATATAATTGATATAAGTGAACTCATATATATAACTATATATAACCATATATATATATATATATAGAAGTCATATTTTAAATTCAAACATTTTTTAAATATAACTATATATATGTATATATATATGTATGTAGAAATCTTTGTTTTTAAATTAAACTCACATATTCTAAAATCAAATATGTATACTTGAAGCCGAAATAACTCACCACATAACATATATATATTTAAGATAAAATATACATATATACAACATTATATATTATATATTATAACTGTTCAAAATATAGTCTAACTTCAACTAAAATATGAATGGGATCGGTATAGACTAAAATAGAAAATTTTAAATTACAAATACAAAATAATACACGGTCCTTGAATATCAAAATATCATGTGTATATAACCCAATGCATATACGCATATATATTCGAAAAAATCACTGTTATGTACTTTGAAATCAACCGATGCCTTATAACTTTTATAAACAGACAAATAGAGATCAAAAGCTTTGTATTTCATATTTAAACTAATATATCTGCAACCTGAAATATATTTTAGGCATACTACTAGAAAATCATGTTCTTAAAGCAAATAACTATACACTAATATATAACTTAGAATATACAAGATATAGAGAACACGTATGCCAACTAAGAACTTACAATTTTTTTTTAAAACAAAACCCATATGCAAACTAACTTTAATACGAATAAAACATAGTAGCTTCATATACGAACCTACATGCACCTTGAATTATATATTGTAACATATGCTTACAATTGTACTGACATGCGATATAAAACAGAACTATATATATATATATATGTATACAACTTTTTTATGTATATAATAACTTATAGATCTAAAACTAACAGACCACATATATAAACAATTATATATTCAAAACATATTATAAAACCTGACATAAAATATATTTAAAAGTGGAATATAAGTATACCTATATATAATATCCTTTAACAAACATATATATAAATATAACTAACACAAACTTAGCATATATATATATACCTTAATAATAAGAGGAAGGTGTGGTTGGAGAGGAATATGAACGTGGGCTGCTGCATGCGGTGGTGGGTGCTGCGAGTTCATGTGAAGGGTTAAAATGGTGGAAGGGTTGTCTGTTGTCGAGGGGGTTTTCAGACGTGGCAGGTTGGGTGGAGGCCGAAAGGAATGTGCGCCGGCTAATGGGGCTTTGGTAGATGGTTGATGGGCGCAACAGCTCGTGTGATGTGGAGGGGAGGAAGTGGACGGTGGCGGGGTCGAAGGCTTGGCGGTTGCGTTCAACGATGGGCTGGACATGGGTTGTTGTTGGATCACGGCCAGGGAAGCATGGGCAAGGTGAAGAACGTACGGCGGAAAAGGAGGAAACTCGGCCGGTGGTTGCTGTTGAGGTGGTGGGAGCGGAGGCTACGGCTTCGGTTGGCCAGGCCTGAGTGAAGGTGGGGTTGCCGCGGCCGATAGGTGAAGGGCGAGAGGTATCAGCTGACGTAAAGGATGGTGATCTCTTTTTTTTTATGAGGAGGATTGGAGATAAAATGGGTTCAGAAGAAGAAATTAAGTAAAGTAAAGAGGGGAAGAGGAAATAATTTTTCTCTGTTTAAACTTGTTTGTGCAGAAGAAAGAGAAATGGATTGAGAACTCAAAGTTTTAACGTATATTTTATTGTAAAGAGATGGCTATTCATTTCCTAACATCTTTTCAAGTGAACTTTATTTTGAATAAGTGGATGACAACTAGCATGATGGGAAAATGAATAGACGAAGGAACAAAAGGTCTCGGGAATGAAAGGTCTCAAAAACGGTACCGATGTGATTTACTGTTTCGTGGGTTTCGCCACGTACCGGACTTCAAAACGCAGAAGTGAAAATACCGTAGAGATCTACACAATGAGATGATCAAAATGGTATACAGATATCAGTGGTATGATTGAATTATAAAAATTCGAATTTTTCTACTGACGGAAAATGCAAGAAAAACGTACAAAAATAAGATCGACGGAGCCAAAGACGTCCGAATTTGGAAAAACGACAAACTGAAATCTTGCTCAGAAGATGGTTTAGAATTTTTCTATGTAAAAATATTTAGGTTTCGGAAATATTTTATTTTCATCGCTTTTTAACTGATTAAATTGAAGTAAATTTTCGTGCGAAATAAACTTTCATATTTTCGGATGAAAATTTACCAGTTGCTATGTTTAACTAAACGCATTCCAAATATCAAATTTATATTTCAAAATTTTATCGTTTAAAATTTTACAAAATTTCAACTAATTACGTTATTAAAACCGTTGAAATTTACGGGTCGTTACACTCTCCCCCACTCAAAACTTTTCGTCCCCGAAAAGGAACGAGGTAGGAGAATAGAAACAACCAGAAAGAAAACAGATTTTGAAATACAAAATAACAATTAATTTAAACCATATAAATTCAAATTTAAATTAATTGATATTCAATAATTGATTTAATACATTTGATTTCATTAAAATCAATCTTAACTATTTCTAAATTCATTATCTTATTATCCCATTTTCTTCAATTTACAATTTCTAAAACCATAAATTTGAATACTCTTTTATTATAATCATATTTTTTTCAGCAATTTAAATTCTTCTTTATTCCAAATTATTGTTAAATTTATTCTACTTAATATATCTAATCACATATATTTAACACATATAAATTAATTTAAAACATAAAAGTTTCGATTTAAATTAATTTATATTTACTAATTGCTTTTGAATTCAAGGTATTTTCATAAGTTGATCAAATTCAATTTGTTAATTCTTTCAAATAAAATTTATTTTTTAATTAACTTATTATTCTATTTATCTCTATTAAGAATTTATAAATATAATTTTAAACTCAATTTATATTATATATTATCCAATTACATATTCAACTTCTGAACGATTTAGGTAAGTTGTATTAGAATGCAGTTGAACAATATACAAATAAAATTTTCCTAATTCAATTATTCAAGTTTAAATATTTATTCCAAATTTTGGTTTTATTTATAATTAAAATCATCCTTTAACAAAATTTAAGAATGAGATTTTCGATTAACTTTAAACAATTTAGAGATATATATAATATATTTATATCAAATCAATTTAAATTTTAAAATAAGATACCCATATATATATATATATATAAATCAAATTATACTAAAGAAACTCAAATCAAAATATTTTTCAAAACAAAACCGTAGCAAAGCTACAGAATAGTATCTCCGCTTCGAAACTCGAAAATGATTGTCGATGATGCGGCCGCCATCACCGAAATTATTTTCCAGCGACAAAGAGAAGAGCACTTATTAAACATCTAAAATTCCTTTGGAATGATTTCTATTTGAAAATATTTTAAATACTATACACTTTAAAATTTTCAAATCAAAGTTTGGAATCACTGGAAATTTAAATTCTTAGTTTCTTGTTTTAAATTCATTAAATTTCAAATAAATTATAAACCATGTTTTTATTTCAATTATTTATGTATGAGACAAAAGCCAATGGTTTAGATGACATATTTAAAATCCAATATTATTTATTAACAAACAATTCAATTAACTATCAAAATTCAGAAAATCATACTTATATATATAATATAATTATTCAAAATTTATTTTGTTTACCCAATTTAAAATAATATTGTGTCAGTTTGCCCTGTTCAAGCATTTTGGAAATTCTATCGATAGCGTTGATTAGACGAATCGATCGAAAACCCAAATCAACATCAACAACTCAAACAACACAATGTATCAAACATTTTTAATATTTATTTACAAATACACTTCCTCGCTCGACGATACAATAATAGATTTCAAAGCAAAGATAGAGATTCAAATTTGATGGACCCAAATCAAAGAGAATTTTGATTCGAAGATAAGTTCGAAACAAAGATATGATGATTAAATAACAAAGTAGGAAGATTGATGAGTCTATATAAATTGCGGGCAACCTTAACCAGGTCGACCGTGACTTCAAGAATAAGATTGATGCAGAATTTCGAGGCAAATCTACATTCGATCTCAAGAAATAGAATTCAGGTATAGCAGGAGATAGATAGCATCGTAAACCGAGGATACAGAAATCTCCGGTAAATCGATGCCTATTGTAAAGGAGTTTCACCCCTTTACAAATCATTCGAAGATTGGCGAGACCGCCGATTCATTATAAAGATCATTCGAAGGGGAGTTATGAGATACTCCGGAATTCAAAGAAGACGAATTGTGAGGGACACGAATGAATTTTGAAACCGCAGGGGACGTTCCAAAATTCAAAGGAATCGAGTCAAAAGGAAGAGATTGAAACTCGAATGAGAGCGATTCTGTAAATACATTTTACTCTATATGCTGAGTTTTGCCTAAAACCAAAGCTCTGATACCACTTGTAACGACCCACTATTTTGGACCATTTAAATCGACAATAAATCCACACATGTCGGACTTGAATAATTCAAAACAATAGATTGTTAATTTAAATTGGCAAAACTCAACTTATACAGTAAATAAAATAATCACAGATCACAGACACAGAGTAATATAACTATAATGCAGCGGAAACAAAAGAATAGTAGTTCATGAAGCTACTATATATATAACAGAGTTAAACAAGATACAACAGAAATCTCGAATACAATAGTCAAATACAATATCAGAATACATCACTGGAATCAACTGAATATCTGAAAGCTGGATAGATAGCTGGATCTCCAAGCGAAGCTCCAACTCCAAAGGTGAGTCTCGAATACTGGTACACTCAGTCTGACCCGAGCGTAAAGAAAACACAAAACACTCGAGTCAGGATTAACATTCTTATATCAATAAATCCAACTCAAGTGAAATAACGACCGAAATACAAGTGACCAAAGGATGTTTGGGATAACCATCCTCTAAGGATCCATTAAACTATCTATATATACAGTAGAATACGCTAAGTAGATAATGTCTAACCAGTAAAGTACGATATCAAAATAGCATTAAGTCATGGCCCATTCCACCCTTAACACATTTTAATTCCCAAGAGCATATACAAGACCGTAGTTTCCCCAAAACCGGAAGTCAATAGAGGGCGATCCATATACTAAAGGTACAAAACAAAACGTAGTGGTCGCGAATTAGGATAATCAGTATGACAAGGTACATGAGGCAATACCAACTAGGATACTAGTAGTTGCGTGATCCGGACTGATGTTGGGCATAACAGCTACTATCCCAACACCGCGAAACAACACTCCCAAATCAAGGGGTGCACCCAAATCGAATCACATATGTAATAGATAAGGTATCGAAGAAGTGTGTCCGCTAGAGATGGCGATCCTCAATGGCCCGACATGGCTCCTGTTTTAGTCATGTCAGGGGTCATCCAAAATCGTTCTCTTTCTTCAGTCAACGCGTTCACCAAAACCATCCACTTCGTTCTGGATCAACACTCCGCGTATATTAGTTATTAAAGTGGTTTTCGGTATCGACAGAGAGTATGTCCATATCCGATCCCGGTCTCTTTAATAACTACGCATTATTACACCGATGGTCATTTAATAAAATTTCAAAATAGTTATATTTCAAAACCGACATATCATTGCCATTTCAAAACCATATCAATACGATATCACTTTCACTTCAAATAAATCCATTGCCAAAGTCATATCACTTTCCAAAGTTATATCGCTTTCGAAATCATAAGTCTTTTAAAATCATAACACTTTGGAAATCAAAACTTGAAATTCATAACACTTTGAAATCCTAACACTTTCCTCTTAAACAGTTTAGATATTAAAATTTGTATGTATAAAAAAAATAGTTTATAAAATAAAATAGTTTATATAAAATAGTGTTAGCGCCAAAATTGGTCACTAACCCCCAAATCCAGATGAAAGCACCAAATACCAATCACAGCTCAGAGATAGAATGTATGTAGAGAGCAATAATGTGAAGAACAGTTAAAACTGAAATGAAAGCAGTAAAGAACAATAGAATTTATAGTGGTTCGGCTAACTCCGGCCTACGTCCACTCCAGAAGTTTGCTTTTTATTGCTGTAATAATCGATTACAGTTACAAAATGGCAGAGTTGCCTTAGCCTTAGAAAAGAGAAAGTAAGAGAGCAGAAAGAAGATCCCCTTTTACTGTGCCCCTGCCTCTCTATTTATAGACAAAGATGGGTTGGACTTCCCTGGTGGGCCTGGCAGCCGAGTACCTCAGCCCAAATGGAGTGGTCTCCATATGCCGAACCATAGATGCCGAACGCTGAATGCCGAACAAGGTGTGAATGCCGAACGATCTCCTCATGCCGAACGTTGGGAGGTGCGAGGTACCGAGGTATCGAGGTACGGAGGTGCGAGGTACTGAGGTATCGAGGTGCGATGTACCGAGACATGGAGGTGCGAGGTATGGAGGTGCGAGGTGCAGAGGTATCGAGGTGCGAGGTACCGAGACATGGAGGTGCGAGGTATGGAGGTGCGAGGTGCAGAGGTATCGAGGTGCGAGGTACCGGGGTATGGAGGTGCGAGGTGCAATGCCGAGCGAGGTGAGGTATGCCGAGCGAGGTGAGGTATGCCGAGCGAGGTGAGGTATGCCGAGCGAGGTGAGGTATGCCGAACGACCCATCCAATGTTGAACGCTCCCTAATGCCGAACGATCCATCCAATGCCGAACGAGATTTATGCCGAGTGCTCCATCCAATGCCGAACGATACTTAATGTCGAACCTCCGTCATGCTGAACCATGTCTGATGCCGAACAGTTTCTAATGCCGAGCAACATCTGCCAAACTGCCTATCATCATTTTAAACCGAATCCATCATACTTTAGTCTCGATAGTTGTGAAGTTGTTTAAGTTAAATCCGTCTGTCCGCGGCCTTGCCAAAAGGAGGGTTAACACTTTCCCCCCAAAACATGCCTTGCTGTGAAAGGTGTGTTTTGAATAGCCTCAAGTCCAATATCCCAAGTATGTATGTTATCCACATCCATACTTTCCGATTCATAACCCAATCCATTACCAAGCCATCTTATCCGAGTACCACGGCCATATCTTGATCCATTTCCGTGACTGTTCCGAGTCGATGTCTGATTCTTATCCAGTAACCAAGTCCTTACCCAATTCCACATCCATCTGAACCCGACTACCGAGTTCCAATCCATCCATATCCAATAACCTATAACCATATCCATGACCTCTCTGGGTCGATATCCAAATCCGAGACCGCTCCGGGTACTTGTCCGAATCCTTAGCTATTCATAGCCAATATCCAAATCCGTAACCTCTCCGGGTTCTTACCAAGCGCAATCCACACTTGACGACCTACGTTAAGTAATTCCATGGTGTTCATGGTTCAGTGTCCCTGAATGTCGAAGAATGTCGTGGCTTAAGTCCTAAGCCGAATCCTGGTCACTCCAGACCCTTGCCGAGCATAGTCCATACTCGACGATCTAAAATAGTAACCGATAATATATGGCCTAAGTCCTAGGCCGAATCCTAGTCTCTTCGGACCCTTGCCGAGCATAGTCCATACTCGACGACCTTTTAGCCAAAATCCAGAGAAAATCCAATCAAAATCCGATCCGAAATCCAAATCCAAAATAGCAAACCAGAAACCCATATCGAAAATCCATACCAAAAAACAAACATCCAAACCAGAATCCAAACCAGAAAACGAGCAAAACAGGGAGTTCAAACCAAACTCCAAAACCAAACCAGAAAAAGCAAATGTCCAAGTCAAAGGAA
This sequence comes from Allium fistulosum, assembly GCA_030737815.1. Classification (NCBI taxonomy): domain Eukaryota; kingdom Viridiplantae; phylum Streptophyta; class Magnoliopsida; order Asparagales; family Amaryllidaceae; genus Allium; species Allium fistulosum. Next base: position 1,169,393,953 of record CM060905.1, on the reverse strand, counting down.
AAAACAGATTTCGCAAACCCGGGCGTCTCGGTAAGCCATCATCTCAGAGCATGCCTGAGGGTTATCTCCGACCCCGTACATGAGTAAGTGATTTAACCGTTTCCCCGGAGTTTGTTACTTATTCCAAACCATTAAAATTAGTTGATGACCAATCGGCCACCATTCCTGGGCCTCATGCCCTCGTCGTTCAAGGTAGGCGGTGGCTGCTCCTGTTCCACCGCCGCATTCCGAGTTCCGACATACTGTCGCAACTGACCATTCCTTATATGCTCCTCGATTATATCCTTTAGATGCCGGCAGCTGTTAGTGTCATGCCCGTCCAGGTCATGAAAAAGACAGTGCCTTCCTGACGCCCTTTCTCGTTCTGAGGGTTCCCTCCTTGCTGGCCTTCGATAAGAAAGGCGATCTCGAGTATCTAAGAAAATCCGTTCCAACGTTGCATTCAATCCTGTGTAAGTGGAGAACTTTGGTTCTCCCCAGCGCTTCCTTTTACCTTTATCCTCGCCCCCACCCGAGCTTTTACCGGGTAGTCCTCCATCCTTAGTCGTGTTTACTTCCTTTGGCCTTATGTCCAAACATGCATCTTCTTGTCGAAGAAATCTTTCAGCTTCATGAAAGAATTCCCCAAGCTCCAACGGTGGGTCCCGTATCAACGATACTTTGAAATCCGAATTATCTCTGACTCCTGATACCGCAGCCATCAGAACCATTGATGGATCTGGCTGATCCACCGAGGCAATTGCTGCATTAAATCGAGTTAAGAATGTCCTGAGCGATTCATCTGCCCCTTGTTTGACTGACGTTAGCGTCATCACGTTCTTTGGCCTTTTTATGTGAACTCGAAACTGACTTAAGAACTTGTCCACCAGTTCTGTCCATGTTCCAATGGATCCATCCTCCAGCTGTCTAAACCACATAGCAGCAATTTCAGTCAAGTACAGGGGGAAACATCGGGCCATAACCTCCTCCGTTGCCCCCAGCACTTCCATATGCCTAGTGTACCTCATCAAGTGGTCGGTGGGATCCGTCTTCCCGTTGTATACTTCCAGAGTGGGTAGTTTGAAATCGGGCGGATTCCTAGCTGTCCTGATGTTCCGGGTAAATGGACTTTTGTTAACTCCCTCTGAATCCCTGTTTGTCAGACCTCCGCGAATAGTCCGCCTGATAATGTCAGCCAATCCAGTGTTTCCAACCAATCCAGACTGCCCCCCCAAGTCCCCGAGGAAATTCTGGCACATATTCTTCATCACGTACTCCTGTATTCCTATCGATGTCAGGCCGCGTAGCGTTATCCGGTATCCCTCCATGAACTGGTCCAGCATCACCTGGTGGTGTGCCCCCGAGTCTAGGTCCATCTAGATTGTTAACTGTTTGTTGATTGGGAGCTGCCCCCTGCTGATTCACTCCATCTGTCCATTGGTTGAGTTCCTCTGGTCCAGCTCCACGATCTTGAGCACCTGTAGTTCCTGGTTGTCCAAATTGCCTAAGAAGAGCCTGCATCATCTCCTCTTGCCGTTTCATCATCTGCTCTTGCATGGAATTCATCATCACTTGCATCTCGTCCCGAGTTATGTAGATGGATGCATGACCCTCTCCAGCTCCAGAAGATGCCGCTTGACTTCCTTCCTGATCTCTCCTTTCCACTGCTTGCTTCCTCGTTGGTGGTCTTGCCATTGCTTTCTAAGATTCAAGTTCCTAACTCCAAAATTCCTGAGTTCAATTCTCAGTGAAAGCACCAAAGTGTTAGCGCCAAAATTGGTCACTAACCCCCAAATCCAGATGAAAGCATCAAATACCAATCACAGCTCAGAGATAGAATGTATGTAGAGAGCAATAATGTGAAGTACAGTTAAAACTGAAATGAAAGAAGTAAAGAACAACAGATTTTATAGTGGTTCGGCTAACTCCGGCCTACGTCCACTCCAGAAGTTTGCTTTTTATTGCTGTAATAATCGATTACAGTTACAAAATGGCAGAGTTGCCTTAGCCTTAGAAAAGAGAAAGTAAGAGAGCAGAAAGAAGATCCTCTTTTACTGTGCCCCTGCCTCTCTATTTATAGACAAAGATGGGTTGGACTTCCCTGGTGGGCCTGGCAGCCGAGTACCTCAGCCCAAATGGAGTGGTCTCCATATGCCGAACCATAGATGCCGAACGCTGAATGCCGAACAAGGTGTGAATGCCGAACGATCTCCTCATGCCGAACGTTAGGAGGTGCGAGGTACCGAGGTATCGAGGTACGGAGGTGCGAGGTACTGAGGTATGGAGGTGCGAGGTACCGAGGTATCGAGGTGCGATGTACCGAGACATGGAGGTGCGAGGTATGGAGGTACGAGGTGCAGAGGTATCGAGGTGCGAGGTACCGAGACATGGAGGTGCGAGGTATGGAGGTGCGAGGTGCAGAGGAATCGAGGTGCGAGGTACCGGGGTATGGAGGTGCGAGGTGCAATGCCGAGCGAGGTGAGGTATGCCGAGCGAGGTAAGGTATGCCGAACGACCCATCCAATGTCGAACGCTCCCTAATGCCGAACGATCCATCCAATGCCGAACGAGATTTATGCCGAGTGCTCCATCCAATGCCGAACGATACTTAATGCCGAACCTCCGTCATGCCGAACCATGTCTGATGCCGAATAGTTTCTAATGCCGAGCAACATCTGCCAAACTGCCTATCATCATTTTAAACCGAATCCATCGTACTTTAGTCTCGATAGTTGTGAAGTTGTTTAAGTTAAATCCGTCTGTCCGTGGCCTTGCCAAAAGGCGGGTTAACAAATAGTTATAATTTAAAATAAAATAATTTATATTGAAAATGATTTATATTAAAATAATTTATATTAAAATTTATAAAGTAAAATATAAATAGTTTTAGATATAGTTTAAATACTTTATATAAAATAGCTTCCTCAAATTTCACAAATCAATTCACATAAACTCGAATTCCAAAATTAAAATTTAATTAAATCTCAAATCATCAATTTCAATTCAATTTAGTTTCTCAATAAACCCTTTCAAATTATCGATTTCAAATGCCTATTTGAACCATAAATAAACCGTTTCAATTTCAATATATTTCAAAGTTTAAATATTCGACAGTTCAAAACTAAATTCGATAATTCAATTTATGTCCCACTTTAATTTCATTACATTTAGTTTCTGAAATATTTCTTTAATCATTTCAATACATCAAAATACAACTTCAATTTACAAATTTATATAGACAAAATATCCCATTTAAATTTATATAAGTTTGAAATATTCATTTAAGCCACTTCTTAATTAATTCAAGTTATAAAACATATCTTAAAATTTCAAATTTAATAGATTTCAAATCAACTTATTTAAGTATAATTCTTAAATAATTAAGAATTTCAAATCAATTCAAATTTATCTTTCAACCTGAAACATTATAAATTCTATATTTAAAAATATAAATTTTACATAAATACTTAAACATATTTCATATTGATTCAAATCAACTTTATTAAATCAACTTTAATAATTCTTTAAAAATCATTATTTATTAAAACCATATAATTTTTCAAAACCGTAGAAATGTTTTTCAAAAAATTTAGATATAGACCAATGGTGTCTGTATATAATTTTCTATCCTATGGTCAAGTGATACGGATATTTATCATTTCAATCCGCAATTTAAAATATATTCGGGTATATATCTTTTCAACCCGAAATCCCAAATTCAATTTAATTTTGAAAATCGCTTGGGTTTATCATTTCAACCCATAACGATTTTCTCCTATTCTAAAGTCCGTTCGGGTATGTATCATTTCAACCCATAGTGATTCTATACTAACAGGGAACTTGCAGAGTGATAACAGATATGATAATAATATAACAACGGTAACAGGCATATATCATCAGTATAAATAATAGATAAGGGTGTCAGATGTCACAGGTGAACAGATACAGATGATGGCATATATATATATATATCAATATAAATACAGATAATGATGTCAGGTGTCACAGGTGAACAGATACAGATGATGGCATATATATATATATCAATATAAATAACAGATAATGATGTCAGGTGTCACAGGTGAACAGATACAAATGATGGCATATATATATCAATATAAATAACAGATAATGATGTCAGGTGTCACAGGTGAACAGATACAGATGATGTTATAGATATAGCAAAATAAATAACTAACAGCAGCATTTTCAATTGTCGTTTCAATTGAAATCAAATTTAATAAATATAAGAACGTTAATCGTGAGTGATTGCTCACCTTCCAAGGCTAGAGAGATTTGACACAGAAATGAGCTACAAATCCAGAGCAAAGTGAGATGGGCAAGAATTTGATGAAGAAACAGGCACGACGGACAAAGCTGATAAAAGGAATAGACGAAATCAAATCAGAATTTGGATCGATGAATATAATTGATATAAGTGAACTCATATATATAACTATATATAACCATATATATATATATATATATATATATATATATAGAAGTCATATTTTAAATTCAAACATTTTTTAAATATAACTATATATATGTATATATATGTATGTAGAAATCTTTGTTTTTAAATTAAACTCACATATTCTAAAATCAAATATGTATACATGAAGCCGAAATAACTCACCACATAACATATATATATTTAAGATAAAATATACATATATACAACATTATATATTATATATTATAACTGTTCAAAATATAGTCTAACTTCAACTAAAATATGAATGGGATCGGTATAGACTAAAATAGAAAATTTTAAATTACAAATACAAAATAATACACGGTCCTTGAATATCAAAATATCACGTGTATATAACCCAATGCATATACGCATATATATATTCGAAAAAATCACTGTTATGTACTTTGAAATCAACCGATGCCTTATAACTTTTATAAATAGACAAATAGAGATCAAAAGCTTTGTATTTCATATTTAAACTAATATATCTGCAACCTGAAATATATTTTAGGCATACTACTAGAAAATCATGTTCTTAAAGCAAATAACTATACACTAATATATAACTTAGAATATACAAGATATAGAGAACACGTATGCCAACTAAGAACTTACAAAAAAAAATTTAAAACAAAACCCATATGCAAACTAACTTTAATACGAATAAAACAAAGTAGCTTCATATACGAACCTACATGCACCTTGAATTATATATTGTAACATATGCTTACAATTGTACTGACATGCGATACAAAACAGAACTATATATATATATGTATACAACTGTTTTATGTATATAATAACTTATAGATCTAAAACTAATAGACCACATATATAAACAATTATATATTCAAAACATATTATAAAACCTGACATAAAATATATTTAAAAGTGGAATATAAGTATACCTATATATAAAATCCTTTAACAAACATATATATAAATATAACTAACACAAACTTAGCATATATATATATATACCTTAATAATAAGAGGAAGGTGTGGTTGGAGAGGAATATGAACATGGGCTGCTGCATGCGGTGGTGGGTGCTGCGAGTTCATGTGAAGGGTTAAAATGGTGGAAGGGTTGTCTGTTGTCGAGGGGGTTTTCAGACGTGGCAGGTTGGGTGGAGGCCGAAAGGAATGTGCGCCGGCTAATGGGGCTTTGGCAGATTGTTGATGGGCGCAGCAGCTCGTGTGATGTGGAGGGGAGGAAGTGGACGGTGGCGGGGTCGAAGGCTTGGCGGTTGCGTTCAACGATGGGCTGGACATGGGTTGTTGTTGGATCACGGCCAGGGAAGCATGGGCAAGGTGAAGAACGTACGGCGGAAATGGAGGGAACTCGGCCGGTGGTTGCTGTTGAGGTGGTGGGAGCGGAGGCTACGGCTTCGGTTGGCCAGGCCTGAGTGAAGGTGGGGTTGCCGCGGCCGATAGGTGAAGGGCGAGAGGTATCAGCTAACGTAAAGGATGGTGATCTCTTTTTTTTATGAGGAGGATTGGAGATAAAATGGGTTTCAGAAGAAGAAATTAAGTAAAGTAAAGAGGGGAAGAGGAAATAATTTTTCTCTGTTTAAACTTGTTTGTGCAGAAGAAAGAGAAATGGAATGAGAACCCAAAGTTTTAACGTATATTTTATTGTAAAGAGATGGCTATTCATTTCCTAACATCTTTTCAAGTGAACTTTATTTTGAATAAGTGGCCGACAGCTAGCATGATGGGAAAATGAATAGACGAAGGAACAAAAGGTCTCGGGAATGAAAGGTCTCAAAAATGGTACCGATGTGATTTACTGTTTCGTGGGTTTCGCCACGTACCGGACTTCAAAACGCAGAAGTGAAAATACCGTAGAGATCTACACAACGAGACGATCAAAATGGTATACAGATATCAGTGGTATGATTGAATTAAAAAAACTCGAATTTTTCTACTAACGGAAAATGCAAGAAAAACGTAGAAAAATAAGATCGACGGAGCCAAAGAAGTCCGAATTTGGAAAAACGACAAACTGAAATCTTGCTCAGAAGATGGTTTAGAATTTTTCTATGTAAAAATATTTAGGTTTCGGAAACATTTTATTTTCATCGCTTTTTAACTGATTAAATTGAAGTAAATTTTCGTGCGAAATAAACTTTCATATTTTCGGACGAAAATTTACCAGTTGCTATGTTTATCTAAACGCATTCCAAATATCAAATTTACGGGTCGTTTAAAATTTTACAAAATTTCAACTAATTACGTTATTAAAACCGTTGAAATTTACGGGTCGTTACACCTACCCACCTACCTTAATGTACAAATTAGAGGCTAGTGTACATGCTTATGGAATTAATGGCTTCATGTACACTTAAATGAGAATTATTTGAAGCTAATGATTACTTGGCCTCCACACTTCCTAAGAGGGTATTTTGGGCATTCCCCAAAAATATGAATTAGGGTTTAACACATGTATAAAATCCCCTTATGTTTCATGTAACCCTCCTCCCTTAGTCTCTCTTTAGTTTAGTTTAGGCTCAAAATAAAAGGACAAGCTCTCTTTCTCTTTTCATGGCTACTTAGCCATTTTTATTTCATGTAATCTTTTTTTTATGAAATGTTAATTAGTGTTTTATTTTACTTACATGCTCTCTTTCTTTCATGCCAATAGTGTAGATTTTATTTTATGTAATTAGAGTAGTTCTCTTTTCCATTAGCTTTCATTTTCCTTTCTTTTTGCTTTCATGTTGCTAGCTACATTTGTTAATCATTTGACAAATATGAGAGGCTAAACCCCTTCAATTTAGGGGGTAATGAAGCTCTCTAATTATGTAGCATCAACTTTTTGTTAATTCATGCTCTCTTTTTGTGCTTAATGATGATCAATGAAGTGTTTTATTTGTTGTTCTTGCTTTGAATTTGATAGCCTATATTGTTGACACCAAATAGGCTATGCTTAAACAATCACTAACACAAATGCCTCTTCATCAAAATATGATTATGGCATAAGAAAGTGATTTGAAATTAAAATTTGATGGTCTATATTTCTAATCAATAGTTAATAGGCCATACTTAAAATAGATTTCATTTTCATTTTCTTTGTCAAGCTTCATGAAAGTTAGTAAGTGATTTAAGGGATGTGTTATAGTTTGATGGCTTATGTTGGCTAATCAATAGCACAAATATGCCATACTTATGATAAGCACATCAATTAAAGCACTAATGACCATAAAAGAGAGATCATGATTTCATATGTGTTGAACTACATGATCTAGAGAGTGGAATTGTTCTCTAAATTGTCACTTAACTCTTATATTTGCTTCTCTTTTTTTAGTTAGTTAGTTAATTCTCTAATTCTCTAGCTTAACTTTCACTCGACTTTGGTTTTATTTGATTGAATAGATTTTTAAAATCATCAATTCCCTGCGGATCGACCCGTACACGCCACGTACTATCATTGTACGCCGTGCGCTTGCGGTAAATTTATTTCTAAATTTGTTCAACGGTTTTCTAATCCGATAGAAATTTGCGTCGACGAACAAGTTTTTGGCGCCGTTGCCGGGGAATTATTTTGATTTTAATTTTCTATTCTTCGAATTATTTTTCTTTTGATTTTTGTGTTTTTTTGTGTGTTGACTTACATTTATAAAAAATATTTGTGTGTTTGTGTGAAAGTTTATTTTCGTTTTGTTTGTGTTCTTGTTTTTTTTCATAGTTTCATTTGCAATTGCATATCCAAGAAAAAAATATAGACACTTAAAAAAAACTTTTATCATTCATTACAATTACATTTTCTGCTTTTCGTTTTACAACTTGCATTTCATCTTTGCAATTTACATTTCTTTTTACAAGTTTAACATTTGCTGTGCATACATTCTGTTTTCTCTGTGCATACTGGTGCACATACACCTCCTCAACCACTGTCTTACCCTAACCATCTCTGCTCCTACCATCATCCACTAAACCAAACTGTCACCACCATCCTGCACTTCAGAAAACAGTGCTTGCTGTCATTCCCATACACCTTCACTTGACCATCCTCACTGTTGCCACACCTCTGCAAGCAGTAACAATCATTGTCAACTGCTCCTTCTCTCCACTCAACCCACTACCACTTCCCCAATCCCTGACCATATTAGCTTCCCACTTCCTCAACATTCATCACAAAACTGCACAATCCCCCCATAACCAAACTCTCTGCAACATCACTGTCAACTTAAGTACATTGCTCAACCACCACTTCAAATCTGACAACCAACTTACACCACAGCAGCATCATACATACTTCTTCATCTACCATCTCCTCTGCCCTTGTGTACATCCAACAAGTGATCACCATCAAAACTGTTCACAAAATCACCCATACTTCATCAAACCAGAACCACCACTTCAACTGTCCATACAATTCTCAGTTGCATTCATCATTACTGGTTGAGTACACTACAAATCATTCAACTATCAACAATCGCAACCCAGTGCTTACTCATCCACTGTTAACATTGACCAAACCCCTCTGTCATTGCTAACCATTCTATTGCCTTGCAGTCACTTTCCACATCTTCGCAACTAACCACTGCAGTACACTCTAACACCCACCATTGCAAGTTACTGCAACCTATCACAATCAAACTCTTCCATACATACCATATCAACACTTCTGTTTAAACCATTCCCACTTGCTTGCCTAACTCACTGTCAGTTCAAATTCACTTTCCTACTGTTGCTACATTAACAAAACTGACCACCATTCATCACCAACATATCTCCAACCACCATAATTCACTCCAACAATTGTTGCCACTGATACAAGCTCCACCACACTGTTGCCACTGATACCAACAGTTCATCAATTCTTCCCTCAACATTACTCCACCTTCTACAGTTACAAACAACCATCTCCATCCCACTACCTTCAATGACCATTGCATAACACTCCGCCTACAACACCTTACTCCTACTACATCACTTACTGCTACTACAATCATCCCTTCTGTTACATCACTTCATATCACCATAAAACAACCATCACACTTTAGAAAACATCCCCTACCATCACGCAACTGCTCCATTCTCACCACTGCTTCACTTCAAACCATCGCTGCCAATTGCTTTCATCTCCTCAGCCCCTACTTGCTGACGAATAGCAAAAACACTTCTAAAACATCCACCATTCTGCTACCCTACCCATCCACATCACAAACATTTCAAACTCCACCTTCACCAAACTGCAATAGCCTCACTCAACTAGAAGAAACCAAACCCACTCAATCTACTCCACAGTAGACTGTCAAACCACTACATCAAATACCCCCACACTCTACTACTTCATACTCACAAATACCTTTTCACCGTTCTATCAGCCTTAGCCAAAACAATCGAACTTCACTTGACAATCCTCCATCACCTAAACAAGGCAATCAATCCCGCAACTGCCTCAAAAAGAAAAGAAGAAAAAAAAAACTCAGTTGCGAATCCACGTGTCAAACATCACGAACCTCGAGTCGAACTACGAATCAACGATATCCAAACACCCACGCTGGAACATACAAACATACCTCCTTTCCAACATTCAGCAGCATCTCAACCAACTTCCTCCCGAAGCAACTGTTGTTTACACACCCTGTTTATGTTCAAACCCCTCATCATCCTCACTTCTTCCACCCAAACAACTCATCAACATCACCATCTCCCACTGACCACCCCCTCTGCCGAACAAACAATCCCCAACCGAAGTCACATTAACCACCTTCAATCGCGAATCCATTGCCTCCATCACCAACTACCACTTGACTTTGACTTCTTACGATTCGCTTCTCTACGGAATTGAAATTGTGAAATTCTGGAATCGATTGTTTTCGAAATATTGAAATCTGAACTTTTGGGAACTAATTTGAACGAGTTGAATGTGTTTTTGCAAGGCTGAGTTTTTATTTTTATGATTCAGATGCCTAGCGGGTTTTGGCTTCTTGTTGGGCTAGAGATAAAGAAAACAAAAAAAAATTGTTTAAGTTTTATTTGGGTTCATTTAAGTCTTTTTTTAAAAAAAAGAAATGCTTGCTTTCAGTATTCTTGTATGTTGCTTTGCTGTGGATATTGCTTTCGAAATTCTAGTATGTTGTTTTGCTTAGAGTTGTGAATAATGTTTTTTTCCTAATTTCCGTTTCTCACTAAAAAAATTGCTTTCTTTTAATTTTGTTTTGTTTGATCTCAATATATATATATATATATATATATATATATATTGTTTGTACCAAAAATGGGCACAACACTCTTTGGAAGTTTTTAAAGAGATAAAATGAACAAATCAAATGGAAAAAGAGGATTATCTAACAAAAACTCCAAAAACTGATATGTAAATAATAAAAACGCACAGAAACACAAGAATTTAGAGTGGTTCGGCGTATTTCCTACGTCCACTATGAAATTGGTAACTTTATTTATGTTTCTTTGATGATTAAAACTGATTGCAGCGGGTTACAGCAGATAATAATGGATTACAGTAGTAAAATTCATTAGCAGCAGCAGCAATGGAGTATGGAATTGAATCCGGCAGAGTCTGGACGTTGGAGAATTCCCAGATCCTTTTTCTGTAGGCCCTGGGGGTCTATTTATAGGTGTAGGAGGCTGATATTTCCCTCAGATCTCGGGAGACTTCTTCTGGCACGTGAGCGGGCCCGCGCGACCAAGCCTGTGAAGTTTCGGCTCGATCCATGATCGATACGAATGAATTTCGTATCGATCAAGATTGCATCCAATGGAGTCGAAATTTGGTATGAACATTCTTTAGCATGCACGTAAGCTTCTGTGAAAATTTCATAGCATTTGGACTTATGGATCTCGAGTTATGATCGATTCGAATTGGAGTTACTCGGCAGGCTGTTTCGTTCGAACCGATCATTTCGACTCGATCATTTCGAATCGATGGTTGCGTGTGATCAGGTGGTGACGTGGCATGCATTCTTCGCATCGATCCACATTCTTCGCCGAGTTGGTCGAGTCGTTCCGGAGTTTTCGCCGCATTCATATCGATGCCATCGTCTCGTTCGAATCGATCATTAGTGCGCCCTTCGCATCGATCTGTAGCATACTTAGTTTGAATCGATGAAGACAGTCTAGTTCGTATCGATGGAGGTTGGCTGGTTCGTATCGATGGAGGTTGGCTTGTTCATATCGATAAAAGCGATACGTAGTGAGGCTCGATAATGGATACGAATAAGGCCTATTAGAACTGAAGAGCAAAGCCGGTTATGGAGCTGTTGCCATTCTGATCGATACGAAGACGATGGATTCGAACTAGATGGATGCAAAGAAATGCAAGCCGATGGATTCGAAGCAGATGGATGCGAGGGCGTTGCCGCTCTAATCGATACGAAGTTGATGGATTCGAACAGAGGCTTATCGATGGATGCGAAGTTGACACTGGCTGACCGACAGGAAGTGCACTATCTCTTGATGGATACAAAGTCAATCGATACGAAGTAGAATCTGGTGATGGATACGAAGTCGATTGATACGAAGTAAACTCTGGTGATGGACACATTTTCGATCGATACGAAGTAGACTCTGGTGATGGATACGAAACTGGGGCTATTTCCTCCAACTTGCATCGATCATAACTTGAGCATACTAACTCGGATTGACTTGAAATTTGGAACGTTGACTTTCATTGCTTCGCTCGTCGTGTCTTTTCGATTGTGGCTTGATCCGGACTCGGACAAAATTCGTCGATATCCATAGTGAGCCTGCGTATAATCGATCTCTAAGACGAACCGTCATTGGTTTCTAGTCAAGTTCTTGGTGTCACGGTCTTGCCAAAAGGCCGGATAACATTTGCCCCCCAAAGTATGTCTTGTGGAAACATGACGTGCTTTGAAATGCTGCAATCTTCATTCTGAACAGTTATCGTCTTTTCGCTGAAAGTTGTAATCTTTGACTGATTTTCTCGGTAATGTGAACCGTTGATTGTCAACTGTTGTGCCCTGTATTGTTGTAACTGATTGATGCTTGATTGTGACTAGCTGTTTGTTGTTGTAATAGTTATCAGATAAGTATCTGATTCCCGTGGATGTTGAAAATTGAATATTAGTCCGACATATATGCATATATGTTAATCTGACTCTCATTGACGTTTGCACGTTAACGAGTCGTTGTCAGTTTATTTCGTATCGAATTCCGTATCGATCCTCTCCTGAACCGATGTGAAATTCGAATTGTAACAACGCTCGATGGTTGTTTTTGAATGTTCCTTTGTATCGATCCTCTCCTGAATCGATGTAAAAGGTTGAAACATTGTCTTTGCATCGGCATACATCGTATTGATGGATACGAAATGAACATTTCGCATCGATGGATATAAGATTCGATGGATATGAAATTAACTTTCGTATCGATAGTTTCTTGTAGCTCCAGCAGGTCTTTGTAATGCTCTTCGCATCGATGAAGCATTGAGCCATTGGATTCGACTAGCCAGTTCGTACCGATGGGTACAAGTGTTTGGGAGTCGTGAATCGATGGATTCGAACAGTGTAGTTCGCATCGACGAACCATGTGTGGAGCCGCAAAATCGTCGATACGAATAAAGGTTTCGTATCGATGGAGCTCAAAGCCTTCAGAATTGTCTTCATCGCGTATTTCACATCGATGGACCCTATCGACTATTTCGAATCGATGGGAGCTTGGGTTGATGGATTCGAACAGACATTTTGACTCGATCCGATGGTTAACTTGTAGTGACCGGTCGAGTTCACTGGGATGTGAATCGTCTTTTACCTTCATACTCGAGTCCATATAAATACTGTGGACTTAGCCATTTTTTTACTTTTTACTTTTTACTCTTGCGCTTTGCTTTCGTATCGCTCCAGAGACTTGAAAAAAGAAAAACTGTTCTTGACTTCGAATCGATTCAAACCTCCAACCCCTTGAACTAACTGTTGAAATCAGGTAAATGAATGGCCAACCCATGTTGTAGCGACGAGGTTCGAAATCAATTGCCAATCTAATTACATATACGATCGATCTCTGGTGATTCCAAGGCCGGAGTCGGTTATTCGAAAATTGCCATGGTGTTTGAACAGTTTGGGGAAGAAGATATTGTGCGAGGTCGAGGAAGGAGAAGATGAAGTTCGAATCGATCTGGGGAAGAAGGAATCTGGGAACCATCGTATCGAGGATGGATAAAAAACGAGTTCGTATCGATCCTGACGAAATACATCCTCGCATCAACTGACGATGGGGCTTTTCGTATCGATTTGAGATGACCAATACGAAGGCCTTAGATTTGTTGATCGATTCGAATAAGTCACGTTTTATCATTCCGAACTCCACTATCTCCGATCAATACGAACTACGTGCCATGGGATTGATACGAAAGTGTCTTTGAACGATCGATACGAATTCGAATCTGTATCCCTGATGGATACGAACAGCTACACAGATCGATTGTGAACTCGAACTCTGATGATCGACAATGAGCCTAACATTGACGATCTTGAAAACTCTTGTGCATTTGAACATCTAACTCCGATGAGCTTCATTTTGGCATAATTGGACTTGACTATTGGACTGCATATTTGACTTCCCTTCGAAGCTCGTCGATGACACTGTAACTTAACAAAACTTTCACAAACTTTAACTCGTATCAGTCTCTAAAGTTTGGATGGCATGGTTGTGACAGTCAGCGATGACGGTCACTCCAGCTGAATTTCGAAGTCTTGTCGTTTACATGCTTTCCTTAACTCTGTAGAATTTTTCAAGTGATATACAGCACTGCACTGCACAACATATTCACACACTTCACACTGCGGGGTGCATGAGTTTATTATCTGTTTAACGATGATTTTTCATAAGCTAGTTAGTCATGGAACCTTCAAGTTCACAAGAGCAGGAAGTTCAAGGTTCAATCCCTCCAATAATCGAGATACCAGCCATCGAGGCCGAAGTCATAGATCCAGCTCCGGACGAGTTTCCAGGCGCCCGGTTCATCTGCAGTCCACAAGACTCTGCGCCGTCCGGCATCTCTAAAGATATGCTGGGACGGATTTGTTTAAGACATGGCTTGTCGCTTGACGACGTATTACTGCCAGGGCCAAACGATAGACCACATGCTCCCTCGGAGGGGTTTACTGCTTTCAACCGTCATGCTTGCACGGCGGGGACACTTCCTCCATTTAATCAGTACATAAGGGAAATGCTGTCATTCCTTGGAATCGCTCCATCCCAGCTACACCCCAACGGATACGCCTTGTTGAATAGCACTTTCATTGTGTTTATGGAAATTCTCTTTCAACCACCAAAGCCGATCGAGATTAGATATCTCTTCAACATCAAGAGCCGCAGTGATAGCCCTTCTTTCACATTCTTGGAAGCGGTCAGGAACTGCCAAATAGTAACGGGGTCCTGGGGAAGGTTGAGTTACTTTAAAATGGAATGGTTCTACGTTCGATGCCCCCCTGGATTCGCTAGGCGATGGTTGGATAGACGTAAGTGTTGCAGTCCTTCTCATGAATTATCAGGATAATAGTAATCGTTTTCAAAACTGACATACTTCTCTTCTTTTACAGCCGCAATCTCACGACCCGATGGTGGATATTTCAGAGAGTTTCGGATCCTCCAAGCAGTTCCGGGTGAAGAGAGGAACATTGACTTGGTTCTGACCGACAGAAACTTGAGAATTGTCGGGCTGATTGAACGGAAGCAAAGCATAAGGCTGGAAGGGACACTTAGAACGGTCTCGAAGAAGCGGGTGAAACGAAAAGCGCCCGGTGTCGTGATAACCGAAGAGGTTGATCCGGAGAGAATACCCACCGACGATGAACTTATAGCTGGGCCTTCTGGCAGTTTCCAGGACTCAGGAGGAAGGAGAAAAGGCAAGGCGGTTGCTCATAAGCATTCTAAATCCATGAGATTGAAATTTGTGGTTATGTCTTTGCCTGTTCCTGGAATTAGAATTTCGGAGGCTCCTCCCCCCGCAAGTAGAGAATCCTTTCGATGGGCTTGCTGATATTCCGATTACGGATTATGTGTCATTTCAACATGACACTGGGATGAAGGAGCTTGACAATGCTCTTGATCTGAGCGAGTCGCTTACTATGAGCGCGGCCGACATTTTCGGTTGGTCGGGGGGGTTGCACATACATACACTTCACCGCACTACATGATTCATATTCGCAAATCATCCAATCCAAGAGATCACTAACTTCTCTCTTCTTTCTCACTTTCAGGTACGATGTCCGGGAGAGGATCAATGCTTGGGAGCCTTCGCTCGGCCCGTAAGTCTTCTACTTACTATGATTCCCGCAAACGAGATTCGGATAGAGACCGCGATCGCGGGTACTCTAATCAAGAGAGGTACGAACGGGACAGGGATAGAGAATATAGTCACCGATCTAGGTCTCGCTCTCCACCTCCTATTCATGTTTCACACCCACCAGAGCCTCCGCGACACCGACCGTCTTCTCAAACTTCGAGGTCTGAAACTCATCATCAGCGAGTTGAAATCGTGGTCCCCATAATTGCAGAGCAGGCCATGACTAAGCCCACGGGGGAAGAGGCTATTAAAATTGCTCAACTAAGGAAGGAGTTCCCGAACATATGCTTCGACGGCTACGTCTTCCCACCTCATTTAAAGAGAATTCCGTCACGGGTGGAAAACACGATGCATGATTACATTCATGATGTCTACACCTAGTATAGAGAGTGGGTAAAGGCCGCAGAGAAAGCTTCAAAGGTGGCCTTTGAGCGGGCCAAAGTGATTGAAAAGATGGAGTCCGAACTCGCTCAAAAAGACCGTATCATCCAAGTGCTCAATACTGAGGCCGAGTCTTCTGGGAAATCTGAAATTGAGGCCACCAAAAAAGCTGATGAAGCGACTGTGGCGATGGATAGGTTGAGGCAGACACATGTTGCCTTGGTGGAGGAGATAGGCTACTGAAATACTATAGTCACCGCCGAACGGGATGCGGCGGTCAAGGAACTCAACGAGCTCAAGGCCAAATTCTCTGACATGGCCAAGGAAAGGGATGATGCAAACAACGCAACCCAGGAGGCATGCGAATAGGCTGTATTGCTTCAGGGTGAACGGGATGCGGCCATGGCTAAGGTTCGTAAGGTGGAGACCGAGGTCGAGGAGAAAGTGAAATCGGCCGAGTCCAGGCTAGAAGCTGATATTGAAGATCTTCTGGTCATTTACAATGCCAACATGGTGAGGCATAGAGGTCTAGCCTGGCTCGATGATTACCCGGCACATCTATATAATGCTTGGGGCCGATTGGTTGAGGAGGAGAAAGCGGTGCATCTGGGTGAGTCTGTTGATGAGTTTGAGCTCAAGAATCGTTTACTGAATGAAGATGAAAGGAATATTCTCCACGAGTCAATGATTTCTTATGAGAAGGAGAGACTCAGCACCCAGCACCTGGAAATCGGAGAAAGCTCTGGAGTTGAACACCACGACGCAAGTCTTGAAATTCCAGCGTCAACTCAGCTTGAATCCTTGCCTACGGTCGATCCCCAAGCTGTTCCTTCCTACAATCCGGATCAGCTGCAGATGTCTCCGACTACAGAGCAAGCTGCTGAAGCCATTCAGCTGCCTACAAGCCAAACTGAGGAAGGTATTCTGAACATTCCACATATCTGCCTTAAATCAGAATCGTCACTCGAATTAAGTTCTAACAGTTCTCTTATTTTTTGTCCAGTGATTGATGCTGCACCGGTCGCGCCACTTGTCACTCAAGAATCACATCACATGCAGGAGGCCATCGTTACCGAAGCGACCACTGTAACTACGACTGCCCCACTCGATGAAACGCAGGGAAGCACGCTTGTTTTTGATGAGCAGATGATGGAGGAACTCTTTCGCTGTCATAGCGATCCTTTTGCTGACCTTCCATTTGTTATGGGTGGAGGCGCTCCTGCTTCAGGCTCTTCGTTGCCAACTACTGATGCTCCCGGCGAGGCCCGAGTGATTACTGAAGAGGAGATATTGGCCGAAATCAACGCTGAGATGGAAGCAGCGGCTCATGGTGGCAGTTTTGGAGGTGGGATGGCGGCACCCGGTCCAGCTCCACTCAAAATGATATCTAATGGTGGTACAGTTTTCGACGCTAGTGTGCCCATTCCACCTTCTACAATTGATCATGTTCCTCCGACTCCGCCCGCAGGAAGCATCCCAATTCATTTGAGCTCGGAGGAGGATGTCGAGATCATGCCCTCGCCTGGAGACCGACCACCGAAAAGTAAAGGCTCAAAGTGTAAAGGTGGTGGCGGATCCAGCGGGTCTACACCGAAAAGGAAGCCGAGGAAGAAATAAGAGTAGACATGCTTCCTCAGTTTATTTTGACTTTCATATTGTTGGCCGTGTATAGATGCGGGTTCGGTCCCTGCTAGTAGGAATTTTTGGAACAAACTTGTACATGAATTTATTTCATAAATAGTAGAAATGAAGCTCTTCTTTCTTAGCTTCTTGTGTATTTGCTTAAGTGTTTCAATGTTTGAAATGCACTTGTAAAGTTCCAGCTTCAGAGTCAAGTTTGTCTTTTTGCGCCAGGTCTGGAAACCGTGGACATGGTTCTCGATCGGGAAGTGAATCGAATTTTGACGTCGCACCGCTTCAGTCAATGGTCGACGCTTAACTCCTGCCCCCCAGTCTTGGGGATGAGTTGTAGAAAATCATCCAGCGATTGCATTTCACTTATAACACGTTGAGTCTATTGCCGCTGAACGGATGTTTGGGACAAGCGGAGATTGAGTGGTTCAACCCTGTGTAGTTAATGCCCCGCTATATCTCATAGCAGATTTCTACTGCTACGATTTTTCCATATAGCCCCAAAATATAGCCTTTCCGCTTTAAGCCCCGCTATTTCCGCTATATCCCGTTATTCCCGCTATATTCCGCTATTTCCACTATATCTTCTTTAATAAAATGAATTGAAAAATTGCATTTATACATTATAAAAATTATGAAACTAATTTATTTGATTTAATTTTTAGTATATTTTCAGAAATGAAAATACTCTAATATTCTACTAAATTCAATTATGTTATATAATAGTTTTAAGTTTATTTAAAGTATATTCGCACATGTTTTTATTTAAAAATATTTATGTATTAATTATAATTCAATTGAATGATAATTTTTCATTTAATTACCATTTATATATCTGTAAAAACATTAAGTATTAGTTTTATATGCTATTTTTGAACCATCTGCTATATCCTGCTATATCCTCGCTGTATCCCCGCTATGACTTTTTGCACCTCCACCGCTTTGAATCTGCCGAGCGCTTTAACTGCACAGGTTCAACCCCACTCGTTTAATTATCGATGATCATATCCGCACTCCGGGGATTTTCATTTGTTCATTGGTGGTCGGTTACACTGGTTTGAGTTTTGATTATATGTCCGCGCTCTGGGGACTTGGAGTCGATGTTTATACTCCGACTCGAACTCTGGGAGTTCGGAGGTTGTGTTTATACTCCGTTTCGCACTCTGGGAATCCAGAGTGGATGTTTATACTCCGTCTCGCACTCTGGGAGTTCGGAGTTGAAGTTTATACTCCAATTCGTGCTCTGGGAATTTGGAGTTGATGTTTATACTCCGACTCGCACTCTGGGAGTTCGGAGTTGGTGTTTATACTCCGTTTTGCACTCTGGGAATCCGAAATTGATGTTTATACTCCGTCTCGCACTCTGGGAGTTCAGAGTTGAAGTTTATACTCCAATTCATGCTCTGGGAATTTGGAGTTGATGTTTATACTCCGACTCGCCCTCTGGGAGTTCGGAGTTGGTAAACAGACGGTCAGTCACATCTGTTGTATGTTTTTGGATTTTGCTCGCACTCTGGGAACGAAAGGTGTATCAGGATCATGGATGGTCGGATCACATCCACCCTGAGTTAACAAGTGAGGTCGTTAGATGGACAGACCCATCCTCCTCAAACTTGGTTTGGTTACAGGCGAGGTCGTTAGGTGGACGGATCCACCCTCCTCGCATTTGTAAATTTATACTCCAGTTCGCACTCTGGGAATCTGGAGTTAAGTGAAGGATTGTCGTGTATCAATCCTTTTTTGACTTTGGTGTGATGGCTTGTCCCCGAGCATGGGTTTCACTTAGCGAGTGACCGGTTGCATCACAGTCACTCCCTATTTGAATATTTCCCACCGTATGGTGAAACTTAGCTCTCCGTGCATGGTGATGTTCATATGAAGTATTTTAAGTAAATCACAGCTCTGGCTCGAAGAGATTGCATTTTATTGCTGAAATAAGAAAATATGGCAAAGTTAGTTGCCTTATTACAAATTCTAATTTCGAAATGCAGAAACAAATTGCAAATGGAAAATAAACTAAATGAATAAACATAGCCTGTTAGGTGTAGTAGCGGCGAAGACTCTCGCTGTTCCAGGCTCTTGGCAGAGTAAGACCGTCAACGGTCGATAATTTTAATGTGCCATCTCCGAGCCTTCGTTCAATAACATACAGTCCTTCCCATGTCGGCTTCATATGCGAAGGAACCGGATAGATTCTTTTCAGGATGAGATTGCCTAGTTCAAAGGTTCGCGGGCGGACCTTGGCGTTGTACAATCGGGCGACTCGACTTCGATACGCGGCTGCCCTCAAATCAGCCTCTTCACGCTTCTCATCTAGTAAATCGAGAGATTCAGCAAGTAATATAGCATTTTTCTTCGGATCATAATATGTCGCACGATGAGAAAGTACTTCTAACTCGACTGGAATAACAGCTTCTGAACCATAAGAGAGAGAGAATGGAGTGTGACCAGTCGCGGACTTGTGGGTTGTTCGGTAAGCCCATAAAGCCATAGGAAGTTCATCGACCCACTTGCCCCCGACCTTTTCCAGTCACCTTTTCAGAATGGACTTTATAACTTTATTGACCGCTTTGACCTGTCCGTTCGCTTGAGGGTGTGCAACTGCAGAGAATTTCTTTTGAATGTGAAACTGTTTGCAAAAATCTTTTAATTCAGCGCTGTCGAATTGGGTTCCGTTATCAGTAATAATGGTGTGTGGGAGACTGAATCGACAGATAATGTTGCGGACTACAAAGTTGATCACTTTTTTCGTCGTTACGGTAGCAAGAGGTTCAGCTTTAGCCCACTTTGTAAAGTAATCAACTGCGACGATGGCGTATTTCGCACCACCTTTTGCCAGAGGTAGAGTACCAATGATGTCGATGCCCCATATTGCAAACGGCCATGGGCTGACCATTTGCGTTATATCGGTAGGTGGGGCTCTAGGAATTCGAGCATGCTTTTGACATTTATCACTTCTTTGCATAATCTGATGCGTCGCGATTCACAGTCGGCCAATAATATCCATATCGAAGTATTTTCTTTGCCAGTGCTTGCCCCCCGGTGTGATCGTCACATTCTCCCTCGTGTACATCGTGGAATACTCGTTTAGTTTCATCGTGAGCGATACACCGGAGTAAAGGAACAGAGTACCCTCTTCTGTACATGACTCCATTATGGATGGTGAATCGTGAGGCCTTCCGAAGGACTTGTCTCTTTTCACTCCTGCGCTCCGGCAGGGTTCCGTGCTCAAGGTAATTTCTGAATGGAGTCATCATGACTCCTTATCGGGAATCATTTCACATACCCAATCTATTTCTGCCCGATCAATTCTTGGAGAAGTTAACGTCTCTACGGGAACGAGTCCCATTTGCTGAGCTTCACTTGTGCTGGCTAACTTCGCTAATGAATCGGCCTTCTGATTGCGTTCTCGAGGTATGCAATAAATGGCATAATAATCAAACTGATCAAGTACTTCCTGGACTCGAGCTAAGTAGGTAGCCAGCCTTCGATCTCTCGCTTGATATTCTCCCCGAACTTGACACACAACTAATTGTGAATCACAATAAATTTCCACAGCGATAATTCTCAAATCTCTGGCAAGTTTTAGTCCAGCTAAGAGGGCTTCATATTCAGCTTCATTATTAGTTGCATGAAAATCAAACTTCAAAGCATAACATATAGATCGGCCTTCGGGGGTTTCAAGTACAACACCAGCGCCCGAACACCGGTCGTTTGATGCACCATCAGTGTACAGCTTCCAGACGTATTCGGGAGATTCACTGGTTTTGGGCAAGTCCTCTGGAATGGTAAATTCAGCTATGAAATCGGCTAGGACTTGTCCTTGAATGGCTGGCCTTGGAGTATAAGTAATATCAAACTGGCTCAGTTCGATGTTCCACTTGAGTAACCTACCAGACGTCTCAGGCCGCGTAAGGACCTGTCGTAACGGCTGGTCGGTGTAGACAATAATAGGATGTGCCTGGAAATATGGTCGAAGCTTTCTTGATGCAATAACAAGGCAATAAGCCAACTTCTCTAGTTTCGAATAATTCCTCTCAGCTCTAGTCAATCGTTTGCTGACGTAGTATACTGGCTTCTGTACCCTGTCTTCTTCTCGAATTAAGGCAGCGCTGATAGCGTTCTCTGATATCGCCAAGTAAACGTACAACTTCTCATGATCAATAGGCTTTGACAGGATAGGTGGTGTGGATAGATGCTGAATTAGTGCTTGGAAAGCGCCCTCACACTCTGTGGTCCATTCAAAGTTTAGTTTTCCTTTTCGGATCAAATCGAAGAAGGGAATGCATTTGTCAGTGGACTTTGAGATGAACCTGCTTAGCGCTGCTACTTTCCCATTGGGACTCTGGACTTGTTTTATAGTTTTCGGAGTTCCAAGATTTCAGATTGCCCAGATCTTTTCAGGATTAGCTTCGATCCCTCTAGCATTGACGATAAACCGAAGGAATTTTTCGGATGCAACTCCAAAATGACATTTCAGTGGGTTGAGCTTCATTCTGTATTCTCGAAGTATGTTGAACATAGTTTCCAAGTCTTTAATATGGTCAGTGGAAAATCGTGACTTCACAAGCATGTCGTCTACATATACTTTCATGGTTTTCCCGATTTGATTGACAAACATCCGATTGACCAATCGTTGATAAGTAGCCCCGGCATTCTTGAGTCCGAATGGCATAACTTTGTAACAATAAAGTCCCAGATTGGTTACGAAGCTGGTATGTTCCTAATCAGGTAAATGCATTGGTATCTGATTATAGCCAGAATACGCGTTCATCAAGGATAAGTGTTTATGTCCAGCTGTTGAGTCTACGAGCTGATCAATTCTGGGAAGCGGGAAACTGTCTTTAGGACAAGCTTTATTCAGATCGGAGTAATAGACACATGTTCTCCATTTTCCGTTCGACTTTCGGATGAGCACGGGATTCGACACCCATTCGGGGTATAGCGCCTCTCGAATGAACCCGTTCGCTTTAAGCTTTTCTACCTCTTCATTAAGGGAGGCAGATCTCTTTGGATCCATATCACGCCTTTTCTGTTTGACCGGGACATGCCGCGGGTCAATATTCAGAGTGTGGCTCGTGATGTCCGGCGAGATCCCACACATATTAGAATGCGTCCAGGCGAATACGTCAAGATTCGCCCGTAAAAATTCAACCAATTCCTCTTGAGTTTGCTGGCTTAGTTGAGACCCAATCTTTATCATTTTCGAATCATCATCATTGTCAATTGGGACATCAATCGTCAGTTCGGCCGGGGATGCTTGACTTTCTTTAGACTCTCCTTCATCTTCAGTTTCTCTTGGGTCAAGATCCCTTTGAAATTGGTTGGGGTGCCCGGGCCTAGGCCCAAGCGTTAATTGTCAATTATCAGCAAAACGGACGCAGAGAGATTCCTCTATGCCCTTTCCTTTTTCCTTTCGCTGCGCCTCTCGCAGCTCGGCAATGTAACGGGCTCTCCCAACAGCCTGATCTCCTTGAATGATTCCTACTCCACGATCAGTGGGAAACTTCAAAGTCAAACACCACGGGGCTATGGCTGCCCTGAATTCAGCGAGGGCCGGTCGGCCCAAGAAAGCATTATAAGGAGAGTCTATGTCTAACACAACGAATTGTAATATTCGTACTCTCCGGCATTCTCCAACTCCCAACTCCACTGGTAGTTCCACTACTCCAGTGGATATAGTAGCACTCCCATTGAAACCATGGATTCGAGATTGGCAAGGCTTTAAATCTTTGGCTTCCATTTTCATTTGGTCGTAAGCTCGTTTAAACAAAATATTCACAGAGCTTCCATTGTCAACTAAGATCCTCTTCATCCAAGCAGGACCTACTTGAGCTGAGATAACTAGTGGATCAATAGTGGGGGCTTCGACTTTATCAACATCTCTGTTTCTGAACACGATGTCATCTGTCATTGTCTTCTGTTGTTTGGCCGGAGCCCCTTCATCAAAACTACTATAACACTCGAAGTCTACATGCCTGGTAGAGCTGGCATACGACTCCATTTCCTAGATCTGATGCAAATCTGAATAGAATGGAAGGGCTTCAAGACTTTATATTTGGATCTTCTTCTTGGATTTTTGCAATCCGGTATCGATAGGAGATCTAAAGAGCAGAAGAAAAATTGGTTTTTTCCCAGTGAAAGCACCAAAGTTTTTGTACTAAAAATGGGCACAACACTCTTCAGAAGTTTTTGAAGAGATAAAAATGAAGAAATCAAATGGAAAAAGAGGATTATCTAACAAAAACTCCAAAAACTGATATGTAAATAATAAAAACGCACAGAAACACAAGAATTTAGAGTGGTTCGGCGTATTGCCTACGTCCACTATGAAATTGGTCACTTTATTGATGTTTCTTTGATGATTACAACTGATTGCAGCGAGTTACAGCAGATAATAATGGATTACAGTAGTAAAATTCGTTAGCAGCAGCAGCAATGGAGTATGTAATTGAATCCGGCAGAGTCTGGACGTTGGAGAATTCCCAAATCCTTTTTCTGTAGGCCCTAGGGGTCTATTTATAGGTGTAGGAGGCTGATATTTCCCTCAGATCTCGGGAGACTTCTTCTGGCACGTGAGCGGGCCCACGCAACCAAGCCCGTTAAGTTTCGGCCCGATCCATGATCGATACGAACGAATTTCGTATCGATCAAGATTGCGTCCAATGGAGTCAAAATTTGGTATGAACATTCTTTAGCATGCACGTAAGCTTATGTGAAAATTTCATAGCATTTGGACTTGTGGATCTCGAGTTATGATCGATTCAAATTGGAGTTACTCGGCGGGCTGTTTCGTACGAACCGTTCATTTTGACTCGATCATTTTGAATCGATGGTTGCGTGTGATCAGGTGGTGACGTGGCACACATTATTTGCATCGATCCACATTCTTCGCCGAGTTGATCGAGTCGTTCCGGAGTTCTCGCCGCATTCATATCGATGCCATCGTCTCGTTCGAATCGATCATTAGTGCGCTCTTTGCATCGATCTGTAGCATACTCAATTTGAATCGATGAAGACAGTCTAGTTCGTATCGATGGAGGTTGGATGGTTCGTATCGATGGAGGTTGGCTTGTTCGTATCGATAAAAGCGATACGTAGTAAGGCTCGATAATGGATACAAATAAGGCCTATTAGAACTGAAGAGCAAAGCCGGTTATGAAGCTGCTGCCATTCTGATCGATACGAAGACGATGGATTTGAACTAGATGGATGCGAAGAAATGCAAGCCGATGGATTCGAAGCAGATGGATGTGAGGACGTTGCCGCTCTGATCGATACGAAGCTGATGGATTCGAACAAAGGCTTATCGATGGATGCGAAATTGACACTGGCTGACCGAAACGAAGTGCACTATCTCTTGATGGATACGAAGTCGATCAGTACGAAGTAGACTCTGGTGATGGATACGAAGTCGATCGATACGAAGTAAACTCTGGTGATGGACACGTCGTCGATCGATACGAAGTAGACTCTGGTGATGGATACAAAACCAGGGCTATTTCCTCCAACTTGCATCGATCATAACTTGAGCATACGGACTCGGATTTACTTGAAATTTGGAACATTGACTTTCATTGCTTCGCTCGTCGTGTCTTGTCGATTGTGGCTTGATCCGGACTCGAACAAAATTCGTCGATATCCATAGTGAGCCTGCGTATAACCGATCTCTAAGACGAACCGTCATTGGTTTCTAGTCAAGTTCTTGGTGTCACGGCCTTGCCAAAAGGCGGGATAACATATATATATATATATATATATATATATATATATTAAGTAAAACTTCACTTATAAGTTTCCTTTTCAAAAAAAAATTAAAAAAAAACTGTATATATATTTTGTTTTTAT
The DNA here is from genome assembly GCA_030737815.1 of Allium fistulosum. Lineage (NCBI taxonomy): Eukaryota > Viridiplantae > Streptophyta > Magnoliopsida > Asparagales > Amaryllidaceae > Allium > Allium fistulosum. Next base: position 1,169,368,355 of record CM060905.1, on the reverse strand, counting down.
TTCAGGTTGCCGAAGAAGAATTGCAGAAGGAGGAGAAGTGCTTGCTAAAATAAATTGCTTGCATGCTGAGCTTGCCAAAAAAAACTGCTTGCTTATCTATAATTTTCTCTTTATTTGCCTTGCATTGTATATATCTATTGTTATTGTTTGTCTTGCATTGTTGTTTACTTGCATTTAAAAAAAATTCATAAAACCAAAAAAAAAACAAAATCCATTCGTAGTTGCATTGTTAATACACGTTTAATTTCTGCTTTGCATTTCATCTTAGATTTTGATTAATAATTACGGTTAGACATCAATAACTTTTAATTTTATATTGACAACTTATCTTCTTTGAACAATTTACTTTCTTGGTGTCTAGGCTATGGCAGAGTAATAACCATTTATAAATATTACGGTGATTCGTAAATATTATAGTGGTTGTTTCTCTGAAGGTACTTAAACCTTCGGCTGCATTGCTACGGTGATTCGTGGTGCACCGATAACTCCTGTCCGTTACCTGGCCGAGAACTATCTTGTTGATTAAAGACAGAGTGTGATTATACAATTTTGGGTTAACTTAGGATAAATCATTTGTAATTAACCCTTGCATTCATTTAGTTGCATTAGTTCATGCATATAAAAAAAATTTCAAAATCCAAAAAAAAAATTGTAAATATTCCTTTCCTTTGAAATTTTTAAATCTTTTTTCTTTGAAATTACAAAAATCCAAAAAAAAATTAAAAATCAAAATCCAAAAAATAATAATATTATAAAACCTTTTCAAAAACAAAGAAAAATTTGAAAAACCAAAAAACAAAACAAAAGAATCAATTTCCCTTTTAAAAAATAAATTTATTTGTAAATATTTTTCCTTTATAAAAATAAACATTCTTGAAAATGTCCGAGTTTCCCCACTCATTTGAATTTTACAATAGTTGTGAAAATCAATATAATCCATATGATTTCACTCTACATTCGTATGGATATTTTAACGACAACTTTTGCATAAACGATTCAAATTTTGAGTCATAAAGTTTTCAAAACGATGACCAACCCTCGAATCTCGAAAATAGCATTTCATCTCTACTTGAAATCTCTACACAACAAAATCAAATGATAAGTGATTTGTGCAATTCTTATTTGTGTAATAACTCAAGTCAAAGATTCCAAAATTTGAATTTAATTGAAAATTCAAACGATTTGGATTATAACCCATGCCAATTCAATTTCAAACTCCAAAATGAATTTCAAACTCAAAATGAAAATGGAAACAATTTTTCAAACGAATTTTGTAATGGGAATAATCTTCACCACGTTGCAAGTGAAAAATTTTGTTCTCAACAAATCCAAATCGAAAATCCTCAAGCTAATAATTATAAATTGGATTTTGTTGAACAAATGAATGAAATTTACGATGATCACACGGATTCGTTGTTTGAAACTTATATGAAACAACGTGAACAACAAAACCGAATCCCAACGTGTGACGAGTTAAGTAATAGTCCATCTTTTACCCAAATTGACGATTTTCAAATAACAACTTTTGAAATTGAAAATGATAATCTTAATGAAGTTGTTGAAAACACGATAATTGAGTTGGATTTCAATTCTTTTGAGGGTGTGGAACCAAATTTAAAATTCGATCTTCCTTTTCTCGATTTCGAAAATTTGAATACAACAACTTTGGACTTTGAAATTGAGACACGAAATGAAGTTGTTGATAATCAAACAATGGAAGGAGAATTTAACGAACACGATTTCTTTGGACTTTTTGAAAACGAGTTGTCGAATTCTGAAGGGGATGATTTAAATCACCATTTTGATTTTGAATTCAATAATTTTGAAGAAGTTTTCAATGATAAATTTGAATTTCAATGTGGTGATAATAAATTTGAATTTCAATCAATTATTCTATCAACCCCGAAAATCATCGAAAATAAAACAACTCGTACGATTTTTAATAATACGACATTCGTTTTTCCAAATCAACGTTCAACTTCAAAATCTTTTACGGTTTGGTTTTTCGAGCTTAAGCTATGTCTCGTATACTTGACGAGGCAAATGAATCGGTTTTGGGAAGACCGTTTCATTTACTTTTTAACGATATACTTTCTGATCTCGTGTAAATACCGTTAATTTTCATTTAAATAGAGGTCATGTTTTCATTTTTATTTTTCTCCTTCCACTTGGGTTGACTGTGAGGACACAGTCAAAATCAAGTGTGGGGGGAGACTCGTCATAATTTTTCAATTTTTCATGGTTTATTTTTTATTTTTCTTTCCAAAAAAAAATCTCAAAAAAAAAGAAAATTTAACATTTTCGATTTATTTTTAAAGAAACACTATAGGATAAATATATGGTTTTGGTTTATTAAATTGAAATTTTTGAAAATTTAATTGTCTTAACAAAAAAAATGAAGTTTGATTACAAATAACAATGGTTTAACTAGTATATAAGAAGATTCATACGTGATAATTACGAAATATATCCTAATTGAAAATCTTTGCTTTAAAAAGTGGTTGATTTAAAGTAAAGGATATAACATTTTTTTTGTCTTCTAAGTTAAATGATGCTAAGATGATTTTGTGAAACTCTCTCCCTAAAAAAACAAAAACAAAAAAAATTCTTGTATATATATATGTATATATTTTCTTAATAAACACCTAGAGTCATGTGTTCACACTCGTGTGTTCACTCGCCATGCTCTGTACCCTTCTCACGTAAGCCCGAAAGGCAGTGCACGATCGGTATATCTGGCCTCAGTTTATCTGAGTTAGGTGTGTATATAAAAATTATTTTACTAATAACGCCTACAGTCAATAAGTGTTCACACTTGTGTGTTCACTCGCCACGCTCTGTATTCCCCTCACATCAGTCCGCAAGGCAGTGCATGGGTAATATATCTGGCCTTAGTTTATCTGAGTTAGGCATATATAAATATTGTTAATATCAACAAAATTTTCAAAAGAAAAAATGGAGAGAGTAAGCAATTGAAATCCAAGCACTATTTTAACTTATTTGATTTGACTTGTTATTGAAAAGAAATAAAATTACAACTTTGATAAACTTTGATAATCAACTAAGGATCCATTTTATAATTACACTTTGTTATCAACCGAAACAACGAGTTAAACTATAGTCTATTTGTTATGATAACTTAATTTTTGTTGGAAATTTTGACGAGTAAATGACTTAAATTTCAAGATAATGACCAAAACCTATATTTAACTTATTTGTGTCGATTTAAAAGCAAACCCTTCATCTGTATATATTTTCAAAAACTTGCATTCATCTCTTTGTAAATAAATCTTGCATTGTGTAAATATTTTCATCCTGCATTTGGATTTTGTGGGTAGTATCCGCTGAAAACCCTCACGAGACAACACTCGTCCTACTGGGGACACCCAGAGGTTTAACGGCTTGTTGCATACGCTCAATGCAATCGTGCTCCTTACGAAAACGGATTTATCTTAGTTTTCCTTTATTCGAGGACGAATAAAAAGATAAGTGTGGGGGTATTTGATGTACACGTAAATGTGCATATTTTTACCACAATATTTAACCTATTTAAATTAAATAAATGATCATATTGGGTATTTTAACTTGTTTAAACCAAAATTCAAATTAATTGAAATTGTCACATATTCATCTTCATATAGGGGCAAAATGGTCATTTTTATGCATTTATTAAATTGTGAAAATTTACTTGGAATTTTCTATGTTGTTTTGTAGGAAATTTGGTGAATTTTACAAGTGGTTACATGATGATATATGCATGCACAAGAGTGAAGAGAACAAATGAAGATGGAAATAATTCAAAGTGAAGATAATGGAGGACCCCACCTACCCACCTACCTTAATGTACAAATTAGAGCCTAATGCACATGCTTATGGAATTAATCGCTTCATGTACACTTAAATGAGTATTATTTGTAGCTAATGATTACTTGGCCTCCACACTTCCTAAGAGGGTATTTTGGGCATTCACCAAAAATATGAATTAGGGTTTAACACATGTATAAAATCCCCTTATGTTTCATGTAACCCTCCTCCCTTAGTCTCTCTTTAGTTTAGTTTAGGCTCAAAATAAAAAGACAAGCTCTCTTTCTCTTTTCATGGCTACTTAGCCATTTTTATTTCATGTAATCTTTTTTTTATCCAATGTTAATTAGTGTTTTATTTTACTTACATGCTCTCTTTCTTTCATGCTAATAGTGTAGATTTTATTTTATGTAATTAGAGTAGTTCTCTTTTCCATTAGCTTTCATTTTCCATTCTTTTTGCTTTCATGTTGCTAGCTACATTTGTTAATCAAATGACAAATATGAGAAGCTAAACCCCTTCAATTTAGGGGGTAATGAAGCTCTCTAATTATGTAGCTTCAACTTTTTGTTAATTCATGCTCTCTTTTTGTGCTTAATGATGATCAATGAAGTGTTTTATTTGTTGTTCTTGCTTTGAATTTGATAGCCTATATTGTTGACACCAAATAGGCTATGCTTAAACAATCACTAACACAAATGCCTCTTCATCAAAATATGATTATGGCATAAGAAAGTGATTTGAAATTAAAATTTGATGGTCTATATTTCTAATCAATAGTTAATAGGCCATACTTAAAATAGATTTCATTTTCATTTTCTTTGTCAAGCTTCATGAAAGTTAGTAAGTGCTTTAAGGGATGTGTTATAGTTTGATGGCTTATGTTGGCTAATCAATAGCACAAATATGCCATACTTATGATAAGCACATCAATTAAATCACTAATGACCATAAAAGAGAGATCATGATTTCATATGTGTTGAACTACATGATCTAGAGAGTGGATTTGTTCTCTAAATTGTCACTTAACTCTTATATTTGCTTCTCTTTTTTTAGTTAGTTAGTTAATTCTCTAATTCTCTAGCTTAACTTTCACTCGACTTTGGTTTAATTTGATTGAATAGATTTTTAAAATCATCAATTCCCCGCGGATCGACCCGTACACGCCACGTACTATCATTGTACGCCGTGCGCTTGCGGTAAATTTATTTCTAAATTCGTTCGACGGTTTTCTAATCCGATAGAAATTTGCGTCGACGAACAAGTTTTTGGCGCCGTTGCCGGGGAATTGTTTTGATTTTAATTTTCTATTCTTCGAATTATTTTTCTTTTGATTTTTGTGTTTTATTTTGTGTGTTAACTTACATTTATAAAAAAATTGTGTGTTTGTGTGTAAGTTTGTTTTCGTTTTGTTTGTGTTCTTGTTTTTTTTCATAGTTTCATTTGCAATTGCATATCCAAGAAAAAAAATATAGACACTTTAAAAAAAAAACTTTTATCATTCATTACAATTACATTTTCTGCTTTTCGTTTTACAACTTGCATTTCATCTTTGCAATTTACATTTCTTTTTACAAGTTTAACATTTGTTGTGCATACATTCTGTTTTCTCTGTGCATACTGGTGCACATACACCTCCTCAACCACTGTCTTACCCCAATCATCTCTGCTCCTACCATCATCCACTAAACCAAACTATCACCACCATCCTGCACTTCAGAAAACAGTGCTTGCTGTCATTCCCATACACCTTCACTTCACCATTCTCACTGTTGCCACACCTCTGCAAGCAGTAATAATCATTGTCAACTGCTCCTTCTCTCGACTCAACCCACTACCACTTCCCCAATCCCTGACCATATTACCTTCCCACTTCCTCAACATTCATCACAAAACTGCACAATCCCCCCATAACCAAACTCTCTGCAACATCACTGTCAACTTATGCACATTGCTCAACCACCACTTCAAATCTCACAACCAACTTACACCACAGCAGCATCATACATACTTCTTCATCTACCATCTCCTCTGCCCTTGTGTACATCCAACAAGTGATCACCATCAAAACTGTTCACAAAATCACCCTACTTCATCAAACCAGAACCACCACTTCAACTGTCCATACAATTCTCAGTTGCATTCATCATTACTGCTTGAGTACACTACAAATCATTCAACTATCAACAATCACAACCCAGTGCTTACTCATCCACTGTTAACATTGACCAAACCCCTCTGTCATTGCTAACCATTCCATTGCCTTGCAGTAACTCTCCACATCTTCGCAACTAACCACTGCAGTACACTCTAACACCCACCATTGCAAGTTACTGCAACCTATCACAATCAAACTCTTCCATACATACCATATCAACTCTTCTCTTTAAACCATCCCCACTTGCTTGCCTAACTCACTATCAATTCACATTCACTTTCCTATTGTTTCTACATTAACAAAACTGACCACCATTCATCACCAACATATCTCCAGCCACCATAATTCACTCCAACAATTGTTGCCATAGATACAAGCTCCACCACACTGTTGCCACTGATACCAACAGTTCATCAATTCTTCCCTCAACATTACTCCACCTTCTACAGTTACATACAACCATCTCCATCCCAATACCTTCAATGACCATTGCATAACACTCTGCCTACAACACCTTACTCCTACTACATCACTTACTGCTACTACAATCATCACTTCTGTTACATCACTTCATATCACCATAAAACAACCATCACACTTTAGAAAACATCCCCTACCATCACGCAACTGCTCCATTCTCACCACTTCTTCACTTCAAACCATCGCTGCTAATTGCTTTCATCTCCTCAGCCCCTGCTTGCTGACGAACAGCAGCAACACTTCTAAAACATCCACCATTCTGCTACCCTACCCATCCACATCACAAACATTTCAAACTCCACCTTCACCAAACTGCAATAGCCTCACTCAACTAGAAGAAACCAAACCCACTCAATCTACTCCACAGTAGACTGTCAAACCACTACATCAAATACCCCCACACTCTACTACTTCATACTCACAAATACCTTTTCACCGTTCTATCAGCCTCAGCCAAAACAATCGAACTTCACCTGACAATCCTCCATCACCTAAACAAGGCAATCAATCCCGCAACTGCCTCAAAAAGAAAAGAAGAAAAAAAAACTCAGTTGCGAATCCACGTGTCAAACATCACGAACCTCGAGTCGAACCACAAATCAACGATATCCAAACACCCATGCTGGAACATATGAACATACCTCCTTCCCAACATTCAGCGGCATCTCAACCAACTTCCGCCCAAAGCAACTGTTGTTTACACACCCTGTTTATGTTCAAACCCCTCATCATCCTCACTTCTTCCACCCAAACAACTCATCAACATCACCATCTCCCACTGACCACCCCCTATGCCGAACAAACAATCCCCAACCGAAGTCACATTAACCACCTTCAATCGTGAATCCATTGCCTCCATCACCAACTACCACTCGACTTTGACTTCTTACGATTCGCTTCTCTATGGAATTAAAATTGTGAAATTCTGGAATCGATTGTTTTCGAAATATTGAAATCTGAACTTTTGGGAACTAATTTGAACGAGTTGAATGTGTTTTTGCAAGACTGAGTTTTTATTTTTATGATTCAGATGCTTAGCGGGTTTTGGCTTCTTGTTGGGCTAGAGATAAAGAAAACAAAAAAGTTGTTTAAGTTTTATTTGGGTTCGATTAAGTCTTTTTGTTAAAAAAAAGAAAAAGAAATGCTTGCTTTCAGTATTCTTGTATGTTGCTTTGCTGTGGATATTGCTTTCTTAATTCTAGTATGTTGTTTTGCTTAGAGTTGTAAATAATGTTTTTTTTATAATTTCCGTTTCTCACTAAAAAAATTGCTTTCTTTTAATTTTGTTTAGTTTGATCTCAATATATATATATATATATATATATATTTTTAAGTAAAACTTCACTTTTAAGTTTCCTTTTCAAAAAAACGAAAAAAATAAAAAAAACTGTATATTTTTTTATTTTTATTTCAGGTTGCCAAAGCAGAAATGCAGAAGGAGCAGAAGTGCTTGCTAAAATAAATTGCTTGCGTGCTGACCTTGCCAAAAAAAAAGCTGCTTGCTTATTTATAATTTTCTCTTTATTTGTCTTGCATTGTATATATCTATTGTTTTTGTTTGTCTTGCATTGTTGTTTACTTGCATTTAAAAAAAATTCAGAAAACCAAAAAAAAACAAAAACAAAATCCATTTGTAGTTGCATTGTTAATACACGTTTAATTTCTGCTTTGCATTTCATCTTAGATTTTGATTAATAATAACGGTTAGACATCAATAACTTTTAATTGTATATTGACAACTTGTCTTCTTTGAACAATTTACTTTCTTGGTGTCTAGGCTACGGCAAAGTAATAACCATTTATAAATATTATGGTGATTCGTAAATATTATAGTGGTTGTTCCTCTAAAGGTACTTAAACCTTCGGCTGCATTGCTACGGTGATTCGTGGTGCACCGATAACTCCTGTCCATTACCTGGCCGAGGACTATCTTGTTGATTTAAGACAGAGTGTGATTATACAATTTTGGGTTAACTTAGGATAAATCATTTGCAATTAACCCTTGCATTCATTTAGTTGCATTAGTTCATGCATATAAAAAAATTTCAAAATCCAAAAAAAATAATTGTAAATATTCCTTTCCTTTGAAATTTTTAAATCCTTTTTCTTTGAAATCTCAAAAATCCAAAAAAAAATTAAAAATCAAAATCCAAAAAAAAAATATTATAAAACCTTTTCAAAAACAAAGAAAAATTTGAAAAACCAAAAAACAAAACAAAAAATCAATTTCCCTTTTAAAAAATAAATTTTATTTGTAAATATTTTTCTTTTATAAAAAAACATTCTTGAAAATGTCCGAGTTTCCCCACTCATTTGAATTTTACAATAGTTGTGAAAATCAATATAATCCATATGATTTCACTCTAAATTCGTATGGATATTTTAAAGACAACTTTTGCATAAACGATTCAAATTTTGAATCACAAAGTTTTCAAAACGATGACCAACCCTCGAATCTCGAAAATAGCATTTCATCTCTACTTGAAATCTCTACACAACAAAATCAAATGATAAGTGATTTGTGCAATTCTTATTTGTGTAATAACTCGAGTCAAAGATTCCAAAATTTGAATTCAATTGAAAATTCAAACGATTTGGATTATAACCCATGCCAATTCAATTTCAAACTCCAAAATGAATTTCAAACTCAAAATGAAAATGGAAACAATTTTTCAAACGAATTTGGCAATGGGAATAATCTTCACCACGTTGCAAGTGAAAATTTTTGTTCTCAACAAATCCAAATCGAAAATTCTCAAGCTAATAATTATAAATTGGATTTTGTTGAACAAATGAACGAAATTTACGATGATCACACGGATTCGTTGTTTGAAACTTATATGAAACAACGTGAACAACAAAACCAAATCCCAACGTGTGACGAGTTAAGTAATAATCCATCTTTTACCCAAATTGACGATTTTCAAATAACAACTTTTGAAATTGAAAATGATAATCTTAATGAAGTTGTTGAAAACACGGTAATTGAGTTGGATTTCAATTCTTTTGAGGGTGTGGAACCAAATTTAAAATTCGATCTTCCTTTTCTCGATTTCAAAAATTTGAATACAGCTACTTTGGACTTTGAACTTGAGACACGAAAGGAAGTTGTTGTAATTAGAGTAGTTCTATTTTCCATTGGCTTTCATTTTCCTTTCTTTTTGCTTTCATGTTGCTAGCTACATTTCTTAATCAAACGACAAATATGAGAGGCTAAACCCCTTCAATTTAGGGGGTAATGAAGCTCTCTAATTATGTAGCTTCAACTTTTTGTTAATTCATGCTCTCTTTTTGTGCTTAGTGATGATCAATGAAGTGTTTTATTTGTTGTTCTTGCTTTGAATTTGATAGCCTATATTGTTGACACCAAATAGGCTATGCTTAAACAATCACTAACACAAATGCCTCTTCATCAAAATATGATTATGACATAAGAAAGTGATTTGAAATTAAAATTTGATGGTCTATATTTCTAATCAATAGTTAATAGGCCATACTTAAAATAGATTTCATTTTCATTTTCTTTGTCAAGCTTCATGAAAGTTAGTAAGTGCTTTAAGGGATGTGTTATAGTTTGATGGCTTATGTTGGCTAATCAATAGCACAAATATGCCATACTTATGATAAGCACATCAATTAAAGCACTAATGACCATAAAAGAGAGATCATGATTTCATATGTGTTGAACTACATGATCTAGAGAGTGGATTTGTTCTCTAAATTGTCACTTAACTCTTATATTTGCTTCTCTTTTTTTTAGTTAGTTAGTTAATTCTATAATTCTCTAGCTTAACTTTCACTCGACTTTGGTTTAATTTGATTGAATAGATTTTTAAAATCATCAATTCCCTACGGATCGACCCGTACACGCCACGTACTATCATTGTACGCCGTGCGCTTGCGGTAAATTTATTTCTAAATTCGTTCGACGGTTTTCTAATCCGATAGAAATTTGCGTCGATGAACACTTAACCTGGAGGAACAGGTATTACACCACATGAGCAACCGAATAGGACTTCTACTACCTAGACAACTGAATAAGACTTTTACCGCCTAAGCAACCGAACAGGACTTCAACAATACAGAGAATTTTCTTGACTGATTGTGCTCTTTTAATTAGCATGGATAAGTCTTTAGAGTGCACCCTTCCTATAATCTTCTCCTTTGTGGTATATGGTGTAGTTCGTGAAGATTGGAAGTTAATTTAATCACAAATGAATTTATGCTTGAATGTGCAAGTGATTAGAATGAGAATTTGAGCACAAATGGCAGAATGATTATATAATAAGTATATGAGAATAGAATCAGAAATTAGGTGATTAAAACAAATGAATTGAAGGCTATTTATAGTGTTTAAGTGTTGCAACTCATCGTCAAAAGTAATGATCAAAAGATACAGAAACAACTCTTGAATCAAGGGTTGTTTCTGTTCGATGAAAGGAAGTGACCATTCAGAAAATAGCCGTCATGCATTTTCAGTTGACTGAACAAAAGATTCCAGTCTACTAGAATTTAAATTTTTTTGAATTAAAAGTGATATATCAAAAATACTTACAATTCAGTTGACTGAATAGAGCAGTTCAGTCGACTGAACATTCAAATGTACTATGCACGTGCACAGATATTCAGTCGACTGAATTGCCTATTTTAGTCGGTTGACTACCTTGTTTTCTACCATTATGAGGTTCTTGAGAAACTTTTTATGTGTGAACTTTGTGTAGTCAATACTTGGTATATGTAGTATGATTTTAAAATAGTTTTAAGCGCTTGTGTGTGTTCATATACCACCTTAGAGAGATTTTAACAAAAATAAACTTCTAGACTAGACTATAGACAAACCATAAATAATATTGAAGCTTCTATCTGAATTCTTATTCTGCAATCTATTATCCAGTAGAATAGCATCTTCTCCTGCAAATATGGCTAGTTCACATAATATTTACTTCTATAGTTGTCACGATCAAAAAATCAAAATACAAGGTTCTAACAATCACAAAACAGATCGAAACTCCTTCCTGAACTGTCCAAAGAAAACTTTACTTTCAAATCCATGTTAAAATATTTATATCTTAAAATCTCTTTAAATATAATTACTACAACTTTTCCAAAATCATTTAAATATTTATCAAAGCCATCGGGATTTAATATTCTCAGAATCCTTTTCATTTTTATAAGGTCGTCTAAATATTTTCTTTTAACTAAACACATTCCATTCTAAATCCAATTTTAACCCTACATCTCATCAATAACTATATAGACTTTTGAAATTCATTCCTAAAATATATCCTAGGTAAAATTATTTCATTTACCAATTTTAAATCAATATTATGTAAATTGGACTTATTCAAGTGTTTAGGAAATCCCTATCAATAACGTTGGCCAAACGCATCAACCAGAATTCTTAAGGCACTCAACGAATGAAACAACACAATATAAAACATTTTTACTCACTAACAAATACGCATTCATATTTGTAATACACTCAGGCTTATTCTAGGGTCTCACTTACCCAATTCCAAATGAGTTTACCCCCACCAGGGCCAAGTTTCTCGCTTAACCTTTAGCTCTGATACCAAATGTAACGATCTAGGCTTTGCAACCATCGACAGTGGATACACCCCACGGTAGCTCACATTGATACCTCGAATTTTCTCTAACGGCTAGCCTCTCGACTCACAACCAACCCTTTATCACTAGGGACATGAAGGAGTGAGAGTCATCCATTATCTACCTAACAAGAAGCGAGAACCCCCTATCACACTGAATAGATCAAGCAAATTCGATCCCGGTCTCTCCGTACCAACAACCGATAATTTCTGATTGACGCATTCCCAGTTCTTTTGGAAGTAAGTATTCGAGTCCTTATCGGAAACTCGCCTTTTACATTCATACTCCCTAAGTCAAATTAGGCCAAATTTGATAGTCAGTTATTTAACTATTAAATAACAACAAAAAAATCTAGAGATTTAAATACCTAAAGAAATCACTAAGCCTCAAAACCATTTTCATTTATAAATCTCCTTTCCCAAACATTTATCAACATTCATATACTTATCTCCTTTACATAAGTATAATCACAAAACATTTATAAGATTTCCCATTTCCAAATCTCTTAAACGGATTTAACTAAATTATTTAAATTCGAGAAAAGGATAACTCTAAGCATTATTCCTTCGGTGTTAAGTGTGGAACGGATGTTCCATACCACCATTTTTAAAAGGTCAACTTCGAGAAACCCAAACCTTGAATTCCTATTGTAATTATCATCAATAAATCCTTTTATAAATTTCCCTTACCCATGAAATCCTTTTTTCTTTAACCCAAACCCATTTACAAAACACTTATCAACATCCATACTCATTTATGAGACTCTTTATAAATATTCAAACCCGGTTATATAAACTTCTTTATAAAATTTCAAACCTTGTATAAAACTTTCCTTTATAAACATCCAAACCCATTTATAAAATACTTTTATAAACATTCAAAACTATTTCTAAACCTCCTTTTATGAATACCCCAAAATTATTCATAAACTTCTTTATATATATTCAAAACAATTGTCAAATCATTCTTCAAATATCTTGTTCAAAATAGAATAACCTTAAAGACCATTTTAAAAGAAAATGAAATATTAACTTTCCAAAATCCAAACGGATGCTTAATGACTACACTGGGTCATTAAATTTGGGGTTACTTATCCAAATTATATTATGGGTATTGCCTAACATCGGATATATAAGGGATTCACACATAACATACAATCAATCATAGGTAGATGTCCAAGTTACAAATATAGATACATCCATTATCAGTGAAAAATGAACATATAGAAGCATATTCTATATGCTTAAGTTACCATGACCCGCTTATTGAAATTAACTTCCTTGTGTTTATCACGTTACCGATATTCAATCTTTGTGCTAAACACAAGTCAACTTACTTCCTATAAAACATGTCAATGTTTTATAATCACTACTTTAATTCATTTAGCTACATAATGGTCCAGACGAGAGATCCTTTGATTTGAAATCAGTTAACCTTAGAAGAAAACTGATTTAAAACATAACCCATTAAGTTTAAAAATAACTTTGAAAAGATTAAAGTATATTCAATTAGCTTAAACCCTAATTACAACTTAATTAAATCAAGATCAATTCATAATTAAATTTTAATTAACTTAATAAACTTGGTTAAGTTCTAATTAACTTCTTAATGCATCTTAGTTAAGGTTGAAACAATTCATTATTAGTTAAACCATAATTAATTAAAAGTCAATTAAATAATCACCTAATTAAATAACAAATTAACTTAATTAAATAATAATTAATCATTAAATTACTTCCTAACTTCATTAATCACTAATTAAAACCTTATTAATCACTAATTAGTCATTAACCTTCTTTAAGTGTTACTTAACCCTTAATCACTTACTTAATTATCAATCAAGTACTAATTACTTTTAATTAATTTATTAAATAATAAAATATTGATTTAACTAAACTTAATCTCTTTTTATATTACTAATTAAGTTTGAAAAACTTTTGCAAAACCATTTCAAAAGAAAACATTTTAAAACGAAAATCAAAAATTTTGTCGAACTACGTCCATAGCGACTATCACTATGAGCGCAGTTCGCTTAAACATACTTTAAGCGAAAACACTTGCTTATTATTTCCTATTTCATATTTAGAAACATAACTTTTTAAGTTTTTGAGACTTAGAAACAAAGATAGAAACTTTGAAACAATTTTCAAACTTTATAATAAGAAAACATAGCTTTTGATTTGAATCAGATCTCACGTTCGTCACAATACACAAAGTTGTTAAATTTGTTTCAACTCAACATACTTTGGTTCTTATATCACAACTATAAATCCATATTACCATGCTTTTAACATCACAATAAAATACATATATAAACATAACGTTATATGCTTACTAACTCGACAGCATCACATAAAAAGTATAAGAAGTTGAAATGATTTGGCTATATCAGGTCTTAGAATGGGTTCATCCAGAGATGATTTGGCTTAGCTAGGGCTTTGTGGGGGTAGTGATGGACTTGTTTTTTGGAATTGGGAAGTATAAGAAGTATAAAAGGTATGGTAGCAAGTTACAACATAAAAAGCTAACTTTTTCTAATTTTTTGAATTATGGAAGCCATGGAATTTTCATAGAAGAAGGTTTAGAAGAAATGAAGTTGGAATGTAAATGAAAATGTGTGTGTGAGGGTGTGTATATATAGATGAAAGAAAGTAGGAAATTTACCATTTTAACCTTAGTTTTAAAATATCCTAACATGTCATTATTTTGACAAGTCACATCACCACCTTCCTTCCCCTCATATCTCACGTCCCTCCCTCTCTAGTCACATCTTCTAGTTCATGATGGATAATGATGATAATGTTAAATATAACAAGAGATAATGATATATACTTGTGTGTGTGTGTATATATATATATAAGTTGTTATTTTTTAAACCATGACTTGTCACATTACTTGCTAAACATAATTAACATAAGATAATATACTATTAGCATATTATTATTATTTGGTTAATTAACTCTTATATATGTGTATATATAGTGCATAAAGGCGAACAACATTTCTGACAACTTTCCGGTGTTGAAAAGTCAAAATTTTGGAAAACGTTCGTCGGTCAGATTTTCTATTTTTCTATGAACTATCTATTTTGGTAAAAAAAATTTAAAAACTGTTCTACCATCATTATTAAATAATTAAAATAGGTTTATTTATAAATAAAGACCCATTTATTCAATATTTAAACTTAACTTGAATTTCTGAAAAAATATATAAAACCGATGATATCAATTATCGATGTCATAAATACATTTTATTTTCTAAAAATAAATTATTTTATTTCATAATCTTGTTTGAATACATATATTAGTGTATGAATCCAAAACCGTGCATGAGCCTTATTGTTTAAAAAATAGTTTTATTGATAAAATGATTTCCGGCTGATTTATCGATATTTTACCTAGGACGATATCTACAAATTATCAATATTTTACCTAGGTAATTTGTCCGCAAATATTTTTTCCATACAAAATAACTATTATTATTTACCACTTAAAACATGATTATTTCTTTCTTTTAAATCCATATCTAAATAATCTAAAAATAAATATAATTTATCCAAGTGATAAATTTATGGATCGTTACATGCGTAGTACTATTAATATATTGAATAGATGAGATAAGATAGTTGCATATATTTATTGAGCTTTCCTTAAGATATGTGCGCTATACTTAGATCGTCGCAAAAAGATGAGTATGAGCGAATAATCTCTTTTTTGTTAAGCTTTTCTAAGATAAAGATATGATTAGGACTAGGAACCATGGGTTAGGATTTGTGCATGATACAAACGATATGAAGTTATCTATCGTATGCAGGCCTATGATTTGTTGAGCTTTCATCAAGGGTAGAATCCCAAGGCATATGATTCCTAACACCCACCAGAGAAATCGAAAAATTTCTATGTTTTTCTTAAGGTTTTGAGAAATATAAAAATCTAGTGGGAGCCTTATTAAAAAAATGAAATTGTTACATTTAACCTTTATAATATTGTAAGAACATCTACTATATAAAGTTATAATAATATGCATTTATAAATTTGTAAAATTAATATAATTGATAAAATGTCTATTAATTAAGATATACAAATAAACGAAGTTAAAGATTGACAAATAGAAATATAAAATATACTTACTTATAATTTTGCATGTTATTGTTTCAATATCTATGCAAGTGTCTAATTTTACAACTATTAAATACATTCATAATTGGTCACTCACATGATCATTTTTCCGAGACTGTGTATTGTCCTTTATGAGTTTCGAACTTTAAAAGCAATACTTTGATGTGGATGTCTGATCCATACTCGGTCACATATAAATGTTATATAGTAAATGGTCATAATTCATCATGTATGAAATCTTGTTGAAATTAGTTCATTCGAGATAAGCAAGTAAATCGTAATGTGAGATTAAGTATTCGATTTGATTAATTACAATAATGATCTTGTTATGTTAAATGTGACACTAGACCAAAAAGGCTATAAGATAGACTTAAGAATTTGATAACTGAAATATCAGTTTGATCAGGTTACCAAAGTGCAACATATTTGATATCCTTAAATGTTAAGGATGACCGATTGGGTTTTTGTTAAGAGTTCGTTATAGTCTTATAATGGGGTTTCCTTTTGAGTGGTTTGACCGTTTAAAAAGGAAAATGAATGTACGAGGGTAGATATAATTTAAGGCATGGTTGGGATGAAGAGAGTAAATGGTCACTTATGCTTCATAAAGAAACATTAGAAATGAGAATTGTAAAATAATAATTGATACTTAACATTGGAATGAGAAATATAATTTCAATTCAGAAATGTATATCTATGTAGAAAATTGTTTTTAATGAGATTTATTTTTTTGAGTTCAAGATATTTGATCTGAAAACTCTCGACCATAAACTGGTTACAGTAGATGGAATATATAGCCTAAAATAAGTGATTGAATGGAGCTCTATATTTCATACACTGTTATAGTGATGGTGAAAATAGTGGGAGCTTGCCATATAACACTTTTTGGTCGCATCAAGTTACAAAAATTGTTTTTATTAAACACACCAAACATTATTTATGAAATGATACCTGATTTTCTATGCTAACTGAAATATAGACATAGTGTTATTCTTGTTTGAATATTGTGAATATTCGTTATGAAATAAAACTATAATAGTGGTATTTATTTTTATAACAAAATGATGCATTGGAAAATACAGAAGTATCTTAAGTTATTTGCAATTTTTTTGGAATTATAGACTAAGCCATAGTTTTGAGAAATAATTATTTGATTATATGATTTGAATCATTTGATACTAGTGAATTATATCTCAAACATATAAGGGCAAATAACCCATTCAGTGGGCGCAACATAAGAGTTGATGAACTCTTTCGATTAATTATATATATTTATGCAATCGTAGGTCTAATAATACCGAAATGGTTCCATGGACTTCGTTGTCTTTACTGATAAACTATCACGAGCACAAATATGTGTATTTGATACACATGTATCATGTTTATGATAAGTTCATAGAATATAAAGCGGAAGTAAATGAAATTACATGGAATACAAATGATTTGGTTTGATTGAATAATTGAGTATGCTGGAAAGAGTTTTGAACGTACCTAAAATTGAATAAAGATTTAAACTCAAAAGTCACTCTTCCCTATGATACATAATGATGTATCGATAAGAAGTAATCGAGCTTTATTGGAAAAAGTACGATTGATGATGAGTGAAGTTGAGTTAACTTCATTCTATAAGGTCGTGTACTTAAGAGTAGTACACAAGATTAAATTTTATTTCATCCAAAGAACAATTTACAAAATCTTACAAGATAAGGATTTACAAGAAACCTCAACATATCCTAAGCCAAGGAGTTGGCTGGTGGTGTGAGTCAAAAGACTACATGTAATTATTGTATGTGAGGGTTCTTGTATGAATCACCCTAAAAGGCATTTTGGGAACAATCGTCATAGGATGACCAATTTATTTTATTATCATAAGTATCGTAAACTAAAACCAAATTAGTTTTATATATAAGGCAATTCATAAAATGTTTATGAATACCTAATCCACTGCACTGAGAACAATTGTTATTTCAAGAAATACAAAATTCATAGCGAAGGAATTTCTTTTAGACATTATTGGTAGCAAAGTGGATTTGGATACAATCCAAAATAAAACTTATCACAAGGGATGAAATGAAATTAACCAAACCTTAATTAACACAGTGCATTAGAATGTCTAATAAGTATTCTCACACATTAAAGAGAGACTATGAATTTCTTATCAATGTTGAGAATAAATATTCCTAAATTGTCAATAAAACCATTAAGAATCTTACGGTTCATTGCCCCGTCTAACAATTTTAGCAATTCTATCACTATCATCTAACAGAAGTCTTTGTTCCATGTTTTCATTCTACCCCCTCGTTCCTATAAGGAAATTCTAGCACATACTCCTTTGGTTGCATGTTTGCATTCTGATTTACGTTCTATGGCACAACATCATCTTGGAGACGTGCTCTGTCCCATCCTATATCAACACCATTAATGCCCCTAGCCTCCCTAGATCAGTACTGACTTGTACCCAGGGATCGATACCGAGTTGTGGTGCCTCTTCGGGGTTGCTCCACTTCGTTCCATTCAATTCTAGGTGTGTTTATTCTACCTTCTGGCCTCTGGTTGTAGTCTACAACAACTCTGGTTATTCCCAGTTGTCCCATCCTTTTGAAGAATCCTTCTATTATTTCTTCCTTATGGGCTATCATTCTCTCTTGCATTTCTGTCATCATCATCTCCATCTCATCTCTGGTTATGTAAATGGATTGGGGCTTAGATCTCGAGGATGCATCCTGGCTGCGTATGTCTTTTTTGGCTTTCTCCAACATCAGTTCTTCTTTTGATATTATCTTCAACTTTTTAAATTTAAGTTTTAAATTGTCAAATCCTAGTTCGCTCTCAGTGAAAGCACCAAAATATTTAGACCAAAAATGGCCAAACCACCCAATCGAGTATTAGATATTAAAACTATCAAAGAAAAGAAGATAAAAGCAAGAAAGAACACATAATTTTTATAGCAGTTCAGCAAATACTCCAGCCTACATCCACTTTAACTTTGTCATTCGTTTCTGAGAGTTTTTATAGACATTGATTTTATAGATTGGTGATCTTAGAACGGTGGAGATCCAATTGGGTTTCATGGCAAAGTGAAAAAATTTAGGAAATAAGAAGTCCCAAAAAAATATATTTCAAAGTGCTCCACTTCTATTTATAGGCAAAAACCTCTGAAATATTCTCCAAAAATTGCTCCACACTTTCTCCATGCCATGCACATCGTCCTACAAAAGTCGCACGGCAATCCCGACCTAAGTCATGGATCGGTGATGAACGATGGTCCATGGATCAATACCAATCCCACTTTGAGTTTGACCTGAGGAATTTGCCCATTTACTTTAGGCTTGACCTAAGAATTTTCTAAGGTTGTGGTGTTTTATGTCTTCCTTTGCTTGCTTCGGGTCTAACTTAGGAATTTTATGTGTCCGACCCGACTCAACTCGGTGTCGATCAATGGGAGCCAAGTTGAAAAACTCAAGTCGAATTTATTTCTTTCATTTTTTGATATCTCCTTTGTAACGACCCAGAATTTTGAACAAATTAAATTGAAAATATTTAATTAATGTTAAATATTTGAACGGTAATTTAATTTGAATCCCCGATATAAATTTGAATTTGGCGATTAAATTATATAATTTAATCTATTGAACTGGATAAAAATTTGAATCTTCAAATTTAGGCCGATTAAAAATATTTCAAAAGCTTGTAAAATTCATATTGATTATACTGAAGATAATAGAAGCTTCAGAAAACGAAATTGAAAGTGATTTGTTCAGATTTGAATTGTTCGAATCGATATTTAAAAATAGTCAATTTTTACACAGTCTCGGAATTCGACGAAACTAGTTCCATTGGGTCCGTAATATTGAATTATTATCGGATTTCAATTTTCGTATTTTTCGGAATTGATACGTGATCGTACGGCGAGTAAACGCGTTGAAATTAAATCGAGTTTAATTTAAATTTTGAAATTTAAATTTTAAATTTGGTCAAACGTAACACGTTATCTTCCCTAATTCCACGCCTAAATTCACGCAGAGAATCACGAACAAAAATCGTGCAACCCATCATGCTATTTTCTTTTAATCACGTCTGTTTCCTCTTTCCCTCTCCTTCATTCCTCAGTTCAAACGAAAGAGGAAACCTCGTTCTAAACTAAATCAATGGCCGCTCGTTTTTCCCAAATCAATTCAAACCAAACAAAATCGATTCGAGCATCGCGTTCGCGTGAGGTTGGATGGATCGAAATCGAGGTCGAGGCGTCTTGCGTAGGGAGCTCGCGACGAATGCAAATCTGGGTCGCGTGGGCAACGAGGGTGGAGGCGCTCGCGAGTTGATGGCAGAGGCAAGCGACGGCAGCAGCTCGAAGCGGAGTATGGTGATGTCGTGGAGGCTGCGACTGTGATGATCTCGAAGTAGGCAGAAAAGGCACGGGCTCGTACACGCGAAGAGAAGAATGTATGGCGAGTCGCGGCGTCGGCAATGGTGAGGGCATGCTGGAGGCGAAACTGTATCGGCAACAAAGTGGAGTTGTTTCGCGATTACTGGTCGTGACGTCGTATCTATGGAAGGCAGCAAGGTAGTCGAATTCGACTTTGGTCGAATCTGGGTGGAGTTCGAATCATTACGGAAAGGTATTATATTATTTTTTTAGATTCAAAGTAAATTAAAATATTTCAGGAATAAAACTATCTCTGTTTTAAAGATATATACATGGAAGAGATTTTTATTTGGAATGGAATAAATATATGTTATGCAGAAATACATATACAGATTGAGTTTTGAACGAAAGGAAATGAACTTGTTTAAAATTATATATATGAATTTTAAATGTGTTAAAATTATGAAAAGTTAGATTGTCATTTATATAAATTATTTCTTTTAAGTATATGTATATAAGATTTTAAAACAAATATACAGCTTATTTTAAAATAAAAAATGAATATTCCAGTGCGTGTTTGAAATATATACATGTATAAATAATTTGAAGAAATTGTAAAGGAGGTTGTCCACTATTTTTTTGATAATTAGAAATAAATTTTATCTAAGATTTTAAGTTAGTAAATTTTTGAAATTATTAAAGGGGATTAGTTAAAATAAATCATTGGTTAATAAAATCTTATTTAAAAGAAAATTTTAATTTGTTCGATTTTATTTCGAATATTAATAAATTGTATAAAATTGTTTTATACAAGGTTAAAGGGGAAATTGAGTCAAGATGGAAATGGATTGTAAAGAAAAACTAAGGTGAGATTTTTCTCACTCAAATGAAAATGGATATTACAGTTATTGATTGATTATTGCTATTGGATGTGCTATTAGATATGATAGGATATATCTATATATATAGCAATATATACATATTGGCATATGTATATATTGGATTGATGATTTCCCGCCTCGTATAGCGGATGAGACCCTATTGCGCCGTTAGTAAGCGGATTATTTTTATAAAACCCATATACCGCGATATTCCACCTCGAAGTGGAATTGGTATTGTGCTAACGTCTGTGGATGCAGGGAAACAGGTTGGAGGGATCCAACTGGATTCCTCACCAATATTATTATGTGCAGATATTTGTTGTATATGTTGTTATCATATTGATATATGATATTGAATGTTGTGATGGACTAATTGGTGCGTTGCATCATCGGGTTCAATTTTAAAGTTTAAAAATAAACGATTTTTACTTTAAAAGGGATTTTGAAGTGATTTTTGGAAAGTATACGATTTATTAAATTTTTGAATTTATTTATCTTAAATAAATAATGTTATAAATTTAAAGTTATGAAAATTTTAAATTGTGAAATATAACTGAAAGGTGATTTTGAAATAAATAGTCAAGTAATTTATAAAATAGTTTAAGTTTGGATTTCTTTTGAATTATTAAAAAAATGATGTATATAAAAGATGTACAGAATTGATATTTATCAATTAAAAGTATTGGAATTTTAAAACGAGTTTTCATAAGTGTTAGAAATTTATAGAATTATAAATTGTGAAGACATGAGATTTATAGAATTATAAATTGTGAAGATTTGAAGTTTATAAATTTATAAAGTATGAAGTTATAAAATGAATGAAATTGTAGAATAAAGACTGATAAGAAATTTACTTGTAAATTGGATTTTTGCCTTTAAGTGGAATATTGATCGAATTTGTTAATAAAGGAGATTTACAAATCGAAGTTGTAAAAAAATAGAAATAGAATTTATAAACGTTGTTTTATAAATTCGAAACCAATTTAATTTGATAAATTAAATATAGAAGGTTATTAAAGAAGATATATTCATAATTCTGGATAGCGAATTATCCTTGAAATAAATGTGTAGAAAAGATTGGAATTGGGTTAAGTGAATTATATTCACGATTTTGGACAGTGAATATATTGTTAAGTAAAATGGATTTATTTTGTAGAAGTGATATTAAAAATGAAGTTAAACATTTTAAAGATGTTTTAAAATGTATTATGAATCGAAAGCATAGATTTCAACATTTTTATTGTTGAAATAGACGTTTTCGAAAAATAAGGAAATGGTGGACTATAACACTGTTGTTATAGTAAATGATTTCCGAAAGGAAATATTTTTATCTAGTATTGGGATTTATATATCTATCTTAATTCCGAATCCCTATACTAGTGATTTCGAGTCGTCGTAACGATGTTTTACGCAACATTCGTTTTGACTCAAATAGATGTTAAAATTAATGATTTCCTTAAAGAATGAATATATACTTAATATTGATTTAAGTATACCGAATATTTTCAAATGTTGAAAATAAATAGATTTGTGAAATACTTATTATTAAATAAGTATGGAAATGTTTTCCAATATGAAATGAACGTTTTGAGATTTTAGCTTCTTAAAGATAAAATGAAATTGAATATTGAAAACGATTTGAAAATCGTATATCAGTAGATATTTTGAAATATAAATTCACTATGGAATTTATAAAAGAAATGGGAATTCGTCTCAAAAATAAATATTGATTTATTTTTGAAGTGTGGTAATTTTATATCTAGTAAAGATATTTTTGGAAGATTGAATAATTTGGAAAATTATTTGGAATCTGATGATGTTGCGCATCTTTATTGATAGTTAAATAACCGACTATCAATAATTACCTTGAATTGGTATTTGTTGTGATTGGATGAATTTGAATGCCACACTTGTTTTTAAATAAACGCTCACTATTCGGGTTAGCCGGGAAAGGACCATGGGGTCGTATAACTCATTCCGAATATGTGATACGTCGTTATGAATTGCATTCGAAGACCGGTGTTGAAGACCGAATATTTTTGAAAACGGAAGGATTACCGTCGAGTTACTCTACATCGGCTGATCTCCGGTTTAGAGGTTTTATCACCCTTAGTGACGGGAAGTCCGGACGTGATTAGAAATTTATCCGGATATGCAAGGGCTTCGTGAGAAGTGCCTTCGGTTCTGTTCGATCCCGGAACAGACTTGTATGGATTGTGTGTCTGACGTTACAATTTGAGATATAAAGCTGATTTCTTTCAAATACATTTCTGTTGGTGGCGGAGAATTTATTCTCTTAGCTTAACACCCTTCTCTGAGACGTACGAGCTCAGAGGTTATGTAGTTGAAATTTATCAGCGATATATTCCCAATTTGGTAACGTGGCTGTAGCGACCCGACTTCCTACGCCCAGAAAGTCGTATCGATTTTAAGAAAAGAAAGAGGCGAGAAAGTAGAAAAGATAGAGAAGAAAGAAGAAAACACACCAGAATCTCAACAGCGGAACGAATGAAATATAATATATCACATAAGAGATTACATAATATCATATATATCAGAGTTACACAGATAATACAACACATACTAGACAGTTATAAACACCTGTCTAGTTAATACAACTCGATACATCTCAATACAATACAGAGATACAACACAAGACCGGAATACAGATAAATACTAACACATCGGAATCACTATATATCTATACGCTGAAGCCTCCTGCTCCATTGCTCCTCCAGAATACGTCAAAGCTAACCTGAATCCCTTGGCTACCCGTAAAAATTTGGGTACCCGAGAGTTTAGGAAAAACAGAAATAAACTCCGGGTCAGACATGGGTCTGGTATGAGTAACAGGTTAAAGTTGTTTAACTTTGAAAATCCTTTGAAAACAAAAGGTATCACGTAAGACATCCCACACATAAACATGGAAATGTTTTTACCTTACGCTAACCAAAACTTTGATAGGAAATTCAGTGATATTATAATAGGTCTAGGGTTTTCAAGTAAATAGAAAATAGCTGAAATTGTTACATCTATTAAATTCCAGCATACTAGCCACAACGTGGGTAATACAATCAAAACCGTAGGGTCTCGTAGGGAAAATGGGTTTCCATCAATGGCAGGGCTACTGGGGTACCGCCCGTCACAGTACGTGGCCTAGATCACCGTACCGAGGACCCATCCTAAGTCCCCTGCAACACAAGACCGGAACCATCCCTTACTGAACAGTTCCAAACAAGACAACCCCGGCGGTTGTAGCTACTAAACCGCCCACACAGCCGAAATAAAAGGGACTCTAGACAGGGGTATATCTCGCTCTCAAGTGGGTGCTACCCACGAAGCCTTGCTGCACCTCCCCTGTTTTAGCCATTCCCGGGTTGATGAGGCTTGAGGTCACGATTACCTTTAGAGAACACATCTCTTAGAATGCTCACCGCCCGCCTGACGATGTTCTGAAAGCATTCGATCCATATAAGTTCGTTCCGGGTTCGAACGAAACCGAAGGCATTATCTCGTTACACTCGTATTGGAATCACCCTCAGAGTTAACGACAATAACCCTTGCAATTTGAACCACCATCTCGAATCTATAAGTACTATCTCCGTCAAACTCATTACGGAATCACCCACAGAGTTATACTGACGAATAGTTCTTATACCTCGAGTCTTCACTTGCTCCATTTGGATTTCACGACCTAACGTTATTTTGGATCGATGTGGTATTCGGGTCTCCAGACCTAGAATCCCGGTATACGGAAACCCGATCCCGGTCTCATCGAAATCCAAACCGTATCTTTTAAGGCCAAGTTGTTTTAAAGTTAAAACAATTCAATTTATTATCTATATCAACACAGATAGATAAAACACAATATAACAATGGAGAATAACATCATCATCATAACAGATAATCCATATTATCTACTCAAACAGATAATCAATATCATCATACTTAACCAAGCATCCATAACACAATAGATATATATCTGAGATCACAATCAATCATGGAAATCAATATCATCCATCATATATAAACAAAGATTAATAATCACCTCATTTTATAATTAATTTAAAATGAATTAAACTAATTACAAATCTTTAATTAATTTAAAGTAAATTAAATTAATTACTCCACCATTATTAACTTGCTTATATTTCTATTAATTAATTATCAATCAATTAATTAATCATCAACCAATTATTAATTTTAATTAATCGTCCTTGATTAATCATCTTTAATTACATTTAAAGTAAATTATCCTTTAGTTATTTTTACAAATTAATTATCTTTAATCAAATATAGGTAATAACCTTTACCTTACTTCATTTATTAATTAACCTAAATTAATTACATGACTTAATTTATTTTATTAATAAATCTCTTCATTTATTAATTAATTCCAAATAAATTCATTCTAAGATTTCAACATTTATAATAAATGATCTCTAATTACATTTACTATTTAATTCTATTACATCAAGTAATTAACTTTTAATTAGTTATTTTATTTCTTAATTTTTATTAAGAAAACTAATTTCCGAATCACATATATTAATCACCTTGATTAATAACATACAGTAATTAATTATCCTTAATTAATTACTCCCAATAAACAGATTTAATTAATCCCTTGGTTAATTTCAAGTAATTATATCCAAATTACTTCTATTAACAAATCATTATCCATAAATTACATCCTGTAATTATTCATAAATTAATTACTTTCCCTAAGTAATCATATCTCCAAATCACCAAGTGATTAATCCCCATTAATTTAACTTAATTGATTAACTCAAATTAATCAATTACCCAATTAACTAAAGTGAGTAATTAATTTCTTACTTAAATTCCATTAAGTAATTACACTTAAACATTTACAAATGTTGATTATCAAATTAATTAATCTAATTAACTATTTAAAAATCAATTATATTAATTAATCATAAAATAATCTAGTTAATGACATTCATTATTATCTATTAATTACTTTATCTTAAATAATAACTTACAATTTCCTCATTTTTAATTATAAGTTCAATTAACTATTTATTAATTAATTAAAGTCAAATCTATGATTCTTAATTACATATAAATTTCTTAACTCCTTATTTACTTAAATTAATACATTTCAACTTAATTACTAAATTAATCAATACAATTTATCGATTCTCATTCCAATTATTTTTAATAGTCAGAGAATTAAACCTTAATCTTTATTACTTAAAGAAAACTCATTTTCCCTTTATTTATTTAAGTTTCACTTCCATATGTTTGAAACATATATGCCATTTTCCTTTGAACTTTCATTTAAAATTCCAAGTTTAAACGATCACCAATTTACTTTAAATCACTTTATAATCTAACTTTTAAAAACTTTAAATTACAAATTAAACAATACTTTGCTATGGAGGGATTCTAAGTCAAATCCCTTAAATTCAAACATTTAAACTTATTTAAATTTATAACTTCCTTTCATTTCAAAATCTGGAATTAACATTTATTTATCCTCAGTTAAACTTTGATTTAAATTTTAAAACCAACATTTAAAACTGAAAACAAGTTACAGGTTAAAACTGGAAACAATTAAACCCGAGTTCCCCTTATTTACTTCGAGTAAAATACGAATTCACTCGAGCAAAACACGTATCTACTCTGAGTAACTCTCGAGTTCTCTTCTTCTCCCTTCTTTTCTCAGCAGGTTTTGTTTACCTAGATATAAATTTAAACATCAGGTACCCACTGACACGACGCAGCCCCCATCCTCCGCGCCGTACACGTGCACGGCGGCACCACTGACCTCCGGCGAACACCCACGTCGTCGGCAAGTCACGAAACCCACGTATACACGAAAACCAAACTCGAATTGCCTACAGGAATGTCGAATCGAAATACAACAGTTCGACCGAGACTCAGAGCTCAACCCAAATCAACATAATCACCTCGCCACCACCCCTCACTCCACCGGAGATGCCTAAAGTTCAACCACACCACGACAACACGACGAACTTCCTCCCTCCAGACCCTCGTGACACTCGATCACGTGTAGGCAACAAACTCGACTCGTTGCTGACATGCTCGAAAACTTGAAATAAAACCCTACAATGATCTCGAATCCAAAACTCACGCAATAGAAAATTTTTCTGTTAATTTTCACGAAATCACAAAGGTTTAAACTTGCTTCAAGTCAAGTTTCATCATTTATTATTGATTAAATTTCGAGAAATTGATAAAAATGCAGTTTTTATTCACATATGAACTGCTCATGAAATACCAATGTAAAAATCCTCATTTTCATTTTAAAAATCATAGTTTTGTATGTAGATTCGATTTGTACTCCTGAATTCTTAAAACCAGAGTTTTTGATTTAAGCAAATATAAAGTTGTACATAGTTTTCTTTGTTTCCAGAGACAATTACAAGTTGATTCTACTTCGATAAATTTTTAATACTTAAATCATAACCAAACTAACATCTTTTGTTTACATCTTACAATCAAACGATCAATAGATCAAGTGGTGAGGGTTCGTTTGCCAATCTACTCAAAAGAAATAACAATTAACAGAGTATCACAGAGAACAGATACACACAGATGTGCACAACCATATATATACAAAATATATCATCACAGAGAAAAGCAGGGTCCCAATTATCAAGTTATGTTTTAAAGAAAAAATGTTACTCACCTCGATTCAAAAAGAAGAACAGAGCCTCTACTTGAAACAGGCTTTAACATTTCAAGCTGAAGTCTTCTTCTTGCTTCTCTGTTGTATTGGGTTGTTTGATGGTTGTTATAGAGTGTTTGTTTTAGGATTTTAATTGAAGTTTCATCTCAGTTTTTACTTAGCTCGAAAGAAATGAAAACTGGTAGGGAAATAGCCTACAGGTTGATATATACTACCAGCTACAGGGTATATTATTTCTTATGCCAAACAGTGTACAAAATGTACAAGTTTCAGAGATTTTTTTTCATATTTTGGTGGCCGAGATGTATACTAATGTACTTAGAAAAGATATTTGCTTAGCTACATTAAATGCTTGACCAGATTTTATACCCTACAAACTTATTTAATATTGTATGTTTACTTTACAGCCTACAAACCCTTTTTCATTCTGATTTTTGTTGTACTAAAGACTGCATATCCATATCATATTCGAGCCACTTGTTTTACATACTTATCTTAACAAGCTTTTCTAACAAGTTACTTTTACTTTTGACTTAGCAGATTTTTATTTGAAGCTGGCCAATCTTCTTATGTGCTATGCAACATATGCTACTAGTTTGATAAGGAATGTAAGTGATTGTTAATTTCCTTTGCTCACTTCCCTAAGCAGATTTCTTGATTGATGATGTTGTATAAATGAAATGTTATTCTAATGTGTTGTTTGATTATTTAGTGTATTTGTTTTACAACTTTACAAACATTAAAATTTAACTTATGTATATTTTATATTTCCTTGTTTGATACATTTACTTTGTTACTTGCTTTATATTTTCTTGTTATTTTTAGTCAAGTTGCTTTAAAATATAAGTGAAGTCCTATATTTTTCTTTCATCTATTTATCTCATATGTACATTCTTATTTATTATTTTAAAATAAATAACACATTTAACAAATTGAAATGATTTATAAAAGAAACCATTTCTTACTATAAACTACTTCTTTTATAACATATACTAAAGTATCATTTGACCAAAATTGAATTTAAAACTTATATACATTTTTAAACTATATTTATCAAGCTAAACTTACAAAGAAAATAAAACAAATCTTTTTTTTGTTAATTAAATTTAAATTTAAACTAAAGCTAGAACAAGTTTTAAAACTATTTAAACATTTATCTTAAGTATTTAAACCCATATTTTATTTATTAGATAGTTTTTGAAAAGATTAATATTAAATAAATCAAAATCCCAAATCACTAAAATATATAGTAGGAATTTGAAAACATAATTTATTAGTTGAATTTAAATCAAATCTTTCTTATCTACAATATATATCAATATATATCCAAAATAAATAGTGAATAATTTATTAGTTTTAAAAGATGAAATTCACAAATACGATATTTATTAAAAGAAAAGTATTTATTCAAGCCTTATAAATCAAAGATATATCAAAACAATTCAATATTTAATATAAATTATTAAATAGTTATTGCTCGAAATTCCGGGTCGTCACATTCCTCCCACCTTAAAAGAATTTCGTCCCCGAAATTTAAAACAAAGGTAATTTAATAATCTATTTAGGATTTTAATTTTAAAACACATGCATATGACAACCAATGCTAACAACCATATCAACCAATCATCCAAACAAACAAATCTATCTATTCAGACAAAAATCCTGGATAGAGTTCTCTCGAGTTTCCCGAGTATAAATACCGAGATACTCGCCCTACAGAATCCAAACAATCTATACAACTAAGCTATAGAACTCCTACTCATCTAGATCTACACAACTAGACAGGATATCAGACTACAGACGAGTCTGACTCGCAACCAAAACTCCCTGAACTGCTGGTTCCAATACCAGAGATAGAATCTTACACGTACTCCCTCAGAGATACGTGAAATACAACGAATCCCAGCTATCCAAACTAGCAATCCAAATCTGAAGACCAAACACCTACCTCTCCAGAACACAGAGAAAATCCAGAACATCTCGGAGCTAAGTTCCCAAACTTACCAAATTATAGAGCTCCTTTGAATCAGAGAAAATTCATCCAAAATCAAATCTCCAACTCTGAAATCCAAATTCCTCCGTCTCTTATCCACCAAACTCTTCGGACGATCCATAGCTGCCTCCATCCCTACTGATCAGCTAAATCTCCGCTAATGCCTTTTAGAACAATCTGAATCCACAACAATCCAGTAGAATAATCTTCTCAAACCCACTAAAATCAAGAACACAACCTTTACTATCATCCGTAGAAAACAACTTCTCTTCTCCAAGAAAGAAAAGTAGATGCACTCCCAACTGCTTCCGCTGCACAACTCTGATCTGAGTAGATGACAATGCTGATGACGAACACAAACAAACACGGGACAACAAATTCCAAAAATATGGTTCAACAGATCCAAAAATAAACTCAGAAGTTCCTCCGAAACCTGAGCTGCTCTACTAAAAACTTCCTCCAAAAACATCCTACTATTAAGATGAACCATCGGTACCACTCCTGGAATCCAGTCGATACCAAACTCAATCTCCAAATGCTAACAAAACTCTGACTTCCTGAAGTCATCTAGAAAAATATCTGAAACACAAGAGAACGCTCCAACTATCGCAAGTCACTTTTGCGATTAATCCATCCTGATTCCAAAGAAAAACTGTTCTCTCTTTACCAAACAGAACAGCTTACGCTTAACTGGCCCATCCAACGAAAGAACGAAACCACTCTGCTGCTTCTGAATTCTACTGCTAAGCTAGAAAGCTTCTTGCCAATACACAGAACACTCCGAGCTGCACTGCTGACACCAATGCCAAAGAATTCCCAATCCAAAGCTCTTCGAGAAACTCGGACCTCAAACCAACCAGAACATCCTGCTGAACACAGCCACAACACCCAAGCAGACTCACTCCCTTAACTTGTTCCAAAGAAAACATCTTCGGAGACATCCATAGTCACTGTGTCTCATCACACAGCTACAACATCCTGAGGTATCAAGATATCATATCTCGCTTCTGTCCAACCGACAGATCCAAACTCCACTCATCAAAACTCTCGAAAATCCGCTCACACGAGCGCAATCATCTTACACTTAAATGCTGGACTCCGAATTCTTAACAGATCTCCTTCAGAGACTTGGTGAAATCCTTTCACCACAAATTCACTCGAGAAGGACTGTAGACCCAATACCGTCTCGGTCGATAAGCTTCCGACCTCAACAAATTCAACCATTTGTAGTCGTGTTTCACACACCACCACCTTATCTACCTTTATAAATTATATTGGAAAACCTGAACGGGTAACCCAACAAATAGGTAGAATATATATATATATCAAAATACAAATACGCTCTCTCAAGAAAGAAATCACTTAAGAGCCTAGGTATTCGCTCAACCTAGCGCTCTGATACCAACTGTAGCGACCCGACTTCCTACGCCCAGAAAGTCGTATCGATTTTAAGAAAAGAAAGAGGCGAGAAAGTAGAAAAGATAGAGAAGAAAGAAGAAAACACACCAGAATCTCAACAGCGGAACGAATGAAATATAATATATCACATAAGAGATTACATAATATCATATATATCAGAGTTACACAGATAATACAACACATACTAGACAGTTATAAACACCTGTCTAGTTAATACAACTCGATACATCTCAATACAATACAGAGATACAACACAAGACCGGAATACAGATAAATACTAACACATCGGAATCACTATATATCTATACGCTGAAGCCTCCTGCTCCATTGCTCCTCCAGAATACGTCAAAGCTAACCTGAATCCCTTGGCTACCCGTAAAAATTTGGGTACCCGAGAGTTTAGGAAAAACAGAAATAAACTCCGGGTCAGACATGGGTCTGGTATGAGTAACAGGTTAAAGTTGTTTAACTTTGAAAATCCTTTGAAAACAAAAGGTATCACGTAAGACATCCCACACATAAACATGGAAATGTTTTTACCTTACGCTAACCAAAACTTTGATAGGAAATTCAGTGATATTATAATAGGTCTAGGGTTTTCAAGTAAATAGAAAATAGCTGAAATTGTTACATCTATTAAATTCCAGCATACTAGCCACAACGTGGGTAATACAATCAAAACCGTAGGGTCTCGTAGGGAAAATGGGTTTCCATCAATGGCAGGGCTACTGGGGTACCGCCCGTCACAGTACGTGGCCTAGATCACCGTACCGAGGACCCATCCTAAGTCCCCTGCAACACAAGACCGGAACCATCCCTTACTGAACAGTTCCAAACAAGACAACCCCGGCGGTTGTAGCTACTAAACCGCCCACACAGCCGAAATAAAAGGGACTCTAGACAGGGGTATATCTCGCTCTCAAGTGGGTGCTACCCACGAAGCCTTGCTGCACCTCCCCTGTTTTAGCCATTCCCGGGTTGATGAGGCTTGAGGTCACGATTACCTTTAGAGAACACATCTCTTAGAATGCTCACCGCCCGCCTGACGATGTTCTGAAAGCATTCGATCCATATAAGTTCGTTCCGGGTTCGAACGAAACCGAAGGCATTATCTCGTTACACTCGTATTGGAATCACCCTCAGAGTTAACGACAATAACCCTTGCAATTTGAACCACCATCTCGAATCTATAAGTACTATCTCCGTCAAACTCATTACGGAATCACCCACAGAGTTATACTGACGAATAGTTCTTATACCTCGAGTCTTCACTTGCTCCATTTGGATTTCACGACCTAACGTTATTTTGGATCGATGTGGTATTCGGGTCTCCAGACCTAGAATCCCGGTATACGGAAACCCGATCCCGGTCTCATCGAAATCCAAACCGTATCTTTTAAGGCCAAGTTGTTTTAAAGTTAAAACAATTCAATTTATTATCTATATCAACACAGATAGATAAAACACAATATAACAATGGAGAATAACATCATCATCATAACAGATAATCCATATTATCTACTCAAACAGATAATCAATATCATCATACTTAACCAAGCATCCATAACACAATAGATATATATCTGAGATCACAATCAATCATGGAAATCAATATCATCCATCATATATAAACAAAGATTAATAATCACCTCATTTTATAATTAATTTAAAATGAATTAAACTAATTACAAATCTTTAATTAATTTAAAGTAAATTAAATTAATTACTCCACCATTATTAACTTGCTTATATTTCTATTAATTAATTATCAATCAATTAATTAATCATCAACCAATTATTAATTTTAATTAATCGTCCTTGATTAATCATCTTTAATTACATTTAAAGTAAATTATCCTTTAGTTATTTTTACAAATTAATTATCTTTAATCAAATATAGGTAATAACCTTTACCTTACTTCATTTATTAATTAACCTAAATTAATTACATGACTTAATTTATTTTATTAATAAATCTCTTCATTTATTAATTAATTCCAAATAAATTCATTCTAAGATTTCAACATTTATAATAAATGATCTCTAATTACATTTACTATTTAATTCTATTACATCAAGTAATTAACTTTTAATTAGTTATTTTATTTCTTAATTTTTATTAAGAAAACTAATTTCCAAATCACATATATTAATCACCTTGATTAATAACATACAGTAATTAATTATCCTTAATTAATTACTCCCAATAAACAGATTTAATTAATCCCTTGGTTAATTTCAAGTAATTATATCCAAATTACTTCTATTAACAAATCATTATCCATAAATTACATCCTGTAATTATTCATAAATTAATTACTTTCCCTAAGTAATCATATCTCCAAATCACCAAGTGATTAATCCCCATTAATTTAACTTAATTGATTAACTCAAATTAATCAATTACCCAATTAACTAAAGTGAGTAATTAATTTCTTACTTAAATTCCATTAAGTAATTACACTTAAACATTTACAAATGTTGATTATCAAATTAATTAATCTAATTAACTATTTAAAAATCAATTATATTAATTAATCATAAAATAATCTAGTTAATGACATTCATTATTATCTATTAATTACTTTATCTTAAATAATAACTTACAATTTCCTCATTTTTAATTATAAGTTCAATTAACTATTTATTAATTAATTAAAGTCAAATCTATGATTCTTAATTACATATAAATTTCTTAACTCCTTATTTACTTAAATTAATACATTTCAACTTAATTACTAAATTAATCAATACAATTTATCGATTCTCATTCCAATTATTTTTAATAGTCAGAGAATTAAACCTTAATCTTTATTACTTAAAGAAAACTCATTTTCCCTTTATTTATTTAAGTTTCACTTCCATATGTTTGAAACATATATGCCATTTTCCTTTGAACTTTCATTTAAAATTCCAAGTTTAAACGATCACCAATTTACTTTAAATCACTTTATAATCTAACTTTTAAAAACTTTAAATTACAAATTAAACAATACTTTGCTATGGAGGGATTCTAAGTCAAATCCCTTAAATTCAAACATTTAAACTTATTTAAATTTATAACTTCCTTTCATTTCAAAATCTGGAATTAACATTTATTTATCCTCAGTTAAACTTTGATTTAAATTTTAAAACCAACATTTAAAACTGAAAACAAGTTACAGGTTAAAACTGGAAACAATTAAACCCGAGTTCCCCTTATTTACTTCGAGTAAAATACGAATTCACTCGAGCAAAACACGTATCTACTCTGAGTAACTCTCGAGTTCTCTTCTTCTCCCTTCTTTTCTCAGCAGGTTTTGTTTACCTAGATTTTAAACATCAGGTACCCACTGACACGACGCAGCCCCCATCCTCCGCGCCGTACACGTGCACGGCGGCACCACTGACCTCCGGCGAACACCCACGTCGTCGGCAAGTCACGAAACCCACGTATACACGAAAACCAAACTCGAATTGCCTACAGGAATGTCGAATCGAAATACAACAGTTCGACCGAGACTCAGAGCTCAACCCAAATCAACATAATCACCTCGCCACCACCCCTCACTCCACCGGAGATGCCTAAAGTTCAACCACACCACGACAACACGACGAACTTCCTCCCTCCAGACCCTCGTGACACTCGATCACGTGTAGGCAACAAACTCGACTCGTTGCTGACATGCTCGAAAACTTGAAATAAAACCCTACAATGATCTCGAATCCAAAACTCACGCAATAGAAAATTTTTCTGTTAATTTTCACGAAATCACAAAGGTTTAAACTTGCTTCAAGTCAAGTTTCATCATTTATTATTGATTAAATTTCGAGAAATTGATAAAAATGCAGTTTTTATTCACATATGAACTGCTCATGAAATACCAATGTAAAAATCCTCATTTTCATTTTAAAAATCATAGTTTTGTATGTAGATTCGATTTGTACTCCTGAATTCTTAAAACCAGAGTTTTTGATTTAAGCAAATATAAAGTTGTACATAGTTTTCTTTGTTTCCAGAGACAATTACAAGTTGATTCTACTTCGATAAATTTTTAATACTTAAATCATAACCAAACTAACATCTTTTGTTTACATCTTACAATCAAACGATCAATAGATCAAGTGGTGAGGGTTCGTTTGCCAATCTACTCAAAAGAAATAACAATTAACAGAGTATCACAGAGAACAGATACACACAGATGTGCACAACCATATATATACAAAATATATCATCACAGAGAAAAGCAGGGTCCCAATTATCAAGTTATGTTTTAAAGAAAAAATGTTACTCACCTCGATTCAAAAAGAAGAACAGAGCCTCTACTTGAAACAGGCTTTAACATTTCAAGCTGAAGTCTTCTTCTTGCTTCTCTGTTGTATTGGGTTGTTTGATGGTTGTTATAGAGTGTTTGTTTTAGGATTTTAATTGAAGTTTCATCTCAGTTTTTACTTAGCTCGAAAGAAATGAAAACTGGTAGGGAAATAGCCTACAGGTTGATATATACTACCAGCTACAGGGTATATTATTTCTTATGCCAAACAGTGTACAAAATGTACAAGTTTCAGAGATTTTTTTTCATATTTTGGTGGCCGAGATGTATACTAATGTACTTAGAAAAGATATTTGCTTAGCTACATTAAATGCTTGACCAGATTTTATACCCTACAAACTTATTTAATATTGTATGTTTACTTTACAGCCTACAAACCCTTTTTCATTCTGATTTTTGTTGTACTAAAGACTGCATATCCATATCATATTCGAGCCACTTGTTTTACATACTTATCTTAACAAGCTTTTCTAACAAGTTACTTTTACTTTTGACTTAGCAGATTTTTATTTGAAGCTGGCCAATCTTCTTATGTGCTATGCAACATATGCTACTAGTTTGATAAGGAATGTAAGTGATTGTTAATTTCCTTTGCTCACTTCCCTAAGCAGATTTCTTGATTGATGATGTTGTATAAATGAAATGTTATTCTAATGTGTTGTTTGATTATTTAGTGTATTTGTTTTACAACTTTACAAACATTAAAATTTAACTTATGTATATTTTATATTTCCTTGTTTGATACATTTACTTTGTTACTTGCTTTATATTTTCTTGTTATTTTTAGTCAAGTTGCTTTAAAATATAAGTGAAGTCCTATATTTTTCTTTCATCTATTTATCTCATATGTACATTCTTATTTATTATTTTAAAATAAATAACACATTTAACAAATTGAAATGATTTATAAAAGAAACCATTTCTTACTATAAACTACTTCTTTTATAACATATACTAAAGTATCATTTGACCAAAATTGAATTTAAAACTTATATACATTTTTAAACTATATTTATCAAGCTAAACTTACAAAGAAAATAAAACAAATCTTTTTTTTGTTAATTAAATTTAAATTTAAACTAAAGCTAGAACAAGTTTTAAAACTATTTAAACATTTATCTTAAGTATTTAAACCCATATTTTATTTATTAGATAGTTTTTGAAAAGATTAATATTAAATAAATCAAAATCCCAAATCACTAAAATATATAGTAGGAATTTGAAAACATAATTTATTAGTTGAATTTAAATCAAAGCTTTCTTATCTACAATATATATCAATATATATCCAAAATAAATAGTGAATAATTTATTAGTTTTAAAAGATGAAATTCACAAATACGATATTTATTAAAAGAAAAGTATTTATTCAAGCCTTATAAATCAAAGATATATCAAAACAATTCAATATTTAATATAAATTATTAAATAGTTATTGCTCGAAATTCCGGGTCGTCACAGTGGCATACTGAGTGTTGCTGTGAAATGATCAGTGTTTGATCATTTGCGATATGATCATTTGTTTGATCTTATATCTTTGTGATCATAGGTTGATCATTTTTGTTTGACCCGAAGCATGGCTTTGTAGAAAGCGTAGCTTTGTGGACGAGACTTCGTCGAGCCTCACACCCCGGAAATGGTCGAAACAGGAAGGATGTAGCAAGGTTCTAGGGAGTAGCGCCCCTTAGTGTATGTCATTCCTTCTGGATAGAGGTGGTATCATGGTATGGAGCCCAGATACTTAACCTATG
This sequence comes from Allium fistulosum, assembly GCA_030737815.1. NCBI lineage: Eukaryota > Viridiplantae > Streptophyta > Magnoliopsida > Asparagales > Amaryllidaceae > Allium > Allium fistulosum. The sequence continues at coordinate 1,169,330,786 of CM060905.1, read as the reverse complement.
TGGTTGCTGCATTATTATTTTGATGTGGTTTGTTGGAAATCGGGGATCCTCGGGAAGATCGGTTACGATTGGGGGATGGCATACGCGTGTCAGTAGTTACCTATTTTTGCAGAGGTAACCCGGCCTTGTGTTGGCAGAGATCCGGTTAGGTTCTCGGGTCGTCTATTCCAGGGACGTACCCATCGTGGATAGGAAGTTCCTTAGCCTGACCATTTGTTGGAAATCCAAAGAAACAATACGAGCCTTGTACGGTATTAGTTGTAGAACCTATCATTCACTTATGGTGGCGCCCCACTGTTTGGATGGTAGCTATAGTAGGCATACGATACTGGTCGTATGTCGGCTAAGATTAATATTATACTTTCGAAATGTTTTCTACACTATGCACTAATAATAATATAAAAAAGAATTTGATTTTGCGTAGTAAGCATCTTTGACTATCATAAGAAGAAATCTCCTCCAATTCTGCGTTTGCATTGTGTGTGTGGTGGGAGGTCTTATGGTAGTTTCATTTTCCAAATGCATTGCGAATTTGTTTTATTTTCTTTGTGAAAGATAAACTGTTTTACGATCTCACACCAGTCACCATGACTGACTCGGAGTTTATTGTTTCCCTTCTAAACTCTGGGTGCCCACCAATTTCCACACGGGCAGTCTAGAGATAGATTATTAGGATATTATGGATATTCTGGAGCTTTGGAAGCAAGCTGGATGGCGAGACGTAGTATTTGTATCTGATATTATTTATTCCACTGTGTATTCTGTATGAGGACAAGTTTATATAACTGTCCATTGTTGTATATTGACTCTGATGATGATGTATGTATAAACTGATATAGCTCTTTGTTTTAAAAGACTAGTGTTTATTTATATATATATTGTTCCGCTGCGATGTGTAAGATTCTGATATTATTTTCTGTTCTGTTGTTTTTCTTCTTTCTTCTACTCTTTTCTTCTTCTTCTGCCTTTTTCTTCTTCTTAAACCATCATAGTTCGTATTCCCGTTCATTTTGAGTTAATCAATGGAGATTAGTGGTTAATCAAGAGGTACGGATTTGCGGGCCATGACATCCTTTATCTTCCCTTTTAATATGTTACCCAAGTCCTTAGGTCATTTCTTCGTAGTTTTCTCATCTAATTCAATTGTTAAGTCTGCTCGAAGACTGTAGAAAATTCGATTGTAACACTAACTGTTTGAACCAAAAATGGCACAAACACCCAATAGATTAAGTGAAGAAAATAAATGAAAAATGAGTTGAAAAGAGAACACAACAGTTTATAGTGGTTCAGTTAATCTTGGCCTACGTCCACTTAATGATTTTATTGCTTATACTCTAACTTGGAGGCGGAAGTTTTTAGGGGTCGTTACAACTTCGACATAGAGTACAAGAAATTAGAGGAAGGAGAGTAAGAGCTAAAAGATTCTGAAAAATAAGTCCTACCCCTCTATTTATTAAAAGTAGGGAGCCTAAAATCTCGCCCAGAAGATCTCCACCTGGTTTTCCATGCCTTAGACGATTTCTCCACCAAAGTAAGATGCCACCTCATCAACTTATACGGGTCAGTACGACTCCAATGGCTTGGGTCAGTACGACTCTGTAAGATTGCCAATCTAGTCATCTTGAACTCTTTGCTTTAGCTCTTCTTGTGGTTAGCTTCGTGGTTCCATAGTTGTTTGCGCCAATATTAGCTTTTTTCTGAGTTCAAATGATGGATCCGTGGAAGAACAGAGTTGCTGATTTAGGGGTTCATGGAGATCTATAGAGAATTGCGTTGGATCAACAAAACAACATTTAGTATAGGGTTCTAGTATTAAATAGAATAGGTAGGCAGAAGATGGGCCCCGCTGGATGGAGGAACACGGGTCGGTACCGATCCGGGTGTTGGATCGAAATCGATCCAACAGTTATTGGATCTAGCACTCTAGATTTTGTGGATTGACTCGTATTTGCTCGGTGATCTTGGTCGTACTTGATTTTTGGGCTTCACGGTCATCTCCTCTAGTGTCTTGCCTTGAGAACTTTGAAGTTTGATTTGTCGGATTCGCCTGTATACTGTTTGGTCCAAAGGCGGGATAACACTTGCCCCCCAAAGCACGCCTCACGAATGGAAGATGTGCTTTGCTCAAGAACAAATGTTAAAGTCAATCTTTGATAGTCGAGCCCTTTGGCTACTTCAACTTGATGAATCATCCAGTTCCTTTGCATTCTCTTGTAAATCAAAGGTCATTCCAAACCCGTCACAGCCTAAAACTCTAGACCTTGCCTAAGTGTAGTCTATGCATCATCACAATTCCGATTTCATTCGAAGTTATTACATCACATATCAAAATCGTCCCATGTACATCCGGGATTTACATCATTATTATTCTGATTTCATTTGGAGTTATTACATTATGTATTAAAATCATCCCGTGTTCATCCGGGATTTGTCAGTTCTATTCTAATTACAAGGCGTTTTAATCCTTTTATCAAATCTGCATTTGTTCTGTGGTTTGATCCCTCCGGATCGTTTTATATTATGCTTAATGCACTATCTCTCTATATCATTTTATATTTAGTTTAATGTGTGATTTCTCCGAATTGTTAATCAAATCCATGGTCTCTCCAGACCGTTAATCAAATCCATGGCTGTTCGGGGCCAATAGTCAAATTCATGGTCGTTCTGGGCCAACAATATATCCACGATCTCTTCGGATCGTTTAATCAAATTCATGGTATCTCTAGACCCTTGTTGAGCCCAATCCGCTTGCTCTCTAGCAAAGGGACTCAACGATAAATAAGTCCATCCGCTCACGCTCGAGCGAGGTGACTTACTTCTTGCACTTTGGTTCTGACTTTCAAAATGGGACTTAAAGCGATTAATATCGTACAAGTCCATCCGCTCACGTTCTGGCGAGAGGACTTGGACCTTACACCCCGGTCCCGTCTCTTCGAACGGGAATTTAAAGCAATCAATGTAAGTCATCACGTTCGAATGGTTTATAAAATCCTAATCAACTCCAGGAAGTCATCAGTCTTCGTTGGTCTTTCCTAATCGGTTTTGGTCATCACTCATGGAGTCAAGTCAGTGCATCTAGCAGACATCTAATCCTATCAAGGTCTCCATCAAACTTTCAACTTAAAGCATGCCTAGGGACCGTTCGGGATCTCATACATGTGTAAGCGACCTGAGGTATTTTTTACCATTTATTGAGAATAAAAGGCGAGATAAAGAATTCGAACCTAACCCCAAGTTGTCCCGAACTTGGGGTTATCATCCAATCGAAGTCTCTAATTCATCCTACCCCTTATTCCTACGGAGAAATTCTGGTGTGTACTCCTCCGGTCGTGCTTCTGCATTCTGATTCGTATTCATATGCTCTACATCATCTCCAGGACACGCATCATTTCTTCCTAGGTTAGGACGACCCATGCCCCGAGCCCCTTTGGGTCAGTACCAACCCGTTCTTGTGGGTCGGTACTGATCGGTATGTTTGGCTTGGGGTTTGTCCCGAGTCATTCTACTCCACTTCTAACTTGCTGCGCTTCGTCTTCAGGTCTTTGATTCTGATTTGCAGCAACTCTGGCTGTTCCCATCTGTCTCATTCTCCTGAAGAAATTCTCTATCATCTCTTCCTGGCGAGCAATCACCCTATCTTGCAATCACCCTATCTTGCAATCCATTCATCATGGTTTCCATCTCATCCCTAATTATGTAGATTGATGGGGGAGTTATCTCCTAAGGACACCACTTGGCTGCCCCCTTATTGATTTCCTCCAACAGCAGTCCTCCTAGTTGATTGTCTAGTCATTCTGATTCTTTTCAAATCCCAAATCAATGAATTCTAGCGATCCCGCATTGAAAGCACCAAAATGTTTGAACCAAAAATGACACAAACACCTAATAGATTAAGTACAGAGTGAAAAGTGAAGAAAATAAATGAAAAAAATAAGTAGAAAAGAGCACACAACAATTTATAGTGGTTCGGCGGATCTTGGCCTACGTCCACTTAATGATTTTATTGCTTATACTTGGACTTGGAAGCGGAAGTTCTTACGGGTCGGTACAACTTCGATTGAGATTATAAGAAATTAGAGGAAGGAGAGTAAGAGCCAAAAGATCCAGAAAAATGAGCACTACCCCTCTATTTATAGAGGTAGGGAGACTAAAATCTCGCCTAGAAGATCTCCACCTCGTTTTCCACCCCTCAGACTATTTCTCTACCAAAGTAAGATGCCATTTCATCAACTTATACGGGTCGGTACGCCTCCAAGGGCTTGGGTCGGTACGACTCCGTAAGATTGCCAATCTGGTCATGTTGAACTCTTCACTTTGGCTCTCTTATGGTTAGCTTCGTGATTCCATAGTTGTTTGCACCAATGTTAACTAGTTTCTTAGTTCAAATGATGGATTTGTGGAAGAACAGAGTTGTTGATTCAGGAGTTCGTGGAGATCGATGTTGAATTGCATTGGATCAACGAAACAACAATTGCTATAGGCTTCTAGTATCAAATAGAACAGGTAGGCAGAAGATGGGCCCCATTGGATGGAGGTACATGGGTTGGTACCGATCCAACACTTGTTGGATTTAGCACTTTGGATTTTAGGGATAGACTCGTATTTGCTTGGTGATCTTGGTCGTACTTGATTTTTGGTCTTCGCAGTCATCTCTTCAGGTGTCTTGTCTTGATAACTTTGAAGTTTGATTTGTCAGATTCGCCTATATATTGCTTGGTCAAAAGGCACTAACCGTGTCTATGTTACATCCACCCTTGCACATTTTCTTTCCTTTCACATAAATGCATTCGGGCATCCTTAACATTTAAGCATATCATATATTTTGTACTGAAGTAAAATGATCAAACTAACATTACAGTGATTGAATTTCTAGGTTTGCCTGGTATGCGTTGCTTCTAACACAACAATATCCTCATTGTATTCGAACACATGATCTTGCATTATGGTTTACTTGCTTATTTTGATTGAACCAATTTTATCAACATTTCTTATATTATGAACGTGACGTTCACCATAGAACTTTTGTATGTACCAGACTATGGATTAATTTTCCATATTCTCGTGTTGCTTTAGAGTTCAAGATTCATAGAAGACAATACATAGTCTTGGGCAAATAGATACTTAAGTGACTAAGATATGAACATATTTAGTAGTTGTATAATTTGGCTCTTGTAGGGGCTTGAAGAGACAACATGCCAAAGGATTTATTGATAAGTATACTTTATATTTCTTTGTCAATCTTAATTTAGTTAATTAGTTATTTCAATCGATAAATTATATTATCAATTAGATCTGCACAAATTTATCGAAGTAGATTATTTAACTTTGTATAGGATGTGATCTTACAATACTAGAAAGGTTATAAGTAATGGTTTCATTTTTCTAAGAAGGGTTCCAAACATATTTTTATATTCCTCAAAACCCTAAGAGAAACAAAGAAACATTTTGATTTCTCTACTGAGTATTAGGACTTGCTTGCCTTGGGATTATGACCTTAAGTTTGATCAACAAATCATATCCCCATAAGCGATGGATAACTCTTTATCAGTTATATCGTATATAACTCCTAACCGTGGTTTATGCCCTAATCTCAATCTTGACTTTGAGTCTGCTCAACAAATCAAAAGAGATAATTCACCTTAGCTATCATATCTCGGTGAGCATGCATCTTACCTCTTTCAGGAAATATATTAATTGTACTGCACATAACAACTCTAGCTTGAGTTTGCTCAACAACTAGTGCACATGCAAGTAATCTATCATTATATAAATGATAGAGGCCAACCATATAAAAGATTCATAACCTTGATATATTTTGAGTGATATCAATTTAAGGAATAATGTATTTCTTAAGAAATACCCTCGTGATTCAAGTGTTGGGCACATCTGAAATCACGGTATATGTACCATACATATGTATTTATTTCAAAAATCTATTTTAGGACTATTTCAATTCCACTTATATTTTAATTATACATATTATTATTATATAAGTTAAGTGTATGTATAACTATTATAATTTAATTAACTTGTATAATATTTATATGTATCTTATTTATTCTGTTACATTTAATTAATTTTAGTTCTTAATTTAACTAACTAACTAACTTAATTAAATTTTATTCAAAATTTCAAAAAAATTATTTTATTTATCTTAAACTATTTCAAAAGAATATTTAATTATAATCTTTATAATTATATATGTATGTGTGTATATGTACTAAATATATACATATACAAATACACACATATACACATATATAAACGAATTAATTATTCATTAAACATTTAATAAATTTTGAAAATTTATTTACTTTAATTTCTCGGAATAACTTTGAGAAAATTAAAATATTTCATAGTATTAAACTTTAACCTTTATATATATACACACCTATTGTAATTAATTATTTATCAAAAACATATTTGTTTAATTAAAACATTTTAAGTAAATATTGTAATAATTTTCGAAAATTTTATTTAATTTACCTTAAACAGTTTTAAGATAAATTTTCAACTACAACCGTTATAGTTATATACATATGTCAATATATATGTTTATATATATATATAACAAATTAACTATTAACTAATTATATATTTATAAATTAATTAATCATTAATAAATATTTCGTAAAATATTAAATTAATTTCTTAAAACGTTTTTGAAAAATTAAAAATTTATTTTAAAACATTTATAAAATTTCCTTTTATATTTTAAACTTAACATTTAAGTTTAAAATACATTTTAAATATTCAAATCTTAATTTTAAAATTAGCACAAGGCCTAAAATAAATTTGGGCCATACATCTAGGCCAACCTTTTGGACTTAATCCACCAATTGGGCCAGGCCAATAGCCAAAGAGGGAGGAATACTTTTTATCCAACCGCAAGCCTAGACGCTACTATTCTTTTTTTTTTGGCAAGGCCAGCCGGTTTTATAGTGGGCCGTCCACTTTTTATTACGAACGTAATAAAAGTTGAAGTACAGGTGTAAGGTAGAAGCACCTTAACTACTAAAAAGAACAAAGAAAATACTGCACAGGAGTGTGAAAGCATGTCACAACTACTAAAAGTAACTATTAAAGACTAGGACTCCTCCGAAGAGGAAGAGACACCAGCAACATCATCCACCTGAGAAGGATCCTTCCCAAGCAAACCAAATAAAGGGCGAAACAGGACAGCAAGAGAAGGATCATAAATCTCAGCATCAGAAGTGTAAATAAAAGATCGATCCCAGGAATAATCAGCTAACAGGACGGAATTAACCCCAGCATATGAACCGTCCAAGACAAGAACCAAGGAATCACCAGATGGACTATAATAAAGGCATCTAAGGTCAAGAGGATTGTCGGAAACATATCTAAAATAGGAATTATCCACCGGGTTGAAACGCATGTCAGATCGGAGGTCAACCCAACAACGCTCAGTCTCAGCCCAGACAACATGAGGCAGAGACTCAGAAAGATCCGAAACATCAGGGGCATCAGCAGAACAATCACCAGGAATAATGGATGAAGGGCGTGCAAGAGAAGGCGGGGGATCAGGGTCAGATAAAGGATCAGCTGGAGGAGGAGCAACCTGAGCTTTGGGAACCCATTTCCTAAGCGGTGGCCGAGGCAGAGGGATCTTAGGAGGAGCAGGGGAAACAACAGAATTCGAGTAGGAAGTATCTACGTGGCCAAAGGAGTGACAGGTGGAACAAATGTTAGGGACCCAACCATAACGAACACGAACATCCACCACGTGGCCAACAGCAAGCTGAACAGGAATGGAGGATGGGAGGGGCTTAAAGGGAGAAATCTCAATCAAAGCTTTAGCGTACACCAGCTTATCACGCGCAATGGTATTAGAATCAAAACATTTTAATTTACCAACATTGCAAGCGAGCTAGTTCAAACCAAGCAGCGGTTGGAGAGCAGAAGGAATTTGAGAAAAATAAACCCAAACAGGGATAGAGAGAACTTGCTCACGGGCACTTGCTATCGTTGGAGTCCAGGGGGTAATAATAAATGGTTTCCCATCGAAAAAGGAAGGCTCGGCCTCAAGAACACGACTGCGATCCTCAGGGGAGGAGAACAACAAGAAGTACATGGAGTCAACCAACTTAACACGTAGGTTACCACGCAGACGCCAGGCCCTACGACAAACAGCAGACGCGTCAAGAAGGCGATGCTTAGGGTCCAGAAAAAAACCAACCAAATAATCAGACCAAAGGTCGATACCAGCTTGCATAACATTTGGAGGAGGGATCATCACTCCATTTTCCTCAACGATATCAAAATCAATTGGTACATAAGCACCAGCATTACGAGGTAACGATGTAAACAGTGAAGACCAGGATTTGGAACCAAGAGCGGGAGAATCAGCAGGACAGACATCAAAACCATCAGAGGACGCAAGAATAGGACCAGGAGGGGGAGAGGCTGCTAACAAAGAACCACTGGATCTCAAACCAGAGAGAATGGGAACAACTTTCTCAAGAGCAATCGGTCGAACAACTGGAGTGCATCTATCACAACCGGAAATATCAGCAGGAGTTTGATGCATTAACTCACAACCCAACACTACAGAATCACCACCATTTGCAACATTAACAACTCCTAAGGCTACATCTTTAGCACCACAAACAGAATCAACTTCAAACACTTTCGAAGGAACTGAAACACAAGTATCAAGACCAACAAAAGTTCTCAACTCAATAGGTCGCAAGCCTGGACTTACGACAGGAGCAGGGATCGAAGACATAACTGAAGTCAGGGGAGGAAACTCAGCATCAGAAAGCGAGGGAGGCATCGAACACGTGGACACAGATTGCTTGAATCTTCTTCTAGATCTAGTAGATGAGGGCGAAAGGGGAGGAGCATCGGGGAGGGAAGGAAGACGAGAGGGAGGGCTATGCATAGGAAAGGATGTATGGAGGGAGAAGAGGGCGAAGGAAGAGACGAGAAGGAACTGCCGAGAAGAGGAAGAAGGAATCGCGCAAAAGAACGTACAGAAGAAAGCCATTTTATCTAAACTTTCAAAACTTTGGGGCCATGGATACTTTGTATTCCATAGCCTTCGGTTAGCCGGTTTTATAAGTGGCCGTGCACTATGTCTCATTATTGTGGCCGCTGGGTATCGAACCGGTGCCACTACAACACAATGTAGCAACTCCACCATGTCTTAACCACTGGACCACTAGATACCCATCAGAAAGAAAAGTTTATGGGTTGGCCCTAAATGATGACTAATTAGATTGCTTAGACCATACAGGCGTTAATACCATTGTTGGATCCAACCCGATTTGGTAGATGGCGAAATGTGTAAATTTAAATAAAAAATCCCTATTTAGATCTTAATGGGCTTATGTAATCTGTTAACTAGCATTAGATCCAATCTATATTTTTAAATAAAATAATATTTTATTTTAAATTTATTTGTATTTATTTAATTAATCCATTAATTAAATATATTTTTTGTTTATTTAGAATATACCTAATATATTGATACACTAACATGATAGCATAATAATAAATAAGCATATGTATAATTATACACACACAGACACACACATACATATAGATATTGGGATTTATATTTGTTGTATATACATATATATTACACTACCATGTACATATGACAAAGTCATATGCATATCAAGAATATAAATGCCTAATTATATGCATATGTCTGGATAACTATAATATATGTATATAGTTTGTATACACGTATTACTAGTACCATATTTATATAGTTTAGATGTATATATGTATATGTGTGTGTGTATGAATATGTATATATATAAGTATGTACGTATATGTGTATTATGTATTTATATCTCTTAGTGCATTTGTAAGGGCCTTTGTCCCGATCATCTTGAGCGTAAATGCCTAATAAAATTTTACCTACTTTTAATATATATATATATATAATGTATTTCCGTTTGTTTGTTTACATATTTTTGTGTGTATAATTTCAAAAATAAATCTATATAATTAAATTAGATATCTTTGAATATATCTAGAAGATTTGGTGTTTAAAGATATGATTGAATAATTCCACCTTCCTCTTTTACAAATTCCTAATTAAATCTAGACCTAATCTCTAGATAAAAACGAGAATAAAATTCCTTAGCTATTACTTACCTCTTTCCAAAGTCCTAATTAATCTTGTTCTAAACTGATTTTGATACACACACACACACACACAAACACACATATACAATTAATATTAATTATGATTTAATGGATGATTGACAAATACAAATATGTTTTTGAAATGGGTTCTTTATTAATGACATTAAAAAACAATAAAGATTCTGCCTCCTTAATAAACCTTGCTATAGTAGCAAGGAAAAAGAGCATGACAATCTTTATAATATAACTAAAGTACATCAATAATATCAACAATGCACTGCTGCCTCACTTACAAAACACAAACATGGTATATCCCTTAAACATTTAAACTTAACCCTACTTCTCCGCCGCAATCATCTATCCAGGATCGAAAATAATGTTCCAGCTTCCCATTGATTTAATGTCTTCTTGCTCTATCTCTTCTGGAAATGTTCTTTGTAGTTGAAAACGAACATCCACCTCAATCAGTTTAGCTCATTGCTCTCTATATGTTGCTTTCATTCAAAGATCTGATAATTTCATCTAGATATGATGGACAGTCGTTGTCGCTCCGTTAACGTGAGATCCCTACTTCTTCCTTTCTAGTTGAATAGGTGATTTATGATCATCAGCTCGTTATGCATGGTTGGATTAGATATTGGTTCTAGAAATAGCCTTCGGTGTGCTTCACTCCATAGATAAGTGCTATACTTACATCTAAAAATAGATGTTGATGGTTTTCCATGTCTTGATTACATAGTACACATTCAATATTAATGATTAATACCCAAGATTGTAAACGATCTTTAGTTAGTAATCGACACAAACATGCTTTACATGCTGTAAAACTAAAATTCTTTGCAATAGTTATATGCTAGATTGTTATACCTCATTCTACCTTCGAAGTTTGTTGTCGAATTTCATTTCAGATTTTGGAGAATATTAAACATATAGATTTGTCAATTGTCAAATAGTCTTTCATGTATTGTGATGAAGTAGAAACATGTCATATTTGATGTTGAATTTCTCTCATTTCTGACAACTTTTCTGGATGTAATGCATTTTCATAAAGAATACAGTTTACATTGGAATTAATATTTTTACACATACTAACCCTATTACATCCCAATATGTCAACCAAAGATTTATTTTTGATCGAAGGATCAAACCATAAAGAGGTTGTTGCATCATTGATGATGATTCTCTGCATTAATCTGTTAGTAGTTTCCCTTTCCCTCAACATATACTTCATTATGCATGAAAAAATGTTATTTACTGCCATCACCCAAAATCTCTGATTATGTAGATACTTCCTCATCCAGTTACTCCATAAGCAGTTTTAAGTCAATAAATTCCATATTAATTTAATAATGTTGTCCTCCTAAGATATGATTTGAGACCAACACCACCCATTGTCTTAGGTCTACACAAATGTTCTTATGCTATTTTGTGTGATTTACCACCCGAAAAGAAAGTTGCACACATTGCTTCAATTTTGTTGAGCACCGAACAGGGTAAATGATATATTAGCGGCCAGTATAATACGGTTTGTGCGATTGAACTTTGTATCAGCTTGGTCCTACCTGCAGTTGATACTAAACTAGTACCCTAACTTTAAAATTTCTGAAATACTTTGTTTAATAAGGAAATACAATGTGATGCATGGATATAATCACTAGATAGTGGCATACCTAAGTATTTAACTGGTAATATTTCTCCATTCATACCCAATGTTAATATATTTCTTCTCTATTTGATGTATCTCTGCTAAAAAGACCTTCGATTTTACTTGATTAATATGTAATCCCATTGTTTTAGCAAGCTACTTAAATATATTGTCCATAATAGTAGGATTTGTTGTAGTAGTACTTAGAAAAATCATGACATCATCTGCAAATAACAAATGTGTAATGGCTGGACTTACTTTTGAAATTGGTTGTAAATTGTGATATAAAAGCGCATCTTCCATCCTCAAAGAAACAAATTCCATTACAATACAAAATAAATAAGGCGATAATGGATCTCCTTGTCGTAAGACCCTTATTGATATTGTTGGAAGCATATCAGTCGGAAGCGAGTGAAATTGGTAAATTTAAAAAATCATATTTTGGATCTATTGGGCCTATGAAGTTTAAAAGATTATTAGATCCAATCTAAGAATAATTTTAATAAAATCATATTTTATTTAATTTGGTTAAAATGAATTTTAAATTTAACTTAGATAAATATGTAATATACTGAGTGTATCAAGTACATTTACATATTTTAATGGTAAGGTAACATATAAGCAGTACATATATGTATGTAAATGAACATGTAAAAGTTTAGAGAAAGAAAACTTTTGTTTCTTTCTCTTAACATAAATAATTAATTAAGGGAAGATGGGGCTATATATGTAGATAGAGAAACCTTTCATTTCTCTTTCTTTAATTAGATTAATTGACATATTAATGAAATTTACTACTGATTTCACACATGCCTTTGTTGTCCAAAATTTTGACTAATAATATATATATATATATGTATGTATGTATATGTGTTTGTATATGGGTCTTGTATACACACACACACACACACAAACATACATATATATTTATGTATGTGTATGTGTGTGTATAAACTAAGATTAACCAATTTACACACTATGAAATCAAAACTTAAAACAATATTCAATTTGTAAGATTTTGAAATTAAATTAATGGTTACATATAAGAATCTATTTTATTTACTTTAAATCAAATGGACATGCAATTTTATGTGTGCATATATTTGAGAATTATGGTTAGTAAAATAAAATCCTACCTTAACAAAAGGGACAAAAGGGGCATGGGACATGTTTGCACCAAAAATGGTCACAAACCCCAAGTGTAATGAAAGCACCAGCGTATGAATACGAATCAACAGTATTCACACACAAATCACAGATCTTAAGTAAGTAGCAAGCAACAATCAAGAAATAATGAACAGTGACACACAATTTATAGTGGTTCGGCTATCTCCGGCCTACGTCCACTTCAAGGTTTTTATGATTTTATTACTCGATGCTTGAAGATTACAATTTCGTATGTTGTATTACAACTGATGTGCTGAACTAAGTCTGAATCTAAGGCAGCAATGGTGATCTGGAGTAAATCTGGCAGAATCTGGGCGCTCTGTGCTCTCAAAATTCTCTGACCTCTTTTCTGAATGACCAGGGGCTCTATTTATAGGTGTAGAAGGCTGATATTTCGCCTAAAATGAAGGGAGACCAGTTCTGGTACGTCAGGGGGCCCACATGCCCGCTTTATGGAAATCCGGGCCCACTTTAGGATCGATTCGACCCATGGTTCGAATCGATCAAGAAAGTGTCCAATCGAGCTGAAATTTGGCGTGAACATTCTTCAACATGTGCTCAAGCTTCTGTGAAAATTTCATAGCATTTGGATGTGTAGATCTCAAGTTATGATCGATTCAAGGTGGCGTTTTTCGTATTCTGGAGTCGTTCGAATCGATATGCTCGAATCGATTCGTTCGAATCGATCCTCCTGCTTGTGAAGATGGTGACGTGGTACGTAAGCTTCGTATCGATCCGGTTCTCACTCCAGATTGACTGGGTCGACTCCACGTTCCTAGATGCCGTGGCCTAGTGGATTCGAGGTAGCTTATGGGATGGAGTCGAGGCGCATCTATCATATGGATTCGAAGTAGGCAAAGTGGATGGATTCGAGGGAAGGCTTCCACGATGGATTCGAAGTAGGTGGAGTGGATGGATTCGAGGGAAGGCTTCCACGATGGATTCGAAGTAGGTGGAGTGGATGGATTCGAGGGAAGGCTTCCACGATGGATTCGAAGTAGGTGGAGTGGATGGATTCGAGGGAAGGCTTCCATGATGGATTCGAAGTAGGTGGAGTGGATGGATTCGAGGGAAGGCTTCCACGATGGATTCGAAGTAGGTGGAGTGGATGGATTCGAGGGAAGGCTTCCATGATGGATTCGAAGCTAGGCAAAGGGAATGGATGCGAAGATGATCGAGTCGACCTTAATGGATTCGAATACAAGGCTGTCTCCTCCATTTTCCATCGGTGATATCTTGAGCATACGAACTCGGATTGACTTGAAAATTGGAACGTCGCTTCCTCTGGCCTTGCTTGGCATGTCTCATCAATTGCAGACCGATCCGGACTCGGACAAAATTCATCGATATCCATGGTGAACCTGCGATGCACAATCGATGTTCATGACTAATAATCATTGATTTTCAGTTAATCTTTGGGTATCTCGGCTTTGCCAAAAGTTGGGATAACATTTTGCCCCCCAAAACATGCCTTTTTGGTAAAAGGCGTGTTTTGATCAGTCTTAAATTGGATGCAGCGAGTTCATGTTTTACTCATAGCTTATAGCATTTTCAATCAAGTCCATGGCTGTTCGAAGCTGAATTGTTATCAATTTTTTCCAGTGGAAGTTAAGAATGAAATTCTACGGTCTCTCCGTACTATTGATGGTCACTCCGGACCCCTGTCAAACCCATTCTAGATTTAGCGATTGAATAGAAAGATCCTATTGCACTCCGGCGTTGCTTTCTATCCCTTGCACTCTGGCCCCACCTAGGGTGTATAGCGATGTCATGGTCGTCCTCGACCGATCATAGCCTCTCCGGGCTCATGCTGGATCCCATCCTGTCACTCTCCGGTGAAGGGGAAACAACGTTAAGTGAGTCAGTCCTGTCGCTCTCCGGCGAAGCGACTCACCTCCTGCACTCTGGTTCAGTGTATCTGAACATTAAGCGATGTCATGACCTGAATCGTCGGTCGATCACAGCCTCTCCGGGCTCATGCTGGATCCCATCCTGTCACTCTCCGGTGAAGGGGAAACAACGTTAAGTGAGTCAATCCTGTCGCTCTCCGGCGAAGCGACTCACTTCCTGCACTCCGGTTCAGTGTTTCTGAACATTAAGCGATGTCATGGCCTAAATCGTGGGCCGATCATAGCCTTTCCGGGCTCTTATCGAATCCTGATCCAATCACTCTCCGGTGAATAGGAAACGATGCTTAAGTGAGTTGATCCTGTCACTCTCCGGTGAAGCAACTCACTTCTTGCACTCCGGACCCTGCCTCTCCGGGTGGGATCATAAAGCGATCATGTTTATATTGATATTTCAATGTTTATCCTTTAACTCTCCGGTCAAAGGTTTATTTTAATAAGTGTTTCTTTATTAAATTCAAATCCTAGATGTTCAATCTCAAACACCAGGAAAAACAAGATAATGCCTCTCCGGGCGGAGCGGTCTATTTCCATCTCAGAGCATGCCTAGGGATCTCTCCGGTTCCCGTACATGAGTAAGTGGGATAGCCGTTTTATTTTGGAAATCAAATCTAAGAAAACTAATCGACCAGAGTCCAAATCTTGAACTTGGCCCTTGCCATCACAATCAGTTGATGACGAGTCGTGATCCCGATCCAGGATCATTCCTGTTTGGTTGAGGTGGTAGTTGTTCGGGTCTAACCGCCGTCGTGCGTTCTCTGACATACTGTGGCAATCTACCACTCCTGGCATGTTCTTCCACCTCATCCTTCAGGTGGCGGCATTCGTCGGTAGTGTGCCCATCCAGCTCATGGAATAGGCAATATTTTCCGGTTCTACGTTCCCGCTCTGTGGGATCTCTCCTTGGTGGCTTTCGATAGGGGAGTTGCCCCCGAGTTTCGGTGTAAATTCGCTCCAGTCCTGCCACCAAGTCTGTGTACTGCCTGAATCTAGGCTCTCGGAATTTCTTCCGTTTGTCAGGACCATCAGGTGCGTCATCCTGCTTTCTCTTTCCTTTGTCTGCCCTGGACTGTTCCCTGGCGGTTCCTTCGCCTTGTGTAACATTTATTTCCTGCCTCTCGGCTCGTGATTCTTCTAATCGAATAAATTTTTCAGCTTCATGGAAAAACTCTCCAAGATCTTGTGGTGGATCTTTAGTCAAAGAGTCTTTGAATTCGGTGCCTTCTCCAACTCCTGCCACTGCCGCCATTAAAATCATTGATGGGTCCGGGCGATCTACAGAAGTCACCGTCGCATTAAATCGTAACAAAAAATCTTTTATGGATTCTCCGGTCCTTTGTTTTATTGATGCCAAAGTCATCACGCTCTTAGGTCGCGTCACGTGAACCCTAAACTGCTTCATGAAGCAATCCACAAGCTCGCCCCATGTCCTGATTGATCCGGTTTCTAGCTGCCGAAACCAAAGCGCAGCCAAATCTGATAAGAATAAGGGGAAACATCGTGCCATCACTTCCTCGGATGCTCCCAGCACTTCCATGTGTCTGATATATCTGGTAATATGCATGGTCGGGTCTGACTTTCCGTCATAAGGATTCAGCGTTGGTAGTTTGAACTTCGGAGGGTTCCTTGCATTCCTGATATTCGGAGCGAACGGACTCCGACTAACTTCTTCCAATCCTCCTCCTGAAAACCCTCCTCTCATGAGTCGTCTCACTAGGCCGACCATTCTTTCATCTCCATCTTGGGGTTGCCCCCTTGTCATGTCTCGGTCTTGCCCTCCGAGTCTTGTAGGGAATTCTGGTACGTACTCTTCGGGCGGCTCGTTAGCATTTGTGTTGGCCCTAGCCGGCGGAGCTCCTTCCAAAGGCACTTCTGCGTTGGATCCTGCGGGCCTGCCCCCAAGCCCTTGTTGATTGCCTTCTGGTTCTGCATTCTGTCCTCCGTTGGGTTCCATAGCCCTAACTCCTTGTTCCACATTCACAGCCGTTGTAGCTGGTCCAAGGTTCTGTGTCCCTGTAGCTCTCATCTGCTCGAAGAAATTCTGCAGCATCTCTTGTTGGCTTTTCATCATTCTTTCCTGCATTAGGTTATTCATAGCCTCCATCTCATCTCTAGTAATGTAGATCGAAGCTTGTCCTTCTCCAGCGCCAGAGGATGCCTCTTGACTTCCTGCCTGTTGGCTCCTCTCAGTTCTTTGTCTAGTTTGTCGAGTCATTGTAGAGTCAGATCTGAATCCTTAAAATTCCAAATCTAAATTTTGAATCTGGTGTAGCGGGTGCTAGTTCTTCTCAGTGAAAGCACCAAAGTGTTTGCACCAAAAATGGTCACAAACCCCAAGTGTAATGAAAGCACCAGCGTATGAATACGAATCAACAGTATTCACACACAAATCACAGATCTTAAGTAAGTAGCAAGCAACAATCAAGAAATAATGAACAGTGACACACAATTTATAGTGGTTCGGCTATCTCCGGCCTACGTCCACTTCAAGGTTTTTATGATTTTATTACTCGATGCTTGAAGATTACAATTTCGTATGTTGTATTACAACTGATGTGCTGAACTAAGTCTGAATCTAAGGCAGCAATGGTGATCTGGAGTAAATCTGGCAGAATCTGGGCGCTCTGTGCTCTCAAAATTCTCTGACCTCTTTTCTGAATGACCAGGGGCTCTATTTATAGGTGTAGAAGGCTGATATTTCGCCTAAAATGAAGGGAGACCAGTTCTGGTACGTCAGGGGGCCCACATGCCCGCTTTATGGAAATCCGGGCCCACTTTAGGATCGATTCGACCCATGGTTCGAATCGATCAAGAAAGTGTCCAATCGAGCTGAAATTTGGCGTGAACATTCTTCAACATGTGCTCAAGCTTCTGTGAAAATTTCATAGCATTTGGATGTGTAGATCTCAAGTTATGATCGATTCAAGGTGGCGTTTTTCGTATTCTGGAGTCGTTCGAATCGATATGCTCGAATCGATTCGTTCGAATCGATCCTCCTGCTTGTGAAGATGGTGACGTGGTACGTAAGCTTCGTATCGATCCGGTTCTCACTCCAGATTGACTGGGTCGACTCCACGTTCCTAGCTGCCGTGGCCTAGTGGATTCGAGGTAGCTTATGGGATGGAGTCGAGGCGCATCTATCATATGGATTCGAAGTAGGCAAAGTGGATGGATTCGAGGGAAGGCTTCCACGATGGATTCGAAGTAGGTGGAGTGGATGGATTCGAGGGAAGGCTTCCACGATGGATTCGAAGTAGGTGGAGTGGATGGATTCGAGGGAAGGCTTCCATGATGGATTCGAAGCTAGGCAAAGGGAATGGATGCGAAGATGATCGAGTCGACCTTAATGGATTCGAATACAAGGCTGTCTCCTCCATTTTCCATCGGTGATATCTTGAGCATACGAACTCGGATTGACTTGAAAATTGGAACGTCGCTTCCTCTGGCCTTGCTTGGCATGTCTCATCAATTGCAGACCGATCCGGACTCGGACAAAATTCATCGATATCCATGGTGAACCTGCGATGCACAATCGATGTTCATGACTAATAATCATTGATTTTCTGTTAATCTTTGGGTATCTCGGCTTTGCCAAAAGTTGGGATAACAGGACATTTTGCATAAAAGTTCACTTATAATAATAATTTTTTTCTTTTTTTTAAAGTGTGTAATAATGAAAATATTTATATCAAAATCAACAACCATACAAAACTTATACTCATGTTCCAAAATTATTTCAAATAAATAAAATGTGTATTTTATTCAAATTTGGATTTTATTTAACTAGCAATAAGAACTATATTAGGTAATTTAACATTAGATTTTAATCAAATTACTAACATTTTCTTTTTTAATCAACTTATGAATTTCAAGTCTACCTAAAAATTTATGTAAACAATGAACAAAATTATTTCAAAATGACTTGAGAGAGAATCTTTAATTTTCAATTTTGTTATATGAAACTAAACTTTATGTAGACAAATTATTTCAAATTGTTATTCAAACAAGAGTTTCTATATGAAAGAATTAGACAACACAGGCATGTATAAATAGTGACATTGAAAAATAGATCTAATTAAATACATAACATAAACAACCAAACAAAATAGGGATAAATCCATAATAATTATCACCAATTACCATTGGTGACATGTGAATGACGGAGAATGTAAATACAATGATTTTAATCATATTAAGGTGATGAGGATAAAGTTGGTTCAAGGGAGTATACAAAATAGTCAAAACATTGTCCAAATACATACAAATGAACGAATGGAATAGGTGAGGAATAGAAACATATAATCATAATGAAATAATATACAAATAAAATAGGAGTTCACCTTTTAGATGAGCCAAGAGAAACACCTTGATTTGAGATTTCTCCTCTGATCTCAAATAGTTCACCACCCAGCTTTGCAAGAGAACAATAAACCACTTTTTATTTACTTATTGATGTTTGCATTTGGTATTGGAATTGATAAAAAATTTGAAAATATTGATTTGATTTTTAGCCATGGAAAGTTAGGAGGAGAGAAGAGAATAAAAAATAAAAAATAAGTGTATGTAGGAAATGAATTAGTGGATTTGTTTTTAATTGAAAGAACGAAACATTTCCCATTCTTTTGTTGTGCTGCTAAAAGCACCCAGAAATGTGGTTACTAATACCATATAAAAATTTAATCAAGTTTAATAAATAAATTTGCTACTTGATACCACTTTTTTTCTTCACTTGGTAATTAATCATTAAAACTTTTCACGAATGTTAAACATCTTGGCTTAATCTCAAACATTTAAAACCTCAAAATCAAAAATCTCTTTTATCAAAATTGATCAAATTTTCAATTTCAGATACTAATCCATGGAGGAAGAGCACTATTCTATGGAGGAAGGCAAACATCAAAAGATGGAAAACTAAAAGTTTCTTCCCTGATTGGCTGAGAGATTGTTGCAAGCTTTGGCTTTACTTGGCGGCTTCGGCTGACTTCTTCATTATTGGGAGATTGTTGCATGTCGTGGCCTATCGCTTTTTGTTGAAAAGGAAGAAGAATGGGAATCAGGGTTTATGTGTTTTCGGTGCTTTGTAATTATGTTCTATGGTATTAAGTAGCATGGAAATTAATTATACATGGTGCTCTTTAGAAATAGTAAGCACATTTCTAGGTGCTTTTAGCAACACACTTCTTTTAATTAAAACATCCTTAATCAATTCTCATAATTTTCCCTCTCTATCTCTCCATTCCTCTCAATTTATATGGTATGGCTGAAATTATTTTCCATCAAATGGTACAAAATTTTCATAAATTTTTTCATGCAATTATGTTTTGTTCAAACTTGTTTAAAAATACACAGATATCGTATATCGATGCATGCAAAATAACATTTATATATGCATTTAAATAATTCCAAATAACTCCAAAACATCAAATAAATTAAATAATGATTAATATTTCTCAAATATTAATTAACTTACAACATTTTATAAATTAATTAAATCGTGTGGTTTTTTGAAGAATTCACAAATATAGTTGTGTGACTCAAAGGTGTAAATTCAGTCAGCAATTAATGTTGAATAATTCAAACATTAACGTTCACACTTCTTTTTAGCTAGTCTTATGACAATTTTGCTGAATTTATCAATAACCTAGTAAAATTGGTAAAATCCAATTTTACTATTTAAGCATTACTCGGTAGTGAGAATTATTTACACCAATTCGCTTCGTCAAAACTATATCACATTAGGACTTATGGAATTTGGTTTTGGTCAAAATTCTAGCATTGTCTGTAACAACCCGCATATTTTACGATTGTATATTTAAATATTTTATTTAAATATAGCATCGTTAGTCGGATTATAGTCCGAAAAGCTACTTTTTGCAAACAGTCGAATTAGGACTCGAGACCACTTTCATTGAGTTCAAAATGGCGTTTGTGACTTTTTTTAGTATAAGCATCGATATGTTTGGAGTAAGTTGAATTTTGCTATTTTCTGTTGGGCTTTGGGTTTGGGTTTCAGCCCACTAACCTATCTTAACACTCTAGCTCAGTCCACCTCTCCTCTTCAGTTCATTCTTATTTTCCTAACATTCAAGCTTCAATAAAAATGGGGAGAGGAATGGGAAATTAAAATTCAAAACCCTAGTTTCCATTGCAAATACAAATTCTTGCTCCAAATTCAAAGAGAAGCTAAGGTAAGCCTCCTCTTCATCTTCTCCAACTCATTCTCTCTTTAATTTCGGAAATTTCCTAAACCTAACTTAGGAAATGTTCTTCTTTTGAGCTTAGATTCAAGCTTCTAGAGTTGAAGTTGAAGAGTAGTTGATCTTCCTTTACTTTCAAGCTTCTCCTTCAATCATTTTTGGGTTTAAAGGTGAGATTTTTATCTCACATCTATGTCTATAACTATCTTTGATTGTTAAGTATGAATTCCTAACATCTTTACATGTTCATTTGATTTTGATTTGGATTGATTTGGTGAACATTTCATTTTTTGTTGTTTTGAAGTCTAAAACTCTAAAAATCTTAGCTTTGATGTTTGATCATGCTTTTGGTGGTGTATCAAAGAGCCTATAGGGCTGGGTTCTCGATTGGCATAAACCCTAGCGCCCATTGCTCGTCCGATCGCAAATTGGAAGAGTTTGCTCTTCATTTGGATATGCTGAAAAACAGTGTCAGTCAGTCGACTGACCTCTTAAGTCAGTCGAATGGCTGTAGCAAATGAGAGTATCTGGGACTGTCTGCAGAAACTGAAGTCTCTGTTTTTTGCAGTCAGGCGACTGGCCTCTGCAGTCAGTCGACTGACTGCAAGAAATGAAACCTTCGGGTTTCTGGATCAGTCGACTGGCCCTCTGCAGTCAGTCGACTGACCTGCTCGTTTTTGCCTATTTTGCTTGAGGTTCCAATTTTTATCGACTCGTGATTATCTGATTTATTGTTATAATTTATTATTGACTTTGATGACATATTTTTCGGGACTTTAGAGAATATCCATTTTGATGCATTCGGTATCGATTTCTTTGGATTTGATTCACGTCTTCGTATGTGGATTTTAGTGATTGATTGTTTCTACAATCATTTCTTTGCTTTGTCACTTTAAAATACAAAGGTTTCTATACTAGTAGTAAATATCCAAACTCTTTTACAAAGATGATTTCAACTCTATTTTTAATTCAAAGCTTGTTTATAAAACCGTTTTCTAATCTATTAGTGTATACAAACCTTTACCTCATTTGTATGAAAAAATCTAATTAAACGGCTTAGCAAAACAAGTTGTATGAAACGCTTGTGTTTACTTCGCCGGTTAATTCTTGTACTTGTTCGATTGAACTCTTGTGATAATTTTCGAGTGGAAGTCTACAATCTATTCGTAAATATTTGAGTTAAGCTAGTGGTTATGGGACATGAAGCTAAACTCTTATATTTACTAGCTTAGTGTAATTTACACTTATTTTCGAGTGGAAGTCTACAATCTGTTCGTAAATATTTGAGTTAAGCTAGTGGTTATGGGACATGAAGCTAAACTCTTATATTTACTAGCTTAGTGTAATTTACACTTATTTTCGAGTGGAAGTCTACAATCTGTTCATAAATATTTGAGTTAAGCTAGTGGTTATGGGACATGAAGCTAAACTCTTATATTTACTAGCTTAGTGTAATTTACACTTATTTTCGAGTGGAAGTCTACAATCTGTTCGTAAATATTTGAGTTAAGCTAGTGGTTATGGGACATGAAGCTAAACTCTTATATTTACTAGCTTAGTGTAATTTACACTTGTCGATCATTGATGATCATTTTGTGATTTAGACTAGCGATTGAGCGATGTCTCTTTGTTGGTATGGGGATTAAAACCCATTTGAGGAGTTTCGGCTCAAATTTGGCGGGTTAGCGACCCGTGGTCTTCGGACCGTTCGTGGAGCAATCGGCTCAATGAGTCTGTGCATGAGTCGTATCTTTTAGGGTGCGTCGATGTTCGGCTCATTTATCCGCGTGGGGAACTGTACCACGACCGAATCTGTGCATGAGGCGTATCTTTTAGGGTGCGTCGATGTTCGGTTCATTTATTGGGTTAGCGACCCATGGAATAGCGTTTCGTTTGTGATACACGTGTTGGTGAGTTTTCGTGCTCCCGTTTGTGATAGGCCTTCCCTCTTTGTGATTTCTGGATTTCTAATTGATGATTTCTACAATTTGTGTTTCACCAACTTTTGCGATTGGCATTAATATGTTTGTCAATATTTGTGGTTTGGTGAATAAAATAAAGAATATGATATTCTTTTTGGTGCTTTGAGATTCTTGAGATATTGTATGATTTTTTTGTTGTTTAAAGTATACATGTCACTATATGACATTATTGTTATCATATGTTTTTGTTATATCTCTTCTTATATCTCGTTTCTTTAATGATAATTATAGCTAGACTGATCCGTTTATTATTTTCTTCTTAAATAATACTCGGGTCAGACTGAGATGTTACAAGTGCTTCTGCTTGACTTCCTATCAGGGATTATCACCTAATTTTTGGGCTAACTACTTTAGATCAGTAGTTTTCGTTATTATACATTTGAGATATAGACTCCTTGATGTATAATTATTCTTTTGTCTAGCATGTATCTATTCTTTTGTGTTGTAGATGATCTTCTTTGACCACTACTCTAATGTACACTTTTATGTGTTATATTCATATCTGTTTCCGCCTTTGAGATATGAACATCTGTGACCGATTTATGATTATGCTTGTTTCTATATTTGTTTCCAAGGGCCACTTAGCCACTATGTGGTAGCTTTGAGTTTGTATCGGTATGTCGGATTTCCTCTTGAAATGAAATGCATCTTATACTATCTGGCATATCGGTACTCGCACAAAGCAATTACATGGATGGTCGCTCCTCAACAGCCTTACTCTTCGCGCTAGTTGACGGCATTACTCCGTAGTGTCCTTGGCTAGCGTGAGTATAGAGGTGGGGCGTCACATTGTCCATATTCAACTTTGTAATTGCAAACATGAAATTCTTGGTTCAAAAATAATAATTATTATTAACTGTGATGACTGGATTTTCGGACCAGTCAAATCACAGAAAACTCATCCGTTCTAAAATAAACAATGATAACTACCAACTTAATACACATCATCATTTAATAAATATACAACACTATTAAATATATAGGATACAATTTCAATGCTACAACTTATCAGAGTAATCAATTATTCTACAAGGTTACTTTAATACATACCAAAAATAAATAGTATAAATCTACCGCTGCACAACTCTGATGTGAGAGACGGCAATAGTCATTCGTGCAAACTCAATAAACATGTCAATGCGAAATAAAATGGTTAGAAGGAAATATACACGAACACATGATAGATAACAAACAATAAATAGGAATATGTTATATTATTATTGAGGCTACATCACAACCACTAATGACTGCCTACGTACGTCTATAGAATTAGGTACAGGATCAAGCCAACGTAGTTCTCCTACCGCAAATAGGACTCGAGGAGCCTACGATGCACAATCAAATACGCAATTCCCAAACTATATAGCAATAGCATTCAAATGTAGCTTCCACATCTACCCACTTAGGCTTAATCGTTTAATTCTTTTAAAAAGATAATTTAGAACTAAATACCCGGGTTTTTCCTATATTCAAAATATATTTTAAAAACTCCTTCAAAAAGGAATATATCAAAAGTAGAACCAACATGATAAGGAGGTGGCACTCCCTATCGAGCATGGTATAACTCTAAAACAATAAATGGAGCCTCCAGTAGTATTCTTGTGCCTTCTAAAATAATAAAGTAAATATACCTGGCGAGTCCCAAAATGGGAAAACTCCTTGTCGCCCTTACTTTAGTTATTCACCGCAAAAATACAAATATTTGTAAAACATTTTGCAAATATTTATTGGAATAAATTCCAATTCTTATCGAAATAATAATATTTTTCAAATACTTCAAATCATATTAT
This sequence comes from Allium fistulosum, assembly GCA_030737815.1. Lineage (NCBI taxonomy): Eukaryota > Viridiplantae > Streptophyta > Magnoliopsida > Asparagales > Amaryllidaceae > Allium > Allium fistulosum. The sequence continues at coordinate 1,169,305,979 of CM060905.1, read as the reverse complement.
TATTATTTCCTTCCACAATCATTTCTGAAACTTTTTCCAAACGATTTCAAAACCACTGGGATTTAAGTTCAAATAAAAGATAGTTTTATAAATATCTCTTTAACAAAACATTTCAATCAATATTTATTACCAAAATATTTTCTTTTAAAAATATTCTGGTTAGGGAAAACACTTTCACAAATGTAATTCACTTTTCAAAGAAACTTTTTTTTTTGAAAACCCAGGAGAACCCGGCGGACTGGTAAACTCCTGAGAAGGGTATAGTAAAGTCGTCCGCTGATCCAAGCCCCCATACCCCCGGGTAAATTTATATAGGATAGGGAAGCGCATGGTAGGAATCGAACCTGGGTCTTTTTACCAGACTTTTCAAAGCAACTTATTTAAATTGAAATCCAAAATTTAAATATTAAATTATAACTAATCATAATAATTTAATAAACCAGTATCATCGCTAAACACCTTATAGTCAAATAGTGAAATAAATTACATGGTGTTAGCCAAAAATTGTTTTCTACCCAACTTATGCCAAATAAAAAGGGTTATTGCTCATAAACTGGCCTAGCATAATTCAACAATCAATAAATAATGATAAACACATTTTTATCAACAATTGTGAATGGACAATAACACATAAATCAGAATTAACTGGTGTATATATAATAAATGTCCAAATTAATACAATAGCAGAAAGGGGATTTATTCCACTGAATAGATATCACAAATGAAGTATAATTAATTTAGCTACGTTATTATTTGAATTATCATAATTATATTTAACCACTATTAATTTATCAATATTTTATACTTCGTTAAAACTATCAACAGGTTATACTATTATGTTCTATTCGTTTATACAAATCCAATGTCGAAATCCGCAGGTCAAACGGATTTAAAATGAGTGAGTTAAAGATTTTCAAAGTTAAACTTTATTATCAAATTAAATCAATAAAACAAACCAAGCTTACCCAAACCAGCCTGTTACCTGTTACCAATGAAGCCCAAACTTGCATGAATAGTGCCTTCTCACCCATTCTCAATTCCAGGCCGTGCACGTTCAAACTTGCATGCCATTGTCATGCACGCTCAACCCCGGATACGGTGCTAAGTTCCACGAAATCGAATGCCGATTGTGGCAATGAACTTCTCCTCGCAAACTCGACGCGCCATTCCCATCATCTTTGAGTTCAACTGCCTCTTCACCGCCGCGACCTGTAGCTCCCCCTCCACTGTTCAAAACGTCGCACCACTCAAACCTCTGTCGCACCCCCACCAAATTTCCACTACTGCTTCGCCTTGCCACCACGAGCTCAACGCCACACTCCATTCCATCCCTCGATGCTTCTAACTCCGAGGAACTCTAACCCAAATTTGGACCATCATCATTGAACATCACCGAACACCACCAAACTTTCACCAAAAATCCATCGTCTTGCACGAAGCCAACGCAACCAACGGCGTCGTCTAATTCAAAGCAGATCGAGAGAATTTAATTTTCGAAGCTTAAAGCAAAAGTTCACCCTTTACTATCATCGAGCAATCATGGCTGCTCCGGTAATCGAAACCCAAGGCAGTTATTTTTATAAAATACTAGAAATGATGGCAAATGACTTTCATGTTTATATTTTTTTCTAAATGCTAGTGGATTGTGAGATAATGATTTTTGAAGTGGAAAAGAGGGATATTTTTTATTACAGGGAAAGAAAGGTTGAAGAAGAAGAAGAAGAAGAAGTGTTATCCGTGGTTGTGTTGTGTCCTCCCGTGCTTTTGTATATGCGTGCATATATATAAAATTAATTCCTTCAAAGCTAAGTAATCAAAAAGTCAATTACTTAAAAGGAAAAGCAAAGCAAAGATCCAAAATTCAAGAAACCCATCACACCAAAAGGCAAATCAAAGGAAAATCAAAATTTATGGATTCTTCAAAAAGTATGTTTTGAAAAATTTTGTGGTATTCCGCTACACAATATTGCATTCACATACGAGCTGTAAACGATAGAAATAAAAATACTATCGTGCACAACAATGTGACACAATCACAAAACAACAGTAAAACACACAAGTTAACTTATTATGTGCAGTTTGAAAAAGATCGACGTTTGCCGCAAAATGCGTCAAACGATGATTTAATTATTTTTCAAATTAAAAATTATGGAAAAATCCTATAAATTAAATTAAAATTACTACACTGGAAATCGGGTCGTTACCTTCTTTTCCCCCTAAAGAATTCCGTCCTCGAAATTCCATGGAGTGAAAAATATAATGAAAGTCAAACAATTAATAAAAGTTAAGCACACCAAAAATAATATCACCCATAACCTCGGTCGGAGGTACAATGCTTTATCCTACCCATTTTTATTTTTCAAATTAAGGTAGTTTCATTTAAAATTCCTAGGTTGATTTACTAACCCTATGTGAAATTTTACTTAGGCACCTAACCTAAGCTTTGATACCAACTATGACGACCTGCATTTTCGAACCAGTCAAAATTGCCGAAAACCCATCCGCTCTAAAATAAATAATGACAACTACCAACTTAATACACATCATCATTTAATAAATATACATCACTACTTAATGTATAGGATACCATTTCAATACTACAACTTATAAGAGTAATCAGTTAACCTACAAGGCGTACTTTAATATATACTAAAAATAAATACTATATATCTACTATTGCATAACTCTGATGTGAGAGAGAGCAATAGTCATTCCTGCAAACTCAATAAACATATCAATGCGAAATAAAATAGTAAGTAGAAAAGATACACTAATACTTGATAGATAGCAAACAATAAACATGAAATATTATATTATTATTGGGGCTGCATCACTACCACTTGTGACTGCCTACATACCCATATCTAATTGGGAATAGGATCAAGCTAATGTAGTTCTCCTACTGCAAATAGGACTCAAGGAGCCTATGATGCACAAATAAATATACAATTCTCAAACTACATAGCATATAGCATGCAAATGTAGCTTCCAAATCTACCTACTTAGGCTTAATCGTTTAATTCTTTTCAAAAGATAATTTAGAACTAAATACCTGGGTTTTTCCTTTATTCAAAATATATTTTCAAAACTCCTTCAAAAAGGAATATATCAAAACTAGAACCAACATGACAAGGAGGTGGCGCCCCCTATCAAGCGTGGTATAACTCTAAAACAATAAATGGAGCCTCTAGTGGTATTCTGGTATCTCCTAAAAAAATAGAGTAAATATACCTAGCGAGTCCCAAAATGAGGAAACTCCCAATCGCCCTTACTTTAGTTATTCACTGCAATAAATATGAATATTTATAATAGACTTTGCAAATATTTATTGGGATAAATTCCAATTCTTATCGTAATAATAATATTTCTCAAATACTTCAAATCGTACTATTATTATTTCTTTCCACAATCATTTCAAAAACTCTTTTCAAAACGATTTCAAGACCACCGAGATTTAAGTTGAAATAAAAGATAGTTTTATAAATATCTTTTTAATAAAACATTTCAATCAATATTTATTCCCAAAATATTTTCTTTTAAAAATATTCTAATTAGAGAAAACACTTTCACAAATATAAATCACTATTCCAAGTAACTTATTTAAATTGAAATCCAAAATTTAAATATTAAATTATTATAACTAGTAATAATAATTTAATAAACCAATATTATCGTTAAACACCTTATAGTCAAATTGTGAAATAAATCACAAGGTGTTAGGCTAAAATTGTTTTCTACCCAAATCATGTCAAATAAAAAGGGTTATTACTCGTAAACTGGCTGAGCATAATCAATAAATAATGATAAACACATTTTTTATCAACAATTGTATATGGACAATAACACATAAATCAGAATTAATTGGTATACATAATAAATGTCCAAATTATCTAAATTAGTATAATAGCAGAAAGGGGATTTATTTTGCTAAATAGATATCACAAACGAAGTATAATTAATTTAACTACGTTATTATTTAAATCAACATAATCATATTTATCCACTATTAATTTATTAATATTTTATACCTCATTAAAACTATCAACAGGTTATACTATTGTGTTCTATTTATTTATATGAATCCAATGCCGAAATCAGCTGGTCAAACATATTTCAATTGAGTGAGCTATAGATTTTCAAAATTAAACCAAATTATCAAATTAAATAAATAAAAAAAATCAAGCTCACCAAACCCAACCCATTACCAATGAAGCCCAAACACACATGAATAGTGCCTTCTCCCCCATTCTCAATTCCAGGTCGTGCATGTTCAAACTTGCACGCCATTGTCGTGCACGCTCAAATCCTAATACAGAGCTACGTTCCACAAAATCGAACGCTGATTGTGGCAATGAACTTCTCTTCGCAAGCTCGATGCGCCGGTCCCATCATCTTCAAGTTCGACCATCTCTTCATGGCCCGAACTATAGCTCTCCCTCCATTGTTCAAAACGTTACACCACCCAAACCTCAGCCGCACCCCACCAATTTTCCACCACTGCTTCTCCATGCCACCACAAGCTTAACGCCACACTACATTCCCTTCCTCGACGCTCCTAACTTCGATGAACTCTAACCCTAATTTCGACCATCGTCATTGACCATCACCAAACACCACCAAACTTTTACCAAAAATTCATTGTCTCGTCGCTCCTAACTTCGACGAACACTAACCCTGATTTCGACCATCGTCATTGACCATCACCAAACACCACCAAACTTTTACCAAAAATCCATTGTCTCGCCATGAAGCTAATGCAATAGAGGACGTTGTCTAATTCAAAGCAGATCGAGAGAATTTAATTTTTGAAGTTACGGCAAATTTTCCCCTTTACTGTCATCGAGCAATCATGGCTGCTCCCATCATCGAAAGTTAAGGCGACTATTTTTATAAAGTACTATAGATGATAAAAAAAATGACTTTCATATTTACACTTTTGGCTAAATGTGAATGGATTGTAAGATAATGATTTTTGAAGAAGAAGAAGTGTTGTATTGTGTCCTCCCTTGCTTATGCGTATGCATATATATATATATATATAACCTAATTACTTCAAAGTTATGTAATCAAAAAGTCAATTACTTAAAACGCAAAGCAAACCAAAGATTCAAAATCCAAGACACCCATCACATCAAAAGGCAAATCAAAATTTATAGCTTCTTCAAAAGTTTGTTTTGAAAAAGTTTTACGGTATCTCGCTACACAATATCGCGTTCGCATACGAGCTACAAACGATAGAAATAAAAATACGATCGCACACAACAATGCGACACGATCACAAAAAAAATAATAAAATACAAAGGTTAACTTATTATGTGTAGATTCAAAAATACCGATATTTGCCGCAAAATGCATCAAACGAAGATTTAATTATTTTCCAAATTAAAAATTATGGAAAAATCATATAAATTAAATTAAAAATACTACACTGAAAATCGGGTCATTACATTAACCGTACTACTCTGGCCAAAGACTTTGACTTTGAGTTGACTTAAGTTGACCACATGATATTAACCTCATATAACTGAGGAGACAAATCTATCTTGAACAGTGTTTCACTTACAGTGCTTCCACTCGACCCAACTATAGTTGTTCAAAGGATGTCGTGCCATAATTTAACTATAACCAAAGTGGAATTTCCACATTGAAACTCGACAGTATTCTCAAGTCGAGGGAATTATGTAAAATTATCACATCAATATTCTCTATTTGACCTTAGTTATACTAACCAACAGAAAACTACCAAATGAGTCATTCCACGATCATTCAATAACTATTAGTATATAACCCCTTTGTGCCACTAGCACCCATAGGTACTGCCCAACGTTTGGAGAGTGCTCTAATTTCATTGGATATATCGATATTCAGTCCTAATACATCTTGATTAAGAATATTTAAAACCGTATGTTTATTGTATTATGATAAATCACGTATGATTACAACTCATTGTAATACTATCACAGAACATACCATTTATGGATTTTCTCTATTAAATATACTTTTAATTAAATAAATTATTAATATAACATATTATATCAAGTATATAATAGAAAGAAAACACCTTTTATTTCGAACAAGATTGGTTATTACGTTAGATTTATATAACAAATTATATAATTGCCCCCAAGGCATACCCCTAACTCTATCAGATGTGATAAATCCATTAGGAATACAATCCACCTTTGTAGAGAAAGCATGTGTAGTGATGCATTCGTACACCAAATTGACTAGCGAATAAGAAAACACATAAAATAAGGCATGTGACGCACAAATTCTCTATTCACCATATCATATGCTTTTTAAAGTCAATTTTGGTACACATTATGCTCTTTCCTTTTTTCTTGAAGTCTCTTACCAATTCATGAGCAAGTAAAATATTTTCTCCAATATTTATATTAGGTATAAATGCTGATTGGTTTTCTGCAATTAGAAAAGACAAAAAGTGCTTAATTATGAAGCATATTATTTTAGATACTACTTTGTATAAAGCATTAGCATGAGATATTGGACAGTAATCGAAAATATTTGTAGCTTGTTTTTTTAGGGATTAGAGTAATGAAGTTGTGGTTCCTTGTGCAATCTTCCCTGACTGAAGGATATAAGTTATAACATCAAACAGTGTTTCATGAAGCAATTCCTAGTGCAATTTGAAAAACTTGGAAGAAAAACCATAAGGTCCTAGGCTTTTTGAATCGTCGATTCAAAACAAGGCATATTTAATTTCTGGAATTGATACGACAACAGATAAGTATCTTCTTCCTTTGGCATTTATAAACATTCTTGGTTGTAACGTAGGGAAGCAAACTTCCTTTAGACAATTAAACAAATTAGAATAATAAGATAGAACTTGTTCAGTTATTTTCTTATTGTCTAATATATATCACCATCAGAATCTAGCAATGCTTGGATTCTTTTTCTATGTTTTCTCATTGCCATACTTGCATAGAAGAATTTTGAGTTTGTATGTCCACTTTGCAACCATGAGATTTTGCTTTGTTGTTTGTTAAATTCATGTTGAACTTTAAGTTGCTTTTTTATCTGAAGGTTCAAATTCAAAATTATTTCATAATATTCCTCTTCCTCTAGGTTATCATCCAATTGAATGAATGCTTTATTGTACTCTTCTTCTAATTGTTGGATTGAGTTGCTTTTAATTTTGGACTTATTCCATTGCTTCAAATTCCTTTTGGTAGTTTGTAATATGTTGATTAATCTATACACTGCCTTACCCTATGTTGTTGCTTTGAATCCATCTAGCATATAGTCGAAATAACCATCAAGTTGTTTCCAAGTGTTGACATATCTAAACGTTTCCTTTATTACTACCTGTGATCTGACAATTTTATCAGAATTGGGGTATAATCACTAAAGTAAGATGGCAGTGCAATTGTAACTAAATTTGGAGATTTAGTCAAAAATTCATAGTTGATTTGCACTTTATAAATACTGTTTCCATGCTTATCTTTCTCCAAGTGTATTTCCAACCCTATAAAATAGTTTCAATCAAACATAAGTAAGCATACAGTTTTTAAAATTTTGTATATAGGAAAAAGGGATTGTAGGTCCTCCCATTTTATGCTTTGGGCTTGAAGCATTATTAAAATCTCCCAATACTATCCACGACAATCCTATTAATGAAGCATTGAGACATAGATACCCCCAAATTTTATCTCTCTCCCCATGGAAGTTACTAGCGTACACAAAAGTGAACACACATTAAAAACCACCGGCATTTTTCATTTGTATAGTAATGTGTTGTTCACTTTTATCCAAAGGATCAAACGACCATACACCCGCATCAGCAACATTCAAAATTCGTCCTTTGCATCCCACATCATTATTGTGAATAGTTGCCCAATTGTTAGGTAACTGTGCTTGAAATCTGGCAATACTATTAATGTCCAATTTGTTCTCCAACAAACCCATTATACTTAGTTTGTGGATGTTCAGAAGTTTGAATACTTGATGTATCTTTACATCTGCATTCACACCTCTGATATTCCAAGACATGGTATCTATTTAATTTAGCTAAAGCTCATTGTTCTTCTTTTAGGTGGAGCTGTAGTAATTTTAGGGTGTATTTTCTCATGCTTCTTAATATATATAGGATTTACAGTGATCATATAGGAAACATTAATATTTTCTTCTACGGTTGATTTTTCTTGAATATGCGCTGCAACATTTTCTTTAAATTGCTGATTTCCATTGTTGAAACCTTTTGCTGGATAGTAATTTTCATTACTTAAATTTTCACTATAAGCATCTTCCATTATTGCTTGATCACACTATGAATTAGACGAATCAACCTTATGTTGTTGATTATCGCGTGTGCAGGCATTCCCCGAAGGTTTCTTAGGAACATATTGGTCAACTGCATTTGAAGAAGAAGGCATGTCCCTCTGTATTCAAACACTCAAAAATATTAGACGTTTGAATTGTGAGTCAGCGGAGGCTAAATTAACACAAGAGGGGGTGAATAGTGTTTAATTGATTATATGAATATTTTTCAAATTCTTTAAGATTCTACTTAGAATAATGTAATTAACAATCACAGAAAAAAGTAAATGCAGTAAAAGTAAAAAGGAAAGAACACACCAGGATTTTATACTAGTTCAGAGTTATACTGCATCCAGTCCCGCACAATTCCTTATACGGATTTCTTTTCAACTAGTAAATGCAAATACAATCTCAATTTCAAGGCTACGAGACACACCTCCATAATCCCAACCTCTAGATAGAGTCACTTGGTTTTCTGCCTACAAGCACACCCACTAGATTTACGGGCTACTAAGCACACCCAATTGATTTTACGGGCTACAATCACACTCCCAAGTATAGCAGTATGATTTGATAGAGTTTTACAGACTCGGATCTTTGATCTTGATTACAATTGATCCTATAACTCTTGAATAGCACTTTGATCTTGGTTTGAGTGAGAGAGATAAGAGATTTTTGTTTTTATTTCAGGTTGCCAAAGTAGAATTGCAAAAGTGATTGCTAAAATAAATTGCTTGTGTGCTGAGCTTGCCAAATAAAAAAACTGCTTGCTTGATATATCTATTGTTTTTATTTGCCTTGCATTGTATATATTTCTTGTTTTTATTTTAGTTGCATTGTTGATTGCTTGCATTTGCATATATATATTTAAAAAAAATTGAAAAAAAAACATATAAAAAAAACAAAACAATTGTATATATGTAAATATTTTCTATTAACACCTACGGTCGACAGGTGTACACACTTGTGTGTTCACTCGCCATGCTCTATACCCTTCTCACGTAAGCCCGAAAGGCAGTGCACGATCGGTATATCTGGCCACAGTTTATCTGAGTTAGGTGTATATATATAAAAATTCTTTTTAATAACGCCTACAGTCAATAGGTGTTCACACTCATGTGTTCACTCGCCACGCTCTGTATTCCCCTCACATCAGTCCGCAAGGCAGTGCATGGGTAATATATCTGGCCTCAGTTTATCTGAGTTAGGCATATGTAAATATTGTAAATATCAATTAAATTTTCAAACAATGGAGAGAGTAAGCAAATGAAATCCAAGCACTATTTTAACTTATTTGATTTGATTTGTTATTGAAATGAAATGAAATACCACTAAATAAACTTTGATAATCAACTAAGGACCTATTTCATGGTTACACTTTGTTATCAATTGAAACAACGAGTTAAACTATTGTCTATTTGTTGTGATAACTTAATTTTTGTTGGAAATTTTGATGAGTAAATGACTTAAATTTCAAGATAATGACCAAACCTATATTTAACTTATTTGTGTTAATTTAAAAGTAAATCCTTCATTCGTAAATATTTTTAAAAAAAACTTGCATTCACATCTTTGTAAATAAATCTTGCATTTTGTAAATATTTTCATCCCGCATTTCGATTTTGTGGGTAGTATCCGCTGAAAACCCTCACGAGACAACACTCGTCCTACTGGGGACACCCAGAGGTTTAACGGATTGTTGCATACGCTCAATGCAATCGTGCTCCCTACGAAAATGGATTTATCTTAGTTTTTTCTTTATTCGAGGACGAATAAAAAGATAAGTGTGGGGGTATTTGATGTGCACGTAAATGTGCATATTTTTAACACCATATTTAATCTAATTAATTCAAATAAATGATCATATTGGGTATTTTAACTTGTTTTAACCAAAATCCATATTAATTCCAAATTGTCACATATTCATCTTCATCCAAGGGCAAAATAGTCATTCTTTGTGCATAAATTAACTTGAGAAAATTTAATTAGAAATTTCCATACTATTTTGTAGGAATTTGATTTCCATTACAAGTGGTTTCATGAAGAAGATATGCATGCACAAAAAGAACACAAAGGAATTGTAACGTCCCAGATTTTCGCGCTCGAAAATCGACATCCATACTTTACATCGTACTCGAATGTCGTAGATTCGAGCATTCAAATCCGAGTCGCCGGAGCTTATAACACAGTTAAGTAAATAACACAGCGGAAGAAATGAATAATACATTGATATACAATATCTGATACAACAGAATGATACAATGAATATCAATATACATCAGAGATATGATACAACAAATAGCAGCAGAAAAGAAAACGATAACATCAGCAGCGGATAATCTCCATCTTCAAAGCGCCAATCCATAAATAGATCGAACTCCCAATAACGAGGCACAAAGATAAGCAAGTGCAGTCTGATCCAAAGACTGAACCAACTCCAGAAAATCTACTAAACCTGAATATCTGAAAACCCCAACTCTAGACTGCTCGTGTAGGAAATTATGAGCACCCAGAGTTTAGGAAAGGAACAATAAACTCCGGATCAGTCATGGGACTGGTGTGAGCAACAAAAACAGTTTATCTTTAAAACAAATAGCAGAGAATTTTAAAGTCAATTCGCAATGCTTTTGGAAAATGAAACTACCATAAGACCTCCCACCACACACACAATGCAAACGCAGAATTGGAGGAGATTTCTTCTTATGATAGTCAAAGATGCTTACTACGCAAAATCAAATCATTTGATATTATTACTAGTGCATAGTGTAGAAAACAATTTCGAAAGTAGAATATAAATCTTAGCCAGCATAGACATTTCGCACTTATGCCTACTATAGCTACCATGTTCAATAGCAGGTTACCACCACATTCCATGGCAGGTAATACAACTAAAACCGTACAGGGCTCGTATTGTTTTGTTTGGATTTCCAACAAATGGTCAGGCTAAGGAACTTCCTATTCCACGAAAGAAACGCCTCTGGCGGGACGTTCCGAGAACCAACTGTTCTCTGCCAAACAAGGCCGGCAACCCCTTTTCCCAAGGGATAAAAGAAACCTCAGATATGCCACCCCCGGTCCTTTGGGACCTTTATCCGAGCTCGGTATCCAACATCACACATCATAAAGAAAGTGTATCCACATGAGTAAGTATCTGGGCTCCATACCATGATACTACCCTTTTCCAGAAGGAATGGTCATACCCTAGGGGAGCTACCCCTGAAAACCTTGCCGCACGATTCCTGTTTCGACCATTACCGGGTTGTGAGGCTCGACGAAGTCTCGTCCACAAAGCTACGCTTTTTTCAAAAAGCCACGCTTTGGGTCAACAGATGATCAACCTATGATCACAAAGATAAATGATCAAACAAAAGATCATATCACAAATGATCAAACATTGATCATCACACAGCAACACTCAGTATGCCACATTACCAAATTGGGATATATCGCTGATAAATTTCAACTACATAACCTCTGAGCTCGTACGTCTCAGAGAAGGGTGTTAAGCTAAGAGAATAAATTCTCCGCCACCAAACAGAAATGTATTTGAAAGAAATCGGCTTTATATCTCAAAGTGTAATGTCAGACATACAATCCATACAAGTCTGTTCCGGGATCGAACAGAACCGAAGGCACTTCTCACGAAGCCCTTGCAAATCCGGATAATTTTCAAATCACGTCCAGACTTCCCATCACAAAAAGAGTGATATAAATCTCTATACCGGGAGCTACCCAGTGCAGAGACATTCGACAGGTTGTCCTTTCATTTTCGAAAATATCCGGTCTTCAACACCGATCTTCAAATGCTATCCATATACGACGTATCACTATTCGGAATGGGTTATACGACCCAAAGGTCCTTTCCCGGCTAACCCGAATAGTGAGCGAAATATTTAAAAACATACGGATATTGGGGTTTCAATTAAGTCACAACTTAAACCCAAACTTTCTTTACAAATGGTTTATCAAATTACCATTTTAATTTTTTTTTAAACAAAAGATTCATTCATAGATTTTCCAAATCAATTCCCATTTCAATTTAACTCGTTAAATCTTTAAATCAAAGATTTAACTCATAGCTTTCAAAACAATTTCATTTCGAATGGGTTAAACAAAACATCATTTTAAATCTGTTAAAAATAACAGATTTAATTCATAGCTTCCAAATAGAATTCATTCATAACTTGGAAAATCCATTTTTCAATTAAATCTTGAAATTCCTTTACCTAAATTGGAATTTCATTTCTTATCTAAAAGCTTTTATTCTTTGAAAAACAAACAGTTTTCATTTTGGAAATCTGATTCATTTATACGAGTTAAAATCCTTGGGTTAAATTTAAATTCCCAACTTATACTTTTAAAATGGTTAAATTCATACAAACACATTTATATCATCTTTACTCCCTAGTTTCCAAATCATAGCTTAATATCAAACTTGAATCCCAATTTAAATCTAACTATTTAAATTTTCAAAACTCGGTTAAGTTATTTAAAATAACTTTTATCTTTGAAATTCTATTTCAAAAGCTTTTTACTTTAAACCCGAATTTCTAATTTCAAAATCAATTGAAATTAAAATTTTCAATTTCAAAAACATCAAATTTAAATTATCTGTGACTTAACCGATTTCCTCGTGAAATCCATATTTGTGTGTGTAAAAGTGTAGTCCAGGGGTTTCACACACAATAGTGCAACATCGTAGAATCATCACAGATTTGCAATCACATAATATCAATAAGCGGTATATCCCAATAGCACTTATCTATATACACGGGTTCACAGATAGAAAATATGAATGCATTGTAAATAAATAAATTACATTCATCACAGATCATACTGAAACAATTTATAGCACAAAGCATAGCATATCAGAAATATCAAACAGTTCAGAAATCAATAGGATTCAATCATCCATAAGTGAACTCAATAATTATCTGATTTATTTAAATCAAATGGGTCATAGACCATGGTAAATTAACTATAACTGATTCCAAATCATTTGATTCATTATCCTATAATCATTTATTAATTAAATAAATCAACCTTCAATTCTTTAAATAATTATCCTTTAATTATTTACCATTAAGCAATCATCTCATAAAATTAATTATCGATTACCAATTTATCTAATGATTTTCTTAGATTAATTAAACTAAATTAATTAAATTTAATTAATTAATCAAAATATTCAAAATCAATTACAATGATTGATTAATCCTTAATTACTTTTATTAAGCAATTTCATTTAAACAATTTATAACTGATTATCTAAATTTATTTATCTAATCAATTATTAAAATTAATCACCTTAATCAATACTTAAAAATCCTCAGTTAATTTTCTTCATTAACTAATAACATTTCTTAATCACTTTTCTTAAGAAAATTATCTTAGATTAAATCATCATTTATCATTTCTAATTATAAATAAATTCAAATCATTAATTAACTATTAATTATTCATTTCATTAACTTAAGTAGTTAACTTAATTGTTAGTTAACTTTATACTTAATTTGAATTAATTACTTAAACATTTCTAAGTTAATAAAATGACGTAATTAAAACTTATTAAATTTTTTATTTCCAAACTAGGCTTCAAACTACTTGAATTCATAGTTAAACTTTTATTTTAAACTTAATTTAAACTTGCTTTTTTTTTTAAATTTTAATTTTAAAATCCTGAAACCAGATCAGGTTTAAGAACCTGTTCACGATTCTTTTCTTTTCTCGAGCCCAGTTCAAAAATTCTTCGAGCCAACATCCCATTTCCCCGAGCCTGCTTCGCGTTCTCCTCCAACCTCATCTGCTTTGAGTTTCCACGTCAATAACTCCGAGTAGAACCCGGTACCACCTCACCTTCCCAAACCCACGACTATGCCTGACACACACTCTCGTGTGCACGTGTGCACATGTACGCCTACTCCGACCGACTACGATCATCTCTGCGACCATCTTCCAGTCGCCTACTACCCCCCCTATCAACTCGAGCATCCATCATCACGAATTCGCCAGAGAAACAAAAACGAGCTTCAAGCTCAAACTGGAACATTCGAACCCAAACGAACCCATTCCTGTCAACGTCTCGAATCCACGATCCCGACCATGAGAACCCACGAAGCTCCGGTCATCGACGCGACTACTCCCCAGCTTCCACTTCCCAAACTTCCGCGCCACTCGATCCATTGGTGGTGACGAACGAATCAAATATGTGATCCCTTTAAAACTAGGTTTAAAATTTTAATTTGGTCGCCGCTATCGCCACGTTGAGCTGGAGCATATCCCACCATTTTTCCTCGAATCTCCGTACGTCCCTCCACGCCTCCACGAAACCTCGAGAGCCCCACGTTCACCGATCACCAGAAAATGGTAAAAACCCATTTCCAGTTCAACTTCGAACTGCTACTTGATCCTAGCTTTAAAAATTTTGATTCTATTGTTAAAATTCGTCATTTTCAAATGCGAATTCAATTATATTATCAAAACGAAATGATTCAATACTCGAGTTTTTGCCTTAAGTGATTCTTTACTATAAATATTATTTTATTTTGAAAAATTACTGAGTATAAATACCTGGAATAAATTTGAAAACAATATCACAGTCTTATGATCATTTTCTATTTGTAAATCAAAATCTAAAATTGGTTGAATTAGATGCAGTTTAAATTTTCCCTTGGTGGCCTTAAGTTTGAGCTTCATAGGGTATAAAGTATGCGTGTAGATACAAACATACACACATGCAAATATAAAAGACAGTAAAGCATTTACAGCAACTCAAAGCATTTATAACACAAATTCATAGATTCAAGGTTCTGAATTAAAGGTTTGCTCACCTTATTTCCCAGGAAAACAGAACAGAGAAAAAATGTTGGAACAGGCAACTCGAAAACTGGAAACTTGAAACTTGCATTTATTTTTGTTGTTGATTCCAGAAAACTTTGAAATGCTTGAACTTGAAAACTGAAATGTTTGACTTCAAATTGATTTCCAGGTTGGTATACTTGTTTAAGACTTTGCCTTGTTTTAAAACTTGTAGAAACTGAATTTGCAAAGCTTTTGAAATGAAATAAAATGAGGCAAGTTGGCAAATATACAATTATGTTTACTGCTCTGGTACACGAATAATTCAGAGATCTTTATCTCTTTGGGGCTGAAAAGAGATGTCTCGTGTACTATAGGTGATGGCATTTAATGCCTTGTTTCATATCAAGCTTACACAAACCATTTCTTTATTCCTTTAGGTACAAAACTTACATATGATTGTCTACATACTTAGGCTTTGTCTCGGCTGTACAAAGATATATATCTTGTACTTGTTGGCTTTTCCATTTTTGTTTATTGATATGAAGAATTTTAGTTCGGCTGATATGTTGTATTGGTTTTATCTTGCTTATATGTACAAGAGATATTTGCTGTCTTGTTCCTTTGCTTTATGGTTGAGCATGTATTTCTTCTTTTGTCTACAAACTTGAGTGTATTTTATTTGTTCTATTTTTGTTTAGTGTCTTCATTCATTTATACTTTGATTTATTTCTATTTTACACAAACCTGGTTTGCTTTCACACTTGATTTTATTTCTTGTTTATTTGTTTTCTCTAGTTTTCTTACTACTTTGAAATGTAAATAAATTTCTATTCTAAATTGTTGTTAGATTTTAACAAATATTCTACTTCTATTTTAATTAAAACTTACCTTATATTAATTTCAATTCCTAGTTCAAATGTTAATTATCATTATTTACTTAATATTTATTGTCTTATATTTATTTTATAAACTCAAACCGTCTTTAACCATCAATTCAAATATATATTAAATTTGCTCGTATATACCTAAATATATATATATATACTCACATATACACTATTTACAATATTTTAATCTCAAATGATTTATACAGAATATACTTGGATATCGGGGAAACTCGCTCCATTTAATCAATTTAATTTCACAATTTTTATTCAAAAATTTATTTAATCATAAATTTAACTCAAAATTTCATTTAATTATTAATTTAAATAAATTTAAATTTTGGGGTCGTTACAAATTTCCCCCCTTAAAAGAATTTCGTCCTCGAAATTCGCAGGCACGAAATAGCAAAGAGATAGACAAATTCGATCTTCTAGAATACCTCAAACACAAGATACGGATTCCGAATTCAAGTCGGAATATCTCAGAATACATACCAATTTATCCCTCTTCGGACTTTGGTATTCACAAGAAATTACTATAGAATTTCAAATTCGGTTTCAAACGAAATCATTTTATCGATACAATTCAAATTTAGCTCTGTATTCTATTAATCAATTTAACTCAATTCAAAATTTCAATTTCAAATTCATTAAGGTTTAAATCCAAAAGGCTGATAAGAAGTCGATGAAGATACGAAATAAGAATCTCCTACAACGGTTCGTAGAGCCATCATCACACCGAAACTTCTTCTTGTAGCTGATACGAAGCAATGAAAAGAATTTTGGAAACGAATCAAAGAAAATTGATAAGAAAGTTGTTTCCACTGTTGCAGGGTATTGACCATTTATAGTCGTATTTCCTTGTCCCCTATCTCGTCCTCTTCTTGCACTCATACTCACTATCAGTGGATAGTAAGAGAATTTACTGAGACGTTCAGACGGATATCTGAGAGATTACTCATTCTAGAGTTTACTTCACTCTATCTCTAATGAGCTACTTAACGTGTTATACTCCTGAGCTAAAGTTCAACCTTAGCTCTGATACCACTTGTAACGTCCCAGATTTTCGCGCTCGAAAATCGACATCCATACTTTACATCGTACTCGAATGTCGTAGATTCGAGCGTTCAAATCCGAGTCGCCGGAGCTTATAACACAGTTAAGTAAATAACACAGCGGAAGAAATGAATAATACATTGATATACAATATCTGATACAACAGAATGATACAATGAATATCAATATACATCAGAGATATGATACAACAAATAGCAGCAGAAAAGAAAACGATAACATCAGCAGCGGATAATCTCCATCTTCAAAGCGCCAATCCATAAATAGATCGAACTCCCAATAACGAGGCACAAAGATAAGCAAGTGCAGTCTGATCCAAAGACTGAACCAACTCCAGAAAATCTACTAAACCTGAATATCTGAAAACCCCAACTCTAGACTGCTCGTGTAGGAAATTATGAGCACCCAGAGTTTAGGAAAGGAACAATAAACTCCGGATCAGTCATGGGACTGGTGTGAGCAATAAAAACAGTTTATCTTTAAAACAAATAGCAGAGAATTTTAAAGTCAATTCGCAATGCTTTTGGAAAATGAAACTACCATAAGACCTCCCACCACACACACAATGCAAACGCAGAATTTGAGGAGATTTCTTCTTATGATAGTCAAAGATGCTTACTACGCAAAATCAAATCATTTGATATTATTACTAGTGCATAGTGTAGAAAACAATTTCGAAAGTAGAATATAAATCTTAGCCAGCATAGACATTTCGCACTTATGCCTACTATAGCTACCATGTTCAATAGCAGGTTACCACCACATTCCATGGCAGGTAATACAACTAAAACCGTACAGGGCTCGTATTGTTTTGTTTGGATTTCCAACAAATGGTCAGGCTAAGGAACTTCCTATTCCACGAAAGAAACGCCTCTGGCGGGACGTTCCGAGAACCAACTGTTCTCTGCCAAACAAGGCCGGCAACCCCTTTTCCCAAGGGATAAAAGAAACCTCAGATATGCCACCCCCGGTCCTTTGGGACCTTTATCCGAGCTCGGTATCCAACATCACACATCATAAAGAAAGTGTATCCACATGAGTAAGTATCTGGGCTCCATACCATGATACTACCCTTTTCCAGAAGGAATGGTCATACCCTAGGGGAGCTACCCCTGAAAACCTTGCCGCACGATTCCTGTTTCGACCATTACCGGGTTGTGAGGCTCGACGAAGTCTCGTCCACAAAGCTACGCTTTTTTCAAAAAGCCACGCTTTGGGTCAACAGATGATCAACCTATGATCACAAAGATAAATGATCAAACAAAAGATCATATCACAAATGATCAAACATTGATCATCACACAGCAACACTCAGCATGCCACATTACCAAATTGGGATATATCGCTGATAAATTTCAACTACATAACCTCTGAGCTCGTACGTCTCAGAGAAGGGTGTTAAGCTAAGAGAATAAATTCTCCGCCACCAAACAGAAATGTATTTGAAAGAAATCGGCTTTATATCTCAAAGTGTAATGTCAGACATACAATCCATACAAGTCTGTTCCGGGATCGAACAGAACCGAAGGCACTTCTCACGAAGCCCTTGCAAATCCGGATAATTTTCAAATCACGTCCAGACTTCCCATCACAAAAAGAGTGATATAAATCTCTATACCGGGAGCTACCCAGTGCAGAGACATTCGACAGGTTGTCCTTTCATTTTCGAAAATATCCGGTCTTCAACACCGATCTTCAAATGCTATCCATATACGACGTATCACTATTCGGAATGGGTTATACGACCCAAAGGTCCTTTCCCGGCTAACCCGAATAGTGAGCGAAATATTTAAAAACATACGGATATTGGGGTTTCAATTAAGTCACAACTTAAACCCAAACTTTCTTTACAAATGGTTTATCAAATTACCATTTTAATTTTTTTTTAAACAAAAGATTCATTCATAGATTTTCCAAATCAATTCCCATTTCAATTTAACTCGTTAAATCTTTAAATCAAAGATTTAACTCATAGCTTTCAAAACAATTTCATTTCGAATGGGTTAAACAAAACATCATTTTAAATCTGTTAAAAATAACAGATTTAATTCATAGCTTCCAAATAGAATTCATTCATAACTTGGAAAATCCATTTTTCAATTAAATCTTGAAATTCCTTTACCTAAATTGGAATTTCATTTCTTATCTAAAAGCTTTTATTCTTTGAAAAACAAACAGTTTTCATTTTGGAAATCTGATTCATTTATACGAGTTAAAATCCTTGGGTTAAATTTAAATTCCCAACTTATACTTTTAAAATGGTTAAATTCATACAAACACATTTATATCATCTTTACTCCCTAGTTTCCAAATCATAGCTTAATATCAAACTTGAATCCCAATTTAAATCTAACTATTTAAATTTTCAAAACTCGGTTAAGTTATTTAAAATAACTTTTATCTTTGAAATTCTATTTCAAAAGCTTTTTACTTTAAACCCGAATTTCTAATTTCAAAATCAATTGAAATTAAAATTTTCAATTTCAAAAACATCAAATTTAAATTATCCGTGACTTAACCGATTTCCTCGTGAAATCCATATTTGTGTGTGTAAAAGTGTAGTCCAGGGGTTTCACACACAATAGTGCAACATCGTAGAATCATCACAGATTTGCAATCACATAATATCAATAAGCGGTATATCCCAATAGCACTTATCTATATACACGGGTTCACAGATAGAAAATATGAATGCATTGTAAATAAATAAATTACATTCATCACAGATCATACTGAAACAATTTATAGCACAAAGCATAGCATATCAGAAATATCAAACAGTTCAGAAATCAATAGGATTCAATCATCCATAAGTGAACTCAATAATTATCTGATTTATTTAAATCAAATGGGTCATAGACCATGGTAAATTAACTATAACTGATTCCAAATCATTTGATTCATTATCCTATAATCATTTATTAATTAAATAAATCAACCTTCAATTCTTTAAATAATTATCCTTTAATTATTTACCATTAAGCAATCATCTCATAAAATTAATTATCGATTACCAATTTATCTAATGATTTTCTTAGATTAATTAAACTAAATTAATTAAATTTAATTAATTAATCAAAATATTCAAAATCAATTACAATGATTGATTAATCCTTAATTACTTTTATTAAGCAATTTCATTTAAACAATTTATAACTGATTATCTAAATTTATTTATCTAATCAATTATTAAAATTAATCACCTTAATCAATACTTAAAAATCCTTAGTTAATTTTCTTCATTAACTAATAACATTTCTTAATCACTTTTCTTAAGAAAATTATCTTAGATTAAATCATCATTTATCATTTCTAATTATAAATAAATTCAAATCATTAATTAACTATTAATTATTCATTTCATTAACTTAAGTAGTTAACTTAATTGTTAGTTAACTTTATACTTAATTTGAATTAATTACTTAAACATTTCTAAGTTAATAAAATGACGTAATTAAAACTTATTAACTTTTTTATTTCCAAACTGGGCTTCAAACTACTTGAATTCATAGTTAAACTTTTATTTTAAACTTAATTTAAACTTGCTTTTTTTAAAAAAAATTTAATTTTAAAATCCTGAAACCAGATCAGGTTTAAGAACCTGTTCACGATTCTTTTCTTTTCTCGAGCCCAGTTCAAAAATTCTTCGAGCCAACATCCCATTTCCCCGAGCCTGCTTCGCGTTCTCCTCCAACCTCATCTGCTTTGAGTTTCCACGTCAATAACTCCGAGTAGAACCCGGTACCACCTCACCTTCCCAAACCCACGACTATGCCTGACACACACTCTCGTGTGCACGTGTGCACATGTACGCCTACTCCGACCGACTACGATCATCTCTGCAACCATCTTCCAGTCGCCTACTACCCCCCTATCAACTCGAGCATCCATCATCACGAATTCGCCAGAGAAACAAAAACGAGCTTCAAGCTCAAACTGGAACATTCGAACCCAAACGAACCCATTCCTGTCAACGTCTCGAATCCACGATCCCGACCATGAGAACCCACGAAGCTCCGGTCATCGACGCGACTACTCCCCAGCTTCCACTTCCCAAACTTCCGCGCCACTCGATCCATTGGTGGTGACGAACGAATCAAATATGTGATCCCTTTAAAACTAGGTTTAAAATTTTAATTTGGTCGCCGCTATCGCCACGTTGAGCTGGAGCATATCCCACCATTTTTCCTCGAATCTTCGTACGTCCCTCCACGCCTCCACGAAACCTCGAGAGCCCCACGTTCACCGATCACCAGAAAATGGTAAAAACCCATTTCCAGTTCAACTTCGAACTGCTACTTGATCCTAGCTTTAAAAATTTTGATTCTATTGTTAAAATTCGTCATTTTCAAATGCGAATTCAATTATATTATCAAAACGAAATGATTCAATACTCGAGTTTTTGCCTTAAGTGATTCTTTACTATAAATATTATTTTATTTTGAAAAATTACTGAGTATAAATACCTGGAATAAATTTGAAAACAATATCACAGTCTTATGATCATTTTCTATTTGTAAATCAAAATCTAAAATTGGTTGAATTAGATGCAGTTTAAATTTTCCCTTGGTGGCCTTAAGTTTGAGCTTCATAGGGTATAAAGTATGCGTGTAGATACAAACATACACACATGCAAATATAAAAGACAGTAAAGCATTTACAGCAATTCAAAGCATTTATAACACAAATTCATAGATTCAAGGTTCTGAATTAAAGGTTTGCTCACCTTATTTCCCAGGAAAACAGAACAGAGAAAATGTTGGAACAGGCAACTCGAAAACTGGAAACTTGAAACTTGCATTTATTTTTGTTGTTGATTCCAGAAAACTTTGAAATGCTTGAACTTGAAAACTGAAATGTTTGACTTCAAATTGATTTCCAGGTTGGTATACTTGTTTAAGACTTTGCCTTGTTTTAAAACTTGTAGAAACTGAATTTGCAAAGCTTTTGAAATGAAATAAAATGAGGCAAGTTGGCAAATATACAATTATGTTTACTGCTCTGGTACACGAATAATTTAGAGATCTTTATCTCTTTGGGGCTGAAAAGAGATGTCTCGTGTACTATAGGTGATGGCATTTAATGCCTTGTTTCATATCAAGCTTACACAAACCATTTCTTTATTCCTTTAGGTACAAAACTTACATATGATTGTCTACATACTTAGGCTTTGTCTCGGCTGTACAAAGATATATATCTTGTACTTGTTGGCTTTTCCATTTTTGTTTATTGATATGAAGAATTTTAGTTCGGCTGATATGTTGTATTGGTTTTATCTTGCTTATATGTACAAGAGATATTTGCTGTCTTGTTCCTTTGCTTTATGGTTGAGCATGTATTTCTTCTTTTGTCTACAAACTTGAGTGTATTTTATTTGTTCTATTTTTGTTTAGTGTCTTCATTCATTTATACTTTGATTTATTTCTATTTTACACAAACCTGGTTTGCTTTCACACTTGATTTTATTTCTTGTTTATTTGTTTTCTCTAGTTTTCTTACTACTTTGAAATGTAAATAAATTTCTATTCTAAATTGTTGTTAGATTTTAACAAATATTCTACTTCTATTTTAATTAAAACTTACCTTATATTAATTTCAATTCCTAGTTCAAATGTTAATTATCATTATTTACTTAATATTTATTATCTTATATTTATTTTATAAACTCAAACCGTCTTTAACCATCAATTCAAATATATATTAAATTTGCTCGTATATACCTAAATATATATATATATACTCACATATACACTATTTACAATATTTTAATCTCAAATGATTTATACAGAATATACTTGGATATCGGGGAAACTCGCTCCATTTAATCAATTTAATTTCACAATTTTTATTCAAAAATTTATTTAATCATAAATTTAACTCAAAATTTCATTTAATTATTAATTTAAATAAATTTAAATTTTGGGGTCGTTACAGGAATGAAGATGGAAATAATTCAATGAGAAGATCATGGAGGACCCCACCTACCCACCTACCTTAATGTACACATTAGAGGCTAATGCACATGCTTATGGAATTAATGGCTTCATGTACACTTAAATGATGATTAATGGATGCTAATGGTTACTTGGCCACCACACTTCCTAAGGGGTAGTTTGGGCATTCCCCAAATTATGGATTAGGGTTTCATGCTTGTATAAATAACCCATTATGTTCATGTAACTCTTCTCTGAGAGGCTCTTCCTCTCTTAGTCTCTCCTTAGTTTAGTTTTAGGCTCAAAATAAAAGAAAGCTCTCTTTCTCTTTTCATGGCTACTTAGCCATTTTCTTTTCATGTAATTTTTTTTATGCAATTTAATACATGTTATTTTCCTCTTCTTGTTTATCTCCTTTCATGTTGTAGTGTAGATTCTTTTCTTTTATGCAAGTAGAATAGTTCTCTTTTCATTTAGCTTTCATTTTGCTTCCTTTTTTTAGTTTCATGTTGCATGCTACTTGTGTTGATATGATAACACAAATGAGAGGCTAATCCCTTCAATTTAGGGGTAATGAAGCCTCTAATCATGTAGCTTCAACATTTTGATGTTTTATACTCCCTTTTTGTGCTTTAATGAGAATGTATGAAGTGGCTAACTTGTTGTTTTTGCTTTGAATTTGATAGCCTATATTGTTGACATCAAATAGGCTATACTTAAACAATCACTAACGCAAATTACCTCTTCATCTACATATGATGATGGTAATGAAGTGAATGTTGAGATTAAAATTTGATGGTCTATATTTCTAATTAATAGTTAATAGGCCATACTTAAAATAGATTTTGCTTTCAACTTTGTTATCATTTTTCATATGAGTTAGTAAGTGGCTTAAGGGGTGTGTTATAGTTTGATGGCTTATGTTGAGCTAATTAATAGCACAAATATGCCATACTTATGATAAGCACATCAACTTAATGTCATTTGTCATTAGTTAGCTTAATTGATGTGTTTATCATAAGTATGGCATATTTGTGCTATTAATCAGAAAGTAGATGAAGGAGAATCAAACTAGTGATAATTGAATTTGATTCTGGTTGAATTTCGATAGAGTTTGAGTATATTTCGATTTAGAAATCAAGAGAGTGAAAAGAGGAGAGAAGAATAAGAATGTAGTTAATGAAAATTCGTTTGGAAGTCTGGTATATATAGAGAAACAACGGTCATGTCCATTTGCGAAGAGATACGACGAAAAGACACTTCCATTCAATATGTGAATTTTTAAAATTTATGGCCAGTATGTCGACATACTAGCAGAGGATATGTCGACATATCCCTTTGTATTTTGAAAAATCATTTAATAGAAATTGTTTTGAAAATATTAAGTTTTGTAAAATATTTTGAAACTTTGTACAAATATTTAAACATAGTTCATACATGTTTTAATCATATTAAAACTTAATAAAACTTTATAAAATAATTTTGAAAGATTTAATAATAATATTCAATATAATGTAAATTGTAACGACCCAGAATTTCACAGCTTTGATTTGCGAATATTTAATTAATTTTAAATATTCAAATAAATGGTTTTATAATAAGAATAAAACACTTTTTAAGAAAAAATAATAATAAATAATGATGGGCAATAGTTTTCAAAATTGGTTTACAAAAATATATAGTTCGATAAAAAACAGAAAATGTGACCGGAATCTGTTTTTCGAATTTTCAACGTTTCATCGTATAAAAGTTGTTTGAAATGTTGTGCACACTTTCGTATATATATATATATAAACACATATACTAAGTATATAATATGGTTTAAGAGAATATATTATGGTTAATAAACGTAATTAAGTTAAGGTAATCATCGATGTGGACACTTGCAACTAAATATAGAAAAAATGAAAAGTGGTTACATCACAGGAAGACAAAAAGGACATGCAAGTACATATAGCACATGGGAATGTTGGAGCATGTAGTATTAGGAGGGGACAAGAGGGGAGACAAAGGTTAGGTGGCATGGTGAGGTGGCGCAAAGTTATGGAGGGCATGGTACAAGGGTAGGTTAGTAATTTTGCATATTTCATTTATATAAAAGCATTTCTCTTATTTCTTTCTTCCATGTTTCATTTATTTTTCCATTTTTTGTCCCGTGTCTCTTCTTCCTAAATCTCCAAAACTCTTTAATGGCTTCCTTTAACATTTTCAATTTTATATTTTCAATTTTTAAACTTTTTAAAACTTTTTAAACTAAGCTTCAAACTCCTTCTTTTCCATTCAAATTCCTCTATTTTTACCCCAATTTCATTCGACCATAACTTCTTATATACTCCACCAAATTAAGATTTCATTTTTCCCAAACCAAGTGTATTTCCAGTTGGTACAACTTTGTAGTCTACCACTTTGTACGATTTCGAGCTTAGATGCTCCAAAAAATCAATTTTTGCAAGAGTGTTTTTGAACCTAGATTTTGATGTCCGAAAATGCCCCTCACTGTTTTGGCAATAACTTCCTCAAAATTTATCCTTTTTCAGAAAATATTTTGTTATTTGATAGAGGAAAGAATAATCTAAAACTTTCCTTTTGACTGCTTGTCCAAAATCAGAGAGAAAAGGGTCCAAAAGTCGAGTGCAAAATGATCCATTTTCGAGAAGAATTTGTGGTTTTTCAAGCTTTCCGAGCGCTAAAGTATTTCAAGTTTTCAAAACCTTTGGTCAGTAAATTCTTTAACTTTATGGAAAAGAATTATATATATATGGTCGTTATATGGTTGTATATATGATATTATTATTTGGATTATGGTATGATTTGGATGTATATGTGTGTGCTAATTTATGGTTTAGCATTAGAACTTTAAATTAATGATTTAGGTGGTGTTTTGGTTATAAAATTGTGATCTTTGTCTTGGAATTGGAAGTGATATGGAAAGTTAGTAAGTAAAATTAGTAAATTGAAGAGTTAGTGAGAAAAACAAGTAGGAAACTACGGGTATCCATAGCGATAGTCGTTATGGATACAGTTCGCTTAAAAGTTCGATTTTTGCAAAGTTTAGTTTTTTTATATTTCAAATTGTTTTGTAAATGTTTTATAAAATAAATAATAATATTTTAAAAGTTAATTAAGTTTTTAATAATTAATAATTAATTAAAGCTTAAACAATGTTGAATAATTATAATTAAGTAAAGATTACTAATTAATTAATTATCTTTAAAGTTAAGATTTATTTTAATTAATTATTAATGAAGTTAATTAAGTATAGGTTAAGTAAATTATTTATATTTAATTTATCATTAATTAAATATAGGATTAATTTTTAATTAATTATTAATCAAGGGTTTGATTATTTGATTAAAGATTTAATTTATAATAAATTATTTATTAAATGTTTAATTTATTTATTAAGTTTAATTAAATATTATTTATTTAATTAATTGAGATTAATTAACATTTAATTATTAATAAAGGTTTAATTAATTATTTAATATTGGATTAATTTGGGTTAAATTAATAGTTAATTATTGTTCAACTATTTAATTAAATTAAGTTAAGATTCAATTAAAATTAATTATGATTTAAATAAGGATTTAACTTTTAATTAATTATTTTTAAAAGGGTTTAAAAGTTTTAAATCCTTCTGTAACGACCCGAAAATTTTCGACCTCGAAAATCGACACTAATACGTTCACTGTATAGAGTGCCGAACAATCGAGTGCCGGAAATCCCAGACTGTTAGGGTTAAGAAGAAAATGAGGTAGAATAAGAATAGAAACAACAGCACAGAATCTCACAATCGCAGTGGAACAAAATATGATATACAAATAACATCATTTTATACAAGAAAAGCTGTAACTGTCAATGTACATATACAAGATATCAGAGTATAATAAATCTGGACAGTTATAATAACTTGTCCTCAACTACTAGATAAAATAGCCTATATACACAGCGGAATATACTCAATACGTCTCTGCCATCCAGCTCGTCTCCTGAGCTCCAAAGCGTCCTAACCTGAAAATCTGTAATACTCGGTCTGACCCGAGCATTACAATAAAGTAACACCCGAGTCAGGCTGGAAACCAGCGTGAGTAAACCCATTTGATATGAAATATTTCAGTTATAAAACTTCTTTGAAAACCCAGGTAACTCGTCCCACCTTACGAGTTTTTATCTTGTTATACCCAAACACTTGTTACTAAGTCCATTTATATTAAAATAATATCTAAGTGTGGTTACTTATTCAAAATAGTCGGATTTACTTAATTTATTCAATTTCATCCTATTTGAATCTAATAATCGAACCCGTAAAGATTTGTAGGGGTTATTAAATCGAAGTGGTTTCGGATAACGCTGATATTCGATCCCGGTCTCTTCGAATCCAAACACCATCTTTTAAGGCCAAGTTGTTTTTAACCAAAACAATTTAGTTTCAAAATGTCATATTCACATAGAAATTCCATCACAAATATCCATTTCAAATAAACGTCTAACGTTTATATCAATTGTTCAATTCAAGTTATTTTGTATCACATAATAGCTGGAAATAACATACTAGAGAAACAAGGCAAACCAAAGTACTTAACCATTTTAAACTATTCATAGACTAGATTAACTAGTCACACAATCATCTATTTTGTTTAAACAGAATCAATTATTTTCAAATCCCGTTTAATTATTATCAAACTAGTTACGAACTATTAATTTTACTTTAAATAATTCTTGGAATTAATTAATAATTTAACATATATATAAAATTAACTAAGGCTTTAATTAATTTTAAAGTCTTAAATCAATTTTCCTATATTAACCATTAGCCAATTTTATTTCTTAATTAATTATTAAATAAATTTGTTAACAAATGTTAAGAAGACAAGACACTCGGCTCTTATATTTTTACAAAACAGGGTGTTAAATTTCTATCAAAAACAAACAATTCTTCTTTTTACACCATACCCAAAAACAAATCAGAGTGGGAGATAAGGATTTTAAGAGCTAAGCATGTCAGTCTTCAACATACAGTAGAAAGAAATGAGCAGGGCTGGGATTGTTCTGGTTATATCCTTAATATTCATAAATAAGTATATATATATATATATGTACCTGTTCAAGCATACCTATCGACAAACTCTACATTCATATACAAGCATAGATCACAGTATATAAAGGTTTAGTTCTACTCACAGATAAAAAGAAAACACTGCTTGTTTCAGGGTACATTATATATCCCAGGTTCACCTAAAACTCATATTTACCTTTCATTGGCCAAAGACTTAAGCAAACCATAGTTATTTGTAAATATAGGTAGCACACAAGATTGCTTTACTCACTGTTATATGTATATATATATATTCAGTTGGAAAAGTAAGTGTTATACTCACAGACTAATCCTTTGAACAGAGACAATATACTTTTGAAAACTGCTGCTAGCTTGCTTTGTTGATGATCTCCCTGTTAAGCTGAGTTGTTTTTGATTCTTTTAAGTTTGAAATGGTAGTATATTTTCTTTCTTTTTACTTAGCTAGTTTTCGAATGAATGAGAAATGAATATAAGAGTGGATGTATGAATATAAGAAGGTAGGCTACTGCATTCCTCTGTGTACAGTAACTTTTTTTTCTTTTGATTTTTATTTTTCTTTCATTTAATTTTCTTTGGTCAGCACTTGCTTGACCTGATTTGCTTTTGTGTGACTTTGATTTAAGATTTTGTATGCTTGGATTTGATGATGTATTGTATGCTTGAGATGATGTGCGTCAAATGCTATGTCCCCTTGTATGTTTACATACATATCTATATCCATATATATTTATACATTTTATACATACTCTTCCTATACTTACTTATGTGCATTTTGTAATTATATATGTATATTCTCCTTACTGTACATATTTATGTACTTGGATTTATATACTTTTATATATTACTTCATAGAAGCATACATTTATATACTTATGTATGTTTATTCCTTATATATATACATATTTATGTACTTATATATTTTTATATTTAAACATCATAAAACTTGTCTATATATTTATGGATATTTTATCTTGAGTTTAAATGGTGAAGTATATATTATTTATTTTCTATAGGATTTATCCTATCCAGAGATTTATAAGCCAATATTTATTTAGTTTTTAAGCCATTTATATATATCCAATATTTTAATTATCGGAAATTTTTTTATTTGACTAATTAAAACTAATATTCCAATGATTTAAACCAGTTAATTTTCAATTAACAGACGTTAAAAATCCAGGTCGTCACACCTTTGGTTTTCAACAGTAAAATTGTTTAAAGGTACTTCTTTTTCAAAGATGGTTTTGAATATAAGTGATTCAAGTGTTGATACCATTAAGAAACCATATAACTATAAATGAGTTATAATGTAGATCGTTGGGTTGTTTGGACATGTGTTAGCAGAATAAATCCATGTTCTGCTATAAATTGATTGTTTGGTTGTTTGGACATGTGTTAGCAAAATAAATCTCTGTTCTGCTATAAATTGATTGTTGGTTTGTTTGTATGGACATATGTTAGCAGAATAAATCCACATTCTGCTATGAGTTTATTGAATGGTTTGGACATCTGTTTAGTAGGACAAATCACCATCCTGCTATTATGTTATTTGGATATGTATATGATAATTAGTTCATATTGACATGTTATTCCCTGTTTTGGATATGAGTTGTATTTACATATATGTTGACCTATGTAAATAACTGTTAAGTGAATTGGAATTAAAATTGAATAGTAACTTAAATTAGTATCATTGGGATTGCTAAGCCTCTTTTCGAATTACTAAAGTATGTTTCTGAATTAACTATAATTCTTTAATTAATTTGGGTTTAAAGGTTATAAATGATTTTTAAAGTTTATTATTATTTTATAAAATTCTTTTTAAATAATATCTTGTTTTAAAAAGGGGTTTGTTGAATAAAAGGTTTTACCTAAAGTGATTTACAGATGATATCTTGAAAATGATATTTTATAAAGGAATTATGAAGGAGGATTTTTAAATAGTTTTAAAAGTAGAAAGAGATTTTATAAATCAATTTAGATATTTTTGAAGGAAGTTTTAAATATAGTTTGAAAACTTTTAAGTGGCTTGAAATGTGAAGGGAACTTATAAAATGAAATTTTATAAGGGATACGTAAATGTGTTTTATAGGAGGTGATGTTTTTGAAAGGGAATTGTTTGGCCATTTAATATGGAATTTTGAGGAAAGGGAATTTCCAAAATGTTTTGGTAAATACTTATATTGTTTTTTTCAAGTATAAAGGAATCTTAAGGGTTTGGGAAAGTTTTTTGAAAGGATCTTTTGATCAAGTATATAAGTGATTTTATTAAGTAAAGATTAATTAATAAAGGTTTGGTACATCCCATATGGAGTTGAATCAACATTGAATGATTGTCTATTTGATAGTTAAATAACCGACTATCAAAATCTGGACCTAAACGTAACTTTTGAAATATCTAGGAGAAACACGTGAGTTATATGGCACAGTCATACCAATGAAGATGTACTGTGCGTATAAACCCCCCGTTTCGTTCTTCTAGGATAATGAGAAGGAAATATGTCCACAGTCGGTTAGGAGGTGAACTTCGCTCTTATCTTTATTTGTTTATTTCCTAAAGAACCGGGGCTGAGTTTACTGGAAATTATCGAAAGTTGTTTCGAAGAGACCGGGATCGGATATGTTATCCGAAAACCACTTCGATCCAACTCAAACGTTTTGAAATGAAGACATCTGGAAGCATGGGATCGAAGATGAAGCCATTGAAGTGCAAGGGCTGCTTACTACTAATCCTGAGGGTGATTCCAAAATGGATGTAGTAGAAGTAGTGCCTTCGGTTTGTCCTTATCCTGGACAACTTGTATGGATGAATGTTAGCATTGCATTGATACCTGGAGGGTAGTGTTAGCATTCTAAGTGGGATTGCTATTCAAAAAGTTAAAACGTAGCCTCAAGCCTCATCAATCGGGAATAACTAAAATCAGTGGATATGTAGCAAGGCTAAGTGGGTCGCACCCATTAGGGTATGTTGTCACCCTTCTAGATACATCTACATATTTATGGATTGGTTGTGCTTGAGATCTCGATAAAAATGGTTGCAAAGAAACCGAGGTGATGAAATATTCGGTACTATCCAGTAAGGGGTATGCCACTCTTGTGTTGGTAGGGGATCCAGGCGAGGTCCTCGGTACATTTTCTAGACGTGTACTGTGATAGGTGGTACCCGAGTGCCTAGTCATTGTATGCAATCCATTCTCCAATAAGCGATGTATGATTTTAGTTGTATACCAAATATGTTGAATATGAGATGCAATCCTTCTAGCTATTTTAATATTTACTTTGAACCCTTAGACATTATTATAATATCACTGGATTTTTATATAAAAGTGTTTTGGTTATCGTAAGGTAAAAACTCGTCCGTGTTTATGTGCGACGTGAACTTACGAGAAACCTTTGATTTTAAAAGAGTTTTAATAGTAATAATTCGGTTGCTTTGAGTTTACTCACACCATACCCATGTCTGACTCGGAGTTTTATTTTCATTCCCTAAAACTCTTGGGTGCTCAAATTTTTACGAGCAGCCGAGTAGATCAGGTTTCCTACGGATGCATTTTGGAGGAGCTTGGAGCAGGAGGCTTCACCGATAGTTAGTTATTAATTTTTTGTTTTCGCTGTAATATATGTGTCCTGTATCAGTTATGTAAGGACAGGCTGTTCTAACTATCGTAGGTTAGAAATTGTTTTAGTATGACTCTGATGTATCATTTTGTAAATGACTTTGTAAAGTACTATGTTGAATAATGTATATTATTCCGTTGCGTTGTGAGATTCTGTGATTGCTTAGTTTCTTCTATCTTCTATCTCTTTTTTTCTCTAACAATCTGTCTTTTCGGCACTTAGTTGTTCGGCGTGAATACCGTGGATGTATTAGTGTCGACTTCTAGGGTTCGAAAAGGCGGGTCGTTACATGTGGTATCAGAGCGTATAGGGTTAAGCGAGAACCTTAGCTTTGCTGGGGCGACTCATTAAGAAATAAGATAATGGAATGTCTTATTATGAGTTTGAGTGTATTACATAAGAGCGCGTATATCTTAGTGATATAAAACATTTTGTATTATGTTGATTTATCGGTTAAGTGGCTTATGAATTCTGGTCGATATGGAAGGTACACCCGTATCGATAGGGGTTTCTAAACACTTGAACTAGGCAAATCGACGTAGTGTTGTTTTGGAAATTGGGTAAGTGAAATAATTTTGCCAAAAAATATATTTGATATATAAGAGAATGATTTTCAAAAATAGTATGGTATTTTTGAGGTGTTTTTGCTAAGAGATAATAATATTTTATTATTATCATATAGGGTTTGTTTAGTCATGCTCATCCAGTTTGAGCATTGACTATTGTTAGTGTGTATAGGTAGTTTTCCCTTTTTAAGATTTGGATTGGGTAAGTAGAAATAGAGAAAACATTGAAGCGAACACCTTGTGAATTAAGTTTCACAATTTGATTATAAGGCGTTCGATTGATAATGTGGGGTTAAATTCTATTGAATAAAAGATGTTATTAAAAGCAAGAATATTTGAAAAACATATTTGGAAAATGTTTTATAAAGGTTGATTTATAAAAATGAATTTATAGGAATGTGTCTTGGATTAAAAAGAATTTAAGGTGAAAACTTGAGAATTTAAATCCCGGTGCTTTTGAAAAATGGTTTTCGAGGTTTTGAAAGGTAATAATAGTATTATTTGAAAGCAATTTTGGTTTAAGAATAAAATTTTGGAAGTGAAAACGTTAAGTAAAAAATGTTTTCTTTGAATTGGTTAGGGAGGAATGAGTCTTGACTGTTTTTTGATGATCAGAATCATCTTTTAAGTGACGATAAGATGTTTGCTTAGGCGAACATTGTGGGGTACTTAGCAAATTATTCTATTTATCATTGTACAATAGAAACAAGTTCAAATCTGGATGGAACCAAAGTAGGTTAGTGATAAATGTTTTGTTAGAAAATGTAAAATATTGTTTCAAAAAAATGCGATTTTGAAATAAAAGTAATATTTTTAAGTTAACCAGTTCGAGTGGCTCGAAAATAACTTAAAATTGGGAAAGAGATGTGCTCGGATGGTAAACACTTCTCTTGAGTATTACCCTTCTTGGTAAGGGAGTGTATGATACTGTTTGTTAGTGCCCAATTTCTTGGTATCCTTTGGGAGTTACTTAGGCTATATCGATGTATTTGCATGATTTAAAATATAGAGTTTCATTTTGAAAAGTTTTTGAATAAAGACCGGGTATTTAGATCTTGAGTTTTCTTAGGGAGGTAAATTCAAAATGGAATAGTGGAATCATATAGGGGTATATAATCTTAGGCCATAGTGGGGTATTATCCAAGTTGAAATAAAGAGTTGTTTATGAAATGTTTTCATAAATGATTTAGTGGAAATATAATTGGTATTAGGGAGAATCAATTAAGTAAGTGTGTAGGTTGGACGTAGATCATTTCTCATTCCATATAGTTATGATCTAAGATTCGAGTATATGATTTTGAGGTGTTCGCACCATTCCGAATAAGGATCTATTACTCAATTTTGACGGCGAGCACTTGATGAGGGTTTTTGATATAGGACTAATGTTTTCTATCGTAGTTACAACTATGTAAGGAGAACAGAGGTTCCAAATCAAGGAACCTGATCAGAGTCCGCACTAGAAAATCGAGTGAGCGATACTAGTTCAAAAGTTAAGTTATGTATTCGAATAATGATCGAATCATATTTTTGTATAAGAATGATCTGTGTACATCATATGGACTGATGTATAGTGTTAAGTGATTCTGGATAGGTTCTGAGGTGTAATTTTGGTGACGAAATTCTTTTAAGGGGGGAAGAATGTAACGACCCGGAATTTCACTACTTTGATTTGCGAATATTTAATTAATTTTGAATATTCAAATAAATGGTTTTATAATGAAAATAAAACTCTTTTTAATAATAAATAATGATGATACAATAGTTTTCAAAATTGGTTTACAAAAAATATATAGTTCGATAAAAAACAGAAAATGTGACCGGAATCCGTTTTCCGAATTTTCAACGTTTCATCGTATAAAAGTTGTTTGAAATTTTGTGCACACTTTCGTATATATATATATAAACCCATATACTAAGTATATAATATGGTTTAAGAGAATATATTAAGGTTAACAAATGTAATTAAATTAAGATAATCATCGATGTGGACACTTTGGCAACTAAATATAAAAGAATGAAAAGTGGTCACATCACAGGCAGACAAAACGAACATGCAAGTACATATAGCACTTGAGAATGTTGGAGCATGTAGTGTTAGGAGGGGACAAGAGGGGAGACAAAGGTGAGGTAGCATGGTGAGGTGGCGCAAAGTTAAGGAGGGCATGGTACAAGGGTAGGTTAGTAATTTTGCATATTTCATTTATATAAAAGCATTTCTCTTATTTCTTTCTTCCATTCTTCACATTTTTTTCCTAAGTCCCTTCTTTCTAAAGCTCCAAAACTCTTTAATGGCTTCCTTTAACATTTTCAAGTTTTATATTTTCAAGTTTTAAACTTTTTAAAACTTCTTAAACTTAGCTTCATACTCCTTCTTTTCCATTCAAATTCCTCAATTTTTACCCCAATTGCATTCGGCCATAACTTCTTATTTACTCCACCAATTTAAGATTTTATTTTTCAAACCATTTATATTTCTAGTGGCTAAAACTTTGTAGTTTACCATTTTTTCTGATTTCGAGCTTAGATGCTCCAAAATTTAATTTTTTGCAAGAGTGTTTTTGAACCTAGATTTTGATGTCCGAAAATACCCCTCACTGTTTTCGCCATAACTTCCTCAAAATTCAACTTTTTTGAGTAATTTTTTTTTAAATGATAGGGGAAAGAATAATCTAAAACTTTCCTTTTGACCACTTGTCCAAAATCAGAGAGGAAAGGGTCCAAAAGTTGAGTGCAAAATGACCCATTTTCGAGAAGAATTTGTGGTTTTCCAAGCTTTCCGAGCGCTAAAGTATTTCAAGTTTTCAAAACCTTTGGTCAGTAAATTCCTTAACTTTTTGGGAAAGAATTACACTTATATATATGGTTGTATATGTGATATTATTATTTGGATTATGGTATTGTTTGGATGTATATGTGTGTGCTAATTTGTGGTTTAGCATTAGAACTTTAAATTGATGATTTAGGTGGTGTTTTGGTTATAAAATTTTGATCTTTATCTTAGAATTGGAAATGATATGGAAAGTTAGTAAGTAAAATTAGTAAACGGAAGAGTTAGTGAGAGAAAAAAGTTGGAAATTACGGGTATCCATAGCGATAGTCGCTATGGATGCAGTTCGCTTAAAAGTTTGATTTTTGCAAAGTTTGATTTTTTTTATATTTAAAATTGTTTTGTAAATGTTTTATAAATAAATAATGATATTTTAAAAAGTTGATTAAGTTTTTAATAATTAATTTTTAATTAATTAAGTTTTTAATAATTAATAATTAATTAAAGATTAAACAATGTTGAATAATTATAATTAAGTGAAGATTAGTTATTAATTAATTATCTTTTAAAGTCAAGATTTATTTTAATTAATTATTAATTAATTTAATTAAGCATGGGTTAAGTAAATTATTTATATTTAATTTATCATTAATTAAATATAGGATTAATATTAATTAATTATTAATCAAGGGTTTGATTATTTGATTAAAGATTTGAACAATAAATTATTTATTAAATGTTTAATTTATTATTTAAGTTTAATTAAATATTATTTAATTAATTAATTGAGATTAATTAACATTTAATTATTAATAAATGTTTAATTAATTATTTAATAATTAATAATGGATTAATTTGTGTTTAAATAATAGTTAATTATTGTTTAACTATTTAATTAAATTAAGTTAAGATTCAATTAAAATTAATTATGATTCAAATAAGGATTTAAATTTTAATTAATTATTTTTAAAAGGGTTTAAAAGTTTTAAATCCTTTGGTTTTTAAAAGTAAAATTGTTTAAAGGTACTTCTTTTTCAAAGATGGTTTTGAATACAAGTGATTCAAGTGTTGATACCATTAAGAAATCATATAACTATAAATGAGTTATAATGTAGATCATTGGGTTGTTTGGACATGTGTTTGCAGAATAAATCTTTATTCTACTATAAATTGATTGTTTGTTTATTTGGTTGTTTGTACATGTGTTAGTAGAATAAATCCATGTTCTGCTATAAATTGATTGTTGGTTTATTTGTGTGGACATATGTTAGCAGAATAAATCCCAGTTCTGCTATGAATTGATTGAATAGTTTGGACATCTGTTTAGCAGGACAAATCACCATCCTACTATTATGTTATTTGGACATGTATACGATAATTAGTTCATATTGACATGTTATTCCCTATTTTGGATATGAGTTGTATTTACATATATGTTGAACTATGTAAATAACTGTTAAGTAAATTGAAATTAAAATTGAATGGTAACTTAAATTAGTACCATTGGGATTGCTAAGCCCCTTTTTGAATTACTAAAGTATGTTTTTGAATTAACTATAATTCTTTAATCAATTTGGGTTTAAAGGTTATAAATGATTTTTAAATTTTATTATTATTTTATAAAGTTATTTTTAAATAATATCTTTTTTAAAAGGGGTTTATTAAATAAAAGGATTTACCTAAAGTGATTTACAAATGATATCTTGAAAATGATATTTTATAAAGGAGATTCTATAAAGGAATTATGAAGGAGGATTTTTAAATAGTTTTAAAAATAGAAAGAGATTTTATAAATCAATTTAGATATTTTTGAAGGAAGTTTTAAATCTAGTTTGAAAACTTTTAAGTGGCTTGAAATGTGAAGGGAACTTATAAAAAGAATTTTTATAAGGGATACGTAAATGTGTTTTATAGGAGGTGATGTTTTTGAAAGGGAATTGTTTAGCCATTTAATATGGAATTTTGAGGAAAGGGAATTTCCAAAATGTTTTATTAAATACTTATATTGTTTTTTTCAAGTATAAAGGAATCTTAAGGGTTTGGGAAAGTTTTTTGAAAGGATCTTTTGATTAAGTTTATATGTGATTTTATTTAGTAAGATTAATTAATAAAGGCTTGGTACATCCCATATGGAGTTGAATCAACGTTGAATGATTGTCTATTTGATAGTTAAATAACTGACTATCAAAATCTGGACCTAAACGCAACTTTTGAAATATCTAGGAGAAACACGTGAGTTATATGGCACAGTCATACCCAATGATGATGTACTGTGCGTATAAACCCTGTTTCGTTCTTCTAGGATAAATGAGAAGGAAATCCATCCACAATCGGTTAGGAGGTGAACTCTGCTCTTATCTTTATCTATTTATTTCCTAAAGAACCGGGGCTGAGTTTACAGGAAATTATCGAATGTTGTTTTAAAGAGACCGGAATTGGATATGTTATCCGAAAACCACTTCGATCCAACTCAAACGTTTCGAAATGAAGACATCTTGAAGCATGGGATCGAAGATGAAGCCATTGAAGTGCAAGGGTTGCTTACTACTAATCCTGAGGGTGATTCCAAAATGGATCTAGTAGAAGTACTGCCTTTTGTTTTTCCTTATCCTGGACAACTTGTATGGATGAATGCTAGCATTGCATTGATACCTGGAGGGCAGTGTTAGCATTCTATGTGAGATTGCTATTCAAAAAGGTAAAACGTAGACTCAAGCCTCATCAATCGGGACCGACTAAAATCAGCGGAGATGTAACAAGGCTAAGTGGGTCACACCCATTAGGGTATGTTGTCACCCTTCTAGATACATCTACATATTTATGGATTGGTTGTGCATAAGATCTCGATAAAAAGAGTTGCAAAGAAACCGGGGTGATGAAATATTCGGTACTATCCAGTAAGGGGTAGGCCGCTCTTGTGTTGGCAGGGGATCCAAACGAGGTCCTCGATACATTTTCTAGATGTGTACTGTGATAGGTGGTACTCCAGTGCCTAGTCATTGTATGGAATCCATTCTCCAATAAGCGCTGTACGGTTTTAGTTGTATACCAAATATGTTGGAATGTGAGATGCAAGCATTCCAGCTATTTTAATATATTAATAAGCGTTGTACGGTTTTAGTTGTATACCAAATATGTTGGAATATCTTGAAATCTTGAACTCTTCAATCCTCATGAGTCTTCATTCTCCAACTCTTGAAACTTTATATCAGCATCTTGAATCTACTCTTGATATTGTGCAGTCTTCTTAATCAACACTTGTCTAATATCCTGCATTATATACTATATATAACTTGATAAAACATTAGTATTATATTTTATATAATGTCCTATAATTGTTATCATCAAAACCAAAACCTTAGGTACTAACAATCTTCCTCTTTTTGATGACGACAACTCCGTATAAAATATAATATAACTCCCCATGGGTTACAAAACTCCCCCTTAATCTATGTCTACATTTTATATATTTCTCCTCATTTGTCATCAACAAAAATAATTACCTTAAACTACAACTCTAACACTAACTGTAACTCTAATTCGAACTCTAACTCCCCTTAATTAATAAATATATAAGAATTATATATGATGATGAGAAAAATGAAAAAAAAGTGATATGTTAAATCAGATAATCATGAAATAATCAATCCAAATATTCATCCAGTCCAACAAAATTAATGTCATATACCATAACAAATCCACACAAATCAAACCAATCAAATCCAAACTAAAACAATTATTATTATTATTTATGTAAAATCAAACCTATTTAAAGTAGACATTTCAAGGAACTTCAACCCATCCATCAGCGCCAAAGATTGGATATGCTTTAATAGCATCACAATCTTCAACATCTTTATTGATGGTGCATTCTGGACTGGTGGTTGGTTCTTCTTTGTTCAAGGCGGAAATCATCCACCGAATCACGGTGAAATGCCTTTCTTGCTCCTTGATCATCTGCATTTGACTTAATTCTAAGTGCCTCTGGTTTCTTAGGATGAAAGAAAGAATGTTCTTGAATGATTCAAGAGTTTGTTCGAGGTTTTTGGTTAGTTTTTGATAGGAGAAGCCATTAATTTTTATTAGAGTTTAGGAATGAAAAGATGTGAAGATAGAGACTGAAAATAATGATTTTCTGGAGTAAATAAATATATATATAGGTAAGAAGTCATTTGAAATGAATTGGTGTTTAGTATAATTTTTTTTAAAATTTTGAAAAATGGGCATTATACGTCGACATACATGCTTGGCATATGTCGACATATGCACTATAATTATCGAAACCACTTTATTTTACTTTTATATTGCATTTGGCCTATACTATTATATTTGTATGACTTTCCAGAGATAATTGACAATGTATAACAGTAAGAAATAGAATTTTCACTGATAATAAGAATGAGTACAAGAAATAATAGAAAGATACATGAGATTCAACATAAAGTTAAAACTAGAAAATCCAAATACAAAGATAGCTTAAACAAACAACTACAAAGGTATGGATGAAGATGAAGAAGAACCACCAAGCTTTCGAATGACCTTTCCAAAGAATTTATCCATTTTGTTGGAAATTGAGGTAAATCACTTTGAAAATGATTTCTTAAGCTTTCTTTGGTTGTGAATGATCTTCTCTTGATTTTTGTGAAGATCTTTGATGGATGGATTAGGTGGCATATTGATATTTTCCAAGGAAGTATCCTCCTCCTCTTATTGTTCTTCCTCCTCGACTTCCATTTCCTCTCCTTCCTCTTCTTGTTCCTCCTCTTCCCTTATTTCTTGCTCCTCTTCCCAAGCCAACCCTTGTTCCTTTTCTACAAGCGTTTCATAAGGCTCGAAAAAGGGTGAAATATGCATAAGTGAAATGTTGGCCTTGTCAAATATTTTTCAAGAAATTGTTTCCTCTCCTTTAAGGTCAACACCAAAATAATTGAAAACACGAGTAAGATACACACCATGAAATAGTGTGTTTTCATGTTTAGAAAGATTTTTAGGAAAAAGTTCATCTAAAATGACTTGAGACCAATTTATGTTGTATTGACCATAAATGGCGAAAAGAGCTTTGAAAACCTTTTGTGTTTGGTTATTATAATTACCCGTTCTAGGAGTGATACTTTGTTGCAAAAGAAGGCTTAAAATTCTTGCTTTTGGATGTAAGTTTTTGTTTTTAAATTCAAAATCATCATCACTTTTGAAAATGTCATGAATTAGTTCATGATTGTGAAAATCAATTTGAAAAGTTAAAAGGTCAATTCCACTAGATTTGCATTCAAGAATGTGACACAAAAATTCACAATTTAAAACAATTTATGTTCCCTTACACAACTCCAAACTTCTCCTTCTCTTCCGTCATAAAACTTTCCTTTTAAATTTGAAAAAAACATTTTCACCAATTTTGGATAATAAACAAAATCATTCTGAGAAGCGTCGATTAAACCAAGAATTTCATTTTGCAAACAAAGATTAAAAAGATCATAAGTAGGAAAATCTCCAAAAATAGCAAATCTTCTGGGAAAGACTTTTCCGAAAGATGTATACTCAATATAGGCTTGCATGGCTTCTTGATCATTAAAGATATATTCTTTTATTTTCTTAGAAAGCCTTATGGTTACCTTAGTATTACATGGGGATGCCATTGAAGAGTAGTTTGAAGAGATAAGAGAGTTTATGATTTTTGAATTTGAAAATTAAAGTAAATAATGAATGGATGGAGATTGGGTAAATAGGTAGAGAATCTAAGGACATGTTCTCTGGTCAAAAAACAACTTTTCAGAACATAGGAGTTGGTGAAAAGTTTGAGGGAAATTCAAATTTTGAATTTGAAATTGAAGTTCAAAATCTGTGTACATATGTCGAAATTTTCAAAAATGATTTTTGTTTTAACTATATCCCATTTATTATATATATCTATTTGTAGTTATTCTATTTATGGAAAAATAATTTTAAAAATAATTTTAAATATTTTATATTACTATTATATTATTAAAATATGTAAAATATTTAAATTTAAAATATAATCACACAAAATTCAACTAATATTATTATTAATCTATAGGATATTCCTAACAACAAATAAAGCAACCAAAAATTCATTCAAGAAATTAAAACTTTTGATATATTAAAAGCGTACCTTTTTATGATTCATTTTACCATTTTGTTCTGAATTATGTTTTACTATGAAGCACATGTTAGCAATTTCTGTATCTGATTCATTATTGCTTGAGGAAGTATCTGAATCGTCTCTGGATGAATCAGTATTTGGTTGTAACAACCCGAATATTTTACGATTATATATTTAAATGTTTTATTTAAATATAGCATCGTTAGTTGAATTTAAAGTCCGAAATGTGACTTTTTATAAACAGTCGAATCCGAACTCAAGACCACTTTCATTGAGTTTAAAACGACATTTACAACTTTTTTGAGTATAAACATTGATATGTTTGGAGTTGATTAGGATTTTGGTATTTTCATTTGGGCTTTGGGTTGTTTTCTAGCCCACTAACCCAACAAGGTAACCCAAACTCTTCTACAAAACACCCCTAACTCCTCTCCTCTTCATTCATTCCACTTATAATTTCCTAACACTCAAGCTAAAAGGAAAAATGGGGGAAAAGATAGGAAATTAAAATTCCTAAACCCTAGATTCTTAGGAAAATCAAATTCAAGTTCTAAAATCAAGGAGAAGCTTAGATAAGCATGCTCTTCATCTTCTCCATC
The DNA here is from genome assembly GCA_030737815.1 of Allium fistulosum. Taxonomy (NCBI): domain Eukaryota; kingdom Viridiplantae; phylum Streptophyta; class Magnoliopsida; order Asparagales; family Amaryllidaceae; genus Allium; species Allium fistulosum. The sequence continues at coordinate 1,169,264,265 of CM060905.1, read as the reverse complement.
TCAATTCCTCTTCAATTCTTGATTTTTTTCTATAACCTAACTTAGGAAAAACTTTGCATTTGATCATAGATTGAAGGTTCTTGAAGTGAAGTGGAAGAGAGATTGATCTTGCTTTGTTTTAGAACTTCTCATTCCTTGTTTTTGAATTTAAAGGTGAGCTCTTGAACTCACATCTATGTCTATAGCTTTCATTGTTGTTAGGTATGAATTCCTAACATCTATTTCATGTTCAATTGCTTTTGAATTGAATTGGTTTGGTGAATTTTCCAATTTTTGGTATTTTGAAGTCAAAATCTATGAAAATCCTACTATGGATGTTTGGACATGTTGTTTAGAGTGTATTGAAGAGCCTATAGAGCTGGGTTGTCATTTGGCATAAATCCCTAGCCACCATCGCTCATTCGATCACGTCCGAGTTGAACTGGCCATCAATGGCCTAGGCAAATTATGCCCTGAGCTTCAGCTCAGACGTCTGGTAAAACACTCAAACGTCTGAGGCAAAGGAATAAACATTCCAGCCCTTCGGCTCAGACATCCGAGTGATCTGGAAAAATTCCAGACCTTCAGCTCAAATGTCTGGGAGAACCACCAAACGTCTGGCGTTGTTAAAATCAGCCAATTTGCCTGTTTTTATTCAAATTTCCAATTTTTATCGATTTTTGTTAATCCGATTAGTTGTTGTCATTTATTATCAACTTTGATGACTTCTTTTCTGGATTTTTGGAAATATCCATTTGATGGATTTGATATCGATTTTCATGGTTTTGATTCACGTCGTCGAATATGAATTTTTAGTGATTGATTGTTTTTACAATCGTTTCTATGATTTATCACTTTAAAATACAAAGGTTTCTATACTAGTAGTAAATACTCAAACTCTTTCACAAAAATGATTTCAACATTACTTTTAATACAAAGCTCATTTTTAAAACCGTTTTCCAATCTATTAGTATATACAAACCTTTACCTCATTCGTACGAGAAATCCAATTAAACGACTTAGCAAAACAAGTGGTATGAAACGCTTGCGTTTACTTCATCGGTTAATTCTTAGACTTGTTCGATTGAAGTCTTGTGACAATTTTCGAGTGGAAATTTACAATTTGTTCGTAAATATTTAAGTTAAGCCAGTGGATATGGAACATGAAGCTAAACTCATCTATTTACTAGCTTGATGTAATTTACACTTATTGATCTATGACGATCATTTTGAGGTTTAGACTAGCGATATGCGATGTCTCATTGTCCGCATGGGGGATTGTACCCCGTTCTGTTGAGCTTCGGCTCATTTTTTATAGGCTAGCGACCTACGGGTTTTATGGAGTTCGGTTCATCGGGCGTACCTTTGTACTACGTCGTTGTTCCGGCTTGTTTGAGTTTCAGGTTCCTCGGGCGTACCGTTGTACTACGTCGTTGCACCGGCTCTATGGGATAGCGACCCACGGGATAGCATCTCGTTTGTGATACACGTGTTGGTGAGTTTTCATGCTCCCGTTTTTGATAGGCCTCCCCCTTTCATGTTTTCTGGATTTTTAATTATTGATTTCTAGAATTTGTGTTTCACTAATTTTTGTGGTTTGCATTGATAAGCTCTATCAATATTTTTGATTTGGTGAATAAAAATAAAGAATATGACATTCTTTTTGGTGTTTGAGAAAACTTGAGATATTGTATGATTTTTTTGTTGTTATCATATATATTTGTCATATCTCTTATCCTATCTCATCTTACATGATAATTATAGCTAAACTGATCCGTTTATTATTTTCCTTCTTAAATAATACTCGGGTCAGACCGAGGTGTTTCGGGTGCTTCCACTTGACTTCTTAGCATGGACTAGCTCCTGACTTTTGGCTAACTACTTTAGCTTAGTAGTTTTTGTTTTTATACATTCGAGATAGAGACTCCTTGATGTATACATATTCTTTTGTCTAGCACTTGTACCTATTTTTTTGTGATGTAGTGGATCTTATATGACCACTACTTTGATGTACACTTCTATGTGACTATATTCATATCTATTTCCGCCTTTGTGATATGAATATCTGTGACTGATTTTATGTTATGCTTATTTTATATTTGTTTCCGAAGACCACATAGCCACTGTGTAGTAGCTTTGAGTTTGTATTTGATATGTCAGATTTCCTCTTGAAATGAAATGCATGACATACTATCTGACATATCGGTACTCGCACAAAGCAATTACACGGATGGTCGCTCTTCAACAACCTTATTATTCGTACTAATTGACGGCATTACCCAGTAGTGTCCTTGGTTAGTGTAAGTATAAAGGTGGGGCGTCACAGCTTGGTATCAGAGCCAAACTTCGGAACAATGTAGAATATTCTAGCAAGGATCATTGTCCTAAGTCTCTCTTAGGAATCGTGCCTTAGGATTTAATTCGAGTCTTAAGATCCGTTATATCCTATTTTCTTTTATGATGCCGTCTTTTATCAATCAAGTTGTTTGATATTCATTCTGAGAATAACCTTTTTCCTCTTCTTTCTTTCTTTCTTAAGGAAGAGAAATGGTTAGACTTGGTCGTCCCAACGCCGATCAATCTAGTGCTACTCCTCGGGATGGCATATTCATGTCTGTCCAATAGCTTTTGGATCTTGTAAAGAATGCCCAAGCCACCGAACCCATTCCTGAGCCTACTCATCCTAAATCCGGGTTTACACGCTTGTGCATTGATTATACCAATTTAGGAGAAAGGCCATTCAAGGGTTCCGAAAGCGTTATAGAAGTCCAAGCTTGGCTTAGAACATGCGATCGCATCTTTTCTCGCATGAATCTTGTGGATCTACATCGTGTTCAAGTGGCTTCTAGCATGCTCCAAGAGAGAGCATTAGATTGGTAAGAGCTTTTGATTTCGGAAATCGTTGAAGCAGATCTTACCTGGGAGCAATTCTGGGAAAGGTTCGAGTTGAAGTTTGTGTCGGAAGCTGAAAAGGTAACTTTAGCCCGACGCTTTATTGACCTTGTTCAAGGTGAATCTTCTGTGACAGATTATGTCGCATCTTTTGAATCCCTCTCTAAATATGGGGTCGAGTATATTAATACCCTATTGAAGAAAAATCAGAGGTTTATCTATGGTTTGAATAAAAACCTCAAAATTCCTTTACTTCTGAAACTAGAAGTTTCTTTTGATCAGCTTGTAGATATCGCTCTTCGACTTGAAGAGGCCGATAAAGAAAGTGATGTTGAAGTTGTGGGTGCCAAGAAGAACTTCAATAACAACAAGAAGGGTCATCCCGATAATAAGTTCAAACCTAATCCTAACAAGAAAGGGAAGCAAGCAACTTCGATAGCAAAGAATCCTACCCCTAAGCGTGGAGAATGCTACAATTGTGGTTCTAAGGACCATTATGCAAATAGGTGTCTGAAACCCCTTTATTGTCGCTATTGCAAAGGTTCGGGTCATCTTATATCTTCTTTTCCCAAACTTCAAAGTAAGAAAGAGAGAAATCTAAATGTTGTGCAAGCCCCTAGTAACACTTCTCTTGGTCAAGGTAGTTCTCATTCTATCCTTGATGGCATTATTATGTTTCGTGATCATCCTATTCGAGTTCTTTTTTATACGGATGCATCCCACTCTTTTGTATCAAAGGAACTTGTTGATATTTTGTCTTTAAATGTTATGGGCTTGATGACTTCATTAAGAATTGCGAATCCGGTTGGTGGATCCGCAACACTCGGTTTATTTTGTAAAGATGTCGAGATTATTTTATGTGATTATGCTTTCCATGCCTATTTGCATGTTATGCGTTACTTAGGTTTCAGAATGATTTTAGGAATGGATTGGCTTAATCGTTATGAAGCCCACATCCTATGTCCCCAGAGGACTATCCATCTTCGACATCCCCAATCTGTTAAGCAGATTTCTATTGTTCTTAAAGATTCAAATTCCAATTTGGTGGCATCCTTATATTCTCTAAATCCGCATGATGATGATAATGATGATAAGGAAGATGTCATTTCCCTCATTCACGTTGTTTGTGAATTTCCCGACATCTTTGAGCCCGTTTTAGGATTACCAACTAAGCGAGCAATTGAGTTCAGAATTAATCTAATCCCTGGAGCTCTACCTATCACTCGTCCTACTTATCGTATGTCCAATAAGGAAAATAAGGAGATGCGTAAACAATTATCTAAATTGGAAGCAAAACAGTTTATTCGTTCTAGTTCCTCTCCTTGAGGAGCTTCAGCTATCTTTGTGAAGAAATCTGATGGTACACTTAGGCTTTGTGTTGACTACCGCAAGCTTAATGATGTCACCATCAAGAATAAATATCCTTTACCTCGGATTGATGATCTATTCGATCAACTTTGCGGTGCTAGAGTCTTTTCACAGTTAGACTTAGCAACCGGTTTTCATCAGCTTCGAATTGCAGAGGATAGTATTCCTTTGACGTCGTTCCGTACTCGTTATGGATCTTATGAATGGCTTGTTATGCCATTTGGTGTAACGAATGCTCCAGCTTATTTCGTTGACCTTATGAATCGAGTTTTCAAAGACTAGTCCTTGATCGATTTGTTCTCATCTTTATCGATGATATTCTTGTTTATTCTAAAACCGAGGAAGAGCATGAAAAACATCTTCAGATTGTGTTGGAAACTCTTAGGAGCAATCAATTGAAAGCAAAATTTTCTAAGTGCCACTTTTGGCAATCCCGTGTGAAATTTTTAGGACATATTATTTCTGAATCTGGAATTTCCATGGATCCTTCAAAGATTAAGGCGATTCAAAATTGGAAGAGACCGGAGAGTGTGACGAAAATTCGTAGCTTTCTTGGATTGGCGGGCTATTACCATCGGTTCATAAAAGACTTTTCTAAAATTTTCGTACCTCTTACTAGTTTGACAAAGAAGGGAGTTAAGTACATTTGGTCAGACAAATGTGAAGCTGCTTTTCAGAAATTAAAAAGAACTCTTTTCTGATGCTCCTATTCTTGTGATTCTCGAAGGGAACCAAGACTTGATTGTTTATACCAATGTTAGTCGTGTTGGTTTGGGAGCCGTTCTCATGCAAAGGGAACGTGTTATCGCTTATGCTTCTAGGCAATTAAAGCCTGCCAAGACTAGATATGCCACTCATGATTTAGAGCTCGCGGCCATTGTTTTCACCCTTAGATTTGGCGTCATTATCTTTTGGGAGAGAAATTTGTTCTCTACACCGATCATAAATCTTTGAAGTATTTATTTTCTCAAAAGGAACTTAATTTGCGTTAACAACGTTGGCTCGAATTCCTTGCATCTTATGATCTTGATATTCTTTATACTCCTGGAAAGGGAAATCATGTTGCCGATGCCCTTAGTCATAAGCAACAAGCGGTTGTTTCCATAATGATATCCGAATGGAATGATCTCGAGACTTTGTCCACTTGTGAGATTCGAGATCGTGAATCCGATTCAAGATCATCTCTTGTTTTATGTAGCCTTGAGGCTCATCCATCTCTTTTAGACTGCATCCTTGAAGCTCAAAAGCAAGATTCCGAATTGGCTCTTCTTAGCCAAAGTTGTAGGGATAAATATAATATTGATGGTATGAAAGACTTTGAAATCGATGCTCGTGGTGGCATTCGAAAATTTGATAGACTTATCGTGCCGAATATTAGTGATCTTCGTAAAGATATTTTAGAAGATTCTCATCGTTCTAAATTTACCATTAATCCCGGTAGTAGTAAAATGTACGCGGATATGAAGCGACTTTATTATTAGGATGGAATGAAATCCGATATTGCTAACTTTATTAAGCATTGCATGACTTGCCAACTCATAAAGGCCGAGCATCAAAGGCCCAGTGGGTTATTGCAACCTTTGGACATTCCGGTCTGGAAGTGGGATCAAGTTTCCATGGAATTTATTGATGGTCTTCCCTGTTCTCATTTGGGTCATGACAGTCTATGGGTGATTGTAGATAGACTTACAAAATCCGCCCATTTTATTCCCGTTTGGTCCAATCGGACCGTACCTCTTTTGGTCAAACTCTATGTTAAAGAAATTATTAAATTGCATGGGGTTCCTACTTCTATAGTTAGCGATCATGATCCATTATTTACTAGTGGATTTTGGAAGGTTCTTCAAAAAGCTTTGGGAACGAAGCTTAATTTTAGCACCGCTTATCATCCTCAATCCGATGGACAAATGGAGCGTGTGAATCAAACTCTTGAAGATCTCCTTCGTGCTTGTGTTCTTGATTTTGGTGGAAGTTGGGAAGATCATATTTCTCTTGTTGAGTTTTCTTATAATAATAGCTTCCAGCCTAGTATTGGTATGGCACCTTTCGAGGCCCTCTACGGAAGGCCATGGCGATCTCCTTCGTGTTGGCTTGAAGCCGGTGAGAACCTGGTTTTAGGTCCATATTTTATTCGTGATGCCACAGAAAAGATTGACCTTATTCGTCATAGGATGAAAGAAGCTCAAAGTAGACAAAAATCCTATGTCGATAACCGAAGAAGGAAGTTGGAATTTTCTGTGGGGGATTTGGTATTCATTCGTGTTTCACCTATGAAGGGCGTTGTGCGTTTCAGTCGATCGGGAAAGTTAGCACCTCGATATATTGGCCCATTTCCCATCACCGAACGCATTGGTTCCGTGGCTTATCGCCTTTTATTACCGGCTCAATTTTCTGCTATTCATGACGTATTCCATGTTTCTCAACTATGGAAATGCCTTAGAGATTCCGATTCTATTCTTGAGCCCGGTGTTATCGAAGAAATCAAAGTTTCACCTAATTTGACTTATGAGCAACATCCTACTCATATCATTGCTACGGAGGTTAAACGCCTTCGTAATAAAGGTGTTCCGCTTGTGAAAGTTAAATGGTCCACAAATCCTAGAGATTGTTCTTGGGAATCTAGAGAATTCATCGAGCGAACACGTCCGGACTTACTCTCTCGTGCTCCTTAAGGTGACTTCTCACTTTAAATTTTTCTTTTGTCTTGTTATGCCTTAGAGTGGTTGTTACTCTTTATTTTCTTCTTAAGTATTGCGATGATGCAATTTCTTTAAGGAGGGGAGTCTGTAACAACCCGCATATTTTATGATTATATATTTAAATGTTTTATTTAAATATAGCATCGTTAGTTGAATTTAAATTCCGAAATGTGGCTTTTTGTAAACAGTTGAATCCGGACTCGAGACCACTTTCATTGAATTCAAAACGACGTTTACAACTTTTTGAGTATAAACATTGATATGTTTAGAATTGATTAGGATTTTGGTATTTTCATTTGGGTTTTGGGTTGTTTTCTAGCCCACTAACCCAACAAGGTAACCTAAACTCTTCTACAAAACACCCCTAACTCCTCTCCTCTTCATTCATTCCACTTATAATTTCCTAACACTCAAGCTAAAAGGAAAAATGGGGGAAAAGATAGGAAATTAAAATTCCTAAACCCTAGATTCGTAGGAAATTCAAGTTCTAAAATCAAGGAGAAGCTTAGGTAAGCATGCTCTTCATCTTCTCCATCTCAATTCCTCTTCAATTATTGATTTTTTCTATAACCTAAATTAGGAAAAACTTTGCATTTGATCATAGGTTGAAGATTCTTGAAGTGAAGTTGAAGAGAGATTGATCTTGCTTTGTTTTAGAGCTTCTCATTCCTTATTTTTGAATTTAAAGGTGAGCTCTTGAACTCACATCTATGTCTATAGCTTTCATTGTAGTTAGGTATGAATTCCTAACATCTATTTCATGTTCAATTGCTTTTGAATTGAATTGGTTTGGTGAATTTTCCAATTTTTGGTATTTTGAAGTCAAAATCTATGAAAATCCTACTATGGTTGTTTGGACATGTTGTTTGGAGTGTATTGAAGAGCCTATAGGGCTGGGTTGTCGTTTGGCATAAATCCCTAGTCACCATCGCTCATTCGATCGCGTCCGAGTTGAATTGGCCATCAATGGCCTAGGCAAATTTTGCCTTGAGCTTCAGCTCAGACGTCTGGTAAAACACTTAGACGTCTGAGGCAAAGGAATAAACATTCCAGACCTACGGCTCAGACATCTGAGTGATCTGGAAAAATTCTAGATCTTCAGCTCAGACATCTAGGAGAACCACCAAATGTCTAGCGCTGTTAAAATCAGCCAATTTGCCTGTTTTTATTCAAATTTCTGATTTTTATCGATTTTTGTTAATCCGGTTAGTTGTTGTCATTTATTATCGACTTTGATGACTTCTTTTCTGGATTTTTGGGAATATCCATTTGATGGATTTGATATCGATTTTCATGGTTTTGATTCACGTCGTCGAATGTGAATTTTTGGTGATAGATTGTTTTTACAATCGTTTCTATGATTTGTCACTTTAAAATAAAAAGGTTTCTATACTAGTAGTAAATACTCAAACTTTTTCACAAAAATGATTTCAACATTACTTTTAATACAAAGCTCATTTTTAAAACCGTTTTCCAATCTATTAGTATATACAAACCTTTACCTCATTCGTACGAGAAATCCAATTAAACGACTTAGCAAAACAAGTGGTATGAAACACTTGCGTTTACTTCGTCGGTTAATTCTTAGACTTGTTCGATTGAAATCTTGTGACAATTTTCAAGTGGAAATATACAATTTGTTCGTAAATATTTAAGTTAAGCCAGTGGATATTTAACATGAAGCTAAACTCATCTATTTACTAGCTTGATGTAATTTACACTTATTGATCTATGACGGTCATTTTGAGGTTTAGACTAGCGATATGGGATGTCTCATTGTTCGCGTGGGGGACTGTACCCCGTTCTGTTGAGCTTCAGCTCATTTTTTATAGGCTGGCGACCTACGGGTTTTATGGAGTTTGGTTCATCGGGCGTACCTTTGTACTACATCGTTGTTTTGGCTTGTTTGAGTTTCAGGTTCCTCGGGCGTACCGTTGTACTACGTCATTGCACCGGCTCTATGGGTTAGCGACCCATGGGATAGCGTCCCGTTTGTGATACACGTGTTGGTGAGTTTTCATGCTCCCGTTTTTGATAGGCCTCCACCTTTCATGTTTTCTAGATTTCAAATTATTGATTTCTAGAATTTGTGTTTTACCAATTTTTATGGTTTGCATTGATAAGCTCTATAAATATTTTTGATTTGGTGAATAAAAATAAAGAATATGACATTCTTTTTGGTGTTTGAGAAAACTTGAGATATGTATGATTTTTTTTTGTTATCATATATATTTGCCATATTTCTTATCCTATCTCATCTTACATGATAATTATAGCTAGACTGATCTGTTTATTATTTTCCTTCTTAAATAATACTCGGGTCAGACCGAGGTGTTTCAGGTGCTTCCACTTGACTTCTTAGCAGGGACTAGCTCCTGACTTTTGGCTAACTACTTTAGCTTAGTAGTTTTTGTTTTTATACATTCGAGATAGAGACTCCTTGATGTATACATATTCTTTTTTATAGCACTTGTACCTATTCTTTTGTGATGTAGTGGATCTTGTATGACCACTACTTTGATGTACACTTCTATGTGATTATATTCATATCTGTTTCCGCCTTTATGATATGAATTTGTGACTGATTTTGTGTTATGCTTATTTTATATTTGTTTCCGAAGACCACATAGCCACTGTGTGGTAGCTTTTAGTTTGTATTTGATATGTCAGATTTCCTCTTGAAATGAAATGCATGACATACTATCTGACATATCGGTACTCGCACAAAGCAATTACACGGATGGTCGCTCCTCAACAGCCTTATTCTTCGTACTAATTGACGGCATTACCCAGTAGTTTCCTTGGTTAGTGTGAGTATAGAGGTGGTGCGTCACATTGGTATAGTTTTTAATTTAGCAAGATGTGGAAAGTCTCGTTTTAAATGGCCAGGTTCATCGCAGTTATAACATCTAATGTCATTTCCGCTTTCGCTTCCTAGATTTTTGTTATCATTTCTTTTTAAATTTTTCATCTTCCTATATTTTATAAATTTTGTGGAATTCCTTATCATGAAAGCAATTTCTCCGTCGTCATCACTATCTGAATCCAGATTATCCATCATTTCCACTAAAAGCTGTAGATTTCTTTTCTATTGCTTTGCTTTTTATCCTGCCCTGCATTTGTGCTTCAAAAGACATTAAATTGCCAATTAACTCTTCAATTTTTAGAGTGCTAATGTCATTAGCCTCCTCGATTGCAAGAGTCTTTTGATCCCATTCGGGAGTAAGTGAATTGAGGATTTTTCTAACTTGATCCTCCTCAGAAAAACTTTTACCCAGTGCAATAAGTTAGTGTACTATATATTGGAATCTACTATACATATCAAATATGGACTCATTTAGACTTATTTTGAATAATTGAAACTGGTTTGTTAGCATTGAAATTTTGGTCTATTTAACCTTAATTGTCCTTCATGTTTAACTTGCAAAGTTCTCCAAATTTCAAATGCAAACTTGCATATGGATATTCTCTTAAATTCATTTCTATCTAGTGAACAAAATAATATATTCATAGCGTTAGAGTTACTTTGTGCAACTGCTTTTTGGTCAATAGTCTATGGTGCAAAATTAGTTTTGGGTTCAGTGTACTAAGTTTGTGTGATATTCCAAGTGTTTAAACAAATTGACTGTAAATAAATTTTCATTCTACATGACCAATATGTGTAATTATTGCCATTAAAAAGTGGAGGTGTGGCAGTAGATTGTCCTTCGACAAATGAGTTCCTAACAAGTGTATTAACAATATTACTAATAGTACTATTACCGGTGTTGGTAGCCATCAAAACTTTTTCAAAAATCACATGATGAAAACTTTGAAAACTAATGCTCTAATACGAAATTTGAGTCAGCGAAATAGGGATCTTAAGGCTAAATTAACACTAGACGGGGTGAATAGTGTTTAATTTATTATATGAATATTTTTCAAATTCTTTAAGATTCTACTTGGAATGATGTAATTAACAATCATAGAAACAATCATAGAAAAAAGTTAATGCAGTAAAAGTAAAAAGAAAAGAACACACTAGGATTTTATACTGGTTCAGAGTTATCCTATATCCAGTCCCGCATAATTCCTTCTATGGATTTCTTTTCAACTAGTAAATGCAAATACAATCTCAATTTCAAGGCTACAAGACACACGCTCCATAATCCCAACCTCTGAGTAGTGTCACTTGATTTTCGGGCTACGAGCACACCCACTAGATTTACGGGCTACTAAGCACACCCGATTGATTTTACGAGCTACAATCACACCCTCAAGTTTAGCGGTATGATTTGATAGAGTTTTACAAACTCGGATCTTTGATCTTGATTACAATTGATCCTATAACTCTTGAATAGTACTTTGATCTTGGTTTGAGCGAGTGAGATGGGAGAAATCAGAGAGTAGATGAAGGAGAATCAAACTAGTGGTAATTGAATTTGATCTTTTTTTAATTTCGGTAGAGTTTGAGCATATTTTGATTTAGAAATCAAGGGAGTGAAAAGGGGAGTGAAGAATAAGAATGTAGTTAATGAAAATTCATTTGGAAGTCTGGTATATATAGGGAAACAATGGTCATGTCCATTCGTGAAGAGGTATGATGAAAAGATACTTCCATTCAAAATTTGAATTTTGAAATTTACGACTAGTATGTCAACATACTTGCAGAGGATATGTCGACATATCCCGCTGTATTTTGAAAAATCACTTAATAAAAATTGTCTTGAAAATATTTTGAAACTTTGTACAAACATTTAAACATAGTTTATAAAAACTTTATAAAATAATTTTGAAAGATTTAATAATATTATTCAATATAATGTAAATAATATATATATATAATCAATATAGTTATAAATTATTAAAGTTTAAACAAAAATTCAATATATATATGAACTTAAAAAAACATTAAAATAATATCTTTATAACTATAAGAGATTGAAAAACATTTTGAGAAATATTTTGAAAAGATTATTTTAAAATCGAGATATTTGAAAAATAATTTAAAACTTATTTGAAATAGATAGAGAGAGATCAAGAAAGTGCTATCAAGGTTTTAATAAAAATTCTATGACTCTATAACTTATCTGGAATATCTTAAAATCTTGAACTCTTCAATACTCATAAGTCTTCATTCTCCAACTCTTGAAACTTTATATCAGCATCTCGAATCTACTCTTGATATTGTACAGTCTTCTTAATCAATACTTATGTAATATCCTGCATATATACTATATATAACTTGATAAAACTTTAGTATTTATATTTTATATAATGTCCTATAGTTGTTATCATCAAAACCAAAACCTAAGGTACTAACAATCTCCCCCCTTTTGATAATGACAACCCTATATATAAAATATAATATAACTCCACCTCAATCTATGCTTACATTTCATATATTTCTCCCCCTTTGACATCAACAAAAATAATTACCTTAAACTGTAACTCTAATTCAAACTCTAACTCTCCTTAATTGAAATACTAATTGATATATATTAGAATTATATATGATGGCGAGAAAAAGAAAAAAATAAGTGATATGTAAAATCAGATAATCATGAAATAATCAATCCAAATATTCATCTAATCCAACAAAGTTAATGTCACACACCAATCAAACAAGTCCACACAAATCAAACCAATCAAATCCAAAATAAAAAAATTGTTATTATTTATATACTATCAAACCTATTTAAACTAGACATTTTGAGGAACTTCAACCAATCCATCGGCGCCAAAGATTGGATCTGCTTTAATAGCATCCCAATCTTCATCACCTTTGTTGATGGTGCATTCTGGATTGGTGGTTGGTTCTTCTTTGTTCAGGGCGAAAATCATCCACTGAATCGTGTCGAAATGCTTTTCTTGCACCTCGATCATCTGTATTAGACTTAATTCTAAGTGCCTCTGGTTTCTTAGGATGAAAGAAAGAATGTTCTTGAATGATTCAAGAGTTTGTTCGAGGTTTTCGGTTAGTTTTTGGATAGGAGAAGCCATTAATTTTTATTAGAGTTTAGGAATGAAAAGGGGTGAAGATAGAGATTGAAAATAATGATTTTCTGGAGTGAATATATATATATATATGTGTGTGTGTGTGTGTGTGTGTGTGTAAGAAGTCGTTTGAAATGAATCGGCATTTGGTAGTTATTATTTTTAATTTTTAATTTTTTTTTGAAAAATGGCCGTTATATGTCGACATACATGCTTGGCATATGTTGACATATGCACTATAATTTTCAAAAACCACTTTATTTTACTTTTCTATTGTATTGGCCTATACTATTATATTTTTACAACTTTCCAAAGATGATTGACAATGTATAACAGTAATAAATAGAAGTTTCATTTATAATAAGGATGAGTACAAGAAATAAATGAAAGATACATGAGATTCAACATAAACTTAAAACTAGAAATTCCAAATACAAAGATAGCTTAAACAAACAACTAAAAAGATATGGATGAAGATGAAGAAGAACCACCAAGCTTCCAAATGATCTTTCCAAAGAATTTATCCATTTTATTGGAAACTGAGGTAAATCTCTTTGAAAATGATTTCTTAAGCTTTCTTTTGTTGTGAATTGATATTCTCTTGATTTTTGAGAAAATCTTTGAAGGATAGGTTAGGTGGTATATTGATACTTTCCAATGAAGTATCCTCCTCCTCTTCATGTTCTTCCTCCTTGACTTCCATTTCCTCTCCTTCCTCTTCCCCTTCCTCCTCTTCTCTTATTTCTTTCTCCTCTTCCCAAGCTAACCTTTGTTCCTTTTACACAAGCATTTCATAAGGCTCGAAAAAGGGTGAAATATACATAAGTGAAATGTTGGCCTTGTCAAATATGTTTTGAGGAATTGTTTCCTTTCCTTTAAGGTTAACACCAAAATAATTGAAAATACGAGTAAGATACACACCATGAAATAGTGTGTTTTCATGTTTAGAAAGATTTTTAGGAAAAAGTTCATCCAAAATGACTTGAGACCAATTTATGTCGTATTGATCATAAATGGCAAAAAGAGTTTCGAAAACTTTTTGTGTCGGGTTAGTATAATTACCCATTCTAGGAGTGATACTTTTTTCAAAAGAAGGCTTAAAATTCTTGCTTTTGGATGCAAGTTTTTGTTTCTAAATTCAAAATCATCATCACTTTCGAAAATGTCATGAATTACTTCACGATTTTGAAAATCAATTTGAAAAGTTGAAAGGTCCATTCCACTAGATTTTCATCCAAGAATGTGACCCAAAAGTTCATAATTTAAAACGATTTGTGTTCCCTTGACATAACTCCAAAATTCTCCTTCTCTTCCATCATAAAACTTTCCTTTTAAATTTGCATAAAACATTTTCATCGGTTTTGGATAACAAACGAAATCATTTTGAGAAGTATCGATTAAACCAAGAATTTCATTTTACAAACAAAGATTAAAAAGATTATATGTAGTAAAATCTTCAAAAATAGCAAATCTTCCGAGAAAGACTTTTCCGAAAGATGTATACTTAATATAGGCTTGCATGGCTTCTTGATCAATAAAGAGGTATTCTTTTATTTTCTTAGAAATCATCATGGTTACCTTAGTATTACTTGAGGATGCCATTGAAGAGTAGTTTGAAGAGATAAGAGAGTTTATGATTTTTGAATTCGAAAATTAAAGTAAAAAATGAATGGATGGAGATTGGGTAAATAAGTAGAGAATCAAAGGACATGTTCTCTGGTCAAAAGATAACTTTTCAGAACATAGAAGTTGGTGAAAAGGTGGAGGGAAATTCAAATTTTGAAATTGAAATTTGAAATATACGTACAAATGTCGAAATTTTCAAAAATGACTATATCCTATTTTATTATATATATATATATATCGATTTATAGTTATTCTATTTACAGAAAAATAATTTTAAATATTATATATTACTATTATATTATTAAAATATGTAAAATATTTAAATTTAAAATATAATCACACAATATTCAACCAATATTATTATTAATCTATAGTATATTCCTAACAACCAATAAAGCAACCAAAAATTCATTCAAGAAATTAAAAAATTTGATATATTAAAAGCGTACCTTTTTCTGATTCATTTTACCATTTTGTTCTGAATTATGTATTATTGTGAAGCACATGTTGGCAATTTCTGTATCTGATTCAATATTGCTTGAGGAAGTATCTAAATCATCTAGAGTTTCAGTATAAGCCCTTCTCCGTTTTCTAGATGAATCAGTATTCGGTGTAGTTTTTAGTCTATCGAGATGTGGACAGTCTCGTTTTAAATGGCCAGGTCCATCGAAGTCATAACATCTAATGCCATTTCCATTTTCGCTTCCGCTTCCGCTTCCGCTTCCTGGATTTTTGTTATCGTTTCTTTTAAAATTGTTCATCTTCCTATATTTTAGAAATTTTCTGAAATTCCTTGTCATGAAAGCAATTTCTTCATCGTCATCGCTGTCTGAATCTAGATTATCTGTCATTGCATTAAAAGCTATAAATTTCTTTTCTATTGCTTTGCTTTCTCTCCTCCCCTGCACTTGTGCTTCAAAAGACTTTATATTGCCAATTAACTCTTCAATTTTTAGAGTGCTAATGTCATTAGCCTCCTCGATTGCAAGATTCCTTTGATCCCATTCAGGACTAAGTGAGTTGGAGGATTTTTCTAACATGATCCTCCTTAGAAAAACTTTTACCCAGTGCAATAAGTGAGTGTACAATATCATGGAAGCTACTATACATATCAGATAGGTACTCATTTCGACTCATTTTGAATAATTTAAACTGGTTTGTTAACATGGAAATTTTGGTCTATTTAACCTTATTTGTGCCTTCATGTGTAACTTGCAAAGTTCTCCAAATTTCAAATGCAGACTTACATATAGACACTCTATTAAATTCATTTCTATCTAGTGAACAAAATAATAAATATAGCATTAGAGTTACTTTGTGCAACTGCTTTTTGTCAGCAGTCCACTGTGCAAAATTAGTTTCGGGTTTAGTATACTCAGTTTATGTGATATTCCAAGTGTCTAAACCGATTGACTATAAATAAATTTTCATTCTACATGACCAATATGTGTAATTACTGTCATTAAAAAGTGGAGGTCTAGCAATAGATTGTCCTTCGACAAATGAGTTACTAATAAGTGTATTAACAGTGTTACTAATAGTACTATTACTAGTGTTGGTAGCCAACCATTGCTCTGATACTACATTTAAGTCAGCGGAATAGGGATCTTAAGGCTAAATTAACGCTAAAGGGGGGTGAATAGTGTTTAATTGATTATATGAATATTTTTCAAATTATTTAAGATTCTACTTTGAATAATGTAATTAACAATCGCAGAAACAGTCACAGAAAAAAAGTAAATGCAGTAAAAGTAAAAAGGAAAGAATACACCATGATTTTATACTCATTCAGTCTTATCCTACATCCAGTCCCGCACAATTCTTGTATGGATTTCTTTTCAACTAGTAAATGCAAATACAATCTCAATTTCAAGGCTACGAGACACACCCTCCAGAATCCCGACCTTTGTGTAGAGTCACTTGATTTCTGGGCTACAAGCACACCCATTAGATTTACGGGCTACTAAGCACACCTAATTGATTTTACGGGCTACAATCATAGCCACAAGTATAGCAGTATGATTTGATAGAGTTTTACATACTCAAATCTTTGATCTTGATTACAATTGATCCTATAACTCTTGAATAGCGCTTTGATCTTGGTTTTAATGAGAGAGATGAGAGAAATCAGACAGTAGATGAAGGAGAATCAAACTAGCGATGATTGAATTTGGTTCTAGTTGAATTTCGGCAGAGTTAGGGTATATTTTGATTTAGAAATCAAGAGTGAAAAAAGGAGAGAAGAATAAGAATCTAGTTAATGAAAATTCGTTTGGAAGTCTGGTATATATAGGAAAACAACAGTCATGTCCATTCGCGAAAAGATACGATGAAAAGACACTTCCATTCAAAATTTTAATTTTGAAATTTACGGCTAGTATGTCGACATACTTGCAGAGGATATGTCGACATATCCTTTATATTTTGAAATATCACTTAATAAAAATTGTTTTGAAAATATTAAGCTTTGTAAAATATTTTGAAACTTTGTACAAATATTTAAACATAGTTTATACATATTTTAATCATTTTAAAACTTAATAAAACTTTATAAAATAATTTTAAAAGATTTAATAATAATATTCAATATAATGTAAATAATATATGTAAAATGAATATAGTTATAAATTATTAAAGTTTAAACAAAAATTCAATATATATATATATATATGAACCTAAAAACATTAAAATAGTATCTTTATAACTATAAGAGATTGAAAAACATTTTGAGAAACATTTTGAAAAGATTATTTTAAAACCAGGATATTTGAAAAACAATTTAAAACATATTTGACATAGAGAGAGAGAGATCGAGAAAGTGCTATCAAGGTTTTAACGAAAATTCTATGACTATATAACTTATCTGGAATATCCTGAAATCTTGAACTCTTCAATACTCATGAGTCTTTATTCTCCAACTCTTAAAACTTTATACCAGCATCTTAAATCTACACTTGATACTGTACAGTCTTCTTAATCAACACATGTCGAATATCCTCCGCTATATACTATAAATAACTTGATAAAACATTAATATCTATATTTTATATAATGTCATATAGTTGTTATCATCAAATCCAAAACCTAATGTACTAACAGGAATGTTTGATGTAGTTTCTGCATTGTTGTATTCATGTAGTGGTTGTTTTCCTTTCTGATCAGCATTGGTGTCTCTTTGTTGATTACCACTTGAATTATCTGCATGCATAAGGGGGGATGCGGACTCCCCATGAGCCTTTTTTCCTTCATTTGTGTTTTTAGCATTTATAATTTCACCTTTACCTAATTGTTTTGGTTTCCATTCCTTTGTAGCAATAACAGTATAATGGTCTGCATTATGTCGATAGAGTTTGCATGTTATACAAGCTTTTGGTTTATACTCATATTTAAGCATTACATAGTCCATATAACCATCAAATCTTTGAATATGAACTTTATCAAGATAATTGAAAGATGCATCTGCATCAAAAAGAACTCGCACATAATTCAGTCGTAGTTTTTTTGAAGTATTATTATCCATTTTAATGGGGTTTCCAAGCGCACTTGCAATATGACTTATTCTTTCCTTGTTCTAGTATGCTAAATTTAGATCTTTTTGTCTAACCCAAATCAAAATATATGTGAAATAATAGCTTGTAAATTTCATATCCACATTCCACTTTTTAAGAATAACAATTTTTGAATTGAAAGTGTATGGTCCTCCTTTCAAAATTATGTTGAAATCTTCAGTAGAATAAAACTTGATAACTATGAAACCGCTAGATTTGTATAAAAAATCTTGAATTCAGGCATTAGTTTCATTTTTTTTGCAACAAACGTTTTGAAATGATCATAAATCGGCCTTCTTCCCATAACATAAGGTGCTACTGTGTTAGCCCATTTCTCACTATTATCATTAATAACGGAATCTAGCATAAACACCACCGATGTACCATTGTTATGATCTGGAGCAACGAACTGCAAGTCTGATTTAGTTTCCTCTGAGTTGAAAAAACAAAAAAATTAACTGCTTCAGCGTATGTCTTAGATCCAAACATCCCATGTCATATTAGATTTTGGTCGACGGTTGAGATTAGACTGAGGTCGGATCTGGTGGCTTGGGAGGTGGTTTTCCACTAATTTATATGTGTATGTGTGTGTATGTGTGTATTTCTTCAAAAATACATATATAAATATAAAAATTTCTTTTACCCAACAATTCATATATTTGAAACTAATATATATGTATATATTAAACATAAAATGTCCATATCGGATAATCCATAGAATACTAATTTGTCCAATAATCCAATAAATATGTACACTACACATACATACCTAAATACACACATACATACATATGTATACATACATATATATATACATATGTATATATATATATATATATTATTTTGAAACTAATTTTAAATGAAATAATATGAAATCTAAACTAAAATGAAATGTTATGGCTAAACTCATACATTTTTTGTATAAAGGTATTTGTTCATTTGCAACTGCAATGGTTTTTGATTTGAAATAAGACAAAAATTTGCATTCAAATTTCAGTTATTGAATGAAACTATACAAACTTGTATTTGGCAATAAAAACACATATTAGGTATCAAGGGACATACATAAAAATAGGATATGCAATTATACCTTAAAAGTCCAGCCAAATTGTGACATTTCGATTTGTGAATATCCTCCTAGATTCCTTAAAACACCACTTGATGCTGCAAAGATTGAATGAACCATTTTGTTTTGATTTTATTTGATGTCTATTTGGGTAAAAATTAATTTTTGACATGGGAAGGGATGAAGGATATAACGATCATGAATGAGAGGAGAGAAAGAAGGAAAATTTAAAATTGAATTAATGAGGAGGATATATTTTTATGGAGAGAATGAAAACCCTTCTCATTCCTCTCTTTAAACCTTCCCATTAATTCTCTATTAAATCTAAATCAAATATTTAGACCATTTGTTACCCTTTTATGGTTTTCCATGCTTGCATCATATAGGGGCCAAATAATTACAACCCAAACTTTAATATACACATCCAAATAATTACTAATGGTACCCAGAGCATTTCTAAAAGCTGCCTCACTTACTAATTACACACCAAACATTAAATACATTAATAATAAATATTTCTTAAATGTTATTAATTTGTAACACTTTATGAACCAATTAATTATGTGATTTTTTGGAGAATTCACAAATAAGGTTATGAGACTCAAAGGTGTAAATTCAGTTGGCGATTAATATTGAACAATTCAGATATTAACCTTCATGCGTCACCTTTACCGATGGTTTGACAATTTTCCTGAATTAATCACTTCAAGATTTTTTTTTAATAAAATTATATTAACATTATTTTAAGCGGTACTAATAGTGACAATGGTTTACGCATGTTCTCTTCGCCAATACTGTATCAATTTAGGATGTATGGAATTTGGTATTGGTAAAAACTCTAATATTATCGACATTGAACTTGCCAGTCCGTAAACAAAGTCCTTGGTTCAATAATAACATTTATAATTAATCGTTCTATTTTGGCTAGAGATTTTTGATATTGAATTGACTATGGTTGATCGTGTTACTAACCTCATAAAATTGAGGCAACGAATTCTCTATTGAATAGTGCTTCACTCACAATGTTTCAACTCAGACCCAACTATAGTCGCTCGATGGATGTCACGCCATGATTTAACTATAATCAAAGTGGAGTATCCACATTGAAGTTCCACGATATTCTCAAGTCGAGGGAACTACATAACATCGTCACGTTGAGATTTCCAGATCGACCTAGTTGTTATCAACCAAGAAAAAACTCTCGGACGAATCATTGCATAGTTATTCAATAACTACAAGTACATAACCCTTGTACCGTTAGAAGCCATGAGTAATACACTACCTAACATTTGGAGAGCATTACATACTCTGATCTCAACAGATGTATCGATATCCTTTATCGAAACACCTTAAACAAGAATATTTAAAACAAAATGTTATTTTATATTGTGATTAATTACGCATGATTGCAACTACAATCTCATAACATTTTATTTATGGATTTTCTTAATTATATAATTTAAATTAATTATTTAATTAATTATATCATAGTATAACAAAGTATATAAAAGAAAACAAACACCTTTATTATGAACAAGATTGATTATAGAGTTAGATATATAAAACAAATTACATAAATGCTCCTAGGGCATAACACTTACTCTCTTATTTCCAATAATTACTATAAAGTAACTTCACCTCATCCATCCATTAGAACTTCCCTTTTCCTTCTTGATGGCACTAAAGAATGGTATTACATTTGCGTTGCTTTCGAGACAAACATACTCAAAGCAACTACCTTGCAATTCAACCAGTGCATTTCACTTCTAGCCCTTAGGGATGTAACTTGCTTCAATGTATCAATCTACCTAAGATTGGCTTCTATTACCCTAGATTTCATGATGAATCCTAAAAAAAATTCTCGACGCCACCCTGAAAAAACACTCCAATGGATTCAGCTTCATCCCATACTTTTGAAGTGCATCAAACATTTTTTATGAATATGTAGCATGGAATGTTGATCTCCTTGAATTTACTAGCATATCACGTACATACACCTCCATTGTCCATCCAAATTATTTGGGAATCATCTTGTTGGCAAGTCATAGATAAACTATCCATGTGTTCTTCAAATAGTATGGCATTACCTTGTGGCAATACAGCCTTAGATCTATAATAAAAAAGTATATACTCCTAATCTGGAACGTGCATCACAATATGATTACAGTTAGAATAAGCATCAATAAATGAAAATAAATCATTTTCGACCATTCCATCCATGACTTGGCCTATCTGCAGAAGTGGAAAGCAATCTTTCTAGCATAGTTTATTCAAGTTAGAATAATCAATGCATGTACCCCACTTTCTATTTGGCTTCCTAACCATCATGGGATTTTCTACCCAATTAAGGTAGAGAAATTCGTAGATCCATTAATGTATCCACTTCTTCTTTCGAAGCAACAAATCTCTCCAGATCCATAGTATGTCTCTTATACTTCACTAGGAGGAAAATCGAGTTGATGTTTAATGTATGGCATATAATTTTAAGCAAAATCCCACACATATCGGAATGAGTCTACCCAAACACTCTCAATCCACTCTCAAAAACCCCAAAGGATCCTTCTTCATTCTTAGACCAAGTTGAGAACTAATCTTGACTACTTTTGAATGATTTTCTTCATCTATCTGGATCTCGTCCATCAAATATATCAGCATGCCCTTACCTCGTTCGGCTCTTTCTGTGGGTCCATAGCTTTATATTTGTCGCTATTGGGATCGAGCTTAGGCTTGGGTAGTAGATGCTATCATTTTGTGACTTGATGCAGAGAGCCATCTGTACATTCTTTCCCTTCTCTTTATGTTTGGCTTCTCTGAGCTCATCAACATAGCACTCTCTCCAAGTACTTTGGTTTCTTTAAACTTACTATAACTCCATTATCATTGGAAACTTCATAGTTAAAAAAATGGAGCCAATGCAGTTCTAAAATTAGCTAAGGCGGTTTTTGCCTAAGAATGCATTATACACATAATAGCCATCAACCACAACAAACTTCTCAACCCATACATACTTGCAGGGTTTTTCTTCTACTGCACAGTTAAGCTGAAACAACCAATTGGAAATATTGCTTCTTCAAAGAACCCCTGTAAATGGGAGGTACATGGAAATGAACCCTTATCACTCAGTCTCGCATCCTTATAAGCATGACTAAATAGAATGTTCAATAAGCTTTTGTTGCACACTAGCACTTGGTGAAGCATGGCGGCCCAATCTTAGTGATTATAACCATTAGATTGAATGTAGGAGTACAATCCCATTTGCATCCCTATTTCTAAACATGATGTCATCATTCATCATTTTTAACCGTTGCGCAGTAGAAATGTCCCCTACTGCATAACGTGTCCCTTGTGGGGATGCTTCAAGGAACTCTCACACTTCTCTGTAACGACCTGCCTTTTTGACCATCGAAAGTCGACACCGAACACTATCACTATATTCCAATGTCGCACATCCAATCGATAAAAGGGCAGATTGTTACGGTAAATAAAAAAAGAAAAGAACAAATAACTGAGAAAATCAGATTCTCTCAATGAAATTGACAACATATAATATAATAAGGACGGTATAAACTGTCACTCCAAACATACAGAGTATATCAGAGTTAAAAACAAAGCTTATCAGCTGGACAGTTATAAAATCTTGACCTTACAAATGCCGATATGTATACTATATAATACAGCGGAAAATAAAATACCACGATAGGTGAAACTTCAGCTCCCCTCCACGATCTATGAAACTTCAAGGACAACCTAGGAAAATACTCAGTCTGACTCAATCATTATAAATAAATAACACCCGGATCAGTCTGGAAATACCAGCGTGAGATAACTCAAATAAGGGGAAACATATATAAAAATTCTATGAGACCACGCCACTAACGCGGAACGGGTTTTTACCTCACAAGAATAACATCAATACAGGCAAGAACAGAAATAAATATCAGGAAACAAAACCAAATATGATTGAGCATAAATAATATCAAACCAGACTTGAAAGAAAGGAAATAAACCAAGTAAAATCCAAACTGGATAGAATGGATAGAACAAGGGAAACAATCCAAATCGGTAGAATGGACTAAATAAGGTAACAGTCCAAACTCGATAGAATAGGCTAAATAAAGTGACAGTCCAAACTCGATAGAATGGTCTAAATAAAGTAACAGTCCAAACTTGATAGAATGGTCTAAATAAAGTAACAGTCCAAACTCGATAGAATGGACTAAATAAACACTAAAATGCTGTGATGAGGAGATATCTCTACTAGTGGCAATTTAAAGCTAAAACAGATTCAGGGATACGAATCAAATAAGGAAGGGAAATTTTCCAACAAATGACTAGGAGGGTGCGCCCCCCTTACCGAAAGTATACCTCAAGAAATATACTTGATAACTCTGATGGCTCTCGGAAACCTCCAAGCCGGACCTCGCCAACTGTTACCGAGAATCCGAGTGCTTCACATCCCAATGCGCAATACCGAATCCAACTGAAAGTGGATGTGAAGATATCCTAATGGGAGCAACCCCACATAGCTTGGCCCCCACTCGCTCTTTGGGTTTAGTCATTTCCGATAAAGGATAACAAAGCTCAAATGAGCAACACATCGTCTTAGAGTGAAGAAAATAAAGTGGCTGAAGTAACCGATAGCCGAGATACCAACTACCGAGGACATAAAACGATCGTATATGGAAATCAAGTCTTGTATACTTATCACCACTCATTGAATTCAAACTTGTACTATTTCTGGGTTAATGATAATACCGGACAAGTCAAGGTAATGTTACCTCAAAGTCATGTCACACGATTATTCTTAACTTTCGAAATAGCGACTGGTCGAATTCTTTGATGTTTAGTGCTAATCATACAAATAAATTGTTTCCATATAAGTGATTCGCTTTACAGAAATAATTCATTTCCATAAACGAATCAAACTTTTCTTTACAAAAGCGAACTGAAATTTTGGATTGATTTCCGTACTGGTCAAACACTTTTAGAATTAGTTCCAGATTGTTAAAACATTAAGAGAATAATTATTCCAAGTGCGCGACCCTGAAGGCCTAAACCAACATCAGACCGAACACCCAGAAGGTAATCCAACTTAACATCCCAATAATCAAGTTCCAATTCTTTTTTATAACTTTAAAAATAATATTAATTATCTTGAAAGATAATTAATCACATTTAAAATCTCTTTAAATAAACAATTCATTATTTATAGTAAAATAGATAATTATTTCCAAACATTTTTATAACATTGGTAAAAATTAATTTTAAAATCTTCATTAAATCGGTTTATTAACTTTAAATCAGTTTATTAAAGCAATTTTTTTTATTATATTAGTTAATTTACTTTAATCATCTTTATTAAATCAATTAATTAAAAAGATTTATTAAATTCAAATAGTGATTAATTAAATAAATAATTAATCTTAAAAATCATTAATTAAAATGATAAGTAATTCTAAATTCCATTAATTAAAACACTTAATTAAGTTCAAAATAATCATAAATTAATCGGATTAATTAAATCCAAACTTCATTAGTCAAACCGGTTAATTAAAACATCATTTGTTAAAATGATTTATTTAATTATAAAACATCATTAATTAAAATGATTTAACTAAATTCCAAAAATCATTAGTTAAAACAATTAATTAAATTTAAAACAATCATTAATTAAAATGATTAATAAAATTCAATTATCATTATTAAAATGATTAATTACTTTTAAATATCATTAAATAATTATTAATTTCAATTATCCTTAATTGAAATAATTAGTCTAATCCCATCATCACTAATTAAAATAATTAATCGAGTTCTACAAACTAATTAAACTCCATTATTAATTAAAAAAAATTAACTAAACTCAAATAATCATTAGTTAAAACGATCAATTAAGTATAAAACATCATTAGCAAAAATGATGAATAAATCTAAAGATAAACCAATTTTTAATCATCATTTATTAAATTGGTTAATTAATCTCAAATTAATTAATTTAAAAGATTAATTAATTTAAACTATCATTAACCAAAATGATTAATAAATTTTCAATATTCTTTTTAGCGGAAATATAAGCTCAAATTCATATGATAGGGTTCTTGGGTTGAAATTTAATAAATGACGATATAGCGAAAATCGCTATAATGACATTTAAATTATAAAATGGAATATCAGTAAAAAAAATTAGAATATTAGTAATTAATTTCAATAAACCACCAATATTACAACATAATGATGTAAATAAATAATTTATGGTCGTGAAACCCCTTTTGGGTCTCTCTACAGATTTTCCCTGCAAAATAATGGTTACCGATAATATATAGATAATCATATGGGTTTATAATGATCAAATTAATATGTCATCCATTTTCCAAATGGAAATTCAACCAAACAAGCAATCAAACAATTTTAACTAACATCCAAACAATCAATAAACGATTTTAACATCATTAATATGATATAATAAAATTAAATGTGAGTTAAACTCACCAAAGGTATTGAAAACTTGAAATACTTTAGCGCTCGGAAAGCTTGGAAAACCATAAATTCTTCTCAAAAATGGGTCATTTTGCACTCGACTTTTGGACCCTTTCCTCTCGGATTTTGGAAAAGTGGTTAAAAGGAAAGTATTTTATTATTCTTTCCTCTATCATTTAAACAAAAGAATTACTCAAAAAGTTAAATTTTGAGGAAGTTATAGCCAAAACAGTGAGGGATATTTTCGGACATCATAATCTAGGTTCAAAAACACTCTTGCAAAAAAAATGAATTTTTGGAGCATCTAAGCTCGAAATAAGAAAAAGTGGTAAACTACAAAGTTGTAGCCACTGGAAATATAAATGGTTTGATAAAAGAAATCTAGTTTTGGAGTAGTTTGTAAGAAGTTATGGCCGAAACCATTTCGGGTAAAATGGAAGAAATTTAAATGGAAAAGAAGGAACCTTTAAACAAGTTTTTAAAACATCTAAAGGTTAATTTTTGAAATCTTAAAACATGAAAAGTTATTTTGGAAGCCATTAAAAGGTTTCATGAAGCTTTAAGGAAGATCAAAGAAGAGAAAATGAAAAATAAAATGAGTAAGAAAGGTGAAAAATTAGTTTTATATGAAATAGAAATAGCAAATTACTTTTTGCCCCTCATGTACTCCACCCTCCACATGTGCATGTCATGTCACACCCTTTCCTCTACCTCACCCATTTCAGCCCACACCTAGCCACCCTCCCATCAAATCAAAGTCAACATGCATAAGTACTCTAATGTACTTATGTCTCCTAATGATGTGACATTCTCTTTTTATTTTTTATTATAGTTGCCAAAGTGTCACATCATCATTTTCTTAACTTAATTAATCACGCTTAAACCCTAGTTAAATTACTAATCTACGTTTATAACATTGCATATATTTGAATATATATATATAAATGTGTGCACAACATTTCAAACAACTTTTATACGATGTAACGTCGAAAATTCGGAAAACGGTTTCCGGTCACATTTTCTGTTTTTCGTCGAGCTATATATTTTTGTAAACAAATTAATTTTAAAAACTATTTCACCATTTATTTATTATTAAAAAGATTTTTATTTTCATTATAAAACCATTTATTTGAATATTTAAAATTAATTAAATATTCGCAAATCAAAGTAGTGAAATTCCGGGTCGTTTTATTACAATTTGATTTTTCTTATTATTTATTATATTCGAACCATTTGTTATTGTAATAAATTTGCAAAATGATTCCCCATTATCATTTATTAATTAAAAGAAATTAAATGACACTATTAAATCTATTTAATTCATATTCGGTTCACCATTCAAATATTTAATTCTTAATTCAAAATTTTAATCGATCACTATTATTGAATTCCAAGTATTATATTCCAAAATCCAAATATTTAAATATCTAAAATTAATTAAATATTTAAAATCAAATGACCTGAATTTTGGGTTGTTACATTCTCCATCTTGTTCCAACATTTCTCTATGAAAGGTGGAGCTTCTAAAATCACGTTGATCGTTAAGTTATCTCCAGGTAAATAGGGTCCAACCCCACACATTCTTTCTTCGTGACCTTGAGGTAGTTGCCTTTGAGGTTGATTATTCCTTTGTTTACCCACTTGACGATTCATTACATATTGCAGCAATTATTTCTTCTTTATTAACAGCTCAATCATATCTTTCAAATGTTTACATTCATTCGTATTGTTCCCACGTGTCTCATGGAAAATATAATATTTTCTAGAGTTTCTCTCTTCCTTGGTTGCCTGGTTTAGAGCTGGCTTCCAATACCTAATTATGTTTTGGATTTCTTGGTAAATGTTTTTCACAAAGTCTATCAACTACGTGTATTCCCTGATCCGTGCTAACCTAAAAAATGCTTCCTAGCTCTCTTTAGCCTCCAGATTAATTATTCTTTTGATTGTTGTTGTTGTTATTATTCTTTCCAATGCTGCCGCCACCACCCTTCTTCACATTCACAGTGAACTAATCACTCCGTCGATCTTACCGCATTAAATCTATCTTCGGTTTCTGCCTATTTCAACTGTAGGAACTAATTTGCTTTTTGTAGAAGTCTTTCAGCATAGTCGTGTTCTTTAATAAAAGTCGCTTTCTAACCTCTAAATCTTTGTTGGCGCCTCCTACCAAAGCCATCAACACAAGACTATCCTCTGGATTTCTTACTCCAGTGATAACAACATTAAATATCTTTATAAAATTCGTTAATGACTCTCCTCTTTCTTACTTCACATTATCTAATGAAGTAGCACCCTTTGGTTGTACCGTACGTACTTGAAACTGACCAAATTTATCACCCAATTGATCATAGGACCTGAAGGTACCCAACTCAAGCCAGCAGAACCACATGGCCACCAATCCCTCCAAAAATAAAGGGAAACACTTATGTTTTACAAGCTCATACGCCCTAGCAACATCTATATGCCAATCATAGCTAAGCAGTTGTTGCATAGGATTTGTCATTCCATTATACATTGACATTGTTGGCATTGTAAACCTCTTTGGATACTTCCCTGCTCTAATCTTCATCATGAATGGATTTTGACTAGAAGCGGTCTCCCATTTGTCATCGTGATTCTCTCTTTTAGAGAAATTGCTTTACCACATCATTTATTATACTATCATTATCCTCTCGTTGCCCTTGACGAGGGTCATTGACTGCATCATCGTGTGCTCAGTTCTACAAACGACCTTGATGGTCCATGCCTGAGTGTTCATGCTAGTAGCACGATGCTTAGACCTTTTTATATTTGGGGAGAGCATTCATCTTAGCATTTCTTCCCTATCATGTTGTCTGCCATGACTACATCCTCGAGGTTGCTCTAGTTTGCAAGCATTTCCTCTGCATTCTCTTTGGTTCTACCTTCTACTAGAGAAACTCCTTCATGCATATTCCTTTTGCATGATTTGCGGTATTCAATGCCTCTTCTTCACTGATCGATGCTCCTGGTGTGTTTGCTCAAGCTGCATCATTTCTTTTATGTTCTTTTGTTCACCCGATTCTGTTTTGACTTGTTCGACGCCTTACTGTAGAACTTCCTTCATCAGATCCACTAGATGAATTCCTTCTTCCTCCATGATCTCTAGCATGAGATCCTTCTTGCCTTATCATATTAAAATATCTAACCATCTCTTCCATCAACACTCAATGCATTATCTCAAATTTTTGATTGACTCTAGCTACAATTTCTTCTAATTCCTCTCTAGTGACAAGATCATGTGATGATCATGTAGATCCGTCGCTTGCACTTTAATTTCTACCGATACTTTCCACTTTATCCCTTCTAGTTTACTTTCCTAAATTTGTTTATGACCCAATGTAACGCCCTATAATTTATATTTAAGTAATTAAAGAACTAAGGTGAGTATGTAAATATTACAAGGGATAAAATAAACAAAAGGAGTGGGTAATGAACTAATGAAAAAGGTACGAAGGCCAATGCTCAAATTATTATAGGACAATAAGCATGACCCTTTTCCATTTCTTCATTTCATTCTACTTAAAATAAAATAAAATCTTGGAGAACATTAATGGTTGTGGCTTAAAAAGAGCAAATAAGAAGAAGAAGAAGAAATATCAGTAAAAGAAAGATTAAGAAGCTTAAAACAAGATTATTTAGATATCTAAGTGAGTAATACAGAACCCCTTTACCATTTTCATTGTGTTAATTTTGGTTTTAATATAATATGATGAAGTATACATGTGTTAATGATTATTTGAGGTAAAGACATACCGTAATGGAAGTTTAAGGGTAACGCTGTTAAATATGGGATGTTTATCTATATTTTCACCCACAATTGATTTTGAAAGGATACGAAATTTTAATATGATGTTCTAATTATAAATTTAGAAATGGGTTTCCAATTTGAAGAATTTCCAATATCAAAATAATTTGCTATGAATTTTTGAATTAAAATACTAAGAAAATCTATAAGGAAAATATCTGAAAAAATAAAAATAAAGAGCAAAATATGTTAGAGAAATTATTCACAAATTTTTTGAAAATTTATAGGGTTTTATATGCTAGAAATAAATAATTATTGAAGGGAAACTATGCTGGCTAAAGGTTACTATGCATGAATCTGTAATTTATGAATAAACTGGGAATAAATGCTAAATAATTAAGGGACAGGATCCCACACAAACGCTGAAAAGTTAAAGAAAGGAAACAGTCACTAACACAAAGTTGAAGTAGCAATCTAACGTTTAGTAAGCGAACTGCGTAACCACGACTAAAGGTAGTAAATTTCCATAGGAACTCTTCAACCTTCGAGGGAAAGTAAATACTGCATTAAGAAATGCTATATTGAAAGATGAAACATGAACAAAGCCTCAAAGCCAAAAGGTGTAGATGGAACTACGCTGATGATGTTGGATGCATGTGCTGAAACTACAAAAAGGTATACTACACTAAAAGCCGAAGGAAGGCAAGGGATTACCACGCTGCAATATGAATAGGGCGCATTGCACCGCAATAAAGATGGGGGATGGGGTCCTACTATGCCGTAATAAATAGAAAGCAGAATCCTAACACATAAAAGTTAGGTAGAGCTCGGGGAGTTCAAGAGAACTAAATATAGGAGCAACTGTGCTAGAATGCGAGTTTGGAAGAGCTATTGACGCTGAGTGGGGATGCTCATTCAAATGTACACCTTTGGAATTTAGGGATAGACATTCAACTTCCAAAGGGACGTGAGACGTCCAAACGAGTCGTATGGTCTCGTAACTACATGTGGCTAATTCTATGAAGTGTAATTTAATAAGGATGAAACTATATACGGTTGGTTCTTTGCAATATAAACCCAATAAAAAGGAACTGCATGTGGCTATCTCTTTGCAATGTTAACTAAAAATAAATAGGATGAAATAGATGTGGCCGATTCTTTGCGGTACGAACTAAACAAAATAATATAAGCTGCATGTGCCTAATTCTTGATAGTATAAACTAAATAAAATAATATAAGCTGCATGTGGCTGATTCATTGTGATATAAATTTAAGCAAATTAGAGGAACCGCATGTGGCCGGTCCTTTGCAGGGTAAGTTTAGGATAGGTATTGTGCAAGAGGTACTGCGTGGGTTTACCAACTTTAGGAATATACAAATATGAATTTTTAGCTTGTAGTGTGCAGTTTTGATGCATGATCTTGTAAATAGCAAGGGGCAAAATTGTTCAATGTTGTGCGGTGTGGTCTCACTATGTATTATTTTTTAGGTAAAGTATTATTCACACCAGACTTTATGTTTGACTCATGATTTTATTATTGTTTTTCCTATAAACTCACGGGTACTCATTTGATAGGTTGAGTTTATGTTATAGGCAGGTTTGCTTTACAACACAGGTTGAGGATCGAAGATGGTGCAGGACGAGGAACAAATATCGATTGATGTACAAATAGCAACATTACCCATAAACTGATTTCCCTCTTTGTCGACATAAGAGGAAAAATAGTTCTTATTAGGCGTAATATGATAAGACGCACCCGAATCGAGCACCTGTTCACCACCCGAAACATCCAATGTTATTGCCGTCAATACATTTTCATCTATCTCACTAACATCACTCTCCACCGCCAACGATGTAGATGCTACATCCTTCTTCTTCTTATCCTTGTTTGGACACTCGTTCTTCCAATGACCGGGCTTCTTACAAATATAGCACTTGTTATTTCTTTCCCTTGACTTTCCTCTCCAACCGGGCTTTCTTGATTTAGAACGCCCATGATTCCCCTTCTTCTCATTTCTCTCCTTCTCCACAAACAAACCGTGACCACTACTAGCACCACTATTACTATCAATCAACTCCTTCGTTCGATCTCGTAACTCCTCACTAAGAAGACCCTCATTAACATCACTAAAAGTCAAAGTATACCGGCTATATATCAAGCTATTTGAGAAACTCGTATAACGGCTTGGCAACGAACATAACAAGATCATCATCTTTTGCTCTTCCTCAATCCTCAAGTCTATCGCCTTCATCTTTATTAGAACCATCAAAGATATTCAAGTGCTCCTTTAGCAAAGTACCCTCCTTCATCTTATAAGTGAAGAATGTTCGCAACAAAATCAAACGATTAGCTGGTGATTTCTTCATATACAACACATCCAACTTATCCCAAATACTATTAGCAGTAGTCTCACCACTAATTTCGAAGATTACATTCTCACCCATAGTAAGTTGGAGTGTAGTGAATGCCCACTCTTCTATTTCCTCTCTCTCAACAACCGAGGTGTTCGTCGATAACAAATGTGTGTCAAACACAACCCAATGCACACGATTCTGCCTAAGAACCGCTTTCATCTTCTATTGTCATTTTTCAAAATCATTATCACCATTCCACTTGTCAATAACCAATTGAGAACCCGAGACCGCATACGATCCATGTACATACTGTGCTACACTACTTGGACCAACCGTTGAAGGGCTTTCCGAGATATTATCTGATTTCGGCATTGCCACAAACACCTTACAAACACCAAAGCTCTGATACCAATTGTTATGAAATTTGAACTCGAATCACTCTAATCCAAATCTCAAAACGCCGCGGAAACGAGATCGTTGCAAGATGTGCAGAAAAACCAATCAATACCTCAATACCAAAACTTAATATCCAATCCAAATATACCAATCACAAGCAAGCAAAATATGCAATAACAACAAAAAAAATCACATACGAGATTTATAGTGGTTCCACAAACGTTGTGTCAGTGTACAACCACTTTGAAGAGAGTCTTTTTATTACCACAATGAAAGAGTACAAGAGATTGAATGCAATGATCACTCAAAATTCTATAGAATTTGATTTTGTGGAAATTAAGAATTGAAGAAATTAGTTAGAGGAAACTCTTCTTTCAATTTGAATGAACCTCTTTTTTTTAAGATCTGAAAAATAGCTTATATATGAAGAATTCTTGTTTGGCAATTTCTCAAATTGCCCCTGAAGCCTTCACAATTAACAAACAGCAATCTGGGCCAAAAACAGCCACCACTACAAGGAAAATCGGCAATTGCGTCGGCAAAAAACCGACGCCGGCCGATTCTAGCCAACGCAAGCCGATTCTTCGTTATTACGATTATTAGATTTAGCGAATCTAATAAATTCGTGTACACCGTTATAGAAATGTTTCTTTATTGAATCTTTCATACCAGTTCTGACTTCATACATCCAACTACGGTCGAGAAAATAATCGAATATTTTTCCTGATTTTAAAATATATGTTAGAAACACAATAAAGTTTATCGTTTATTAATCCAAATAATCAATTCAATTTATTTTTTGCTTTTTGCTTTATTGTTTTAACTTTGATGGTCGACCATCCTACTTCCCATTACAAATACAATAAAGTAATTACATTTCGTAAATCATATCATTTTAAACGGTTCACAAAATTTCGGCAGCACTTCCCCTTTGATCCCTGTTTCGTACACAAATACGTGTACACAGGGAACAAAACGGAAGTGCTATCGAAATTTTGTGAACCGTTTAAAATGATATGATTTACAAAATGTAATTATACTTTATTGTATTCGTAACTTGTTCAATACAGGGACAAATCCGACAAATATTGTATCAGATGAATATAGATGTCCGTTCTGTGAAAAACCGAACAGCTATATAACGATCATATACAACACTTGTCAGACGGGGCCAAAAATTCTCTAAGGGGTTTAAAAAATAAAACTTTTATAATTAACAATATTCATTCAACTATTTAAATATTTATTAACTAAATTTGAAATTTTACAACGTAATTTAACTTTCGTTTAACTATTTTAATTTTTAATTTGCCGATTATGTAAACTAAAATAAGTTGTTCACACATATAATTAGTAAAAATAGATTTTTTTTAATACTAAATCAACTAATACCTTTTATCATCAACTAATGTACACCATTAACATCAACCCATACGCAATAATCAACAATTACAAATTGATAATCAACTTTTTTCCCTAATTTCCCTAATTTCAAGCCGACAATGTCAAAATTATATTTCCAAACCAATCTAAAACAGTAATATCATCGAATAATACAACCAATCATCAATTTCTAATCTACCATCAACTAATTTCAAAATTTAGGGTTTAAATCATACCTCAAATAAACTGAAATCGGAAAGAAAGGAGATACCGGAGAGCTTTGGAGAGCGTCGGGGGCTAGATGTTGACTTGAGACGGCGGTGACGGCAGGCGGCTGCGGCGGGTGACGAGGAGGAGGGTTTTGACGCGAAAAATTGGAGGAAAGAATGAATAAAAACTGCTCGTGGGTTTTCCTTCTGTAATGCGGTATTGCGTCGGCTAGAATCGGCTAGAATCGACCGCGTTTTTTAGCCGATTCTAG
This sequence comes from Allium fistulosum, assembly GCA_030737815.1. Lineage (NCBI taxonomy): Eukaryota > Viridiplantae > Streptophyta > Magnoliopsida > Asparagales > Amaryllidaceae > Allium > Allium fistulosum. The sequence goes on along the minus strand of CM060905.1, from coordinate 1,169,230,252 downwards.
CCGACACAAAGCCTGGACACTAAACAAGCCGATTCTAGACAGACGTCTGAATAGAGTATCCAGACGTCTGATTTCACGTCCAGACACCTGAATTTCCTATTCAGACATCTGAAATGGTGTAGCCAACTCCTTACTTCTCCAAACTGCAAAATCTTAAGCTTCCGAACTCCATTCCGTGAACCATCTCCGCCAATATCAAACTATTTTCATCCTCTTCAATTCTACGTATAGAGTGCCGCCAAACTTTAATAAAAACAAATATAATGTTATTAATTTCATATATGATAGTTAAAATGTAGGTATGTTTTAATTATGTACCATCACGAGAGAGAGAAAGTGAACAAGCACGCACTCTTCACATAAAGAGTGAATGGGTTGGAACAAAACCATAGTTCATTTATGTTAACTTTTTGATTCAAATCTTTAAATTTTAGGTTTAGAGATAAACAGTAACCAATCATATTAAATTACAAAATCCTAACATGGTGAATACGGCAAATTTTCAGTATAACGCATACAAACATCACATTTTTACGTACATTTGCAAAAATACTTCAAATCTCCAGAGAATTCAGAGACCAATCCAATCTCATTCAACACCCTTCAATATTAAATATTTCTATAAATTGAAGTTTTTTGTAGAATAAAAGAAGTTCCATGAGCACAAAATACTGATAGAAGGGAAAACCATGAAGAGCTTTTAAACAACAAACCCAAGTATCCCAACTTGATTGATACAAGCAACACACTATAACATCAGACTTTGTGAAGTTATCGCCTGAATAGATCTTACAAGGCATTGATCATCCTTTTCATTTCAGAAGATCGTCTCGGATCAGGATCGGCAATTGCTCTCTCTGTTAGCACATGTTTGATTCTAGCCATTGATTTCCTTACCTGTATTATCCATCATTATAGGTGATGGTAAAGTGTCCAATTATTAAGAAAATGGATCACTATTACAATAGAGGGTTCCTGGATGTAAACCACATAGATTTATCTTATCATAATGATGATATTATATCTACCCTTACACAAATATCTGCTGGCATATATATAAAGACCAAATATCTCCTGGTATATATAAACACTCTGACCACATAACAAAAGTGTATTTCCACCTAATCTAATTTAATAAAATAAGGAAATTTTATCAATTTATACCAGTTTTTTTTATAAGAAAACGTGTTGTATATAATGCTGACATGCTGACGCTTTTTGAAATAGTGCAGTACAGCTTGCACTGGCACAGTTTGAAAGCGAGCCAGCACAAAACATTGTTTTACGCCACGATCACAGATAAATACATGTTTTTGTAAAATTTAAACGTGTAATTTGTTTTGTAAAATGCTCTAAATTGGTAAATTTTCCATATGAAATTTAACAGACCCATATTATACTGATCAGATTATAAATGATACTAAGCCTCTCTAAACCCTTTTCTATCGATGTGTTCACAATACATTTGGCTGTTAAGAAATATTCCTTGCACTTCTGAAATAAAATACAAGTGCTGACCTTGGTAAGAAAACTGTATAATACAATGGTAACTGAAAAAAAAAATTAATAACATACCTTAGGAATACGGTCTGGATTAGGAAATCGAAGATTTTGAGAATGAAGCATATTGCGTTGTGTCATTAACATGTTCTTTTCCTTGAGAAGAACATACCATAGCTTGTGCAGATCATCCCAAGATTTGAGCCGCAACTCAGAGGCCTTCCAACCACGGCCTGTAGTAACAAAATAATAATAACAAAATTGAAGGACTCTTGTTAACTGGAACTTTATCGATTGCACTCATGTTTAACACATAATAGATATGGAAAATGCACAGAAACAATAGTAAGAATATTGTTATTATAAAAGGCTCAATATTTATCTAGAAAAACAAATACCTTGAATGACGCTGTGAAACCCATAGTACAATGCAGATTTCAAAGCATACTTCTTGAGTAAAAACATCAAGAATTACTTGGAAGATGAGATATGACTTTCTCAACTATTTCCAGGAATGATCAGCACAAGTTATAAGCATTTTAAACACGAAAATGAGAATGTGTTGTTGTATCAAGTAAATGTTGAAAGAAATTGGAAAATGATAGGGGAAATTATACTGTCATGTGATTTAATACAGGGTGTAATGCAATTTAATGTTATATTTTTATACAATAACTGTCCTAGATATGGATATTGAGCTACAGAAAATATTGAAACTTGAATCTTTTGATTTATCTAATTGGAAAATGATAGGTCCTAGGTACCTTTGCAAGTGGCATGCTAATCAAATAAAAACTTCAAAGGGAGAAACTAGTTTATCTAGTTGCAAATCCTAGAAAAAAATCCTCTTAGAAAAATCAAAATAACAAACAAGCAAACAATAAAACGTTTTGAAACACGATTTGGTTTCCAGGATTTGCTAGCTACAATATCCCATATGCAAATATGCTTAGAATGTCATATCAGTTGCTCAAATTATACACTCATACCCTAGGTTTAGTTATTATTTTTGTAAGTTATACTTTTAAGTAAAATGCAGTTTTACAAACAACCTACAATTTTGACATTCATTTTTAATACTCTCATAAATATTATATTTAAAATATGTTCTAATAAATGTTGCTGATTATCGAACATTGAGATGTAAGCTATTGAGAAGTTAAATATGTGTTTATATCTTAATCATATATGACCGGGTTTAGAAACGAACAAATTATTAACACATATACCATAATCGAGTATATACAGGTTTCATGGACCAGACTAGCAAAAAGATCATGTGCATGACCATTATCATCTGAGGTCAGTGGCATGTTATCTGAAGTTATTATTCAACAATTTTGGTTTCAAAAAATAGTATTATGTAGCTACTACAGTTATTGTTTATTTTTTATTTTATTTTATTTTTATTTTTTTCCTGTATCAAAACTTTTGTGATACTAAAATATTCAGTCTTGTTAGGTTAACATTTAATAACTTACTGATATTTTGTTGATATTTCCAATCACACTGACGTTCAGTAGAATTTATATAAAGAGCATTGTCATATGCATCCAAAACGTGTGTGCACGCGTGCGTGCGTATGTTAAATTGCGCTCTCTTTACTACTCGATTCACTGCACAAAATCCAGTTCACATTTTGAGCATGTGTTTTTTTTTTTTGGCTGGGCAGTTTCAAGACTGAGTATAAAAGAGTGAATGCGTCCTCAGTTGCAATGTTGCACGGTTTTATTTTATTTTTAACACAGCATATAGCATACATGATAGAATTTTTTATCACCTTGGATCACATTAGAAAGAAAAAAAACAAATATAGCCCAGTTCGTAAACAAATTACAAACTTAGGTCACTTTTGGTCATGCTGCCATCAAGAGCATTTTATACTGGCCGATTAGCTTACCAAAACAGTGATCTAAGTCTTTAAACTTTTTTATAATAAAAATGATACTTAATTTAAGCAAAACACTCATTTTGGTGTCTCGACGAACGAATCCATGACCTTTAGAACCAGATCTTACCGCCTAAGCTAGCGGTCCTTGACATCTATGTCTATAATTTGTTTTGAATTTGGCCATAACTCGTTTGTACTGTTGTACAGTGAACCAGACTGATAAAGAAAATCTTTACATGACATATGCATCGAGTTTATCCACATAGTCAATTACACACACTCTTTATCTCCATGAAAGCAAAAGGTAATATCATTCACAAAAAATACGCAACCAACAAAGAGAACAAATAATAATAAAAGTATTTACCACTGCAGTTGTTTATAAAAAGAGGAGGAAAAAAAAACAGAAGTACCATAAACAATGGGTTTTTCTTCTTCAGTGCTTCTATCCAATTCAAAAAACTCCTCTAATGGATTCTTAGCTACTCTCGCTACTGTAGAAGCAGCAGCAGCAGTAGAAGATGATGATTCAGCAGATTTGGCTGCTGTAGAAAACAGCATTCTCCCTATAACCCTAGCCGTGAACATTCTGCAAAATCTTTGCTATTCTTAATCGACGGATAAACTGGAATTATCAACACTACAAGATAAATATATTGTGTTAGCACGATAATGATTTAAATTCATAAGAAAAAAAATATTGAAACGTGAATTAATAGTCCGATAATTAAAACGCATACCTAGATTTTGTGATGTGCCGAGACTGAAATGACGGTAACCTGTAGAAAGGGGACGGCGAAGCAAGGTTATTGATTATGGCATTTCCAACCAATGGGCTGTCTACTACATACCTTGTGCTGCATTATATTTCACGTTAAGCCCATAGCCAGCCTTTTGTTGCCATTATATTATAGCCCGTCAATATGTAATATTATGTGAAAGGACATACAATTTGACACCTTAAAATTAGATGGGCCTTAGAGCATCTCCAAAGGTTGGCTTTTCAGGGCATCTCCAATCGTTAGGTTACATTTTGAATTGAGGCCAAAAAGTCTTCCCAGTCGTCAAATTCAGAGTGAATATTAAGCTTAATGTTCAGGATCCGGTTCAGGATCCTGAACTGGGTGGGCGCCCAAGCCCAGGCGCCCATTTTATGGGCGCCCAAGCCCTGGCGCCCATTTTATGGGCGCCAGAGCTCTGGCGCCCATAAAATGGGCGCCAGGGCTTGGGCGCCCATAAAATGGGCGCCCAAGCCCAACCCCGCCAAGCTCCTCCAACGGCTACCAAAAAATCGTATCATGTTGAAATCCAACAGCTATAAACGGTCATATTTTTGTCCCCAACGGCTATAAACGGACATATTTTGTCCCCAACGGCTATAAACGGTCATATTTAAAATTACAACGGCTATAAACGGTCATATTTGTGATTTCATTATATATATAGGACTATTTTTCAGATTGTAAAACACACATCTCTTCTTCTATTACAATTATATTCTCAATTCCATAATATTGAAAGTATGTCTCATCCTTTTCAATCATATACCGAAGCGATGAATATGGATAGCTGGGATTTTAATTCTCAACCAATTCAAAATGTTCATCCCCAAACTGCTCCCCCTCTATCCTTCCATTCTTCTGCTACATGGTCTGGCGATGAAGATAAGGATTTGTGTTATATTTACTGTCATTTTTCTAACGACTCGGTAAAGGGGAATGACCAAAGTGGAGAGGCGTTTTGGGCAAAAGTCATGACTGCGTACAATAAAAAGCATGTCGAAAAGACGAGGTCAATGTCTGCAATCACCGGTCGTTTCGGGAAGATTAATCGACAAACACAATTCTACGAGTCGCAGATTCACAAAATAAGAACAGCAAATCCAAGTGGAATGGGTGGCGAAGCTGAATTGGTAGCGTTTTGAAAAATATTATTTTTAATTTATATTCATTCTGATCACTTTGTTAATATATCATTTTGTGTTTCTGTTTTTTTAGAAGAGAATGGCGAACGATCAATTCTTGAAATTATTTCCAAGAGAAAATGGTACAAAGAAACCCCACTACTATCAGTTTGCAAACTGCTACGACTTGCTTGTTAGTCAACAAAAATGGAGCTCAAACACTACAAAAAGCTTAAGAGATGTTCAGACGAACTCGAAGGGCAAGAAAAAAACAAGACGAACTAATTATAATTCCAGCCCAAGCAATTCTTCTCAGATGGACTCTAATGTATGCCCAGATAACGAAGACGAAGAAGCAGAACCCGCATTTGATGAAGATGCTAGACCGATGGGGCAACGAGCAGCTAAGAAGAAAATTGCCGTTCAATCTCAAATCGATTCTCGTTTAGCCCAAATGCATGAAAAACATGCGAGAGAAAATGCAGAACGTCAAAGGGGGAGTGCAGAAAAGCTTGCCGTGTTAAAAGAACTGGCCGAGATTGAGAAGGGCCGGTTTGAGCTAGAACGGCAACGCCAAGAGACCTTAGTAATGGAAAAGGATGTCACCGGAATGGACCCAATTACAATGCAATATTGGATGGAGTACAAACAACGCATTGTTGAGAGTAGATCGGGAACAAAACATATGTAGTTGAAATATTCATGTGATATTTTAAGTTATTGCAGTTAAATATCCATGTACCTTCAGTTTATATTTTCAATCATGTGTTATTTTTAGTTTTAAAATATTCAATGGGATGTCATTTATTTCGATGCATTATGTAGACATCAATAAAGATGTATTTCAAAAAACATAAATGATATTACAAAGATAAAAATTATAGCATTCTACACTTCGTTACAGAAATAAAAAGGCAAACAGATGTAATTAAACAAAGATCCACCATCCCGAACTATTGATTTCCATGAGAATTCCAAATATGCTCAATTAAATCCCTTTGCAGTCTATTATGAATAGCAGCATTACGATATACTTCATGATTATCGACATGAATTGCGTACTGTCCTTCATTTCGTAACGTAGCTGTGCGAAACAATTCGGGGGGTTGTCTTGCCCCATCATACTCGAAATCGGGATAGTCCATAGCGCGTTCATCTTCAATGATCATGTTATGCAAAATTATACAGCAGAACATAATTGCAGCCATTTTTGATCTCTTCCATAATCTACATGGATTCCTGACCATTGCAAACCTTGCTTGAAGGACCCCAAATGCCCTTTCTACGTCCTTCCTTTGTCCTTCCTGCATTGCAGCAAATTGTTTCTGTTTTGCCGTCATTGGGTTTGCAAATGTCTTTACAATCGTACTCCATTTGGGATAAATTCCATCTCCAAGATAGTATCCATGCTCATATGTATTATGACCAAGAGTAAATGATAAGGGAGTTGACTTACCTTGCGCTAAATCATTAAACAAATGAGATCGTTCGACAACGTTTATGTCGTTAAGAGAACCTGGCATTCCAAAGAAAGCATGCCAAATCCACAAATCATTAGAGGCAACCGCTTCTAAGATGATAGTAGGTTTTTTTTCTTTACCGTTATATGCTCCATGAAAAGCTTTTGGACAGTTCTTCCACTCCCAATGCATACAATCTAGACTTCCAAGCATTCCAGGCCAGCCTTTGCTTTCATGCATTTCACGCAAGCGCGCTACATCTGCCTCGTTTGGAGAACGAAGATATTCAGTCCCATAAATGTCCACAACTGACTGACAGAAGTGATCTAGGTTTTCCAATGCCGTACTCTCTGCAATACGATATGCGTCGTCAAGGGCATCGGCGGGTGTACCGTACGCTAACATCCTCAACGCTGCGGTCATCTTTTGATGCCCACTTAAACCTTGTTTTTTTGCGGCGTCTTGCTTGTAAACAAAATAATTATTATTCTGCTGAATACTTTCGAGAATTCTTAAAAATAATGGACGACTCATTCTGAATCGTCGTCTAAACATCTCTGGACCGTAAGTTGGATCACGGGCAAAGTAATCTTGCATAAGTGTTTTATGAAATGCTTGCTGGTTACGGTTGATATATTTCCGACCCATAACTGAACCGCCTTGTTTTCCAGAAGTTGAACCGTATGCTTCACGGTATATCTCCATCAGTTCCTCCTCCTCTTGTTGATGCGCTAACGCATACGCTTCTTCTTCAGAGTCACTGTCGCATAGCAATATAGCTTTTAGTAAATTTCCAGACATTGTTTGTTATTTGAGGATGGTTGTTTGATATGTGAATGTTTTGTTAGACTTAATTGAGGTGAACAAGTATGAGATCCAAATGGTTATATGTATAGACAAATTCTTGAGTGGAGAGAAGGTGGCTCAGTGTGCAGTCAAATCAAATAATGTAGCCACGTTCATCTGCCGGTGAAGATTCTCTGCTTTCTTGAGTGGAGAGAAGGTGGCTCAGTGTGCAGTCAAATCAAATACTGTAGCCACGTTCATCTGCCGGTGAAGATTCTCTGCTTTCTTGAGTGGAGAGAAGGTGGCTCAGTGTGCAGTCAAATCAAATACTGTAGCCACGTTCATCTGCCGGTCAAGATTCTCTGCTTTCTTGAGTGGAGAGAAGGTGGCTCAGTGTGCAGTCAAATCAAATACTGTAGCCACGTTCATCTGCCGGTCAAGATTCTCTGCTTTCTTGAGTGGAGAGAAGGTGGCTCAGTGTGTAGTCAAATCAAATACTGTAGCCACGTTCATCTGCCGGTCAAGATTCTTGAGTGGAGAGAATCAACATCCATTCTATAAATTAACAAATCGTTATCTGTTGAAATCATTTAAAAACTTAACATTATTCAAACTACATTGTCCAACATGACATTTAAGTCTCATGAATTGAAGTTACTTATGCAGTACTACATACAAACCGATGAGATGTGCGACAATCAGGAGGTAATGGTAATTCATTTTTGGGAGACTCTGGCTGAACTGTACAACAACGACGTGGGTTGTCAAGTTAGACGTACGGCTCAAGAGGTCAGGACAGCATACGGAAACTTTACTAGGGCATGCACGCGTTACACAAAGATTATTAATGAGGTAATATCGGAAAATGTGTTTGAGAATACACGTTCGACATATGACGGTCGATACAATTTAAAATACCGCACTCCGTTCATTGGCCATGATGCATACTTCATACGCCAAAATTGGCTAGAAAGATTTGGATGGCCTTAAGATAACAATATTGGTAGTTGGTTATGTAACGGTCGTTAATGTGTGGAGAGCTTTCTGACTTGTCTTTTCAAATAATGTCTGTTGTTTTTATCATTCCCCTACTACCTGTTTGTTTATATATACGCTTTCTTATTTACTTATTCATCATTCATAATCATCTTCTTCCTCAATCACAACAATAAATTCATCATCCAATGCCTTCTTGGCCTTCTTCTATCGATTCAGATGCAGGTTACGTGCGTACGGAAAGTCCACATACTGATGAGGATTGGCTTATCAATTATCAAGAACAACACTATGAAGATGTCCGCGGTCAATTTCCAGATCTTGAGCAGCTGAGACTTCAGGAAGTGGTTGAACCACCATACGAACAACATGTTGTTCGTCATGCATATGAACAACCTGAGAACCAGGTTCAAGTAGTTCAACCTCCCACTGAGCAAGAAGTTGAATCGTACCCAGTTTGTTGTCAGTGTGGGTATGGAGTTGAAGTTGTAGTACGTGCGGATGGAGAAAATATTGGTCGTCGAATCCAAATATGTCAATTCTGGCCTAATGGTTGCAATTACGCGGAATGGTTGGATGATCCTTTATGTCCAAGGGGAATAACCTATGCAAACGAACTAGAACAGGAGATAAGACGTCTTCGAATTTCTTTACAGGAGTTGCAATTTAATCGTCACGTCTAGTATATTCATATTTATGTTCTATTATTACTGTGTCGTTTTTTATCAATGTTCGTATGTCTTCAATTCTAATGTCACTAGTATACACAAACATATATAATTCACAGTATACACAAACATATATAATGCACAGCATACACAAACATATATAATTCATAGCATACTCGAACATTATCAGCCAAAATCCAAGAAAGTGAAATTATATAAACAAACACTCAGACAATGACATAAGTACATAAGATATATGAACTGCAACATATAATAAAACGTTCGCTATGCATATACTAAAAGGTATACAACTAAAGGGATGCAACGTCGTCGTCGTCATCATCATCACCATCATCCCCATCACCATCATCTCCGTCATCGTCATCATCATCCCCATCTCCGTCATCATCATCTCCGTCATCATCATCGTCATCCCCATCACCATCCTCACCATCCTCCCCCTCGTCCTCATCATCTTCCTCACCCCCATCATCCTCACCTAAACCACCAGCATCATACCCACTGGGACCAGCTTCACCTCCGCCCTGTGATCCGAAAGGCTCATATATAGCAAGTCTAGCTGACAGCTGATCAATCTGCGTCTCTAGCATATGTGTATGCTGCATGTACATATCATGCATGGTGTGTGTATGTGCAAGAGTCATATCGCGAAACACACCAAGTGAAACTCTGGCCTGGTCCAATCTAGCAGCATACTACATAAAGATGATATTTGACATAGTAAGAAACTAAGCATAAAATAAAGGAAAAAGGGCAATAAACAACAAACGTACCTCATACGGAGGATATAACCCAACTGAAGGCACACCAGGAAACTCAGGGTGGTCTGGAAAGACTAAAGGCTGCTCAATCATAGTACCTGTCACGTCATATGCTCTAAAAGTAGTATCAGGCTCCAACTGCATGGGAGTCTGCGAGAACTGTGACGGAATCGGGTCAAATGAAACCTGCGGTACCTGAACTCTACCGGCTGCCATGTGAGGTCCTATATGATCAGAGTTGACCCCACGAACATAATTTGGTACGATGAATCTACGGGGTGCTACTCTGGCCCAATAAGAATCGTAGTCTCCATCGATGAAGAAAGTACTGCTATCCACCCACCCAGCCTGTCGTAGAGCATCTAAGTAATGATCGCCAATCACCCTATGTCTACCAAACATGTCCTCACAAGATAAAGGATCATATGGTATACGACGATCACCGGTAATCTGATAAGCACACCTCTCTCCCAAATACCACATAGGCATAAATGCAGGTGTATGCAAAGCAACCCTACGTCTAGATAGAGAATACGCAACCATCATGGGATGGTCGTCCACCATAAGACCTGCATCTGCTAGATGAGTCCAATGTGAGGCCCAAGGAGTACGAATGATGTTACCTCGACTACGCATATCAAGCTGTGACCTAGCCTCCATCAAGTCATGCCGTACACCTAAGGGAACATGATGTACGTACTGCATAGTCTCCCACCTTCTCATCCTAGGGAAGTACTGCTCAGGAGCCTGACTAGCCATGTCCTGGATGCGGGGATGCATGTTTGCCGTGTACTCGTAGTACCATAACGGCAAAATATACCAAAAAGTGTACATCTGCTTGACATCGCCAAGCGCAAATGAATCTAGAGTGGTATAAAGGGTGCCTAATATCGCTGTGCCCCAATCAATAGTATGTAGCTGGTCTAATCTAGCAAGAGATGCTAAATAACCTAGTCGAACCGTACCTTTTTGGTTCGAAAAAAAGGTCGAACCAAACAAGTACAGCAGAAATGCTCTAGTGACTGCATCCATCATATCGGCTCTAGCTATATAAGTGGTGATGTACTGCTGCAGGTAAGTCAACTTAACAGAACCACTACTGACGCAGGTAACATCTATCAATGGTAGAAAAACAGTAAACAGATTGGGGGACTCGTACAAATCATCAAATGGAAAAGGTCGAAGACCATGTCGTCCAATCTTAATGCCAGTGAACACGTAGAAATCAACTGGGGTGATACCAAGCTCAAAATCTGAAAAATGAAACGTATGCGTGGTGGGCCACCACCTCTCAGCTAATGCCTGAATGAGAGGTCGATCAAAGGACTGAACAGGCCTAATCGACAAAAAAAGACCAAAAGGACTAGCCTGTAGCCTCTCAGCAATAGGACCGGGAAGAGAATCATAAAACTGGGTAATACACTTAGCCCAACTACCCCGACAATGAATGTAATGGTCCTAAAGATAATTTATGAATTATTAATTTTTGACAGAATAACAGTTATTTAATATGATTATGTGATGTACATATAAAAATAATCAAATATACTAATGTGCAATTTATACCTGTACGGTCGTCAAAGCGGATTCGGCTCTATGCCGATAACCATCTGGAAGCTCGTGTAATACACGTAGATCGTCTGATGAAACTCCAGGTGGCGGCGGAACATGTAACGGTCCAGCTTGCTCCGCTGGATGTCTGTGAACCGTTCTTCGAGCGATTTTGGTTGGACGCGGCGGCATTTCGTTTAGATTTGCTAATTAAAAAAAAATTAAAATGAAAGGTAGAGAAAAAATGGGGAGGAAAGGGAGGGGATGGGTAGGGGAGGGGGCAGGCGCTCATTTTATGAGCGTCTGCATTTCAGGCGCCCATAAAATGGGCGCCTGATGCCAGGCGCCCATTTAATGGGCGCCTGGCATCAGGCGCCCATTTTATGGGCGCCTATGGTCTGGCGCCCATAAAATGGGCGCCAGACCGGTGCTCTCTCCTACGAGATTACGCACGTAATATTCAGGGTCCTGAATATTACGTGCGTAACCCACTGGAGATGCCCTCAGCCATTATATTCAGATTCAGCACGAAGAGTAAGAAGCTCCCCAGAGAAGATAGAACGCCTAGTGTTCAAATAATATTCAGAACCAATTCGGTATCACCTATTTACGGTGTGTGTGTTTTTTTAAGAAGTTCTGAACGAGACTTCTGACATTATAATCGGAATTTTATTGTTTGTTTTTTTAACTCTTCTACTTAAAATCATTTGTTTGCAGATAAGTGCTCTAACACTTTTTTGTTGCTGATTATTAGCTTTGAAAGTTAGAATACTAATTTCTTTCCTTTTGCATCCTCATCAACAATTATAAATTATAATAAATTCAAAATTTAAAATTAACTTTTTAGAAATTTCCATCTCTTTGGTTCAAACTTGTAAATTTCCATTCCTTTTATATGTGTGTGTATGTATGTATGTATACGTATACGTACATATGTGTGTGTATGTATGTATATGTATGTATAATTGGTAAACAGGGGTAATTTCTATTTCTATTTATGACTTTTTGGTTTCTACATTTAGTTATTTCTGGGTATACATTTATGTGTAACTTCCATAAAAATGTTTATTTTCATATCTTAATGCAATGGATTCGTATCTTTTTCAAGAAGAAAACCTTACCGTTGCAACTTTTCATAAAGTACCAAAAAGTGGGATTGTTACATTTGGAATTTCAAAAAATTATCTTTTTCTATTTTTTATTAAATTAGACAGTGCAAACTACGGAAATACGTCCCTACTTTGCACATCTCTTTCGTTCGAGCATATTCCTTGTTATTTCAAACGATGTACTTTTCATATATAACTGTGAGGTTAGATAATTCATGGAAATTCCCTTGGAGATTCTACTATTCCCATGAATTAAAATATATAAATTGAAATCCCAAATTATATTAAAATATCTCCAATTAATGAGTATCAAGTTTAACAATTTATCATCCAACTAATAAAAATCTGGAATTAACTACACAGTTCTATCAATATGATATTTCATAAACTTTATGGACTATTCTCCCTAACTTCCAAATCTAGGATGTGTATATATCTTTTCATCAAAGTTAAACAATTTCTAAATATGTAGGTAAGGATTTCAAGTTAGATTTATTTATTTAAGCTTACAATTCAATGATTTCAACATAGGCATAACAAAAAAAAGGGAATTCCATAAATTTAGTATTATGTAAAACACATAATTTTCCACTCACCTTATGGCTATGAAATCTTCACATCCAAACCCATTCTTCTTACTTGACTTCTTTTCTTTTCAACCAAAAATATGTGTTTAAAATTGTATACATACCCATTAGAATTTAAGATTTGAGAGGAGATTTGAGTTAAGTGGAGTCTAAATTTAGAATTTACCTATTCCGCAGAATTGATTCACTCCTTCTCTTCTTCTCTTTTATTTTCTGTCATTCTCCAAATACACACACACACATATATAATTTCTAGAAATAGTGGAGAAAGAAGAATGATAGGGCTTTGCTGCTCTATTCAGAAAATAGGAGAAAAAAAGTAAGGGGTTATGTCTGTATTTATAGGCACTCGAATCAATTTTATACCTTATGTTATTATTTATTAAATCCAGGTCATTTAGGCCGAGGTTCATGCTACGCCGATCCTAACCGACCCGTCGACCGACCATATACGCAGTTTAGACCGGTGGATGGTCCCAACCAATTATTTTAATGTTAACTTAAACGTTAAGTTTATTAATATTTATTATTGATGTTTACTTTAACATTAAGTTTATTAATATTTATTTCCTAATTCTTTTGAACTATTTTCTATCTAAAATCTTGAAACGTCGATAACTTCTTCATTTGAACTTCGATCGTAAAGCTTTATATATGAAAGTTGATCAGAAGAGCGCCATGAATGCAATGATGCAAGTTTCATTGTCAAATATTGACGTTTGCTCAAATTCTATTTTTGAGCTTCAATAATTATTTATTAACTCTTTTTATTAATTATTTTTTATTTTATGGGGTGCTACAGAATCAGTATCAGTGCACATCATGTCAAAAGGAATACATAACAAGATCAATAAAAAAATCAATATTCATATAAATTAAACGAATATCATAACAAAATCAACAACATTGTACATATGAAATCCTAACATATGCCAATACGTCACAATTGCACATGGGAATACGACATCAATACTATATAAATATACATGTCTATACATACTCAATCACATAGATTACCACTCATCATAGGTTAGCTGCACCATCATCGCTTCCCGATCCCTCACCAAATCCATCACCATCATCCTCGTCGTAGTCGTCATCCTGCACATTATAGAAATGAACATGACAACCATCATCCAGCTAGAATGCCACCAACTAAGCTTGTAGCTTCTCAATTTGTCCCTCTAGAAGCTGCCTATAGGTCGCATAGTACTCATTGAGCTTTTGAGAATGTGAGAGAGACATGCGTTGAAGTATGGCAATATATCATCTATGTTCATCCAGTCTAGATGCATGTTGTAATTAAAAATAATATTTAAGTAAACAACGTTTAACAGAAACACTAAATTGATTTACCAATTAATTAAATTTCCTTAAATGGAGGGTGTAAGCCCGTCAAAGAAATACCAGGAATCCCATCATTTAGAGAATGGACTATGGACTACTCAATGAGAGTACCAGTTATGTCATATACTCTAAACCTGGGGTAGAGCTCTACCAACATGGGCTGCTGCGAGTAATAGGATGATGTGGGATCAAAAGAAAACTAAGGGGTCTGAACTCTACCAACGGCTATTTGAGGACCAACATGGTCGAAGTTCATCCCACATGAATAGTATCGTAACATGAAGCACCATAGAGGAACTTTGGCCCAATGGACGTTGAAATCACTAACAACTAAGAAGAATGTCGAAACATGTACCCTCCAACCTGTCAAAGCATCAAGAGACACTAGGATCCAAGAGTCCTACCTCTCCTGGGTATGCCATCGCATGGAAGATAATCCCTCGGTGTATGTAGATCACTGGTCACAGAAAATCTACCAAATACCAAATATGAAGAAATACTAGTGTATGCAAAACAATCCTACGTGTAAAGGAAGAGGATGAACATTGAATATCTACCCAATCTTTATCAAGTGGATCCAATATCCAGGCCATGATGCCTGTAAAAGGTTACCCCTACCCCTCAAATCAATTTGAGATTGGGCCTCCATCAAGTCGTGTCTGTAACAACCCACCTTTCCGACCCTCCGGGTTTAACGTCCGAACTGATGTCAACATCTTAAGAACAAAAAAGGACAAGTCATTGGGTATGATAAAAATAAGCAAACATAGATCTAACTAATAACTTTCAGAGCCTCATTATGGAAGGAAACAAAGTTTAATATCAATAACCATAATCATATCGCATCACCATAACATGTCTAACTGTCAAATACATATGTATATACAATATAAATCAAACCTAAACCATACACATAATCAAATCCAGGTTACGACACTTATTACATCATATACAATATGTACAAATAAATCGCTGTCTTTCATACCATCTCGTCTCCAAATTCCATCAACTTGGATATATAAATAAAGAATAAAAATAGGAGGGAGTCAAACATAAGTCTGGTGAGTGTGCCATGCTTTATTCTAAATATACTACAAAAATAATACTATAACATGGTATGAGTATAACACTCAATCACTTCGTGTCTTGCTGGTTACACTCTACCTAATTGTCGTAGACATCTAATCAAATCACATCACATTTATGTAGACTCACTTCTTTGGACCCGCCTCATGCGCTACAGGGTCGCCTATTGTCTACCATCACATCAATCGCATATTGTACTCTCTTTCTTAGACTAACCCTAGGCCCTAGCGGGTCGCCTGTTATTCTCGTACACAAACTGGACTCACACCCTGGACTTGCCTCTTACACTAAAGGTTCGCTTACCATTCATCCTCTGTCACGACCCGCCCTTCTCGACCCTCGTAAATCGACATAAATACACTCATCGTATAACATGCCGAACGATCGAGTGCCGGAAAGACAAATTGTTGAGGGAAATTAAAGTAGGTAGAAGAAAGAAGAAACTAAAACAAAACAGAATCTCACAACAGACTAAATAATATATAATATCAATAGCTCTTTACACAAATCAAATCAGTAATATACATATTTCACATCAGAGTACAGAAATCAATAATTACCAGGCTGGACAGTTATAACAACTTGCCCTCACAATTTGCTGGTAATTTCAAACAAACACTGCAGTGGAATAAAACAAGTATGAGAATACGTCTTGGTCTCCAACTCATCTCCTGAGCTCCATAGCATCCTAAAACTAAAAATACTCAGTCTGACCCGAGCATTATAATAAATTAACACCCGAGTCAGTCTGGAAAACCAGCGTGAGAAAAACACACTCAATTTGAATTATTAAAGTTTCAAAAGTCCTTTGAAAATCAAAGGTATCTCGTAAGACCATGCCACAAATAAACACGATGGTTTTTTACCTTACGATAACCAAAACATTTCATATCAAATCCTCTGATATTATAATAGTGTCTAAGTACAAATACTTATTCAAATAGCTGAAATTGTTGCATTGATTAAATTCCAGCATACTAGGCTCTACAATCAAAACCGTAAAGGCACATATTGGAGAACGGATTCCATACGAATGACTAGGCACTGGGGTACCACCTATCACAATACACGTCTAGAACGGCGTACCGAGGACCACGTCGGGATCCCCTACAATACAAGATCGGACTATCCCTAACCTGGATAGACCGAATACGCTATCACCCCGGGTGTTCCCACCCTCTCATGAGCTCCTTCCTTATACCGTAGTAATAATATCCGAGATTATCTAGAAAGGTGATAAACATACCCTAATTGGGTGCGACCCACTTAGCCTTGCTGCATCCTCCTTGATTTTCAGTCATTCCCGGTTGATGAGGCTAGAGGCTACGATTACCTTTTTAGAAAGATTTCACTTACAATGCTCATTATCCTCCAATGACAATGTACTGATAGCATTCATCCATACAAGTCTGTTCCAGGTCCGAAGGGAACCGAAGGCACTATTCCTACTACATCCATTTTGGAATCACCCTCAAGATTAGTAGCGATTAGCCCTTGCACTTCACTGCTCCATCTTCGACTCCATGCTCTTGTCTTCATTTTGAAAATGTACTCGTTGGATTGAAGTGGTTTTCGGATAACTTATCCGATCCCGGTCTCTTCGAAACAACGTTCGCTATTTCCGATAAACTTAACCCCGGTTCTTTAGGAAATAAACAGACGAATATAAGGTCAGAGATCACCTCCTAACCGTTAGTGGACGGATTTCCTTATAAACGTCCTAGAAGAACGAAACGAGTTTATACGTACAGTATAGCACCTCGAACGGTAACTGTACCATATAATTCCCGTACTTCTTCTAGATATTCCCAAAGTTATATTTAGGTCCAGATTTGATAGTCGGTTATTTAACTATCAAATAAACAATCAGTTCAACCAAATACTTCACTTCACTGAAAAACACCAAGTCTTATTTAATTTAAATTTTAAATAAATTAAATCTCTTTATCTAAAAGTATAAACTTGTCTTAACGAATTTAGTATACTCACAAATCATCCTTTTCAAAAATATTTGAAAACCCTCTTAAAATAATGTGGAAAGAACCATAGCGGTATCAAACCATGGATCACGGCTCAATGGTTACGTCTCTATCCCAAAGAAATCCAAGACTAAACCGCAGGCACTCACTGCCTCCGATTTACGCCACGCGAGTATACCATTACTTCCCGAAAACTTTATTTAAAAATTATCTCAAAATAATGCTTGTAAATTCTAAAATAAATTTTCATGTTTAATCTAGGCAAATATACTTAAATAAAGGTTATTATACCAAACCATACTAATATTTAATAATTATCTTTAAAAACAAAAATGTTGACCAGTTCTTAAATAATAATAAATTTTTAACAATAATTATAAAGTAACTAATTTATAATTAAACATGCTCTAACAATTTAAAATAATTAATTACTAGTTTTCGAGAATATCTTTAACACCTTTAAAACTTCTGTATTAATAATTTAAAAATCCTTCTTTTTAAAACAAGCCCAATTTTCTCGATTCAAATTTCACTTTGTAAATTTGGAAATCTTACTTAAGTCCAGTATAACCAATTTTATACTTATTTCCAAATTCACTTCTATTCTTCCAACCTATTAAAATCTCGATTTAAAACCTCCTTTATTTTAAACAAGTGCCACTTAAGCATTTATTATAAAAATCCTTTTATAAACTTTATTCCAAAATCCCTGTTCACAACAACCCGAAATAATTACATTACAATTTCAAAACAACTTACTTTAGCCAATAGATTTCCCAAAAACTCTATATAAACATTTTACTTCGAAATCCCCCATTTACAATTCTTTACCAAATTAAACCATATTTTTATTGGTATTTAAAAGCACCAAAAATCCAGGTTAACTGCCATAACACCCAATCAATTTAAATCACACAATAACCTGTCATAGATTATTCAAACAAACATATATCGCTATATATGAAATTAAATTCAATATTTTTGAGGAATCCAGTTGGATCCCTCCAATCTGTTTCCCTGCATCCATAGATGTTAGCACAACATAAAAATACCAATTCCGCTTCGAGGCAGAATATCGCGGTATATAGGGTCATCCACTATTATGCGGTGCGCATAGGGTCTCATCCGCTATATATATGCGGGAATATCAATCACTCCAATATACATATACTACTATATATAATTCCACATCCAATTTGATAATAATTTATCAATTCAACCAATCAATCATTTATTAATTTTTACTATTTAAAATTAATACCAGCAGTCCAAAATTGAGTGAGATTAACTCACCTTGAGTTTTTTTTTCTTTTTCGCCAAACGCTCCAATTTTAAATTAAATCGAACACGTTTGATTTAACCTAAAATTTTTGCTAGCTCCAATCGACTCTAGATCTACACCACAGCATAGTGCTCGTCGCTGCGATACCGTCGCCGCTTGTTTCGTCCAATTTCGACCTCTTATGGAGAAGATATGCATTATTAAAGGTTGAATACACATTAATATAAATAATTTCTTTTTATTTTTGTTTTACTTTACTTGGAAAAAATCTGGCCCGTCCACCTTACCCTAGAAAATCAAAGCCACGCATCTTAATTCCTCACGTTCGTCTTCCTCGTTCGACAAACCCATCGCCGCCATCGATCCATCAATTATCGCGACCAAAACGTCGCACTAGAAAACGATCGGCGACCACCATCGCACGCGTCTACGCAAGCTCCACCCACGACCAAAAAACGAACGAGCTCGGTGATCCCTATTTCTTGAAAATCGCGCTCTACTGCCCGGCCTTCACGGTCGAAATTCTGGCGATCCACCATGTTATATACGATCATGACCGTTGAATCTCTAGAGCTCATTGAGCTTTACGTTTTCTTAGTTGAAGATTTTTTATATAAGTTGATGGATTAATCAAAAATTAAAGACGAAGGATGGTTAGTTTCGACCTTTGAAATGTTTTACGTGGCGGCTGAGTGAAGAGATCTAGGGTTTACTGTGTACAAGCATATATATACACGTATACGAATTATTTTAATATTATTTTCACTTTTAACGTGCTTTTTCAAACGAACTCCAAACGAGACGTGCCGCCTGGCGTTTATAATGTTTTACCTATATTTTGAACACAATGGAACATGTTTCGTAGTTCGATCGTATGTGGAAGATAGCCTTTTGAATCGAATTAAAATATATAATTTTCTATTTTTATTTCAACGCGTTTCAATCCCGTACGACCAAACGGTAACTCCAAATACTACAAAATTTGAAATCCGATAATAATAAACTATTACGGATCCAATGGAACTAGTTTTGTCGAATTCTGAGACTGTGCCTCGGAAGGCTATTTTAACCCGTCGATTTTATCGAGCGATTTTCAAAATCGTCGAAATCATTTAAATTTTCAATTTTCAAAACTTACTAACTCCGTTATAAATCACATAGAATTTATATTCATATTAGAAATCATTCTGATCCATTTTAAATCAAGGTTCAATTATTTACACTATTATTATATATTAATTCCACTATTAAATTAATATATAAATTTCAAACTTTAAATTTATTGACTTTTAATCCCATTCAAAGGTCCAACATCACAATTCTAATCCAAATAGAATTTTAAATAAATTTTAGAAATCATTTTCCACTCACATTTAATTTCGGATTCACTTTTTCCTCAATTTCAAATATTAATTTGCTATTTTACCAAATCCAATTAATTGCTATATTTGAAATGTTAAACTATTTCACTGATTTTTCCATATTCAAATCAATTAATATTTCAAATTCAACATTTAAAATAAATTAAATGTTCAAAAACGAACGACCAAAATTCCGGGCCGTTACATCCTCCATGTTGGTCCGTCAAAGCACCACAGTGGAGCAACACAGTACATGGATCACTTATTTGTATTACCAGTCCATATCTGTATTCTAGGCCATCTACTGGTGTCATAGACTCATTCGCATCACCATCATATCACGTTTCTATATCGTGAACAAATACAAATCCATCTCAAACGATGATCAATCATCACATACATTCACTTGAATTTGTAACATCACCACTTGCCTCATCAGTAGCCTCCAAACGCCTTCAGAAAACAAGAGAAACAAGACTCGAATCGATAGTTATTATTTTATACACGCTCATCTGGGTCCAGGTTCAATTTGCGTCCAGAATAGGTCATCGTTGGACAGGTTATACTAATCGATGGACCGATCTACGTGAAAAATAAGGAATTTCCTAACAGCATATTTGGTTGTTCCACCATGTCGTTTACCTTCTAGTCACCTCCGTTCCACCTCCGGTCCCCTAAGAATGTCTCTAACACCTAACCCTACGTTTCTATGTTCAGATTATGCTTTAATTCATTCAATTTCATCATATATTCATCAAAATTCAAGAATGGATGAAATCTAGTTTTCTATTTACTTTTTCTACCAAATTCTCTCTCAAACCCTTATTTAATTTGAATTTAGGTGTTTATAAAGGCTTATCTAAAATAATATAGACCACAAATCATCGTTATAGGAACAAGGTTGCATCATATAAAGAGGAAACCATTAATCACTCACCAAAATTGCCTCTCGATGCCTTGTCCTTTAGTGTCTGTACTGTTGTGTCTCCAAGCTTTAGTATTCCACCTCCAAATCAATATATGTGTAGTCCTCTCTATTAGCTTCTGGATACTGCTGATTTTGTGTGATTTCCTTGAGATTTGAGGAAGATATTATTGTTTGAATTTTTGTATGTAAGATGAAAAAGAGAAAGAAGAAGAATGATGTGGTTTCTGACAAAAATAATGAAAGAGGAAGTTACGTACTTGGTTTAAATAAAAGGAGAGAAAACATCAGCCCATAAATTTCAAATTTGAACTTTGGCACTATGCAGCTTTACACATATTTGACCATAACTCTTTCGTACAGATTCCAAATGAGGCAAACCAAAATAATGTGCGAATCAGAGAAACGAGATAGTCGTAGTGACACCATTTCATCGTCAAATTCTAAAGTTGAAAAAATGACCATATTGCCCCTTCTTAAATTTTATTTATTTTATTAACACATTAAATTCAATTATTTCAACACTATTATATTATTGATATTTAATTGTAATATTTACCAATTTTTTAGGGTATTACATTCTAACCCCTTAAAACAATTTCGTCCCCAAAATTCCTAAGAGACAAAGAATGTATCGCACTCTCTTATACCACGTATCATAATATATAACACACAAATGCATAAGCATACAAAGTCAATCATCCAACCATTCATCCAAACAATCATCCACATAAAAAATCAAGCTAAGCATCTATACACATCATATGAAATCTGAAATCAAATTCATCAAATAGACATATGTGTTCTACTAGCATATATATACAAACAGTGGTGCTTGGATGCTTCATGGAATGCAATCAATAACATCAAAATATGTATGCATATGACATATGGAATTATATATATGCAAATATCTAACATTTGAGCCCTTCTATACGAATGAGATGAAATGACATATAAAGCATATATGTAAACATCGTATAGTAAACATATAAATTCTATATGTATGCGCAATCAACCACATCAGTATAGTATATGGTGAATACATACATAAATGAATCATAAGAACCAAAGCATAAAAAAAACATCAAAATTATAATGCAATCCATAACATAAACAAAACAATCATCCAAAGCAACTGATATCAAGTAATATAAGCAAAAACAACAATTAATCTAAGCAATCACTCAACAAGACCTAGATATTAACTAAACTAGCAATCAAATAAATGGGAAAATGTTTTGGAAAGGAGTTAAATTGAAAATATCCAATCCGCTTCTCCACTATTCAAATACCTCTGGTCAAATCATTACTCCTAACTAAATTTAACACTCTATCACTGGCATAAACTCATTTCGAAACATCGACCACAAATATACATGTATGTCTATAAATTCTGCAATTCATGCTACAGCTCAAATAAATGATGCCACAATGCATAACAACAGGTAGCCTTAGCACCAACCTGCCTACACAAAATTGCAGTGTTTCATACCATTTCTAAATGTATATACTCAATACCTAAATCATTCAGTAGTACTTTACTTAATTCATCTTTCGAATTGCAAAGGTAAGGCAACTTGAATTAGACGGCGTCTTACCCAAACAAATCCAAACAACTTGAATCATCATATTAGTACTCCTTTACATAAGAACATCTAAATCGATTCATGTATTAACCTGGTGAACATAGCATATCTTCCATCATATCACATCTAACTTAAGTGATATCATTATGCTTACGAGTACATATGCACGTCAAGGCGTGCCTGCATTTAATCAAAATGTGCATGCATTTTTAGTTGTACTTGTGGAAGTAGATTTGATAGTAGCATCCCCATATTTGAACTCCGCCTAGGCAGAAGCCGCTATTTTTTTTGTTCAGACTGCAATTCATACTAACTCGGAATCAGGAGAGACTTCGACCGATGAACTCCCATCTAAATTACAAACAATAAGGAACACTCGGATACTTCATCTAGTGAACGTATACGGTAGTTCTTCATGGTGACTAATAGTTGTATTTAGAAAATAACATGCTACATCCCCGTATTTGAACTTCGCCTAGGCAGAAGCCGCTATTTTTTTGTTCATACTGCAATAACTTCTTCATACTAACTCGGAATCGGGCGAAACTACGACCGGTGAACTCCCAGCTAAATTACGGACAATATAGAACACTAGGATAATTCAGCTTATGAACGTATACAGCAGTTCTCCATGGTGATTAACAGTTGTACTTAGAAAATAACAGGCTATATCCCCACTTCAATGCTCACTGTGGTACTCCATGATCACTAATAGTTGTACTTAGAAAATCACAGGCTACATTCTCATATTTGAACTTTGCCTATGCAGAAACCGCTATTTTTTTCCTTCAGACTACAATAACTTCTTCATACTAACTTGGAATCAGGAAAAACTTCGACCGATGAACTCCCACCTAAATTACGGACAATATGGTACACTCAGATACTTCATCTTGTGAACGCACACTGTAGTTCTCCATGGTGACTAACGGTTGTACTTAGAAAATAACAGGTTACATCCCCGTATTTAAACTCAGCCTAGGCAGAAGCCGCTATTTTTTGTTCATACTGCAATAACTTCTTCATACTAACTCGGAATCGGATGAAACTTCAACCGATGAACTCCCACCTAAATTACGGACAATATGGTACACTCGGATATTTCATCTTGTGAACGCACACTGTAGTTCTCCATGGTGACTAATAGTTGTACTTAGAAAATAACAAGCTATATCCCCACTTCAATGCTTACTATATCTCTCCATGGTCACTAATAGTTGTACTTAGAAAATCACAGGCTACATCCTCATATTTGAACTCCGGCTAGGCAGAAGCCGCTATTTTTTTTCTTCAGACTTCAATAACTTCTTCATACTAACTCAGAATCAGGTAAAACTTCGACTGATGAACTCCCACCTAAATTACGGACAATATAGTACACTCGGATACTTCAACTTGTGAACGCACACTGTAGTTCTCCATGGTAACTAACAGTTGTACTTAGAAAATAATAGGCTACATCTCCGTATTTGAACTCCGCCTAGGAAGAAGCCGCTATTTTTTTGTTCATACTATAATAACTTCTTCATACTAACTTGGAATCGGACGAAACTTCGACCGATTAACTCCCACCCAAATTACGGACAATATGGTACACTCGGATACTTCATCTTCTAAACGCACACTGTAGTTCTCCATGGGGACTGACAGTTGTATTTAGAAAATAACAGGCTATATCCCCACTTCAACGCTCACTGTAGTTCTACATGGTGACTAATAGTTGTACTTAGAAAATAACAGGTTACATCCTCATATTTAAACTCCGCCTAGGCATACGCCGCTATTTTTTTCTTTGGACTACAATAACTTCTTCATACTAACTCGGAATCAGGTAAAACTTCGACCGATAAACTCCCATCTAAATTACAGACAATATGGTACACTCGGATACTTCATCTTGTGAACGCACACTGTAGTTCTCCATGGGGACTGACAGTTTACTTAGAAAATAACATGCTACCACATCCCCATATTTAAACTCCGCCTAGTGCAGAAGCCGCTATTTTTTTTGTTCAGACTACAATAACTTCTTCATACTAATTCGGAATCCGACGAGACTTCGACTGATTAACTCCCACCTATACGGACAATATGGAACACTCAGATACTTCTTATGAACACACACTGTAGTTCTCCATAGAGACTGATAGTTGTACTTAGAAAATAGCAGGCTACCACATTCCCATATTTGAACTCCGCCTAATGCAGAAGCCGCTATTTTTTTGTTCAGACTGTAATAACTTCTTCATACTGACTCGGAAAAGGCGATACTTCGACCGATGAACTCCCACCTAAATTACGGCCAATATGGTACACTCGGATTCTTCATCTTGTGAATGCACACTATAGTTCTCCATGGTGACTAACGGTTGTACTTAGAAAATAATAGGCTATATCCCCACTTCAACGCTCACTGTAGTTCTCCATGGTGACTAATAGTTGTACTTAGAAAATAACATGCTATATCTCCACTTCAATGCTTACTGTAGTTCTCCATGGTGACTAATGGTTGTACTTAGAAAATAACATGCTACATCCTCATATTTGAACTCCGCCTAGGCAGAAGCCACTATTTTTTTTCAGACTGCAATAACTTCTTCATACTAACTCAGAATCAGGCAAAACTTCGACCGATGAACTCCCACCTAAATTACGGACAATATGGCACATTCGGATACTTCATCTTGTGAACCAATACAGCCGTAGAAATCAAAATCCTAAATCTAAGTGAAATTCTAACTTAAGAAAAATGCTTACCTGAGATAAAGATAGAGTCAAAATAATCTACTATATAATACATTGTCTACATGCACGTCATATGCAATGTAAACTCTGCACCGTTAAGTCATTACTCCAAAAGAGTTTCTTTCAATATACAGTTTCTTTTCAATTTGAGGGATGATTGAAAATAATCCATCTACTCCTTACTTGAGGTCATATCCGTTCCAACTTCGTTTCCCATAAAACCGCATCCACATCCCTTATGCGTGCTAACCATAACACTTTTTCCTCAATCTTTCCAATCAATTTTTTCTCAACTCCCCAAATCAGGTTTATCTTAATAGCTCAAAATCTATTATTTAAATCCATTATTTAAATTCTTTATCTACACCAATCAAAAATATTCTCATATAATCCTTCCCATCAATCCAAATTGGAATATCTTTTATAAATAGATGCCGAAATTCTACACAATTCTTTATTCTCCAAATCATATTTATCTATAAAATTCTAAATATTTCATCCCATCCATAAATAACACTAACTCATATGATTTTAATACTCATCCATATTCGAATATTTCTACATACTTCTCCAACATGCTAAAATACTTATCTTCATATGAAATCATAATACCAAATCAAAATTAGAATATCCTTTACAATCAAAAGCCTGAACTAAATACCTTTCTCAACCAAAATCCAAGCTCAATTCATTTTCTAATAATAACCAGTAGATGACATCTTTCCTCATATATTTCACCCACTTCCTATTCTTCCATACAGGGCGGGACAACTCAATAGGGACGGTGCCTCGCCATATAAATCAAATCAACGCAATACTAAGCAATCATGGTAACATCGTATCCATAACATACCTAGAAACATCAGAAAAAAGGAATGATATCCTAGCATAGTGAACATGCCATCAAATTCTTGTTGCATCCATTACTCAAGTATCGACAACCTATATGTAACGACCCACAATTTCAAACCATTCAAATCAACAATCATCCATACATGTCGGACTGAGTCGCTCAAAACAACAAATTGTTAATTTTTATATTGGCAAAACATAGCATATACAGTAAATAAATCAATCATAGAATCACAAACAAAGAGTAATATAACAATACGTAGCGGAATAGATAAATAGTAGTTCATGAAGCTACTACATAAACATTAGAGTCTAAAGAAAATACAACAGTATCTCAAATACACAGAAGTCTCAATACAAAAGCAAATGACAAGTCTGATCATAAACAACTGGAAATAACTGAAATAACTGAAAGTTGAATAGATAAAAGGTAGATCTCCAAGCAAAGCTCCAAGCTCCAAAGGTGAGTCTCAAATGCTGTGACACTCAGTCTGACCCGAGCATAAAGCAAAACACAAAACACTTGAGTCAGGATTAACATTCTTATGCAAGTAAATCAACTCAAGTGAAATGTCCAAGTGAAATGCAATATAACTTAAAGGATGTTTGGGATTCCATCCCTTAAGGATCCGTGGAACTATCTATATACATAGTACAATATGCAACATATATAATGTCTACAGTAAAGTACAATGTTAAAATAGCGTTAAGGCGTTACCCATATCCCCCTTAACACATTTTTATATAATTCTCGTAGTCTATACAGATACTGTAAGCTCTACCAAACCGGTGGGATACTTAGGGAGCACTCCATAGGTATGGTACAAATCAAACTCGTAGTGGGCTCGATAAGGCATGTGAAAAGGCACACGAGGCAATGCCCGGGGTAGGATGCTACCGTTTTGCGGATCCTGACTGGTGGTAACACATAGCAGCTACAACCACCCACCTCAAGACACATCCTGACTCGTGGTAACACATAGCAGCTACAACCACCCACCTCAAGACACACTCCCATAATCAAAGGTGCACCCAATTGAATCACAAAGTAATAGAATGGTATCGAAGAAGCATGCTTGATCGGAGGTGTGACCTCACATGGCCCGGCGTGGCTCCTGTTTTAGTCACATCAAGCTGACCTACGGGGTCAGGGCTGCGTTCATACCTCATACAGACGTTTACCAAACTACCCTATTTCGTTATGGATTATCCACCATGTGCACAGTTGTTAAAGTGGTTTTCGGTATTGGCAGAGAGTATGACAATATCTGATCCCGGTCTCTTTAACAACCAAACATTTATTTCACACCGTGGTCATTTTCATTTCAAACAGTTCATACTTCATATCAAAATATCATATTCATTTCAAAATTATATCACTTTTGGAATCATATTCACTTTCAAAATCATATCACTTTCAAAATCATTATTCACTTCCAACTTAAACAGTTTAAATATTGAAAGTAGTTTATATATTGGAATAGTTATACATTAAAAATGGTTTATATTTAAAAATAGGTTATAGATTCAAATAGTTTATATATTAAAATAGTTATATATTAAAAATAATTTATATTTAAAAATAGGTTATAGGTTAAAATAGTTTATAGATTAAAATAGTTTATACATTAAAAATAACTTATATATTAAAATATATATTAAAATTGTTTATAAATTTAAAATAATATATATTAAAATAGTTTATATATTTAAAAGAGTTTATATCCAAATAGTTTTAAATTAGAATTGTTCCTTCCAATTTCACAAATTAATTCAAATCAACTTTAGTTCCAAAGTTCAATTTAAATCAATCCCAGTTCAACGATTCCAATAAAAAGGTTAAAGGTTCAATTCAAATTCTCCTCAAACCATTTAATTTATATCGATTTCAAATTCATATTTGAACTACAAATTTAAATCACTTCAAATTCAATAGGTTTCAAAGTTTAAATATTCAAATATTTTCAATAACTCAATTTGATAAATTTCATTTATTTTTCAAAATTCAAATTTTAATTTTATTTAAATTTGAAAATATTCACTTAATCATTTTTAATAACATTTAAATAAAATCTCAAATTGCCAATTTAAATCAATATTAAATATTCAATTTCAATTTTATTTAATTTTAAAATATTTTCCCTAATTGCCTTTTTTTTATAAGCATTTAAATAAAATCTCAAATTACAAACAAAATTAAATATTCAATTTCAACTTTATTTAATTTGAAAATATTCACTTAATCTCCTTTAGTCAAATCCAGTTATCAAGTTATAAAAATCATATCTTTAAAATCTCAAAATTAATAAGTTTCAAATCAATTTTTATTTAAATACAATTCTTAAACAAATAAAATTTCAATTCAATTTCAATTTGTCTTTCCAACCTTAATTTATTAAAGTTATTACGAAATCTATTTTTTTTTAATTATTCATATAATTTTAAATAAATACTTAAACATATTATATATATACTATTTAAGTTAAATTTTATTAAATTAAATCTTTTTATTAAATTTATTTTATATTAAATTTATTTTATTTATTTAAAAATAGTAATAAAGTTAAAAGTAAAATCTTAAAATTTACAATTTTCAAAACTTAACTTATAAATTTAAAATTTTCAAACATATAATTTAAAAAAATCTTTATATTATATTTTAAAAATCAATATTTAATAAAAACCCATATATTTCTTTTCAAAACTTTGAAAATCATTTTCCAAAATAGACCAACGGTGTCCGTATATAATTTTCTATCCTATGGTTAAGTGATGCGGATATTTATCATTTCAATCCGCAATAATTTAAAATTTACAGGTATATATCATTTCAACTCGTAATAATTTAAAATTTACAGGTATATATCATTTCAACCCGCAATCCTAAAATTTCAAATTCAATAAAATCACTTGGGTTTATCATTTCAACCCACAACGATTTTCCCTAATCTATAAGATTGTTCGAGTATGTATCATTTCAACCCATAGTGATTTTCCTAAAACTAAGGGAACTTGCAGAGTGAGAACAATAGAATAAAATAACATAACATATCAATTACAAACATATATAATCATTAATCAATTTAAATATAATAGTTGTTCAACATGTTATGGTGTCAATTTACATAAGTGAACAATTTAAAATATTAACATATCATATTCAACAATTTAATAACAACAATTCAAATTTAACAACATATTTCAATCGTAATTTAAGGTGAATATAAATTTACTAGCATATGAATGTTAATCGTGAGTGATCGCTCACCTTTCTTGGCTATGGAAACAAGGAGAATGACAAGCAATGGACACGGATACGCGGCTATGGACACGCATGCGGATACGCAGCAAACGAGACAACGACAAGCCAAAGAACTGCTGCGATAAATTTCGGACAGCGGCAAGCAAAAATGACGAACTTGAATATGATAATTCGATGAAAACAAACTTTACATATATAATATATATTTCACTTTTATTTTTTTTTATAATAAAGAGGAAGAGAAGAAAAAAACTACTGCTAGGCAAAGTGAAGTGGGCAAGGCTGCGGCGTGGGTTCGGATGGGAGAACAAGTCGGCGAAAGGCTGCAGCGCTCGGTTCAGGCAATGCAAGGGGTTTGGAGCGATGGTCGGAGTGGGTTGTTGTGGTGTTTGGGTCCGTGTGCTCAGGCCATGCAGCTAGGAGGGTCGAAGGAAGGTTGAACTGCGGCTGCTTGCGGGGCTCGGGGTAGAAGACGTGGGAACATTGGAAGTGTTGGCTGCGATGGTTGTTCGATGGAGCACCGACTGGGCAGAGGGTAGAGATTCGATTGTAGGTTAATGGAAGGTGCAGTTGACTCGGTTGAGGGCTGTAGGTGGCGAGGCTACGTTCGGGTGGTGGAGAGGTGTGTTGCTTGCGGAGCTGCGGCAGTGCTGTCAGGTGAACCACGGCTGGGTGGTGATGTTCGGCACTGATGGAGTGGCTGGCGATCTGGGAAGAGGACGGCTGGGTAAAAGGTGGATGTCGTTGCGTGTAGGCGGGGAAGAGGCAGGAAAGCTGTTAAGGTCGAGAGTGGTGAAGGGTGATGGAAGGCGTTCGACAAAGATAAGATGGTAATGGGAAGAGACGAGTCAACTTGCAGGCAAATATACATACATATACATACATACATATATACATATACATACATACATATATACATATACATACATACATACATATATACGAGTACTTTGGCACATGCGATGCACGTTTATAGAAGGAATTGATATTAAAAAAATGTTGTTTGTAAGGTTTTTTTGATTGTACAAAATGATTTTGATGTGTACGTAATGCATCATTTTTTTCATGTGTTCGTGCACAAACTAAATTGAAAGATGAAGGTATCATATATGCATTTATCTGTGTTGTACATCCGAGCAGTTGGTGAGATAACATTACGTATTTGAATAGCACAATTGTAAATGGTCATTTAATCAAAAGAAAGTCGGTGCTTGTGTTGAGTTAGTGAGAATATCATTAATTTTTATAACAGTAAAAATGTTTCGAGTATAAAGATCACATTAAAGATGATGACTAATAAACTTATGATCCACATATTGTATAGTAAGATTCATATATCTTTTGTCCATAGATGCATATGTACATTAATCATTTTCTTTTCACAAATTAAACTCAGTACAAAGTATCAGTTTGTATAGTAATACTTACAATAATAATTTGAATAATAAATTTATAATTCACATATTGTACAATAATACACATCAATCTTTTCAATATGAAGTAGCAGTTTGCATTACAGTAATAATTCTATCAGCAATAAGTTTGGATAATTGAATAAGCAGCAGTAGTTTGTATGGTATGAAGCAGCAGTTTGTAAGTCACAATTTGAATACTTATGAATAAATTCATGACCTAACCTTCAGCTTCTTCCCATGGTCAGTAATGTAGAAATAAACAATAGGTCAAAGATTTATGTATCTTTTAGGAACCTCAACATAGGAACCATTGCATTAGGTTGTGTGTTCATTTCTATGAGCTATGCAGATGAAAGTACATTTGCTTTCAGTGTGATGAAAATATTGAAAACTGAAGAAAAGAGCCAACTGAATAACATATTAGGAGAAGACATTGTTAGTATTCTAATTTACATTCAATTGGATTTGACAAATGAAACTTCCATGTATATATTTTTTTATAGTATACACACAACCACGTATATACATACCATAGTTGCCCCTTCAACTACCCATCAACAACGTGCATGAATCTATGTTCCTCCACTCTCCTCGCAACATACACTACCAAATTCATATCATCCATCCCCTTCCCAAAATCAATCGTCTTCTTCAAAGCCAGCAGCTCCAAAAGCACTACTCCATAACCGTACGCATCGCTCTTATCAGCCAGTTGGTAATTCCTATAATACTCTGGATCGAGGTACCCAAGCGTCCCTTATGCACAGGTCGACACATGACTGAGTCCTAGCTCAGTTGGTCTAGAAAGCCCAAAATACGACACTTTGCATTGAATTTATCGTCCAGTAAAATGTTGCTTGATTTTATGTCCCTGTGGTAAATCGAAGGCACTACAGATGAGTGCAAGTAAGCTAGTCCTTCTGCTGTTTGATATGCTATAGCAAGTCTCCTTTTCCATGTTAAATTCAGTGATTAAAGGTTCCTATGAAGATGGTCATGTAGTGTACCTATTTCAAATGATTCCAATCAACAAAAAATCTCAACAAAAGGTGTATTATATAGATTATTCACTGAATAATTATTCGGATACTTGTAAATCTATGCTGCATATTTACTAAATTAATTGTTGTATTAAATCAATCTCAACAGAAAGGTGTTTTATAGTGATCAAACTATATTTATAGTGTAGATCAATGTAACACATACCATCCGAAATGAACCAATTACTACAAATACTAAGTTGTAATATCATTAAAAAGAACTGTAGCGGCTCTTCTATAATATTGGTATTACATAAAAGTGGAACGATAGCTTAAATCTAGAAAGCTATACATATTAGACAATCAAAATTGAAAGTATTATGCTTCTAACATTTCAACAAACTTGTAAATTTAATTCAAATTAAATACTTACAAACACACGTAAATCATATAACAGTAAATCAACAATTAAAAATTTGGTATTTATTCATTAGAATCCAGTTGTTTAAAAGTAATATACCCTTGTATACATAAAATGAAAGAGAGAATGATAAGTACTTATATTAAACAACTCATAAATATCAATCATAATGGACTTGTTCTTCCTTCTAGAAAGTAATAGGAAAGAAAAAGCATAACAAATATCATAGTGGTAATAGAGGATAAGTTATTGAGTTATCCATCTTGCCGAAACTTCAAACTTATTTTATCATTCTAAATATATGAATACTTATGCAACATTTCATTTCTCAGATCGTTTATTAAACACAAATAAATAATGAATAGCCCTTGAGATATATGAAACAAACATATATATCATAATAAACAAAAGAGAATATAGGGGGAAAATCTTACATTTCAGATCGGGAGTACTTATACCATTTGAACAAACAAACAAATTTTTTTAAAAAAAGTAAATAAAAAGATTACGTTCAGATTGCCTATTCTCTAATGAGGAGATAGACCATGCCATAGGAACCAGTTTTCAAACTTTGAAAAAGGAGAGAATAACCAAACTCGATCTATCTATTAATTACCAACTTCAATATAGGATCGGAAATTCTCACTTTTAATGTGTGTTTTATTCCCTTTTTTTTGGGGTTCAGAAAGTGACACGAGGAAATGGAGTAGGAAGTGGAAGGAAAGGATTGTATAAGCAACTGGAAACCATGAATGAGTTGAGTTAGTGGGGACGAAAAAGATGATAAAAACAAAATTATATACCATGTACAATATATATTGTTTAAGTGTATTTTCGAAAGTCCGTAAAAGGCTTCACTTGAACAGGGTTAGACAATAAGGAATTGTTGATTTAATCCAAAAAAATAGTTATATGCGATCAATAGTGTAAAAAAAAGAAAATGTATAAAGGAGGAGCATATTAAACAAAGGCAGAAATTCATCAAAGCTTTACTGATTTTATCTTAGCTGCATATCATTGGTAGTCAAAAAATATATACTATTAACATTAGTGAGTTCAAATTGAATGGTAAAATTTAGCAAGTAATAAATATAAAGCAGGACATAGCTTCCCAATGCTCCAAAATAAAATAATCTTAGTGCAAGTAAGATAGAATGGCATCATTTAAGCTACTGCTTGCTTTACTATTTAAAGCAAGAAATACAATTCTAAGAACACAACAACTGAAGTACCTTTTAAAGGTTAAAGAGGTAGTGAAAGAATGAAATTGAATGGACATAATAAGAAATAGTAAATATAACTAATATTGCATAGAAATGAAAAAACAAAGCCAAGTTTCCACTGAAAATGCAGTTCCTAAATATGGCAGTTAAATTTGTTGGATGGGCAAAAATTAAAAGGTGGGCAGATTTAATCAGCAAGAATATGTCGATGTAATCGAAAAATAGTTAATATTTTTATACACATCATCCTACAATGGTCAGTTTTATTTTATTTATATCCTATGCTTCTAATCAATACATGCTTGTACGTGGATTGTATTTTTGGAAAGGAAGCTATGGTAAAATGTATTATCCAAAGAACAAACTTAAACACACATGGTTGAGGAAGCAAGAAAGGCTCGTCAGCAAGCACAAAAAGAAGTAGAAATATAAAACAATGAAAAGTAGACTGCAAGAGAAGCTGACAGTAAAGTAATTGAATTTAAGTTTTATATTAGAGCATCAAACTATGTAAATGTCAGCTACTGGTAGTTGATGAGTATTAGAAGCATGCTACTGGAAGTGAAGTGATAACCAGTACAGCTACTGGAGACTAAATCTAGTCAAAAAAAATTTAATTACAAATACCATTAAATACACGAACTACAAAAGCTGTAATTTCCTTGGTCCGTGCAATATAAACATCCTCGTTGTTGCAATCCTCCTCAAAAATCCTATCTGCATTACAATAGAAGAAAACCATAGAGTTAACAAAATAAAAGTAGTTAATAAAATAAGAAGGAGATAGATAACGCACTAAATTCAAATTTTACTTGGTTGTTGGTCAAGAGAATAGAATCTGCAGAGATTATCCATGGACTTGTTTTGAAATCTTCAACCAAGAGTTGTCTCGCTCTGACTATAACATAAATTCTCTCCATTAAAAAGTTCCAAATTTTGGTTTTAGAGTTTTGGCTCTAGCTTCGGGCATGCAATTGGGGATCGGAAGTGGGCGATAACAGTGATAAGTGTGTTCAGTTATTGATGACTTTTTTCCTTCGTTTTTCATTTCCGAGGAAAGTGACATGAGGTAATGGGGTTGAGAAATAAACGGGAGGAAGAAGTGAGTTGGCAGAGGAATGTGAAAACGTGGTGTTGATGAAAAAGTCAAATATACGGTGATGGTCAAAATCGAGGGAAGATGAACTGATTTAAGGGGAAATTAATTGGGAGGGGAGTATACGGTGATGGTCGGCTGTGACGGGGCAATGTGGGAGGCATAGGCTGTAGAGGAAGTACGGAGAAGGGGAAGGGCGAAGAAGGGAAGGCGGCGTAGGGGTGGCGGTTAGGGAGGTGGAGGAGGGAGGTTGCCATTTTTTGTGGGGTTAGGCGAAAGTGGATGCGAAAGAAAGGGAAAATGGAAAGCAGGAGGGAAGGGGAACGGAATAGATGATGGGGCAACATGGGAGTTGGTTGGGAAAAGACATAACTGCCCTGCTACAGATGTTTCATTTTGGGTAGAAGAGGGAGTAAAATGGGGACTGCCAAAAAGGCTTCAGTTTGACCACTTTGACCAGGATTTTGCTTTATAGTATAGATAAGCTTTATAAATTTTTTTTATGAAGAAGACAGAACAAAATGGGAAGAGAAGAGAGAAGGAGTACGAACCAGTTAATAATATTGGAACCAGTGGGGAAAAGCAAAAGTCATGCCTTAAATTCTGAAAATAATAAAGGCTAGTGGCTATTAGCTTTACCAGAGACAGACGAAAGGACACAGAACCCAAAAGGCCTAAACGCGGAACCGATACGGCTAATCGTTTCGCAGATTCGCCACGTACTAGACACCGAAATGCACAAATGAATATACTGCGGAGATAAGCACGACGAGACGATCAGAATGGTACACAAATATCGTCGATACTACCAAGCTATCAAAACTCGATATTCGCTCCCAAAAATGCTGCTAAAACGCCGAAAATAATATAACCTAAGCTAGAGCGGTCCAAATTCGACGAAACGAAATACGATGTTTCACTCAGAAAATGATCTACAATTTTATTATATAAAATATTCAGATTTCAAAATATTTTATTTCCATCAAATTTTCAACTGATTTAAATTTGAAATTTGAAATTTCACAAACAAAAAAACTTTCATATTTTCCAATGAAAATCTGCCACTTGCTATGCTTAAATAGACGCATACCAAATATCAAATTTTCATTGATAAATTTTACCGTTTAAAATTTCATGAAAAATTTAGTTAATTACTTTTTTAAAATCGTTAAGATTTCCGGGTCATTATACTCTCCCCTGCTCAAAACTTTTCATCCCCGAAAAGGAACGAGATAGAAGAATAGAAGCAACAGAAATGAAAGATAGATTCGAAATACCTACTACCAGATACAGCGATTAATTTTAAAACCATATAAATTTCATTTTTGGACATCTTATTACTTATATTTATATTGTATATTATTCAATTACATGTTCTCATTACATTCAAACTTTTCCCAAGAAAGTTTTATTAATGTATCCGAATGTAATTGAGAACTATACAAATTTACCTTTTATTTACAACATTTCTATTAAGCCAAATTTAGTTTGAACATTTTTATTACTTAAGTTTTCTCTTGTATAATCTTCAATTACATATTCACATTAACATTTTAACTTTTTGAATATTTCAGGTAAGTCATATATGTTTTAGAATGTGATTGAGTATTACACAAATAAATTTTATCCTGGTTCAACTGTTTCAAGTTGTTTCAATTCCATTTCTCATTTTAGACACTCCAATTATTAAAAAAAATTGCTTCATTTTAATAATTGAAAAACCATTATTTAACATAAACTTAAGAATTAAATTATGGTTTCACTTCAAACCATTTTTGAAATAAATATATACATATATATATTTTATACATCAAATCATACTCAAGGAATTAAAATCAAATCCGTTTTCAAAATAAAAGCGTAGCAAAGCTACTAAGTGGTCTCCCCACTTTGAGACTCGAAAATGAATGTCGATGATGCTGGAGTCATCACCAAAATTATTTTCCAACGACATAAGAGGAGAAAATTGACTTGCTTCTTTTAAAATTCTTTGTAAACAATTTCCATTCGAAAATACTTTCAAATAATATATTTCCAAAACTTTGAAAACCAAATTTTGAAAAGCACCGAAAATTAAATTTTCAAATTCTTAATTTAAATTCATTCATTTGCAAATCAGATTTATAAAACATGTTTATAAAATTTCATCTCCTTATACATACATCGACAGTTAATGGTTTAGGAATGTTAACAAAACAATAAATGATAATATAGTATTATCATTTCTAACAACCAATTCATTTAATTATCTAATTTCAGAAAATTATACTTTTATATATAAAATGTAATCATACATAAAATTATTTCATTTACCAATTTCAAAAACAATATTGTGTCAGTTTGCTCTGTTCAAGTGTTTTGGAATTCTTATCGATAGCGTTAGGTAGACGAATCGATCGAAACCCAAAATTCAAACTCAAACAACACAATATAAAATATTTTTATATCAATTACAAATACACTCCCTCATAGGATGATTCAAGAATGGATTTTAGAACAAGGATAGAGATTCAAATTTAGAGGGACCTTGATCAAAGAGAATTCTAACTAAGAAGATAGGCTCGAAAGGAAGATAAGATAATTAAGTACAAAAGAGAAAAGATGGATAGACTTACATTAATCACGGCGACCTTAACCGATCAACCGAGACTCCATTTTTAGAAACAATGTGCCCAAGGAATCAGACTTCATCTCTCCAGAAATGGCATTTAAAAAATTTGGCTTTCAATTGATGACTCCTAAGAGTTTCTAACATATAGCCCAAATGATTCATGCTCCTTCTCTGACTTAGAAAAGACGAGAATATCATCAATGAAGACCAGGACAAACTTGTTGAAAACATTTCGAAAAGCACGATTCATAATATCAACGAAGAAAGCAGGAGCATTGGTTAACCCAAAGGGCCTGACTAACCATTCATTGAAACCATTCTCCATTCGAAAAGCTATCTTGGGGATACTCTTCTCGGCTACACGAAGCTGGTGAAAACCGGTAGCAAGATCGAGCTCCAGGAATAAGATCGATGCGGAATTCAATTTCTCGCCTGGGAGGAAGAGGAGTGAATTCACCAAAGACATCTGGAAATAGTTGGACAACAGGGATGGAGTCAAGCTCACAAAGCTAAGTATCAAGCGAAAAGATAAAACTGCCTGCATAATCCTGAGGCAATCTACATTCGATCACAAGAGAATTACCCAAGTCGTCAACAAGAGAAACGGTTCGGGCTTTGAAAGAGATAACGGCATCAAAACTGAGGACATAGAAATCTACGATGAATCGACGCCTGTTATAAAGGAGTTTTACCTCTTTACAAATCATACTAAGGTTGGCGGGAGCGCCGATAGGATTAGTCACGCATAAGGATGAAGTGGCCAATTGAGGTTGCAAGATGTGCTCAAATTTATTACAAAGATCAACAGAAATAGAGATATGGGATGCTCCAGTATCAAAAGGATATGAACAGGAAAAGACAAGAATGGATTTTAGAACAAAGGTAAAGTTCCAAATTTCAAAAGAAATCCAAATCAAAGAGGATCCTAACAAAGAATTTCAAGCTCGAACGAAGATGATTCTGTAATTAATTTTACTCATTCTAGGGTATTACTACAAATTTAAACCATTTCAAATTCAACAGGTTTCAAAGTTTAAATATTCAAATATTTTCAATAACTCAATTTGATAAATTTCATTTATTTTTCAAAATTCAACTTTTAATTTTATTTAAATTTGAAAAAATTCACTTAATCGTTTTTAATAACATTTAAATAAAATATCAAATTATCAATTTAAATCAATATTAAATATTCAATTTCAATTTTATTTAATTTTAAAATATTTTCCCTAATCATCCTTTTTTTTATAAGCATTTAAATAAAATCTCAAATTACAAACAAAATTGAATATTCAATTTCAATTTTATTTAATTTGAAAATTTTCACTTAATCACCTTAAGTCAAAATCCAGTTATCAAGTTATAAAAATCATATCTATAAAATCTCAAAAATAATAAATTTCAAATCAATTTTTATTTAAATACAATTCTTAAACAAATAAAATTTCAAATCAATTTCAATTTGTCTTTCCAAACTTAATTTATTAAAGTTATTACAAAATCTATTTTTTTAAATATTTATTTAATTTTAAATAAATAATTAAACATATTATATATACTAATTAATTTAAATTTTATTAAATTAAATATTATTATTAAATTTATTTTATATTAAATCTTATTTTATATATTTAAAAAAATAATAAAGTTATAAGTAAAATCTTAAAATTTTCATTTTTCAAAACTTAACTTATAAATTTAAAATTTTCAAACATATAATTAAAAAAATCTTTATATTATATTTTAAAAATCAAAATTTAATAAAACCCATCTATTTCTTTTCAAAACTTTGAAAATCATTTTTCAAAATAGACCAATAGTGTCCGTATATAATTTTCTATCCTATGATCAAGTGATACAGATATTTATCATTTCAATCCGCAATAATTTAAAATTTATGGTATATATCATTTCAACCCGTAATAATTTAAAATTTACAGGTATATATCATTTCAACCCGCAATCCCAAAATTTCAAATTCTATAAAATCACTTGGGTTTATCATTTCAACCCACAACGATTTTCCCTAATCTATAAGATCGTTCGGGTATGTATCATTTCAACCCATAGTGATTTTCCTAAAACTAAGGGAACTTGTAGAGTGAGAACAATAGAATAAAATAGCATAACATATCAATTACAAACATATATAATCATTAATCAATTTAAATATAATAGTTGTTCAACATGTTATGGTGTCAATTTACATAAGTGAACAATTTTAAAATATTAACATATCATGTTCAACAATTTAATAACTCACAATTCAAATTTAACAACATATTTCAATTGTCATTTCAGGTGAATATAAATTTACTAGCATATGAATGTTAATCATGAGTGATCACTCATCTTACATGGCTATGGAAACAAGGAAAATGACAAGCAACGGACACGGATACACGGCTATGGACACGCACGTGGATACGCAGCAAACGGGACAACGACAAGCCAAAGAACTGTTGCGATAAATTCCGAACAGCGACAAGCAAAAATGATGAACTTGAATATGTTATTTCGATGAAAACAAACTATATATATATAATATATATTTCACTTTTCTTTTCATTTTATAATAAAGAGGAAGAGAATAAAAAACTACTTCTCGGCAAAGGGAAGTGGGCAAGGCTGCGGCGTGGGTTTGGAGGGGAGAACAAGTCGGCGAAAGGCTACAGCGCTCGGTTCAGGTGATGCAAGGGGTTTGGAGCGGTGGTCGGAGTGGGTTGTTATGGTGTTCGGGTCCATGTGCTCAGGCCGTGCAGTTAGGAGGGTCGGAGGAAGGTTAAACTGCGGCTGCTTGCTAGGCTCGGGGCAGAAGATGTAGGAACGGTGGAAGGGTTGGCTGCGATGGTTGTTCGGGTGGAGCACCGGCTGGGCAAAGGGTAGGGATTCGGTTGTAGGTCAGGGGAAGGTGCAGTTGACTGGGTTGTGGACTGCAGGTGGTAAGGCTGCGTTCGGGTAGTGGAGAGGCGTTTTGCTTGTGGAGCAACGGCAGTGTTGTCAGGTGAAGCACAAATGGGTGGTGATGTTCAGCACTGATGGAGTGGCTGGCGATCTGGGAAGAGGACGGCTGGGTAAAAGGCGGAGGTGGCTGGCGGATGTCGTTGCGTGTAGACAGGGAAGAGGCTGGAAAGCTGTCGGGGTCGAGAGTGGTGAAGGGTGATGGAAGGCGTTCGACAAACATAAGATGGTAATGGGAAGAGACGTGCCAACTTGCAGGCAAATATATATATATATATATATATATAAGCTTTGTAAAAAAAATTTGAAGAAGACAAAACAAAATGGGAAGAGAAGAGAGAAGGTGTACGAACTAGTTAATAATATTGGAACCAGTGGGGAAAAGCAAAAGTCACGCCTTAAATTCTGAAAATAATAAAGGCTAGTGGCTATTAGCTTTACTAGAGACAAACGAAAGGACACAGAACCCAAAAGGCCCAAATGCGGAACCGATATGGCTAATTGTTTCGTAGATTTCGCCGCGTACCTGACACCGAAATGCACAAATGTATATACTGCGGAGATCAGCACGACGAGATGAACAGAATGGTACATAGATATCGTCGATACGACCAAGCTATCAAAACTCGATATTCGATGCCGAAAATGCTGCTAAAACGCCGAAAATAATATAACCGGAGCTAGAGCAGTCCAAATTCGAAAAAATGAAATACGACGTCTCAATTAGAAAATGATCTACAATTTTATTATATAAAAATATTCAGATTTCAAAATATTTTTTTTCCATCAAATTTTCAACTGATTTAAGTTTAAAATTTGAAATTTCACAAACAAACAAACTTTCATATTTTCCAATGAAAATCTTCCACTTGCTATGCTTAAATAGACGCATACCAAATATGAAATTTTCGTTGATAAATTTTATTGTTTAAAATTTCATGAAAAATTTAGTTAATTACGTTATTTAAAATCGTTAAAATTTCCGGGTCGTTGCACTATAATGTAATACCCCGAAATTTTAATTAATATTATTCAGGATATTTAATTAGATAAATTAAATAGAATAATGTGAATAATATGGAGATGAGATTAATAAATCCAATGACCGTGTCTAAAAGAATGAATTAAAATAAAAGGACTTAAATAAATTAAGAAGGAGGAATTTTTCCTAAGGGGTAAACTTGAAAATGGTGCTACATTTCTTAGTATATATCTCTTCCTCCACTTGAATAAATTTCCACTTTCTCATTCCTAACTCCTCGTCACTTCGGCCGACCATTAAAAAGCTCCAAGAATAGTTTAAGTTGGAGTAAAAGCTAAGGAATTAAAGCTAGAAAATTATCTCATTTTATAATCAACTAATCAAGCTGAATAATCATGTTTATTATCTCATTTTTCTATGTTTGGATCAGTTATGGGTTATACCTGATTCATGTTTGTGATTTTGGTTAGGATATAACCATTTAAACCTTTGTTTGGATAAGACATAGGTGTTTTTAAATGTTAATGAGTTAATTAACATGTTTTATTTCGGTTTTGGTTAAATTCCAAATTATATTGATCTTCATATGCTTTGAAATTTTAATATGTTGAAGTATATGATTTATTTGATTTTTGATAATTTTTGGAAATTTTTCCTTAGTGATTTACTAAGGTAATTAAATTATTTAAGCCTAATGGCTAAACTGAAAATTTGCTTCCGAAATTACATAAATTTGAAAGGAAATTGCCTTTGGAAATATTTGGGGGAAGAAGTACAGTGTTTTAAGAAAAATGTTGACTTTTGTACACTTTTTACTATTTGGAAGTACAGAAGAAGGTTCCTCAGCCAATCAAAATTAGACAAGCAACATAAAAACATCACTTTAGTGGGTCCGGTTCTGCCTTTGACTCCAACAAGCCCGCTTTTACCCTTTCGATGAAGTCGAAAGGTACCTTTCGTCTAAAACGGAAGGTAAACAGTTACCTTCCGCCCAAAGTCGAAAGGTAGACATGGGGCCGAATGGAAGAAAAGGACGAAGAGATGGGGAGGCTGCTTCTTTTGCTTTCGGATAGAAATAAAAATTGCTTTCGAATAAGTTGAAGGGGGATCCTTCGACTCTAACATTTTATAAGAGATTAAAATTTTATATATTCAAATAAG
Source organism: Allium fistulosum (assembly GCA_030737815.1). Lineage (NCBI taxonomy): Eukaryota > Viridiplantae > Streptophyta > Magnoliopsida > Asparagales > Amaryllidaceae > Allium > Allium fistulosum. The sequence continues at coordinate 1,169,187,741 of CM060905.1, read as the reverse complement.
GTTTTGAAGGGGTTATCTTCAATGATTGCAAAAGGTTTGACTTCGAAAGGTTAGATTTCCAAAGGTTTTGAAGGGGTTATCTTCAATGATTGCGAAAGGTTTTGATTTTGAAAGGTTTTGATTTCGAAAGGTTTGACTTTGAAAGGTTTCCGAAGGGGCTAACTTTGGATGTTTATTTGCTTTCGAATGGGACTTCATTCGAAGGGTTTTTAAGGGCTGTTTTTAACCATTTTTCTTGAGTAAAGTTTTGCTAATTCGAAGGGGCTACTTCGAAGGGTTACAACATAAAATACTTATCTTTGTTTGAATATATAAGGGGGATCCTTATTTAAATTGAATGTTACAATACCTTGAGGATACCGGGGTGGGTTTCATATTTTCGATACATAGTTTGGGGTTACAAACAGAAATATGCTTTCGAAAATATACATTGGGGCTATCAATGTTTTTTTTAATATTTAATTTAACCTAATTGGGGGCTACCAATGAGAATAGGTTAAACAAGTGGTATACCTGGGGAAAATAATTAATCATGGGGATCATGAATTTTTATAAATAATCATGGGGATCATGATATTTTAATTGGCCAAGTGATGGGTTCTTGGTTAACCTAGGAAAACCATGGAATGTGCGGTGGATAACCCACATCAAATTTCTAAAGTGAAGAATGTTTTGCCAGAGGTGGTTAGCCTTGGGATTTGGCATCCAAGGGTTCATAGTCATCCTAGGAAAACTATGGAGTGTGCGGTGGATAGCCCACACCAACTTTTATAAAACAATGCACGATGGATAATCTGCATTTATTTTGAAGGATTTGGGATGTATAGTCCTATTAACTATGACGGATAGTCATGTAAAAAGATTTTAGAGGGGAACTCTAATAAATTAATTTTAGATGGAAAATCTAATAAATTGCATTTATGTGGGATACCTAAATAATGGGTGATGGGATATCCAATATATATGATTTATGGCTTTATTCCATATTATGTTAAGGCTAATCATTTTGGATGCAGGGGCATAGTAAATGATTTGCATGTTTTATTTTGGATACTAGTAAGGGGAAAACTCATTCCGCTAAGCGGCGTGGTCTCACTAGATATCTATTTATGATAAGAGATGATAGCAGATTATTCATACCAGACTTATTGTTTGACTCGAAGTTTGTGTTTCTCCACAAACTCTCGGGTACTCAAAATTAATTTGAGTAGTCTGAGAGTGGGAGACTTTCAGGTTTTCGGACGAATAAGCTTCCGGAGACGTGCAGGAGGCAGTATTAGCTATATAGGAGCTATTTTGTGTATTCCACTGTGATGTTCTAAGAACTGTAAAGTTCATATTTATTAGTTCTCTAATCATCATAAGGGGACATTTTCATATGTCGCTCTTATTGTATTTTTACTTGTATATGTGATCTGAACGTGGTTAACGTTTGGGATTATGTAATTAAATCTTAAATTGAAATTCATAAGAAATGAGAAATTCATTTTTGTTGAAGTTTAAAAAATTTCATATTCTTGTGTTTCTGTGTTGCCAATAGTTTCAAGATTCCGAAAGCGGGATGTTACATAAAACTATCACCCCAAAACATATATAGCAAGGCAACAAATATTTCTTAGAGAACAACATATATCCAGGCTATATAACAACAATTACTTGCTTGGGGAACAACATACATCCAAGCCATATAACGTAAATGGTGTAAGGTTGCCCGCCACATCAGGTCAGCAACATCCGTTCACAGATCAATTCAAACAACCTACCTATACAACGATATCAACAATAAAGAATTTAAAATATCATTCACTTCCATCCTTGATCATTACAGCAATGATACATAACAAAGAACGTGAATGTCAATTATTTTCTGCACTATGGATTGATCATCGAGTCAGATCACATAGTAGCATCATCAGCCATTAGGTCACTGGGATCCTATCCTAATATAAACTCTAGATCCTTCAACCAAAATCTTCATCCCCACCTCCAAAATATTTTCAATCAATTGGTTAATGAGGTCCAATCAATTGAAATTTCAATATCACTTATCTTCCTTTTACTACCAAAATTTTCGACTCAACTCCACTTCAAATATATCTTTAAATAATTTAATATAAACTAAATATAACTAAGGCCCAAATCTCCTTCATATGAATCTTAACCAATTTATTTTGCTATTAGATAAGCACTTCTTCTCTATTTTGCTTCAATATAATAATTTGGTTTACTTTTCTCTTTCTAATCATAACCACAATTTTCCTTTCACTAACCAGGAAATTCACTTATCCAAATTCCGACTCTCTTTTAGAGCCATTTGCCTAAGCGGCATATTCATAGATCTTATGAAATTTATTTACTTACGGAGGAAGTTTAGAATCTTCATCGAAGGCATATGGGACTTCTTCCTCCATCCAATTTCATTTGACTATCGAGATCACGACACATGATAAAATTATGCCCACTCCACTAATCCTTATCCAAACCACATTCATATCTGCATCCAGCATCACCGCATAATGATTCATTCAATCTACTATAAATTCATTCAATTAACTTATAGTGCTTATAAATTAATTAAATTAAGTGGTTTATTTGGAGCGTTCATCTTTATAGTTGTGCGACTCAAAGGTATAAATTTAGTTAATGATTAATATCGAACAATTTGAATATTAACGTTCACATGTCATCTTAGCTAATAATGTGAAATTTTGGCTGAATTTATCGCTTACATGCCATTTCGATAAAATCTAATTTTACTATTATAAGTGGTACCCGGTAGTAATGATTATTTACATAAGTTCTTTTCATCAAAACTATATCACTTTATGACTTATGGAATTTGGTTTAGTCAAAATTCCAATATCGTCCATATTCAACTTGATTTGTCGAAACACAAAATCATTGTTTTAGTGCTAACAATTATTATTAACCGCATTGCTCTACCCAAAGACTTTGACTTTAAATTGACTATAGTTAGTTGTGATACTAAACTCATATAACCAAGGAGATGAATTCTCTATTAAATAGTATTTCACTTTCAATACTTCAACTCTGACCCAACTATAGTCATTCAATGGGCAACATGTCATGATTTAACCATAATCAAAGTAAAGTGTCCATATTGAAGTTCAATTGTATTCTCAAGTTGAGAGAACTGTGCAACATCTTATTCTGAAATTCTCTGTTTGACCTTAGTTTTATCGACCAACCAAAAACTCTCGAGTGATCATTCTATAGTTATCAAACAACTATCAGTACGTAACCCTTTGATGCCCCTCTATAATCACAAGTAATACATTGCCCAACATTTAGAGAGCATTACGTACTCTAGTCTCGATGGATGTATTAATATGCCGCCTTAAAACATCTTGACTAGGAATATTTAAAATAATATGTTATTTTACTTTGATAAATTTCTCGTGATTACAACACATCGCAATTACTACCACATAACATAACATTTAAGGATTTTTTTAATTTAATATGCTTAAATTAAATAATTAATTAGCATATCATAATATGATAATTATATAATAGAAAGACAAACACCTTTTATTTCGAACGAGATTTTATTACATAGTTAATAATTATAATAAATTACAGAATTGCCGTTATGGCATACCCCTACTCTATCAGTCTTGGATGTGGAAATATGAACTACGATTTGAAATTGGAATAGTCATACGTCTCTAAATTTTGATGGAAAAATAGTGTATAAATATGGATTGGTAGACACGTAATACTGAGAGATCTTTTTTGTTACAATAAGTGTGTGTCAATTCATATGCATACACCAAATGCTGGAGATGGAGGGCTTGGTTCGACCACCGTTACACAACAGGATATTCATCTCCAAGTCGCAACAGTTAGTAGATGTCAGAAACATCATGCAAATTTTAAATTCAGAAAGATGACGAACTCCCTGAACTATTATTTTTATTTTTATTTCATTATTGTATTTCACATATTCTATAATCTCACCTTTAGAACATTACAGTTCATTTTGGCATTGTTTCTTTTTGTAAACTTTGCTTTTGATAATAAATAAAGGATGGTTTTCTTTTAAATAAAAAAAACTTGCATGATTGAGATCAGGCATCAACCGCATTAGAAGAAGTTGTGAATTGAAAAATCACTAGGCGGACGCTAGAAAGTAAATATAGACTAGGGATTAATCGTTTAAATAGGGATCAACCGAGGATTAATCGAAGTTAGGAGTTTTTTTTATCACTAATGTATTTTGGAAAAAAATTAGTGTTTTGTTTAGTATTAGTTAATATAAATTGAAAATCTAAATTTTGAATGTGCTTGAGAGTAGCCAAAGAGACAATACCGTCTAAAACAAGCACACTAAAGTTTATATGTGACACTAACCCTTAAATAATGCCTAACAAATATATATATACATGTTTAGATTCTTACGTGAGACGGTAAACCTCGTCTAACGGGTCTAGCGATCACTAGATGGTAAGCCTCGTCCAATGCCTAGGCAGAGCCTAAGCGGAGGTCTAGGATGTTTTTTCACAAGAGTGATCTACTATAGATAAAATCTCAACCAAATTAAAAAAGCCAATGTTGCATGTTTTGCTCAAATCAAAGGAGAGTGTTTCAGGGAGATAGAACGAAACATATATCACAAAAGTTCCTCTAACACATAATGGCAGAGGAACAATCAGGCTGTGATGCAGCGCAACCCATGTTTTTCCAATGCATAAGTCGTGACCAACTTAACAGGGTTCAAGGAGTGAGTCGTGACCGACTTAAGGAAGGCGAAGGCATAAGTCGTGACCGACTTAAGGAAGGCGAAGGCATAAGTCGTGACCGACTTAAGGAAGGCGAAGGCATAAGTCGTGACCGACTCAACTGGGGTGAAGGCATAAGTCGTGACCGACTTAAGGAAGGAGCTATGAGTCGTCAACGACTTAACAGGAAGGATACAGGAGGAGCACGTGACCGACTCAACTGGGGTGAAGGCATAAGTCGTGACCGACTTAAGGAAGGAGCTATGAGTCGTCAACGACTTAACAGGAAGGATACAGGAGGAGCAGCTCGAGTGGAGAATGCACAAGTGTTAAGTCAGCTACGACTTAAGGGAGGTGATAAGTCGGCATGTGTTTAAGTCGACAGTTCATAAGTCGTTCTGTACATATGTATTGAGTCGTATGATTTTTTAGGTCGTACTTTTGTAAGTCATAAGTCGTATCTTTTGAGTCGTAAGTCGACAGGGGCTTGTATTGTGTTGTAACTGTTTAGTCCTAAGTCGCTTGCGTTAATGAGTCATAAGTCGGAGGGTTAATGAGTCGTAAGTCGGAGGTTGTTAAGTCGGAGCCGACTTAAGAGTTGGCAAAATTGTGATGTATTGAGTCTTGCGCCTATAAATAGGCGGGTCTCTCATTTGTAAAAGGTTGTTGATTTTTGAATAAAACTCTTGTTTTGTTAGCTTTGTGCTTACACCAAATTGGTAGTTGAGTGTAATCTCCTATCTTTTATTTTGGTTAATCGAGTGTGCTCGATTCAACGACTGTAGCAGCCGATTCACGGAATCTAGTGCGTTAGATCAACGTGCGAAGAATCGCAGATCTCTCCTCACGGTATCGTGCGCGATCAACGTGTCAGAGATAGCTAGAATTCGGTATCTTCGGATCAACGAATTTGGGCATTTCAGTATCTTCCAATCCATCGATTGCTACTTTCATCGATCTACATTGTTTTGATTAATCCGCTGCGTCAGTTTGGTATCAGAGCTTGTTTTAGCCAATCATAGCTAAATCAAGTCCTTGGAGCCAATTGTTTTGAAGAAGTTTGAAGAATTCAAGTCAAGCCGAGCTATATCATTCACGGCCGAGAGCTTGTTGTTCATCGTGTTCGTCACAATTTGCAACAAGTGTGAAGATTTCGATCCATTTCGTTTTGGATCAAAATTCGAAAGGTGTTTGAGTTTTGGCCGAAAGGAGTTAAGTCGCGAACCACCATTTCCGAGCTAGAGTTGAAGCATTTGTGAAGTTTTGACAATGCCACCAAGGAGAGCAAATCGACATCAAAACATTGAAGCTTGTATAGAAGAGAAGAGGCTGATGAGATGGAACAAAGAATCAATGAAAACTTTAGTGAAAAGCTTAACGAAGGAATTGGTCGGTTAGAGAAGATGATGTTAGAGATGAATCAGAATCGGAGAAGGGTATCACCTGAATCTAATCATGGGGGAAGTAGAGTCTCGCCACATTCCAATCGAGACAGAAGTGTTGATAATGATCAAAGGCGTGGGAGGAATGTGAATGATCGAGAACGGAGGAATGTAGATAGAAGGGATGTTGGTGGAAGACGTGATGGTAGTAGAGATGTGGGTGGACGAGATAGACAACGATATACATCTGATTTTGAAGAGGAGTATGAAGGTGGTAGTGTTCATGGACGAGGACGAGGACAAGGAAGAAATTACTCTGAGTATGATCACAAGTGGGAGTCGGGGATGAAGACTGAAATTCCTGAATTCAAAGATGGTATGCAAGCGGAGGAGTTTCTAGATTGGGTGGCTAATGTCGAGGAGATTTTTGACTTCAAAGAAGTTCCAGAACATCGTAGGGTGAAGTTGGTTGCTACAAGGTTGAGGGGTAGAGCTTTGGCGTGGTGGCAGCAAACCAAACTTACACGTGAACGGATGGGAAAGTCAAAGGTTGAATCATGGGAAAAGATGAGGAAAATGATGAAAGCCACATTCTTACCTTATAACTATTAGTCGCTTATGTATCAGAGATTGCAAAACTTGAGACAAGGGATGAAATCTGTGAATGACTATGCTGACAAATTTTATCAACTAATTGCGAGGAATGATATTATGGAGACAGAAGAACAATTGACAGCTAGATTTGTTGGGGGGTTGCGAAAGCAGATTCAGGATATGGTTAACATGTTTGATCCTAGATCTGTAGCGGAAGCACACCAGAAAGCGTTAGCTTGGGAAAAACAGGGAAGACGAGGAGGTGGTATGTTTACAAATTCCAACAATCCAGTGAAGGGTGTTAGTGGGAGTTCTAATGTTTCAAAAGCTGTTGCGAAACCAGTTGTGAATGAGGTTGGAAAGATGAAAGTCAGTAATGGTTTCAAGTGTTATAATTGCCAAGAAATGGGCCACAAAAGTAGCGAATGCCCAAAGCCGAAGAAGAGAGCTATGATAGCGGAGGTCGAGGATGAGGATGAAGAAGCTGAATGTTCCAATTCACCACCTGATGAGGAGGAAGAAGAAGTGTCGAGAGACGAAGGTTATAATCTAATGATGAAGAGGTCATGTTTAACACCAAAGCAAGAGGAGGATTGTAGTTGGTTAAGGAGCAATATTTTTCAGTCAACATGTACCATTCTAGGGAAGGTTTGCAAATTTGTTATTGATGCTGGAAGCTGTGATAATATAATTTCTTCAGAAGCTGTGAGGAAGTTGGCGTTGAAGACTGAGAAACATCCGAAACCGTACAAGCTAGCTTGGTTGAGGAAAGGCGGGGAGGTGAAGGTTGGACGAAGGGCTTGTGTGAAGTTTTCAATAGGAAAGAAATACAAGGATGAAATCTGGTGCGATGTGGTAGATATGGATGTCTGTCATTTGTTGCTGGGGAGACCGTGGCAGTATGATAGGGCGGTGCAACATGATGGGCGTACCAACAGTTACAGTTTCATGTTTGAAGGCACAAAGATTACTCTAGTTCCAAAGAAGCGACAACAGGAGGAAAACAAGTTGGAGGAGATTGAAGAGCTTAAAACTTTGTTATCTTTGAAGGAGTTTGTGAAGGAAGTAGAGGAGGAGCCTGAAGTGTTTTTGTTGATTGGGCGAGAGAGCAGTGAAGAGGTTGAAATTCCGGAAGAAGCGAAGCCAGTTTTGAAAGAATTGACGATGTATTTCCAGAGGAGTTACCAACGGAGTTGCCACCGTTGAGGGATATACAACATCAGATAGATCTTGTTCCAGGTGCTGTGTTGCCATACAGACCACATTATCGAATGAGTCCAAAGGAACATGAAGAATTAAGGAGGCAAGTGGAAGAATTGCTTGAACAGGGACGTGTGCAGGAGAGTTTAAGTCCTTGTGCTGTACCAGCTTTATTGGTACCCAAAAAGGATGGAACGTGGAGGATGTGCACAGATAATAGAGCATTGAATAAGATCACAGTCAGATACAGATTTCCGATGCCGAGGCTTGATGATTTATTGGATCAAATCAGTGGGTCCGTAATATTTTCGAAGATTGATTTGAAGAGCGGATATCATCAAATTCGTATCAGGCCAGGTGATGAGTGGAAGACTGCTTTTAAAACCAGGGAGGGTCTATACGAATGGTTGGTAATGCCATTTGGCTTATCAAATGCGCCGAGTACATTCATGCGGGTGATGAATCAGATTTTTAGACCATTCATTGGGAAGTTTGTGGTGGTTTACTTCGATGATATTCTAATCTACAGTGCTAGTACAGAAGAGCATGTTCAGCATTTGAAGAAAGTGTTAATTATTCTTCGTGAAGAACAATTCTATGCTGCTACAAAGAAGTGTGTTTTTATGGCGAGGAGTGTTTTATTTCTGGGATATGATGTGTCGGAAGAAGGAATACAGGTTGATCAAAGTAAAGTCAAAGCTATCAGAGATTGGCCGCAACCCAAGACGATAACGGAAGTTTGAAGTTTTCACGGGTTGGCTTCATTTTATCGAAGGTTTATTCCACACTTTAGTAGTGTGATGGCACCTGTGACTGATTGTATGAAGGGTAAACAGTTTGCATGGACGGAGGAAGCAGGGGTTGCTTTTGAGCGAATCAAAGAACTCTTGACGTCAGCACCAATTCTAGTGCTGCCAGATTTTCAGTTAGTGTTTGAACTACATACTGATGCATCCAAGGTTGGGATTGGAGGAGTGTTGAGTCAGAGGGGACGTCCGATTGCATATTTTAGTGAGAAGTTGTCAGGAGCGAAGATGAGATATAGTACATATGATGTGGAATTTTATGCTGTTGTGCAAGCTATTAAACACTGGAGACATTATCTATTTCAGAAAGAGTTTGTTCTATACACTGATCATGAAGCATTAAAGCATTTACAAGGGCAAGACAAGATTTCAGCGAGACATGCCTCATGGATTGCATATCTGCAACAGTTTATATTTGTTGTGAAACACAAATCGGGAGTAACGAATCGTGTTGCGGATGCTTTGAGTAGAAGGAATCATTTGTTAACAACAATGAAGATTGAAGTAACGGGATTCGATGTGTTACCAGAATTATTTGACGAAGATCCTTACTTTGCAAAGCTTGTTGATAAAGTCAAGAATGGGGAAACAGATGAGTTTTTGATGGTAGATGGTTTTCTGTTCAAGGGAAATCGATTGTGCATACCTGATTGTAGTTTGAGAATGAAGATTGTAAAAGAGCTACATGAAGAAGGACATGTTGGGAGAGACCGTACATTACAGTTGATTTCACAGTCTTACTTTTGGCCATCAATGAGGAAAGAAGTGGAAAGGTTTGTGGAACGATGTCATATCTGTCAGGTTTCGAAAGGAACTGCGACTAATGCTGGTTTATATATGCCGTTACCTGTACCAACTAAACCATGGGTTGATGTGAGTATGGACTTTGTGTTGGGGTTGCCGAGAACACAGCGTGGTAATGATTCCATTTATGTGGTGGTTGACCGATTTTCGAAAATGACACATTTTATTGCTTGTAAGAAGACGGCGGATGCTATTCATGTTGCTCAATTATTTTTCAAGGAGATATATCGACTTCATGGATTGCTAGAATCTATTGTGTCGGATAGGGATACTCGTTTTCTGAGTCATTTTTGGCTAAGTTTGTGGAAGATGGTGGGAACGAAGTTGAACTTTAGCAGCGCTTATCATCCGCAGACGGATGGACAGACCGAGGTTGTGAACAGATCATTGGGTAATTTGTTGAGATGTCTGGTGAAAGATAATCTGAAGAGTTGGGATATGAAGTTATGTCAGGCAGAGTTTGCTCATAATCATGCAGTGAATCGTAGTACGGGATTCAGCCCATTTCAGATTGTATATTCTAGTTTGCCAAAGGGGCCGTTGGAGCTAACAGTCATACCACAACCAAAGAAGACAGTCAAACGAGCTGTAGATTTTGTTGAAGGATTGACGGAATGTCATAAAATCGTTCAAAAACGATTGGAGAAGGCAAATGAGAAGTATAAACGATCTGCCGATCTGAAGCGAAGAAATGTTGAATTTAATGAAGGTGAAATGGTATATGCTGTGTTAACAAAGGATCGTTTTCCAGTGGGTACTTATAACAAATTGAAGGCGCGAAAAATTGGTCATGTAGAAATCGTGAAGCGGATTAATGAAAATGCTAATAAATTGAAGCTACCAGAGGATGTGTACACGTCCGACGTATTCAATGTTAAGCATCTAGTACCTTATCATGGGGATAATTGTGTCACGAAAGAGGAAGGTGCAAATTCGAGGACGAATTTCTCTCAACCAGGGGAGGATGATGCAGCGCAACCCATGTTTTTCCAATGCATAAGTCGTGACCAACTTAACAGGGTTCAAGGAGTGAGTCGTGACCGACTTAAGAAAGGCGAAGGCATAAGTCGTGACCGACTTAAGGAAGGCGAAGGCATAAGTCGTGACCGACTCAACTGGGGTGAAGGCATAAGTCGTGACCGACTTAAGGAAGGAGCTATGAGTCGTCAACGACTTAACAGGAAGGATACAGGAGGAGCACGTGACCGACTCAACTGGGGTGAAGGCATAAGTCGTGACCGACTTAAGGAAGGAGCTATGAGTCGTCAACGACTTAACAGGAAGGATACAGGAGGAGCAGCTCGAGTGGAGAATGCACAAGTGTTAAGTCAGCTACGACTTAAGGGAGGTGATAAGTCGGCATGTGTTTAAGTCGACAGTTCATAAGTCGTTCTGTACATATGTATTGAGTCGTATGATTTTTTAGGTCGTACTTTTGTAAGTCATAAGTCGTATCTTTTGAGTCGTAAGTCGGCAAGGGCTTGTATTGTGTTGTAACTGTTTAGTCCTAAGTCGCTTGCGTTAATGAGTCATAAGTCGGAGGGTTAATGAGTCGTAAGTCGGAGGTTGTTAAGTCGGAGCCGACTTAAGAGTTGGCAAAATTGTGATGTATTGAGTCTTGCGCCTATAAATAGGCGGGTCTCTCATTTGTAAAAGGTTGTTGATTTTTGAATAAAACTCTTGTTTTGTTAGCTTTGTGCTTACACCAAATTGGTAGTTGAGTGTAATCTCATATCTCCTCTTTCGGTTAATCGAGTGCGCTCGATTCAACGACTGCAGAAGCCGATTCACGGAATCTAGTGCGCTAGATCAACGTGCGAAGAATCGCAGATCTCTCCTCACGGTATCGTGCGCGATCAACGTGTCAGAGATAACTAGAATTCGGTATCTTCGGATCAACGAATTTGGGCATTTCAGTATCTTCCAATCCATCGATTGCTACTTTCATCGATCTACATTGTTTTGATTAATCCGCTGCGTCAGGCTGGAATTCAACAACTACGCTCAAATAATATCCTCGTCAAATTTGCTTATGTTATTTACACGTAAAAAGTGTACGACCAACCATCTCTATCAACTAACGCTTAATCAAGGGATTAGTGTGATGATGGTATTCCTTTCCTATAAAGGTTTTAGCTAGGCAGCCTAGGCTAGGCTATCGTCAGGTGTTTAAAGAACTAGGCAATTATCACAATGAGGTGTTTAAAGGGGAGTTTTATAAAAAGATAACTAATTATAGTCATCTCATCTAGCAGGCTTTGTTTCCTAGACCTCATCTCATATTTCACCGACTATAATGCTCCTACATATAGGTTTGTTCAATGAATGAAAGAATATATAACATGGCGAAATCAACTAAATTGATGTACATTCTCTTCCTCTCTTGCTATTTTACAGTAAGCTTTATATAACCATACATTATAAAAATATAATTCTATTACATCAAAGTTAGTTTAAATTCACATTCAAGATAGACTTCTAAACCAAATAGCAATTCAGTTCTATGCTCATCAAAGAAACACATAATTAATTTTTGCACCAACATAACAAGATGATAAAGTAAAACTATAATATAAAACATGTTTATACAGAACTTGGCTGCTAAATATCTCAAATACAAGTCTTTGCAACTAGAAAAGACCAAAATTCCTAGGGAAATTCATTTTCAAATTATAATTTTAAACTCAAAATGCAATAAACATCCATATAACATCCAACATCAAGCAAAAAAGTTCATCTGGTTATTTGGTTTGTAACCTCATGGATAAAACCGATACGAAACCGATAAAGAAAAAAGAGTCGGTATACATCATCTTTTAAAGCTTTCTAACATGCATCAGGCATTCTGTGCTCAATAAAACTACATTTTATTCACATTACTACTTTTTTTGGCACCTGGCTACTGAGTATTGTAGAGTTTGGAAAGCTGGTGCGGCTTTCTTCTGCATCAGTCAGTAGAGTGACAAGTTCACACTGAGGAAAGCTATTGATATTGCTGTTATAAATGAGCAAGTCATCGTCATGGCTATTTTTGTCATCCGTTGATTGAAAAGAGCATAGCGTAGAGTTCTTTTCTGGTGGCAATATGAATGTACTTTCTGGAATGAAGAAAGTGCTCTTGTTGTTAGCAAACTCCTTAGCACCATAGTTTGTTACTTGAGCATTTGTGTCGCTAGTGCCACACAATTTAACCATTCTTTTCAGGCCTTTCATAGAGCTTTTTTGATCTAGAATTTACAAAAAATGTATTGGTTATTTCAGTAGTAAATACTAAAGCAAATGTTTGATGTACATGTGTCTGTGTGTACATGCATCTGTGTGTGCATGTATCTGTGCGTGCATGTGTTTGTGTTCAGTTGAAAATATAAAGACGCAATATAGCATACTTTCTACATGCTAATCAAATTATGGAGGAATCAATATAGCTTTTACGCTAAAATATTGCAAAAATAGCCCAAATACTACTTAACCTATAATATTTACCTAAAAACATCATGCTATAGTCTTTTTATGGATTAAAACGGAGTTTGAAAGGCCTTGCAAATACATATATGGTACATATCATGTGGAATTTACTTGAACAGGCACCACCACTTATGTTAACCAATATCACCAGTGCATGCATTTCATGGTAATGTGCAAATTTTTGCTACAAAGATGGTTATTTATCTAAGGTATAAAATGTGATAATGTGCAGTCTTCTAAAAGAACACAAAAGCTAATTTTATAACCTGATTCAAATTTATGTTATTGTAGTTTATCTAATCCTTGGAATATTTACCTCGTGATATACTTGATTTCCCTTATAACAGCTCCTTTAGCCTACATTTTTGAAACAGCGATATATTTTTTCGAACATGAGAATTGTTTTCTTATTTGTCCCAGAATATCATTCTAAAGCTTAGATGTTATAATTTGGTCCTCCATGGTTTTATAAAAGTTTATAGCATCATTTGTACTTTTGTATACGTGCACATATCCACCTAATAGCCCTCATTAGTATTTGTACTTATGAATCTTTGTTAAGCGGTATCTTTCATTCAAATACTACCAAAATCAACTAACAATAAATTCCAGTTCTACCATTAAATATCTGTGTCACCTTCTTAAGTGCTCTCATGCTTCACCCACATTTATCATTTTCTGAATGTACAATTATATTATATCTCTTTTGTTGATGCAAATAGGAATGGATAAGAATATGTGTGAAGCCTTTCTACCAAAACATTCAAAGCTATCCTTTAAGAAGGGTTTTACATAAAACATTATATCAACTTTTCTTTGAATACTCAAATAAACCGAATGCTATCTACAAGCTTCTAAGCAAAATGTGCAGCGATCCTGCAACAATTTTACCAAAAATATTATATTAACTATTTTTAACAAAGGCTGTTGTTCCTTTCAATTTTCCAAATATTTTGCTTCACAAAAAACCTCAAAAACAACACATTATGTATCATCGGGTATTGCAGACTATGGGAAAAGGTCAAATGAGCACATGCAGTCACTTGCATAGGGTGGTTTACACATGCAAGTATAAAAAAACTGGTAATGTTCCTATAGAAGAATAAAAACAGACCACGAACTTTAGACACACTTGTACTAACGATGGTAGCTTATGGAGTCGTTTGTCTTAAACCAACATTTTCCATCTATTAGCTAACAAGATATCAACATGGTCAAAAGGTGCAATTACATTATAGTAGATATAGCTGATTACAGATGAGAGACACCCAACCTGAAACGTTGCTATCCCAAACCCGCTTGAGTGGTGTGAGCATAGAACGGTCTAAATAGTTTGTACCAATGACTTCTTCTGCTCCTCCAATTTTCTCTTTACTTTTTGCATCCTAAACAGAGTAAAAAGCAACATAAGTTTGGACTTGGAAGAAATCCATCCCTGATTGATTGCGCACGCGCACACACATATATCTGTGTGTGTTTTTTTTTTGTATATGTGTGTATGTATATATATGTCTGTATGTATGTATGAAACACGATACTTACTTTCAGATCAGTGAAACCAAGTGGTGAATCTTTGTCTTGAATGTGCTGTAATTTCTCAATATATGTTTTGCCTCTGTCAAATTCATAATTTTAAAAACAGAAAAATACAACTATTTATAATATTGTATGGAATTGCAACAATTGAGAGATGGGTACCTATTAACATGCCCATGTGCTGCATTTACTGCTAATTTCTTGTGTTTACTTTGACTAATAGATGCTGAACCAGAATAAACTTCATTGATTATGGATGACTTATTATCGAATGGAAATGAACTTGCCTCTGATTCCTCCTCCTTAACTTTTGGATATGAATTTCTAAGAAGAACACTTCCAGTAGAAATCTCGAAAGAACCCATTACACTCTCATTTTCAATAAGGAGATCAGATGGTGATGAACTGATTTGTTGCTCATTCATAATAGTATGCAACTGATTTGTGAGCATCTCAAATTGTGTGGGCTTGGCACGTATATTCTTTGATGCAACTTTAGGCGACACACTGCATTGGACCGAGCCTGTATATGCTGTGGTGGTACTACATTAGAGATAGCTGAAAAAATGATTGAAAATGTTCGAAAGACATGTGGACTATTCATAAATTTAACAGCATAGAGTAGGTTTCACTTTCATTTATAAAATTACAAGGATGTGGGTTTTTCTGATGAAATATTTTGGTAGACACGATGGCTAGTACTTAGATGCCTTGAAATGCATAAAGCACTTACTAATTGTTGGGTTAAACAAAATGCACACATGTGCTTCTTTACACTCAGATATCTCTATAGTTGTCAGCCAAAATGTTAATTTGTCGTGCTACAAAATACATTATTGCACAAGACAACGAAGTATCATCATGTTTCTTTACAATTTATAGCTTAGTGAAAAGCATCGATGTGTAATTTTGATCTAACATTGTTTCATTGGAGCATCAGTACATTTTTTGGGAAGGTTTTACAAATATCTATAGACAAAATATTAGATCTATTTTCATTATACTTCATTCCTCAAATAACTATTCACAAAAGAGTTTAAGCACTGTATGTTTTAATATACCAATTAACACATTAAAGGCATGTATATGATTTGGTCAATAAGCATACAATGGCACTTGTTTATAACAAGATTTAATTGATACAAGTAATAAAGCATATAAGATTTACTTAAACTAAAGCTTTTAGTTTTCTAGCATGCTTCTGTTTAAGCGTGTATCAAATATTCATTATATAAACTAATACATACTCGAGATAAAACCATAAACTACAAAAGAGGCTTGTCATTTATTTTAGAAACAATGCACAAAGAACATAAGGTATTAAACCTGTCAAATTACTCGCTTCTGCGGTTTCAAAATTTGCACAACTTTCAGAATATGATGATGCAGACTCAGAGCTCGATTGATTGCATGCATCTACTTCTAAAGCTTTCTGGAAATTTTGATCAAAATAAAGCATTTTATGTTCATCTCTTGCAGCATGATATCGCTGATTTACTTTCAATGCCTTTTTCACCTTAAGCTTGTATTGAGTGTGTTTGACTGTTGAAACTTTGCAATCTTCTTGATCAATTTGTTCATAAACATGTGTTGGGGTATAGTTGATTAAGGTACCCTTTGTTCTCCATCTAGTACCACATGCATTGCAAAGGACTGGCTTATCGGGTGGTCCATTTCGCCAAAGAGGAGTACCTGTTGCATAGTTTTAATGATACGGTAAATTTTATTTACAGCTGATAAAAGTATTTACATTCATATAGCAAAACAAATAGGCTTATGGAGGATCTCCTACTGTTTATAGTTCACAAAACTTGTGACTGTATATTATTAGAAACTAAAGGCAAGAAGATAAATTACAAGAGAATAAGCCTAGTGTCATATGTCAACAACATACTTATCAAGACAAACTTTGTCATTAAGGACTTCAAACCAAACATTTCATATCCTAATTGCTCATATCAATGTAGATCTTTTATTCAGCTTAACCAGTTCCACCGCATAAGTCTAGCAAATGTGTGAGATTTCGTTACTTAAATATAGTTTATCCAATAGATCCACAACTCATAACAATATAGATATTGTCACTATTTTAGCCATCTCTATAAAGTGGAGGGTTCAATACTAAACCTTAATGTTGCTTGATGACAAATCATTATCATTTATATTACATTGATGCCTAATATATATTTGACAATTTAACAAACCAAATAAGCTTATGGGATCTGCTCTTGCGTAAATTGTTTATAGTTTACAATGTTATAATCAACAAAGGCACAAAGATGCATTACGAGAGAATATGCATACTGTCATCCACTTTCATATGCCAACAACACACTAACCACGACAAGTTTTGTCATTACAAATGGATTTCGAACCAAACATTTAATATTGTACTTATTCTTATCAATACAGATATTGTATTCAACTTAACTAGTTAGATCACATGAGTCTAGCAAATGCGAGAGGTTTTTGTTTCTTAAAGGTACTTAGTCGAATATTAGAGCCACAACTCATAATATTATGGACAATTTCTCTCTTTTAGCTGCCTCTATAAGGTAGAGAGTTTCTTACTAAACCTCAATGTTGCTTGAAGACGAACATTATCGCGTATACAATATTAATGCCTAGTATCCATTTGACAATGTCAGGATTTTCTGCAAGAGTATTTATTATATTACAACTGTTACTTGTCAAGCTGAGCTGCACATATCAAAATCTACTCTACATTTCCGATGTCTTGGCACATTATAAATCGAGCAAAATATTATTGAAACCTGCATTTGATTAAGCACGATACACAACAGCAATGTTTCCGTTTTGATTGTAGACTTTGCATATTTAGATCATGTGAAAGTATAAAAAGAACTATTAGATTTTTCAGTTACTCAAATGCGTAGTCAACTCAACGTTACATTTCATCAAATCACAACTCAACTATACATACAGATCACAACTCAACAACATTGGAGACAGTAATGAATCATTTTCAGAAGAAATGAGTTCTTAATTAGCTTAGGCTGATATCCAAGCTTGATTTGATAATATATTTTTTGATTAACTAACAATAAGTCTTGCTTCATCTACAATTTTAACTTGACAACCAGATTAATTCAAAAAGTAACGAAAATCTGTAAGACAAGAGATCTATTACTCCAATAAAACCTAATAATAATTAATTTTAACTGTTAATAGATAAATAATAACATGAGCTCACTTGTGACACCACAATGACAACAAGGTCCACTCTTTACCATGCTTCTCTACTTTTCTTTTCTTTGAATCACGATTTCAAATTAAAAATCAAAGGCAAAAACCAGCTCCTTTGCTGCTGAGCCGAATTTTAGAATATATTAAATTTTTATAATTCTGAAAAATGATGAAAAATATATCTCAGTAAAAATCAAACCCAGAAAGTAAATTCAATGAAACAAAACCTAAGCCTAAGCCCAAAGATTTCAACACTTGCATTTGTGTTCTTGCGTTTAAGAGTCTTTTCAACCACCCAAAAAAAGGAGAAGCAAATGACAAGCAGAAAACTGAAAAAGTAGAAAGAGCATGAAATTAATTGGAGAGAGAACAAAAGAGAAATTTAAAGCACATAGTTTTTAAGGGTATTTCAGTTCGGAATCTGTATAATCAAATTGGAGAAGACCATTGGAATGAGTTGAGGAATAAAAGTTAATTGAAAGTGAAAGGGAGAGGAGGTGAATAGGTAAGGCAAAGCTTTCTCGTTTTATAATATGGGTTCGCTTTTTTATATGGGTTCCATCTTGGTCCAATATACATTTTATTTGGGAAATAATTTTCGTGGCCCATTATCCTCAAGTAAATAATTCACCAAGTTTTCTTGTTTTCATTAGTAGTGCTTTTTTTAATTTTTACGAAAAGAAGCAAACTTTTGACAAAGATCGCATAGTTTTACCCTCCAACAATTTTATGTTACAATCACCAAGCTTGTTTGTTTTTGTTTATAGCATGTTATACGTGTGCTTATAAGTTATAACAACTATTCTGATAATTATTTACTTTTCAAACTTCATTTTCAACTACTATGATAATCATTTACTTTTCAAACTTTTTCTCTTTTGTAAAAATAAAATAAAATTGGCCTGCGTAAAGGATCAGCTAAGATGTTTAGGAACAACTTAAGGGAGAAGTCTTACCATATAAGTGGTCTTTGGTTTTACTTTTCAGAAGTTGTTTTTTGATGTCTAAAATGATCAGATTTTAAGTTTGTATGTATATCGGTCCATCATACAAGGACAAGTTACACATTAGATCAAATCGATTTAGGGAAAATTAGAACCAATTCAACTTATGATTGAATCTTGACCTTGGACCTTTTGAAAAGAAAACTCTTAGGGTCTATTTGGTTTGTAATTTTAAATTTTGAATTTTCGTATGATAACATACATTGGATTTCCAAAATAATAAATTCAGAAAATGGTTTTAACATATAAAACTGAAAATATTTTTTTTTTTTTATTTCCCGTCATTTTCCTTTTTTTTTCCCTTCCTGCATCGTCCACGTCCTCCACTTCTTTCCACGCTGTCCTTCTATTCCTCGCGTTTTTGAATACATAATGAAAACCAAAACTCAAAAGTTTGTTTTTAAACCAAACGGACCTTATCTTTTTGTCATCAAAATTGGCGAATCAGTACATTTTCAAAAAACGTATTGTTTAGTTTCTCATAAAAAAAGAACCTGGAGCATGCATTAGATATTTTCGTAAACCATTAGGTCATTGAGTAGTACCCGCCTTAGCCTCCAAATATTAGGATCTCTAGATAGAAAAGTAAATGTTTCGAGGGTAATATGACCATGAAGTGAAATTGTATCGTATAGTAGTTAAAGAGGAACTACTATGATCTATTGAGATTCTCCATCTACATCCAATCCTAACAAGAATAGAAGTGACTCGACGCACTCTTAGATTTTCCACATAATTCTTTATATTAATTAGGCACTTGAAATGTTCATTTGACTTAGCACGGTTCTCATCGAAAGCAAGTCAGATGTGTAGTGTAACTTTAGGGTAAGACGACCGAAAGGGGAAAAGTTCATTGCTAAGTAATTACTTTTTAATAAATAACGTAACACACTATTTTTTTCTTCTTTGTGATTGCAACAATCACTATTCCGATGCGGGGGACTCTAATATCGAATTCCTGTAGCCGGTGTTTGGTTTGTTAGATCAGGTCGGCCTTCTTTGTACTATAAGGTGATAGAAGGTGGCGTAGAGAGAAGAGTAAGCGACAATCATTTAGGATCGAGCCGGTTACGAGATCTAAATAACTTCAAATACAATGGGCATCTACCCAATGGGTAATCAAGCCTTTGAAAATAATCCAATCGGTCTAGTTTAGATTCTCTTCTCCCCGTATGGATCCTGTTGAAATGTTGTCGGCACATCCCTCCGTGGAAGCAAATAGAGTTTGGTCAACATCTTTTAACAAAAATAATCTCTTTTTGTTACATATGACCAAACTCATATACACCACTCCACCTCCATTATTTTTCACGACGTGGGAATATTCGTCTTTTCAATATGTATCTATTACCCACACACAATGCAAGACATCCCAACAAATCTCCATCTTGGTTCGCATCCATCTATGTGTCTTCCAATACGCCAACACAATGCCCGCACCATATCAATACTATGTTCCTGTACCATTCTATCAGATCCTACGTACCATGATCCAGCTCCATCTTAAGTCTCACTACTTAAGCCTACAGCTAGCCACCACGATTTACAGATCTCTTGTACATTGTCCATTGTCCCAGATATTACCTTCGGCTTTGATACCATGTTGAAATCATATCCGAACATCCCTCCGTGGGGCAACATAGAGTTTGGTCAACACCTTTTAATAAAAGGAATCTCTTTTGGTTACATGCGACCAAACTCATATATATACCACTCCACCTTCATTATTTTTCATGATGTGGGATTACTCTTCTTTTCAATATGCGCTCATTACTCACACACAATACAAGACACCCCAACATATCCATGTTCCGCAAGTTATTTTCGAGCGGTCATATTTATTGCTTAAAGTTCTTTCTTGCCTGCTTCTAAGTTTTCTTTGTTAAAGTGAGACTGAAGGAGCTTCCATTTATAGGTATTGAAGGCCCTTTTTTTATTAGATTGTCTTGGTAGGATCATTTCAAATTTGACTTTTTATGAATACCATATTCAAAGTCCATTCATTTTTTGTGGATAATCTAGTATGACACAACTGTTATTCGATTCAAGTAGGTTAAAGCAATCATTTGTTGCCAATCGGCTTAGGTTTTTCCAAGTTTTTCCTACTTAGAAACAAAATAAAATCAAATAAACAACTAAAAAGGAGGAAACAAAAACAATTATCAACCATTAAAATTCATACATTACTTAATTCACTGGTATTTAATCGAAAATTGTACTAATAGTTCCGACATATTTGATTCAGTATAAACATCAACTGTTCAAAATACTTTGACATGGAAATAAGATCACTGGTTTTGATAAAATTTACTCCAACTTGTATAAGGTGTTCCACTTATCGGTTCTCTTAGAGAAAACCTAATTTATAATGCAAAATCAAATTATGACTTTTGAAGGTAGGCTAGTTAATTGTTGAATTTGATCATCTAGATCGAGATTTTAGGTATGCTCCATGATTCTAACTATAGTCCTGCGATTTCATTTAACTCCCTCCC
The DNA here is from genome assembly GCA_030737815.1 of Allium fistulosum. NCBI lineage: Eukaryota > Viridiplantae > Streptophyta > Magnoliopsida > Asparagales > Amaryllidaceae > Allium > Allium fistulosum. Next base: position 1,169,166,506 of record CM060905.1, on the reverse strand, counting down.
CTATATCATCTTGTAAAGAAGAAATAAAGAATGTGGTCATAGGTGTAGATCAATTTGATTGATCCGTCTTAAACACGTTGTTTATATTTTTTGTTATTGTTTGATTAGGTCGTTTGATATCACTGTGATTTCTCTTTGGGTAGTTTTTAATAATTGATCGACGATTAGATCCAGACATTCTATAAAATTTACAATAATAATATTTTTAACATTAATATGTCTTAAAAAGAATATGTATACACCATTTTGTATTATGTGGAAACGACGCCTTTCAAAGTTTGCATAATTCAAATCTTATACTATATACATAAAAGATGGATCTCTCCTTTTTTTCTCCTCATAATTTTAGAATTAAAATACTTAAATCTTCTTGATTCATGTGTATATTTTCACATTTAACCCTCTAATTCTTCACATTTAACTAGCTTTACTATATTGAGGTATAATCCCATATCCCTTTGACTTCCCTTTTATTAAATTTACTCATTTTATACTATATACATATAAGATGGATCTCTCTTAAATTTTTTTCCTTTTAGAATTAAATTACTTAACTCATCTTGATTCATGTGTATATTTTCACATTTAACCCTATAATTTTTCATATTTAAGAAGTTTTTAATCTTATACTATATTTTATACGATCTTATATTATCTCCATAAAAGATGGATCTCTCCTATTATTATTGTTTTCTTTTTCTCATAATTTTAGAATTAAAATACTTAATTCTCCTTAATTCATGTGTATATTTTCACATTTAACCATCTAATTCTTCACATTTAACAAGTTTTAATATATTGAGGTATGACACCATGTCCCTTTGACTTCTCCTTTGATTAAATTTACTCATTTTATACTATATACATAAAAGATGGACCTCTCATAATATTTTTTTTATGTTTTCTCATAATTTTAGAATTAAAATACTTAACTCATCTTGATTCATGTGTATATTTTCACATTTAATCGTATAATTCTTCACATTTAACAAGCTTTAATCTTATACTATCTTATACTATATCTTATATTATCTCCATAGAAGATGGATCTCTACTTTTTTTTCCTTCTTTTTTTCACATAATTTTAGAATTAAAATAATTAATTCACCTTGACTCATGTGCTTATTTTCAAATTTAACCCTCTAATTATTCACATTTAACAAGCCTTAATATATCTTATATTATATCTTATATCTTATCTTATACTATCTACATAAAAGATGAATCTCTCCTACAATTTTTTTCTTTTATTCATAATTTTAGAATTAATATACTTAATTCTTTTTTATTCATGTGTATATTTTCACATTTAATCCTCTAATTCTTTACATTTAACAAGCTTTAATATATTCAGGTGTAACACCATATCCATTTGACTTTCCCTTTTATCAAATTTACTCATTATGTTAAATTCCATTTTATCTTACTGCAAATTTCAAACCTAACCAGTAGTTTCTTCTTTCTTATCGAGAGTAAAATATTTGTTCTCTTTATTTATTCTTTCATTTTAGCTCCTCTTTAATCTCAGTCTCGATAAGGACTCAAAATCATATCACAAATTTAATTGCACTATTTAATCAACAGAAGGTCCTATAATATGATGGTGAGGTTTAAACTTTGATGATATTCAACTCTCTTTGCCCCTAAATTCACTAGATTTTTGCTAATTATAGTTTAATTCAATTTTTCATATTCTATAGCTATTTTTTTAAATCATTGTAGATCTTTAGCTTTTGTTGAAATTGCATTTATTATCTAGGAAGATATATTTATAAATATTTAAAAATTGAAAGGTTCAACATATTTAGAGTATATTTTATTGTTCCTTTTACCAATAAATAAGCAAGGGTTACTTTTTCCAATGCGCTTTTATTTATTATTTTTATAAATTAAGTTGAGATCATGATTTTGATGCGTAACTAAAATTTTGAAAGTGATTTTAGTTATTAATCAGTTATTTTTTAAAGAATAATCTCAACATTACAAAACCATTTACATTTTCTTTCGTAGTTTGTAAGCTTATCTTTGGATTTTTTATTCTGCAAATATGCATAATTTAATTATTGGTAATTAGCATTGAAAATAAAGAAGGTTGAAAGTTAAATTATTTATATTTAACGTCTTAAAAAACCACGGATGGTGCTTGAGTTATTTGGATTTTAAAAGAAGTTAAAAGAAATCAACTTGAAAATTTGATAGTTTATTAATTTCAAGTGTAAAATTGCTCATTTAGTTACTTTTATTAAATATACAAGTGCAACAACTGTTTTGTTTCTCTTCCAAATTTAATTAGTTTTGCCCATTTTATATTCGTTCTATTACATTGTATCATGATATCTATGTAGTTCAATCCCTAACAAAAATATTATTTTTTCTCTTCTAAAATAAAATCTCCGATCGCTTTATTCCCTTCTTTCATTTGATGTTTCACTTTACTCTCAAGCTTCATATGAAATCAAAGTGACGTCATAACTTCTATTGTATATATCGAAGTTGGGTATCACTCAGAATTCAAATCAATTTGTTCTTTCTTTCCATTTATTTTCTCTTTAATCTCAAAATCCACAAGAACTCAAAATACTATATTAATTAAAGTTGGATATTTTCTAATTCTTTTGCTCTTTTCTTGTAATTTTGGAATTAAAATTTATTTCTTCTTTATTCATGTGTATATTTTCACATTTACACCTCTAAAATTTGTCACTTAACAAGCTTTAATATATTCATGTGCAACGCCATGTCCCTTCAACTTTCCCTTTTATTAATTTTACAAATTTTAATCAATTTTATTTTATTTCTCTATAAAGTTCGTACCCTAAGAAGAAATTTCTTTTTTCTTATGAAAAATAGAATCTCTGTTCTCTTTGTTTCCTTATTTTATTTTAGTTTCTCTTTAATATCATACTCTGCAATGACTCAAAGTCATATGACTATTTCAATTGCAAAATTCAATCATTAGAGAGGGTCTCATAATGTGACAATAAGATTTAAACTTGGATATTATTCAACTTCTATCCCACTCAGTTCGCTAGATTGGTTTATTACTCTATTTACAACTTAATTATAAGATTCTGTATCTATAAATAATTTGCTTTGAATCATCGCAAGTCTTCACTTTTCATTGACATTGCATTTAATTTTTGGGACGATAAGTGTTAAATTTTGACAATGCTATATGGAGAATTAAAGAGATCAAAAATAGCTTGACAACGGTAAAAACGGCGCGCGAATCGAAGCTCGGATGCTTAAGTTATCGCGATTTGAAGCTGGATGATGCACATGCTGAAAGTTGTGTCAGACGTCTGACAGGAATCCTCAAACGTCTGACAGTAGGTTTACTGCAGCCCGAAAGTTGCGACAGACGTCTGAGGGGTTTTGACAGATGTCTGGCGCATTGCAGTTTTATTTTTCTGGCCCACAATTTATGTATTTTCTTATAGGGCTTCAAGGGGAAAATTAGGTATTTGTTAAGGAAGTATGGTTCACTATATAAGCTATTTTCAAGATTCAAAGCAAATTGAACTCCAAGGGTTTATTGATTAAGATTTATCCTCCATTAAAATAGGGTTTATCTAAACCTAGTTTTCTTCAATTCTCTTCTCCATAAATCTATTATATTTGAACATTTACCATTGTAATCAATCTGTTGTACTCTTCTCGTTGGTATGAATAAAAGCTCTCTCTCAAAGTGGATGTACACTAATAAGACGTTGGTGGAACCACTATAAATTGGTGTATGATTTATTTTATCTTTATTGCTTTGTTTCTCTATTGCTTGTTTGATGATTGTGATTGGTTTTGGATTGGATTGTGATTTAGATTGAGATACCGATTAGTTGTTTTTGCACTTCTTACCATGATCTCGTTTTTTTCTATGCTTTGGGGTTTTGATTTGAGTAGTCTCGAGTTAGAATTCCCATAACATTGGTATCAGAGCTTTGGTATTGGTAGATGGTTGTGGAAATGCCAGAATCAGTAATACCTCAGGTAGTCCCTCAATAGTTAGTCCAAGTGGTCTAGCGCCGTATGTACGTAGGTCGTACATGGCTTCGAGATCACAACTGGTTATAGACAAGTGAATGGCGATAATGATTTTAAAAAGTGGCAATGGAAGACGAAAGCAATTCTTAGGCGAAATTGTGTGCACTGGGTAGTGTTTGATACACATTTGTTACCAGCAGACATCTTGGATATTGAGAGAGAGGAAATGGAAGAGTGGGTATTCACTATACTTCAACTTGCTATGGGAGAGAATGTAATCTTTGAAATTAGTGGTGAGACTACTGCTAAGGGTATTTGGGATAAGTTGGAGGAGTTGTATATGAAGAAGTCATTTGATCTTATTGCGAACGTTCTTCACCTATAAGGTGAAGGAGGGTACTTCGCTAAAGGCGCACTTGAATGTCTTTGATGATTTGCTAATGAAGATGAAGGCAGTAGATTTGAAGATTAATAAAGATCAAAAGATGATGATATTATTGTGTTCGAAGCCGGACCGTTATATGGGTTTCTCAAATAGTTTGATCTATAGCCGGGATACATTAACTCTTGATGATGTCAAAATGGGTCTTCTTAGTGAGGAGTTGCACGATCAAATGAAGGAGTTGAGTGATGGAAGTAGTGGTGCTAGTAGTGGTCACGGTTTATTTGTGGAGAAGGAGAGATATGAGAAGAAAGGGAACCGGAGGCGTTCTAAATCAAGAATGCCCAGTTGGAGAGGAAAGTCAAAGGAAAGAAATGACAAGTACTTTATTTGTAAGAAACCTAGTCATTGGAAGAATGAGTGTCTGGACAAGGAGAAGGAAAAGAAGGAAGTAACATCTTTATCCATAGTGGTGGAGAGTGAAATTGGTGAGGGGGACGTAGATGATTTGACGGCGGTAGCATCGGATGTTTCGGGTAGCGAATGGTTATTCAATTTGGGGGCGTCTTATCATATGACGCCGAATAGGAATTGTTTTTCTTCTTATGTCGACAAAGTGAGAAATTCAATTGTTATGGGTAATAGTGCTATTTGTAAGTTGAAGGCATTGGTTCCATGCAAATTTGGATGTTTGATGAAGTGGTTCGTACTCTCACTAATGTACGATATGTTTCAGGACTTCGAAAGTCTCTTATCTCTTTGGGGTGGTTAGATTCTTTAGGTTGTACGATCATTATTGAGAGTGATAGCTTGTGGGTTTCAAAGGGTGCGCTTGTGGTGATGAAGAGTGCTAAGACTCATGGAGTTTATTTGCTTCAAGGAATGACTATTGAAGGTGAAACTAGCATTGATGTTGATAGTTCTCGTGGCTTGGATGTGACTAGGTTGTGGCATTGGAGATTAGGTCATGTCTCGGGGAGGATTTTGGATATTCTTTGAAAGAGGGAGATGATCGATGGAGAGAGTTTGAACAAACTAGATTTTTGCAAGGAATGTGTCATGGGAAAGTAAACAGAAGTTTCATTCGGTGAGGTAAAACTTGATTCGAGAAGTATTCTTGAGTATGTACACATGGATGTTTGGGAACTGACACCGGTAGCTTCTTTGGGAGGAGCTCGCTATTATATTTATTTCATTGATGATTTTTTTTGGAAGGTATGAGTGTATGTAATGAAGGACGAGTTGGAGGCATTTGCAAAGTTCAAAGCATGGAAGGCTCTTGTTGAGAATGAGAGTGGTAAGTCTTTGAAGGTTCTAAGGTCCGACAATGACGGAGAGCGTGTTTCCGGAGAATTCTTGGAGTTTTGCAAGCATCATGGCATCCGAAGGCATTTTACTACATCGGGAGATCCGTAGTCGAATGGTGTTGTAAAGAGGATGAACCATACTCTAATTGAGAAAGCTTGATGCTTGAGATTGGCATCGGGTTTGTCTAAGGGATTTTGGGTCGAAGCTTTGTCAACTGCGGTGCATATTGTTAATCAAATTTCGTGCTTGGCTATTGGTAACAAAATTCCGGAGGAAGTGTGGAAGAGAAAAAACATTGACTTGAGTTATCTTCATGTGTTTGGTAGTCCGATTTATATGCATGATCCGGGAAATGATAAGCTTGAGCCTAGAGCTTTCAAGGGGATTTTACTTGGTTATACGGACGTGTAAAAGACTATCGAATATGGAATCCGAAAATGAAGAAGGTTATTAATTCTTGTCATGTTACTATTGATGAGTCGGCTTTGTTCAAGAAGAATGAGAGCTCATCAAATGTTCTAGATTTGGTTCATGGTGAATCAAAGGAGAAGGAAATTATTCCCACATTTTGTCCAAGGAGTGGAGTAGTTGGAGATGCCTGTGAGGAGGAAGTGGTTGATGTTACATCATATAGTCCGCAGGATTCTTCCAGTAGTGTTGATGATGTACATGATTTTAGAGAGGATTCGGTTCAAGGTGGAGTCGAAAGGAGTTTGGGTGACGGTATTGCTACTCGGTTGGGTCGACGTGCTATAAGGCCACTCGATAGATATAGTGATTGGAACTATATTAGCTTTCGTGATAATTTGGACTATGATCTTCATGTAGTCCAAGATGAGCCGATGGACCTTCATGACGTCATGGATTCGAGTGACAGCTCGAAGTGTATTTGTGCCATGGAGGAAGAGATGCAATCGTTGATGAATAATCAAACTTGGGATTTGGTTCCACTTCCTAAAGGAAACCGTGCTATTGGGTGCAAATGGATATACAAGGTGAAGGATGATAGGAGACGCAAAACTAGATTAGTGGCGAAAAGGTTTGCACAAAGGAAGGGAAAGGAGTATGATGAGATTTTCGCACCGGTTGTGCACCATACTTCAATCCGGATATTACTTGCTATAATTGCTATTTACGACTTAGAGTTGGAGCAACTCAATGTGAAAACCGCCTTCTTGCATGGTGACTTGGATGAAGACATCTACATGGAGCCACCGGAAGGTTTTGTTGTAGATGGTAAGTCAAATTTAGTTTATAAGTTAAAGAAATCACTATATGGTATAAAGCAATCACCTAGACAATGGTACAAGAGATTTGATCATTTTGCTTGAAAATGGGTTTGATAGAAGCATCAAGGATGCTTGTGTGTATTTCAAGAGGTTGGAAAATGATTGTTGGGTATATTTACTCTTGTATATGGACGACATGCTCATTGCTTCAAAGGATAAGAATGAAATCAACAAGTTAAAACTGAGTTTAAAATCGGAATTCGAAATGAAAGATCTTAGAGAAGCAAAGTGGATATTGGGCATGGAAATAGAAAGGGATCAAAAGCGACTTGAGTTAAAATTGACTCAAAAGGAGTATATTGATAAAATGCTTTGCCAGTTTAGCATGGAGAATGCAAAGGTGTCAATTACACCTTACCTTCGCATATGAAGCTTTTGAGTAAGGGATCACCTAGAAAGACAAGGCTTATATGGCAAAGGTGTCATATGCTAGTGCGGTTGGAAGTTTAATGTATGCTATGGTGTGTACAAGGCCCGATATTTCAAATGATGTCAGAATGGTTAGTCGGTATATGGATAATCCGGGAAAATCACATTGAGAAGATGTAAAGCTTATATTGAGGTACCTTAGAAGTACATCATCTCATGGTCTTGTTTTTGGCAGTAATGAGGGGATGAATGCAAGTTGGTTGGTTATTGTGATTCAGACTATGCCGATGATAGGGACCGAAGAAAGTCAACTTCTGGATATGTCTTCACACTTGGTGGTACGGCCATAAGTTAGAGATCGAGATTGCAGACCGTAATTACTTTATCCAATACGGAGGTGGAGTTGATAGCCACGGTGGAGGCGGCAAAGGAGGCACTTTATTTGAGGCAATTGTTGTGTGACTTGGGATTCGAGCATGATAGTATCGATGTTCGATGTGATAGCCAGAGTGCTATTCACTTGGTGGAGAATTTGACGTTTAGCTCACAGACTAAGCATATTATAGTGAGAGAGTCATTTTTGGTAGCCATGGATGAAGATAAGCAAGTATATCTTCAGAAAGTGCACACAAAGGATAACGCAACGGATATGTTCACTAAGGCATTGCCGATTGGAAAGTTTGAGCATTGTTCGAACTTGATTCGCTTGTTGAAGTGCTAGGTGCCATGGGGTGGCATGGTTGAGGGAGGATCTTGGTTATAGATGAAGCGAGTATCGGTGAGAGATTGTGGTTCTATCTTCGTGGTGAGTACTAGTTTACACTCCTTAGTACTTTTGTCTTTTCGTGAGATGATTTGGGATTTGGATACTTTCAACACTACGTTGGTGGGCGGACTTTGTCGGAGCTCATTGATGGAGTGTAATGGGCGGTGGCTTTGCCAAAGCTCATTGTGAAAGTATTCAAGCTTGTTTGGTAGAAGGTAGAGTTAGGGATAGTTTGGCACTATCGGTTCTTAATGTTGGAGATGAATATAGTGTCAAGGTGGATTGTTGAATTTGGAGACACTATATGGAGAATTGAAGATGTCGAGAATAGCTTGATACTGGTGAAAATGGCATGTGAATCGAAGCTCGAATGCTCAAGTTATCGCGATTTGAAGCTGGGTGATGCACAGACTAAAAGTTGTGTCAGACGTCTGACAGCAGGTTTACTGTAGCTCGAAAGTTGCAACATACGCCTAAGGGGTTTTGACAGATGTCTAACGCACTGCAGTTTTGTTTTTCTGGCCCAGAATTTGTGTATTTTCTTATGGAGCTTCAAGGGGCAAATCGGGTATTTATCAAGGAAGGATGGTTCACTATATAAGCTATTTTCAGGATTCAAAGTAAATGGAACTCCAAGGGTTTATTGATCAAGGTTTATCCTCCATTAAAATACGGTTTATCTAAACCTAGTTTTCTCCAATTCTTTTCTTTACAAATCTATTCTATTTGAATATTGATCATTGTAATCAATCTCTTTTACTCTTCTCATTAGTATTAATAAAGGCACTCTCTCAAAATGGATGTACACTAACAAAACGTTAGCGGAACCACTATAAATCGGTGTGTGATTTATTTTATCGTTATTGCTTTGTTTCTCTATTTCTTGTTTGGTGATTGTGATTGGTTTTGGATTGGATTGAGATTTGGATTGAGATATTAATTGGTTGTTTTTGCACTTCTTGCCATGATCTCGTTTTATGCTATGCTCTGGGGTTTTGATTTGAGTGGTCTCAAGTTAGAATTCCCATAGCAATAATTGTGTACACTATTTTAGAATCATACGGTAGTATAACACAGTCAAAGTTTATTTCTTTTTCCTTTTCCCTGTAATTAAGTAAGAATCTATATAATATATTTTTATTTATTTATAAATTAAGTTCAGATCATGATTTTAGATGTGCAACTATAATATTTAAAGTGATTTCAATTATTTAATAGTTCTTTTTCAATGAATTATCTCAACTCTACCAAACCAAATTGCTTTTTTACTTTGCAGGTTTAATTTTGCATCTCAACTTATTAATATATAAATGTCATTTAATGCTATATTTTCAATGCGAAATCCACTATATGTTATTATTATTTCTTTTTTAATTCTTTGAAATCAGTATCGCAAAATATCACATTGATTAATTAGTTGTTTTATTTAATATTATTTTATCATATTGTGTGCGAACCATGGGTTCGCATTAGTAATAATTATAATGAGCAATGGTATTTGACCTTAATGTTTAGTTTTTTTTTCAAATATATTTACTAGTCTAAACCAATGTTTAAATACATGTTTTAAATTATATGCAAATATACATATGTATATCTATGATGGTTGGGACAATATACATAATACACAATCAATCATCATAAACACCAAAATACTTTACACTTTATTTTCAAAGTTCGAGTTCAAATATTATAATTATAATATATGTTAGGTTCCATTGGAGTAATATATTATCGTTTATGAGAGGCTTTTATGCTCTGAATTTGACCATCAATATGAGGTTCGATTTTAAGAGGTTTTATGAACATTTTTATTACGTGTAGAACCATGTTTGGAAGTTTGATTTTAGTGGGTTGAAAACTACATTGTGATACTATAAAATCACAGATATGCAAACACATAGACACACACACATGTATCTTGCACTGAAATTTAATTATTTAGACATATACTTTCAATGTTGAAAAGTTGTTCCGAACGTTTGCATCAATTATTTAAAATAAGTAATATATTGAAAAACAATCAAATTCTGATTAAATGTCTTTAATAAAAAGAAAAGTTACGAAATAGTTTTTATTTTACGAGTAATATTTAGAATAGTTAAATTCACATTTTTTTTGGAGAAAACCAATGAAATATCATCATTATATAATATACACAAAGTCTCTTTTTGAATTAAAAGATACCGAATCAAAGTTATATTGCAAGATTTCAAACATTGAAAATTTGTTTTAAATGGGTTAAGGGGAGGGGGTTGAGTTGATTTTTTTAGGGACAACCAATAACCATCAATTTTATAGGTTGATAGAAATGATTTAAATTATACAACATCATTTTTAGATGGCTTTTAAAACACCTAAAACCGATGCTTCAACAAATGGGTAATCGTTTGTTTTTGTTAACTCTCATAAACAAAGTCATATTAAAATAATTAAGATTATTGTAGAAAACACTCAAACGAAGCTTTAATAAAAATATGAGACAAAATAGTTTTAACTTTTAAATCACATTTTTAGTTCCTTTACATATGTTATGAAAATTAATTCATATATAACATGAATTTTCTTATTTATTATATTACTGGAATAAGATGTAACTATTTCTGTAAATAGTGATTTAATGTAAAATAAGTCTGAATCTGTACAACGGTCTACATTAATGCATAAAATGGACAATTTATATTGTTGGCTTATATTGAATATTTATTCAGTGTACATAATTAATGGCAATAGATATCCACATCTTTTACACTTTTTCTCTCTATCCCATAATTCAAAATTTATAGTTATAATATATTTTAATAGGTATATCAGATTATAAATGTGGTTTAACTATTAAATCACTTTTATTTCAGTTTAATTTGATATCCATATTATATGTTTTTTTTTCTTTTTTTTGGCAAGGCTGACGGGGTTGGATGGTCCCCGACCATTTTATTGCAGCACCAAAAGAATTACAACAGAACCAACAATGAGCAAAGCTCAAAGAAAACAGAGGAGAACTAAGTGCTACAAAAAAAAATTGATGCTAAAAGAAAAAAAAAAAAAGAAGAATAAAACACAAAGGAATGACTCAGAACGCTTGGTAAATGCCTGGATCGAAGGCAAAAGGAAGCAATCCCAGAGAGATTCTGATCTCATGTATTACCCATTTCTTGAACATAAGTTCAGTTTTCTCGTTGCTGTTATCAAATACCCGAGTATTGCGTTCTCTCCAAACCGCTGCAATAAAACTCTTTAGAACAGTGAGAAATATTCTCCCATCATATTTATTGTGCCCTGTTTTTGCATGAATTATGTTCCACTCATTCTGATTGTCATGTGAAATAATAAATCTACCTAGCCTTGCCATAACCGAAGACCAAACCTGTTTAATATCAGTACATTCAAAAAACAAATGCTCAGCTGTTTCCACCTGATCGTGGCAGAAAGTACACAAAACGTCAACAGTCATACCAATGCTCGCTAGCTTTGCTTTAGTTAGGATAGCACGATTTAGCACTTTCCACGGTACTAAGTTCTCTCTTATACTATTATCCCTACTCCATGTTCTCTTACTCCATTTCCATTTAGGCTTATCAGTGTTCTTCATCATATATTCATAAACATTACCAATTTTATACTTAGTTTTGTGCTCACCCCAAACAAGCTTATCTGAGGTGGAGGAGAGGGGCGAAAAGCTTCTGATCATATTCCATATTATATGTTAGCATTAATTATTATATAGTAAGGTATTTATATCAATGAATGATGATGATGTAATGATGCATTCTAAATTTATATGCATAATAGAATAATGTAGTTGTTGAAAGTGGATTTGGCCAACCATAAAATTATGGATTAATGGATCTTTGATTATGGAGTTTTATTAAAGATGTAAATTTATGAGGTACCATGTATATAAATAATTAATAATGAAGAACGTAAATAGGAAAATACTATAAAATTGTTCAAGCGTAAACCAATAAAGAGAAAATGTGGTTTGTTCATGCCAACATCTATAATATAATTTCAGCATTTTTCTAGCATATGTTTGATAGATTAGGATTTTGACAATACATAGTAGAAATTTCCTAATTTTTCAGTTATTAGTAGATCCATTTCCTAATATCGGTAATTAATGCTAATTTTATGTGTTCACCTAAATTTGTGGTACATACATCGATCGTTTTTAAAATAATTAGCACCAAATACACTTATTTACAACAACGATAAATAATTTTCCTTATAGTGACACCCCTAGGAAAAAATAATAACCCGTGTTGGCACCCTATGTTTTTATTTTAATCACGTAGATACTCTATGAGATTGAAAATTCCTCACGTGACCTATGCTTGATAGGTTTTCACATCTTGCTCTTACTCTGCATGAAATCTTGACTTTCCAGTAATAAATGGTTATTACCAAAAAGGTAAATTTGAAAATTATGGTGTATGTAAAGTAATAAATGGTGTATGCTATTTTGTGAAAAAATTAGGTGTAAGTAAAGAAAAATACGATGTATGAAAAGAACTAGCCGGTAATAAATTGTTAAGGGGACGTGATCCCAAGCGTGAATAATGTCTCAATGGTTCGAACTCGTGACATTTGGATAACAAACTAGAGCTCATACAGCTTGAGCTAGTGGACCTTGATTTCAATCATTTTTTTATATATTATGTCTACCACTATTTATAAGTGAAAACTTGTATATAAATATTAAAAAGTTGATATATACATTGTATGCTTGACTTTTCGAATCTACGGGTATTAAATTTGGTTGTACTGAAATGTTCTATGATTAGCCTCTTTGAAAAAAAATAAGTATTGTGATCTCTATTTACTATTCAGGTAAAATAATGCATAAATTTGATATGTCTCCCTATTTTCATAGAATTATTTTTAGCTCCTTGCTAGTTTTCATGCATTTACATGGTTATATTTTCTTAACTCATACAACTATCACGCTATAAATGTTTTTTTAAACACACAAGTAAACCAAACCTTGATGGTTGCTTTATAAACATTCTGGAGAAGTATGCTTTAATCTCACAATACATACTTCAGGCTAGTCATAAGGATTTATGTTATTGTTGGAAATCGGCCCTTGCATCTCTCATTTTTCAATCTAAAGCTTTTCTAGTTGAGCTATAGTTTGGGGTTACTAGTAAATATTTGCACTACATATATCCATTTTTGGAAATATGAGAAGTCATTCTTCATCCAGCTTTCATCGTGCTAACTTTTTTAAAGTTACTATTTTCTTTTACTTTCTTATAACATTTGCGCTTTTAACAATAACCAATTTGATTTTCTTGATGCATGAGTAGAAGTTTTTGGTATGTTATATTCAATATTCTATAATGAAATTTTTTAAAAATAGATTTGATAATATATATAACAACTCGCATTGTCAGTTACATTATTACATTATTATTGACATGTTTGTATTAGAACCACAATTCTCAGTTTTGATGATGACAACTCCATAATTTAGATTAAACTACACTATTTAAAGAAATATCACTATAGCTTTAAAAGAGAGAGAAGGAATCGTGCTAAATCTTTGGAAGGTCATCCATTGGAAGAGCACTTGAAGATTGTGTATTAGCGAGTTGTTATGTCTTAGATTTATATTGTTAAACTTATAAGAACCTCACATCACTGGTGTGTATTCTCAAAGAACATATAAATAAATTTATAAATATTTTATACAACTTTTTAATATATATTTTTAACAGTTTCAAAAATTCTTCAGAATTGAAAAAAGTTATCCACTGATGCACCGGTGAATAAGAAATTTTAACTAAAAATGAATTTTAAAACACCTTTTCATATAAACAGTCATTTTTCTTCCTTCTTCTTCAGAGGCGACCTTCTATAATGATTAACAATTATATCCTTTAATTAAACCCATTTAATTCTTTAAATAGCTTTGATTTCAACAAGTTTAATCACTTACTTGCTCTCGGATTTTTTGATCTAATTTCTCAAACCCTATTCTATTTTATATTCTTAAATCAGTGACCATTCATCTATAATATTCGATATGTTGATTCTCTTACCTCCTAAACTCCTGCACATTCATCTGCAAACTAGTTTTTGTGAGTTATAAAAGATTGTACAATATTGAGCACATCTGTGTATTGGAGACATGATTTCTGCCAAAGTCTGTATCTTATCAAGCTAGTGTGAAAGACCTATTCAGTGGCTCAGGCAAGTGTATAAGACTATTTCTCTGGGCTAAGCGAGGGTGTTAGTGAGTAAAAGCCAGAATAAGAGATTCTATGAATGGACGTAGGACGGTGATCCAAACCAGTATAAAAAGTCTAGTGTGCAAGCTTTTTAATTTACTTTATTTATACTTAGCTTATAAATTTATATACTTTTATATAGTTTAGCCATAATATATACGATCCTACATACTTTCACTTGGTATCAAAGCTGGTTATTTTTATAAAACGCAAATAAATTCATGAATATAATAATATAACACACACAACCACTTTCGTAGAAGGACAATTTACTTCTCGACCCCTACTATTTACTGACAGTGATTACAAATTTTAGTCAACTAGAATGAGAATTTATATGGAAGAAAACTGTAATGAACGCGATTTTTCGTCGCTCGAAAATCGATATTAATACGTCCACTGTATCAACTGCCGAGCAATCGAATGCCGAAAAACCGAATTGTTATGGAGAAAAAGAAGAGGTAGAAGAAAACAGAAGAAAAAGAAAGAAGAAACAACAAATCAATAACAGAATCTCACATTTGCAGTGGAACAACATATAATAGATAAATGAATAATCTTTAAATCAAAGAACTATATCATTTTATACATTACATCATCATAAGAGTTTACAGCAACAATATACAACACAACCGGACAGTTATATAAACTTGTCCTTATACAGAATACACAGCGGAATAAATAATATCATATACAAATGCTACGCCTCGCCATCCAGCTCGCCACTGAGCTCCACAGCATCTCCTGAATCCAGAATGACCTGATAACCTGACTCTAGACTTCCCGTGTGGAAATTGGTGGGCACCCAGAGTTTAGGAAGGAAACAATAAACTCCAGGTCAGTCATGGTGACTGGTGTGAGAACTAAAACAGTTTATCTTTAAAACAACAACAACAACAACAAAGCAAGTAGAAAATATTCGCAATGCTTTTGGAAAATGAAACTACCATAAGGCCTCCCGCACGCACACACAATGCAAACGCAGAATCAGAGGAGATTTCTCCTTATGATAGTCAAAGATGCTTACTACGCAAAATCAAATCATTGGATATTATTATTAGTGCATAGTGGAAAACATTTCAAAAGTATAATATTAATCTTAGCCAACATAGGCATTTCACACTATGCCTACTATAGCTACCATCTAAACAGTGGGGCACCACCATAAGTAAATGGCAGGTTCTACATCTAAAACCGTACAAGGTTCGTATTTGGAAGATGGATTTCCAACAAATGGTCAGGCTAAGGAACTTCCTATGCCACGAAGGAACGCCTCTGGATGGATGCTCCGAGAGACAACCTGCTCTCTGCCAAACAAGGCCGGTCACTCCCTTCCCGGGCAGTAAACCTGAGATATGCCACCCCCGGTCCTTTGGGACCTTTATCCGAGCGCTCGGTAATCAACATCACACATAATAAATAAAGTGTGTCCACATGAGTAAGTACCTGGGCTCCATACCATGATACTACCCTTTTCCAGAAGGAATGGTCATACCCTAGGGAAGCTACCCCTGAAACCTTGCCGCATCTTTCCTGTTTCGACCATTTCCGGGTTATGAGGTCTGACGAAGTCTCGTCCACAAAGCTACGCTTTTTCACAAAGCCACGCTTTGATCACAAATGATCAATAAATGATCATCACACAGCAACACTCAGCATGCCACATTACCAAATTGGGAATATATCACTGATAAATTTCAACTACATAACCTCTGAGCTCGTACGTCTCAAAGAAGGGTGTTAAGCTAAGAGAATAAATTCTCCGCCACCAAACAGAAATGTATTTGAAAGAAATCAGCTTTATATCTCAAAACGTAATGTCAGACATGTAACCATACAAGTTTGTTCCGGGTTCGAACAGAACCGAAGGCACTTCCAAAGAAGCCCTTGCAATACGGGTATTCACAATCCCGATAAAACTTCCCATCACAAAGGAAATCTCTATACCGTAGCTAACGGTGCAGAAACAATCGATAGGTCATTCTATCGTTTTCATAAATACCTGATCTTCACCACCGGTCTTCAATACGATCCATATCGTCGTATCACTAATTCGGAATGGGTTATATGACACAAAGGTCTTTTCCCGGCTAACCCGAATAGTGAGCACAAATATTCAAAACATATGAATTTTGGGATTTCAATTAAGTCACAACTTATTACCTAAATCCTTTCCTTTAAATGGTTTAACAAATTACCATTTTAAATCTTTAAACAAAAAGATTTACTTCACAAAGTTTCATTTACAGATTTCCAAATCAATTTCCATTTTCATTGAATTAACCCATTAAATCTTAAAGTTAAGATTTAATTTATAGCTTTCAAAACTATTCACAATTCAAGTCTTTTATAGTATAAAAGATACACCCTTTGAAATACTCTTTTATTTCAAAATAAAGTTTAATTATCGTTACAAAGGTTAATTCATAGTTTTCCAAACTATTTACAATTTCATTTCAACTTGAGATGTTTCGATACAAATTGGAAATCTCTTTACTTTATGAAAGCCATTTTTTATTTGAAAACAGATAGTTTTCATTTTGGGAAAAACTGGTTATATTTATTCAAGTTACGGCCATTCAAGTATAAACTTAAATTTAAATTTAAATTTTCTCAAGACCGTATTTTTAATTGGTTAAAAACCATAAAAACACCTTTTATACTTATAAAATCTTTTAAACCAAAATTCCCAATTCATTGAATTCAATTTCAAAATATTGAATTCAAAATCTAAATCAAATGATTTAAATTCCAATTTTATTAAGTTATTTAAAATAACTTTAATTTTTGAAACTCATTTCAAAAACTTTCAATTCCAATTCCAAAACCATTTTGGATTCAAAAACTCAATTTTCCAAAATTGATAAAAATCTGTGACTTAACCGATTTCCACGTGAAATCCACATTTGTGTGTGTATTGTGTAGTCCACGGGTTTAACACAATAGTGCAACAACATTCAACCATCACAGATCAAATATAACAATATAATTGATAAGCGGTATAAAGTATAACGCTTATCTTTCATCCATAGATCACAGATATATCATATATCACAGATAAATAAATCACAATACAAAACAGGATATATCACTAAACATCACACATCAAAGATGTCAAACAATTTAACATCCAGTATAATCCAAACATGCATCCTTAGATAGGATTAATATAATCATCTGATAATTTTAAATCAGATAAATTTTTAATAAATCAATTTTACTAGTTATAGTAAATTAAAAATCAATAAATTTCAAATTTATTTTCAAATTTATTTTAAAACACCAAATCAAATTTCCAAACTTTTTTTTAAAATATTTCCCTTTTTAAATAAATTCCTTTATCTCTTCAAATCTATTTAAAAATCTCATTTCAAATAAATTCTTCAATTTATAATTGATATTTCCGAAATCCATTTATTTAGCCCTTTTTTTTCCCAAAATTTGAAATTAAATTCAATACGGTTCAAAAATAAGACTTTTATCTTTAAAACTCCTTTTAATTTATCCAATTATCAAAAATGAATTTTTCGATAAATTTTACAACTTACATTTTAAAAATCCAATTTTTATTTATTTCTGGTATCCATCGATACCAAAAATATATACGGCTAAATTTATAGCCGTTAACAGATTAAATCACAATATAATCGCACGGCGATTATAAATAATCAACACACAACATTGAAATAAATTCAAATGTTTGAGGAATCTAGTTGGATCCCTCCAACCTGTTTCCCTGCATCCACAGATGTTAACATAATACCAATTTCACTTCATAGTGAAATTATCGCGATATATGGGATTTATAAATATTATCTGCTATTATGCGGCGCAATAGGGTCTCATCCGCTATATAATGCGGGAAATCAACTCCAAATACATATATAATACCAATTCCACTTCATAGTAGAATTATCGTGGTATATGTTTTTAATAAATAACCTCCGCTTAATATACGGCTTATAGGGTCTATTTAACACAATAAATAGCAATCATCATTCAATTCATCACAATCAACACAATCAACAATTTTAAATCTAACTAATTAAAATTTAAATTGAAATACAATATTCGATTGAGTGAGAAGTTCTCACCTTTGCTTTTAAAACGGTTGCTGCATTTTATTTCGGATAAAATTAGACGTACGTTTAATTTTAACCAAAAATATCACTTGCTCCAATCGACTCCAAACCAGATCCATTGCGTAGTGCTCGACGAAACGATTCCGACACAATTCGTTTCGTAGAATTCCGACCTCGTATGGAAAAGTTATGCTAATTTAAACATTGAACGAATTTATATAATATAATTTTACAACTTAATTTTTTTCATTTCAAACCCAGAATTAATCACGGCCGCTGATTTCGCTACTCCTCATCAGAGCCACACACGCTTTATTTCTTCTTCCTCCCAGTTCTTTGTACGCGAGCAAACCCAACTTAGCCACCACTTAGGGTTTCGAACGCAACCCCCATCGTGTACTTTCAATTCAATCGAACACCACGGTTTTGGAGCCCATCACCACGCCTTCCAACGACGTGAACGAGACGAAGCTCGGCCTTGCCATTGCCGTGAAAAATGTGCCCGTTCGTGACGCCTTCCTTGGCCTGTTGTGCCTCCATCAATGCTCCGATGACGATCACAGCCGTTGGATATCTAGATCTTGTAGTTCTCTTTAATTTGTTAGTTGAAAGTTTTTGACGATAGTCAACGGATGAGGAGATCGGAGGGGAAGAAGATGGCAACATTTCGGCCATTGAAATAAACAGAAGCGGCGGCTGGTGATAGAAACCCTAGGGTTTTCTTATTTTTTTGCAAAAGTGAAATTAAAAGGGGGCTTTTATAGAAAAATTCTCCAATTACTATTCATCCGGAATTTTCCGAACTCCAAATCTCACGTGGTGACCAGCGTTTCTAGGGTTTAACCCACGTTCCGAACACAATGGAACGTGTTTCGGGAGCTAATTCGGTCATCTGTGCGAGTTACGGAATTAAACGATCAAATTTAAATTAAACCGATTTAAAATGATTTCGATGCGTTTTGGCTTGCCCCGGACAAACTGTACATCCGATTGACACGAAATTTGAAACCTTACAATAATTTCACATTACGGATCTGATGAAACTAGTTTCGTTGAAATCCGAGACTGTTTGAAAAATGACTATTTTTAGTTGTCAATTAAATATTAAAATCATCAATTTTCACAAATTAACTTTTAATTCAAATTTAAAAGTGTACAAACATCATTCTAACTTCAATATGATTTAATATAACTTTATAAATCATTTTTAATCACATTTGACCCAATTTACAATTATTTCTGAAATTTCAATATTAAATTATCGATTTAATTAAACAATTAAATCTCTATATTCGAATTAAATTTTATTCGGCTTACAAATTCCACTTGTTAATATTTAAAATTAATTAAATATACGAATTTCAAATGACAGAAATTCTGGGTCGTTACAAAAACGGTCTTGAAATTTGGGATGCCACACAAGCTAAATATAAGTTCCAACCACATGATAGGAAACTCCAATATGCATACAAATATCAGACCAATGGATGGAGGTACCATGACAATTCAAAAGGATACATCATCGGAATAGGGGATGTCAGCAATAATGGTAATCCAAATGTTTATTTACTTGAATTTTTTTTGGCAAAGCCAGCGGGGTTAAAAGGGCCCCTACCTTATATTTATAAGTAAAATGAATTACAAGTATAAATGAAGAAATACAAAAGAAAACAGTAGAAGAGAGGAAAACAAAAGGTATGCTTGCAAAACGGAGAGGATCCAAGATGCAGCATCTAAAGGGAAACTCGAACCAGACCCTCGGGAGACTCAAAGCATAAAACGATTACATAAGACTGCTGCCAAATCTCGAAGCAAGGCCCAAAATAACCCGAAGCAGCCAAAGTGACCAATATAAAAATACCAGACTATTACATACACCTGAAGGAATCAAAGAGCTCTTCATAATCTCCTGACTAAGGCACGAAAGAGATCGTGTTTAGAGGAAGAAATTCCTGAAAACACACACTTATTTCTTTCAGCCCAAATTAGATGAATAAACACTTTTAAAATTTTTAGCAGTAACTTCGAATTTGAAGATCTCCATCTAGTTGCTTTAAAAATAGTGTACCATTCAATTCTTGAGTTCAAACAAGGAGAGTGTAGCCCATAATGTCTTAGAATATGCTTCCATATAAAGAAAATATAGGGGCATGAAAATAAAAGATGCTCAACATTTTCAACAGTAAGACCACAAAGCATACATGATGACTAGTTTATTAACCCCATAGCATATAATTTTTCACGAGTATGCAGACCACCTCTGATCACCCTCCACCACAACAAGTTTTGAGTAGGAGTAGAATTCATCTTCTATATTCTTGAGTACCAAGGAAACCTCACATAATTATTAATGGTGTCAAGAGCTTTGTTAACTTTTTTAATTGAGTGAGGACTACCATCCCAAGAGGCAGCTGACTCAGAAGATATGTAGACCCTATTTTCAAGTAAAGCCCAGACATTTCTTATGATGCAGGAGCTGGAGTAAGGAAGACTAATTCTCCCATCACAAAAATAATTTGCAACCTTAGCAGCCTCTGGTATTCCAGTCATGGCTCTCAAGTTGTATGGAATAAGCTTAGCAAGAATCATACCTTTACTAGCCCAAGGATCAAACCAAAAGATAACGAGTGGTAGTTTTTCATGGTATATTTAAAGATAGGAAGAAGACATTGCCTAAGTTTCAACATATTTCTCCATAAATTACTATAGTTTGGAGGGGAATGCATAGTCCAGAAATGGTTTGTTTTGAGTAAATTCTTCCTACACCAGACAGCCCAAAGATTTTGATCTTTACTGAGTAATTTATCAATGCGAGTCAAGTGAGCAGCAGCATTCCATTGCTTAACATTCATAACTCCAAGATCACCATTAACAAGAGGGCAGCAAATTGATTTGAAGGCAATAGGAATAAGTTTTCTGGAATAAGGGTTTCCATGCCATAGAAAGTGGTTCATGGCTGAATTAATCATAGAAATTAATTTGTAGGGCGGTATGAATATTCTGGCATAATAAAGGCACATGGAGAAGCAATGTACCTGGTGATAACCAGTCTCCCAGCAATGGAAAGCTTAGAAGTAGGCCATGAAGATACTTTGGAAATTATTTTTTCAAACATGGGGGGAAGTTAATGGTTTTGACACTAGATGAAGTCAGAGGAGCTCCCAAATACACTTCATCATCAGAGAAAGGGGACAAGGTTGATAAATTGATTAAGGAAACTTTGATATCTTCAGCCACTCCAGCAATGCAAATTTTAGGATTAGATAAATTAATACTTAAACCAGTCTGGTGTGTGAAGGAGTGAAGCACAGCTAAAATAAAGGAAATAGATTTGATATTTGGTTTAGTGAAGAGCATTAAATCATCAGCAAACATAAGAGTAGATATTTGAGGGTTCCTACATCTGGGATGATAATCCATCAACCTATTATCCAGGGCATTGTTGAATTTAGTTGATAAGAATTCCATGACACATATGAATATGTATGGCAAGATAGGATCCCTATGAGGACCCTGAATTTTGGACATTTGAAATTGAAATATTTAATTGATTTTAAATATTTGGAAGTTAGTTTAACTTGAATTTCAAATATCACTATGAATTTGGCGATTAAATTATTAAATTTAATTTTTGAAACTGGGTAAAATATTGTATCTTCGGTTTTGAGCTTGTTAAAAATAATTTGAAGTCTTGTAAAATCTATATTGATAATACTGAAGATAATAAAAGCTTCAGAATTGAATTTGAAACTGTTTTGTTCAGTTTTGAATTTATATCGTTTAAATCAATATTTAAAAATAGCCTTCCGAGGCACAGTCTCAGAATTCAACAAAACCAGTTCCGTTGGATCCATAATATTGTATTATTATCGTATTTAAATTTTCATAGCATTTGGAGAGATCATTTGGCCATACGATAGGTAAACGCACTGAATTTATATCGAAAATTTAATATAATAGTTAGGTCCAAAAAGCTATCTTCTTCATACGATCAAATTTGGACTCAAAACCTTTTCCGTTGCATTCAGAATAGGGGTATAACCTTATAAATGCCTAGCAGCACAATTCGATTGGAGGTCAAAATTTTGAGTTGTGGAAATCGAGACAATTTAAATTTGAAATTTAAATATAAATAATAATGTTTTCTCAGGACAAACTATACACGTTTCTTTCCTTTAAAACACTTGGCAAATTTCTTTTAACATGCGTCATCGATTGCCTCAATACTTCGTTACAACCTCGAGTTCCCCTTTTTCATTTCTCTCATTCAAAAGAAGAAAAAAAATTTAGTTAATAATGGCCGAACAAATCGACAGTGGATAAATCAAAATCGAACTTCCCTCTTCGATTCAATTCACAGTCTAGTTCGAAAAAAAAAAAATCGATCGAAGCCGATAGGCAAAGCTTCGAGTATGAATCAAGATCGTGGTCGGGGCTCGGCTTCAACCGAGGCGTTGCAGTGTGGGTCGATGTCGAGGGAGGGAGTGTTCGCGATTCGAGTTTTGGGGCGAGTCGCCTGAGGAGTTGGCTGAAGTCGCGACTTGGGTTACGCACGAATTGGATTAGTGATTCTGGCAATCGATTGGAGGCACGCTCAAAGGGTTCGCGAGAAAATCAAGGAGTAGCCGTGCGCGAGAAGGATGCTAAAGCAGGCATGACACGTGGATGATGTCGACGAGGTGCTGCTCGCGATGGTCGTGGTCAACTAGGCAGTTCGTCTGCATTTTAGGTTGGAGGTATTTTCCTCGTATTTAATTATATATATATATACTGTAAGAAAGAAAAATATAATGTTTAAATATATATATATATATGTATAAATACATACATACTTTAATTTACTGGTCGATTTAAATATATATAGGTAAAAACAGGGATTTTATATATAAGATTTTGGGAATTTTGAAATACTTGAAAGTTTATATAAAACTAGATTTTTGGAAACCTATCATTTGTTTTGTAAATATATATGTATAGTTCCTAAAGAAATAAATATACATAAACATATTTCAACTTACAAGATTATTCTAAAATAATTTATTAAGGTGATTTATTTATTTAACTTATTTTAGTTACCAAATTATTTATTAAAAGGAATTAGTAAAAAAAAATATAACTATTGGTTAATTAACTTATCAGATTGGAAAATTAATTTGTTCGATTATTTCGAATAATAATAAATCATAAATGTTTGTACAAGGTCTAAAATCGAGAAACAAGCCGGAATGGAAAATGGGTTGCATGCGTAAGCAAAAGGTGAGATCTTCTCACTCAAATTAAAATAATTGGAATTTCAGTTATTGATTGATTTTTTGGTAGTGATAGTATATATAGTAGTGTGTGTGTGTGTGTGTGTGTATTGGAGTGATTGATTTCCCGCATTATATAGTAGATGAGACCCTATGCGCCACATAATAGCGGATGATATTATATAAACCCATATACCGCGATATTCCACCTCGAAGTGGAATTGGTATTTAATTGTTGTGCTAACATCTGTGGATGCAGGGAAACAGGTTGGAGGGATCCGACTGGATTCCTCAAATTGTTGAATTTATTTCATATGTTGTGATGTGATTATTGATAATATGTGAATGATTATATTGGTGATTGAAATTTATTGAAGGCTATGGTTTGGCCGAATATATTCTGGTATTTTAAAATACTAGGATATATAATTGGATTTTTGAAAATTAAAGTAAAGATTTATTTTAAAAGGTAATAAATTTTTGGAAATCAATTTGGAAATCAATTTGGAATTTGATTTGGTGTTTGAAAGTGAATATTTGAAAATCGATTTGAAAATTGTATATCAATGGATATTTGGAAATGTAAATTCACAATGGGAACTTATAAAGGAATGAGTTATTTATTTTAAAAATAAATATTGGTTTATTTTATAAAGTGTGGAAAGAAATTATGGATTTGGAATGTAAATTGAAATAAGTCAAGAAGGATTTATTAATTGATTTAAATGGATCATTTTGAAATGAAAAGTGTATTTTCACTGGAAAGCCAAGTATGTTTTCAAAGTAGCTGATTAATATAAATTGAAAGTTTTAAGGATGGTTTTAAAAAGGATACTTTGGAGAAATTATTTTCTTAAGTTGTTTTTAAATCTTTAAAGTAAAGATTTATTTGGTTAATTATAGAAGTGATTATTTTAAAGATCAAATTGAGATTTGATTTAGAAAATGGATATTTAAATAATTATACTTTATCTAATAATTTCATTTTTAAAATTAGTTTGGGCTTGAAGTTTATATGAGATATTAGTATAATATTTTCATAACTAATATTTTAGATGAAGTGTTTAAAAATAGTTTTTATCTCTAGTGTTTCCAAATATACATATACTTTTGGATAAGTGTTTTAAATTATTCGGACTTGGCAGATTTTCAGTGGAAATAAATAATATCGGGAAGCTTATTCCGCGAGTGAAAAGTGATTTGAAATTTGTTTTCAAAGGATTGAAGTGTTAAAATATATCTTGCGAAGATATTTTGAAAATAAATAATTGGGGAAAAATTATTTAAAATCTGATGATTGTTGTGAATGTTGTTTGATAGTTAAATAACCGACTATCAATATTGGCCTTTGAAATGGCACTTGAATTTGTTTTCAAAAATAAGTGCTCATTATTCGGTTAAGCCAGGAGAGGACTTTATATCATAAAACCCATTCTGAATAATGATACGACGAAATGGGATTGCATTTGAAGATGGTGTTGAAGACTAGATATTTTCGAAAACGAAAGGATTACCTGTCGAATGTCTCTGCACCGAGTTGCTCCGGTATAGAGATTTTATCACCCTTTGTGATGGGGAGTACAGACGTGATTAGTGAATATCCGGATTGCAAGGGCATCTTTGAAGTGCCTTCGGTTCCGTTCGAACCCGGAACGGACTTGTATGGATGTATGTCTGACGTTACACTTTGAGATGTAAAGTTGGTTTCTATCAAATACATTTCTGTTTGGTGGCGGAGAATTTATTCTCTTAGCTTAACACCCTTCTCTAAGACGTATGAGCTCAGAGGTTATGTAGTTGATTGTTACTAGTGATATATTCCCAATTTGGTAATGTGGCATGCTAAGTGTTGCTGATCATTTGTTGATTGAAGCATGGATTTTGTGAAAAGCGTAGCTTTGTGGACGAGACTTCGTCGGACCTCACAACCCAAAATGGTCGAAACAGGAAGGATGCGGCAAGATTGTTTGGGGGTAGCGCCCTCAGGGTATGTCCATTTCCTTCTGGGAAAAAGGTGGTATCATGGTATGGAGCCCAGATACTTAACTTATGTGGTTGCTACAAATTTATTACTTTGTGGTTGTTGGTGTTGAGGATCCTCGGATAAAGGTCGGTAACGACCAGAATGGCATACTCGTGTGTGGAGTTATCTAGTTATAGCTTCATTGCACCAGAAGTGTGAGATAACTCGGCCTTGTGTTGGTAGAGATCCGGTTAGGTTCTCGGGGTGTCCCTTCAGAGGCGTACCCATGTAGTGTAGGAAGTTCCTTAGCCTGACCATTTGTTGGAAATCCAAAGAAACAATACGCGCCCTGTACGGTTTTAGTTGTATAACCTGCCATTTACTTATGGTAGTTTCATTTTCCAAAAGCATAGCGGATTTCTTTTTATTCCTTTGTGCAAATAACTGTTTTAAGATCTCACACTAGTCCCATGACTGACTCGAAGTTTATTCCACACGGGCAGTCTAGAGTCAGGTTATCAGCAGAATTCTGAATGGATTGCTGTGGAGCTCAAGAGGCAAGCTGGATGGCGAGACGTATCACTTATATTATGTATTATCCGCTGTGTATTCTATTATGAGGGTAGGTTATTATAACTGCCAGTGTTGTGTGTTGTTGTTGAAAACTCTGAAGATGTATTGTATGAACTGATATAGTTCTTTTGTTTAAAGTTTATTCATTTATCTATTATATATTGTTCCGCTGCAAATGTGAGATTCTGTTAATGTTTCTGTTTCTTCTTCTACCTCTTTCTTCTTTAACCCTAATGATTCGGTTTTCCGGCATTCGATGGTTCGGCATTTGATACAGTGGGCGTATTGATGACGACTTTCGGAAGTCGAAAAATTGGGTCGTTACAATCCCCTTGTCTTAAACCTTGATTGCTTTTAAAATATCCAAAAACTGAAGCATTAAGACACAAGGAGAATTGAACAGTGGAGAGACATGTGTAGAGCCATGCAAGGAATGTATGAGGAAAATGCATGCAGTGAAGAATGTAAATAATTGCCTCCCAATGGACTGTGTCAAAAGCCTTTTGTATGTCTAATTTGAGCATACATCTCGGTGAAATATTCTTCCTACTATATCCCCTTAACAGCTCAGAGGAAAGGAGGATGTTATCAGTGATATCCCTTCCAGGAAAGAAAGCATTTTGGTTTGGAGAAATAATAGTGGATAATGCTTGCTTCATCCTAGAAGCTAAAATTTTGGCTATTCATTTGTATATTACATTACAACAGTTAATAGGCCTAAAATGAGAGACCGAAATAGGGTGAGTTATCTTAGGAATTAAGGCAACCTTAGTAGCATTAATACCAAAGAGTAATAAATTGTGTTTGAATTTTTTTTACTGCCTTGATAACATCACTGCCAATAATTTGCCAACAAGATCTGTAAAAGTGAGCATTGAAACCATCTGGACCAGGAGAGCTATTAGAGTTCATGCCAAAAATAGCATTCTTTATCTCATCAGCAGTTACAAGGTCAATTAAGGATTGACTGAGGCAGATATACAAGGCAGCTTGGTATTATCATATTGGTGCAGTTGATGATTTTCAGTGGAAAGAAGGGCTAGCAAGCAGGTGTAATATTGAAGAAAAGCATTTTGGACAGTGTCAGTTTTAGTGCAAATGTTTCCAGACTGATCATGAACGGAAGAGATATGAGAAGCTGCATTTTTAATTTTCAAAGTGCTATGAAAGAAAGTTGTGTTTTTATCACCATGGAGTTGCCAATTAGCTCTAGCTTTTTGTTTTTGCATCAAGTTCTCTTTCATTAAAGCTTTAACAAGCTCACCACGAACTCTCTCTTCTTCAGCTATGAGGGGAATATCCATCTAATTGTTGTGAATAGAAGTTTGGATAGATTGCAGTTGAACTCTTAATGAATTTGATAATTTAGCTCCCTTGCCAAAAGTGTTGAAAGCCCATTCTTTAAGTCTCTCTTTGAGAATCCTCAGGTTTTTCTGCAAGATAATCATAGGATTACCAAAAACATTGCATTTCCAAATATCATTAACAATATCGTAAAATTCATTGTGAGATGTCCAGTTATTAAAAAATGAAAAGGAGGACTTTCTGTTCAAGGCCTCATGACCCCAGTCAAGGATTATGGGGGAGTGATCAGAGAGAGTGGGAGGAAGGACATGGTACATGAGGTATGGCCATATGGTTAAAGAGTTTATATTGGTATAGGCCTTGTCAAGTTTGCAGAGAGTTTTGGAGCCAAATCTGCTGTAGTTATTCCATGTATATATAAAGCCATCAGAATGAATGGGAGAGAGGTTTGATGAAAATATTGAGTTATTGAGAGGTCTTGTTTGTTGAAATGAAAGAGGGACTCCACCACTTTTGTCATGGGAGAATTGCATACAGTTCCAGTCTCCAACACAAATCCAAGGCTCATTTGGAGGATGAAGAGAAGGAAGTTGGTCAAGAAACAACTGTCTGGGATTTTTGTGGTTTTCAGCATAAATGGAAGTTAGGAGAAAAGATTGATCGGTAGGAATATGTTTGATTTTTGAGTGGATGAATTGTCTTTGAATATTGATGGATTCAATAGAAAAGGTTTGAGGGTTCCAAAGCATCAAGAGTCTGTCAAAAGGAACATGGTCAAGATTGTGAAGCATGTCCCATTGATTATTTATTAAGGAGGCAGCAGATTGAGTAGTAACATGGTTGAGTTTAGTTTTTGCAAGAATGATCATTTGTAGATTGTTGGATAAAATTAGATTTTTGGCTTCAAGTTGTTTTGCTATTGAATTTGCTCCTCTAATATTCCAGAAACCAATGCTATTGATTTTGTGCATCATTGAGAAGGCATTGAGGAAGACCTGGTTTTAACACCAGGTGAATGTGAGATAAGATGTGATGCAACAAGACTGATTTGGTCAATTGTGAATTCAGTTCCATCATCTAGATCAGAGGCAGGAGAAGCTAATGGTTTTTTCTTCGGTCTCCCTTTTCATTTGAGGGAAAAGTCTATGGAAGGAGCAGACTGATTGGTCAAATCAGGGAAATTTTTTTGGGGGAGAGATACATATGAGTAGGTAGCAGTGGGAATGGCACTTGATTGGTTAATAAAATGGTTGGCGATGAGTTTTATAGAGTTAATTTGGATAGAAGGAAGGGATTGTAATGAATCTATGAGAGAAGGAGGAGTGTGCATGTTTTTGTGCATGTCAGTGCACACAACAGTTTCAGTGTTGTTCAATTCTGGATTTTCTGGAGCTATTTCACCTTCCTCATTGCACTCATAATCAACATTATCATTTGCAGAGATTTCTTCTTGGCAAAGTAGAGGTGCAAACCGATTTGAAGTTTGGATATTGACTGGGTTAAAAGAAATTGGAGCATCTTCAGAACATTCTTCTGGAGTAACCACATTATTTGATTTCTCATGTGCTAAAGAATCAATTTGCTCATTTGTACTTTGTTGAAATTCTTTATTTTGACATAGTTCATTACTTTGGGCTTTCCCCGAGTCCTTATCCACCAAATTAGTGATCTGATCCGGGTCATTCTCCTTTGTCAACAAAATCTTTTATTCACTGACCACCAACATATTGTCAAAAACTTCCTTTCATGTTATAATGCAATTTTCGCTATCAGCTTCCTTCAAAACGATGCTATCATCTTTTTTACTTGTTCTTGCATTTATCAACTATCCCACCTCATCAGAGTTATTTTGTAAACTAGTTTTTGAATTCATCCAAATTCTTCTAATAGGTTTCTTTTTCCTTTTGACTACAGTAATTTTCCTTTTGCATTCTCCTCATACTTATTACTATTCTCAACATTCTGCATTCTATGATCTGTCTTTTCTGTTCTCTCAAATATACCACTCTCATCCACTTTCTTATTGATTGAATTATGACTATTTACCTCACAATGCTCAGAAGCATGGCCAAATACTTTACAGTGTGTGCATATCAAGGGGGTCCATGAGTATTCAACAATTACATTGGGGCATTTATCATCCCCAACGGCTATAATGTGTGGCAACTCTTTATCAGGCTTAACCTCTATCAAGCATTTTGCGTATTCAAATCTCTTCATTTTTTCTGTATTTTCGTCAAGGTAGATTAATTTTCCCAAATGGCAAGCCATCCAATTTATGCCAAGCAGTGTCCATGACATAAGAGGAATTCGATATTGATGCACTCACATTGGCACAGTCTTGATTGTTGATTGAGCAGACCCAAAACTTGGGTTCCAAGCAGAAATGATGAACATATGTCCCTCTGCCATCGTCGCTAACCTAAACAACCATGACTACCTTCTTTCAGTAGAACGATGGGACAACGCGCACCCGAGCCGAAATCCGGAGTCGCTCCCAATTGGTATCGATTTGGAGGAGGCATTCAGATGCTTTGATGAACACATCCCCAGGGAGGAACTGAACTCGGACGATAGGTTTGATGCCATGAATTTCGATCGAGATACCCTTGCTCCCATAGCACCTGTTGACCCTACTCCTATGGTTGACCAAATCCCTCCGGCCGAACCCGATGCACCCATCCCAATACCCAACCCGCATGAAAATTCTTTCGAAGTCTTGGGCCCTCTTGGCTGGGATAACTGGCCGATAGTGGACCAGAATTGGAATCCCTATGCAGATCTAGACCTCTCTAATCCATGGTTTCTCCAACTTCCCATTCGCACCCACTCATCAGCTTTGCAAAATTTCATTAGTCAGCTCACCCTAATCCCCCCACCTCATTACCAACCTCCAGCCAACCTTCACCCTCTTCTCAACCAATCTTCGGACAACCAACTTGCCCTCATTCCCTCTGACTCTTGAGCAGCAGCGCCACCACCCCAGGACGATCAACAGTCTCCCTTGGTCACTCCCACAACGGTCAGACGTAGCGCCAGACTTCATAAAGCGGCGTCTCACCTTGGTAGCTTTCTCAAACCTGTAGTTTTTTCCTCTGCTAACAAAAATCTTAATAAAAAAATTGCACGTTGCATGGGTGTGAATTTGCGGGATGAACACCTCACAGCCATGCGAACACTAGAATTGGAGCATTTGTCCCCTTCCCAATGAAGATTATCACCTGGAATGTCAAGGGTTTAGGGGACCCCAACAAAAGAATTGCCCTAAATCTCATCCTGTCCCCACATAAAATTGATATCCTCTTTATCCAAGAATCCAAATCGTGGACCCCTCTCCTACCCAGATAAGGCAGCTAGGTGGGCCCTATCTTTCCGGGTGGGCCCACTCGAATGCTGTAGGATCCAGTGGTGGTTTAATCACCCTCTAGAATGAATCCATATGGTCCCATTGCCAAACCATTCTACATCCTTCTGTCCTCCACGTTTCACTTCGTCACATCCAAACCAATACCATTTATTTCTTCTCCAACATATACGGTCCACAAAACCCGCCCGATAGAAATGCCTTGTGGAATAACTGCCTCACCTTTGCCACCCACCTCAATGGCCCCTAGTTGTTAGGGGGAGACTTCAACACCACTAGAAACACCCATGAAAGAAATTCAGGAAACATCTCACTAGACTCGGATTCATTCAACTCCTTTATTAGCTCCGGTTCCCTAATCGACCCACCCATCAACAATAGACTCTACACTTGGTCAAATCATAGATCTGACCCGTCACTAGCTAAACTTGACAGATTCCTCTTCAATGTCAATTGGGACGACTTGCACC
Organism: Allium fistulosum; assembly: GCA_030737815.1. NCBI lineage: Eukaryota > Viridiplantae > Streptophyta > Magnoliopsida > Asparagales > Amaryllidaceae > Allium > Allium fistulosum. The sequence continues at coordinate 1,169,135,172 of CM060905.1, read as the reverse complement.
CCCTATCCATCGTCTCCGACCTAGCCTCGGTTATTTCAGATCACTGCCCTCTAATCTTGGATTCTGGTTCATCCTCTAACCTCAAACGCCCCTTCCGCTTTAAACGCCTCTGGTCTCTGGAACCCTCCTTTGACAATTTCATTCAACTGGCATGGTTCCAACCGGTTGTGTCCAATTCCGCAACCGCCAGGGTAGTTTCCAAACTCCGTTCACTCAGAAAGATCATCAAACCTTGGGCCAAAAACATTTGGGGTTCCCTTCGTTCGCGCATCTCTTCCACCCAAGATGCTATCCTAGAGCTCAATATCCTCGAAGAATCTCGACCCTTAAACCCAACTGAATACTCTCAATTAAAGGGGCTAGAATCAGAGCTTGATAGACTTTCCAAACAAGAGGAAATTGATTGGAAACAAAGATCCAAAGCCAAGTGGCTAGAGGAGGGAGACAGAAACACATCCTTTTTCCATCGAATGGCCAATGGCAGACGCAGATCTAGCAACATCACAGAGTTATCCCACAACAACTCCACCTTCACCGAATTGTCTGACCACCTCCGCCTCTTCACCGATTATTACCGAAGTCTCCTCGGCAAGTCATCTCCGGCTCTACCCCCCATAGACTGGAACCTCCTCTACCCAACTTGTCCCCCCATTCCTGTAGACCACCCATTTTCTGAAGAAGAAGTTTGGGCCGCGCTCAAGGATTTGTCGGATGATAAAGCCCCGGGCCCAGATGGTTTCGGCCCATACTTTTTTAAACGTTATTGGGAAACCATCAAATTCGACTTGCTAGACATGTGCGCGGAATTCCAAGCTAATCCCACCTCCATTGCCCGCCTCAACTATGCCAACATCATCCTCCTCCCCAAATTCCCCAATTCTAACACTTTGTCCGCTTTCAGACCAATCAGTCTCCTCAATACCACACTCAAAATCATCACAAAGGTTCTTGCTAATAGACTCCAGTCAGTCATCGATCCTCTAGTGGGGGTGGAACAGTCAACCTTCATATTAGGCAGAAACATCATGGACTGTGTCGCCGCCACTCAAGAAGTTGTCTCTTACTGCCATAGAACATCAACCCCTGGTACCCTGCTAAAATTAGATTTCTCCAAAGCTTTTGACATGGTTCACTGGGACTTCATCCTAGACCTAATGAAGCACAGGGGTTTTCAGCCCAAGTGGTGCGGCTGGATCGAAGGGCTACTCAACACAAGTATTTCGTCCATCTCAATCAATGGCTCTTCGGGTGGTCACATTAAATCAGCCAGGGGGTTAAGACAAGGAGACCCGCTCTCACCCTTAATCTTTGTCCTGGTAGCGGATGTGTTCAATTAGATGATCAAGCTCGCCTTGTCCAACGATTTATTCAAAGGTATCAAGCTTCAAGATTCAGATTTGTCAGTTTTTAACCTTCAATTTGCAGATGATACGATTATATTCGCTTCCACCGAAACCAACCATATCCATTGCCTCAAGGTTGCGCTATATGTCTTTGAAGCAATTTCTGGCCTCTCCATCAACTTTAACAAAAGCTCCATCATCATGCTTGGCAACTCCGGTCATCTCGGCCCTCACATTTCATCCTTGCTCAACTGTAGCATTGCCCACTTCCCCATCTCGTACTTAGGTATTCCCATCCGCCCCACCAAACTCCACCATGCAGACTGGCTCCCCCTCATTTCCAAAATTGAATCCCGACTCTCAACTTGGAAGGCACACTCGCTATCCTCTGCAGGTCGTCTTGTCCTAGTCAAATCGGTCCTCTCGGCCATCCCCTCATACTGGATATCCTTCCTCACACTTCCATCCTGGGTCATCACGAAATTTGACTCAATCAGGCGCTCGTTCCTTTGGAACGGAGGCAACGCAAAAAGACTGGTCAACTGGAGGACGGTATGCCTACATTGTAATCACGGGGGGTTAGGAATTACAGACCTCCGCACTTTCAATCAAGCGTTGTTGTCCAAATGGCTTTGGAGATTGCTCACACCTGGAAACTTCATTTGGAAAACTTGGATCCTATGTCAACACTATCATTCAAACCCTCACCTGGCGCTCCACCCCATCACCCGTTTCCGACCATCCCCCTTCTGGTCTGGGGTCCTCCAAACACTTCCTAGAGTCAAAGCACTTTTTCAGGTGAAAATTGAAAGAGGTAACAGCTGCCTCTTCTGGCAAGACACATGGTATGGCCAACTGCCCCTATCTAAGCTCCTGCCCAACCTCTACTCACACACCACCCTCACTAACGCAACTGTTGAAGAATATCTCGCCCTTGGCCCTGAGCACCTTTGCCCACCCTCCATTTTCGATGCAGACTTGGTTCCTGAACTCCTCACCGCAACAAATATCCTCCTATCGATTCACCCTTCCAACAGTCAAGACCATTTCCTCTAGGCCCTCGCACCTTCCAAGGGCTTCATAGTCGCATCCTGCTATCAATACCTAATTAACCCCGATCGCCTTTTCTCCTTTCCCAGGATTTGGCATTGCAATCTTCCACCCCGCATAGCTTTTTTTCAATGGTGCTTAATTTCTGGAAGAATTAATACCAAAGATAGACTCAACCGACTCAACATCCTTGTCGACCCACGCTGCGTCTTTTGTTTCACACACAATGAATCAATCACCCACCTTTTCTTCGAATGCGACTTCTCCTACTCAATTTGGGCTGCAACCAGTGCCTATCTACTGGGGTATATCCCCACCTCGACCCCCTTCTTCGATTATTAGCAGTTTAATCAGCAGAACTTGCTGATGGACACCTACATATCAATCTTTAGTTGGTGCATTTGGAAAGAGAGGAATGCACACGTGTTTGGGAAACCTGCACGCCATTTTGGCGGAACCTGTAGAAGTATAACTCACTTTTTCTCCTCTCTAACAGGCCAGAGCTCCTCCGCGCCGTTCCGACTGAGCCTCCCGCCTTGCAACGCCCAGCCAACAGAATCTCAAGGTAGCACCAGCGCATCACCGTGCAGGCAGTCTTAGTCTACCAAGGGCTATTACTTAGCTGATATGTGTAATATTTTGTGTTCCATTGACTATGATTCTCTAGCACTTTAATTGTATTTCGTTGCTCTATGACTATATTTTGGCCATCGATCGGGCTTGTCGATCGACCTCTTACAAATTTTTAATATATAACTACTTAACCGGCTGTGTAGTTTCACGCTACACACCCGTCTCTCTCAAAAAAAACATTGGATCTCTCTGTTGAATAACCAGTTTATCATCGGTGCATGAGAATTTGAAACAAAATTTTTGTTTGTCAGAGTACATTTCATATGACCTTTGAGTTGCTACACCTTGTCAATATGTTCTTTAACTGCCATGAAGTTTACCGTGCCATCAAGGAAGAATCCTACAAGGTAGTCTGACCATGCTTGAACTCCAGCAGACACAACCTCCGGTGGTGGATTAATCGGGTTGCCAGAGTAGTTGATATCAAAGTGAATAGGGGTGTAATGCCCAGCATTTCTTGGTTTAGAGGAGAAGAGAGATGACCAACGGGGAGGGGCAGCATGAATGGATGGTAAGGAGGAAGTTGATGGTAGAGAAGTTGAAGAAGGAAGGGGAGGAAATGGGTGCAACGTGGTCGGGGGTGGAATAGGAAGAGGAGGACAGAGGGTAGGTGGAGTGCTGGGAAGAACAAAAGAAAGGATGGGGATGGAAGGAGGAGGAACAGTTGATGGAATGTGAATAGTGGACGAAATGGTAGAGGAAGAAGAAGGACAGAGGCCATGAACAGAAAGCATGGGAGAGAAATGATTGATGTTACTTGAAAATTTAAAACATAATATATTATGTATTAGTCAGTTGTGCGACAAAAGAATTTAAAATTAAATTCAAAAAAGATAGTTGTAATATTTTTAATCAAGATGAGAGATTAATTTTTGAAGATATAAGAAAATGAAATATTTATATTTTGAATATGAAAGTTAATAACGATAGTACTTATCTCTTATAGCAAATTCCAACGATCAATGTCTATGGCATAAATAGTTATATCATATTAACTCTAAATTATTAAATAAATTAGTAAAACATGAAATTGTAAGAGGTTTACCTAAAATAAATTTAAAAGTAAATATTTTATGTGATGCCTGTCAAAAAGGAAAACTAAGAAAAACTTCTTTTAAATCTATAAATGAAATTTCTACTAATAAACCTTTGGAATTACTTTACCTAGATTTATTTGGTCCAACTCAAGTTAGACTAATAAATATGTTTTTGCAATTGTTGATGATTTTTCAAGACATACTTGGACCTTATTTTTAAAACATAAAAGTGATACTTTTGAAATGTTTAGGATTTTCGTAAAAAGAATAAAAAATTTAAAAGATTTAAAAGTTAAGAATATTGAAGTGATCATGGAGGAGAATTTGATGATGATGAATTTACTAACTTTTGCAACAAAAAGGGAATTAACCATAATTCTTCTTTTCTAAAAACACCATAGCAAAATGGTGTTGTGTAAAGAAAAGATAAAACCCTACAAGAGTGCATTAGAACATTGCTAAATAGCTCCCATTTACTTCAAAATTTCTGAGCTGAAGCAGTTGCTACTACTTGCTATATTCTAAATCGCATTTCAATTCATTCTAAAACTAAAAGTACTCCAAATGAACTCTTTTATCAGTGAAAACCTAAAATATCATACTTTAAGATTTTCGGATGAAAATGTTTTATTTTAAACACTAAAGATAATCTTTGGTAATTTTGACTCTAAAGCCAATGAAGGAATGTCTATTAGTTAATCAGAAAGAAGTAAAGCTTACCACACATTCAATAAAAGAACTAACTCAATTGAAGAAACTTTACATGTCTCTTTCGATGAAAATTTTACCAAGATATATAATGATGCTGAAAAAACTAACGTTAATCAACCATCAAGTATATTCAAAATACGAAACAAGATAAATCTAATGAAATTACTCAAGAAATAGTTAACTCATTGGATAAAAATAAAAATAAAGAAACCCCAAAAATTTCAAAAGGTCGTCCTATTGAAAATATATTAAGCGACGTTAGAACCAAAGTTTTTACTTGAAGACAACTAAATGTACGAGTCACTTAGCATTTGTATCTACAATTGAACCTAAAACTATAAGGTAGCAGGAAAGGACGAATATTGGTTTATAGCCATGCAAGAGGAATTAAACCAATTCGAATGAAATAATGTATGGGAATTAGTCCCAAGATCTAATGATCAAATTGCAATAGGAACTAAGTAGGTATATAAAAGTAAAAGTGATGTAAATGGTGATACGGTTAGGAATAAAGCTATACTGCTTGCTCAAGGATACAATTAGGAGGAAGGAATCGACTATGACGAGTTCTTTGCTCCTGTTGCACGACTTGAGCAACTGTAATACTTCTAACCTTTTCTTATCATCACAATTTTAAACTATTTCAAATAGATGTCAAAAAAGCTTTCTTAAACAGTTTTATAAAAGAAAATGTTTCTATTAAACAACCACCCTCATTTAAACACAAAAAATATCCAGATAATGTTTGTAAACATAAAGAGGCCTTATATAGTCTTAATCCAGCATCACAAGCTTGGTATGATAGAATAAAAAGCTACTTGATAAATTTTGGCTTTGAAATTGGAAATGTTGACTCGACACATTTTTATAGAATGTGAGAATAATGACTTATTAGTTTTTCAAATATACGTTGATGACATTATCTTTGGTTCTACTAATGAAAAGCTTTGTACAATTTTTTTTGAAATAACGAGAAAAGAATTTGAAATGTCCATATGGAAAAATTAAAATATTTTCATAGGTTACAAATTAAACAACTAGAAAATTGAATTTATATTTTATAAGAAAAGTATTGTAAAGATCTAATTAAAAGTTCTGTGTCGATAATATGTGTAGTAAGCCAACACCAATAAGTACAACTATTCACCTAGATAAAGATGAAAATGGTAAGGATGTTGATCGGAAACTTTATAAGAGCATGATTTGATCATTACTTTATCTAACAACGAGCCGCTCTTATATAATGATGATTGTACGTTTGTGCACCTGAAGCTAATTCGAAAGAGTCACACTAACGAGCTATTAAACTACTTTTACGATATTTAATTGAAACTAAAGATTACGTTCTCTTCTATCCGAAAGGATGTCCATTTGAATTGGTATCATATATTGATGTTGATTTTGGTGGATGTCTTACTGATAGAAAAGGCACCAATGGTACTTGCCACTTTATAGGTCATTCTTTAGCTTCATGGTTTAGTAAGAAACAGAACTACGTATCTCTATCTATGTGTGAAGCAGAATATATATCAGCTACTTTAGCTTGTGCTCGGATAATTTATATGCAAAAAAACACAAAGATTTTGATGTAAATTTAACTAAATCACATATTTACTGTGATAACACCAGTGTAATTAATTTGACAAACAATCTTGTAAATCACTCTAGAACTAAGCACATTGATATAAGATACTATTTTTTAGGAGACCTTTTTGGAAATGAAAATATTACTCCAGAATTCGTAAACACTGAAAATCAAATTGCAAATATACCTATAAAACCATTAAATGAAAATACGTATATTAGATTACGACGAAAATTAGGAATTTGTTCAGCAAATGGTGTTATTTAAAAATTGTACAAAATTTTCCAGCACTTTTACTTAACAAATTTATTTAATAATTTTTCAATAACAAAATATTAATATATGTATAAAGTTATAAAACATATTAGGTTATAAATCAACATTACACTACAACAAAACTTACCATTGACAGCATCCTTTCTCAGCGTTTAAGTAGCAGGTGCGGTAAAAGTAAATTACGAAGAAAATTATACACGTAAGAACGCTGACGATATTCATTAGGTTTAAGTCTTTTCTGTTTGCCGCCTCTCATTCACGTCATTCCCTCCAAAAGAAATTTTTTTCCCCCTTATCTCCTAATATCGCTCTTCTTTTCGTAAATCTAGAAAGAAGCCAAAAATTTCTTTGTTGATTTCATCCTTCCTTCTTTAGGTTATCCCCTTTTCCCTTAAAACCTTATCTCAAAGATGCCCTAATTCGATTCCTTTTGGGTTTTACAGTTCATATATTGATCTAGTCGAAAAGAATCAATTACAAGTTGAGTCGAATACTTTGATTTCAAGTTCAGACGAAAACAATTAAGCTTTTCCATTCATTGATTTTCCTAGCCTGGTTGAGGAGAGCTTTCTACGAAGCAGGTATAAACTTAGTAATTTTTTCCATACTCTAGTTTTGGTTCTGTCACAAAGTTTCAATGCCTTAGTATTAAGAAAAATTCTTACTCTTTTATAATGTTGAACACTTAAAATAAACGTGAAAGGAAGAGGCAAGATGTTTTGATTATTTATTTTGGAACTTGGTTTAGTAGATATAATTAGGTATGTATAATAAAAATTAGGGAACCCAATTTTGATTGCTGCATCTTAGGCTTATAATGTACACGTATTTAAGTAGACATTTGTTTGCTGCATTTTTAGGCTTGTAATGTAAACTTCATGGGCTCTATGAAAAATAATTTTGGTGTTTATATAATATTTTAAAAGTGAGATCTATTTACATTTGTAGTGACTAGGCACAATGCAGTTTCCATATTTTTATGCAAGACTTGGTAAATATTGATCAGTTCACTTAAATTCAACCTTTATGCGAATAGTTTACTGAATTATGTGTGGTTTTTATCATAATTTTTTTTCGTCTCTATTTTGGGTTTGTAATGTAGTATTAAACCGATATTTTTTTTCATTGTTTTTGATGTTTTGGTAGTTCCGAGTTTGACATTTTTTAATGGAAACTGCACTGCTTTCTTGACCGTGTGCAGAATCAGGCCCGGTCCCGCTGTTTGAGTTTATATCCCTTTGTTTTGTAATTGGAAATTTGAGTTATTGACTATTGAAGATTGTAAAATATACGCTCATCTTAGTGGTAGTCTCTATTGCTAGTAAAATCATTTTAACCTACGATTGTTTTTTTAGTTTTTATGATGGGCTTTCTAATGTAGATTTGTCAGCAAAATCATTGTTCTTCCTATATAAAGTTAAGTTCATGTAGGTTTTTCTACTTAGATTTTATGATGGGCTTTCTGTTGTAGATTTGTCAATGAAATCGTTATGCTTTCTAGAAAAAGTATAAATTTGTGACTAGTAACTTCTGTGCGGTACTTATGGTCTGTTAAACCAAATACCTTTAAAGGATGCTTTGCTACCCTTGTTATTTAGTGGAATTGGTGTGCACGTTTCAAGGCTTCATTCCCAGATATACATGGGCTCATCATGCAGTTGTATACTGCACAAAAACCGGACTAGCCTGTTGATCATCTTGGTTTGCATAAGGTCTTGTGTGTTCTTATGGGATGGAATCATGCAAAAGCGCCTGATGAGTCAAAGGCATATCAATCCTTATCTACTGATGAGGCATCAGCCAATAGAGAGGACCTAATTGTATGACCACCAACAGTGGGAATCCATAGCACTTGCACAGGAAAGACGAAAGACGGTCTCGTGGACGGTATGGGTAATAGAGAGATGGACTCAAAACTGAAAGGTATGTCATGATGCATGTCATTTCTTATGATAATGCTGTTTATACATGCTCATAGTATGTCTCAGTTAGATTGTATACCTTGGGCTATTGGCAATTTTGGGTGCCGACATAATCTAATTTAAGTTTGTTCTTACTTTTAGTAATATCCCCAATTTTCAAAAGGAGGTGCATAAACAGAGATTTAAAACTGTAATTTGGTAAAGCTTGAATGCTTTACCAGCATGATAATGTTGTTTTAGTTAATTTGTAGTTAATATCACTTAATTTGAATCGACTAGTGGATGCTATAAAACAGAAGTACTTGTTCCAAAACTAAAATATTGAGTTCCATTCAATATAAAAATTATTTTGTGGATAATTTAAGAAGGTATTTGTTAAAGTTTGTCGATCTATTTATAATGAAGAGTCTTTATCATGTTCCATTAAAAAAATTTATTTTGTGGAAGGCTAAGAAGATATTTGTTTAATTTTATGGATCTATTTGCAAAATCGAATAATTAGCACTTGTGTATTTGACGGGATCTATTTTTGGAGTTAGTAGGAGTCATCTACTAAAGTTAATAATCATCTTGGTAACTTTGTTCTTAATTTATGTCAAAATTAACTAAACTAGGTAATTTGGCTACCCCTATCAATTGTCAATAAAAGGTAAATAAGCGCTTCTTTCCATGGTTGTCTTATTCTTTCTAGAATATTTCAATTTAATAAAGTATGTAACTATAATATATATATATATATATATATATATATATATAATTCTGACCCTTTTGCCATAGATACACCATAAGAATGATACAATTAGCGATGGAGATGAAATTTAAGGTACCCTTATTATTCATGTCTTAACAGTGATCTGTATATATTTATTTGACGTGCTTTAAAATGTTCCTTTTTTAGATGTATTAACTCCTGGGAAACAAGAGGAAAAGTAGCAGTATGTTGGCTGTTACATTGCATCTCATTAAAGCTATTTGCTAATATTGTTACTTGTGCATTTCAAGGGTTTCTCTACATGGACTAGACGAGATATGCATTCATTCAAGCATGTGAAAAGTGTGGCCACAAGGACATAAGGAACATAGCCTTAGAAATGGAAGGTAGAACAGAAGAGGAAGTTGAAAGATATGCAAAAGTTTTTTGGCAAAGATACAAGGAATTAAATGGTAAGTTTATGCTCTTCAAATTTGTCATCATAATTGGTCATCTTTTTTTTATATTTTAACCACCATGGCATAATAGGCTAATCAAAGTATAGTTATGATCAGTCGTCTGACGCTGTCCTTGGATAAAGATGTTGTGATCATCGGATTAAATGTAAGTTCACTCGCATTTTTTGTTATGAACACATTTGTTCAAGAATTAAATTGATCTTTATAATTTAATAGGTTTGCCGATGTTTTGATAAGATAAGCTAGTATAGGGCACTGGAACCATCATTCTACTATAGGAATGACATATAGGGTTTAGTTTCCTAGTGTTCACATTGAATTGAATGTGGAGATACATGAATCTGAGTACAGTGGTATGAATCTATGTGCCAATTAGAATGCGATAGTAAATTTTACGGAGTTGTAGCACATTTTTATTCTTCTGATGTATGTATATACACATAGTTCAATACCAAAAATTTTATTTGTTGAATGATTGTGAGCTGGAAACTATAATAAGATGTAGTACTTGAATGTATTATGGTCTATGGTATCAAGAGTTATGAATTTATGCATAATAATGTAATTTATGACAGTTGAAGTTATGAATATTGTTGATATTTATTAATTTTATCTCAGGATCCATCTCACTGGCCATTAATTGATCCGCTGCCTTCATATGGGTGAGGTAGAGAGCTACCTGGCCAAAGACATCAAAGCCTGATTTATGGATATAACCTCACAGATGTTGTGATTACAGGTATGATTTTTCTTGGTAAATAATGACAGTATCAGTTTGAAATTTAGATTAGAAGAAGATGACAAGAAGAAAATTAAAAACAAAACAACAGAAGTAATAATTCTTGACTTAAAATTAGTTTTCTTACCTGATTAGTATTTCACTAATAAATCGGACTGCTTTTATGTTTTAATCCCTAATTTAGTTTTTTTGTTATTGTTATTTTTATGCATGAGCCAATTGGAATAAAGTTCAAATATCATTATGAGAAGCAATTTTCCCTTGCTCTAACTGATATTATAAGTTGTTAGTTATTACAAGCTATAACTGTAAATGGTTATTATTGACTTACTTACCTTACAAGGAAAAAATATGTTTCTTATGTTGTCTGATAATCAACACAGAAATAAAATACTGTTCACATGTGTGGTTAGTAATTGTATTTGGAGAAATGATTTATATGCATAAATGCTAATGTAAATTGTTCCTTGATATTGAAGTCTACCTTATTCAAGAATTGAAACTATTACTAGATACTAAGAGTGAAGTGTGGAAACATGTATAACCATAACTTTTTTTATAATGGAATAATGAATAACTTTCATTGTCTAAGTTGGTTGCACTGATTGAATGTATACTCGGAGTTATTCATAACTTATTTTTTTATAATGGACTAATGAATAACTTTCACTGTCTAACTTGTCATAACTTATTTTATTTTATAGTAAAAATTGTGGAAAGCCATGTGGATTTGAGTTAAGCAAAATGAGAACTATATGTATACCTGGAGTTATTCATAACTCGCCTTTAACCAAAACATGTTACAGATATTGAATTTATTTTCAGTTGTGCTTGTAAACACATTGCGAGTTCTTTCCTTTTCAATGTAGTATTTCAACAATATCTTTTAGCTTTTGTATGCTACTGAAGTTCATATTATATTCTTATCCATTACACGTTGTGATTATGAAAATCATTAGTTAGCAGAAATTATTATAAACAATTTACGAAGCTACCATCGCTGACTATTTTTTCTTGTAAAATCGAATACCAGTAACTTAAAACGAAACCACTATAAGGTCCGAATGAAGACATTTTCTTTTGTAATTAGAGATGTATGGCTTGAACCACCGTAATGTAAATGTATTGTTTGCTTTTACTTGTTTTTCATTATAAATCCATCTCCCTTCAAAATATTAATTCTCGATATATGTTCCTTCATAAAAGAAATCTTCAACTATTTCTTTCCTGGTACCCTATATTCTTATTTTGGTTTTGAATCTTTCCCATCTACTTTAGGTATAAGATAGTTTAACCCAATAGCCCACTATAAAAATAGTGGTTTTTTCCTTGGGCGGATTGGTTCCATTGAACGAGTACACATTCTCGTACCCTTCGTAAGTTTTTGGTATTTGATTGCTATGAACCAATTTTTGAATGTGCAGCTTTCCTAGTTGAATAGTGTAGTTCTTACTGATCAGCCTATTACCAATGTATCAATTAGCATGAACTATTGTATTTTTATTGAATATATTATTTACATGAAACTGTAAATATGGGAGCTTGTTTGCTCTTTTTATATCTTTGAAATAAGATATATTAAACAGAAAAAAAGAGTCATATAGAATATGGGAGCAGGTTTCATGGATCCGACATTTCATATTGTTTTAAATAAAAAACGAATAAAACAAAACAATTGACTACCGTTATAATGCTGGAAAACAGTACCATCTTTTTACTCCCTACTTCAAGTTTTATGATCCAATTTTCATGTCAACCTACTTTTTTGGTTGAGTTAAAACTTATAGTTTAATTTTCTCCATCCAGTATGTATAAAAGTCCTAAGAGTAATAAGCTTGTACTAAGTAATCTAAATAATGGATGAGATCACTAGGAAAAATAGAGTCAGTGAAAATTTATCATAAAGCAAGTTATCAGAAGCACAGTATGAGCTTGAGAAATGTTTTGTATGTAAATTGCATTTACCAAAGCAAGTGCTGCAGCATAATGAGGCCCCTTTGATTAAGAGCCGGGAGTATCTTGCACATGTTATGCATTAGGCAATGCTTCCTCAAAATTGAGGCTGTTTACTACATGATGATCTGAAATATCAGGTTAGAACTATTTTCTAGTTATTCATATGACTCATATGAACCAAACTTGTTTTAAAAATATAATACGATTCTATAACTGATGTTTCTAGTCTAAAAAGCGTTACTATTTGCACCATCAATGATACTGAAAATTACCCAGTTTCAATCGGTATTGAAATGTATGTATGTCATTCACATCGATTGGCAACACAATGTCGTTCAAATTTGATAATTACGAATAAAATAATCAAAAAGCGATATAAAGTATGTATGCCATTCATATTAGTCTGCAGTCCTTTGCTGACGATTGTGAATGACATACATTGAATTGCAGTTTGAAAACAAGGTAATTTTCAATATTTCAAATGATGCAGATAGGATTGCTAATATTTTGGTGCAATCCTGCCCTAACATCTGATTCTCCATCTGCATACCTGAATATGAGTAGTTTCTCGATTTTGAGGATGGTGACATGGAGGAATATGAAACTATTTGTTTGATAAGAAGATGCTCAGGATTGAATGAAAGTCAGTAGCAATGTATTGCTCTAAAAAACCATGGTCCAGGTAATTTACATTTCATTGCCTTGTTAGGGTGTATTCCAGACTGGAACTGGGCATTTACCGTGCACTTTCACTTGTTTACATGTATGGATTTTTTTCCAGAAGAACAGGTGTACAGGGGTGGGTATCATTAGGTGGAGTTCTTTGTATTACAGGTATTTTCTTCCATTAAGTTTAACAATCATGATGTACCAGCATAGCACCAAATTACAATCATAATATTTTGGCATTTCAAATGCAGTTGTACTAACACATAAAATATATGAAAGGCGGTTAGAGCTTCCTCCCAGGCTCTCTGCATCGGCCTCCGAAAGGAGGGGCGGTTCCCATAGGTTCAAAAACCACACATCTCCTACCAGCGTCCTAGATAGGCCTTACTCCTTGTTTCGTAGGGCAGCGTCCCTTCGATTTGGAAGGAAGAGTAGCCGTACTGCACTCAAGTATTGGGATGCTGGTGACGGAGCATCGGAGAAAGATTCTCAAGCCATGTCTTTGGATTCTTCTTCTTCCTCATCAAATGTTTCTGTTTTTGTTGATGAAGGGGGAGAGGAGAGCGAACTTGATGAGAGAAAATTCAGGATTATGAGGTACAGGAAGAAAAGGCCTGTTCTTTGTCTTGCTTCCCACTCTGCTTCTCACTTCTTGGTAATGATTATTCTTTTATTTTTTATGAAGTATCCACAAAATTAACTTCCATAATTAACTTGTCATATGCTACAAGTCTACAACACATACCTGATAATGGAAGGTCCAAAAATGTGATTTGAAATACGATATTTACAAGCACAAGGTCTAAACATTCTTTGATGTTTAGTATAAAACTCAATTATTCAGCAACAGCGTCGTTAAATAAATGACTATTAACTATCATTATGCTGGTGTACACAACAAATAATAAGAGAATGTTCCACAACTTCTCATCGGTAACTAATACAGCTTTAAAATGACTTAATATTAACTAGTTATTTTTACATTATTATATCATACTTGTGAAACACTTAATTGTGTAATATTGTCGGATACTACAATAAAACTCATCTATGTAAATCATACTTAACAATAATGTTGGATACTACAATAAAACTCATCTATGTAATATCTATTAGTGTAAACCGAGAACTGTGATAAAAATATTGATTTGCTTGTAATAATTGTATTGAGATTATCAGATGGGTTTAGATTTTAATTTATGTTTACTCACTGACTTCAAATTTTTTCATCGCAGGTAATTAAAGATGGCGATGGCACATTCTTCTTCCGTAGCAAGTAGCAAGCATATGAAACTTATTAGATGCATGTTTTGTTGTTGCCATTTGGTGCGGACTTACTTTATTGATATTATATTTTTGTTTAACATATACCTTATCTTTGTTTAACAATATTATGATAACTTGGTCTATTGTGTTATTTTTGTTTATGGATATTATTGAAACTTGATTTATAGATGTTTTTTGTATATTAATATTGTTTTAGCTAGTTTATTTAACAGATTATTATTATTAAAACAGTATATTAAAACATCATCCAACTGTAAAAACATAACACAGCACGCATTAAACGCTGTAATAAAAATATTAACAGCCTAAATAAAACGCTGTCAAAAGAATAATTTCCACAGCGTTTAAAATTAAGCTGTTGTAAGTTTTCTTTATACGATAGCTTGTCATTATACAGCGTTTGTTCTAATGCTGTTGTGTCATATAACAGCGTTTAATAAACGCTGTGGTATCAAATTTTTTACAGCGTTTTCTATTTTGCTGTTAAAACTTTTGCACCTACGACAGCATGTCGTTATACAGCGTTTATAATAACGCTGTCGTATCATATAACAGCGTTTTTGAAACGCTGTCAAAAGCTATTTCTGGTGTAGTGTTAACAAATAAATATAGTTAAAAGATTATTGCTAAAAATTATCTAATAATATAATAATATATCAAACTTAATTATGGTATTCTCTAAAAAGTTATCGAACTATTTGTGACATAAAAATATTGTAATATACAAATATAGTTTTTAAACTAGTTATTAAACTGTTTATAAAGCAAGGAAAAATCCAAAACATAATGCCTCATCGGCGCACCAGTCGAGAGCCACCGATCCACAGATGACGGTTTTTTATTTCAGATCCAAGAGCCTTTTAACTTCTCTCTTTCCTCTCACTTTATTTTTTTCAAAAGCAAAAAACGAATTCAAAAGCTTAGCCCCCATTTCTTACCTCAAACCTTCCAAATTCCATCAAATTTTCAATTAAAAATATAGTCTTTGATGGCAAGAGGAAAGAGGAGTATCTCATCAACCTCCTTTATTTCTATCAATGAATTGCTCATCAAAGAGGTTCGAAATTGGCTGAAAAATAAGAGAGGGAATATCAAGAAATTCAAGTCTCTTATGGTCAACGAGCACGTTGGCGGACGACCGGTAAACTTGAACTCTCTAAACTTGTACGATATTCATAATTTGTTTACCCGTGCCGAATTAGTGAATATTATAAACATGAATTTATATGAAATTGACATTTGTCCTCGATGTATAGCAATCTTTTACACTAATCTAGAGGTTGGACATGATGATAATGGTTTAGTTCTATATACTAACGTAAAAGATGTCGACATTGCCTTCAATGAAAGTGAATTAGGAGAAATATTAGGAATTTCATCGGAAGGAATGCCATTAAATGAGACAATTTTTGATGAAGAACCTACTATGCGCCAAATACTTCACAATGCTAATGGTAGTTGGACTACTTCAAATTTAACTCACCTGGCTCGTATCATCATTCAAATTCTTCTACATAATTTAATACCAAAAACTAGCAGCTTCATTGAGATTTATCCGTTGATTCTTAAAGCGACATATGGTATTTTGGGAAGTATTCAGGTAAACTGGGTTAATGCAATAATGAATAACATGACAGAAAATCGATCGGATGAAAAGAGAAGGTATAATCCATATGGAAATTTGATTACAATAATTCTCCGACGTTTTGGTTTTGTATTGGATGACAAAACTTCGATTAGACATCCGTATTTGAGTGTATTTGATGATAAGGCTTTGACGGCAATGAAGATACCATCGACATTAGACGATATTACTATTGAGACTCCATTTCATGAGTTGGCACAAGAAGATTTCCCTAGTCCATCGTCTCCGCATCATATTTCTCATATGCATACATCTCCATCTGAAGCTCATATTATTGCAAGTCTTGAGAGGCAAGAGCAATTGATTCCAACTATTTGCGAGGAGCAACTGGAATAAAAGAGAGAGTTAGGAGTTATTAGATCACTTCTCACACTGCTATGCAGATCCATTCAGACTAGAGAGTGTGGAGTTGGTACTAGTAGTGAGGCTAGTGCAACACTTCAGCCCCCACTAGTCTCTCAGCCATCTGTTCATGATTTTCAGGCAAGACTTCATAGGTCTGGTGTAGTAAGTCCTTCATTTCATTAACCTGGACCTACCAGGATGGGATCTAGAGGGAGGTGACCTCAACCACATGCCACCATCACTCATGCTTCAGGATCTCCAGTAAGTCCTCCAGCACCAAGTAAAGAGCACACAGGATTTACATAGTCGGATCCTACTTCTCCTTCAGGATATCATGACTTTCCTTGATTTGCAACCTCTTCGATATGGTATCACATTATGTTTCATCATTTTCATTAATCTGTATGAAATTAGTTTGACATTTGTTCTGTGTTTGCATAGTTTGTCTTACATTTTGGTTGATTGACATTTGTTACATCTTGTATATTGGTTTGTTCATATTTTGACATTGACATTTGTATTGACTTATATGATGTTCTGTGTTTTGTCATCATTGTTCTATGATTGTGATATATTTTGTTATATTCTCTATTTTTGATATGGTCTATGATGTTCATTCGGTGATATCCACTATACCGCAGTAATATTATTATCCTTTTTGATATGACAAAGGGGGAGAAATAATTAATCATATTCATACAATTAGGGGGAGTATTAGAATATAAAAATATTTTATGCATATAGTTGGGGGGAGTATTGCATTTGCACCGTTCACAGTAAACGTACCTTCATAAATGCATATATAGGTTGTCATCATCAAAAAGGGGGAGATTATTAAAACTACGATTCTCGGTTTTGATGATGATAACTCCATACTATAGTTTAAATTACACTAGTCAAAAAATTATCATTACAGCTTCAAAAGAAAGAGAAGGAATCATGCTAAAGCTTCGTAAGGTCATCTACTGGAAGAGCACTTGAAGATTGTGTATTGATGAGTTGTTCTATCTTAGATTTATATTATTAAAACTCACAAGAACCTCACATCACTAATTCTCAAAGAACGTATAAATAAATTTATAAACATTTTATAATATATATATATATATATTTATTTATTTATTTATTTAAACGGTTTTAGAAATGCTTCAAAACTGAAAAAAGTTATCTACCGGTGGACTGGTGGGAGGCCATCAGTGCACCTGTGAAAAAGATTTTTTAAAATATGGAAATGAATTTTAAAAATACCTTTTTATATAAACATTCATGTTTCTTCCTTCTTTTTCGGTCGCGACCTTCTGCAATGGTGAGCAATCATATCCTTTGATCAAACCCGTTCAACTCTATAAATAGCTCTGATTTCAACAAGGTTAATCACTTAACTACTCTCTGATTTTCTAATCTAATTTCTAAAACCCTATTCTATTCTATATTCTTATATCGACAATCATTTATCTAAAATATTCAATATTATGATTCTCTTACCTCCTTAACTCTCACATATTCATCTACAAACCAGTTATTGTGAATTATAAGAGATTTGTAACAACCCGTTATTTTCAACCATCCGCATCCATTATAAGTGTATAGGTAGACACTCATGCCAGAGTTGAATTGCTAAAAATACCGCGTTGTAATTAAAATTTGGCAAATCTCAGAATATACAGTAAATAAATATAAGCACAGATCACAGACACAGAGTAAAATAATGCAGCGGAAGTAAAAGAGATAGTAGTTCATGAAGCTACTATATAAATATAACAAAGTTACATAAGATACAACAGAAGGAATAGAGTACAACAGAAGTCTCAAGACATAGAAGTCTACTAATACAAGAGCTTAAATAGAACAACAGACTGAACAGATAAAACCAGATAGTAGCTGGATAAGGATGATCTCCAGTAGTCCTAGCTCCGTGAAGATGAAGTCCAACTGATACTCAGGCTGACCCGAGCGTAAAATAAAACATAAACACTCGAGTCAGGATATACATACTTATACAATGTAAACCAACTCAAATGAACTGTAGTAAAGGTACAAGTAACTTAGAAGATGCTTGGGACCGCCCATCCTCTAAGGATCCGTTAAACTATCTACTATGTAGTAATATTCGCTATTATAATAGTGTCTAAATAAGTAAAGTATAATCATATCGGAAAATAGCGTTAAGGGGATGGAGAACCTTAACGCGGTCGGATCTTAAAATCATAATCGTAGTAAAGCTCGATATGGTAGGTGACACGGCACAACTAGGCAATGCCAGGGTAGATATACCAATTACGCACACGGACTGATGGATATGCATAGCAGCCACTACCGTTCCACCTCGAACAACATTCCCAAATCGGAGGATGGCCATCTAGTCAAATCACAAGTAAGAGTATAATATCGAAGAAATGTGTCCGAGAAGAGGTGCTACCTCACTGGTCCGAGATCGCTCCTGTTTTAGCCACCTTATGCCAACTCACGGGAGTTGGGTCTACGTAATACCTTAAGAACATCACCACCATCCTACTTCATTCTAGAATCTCCACCGCGTACACGGTTGTCAAAGTGGTTTTCGGTATCGACAGAGAGTATGTCCATATCCGATCCCGGTCTCTTTGCCAACCAATCGTTATTATAACCCGTGGTTATAGATTTAAAACAATTTATCAAATATACTTCGAATTAAATCATTTAAAAACAAAAACATTATTCTTTTAAAAGTCAAATATTAAATTTCTAAAATCTAACCTTTTCGGAGTTCACTTATTCACTTAAAAACAATAATGTTAAAATTTCCAGCTTTCACGGCATTTAAGAAACTGCGACGGTAAGTTATATTTGAAAACAATTTTATTCAACAAACCAACATTTATAAACTGCTATAACAATTCAGTTTTAAACAAAAATCATATTTCAGCCTACTGCAGTCCTTAACAAGTGCTACAGTAGCCTTTATTAGTTCAGGTTCAATTTTAGTTTCTGCTACAACAGCACTTACCAAGTACTATCATAGCCTTAGTTCATTTTAGTCTTTTGGTTCACTTATACAATCCACAACACTTAACAAGTGCTACAGATTCTACCTAGTTAAAACTTATAAAATCATACATTAAAAATGTTCATTTCAATCCTTTAACTAATTTTATTTCAAGAGAAATTTTACAAGTTAAAACCAAAACTTACCAATTTGCTTATTACATTCATTTCAACATTTAAACTTAAACTTCATTTTTCCACCAATTTAAAACTAAATTTCATTTTAATTAAATTAACTTAAGTTTCCATCTTTCTTTTTATCAAAATTTCAAATTTAAGTTTCGTTTAAAAATCAATATTCCTCTATTTATTTATATTTATCACATAGAAAAATCATTTCTATTTTTAAATAAATCACTTAAAAATTCGGTTTAAATCAATTTAATATTATTACAATTTTTAACTATTTAAAAATATTCAGAAAATACAGAAAAATAACCACGGGTCTGTATAATATTTCCTAGCCTAATTCAAGTGATACGGATACTATATCATTTCAATCCGTAATTTACAAAGAAAAATCCGGGTTTTATCATTTCAAACCCGCAATCCCAAGTAAATAAAATTTAATTGAAAATCGCTCAGGCCTATCATTCCAGCCCATAACGACCTTCCCTTATTCTAAAGTCCGTTCGGGTATGTATCATTTCAACCCATAGTGATTCTATTTTACAGGGAACTTGCAGTGTGATTTAACAGAATAGAATAACAGTAAAATAAGAACAGATATAACAGATGATACGATATGCAGTTTTTAACAATTAACATCAACTATAAATAAATCACAGGTAATTATAACATCATTTATTTATTTATTTATTTCTACACATTCAGTTGCGGTCGTTTCACAATTATATAAGTATGAATATTCGTGTGAGATTTACTCACCTCTACGAAGCTGGAGATTCGGAAAAAGAAATACGATGTAAATCGAAGTCACGCGGAGAGCACGATCAATCGTTAGCGGATGCGCCAACTGGATTCAAACCAAAAGCACAATAAGAAATCAAAGTCTAAGATTTGCACGAAAAACAAATTTTCAAATGAAGCAAACAAACGAGAAAGAAACAAGTTGAGAATCGAAAACAATAGCACGACCACCTTCAAAATATAGATTATAACTCCAACGATTTACAAAAGTGACAACATTTTACTCAAAAAGCTAGAGTGACAAAACAATTTTTTTTTCAAAACAAAGGTTCGGAACAAAATATAAACTAAAACTTCACAATACAGAGCTCGACCATTTTTTTTATATAGACTATACTTCAAAATACAAAGGACAAAACATATGTTTGTTCATTTCATATAATTTTTTTTTTCAAACAGAGGCCAGGGAAAAAAATAAAACAAAGACAGAGGAGATAATAAAACATGATTCAAAACAAAAGTGGCAAGGTAAATTTTGTTCATTTATAGTTTCCAGAACCAAGGTCAGGGCAACATATAACTCAGATATCACAAAACAAAAGCCAAGGCAAAACTCTTCTCATTCCTATTTTCCTGTTCGAATGCCAGACAGAGGAATACATAATTTTTCTCATTTAATAATACATAACCAAGGCCAGAGGACGAGCAGAGGGATGCACGGTGTGGGTGGGTCAGTTTGGGTCAGAGGCAGTCTCGGCCTGGGTCTGGTGACTGGTGGGTTCGGTGATGACGTGGAGGGTAGGAGGCTCGGTCTGGTGGTGGTAGGTTGGACTCGGTCTCGGTTGGGCTGCCTGGGTGGAGGCGTGGCTGTCATTGGGACGTGGGGTGGTGGTTGGCAGAGCGGTAGGTGAGGTGATGCGGTATGGGTTGGAGTTTGTCTCGGTGGTAGCATGGAGTAGGAGGTTGACTGGCGGAGGGGTTGGGTTTCGGTAGTGCCTGGTCTCGGCGAATGGGGTAGGGTCGTGGTGGCAGGCGCGGGTGATGTGGCGGTTCTCGTCACGGTGGAGCACGGGGGAGTGGTGGGTTCTCGGATGGGGAGGAGGAAGGGCTGACGCGGTGGGGAAATATGGGGTAGGGGTTCGTGGTGGTCCTCGGTATTGGAGGCGTGGCTGACGAGGAGGATGTAGGGTGGCTCTGGGAAGCTCGAACTGGGTTGTGGGATGGGGTAGGGGTTCGGTGGCGAATGGATGTGAAGGGTGGTGGTATTTGGCGTGGTTGGGAATGAAGGAAAAACAGCCAACAGCCAAAGGAAAATGCAAAATAAAAGAGAAGAATGGAATAAAACAGCAAGCAGGGGATGAGCTGTAACAAAGTGAATCAATTTGAAAAGAAATAGGTGGCCATACCTTGGAGATGCTCACGAGATCTGCAAAGGGGATTTGCAGAATTGAAATTATGAACGTAAAAAGAAGATGACAGCTGCTTATTAATTTTAGAGAGAAGGCAAAAGGTAAAGTTTTGAACGGTAGGAAGTTAAAGCAATTAAATTATATTCAAGGCTGGAACTAAACGTAAGGAATGCAAAGAGGGAAATGGACTAATTCTCACGTGAACGGTTCAATGCAAGATTTTATTGAAATTTTCAAACTGAAAATATACAACTGAAATTTTGTAAAGTCAACGCATATAATATCAAATAGACAAAGGCACAACGAACGTAAAGTGTAACGCCCAAAGTAACGTACAACCGTTACTTGTTTCTTTTATTTAATAAATTTAAAAATGGTAACGTTTCTTTAAATAAAATAACGTATCATTTCAAAACTAAAAATAAAATAACTATTATCATCAAATAATAAAATTTGATTCTAATATAAAGTTAAGAACGGATGAATTTATATGTAAAAATGTAAAGTTTAAATTTCCCGTTTTACACTAGTTATTACACTTTTAATTCAAATCAATATTTCAAAATGTTTATTTTTAAAAAAAATTCGCTAAAAAATTTTGGGCTGTTACACTCTCCCCTACTCAAAACTTTTCGTCCCCGAAAAGGAACGAGGTACGGGAAAGCACAGAAAAAGATAGAATGAATAGAATTAAGACAAGATGATAAGAATATTTGAATTACACCTGATAACTATTGTTATAGGCAAGTTTAACAAAATGGAGGTGATCAAATCAAGAACACAAACACGAAAAGATCCTGTAGAGTCTGAATCACCCCTTTCACTTGACCGACGGTCTATGAATGGAAAAACAGTGTTCAGATCCAGATGAGTAACAAAGATTTCAAAGATTATAAAAAGATGCCTAAACAGACTGGTATAAGCAATAGCCTTCCCATTCTGTAACAAGATAAGAGAAATAAGGACAACCAAAAGATAGTTAAAAAAAACAAAATAAGATAATAAATTTTGAAACAATAACGCTTTGAAATCATAACAATTTAGGGATGTTTATCATTTGGAGATCATACTACTAAAATCATAACACTTTGGAAATGTAATTCTTAAAAGTACAAAATACTTAGAAAATCATAACACCTCTTTTCATATAATATTCCTTTAAACCATTTTAATTCAACGTCAGATAATATTCTTTTTTAAAGTTGTAGCATTTCTAAGTTCATTCAATTATAAAATTTCCAAAACATTGTATTTTCAAAATAGCAGCACTTATAAAATGCTAAGTAGATATATTAATATTTCAAATCAGTTTTATTCTAGAATATTCATTTGGATATCATTTAACTTATGACTTATTAAAACAAACTTTTATGAATGGAATATCCAAATTAAACTATACTTCATTTATTAATTCAAAAGTTCACTATTTAAGTTAGCTCTTAATTTAACACATAACCTAACACTTTATTTGAAATACCCATTTCACAAATAGATATTCCTTTAATAAGTTACACTTAAAATTCCATTTGAAAAAAACCAAATTCTCAATTATCAAGTTTTAGTGATGTTAAAATACATTTTAACTATCATAATTATTCATTTTTCAAGACATCTCAATAAAATATTTATCATAGCAAATATAGCAATCAAATTTCTTTACACATTTATTCATTTAGACATCACTTAAACTATGAATTCAAATTAAATAAACTTTATTACAAAATGTCCAATTCCAATGTATTTTTTTTTATCTATTCAAAGATACATTATTCATTATACAACATATTCATTTCAGGAAATAACCTTTATTAAAATTCCTAGGTTAGACTTAAGGTTCCATATACAATCAAATTTGATTATTAAGTTATTTAAATAAAATCTCTTTAAATTCCTTTTTCACTATTTACCTCTTGTTAATCTTTTATAACTAAAATTTAAGTGTATAACATGTATTATAACCACTCAAATTTTATTTATAAAAATCCCTTTTTATATTGTATATTATCCAATTTCATATTCAACTTCTGTGTAATTTAGGTAAGTTATATTGGAATGAAATTGTGTGTTATACAAATAAAACTTTCCAATTCAATTATCTCAATTTTGAATCATTTATCCAAATTTTTGAATTTTTTCCTCCTTGAAATTATCTTCAAGATAAAATTTAAGAATTTAAATCTTCGAACATCTTCAAACCCTTTGGAGATAAGTAATTATATATACATAATATGTTAAATCAAATTTAAATCATATATCTATATATATATATTATAATCCAGTCATATTTTAGAAATTCAAATCAATTAGATTTTCCAAAACAAAGCTGTAGCAAGACTACAGAATGGTTTCTTCACTTCGAAACTCGAAAATGAACGTCGATGATGCTGCAGTCATCACCGAAATTATTTTCCAGCGACAAAGAGAAGAGCACTAAATTTTTGAACTTTAAAATCCTTTAGAGACAAATTTTTATTCAAAATACTTTAAATAATATCCTTTAAAAATTTTAAACACAAGGTTTGAATGCATTGGAAATTAAATTCTTTAATTTTCTTGTTTTAAATTCATTTCAGTTCCCACATAAATTTATAAACAACTATTTATAAATTCATTTGTAGAACAATAAATGATAAATCAAGTATTATCATTTCAAATTATCAATTTAAATCAATTTATTAAGTTCCATAAAATTATATATCCAAATTTATTTCATTAACCAAATTTTAAAATAATATTGTGTCAGTTTGTTCTGTCAAAGTGTTTTAGAAATCCTATCGATAGCATTGATCAGACGAATCGATCGGAAACCCAAATCAACATCAACAACTCAAACAACACCATATATAAGACAAAAAATAGATTTACAAGTACAAATAAAAATGTTTGGAGATAGTTTAGAAACAAAAGACAAGATGGTTAAACAGAGTAGAGAGATGGGTAAGCTTAGATAAATCGCGGACAACCTTAACCGGGTCAACCGTGACTTAAAGAATAAGATCGATGTGGATTTTCTGGGGTAAATCTACTTTCGATCTCAAGAGATAGAGTTTGGAATAATAAAAGATATTAGCATCTAAACCAAGGATAGATATAAATCTATGGTGAATCGATGCAAATTTGTAAAGGAGTTTCCCCCTTTACCAGAAAATTAGAATATTGGCGAGACAGCCAATTCACTATAAAGATCATTCGAAGTGGAGTTATGTGATATTCCAAAATCAAAAGAAGATGAATAGTGAGGGACAAGAATGAATTTTTGGAACCGTAGGGAACGTTCCAAAATTCAAAGGAAATTCGAATCAAGAGGAAAAGATTCAAACTCGAACGAAAGTGATTCTGTAAATAAATCTACTCCATATGCTGAGTTTTGCCTCAAAACCTGGCTCTGATACCAACTGTAACAACCCGTTATTTTCAACCATCCGCATCCATTATAAGTGTATAGGTAGACACTCATGCCGGAGTTGAATTGCTCAAAATACCGCGTTGTAATTAAAATTTGGCAAATCTCAGAATATACAGTAAATAAATATAAGCACAGATCACAGACACAGAGTAAAATAATGCAGCGGAAGTAAAAGAGATAGTAGTTCATGAAGCTACTATATAAATATAACAAAGTTACATAAGATACAACAGAAGGAATAGAGTACAACAAAAGTCTCAAGACATAGAAGTCTACTAATACAAGAGCTTAAATAGAACAACAGACTGAACAGATAAAACCAGATAGTAGCTGGATAAGGATGATCTCCAGTAGTCCTAGCTCCGTGAAGATGAAGTCCAACTGATACTCAGGCTGACCCGAGCGTAAAATAAAACATAAACACTCGAGTCAGGATATACATACTTATACAATGTAAACCAACTCAAATGAACTGTAGTAAAGGTACAAGTAACTTAGAAGATGCTTGGGACCGCCCATCCTCTAAGGATCCGTTAAACTATCTACTATGTAGTAATATTCGCTATTATAATAGTGTCTAAATAAGTAAAGTATAATCATATCGGAAAATAGCGTTAAGGGGATGGAGAACCTTAACGCGGTCGGATCTTAAAATCATAATCGTAGTAAAGCTCGATATGGTAGGTGACACGGCACAACTAGGCAATGTCAGGGTAGATATACCAATTACGCACACGGACTGATGGATACGCATAGCAGCCACTACCGTTCCACCTCGAACAACATTCCCAAATCGGAGGATGGCCATCTAGTCAAATCACAAGTAAGAGTATAATATCGAAGAAATGTGTCCGAGAAGAGGTGCTACCTCACTGGTCCGAGATCGCTCCTGTTTTAGCCACCTTATGCCAACTCACGGGAGTTGGGTCTACGTAATACCTTAAGAACGTCACCACCATCCTACTTCATTCTGGAATCTCCACTGCGTACACGGTTGTCAAAGTGGTTTTTGGTATCGACAAAGAGTATGTCCATATCCGATCCCGGTCTCTTTGCCAACCAATCGTTATTATAACCCGTGGTTATAGATTTAAAACAATTTATCAAATATACTTCGAATTAAATCATTTAAAAACAAAAACATTATTCTTTTAAAAGTCAAATATTAAATTTCTAAAATCTAACCTTTTTGGAGTTCACTTATTCACTTAAAAACAATAATGTTAAAATTTCCAGCTTTCACGGCATTTAAGAAACTGCGACGGTAAGTTATATTTGAAAACAATTTTATTCAACAAACCAACATTTATAAACTGCTATAACAATTCAGTTTTAAACAAAAATCATATTTCAGCCTACTGCAGTCCTTAACAAGTGCTACAATAGCCTTTATTAGTTCAGGTTCAATTTTAGTTTCTGCTACAACAACACTTACCAAGTACTATCATAGCCTTAGTTCATTTTAGTCTTTTGGTTCACTTATACAATCCACAACACTTAACAAGTGCTACAGATTCTACCTAGTTAAAACTTATAAAATCATACATTAAAAATGTTCATTTCAATCCTTTAACTAATTTTATTTCAAGAGAAATTTTACAAGTTAAAACCAAAACTTACCAATTTGCTTATTACATTCATTTCAACATTTAAACTTAAACTTCATTTTTCCACCAATTTAAAACTAAATTTCATTTTAATTAAATTAACTTAAGTTTCCATCTTTCTTTTTATCAAAATTTCAAATTTAAGTTTCGTTTAAAAATCAATATTCCTCCATTTATTTATATTTATCACATAGAAAAATCATTTCTATTTTTAAATAAATCACTTAAAAATTCGGTTTAAATCAATTTAATATTATTAAAATTTTTAACTATTTAAAAATATTCAGAAAATACAGAAAAATAACCACGGGTCTGTATAATATTTCCTAGCCTAATTCAAGTGATACGGATACTATATCATTTCAATCCGTAATTTACAAAGAAAAATCCGGGTTTTATCATTTCAAACCCGCAATCCTAAGTAAATAAAATTTAATTGAAAATCGCTCAGGCCTATCATTTCAGCCCATAACGACCTTCCCTTATTCTAAAGTCCGTTCGGGTATGTATCATTTCAACCCATAGTGATTCTATTTTACAGGGAACTTGCAGTGTGATTTAACAGAATAGAATAACAGTAAAATAAGAACAGATATAACAGATGATACGATATGCAGTTTTTAACAATTAACATCAACTATAAATAAATCACAGGTAATTATAACATCATTTATTTATTTATTTATTTCTACACATTCAGTTGCGGTCATTTCACAATTATATAAGTATGAATATTCGTGTGAGATTTACTCACCTCTACGAAGCTGGAGATTCGGAAAAAGAAATACGATGTAAATCGAAGTCACGCGGAGAGCACGATCAATCGTTAGCGGATGCGCCAACTGGATTCAAACCAAAAGCACAATAAGAAATCAAAGTCTAAGATTTGCACGAAAAACAAATTTTCAAATGAAGCAAACAAACGAGAAAGAAACAAGTTGAGAATCGAAAACAATAGCACGACCACCTTCAAAATATAGATTATAACTCCAACGATTTACAAAAGTGACAACATTTTACTCAAAAAGCTAGAGTGACAAAACAATTTTTTTTTCAAAACAAAGGTTCGGAACAAAATATAAACTAAAACTTCACAATACAGAGCTCGACCATTTTTTTTTATATAGACTATACTTCAAAATACAAAGGACAAAACATATGTTTGTTCATTTCATATAATTTTTTTTTCAAACAGAGGCCAGGGAAAAAAATAAAACAAAGACAGAGGAGATAATAAAACATGATTCAAAACAAAAGTGGCAAGGTAAATTTTGTTCATTTATAGTTTCCAGAACCAAGGTCAGGGCAACATATAACTCAGATATCACAAAACAAAAGCCAAGGCAAAACTCTTCTCATTCCTATTTTCCTGTTCGAATGCCAGACAGAGGAATAAATAATTTTTCTCATTTAATAATACATAACCAAGGCCAGAGGACGAGCAGAGGGATGCACGGTGTGGGTGGGTCAGTCTGGGTCAGAGGCAGTCTCGGCCTGGGTCTGGTGACTGGTGGGTTCGGTGATGACGTGGAGGGTAGGAGGCTCGGTCTGGTGGTGGTAGGTTGGACTCGGTCTCGGTTGGGCTGCCTGGGTGGAGGCGTGGCTGTCATTGGGACGTGGGGTGGTGGTTGGCAGAGCGGTAGGTGAGGTGATGCGGTATGGGTTGGAGTTTGTCTCGGTGGTAGCATGGAGTAGGAGGTTGACTGGCGGAGGGGTTGGGTTTCGGTAGTGCCTGGTCTCGGTGAATGGGGTAGGGTCGTGGTGGCAGGCGCAGGTGATGTGGCGGTTCTCGTCACGGTGGAGCACGGGGGAGTGGTGGGTTCTCGGATGGGGAGGAGGAAGGGCTGACGCGGTGGGGAAATATGGGGTAGGGGTTCGTGGTGGTCCTCGGTATTGGAGGCGTGGCTGACGAGGAGGATGTAGGGTTGCTCTGGGAAGCTCGAACTGGGTTGTGGGATGGGGTAGGGGTTCGGTGGCGAATGGATGTGAAGGGTGGTGGTATTTGGCGTGGTTGGGAATGAAGGAAAAACAGCCAACAGCCAAAGGAAAATGCCAAATAAAAGAGAAGAATGGAATAAAACAGCAAGCAGGGGATGAGCTGTAACAAAGTGAATCAATTTGAAAAGAAATAGGTGGCCATACCTTGGAGATGCTCACGAGATCTGCAAAGGGGATTTGTAGAATTGAAATTATGAACGTAAAAAGAAGATGACAGCTGCTTATTAATTTTAGAGAGAAGGCAAAAGGTAAAGTTTTGAACGGTAGGAAGTTAAAGCAATTAAATTATATTCAAGGCTGGAACTAAACGTAAGGAATGCAAAGAGGGAAATGGACTAATTCTCACGTGAACGGTTCAATGCAAGATTTTATTGAAATTTTCAAACTGAAAATATACAACTGAAATTTTGTAAAGTCAACGCATATAAAATCAAATAGACAAAGGCACAACGAACGTAAAGTGTAACGCCCAAAGTAACGTACAACCGTTACTTGTTTCTTTTATTTAATAAATTTAAAAATGGTAACGTTTCTTTAAATAAAATAACGTATCATTTCAAAACTAAAAATAAAATAACTATTATCATCAAATAATAAAATTTGATTCTAATATAAAGTTAAGAACGGATGAATTTATACGTAAAAATGTAAAGTTTAAATTTCCCGTTTTACACTAGTTATTACACTTTTAATTCAAATCAATATTTCAAAATGTTTATTTTTAAAAAAATTTCGCTAAAAATTTTTGGGCTGTTACAAGATTGTACTATAGTGGGCATATATGTGTATTGGAGACATGACTTCTGCCAAAGTATGTATTTTATCAAGTTAGTGTGAAAGACATGTGCAGTGACTCAAGTAATTGTATAGGCCTATTCCTTCAGGCTAAGTGAGGGTGTTAGTGAGTAAAACCTAAAATAAGAGATTTTGGCACTGGGCGTACGTCGGTGGTCCAAACCAGTATAAAAGTCTAGTGTGCAAGCTTTTTTACTTTACTTTATTTATATTCAGTTTATAATACTGTAACAACCCGTATATTTTATGATTGTATATTTAAATGTTTTATTTAAATATAGCATCGTTAGTCGGATTTAAGTCCGAAATCTCACTTTTTGCAAACAGTCGAATTAGGACTCGAGACCACTTCCATTGAGTCCAAAATGGCATTTGCGACCTTTTTGAGTATAAACATCGATATGTTTGGAGTTGAGTAAAATTTTGATATTTTCATTTAGGGCTTTGGGTTTGGGTTTCACCCCACCAACCTAACAAATAACCCAACTCCACTCCTCTTCATTCATTCCACTCCTCATTTCCTAACACTCTCAAGCTAAAGTAAAAATGGGGGAAAAAGAGGAAATTAAAATTCCTAAACCCTAGCTTTGATTAGGAAACTCAAATTCAAGTCCAAAATCCAAGAGAAGCTTAGGTAAGCATCCTCTTCATCTTCTCCATCTCAATCCCTCTTCGATTTTCAGAAATTCCTATAACCTAACTTAGGAAAAACTTCCCCTTTGATAATAGATTGAAGATTCCAGAGGTGTTGTTGAAGAGAAATCAATCTTTGCTTGTTCTAGAGCTTCTCATTTGTTGTTTTGGGTTTAAAAGGTGAGTTTTTGAACTCACATCTATGTCTATATCTTTGATAGTTGTTAGGTAGTAATTCCTAACATCTATTCCTTGTCCATTTGCCTTTGACTTGAATTGGTTTGATGAATATTCCAATTTTTGGTGGTTTGAAGTCAAATCTTTAAAAATCCTATCTTTGATGTTTGAACATGTTGTTGGGGTGTATTGAAGAGCCTATAAGGCTGGGTTGTCGCTTGGCATAAATCCCTAGTCTCCATTGCTCGTTCGATCACTTCCGGTTTGGATTTTTGCCCCTTCTTGGGCTAGACTGAAAATACTGTATATAACGGTTCAGTCAACTGAACTGTAGGGTCAGTCGACTGAATTTGGGAACAGAAAATTTTCTGTCCCTGTATCAGTCGACTGACCATACAGTTCGGTCGACTGAACCAGGAAACAGAAAGCTTCTGTCCCTATATCATTCGACTGACGTATATGGTCAGTCGACTAAACCTAAAAACCGAGAGTTTCTAGGCATGAATCAGTCGACTGACCATACAGTCCAGCCGACTGAATATGGGAAATGAGCATTTTGCCTATTTTAGGCAGTTTTGTGTGGGTTTCCGATTTTTAATCGATTCTTGTCGATCCGGTTAGTTGTTATCACTTATTATCGACTTTGATGACTTCTTTCTTTGGATTTTTGGGAATATCCGTTTGATGGATTTGATATCGATTTTTATGGATTTAATTCACATTGTCGTATGTGAATTTTTTGTTTCTACAATCATTTCTATGGTTTGTCACTTTAAAATGCAAAGGTTACTATACTAGTAGTAAATACTCAAACTCTTTCACCAAAACGATTCAACACTACTTTTAAATACAAAGCTTGTTTTTAAAACCGTTTTCCAATCTATTAGTATATACAAACCTTTACCTCTTTCGTATGAGAAATCTAATTAAACGGCTTAGCAAAACAAGTGGTATGAAACGCTTGCGTTTACTTTGTCGGTTAATTCTTAGACTTGTTCGATTGAAATCTTGTGACAATTTTCGAGTGGAAATCTACAATTTGTTTGTAAATATTTAAGTTAAGCCAGTGGTTATGGGACATGAAGCTAAACTCATTTATTTACTAGCTTAATGTAATCGACACTTCTTGATGATCGATGATGATCATTTTGTGGTTTAGACTAGCGATATGCGATGTCTCTTTGTCTGCATGGGGGACTGTACCCCGTTCTGTTGAGCTTCGTCTCATTTTTATAGGCTAGCGACCTATGGGTTTTATGGAGTTCGGTTCATCGGGCGTACCATTTTTGTACTACGTCGTTGTTCTGAATTACTTGAGTATCAGGTTCATCGGGCATACCGTTATTGTACTACGTCGTTGCATCGGCTCTATGGTTAGCGACCATGGGTTAACGACCCGTTTGTGATGCACGTGTTGGTGAGTTTTCATGCTTCCGTTTGTGATAGGCCTCCCCCCTTTGTGATTTCTGGATTTCTAGTTGATGATTTCTAGAATTTGTGTTTCACCAATTTTGATGATAGGCACTAATGAGCTCTATCAATTATTTGTGTTTTTGGTGAATAATTTAAAGAATGCGATTCTTTTTGGATGTTTGAGATGATTTGGGATATTGTATGATTTTTGTTGTTATTTGATGTATACTTGTCGCAGTATGGCATTATTGTTATCATACGTTTTTGTCATATCTCTTATCTTATCTCATTTTATCTGATATTTATAGCTAGACTGATCCGTTTATTATTTTCTTCTTAAATAATACTCGGATCAGACCGAGGTATTTCAGGTGCTCCTGCTTGACTTCTTATCAGGGTCCTTCACCTAACTTTTGGCTAACTACTTTAGCATAGTAGATTTTGTTAGTATACATTTGAGATAGAGACTCCTTGATGTGTACTTATTCTTTTGTCTAGCACTTGTATTTATTCTTTTGTGATGTAGTGGATCTAGCTTGACCACTACTTTGATGTACACTTCTATGTGTTATATTCATATCTGTTTCCGCCTTTGTGATATGAATATTTGTGACTGATTTGTGTTATGTTTATTTCTATATTTGTTTTCGAAGTCCATTAAGCCACTATGTGGTAGCTTTGAGTTTGTATTCGATATGTCGGATTTCCTCTTGGAATGAAATGTAAGTTATATTATCTGACATATCAGTACTCGCACAAAGCAATTACACAGATGGTCGCTCCTCAACAGCCTTATTCTTCGTGCTAGTCGATGGCATTACTCAGTAGTTTCCTTGGCTAGTGTGAGTATAGAGGTGGGGCGTCACAGCTTGGTATCAGAGCCAAACTTCGGAACAATGTAGAATAATCTAGCAAGGATCATTGTCCTAAGTCTTTCTTAGGAATCGTGCTATAGGATTTAATTCGATTTTTCGTACCGTTCTATCCTATTTCTGTTTATGATGCCTTGTTTTATCAATCAAGTTTGTTTGATATTCATTCTGAGAATAACCTTTTTTTCCTCTTCTTTCTTTCTTTCTTAAAGAAGAGAAATGGTTAGACCAAGTCGTCCCAGCACCGGTCAATCCAGTGCTACTCCTCAGGATGGAGTATTTATGTCTGCCCAGCAGCTCTTAGATCTTGTGAAAAATGCTCAAGCTATCGGACCCATTTCGGAGCCTACTCATCCTAAATCTGGGTTTGCACGCTTGTGCAGTGATTACACCAACTTGGGTGGAAGGCCTTTCAAAGGTTCCGAAAGCGTTATAGAAGTCCAAGCTTGGCTTAGAACATGCGATTGCATCTTTTTCCGCATGAATCTTATTGATCTACATCGAGTCCAAGTGGCTTCTAGCATGCTCCTGGAGAGAGCATTAGATTGGTATGAGCTTCTGATCTCGGAAATTATTGAAGCAGATCTTACTTAGGAGCAATTCCGGGAAAGATTCGAGTTAAAATTTGTGCCAGAAGCTGAAAAAGTATCTCTAGCTCGACGCTTCATTGACCTTGTTCAAGGTGAATCTTCTGTGACAGATTACGTCGCATCTTTCGAATCTCTATCTAAATATGGGGTCGAGTATATTAATACCCCATTGAAGAAAAATCAGAGATTTGTCTATGGGTTGAATAAGGACCTCAAAAAGCCATTACTTCTAAAACTAGAAGTTTCTTTCGATCAGCTTGTTGATATCGCTCTTCGACTTGAAGAGGCCGATAAAGAAACTGATGTTGAAGTTGTGGGTGCCAAATCGAACTTCAACAATAACAAGAAGAGGCCTATTAAGTTCAAAGGCTCTTATCCCAACAAGAAAGGGAAGCAAGCAACTTTGGTAGCACAGACTTCTACCTCTAGTCGTGGGCAATGCTACAATTGTGGTTCTAAGGACCATTATGCAAATAGGTGCCCAAAACCTCATTTTTGTCGTTATTGCAAAAGTTCGGGTCATCTTTTATCTTCATGCCCCAAACTTCCAAACAAGAAAGAGGGAAAGCTAAATGTTGTGCAAGCCCCTAGTAACACTTCTCGTGGTCAAGGTATTCCTCATTCTATCCTTGATGGCATTATTATATTTCATGATCTTCCCATTCGAGTTCTTTTTGATACGGGTGCATCTCACTCTTTTATATCAAAAGAACTGTTGATGCTTTGTCTTTGAATGTTATTGGCTTGATGACTTCATTGAGAATTGCGAATCTGGTTGGTGGATCCGCAACACTCAGTTTACTTTGTAAAGATGTCGAAATTATTTTATGTGATTATGGCTTCCGAGCCGATTTGCATGTTATGCGTTACCTAGGCTTCAGAATGATTTTGGGGATGGATTGGCTTAACCGATATGAAGCCATATCCTATGTCCTGAGAGGACTATATATCTTCGACAACCTCAATCTGTTAAGCAGATTTCTCTTGTTCTGAAAGATTCAGATTCTAATTCGGGAGCATCCTTGTATTCTCTAAATCCTCATAAAAACGATAATGATGATGAGGAAGATGTTATTTCTCTCATTCACATTGTTCGTGAATTTCCCGACATATTTGAGCCCGTATTAGGATTACCACCTAAGCGAGCAATTGAGTTCAGAATTAATCTAATCCCTAGAGCTCTACCTATCACTCGTCCTCCTTATCGTATGTCCAATAAGGAAAATGAGGAGATGCATAAACAATTATCCGAATTGGAAGAAAAACAGTTTGTTCGTTCTAGTTCCTCTCCATGGCGAGCTTCGGCTATTTTTGTAAAGAAATATGATGGTACACTTAGGCTTTACGTTGACTACCGCAAGCTTAATGATCTCACCATCAAGAATAAATATCCCTTACCTCGGATTGATGATTTATTCGATCAACTTAGTGGTGCTAGAGTCTTTTCACAGTTAGACTTAGCAACCGGTTTTCATCAGCTCCGTATTGCAGAGGATAGCATTCCTTTGACATCGTTCCGTACTCGTTATGGATCTTATGAATGGCTTGTTATGCCATTTGGTTTAACGAATGCTCCAGCTTATTTCGTTGACCTTGTGAATCGAGTTTTCAAAGACTTCCTCGATCGATTTGTTCTTATCTTTATAGATGATATTCTTATTTATTCTACAACCGAGGAAGAGCATGAAAATCATCTTCGGATTGTGTTCGAAACTCTTAGGAGCAACCAATTGAAAGCAAAATTTTCTAAATGCCACTTTTGGCAATCTCGTGTGAAATTCTTGGGGCATATTATTTTTGAATCTGGAATTTCCGTGGATCCTTCAAAGATTGAAGCGATTCAAAATTGGAAGAGACCAGAGAGTGTGACGGAAATTGGTAGCTTTCTCGGATTGGCGGGCTATTATCATCGATTAATAAAAGACTTTTCTAAAATTTCCGTACCTCTCACTAGTTTGACAAAGAAGGGAGTTAAATACATTTGGTCAGACAAATGTGAAGCTGCTTTTCAGAAACTAAAAGAACTCCTTTCCGATGCTCCTATTCTTGTGATTCCCGAAGGGAACCAAGATTTTATTGTTTATACCGAT
Organism: Allium fistulosum; assembly: GCA_030737815.1. NCBI lineage: Eukaryota > Viridiplantae > Streptophyta > Magnoliopsida > Asparagales > Amaryllidaceae > Allium > Allium fistulosum. Next base: position 1,169,099,920 of record CM060905.1, on the reverse strand, counting down.
GCTAGTCGTGTTGGTTTGGGTGCCGTTCTCATGCAAGGGGAACATGTTATTGCTTATGCTTCTAGGCAATTAAAGCCTGCCGAGACTAGATATGCCACTCATGATTTAGAGCTTGCATCTATTGTTTTCGCTCCTTGAATTTGGCGTCATTATCTTTTGGGAGAGAAATTTGTTCTCTACACCGATCATAAATCTTTGAAGTATTTATTTTCTCAAAAGGAACTTAATTTACATCAACAACGTTGGCTCGAGTTCCTTGCATCTTATGATCTTGATATTCTCTATACTCCCGAAAAGGGAAATTGTGTTGCCGATGCCCTTAGTCGTAAGCAACAAGCAGTTGTTTCCATGATGATATCCGAATGGAATGATCACGCGACTTTATCCACTTGTGAGATTCGAGATCGTGAATCCAATTCATGTTCATCTCTTGTTTTGTGTAGCCTTGAGGCTCATCCTTCTCTTTTAGACCGCATTCTTGAAGCTCAAAAGCATTATCCCGAATTGGTTCTTCTTAACCAAAGTTGTAGGGATAAAATTGATATTGAAGGTTTGAAAGACTTTAATATTGATGCTCGTGGCGGTATTCAAAAATTTGGTAGACTTATTGTGCCAAATATTATTGATCTTCGTAAAGACATTTTAGAAGATTCTCATCGTTCTAAATTTACCATTCATCCCGATAGTAGTAAAATGTACTCGGACATGAAGCGACTTTATTATTGGGATGGAATGAAATCTGATATTGCTAACTTTATTAAGCGTTGCATGACTTGCCAACTTGTAAAGGCTGAGCATCAAAGGCTCGGTGGGTTATTGCAACCTTTGACATTCCCGTTTGGAAGTGGGATCAAGTCTCCATGGAGTTTATTGACGGTCTTCCCCGTTCTCGTTCGGGTCATGATAGCCTATGGGTGATAGAGATAGACTTACAAAATCCGCCCATTTTATTCCCGTTCGGTCCAATCGGACCGTACCTATTTTGGCTAAACTCCATGTCAAGGAAATTGTTAAATTGCATGGAGTTCCTACTTCTATTGTTAGCGATCATGATCCATTGTTTACTAGTGGATTTTGGAAAGGTCTTCAAAAAGCTTTGGGAATGAAGCTTAATTTTAGCACCGCTTATCATCCTTAGTCCGATGGACAAACCGAGCGTGTGAATCAAACTCTTGAAGATCTTCTTCATGCATGTGTTCTTGATTTTGGTGGAAGTTGGGAAGATCATATTTCTCTTGTTGAGTTTTCGTATAATAATAGCTTCCAATCTAGTATTGGTATGACACCTTTCGAAGCACTCTACGGAAGGCCATGCCGATCTCCTTCGTGTTGGCTTGAAGCCGGTGAGAAGCTGGTTTTAGGTCCAGATTTTATTCGTGATGCCACAGAAAAGATTGACCTTATTCGTCATAGTTAGAAAGAAGCTCAAAGTAGACAAAAATCCTATGCCGATAATCGAAGAAGGAAATTAGAATTTTCTGTGGGAGATTTTGTATTTATTCGTGTTTCACCTATGAAGGGTGTTGTGCGTTTCAGTCGATCGGGAAAATTAGCACCTCGATATATTGGCCTATTTCCCATCACCGAACGCATTGGTTCCGTGGCTTATCGCCTTTTATTACCGGCTCAGTTTTCTGCTATTCATGACGTATTCCACGTCTCTCAACTACGGAAATGCCTTCGAGATTCTGATTCCATTATTGAGCATGGTGTTATTGAAGAAATTGAAGTTTCCCCTAATTTGACTTATGAGCAACATCCTATTCGTATCATTGCTACGGAGGTTAAACGCCTTCGAAATAAAGATGTTCCTCTTGTGAAAGTTAAATGGTCCACAAATCCTAAGGATTGCTTTTGGGAATCTAGAGAATTCATCGAGCGAACACATCCGGACTTACTCTCTCGTTCTCCTTAAGGTGAACTTCTCATTTCAAAATTTCTTCTTTTTGTGTTGTTATGCCTTTGTATGGTTGTTACTTTTTATTTCTTTTTCTTATGTATTGCGAGGACGCAATTTATTTAAGGAGGGGAGTCTGTAACAACCCGCATATTTTACGATTGTATATTTAAATGTTTTATTTAAATATAGCATCGTCGGTCGGATTTAAGTCCAAAATCTCACTTTTTGCAAACAGTCGAATTAGGACTCGGGACCACTTCCATTGAGTCCAAAATGGCGTTTGCGACCTTTTGTGTATACACATCGATATGTTTGGAGTTGAGTAAAATTTTGATATTTTCATTTAGGGGTTTGGGTTTGGGTTTCAGCCCACCAACCTAACAAATAACCCAACTCCACTCCTCTCATTCATTCCACTCCTCATTTCCTAACACTCTCAAGCTAAAGTAAAAATGGGGGAAAAAAGAGGAAATTAAATTCCTAAACCCTAGCTTTGATTAGGAAACTCAAATTCAAGTCCAAAATCCAAGAGAAGCTTAGGTAAGCATCATCTTCATCTTCTCCATCTCAATCCCTCTTCAATTTTCAGAAATTCCTATAACCTAACTTAGGAAAAACTTCACCTTTGATAATAGATTGAAGATTCTAGAGGTGTTGTTGAAGAGAAATCAATCTTTGCTTGTACTAGATCTTCTCATTTGTTGTTTTGGGTTTAAAAGGTGAGTTTTTGAACTCACATCTATGTCTATATCTTTCATAGTTGTTAGGTAGTAATTCCTAACATCTATTCCTTGTCCATTTTCCTTTGACTTGAATTGGTTTGATGAATATTCCAATTTTTGGTGTTTTGAAGTCAAATCTTTAAAAATCCTATCTTTGATGTTTGAACATGTTGTTGGCGTGTATCGAAGAGCCTATAAGGCTGGGTTGTCGCTTGGCATAAATCCCTAGTCTCCGTTGCTCGTCTGATCACTTCCGGTTTGGATTTTTGCCCCTTCTTGGGCTAGACTGAAAATACTATAAATAACGGTTCAGTCGACTGAACTGTAAGGTCAGTCGACTGAATCTGGGAACAGAAAATTTTCTGTCCCTGTATCAGTCGACTGACCATACAGTTCAGTCGACTGAACCAGGAAATAGAAAGCTTTTGTCCTTGTATCAGTCGACTGACGTATATGGTCAATCGACTGAACCTAGAAACCGAGAGTTTCTAGGCATGAATCAGTCGACTGAACCTAGAAACCGAGAGTTTCTAGGCATGAATCAGTCGACTGACCATACAGTCCAGTCGACTGAATCTGGGAAATGCGCATTTTGCCTATTTTAGGCAGTTTTGTGTGGGTTTCCGATTTTTAATCGATTCTCGTCGATCCGGTTAGTTGTTATCACTTATTATCGACTTTGATGACTTCTTTCTTTGGATTTTTGGGAATATCCGTTTGATGGATTTGATATCAATTTTTATGGATTTAATTCACATTGCCGTATGTGAATTTTTGGTGATTGATTGTTTTTACAATCATTTATGTGGTTTGTCCCTTTAAAATGCAAAAGTTTCTATACTAGTAGTAAATACTCAAACTCTTTCACCAAAACGATTTCAACACTACTTTTAAACACAAAGCTTGTTTTTAAAAACGTTTTCCAATCTATTAGTATATATAAACCTTTACCTCATTCGTATGAGAAATCTAATTAAACGGCTTAGCAAAACAAGTGGTATGAAACGCTTGCGTTTACTTTGTCGGTTAATTCTTAGACTTGTTCGACTGAAATCTTGTGACAATTTTCGAGTGGAAATCTACAATTTGTTCGTAAATATTTAAGTTAAGCCAGTGGTTATGGGACATGAAGCTAAACTCATTTATTTACTAGCTTAGTGTAATCGACACTTCTTGATGATCGATGATGATCATTTTGTGGTTTTGACTAGCGATATGCGATGTCTCTTTGTCCGCTTGGGGACTGTACCCCGTTCTGTTGAGCTTCGTCTCATTTTTATAGGCTAGCGACCTATGGGTTTTATGGAGTTCGGTTCATCGAGCGTACCGTTATTGTACTACGTCGTTGTTCCGAATTACTTAAGTATCGGGTTCATCGGGCGTACCGTTATTGTACTACGTCGTTGCACCGGCTCTATGGTTCACGACCATGGGTTAGCGACCCATTTTTGATGCACGTGTTGGTGAGTTTTCATGCTCCCGTTTGTGATAGGCCTCCCCCCTTTGTGATTTCTGGATTTCTAGTTGATTATTTCTAGAATTTGCGTTTCACCAATTTTGATGATAGGCACTGATGAGCTCTATCAATTATTTGTGTTTTTGGTGAATAATTTAAAGAATGCGATTCTTTTTGGATGTTTGAGATGATTTGGGATATTGTATGATTTTTGTTGTTATTTGATGTATACTTGTCGCAGTATGGCATTATTGTTATCATACGTTTTTGTCATATCTCTTATCCTATCTCATTTTATATGATATTTATAGCTAGACTGATCCGTTTATTATTTTCTTCTTAAATAATACTCGAGTCAGACTGAGGTATTTCAGGTGCTCCTGCTTGACTTCTTATCAAGGTCCTTCACCTGACTTTTGGCTAACTACTTTAGCATAGTAGATTTTGTTAGTATACATTTGAGATAGAGACTCCTTGATGTATACTTATTCTTTTGTCTAGCACTTGTATCTATTCTTTTGTGATGTAGTGGATCTAGCTTGACCACTACTTTGATGTACACTTCTATGTGTTATATTCATATCTGTTTTCGCCTTTGTGATATGAGTATCTGTGACTGATTTGTGTTATGTTTATTTCTATATTTGTTTTCGAAGTCCACATAGCCACTGTGTGGTAGCTTTGAGTTTGTATTCGATATGTCGGATTTCCTCTTGAAATGAAATGTAAGTTATATTATCTAACATATCGGTACTCGCACAAAGCAATTACACAGATGGTCGCTCATCAACAGCCTTATTCTTCGTGCTAGTCGACGACATTACTCAGTAGTGTCCTTGTCTAGTGTGAGTATAGAGGTGGGGCGTCACAAATACTATTTGAATAATTTTATATAGTTTAGTAAAATATAAGATCCTACATACTTTTAGTTCGATAATGTGGAAATAGGATGAAGAAATGTTCAAAATAATATCCATGCAAACTAAATAGATAAGTAATAAGTAAGTTAAATGAACACACTTAAGGACTAATTATTTAACTAATTTATACTAAAGATTTATGTAAAGAATCTCATGGGAAAATTAGTGTGAAATAGTTAATGAACTAATCTACGTTAATTATTTATATGGATAATTCGATTAAAGATATATGTGGGTTAATTAATTAATATAAATGTGATGTATATAGTTGAAATAAAATCATTATTCTCTATAGTTTATAACTTTGCAAAAAGCTATGTATATGTATACAAACATTTATACCGATTAAATATTTAATATATATGTTTGTATGTATGTATATATTTAGAAGTGATATATATTTCCAACATTGAAGAAGAAGAAGCGGTCGTGTGGAAAAGCAGAAGTCAGGCAGAGAAGCGGCGAAGAAGAGTCGAAGAAGGAAGAGTGGCTGAAGTCTATAGCATTACTACTATAGACTTCTAGTTGTTTGGTAAAATTACTAATCAATTAGCGGAAATCCAATCGACTGAGTTTTGGGGTATTTCTTGCCCGAATGTAGTCTTGCTTTTGGAATTAACCAGAACTCTTTTCCAACCGACTATAATTTTTCCAATCGAATGGTGGAGGCAATTCTAGGGGAATTTAAAGCTCAAATTTTGATGGGAAATTCCGTATTTTTTGGTAGTGCTAGAGTTTCCACCATAGATTCAGCATATCTTCTGCATATACTTTGATCCAATGACAAAAAGCATCTAGAGAGCATTATAGATAAACCTAACATTTATTGTTGTATGCATCCAATTGAAAAAAGGATTTTGCAGTTTTTTCTTCTCTAGGTTTAGCCTCCAAATTGAAAGTAACTCTTTTCTCTTGTGAAAGTAATAAAAATCCCCTCTCCCCAAATTGGATGTACCCTATTTTGCAATACTAAACCACAATAAATCTTACATGTGATTTATTTTTCATTGCTTTTGTGATCTGTGTTTTTTATTTTGGGATATTAGTCTTTTGTTTGTTCTACCTCATCATCAACACGTTCCTACTATTATTTCCGCCGTGTTGGGTTGATTTGGATTATTGTAATTTTCCCCCATAGTCTAGTATTAGAGCTATTAGGTTGGTTGAAGGAAGGTGTTAGGCAGTATGGTAGGAGATTGAGGTACCTAGTTGAAGCAAGACTCTATGTTAATAGATCTTATGTTGCATCATGATCTTAGTTGCCAATAAAGAAGTGTAACAGAGATAATGACTTCGAGAAATGGAAATGGAGGATGAAGGCTATTCTAAAGAGAAACATGATTCATTAGGAAGAATTTGACACTGGGAATATAGATCGACGTTTTATCCATGGAGAAGGAGGAGATGGAAGAATGAGCTTTTACTACTCTATAGTTGGCTATGAGAGAGAATACTATCTTAGAGATTAGAAATGAAACCATTAGTAAAGGAATTTGGACCAATCCAGAGAATCTCTAGCTGTACAACCCCCACCTTAATGGGCCTAAATTTTGACTAAATCATAACCCAAGTCCACTAGTGTACGGATTATTAGTGTTGGTAACCTGAAATAAACATAAGTATATCTGAGAACTATCTACATAAACTCACAGCGGAATTGAAAAATATAACATAACACATATACCGACTAAGGCTACTACCTTGAAATCAATATTATTTCTTGGATATCTAGCTGCCTTGTTAGTGCCAAGCATGAATGAGAAGACTTCTCCATCTACCATTCTCGTCTTATAATAGTAGCATGTCCCCTAAATCTATCCTCTGGGTTATAATGAGGAGGGGGTCAGAATAATGTTTTGGTGATTGGAAAATTACATACTTTATCCATAACACTAGTTTATGCCAATTGATTTTCATTTAAGTGTTATGTCTATTATTTACATCTTATCCGTTTAATTCCATATATGCATACGATATATCCAACTTTCTCCAAGGCGTAACTATATATATGTTTATACACACACACATACATACATATATAAACGTTGTACTACCTAAAAGAAATCCCTGACCACTTAATACTTCTTGAATAGGGAGGAGGCAAACCCAACAATCATTCAATACCTTAACCCTGAAGCAGGCCTTTCGTAATGTAATCTCTAGTGAACCGTCCCTTAGCTACGAAGGTTGATGACCCCTATATAAGGCTTTATAACTTAATTAGTCATATTAATAACGCATCTCAAAGACTTATCTAAAGGTTAACTAGCCCACCTTTGAGAAAATAATAATAATTGAACTTTGAGGTCTTTACATATCCCATGTGGATTCTACACTAATAGGAAGTGATATCCGTCAGGGCATAATCCAGGTCTTTGCTAATGATCGCTCGAGATCACTGGTAATCAAAGCTTATATGCCAACCCTACTTCTAAATACTGGTTTATCAATAATACTAACATAGCTTGCCAACCCTCACAACCGTAATGTAATGACCCAAAATTTTATTCATTTGAATTTAGAATATTTAATTTATTTTAAATATTGAAAAGTTATTTTTATAAGTTAAATAACTTGAATTTCAAATATAACGATTTATTTGATAATTAAATTGTTAAATTTAATATTTGAAATTGTTTAAATAATTGAATCTTGAATTTTATGTAAATGAAAACGATTTCAAAAGTTGATTTATATTCTATTTAAATAAAAAGGAAGATAGTAAACTTTTAAATTTGAATTAAAAATGAATAAACAGAAACTGGAAACTACTCGTTTTAATTAACGTGTAAAAATAGTCTTTTGGGACAATGTTTTGAATTTCGATGAAACTAGTTTCATTGGATCCGTAATAGTGAGTTATTTTATGTCATCGAATATCGTGGCGATTAGACGTAACGTTTGGTCGTGTGAATTCGAAACGTGTAGAAATTTGTTTAAGGAATGTTAATTAAAATAATTTGATTTTGAAATTTTAACTGCTGTATATGATGGAATTGGCTTCCGGTATATATTCTATTGTGTTCGGAATAGGGGCATAACATATAGAACACCAAGCGGCACGCTTCTTTTGGAGTTCAAAATTTTCGTGGATGAATAGTACTTTGGGAAATTTTCTATAAATAGCCCTCAACTTTCTTCCATTTGAAAACCCTGACCCTAAATTGTTTTTAGCCGCCATTAAAAACATTACCATCCAATGGCCTTTGTCGATAGGAGCCTCTAGAGGCCGAATTAGCCAATGACTTCAACTAGGAAAACGTAAAGAGCGACCATACGAGGTTAACCAACGGTCGGATCATTGTCATTTGTCCCGTGGTGGCCGAAAATTGCTCATGTTCATCAATAGTTTTGGGTTTCTCGTACGCCATTTTCGCACGTTCATGCACATGGTGGAGGGCAGGGCATGAGGTGGCGTTGTGGCGTGCGACGACGGTTGCGAGGTTGGCGGCAGGTAGCTGGGAATGGCGCGACGTTCGATCGATGCACGATTTAAAAAAAATGAAACGCGTGAACCTGGAAGAAGATGCACACGTGAGGAGGGAGATTTAGAAAAGGTTTAGTTTTTAAGTTATTTTATTTAAGTTAAAATTAATTATATCGAATGTTAAATAATCCATAACATGCTCGTACGAGGTCTGTTTCGAGCGCGACAAGCTGCATTGCGTTCGTATCAGCGAGCACTACGCTATAGAGTTGGATTGGATGAATTTGGAGCTAGTTGGAATTTTAGGTTAAATCTGAACATCCATTCAATTTTAATTCAAAACGGAACGTTTGGCGACTATTAAAAATCAAAGTGAGGTAATCTTACCTTTTTGGTTAACTAGAAGTATTTTTAGTGGATAAAAATTATCTATTGGATGTTTGGATATTTATTATTGATAGTTATTGACTGTTTGGATAATTTACTATATTTATTAGTTGGATTGGATATATTCCCGCCTATTGGAGCGGATGACCCTTTGTATACGAATCCCGCCTCGAAGCGGTTGATTTATATTTTTATGATTATACACTGTATGTGATGTAGGGGGACAGGATGGGGGATCCAACGGGATTCCTCACATTGTTGATTTTATTTTCATATATATATATATATGGTGATATATGACTTGTTGAATGCCATATTGAATCCATTGATATGATTTGCTTAATTAGTGCTTTAGTAGCACCGGGCTTCATTTTTGGTATTTTAAAATATTATAGAATAGTGATTTGATTTAAAGAGTGATTTCAAAGCGATTTTGAAAAGTATATATGCTTAAATAATCAGTCCTGAATTGTTTGAAGGAGTAATTTATTTTAAAATCAAAGGTATGGTTTTTGGAAATCATAAATTAATAGTTTCATAAAATACTATTAAATAGAGATTTTCGAACCGTAAATAAAGATTTTTAAAATCTTGAAATAAGTTCGTCTTTTATAATAAAGGGATATGTTTAAAGGAAAATAGAAATATTTTGACATTAATATTATTAACCATTTTATACAAAGTATATATATATATATATATGTATGTATGTATGTATATGTGTACATATATGAAAGATTAATTACAAATGTGAGATTTTGTAAATGTGAAAATTTATAAAAGTAATATTTTACAAATGAAGTGAAGATTTGTAAAATCATATTTTGTTAGTAAAAGTATGAATTTATAAACGGAATTTATAAATTAAAGGAAACTATTATCGTTTAATAAATCAGAGAAATAAATCTAGCGGTGGATTTATTATGAGATACGCAATGATATTTTAGAAATAGTTGACTCTATTTTGGAAATTGAAGGAAAGGGTAAATTTGGAATGTTAAACTATATTTTTATAAATAGAAAGGAACTTATAAAAGGAATCTATCCATATGGAAGTAACTTTAAAAACAGATGGTGATTGATGTTTTTAAATAAGATTTATAAATGAGTGAGATTCATAAAAAGAAATAGAGTTACAAAAGGAGTTTATAAATAAATGGGTTTTATGAAATGAATTTTTTATAAAATGGAAAGAGATTCCTAAATGTAGTTTTATAAATACGGAAATGACTGGGTTGAGGATTTAAGAATGGATTTCTATCAAGGAAGTATATTATGTTTTAAAGTTGGTTATTCGGGTCAATATCGCTTAAATTTGTTTATAAATAATTTAAATAATTTTGAAAGATTAATTATTTAAATTATTAATATGGCTTGAAATTAATAATAATGATTATTAATAACATTTTGGTAATTTATCATTATTATTTGTATGGTAAAGATTAACTATTGTTTTATTCAAAAAAATTTGAATTGTTAATTATTATTTTTAAGAGGTTAAAAGTTAATAATTATTATTTCCTTATGATGTTTATTACGAATAATTACTATTATATAATAGTGTTTTAAAGAAGGTGATTATGACTTATTTATGATGTTTTCAAGATTCATAAATAGAGTTTTGTAAATAGACTTGGATTTTTATAAGAAGAGCTTATAAAATGGTTTGAAGATTTAAAGGAAGATTATTTACAAGGTAAGGTAATGAGGTTTATAAATAGATGGATATTTATAAACGAATTTTAGAAATGGGTTGATAGATTTATAAAATAGGATTTTGTATATAATTGGATGGTTTTATAAAGGGTTTATAAATGACTTGAGAAATAATTTATAAATGGTTTATAAATGGTTTTAGAAATTTATAATGAAGTTTATAAATGATTTTAGAATTTGGTAAAAGAGAGATCTTCCTCAGTGTTTGGTAAATATACTTATACCGTTGATATAAGTATATGGATATTTCTAAGTATTAAAAATAGAAGGGGTTTAGGAATATATCCTTGTAAAAGTATTTTGATACAAGCATTTACAAGATGGTTTTAATTAATGAAAAGATTAATTAAGGAGGCTTGGTTTTGCTTGGTGCTTAGCCAATGTTGGTTTTTCCTATGGAATTAAATCCCTGATTGAATGTTTGTTATTCCATAGTTAAATAACGGACTATCAGAATTTGGATCCAAAAGTAACTTTGGAAATATCTAGAAGAAACACGTGAGTTATGTGGTATAGTCATCTATGATGATCTGTACTATGTGTGTAAATCTCGTTTCATTCTTTTAGGATAATGATAAGGAAATCCATCCACTAACGGTTAGGAGGTGATCTCCGTTCTTATTCTTGACTGTTTATTTCTTGAAGAACCGAGGTTGAGTTTACCAGAAAATGTCGAATGCTGTTTCGAAGAGACCGGCATCAAATATGTTATTCGAAAACGACTTTGATCCAACTCAATCGTTCGGAGTAAAGACATCTTGAAGATGATGGAATTGGGGACAGAGTTCTCAAGCGTTTCGTTCAGTCTCAAAACGAACTTGTATAGATGAATGCTGATATTGCATTGGTTGCCTGGAGAGCAATATTAGCATTCCAAGATTGTTTTCTAGGAGGAAATAGTAAGAGAGTGGCCTCTTCAAGCCTCACACCCAGGAAATGAATAAAGTAGGGACATGCGGCAGGGCTAAGTGGTTCGCACCCAAGTAGATTATGATCATCTCAAATCTTGAGCGATATTCATGTATGCTTCGGGATTCCATTGTGTGGTAGTTGATTGCAACCGTGGGGTGATCATATTCAGTGCTACTGGAGAAGGGGGTAGTGCCGGTCCTGAGTAGCAAAGGTGCAATGTGTTGTAGCCTCCCGTACACTTGATCTAGAGGTGTACGGATTCGATGGATAGACCCTTACTCTTTCATAGTTGGAATCCATTCTCCAATACGGGCCTTCGGTTTTGGTTGTAGAACCTAGTATGCTAGAATTTAATTAATGTAACAATTTTGGCCATGATTAGTAAGTATTTGTATAATAGACATTATTATAGTATTAGAGGATTTCATATGAAATGTTTTGGGTATCGTAAGGTAAAACCCGTCCGTGTTTATGTGCGGTGTGGTCTTACGAGATACCTTTGTTTCGAAAGGTTTTTATAACTTTAAAATCTGGTTGGGTGTGTTTTCTCACACTGGGTTTTCTGACTGACTTGGGTGTTATTTTATTATAATGCTCGGGTCAGACCGAGCATATTTACCAACTGCTTTGGTTGCATTGGAGCTCAGAAGGCGAGTTGGAGGTCTTCAAGGCATATACACGTATATGTTTATTTTCCGCTGCTTTGTTGTTGAAATTATCAGCAATTGTGAGGACAGGTAGTTATAACTGTCCAAGCCGATGATTGCGATTTATTGTTGTAATCGGTGATGTATGTATATAACAGTTACTCTTTTGTAAAGATAATTGAATATTATATTATATATTGTTCCACTACGATTGTGAGATTCTGTGTTGTTTTAGTTTCTTTCTTTCTTCTTCTTCTTCTTCTTCTTCTTTCTTTCCCTTAACTATCCGTCTTTCCATTCGATTTGGGTTGGAAATATGTGGTTTATTGTCAGCTTGAATTGTACGGAAAAGCAGGTTGTAAAACGTAATCCAATTTAGACTTGTCTAATATAAGTCAAGGAAAATACCCACTCCAGTTACTTAATACCTCTTGTTTAGAAATGCAACAGACCGCATTTCCCTTTTAGACATTATCGTATTATTTAAGACTTCTTACATAGAGAGGAGGTAGACCCAATGGTCATTTAATACCTTCCACCATGAAGTAAACCCCTTGACATCTCTAAAGGTATCGAGCCACGTAATATTTCAAATCCAAGGCGAACCCTTGGTATATTTTCCCACACTTATACATGAACGTACACCCTTTCCCCACAGGTCCTATAGATGTCCCACATCAGTAGTACGTATACACAATTGCTAGTAGCCTCTAGGTGAAGGACAGACTTATGTTGTTTAATTCTAATGATCTCGCATCCCAATCTATACTAAACCAAACCATTTATCTTGAGCCTAAAATTTAGGCTAGGCCTACTAATTCACGCTTGTCCCAACGTACTATTTAGGCTATATAATTTTCACTGTGGAAATTATATTTCCTCCTAATTTAATTTTTAGTTTTAATTTATTTATTTGCTACGAACCTATTCCTATCTTATACGTTTATTTCCTTCTTATGTCTCATAAATGTCAATTGTTTATAATAAATGGTCATTATTATTCGAATTGGACAATCACCAATGACATTTATTTATTCGTTTCAAATTCAACTTATTTAGCCTATTAAATTTTTCCATAAATATCATATTAAATTCTTCAATCAATCCCATTAAATGCATTTATGTCCTCATTTAATTTTTGTAACTCCGTATTAACTGCACATTTATTGCCCACTACACAATGCAACCTTCTCAGGTCAAAATCAAAATGTACAAGACTGAAGTGGTAACACATGCCAGTGAAACAACATTTCAAGCATATGAAAACAATTACAAGACCAACAATGCAACTGTATGCAAACAAATGCAATGCATCACGAGTACAAGATACATGCACAAGTGAAACAAAAATGAAGCAGCTCAATATCCAAGCAGGATACAAGCATATATGTACAACAATGAACACAACCAAGTGAGTGTGCAACATGTACACAAATGAGATGCAACCAAACAATCGAGACAGATCAACTGATGCAAGTGCAGTGAGATAAACAAGTTAGAGGTAAAACACAGCAGTGAAACCAGAGGCAACATCAAGCACTTCACAAAATCAACCGGCTGTAGTCAACAAACACAAAATTGAACAGAGTCAATGTCAAGCCGTAAGTCAATCAAGGTAGAAGTCGATCAAGTTAGAATCAAAAACAGATCAAAACTTCCAGATTATCACCAAAGTCAAACCAGAAATTCACGGAAATCAAAACCGTGGTTATCAAGCAAACTCATGTGCCGGGGTGACTAAGCCAGTGAAGATACGAATTGAACAAGTCAAGTTTAATCACCAGCATTCAATCATAATCAAGTGGCCAAGATAAATCAATTGGTAAATTCAAACAAATACATAAGAACGAAATTATAGGGGATTAAACCCTATATAAACCCAATCATCATCGGCGTTAAAAAGCATCGAGTTCAAGAAAATTATTCAGGAAAGCAAAAAGGAAATTACATACCGAAGTAAGTTCGAACTCCATCAAATTTGAAGCAGTCGAAGTAAATAAAAGAGATCATCGATCGACAAACAAGGAATGCTGAATCGTCTGTTCGATCGAGCATTTAAAGTCGGCTTCTTAAAATTTCATAGAAACCCTAATTTAATTGAAGAGGAACGAACAAAAATTGAAGCAGCCATTATCACAAATAAGAACAAGGAGTCGGCCGAAGATATAAAAGGGAAAAGAGGAATAATATGTATCACTATTTTTTATTTTAGGCTGGCTTAATATTTTTGGGCTATTATTTTAAAATAGGGTTTCTAGTTTTTATTGTTTTTAATTTGTATTTCTTTTTAAATGATTGTATTTTCTAGTCGTGTGACTAGGGGACGAACTACGGTGGTGTAGTTCGAGAATTCGCAACTCAGTGGCTGAGTTGTGGCAGGGTTTTGAGCATAGAGTTAGGTTATTCGATAGCGGGTGTCGCGAGTTTACGTGTGTAAGCGTCTGACTACTTAATTTCTAGTAGAAACCTTGGGGGCAACACGTAGGCAGGGTTTTGCCGAAGCTGGGTAAATCTGTGTGTTCTATTTTCTGCTTTTTATATTCTGCTATTATCTGTGCTGCTATTATTTTGCTATGTCAGTGCTGCAATTATTTTATAAACTTCCGCAATAAATTTTTATAATTAATAGTATCACCCTATTCACCCCCCCTCTAGGGTGAAATCGATCCTACAAGTGGTATCAGAGCTAGGAACAGAAGTCGATTTTTGTTTTAAAATTTTGATTTTTCAAAAATCGATTTTTGATTTTGTTTTTTTTAAATGGCTTCTTTTAATAATGCTTTTGCTGAGGGTCAGTCCATAGTTAGACCACCAATGTTCAATGGTGAATATGCTTACTGGAAAAATAGGATGAAAATTTTTCTGAAAACCACTGATGCTTGGAATATAGTTGAGATAGGTTATAGAGCACCAACTATAGTTGTAGATAATCAGGAAATAGATAAACCAATAGATCAATGGATAGATTTAGAAAATAGACTACAGAATGCTAATGCTAATGCTAAACCTATGAATTCTATTATTTGTTCATTGGATCAAATTGAATTTAATCGTGTCTCACATTGTCTAACTGCACAGGAAATATCGCACACACTCGAAGTGACTCACGAAGTAACATCTCAAGTCAAAGAATCTTGCCTTGCCATGCTGAGTAGCGAATACGAGAATTTCACAATGGCCAAGGAAGAAAATGTCAAGGAGATGTACGGACGACTTTCCAATATCGTATACAAATCAGAAGCTCTTGGAAAATTATACATAGAATTGGAAATAGTCCGAAAATTCCTCAGAGTCCTTACACCGAATTTTGAAGCCAAAGTCACTGCCATTCAAGAATCAAAAGATTTGAAACAAATCAAACTTGAAGAACTCATCAAAAATCTCACCACTTATGAGCTAGAAATGAAATTCAAGGAAGAGCGCGAAGGAGATAATACTCGAAAGAATTCAATAGCTCTCAAAGGAACAATCGAAAGTGAAGATGATGATGATGATGATGGAGCGGCAGAATTGGCACTGATAATAAAGAGATTCAAAAAGTGGAATCACATATACGGGAATCCAGTTCTAAATCAACAATTAAAAAGCTGAATAGTCAAAGCACTAGACAACCCAAAAGAGCGGGAGATCATCTGTCACAAGTGCAATAAACTCGGCCACATCAAGTTCAATTGTCCTAGAAATAGACACGACCAAGAAAAGAAATCGAAAAGAAGAAATTTTTACAGCCACGTGGAATAAAAGTGATGATGATTATAAAAGCACTAGCAATGAGAGTGAGAAAGCAGATTTGTGCCTTCGAGGTGATATAACTGATAGCGATGACGACGAGCCAAGCGAGGTATCAAAAATTACTCATTCTGAATTACTTATATATTTCCACGAAGTAAATGGCTGTTTTGAACGACTAAGCGAGAAATACGCTAAACTTGAATCACAAAGAGATACTTTGATAGATTTAAATAAACAGCTTGATCAATTAGTTAAAAACTATCAAAGCAAGAGCCCTAAGTGTGAAAAGTGTCCAATATTTGAAGAAGAGATTAAAAAATCAGAAATTAAAATTAAAACGCTTGAAAATGAAATTCTGATTTTAAAAGAAAGTGAAAATACGAGGAGAGAAAATTCTATTAAAAAGTGCACTCAATTATTGAAGGAAAATGAATCGCTCAAAACACAAGTCCAACAATTGTCTACAACTTCAGGAAAATTTTCCAAAAGTGAAAGATCATTAAATATGCTATTAGGGAAACAAACTGTTAATACAGATAGACAAGGACTTGGATATAATCAACCTGAACTTATTAGAAGCAAAATTAATCAAGTCAATTCCATGTGCACAATTTGTAGAAAATTTGGACACAATCAAAATATTTGTTGATATAGACCCAAACACGTGAAAGCTATTCCAATTTGTGTTCCAAAAGGCACAAATATAAAATCCCTTAAAGTTAAACAAATCTGGGTGCCAAAAGGAACATAAATAAATAGTTTTGGGTCTCCACAAACTTATTTTTCAAAATCATTTGCCACTAACAATCATGGACCTATAAAAACAAATAGGTCACAAAAATCTTTTATCGTGTAGGTATGGTTGCAGGCTAAGGAACAACAACAGTGTTATCTGGATTCTGGCTGTTCCAGACACACAACGGGCGACAAATCAATGTTCCTTAGCCTAGTATAAAGGTGGTAGAATCACAATGGGCAACAACGAAAAATTATCGTAATGGTAAAATAGGTAACGGTATATTGAACGATTTATTAAATGTGATAATATGCACCATAATTTAATTTAATTCAGCCAGTTATTGATAAAGAAATGAATGTTGATTTTGATTCTGACTTATTCAAAATTGTTGGCCAATTATATTCTTATGCCAAGAACACTTTAAAAATCTCTAGAGTCTTTGAACTATTTTATATAGATTAGTTTGGATTAATGATTGTGTTTTATTGATTGATGATTACTCATGATACACATGGATATATTTGCTGCTTTTGGATCTGACACTATGGCCACTATTTGTATATTTGCACAGTTTCAATTCAAATTCAAAAGAATTTCATTCAGATGCTGTAAAAATGATTTTAAGATATTCTGTTGCACACTTCACGGTCTGGTGTATGACATCAAATTAATGATAATCTCAAGTGAAAGAAAAATTCAGATGCAGATTAAACTGGTAATCTAGTTGATAGAAAAATTACTAGTGGAACGTGATTTATGATGAGACATCCATTAGCTGCATCACATTTTTCAAAGAAAATATCTGCATATTTTTTATTTCAAATAATTTTCAAATAGCAGACATTTTTCTTATAAAACCCCTTCTAGAAAATCATTTTTGTTGACCTTGGTTCAGATTAGTCGTTTTGGAAAATTTGATTTTATAATTATTTTTGGATTTGATTTTAAATGACTATATTAACTAATCTGACTCCCTACTGATTATCGAAAAGATAAATAGTGATTGAAAAAGTGATGACTGTTGATATTAATTATATATTATAACTTGAGATAGTATAATTAGTAAATTTCTTTAGAAATTTAAACAAGAGTTATAAAAACTTTTGTTGGTAAAAATTCCATGACCATCTCTAATTCTATCATATTTCCATCGACCATCACTCATCAAAATTTAATATAGTATGTCACTATGTGGTATTTTAAACGGGAAATTATTCGTTCTTCATTTTATTATATTTTTAGCAATAAAAACATCCAAAGTATTCACTCTCATTTAAAAGACCTCGCGGTTATGCATGGGTGAATTACTTGGAATTTTTTGATTATGTGCTTCCATGCTTATTTAAAAGTCCTCACGGTTATGCATGTATGGAACGCATATCAAAATTGATTGATTAAATAGACAAGTTGATTCTAATCCCATTTAAAAGTCCTCACGGTTATGCGTGGTTAGAAGATACTTGAATTCATTTTTTAATAAAAATTTAGAATACTACTAATCTCATTTAAAAGTCCTAATGGTTATGCATGGTTAGTAGATATTCAAATTCCTAATATAAATATACCACAAATAGACATAACTATATGGTTTTATATGATGACATCATCCCTATCATTCAAAAGTGGAATATGCGTCAAAAAGAGTATTTATGATTTTTGTTTGATTTTTTATTGAAATTTAATATTTATACCCAATTGAGTAATAATATTATATTAATGTCAATCACTTTATCTCTATTTTTCTAACACTATTACTCTTTTGTTGATAACAAAAGGGGGAGAGAAAAGTTAAGATTTTGGCAAATAAAGGTCAAATATTTTTTATTTGGATCAAGGCTCAGTTGAATATTTATTTTCATGCATATATGAAGGGAGAGCTTGGTGTAGAGAGGGAGCATTCAAATAGGGGGAGCAAATATATTCTATCAATAATCAAATACATTTAATAAATTCAAAATCTTAAATATATGTTTGTTATCATCAAAAGGGGGGGATTGTTGAATATGCAAGTATATGATTTTTGTTTGATGATAATAAACATATATATATATATATTCATTTAAATGTATTTGTTAATGTACTATTTTATTTTTTACATAATTAGATAAATATTTGCTGAATAAAATAAATAACATAGAATTTAAATTCAAACGGATATTTTATTCAAACAAATATTTATTACAATTTTGAATAGTACAAATTTGAGCTCTCACTATATATACACAATCTTTGATTAAAATACAATTTTGATTACATCACAATTTATCATTTTACATTTGCACCTCACTACATATCACTTGTTCAGTCATAATTGTTCTTCAACACTATTCCAGTCTGAATCCAGCATCTGAGCAATCTGCAAAAATACACACTAACGCGGTAAAATTGAAAAGAAAATATTTTTACAGTTTAAATAAAATGTAATTTTGAAAATATTATTTGCCTCAGTTATTTGGGTTGTTCGTCATCATTTAATTTTGAATTTATCAAACACGAATAACTTGTGACATGCACAGTGTATCACTGTACATGCCACAAGGCCGTGCACACCGATATACACTTGATAAAATTACAAGGATAGGTGAGCACAAGGTCAAACCCAAATCAAAAGTCGGGTTCTACTCAAGTGAAATAAATATTAAGTCACGATATCAGCACAAGGTCAAACCCGTGCTTTAAGCTGGATTCAACACAGATGCAAATTCAAATGAAATTGTCAAGACACAAAAATCAAGCTTCGACCAAAGTTCAAGTCGTACACATGAAAACAAAGACTAGACAGTCCATGCATATATACATGTCGACCAGGTAGCAAACAAAGTCAACAAGACTGCATCAAGAAACCAAAACCAAGCTACACAATGAATCAGGTGTCCAGACTAAAATACAAGGCCACTTCAACTACAAATGCACTTACAACTTACAACAGCAACCTATACCAGACTACAAAGATGACAAAACAATACATCAAACTGCAGTGCAAATTCAACCTAGTACATATGCATACTCATTTGACTACATGATGAACAAAGTTGAAAGTCCAATATCTAAATGAAGACTACATGACGATATCCAACAGTGAAACAAATGTATATGAACCACAAACCAAAGCTTCACAAATATCATGAACCAGACTTCGAATCAAGCATGCAGACAACAGGGTTTAGTTTAATATGGTTGCAGTGAAGACTACAAGTACAAAGCATGCACATCAACTCACTACACAATGCAACCTTCTTAGGTCAAAATCAAAATGTCCAAGACTGAAGTGGTAACACATGCCAGTGAAACAGCATGTCAAGCATATGAAAACAATTACAAGACCAACAATGAAACTGTATGCAAACAAATGCAATGCATCACGAGTACAAGATACATGCACCAGTGAAACAAAAATGAATCAGCTCAATATCCAAGTAGGATACAAGCATATATGTACAGCAATGAACACAACCAAGTGAGTGTGCAACATGTACACAAATGAGATGGAACCAAACAATCGAGATAGATCAACTGATGCAAGTGCAGTGAGATAAACAAGTTAGAGGTAAAACACAGCAGTGAAACTAGAGGCAACAGCAAGCACTTCACAAAATCAACTGGCTGTAGTCAACAAACACAAAATTGAACGGAGTCAATGTCAAGCCGTAAGTCAATCAAGGTAGAAGTCGATCAAGTTAGAATCAAAAACAGATCAAAACTTCCAGATTATCACCAAAGTCAAACCAGAAATTCACGGAAATCAAAACTGTGGTAATCAAGCAAACTCATGTGCCGTGGTGACCAAGCCAGTGAAGATACGAATTGAACAAGTCAAGTTTAATCACCAGCATTCAATCATAATCAAGTGGCCGAGATAAATAAATTGACAAATTCAAAAAAATACATACGAACGAAATTATAGGGGATTAAACCCTATATAAACCCAATCATCATCGGCGTTAAAAAGCATCGAGTTCAAGCAAATTATTCTAGAAAGCAAAAAGGAAATTACATACCGAAGTAAGTTCGAACTCCATCAAATTTGAAGCAGTCGAAGTAGATAAAAGAGACCATCGATCGACAAACAAGGAACGCTGAATCGTCTGTTCGATCGAGCATTTAAAGTCGGCTTCTTCAAATTTCATAGAAACCCTAATTTAGTTGAAGAGGAACGAACAAAAATTGAAGCAGCCATTATCACAAATAAGAACAAGGAGTCGGCCGAAGATATAAAAGGGAAAAGAGGAATAATATTTATCACTATTTTTTATTTTGGGCCGGCTTAATCTTTTTGGGCTATTATTTTAAAATAGGGTTTCTAGTTTTTATTGTTTTTAATTTGTATTTCTTTTTAAACGATTGTATTTTCTAGTCGTGTGACTAGAGGACGAACTACGGTGGTGTAGTTCGAGAATTCGCAACTCAGTGGCTGAGTTGTGGTAGGGTTTTGAGCGTAAAGTTAGGTTAGTCGATAGCGGGTGTCGCGAGTTTACGTGTGTAAGCATCTGACTACTTGATTTCTAGTAGAAACCTTAGGGGCAGCACGTAGGCAGGGTTTTGCCGAAGCTGGGTAAATCTGTGTGTTCTATTTTCTGCTTTTTATATTCTGCTATTATCTGTGCTGCTATTATTTTGCTGTGATCAGTGCTGCAATTATTTTATAAACTTCTGCAATAAATTTTATAATTAATAGTATCACCCTATTCACCCCCCTCTAGGGTGAAATCGATCCTACAGAAATGAGGGATGTTACAATGTGGTTTTGAGCTTTGGTTAGGGGACACTTAAGTAGAACATAGCCAAATATAAATCTAGGAGGAAATGATAGTATAAAACAAAACCTTGGGAATGGTATATGCTATATATATAACTCATATTTTGAAATAGATATATAGGTGGATATATCTATCCTTCTAATATTGTTTGCACTCTTTTACTTCTATTTCTTACGAGAGCTTGCTTGCACAGAAAGCAAAAGTAGAGACCAGAAGTAGATTTTTTATGTTAGGAGGTGTTAGAGAAAACATTTGTAGATGAATTGCAAGTGTGTAGACTTATGGCCAAGGGTGGTAGACATCCTAAAATGTTAATATTGAGACTAGTGCTCAAATGCCTTCCTCAACAGATGGAGCAATGGATATAAATGCTCTCTTCCACCATTATATGATAAAAATGATGAGGCAATAACTAGCGGAAGTTGTACAACTAAGACCGGTACTTATATGAGACTTTTCTAATATGAATCAACACTATAACAACTGTGGAGGGGAGATGTTTACATGGTAGGAGTCGGCATTGGAAGTTTTGATGGTGTGCAAGCATATCACTGGAGACATGAGATATGATGACGCTTAGAAGAGGATGTGGGCTTCTTTTAAGCTTCAGGATGATGCTATGGAGTAATGGAAGGTGTTGACTTCTGAGATCCCGTAGGCGGAGATTACTTCAAATCAGTTTAAGGAGCGATTCAAAACTTCTTTTATTCTTGAATCTCATAAGAATGCCTTGTGCCAGGAATTTTTAGAGTTGAAGCAAGGATAAATGACATTGGCGGATTATATCCATCATTTTAATGCTTTGTTTAAGTACGGTAGGGTGATTATTTGAACTCCGTTGAAAAAGAATGATAAGTTCACTATAACAACCCTATTGCTATATCGTACAAATAAATAAATCTAACAAAATAAAAGAGTTTGGATTTGAATTGTGATGATTATACTTTGAGAATAAATTTTTAGTTAATTAAATTCTATTTAATAAACGATTTTGATTTAATAAATTGAATTAAATTAATAAATTTTTGTTGGATACTTTATTGAAATTAAATAAAATGTTTTAATCAATACAAAATATTTTAGAGTGTAAATAATATTTATATGATTGAAATAGTTGGAAAACAAGTTTGTTTTTGAAATAGTATAATGAATGATTAAATAAGAATATACAAGTAGTGAATTGAATGAGGCGATGTTTGTGATACACACATAAATATTCCCTTGGAACAAGATTGAATACATCGTATAATATAAACTACTCACCTCGACGTAAACAGTCTCGTATAGAGCAATAAACATGTGTCGTTCCAGAGGATAGAATAATACACGATATAAAAGAATAGAGAACACAAAATCATCAAAACACAGCGATAACATATAATTATAAATATACATGAGTCCAAATGGGTCTATAAAAATAGTCAAATACCTACTACCACCAAAAATATACATATATGTCCAATACATACATCTCTACATCACATGAACACTTGTAACTACTAATACACAAAATGATACTCAACTTATAATGCATATAACTATCCTCCTCTATGCCCAACAATCAAAAGCAGGTCATCTCATCCATGAACCTGTAATATCTCGGATTGACTTGAGTATTATATAAATATTACATGGGTCAGACTATGTCTAAATTCAAAGATAAGAACAAAAACGATATGTCAAGGGGATACAAAATACGCAACATCATAATGAAATCCAACCCATAGAACAATAA
The DNA here is from genome assembly GCA_030737815.1 of Allium fistulosum. NCBI lineage: Eukaryota > Viridiplantae > Streptophyta > Magnoliopsida > Asparagales > Amaryllidaceae > Allium > Allium fistulosum. Next base: position 1,169,076,870 of record CM060905.1, on the reverse strand, counting down.
AACATCCATAACACATCGAACCATGTCCATAACACATCAAACATTATCACACACAACAAACATAAAAACATCTACAGGACATCGAACACCATCACACATATCACACAACGAACATCAACATCCATCACACACACCATGCTACACACATCGAACATTTATTACATACATCACACACATTACACACTACATACATCACACACATCACACATCGCACACATCATGCATCACACACATCACATACATCAGACATCGCACATCGCACACATCACATCCATCACACACTTCATACATAGCACACATCACACACATCACACACATCGTACATCGCACACATCCATCGCATACTTCACACATCACTCATCAATTCATTCATATTTATTTAACTATATTTGATTTGTTCATTTTATTCTTTAGTTTCATCGTCATTACTGCTATAGCTACTGCTATTTTTAATGTACTGCTAGAAGCCTAGTCTACACCTGAGCCTCGTTACTTCTCAGATGCAAAATGAGACCCTACTCATAAATTATTGTGAGCGTCCTCACCAGTCTTTCTCTGCACAATAAACGCACGTTGATTCCTCACTTCCTTGTACTTCGCTTCCCATCGTCAACCACCTCGCCTCGTTCTGTATTTCTCGTCCCGTAGGCCTATGCAATAAAGTGTGACTATGTGATGGTGGGACTAAATCATCACAATCATCAAGGGTCAACCACGTGGTTGGTCAAGCTAGAATGGAGCTAGCATAACTTTTGACCATCACATCTACGTAAGAAAATTTTCATCTCATACCTCGATCCCCTCAAAAGTAATAATAATCATATTTCCACTTTAAAACAAAATAAAGAAATAATATAATATACCTTACACGTCTAGTTGGAAATCTAAGTAATATCGATTAATATATGTGTATAATATAGAATAATTCACCGATATCAAAGTATTAAGTACACGCTCTTCAATGAATTACCCGACATTATACTTGTAAAGACCCAGAATCTCCAACATTTCGAATAGGAATATTTAATTTATTTAAATATTCAGATTTGATTCGAATTTAACAAATGATAAGAAAATAAATTATTGATAAAACGACTTGATTTTTATTAATGTATTTTTAATTTAGTTTATATTATTTTTCCGTAATTTTTAATTTGGAAAATATTTAAATTTTGTTTGACTTATTTTTCGACAAACCATGGTATTTTTGAAATTCTACAGAGTAAGATAATCGGTTTATTTTATTATTGTTTTGAGATCGTGTTGCATTTTTGTGCACGATCATATTTTTGTTTTGTCATTCGCGGTTCATATGCGAACGAAATGCTGTGTAGCGTGATGCCGGAAATTGCAAAATAAAACTAACTAAACAGTTAGAATTTTCAACACGAACTTTTCCTCATTTTCTACTTTTCAACTTTCCCTCTCTATTTTCAATTCCATCTTCCAGTAAGCAAGAAAATCAAATTTCCTCCATTCAAATAAAAAAATAACTTAACGAAAAAATTATGAAACAAGGATCTTTGAGTCCATGGCAATAAGATCTTTAAATCTATGTTTGTTTGTTAGCTTGTGGTCGATGTTGATGGCATTTGATAGTAAATGGGTGAACTAGGGTTTGGATTTGCTCATGTTCAGCGAGGAGTTAGGAAATGGCGTCAATTGCATTGGGTTTGTGGCATGAAGGAGCACCTTGTGGTGAAGTTGGTGAAGCTTGGCTAGGGATTGGGGGTCGCGGCATGATGATGGTCAAGAGTAGGGTTTCAATCGCTTTTGGATTGGGGAGGCAGAAGGTGATTCGAGCAGGGCAATGAAATATGGGTGTGAAAAGAGGTCGATCGTTGTTGGTTGTTGGTGACGCGACAATGGAGAGGCGAACTGTAGGCTACAGGTCGGATTTCTGATGGTGGAGTCGAGTGTTGATTGGTTGGGTTTGGCGAGTCGAGCTCACGAAGAGAGGATGGTTAGCGAACTCCGTTCGTCAAACCGTCAAGCGATGCTCCATGTCCTTGTTTGTGTGTGCATAGCAATAGGACTTGTGCACATACATGAATTCAAATTTGGGGGGAAAAGTGTAACATCCCCCATTCCGAGGTCCAAAAATAAGCACTACTGATGTTGTAGTCATCAATAGTATTATTCTTTGGTGATAAACTGAGATCAGTTTATAGTATCATTGACATCAAAACACAAGAATATGAAAATTTTCCAAAACACAGATTTCATTATTAATTTCCATATCCATTACATTATCCAAAAATATTGCCCAGGCATAAATAATATATAATTATTATAAAATAAGCCAAGAGCAACATATAAAGATGCCCCCTCGATTGATCGGAGTTTACTACTAGGGTTACATACATTCAAACAAAATGAAGTCAACATAGTGGACATACTTAGACTTCTAAATTGCTAGCTTTGCCTCTTGCATGTCTCTGAAAGCTTTATTTGTCAATCCTAAAAACTTGGAAACCTTACTCTCGATCTACTCAAATGAGCACCCAAGAGTTAAAGTTGAAAAACAAAAACTTTAGATCAGACAAAAAGTCTGGTTTGAATAATAATATGCCATACCGGTAATAGATATCTAGTGAGACCACGCTGCTAGCAGAATGAGTTTCCCCTCACTAGTATCCTTTGATAATATGTCCATCACAATCATGCATCGGCAATCACTATGGTTACATAAAGACAAGATAATTAAATGCATGCGCACTACGTGGGTAATCCTGACTAACCTGTCTCAATACACTGACTGTCTGTCTCTACTTTATAGGTTTTCTAGGGTTACTACAACCTATTGGGCTGACTTGGGCCAGCCAGATATAACAAAATTCTCCAACTTACCATTAGGAGTAAACTGGGCTGTCCATCCAAATACAATCATCTGAATGTTTACCTAACTTTTTGTCAATCTCATAGTTTTGCTAGACTAACTATAAACCTAATGGTCTTACAGGCCAACCAATAACCTACCTAAGTTATATTTCATTCTATGCATAAACCTACTTTTAGTTCTACCCTTAACCAACCCTACGCACTGGAATTATGGACTAATATCAATTAGGGGCTAACTGTTGAAGCAAAGGACGCTACCCTACACCAGTCCCGTTATCTGGTTCTCTATCCTCTAATCCTTGAGTTAATTTATCCTATCACAATTTACCTAATGGTGATAAGAACAATAATTTTACTAGTAAAATTCTGGGCTAAATACCCTTTTTATTTCCTTGAAAACATAATTCTTTATTAATGATTTAACCCTTGAAATCATACTTAAAAACAAGGAAATTATAGCCCTTTACTTTATTCAAAATACCATGCCAAGATATATGCTTTTATATAATTGCTTTGATGAACTTCGAAACCATTCAGAGGTTGTTGCACCTCAAAACCTTAGGCTATGAAGGCATATATAATAAAACCATTTGAATTGATAAAGTGCGACATTGATATAGCCTCTGTGGGTTATCACACCCCTTTATGTTGCTATTATGTTAAAGCATTTGATTTAATAAAGCATAAGGCCATAAAGCCAAAATCATTTACATTGCATTACATAAATATATAGGTTGCCGAATATAAATGGCATGGTCTTTGGTTTGCATAGTATAAAGCTTTAAACTTGGAAATATGGTAATGCCAACATTGTAACATTGGTGGCCTTGGCATCAATGTTAGAGAGTCATTAATAATGTTTACATTAATATAGAAAATAGGAGGCATCATTGCCATTTATATCAATGTCGAAAGTTAGGTTTATATGCGGCATTGCCATCTAAAGTAATAATACCAAAATTATATATATGTGACATCATGCCCTTTAATATCAATGTCAAAAACGCGGCATTACTGCCTCTATATATAGGAATGAAGATATGCAGCATTGCTACTGCTATGGCGTCAAATAGGAAGCATGCGACATTATTTAAAACCATAATGAAAACTTATAGCATTACTACAGCCGATATAAAATATGTGGCATTGTTGCCATAATACTTTATCTTAAAAGCAATACAAGTGGCATTACTATAGCCGGTATAAAATATGCGGCATTGATAGTTGCAGCATATATAGATGTCGACATTGATTAATAACGCCGTGGCAACCTCATAACTAACATAAAACTATTTTTTCTCTTTAAAAAACAATTTCTTTTCACCAACTCCAATCCTTTGTTAAATTGCTATTGGATAATAAACTTCTTTATCAAATCCTTTTCAAAACACTACTATAGATTAGAATTATCATTCCCAGAATAATTTGCAAACCAATAATTTTATACTATTATTTTAATATAATAATTAAGCTTTTCTTGCCTAATAAATTCATAGTAATTCATAAACAATTGGGAAAAATTCGTCAAAAATCACAATAAATCCGAATTAACATATTCTTTAACATATAAAAATTTTAGGACCAAAAATGTTATTTAATTATTTTTAATAATTAAAACCCGAAATAAATCATTTTCCTTTCTTAGGAAATTCATAAAATATTTATACTTGCTTGGAAAAGTATAAAATTAAAAACCCAGTTCTAAAATAATGTTACCAACATCATATCCAAATTTCAAGTCATTTAGGTATCATATGATAGGTTTTCACCCTCAAATCTATTATATAATTTCATAAATAAATCCAATAAATTATTAGTATGCATATAATTATCATTCATTCATGATATGGCATAATAACAATCATAAGATTTAGGTTTAGTCATAAAAATGAAAATAAGCAAGCATACTTGAGATGAGTAATCATTATTCACCTTGATTTGATAAAAAGAGTTGAGATTTGAGTTGACTAAATTCCTACTTAGCTTTTCTTTAGATTTCCCTGGCTTTCTTCTCTTGGTTTCTCTTAGCAATGACCGATCTTGTCTTTGCTTTAGTTTGTATGAATGCAATGACGATAATGGAAGAGAAGGGTTTATGTTAGGAAATAGGGCTTATTCCTATTTTGCCACTCACATTATTCCTCCTTATTTAAGTTTTAGACGATCTTATTAGTTCATTAATTAAGGCATGAACTATTTAATTATCAAATCTCATTCTCCTTACCTCAATACATTATTTAATTTAATTTATCTAATTAAATATCCTACATAATGTTACTAAAAATTTGGGGTGTTACAAAGAAGGAAGAAGGTTAGTTGATTAAGTCGATTATATTTAAAGTTAATTAATTGAGTGATTAATTGTTTTAATTAGTTTGAAAACCTTATAAAATGAATAACTATTTCATCCAATCGAGGCGTGGTCTTTTGTGTTGTGCTCATAATAGCATTATCTATGCCATATGGAACTGGTTTTGTCGAGTTTGAAGCTAGTGAAATTTTGAGCTAAAATCAAACGTCGTTCGATTTTAGATCAAACCAATGCGCTTAAACATTCACTGGAATTTCGGTGAGTTATCTCACCTCTAATTGAACACTATAATGATATATAGTAGATAAAAATTATTGTTTTTGTGTTTGGATGATTTATTGGTTTGGTTTGGTTGAATATACGTTTTTGAAAAGCGAATGACATTTAAAATAAAATACAAGGAATTTTGTAGAGAAATCCAGATTTCTCGTTGTAATTTTAAATTTCCGTTATATACTTGTTGATTATTGTTACATTTATATACTGTTATAAATTATTGAATGTCAAAATTTGATAGTTTGGCTATATTGGATGTGACATTGGTATATGTTAAAAGTTGAACCTTATTAGTGATAAAGGTAGTAATAACATTGGTTAAGTACCATGGTAGCTATTAGCCTCATTATAGTATTTTGAAATACTCTGTTTTGGTTTGGAAATGATTTTGGTTTGGAGAATGATTTTTAATCTGACTTTTGGAATTTCTGTGATATTTTATTTAAAATGAGTTTTGAACTTCTCTATTTTACTTCAACCTTTTTATTAGTCTTTCTTCATATATATAGAAATGTTTTAAAAGTATTTCAAAAAATATATACTTATTTTATAGAAAAGTTATTATAATAATGCATGTTAGTTTTAAAGGAAAATAAAGGGAATTTATCTGTTTTAAAATAAAGCGATTCTGTTTTAAAAAGAAGACAGAGATATTTTGGAATAATTATTTATGAAATGTTTTATATAAAATATTACATAAGAAGAATAGATTTATAAATGGTATTATATAAATAAAAGAGAGATTTATAAATGGTATTGTATAAGAATAGATTTATAGTTGATATTTGGTAAAAAGGAAATGATTCCATTTTGATAAATTGGAGTAATAAATCATATTTGGGAATATATAGTGATATATGAAATGATTGTTTATGGAAAGTGTTTAGTCCTAATTGAAACCGAAGATTTGAAATAAGTACATGAGATTTAAAATCAAGAGATTATAAACAGAGTTTTATAATTACACACACACACACACACACACATATATATATATATATATTTAGAGATTTATAATAGAAGTTTTATAATTATATTTAGAGTTTTATAAAGGAGTTAAATAAATAAATTTGGAGTTTTATAAAAAAGAGCTATAAATAGATTTGAGGATTTATAAAGGAGTTTTATAAATGATATTTTAATAAAAAGGGATTTTATAAATATAATAGTTTTATAAAAAGTAGTTTTGTAAAAAGGAATGAGATTTGATTTCCATAAATGATCTTTTTAAATTATGGCGGTACATAAATTGTTCTTTTCATACTTAACAACAAATTCTAAGGTATGGAATCACGTCTCTATCCTGAGAATTAAGAATGTGTGCCGAAGCAAGGATAGTTTCTAACTTGTTTGATTTCATTATTAATTGAGGGAAAGTATTGTTTGAAATCGAAAAGTGGTGATAGGTATGTTGGTCTAATTTCTATATGATCTATTTACTTACACCAAAAGTGCTTTGGGTTGTTGTTACCAATATTTTCAAATGACATTTTTTAAGCCAATTAAGTATTGTTTTGGAAATGAAATCTTTCTCAAGATTTGTGAATATACTTATACCATTGTGATAAGTATATGGGTACATTTCCTAAGTATTGGAAATGTAGTATTTTTAATATGCTTATACCGTTGATATTAGTATACAGAAAAGTTTTCTAACTATTGAAAGTGAAATGTCTCGTGAGTATAGTTATATAGTTAAGATAAGTATATCAATATTTTTCAAGTATTGAAAGGGTAGGGAGGGTTTGTGAATATATCTTTGTAAAAGTATTTTAATACAAAGTTAATTTAATTAATGGAAGGATTGATTAAAGAGGCTTAGTGGTTGCTTTGTGCTTAACCATGCTTGGTTAAATCTCTGATTGAATTGTTTATTTAGTTGATAGTTATATAACCGATTATCAAATCTTAGCCAGTTTTAAAACTATCATTGCCGGTTCGGAGTGACCGGATCGAATATATTATCCAAAAACCACTTCGAACTGGCATAAGCCTTCGAATTGAAGACATCTTGAAGATGATGGAATCGAAGACAGAGTTCTTTGAAGTGCAAGGTGTAACGACCCGATATTTTCAACCATTTGCATCCACACATGTCGGACTTGAATTGCTCAAAATACCGCGTTGTAAATAAAATTTTGGCAAACTCATCATATACAGTAAACAAATAATCACAGATCACAGACACAGAGTAATATAATGCAGCGGAAACAAAGAAATAGTAGTTCATGAAGCTACTATATAAATACATCAAAGTTGAGTAAGATACAATAGGAATACCAAGATACAACAGGAGTAACAGTATGAAAATCAGGTACAACTCAGAATACAACTGGAATCAACTGGATAACAAAATGAATAGATATCTGGATCTTCAAAGCAAAACTCCAGCTCCAAAGGTGAGTCTCAAATGTTGTATCACTCAGTATGACCCGAGCATAAAGCAAAACACAAAACACTCGAGTCAGGACATACATACTTATACAATGTAAACCAACTCAAGTGAACTATAATAAAGGTACAAGTAACTTAAAGAATGCTTGGGATCGCCCATTCTTTAAGGATCCGTTAAATTATCTACTATGTAGTAATATTCGCTATTATAATAATGTCTAATATAAAATAAACATACTTTTAAATACCATTAAGGCTTTACATTTTCCACCTTAACACGTAATAGTCCCAGTAGTCTATCCAGTATTAGCATACTCCCAAAATTAGGGCTATCCTCGATACTCCATAGGCTACGGGAGAAATCACAAATCGTAGTAAAGCTCGATATGGTAAGTGACATGACACAACTAGGCAATGCTAGGGTAGATATACCAATTACGCATCCGGGCTGGGGGTGACGCATAGCAGTGTAACAACCCGGGATTTGCATTACCAATTAATAAATAAAAGTTAGGATTTTTATTTATTTTAATGAAGCATAAAAGGATTTGGAATAACAAAATTTATTTGAAAAAGGCTATTTTAATTAAATGGGAAATATGGGATTTTAAAATGAGGATAAAATGTTATTTTTGGAAAGTTAAATATTTTAGGAGAGATTTTAAAACGGGTTTGGATAAGAAAAATGAGTTTTATAAACATATATGAACACTTAGACTAATTTTTGGAAACATGTAAATAACTCTCTTCTTATTGGGTTACTAAACCTAGCCCAATAACCCACCCTAAACCTCCTCTATAAATTATCTCAAACTCTCCTAACCTCATTCATTCATCCCTAATCAAAACCCTAATCATTTCCTAAAGCTTTCATAACAAAAATGGCCTCTATCTTCATCTCCTTCTAGTTTTAGCTTATGCAAGTCATTCTATGCAAAGGTAATGCAAATACCCACCTCAAATCCGTTTTTATATCTCTCTAATTTCTGAAATTTATTTGGTAACACATGTTTTATGTGTTTTTTTGATCTTATAGCCTCCTAATCATCTTTTGTTAACTTGGGTTGATGCTATATTGGTCTTTGTTGCTTTCTAGAGAGGTATATTGCTAAAAACCTCTTCTAATATGAGTTTAATCATCTTTTGATTTCAGTAATCATTTAGTAACACATGTTTATTATGTAACATGTGAATCATAGCTCTTTAATCATCTTTGCTTTCATTTTGGGGTGTGCACATAAGGTGCTTGTGATATTGCTTCCTAAGGTAATGCTAAGCTTTGGCCCTTTGTTCCCTTTAATATAGTGTAGTAATCAAAATAGGGTAGTTAGTGATTGATATTGGTGAAATTTGATGCCAAAAACTTGAAAAATACACCCCAAAATCAGCAAAATCAGCATTGATTGCTGGCTGGAATGTTTCAGCCTGAAAACAGGCTAAAACAGTGTTCTGAGAGCACTAGGACAGGCCTGGGTTGCACCCAGGCTGCTGCCCGGGCGCAGCAGGCTAGCCCAGTTGGGCTAGCCGGTAGTAGGCCAGCCCTTAGTGGGCTGGCGCGCACTCCCCACGCGGGTCCGCACGGTGCGGCCCGCTATTTCTCCCAGCGCGCGGGCGCATGGCCCGCGCGACCCAGTGCTGATGCGAGCCGAAGCCCACGTCCCTATTTCCCCAGCCCAGGCGGGCTGGGGCTTGTTTTTCCCAGCCCGAGCGGGCTGGGCTTGCCTTTTTTTCCCCAGCCCGCATGGCTGGGGCTGGCTATTACTCCCCAGCCCAGGCGGGCTGGGGTTTGCAACTTCACCCCAGCCCGCATGGGCTGGGGCTTGCATTTCTTCCCCAGCCCAGGCGGGCTGGGGCTTGCTATTTTCCCCAGCCCATGCGGGCTGGGGGTTTGCTACTTCTCCCCAGCCCATGCGGGCTGGGGAACTTGCTAGGACTTCCCAGCCCATGCGGGCTGGGCTTGACTGAGCCAACTACACCGCATGGTGCAGCCTGGTTCACAAGAACGGGCTGCACCATGCGGTGCAGCCGACTTCTATGGAATGGGCTGCACCCATTGGGTGCAGCCGGGTTCCGACCCACCGGTTGCACCATTTTGGTGCAACCGAGTCCGGGTTGCACCATTTTGGTGCAACCGCTTCAAATTGATTGTTTCTGCAATGAACCTTTGGGTTTCAATTGCGATTCAGAAATTGTCGAACTTTGGTTCACAACCATTCGGAATATTTTCCAACACGAATATTGGTTTTCAGTGATTCTCTTATTTATCGATTTCTTTGAGATTTGTCTCTAGATTTCGTCCACGTGTTTTATGAATTATTTTCAAAGGATTTTTCACTCCTAAATGGCTTTCGAAATTATTATTACATAATGTTATTTTTAATTATTAAACTATTTACTCCATAATAGGAGAGTATTCAAAAGCCGTTTTAAAGTGATTTCAAAATCAATTATAAAACCGTTTCGCACCATTATTTTCTATAATAAAAATCTCACACTCACTTTTTAGCACATCGAGCGAAGTGGAAAGGTGCTTAAATGGTTAGGAAATCTCCGGCCTATGGAACCATGCGTATTTTCACTACGCCATAGATTGCATACTGCAACACACAAGAAGTGATGCAGAAAGTGCCAAATAATGTTGCTGAGGCCAAAAACGAGCTAAGGCAACACTTTCTCGGTGTTGCATTTTGCCGCGTTGCCGCAGACTCAAATGCAACATCTTTGTGACCCTAAGGCAACATCGGTTCTGTTGTTGCCACAGGTACTAAATTTACTAAAAAGTGGGTCCCACAATCTGGGCCCCAACATGTGGGGCCCACTAATTCTGTTAACCAACTTAACGGAACCGTTTTGTAGGGCCCACATTCATTAATCTATGGTAACACTTTTACCAATAAAATGGCAACACTTTTCCAGTTTATTACCACATTTAACATCACATACTGCAACATTATATCATATCTAGGGCAACACTTTTTGCAATTTAAATTGGAAATGTACCGCAACATCATACTACTGCAACATTACACTGCATTTCATAGTAGCCAAAGAGCTATTCATTTCATAACAGCCAAACAACAAGTCGTTTCATAACAGCCAGCAACACAAGTTTTAGTCAAGTACAAAATAACAAAAATACTTAAAACATAACAGCCATCAACACAAGTTTTAGTCAAGTACAAAATAACAAACATAGCCAGTGCATTCATATTAACAGCCAGTACATACTAATTAAATTCTACATACTACACGTGAATTCATCTTTGCGAGCCTCCAAATTTCATGCTTCCGAGCCACCAGTACCATCAGTGCCTCTAGTGGCTCCAGTGCCAGTTTCATCACTGCAGACGGTCGCACAAAGACCCGCAACATCAATTTGCATGTCAGGGTTAGCTTCGCCTAATTTCTTAAGCACCCATGACAAGTTCTCCTGAACTTTTTGGTTCACCGTTGCATCAAATTCATCTTTGACCCTCTTGTTCACCTTTGCTTCGACTTCTTCAACTATATTTTCCTTTATCTTCGCTGCCAGCTCCTGTATGTATGTGCTTGTTGTTGGGGCATCTTTTGAAACTTCTGCAAACTTTGTGTGCCGTCCTATAAGCCAAGTTGGACCGTGCCGCTTTCCATCAGAAATCAGTTCTTGAACAACTTCATCACTTCCTCCTTCACCTATTGCTTTTTGAATCTTATCCTGCAAAATAAAGCAGTTTCAAAATGTGACATTAAATAAAATTAACAAATATAACATCTGAAGCAGTTTCAAAATATTGATGCGCAAAATGAAACATTTTTTTGACATCTGAATGAAGAGAAATTAAAATTCTTACAACTCTATACTTCATTACTGAAGTATCGGTCTTGTACACCTTTCCTTCTTTCCGCTTGCGAGTTCTAACAAAAAGCTCTCCATCTGATTCGTTGGACTGATACAAATTAAATGAAAAAAGTTAGACAGCAAAAGAATATCAAACCAATTTTTCCAGAACATATATCACTATTCAATTCAGATGTTATATTTGTTAATTTTATTTAATGTCACATTTTGAAACAGCAACTCACAGATGAAACTGTTCACAGATGCACCAATGAAAGCTGCTGTTGTTAATTTTATTTAAAAGGTTAGACAGCAACTCACAGATGCAAAAATGGAGCAACAGCAGCTTACAAGTGCAAAAATAAAGAAACGGCAAGTATAAAATCACAACATATGTAGCAACAATATCACTAACATTTTCTCGACTGTCCCAAACAAGGATACTTTTGCTGTCCCAAACATTTTCTCGACTGTCCCAAACCAACCCATCACTAAGTTTCAGAAATTATACAAACAAGGATACTGCATTCGAGTTTGCAGTACCCTAAGATGGGTGCAATACCTTAACCATCACTAAATTTGCCAAATACCTTAAACACTGTATTAATAATTTCCATAGAGACGGATTGGGCTCATATTTAATGTTTAATATGCATCTAACTTGCTGACATATATTGACCAAATGTGTACAAATGCATGAGCATGACGGACACTGGTTTGGAAAAGAACTGAGTTTTCTATCCCAAACAAGGGCAAAGAAAGGCTCCCTACAGCATATTAATTGCAAGGCAACCAAAACATGTAAGGAGGATAGGGGAAGGAAAGATTGTTGCCTCCCTACAGCAGCCTGCTATGCTTTTAACATAAACACAGCCACACAATGGAGAGAGAAAAAAGGGAAGAAAAAAGAAAAAAATAAAAAGAAAAGAAAGAGGAAATGGGAGAATAAATGAGTTACTGGAGATAAGAACATAATATCCATATACTTCCGCGTTTCCATTTTGTTATGTGTGACTTGATATATATGTATAAACTAACATCCCTTCAAAGCTTAAGTAAAAATAGCGCACGCATTAAATGCAAGCCACCAAATATTTAAGCAAAGTACAAATAAAGGGAGAAAAATATATACACAAAAAGATTTGTCCAAAAACAATTGTTTTGTGTTTTGTGTTTTGTGTTTTGTGAAAATGTTTCAAAGAAAAAGGAATGAAAATAGTGTGTGAAGTATGTACCTCCCTGTTACTTACGTGTGTGCAGGTCTTTATGAAAATTAAAAACTTCATAGCTAAGCAAAAGATAATACAAACATTCAATGCTAAGAAAACCATATCCAACAACATGTACATGCGCATGTGAAGTAAGGGGTATGGGAAAGATATGTGTTGAGTGCATGAATATATGTTTAGAAAAGTTGATTTTAAACCAATGCTCAAACCAATTGAAATAGCATATATATTCAACAAATTATGTATCAAATCAACACTAAAAATCGTACTGTGCATATCTGAAATAGGAAGACAAGCACTGGATTGAGAAACTAAGCATGTATTAGCTAAACCACCATTTGGATCACCATTTAATCTATCACTAAACATAGCAACTTAATTAATGACCTCACCTTCTGTTTTAACATTTAAGCTAATAACCAGTACCACCTTATCAACAGTATTATGCCAAGATGTATCTTTGTGCACTACTGACCTGTTCATATTATCAGTATCATGAAATGAAATTCCAGTATCCTCATCGGGAAGAACATCATCACTACAAACATTTTATACCACCAAATTTCCATTCAAACTACTGTCTTTGCCTGACAATCACCCACAAAAGCCTGCATCAGATCAAAAGCCATGCCTATCATCCAACGATTGCAAATTATCAGAATTGCTTCCGGCTCTTAATCCTAGTAACACCAAATCATCATGCAATTAATAATTTCCACTAATCGACCTTATATCAAAATTCCCATAAACAAAACAAGAGAATATGTATGAAACTTACAACATATTCGAGTTCGAAGCAACAGAGAAAACATTATATCAATAACTCGAATCATCGATTGAGTTCAAGTACGAAAAACAGTAAAGCAAAAAGCAAAAAATTACATACCAAAGTAAGTTGGAACTCGATTAAAAATCGAAGGAGCTGTGGTTGAATCGCGGAGATGATCGATTGCCGAAGCAAATCAGAAGCACCAATTGTAATCGATCAACAATAAATCAGCGTCTTCGAAAACCCTAATTCAGAACAAAAGAGGAACGAGAACGAAGCTGCCATTATTTCACCAAGAAGAAGCGGGCCGAAGGAAATAAAGAAAAAGGGGAAACGAACATAAATTGACCAGAGCAGAAAATCGAACCCAAAATCGACATCGCAATCGCGAATTTGGGGAGCTCTGCAAAGTTTACTTATTTTGTTTGAGCGAGATTTTGGAATACTATTTTCAAACGAGATATTTCTTTAGAGGGAAACCCTTCAATATTTTGTTAACTTTTGCCGCTTTGTTTTTACTTCCCACGTTCAAAATTATTTTAGCCCGCTTTTTTTTCAGCCCGCACTCATTTTTTATAATATTTTTATAAGTCTATAACTACTGCAACATAGTGTTGATATCTATGCTAACATCCTGAAGCTAATGTTGTAATAGACAAAAATCAGCATAGCTATCGTTACATTGTAGCTAGCAACATCTTGTATTTTCGTTGCAATAGGCCATCTATGGCGTAGTGTTTCTTTCCGGTTAATCCCCGACCTATTCGATTGATCGTTTTGACCTTTGGGTCTAGTTTACCAATGATACGAGGTGGACTTTTTATTGTTTGGAATGTGAGCTTGCTATTGGTTAGTAAACCGTTTAGTGCGAACGTGGGGTATGGGACTCATTGTTAACACTTTATGGGTTCCTCTCCAAGAAGTTTGTGACACATTAGCCTCTGGGCGGCCAGTACTGGACCTCTGGGTCACCACGCCTCTGGGCAACCATCTCTGGACACCTGTTCTATGGAGCAGTTTCTTTTTTCGGCATGTGCCTCTGGGCCTTTATCCTTTTGGGAAGGATCTCGTCGTCTCGCGCTTTCCACATCTGTGCGAGTGATCGATCACAACTCTACAGTACTTGGCAATAACGATTCCGGTCGGTGCACGTGCTATACTTGTATTATCTGATGATTTTTATATCCATTCGAGTACCGCCATTCGGTGTTGGTTCTATGGAACCATACGATGTAAGTGCGATTACCTTGTGGATTCACAGTGTCTCTGGACACTGCTTTTCAGTGTTTGATTTCATTGACTTTTCAGTATATCCCCATTGCTCTTTGGAGCATCGATCTTTGCTTGGGCATTGATTACAGACTCTGGTCACTCTTGGGATTATTGCATATGGGCAACTTTATATAGCTTTGGCTACGCCGATGATATGAGGCGATTTTATTTATTCAACACTTTGGTGCTGATATTCTCTTTGGAGATTTTTACTGTTGATTGATGATTAAGGACCGTCATTATATTCATGTGGTCCAAAATACTCTTCTCTTAGGAAAAGTACTGTTTCATTTATGTACCGCATTATTATATATCTCAGTTATTACTATTTGTTTAGCTAGCCTGACCCGAGTGTTTTCGCTCGGGTCAGACCGAGTTGTTTCAGGTTAGGTCTCTGGACTTAGCTTCTGTGCTTCCGCTTGGACATTATCTGCTATGCTATTAGATAGCGCTTTTATTTGTCCACTATTCCGCTACTCTGTTATTATTCAGACTTTGATATGTACATATTTTTGACTCACATGTGTGGGCAGTGGCTTTGTACCCACTTATAGTATTTGGATCTGTATTGACGATGTATTGTTCTGAGACTCTGTGCTGTTATGTGATACTGTTCTGTGATGCTATTTTATTATGTTATTATGCTTTGTCCTGATAGGTCTTTAGCCATTGTAATTTCGTTATAAATATTTATTGAATATGTCGAACCACTTGAAAAAAATAAATATAGATACCATCCTTTCGACGTATTCAGTAGATAGTTATAGCTTGATTACAAATGGTCGCTTCCACTATACTCTATTCTCCGCTTTAACAGACAGTATTACTCCCGTAATACTCTTTGTTACAGTGGGTCTCAGAGTGGGGCGTTACAGCTTGGTATCAGAGCCGGTTTCAGGAATAAGCATAATAAACACAGAACAGATACACTTAGTACAATACATTTTAATTAGATCCGAATTAAATCAAATCCCTTCCTTATGTTATTGATAGATAAGTTAGGAATATGCATAGGAATCCATTATATTCCGTAGTATTCCTTAACTAATTATCTATCATTGAATCATGTCTAACTCTAATACCCGTTTGACTTTTAGTATGTCTGGAAGGGGAAGAGGGAGAACAACACGTCAGACCAGTGGTGCTGGGTAGTCCAGCAACACTCATCCAGAGGGCGTGTTCATGACCACCGACCAGATCATGGAGCTGGTTCGGAACTCCCAGTCTCATTCTCAGTCTCCAGCCCCAGTTGCTGATGCTCCGCGCAAGTCTGCTTTTGCGCGTCTCTGCAGTGATTTTACCCATCTCGGAGGGAAGCCGTTCAGTGGCTCCGAGAATGTCTTAGAGGTCCAGGCTTGGATTCGGATATGCGAGCGCATTTTCACTCGTATGGATATCCCGGATTATGACCGTGTTCTTCTTGCTTCCAGTCAGCTTCAGAGTCGTGCCCTGGATTGTTACGAACTCCTTATTGCCGAGATCGATGAGACCACACTTACTTGGGCTCAGTTTCGTGAGAGATTTGAGCTCAAATTCATCCCAGAGTCAGAGAAGAACTCCCTTGCTCGCCGTTTTCTTGATCTCAAGCAGGGAAGTCCTCTATATCCGACTATGTCTCTTCCTTCGAGGCCCTGTCCAAGTACGGCCTTGAGTTTATTGCTACTCCTTATAAGAGGAACCTCAAATTTGTTGAGGGCTTGAAGAAATATCTGAAGAGGCAGCTTATGCTACATCTTGAGCTCTCATTCGAGAAGCTAGTCGATGTAGCTCTTCATCTTGAGTCAGTCGAGATGGAGCATAGTGATGATGGTGGTGTGGGTTCCACAAACCCCACCAAGAAGAGGTTTCCTCCTGGCAAGTCTGGCTCTTCTTTTCAGCACAAGAAGAAGAAGACTGGCAGTTCCACTATTCAGACTCAACCTCAAACTCGTCCTCAGTCCCAGACTCCTGCTCAGCCTAGTGGGACACGTCCTCCGAAGAAATGCTTCAACTGCGGTTCTCCAGATCACTTTATTCGAGAGTGTCCCAAACCTCTCTATTGCACCTTCTGCAAGAAGGAGGGACACAGGATCTTCGCTTGTCCTATTGCTCCAGCTAGTGCCAAGCCTGGCAGGCTTAATGCTGCCAAGGCTCCTACCACTTCTGCTCAGCCTAAAGGTACACATCCTTCCGTTCTTGAAGGTTCTATTTTATTTCATGGTAGATCTTGTAGAGTTCTCTTTGATACGGGTGCCTCTCACTCATTCGTATCAAAGGAACTAGTTGATACTTTATCTTTGGATGTTACTTGTTTGGTTTCTTCACTAAGGATTGTGAATCCCATTGGCAGATCCACGACCCTTAGCTTGCTTTGTGAGGATATAGATATTGGTCTTTGTGGTTTTTTTTTCCGTGCGAATCTGCACGTTATGGAGTATTTGGGCTTTGACATGATTCTTGGCATGGATTGGCTCGCTCAGTACGACGCCAAAATCATTTGTTCAGAACGAATATTATTTCTTCGTCATCCTTACTCGTCCGCTCCATTAGCTATTGCTCTTCAGGATGTTGGGACTTCTGATGTTACTTTATTTTCTCTAGATTCACGAGATGATGAGGTAGACATATCTCGTATTCCAGTTGTTCGGGATTTCCCCGATATCTTCGAGCCAGTATCTAGTTTACCACCGAAGCGAGCTATTGAGTTCCGCATCGATCTCATTCCAGGTTCTCATCCAGTTGGGCGTCCTCCTACGAGAATGTCTACTAAGGAGAATGAGGAACTTAGGAAGCAGTTAGTTGAGCTTGAAGCGAAGCAGTTCATCCGATCCAGTTCTTCGCCATGGGGTGATGCTGTGGTCTTCGTTAAGAAGCCCGATGGCTCTCTTAGGCTTTGCATTGACTATCGCAAGCTTAATGAGTTGACCATCAGAAATCGTTATCCATTGCCTCGGATAGACGATATGTTTGATCAGTTGAGCGGTGCGAAGGTCTTCTCTCAACTCGACCTTGCCACCGGATTCCATCAGCTAAGAGTCGCAAAAGACAGCATTCCTCTTACAGCATTTCGCACTCGTTATGGTTCTTTTGAGTGGTTGGTCATGCCGTTCGGCTTGACGAACGCTCCGGCTTTCTTTGTCGATCTTATGAATCGAGTATTCCGGGAATACATCGATAGATTCGTTCTGGTTTTCATCGATGATATTCTTATTTATTCTAGATCCGAGGCAGAGCATGCTCATCATTTGCGGATCGTCTTGGATACTCTTCGTCAACATCAGCTTAAGGCCAAGCTCTCCAAGTGCCATTTTTGGTAAAGCAAGGTCAAGTTCTTGGGCCATATTGTATCATCTGAGGGGATTTCTGTCGATCCTGCCAAGATCGAAGCTATTCAGAATTGGAAGCAGCCCGAGAACGTTCATGATATTCGCAGCTTCCTTGGTCTGGTGGGTTATTACCGTCGATTTATCAAGGATTTCTCTCGTGTTGCACTTCCCCTCACGACTCTGACTCGTAAGGGGGTTCGCTTTATTTGGTCTGATAAGTGTGAAGTTTCTATCCAGCGATTGAAGAAACTTCTCACTCATGCTCCTATTCTTGTGGTTCCTGAGAGTAACCAGGATCTTGTTGTTTACACCGACGCTTGTGGTAGCGACCTCGGTGCTGTTCTTATGCAGAAGGATCGGGTGGTTGCTTACGCTTCTAGGCAGCTACGTCCGAATGAGGTTCGCTATCCTACTCATGATCTTGAGTTAGCATCTATCGTCTTTGCTTTGAAGACGTGGCGTCATTATCTATTGGGCGAACGTTTCATTCTCTATACCGATCACAAGTCGCTGAAGTATCTATTCAGTCAGAGGGATCTCAATATGAGGCAGCAGCGATGGCTTGAGTTTCTCACCTCATATGATTTAGATATCCAGTATACCCCTGGCAAGGGTAATCGTGTTGCAGATGCGCTCAGTCGCAAGCACTCGGCGGTAGTTTCTATGATGATTGCCGAGTGGGATATTCTCGAGACTCTTTCTATGTGTGATATTCGAAATCGAGCTCCGTCTTCTGATTCTCAGATCTTGTTATTCAGCTTGGAAGCTCGACCTATTCTATTGGATCGCATTGCCCATGCTCAGCGGCAGGATCCAAACTTGTTGCGATATATTCATCTCCTTGAGTCGGGATCCAGTGATGAGACATTGTTGGATTATTCTATTGATTCTCATCGGTGTCTTCGCAGGAAAAACCGTATTTTGGTACTATCTGATTTATCACTTAGGCATGACATTCTGGACGAGTGTCATCGCACTAAGTACACCATCCATCCCGGCTCGAGTAAGATGTATGCCGAAATGTGTCGCCTATTTTATTGGGAGGGCATGAAGAGTGATGTTGCAAGTTATGTAAGCCGTTGCATGACTTGTCAACAGATCAAAGCTGAGCATCAGCGTCCATCTGGTCTTCTTCAGCCGCTAGAGATTCCATTGTGGAAATGAGATCAGATATCCATGGATTTTATTGACGGTCTGCCTCGATCGAGGTCAGGCCATACTTCTATTTGGGTCATCGTCGATCGCTTGACCAAATCAGCTCATTTCATTCCTATTAAGTCCACTCGGACTACTCCTCAGCTTGCCAAGCTATATGTGAAGGAAGTCGTTCGACTTCATGGCGTTCCTAGCTCTATCGTCTGTGATCGAGACACTATCTTTACTAGTCACTTCTGGAAGTGCCTACAGTCAGCTTTGGGCTCAAAGCTGAATCTCTCGACTGCTTATCATCCTTAGACCGACGGTCAGACGGAGAGGGTGAATCGTGTTTTAGAGGATCTTTTGCGCTGTTGTATTCTGGATTTCGGAGGTAGTTGGGAGGATCACTTACCGCTTGTAGAGTTCTCCTACAACAACAGCTTTCAGTCTAGTATTGGCATGGCTCCTTTCGAGGCTCTTTACGGAAGGCCATGTCGTTCTCCTTCGTGTTGGTTAGAATCTGGCAAGAAGCTCCTTCTTGGTCTAGATTTAGTTCGGGAATCTTCTGAGAAGATTATTCTTATTAGTCAGAGAATGAAAGTGGCGCAGAACCGTCAGAAATCCTACGCGGACAACCGTAGGAAGCCTCTTGAGTTCTCCATTGGTGATCATGTCTTTATTCGGATATCTCCTTTGAAAGGGGTTGTGCGTTTCAGCTCTACAGGGAAGTTGGCTCCTCGCTATGTTGGACCATTTCCTATTACGGAACGCATCGGCCCCGTGTCTTATCGTGTGGCTCTACCTGCTCACTTCTCTGGAATGCACGACGTGTTCCATGTTTCCCAGCTTCGCATGTGTGTCCGCGATCCTGATTCTATCATTGAGCCGCATGCTGTGCCTGATTTAGAGATCTTACCTGATTTATCTTTAGAGCAGCAACCGCTTCTTGTGCTTGATTCGGAGGTTAGACGCCTTCGCAACAAAGAGGTTCCACTCGTGAAGATTCAATGGTCACCGAATCCTAAGGACTGCACTTGGGAGACCAGAGAATCTATCGAGCGCTCTTATCCTGGCTTTATCCCATCTTCTTCTACGGGTGAGAATTCTCTATTTTATCCCTATCACTTCTTTTGTGGATTTGACGTTATAGACGACATCTATCTTAAGGAATTGCGAGGACGCAATTTTCTTAAGGGAGGGGGGAGTCTGTAACAACCCGGGATTTGCATTACCAATTAATAAATAAAAGTTAGGATTTTTATTTATTTTAATGAAGCATAAAAGTATTTGGAATAACAAAATTTATTTGAAAAAGGCTATTTTAATTAAATGGGAAATATGGGATTTTAAAATGAGGATAAAATGTTATTTTTGGAAAGTTAAATATTTTAGGAGAGATTTTAAAACGGGTTTGGATAAGAAAAATGAGTTTTATAAACATATATGAACACTTAGACTAATTTTTGGAAACATGTAAATAACTCTCTTCTTATTGGGTTACTAAACCTAGCCCAATAACCCACCCTAAACCTCCTCTATAAATTATCTCAAACTCTCCTAACCTCATTCATTCATCCCTAATCAAAACCCTAATCATTTCCTAAAGCTTTCATAACAAAAATGGCCTCTATCTTCATCTTCATCTCCTTCTAGTTTTAGCTTATGCAAGTCATTCTATGCAAAGGTAATGCAAATACCCACCTCAAATTCGTTTTTATATCTCTCTAATTTCTGAAATTTATTTGGTAACACATGTTTTATGTGTTTTTTTGATCTTATAGCCTCCTAATCATCTTTTGTTAACTTGGGTTGATGCTATAGTGGTCTTTGTTGCTTTCTAGAGAGGTATATTGCTAAAAACCTCTTCTAATATGAATTTAATCATCTTTTGATTTCAGTAATCATTTAGTAACACATGTTTATTATGTAACATGTGAATCATAGCTCTTTGATCATCTTTGCTTTCATTTTGGGGTGTGCACATAAGGTGCTTGTGATATTGCTTCCTAAGGTAATGCTAAGCTTTGGCCCTTTGTTCCCTTTAATATAGTGTAGTAATCATAATAGGGTAGTTAGTGATTGATATTGGTGAAATTTGATGCTAAAAACTTGAAAAATACACCCCAAAATCACCAAAATCAGCATTGATTGCTGGCTGAAACAGTGTTCTGAGAGCACCAGGACAGGCCTGGGTTGCACCCAGGCTGTTGCCCGGGCGCAGCAGGCTAGCCCAGTTGGGCTAGCCGGTAGCAGGCCAGCCCTTAGTGGGCTGGCGCGCACTCCCCACGCGGGTCCGCACGGTGCGGCCCGCTATTTCTCCCAGCGCGCGGGCGCATGGCCCGTGCGACCTAGTGCTGACGCGGGTCGAAGCCCGCGTCCCTATTTCCCCAGCCCAGGCGGGCTGGGGCTTGTTTTTCCCAGCCCGAGCGGGCTGGGCTTGCCTTTTTTCCCTAGCCCGCATGGCTGGGGCTGGCTATTACTCCCCAGCCCAGGCGGGCTGGGGTTTGCAACTTCACCCCAGCCCGCATGGGCTGGGGCTTGCATTTCTTCCCCAGCCCAAGCGGGCTGGGGCTTGCTATTTTCCCCATCACATGCTGGCTGGGGGTTTGCTACTTCTCCCCAGCCCTTGCGGGCTGGGGAACTTGCTAGGACTTCCCAGCCCATGCGGGCTGGGCTTGACTGAGCCAGGTGCACCGCATGGTGCAGCCTGGTTCACAAGAACGGGCTGCACCATGCGGTGCAGCCGGCTTCTATGGAATGGGCTGCACCCATTGGGTGCAGCCGGGTTCCGACCCACCGGTTGCACCATTTTGGTGCAACCGAGTCCGGGTTGCACCATTTTGGTGCAACCGCTTCAAATTGATTGTTTCTGCAATGAACCTTTGGGTTTCAATTGCGAATCAGAAATTGTCGAACTTTGGTTCACAACCATTCGGAATATTTTCCAACACGAATATTGGTTTTCAGTGATTCTCTTATTTATCGATTTCTTTGAGATTTGTCTCTAGATTTCGTCCACGTGTTTTATGAATTATTTTCAAAGGATTTTTCACTCCTAAATGGCTTTCGAAATTATTATTATATAATGTTATTTTTAATTATTAAACTATTTACTCCATAATAGGAGAGTATTCAAAAGCCGTTTTAAAGTGATTTCAAAATCAATTATAAAACCGTTTCGCATCATTATTTTCTATAATAAAAATCTCACACTCACTTTTTAGCACATCGAGCGAAATGGAAAGGTGCTTAAACGGTTAGGAAATCTCCGTCCTATGGAACTGTGTGTATTTTCTTTCCGGTTAATCCCCGATCTATTCGATTGATCATTTTGACCTTTGGGTCTAGTTTACCGATGATACGAGGTGGACTTTTTATTGTTTGGAATGTGAGCTTGCTATTGGTTAGTAAACCGTTTAGTGCGAACGTGGGGTATGAGACTCATTGTTAACACTTTACGGGTTCCTCTCCAAGAAGTTTGTGACACATTAGCCTTTGGGCGGCCAGTACTGGACCTCTGGGTCACCACGCCTCTGGGCAACCGTCTCTGGACACCTGTTCTATGGAGCAGTTTCTTTTTTCGGCATGTGCCTCTGGGCCTTTATCCTTCTAGGAAGGATCTCGCCGTCTCGCGCGTTCCGCATCTGTGCGAGTGATCGATCACAACTCTACAGTACTTGGCAATAACGACTCCGGTCGGTGCACGTGCTATACTTGTATTATCTGATGATTTTTATATCCATTCGAGTACCGCCATTCGGTGTTGGTTCTATGGAACCATACGATGTAAGTGCGATTACCTTGTGGATTCAGTGTCTCTGGACACTGCTTTTCAGTGTTTGATTTCATTGACTTTTCAGTATATCCCCATTGCTCTTTGGAGCATCGATCTTTGCTTTGGCATTGATTACAGACTCTGGTCACTCTTGGGATTATTGCCTATGGGCAACTTTATATAGCTTTGGCTACGCCGATGATATGAGGCGATTTTATTTATTCAACACTTTGGTGCTGATATTCTCTTTGGAGATTTTTACTGTTGATTGATGATTAAGGACCGTCATTATATTCATGTGGTCCAAAATACTCTTCTCTTAGGAAAAGT
Organism: Allium fistulosum; assembly: GCA_030737815.1. Classification (NCBI taxonomy): domain Eukaryota; kingdom Viridiplantae; phylum Streptophyta; class Magnoliopsida; order Asparagales; family Amaryllidaceae; genus Allium; species Allium fistulosum. The sequence continues at coordinate 1,169,053,414 of CM060905.1, read as the reverse complement.
ACTGTTTCATTTATGTACCGCATTATTATATATCTCAGTTATTATTGATTGTTTAGCTAGCCTGACCCGAGTGTTTTCGCTCGGGTCAGACCGAGTTGTTTCAGGTTAGGTCTCTGGACTTAGCTTCTGTGCTTCCGCTTGGACATTATCTGCTATACTGATAGATAGCGCTTTTATTTGTCCACTATTCCGCTACTCTGTTATTATTCAGACTTTGATATGTACATATTTTTGACTCACATGTGTGGGCAGTGACTTTGTACCCACTTATAGTATTTGGATCTGTATTGACGATGTATTGTTCTGAGACTCTGTGCTGTTATGTGATACTGTTCTGTGATGCTATTTTATTATGTTATTATGCTTTGTCCTGATAGGTCTTTAGCCATTGTAATTTCGTTATAAATATTTATTGAATATGTCGAACCACTTGAAAAAAAAAATATAGATACCATCCTTTCGACGTATTCAGTAGATAGTTATAGCTTGATTACAAATGGTCGCTTCCACTATACTCTATTCTCCGCTTTAACAGACAGTATTACTCCCATAATACTCTTTGTTACAGTGGGTCTCAGAGTGGGGCGTTACAGCTTGGTATCAGAGCCGGTTTTAGGAATAAGCATAATAAACACAGAACAAATACACTTAGTACAATACATTTTAATTAGATCCGAATTAAATCAAATCCCTTCCTTATGTTATTGATAGATAAGTTAGGAATATGCATAGGAATCCATTATATTCCGTAGTATTCCTTAATTAATTATCTATCATTGAATCATGTCTAACTCTAATTCCCGTTTGACTTTTAGTATGTCTGGAAGGGGAAGAGGGAGAACCACACGTCAGACCAGTGCTGCTGGGCAGTCCAGCAACACTCATCCAAAGGGCGTGTTCATGACCACCGACCAGATCATGGAGCTGGTTCGGAACTCCCAGTCTCATTCTCAGTCTCTAGCCCTAGTTGCTGATGCTCCGCGCAAGTCTGCTTTTGCGCGTCTCTGCAGTGATTTTACCCATCTCAGAGGGAAGCCGTTCAGTGGCTCCGAGAATCTCTTAGAGGTCCAGGCTTGGATTCGTATATGCGAGCACATTTTCACTCGTATGGATATCCCGGATCATGATCGTGTTCTTATTGCTTCCAGTCAGCTTCAGAGTCGTGCCTTGGATTGGTACGAACTCCTTATTGCCGAGATCGATGAGACCACACTTACTTGGGCTCAGTTTCATGAGAGATTTGAGCTCAAATTCATCCCAGAGTCAGAGAAGAACTCCCTTGCTCGCCGCTTTCTTGATCTTAAGCAGGGGAAGTCCTCTGTATCCGACTATGTCTCTTCCTTCGAGGCCCTGTCCAAGTACGGCCTTGAGTTTATTGCTACTCCTTATAAGAGGAACCTCAAATTTGTTGAGGGCTTGAAGAAATATCTGAAGAGGCAGCTTATGCTACAGCTTGAGCTCTCATTCGAGAAGCTAGTCGATGCAGCTCTACATCTTGAGTCAGTCGAGATGGAGCATAGTGATGATGGTGGTGTGGGTTCCACAAACCCCACCAAGAAGAGGTTTCCTCCTGGCAAGTCTGGCTCTTCTTTTCAGCACAAGAAGAAGAAGACTGCCAGTTCCACTGTTCAGACTCAGCCTCAGACTCGTCCTCAGTCCCAGACTCCTGCTCAGCCTAGTGGGACACGTCCTCCGAAGAAATTCTTCAACTGCGGTTCTCCAGATCACTTTATTCGAGAGTGTCCCAAACCTCTTTATTGCACCTTCTGCAAGAAGGAGGGACACAGGATCTCCGCTTGTTCTATTGCTCCAGCTAGTGCCAAGCCTGGCAGGCTTAATGCTGCCAAGGCTCCTACCACTTCTGCTCAGCCTAAAGGTACACATCCTTCCGTTCTTGAAGGTTCTATTTTATTTCATGGTAGATCTTGTAGAGTTCTCTTTGATACGGGTGCCTCTCACTCATTCGTATCAAAGGAACTAGTTGATACTTTATCTTTGGATGTTACTTGTTTGGTTTCTTCACTAAGGATTGTGAATCCCATTGGCGGATCCACGACCCTTAGCTTGCTTTGTGAGGATATAAATATTGGTCTTTGTGGATTTTTTTTCCGTGCGAATCTGCACGTTATGGAGTATTTGGGCTTTGACATGATTCTTGGCATGGATTGGCTCGCTCAGTACGACGCCAAAATCATTTGTTCAGAGCAGATATTATTTCTTCGTCATCCTGACTCGTCCGCTCCGTTAGCTATTGCTCTTCAGGATGTTGGGATTTCTGATGTTACTTTATTTTCTCTAGATTCACGAGATGATGAGGTAGACATATCTCGTATTCCAGTTGTTCGGGATTTCCCCGATATCTTCGAGCCAGTATCTAGTTTATCACCGAAGCGAGCTATTGAGTTCCGCATCGATCTCATTCCAGGCTCTCATCCAGTTGGGCGTCCTCCTACGAGAATGTCTACTAAGGAGAATGAGGAACTCAGGAAGCAGTTAGTTGAGCTTGAAGCGAAGCAGTTCATCCGATCCAGTTCTTCGCCATGGGGTGCTGCTGTGGTCTTCGTTAAGAAGCCCGATGGCTCTCTTAGGCTTTGCATTAACTATCGCAAGCTTAATGAGTTGACCATCAAAAATCGTTATCCATTGCCTCGGATAGACGATATGTTTGATCAGTTGAGCAATGCGAAGGTCTTCTCTCAGCTCGACCTTGCCACCGGATTCCATCAGCTAAGAGTCGCAGAAGACAGCATTCCTCTTACAGCATTTCGCACTCGTTATGGTTCTTTTGAGTGGTTGGTCATGCCGTTCGGCTTGACGAACGCTCCGGCTTTCTTTGTCGATCTTATGAATCGAGTATTCTGGGAATACATCGATAGATTCGTTCTGGTTTTCATCGACGATATTCTTATTTATTCTAGATCTGAGGCAGAGCATGCTCATCATTTGCGGATCGTCTTGGATACTCTTCGTCAACATCAACTTAAGGCCAAGCTCTCCAAGTGCCATTTTTGGTAAAGCAAGGTCAAGTTCTTGGGCCATATTGTATCATCTGAGGGGATTTCTGTCGATCCTGCCAAGATCGAAGCTATTCAGAATTGGAAGCAGCCCGAGAACGTTCATGATATTCGTAGTTTCCTTGGTCTGGCGGGTTATTACCGTCGATTTATCAAATATTTCTCTCGTGTTGCACTTCCCCTCATGACTCTGACTCGTAAGGGGGTTCGCTTTATTTGGTCTGATAAGTGTGAAGTTTCTATCCAGCGATTGAAGGAACTTCTCACTCATGCTCCTATTCTTGTGGTTCCTGAGAGTAACCAGGATCTTGTTGTTTACACCGACGCTTGTGGTAGCGGCCTCGGTGCTGTTCTTATGCAGAAGGATCGGGTGGTTGCTTACGCTTCTAGGCAGCTACATCCGAATGAGGTTCGCTATCCTACTCATGATCTTGAGTTAGCAGCTATCGTCTTTGCTTTGAAGACGTGGCGTCATTATCTATTGGGCGAACGTTTCATTCTCTACACCGATCACAAGTCGTTGAAGTATCTATTCAGTCAGAGGGATCTCAATATGAGGCAACAGCGATGGCTTGAGTTTCTCGCCTCATATGATTTAGATATCCAGTATACCCCTGGCAAGGGTAATCGTGTTGCAGATGCGCTCAGTCGCAAGCACTCGGCGGTAGTTTCTATGATGATTGCCGAGTGGGATATTCTTGAGACTCTTTCTATCTGTGATATTCGAAATCGAGCTCCGTCTTCTGATTCTCAGATCTTGTTATTCAGCTTGGAAGCTCGACCTATTCTATTGGATCGCATTGCCCATGCTCAGCAGCAGGATCCAGACTTGTTGCGATATATTCATCTCCTTGAGTCGGGATCCAGTGATGAGACATTGTTGGATTATTCTATTGATTCTCATCGGTGTCTTCGCAGGAAGAACCGTATTTTGGTACCATCTGATTTATCACTTAGGCATGACATTCTGGACGAGTGTCATCGCACTAAGTACACCATCCATCCCGGCTCGAGTAAGATGTATGCCGACATGTGTCGCCTATTTTATTGGGAGGGCATGAAGAGTGATGTTGCAAGTTATGTAAGCCGTTGCATGACTTGTCAACATATCAAAGCTGAGCATCAGCGTCCATCTGGTCTTCTTCAGCCGCTAGAGATTCCATTGTGGAAATGGGATCAGATATCCATGGATTTTATTGACGGTCTGCCTCGATCGAGGTCAGGCCATACTTCTATTTGGGTCATCGTCGATCGCTTGACCAAATCAGCTCATTTCATTCCTATTAAGTCCACTCGGACTGCTCCTCAGCTTGCCAAGCTATATGTGAAGGAAGTCGTTCGACTTCATGGCATTCCTAGCTCTATCGTCTGTGATCGAGACACTATCTTTATTAGTCACTTCTGGAAGTACCTACAGTCAGCTTTGGGCTCAAAGCTGAATCTCTCGACTGCTTATCATCCTCAGACCGACGGTCAGACGGAGAGGGTGAATCGTGTTTTAGAGGATTTTACGCTGTTGTATTCTGGATTTCGGAGGTAGTTGGGAGGATCACTTACCGCTTGTAGAGTTCTCCTACAACAACGGCTTTCAGTCTAGTATTGGCATGGCTCCTTTCGAGGCTCTTTACGGAAGGCCATGTCGTTCTCCTTCGTGTTGGTTAGAATCTGGGAAGAAGCTCCTTCTTGATCCAGATTCAGTTCGGGAATCTTCTGAGAAGATTATTCTTATTCGTCAGAGAATGAAAGAGGCGCAGAACCGTCAGAAATCCTACGCGGACAACCGTAGGAAGCCTCTTGAGTTCTCCATTGGTGATCAAGTCTTTATTCGGATATCTCCTATGAAAGGGGTTGTGCGTTTCAGCTCTACAGGGAAGTTGGCTCCTCGCTATGTTGGACCATTTCCTATTATGGAACGCATCGGCCCCGTGGCTTATCGTGTGGCTCTACCTGCTCACTTCTCTGGAATGCACGACGTATTCCATGTTTCCCAACTTCGCATGTGTGTCCGCGATCCTGATTCTATCATTGAGCCGCATGCTGTGCCTGATTTAGAGATCTTACCTGATTTATCTTTGGAGCAGCAACCTCTTCGTGTGCTTGATTCGGAGGTTAGACGCCTTCGCAACAAAGAGGTTCCACTCGTGAAGATTTAATGGTCACCGAATCCTAAGGACTGCACTTGGGAGACCAGAGAATCTATCGAGCGCTCTTATTCTGGCTTTATCCCATCTTCTTCTGCGGGTGAGAATTCTCTATTTTATCCCTATCACTTCTTTTGTGGATTTGACGTTATAGATGACATCTATCTTAAGGAATTGCGGGGATGCAATTTTCTTAAGGGGGAGAGTCTGTAACAACCCGGGATTTGCATTACCAATTAATAAATAAAAGTTAGGATTTTAATTTATTTTAATGAAGCATAAAAGGATTTGGAATAACAAAATTTATTTGAAAAAGGCTATTTTAATTAAATGGGAAATATGGGATTTTAAAATGAGGATAAAATGTTATTTTTGGAAAGTTAAATATTTTAGGAGAGATTTTAAAATGGGTTTGGATAAGAAAAATGAGTTTTATAAACATATATGAACACTTAGACTAATTTTTGGAAACATGTAAATAACTCTCTTCTTATTGGGTTACTAAACCTAGCCCAATAACCCACCCTAAACCTCCTCTATAAATTATCTCAAACTCTCCTAACCTCATTCATTCATCCCTAATCAAAACCCTAATCATTTCCTAAAGCTTTCATAACAAAAATGGCCTCTATCTTCATCTCCTTCTAGTTTTAGCTTATGCAAGTCATTCTATGCAAAGGTAATGCAAATACCCACCTCAAATCCGTTTTTATATCTCTCTAATTTCTGAAATTTATTTGGTAACACATGTTTTATGTGTTTTTTTGATCTTATAGCCTCCTAATCATCTTTTGTTAACTTGGGTTGATGCTATAGTGGTCTTTGTTGCTTTCTAGAGAGGTATATTGCTATAAACCTCTTTTAATATGAGTTTAATCATCTTTTGATTTCAGTAATCATTTAGTAACACATGTTTATTATGTAACATGTGAATCATAGATCTTTGATCATCTTTGCTTTCATTTTGGGGTGTGCACATAAGGTGCTTGTGATATTGCTTCCTAAGGTAATGCTAAGCTTTGGCCCTTTGTTCCCTTTAATATAGTGTAGTAATCATAATAGGGTAGTTAGTGATTGATATTGGTGAAATTTGATGCCAAAAACTTGAAAATACACACCAAAATCACCAAAATCAGCATTGATTGCTGGCTGGAATGTTTCAGCCTGAAAACAGGCTGAAACAGTGTTCTGAGAGCACCAGGACAGGCCTAGGTTGCACCCAGGCTGCTGCCCGAGCGCAGCAGGCCAGCCCTTAGTGGGCTAGCGCGCACTCCCCACGCGGGTCCGCACGGTGCGGCCCGCTATTTCTCCCAGCGCGCGGGCGCATGGCCCGCGCGACCCAGTGCTGACGCGGGCCGAAGCCCGCGTCCCTATTTCCCCAGCCCAGGCGGGCTGGGGCTTTTTTTCCCAGCCCGAGCGAGCTGGGCTTGCCTTTTTTTTCCCCAGCCCGCATGGCTGGGGCTGGCTATTACTCCCCAGCCCAGATGGGCTGGGGTTTTCAACTTCACCCCAGCCCGCATGGGCTGGGGTTTGCATTTCTTCCCCAGCCCAGGCGGGCTGGGGCTTGCTATTTTCCCCAGCCCATGCGGGCTGGGGGTTTGCTACTTCTCCCCAGCCCATGCGGGCTGGGGAACTTGCTAGGACTTCCCAGCCCATGCAGGCTGGGCTTGACTGAGCCAGCTGCACCGCATGGTGCAGCCTGGTTCACAAGAACGAGCTGCACCATGCGGTGCAGCCGGCTTCTATGGAATGGGTGCACCCATTGGGTGCAGCCGGGTTCCGACCCACCGGTTGCACCATTTTGGTGCAACCGAGTCCGGGTTGCACCATTTTGGTGCAACCGCTTCAAATTGATTGTTTCTGCAATGAACCTTTGGGTTTCAATTGCGAATCAGAAATTGTCGAACTTTGGTTCACAACCATTCGGAATATTTTCCAACACGAATATTGGTTTTCAGTGATTCTCTGATTTATCGATTTCTTTTATATTTGTCTCTAGATTTCGTCCACGTGTTTTATGAATTATTTTCAAAGGATTTTTCACTCCTAAATGGCTTTCGAAATTATTATTATATAATGTTATTTTTAATTATTAAACTATTTACTCCATAATAGGAGAGTATTCAAAAGCCGTTTTAAAGTGATTTCAAAATCAACTATAAAACTGTTTCGCACCATTATTTTCTATAATAAAAATCTCACACTCACTTTTTAGCACATCGAGCGAAGTGGAAAGGTGCTTAAACGGTTAGGAAATCTCCGGCCTATGGAACCGTGTGTATTTTCTTTCCGGTTAATCCCCGACCTATTCGATCGATCGTTTTGACCTTTGGGTCTAGTTTACCGATGATACGAGGTGGACTTTTTATTGTTTGGAATGTGAGCTTGCTATTGGTTAGTAAACCGTTTAGTGCGAACGTGGGGTATGTGACTCATTGTTAACACTTTACGGGTTCCTCTCCAAGAAGTTTGTGACACATTAGCCTCTGGGCGGCCAGTACTGGACCTCTGGGTCACCACGCCTCTGGGCAACCGTCTCTGGACACCTGTTCTATGGAGCAGTTTCTTTTTTCGGCATGTGCCTCTGGGCCTTTATCCTTCTGGGAAGGATCTCGCCGTCTCGCGCGTTCCGCATCTGTGCGAGAGATCGGTCATAACTCTACAGTACTTGGCAATAACGATTCCGGTCGGTGCACGTGCTATACTTGTATTATCTGATGATTTTTATATCCATTCGAGTACCGCCATTCGGTGTTGGTTCTATGGAACCATACGATGTAAGTGCGATTACCTTGTGGATTCACAGTGTCTCTGGACACTGCTTTTCAGTGTTTGATTTCATTGACTTTTCAGTATATCCCCATTGCTCTTTGGAGCATCGATCTTTGCTTGGGCATTGATTACAGACTCTGGTCACTCTTGGGATTATTGCCTATGGGCAACTTTATATAGCTTTGGCTACGCCGATGATATGAGGCGATTTTATTTATTCAACACTTTGGTGCTGATATTCTCTTTGGAGATTTTTACTGTTGATTGATGATTAAGGACCGTCATTATATTCATGTGGTCCAAAATACTCTTCTCTTAGGAAAAGTACTATTTCATTTATGTACCACATTATTATATATCTCAGTTATTACTGATAGTTTAGCTAGCCTGACCCGAGTGTTTTCGCTCGGGTCAGACCGAGTTGTTTCAGGTTAGGTCTTTGGACTTAGCTTCTGTGCTTCCGCTTGGACATTATCTGCTATGCTGATAGATAGCGCTTTTATTTGTCCACTATTCCGCCACTCTGTTATTATTCAGACTTTGATATGTACATATTTTTGACTCACATGTGTGGGCAGTGGCTTTGTACCCACTTATAGTATTTGGATCTGTATTGACGATGTATTGTTCTGAGACTCTATGCTATTATGTGATACTGTTCTGTGATGCTATTTTATTATGTTATTATGCTTTATCCTGATAGGTCTTTAGCCATTGTAATTTCGTTATAAATATTTATTGAATATGTCGAAACCACTTGAAAAAAAAATATAGATACCATCCTTTCGACGTATTCAGTAGATAGTTATAGCTTGATTACAAATGGTCGCTTCCACTATACTCTATTCTCCGCTTTAACAGACAGTATTACTCCCGTAATACTCTTTGTTACAGTGGGTCTCAGAGTGGGGCATTACAAGCAGCCACTACCGCCCACCTCGAACAACACTCCCAAATCAAGGGGTGCACCCAACCAATCATAAAGTAATAGAATGGTATCGAAGAAGTGTGTCCGATCAGAGGTGCTACCTCCTTGGCCCGTCAATCGCTCCTGTTTTAGCCACTTTATGCCAACTCACGGGAGTTGGGTCCACGTATATACCTTAGGATCGTCGCCACCATCCTACTTCATTCTGGAAACTCCGCCGCGTACACAGTTGTTAAAGTGGTTTTCAGTATCGACATAGAGTATGTCCATATCCGATCCCGGTCTCTTTAACAACCAATCGTTATTATAACCCGTGGTTATAATTTAAAAACAGTTTATACTTCAAAATAGAATATCATTTCAAATCCAAATCTTTATCAAAATAAAGATTAAATCAATTCCAAACCATTTCAATATATTTAAAATATCATATCATTTCCAAACTTCATTTCAAATCATTTCAATATATCAAAATATCATATCTTTTCAAAACTTCATTTCAAATCATTTAATATATCAAAATATCATATCTTTTCAAAACTTCATTTCAAATCATTTAATATATCAAAATATCATATCTTTTCAAAACTTCATTTCAAATCATTTAGATAACACCCAAATTACAATAAACTTCATATTTCCTTCAATTTATTAAATCTTGAAGTATTCATTTAATCACCTTAAACCAAATCAAGTTATGAAATCATATTTTCAAATCTTAAATTCAATAAGTTTTAATTTGATTTTAATTAATTAAAATTCTTAGCAAATAAATTTCAAATCAATATCTATTTATCTTTCCAACCTTAATTTATAAATAGCATTATAAAAATCTATTTTTAAAAATAAAATCTTAAGTAGATACTTAAACATATTATATTTTAATTAAACCTTTATAAAATACATTATATAATATCTTAAAATCAATATTTATTAAACCATATATTTCTTTCCAAACCATAGAAATCATTTTCAAAATATTTATATATAGACCAACGGTGTCGGTTTAAAATTTTCTATCCTATGGTCAAGTGATACGGATATTTATCATTTCAATCTGAAATTTAAATATATATATATATACGGTTATATATCATTTCAACCCGCAAATCCCAAATTCAATTCGATGAAAATCGCTTGGGTTTATCATTTCAACCCATAACGATTTTCTCCAATTCTACAGATCGTTCAGGTATGCATCATTTCAAGCCATAGTGAATTCTACACTAAAAGGGAACTTGCAGAGTGATAACAGATATGATAATAATATAACAGGCATATATCATCAATATAAATAACGGATAATGGTGTCAGATGTCAGAGGTGAACAGATAATATCATATATATTGCAATGAAAAAAATTAACAGCAGCATATTCAATTGCCGTTTCAATTGAAATCAAAATCTAATAAATATAAGAACGTTAACCGTGAGTGATTGCTCACCTTTCGAGGCTAGAGAGGATAGACAAGGAGATGAATTACGAATCCAAGCACGGATTTCGAAGCAAAACACGATGGACACGAATTCGATGCACAAGCTGATAAATCGAAATCAGTAAAAGTAAATCAAATTAGTTTAGATATAAACTGAAAATGTATGGATTATTATATATATATATAATATCTTCAATATTTAATACATATATATTTTTTCTTCTCTTACTGAAATTCATATAAAATTTTGAAACTCAGACTTATGTATACTTACTATATAAATTAATATATAAGTATATACACTCACATGCATTAAAATCATCATATATCCATATTGTATAAATTACCTAAAAATCAATTTAAAACATAAAGTTAAAATATATATACACAGCTTATAAAATAGAACATTAATCATATGGTAATGGCTTTAAGAAGGCTACCATGAAAAGGCATAAATATATATATATATATATATATATATATATGTAGGCTGTAACTAAGCAATATTCAAGATTATAAAGCATGAAAAATATAGTATTGTAAACTTATAAAACACCGCAACAACTAGATATATAAAATATATAAACTAAATCGGTCTATATATATCTAAACTTACATGGTGTAAAACTAAAGCCAGTCAATACTTATAAAAAGTATAAATACATATATAAACTAACAGTGTAGAATTTTTGTATAAGCTTATATTATAACTAGCAGATAACCTTTAAATATGAACAACAACAGATTGTACACAACTTATATACTTTTATATATTGATATAGATCAAAAGAAATGTTATAAGGTAACAGTTTATTACATCATATATATATATATATATATATATGCAGGCTCCAGACAAAAATAGTAAAATGAAATTATGCACAGCTTATAACTTATATATATATTATTATTTTTATACGTAAATAACCTTATGTATTATCATATATTATAAACACTAGTATATATTGGAAAAATAAAATGTATACATAATACATATAAGTACTAACATATGTATATTGCAATATAAACATTTATATATTAGCCGTGTATACTTGTATTCATATAAATCTCATATATGTGTGCAAACAGCATATAACATATTATACTTTAAATGTCTCCCACTTTAGATATGAGAGCCGAGACATATTTACTTTTTTTACTATAACATCTATATAAAAACGTGTAGATCAAAATATATGTATATATATGTTTAGTAAATGCTTCAGATAAATATATACATCTCAGTAAACAAGTACACCAAATGCTTCATATAGAATATATAACTTTTTTTGCTAAAATATATATATATATATAGACTCAAACAAATATATACAAAATCTATTATAAACAAACGTGTATATATACTATAAACTATATATAATTAATATATGCATGACTGATATATATATATATAAATCATACAGTGACAATCTTTTTATAACTGTTTATATTATAACCTCCATAGCTAAAATATGATAAAATCTATATAACTATCATATATATAACAAAATAATGTAAGATATATATATATATTACCTAATTAAAAATGGAAAGGCATCTCGGTAAAAGGAAGAGGAGGAAGCAAGCACGAAGGGATGGTGGCCAGAGGCTGCTCGCTGAGATGAAGCTGACTTCGAAATGAGCAGAGGCCGAGGTGACGGGCCCGGGCGGAGACAAGGCGTTGGGGTGAGGGGAAAGAGGGAAGAGGATGCTCAGGTTTTCCATGGCTTCGAGTTGCAGTATAGGGACGAGGAAAAATGGAGGGAGGTCGAGGGGAAGAGGTTTGGACGCGTGTGCAGCTGCTGTAGGGTGTGATGGCTTCGGCCATGGCTGACGTGGCAACTTGGAGGCTTGTGGAAAAATGGTGACAGTTCAAGGGTGAGGTGATGATAACTTTGAGCATTAGCAAAAGAACGAAATCAACTTTGTATATAAAGAGGAGGAACAGTTCCAGATTTACATATTAACTTTGCATTATTATTTTTTTCAAAGAAACGAGAACAGAGAGAAGAGAGGATGCCGAAGAGAAAGGAATCGATTAATGATAAATTGAAACCAGAGAATATAAATTCGAAGTGGGAATAGTAAGAGACTAATGACTGTTCGTTTCTCAACGTACAATTTGAAAGGTCACAAAACTCAAAATACAAAAATACAGAACCAATACGGTTATCGTTACACAGGTTCCGTCACGTACCGGTCACCGAAACACAAAAGTGAATATGTTGCAGAGATCAGCACGACGAGATGATCAAAACGGTATACAGATATTAGTGGTACGATCATCCTATCAAAAGTCGATAATCGGTACCGAAAATGCTGTAAATCTGTCGAAAATAAGATAAACGAAGCAATAGCGGTTCAAATTTGAAGAAACGAAATATGACGTCTCACTCAGAAGATGATTTACAAATTTACTGCATAAAAATATTCTGGTTTGGAAAATATTTTATTATCATCAATTTTTAACTGATTTGAATCGAAATAAAATTACACCATAAAATAAACCTCCATATTATTAATTGAAAATTTACCATATGCTATGTTTAAATAGTCGTATTTCAAATATTAAAATTTCATTTCCAAATTCAAATATTTAAAATTTCACAAAATTCTAGTTAAATATATTTTTAAAACTATTAAAATTTACGGGTCGTTACACTCTCCCCCACTCAAAACTTTTCATCTCCGAAAAGGAAGGAGGTAGGAGAATAAAACAACCAGAAAGAAAATAGATTTGAAAGACAAGATAAACAATTAATTTAAACTATATAAATTTCAATTTAAATTAATTAATATTTAATAATTTGGTTAAACCATTTTATTATATCCATAAATAGTCATTCAATTCAAATTTGTTAGTTTAAACTGTAAATTCTGATCATAAAAATTTCATTTAGTTTTAAATTGATTTCATTCACTTATTTATATAAAGATCAATCACTTACATAATTTGTTTTCCATTAAAGATTTAAGTCATTAATGAGTCATTTCATAAAACATTACTCAAGCTTCTATTGCCTTACTTAAGTTTATAACTTAATTCGGTTATTGAATAAAAATTTAAGTTTTTGGTATTCGCCCTTGAAGAGAAAAGAAATATTTCAATATATCTATAAAAAAATTCAATTAAAACATTTAACCTCATTCACTTAGTAAAATATAAGATATATTTAAAACATCCTCATAGCATTATGCAAAGATTTTTCAGAAGTCTAAAACAATGTTAGAAATTTATAACAAAACATTATAATAAGCTTTAAAATAAAGTTCCTTAAATCCAATAATTTATTAGACTCGTTATATATATATATATATATATATATTTTATAAGTATAAACTCAAGATTATTAAACTGAAACTAATAGTATACTTCAAATCTTACATTAAATTTCTAAATCAAAGTATAAAATTTCATATTTTCATAACTAATTTTACACACTTGTTTAAAATGAATATCAAGTTATGGAAAACATTTATTATGGTTTAATACAAAATTTGAAACAATAAATTTTACTATTAGTACTTCGAAATCAAGTAAATATTCCAAACTATACTTCCAAAATAGAGATTCAAATTTATTTGTCATGTATATTACTATAAATAAACTTCGCAAATATAATATCTTTAAATTATACATTCAAAGAAACTTATATAAATTTTACCTGAAATATTCATTTGAAAGCTTCATTTGCAAATCAATTATCTTTAATACTTTAATACTTTTTAAAACTCATTAATAAAATTTCTTGCTTCATTTATAAATGCCATTTAAATTTTTAAATAACACCTTTATAAATATATGTTAACTATTTGAAAACAATTATTTACATCATTACTTATATTTACAAAGAAGCTATTGAAAACATTAAATCCAAAATTCATAAATTTAATAATTTTATCTCAAGATACTTTTCAAACATTATTAATAAATCAATAATCATTTACTTTAAATATGTTTTATTTAATTAATAACTTCAAAAATATTTACAACACTATAATTTACTATTAAACCATGTAGTATATAAATAAACAATATTTAAACATTTTAAATTATTTATAAAGAAATAAAAGATCGAAATATCCTTTATATAATACTTTATCAAAATACTTTTATAACTCGATGTCTTAAGAGGTTTATCCTTGTTCTTGCAGACTCTGGTCGTACGTTGATCAGGCGTAAGACTAGAAATCTCCAAGTACTTAGTGGACCTGTTTCAACACCCAGTGAAAAATACTTAAAAACAAGTATGAGAAGTACCGCTCAAAATCTGATGTCAAACAATGATGATACAATAGCAGTGGCCCGCTGCTGATCCAGTATTTACGCAATGGGCACAAAAATTTCCAGAAGATCCTTCCACCTTCCGGATTCCAGAAAAATATCGTAGCCATTTCGTAAACAAGGGACCATCGACCCCTGTTGCAGTGGTAACTGCTGATTCAATGATTTATGCAATGGATGCACTTCCTTCCCGGAAGATCCATAAACAACAGATCCTAGGATCGAAAACGCCTCCATTGGGTAAACTAAAGAACCATCTACCTTGGAAAAAAAATCGAGGAACTCATGAGTTTAAGTCCGGACAACCATATCGGTTCGAATCCATTTCTGAATTCGCCCAAGTATATTAGGGTTTATCGGTCGAATCCATTCCTGGATTCCCCAAGTCCATCTGGGTCGAAGCATATCATACTATACTTCTTCGCGGAGGGTACTTCCCCATACCTCTTACTTCAAAATATAATATACCATATATAGTACCCTTTCAAATCATAGCTTCAAATATCAAACTTATATAAATTCCATTATATATAAGATTTCATTTTAGACAAAGTACTTTCCAAAATCAAAAATCTCGAATATATCAAATCATTCTTATATAAATTCCGTTATACATAAGGTTTATCTCTTCAGATCGAATACCTTCCAAAATCAATAGTTTTGAAAATCATCTTATACTTATATAAAATCCGTCTTATACCAGATTAAAGAATCAATTTCGTTATATGAAACGCCATATGAGATTCAAATTTAGAGGAGTCCTAATCGAAGAGAACTCAAATCACGAAAACAGACTCGGTAGGAAGATATGATAATTAAATTACAAAAAAAATGAAGATGGATAGTCTTATATTAATCGCGGGTGACCTAACCGTGTCAACCGTGAATTCAAAAATAAGATCGATGCAGAATTCTAAGGCAAATCAACATTCGATCGCAAGAGATAGAATTCAGGCATAGCAAGAGATAGCAGCATCTAAACCGAGGATACAGAAATCTCCGGTGGATCAATTCCCGTTGTAAAGGAGTTTCACCCCTTTAAAAATCATTCTACGATTGACGGGACCGCCGATTCATTATAGAGATCAACAGGAGTGGAGTTATGGATACTCCAAAATCAAAAGAACATGAATAGGAAGACAAAGATGGATTCCAAAACAAAATGGGAGTCCCGAAATTCAAAGGAGATCCGAACCGAAGAGGAAGAGATTCAAGCTCGAAGGAAAGTGATTCCATAATTGAATTTTCTCTATATGCTGAGTTTTGCCTAAAACCAGAGCTCTGATACCAACTGTAACATCCCGATATTTTCAACCATTCGCATCCACACATGTCAGACTTGAATTGCTAAAAATATCATATTGTTAATTTAAATTTGGCAAAACCCAGCATATACAGTAAATAAACAAATCACAGAATCACAGACACAGAGTAATATAATAATAAGTAGCGGAAATAAAAGAATAGTAGTTCATGAAGCTACTATATATATATAACAGAGTTAAACAAGATACAACAGAAGTCTCGAATACATAGAAGTCTCAGTACAATAGTCGAATAACAAAATCTGAATACATCACTGGAGTCAACTGAATAACAGGAAGCCGAATAGATATAGCTGGATCTCTAAGCGAAGCTCCAACTACAAAGGTGAGTCTCGAACACTATGCCACTCAGTCTGACCTGAGCGTAAAGCAAAACATAAAACACTCGAGTCTGGATTAACATTCTTATACCAATAAATCCAACTCAAGTGAAATATCAACTGAAATACAAGTGACTTAAATACAGGTAACTTAAAGGATGTTTGGGATACCCGTCCTCTAAGGATTTGTGGAACTATCTATTATGTAGTAATATACGCTATTAACAACCGAACATCATTATAACACCGTGGTCATTTTTAAATAATTTATACTTCAAACCAAAATATCTTCAAAACCATATCAAAACAATATCATTCTTCACTTCAAATTTATCTATTTCCAAATCAATAACACTTTCGACATTTTAAACTTAGAATTTTTAATACTTTGGAAATCATAACACTTTGAAATTCATAGCTCTCCACTTGAACAGTTTAGATATTAATAAATATACATATAATAAAATAGTTTATAAAATAAAATAGTTTATATTAAAATAGTTTGTGTTAAAATGATTTATATTAAAATAAGTTATAAAAATTACTTATATATATTAAATAATTCATATAATAAAATAATTTCCTCAAATTTCACAAATCGATTCAAAGCAACTCAAATTCCAAAATTCAAATTTTATTCAAATCTCAATTCATCAATTCAATTCAATTCAATTCAGTTCCTAAATAAACCATTTCAAATTATATCGATTTCAAATACAGATTGAACCACAAAATAAATCATTTCAATTTCAATATATTACAAAGCTTTAATATTCAACAATTTAAAACTAAATTTGATAATTTCATATATATATATATATATATCATAATTTAACTTCATTTTTATTTAGTTTTGAAATATTCACTTAATAAATCCAATATCATTTAGATAACACCCAAATTACAATAAACTTCATATTTCCTTCAATTTATTAAATCTTGAAGTATTCATTTAATCACCTTAAACTAAATCAAGTTATGAAATCATATTTTCAGATCTCAAATTCAATAAGTTTCAAATTGATTTTAATTAATTAAAATTCTTAGCAAATAAATTTCAAATCAATATCTATTTATCTTTCCAACCTTAATTTATAAATAGCATTATAAAAATCTATTTTTAAAAATAAAATCTTAAGTAGATACTTAAACATATTATATTTTAATTAAACCTTTATAAAATACTCTATATAATATCTTAAAATCAATATTTATTAAACCATATATTTCTTTCCAAACCATAGAAATCATTTTCAAAATATTTATATATAGACCAACGGTGTCGGTATAAAATTTTCTATCCTATGGTCAAGTGATACAGATATGTATCATTTCAATCCGAAATTTAAATATATATACGAGTATATATCATTTCAACCTGCAAATCCCAAATTCAATTCGATGAAAATCGCTTGGGTTTATCATTTCAACCCATAATGATTTTCTTCTATTCTACAGATCGTTCGGGTATTTATCATTTCAACCCATAGTGAATTCTATACTAAAAGGGAACTTGCAGAGTGATAACAGACATGATAATAATATAACAGGCATATATCATCAATATAAATAACGGATAATGGTGTCAGATGTCAGAGGTGAACAGATAATATCATATATATAGCAATGAAAAAAATTAACAGCAGCATATTCAATCGCCGTTTCAATTGAAATCAAAATCTAATAAATATAAGAATGTTAATCGTGAGTGATTGCTCACCTTTCGAGGCTAGAGAGGATAGACAAGGAGATGAATTAGGAATCCAAGCACGGATTTCGAAGCAAAACACGATGGACACGAATTCGATGCACAAGCTGATAAATGAAATCAGTAGAAGTAAATCAAATCAGTTTAGATATAAACTGAAAATGTATGGATTATTATATATATATATATATAATATCTTCAATATTTAATACATATATATTTTTTCTTCTCATACTAAAATTCATATAAAATTTTGAAACTCAGACTTATGTATACTTTCTATATAAATTAATATATAAGTATATACACTCACATGCACTAAAATCAGCATATATCCATATTGTATAGATTGCCTAAAAATCAATTTAAAACATACAGTTAAAATATATATACACAGCTTATAAAATAGAACATTAATCATATGGTAATGGCTTTAAGAAGGCTACCATGAAAAGGCATATATATATATGTATGTATGTATGTATGTATGTATGTATGTAGGCTGTAACTAAGCAATATTCAAGATTATAAAGCATGAAAAATATAGTACTATAAACTTATAAAACACTGCAACAACTAGATATATAAAATATATGAACTAAACTGGTCTATATATATCTAAACTTACACGGTGTAAAACTAAAGCCAGTAAATACTTATAAAAAGTATAAATACATATATAAACTAACAGTGTAGAATTTTTGTATTAGCTTATATTATAACTAGCAGATAACCTTTAAATATGACCAACAACAGATTGTACACAACTTATATACTTTTATATATTAATATAGATCAAAAGAAATGTTATAAGGTAACAGTTTATTAGATCATATATATATATATATATATATATATATATATATGCAGGCTCCAGACAAAAATAGTAAAATGAAATTATGCATAGCTTATAACTTATATTATTATTATTATTATTATTATATGTGTATAACCTTATGTATTATCATATATTATAAACACTAATATATATTGGAAAAATAAAATGTATACATAATACGTATAAGTACTAACATATATATATATATAGCGCAATATAAACATTTATATATTAACCGTGTATACTTGTATTCATATAAATCTCATATATGTGTGCAAACAGCATATAACATATTATACTTTAAATTTATCCCACTTTAGATATGAGAGTCGAGATATATATACTTTTTTTTACTATAACATCTATATAAAAACGTGTAGATCAAAATATATGTATATATATGTTTAGTAAATGCTTCAGACAAATATATATATCTCAGTAAACAAGTACACCAAATGCTTCATATAGAATATATAACTTTCTCTGCTAAAATATATATATAGACTCAAACAAATATATATAAAATCTATTATAAACAAACGTGTATATATACTATAAACTATATATAATTAATATATGCATGGCTGATATATATATAAATCATAGAGTGACAATCTTTTTATAAATGTTGATATTATAACCTATATAGCTAAAATATGATAAAATCTATATAACTATCATATATATAACAACATAATGTAAGATATATATATATATACATATATATATACATATATATATACATATATATATTACCTAATTAAAAATGGAAAAACATCTCGGCAAAAGGAAGAGAAGGAAGCGAGCACGAAGGGATGGTGGCCAGAGGCTGCTCGCTGAGATGAAGCTGACTTCGAAATGAGCAGAGGCTGAGGTGTTAGGGTGAGGGGAAAGAGGGATGAGGATGCTTGGGTTTTCCATGGCTTCGAGTTGCAGTACAGGGCCGAGGAAAAATGGAGGGAGGTCGAGGGGAAGAGGTTTGGACGCGTGTGCAGCTGCTGTAGGGTGTGATGGCTTCGACCATGGCTGACGTGGCAGCTTGGAGGCTTGTGGAAAAATGGTGACAGTTCAAGGGTGAGGAGATTAAAACGTTGAGCATTAGCAAAAGAACGAAATCAACTTTGTATATAAAGAGGGGGAACAGTTCCAGATATACATATTAACTTTGCATCATTTTTTTTCAAAGAAATGAGAACAGAGAGAAGAGAGGATGTCGAAGAGAAAGGAACCGATTAATGATAAATTGAAACCAGAGAATATAAATTCGAAGTGGGAATAGTAAGAGACTAATGACTGTTCGTTTCTCAACGTACAATTTGAAAGGTCACAAAACTCAAAATACAAAAGTACAGAACCAATACGGTTATCGTTACACAGGTTCCGTCACGTACCGGTCACCGAAACACAAAAGTGAATATATTGCAGAGATCAGCACGACGAGACGATGAAAATGGTATACAGATATCAGTGGTACGATCATCCTATCAAAAGTCGATAATCGGTACCGAAAATGTTGCAAATCTGTTGAAAATAAGATAAACGAAGCAATAGCGGTTCAAATCTGAAGAAACGAAATATGACGTCTCACTCAGAAGATGATTTACAAATTTACTGCATAAAAATATTCAGGTTTGGAAAACATTTTATTATCATCAATTTTTAACTGATTTGAATCGAAATAAAATTACACCATAAAATAAACCTCCATATTATTAATTGAAAATTTACCATATGCTATGTTTAAATAGACGTATTTCAAATATTAAATTTTCATTTCCAAATTCAAATATTTAAAATTTCACAAAATTCCAGTTAAATATATTATTAAAACTATTAAAATTTACGGGTCGTTACAGATTCCATTCTCCAATACGTGCCTTTACAGACTTAGTTGTAAACCTAATATGTTGGAATGTAATTAATATAACCATTTCAGTTATGATTTAATATTTATTTTATACCTTAGACATTATTATAATATCACAAGGTTTTCTATGAAATGGTTTGGTTATCATGAGCTAAAACCCATCCATGTTTATGCGCGGTGTGGTCATACGAGATACCTTTATTTTTGAAAAGTTTTATAACGTTTGTGTGTTTCTCACGCTAGTTTACCAGACTGATCTGGGCGTTATTTTCTTATAATGCTCGGGTTAGTCCGAGCATGTTTCTAGATTTATTTTGGATGCTTTGAAGCTTCAAGAGACGAGCTGGATGCCTTCAAGACGTATTCACGTATATTTTATTTCCACTGCATTTTCTATTTGTATTTATTAGCAATTATGTGGATAGGTTATTATAATTGTCCAGGCTGATGATAGATAGTTACTTTGATTGCTATATGTATATTAAAGTTTTCTTTTATAAAGATCTGTTGTATATTAAATATTACTCATCACGATGTGAGATTCTAATCTGTTTTTTCCTTCTTTCACCCCAACAATCTGTCTTTCCGACACTTGGAAGCTCGGCACATGAATACCGTGGATGTATTGGTGTCAATTTTTGAGGATTGAAAAGGCGGGTCCTTACAATACTAGTGTTGAGTAAATAAATAAACTCCACACGAACGTCTCATATCGTCTGATGACATACAATTAGATACAAAACACCCCAATTAATCTACATTAAATAAATTTTCACTTCGCTTACTAATTCACTCTCATTTAGTTTTATTTCAATTCATTAATCATGTTTTTCATCACTTCATAGTTCAGCATAACGAGTAATATAACTTCATCTTGTTCGCAGCAATCCAATCAACAACCATCCATACACACATCAAAATATTATTTAATTAGTAATTAACGAGATGATGGGTTTTATTTAAATACATTTCACTCTAATTTTTCTCCACTTTTTTAAAAACACTTCAATTTAATTTAACAAAACACCTCTTTTATTTAAAGGCCTTCTCTTTTATAATAATTATTGATTCTCTCTTCTAATTTCAAAATCCGTATTTTTTAAAACAACTTACTTAGTTTCAAAGAAACCTTTATTCGAACTCATCAACAAATTAAAAACCTTTAAAATCCATCCACTTTTAATTTCCACTTTCCCAATATCGAAATACTACAAAGAAGTTTATATTTCTCAAATACCTTTAAAACATCAAATTAAAATAATATTCACAATCCAAAAATATTTCCAGACCCAGTTACATATATATTTTCAAAATCATTATTTAAAATCCTCCTTTATTTTGAAATCCTTTTAAAACTATTAGTCCATCAAACTAAAATTATATATCAAATATAGTAATATTGCTTCCAAAAAAATTCACTTAACAATATAGGTAACAAATCCCATAAATGGTTATTTCCATTTAATAAATAAATAAATTGTATTCAACTTTCGATTACTTCAAAATATTATTTTATACACTTCCCATCTATTAAATCCAACTAAAGTTAACTCATCATTGTAAAATATAGATTTCAAATATAAGTTCATGGATACCCTTCAAATATTTTTATGATCAATGGTAAAAGAATAAAATTATAAATCTTCAAAATTCACTTATTTGATAAGGTTCCAGAACTCATCATTTATCAAATAATATCTATTCACAAAATCTTTAAAATTATTCCACTTATATATATTTCCAAAATCACCCCTCTTTCAAGTTTTGCATTAATCACAAATTATCTCAATATTAAATAAGAACATCATTCCAAAATTCATTATTTATTACCAATTTTCATCTTTTCTTTCATTTACCCCATTTTTGAGAAATTTCAAATGCCATTTTATTATTTGCAAATATATAATTACTACTCAAACATTTTAACTCAAGAATCAAACAATAATCATCACAAAAACAAGTAAATCATAGTTCGCAACACAGTTCTAACCAATTCAAACTATATCAACCGTCAATCCTCAACAAATAATTAATTTCATCGAATATACCAATAAACCCGATCAACTAATCCAAGCCATAGCACAAATCAAACAATTTCAATCAAGCAATAAAACACAAATTATTATACAATAGCTATGAGTAAAAAGAATTTACTCACCAAAACGATGCTCGAGTTCTCGAAACAACAACAACTGTTAGTTTTCGAGTTTCAGCCTTCAACTCCACGCATGCTTCCACCATCGATAGCCACTCCTCCACTTCGCCAGCCACATCGCAACTCTCCACGCAACCACTGGCCGTGACTTAGAAACCCAAAGATGCACAAACCATTATCCTCCAAATCTTCTATAACATCGTCGCCAACGGCCGCTTGCATTAGCCGCGCCGTCATCCCTCTGCGTGCACATTTGTCGGTCGCTCCTCCTTCATTGCATTGCTTGCCCTCACCAACCTCTTATTGCTCCACTATTGCAATGATCGTTTGACATATCACAGATTCCAAAGTCGCAATTGCCAAGACGAGTTCCTCTCCTCCGACATCAGTGCCTCCGAGCCGAATAGAATTTGATTTCATTTTTTTATTACATCGTGATTTTGATTTTTTTATTTCCTGAGTTTACTTGGAGGGTTAGAGAAAATAAAAGAGAATGGGTTCAAACCAAGGGAGGGAGTTTCGGGCTTACTCTAGTAATAAAAAAGAAGGAGGAAATAGTTTATTTTGAAGCTGACTTTGTTTGATTATAGGCTTAAATGGTTTAGGTCTAAGCAAGCAAGGGATAAATAACAGTAAATTCTATAATAAATGAGAGAAAAGAATGGGCTTGGGCCATGAATTTGGGCTCTAGTCTAAATCAAATGATTTTCTCTTCTCTTTTTTTAAATAATTCCTTTTATTTATTTTGTAAGTAAATCCCAACCTAATTTGATTTGAATAACACTTCATTTTACAATATAATCTGATAGTTGGACGTTTTATTCAATTCACTACTTGTATATTCTTATTTAAATATTCATTATACTATTTCAAAAATAAACTTATTTTACAACTATTTCAATCACATAAATAATATTTACACTCTAAAATATTTTATATTGATTTAAAACATTTTATTTTATTTCAACAAATTATCCAACAAGAATTTATTAATCTAATTCAATTTATTAAATCCAAATCCTTTATTTAATAAAATTTAATTAACTAAAAATTTATTTTCAAAATATAATCATCATAATCCGAATCCAAATACTTTTATTTTAATTAAATTTATTTCTTTATACGACGTAGAAAGCAGGGTTATTACAGACTTCCCCCTTAAGAAAATTGCATCATCGCAATTTTATATGGGGAAACATCATACACAACTCAAACCCTGAACGTTCTTTGTATTTTACAAACTTCTATCAAATTTAAACTACTCAATTCTCTGTGAGGATCTTACACTCCATCTCATCATATCGTATGTTATGATTTTAAACAGATTCAAATAATGAGTTTCTATTCTTCGCATATGATAAATTTTGTGAAAATATTACAAGTATCAGATTTTCCGAAAAATTTCGCCAGAGTCTCTTATATACGGAGAGTATTCCAAAAAAACATAACACTGTATATAACAAAATCAATAAACATCCTAATACGGGGCATCCCGAAACACGGGGAAACAGAAAAAATCACAACATATTTTGGTACAACATAAAAACATACCTTTTTATTAGCATTTTAACCAAGTTAGCTTATTTTTTAGCAAGCCAACATTGCCAATAAATTCAAGTATGCCTCCTGAGCACCTATCTCAACTAAAATTTAAACATTAGCTTCAAATAAAGAGATATAATTTGTATGAAATTATTTAACTTCAAAACAACATAATGTTCAAGCTTTTGGCCACATTTCCATGCTTTCAAAGGTCAAAAACACCAAATTAAATTATGGTTTCAAAAAGTGAATTGTTACATGATCTGATAACTTTCCAAAACAACTTTCGCATTAAAAAATGTCAACTACAACATAATTTATGTAATTTTCACAAGGAAGTTAAAAACTGAAACTATGTAATAAGTGTGACGCCCTACCTCTATGCTCACAATAACAAAGGTTATTATAAGGAATAACGTATGCTATCGCGAAGAATAAGGCTTGTTAGAAGCGACCATCCGTAAGTTATGCCTTAGACGAGTATTGATTACATCGATAAGAGTTGTGAAAATTACTCTCAAAGATATAAATTCAATCCAAATCTAAAACGAAACTACAGTGGCTAAAGGAAAATCCAGAACAACTCATAATAACAACAACACTGATAGTATAATCTCATCAGAACAGAAATATCAGATATATAGCGGAAGACTAGTCTGGAATACATGCTACAACAATCGATAGTTCACAAGAACCAAATGTACATATACATATACATCAACATACATAAGACGATAGTCAATAATCCAAAAGAACTCCTTGAAGGCTAGACAAAAGATGATGCGAAATCCCAAAAGCCGAAGCTGCTACTGAATCAGAGATAGAGATTACCCTGAAATTACTCGGTCTGACCCGAGTATTATTTAAAAGAAAATAATAAACGGATCAGTCTAATTTATTCTTATATGTGAATGCATCATAAACAACATCAAACAAAATAATAATAATCTCGAATGAGACTATTCAACATGAGCAATCAACATAGTTTAAACGAGGAAATCACTTCAAACTCCATCAAAATCAACTTTCAAATTCACAATTGAATTCAAAACAACAATTCAAAAAATCTAGAAGTCAAAAATAGATAACTAGAAAATCAACATAAAAGTGGATCGATCCCAACAAATGGCGAGTTTTAGCTACGCCGCACGTGCATCTCAAATGGCCGAAGCCTACCAAGTACTATGATTTTTGGCGCCCAACAAATGACCCGAAGGTCCAACAAATGACCCGAAGGTCTAGTACTGGTAATTGACCCGAAGGTCCAACAAATGACCCGAAGGTCCAACAAAGTGGCTCGAAAGCCCAACAAAATCATCAATATCATCAAACAGCAGATGTTTCAATTAACGAGTCCGGAATTAACCGAAATAGTAAAAGTATGGTTCCATACTTCGTACTTTTGCTAAATCGTTTAAATCTCTTTATCATTTCCTTGAAAGTGCAAAATTGTGTATTTTAAATAAATAACATTTTACGTTCTCAAACGGACAAGTCCGGAATTAAGCGAATCAGTAAAAGTGAGGGTTCATAGTCCTCAATTTTGCTGAAGCGTTTAAATCGCTTCTTCATTCTTTTGAAAGCGCAAACTGTAAATTTTTTGGAAACACTTTTATTTTTAAAACGATTTTTAAAATACGTGATTAAAACAGCAACATTTGTAGCAATTTCGACGAGGAAATTGCGCTTCACAAAACACCGTAAAAACGGATATCAAATCAGCGTTGCGGGATAACCGCTTTAAAATTCACTTTAAATTTGACAGTTACTGAAGTCAAAACAATAGTAATTTTTATTCGTCAAAAATGTCACCAAAACAACACGCTTCAAAAATATTTTACCGACGTACAAATTCCGTTATAAAAATAACGGCAACGGAATACGTTTTAAAACGTAACACCGGTTCAACGCAAATTAAATAGTGGACTTGCTCCACTATAAAATATTGCACTGTCTCAATTTGAAATTAATGTGCACTTTGCAAAACATACCAATGCAAAAATAACAAAAGAAATGAACGCACGCACTTAAATATGCAAAGGACAACATATACCATTTTTCAAATGCAGGTACGTGCTAAAATATGCAAAAATAACAAACGAAATGTATGCAAACTAAAATATGCAAAAGACAACGTATATTTATTTTTCAAATGCATGCACGCAAGAATGAAAAACAATACGATAAAATAAAACAAAACCATATGACTACAATTTAAATGTTCCAGTGAAGTCACGCATGCATATTCCAACCTGTAGTAGCTAAGAACGCACGAAAATTTTCAAGGCACGCTTGCATTATTTTGTGCCACACATGATATATATGCACGTAAACCTGGGTATGATTCACGCTTGCATTCCTTGGTAAAACTCACGCATACCCTCATTCTTTTAGAGAATGAAACAACTTCAACATGCCTGAACAATTGAAACATTAAACTATGGCCAAACTCACACATTTAATACTACAATGCACGTAAGGATAAAGATGACCTGGATATGCAATTTGCCTCAACAGTGTCAGGTAAAACATGTAAACATGCCGTGTACAACATGCAGTGACCACGAGGGTTTAGCCACCGCAATGCAAAACTACCACATGTTGAGGGGAACAAGATGTTAACGCCTGTCTATGTACATGAAGGCATAAATATAACTGCGAGCATTCAAGGGCTGTCTCCAGTTACAGTGGGAAAATTTGTAGTGCAAAAGCACAGGATGTGGAGATGTCACAAATCACAACAAAAGTAGAATTCGAAAATCAAAGACAACAGTGTATCAAAACACTGTCAGAGGCTTGATGCGTATAAATTAGAGGTGTGAGCATTACTCACCTTAATTTGTTTCGAATACAGCTAGAACAGGGGATTCATAGATTGGAGCTGCCGCCATTAATAACTTCTCAGAGTTCTGCTTGAAGAGAAGAAATTTTTTGCAGAGAAAATATTAGCCAAGACAATGAGTGCTCAAAAGCTTTGTGGTACACCTTCATTTAATGCCTTTTGTTTACAGCAAGGCACAAAAGTTGTTCAAGCTTTTTGACAGTGGACTGTCACAATGCAAAGGAAAAATATAATGTAAAATATACACTATATTCTTTTTCTTAGAGTACTGCATTTTTGTACACCTTGCATTTAAAAAGAACGTGAACTAGTCATGCTATGAAACGCAATTCAACCGACTTTGCAATTTGAATTGCATCAATATTTTTTTTTAAAAAAAATTCTAATTTAAAAATTTCTATTTAAATTATTTTCTCCGACCGTAATTCACAAATCACGGTCGTTTCAGATTTTTAAAATATTTATTACGACGGTAATAAAATCACGGTCGTTACAATAAGTGCAGGTCCACCTGATAAACTCCCATTTTTGGCCATGAAAACATCAAAATTTCATGAAAAACTTACAACAAAAGTTGTTTCTTATGTTTTAAGATTTTCAGAATGGGTGTGGTCATTGAAATCCGACCAACTATTCAAAAGTTATGATCAAATGAACTCTGGGCTATTTTTTGAAGATTTTGTACTTTCAAAACAGCAAAGCACTTCCCTCTTAAATTTATGTTTTAACCTTACTTAAACTCAAAGTTTTGCTTTTCTCTTCGAATTAAAATTGTTCTCTAATGACGTATCTTTATAATGAAATTAAAATTGTTGCAAACAGATCATTAGTTTGAGATTTAAAGTTAAACTAATCATAGTATTTAAAATCACTATAAAATGACTTCACTTCAAAAACATTTTCAAAACTATTTGTCAAAAATCATTAAAGTTACAAACCTATTTTGCTAATATTCTATATCATTTCTAAATACATATATTCCATCCTCATTTCAAAATCTTTATACATTAAAACCAACGTTCAAAAACGTCCATCGAATCTTTTCAAAATAGTTCTTATCTTAATTCAACATAAGTCAATTTCAATATATTTTATTAGCACCAAAAGTTCAAATATTTTTATTTTATTTTTTCTCCATGCATCACATCACAAATACCTTCACAACACTCATTTAAAGCACATACATCATCTAATATGGCAAACATATAATCGCATCATCATATACCATACTAATTTCAAATTCAAATATATTTATCAGCGATAATGGCACACCATAAATTTCTAGTGGTTTACTATGCCAACTAGCTGCAGTGCTGACCATGTGATCAACATTGCCCCTCCATCGACTTCAGCTGTCCACTAACGCTCGATAGATGAAATCATCACATTAAATATCCAAACGTAGAAAAATATATTTATTATTTCAAAACAATTCATTACCTCCCTACAATAGTAATCACGCTCAAACACGCCCATACACACAGATACACACACATACACACACCCACACACAGACGCAAGTCAAAACAATTTCTAGAACTTCAAAATATTATACAATTTTCATATCACATACTTTATTAAAAAACCATCTCAAAATAATATTTCTCTTATCAATTTTTTTTCATTTCTTAAATCTTCATTTATATTCTTTCCAAACTTAGCTCAAACTTTTCTTTACAATATTATTTTCATTCCAAAACATCTTTCTCGAAATATTACTTATACTTTTCCTCAAACTATATACTTCTTTCAAAATAATAGTTCTTCATTCTCTAAATATTTTTCTTTTTTCAAAATATTCTCTTTGTCATTCTAATCTCTTCAAAGTAATGAAGATAACTTCTCAAAATATTATCTCATACATTGGATTTTTAAATTGCTCAAAATATATTACCTCTCCTCAAAATAATACATCACTCTTCAAAACCTTGTGTCCATTTGTCTCATCCTAATGTTTAGGAATCTCTATTGATAACATTGGTCAGACGCATCGACCAGAATTCTTAAATTACTCGGCAAACAAACTAAAATGAAATCGCTTCAAAAATTATTTTAAATAAATATATTTAAATGCTTTCATATACTTTAAATAACTTAATCTTTGATAAAAATTCTTTCCGAACCATATATCAAACAGACTATAACCAAAGAGAATTTTAATCAAACACATGCTTAGTTGTATTAAATCATTTACATATAAGCTATGAGAGTACAAGCAAAATACTCTACTTGCAAAAATCTAAACATCACTAATCATCACTCCGTAAAAATAAACAAGTAAGCTTTCATCTTCATATTCATTTTAATCATAAGTTAATTTTGTGTGAAAATAATTTGCATTATCCCTTACCGTAATTTCGCAACCAAAGACAACGTTGGGTTCAAATCATCCAAACTCATATAGGATACTAATCTGAGTGATAATTACGGTCGAACACCACATTCAAGATGGATCCCTCAAACCAAACATCATCAATCAAAACAACCACATAAGGAAAATCAAAACATCAATTATCAAAAAAAAACAACCAAACAACCAAGATGTTCAGCGGAATGCTCTGTGGGTTATTGGACCACCATGCTTCCGCTGCGCCACTTTGAGCACTACAAGGTCTTCTTATTCATCTCGCCTCATCACAATTTAAATTAATGAAGTATTTGATATGATATTTGAATTAGAGTATTTTACAGCTTCCCTAACCAAATATCTTGATTCTAACTTTAAAGCCACACAGATGTCTAATCCACATCATCAATTCCAAAAACCACTGGTCGAACAATTTACTCCTACCATTTCAACCTCATTTATTCCTCTACATCTTATCCATAAACTTAGACTTAGTAGGGTAGAAAGAATATATTATAATAAGAAAATTCAAGTATGTCGCCAGATGATTACTAGGGTAATCATCTTATACTTCTACTATCACTTAAGTATAAACAATAATCTACCACTCTCCCACAAGGACAGGGACTCTAAGTCTCATCTAAGATTAAGATTCATGTCTCTTATACTCTGCATTATTCTAAACCTGCTTTGATACCAAAAATATTACACCCCACTTCTATACCCATATTACCCAAGAGTATTATTAAGTAATATTATTGAGTAACACGGAGAATGAGTCGATGTTGGTAATACACACGTGAATATACATATAGACCAACACTGAATACGTCACATGATATAAAAACCACTCATCTCAAAGTAAGCAGTCTCGATATATAGCAATAAACACATGTGGTTCCCAAGGGTTGAATAATACACAACATAAAATAATAAAGAACACAGAGTCATCAACGCAACGATAACATATTATAATAAATATACATAAGTCCAAGTGGGTTTATAAAAATAGTCAAATACCAACTATTATAAAAAATGTACATGCATGTCCAATATATACATCTCTGCATCACATGAACACTTGTAGTTACTAATACTCAAAATGATTCTCAACTCTATAATGTATATAACTATCCTCCTCTATGCCAAACAATCAAAAGCAGGTCATCTCGTCCTTGAACCTATAATGTCTCGGACTGACCCGAGTGTTATATAAGTAATAAATGGATCAGACTATGTCTAAATTTAAAGATAAGTACAAAAGCAATATGTCAATAGGACAACAAATACACAACATCATAAAGAAATCCAACTAGTAGAACAATAAAACATCCATAACACATGAACAACGTACATAACACATCAAACATTATAACCCACAACAAACACCAAAACATCTATAAGACATCGAATACCATAACACACATCACACAATGCACATCAACATCCATTACACACCTCACACCATACAGATCGAACATTCATCGCATACATCACACACATTACACACCGCATACATTGCATATCACATACATCGTATACATCACACACATCATGCATCACACACATCACATCCATCGCACACATCACACATAGCACAGATAGCACACATAGCACATCGCACATAGCGTATACCTCACACATCCATCGCATACCTTGTACATCACACATCAATTCTTTCAAATTTATTTAACTGTATTTGATTTATTCAAATTATTCTTTAGTTTCATCTTTTTTACTATCACAACCATTGCTACTGCTATTTTAAATGTACCGCCAGAAGTTGAATCTACACCGAAGCCTTGCCACTTCTCAGATGCAAAGGGAGACCCTACTCGTAAATTTTTGTGAGCGTCCTCACCATTCTTTAGCAACACATGTCAGTTCCTACTTCCTCACTTCCTCGTACCTCGCTTCCCATCATCAACCACCTCGCCTCATTTTGTACTCCTCGTCTTGTTGGCCAGTGCAGTAGACTGTCACAATGTGATGGTAGAGCCAAATCGTCACAACCATCGGAGAGAGACCCCACGGTTAGTCAAGCTAGGAAGAGACAAGCATAACTTCTAGCCATCACATCTATGTAAGAAATTTCGCATCGCACACCTCAATCCACTCAAAAGCAAAGATAAACATATTCCCGCTTTAAAATAAAATAAAGAAATAATATAATATACCTCACATGTCTAGTCAGAAATCTAAGTAATATCGATCAATATACGTGTATAATATTGAATAATTCACCGATATCCAAGTATTAAATATTCGATCTTCAATGTATTACTCGACATTATACTAGTATTGAGTAAATAAATATACTCCACATGGCATCCCATGCCGACTGATGTAATACAATTATATACAGAACACCCACAATTAATCGACATTAAATAAATTTCCACTTCGCTTATTAATTCACTCTCTCTTTATTTTATTTCAATTCACTATTCTTCATTTCATTAATCTGTAGTTCAACATAACGAGTAATTTAACATCGACTTGTTCGTAGCAATCCAATCAACAACCATCCATGCACACTCAAAATATTATTTCATTAGTAATTAACGAGATGAAGGGTTTTATTTAAATAAATTTCTCCTCTTTTTATAAAAACACTTTAATTTAATTTAACAAAACACCTCTTTAATTTGTTTCCTTCTCTTTTAAAATAATAATTATTGATTTTGAATTTCCATTTACTTAAATTGTATTATATGACTTGGTAGGATCCGTTTCCTTGGTATCATTTTCGTGTTACTCTCTCTATATTTTTCTATGGATTTTAAAGAAAATATATGGTAAATTGGTTTTGTAAATTGAGACCATAATGCTTAGCTGCTTTGTTTACTTAAGTTGTATTTGAACATACTAAACCCTCTTTTGTCGCTTGAAAATAATTATGGTGATGACTGCAGCATCATCAGCATTCATTTTTGGGTTTCGAAGTAGGGGACGCTACAATAATAGTTTGCTATGAGTAGTTTTGGTAAAATAAATTTTGATATGAACTTTCAGTATAGAAAAGTTTTATATGTATACTATGTAGGGAGCCTAAGTGGTACCGGCGTAGCCTAGAATAAATGATAAAACCTTTTCATGTTTTCCCTTTGTAGTATAGTGTCTAATAAATAAGGGAAACTTTGTTAAGTTGTTTTATTAATGCATGTATCCTATGCATTAGGACAGTGCAGTATGTTCATCTTGTTTAATGTGTTTATTTAGTAGTTTTCATTTGTTAGAATGACATGAATATTTCCATGATTTCGGATAGTTTGAAACCCCCGGATCATTATAGAACTTGAAGCTAAGTGTTTTATGAAATGTTTTATAAATAAAGTTATGTCTTTATTGTTTATAAACTTGAGATATGTTTTGTGAAATGCTTCTTAATGGGTTTTAATATTAAATGATATATTATATGTAAAAATAAATATAATTTAAAAAGTAATTGGTGTAGTTAAGAAACGAATGGAATAAAATACGTAAGTTGAACATAGCTCATTTTATTCACATGATAGTTCTTGATCTAGGGTTCAGGCATAAGATTTCAAAGTGATTTAACTGGTCCAAACAAGTATTTTTCACATGATTCTCGAAGGCGAACACTTAAATGGATTCTTGATATGATCCTGAGGTTTACTATCATAACATATGGCTATGTAAGGAGAAAATAGGTTTCTAATCTAGAAACCTGATTGGAGTCTGTACTAGAGAGGTCAAGTGATCTATACTAGTTGGGAAGTGAAATTTATATGATCAAGCAAGTAATTAGATCAGATATCGTGTATGGATGATCCATGTGCATTGTAAGGGCTTAGGAATATATGTGTATTATGTTTTGTTGGCTTATGGAGAGCTTAGGGAGCAACTTTCCTATTTGTTCTAAGGTAACATGAATAATCGACTAATTAATAACCTGAGGTTGTTAAGCATAAGGTATGCTTGGTAGGTTATTTATCATCCTTGTGTGATGAGAGGGTTTTTGAATTGAGCAAACCGTGAGCTTTGTTTGCTAGTGATTGTGAAAATTGTAAGGTGTTGATTTATGCTTGTTTCTTTAGTGTGTGGGTTGTGTTGGTATTTCGAGGACGAAATATTTTAAGTGGGGAAGAATGGAACAACCTAGAATTTCGAGCACTTCGTATTTATATATCTGAGTTACTTAAATATTTGAATCTTGGGTTTAAAGTGATAAAAGTGATTTTATTGTTAACCTATAACAACCCAAAACTTAATGGGCCCGAATTTCGCTTAATCAAAACCCAAGTCCATTAGGGTACGGATTGTTGGTTTTGGTAACTTCAAATAAACACAAGTATATCAGAGCGCGATAAATATAACTCATAGCGGAACTGAAAAATGTAATTGAACATACACATTGACTAAGGCTACTACCTTGGAATATTATTCCTTGGATATTTAATCGCCTTGTCCATGTTGAGCATGAAAGAGAAAGACTTCATCAACTGGTGTTCCCATCTGGCACTAATAGCCTGTCCTACTAAACCAAACCTGTGGGTTATTTTGAGGAAAGGAGGGTCAGAACAACGTTCTGATGATTGGAGAATTACATACTTTAACTATTCCATTAATTTATGCCGATTAATTACCATTTAAGTGTTATGTCTATTATTTACGGCTAATCCGTTAAGTCTTATATGCACGTATGATATGCCTAATCTAACCTTCTTCAAGGCACCATTATATATATGTACCAAATATATCTAAATATATATATGTCTGTGTGTATATATATGTATGTATATGTATATGTGTATGTATTTAGACCTATCTACCTAAAACCCGTGCCACTTAATACTACTTAAACAGGGAGGAGGCAAACCCATCGGCCATTTACTACCTTAAGTCCCCAAAGCGGGCCCTTCGCAACGTCGTCACCAGTCAATCGATTCTAGCTACAGAGACAGATGACTCCTATATACGACTTTATAATGTAATATATATAATTTAATTGTCATACTACTAACATAACTCAAAGACTCATCTAAAGGTTAACTAGCAGCCCACCTCCATTAACTAATTTTTCACCTAACCTTCTACCTTGATGTTTATGCATCTCCCATACGGATTCTACAGTAGTTGGAAGCGAAATCCATCAGGGCATAACCCGAGTCTTTGCTACCAGTCGCTTGGGACTATTGGGCATCAAAGCCTATATGCCAAACCTACTACAAAATACTGGTACCAACCATTAACATAGCTCACTAACCTTCCACGGCTGACACCCCTATTTAGACTAACCTAAGTAAGTCAAGGAAAATGCCCCTTTTTAGTTAATTACTACATCTTATTGGATATGAAGCATACTCCATTTTCCAAAAGGTATTAAGCTATTTAATTCTTCAAATCCAAGGCAAACCCTCGGTATATTTTTCCTTACCTATCCGCAATGCATATCCCTTCTCTAGGGGTCCTATGGTTGGAGATATCCCACATCAGTATTAATTGTACACAACTGTTGGTAGCATCTAAATAAAGAGCAGACTTCTATTGTGTAACTCTACTGACCTCACATCCCAACCTACTAAACTAAACCTACTACCCAAACTCTAAATGTTGGGCTAGTCCCACTATTTCACGTTTGTCCAAACGTATAATTTAAGATATATAATTTACTACTGTGAAAATTATGTTGCTTCCTATGTATAATTAACAATATTAATACTTACTTATTTGCTGTATTATTATCCTTAATTTATGTGCTTAGGCTTTGGTTTCCTTTTAATGTTTAATAAATGTCTATTACCAATATTAATTGTCATTTATGTCAGAATTAGGCAATCTCTAATCAATCCTCAGTTAATTCCTTTAATCTATTTACCAATTTCAAGATCCATATATTATACCTATTCGATTCCCTCATAATTGTCATATTAATCTCTCTAATCAGTCCTTTATTTAGTATCTTTTTAACTCTCATTAATTACAAATTTATTGCTTATTAAATTTGTAATTAATATCCATAAATCCTAATCCGTTAATTATTATGCTTTTAATACCTAATACGTATATAATCGTAAGTTATGATATATATATATATATATATATATATATATATATATATATATATATATTTTGAACGTTAAGTGCAGTTATATGTGTATATATATTTTTATTCCTAATTACTTACTTCTAAACTAGAACATTTCTTTCCATATTTTAATTTACTAAATCTATCCTTCTAAAATGGATTACCGTTATAACTTTCCATAAATTAACGAAAAAATAAGATCTTTGCTTCGTTTGAAATTACAAGAAATTATTTCTTTTCTTTTATTGAAATAGACAGTGTAAACTATGGAGAATAATATCAATAATTTACACACTCTTTTCCTTTTTGGTATATTCCTTGTTAATTCAAACGCCACAGTTTTATACATATTTTGGAATTGGATAATTTATGGAAATTACACAGGAACCACTCCAAATAAATCAAAACATAAAAATTCATATTCCAAAGGCAACCTAATTTACAACCCAATTATAGATATGGAATAATTTTACAACTTTACTAACTTTCTACAATAACGATTTGGGACTGATTTCAACTTTTCATACCAAGTTGTATATACTATTCCTTTCAATTACTTATTTTATTGAATGTGTATGTGATAATTCTATATGTTTGTTCAAGCTTACAATTCATCAGATCTTATCTTAGGTATAATGATTAAATGAGAATTCAATGAGATAAATTTCAATGTTATAAAGAAATTAATAGTTTCACACTAACCTTTTTATGCTTTCCAAATCTTCCAAATGTGAATCCATTCATTTACTTAACTCCTTTTCTATTCAAATGGAAAAGAATATGTATAACAAGCCATATACATATTATTAGAATTACAGATCTAAGAAGAGATTGGAGGTTAAGGGGTATAGAGATTGAAATTTACCCTTTTCCATAGTATTAATTTGCTTCTTCTCTTTTTCTCTTTTATTTTCCCCTTCTCCAATTTATGTGTGTGTGTGTGTGTGTGTATAATTTTTCATAATTTTTAGAAGCAGTGGAGAAGATAAAATGGCAGAGCTTCACTGTTTGGAGTGAAAAATATGAGAAAAGAAGTGAAGGGTTGGGCCTTTATTTATAGACACACAAATCAATCGTAACCATTAGATAAAAATAATTAAATCTGGGCCATTGGCCAAATTTCAAACCCTAGCCGGCACCATGCGATCGGTTGACCGGTCCAACGAGGGGGTCGACTGGTAGAGTCCCGTATTTAATTTTTATTTATTTCCTTTTTCACTTTTAATTATTTTCGCTCTTGAAACTTTAGACGCTAATAATTTTTTGTTTGAGCTCTGATTGCAAAACTCCAAATATGAAAGTTACTTAAAAAATTTCCACAAACACAATGGTGTATGTTTCATGACCAAATTCTAAAGTTTGCTTGAATTCCATTTTTGGAGCCTTATTAATTAATTATTAATTATGTTAATTTTACAAGATGTTACATAATCCCTGGTACTTAATAACTAATGATGGTTAAAAAAATTTAAACATTTTTACAAAAATAAATACCTCGAAGAAATATCGATAATATGACCGAAAATCGTTTTATCGATAAACAACATTTTCCTCGATAAAGGTTGTTCGAACTTCCTAGGCATGTCAATAAACTAATGTGACATTAATTAGGAACTAAAAATATTTTTTATGTTATGACTAACTAAACGTGAATAGTGTAGTGATTAAGAAATGGATTAAGGAGAAGATATTTTGAGGTGAGAGGGATTTTTGGTTAAAGGTGAGGTGTAAATATGGACATGGGAAAGACACAAGGGGTAGCTTCATATGGCTGGTCAATAAGTTGTAGGAGATCACATTTACCTCTTGAGAAAGTCTTCTTAATAGCCTTCATCAGTTCACAAGTTCATTTGCCTAAATTAACACAAAAAGCCTAAGTCTACGAGCTTTTTCTTACTCTCTTTAAATTCTAGAAAATAGATCAAATGAATTCCAACCCTTCTCAAACTTTGGAAAAAGGCATCCTGGCAATATGATAAAACAATTAGTTGAATAATTTGGAAAAAAGTGGGCACCTTGTTTAGGCCGTGAGCCTATAGTGGAGGTGGGGTGTAGCTGAGAGCATATTGAGGCAGAAAGTGGTATCCTTAGCTTGGTTTGGTTGAGGTAGGAAGTTATGCTTCGGCTAGAGGCTTGTGCTTGTGTTAGCTTAGTTTTGAGGTGATTTTACTCACCATTGAATCACATATATAGTGTATATTTATGTTATGCAAATATAAAGTTAAGTATAAACTAATGGAGTTATAACATTGGACCCCTTGCTTTTGAAAGAAAATGACAACTCTATATTTATATCATCACTTCTAGTACCCTCTAAAACAAGTAATGTGGCCTTGCCTTAGTGTTTACATGTTTGATTTGGTTGTTTATATCATTGAAGTGAATTTTAAGCGAGAAAGTTCGCTATAAGTGCACTTCATAAATCCCTTGTGTTTAATGAGCTTAAAATGGTTACTTGTGAATATATTTTGGAAGTATATATTTTGGTTATGATCTACTTATAGTAGTGTATGGCGTAGCAAGGAAGTGGTTTGAAAAATTATAGAACGTGTAGAACAAAGTGGCAAAAGTTATAGCGAAAAAGGTCGCTATATTAGCACTTTGAAATTGCCTTCTGTTCAGCAATTTCAATATGACTTTGAAAGACAACATTATGGGTTTTTTTTGTTGTTTTAATAAGTACTATAAGTGTATTTCTTACTGTAAAAATATCAAGGTTTAAATCATTTTATATCTGATTGAATAAAGTTGCAAAATTTAGTAACGAAAGATCGCTATATGAACACTTTGAAAATGGCTTGTTTTTAGGAATCTTTAATGTTATTTTGGAAGAAATCCTTTAGGGTTTCTTTGCATGGTTATTAAGTACTCTAAGTGTAGAACTTAATGTAAAAAATTCAATGTTTAAAACCTTTGTCTGATTGGAGAAAACTGGTCAAACTTTTATGCATTTTTCAAGTGTTCTCTGTTAGGGATTTTTAACGTACCTACGATAGCACTTTTTTGACTTACGACAGCCATTCTAGACCTTTTATAACACTGACAGTTGTAATATCATTTTCACCATATATTAAATGTATTTAAAATTATATTTAAATTTAGTATTGTTTAGAATCTTTTAAGGGATGTTTAATAACATGTTTAAGAGTAATTTAAAAGTGGTTTTAAGTGTAAATTTATTTTTATTAATTATATATGAATTTTCAAACTAAAGAATTTTAAATATAAAACATGCTTTTTAATGATATTTGTTAAATTATAAATTTGTTATTTTTATGTAATATTTTATATGGATATTTAAAATGTATTTATAAATATTTTAAAAGTGTGTATATATATAAGATGGAAAAAGTAAGTAAGATAATTTATAAAAGGATAAGAGGTTTTAGTTGTAACACCTAGTCATAATGAATGGTTTTGACAAGTTATTGCAAAATACATTCCTTTTTAAACAGGCGTAGATACTTAGATATTTAATATGAA
This sequence comes from Allium fistulosum, assembly GCA_030737815.1. Lineage (NCBI taxonomy): Eukaryota > Viridiplantae > Streptophyta > Magnoliopsida > Asparagales > Amaryllidaceae > Allium > Allium fistulosum. The sequence continues at coordinate 1,169,014,359 of CM060905.1, read as the reverse complement.
TATTTTAAAGATCATGACAAGTATAAAATGATTTTGGGTTTATGGTAAATAATGTTTTAGTAACATTTGTTATTAACCCAGTTGAATATACTTTTGAATATAAGTAAATCTTTAAAAAGAATGTTTTAAAGATAAGGTTAAGTATGAAATGGTTTTGGGTTTATAGTAAACAGTATTTAAGTAACACTTGTTTTTTTACCCTTTCGAGTATACTTATGAATGTAATTAAATCTTCAAATAATGTTTTAAAGATAATGGAAAGTATAAAGTGCTTGGGTTTAAAGTAAACAATGTTTTATTTACATTTGTTTTCACCCTTTTTTTCTACTTTTTAAGAGGAAAATCTTATTAAATAATTTATGAATATTCTTATACCTTTGAGATAAGTATATGAATATTTTTTGAAGTACTGAGTACAAATGAATAATGAAATAGGAGTATACATGTATATATCTTTTGTAAAGGTATTCTAAATATATATACAAGTAGAAAAAGGAAGTGAATAAAAGCATCGTGGATTTATATGGTTTGAGAACCCCCGAGGAGGACTCATTCATATAAAACGTCTCTTGCTTTTAGAGCGTACGTGTTCGAGATTCCCCGAGGAGGACTCTAATATCCCATTCACTTACTTCTGACGGAAGTTTTATTTGATAAAATAAGTTTTAAATGATAAAACAATTATTATTTAATAAAAGGGGACTAGAAGTCGCTTGTGTGACTTAATCATGCTTTGTGTGACTTAATCATGCTTTATGTATTTACTTGCTTATGATAAGTATTTAGTCATGCACTTAGCACTAAAAGCTGACAAAGTAAGCTTGTTCTATCCGTGAGAGTTAAAAATGATGTTTGAGTATGGCTTAGAAGAAAACAGTGCTCTAATCTACCGATTTCATTCTTGACCGAGGGATAGCATGAGTTGAGAAGGTCAAAAACATGATAAGTATACAAGACTTGGTTTTCATAGGCGCTCGTTCTTATTTTTTTTGAATTGGAACAAAATTAACTTAGGAAATATCAAGAAGAAGCACGAGAATTATATGGTACGGTTATCCTCTGTTGATGCTATAACCTATGTATAAACAAGACTTACTCTTCTAGGACAAAAGATAAGGGAATCCGCTCAGGTAGGAGATGATCTCCACCCTTATGCATTGTCTATTTATTTCTGAAAGAACTGGAGTTAAGTTAACCGAAAATCTATCATTGTTATTGAAGCGTCCGGTAAGCAAGGGAGTGTACTTATATAAGATGACTTGAAATCATAACCACTTCAAAACCGATATACATGTTCTATGTTTTGGAAGCATTTATGAAGCAAAATTTCATAGAGCTGCACTATCTATCCTAAGGTTAAATCCAAGGGAGAGAACAACATTAGCATTTCGGAAAAACGCTAAAGAGTTGAACTGTCTATCCTAAGGTTAAGTCCAAGGAAGAGGTTAGCGTTAGCATTTGTCAGAGGACTTATCCTGGAATCCATGGAGAGATTCATGAATGTTTTGAGATGTAGAAATCCATATAGAGATTCGAGATCAGTTTGAGATGCTGGAATACATGGAGAGATTCAAGATCTATTTGAGTGACGAAGACTTGTGTGTTGAGAAGCTAAACATGACTTTACCATAGGTAGTGACAGAAACCAGAGTACAATGCATAACCAGTAGGTTTAGCTAACCCAAAGTTATATCAGCTCTATTCTAGGATGCTTACGGATTACTAGCGGGAGCGATGTATTTGGTATCATGTATTACAAGCGTGAACCAGGTATATTTATCCTATGGTACATTTTACCTAGAGATATACGTTGCTTGGAAGGATATCTCAGACCCTTGTCAGAAGGCCCATTCTCGACGTATTGAGGGAATCTCCAACAGAAATCCATATGCGAACGAATCTTAGTGGTTTTTATTGTATACTCAATATTATTGTGTTATACGATTGCATCATGTTTCTTGAGTTTCTTACACCACACTTATGTTTGACTCGTGGTTTTATTTTTTTCCTTAATTCCTTGAGTTCTCTTTCGTGCAGTTTGAGAAAGACAGGTTTTCTTGATATTCTTTGGAGCATGAAGAGACGAGTTAGATGCTTTCACCTACCATAGTATTCTTATTTCTACTGCATTAATAGTATATATATCAACATTTGTGAGGACGGACTATTAAAACTATCCAGGCTGATTATAGTACTTAGTAGTACTTAGGATTATGACTCAAAAATGCTATGTATCTTAAAGTAGCACTTTGTATTGTACTTTGATATTATATGTTATTGTTCCGTGGTGAGATTTAGATATTTTATTCTCGTCTTTCTTGTTCTTTTTCTTTCTTTCTTTTTTTACCCTAATAATCTATCTTTTCGACATTTGGTATTCGGCAAGTGAATACTGTAGATGTATTAGTGTAAACATTTTAGGGTCAAATGGCGGGTCATTACATTACCAATACATTACTATATCATAAATAATGCCAAATGGTAGTACTTGAGGTAATGAAACCCTACCTCAACCTAAATCTTTACTTTCATTCAACAAGTTAGCACATTTCTACTATAGTGCTATGTTATATGAGATAATTCTATCATATAGTAATCATCATGACACCAATCATGACTCATCCATCACACACTAGGCTCATGGGCCTTGGGTCTTCTGGTAAGGATAACACATGTTAAGCACGATCATTAATGTAAGACCGATACTATGACACTTCAACGCATTGTCCACCACCTATAATCGTATCAAACCCGAATCGATATACATGTACGTAACCGCTACTATATGTTAAACAAAAGACTTAGGACAAGCAACCTAAGGCCGATCAACTTTTACTACAAAGTAGCATGTTACTACAAATACAGATATCAAACATCTAAAGTGGATGTCAAGCATAAAGAAGGAGAAGTAATTATTAGGTATTCAATAAAGGATAGCGAGCCTCAAGCAATCCCGAGAAGGTAAACCTTTATAACCAAGGGGTGTCGAATGCTCAAGTGTAGAAGGAATGCCAAGCTTTTGGGGGTACCAAATTCCAAGCAATTGACAAGAATGAGAGATATCAAACATAAACACAACACAAAAGGGTATCGTACCAGAAGAAAATCGAGTCAAAAGACAATCAGCATTTAACAAGAAAAAGATGCTTGAGCTTCTAAAGATGTCGAAAGTAATCAATAAGTAGAGAAGAAATGCTAAATCTTTGAAAGCCATCGAGTTTCTACAACCAGCAAGTGTAATCGAACCTTTAAAGAAAATAAACGGTGTCGAACATTAACAATAAACGAGGGTAATGAGTGCCTAGCAGTAAGAAGGTATCGAATTTCTAAAAAGGCAATAGAGATACCGTGCCAATAAGTATTTAAGGTTATCGATTTTCTACAACACGAAGAACTACTGAATCTAAAGATATCAGGGGTGTCGAACCTCTACAACACAAAGTGTTGTAGAGTATATAACAGAAGAAGAATGCCAAAATATAATTGTAAATGGATGACAACGAGTCCCTATGAGCAACAAGCCTATGATGCATCAACTGTTATTAAGCCTCTGTAACGGTAACTGTTTTGGAGCATCAAATAACAAAAGGCGTCGAACTTCAACGCTAGTAAGGGGTTTTGAGCTCACCGAAGCTTATACAACTAAGAGGTGCCGAATCTCTATAAGAAGATGCCAAAGTTCATCAAGCGTATATAAGTAGAAGTTGCTGAATCTCTACAATAAGATGCTAGAATTTTTCAAGACAGAGCTATCAGAACCATTGTATTTATGGCCGTACCACGTGTCAGACATCCCGCATAGGAGCACTCCTATAAATAGACCCCTTTGGCCATTCAAAGAAGGTTGAATTTTTCTTTCCTCATTTCTTACATTTTCAAAGTTGTAACCCTAAATTGAATTAGGGATTTTAGAGCCGATTGTATATTTTTGACTTTTTGCACATAAGGACTTGGACAATGAACTTTACATAGTATACTTCAATTAAATAAAGATATTTGATTGATCATTGAACTTATGATTGACTTCTTATACTTGACTCGAACTATGAACATTCGTATTTCATTCACATGACTTGGACTATGGACATGCATATTTCATTCTTTTGGACTTGGACTTACATACTTCACTCAAGCTTTGCATAAGGCTACCAAAGCCCTTACCTGAACTTGGCTTGCCTTATCTTGCAAATTTGGTTTATCAAAGAAATTTGTTAACATTTTGGCGCTAGAAGGGCTCGAACCTCTGATTCCTTGCATATCCCTATAAAGAGATTAAACTAGGCCTGCATATAAAGGACAAGAGTACTTTCCCGACTTGCATATTCCCTTAAAGAATCGTCCAAACCTTGCATAACCCATCTTGAACGGCGTAATGACTATTTCAAAACAAGGATCCTCTGAGCCTCACTTGACCAAACCAGTTTATCAATTCACTCATAGTTTGCAATTCCATGAGGAATAGGTGTTGAGGTTGTTGGCACTAAAAATTATGGAAGAAAAGAGACATGTGACTCCATATAATCCGGATAAGTGGAATATAAATCCATTCCATGTAGGCACTACCCCAATCCATACCTATTATTTTAATCTGAGAGAGGAGAATATGAAAAAGGATGGCTTGTTCTTAAAAATGAGGAAGGCCATACAACTCCAATCTGAAGGAACTATTTTTCAAAATAGAAATAACAAAAGACTTTAACAAGCTTGCCCAAAAGTGGGAAGGAATAGTGGGTCACTCTTCTACACCAGTTGAAACTCAAGATTCTTTAAAAAGAAAGTTTACAGACAATGCTAATGCGCCATCCAATGTTATAAAAGAGTCCAGTGGGAGTAAAAAGCACAATACTCTAGAAACTCACGATCCTCTAAGATTTGTTCCTTTACCACCTCCTGTTAGAATATTTTAACTAAGGAGATATTAAATTATCGGCCTTCAAAGAAGAAGCAACTAGGAAATGAATGAAATCTCGAGGGTGCTTATTGCTACTATCACCGAAGGAATGGACATGAAACCAATCAGTGTCGAGCTCTTAAAGGAATGATTGAGAATTTCTAAGGGCAATGAGGGATCAAAAATTTGTTGACAAGATTTAAACAAAAGGTAAATGTGTCTACAAAGATCAAGTGATCAATAAAGAGGAATGTGTGATAAAAAGGATTTATAAAATAAAGGGAAAAACCTTTGATCCCGTAAAGATGGGTTGGTCAAAGCACCTCCTATAGGGAGGTCAGAGCAAGCCTTTGGTCCCACTTATAAAGCCTGCCTAGAGCATTGCAAGCTTTTGGTCCCGCCTGCGTGGGCTGATTGAAGCGCTCCCAGTGGGAGGACAGAGTAGGCCTTTGGTCCCGCCTAAGATGGCCTGGCTAAAGCACCGACAAGCCTTAGGTTTCACCTATAAGGCTTGACCGGAGCGCCTCCTAGAGGGAGGACGGGTAAGACTTTGATCCTGCCTAAGATGGCTAACCAAATGCTCCAACCAGACTAAATCATTACCTATAAGGTTATAAGGAGCTCAAGCCTAAATCATCACCTAAAGAGTGATAAGGGGCAAAAGGAATCAAAGCTTAAATCATCACCCAAAGAGTAATAAGGAGCAAAAGAAGAAATCAGCCAAGCAAGTTTAAAATATACCTTAAATATGGGTTAAAGCAATCTTCTAGAGGAAGAATAATCAAACACATTTAGTTTATCACCAAGTAAAAGTTAAAGTAACCTTCAAACGAAGGGTCAAAAACTATTTATTACCCAAAATCTAGGATTTTTATGCTGGACATGGACATATGAGAAATTCTAAGTTATTACTTGGGCCCGAGGCTTCATTCTTCAAAATATTGAATTAGCTCTCAATCATTAATTATGAGTTGAAATTCAAATCATCAAATAACAGGGATCTCCATTAATAGTCGAATTTCAGATCCTCTTACCAGATGGAGTAATGGTCTTGTTATCCGACGGATATATGATCTTCTTACTAGACGAAGTTCTAGCCTTATTATCAAATGAATTTCTAATGGAATTCCAGTCCTCTTGCTAGACAAATTTCTAGTCTTTCATCAAAGCTAACTAGTGGCTATCTATGCTTATGTGACTATGAAAAGTTATCGAATAGACATTTACTCCAAGAAACCAGCCAAGATAATGATATTTAAAGCAACCATGATTTTCCTATAAAAGATAGATGAGAAAGAAAATTTATTCGATTTATCTAAAGTTTTGATGATAATTATTCTGGAAAATTAATTTCAAAACCAGGCTTTCAAAGTTTCAAAGATTAACAAGACAACTTTTTCACAAAATGTTCTTTACGTTTGCAAACTAAAATAACCAATTTAAAAAAGAAATATTTTTTCAAAGTTGTGAAAGCCATAATTATTTGCTGTATATTTTTCCAGAAGTAGAAGAGAGAACCAAAAAGGCCAGTCTAAAGCATTCTGCAAGGGAATAAAAAGCAAGCAAATCTACGCTTGATCAAAAACCACAGATCATATGGAATTGGACTAAAGTATTGAAATAAGTTGCAAATCTCAAACAATTCAACGAGTTCAAATACAAGAGAAAAATAAGGGAGAAAATAAAAATTCTATTCAATGTATTAACTGTTCAGGTACAAATTTATTCACCATTTTAAATTTTGCACATCACATACAGAAGTCAGAGGTAACATGAAAGATTAATCAATAAGAGAATCCAGTCAAGAGTTTCAAGTGATGCCACTTCGATTATTCTCCATTAAGAATCAAGGTCTTGCACTTTTTCCTTTAAGCCTTCAATAACCCGGAATTCCTTGAGTTTCTTCTCCTTCTTTCAGATAATATCCTATCGTCAATAGAGCTAATTTGAACCCTTAATGCGCGATCGAGCGTTTTATTGGCTCCTTTGAGAGATTCGACCTTGCTATATAATTCTTTAATTTTCTGCTCAAGAGCATATTTTTCACGTCCTAACTCCTCTACCTAACTTTGATACTTGTTGAGATATTCTAAGATTTTTTCAACCCACTTTTCTTTTAAAAATTGGATGCATTCATACCTAACCCTTTGGCACCATCTGGAGATTTCTCCACGATCTAAAGCTAGAAGTGGGTTTAACAAGGAAAGGAATGCCTCTTTGCCAGCTAGAGATTGGGACCTAGTCGTTTTTGCAGGAATTGGAGTGAGAAGGCTGGATTTTTTCCATTTGCAATAAGTTCCAGAGAGTGACACGATACCTGGTTTTCAAGCAGATCAAGTTCAAGATTCTCAATTCTCTGATATAGATGAGCAATTTCTGCATCAATTTCGATAACGTGGTTTGGATCGACCTACTTCCCCCTATATTCTTTCTTATGTCTTTGATATCTTTATCATTTTCTTTGATTTTGTCCTCTAAACTTGAGGAAATTTTGTTTACATTGCTTAATGTGGATCTCAACTTGTTGTATTTGTTGTACCATTTACATGCCTCTGGGTTACCCGAAAATGGTGTAGCCGAAGCATCTTGAGAGGAGTGCTTCCTAATATCTAATATCAGTCTGGCTTAAGTTTATCCAATCGAGAAGGGAGGTCAGGGCCGCTAGATATAAGCGTGAGTTGAAATTCCTAATAAGAATAGATAAAAGAAAAAAATCAACACATGAGAAAATATATTCCTTTATTAATGATAACAGGGCTTATAGGCATGAATAAATCCAAATTACATTAACAATTCAAGTTTTATACATCCAATCCTTAAATTTGGAAGCAACATTTTGAGCCTTTTTGAGTAAGCCCATAAACATAGGGAAAGTAGAGTCAAAGGAGTCATTAAACTCAGGAGGAGTAATAACTGGAGGAAACTGATGATAACCTCATCTCTCAACAGGGGGACTAGAATCCTCACATAACAGTTTGGCATAATTAGACTGAATTTCCTTAAGTAAACTATTTTTTTCATCACCTATAAAATCAACATATAAGTGGGGAAGTTGTGTGTAGACTTCCTTAAGGTCCCTAAGAAAGCTGTATTTTGCTAGTCGAGAAGTTTTGAGGGTTAAAGTTTTCTTCTTAAAATCCCTTATTAGCTTGACAAATTTACTTAGGAGTTTTTTGAAATGAAAGTGCCCGATGATTCCTTAACCTGTGTATTTCAGGAAAAACAAACTGAGCTGTAAAGAAATGAGAATTTCAATACTTATAAAGATTGTTTGGATTACATAATACAACAACAAGAGCACTCAAGTTCATACAATATAGATCCTTTGTAAAATTCAGAAATAAGTTTCTTCTTACTAAACTTGACTTTTTATGGAGGAAGAGTGTGTGAGGAGAGGGAGTGACCTTGTAACGACCCAGAATTTCTATCATTTGAAATTCGTATATTTAATTGATTTTAAATATTAATAAGTAAGATTTGTAAGTCGAATAAATTTAAATTCGAATATAGTGATTTAATTGGATAATTAAATCGATAATTTAATATTTGGAATTGCAGAAATAATTGTAAATTGGGTTTAATGTGTATAAAAATGGTGTATAAAGTTATATTAAATCATATTGGAGTTAGAATGATGTTTGTAAACTTTTAAAATTGAATTAAAAGTTAATTTGTAGAAATTGAATATTTTAATATTTAATTGACGAGTAAAAATAGTCATTTTTCAAACAGTCTCGGATTTCGACGAAACCAGTTTCATCGGATCCATAATGTTATATTATTGTAAGATTTCAAATTTCGAGTCAATCGGATTTACGGTTTGTCCGGGGCAAGCCAAAACGCATAGAAATCGTTTTAATCGATTTAATTTAAATTTGATCGTTTATTTCCGTAACTCGCACATATGATCGAGTTAGCTCCTGAAACACATTCCATTGTGTCCGGAACGCGGGTTAAATCTTAGAAACGTCAGCCGGCACGCTTCGTTTGGAGTTCGAAAATTTTGAGATGAATAGTGTTTCGTCGATTTTCTATAAAAGGACTTCATAACTTTGTTTTTTCACTAAACCCTGGAAGCTAACCCTAGCCGCTGGCATTGAATCAATGGCCAAAAACTTCAATTCTTCTTCCCTCAAAATCTCTCAATCCGTAAACATTTACGAAAATTGATCAACTACAAAATTGTAGAGGGTGTTGTGATCTATTGATTCGACGGTTGTGATGGGTTATGGCGTGGCCGATCATCGGCAATTCGATCGTGAAGTCGCGGCGTTCGTGTACGTCGGTCGAAGCATATAGACGACCGAGCATCACTTGCTCTTGGCCGGAGGTAGAGTCGACTACGAGCTACGCGGTGATGAAGCTTGATCGGGCTATAGTGTTGTGATGGAGCCGCGTTAATTCAAAGCAAATGGCGGCACGTTTGGTTCATTCGCGTTCAAAAACCTAGAGAGGAAGAAGAATGAACGGGTGGGCCTGATTGGAGGGAAGCAGATCTAAAGGCTGATGATTGCTTAGGTCAAAATAAAATAAAAATTGAAATTGAATTTATATTTGAAATTGTACAAACTTTGAAATTGCATAACTTCTTCATACGAGGTCCGTTTTTGACGAAACGAATTACATTGGGTCCGTATTGACGAGCACTACATTATGGAGCTGGATTGGAATTAATTGGAACTAGTGTGAATTTCAAGTAAAATTAAACGCTTCTTTAATTTTATTCGGAACGAAACACTACGACTGTTATCGGAAACTCAAGGTGAGAACTTCTCACTCAATCGAATTGTGTTTCGATTTAAATTTAAATAGTTAAATTTAAAATTGCTTGATTGTGATGATTGGATGATGATTGTTATTGGTTGTATTGAAATAGACCTTATACTCCGCATATTAAGCGGAGGTTATTATATTAAACCCATATACCGCAATATTCCACCTTGAAGTGGAATTGGTATTATATATGTATTTGGAGTTGATTTCCCGCATTATATAGCGGATGAGACCCTATTGCGCCGCATAATAGTGGATAGTATTTTATAAATCCTATATACCGTGATATTCCACCTCGAAGTGGAATTGGTATTGTGCTAACATCTGTGGATGCAGGGAAACAGGTTGGAGGGATCCAACTGGATTCCTCAAACATTTGAATTTGTTTCACATGTTGTGTGTTGATTATTTATAATCTCCATGTGATTATATTTGTGAATTGGAATTGTTGAAGGCTATAATTTAGCCGAATATATTTTTGGTATCGTTGGATACCAGAAATAAATAAAATTGGATTTTCGAAATTCAAGTTGAAAATTTATCGAAAAATTTATTTTTGAGAATTGGATAAATTTAAAAGGAGTTTTAAAAAGATAAAAGTCTTATTTTTGAACTATATTGAATTAAATTTCAAATTTTGGGAAAAAGGGCTTAGTAAAGGGATTTTTAATAATATTATTTATAAGTTGAAGAATTTATTTAAAATTTGGATTTTTAAATAGATTTGAAGAGATAAAGAAATTTATTTTAAAAAGGAAATAATTTGGAAATTCATTGACAATTTGATTTGGTGTTTTCAAATAAATCTGAAAATCAATTTGAAATTAATTGATTATTAATTTACCATAACTAGTAAAATTTATTTATAGAAATTTATCTGATTTAAATTAATCAGATAATTAAATTAATCCTACTTATGGATGTTTGGATTATATTGGATGTTGAATTGTTTTGATATCTCTGATATGTGATGCTTTGTGATATATCCTGTTCTGTGTTGTGATTTGTGATCTATTTATCTATGATATGAATATCTGTGATCTGTGAAGGAAAGATAAGCGTTATAGTTTATACCGCTTATCAATTATATTGTTATATTCGATCTGTGATGGTTGGATGTTGTTGCACTATTGTGTTAAACCCCTGGACTACACCATACACACACCAATGTGGATTTCACGTGGAAATTGGTTAAGTCATAGATTTTTGACAATTCTAAAGATTGAATTTTTGAATCCTAATTAGTTTTGGAATTGGAATTGAAAGTTTTTGAAAATGAGTTTCAAAATAAAGTTATTTTAAATAACTTAATAAAATTGAAATTTAAATCATTTGATTTAAATTTTGAATTCAATACTTGAAATTGAATTCAATGATTTGGGAACTATGGTCTAAAAGGATTATACAAGTGTAAAAGGGTGTTTATATGAATTTAAACCATTTTTTAAAAGTGTTGTTGTGGAAATTTGAATTAACCCAAAGACCGTAACTTGTATAAATGAAATCATATTTTTCCGAAACGAAAACTATTTGTTTCCAAATAATAAAAGCTTTCATGTTAGGAATGAATTTCCAATTTGTGTAAAAAGGATTCTATTTGAAATTAAATTGTTTTGAAAGCTATGAATCGAATTTTGATTCAAAGGTTGGATGTGTTAATCCAATTGAAATGGAAATTGATTTGGGAAATCTGTGAATGGATCTTTGTGAAATTGGGTGAACTTTGTGAAGTGAATCTTTTTGTTTAAAGATTTAAAATGGTAATTTGTTTAAACCATTTAAAGGAAAGGATTTGGGTAATAAGTTGTGACTTAATTGAAATCCCTACATCCATATGTTTTAAATATTGTGCTCACTATTCGGTTTAGCCGAGAAAGGACCTTTGTGTCATATAACCCATTCCGAATAAGTGATATGACGATATGGATAACATTTGAAGACCGGTGGTGAAGACCGGGTATTTGTGAAAACGATAGGATGACCTATCGATTGTCTCTACACCGTTAGCTACGGTATAGAGGTTTCCTTTGTGATGGGAAGTTCGATCGGGATTGTGAATACCCGGATTGCAAGGGCTTCTTTGGAAGTGCCTTCGGTTCTGTTCGAACCCGGAACAGACTTGTATAGTTACATGTCTGACATTACATTTTGAGATATAAAGCTGATTTCTTTCAAATACATTTCTGTTGGTGGCGGAGAATTTATTCTCTTAGCTTAACACCCTTCTCTGAGACGTACGAGCTCAGAGGTTATGTAGTTGAAGGTTATCAGTGATATACTCCTAATTTGGTAATGTGGCATGCTGAGTGTTGCTGTGTGATGATTATTTATTGATCGTTTGTTGATCAAAGCGTGGCTTTGTGAAAAAAGCGTAGCTTTGTGGACGAGACCTCTTCGGACCTCACAACCCGGAAATGGTCGAAACAGGAATGATGCGGCAAGGTTATGAGGGTCGCTCCCTTTAGGGTATGTCATTTCCTTCTGGAAAAGGGTGGTATCAGGTATGGAGCCCTAGTATTTAACCTATGTGGTTACTCCAATCTCATTTACTGTGTGATTGTTGTTTTGTCGAGGCGCCTCGGATAAAGGTCCCAAAGGACCGGGGGGTGGCATATTCGTGTAGTAGTTACCTAGTGTAAGAGGTAACCCGGCCTTGTGTTGGCAGAGATCCGGTTAGGTTCTCGGGACGTCCCGCCAGAGGCGATCCCATGTGGCAGTAGGAAGTTCCTTAGCCTGACCATTTGTTGGAAATCCAATTTCCAGTACGAACCTTGTACGGTATTAGTTGTAGAACCTGCCATTTACTTATGGTGGTCACCACTGTTAAGATGGTAGCTATAGTAGGCATAGTTCGAAATGTCTATGCTGGCTAAGATTAATATTATACTTTCGAAATGTTTTTCTACACTATGCACTAAAAATAATATCAAAGGAAATTTCCTCGTATCAAGCATGTTTGACTATCATAAGGAGAAATCTCCTCCAATTATGCATTTGCATTGTGTGTGTGGCGGGAGGCCTTATGGTAGTTTCATTTTCCAAAAGCATTGCGGATGTCTTTTACTTCCTTTGTTGTTGTTGTTTTAAAGATAAAAACTGTTTTAAGTTCTCACACCAGTCTCATGACTGACCTAGAGTTTATTGTTCCTTTCCTAAACTTTGGGTGCCCATCATTTTCCACACGGGCAGCCTAGAGTCAGGTTATCAGGTCATTCTGGATTCAGGAGATGCCGTGGAGCTCAGTGGCGAGCTGGATGGCGAGACGTATCACTTGTATATGATATTATTTATTCCGATGTGTAAGTTTATATAACTGTCCAGTTGTGTTGTATATTGTTGTTGTAAACTCTGATGATGATGTAATGTATAAACTGATATAGTTCTTTGATTTAAAGATTATTCATTTATCTATTATATGTTGTTCCGCTGCGATATGTGAGATTCTGATATTGTTTCTGTTGTTTCTTCTTTCTTTCTTTCTGTCTTCTTCTACCTCTTCTTTTTAACCATAACAATTCGGTTTTCCGGCATTCGATTGCTCGGCAGTTGATACAGTGGACGTATTAATGTCGATTTTCGGAAGTCGAAAATCTATGAAACGTTACAGACCTCAATCCTGGGAAGTTTCCAGCATTCCCCACACTCTTTTATATAACCGCCTATGTAACCCCACACTCTCTTTCCCAGGAAAAGAAAAATTAGTATAGAGGTTACTAGAATAAAATTTATAAAGAAATTCTACTATAGTGTCCCTATCTTCAGTAAACATCCAAATGAGTGTGGTTTGCTCCACATTCTCCCTTAGAACTCTTTCCCGATGAAGGCAAGATATTTTCAAGAGTTGAGCTGCCTATTTTTGTTTGAATTTTTTTAATCGAACGGCATAAATACGAGGACACCTATATTTTTCAGACAAGTTGTTATGATCTTCAATCAACTTCTTAATTTCTCTATTCAGTCGTAGCACTTCCCTCTTACTCTTATCGCGCAAAATCTCAAAGTGATATTTATTTCTTTTTATTAGCTAAGAAACCAAACTTTTTGACTAAGGCTAACAGATAATTGCAAGTAATTAAAGGTAGTAAGCTCTATACTTGTATCTTGGGAACTTATGAAGTAGAAACCCGAGTTTCCTCCTTGTTCGATTCTTTGCTAGTAGTTGGAGCATCTTTGCTGGGGTATCTTCATGAGAAGTATCACGAGGTCCGGGAAGATTAGATAGATCTGTATCATGAGTAGATAGGCCTAAATCATGATCACCCGAATCACTACCACCATTTCCTGGTTCTTTCGAATCCTTATTGCCATCACTTCCATCTTTATCATCATCGTCGTCATCATCATTCTCATCCTCCTCCTCCTCCCTTTCATGATTATCTTGATCTTTTCCAAGCGGAGGGTCATCAAAGGATAATAGCTTTTGAGGTTAATAGGATCCTCTTTTGGGAATTCATCTTGAAGTGACCTAGGAACCCTTCTTAGTTTGAGGTCAAACTTCCTTTTAAATTTATCATTTAAATCTGGGTTTGAAGGAAAGTCTAAATTTGAACATTTCCCTATGTTATCATGATACGCAATGAAGAGGGCATTCTTGTAATATCATTCCCAAATTTTGGGGAGGGCCTGATTGATAAAGTTAGAAACTTTCTTTTTAGCATCTTTAACAATGTTGTTTGCATAGACAAGGGTGGCATCTTTGCTTTCCAACTGACTAGCTATTTGAGTTTTTTTTCTTTTCTAGCTTCCTCAAGCTCTATCTCCAAGGCTTTCACTCTTTCCTCGGTCGCTAGCCTAATATTTCTTTTCTCATCCAAGTTGGAGGCAAACTTATCCTTTTATGAGATGGCATTATTTTTCTCCGTCGCATCATCAGATACTTGATCCTCAAGGAATTTAACTTTTGCTATCAATGAAGAACTCTGCTCTTTAAGATCATGGGCTAAGTTGATAGATTCTTGAGAAGATTGTTAAAGGAAAAATATATGTTTGGAAACCTAAAATGGGTAACAGGAATAAAATAAATAAAGGTATACAGAACCAAAAATTCATGTATAAAAAACATACCATAAGTTGTTGTTGAAAGAGGATGTGGAGATGATCCTTAGAGAAGGTAGAAGATTATAGTGGCATTAGAGAAGCCATAGATGGAGATTGAATAATTGAATGAATTAAGTCCTTAAAATCGAAAGGAATATTTTGAGCTAGAACCTCCAAGGGAAGAGATTGGGGGGGAGTTAGACTTAACTCTTGATAAAAGCGTGGGAGAATGGAAGTAGACATTAAAGTCATAATACTTATAAGAGGGCTTGGAGTGTGTCCAACGTCTATTTAATTGTAGATATCTTGAACTAACAGACTAGGATCAGCAGGGCCGGATGATTTGTGGACCGCGTCCACTTTTATGTTTGATTCTTCTTCGGTAGCAATGAAATTTTGGCCTTCTTCGAGATGAAGCCTCTTGTTCGGCGAAGAGCTTAAGTCACCGGATAAATCGTCGGAACCCCCATTTCTTTTATGACCTTCCGCATTGATATTCTCAAGTGCTTTAGTAATAGAGTCCTCAACATGGGCAGTATTTGTAGGGACGACTGAAGTAGAAACATGAGTCCTAGCCTTTTTGGGTTTAAAGGTTGCAACCATAAGAGCAGAACCAAAGTCAAAGGAAAAACCATAATATAGTGATGTAGGAAACTTTGCTGAAAACTTATAAGAACTTACCAAAAGTGTTGCAAAGAATAGGGGAAGATTTAAAAAGAATCTTGTTTACCGACAACAAGGGTTTGTCTCCGATGAGCATCTTTCTTCACCATAAAAGGTTCCCCAAGCACCTTATGGTTCTCCAGGATCAGGGAATATATCCTAAGATTGACTTCAGTTAGGATCCTATGTTTTTCTCCTATAGTTTGGGATGCTAAGCTCAAGGTACCATGTGTATCAGCAAGGGAAGGTGTAACAACCCTGTATTTTGTGATTATTTTAATTGTATATTTTGGTTATTTTAATTAATTTCCTGATTTAAATACTTTATTTTATTTATTAAAATGAATAAATTTTGTTATTTTAAATATAAATTTTGATTTTGATGTGAATTAGAATTCCAAACATGACTAAAAAGAATATTTTCCAGAAAAGTGAATTTTGGTCAATATGGTCAAACTTTGACTTTTAATTTAGAAATTTGAAAGTTTGAAAATTTGAATTTTATCTTTTATTATTAAAGTAAATAAAATTTTAAGAATAATGCTTTTCGTTTCGTTGAAATCTGATTTATAATGTGAAAGTTATGCCTTTTTCAATATTGTGTGTAATTTGCTGTATTTAACAAATTGTTTATTTTAAATTGTATAAATAATATTTTATTTGGTCATGTAATGTTCTAATTTATATTTATATGGGTAAAATAACATGTTGTGCATATATTTTGGTTTTAAAACATTTTTTTTAAAGTATAATTGACATTTTCCAGTGTCAGTTGTATTTTGCTTACAATTTCTAATTTCCAGTTTCAATTAATTAAAGTAATTCTTTATTTATTTTTCTATTTTTTTTCTTAAAATCTTATTTGATTCTCATTCCCACTTTATTTTGTTCCTCATTTATTTTATTTATTTGACCTTTTATTTGTTTTTAAGTGAAATAGAAAATTTCTAAAACTAGTGATATTCTATTTGTAAATTTTAAATCCTGTTTTGAATTTTTAAGCAATTTCTTTAGTTCTTTTTCTAATTTCTCTAAATTTAATTATTTATTTCATTTTGAAAATATAAATGAATTATTTTACTTCACATTTTTGTTTTAAAATATTTTTAAAATGAAGTTGTTAATTTTCCAAAGTCAATAGTGATTTATTTGTAATTTCTGGACCCTGTTTTCAATTTTTAAGCAATTTCTTATATTCTTTTTCCATTTTCTTTAAAATTAATTAATTATTTTATTTTATATTACTTTGTTTCGGTTTTAAAGTCAATTTACTGATTTTATTTTTGTTTTATTTGAATATAAAGAAAAAGAAATATGAAGAGTTTTAAAAGCTTATTTACCTTAAGTCCTTTCATCTCCTTTGTCCTTTCATTTGCCATAACTCCTCAATTACTATCTTGGCTGTGCATTTTTGGTTTGTAGCCGTGAGTTTTCAGCCTCCATTCACCCAAAAACATTTTACCTTCTCATTCATTCATGGCTTCAAGAAAAATCTATGGGTAATGGCTACTTTTTACACTTTTCTTCTCATTTTTCATGTATTTTGCCTTGTTTTCTTTGCTTCTTTGAATGGCCTCCACTCCATATCCACGGCCACCACCCCCTACATCTCTTCCCTGCCATCACCACCAGCTACTCCTCTAGTCTTGACCAAGGCCGAGCCACCATGATGCCAAAACTCCACAAAAATTGAAACACAAGCCATAAAAACATGTTGTTTGACCACTATTTGTTCACCACTTCATTTTCCACCACCACCACCACCTTAGGCCGCCTCCACCACCTCTGGCCAGACCACCACACACCTTTCCTTCCACTGACCTGATCCATACCTCTCTGACCTGATCACACAAGCCCATGGCCGAGCCATTTTTGTGAACAAAACCCACCAATTTTGCCTTAAACTCTTCATATTCCTTTGTATAAACTTTCTCCTCATATTCTACTACCTAGGCCATGCATACACATGACCAAACCTGAGCCAAACTTGTTCAAACCAGAGCCAAAAACATCCCTAGGCCATGACAAAAGAATAGAGAAAGCAAGGCAAAAGATTTGGCATTCGTATCTCTTTTTATTTAAAAGTTATGTCATTTCTAGTGTATTGAAATTTATGGTTTGCTTTGATTTTTGTTTGGGTTGTAACACAAGATCTATATCATTGGATTTGCTCTCCACACTCAAATTGTATTAGAGTTGCCGTGCCTTCATAATCTTTGTGTTGTGAGCTTTGTTGGCAAATCTCCAGCTTAACAGGTGAGTTATTCTCACCAGATAATATGTACATATATAACTAGTGAATTGACCCCTTTTGAATCTGTAAAATGCATTATCATGTTACACTTGCTATGTTATGATTTTATGATGTTCACCCATGCTTAAACACCTATTATATTATATGTTACTGTTATATTATGCTGTTCTATTATTTTTATCAGTTTATCACACTGCAAGTTCCCTTTAGATTAGAATCACTATGGGTTGAAATGATACATACCCGAACGGACTTTAGAATAGGAGAAAATCATTATGGGCTGAAATGATAGGCCTGAATGATTTTCAATTATTTTTCATTTCCTTGGGATTGCGGGTTTGAAATGATCAAACCCGGGTTTTCTTTGTAAATTACGGGTTGAAATGATATATTACCCGTATCACTTTACCTAGACTAGAAATGAAATACAGACCCGTTGTTAAAATATGTTTTTATAAAAATCTTAAAAATATTTTTGAAATGTAAATATTATAATATTTGATTTAAACTAAATAAAAAAAATGATTTATGTAAGCATTATTGATTTTTTGAAAATTTATAAGTGAAATAAATTATTGGTAAAACTAGAAAATTTGAAATGTAAGTTATTTTGGAAAATTTTAATTGGGTGATAATTGGAATTTAAATTAAATATGAAATGTGATAACTTCATGATAATTTGTATTAAAGTGAATTTAAATGATTTTTATATTATATTAATGATTTTGAATAAAGTTAAAATGTGAAATGAATGAATATTTAAGTTGAAATTTTGAAATATAACTAAAATTGGAAATTTGTGAATTTGGCTTAAGAGTGAATTTTAAGTTAAGTAAATAAAAATGGAATTAAGTTATATTTGAAATTTTAAAAATTAAGTGTTAAGTTAATTTAATTTAATGAATTTATAATTTAAAATTGGAATTTAATAAGTGAATTATTATTAAATTTTGATTTTTGAATGGAGGTTTAACTTTATAAAATCATGAATATAAGGGTATTTGAATGATTATATATGATTTTATAAGTTAAAAATGATTTATATAAAAATATAATTGTTTGTGAAATTATACTGAATATTTGAAGTTAATTAACTGCATCTCTGAAATGCTATTAATTCTAATGTAAATGATAATACAACATTTGTAAATGTTGTAGTTGATAATAATGAACCAAATGGCTAAATTTAATTAAAGGCTATTATAGCATTTTTGTAATGTTATAATGGTTGAATTTAACTAAGTTTATTTGAAACTAATGTAACCCTATTACAGCATTTTAAATGCTGTCTTTTGTTAAATTGAACTGTTTTAAATGTGACTTTCCGTAGCATTTTCTAAATGCTGCAAAAGTTGAATTTTCATTGTTTTAATTAATTTAAGTGAACGAATGAAAGATTAAAATTTTGGAAATTTAATAATTTAATTATTAATAATAACTTTATTTTTATGATTTAAAATAAAGTAATTTGTTTCGAAATATAAACTATTTTGAAATATGATATTTTGATATTTTGAAATGGATTTTTGAAGGATATTGAATTTTGAAATGATATTTGATTTCGAAGTATAAAATACCATTTTGAAATTTTAACCACGGGGTGTATTTAATTTATAGTTTAACTGATCCTTGAAGGATGGGCGATCCCAAGCATCCTTTGAGTTATTATGCATTTCTACTACAGTTCACTTGAGTTGGTTTACATTATATAAGTATATATTGTCCTGACTCGAGTGTTTTGTGTTTTACTTTACGCTCGGGTCAGCCTGAGTATTTACAGCTTAGCTTTGGATCTCATTCTGGAGCTAGGAATCGTTGGAGATTCTGATTGTCTAGTTATCTGTTCCTTTCAGTTCAGTTGTTCTATTCTAGTTCTGGTATTTATAAACTTCTATGTATTTGGGATTTCTATTGTATATGTTTTCAGAATGATATTATGTATTATGTTTTGAGAGTTTGTATATAGTAGCTTCATGAACTACTATGGTATTTTATTTCCGCTGTGAGTTATTCTGATATGTTCTGTGTTTGTGATTCTGTGTATTTGATTTCATTTGCTCCAAATTTATTTACAATCTGTTATTTTGAATTATTCAAGTCAGACATGTGTGGATTATTGTCGATTTGAATGGTCCAAAATACCAGGTCGTTACAGTTGGTATCAGAGCTTTGGTTTTAGGCAAACCTTAGCCTACGGAGCAAAAACTCATTAGAGATAGGGTAGAAATACCCTAGTATAAGTGAAATCAATCTCAGAATCATTTCTTTGTGAGAGAACGTATTTTCGAAGTATAAAATGATTTTCAAATGATTTTTAAAGAATTTTCAAAGATTATTTTGATATAAATTTCCTTGCTTTGAAAGTAAAATATTTCTTAAACTTCATTCCTTTCGTATCCACCTTGTTAGTAATTTCTTTGATTAGGATCCTCTAAAATTTTGAACTTCTCTCTTGATTGATCTAGATACATTGTTGATAGGAATCTATTTTGAGTATGGCAAAATCAGTAGTTTGTTAAGTTGTTTTGAGTAAACTCTGTTGTATCTTTTGCTTATCTAAAGTTGTCCAACTAAAGATATTTATGCTTCTGTTTTCGTATGTTATGAATTCGAGTCTTTCCAAATTTTTATGGGAATTTTTCTGTATCGATATAGGTTATATATCTCTAATCTTCGTTTGGATTCTTATCGAATAAGATTCCTTTGAATTTTGGAACGCTCCCACTTGTTCTGAAATCCATTCCTGTCTCCCCTAATTGTATTCTTTTGATTTTGGAGCATTGCATCACTCCACTTTGTATGACCTTTATAGGGTGGCGATTCCGCCAATCTTTGAATGATTATAATTGGCATTGATTCATCAGAGATTTCTGTATCCTCGGTTTACGATGTTTTCTATCTTCTGCTATATTTAGATTCTATCTCTGGCAATCGAAGGTCGATTTGCCTTAGATTTTCGCATCGATTATATTCCTGAAGTCACGGTTGACCAGTTAAGGTCGCCCGCGATTCATATAGGCTTATCCATCTTCTATTTGGTAATTTAATTATCTTATCTTCGTTTGAGCCTATCTTTGAATTAGAATTCTATTTGATTAGAGTCCTTCTAAATTTGAATCTCTGTTTTGCTTTGAAATCCATCCTTGAATCGTCCCTTGGAAAGTTTGTGGTTGATTGTCTTTTGAAAATTGTGTATTCATCGTAGTTTTTATTTTGATAAGGATGGCCATATTTTTATATAAAGATGAAATGTTTTTGATAAGGATTATGTACCTTTTAAAAAAATGAGAATTTGAAGTTTTGAAAGGATTTGAAATTTTGAAAATTTTATAAGAAATGGTTTCATATAAAATGATTTATAACTGAAGGTTTTGAATCTGAATTTAAGTGATTGAACTCTGGCATTTTGGAACTGGTTTTAAGATTTTGAAATAATAAATAATATTATTTGAAATTATTTTTCCGAATAAGTAATGTTTCAATGATTTTAATGGGTTTTAATGATTTTGAAGGAATTTCAAAGAAGTTTTCAAAGTAAATGGAAGTCCAGAACCACTTGTGTCGCTGGAAAATAATTTCGGTGATGAGTGCACGCATCATCGACATTGATTTTCGAGTTTCTGAGTGAGGGAGAGGCCACTTCGGTAACTTTGCTATGCGATTGATTTGTGAAACCAATTCTGATTTCAAATTCCGAAGCGTGATGTGATATTCGAATGATATATGTATATATATTGAACAATTTGAAATGAGCCGGTGTTCAGTCCTTGAGTTTTGGATTTGATTTGATATAACCCTATTTTGGAATTGATTTACTGATTTAATTATGATTTCCAACTCTTGGATTGAAATATGATTTCTTCGACTATTTTGAAGGTTCGAGCACTTCCAAATCAAGGTTAACTTTTCAAAGCTAAAATTTTTGAAAAGTATGAATTATTTGATAAAGTATATAAATTTGTTTTGAATGTTTAAGTATGAAGTAATATGATTTAAATAAGTTGAAACTGTTTTGTTAAGTAAATGAATAAGGCAATTTTAAAATTTTCTAATATGAAATTTAGATTCGAAATGCTTTGAAAAGAATTTGGTCTTCAAAATATTTTGAATAAAATTTAGTTTAAATGTTTTAACTTAGTAACATCTTTATGAAACTATATATTTAACAAGTTGGAATAAATATATAAGTTGTACGTATGGTGTTTTATTCGCATAATTAATTTGATCCAAGTTTGAGTACACAAGTTCGAGGTGGATTACACCATTTCGTGTTAGGATTTTCATTCGATTCTTGATGGCGAATATTCAATATGGATTTTGGGCTTGATTCTAGAATTCTCTATCGTAGTATATGGCTATGCAAGGAGACTGATGGCTTCTAGTCGAGAAACCATATCGAAATCCGCATTAGGGAAGTCGAATGGACAATACTAGTTCGAAAGCGAACTTATGTGATCAAGCGAGCGATCAAATGTAGTTTTGCGAAATGATGACGTATGTACATCTTATATCCTAATATCATTTATATATTTTGACGCTGAAATTGAAAGCTGTCGAGTTAGAATATCTTTGCTTACTAAAAGAAAATTCCAATTTAAATTACAAAGATATATAACCCATAAAAGCAAAGATATTCAAATCCCATATGGCTCTTCATACAGCGAAATTTATTTTGAAAAATTTGATCCTTATATAAGATGGACCTTACATAAGTATAAGATGATTTTGAAAACATTTGATTGTGGAAATGAATTGGTTGACTTAAATTATTGATTTGGAAATTTGGATTTATTTTCTAAATCTATTATTCTGGAAACGTTGAAACTAAAGATAATTAATTTGAGAAGAAATAATTTGGTGAAATTGTATATGATTTTGAAATTGAACTGATATTGAAACAAATTGAAATTTGAGAACCTTATGTTACTAAACACTTGATTTGGAAGTTGTCGAACTTATATAAAATTGATTTGTATGAGTATGAAATTGATTCGAAAACTATAGTTTTGAAAAGGTACTCAATTTGAAAGTGAAATCTTATATATAATTGATATTATATAAGTACGATATTTGAAAGTGATTTGAAAAGGTACTATACGATACATATTTTCGAAGTAAAGATATGGAAAGTGCCTTCTGCTTGATATCCGATTTGTGGCCACATCTTGGATTCATTCTATCGATATTATTCTCTCTGATTTTTGGTTTTCCGGATATGATACTCGAGTGTCCTTCGAATTCCATGGCGTTACCCATGGTCTTATTGTTCTCTCGTGACTGCATAGCGCAACTGCATGGCTGAGTCTTGCCTAGGGGTACGGATTGTTTCCTGGGGGATCCAGGCGTAATCATTGTGTATCCTGCAATCTGTGTAGGTCGCGAATAGTAGCGCAAATGCTTGGCTGAGTCTTGCTTGGGGGTACGGATTGTTTCCTGGGGGATCCAGGCGTAACCATTGTGTATCTTGCATTCTACTAGTCATCATGGCGTAACTCGCAGGGCTGAGAAAGCTTACGGATATGGATTGTTTCCTGGGGGATCCAGGCGTAACCATTGTGTATCTGCGAACCATGGTTAGACAAAGGTTTTGTTTGTTTTTGTTTGGATTGTACTTTCCATATCTATTTTAAAGGTTTTTCAAGTATTTTCACTGGGTGTTGAAACAAGTCTACTAAGTACCTGGAGAATTCTAGCTTTGCTCCTAATCAACGCATGGCCAGAGTCTGCAGGAACGAAAGTAAACTTGTTAAGACATCGAGTTAAAAAGTATTTTGATAAAATATTTAAAGGATATTTTGATCAGTTATTTCCTTTCTAAAAGATTTTAAAGTGTTTTAAATATTGTTTACCTCTTCAACCAACAATTTTAAATTAATGGCTCATCCTTGTCTTTCGTCCTATTTTCCCTTCTAGCTATTCCTATTCTCCACCTTATTAAACTTACCCATAACAACAATTATTAGGTTTTATTTTAATCTTCTTGTCATCTTGTCTTAATCCTATTCCATTTTATCTTTTCTGTGTTTTCCGTACCTCATTCCTTTTCGAGGACGAAAAGATTTGAGTGGGGGAGAGTGTAACAACCCTGTATTTTGTGATTATTTTAATTGTATATTTTGGTTATTTTAATTAATTTCCTGATTTAAATACTTTATTTTATTTATTAAAATGAATAAATTTTGTTATTTTAAATATAAATTTTGATTTTGATGTGAATTAGAATTCCAAACATGACTAAAAAGAATATTTTCCAGAAAAGTGAATTTTGGTCAATATGGTCAAACTTTGACTTTTAATTTAGAAATTTGAAAGTTTGAAAATTTGAATTTTATCTTTTATTATGAAAGTAAATAAAATTTTAAGAATAATGCTTTTCGTTTCGTTGAAATCTGATTTATAATGTGAAAGTTATGCCTTTTTCAATATTGTGTGTAATTTGCTGTATTTAACAAATTGTTTATTTTAAATTGTATAAATAATATTTTATTTGGTCATGTAATGTTCTAATTTATATTTATATGGGTAAAATAACATGTTGTGCATATATTTTGGTTTTAAAACATTTTTTTTAAAGTATAATTGACATTTTCCAGTGTCAGTTGTATTTTGCTTACAATTTCTAATTTCCAGTTTCAATTAATTAAAGTAATTCTTTATTTATTTTTCTATTTTTTTTCTTAAAATCTTATTTGATTCTCATTCCCACTTTATTTTGTTCCTCATTTATTTTATTTATTTGACCTTTTATTTGTTTTAAAGTGAAATAGAAAATTTCTAAAACTAGTGATATTCTATTTGTAAATTTTAAATCCTGTTTTGAATTTTTAAGCAATTTCTTTAGTTCTTTTTCTAATTTCTCTAAATTTAATTATTTATTTCATTTTGAAAATATAAATGAATTATTTTACTTCACATTTTTGTTTTAAAATATTTTTAAAATGAAGTTGTTAATTTTCCAAAGTCAATAGTGATTTATTTGTAATTTCTGGACCCTGTTTTCAATTTTTAAGCAATTTCTTATATTCTTTTTCCATTTTCTTTAAAATTAATTAATTATTTTATTTTATATTACTTTGTTTCGGTTTTAAAGTCAATTTACTGATTTTATTTTTGTTTTATTTGAATATAAAGAAAAAGAAATATGAAGAGTTTTAAAAGCTTATTTACCTTAAGTCCTTTCATCTCCTTTGTCCTTTCATTTGCCATAACTCCTCAATTACTATCTTGGCTGTGCATTTTTGGTTTGTAGCCGTGAGTTTTCAGCCTCCATTCACCCAAAAACATTTTACCTTCTCATTCATTCATGGCTTCAAGAAAAATCTATGGGTAATGGCTACTTTTTACACTTTTCTTCTCATTTTTCATGTATTTTGCCTTGTTTTCTTTGCTTCTTTGAATGGCCTCCACTCCATATCCACGGCCACCACCCCCTACATCTCTTCCCTGCCATCACCACCAGCTACTCCTCTAGTCTTGACCAAGGCCGAGCCACCATGATGCCAAAACTCCACAAAAATTGAAACACAAGCCATAAAAACATGTTGTTTGACCACTATTTGTTCACCACTTCATTTTCCACCACCACCACCACCTTAGGCCGCCTCCACCACCTCTGGCCAGACCACCACACACCTTTCCTTCCACTGACCTGATCCATACCTCTCTGACCTGATCACACAAGCCCATGGCCGAGCCATTTTTGTGAACAAAACCCACCAATTTTGCCTTAAACTCTTCATATTCCTTTGTATAAACTTTCTCCTCATATTCTACTACCTAGGCCATGCATACACATGACCAAACCTGAGCCAAACTTGTTCAAACCAGAGCCAAAAACATCCCTAGGCCATGACAAAAGAATAGAGAAAGCAAGGCAAAAGATTTGGCATTCGTATCTCTTTTTATTTAAAAGTTATGTCATTTCTAGTGTATTGAAATTTATGGTTTGCTTTGATTTTTGTTTGGGTTGTAACACAAGATCTATATCATTGGATTTGCTCTCCACACTCAAATTGTATTAGAGTTGCCGTGCCTTCATAATCTTTGTGTTGTGAGCTTTGTTGGCAAATCTCCAGCTTAACAGGTGAGTTATTCTCACCAGATAATATGTACATATATAACTAGTGAATTGACCCCTTTTGAATCTGTAAAATGCATTATCATGTTACACTTGCTATGTTATGATTTTATGATGTTCACCCATGCTTAAACACCTATTATATTATATGTTACTGTTATATTATGCTGTTCTATTATTTTTATCAGTTTATCACACTGCAAGTTCCCTTTAGATTAGAATCACTATGGGTTGAAATGATACATACCCGAACGGACTTTAGAATAGGAGAAAATCATTATGGGCTGAAATGATAGGCCTGAATGATTTTCAATTATTTTTCATTTCCTTGGGATTGCGGGTTTGAAATGATCAAACCCGGGTTTTCTTTGTAAATTACGGGTTGAAATGATATATTACCCGTATCACTTTACCTAGACTAGAAATGAAATACAGACCCGTTGTTAAAATATGTTTTTATAAAAATCTTAAAAATATTTTTGAAATGTAAATATTATAATATTTGATTTAAACTAAATAAAAAAAATGATTTATGTAAGCATTATTGATTTTTTGAAAATTTATAAGTGAAATAAATTATTGGTAAAACTAGAAAATTTGAAATGTAAGTTATTTTGGAAAATTTTAATTGGGTGATAATTGGAATTTAAATTAAATATGAAATGTGATAACTTCATGATAATTTGTATTAAAGTGAATTTAAATGATTTTTATATTATATTAATGATTTTGAATAAAGTTAAAATGTGAAATGAATGAATATTTAAGTTGAAATTTTGAAATATAACTAAAATTGGAAATTTGTGAATTTGGCTTAAGAGTGAATTTTAAGTTAAGTAAATAAAAATGGAATTAAGTTATATTTGAAATTTTAAAAATTAAGTGTTAAGTTAATTTAATTTAATGAATTTATAATTGAAAATTGGAATTTAATAAGTGAATTATTATTAAATTTTGATTTTTGAATGGAGGTTTAACTTTATAAAATCATGAATATAAGGGTATTTGAATGATTATATATGATTTTATAAGTTAAAAATGATTTATATAAAAATATAATTGTTTGTGAAATTATACTGAATATTTGAAGTTAATTAACTGCATCTCTGAAATGCTATTAATTCTAATGTAAATGATAATACAACATTTGTAAATGTTGTAGTTGATAATAATGAACCAAATGGCTAAATTTAATTAAAGGCTATTATAGCATTTTTGTAATGTTATAATGGTTGAATTTAACTAAGTTTATTTGAAACTAATGTAACCCTATTACAGCATTTTAAATGCTGTCTTTTGTTAAATTGAACTGTTTTAAATGTGACTTTCCGTAGCATTTTCTAAATGCTGCAAAAGTTGAATTTTCATTGTTTTAATTAATTTAAGTGAACGAATGAAAGATTAAAATTTTGGAAATTTAATAATTTAATTATTAATAATAACTTTATTTTTATGATTTAAAATAAAGTAATTTGTTTTGAAATATAAACTATTTTGAAATATGATATTTTGATATTTTGAAATGGATTTTTGAAGGATATTGAATTTTGAAATGATATTTGATTTCGAAGTATAAAATACCATTTTGAAATTTTTACCACGGGGTGTATTTAATTTATAGTTTAACTGATCCTTGAAGGATGGGCGATCCCAAGCATCCTTTGAGTTATTATGCATTTCTACTACAGTTCACTTGAGTTGGTTTACATTATATAAGTATATATTGTCCTGACTCGAGTGTTTTGTGTTTTACTTTACGCTCGGGTCAGCCTGAGTATTTACAGCTTAGCTTTGGATCTCATTTTGGAGCTAGGAATCGCTGGAGATTCTGCTTGTCTAGTTATCTGTTCCTTTCAGTTCAGTTGTTCTATTCTAGTTCTGGTATTTATAAACTTCTATGTATTTGGGATTTCTATTGTATATGTTTTCAGAATGATATTATGTATTATGTTTTGAGAGTTTGTATATAGTAGCTTCATGAACTACTATGGTATTTTATTTCCGCTGTGAGTTATTCTGATATGTTCTGTGTTTGTGATTCTGTGTATTTGATTTCATTTGCTCCAAATTTATTTACAATCTGTTATTTTGAATTATTCAAGTCAGACATGTGTGGATTATTGTCGATTTGAATGGTCCAAAATACCAGGTCGTTACAGAAGGATTAGTCCCCTTAGAAACAAGATCTGAAAAGGGGATGATCATTATATAACAAAACAATACAATATAAGCAGTAAAGGAAATATGTGATGGGACTTACTAGGAATAGAGAAGGACCCTCTAATTTTAGGAGTGTGGCTTTTAAGTAGAAGAATTTGTTCTCCCAATCTCTAGATTTGTTGATCAAGTTGGATTTCATACTTTTTTGAGGGAGAAGATGATACACAGTACCCGCTGGCTGGTTCACCACTTTGACGAGAGTTACTAACAAGCGAAGGGTATCGGCATCAAGAGAAGGAAGTTCAGCTTCTCTAGCTAAGATTTCGAGGCAACTTAAATAAGTATAACAATTGGGTAGCAATTGAATCGGGGCAATGCCTAAGGGATCTAGGTATCGGACAAAGAAGTCAGAAAGAGGAAGATAACAAGAATGCCAAATATGAATCAGGTGAAAGCGAAGAAACCATCTGGAGGATTATGAATCCTACCAGATGGTCCTATAACTTTGGTTTCTATATCAGTAAACCCAAATTGTTGCAAGATGGAAATGACTTCACCCTGGGTAGTTATGAGAGATGGGATAAGCCCGTAATCTCCTTTTTTTGAGGTAGGAAAGGATTTGGAGCCTTTGTCAGTTTTCTTGCTAGACATTTATCTACCAGATGATGTTATACAAGATCAAGGAAGTATTATACATTTTATAAGAAAGTTTTAAGTACTTAAAAAAATGTTAAGGATAGATGGAATTCCTAAATATAGGCACAAGAAAAGTTAATAATTAGATGTCTAACCTAAAAGTGCTTAACCAAATAAAAAATATTTAATTCATAATAGCAAAATGCCAAAACCATGACTAGCTATAGAATTTGTCGCAACTTGATAATTCACTAAGTAGTCCATGGTTAGATGTCAAATTCGTAGCTACTTAGCACCTTCATAATTAATCATAAACTCATTTATAATTATAGAGTTCGTAGCACAATGTTAAGTTTGTAACTATCCACCGGGACCATAATAAAGAATCAAATTTACATCATGTTATTGAGTTTACAATGGGGTGTTGAATTTATGGTTAGTTATCGAGTCCATGGCAAGGTATCGATCTCATAAATAGTTAATTAGTTCAAGGTTGTTTAAAGGCACTTTATCTAATTGTCTAGTTTAATGTCGAATGTATAACTGCCAATGAATTCATAACTAATTAAATATGCTATAACTGTGTGTCGAACCCATAGTGAGATATCGAACTTATATACAAAATATCTGATTTGTAATTGTATGACAATCCATTAAGTAGTTGTCAAATTTATAAGGTTGTTGAAATTATAATTAAAATCACAATCCTTCAAATAGGTGTTAGGTTCATAACCAGTTATCAAATTTCTAAATAGCTGACGAACCTCTAACTGATTGTTGAGTCTATAACTAGTAAATGAAACCTTAAAAACATATTGAATTTCAAATTACCTATAAAGAAAACCGATAAATTTGAAAACCTAAGATTAATTAGTGACGAGTTATCGAATTTAAAGAGTATATCAAATTTTTCATAGTTAACCAAACCCTTAATTAAATGTCGAGTTTTAAATAAGTATCGACCTTATCAACATCAAAGCTCCAGGAAATTATCAAATTTATAAAAGTTTTCATATTTACAATGGCTATTAGATTATTAAGCTTCTCTCAACTAATAGAGAAATATACTGTAATCAACGTCTAAATCCAAACATCAAAATTCTCGGAATTACAAAAACACCCAATCGATTAACCCCTAATTTTAAAATTAAAAATCCCCACTTTTATATTTCGTCTAAATCAATCAGAAATAGAAGTCGTACCTTAATATTGAGATTTGAATGCTGTGAAAATAGAGAGTTTTTGATTAAAAACGAGGAAATTAAAATTACTGTTTAGCATGCAGGTAAAAGTTTGGAGAAGAAGAAGAAACAAATATTTATAGGAACAAGGAAATTGATCTGGGCGTTGATTTCAATTTAAATGAATGGATGAGATTAAAGTAGAATATTAATGGGTGATGGTGTTAATATCAAAAGGCAGAAAAGTCAAATATCGAGGTAGTAACATCAATATCAAGGCGACAACTTGAAGAGTCAGATTATACAAAATATAATAAGCTTCTTCTATACAAGAGGGTTTGTGGGGGAGGGGGGTAAATGTTACTACAAGTACAAATATCGAACATCTAGAGAGGATGTTGAGCATAAAGAAGGAGAAGTGATTAGGCATTCAATAAAGGATAGTAAGCCTCAATCAATCCCGAGAAGGTGTCGAAACTCTATAACTAAAGGGTGTCGAATGCTCAAGTATAGAAAGAATGCCGAGCTTTTGGGGGTATCAAATTCCAAGCAGTTGACAAGCATGAGAGATATCAAACATAAACAACAACACAAAGGGGTATCGAAACAGAAGAAAACCGAGTCAATAGACAATCAACATTTAACAAGAAAAGATATCGAACTTCCAAAGATGTCGAAAGCAATCAATAAGTAGGGAAGAAATACCAAATCTTAAAAATGCATCAAGTTTCTACAACCAGCAAGTGTTATCAAATCTTTAAAGCAAATAGACAGTGTCAAACATTAACAATGAAAGAGGCTAATGAGTACCTAGTAGTAAGAAGGTATTAACTTTCTAAAAAGGCAGAGAGATACCGTTCCAGCAAGTATTTAAGGGTATAGATTTTATATAACATGAAGGATTGCCGAGTCTAAAGATATCAGCGTGTCGAACCACTAAAACACAAAGTGTTGTAGAGTATATAACAAAAGAAAGATGCCACACCACTAATGGATGCTGAAAATCTAATTGCAAATGGAGGATAACGAGTCCCTATGAGTAACAAGCCTATGATGAATCAACTATTATTAAGCCTCTATAACATAGCTGTTATGGAGCATCAAATAACAAAGGATGTCGAGCTTCAACACTAGTAAGAGGTTTTGAGCTTACCGAAGCTTATACAAGTAAGAGGTGTTGAATCTCTATAAGAAAATGCTAAAGTTAATCAAGCTTATACAAGTAGAAGGTGCTGAATCTCTATAATAAGATGCTGAGATTTATCAAGATAGAGTTATTGGAACCATTGGATTCATGGCTATACTACGAGTCAATCATCCCGTGCAGGAGCACTCCTATAAATAGACCTCATTGGCCATTCAAAGAGGGGCGAATTACTCTTTCCTTATTTCTTACATTTTCAAAGTTGTAACCCTAAGTTAAATTGGGGACTTTAGAGTTGATTGTACATTTTTGACTTTTTGCACATAAGGACTTGGACAATGAACTTTTCATAGCATACTTCAACTGAATAAAGATATTTGACTGATCATTGAACTTATGGCATGCATATTACTTCTTATACTTGACTCGGAGTGTGGACATGCATATTTCATTCACTTGACTTGTACTTTGGACATTCATATTTCATTCTTTTGGACTTGGACTTGCATACTTCTCTCAAGCTTTGCACAAGGCTACCTAAGCCCTTATCTAAAATAATAAAGGACACAATACTAAAATACCATAGTAAAATAGTTAGAGAACAAATGGACTTTGACACAATACTAAAATTCATCAATGATCTGAGCGGCCACATAAACTTAGATGAAATAATAAAGGACACGGAGGCACTATGCGCATGTGCATGAGGGAATTGAGCAGCATGTATTTTTTTACAGACACCACTGAAGCAAGACATTAGGATTAAATGGTGATATAAAGTTTCATAAACCCCATGTTTCCTGACTTTTTTCTAGTATTTGAACCAACATATTCATTCCTAAATCCATTTAAAACCTGATTCTAAATAAAGAAAGCTCATTAGTCCCTACCGACGTCACCGTCGTGATTCATTGTAGCACTAAGGTACTCTACATCTCCCTTTTTCATTTATTATTATTCATTGCAAAATTTCAATTCCAAATTTTATGAGATAAACATTAGCATAAATTTAACCATTCTATGATTGACTATGAAATCCTTACTCCTGAAATTTCACTTATTAATTATTTAGAAAATTGGTTGTCCAATTATTATTATAGCAAGCACTCATAACTAAAACCGATTACACCACAGTTATTGGTGTTGCTCCAATAAATTGGCAATCATTACAGCAAGCACTCATCAAATTAACTTCATAGAAAATAAAAACAATAAGATATAATTACTAAAATCGATTGTTATGCTCACTATAAATTCCAAAGAGGTAATACTCAAGGTCATCGCTATTAAAACCTCATACTGACATTTAAACTCCACCTCAGCTACCCAAAATCATGCAGCCTTCTCCTTACATCACTTACTTCCATTCCTGCCCCAACATGCTCGCGTGCCTCCTTTCGATTTGCATTTTTTTCTTTCATAATCACGCTCCTCCTTTGGATTTGTGTTTCTCCTTACATAATCGCTGCACCATAGTCTCTCCCTTCTTTCATCTGCGTTTCTTTCTTTTTATTAATTTGGGACTGTGATTTTGATATGGGCTTGGTTTGGGATTTAGGAAAAAAAAGTTTAAGTGTTACAAGGGAGAAAGAAAAAAGAGCAGCCGAAATAAAAATTTACAAAAATTTCAAGAAATGGTGGGCGGGATAGTTGATTGCATTTATTTATTTGTTGTTATTGTTCTAAATGACTAGCAGTTGCATTTAGCATTAAAGACTACTAATTGATGCAGCTAATAACAACTTTTCCTGCAGTGATGTTTCTATTTTGATATTTCTTTCCTTGTTTAATTATATAAAAACTATATGAATGATTCACTATTCATATTGACTTTTTTCGTGATTTGATATGATACGGTGATGACATCTTTATATTTGATTTGTGAGATTTCATTTCTGCATGATGAGAAATTTAAATAAATGGATTGGTGATACCATATGGTATGGGACTTTCAGTAACACTTTTCGGTCATTCATTGACTTTTCATGTAGAGATATCTTATATGGATTAAGTGTAGTTTATGAGCATTGAATAATTATCCGAAAAACATGCAGTGGTATGGAATGTCGTTATGTTATTTGTTTGATTATTCCTTGTAAGTAAATGTCACTCAAACGGGGATTACACTCATGCGTATGTGGTGATACTCACGTTGGTGAGTTCATTAAAGTAACATGGTTACTTATAAAAGCCATGTGATGGCCTACAGTTAGGGATTTGTGTAGCAGTAGGATATGAGTACTATATGACTATCCATATAGTGTCTAGCTATCTTTATGGTTCAAGAGTGAGCAAGATTGGCCAGAATCCACCCTGATGACCTGATCGTGAGGTCGCGCCCTAGATCCGTGATAGGGTTGTTATATATTATAGCGGATGTGCATCATAGTAGATGGGTAGGTGCCCATAACCCCTTGTGTCGCTTAGGCCAACAGTCTATTACATATAAGGACGAAGTAGGGTCGTGACCGAGCCTATGCATGATGAGCCATTGGTGGATATGTGTCACAATGTCTGTCAAGGTAACTAAGGTTGTAGTAACAGACCTGGCTACACAACATATGGCTAGTAGACCGTGGGTTCCTAGAGTGAGCATACAGTCATCAGTCTCTCATTTTGTTCTGGTATATGTATATGTAGTGGATTGACATATATTGTTCTCATTCCTATGATGAGTTGTATGCTTGAGACGGGATGAGTCTAAAGTGTAGTCAGTCCCCGTATATCCATACTCTTCTAGTTTGATATTTTAGAGATAACCTTTGTTTATTGACTATGATTTCGACTGTGATAGATTATCTTTGTGATTTGCAAGATATTGAATATCATTCGAATGATTTGATGGGTTATCGCACATTATTGATTAATTATATGATATTATATTAGGGCATTGCTGTGCGTTAGCCTAATTCACTTGATGATTTCATTTTCTATGATAATGTTTTATTGTATGGATGATTCACCTATTGGATACAGTATTCTAGATTTCTATTGAATTGTCTAATATGGGTGATATTATTGTTATCATCTTGTATTAGATTATTTCATGTATTTATATTCATGTATGTATATTCTTAAATTATATTCAGAATCTACATTGTATATTGTATATTATGTTTTATTGCTATGATTCTGACTATGTGTTCTCTGTTTATGTATTGTATATTGTGTATTGTTATATCCTGAAGGAACATGTGTTTATTGCTTTGTGCCGATACTGTGTATGTATACGTAAATTATTTTTTTGATGTTTTAATACATATTAGTGTTAGCTCAAGGGAATATTCACGTGTCTACCCTATACAGCCTCATTTTCCGTATTATCTGACAACATTATTTTGTAATACTCTTGGATAGTATGGATAGAGAGGTGGGGTAATACAATCCCGGGGCCGCTTTCGCACAAACACGGCCTTTGCACTTACACCAGGCCTCAATGATCATTAGAGATGGCGAATATTGTCGGTGTTTGAACCTAAAGATGCGGGTTAGCTTTTCGAAGTTTAGAGGTCGCTGGAATCAACTCACAAGTAGCATGTATAAGGAACTCTGGAGAGCTTACCCATTGAGATAAACTTAAGATGGAGCCAACCCAAGTTCTTGGAGAATCATACAGAGAAACAGACTGAATAGTGGTACAGCACCACCCAAGCAGGTATCTGTTGCATGCCATATATCCCAATGGAAGATTATGCACTCGTGGATCCTATGTTAGGAGAAGTACGTCACCCTCAGGGATCCCGTGTTGGCGACTTATGTTCTGAAGCATCTTTAAAGTAATAGTTGTTGGTGTTGAGTATGCTAGTATATGATTTTTGTTTGATGATAATAAACATATATATATATATTATTGTACTATTTTATTTTTCACATAATTAAATAAATATTTGCTGAATAAAATAAATAACACATAATTTAAATTCAAACAAATATTTTATTCAAACAAATATTTTATTACAATTTTGAATAGTACAAATTTGAGCTCTCACTATATATATATATACAATTTGCAATTACAATACAATTTCGATTACATCTCAAATCTCACTTTACATTGTTCACTTCACTACATATCACTCATTCACTCGTATTTTATTTTCGACTTTGCTCCAACTTGAATCTAGCATCTGAGTTATCTGCAAAATACACACTGACGCGGTAAAATTGAAAGAGACATATTTTTGCAGTATAAAATAAAATGTGTATTTTGAAAATGTTATTTGCCTTAGTTATTTGGCTTTTCGTCATCATTTAATTTTGCATTCATCAAACACGAACAACTTGTGACATGCACAGTGTATCACTCTGTGCACACCGATATACACTTGATAAAACTGCAGGAACAGGTGAGCACAAGGTCAAACCCAATCAAAAGCTGGATTCAACTCAAGTACAAATATACAAGTGCAATACAAATAAAGTCACGATATGAGCACAATGTCAAACTCGAGCCAAAGCTAGGTTCAACTCAGGTGCATGCAATACAAAACAATGGGTCAAGATAAAACTGAAGTGGCTACAATTCGAGTTCAATAAAAATCATAGAGCCAAGATTCAATTTAAGTTCAAAATCAACAACTCGAATCAAATTCGAGCACAATCAAAATCAAAAACGAATACCAGAGCTAGCATATCAAACTGCAAACTATTTTTTAAACATAAGAGGCATAAACAGTAATGACTTCATATGGAACTCTCTTATTTTTTTCTGGCAACAACGGAAGCAGTTCAAAGTTTCAAATGAAACGGACCAGTGAACAAGGAATTGATCAGGCCACAAATTTCATCCAGATCAATGAAGCATAAACGAAACTAGCATACAAGTATAACATGGATGTGCAGACCAAACATATATACAGAGCTGAAGTGACAACATACCAGAACATATACAAGACTCAAGTCCAAAATTATATTCCAAAATACAGTGAACTAATGAATGCAACTGAATATAAGTGAAGCCTCAATAGTCAATGGTTTAAATGGCCAGACTTACAAGGCCAGTGAAAACAATAAACTGGCTCGATGTGACAAGAAGCTCGACAACTCAATGCAAATAAAGCACATGATGCAATACAACAAATCAGGCCAGAGAATCAAGTGTAGACACTGCATGTACAAAACTCAACTAGACCAGAACATGCACAAGAGTAAAAACCGTAGTGTAACTCGAAGACCAACTCGAGCTAGTATATCAGGTCCATACACATAAAGACACAAATGTACAAAACCAAGTGCAAGCTCAACTAATACAAGTGCAGTGCAATTCAACAAACACGTACATACACACATACATATGTATGTATGTACATATATGATGACACACTTCGAGTGGAACAAGAAAATAAGTGCAAACTAGGATATGCATATATGAATAAACATTACAGTGCGAAAAACAAGTCAGAGCAGTTTTTATTTCTCAAATTGATTAAGCCGAAGAAGTCAAAGAGTAACACAGTGAACAAAGTAAATGTCGTAGGAAAGTCAATAATCATGGAATGCCAAAGAATCAAGCCGTGGGTCAGGAACCAGTCAAGTCAGAGTAAAAGCCAAGTGTTAAAAAGAATCAAACAAGTCAATATTATCACAAAATCAAAGCGACCGATGTCAACAGAGAAAAGAACGGAACCAAATTCCAAAACAAATCAAAGCCGTGGTGACCAAGGCATCGAATCGAACAAGTCAAAATCAAAGCCGTGATAATCAAGCAAATGTATATAGGAAATTGAATCGGTCAGAATGAATCACACGTATTCGATTAAAATCGAACGGTAGAAAAAATTATCAGACGATCGAATATTTAGGGAATGAAACCCTATAAATACTGTGAACATCATCGACATTAAGAATCAATCGAGTTCAAGCAAATTAACCAGAAAAGAAAAAAGGAAATCACATACCAAGTCAAATCGAACTCGACGAATTGAAGCAGCTGTGTGCAATTCAAGTGACAATCGATCGTCAAAGCAATCACGGGAATATCAGTTCAATCGATCAACAATCAATCGGCGTGCTCAAATTCGCCAAGCCCTAAATCTGAAAGAGTAACGAAAGAAGAAACGAGGCAGCCATTTTTTCTACGTAAGGATTCAAGGCCGAAGACATAAGAAAAGAAAAAGGGGATTCCCTTTTAATTTGGGCCTGTCTTGTTATATTGGGCTTTTTTTTTAATTTAGGGTTTCTATTTTTATCTAGTTATTTTTATTTTGTATTTATCTTTTAAACTTTTGTAAATTCTAGTCGTGTGACTAGGGGACGAACTACGGTGGTATAGTTCGAGAATTCGCCACTTAGTGGCTGAGTTGTGGCAGGCTTTTGAGCATAGAGTTAGGTTAGTCGATAGCGGGTGTCGCGAGTTTACGTGTGTAAGTGTCTGACTACTTAATTTCTAGTAGAAACCTTGGGGGCATCACGTAGGCAGAGTTTTGCCGAAGCTGGATAAATCTGTGATGTTATATTTCTGCATTTAATATTCTGCTATTATCTGTGCTGCTATTATTCTGCTATTATCTGTGCTGTAATTATTTTATATACTTCCGCATTAAATTTTTATAATTATTAGTATCACCCTATTCACCCCCCCTCTAGGATGAAATCGATCCTACAGTTGGCACTTGTTTGGCGGATCATACAGAACCCTTAAGCCGTTATACTCGTTTATGGGAGGATGAGGATTTTGCATTGGCTCCGTTGGGACAACCATCCCTTATAACTCGATGGTGATTGAATGTCTATTCTTGGAATATATGGTAGGTGAAGCCTGAGCTATAGAGGACTCGACTTCGGGGGGAGTAGATGTCCCGACTCTGGTCTAGAAGCGAGGCAATTGACGAATCATTTTGAATAGGACAACTTGGCATTCAACATGGTTAGGTATGTTTTTATTTCAAATATTAAACCCGTGTAGCCAACGCTCAGAATCAAATGGATGTCGACGTGTGTTGATCAGTCAGATTCTGAACTTCAACCGGGACAAGTCAAAGTGTTAATTTATGCAGTGTGGGTCATGTGTCCTATACATGATGGACGGACCATCCTGTGTAGATAGCTCGCTCGTGCTAGAAAAACGGACCATGCCGCACGATGGAACTGTGCATCGGATCTTACCTGTTATCACTGGATAATTAATAATAGAACCGTTGTCCAAAATGACATGGAAGTCCATCTTTTACACGAACACTAGAAGTGCAGTTATTGAAAGTACTTTGCTATGCAATCATTCGAGTTTGGAAGCCCATCCAATACGATAGTTCTTGGATACAAACCGTCCTACTGGAATTCGAAAGATGGTGCGTAATTGATCGAGTATTGATGGGAGTTAGTCAAAGTCAAGGCGTCGAGCATCATTTCAGAATGACTACGCACATCCTAGGTTGAACTCGGGCCATCTTAGGTTGAACCCGAGTCAAACCTAACCAAAGATTGACTGACCATCATCAACACCCTTTAAATCATCATCTCTGATGTTAATCGTCACAACATAGGAGCACCGCGAACCTGGGATTAAATCGAGATATGAATTTGGTTGGAGGACAAAGGACGTCAGTGGCAAGTGCTTTGGAGTAAGCGGCGATGGTTGAGATGATGACCTGGTGGCGATGGAAATTTCGAGTGATCGATGGTGGCTTTGGGTGATTGTCGGCGAACAGTCGACGACAGCAAGAATGGGTTTGCAAGAAGTCGGCACCGGGTTGAGCACTTAGAGAGATCGGGCACACGCAAGCAAAGTGAGGAAAGTGATAAAATCTTCAAAGTCCTGAGTGCTTATAGTACTTAGGGCAAAGCAAAAGCACTCAGTATTGAGATGAACCACTCAATACCGAGTTGAATATTTCAACCAAAATTGAAGGGAGAGCAAAAGGAAAGATAAAGCATACCTAGTTGAGGCATGGAACGATCTCCACGGTGTTGATCTTGTCCTTAGCACGGAGGATGCAATCAACTATGGAGAGCAGTTAAACGGATATTTGCAAAGTGGAGGCAATGATTAAAAGCATCCACTGGATAATAAACGAACATGCATGGATAAATAAATGTTTATCTTGTTCCAAAGCATGTTTAGTTTCCAACGAAAGCATAATCTAGGGGAAGTGTTATCCAGCTTTTTGACCAAGTAGATTTTCATTGGAATTAGAATGTCGGGATGGAAATGAAACAGTTCGCGGACTTGGAAGCGAGCTTAGGAGGACAATAGAAGCACACTCAAAAAATTCTAGAAGCACTGGAGCAAAGGTGACCACTCGGCATCGAGTCCTACCACTCGGTGCTGAGTGCTTTGTGTTACACGTGGGCCCTCAAAAATTCCTATAAATGGATCCCCAGCTTGAGTGATTGTCAAGAAGTATATTTCTTGAGGAATAGACGAACAACTCTAAGAATTTTCTAAAAGAAAACAAAGAAAGCGGATAAGAACAAACAATATCAGAACCTATCAGAAACAACTCAATTTTAGAGAAAAAGTGTTTGGATCATACTCGATTAGAGATAGAAGACCAAATGGAAGGATATGATATTTTCCCCTAATAAACCGATCAGTACCACTCAATACTATGTGGTTTTAATTGTTGTTTAGGCCTCAATGCTCACTTTTGCATACTTGAACTTAGATCTGGACTTGATATCTAATGGGCCCTTGGTTCTGCTAGATGATTTCTTTATAAATACAAACCCTAGAGATACTAGAAAAGGACATTTTTGCACTTCATTTTGTCCACCTTCTATCTCTCCTCCACTAAAGTCACTACGGCAGATACTATTAACTTTTCTAGGATATAAGAACTTGTCAATCCCTTGTACTAGTGACTCTCAATCAAATAATCAATAAATTACGGTGGATGTAGACCAGAGATTGCTGAACCACTTAAAAAAACCTTTTTGTTTTATCAAATTTCCGTTTATTCCTTGGTAGATATAAATATTTCTACAGGTCTTTG
This sequence comes from Allium fistulosum, assembly GCA_030737815.1. Lineage (NCBI taxonomy): Eukaryota > Viridiplantae > Streptophyta > Magnoliopsida > Asparagales > Amaryllidaceae > Allium > Allium fistulosum. Next base: position 1,168,974,613 of record CM060905.1, on the reverse strand, counting down.
GGTGTTGATCCATTTTTGACATCAGCAGAAACTATTCGAAATAAAGTAGTAGTACAATATATATGAAAAATATTTCATTTTTATTTGCTAAATAGGCCAAATAAGGTTCTAACTTACCCAAAAGTCCATTCTTTAATTCATTTCAACAAAGAAATTTTTTCTCATTCTTATTTTATTGTCCAAAGCTCAAAATAACATTAATGGTAATTCTTCTTTAAGCTTTAACGCAAAATTCTCGTTTTCAAGATAATTTCAAGAGAAAAGTTGGTCTAAATTGAAGGGTAATAACTCTGAAACTTCCCCTAACTACTTATCTTCTCTTTATTGCTCTAGAATAGGTATATTTATCCTATGTTGTTTTAGGTTAGAAATTATAGTGGTGATTTTGGTGGGCTTTGGAGTATGAATTGTGAAATCGAGCTTCATTTAAGTGTAACCACTTATTCTAGTCATGCATGCAAAGATTTATGATTTATTGTGATGCTCTGATGCTTTGTTGCCTTTTTTATGATCGAGAATACCGGGTCGTTGAAATGAATTGTGTTATGGTTGTCATTTGCTACAATTATTGATTAGTGCCAAACGTAAATCCGGTTACACCCTGATTACAAACTGAGCTCCACCATAATTTTTTTGATCATTTCTATGTGGATGTTTTGTGTTTGCATGTCAGTACAATGCCTGCATTAGCCAATATTATACACTAGACTATCAACATAATTGAATTTTTATGAGGGGGAAAGGGGAGAGGTTTGACATAGGTGAGAAGCTTGGAATTTGCATTTTAGGCTTCCCACCGATCCACCGATGGCGGTATGAGTGGTCATGCTTGGAAGAGCCTGAAGCCGAAGCTTTAGGCCATATTCTTTAAAAAAACAAAACAAACTTTTAAATAAGTTTTTATAATGAAAAGGAAAGTATTTTATTAAAATTATTTTTTTTATAGTGAAAAGGAAACTATTTATAATTTAATTCTTATATAATATTCATATGTATATTTTTAATTAAATCATATTTAATTTATTAATTTGATTAAGAAATTAATTAAAATTTTATTTTATTCGTCCTAAATAATTTATGATAAACATTAACTATAACCTTATAATTTTATATACATATATACATATACATACATATGTGTGTGTATTCATTAATTAACATTTAATTAATTTATTTTTCAAATAATATTTTATTTAATTAAAACAATTAACTAAATATTTTAATGAATTCAAAATAGTATTTTAGTTTATCGTAAATTATTTAAGATAAATATCTATAGTGAATTGTAACATTTGAAGATACACACACATGCACATATACAGACATACATATAGAAATACATATATTTATTTTAGTTAATTAACTTTTAATTAATTAATTATTTAATTAATGCAATTGTTTAAATATTAAATAATTCTTGAAATTATTAAATTTAATTACAAAACAATTTTGAAAAATATTTTTGTAACTTTTGTAAAATTTACTTTATATAATAAACTTAACTTTCAAATTAAAAATATATTTTAAATTTCAAACTGAAATTTGAAAATTAGTACAAAGCCTAAATCAATTTGGGCCTTTACAAGTGGGCCTACCTTTAGGACTTACTCCACTTATTGGGCCAGGCCAGTAGCCACGGAGGAGAAAATACTTGATTATTCAAACCCAATCCCAAACACTACTATTATAGACTCCTATTAGATAAGTAGGCTATATTATTTGGCCTAAAAGTTGCTAATTTAGACCCTCCACATAGTATTTGGGCTTTGATATCCTTGTTGGAACCAAACCAATCAATAATAGGTGAAATGGGTAGATTTCAAAAGTAAAATTCCTTATTTTGATCATAGTGGGCCTATAAAGTATAATGGGTTGTACTAGATCCAATCTAGCATTTTTAATAAAATTCGATTTTATTTAATTTTTCGATATACTTAACTGGTGAATTTAATTAACTAATATTTATTTAGTCTTGAGTATACGAATATATATTCATGTGTATAAGACGTGCATGTGAAACATAGCAGTGTGTACATAGTTAATATATACATATATAGATGTTGAGAGTTGCATCTATATCGTATACATTCTTCATTTATACATACATTGGTGGTCACAAAATATAGTTATACACACACACACATACACATACACATACACATACACATACACATATACATATACATATAAGTTCTTATTTTTTCCAAAGTAAAATATTAAAGTATTTATATTAGTTTTTGATTAAGTCAATATAATTTGAATCCAAAATTTTACATTTAAAGTATCTAAAACATGACTTGGTAAAACAATTTTAAAATCAAATCCAGATTTGGAAATATCAATTAAAATATCTTAATTAATTTAAATAACTATCTTTAATTTTACAATTAAGTCGATATGGCAACCAATTTTTTTAATGATTTAGAATTACATAAATTAATCAATGTATGTATTTTATCATAAAATGAATATTAAAATTATATATATTTCATATTCGGCTAATTTTTTTAATAGAATTGAAAGTTATTATTGTAATTAATATTTTATAAATCAACCATGTATATATATGTGTGTATGTATATACATACATACATACATATATACACACACATACACACACATATGTGTATATATATGAAAAGGGCGAAAGTTAGTGAGGTTAATGGAAGTAACTGCCAAAAGGGAGATGGAGAAGAAGATCTGCCGACCATCATCAGCCTGTAAACACAAGTCCTCAGAAAACTTATGCAGAAGCAGTAAGAAGTGGAAGCACAGAATCTAAACAGAGGGAGAAATCTGAAAGGAGCAATTCTGGCAATTCAGATCAGGATAAAAGAAGTGATTCTCTCAGATTTGTGAACCATGTGGAAGGATATGTTTTCTTACCACAAACTGTTTCAAAAAGGCAAATGAAACATGGGCAAAAGCAAGTTTCGAGAACTCAGTTTCGGTCATTTGAATTGGTTTCGATCAATTTTAGATATTTCAGAAGTTTCAGTTTCGATCATTGAAATTTTATTGGTTTTGGTCAATTAAGGATATTTCAGAAGTTTCACTTTTTGTTTCGGTTTCGGTCCTGATATCGGATTTTTGTATTTTTTAATGAAAAGTAATTATAAAAGCTGCAAATCCATATAAAAATATAGTTTACAAAAAGATGCAACCAACGTAACAATAATTAAGTGTAGAAGTACAATCTTAATTGCGTAATTACTTCAATTAAGAATGCATTGGTAAAGAAGTGGCCTGTGTAACAATTTCGATTTTAATTAATCTCTGGCCCATTTAATATACATGATTTTTAACCCTAGTTTTACTTCTATCCATTCCTACGAAACAAAGAAGGAAGTAAAAAAACGACATCAGAATTAAAAACAGGAAAAAAAAGCAAAAAAAGGGGAAAAAAAAATCAACCTGCGATGTTCAAATTTGGTCGATGCTTGCTTGAATTTTGTCGAAGGTCCTCCGCTCGATTTTGGTCGAAGCTCCTAAGAGATGCTCGAATTTGTTCAATTTCTCTTTAGCGATGCTCAAATTTCTAACCATCACTCGAATTATAAAGCGATTTGTTGAGGATGGATGTGGTAAGTTGTATTTTTTGCTGTTGCATGTCTCCTCTTCCTCTTACTGCAGCGATTGCAATTTTTTTTTAACACGGGATGAGATTTTAACTTAATCCCGTCCCGTCTCCGGCCAGAACCGATCCGAGATGGTCGGAATCTCCTGGTTCCGGCCGGAACCTTACACCATGGCAAAACAGTTATGCTACGTGCTGTTGGTAATAGAATCCACTATTTCAGATTAAAGTCCTTTATTGATCACATCTGAAAACCCAAAGGTAGTTATATCTTTCATAATGCAAAAAATAACTATTATGCAGTACAGTTCCCAGATGGATGGGATTATGAAACTGTATTAAACAGGAAAACATATTCATATTTTAGACGACTGATAATAGTAGAACCTCGGTACACTGGATTTGGATCTAAAGAAATAGACTGGCACAAAATTCAAATATGGGCAAATTTTCATGGATTGGACATTTAAATGTGGTCTACGAATGCATTATCTATCATTGCAAGTTACATTGATAACCCAGTTAAACAAGATTCAATCAATACAGAGGAAAAAAAAAGACAAAATTTGCCAAAGTTCTAATCGAAGTTACTGTTCAATCCAACTTAGTTCTAAGAAATCCTAGTTTTACTTCACAATGGAGTCAAAAAGGAAATAAATGTTTCATATGATTAAATCCTTCGTCGTTGTTCAGTATTTAATATATCTGGACACAGGGATAGCTTTCACTCTGAATAGGTAAGGCCACGATGGGTACCTGCATAGGCTGCCAAAGTTGATGATCCTAAAAGCTCTAATACACCTCCGGATGTCCCTACAAATTCTGGACAGAACGACAACATTCCTCCTGATTTTACTGTAATTCCTGGACAGAGTACAACTACAGGCAATCTCAGTAGGAAACAAGTGAAACCCGAAACGTTTTCAACAGAAAATGAAACATTACATATAATAATGTGACATGATTGCAAGCTGAACATGAAATATGTAGCGTATAATGACATTCTAGAAACATCACATGGACAAGAGGGTGCATCAGATGAAGACACGCTACAGTTTCTAAATAGTGAACTGTGAAGATATTTACACCATGTAGCATACGTGATTGTCAACGAAATACAAAGAAAAGGAAACTGCTGACGTGTGTACAGTGGCGGAGCTAGCTTTGGAGCTCAGCTAGGGCCAAATTTTAGTCCCACATCGGCTATGTTCCCATATCGCCTATGTATATATACCAATATATGTATTTATATTGTAAACCAGTTAAGAGCTCAGCTGGAGTCAAGTTTCTTGGCATAATGGCCTTTCTTTCTCTTCAGCTGGGGCAATTTGTTCAATTCTGCATCTTTGTGTCTGTTTTCCAAATTTTGAAGACTATAAAGGAAGAATCTTACTTTTTTGGGATCAAAGAATTTGGACTATTGTGAAAATTTCAAATTCTAAACAACATTTGATGGTTGAGGCCATGCAGTGTTTTAGTTTTTTTAACCACATTCTGTGCCACTGAACTTCAGATGGAAAGAGAAATTTTATGACGACACATAATTTCAAAACCTCAAAACATAAACAAAGCATGACTACTTATGGGTGACTTTATGTATCAAAATGGAACAAAGAGAGTTCCTCTTCAGCTAGGGCAACAAATTGATTTCAGCTGGGGCAACTTGTTCAATTCTGCATCTTTGTGCTTGTTTTCCAAATTTTGAGGTAGGGCCTTGGCCCTAGCTGGTCTTAATGTGGCTCCGCCCCTGCGTGTGTATAGGTATGTCACTTTTAATGAACACTAGATGAAACACACTGTTAATAAAAGCAAAACTACTGTGAACGCTCGTGCTAAAAGAAATTTAAGGAGCAGTGCGGAAAGTAAATGACTATCATTGCATGAAATGTCTGTAACGACCCGTAAATTTCAACTGTTTTAATAACGTAATTAGTTGAAATTTTGTGAAATTTTAAACGATAAAATTTTGAAATAAAAATTTAATACTTGGAATACGTCTAGTTAAACATAGCGACTGGTAAATTTTCGTCCGAAAATATGGAAGTTTATTTCGCGCGTAAATTTCAATTTAATCAGTTAAAAAGCGATGAAAATAAAATGTTTTCGAAACCTAAATATTTTTATATAGAAAAATTCTAAACCATCTTCTGAGCAAGATTTCAGTTTGTCGTTTTTCCAAATTCGGACTTCTTTGGCTCCGTCGATCTTATTTTCGATGAAATAGCAGCACTTTGGTACCGATATCGACTTTTGGTCAGATGATCGTACCAGTGATATTTTTATACCGTTTTGACCGTCTCGTCGTGCTGATCTCCACAGTATATTCATCTCTGTATTTCGGTGTCCATTACGCGATGTAAACCGCGAAACGGATAGCCGTATCGGTTACGAAATTTCAACGTTTTGATTCTTGTGCCCATTCAAATTTTCCAACGGTTCAAAACAAACAGCCAATTGCTTTAATGACTTTCTAAATTCTCGTGCGTTTGACTATTTCTATTCCCGCAGTTCGATAGGGTTTGTCCTTCCACATTTTTTTATTTCGGTTATTACTTCATATGAAAGATTATATTTATTATAAAAAAAAAACTTCCTGTAGCTTGCCTATCCTTCTCCTTCCCCATTATTCATTTCCTACTCCTCTTATATATTTTGTATATGGCCGAATGTCGTCTTGCTCCATCAAATATCCCATCCCACCGTTCGTTCAGCCTCATCCACCAAATTTTTTTTTTATTATATTGTCGAAACCTATTGCTTGTCTTCCTCCCAGATAATGGCCGCTCCGCCTTCACTGCTCGTCCTCCCATCCTATGCTCGGGCTCCCCTCTTCGAACCGCCACCGAACAGCCGCGCCGACCTCCCAATCTTCCCCTTTGACAGCAAGCACCTGCTCGTATTTCCCATCTCCATCAAACTCCCATGGCCGACGCGCCACATCCCCTGAGCCACCTTCGCCCTCCCGCCGACTACCCTGGCCGTTACCCTTCACCATGAGCATCTCCTCCAAGCAGCGCATCTCCTCTAGTATGCAAATCGACCATCTGTGCATCCTATATCTTCCTATTGAGGTATTGATATATAGATATGTTATGTTCTATATTCAAGCATATAAGTTTAGTATATTATATATTACATTTATACGTGTATTAGTTATATAAAAAGTAAACAGTGTCTGTTGTTAATATATGCCCGTATAAACATAGGTACAACATCTTGTATAAAGTATAGGTTATATATATATATTTATAGTTATAGTCTATATGGTTGTTCTTGTGTGTCGGTATAAGTTTAGGCAGGGCAAAATCATGTAAGTGTATATAATATAAAAGTTATATAAATGGTAGGCTGCATTCACATCTTTGTTTTTTTATCTCAAGTGAAACATTTCATTTTCAAACATTAAACGGTTACTGATGTCAAAAGGGATGCTAGAAAATGTCATTCGTATTCCCAATGTGTACAGGAAATTTAAACTACTAAGTTTTTCAATAACCTGGTAAGTAAAAAGTCCTAACTAAGTTATTCCAATTGCTCAACGCATAGAATACACATTTAATAAGATTTGTACTGTATAAATAGGGACATAGAATAGAATAAAATAACAAATCACGTAATGTTTGTCATTGCTCTTGTAGCTGGCAAGTTGTAATAGTTGAAAATCCTTGTTAAGCATAGTTATCTACAGCTATCACTTTTGAGGAGTCATTGATTTTACTCCTGTAAGCATGTTCATTGTTGTCCAATTCTTTGGTTGAATAGTTGATATGATTTCTTCCATTTTTCCTTGATACGTTCGTTTCTTCAATGCTCCAAGGAATTTACAGTGTACTGTCCAAGGAATTTGTTGAATATACATTTCATACATATATATCTGTTTAATGTATTTAACAATTTCAGTTTGCATTCAAAGATTTATATAATATGTTTATAACATGGGTTTTGAAACAGTTTTATGCATATATTATAAAGTATGTAAGTTATAAAAGTGAATAACGATATAATTTACATTTCGTTTTAACTTATGTCGAACTGATTCTAATGGTTCATCGTTTCTCATTATCAGCCTTGTCGGCGTATTCGTGCCAATTTTCTTTACTCTGAAATTCGTGCTTGGATTTGCGATTCATCCCATTCTCGCCCATCTCTAACCTCGAAAGGTGAGCACTCACTCACGATTAACGTTCTTTTATTTATTAAATTTGATTTCAATTGAAACGACAATTGAAATATGCTGTTGTTAGTTAATTACACTGTTATATATGCTATTGCCTGTATCAGTTTACCTGTGACACCTGACACCATTATCTGTTAATTATTTATGCGAGGATAATACAGTTTGGCTGATAATTGATTGATTGTTGATGTTTATATTGGACGTTAAATTGCTAATGTTAAATTGATAAATAGTATGAAATTGAACTTGATATAGTATAATTAAATGTTAAATTTGATTAACTGACATTTGTATAATATGACCCCTTTTACTGTTGAAATTATCGACACGTAGGATTTGTTTAATTTCATTTTGAACCACTGAATGTATGTTGTTAAATTGATAATGTAGGAAATTGTAAATAGACGATAAGTGAAAACCGTAATGTAATAATCTTTAATCTACATGAAATGATAGTGTAGATTCTAGAAATAGTTATATTAATTCGTACAAATAACAATGCGAATTAATACGGTTATTTCGGATTTATTTGAATTGATTATTGGATTGATATTGATTATTGTTATTGCTTGTTTATTTACTTTGACACCATCCCTGTTATCATACTGCAAGTTCCCTTTACTATGTTTTGATTTTGGAATTGAATTGGAATCGGGTTGAAATGATAAATACCCAAAATTGAACTTTGACCTAGGAAAGAAAATTAAATAAAACCCGATTGGTCAATAATTTGATTTGAAAATAAATTGAAGATTTATTTGAATAAATAATATGCTTTTGAAATGAAGTTGAAATTTGAATTTTATTGAAAGGAAAATGTTAATATATAATAATCTGAAACAAAATATTAACAATGTAATTGATGAAAGAATGTGGTTTAATTTGAGAAGTTATCAAATTAAGTTTGAAATTATAATTAAGTTTGAAATTATTAACTTTGAAACTATTTAATAATTAAGTTTTGAATTATTTAATAATTAAATAAGATTGGATTATTTAATGATTAAATTGAATTGAACTCTTTAATAAGTAAAATTGAATTTTTGAATAAGTGAACTTTACTTCGTAAATAATTGAAATTGAGTTTCTTGATTAAGTAAGTTTTGGAAAATTATTTAAGAAAGTAAATAAGTGAAATGGAATTTATTTAACAAGAAATGAAGATGTGATATTTTTGGAATTAATGTAAGACTTGTAATTGAAAGAATTGATTTGACGAATTTAGTTTAATTCAAAATTGTAAATTTTGATTTATTGAAGTTGAACTTAAGAATTGATTTAATGAATTGGAAATTTAATAGAAATTATTTTGAATGGCAAATTTACTTAATGAATATTGAATGAAATCGATAAATGAATTTAAATTGATTTAAATGTTAAATCAAATTAATTTAAATGATTTCGGAATGAAACTTATTTACGAACTTGAATCAATATTTGAATTGTTTTAAATAGAAATTGAAATTGAATTATAAGATTTTGAAATTGTGAATTTGGAAGTTTTGAAACGTAAATTATCGGAAATTGGTTTTGAAAGACAAATGAAATGTTGATTTACGAATTCTATTTGAAATTGAAATTGATTTGGTTTTGAAATAAATAAACGACCAATCGGTGAAATAATTACGAAAGTTATTAAAGAGACCGGAATTCGGTTATGGATATACTCTCTATCTAAATCGAAAACCACTTTAATAACTATACGCGGAGTGATGATCCAGAACGAAGTGGATGATTTTGGTGAACGCGTTGACTGAAGAAAGAGAACGATTTTGGATGACCCTTGACATGACTAAAACAGGAGCCGCGCCGGGCCATTGAGGATCGCCATCTCTAGCGGACACACTTCTTCGATACCATATCTATTACTTTGTGATTCGATTTGGGTGCACCCCTCGATTATGGGAGTGTTGTTCGCGGTGTTGGGGTAGTAGCTGCTATGCCCAACATCAGTCCGGATCAGGCAACTACTAGTATCCTAGTTGGTATCGCCTCATGTACCTTGTCATACTGATTATCCTATTCGCGACCACTACGATTTTGATTTGTACCTTTAGTATATGGATTGCCCTCTGGTGACTTCCGGTTTTGGGGAAACTACGGTCTTGTATATGCTTTTGGGAATAAAAATGTGTTAAGGGTGGAATGGGCCATGACTTAACGCTATTTTGATATCTTTATATTACTGATAGACATTATCTACTTAGCGTACATTACTACCTAGTAGATAGTTTAACGGATCCTTAAAGGATGGTTATTCCAAACATCCTTTGAGTTACTTGTATTTCAATTGCTATTTCACTTGAGTTGGATTTATTAATATAAGAATGTTAATCCTGACTCGAGTGTCTTGTGTTTTTGCTTTACGCTCGGGTCAGACTGAGTGGTTCAGCTTTCGAGACTCACCTTTGGAGTTGGAGCTTTGCTTGAAGATCCAGCCACCTATTCTGCTTTCTATATTCGATGATTCCAGTGATGTATTCTGATTTGTACCTGATGTATCGCATTACTCTTCCGTTGTATCTGGTTTAACTCTGATGTATCGTATTACTCTTCTGTTGTAAACTCTGATGTATTTTATATGTTCATATAGTAGCTTCATGAACTACTATCTCTTTTATTTCCGCTGCACTTATTACTCTGTGTCTGTGATATGTGATTATTTATTTACTGTATATGTTTAGTTTTGCCAATTTAAATTAACAACGCGGTATTTTGAGCAATTCAACTCCGGCATGAGTGTCTACCTATACACTTATAATGGATGCGAATGGTCCAAAATTCCGGGTCGTTACAGTTGGTATCAGAGCTTTGGTAGCTCTAGGCAAAACTTAACATATAGGGTAAATGTATTTACAGAATCACTCTCATTCGAGTTTCAATCTCTTCCTTTCGACTCGATTTCTTTGAATTTTGGAACGTTCCCTACGGTTTCAAATTTCATTCGTGTCCCTCACTATTCGTCTTCTTTCAATTCTGGAGCACCCCATAACTCTATTTTGAATGATATCTATAATAGATCGGCGGTCTCGCCAATCTTCGAATGATTTGTAAAGGGGTGAAACTCCTTCATAATAGGCATTGATTTACCGGAGATTTCTGTATCCTCGGTTTACGATGCTATATATTACCTGCTATACCTGAATTCCATCTCTTGAGATCGAATGTCGATTTACCTCGGAATTCAACATCGATCTTATTCTTGAAGTTACGGTCGACCCGGTTAAGGTTGCCCGTGAATTAAATAAACTCGTCCATCTCCCGATTTTGGTGATCGAATTATCTTATCTTCTGTTTCAAACCTATCTTCGAATCAAATTTCTCTTTGATTTAAGTCCATCAAATTTGAATCCCTATCCTTATTTTGAAAATCCATTCCTGTATCGTCGAGCAAAGAAATGTATTTCTAAATTTATATTAAAATGTTGTTTCCAAATTTGATAAAAAAAAAATAGTTTTGAATGATTATATTATATATAAATATAAGTTTTCTGAAATTAAATTGTTAATGAATTTGTTGTCTGGAATAATAATAGATTTTCATTTGTTGTGTTGTAAACCATAGGCTATTGCATAATATAAATAAATGAATTTATAAACTTGGTTATAAATTGATTTGAATTTGAAATGAATCTAATTCAGAAATTTGAGAATTTATTAGTTTTCGGTGATTTCGAACTTTGGTTTTAAAATTTTAAAGTATATAGTATGGAAAGTATTTTCGAATAGAAATCGTTTTCAAAGAATTTTAAAAATGTTGAAACCTATGCTCTTCTCTTTGTCGCTGGAAAATAATTTCGGTGATGGCGGCCGCATCATCGACGTTCATTTTCGAGTTTCGAAGTGGAGAAACCATTCTGTAGCTTTGCTATAGTTTTGTTTTGAGAAAAAAATATATTTTGATTTGAGTTTCTTCAGTATAATTTGATTTATATATATATAGGTATCTTATTTTAAAAATTTGATTTGATTTAATATAAATATTTTGTATATATCTCTAAATTGTTTAAAGTTAATCGGAAATCTAATTCTTAAATTTGGTTAAAGGATGAGTTCAATTATAAATAAAACCAAAATTTTGGAATAAATATTAAAATGTAAATAATTGAATTGGGAAAAAAATTTATTTGTATATTGTTCAACTGCATTCTAAAACAACTTACCTAAATCATTCAGAAGTTGAATATGTAATTGGATAATATATAAGATAAATTGAATTTATAAATAAAATTAGAGTGTTTATAATAAATGTTATACACTAAATTTTGATTATAAAGATGTTAATAGAGTTAGATAGGATAATAAGTAAACTCAGTTAATAATGAAGGAAATTTTTTTTTTGAAAGAATTAATAAATTTTGTTTTGAAGGAATTAATAAATTGAAATTTGATCAACATATGAAAATACCTTGAATTTAAAAGAAATTAGTAAATATAAATTAATTTAAATCGAAACTTTTATGGTTTAAATTAATTTATATGGGTTAAATATATGTTAGTAGATATATTAAGTAGAATAAACTTAACAGTAATTTGGAATAAAGAAGAATTTAAATTGCTGAAAAATTTATGATTATAATAAAAGACTATTTAAATTTATGGTTTTAGAAATTATAAATTTGAGATAATTGGACAATAAGATAATGAATTTAGAAATAGTTGAGATTGATTTTAGTGAAATCAAATGGATTAAACCAATTATTGAATATCAATTAATTTAAATTTGAATTTATATGGTTTAAATTGATTTTTATTTTGTATTTCAAATCCGTTTCTTTCTGGTTGTTCTATTCTCCTACCTCGTTCCTTTTCGGGGACGAAAAGTTTTGAGTGGGGGAGAGTGTAACGACCCGTAAATTTCAACTGTTTTAATAACGTAATTAGTTGAAATTTTGTGAAATTTTAAACGATAAAATTTTGAAATAAAAATTTAATACTTGGAATACGTCTAGTTAAACATAGCGACTGGTAAATTTTCGTCCGAAAATATGGAAGTTTATTTCGCGCGTAAATTTCAATTTAATCAGTTAAAAAGCGATGAAAATAAAATGTTTTCGAAACCTAAATATTTTTATATAGAAAAATTCTAAACCATCTTCTGAGCAAGATTTCAGTTTGTCGTTTTTCCAAATTCGGACTTCTTTGGCTCCGTCGATCTTATTTTCGATGAAATAGCAGCATTTTGGTACCGATATCGACTTTTGGTCAGATGATCGTACCAGTGATATTTTTATACCGTTTTGACCGTCTCGTCGTGCTGATCTCCACAGTATATTCATCTTTGTATTTCGGTGTCCATTACGCGATGTAAACCGCGAAACGGATAGCCGTATCGGTTACGAAATTTCAACGTTTTGATTCTTGTGCCCATTCAAATTTTCCAACGGTTCAAAACAAACAGCCAATTGCTTTAATGACTTTCTAAATTCTCGTGCGTTTGACTATTTCTATTCCCGCAGTTCGATAGGGGTTTGTCCTTCCACATTTTTTTATTTCGGTTATTACTTCATATGAAAGATTATATTTATTATAAAAAAAAAACTTCCTGTAGCTTGCCTATCCTTCTCCTTCCCCATTATTCATTTCCTACTCCTCTTATATATTTTGTATATGGCCGAATGTCGTCCTGCTCCATCAAATATCCCATCCCACCGTTCGTTCAGCCTCATCCACCAAATTTTTTTTTTATTATATTGTCGAAACCTATTGCTTGTCTTCCTCCCAGATAATGGCCGCTCCGCCTTCACTGCTCATCCTCCCATCCTATGCTCGGGCTCCCCTCTTCGAACCGCCACCGAACAGCCGCGCCGACCTCCCAATCTTCCCCTTTGACAGCAAGCACCTACTCGTATTTCCCATCTCCATCAAACTCCCATGGCCGAGGCGCCACATCCCCTGAGCCACCTTCGCCCTCCCGCCGACTACCCTGGCCGTTACCCTTCACCATGAGCATCTCCTCCAAGCAGCGCATCTCCTCTAGTATGCAAATCGACCATCTGTGCATCCTATATCTTCCTATTGAGGTATTGATATATAGATATGTTATGTTCTATATTCAAGCATATAAGTTTAGTATATTATATATTACATTTATACGTGTATTAGTTATATAAAAAGTAAACAGTGTCTGTTGTTAATATATGCCCGTATAAACATAGGTACAACATCTTGTATAAAGTATAGGTTATATATATATATATTTATAGTTATAGTCTATATGGTTGTTCTTGTGTGTCGGTATAAGTTTAGGCAGGGCAAAATCATGTAAGTGTATATAATATAAAAGTTATATAAATGGTAGGCTGCATTCACATCTTTGTTTTTTTATCTCAAGTGAAACATTTCATTTTCAAACATTAAACGGTTACTGATGTCAAAAGGGATGCTAGAAAATGTCATTCGTATTCCCAATGTGTACAGGAAATTTAAACTACTAAGTTTTTCAATAACCTGGTAAGTAAAAAGTCCTAACTAAGTTATTCCAATTGCTCAACGCATAGAATACACATTTAATAAGATTTGTACTGTATAAATAGGGACATAGAATAGAATAAAATAACAAATCACGTAATGTTTGTCATTGCTCTTGTAGCTGGCAAGTTGTAATAGTTGAAAATCCTTGTTAAGCATAGTTATCTACAGCTATCACTTTTGAGGAGTCATTGATTTTACTCCTGTAAGCATGTTCATTGTTGTCCAATTCTTTGGTTGAATAGTTGATATGATTTCTTCCATTTTTCCTTGATACGTTCGTTTCTTCAATGCTCCAAGGAATTTACAGTGTACTGTCCAAGGAATTTGTTGAATATACATTTCATACATATATATCTGTTTAATGTATTTAACAATTTCAGTTTGCATTCAAAGATTTATATAATATGTTTATAACATGGGTTTTGAAACAGTTTTATGCATATATTATAAAGTATGTAAGTTATAAAAGTGAATAACGATATAATTTACATTTCGTTTTAACTTATGTCGAACTGATTCTAATGGTTCATCGTTTCTCATTATCAGCCTTGTCGGCGTATTCGTGCCAATTTTCTTTACTCTGAAATTCGTGCTTGGATTTGCGATTCATCCCATTCTCGCCCATCTCTAACCTCGAAAGGTGAGCACTCACTCACGATTAACGTTCTTTTATTTATTAAATTTGATTTCAATTGAAACGACAATTGAAATATGCTGTTGTTAGTTAATTACACTGTTATATATGCTATTGCCTGTATCAGTTTACCTGTGACACCTGACACCATTATCTGTTAATTATTTATGCGAGGATAATACAGTTTGGCTGATAATTGATTGATTGTTGATGTTTATATTGGACGTTAAATTGCTAATGTTAAATTGATAAATAGTATGAAATTGAACTTGATATAGTATAATTAAATGTTAAATTTGATTAACTGACATTTGTATAATATGACCCCTTTTACTGTTGAAATTATCGACACGTAGGATTTGTTTAATTTCATTTTGAACCACTGAATGTATGTTGTTAAATTGATAATGTAGGAAATTGTAAATAGACGATAAGTGAAAACCGTAATGTAATAATCTTTAATCTACATGAAATGATAGTGTAGATTCTAGAAATAGTTATATTAATTCGTACAAATAACAATGCGAATTAATACGGTTATTTCGGATTTATTTGAATTGATTATTGGATTGATATTGATTATTGTTATTGCTTGTTTATTTACTTTGACACCATCCCTGTTATCATACTGCAAGTTCCCTTTACTATGTTTTGATTTTGGAATTGAATTGGAATCTGGTTGAAATGATAAATACCCAAAATTGAACTTTGACCTAGGAAAGAAAATTAAATAAAACCCGATTGGTCAATAATTTGATTTGAAAATAAATTGAAGATTTATTTGAATAAATAATATGCTTTTGAAATGAAGTTGAAATTTGAATTTTATTGAAAGGAAAATGTTAATATATAATAATCTGAAACAAAATATTAACAATGTAATTGATGAAAGAATGTGGTTTAATTTGAGAAGTTATCAAATTAAGTTTGAAATTATAATTAAGTTTGAAACTATTTAATAATTAAGTTTTGAATTATTTAATAATTAAATAAGATTGGATTATTTAATGATTAAATTGAATTGAACTCTTTAATAAGTAAAATTGAATTTTTGAATAAGTGAACTTTACTTCGTAAATAATTGAAATTGAGTTTCTTGATTAAGTAAGTTTTGGAAAATTATTTAAGAAAGTAAATAAGTGAAATGGAATTTATTTAACAAGAAATGAAGATGTGATATTTTTGGAATTAATGTAAGACTTGTAATTGAAAGAATTGATTTGACGAATTTAGTTTAATTCAAAATTGTAAATTTTGATTTATTGAAGTTGAACTTAAGAATTGATTTAATGAATTGGAAATTTAATAGAAATTATTTTGAATGGCAAATTTACTTAATGAATATTGAATGAAATCGATAAATGAATTTAAATTGATTTAAATGTTAAATCAAATTAATTTAAATGATTTCGGAATGAAACTTATTTACGAACTTGAATCAATATTTGAATTGTTTTAAATAGAAATAGAAATTGAATTATAAGATTTTGAAATTGTGAATTTGGAAGTTTTGAAACGTAAATTATCGGAAATTGGTTTTGAAAGACAAATGAAATGTTGATTTACGAATTCTATTTGAAATTGAAATTGATTTGGTTTTGAAATAAATAAACGACCAATCGGTGAAATAATTACGAAAGTTATTAAAGAGACCGGAATTCGGTTATGGATATACTCTCTATCTAAATCGAAAACCACTTTAATAACTATACGTGGAGTGATGATCCAGAACGAAGTGGATGATTTTGGTGAACGCGTTGACTGAAGAAAGAGAACGATTTTGGATGACCCTTGACATGACTAAAACAGGAGCCGCGCCGGGCCATTGAGGATCGCCATCTCTAGCGGACACACTTCTTCGATACCATATCTATTACTTTGTGATTCGATTTGGGTGCACCCCTCGATTATGGGAGTGTTGTTCGCGGTGTTGGGGTAGTAGCTGCTATGCCCAACATCAGTCCGGATCAGGCAACTACTAGTATCCTAGTTGGTATCGCCTCATGTACCTTGTCATACTGATTATCCTATTCGCGACCACTACGATTTTGATTTGTACCTTTAGTATATGGATTGCCCTCTGGTGACTTCCGGTTTTGGGGAAACTACGGTCTTGTATATGCTTTTGGGAATAAAAATGTGTTAAGGGTGGAATGGGCCATGACTTAACGCTATTTTGATATCTTTATATTACTGATAGACATTATCTACTTAGCGTACATTACTACCTAGTAGATAGTTTAACGGATCCTTAAAGGATGGTTATTCCAAACATCCTTTGAGTTACTTGTATTTCAATTGCTATTTCACTTGAGTTGGATTTATTAATATAAGAATGTTAATCCTGACTCGAGTGTCTTGTGTTTTTGCTTTACGCTCGGGTCAGACTGAGTGGTTCATCTTTCGAGACTCACCTTTGGAGTTGGAGCTTTGCTTGAAGATCCAGCCACCTATTCTGCTTTCTATATTCGATGATTCCAATGATGTATTCTGATTTGTACCTGATGTATCGCATTACTCTTCCGTTGTATCTGGTTTAACTCTGATGTATCGTATTACTCTTCTGTTGTAAACTCTGATGTATTTTATATGTTCATATAGTAGCTTCATGAACTACTATCTCTTTTATTTCCGCTGCACTTATTACTCTGTGTCTGTGATCTGTGATTATTTATTTACTGTATATGTTTAGTTTTGCCAATTTAAATTAACAACGCGGTATTTTGAGCAATTCAACTCCGGCATGAGTGTCTACCTATACACTTATAATGGATGCGAATGGTCCAAAATTCCGGGTCGTTACAATGTCAGTAGTATGAGTAACAATAAACGGGTACAAGATATACTCATACTCCTGATGCGATATAAGCCAACTATGGTTGTTTCACTGGAAAATAAGTTAAATGATAGAAATTTACTTTATGAATAGATTAGCTCAAAGTGGGCTGCTTTTACTAATAACACTGCAGACTATAAAGGAAGAATCTTACTTTTTTGGGATCAAAGAATTTGGACTATTGTGAAAATTTCAAATTCTAAACAACATTTGATGGTTGAGGCCATGCAGTGTTTTAGTTTTTTTAACCACATTCTGTGCCACTAAACTTCAGATGGAAAGAGAAATTTTATGGCAACACATAATTTCAAAACCTCAAAACAGAAACAAAGCATGACTACTTATGGGTGACTTTATGTATCAAAATGGAACAAAGAGAGTTCCTCTTCAGCTAGGGCAACAAATTGATTTCAGCTGGGGCAACTTGTTCAATTCTGCATCTTTGTGCCTGTTTTCCAAATTTTGAGGTAGGGCCTTGGCCCTAGCTGGTCTTAATGTGGCTCCGCCCCTGCGTGTGTATAGGTATGTCACTTTTAATGAACACTAGATGAAACACACTGTTAATAAAAGCAAAACTACTGTGAACGCTCGTGCTAAAAGAAATTTAAGGAGCAGTGCGGAAAGTAAATGACTATCATTGCATGAAATATCAGTAGTATGAGTAACAATAAATGGGTACAAGATATACTCATACTCCTGATGCGATATAAGCCAACTATGGTTGTTTCACTGGAAAATAAGTTAAATGATAGAAATTTACTTTATGAATAGATTAGCTCAAAGTGGGCTGCTTTTACTAATAACACTACAGACTATAAAGGAAGAATCTTACTTTTTTGGGATCAAAGAATTTGGACTATTGTGAAAATTTCAAATTCTAAACAACATTTGATGGTTGAGGCCATGCAGTGTTTTAGTTTTTTTAACCACATTCTGTGCCACTAAACTTCAGATGGAAAGAGAAATTTTATGGCGACACATAATTTCAAAACCTCAAAACATAAACAAAGCATGACTACTTATGGGTGACTTTATGTATCAAAATGGAACAAAGAGAGTTCCTCTTCAGCTAGGGCAACAAATTGATTTCAGCTGGGGCAACTTGTTCAATTCTGCATCTTTGTGCCTGTTTTCCAAATTTTGAGGTAGGGCCTTGGCCCTAGCTGGTCTTAATGTGGCTCCGCCCCTGCGTGTGTATAGGTATGTCACTTTTAATGAACACTAGATGAAACACACTGTTAATAAAAGCAAAACTACTGTGAACGCTCCTGCTAAAAGAAATTTAAGGAGCAGTGCGGAAAGTAAATGACTATCATTGCATGAAATGTCAGTAGTATGAGTAACAATAAACGGGTACAAGATATACTCATACTCCTGATGCGATATAAGCCAACTATGGTTGTTTCACTGGAAAATAAGTTAAATGATAGAAATTTACTTTATGAATAGATTAGCTCAAAGTGGGCTGCTTTTACTAATAACACTGCAGACTATAAAGGAAGAATCTTACTTTTTTGGGATCAAAGAATTTGGACTATTGTGAAAATTTCAAATTCTAAACAACATTTGATGGTTGAGGCCATGCAGTGTTTTAGTTTTTTTAACCACATTCTGTGCCACTAAACTTCAGATGGAAAGAGAAATTTTATGGCGACACATAATTTCAAAACCTCAAAACATAAACAAAGCATGACTACTTATGGGTGACTTTATGTATCAAAATGGAACAAAGAGAGTTCAAAGGAAGATACTCATCTTAAAGAAGCCGAAGAGGAGCATAACTCTATGTCCGAACTTGCAGATCAAGACCCTATAAACACAGATTTATACGAGTTAATGCTACACACTAGACATAAATTTCAACCTCAGCAAAAGATTAAATTTTAGGAATATAAACTGAAGACAAAGGTGTTATGGCTACAACAGGGGATACTAAATCCAAGTTTTTTCACGCAAAAGTGTTACAGATGAGATACTCTACTAATATTCAAGCCCTTTAATAATGTAGCTGAATGCGTATATAAGCCAAAAGAGATTGAAACTAAAGCCATAAATAAGTAATGATCCGGAATTTCGAACACTTCTTACTTAAATATCTAAATTATTTAAATATATGAATCTTGTATTTAAGGTGAATAATTGTGATTTTATAACATTGTTAATCCCTTTTAATTAATAATTAATTATGATAAACTTGTTTTTGAAAAATGCTTACAAAAATAAATAGTTCGAAAAAATATCGATAATGTGACCGAAAATCGTTTTATCGATAAACAGTTTTTATTCGATATAAGTTGTTCGAACTCTTTTGCATTTTTCTAATTAACATATGAAGACATTAGTAACTAAGAAATACACTTTGCTTCGTGAAGAAATTAATTAGTTCTAGAAGCTTCAAGAAAAAGACAAAGGGGAGTGATTTAAAGAGGGATTAAGGAGGGAATCAAGGAGGACTTTTCCGAAGGCATAGTGTGTAATGTTGGTTACATAGGGGGGTGAGGATAGCTTTGGCCAGAAATAGGAGGTAGTGGGGAGGGTAAGCTAACCCCTTAGATGACTATATAAGAGATGTTGAAAAAAGTGATACAATATTTGGTTTTGATATTTTGTTTAGTCCCACATCGTGGAATAAGTTCAATCTCAAGTTCCAAAGCTATATTTAAAAGAGTCTATATAATCTTGTACCTCTTTCTGTAATCTTCTCTCTAAGTATTAATAAAAAAATTCTTCTATAGTGGACGTACACCATCACAGTGATAATGGAACCACTTTAAAAAAAAATTATGTGCTCCCCTTTCATTTATTATAAATGGGTAATGTCATCATTGTAGTGAATAAACATCAATAATTTTATTTGATTGTTTCGCCATTTCTATATTTGATCATATTTGTTTTCACATCAGTGTTGTTGGGTAATATCAGTTTAGAAGGATAAACCCCAACAATCCGGTATCGTAGCATATAGGTTGGTTTATAGAAAGTGTAAGGAAGTATGACAGAAGCTGGGGGCACCGCTGTTGTAACAAAACTGTAACACCCCGATTTTAAATAACATTATTCAGGATATTTAATTAGATAAATTAAATAGAATAATGTAAAGATTAGAGTGATAAGGGGATTGAGATTTGGAAACAAAATAGAGGTCGCGCTTAATTATATAAAATTGAAAAAATGAGTTTATGGAAATGGTTTTATAAGTTAACTAATAAGAGAATAAGGCAAGGGCGTTATGTGAAATAGCCGTCCACCATAACCCCTAAACCCTTATTCTTATTTTCATTCCATACGTTCATAATTCAAAAACATAAGAAAAGAGAAGTTCAAAACCGGCCACAACCTAGGGGAAAAGGAGATTAAAAATTTGCTAAAACTTAAGATTAAAGCAAAGGAGGATTAATCAAGATCAAATCTCAAGTTCTTTATCCAAAGCAAGGTGAATAATAATCAAAACCATCTCATTTTCGTCTTTAAAAAGCATTTGATTTCGAGTTTTAAGTTTAAAACCTTTATGATGATTTTAATGATGATATGCTTGGATTACATGACATGTCTGATAAATGTTTTATTCGATTTTAAGGCTAAAATCATATATATTTGGTTTTGAATGCCATGAGGATTTAATATGTTATGTAAAACATTATTTTGACGATGGGTTTAAATTTTCGTAATTATCCAAGCCATGGATAATTTATTATGAATTTTTGAAAGAAGAAATAACCAATTAGCTTTAAATTTTTATTTGGGGTATTATATAAAGGATTCTGGATCTGAAGTTTATATATGTTAGACAACATATTAAAAATGAACTTTTGATGATTTTTGGGGATTTTTCCTAAGTGATTTACTATGAAAACTAAATTAATTATGTTAAAGGACTTAAATGTCTTAATTGTTTTGTTAAATGGAAGGGCTACTTTGTAAATTATTTTTAATTAATTTTGGATGAGTTCGACAGTCTTTTAGAAAAGATTTTGGTAAAGTTTAGGGCAACCAATTATATTTTTACAAATAGGCAAGTTAGTTGGAAAGTGTTTACTTAAAAAGGCAACAAAACAGTTTTGCACAGATTTACCGCTTCGCCACTTCCAGTTGCAACCTTTCGACCCCATACCTCCACCTCCGACTAAGTCGAAACCAATACACACAGTATCAATGCTTTGGTACGTAGTGGATTGGAGAAAGACGGCAGGTATAGAGTCGAAACCATGCTTTCGAAGGGGTCAGGACCATTTTAAATAGCTTTCGAAGGCCTTTGTTTTGCTTTCAAAAGAGATGTTGCTTGCCTTTCTTTTAATGGATGCTTTCGAAAGGGTTGAATTACTTTTATATATAGCTTTTGAAGGGGATTACTGCCTTTTTGTTTAAAAGGTAGTTTTCGAATAGGTTGCCGTATATTATGTTTTAAAGAGAAGCTTTTGAAAGGGTAGTTTTGGACCAAGTCGAAACTTTGCTGCCGTCTTTATACCTTTCGAATAGGTTGAAAGTTTTCAATGAGTTCGAAAGGCAAGCTTTGTTTTATAAATATAACAAGCCGCTTCCCAATGCTTTTGAAAAGGCTCTAGTAGCCATTTAAACTAAAGGTTTCGAAGGCAATGACTTCGAAAGGTGTTTCGAAGCTATCCTTCCAATTTTTTAACTTAAAAGATTAAAGCTTTCGGAAGGATGGTTTCGAAGCCATCTGTTTTCCCCAAACTCTTTTATTTGAAGGTTAATGGTTTCGAAAGGGGTACTTTCGCTTATGTTTACTTTGACCCAAAAGATTAAACTCAATGGTTTTGAAAGAGGTACTTTCAAATGGTTTCGAAGCTATGCTTCTATAAGTTGGAAAGATATGCTTTAATACTTTCAAAAGGAATGTTTTGATGGTTTTGAAATGAAGGTTTTGATGCTTTCGAAAGAGATATTTTGAATTGTTGCGAAAGACATAAGTTTAAGTGTTTTGAAAAGAAGATTTGAATGCTTTCGAAAGATATATTCTAACCGTCTCGAAAGTAAAGGTCAAAGGTTTCGAAAGCCTTAGTTTTCAAAACAAAGAACCCAATCTCATTTTTAAAAGAAAACCCATGGCACTATAAAAGAGCTTTGAAATGACTTTTAATTTTGGAGTTTTTGAAGAAGCTTTCCTTGATAAAAATAATGGGTTAAAGGTATTAACTATGTTTTGTATGTTATGATCAATTATTATGTGTGCTTCTTTTATAAACATATTCACTTTATAATTAAACCCATAATTGTATTTTAGGGAGTAAGGGAAGAATAACCAGCTAGGTTGACCCAATAGTGAATATAAATTGAGTTAACTCTTGAATGAGTAGAGTTGCATCTAGGAGGTCAGGTAGACCAGAACATAGAATGTCCGAAGACCGATCAAGAAGTTGTCAATTTAGACAGGTTCATAGTAAACCCATGAAAACTATGTTTGGAGAGAGTTATTGGCATGGGCCAATAAGTTCGTAGTGATTCCATGAAAACTATATCCGGATAAAGTATTGACAGAATTAAATAGGTTCATAGTCAACCCATGAAATTATGATATAAGAGAAGTTAGTGGAGATACCAATAGGTTCAGAGAGAACCTATAAAATAATGAAGTTATTTGCAGGGGCCAATAGGTTCTTAGTGATCTCATGAAAACTATAAAACCGGACAGATAGTCCATAAGCTTTGAACAGGTTATTAGTCATTCCATGAAAACTATAAAACCGGACAGATAGTCCATAAGCTTTGAACTGGTTATTAGTCATTCCATGAAAACTAATAGGTTAATAGTGACCCTAGAAACTATAACCGTAACCGATAGTCAAATGAATGGGGATGGAAAATCCAGGATATTTTGCTTGTTTGCATATCATCATGATAGTTTAAATTGCTGTGTTTTAATCATTGTGGATGCAGGAGCGCAATATATGCTTATTACAAATTTTTGGGTAAGGTACTAGTGAGGGAAAAACCTATTCCGCTAAGCGGCGTGGTCTCACTAGATATCTAAATGGTTTGAGATGGTAGGTTATTATTCATACCAGGATTTTTGTTTGACTCAAAGTTTATGTTTCCCCTTAAACTCTCGGATGCTCAATTGATTTTGAGTAGATTGAGAGTTGAGGTTTTCAGGTTCTCTTTTAGACGAATAAGCTTTCGGAGACATTCAGGATGCAAGATAGCTATTAGGAGTTCTTTTCTATTTGATTCCGCTGTGTTCTGGTTATAAAGGCAAAGTAGTTTAATTGCCTATGTTTAGGCTCTGATCATCTAAGTGAATTCTGGAAGAGTCTACAAGAGGTGTTGGGTACCAAGCTCAAGATGAATATTGCGTATCACCCTCAAACGGATGGGCAGACAGAGAGAGTCAATAAGGTACTCGAGGATTTGTTAAGAGCTTGTATATTGGACTTTGGTGGATCTTGGGAAGATCACCTACACTTGGTTGAGTTTTCCTATAATAGCAGTTATAAGACTAGTATAGGAATGTCGTCTTTTGAAGCTTTGTATGGAAGGCCATGCAAATCACCAGCATGTTGGTTGGATACTGAAGACAGATTAGTCTTGGGTCCAGATCTGGTTAGAGAGGCGACAAAGAAGATTGAGTTGATCCGAGAAAGGATGAAGGAAGCTAAGTCTAGATAGAAGAGTTATGTAGATAAGAGGCGTAAAGATCTAGAATTCTCAGTTGGAGATAGAGTCTTCATTAAGGTATCACCGATGAAGAGTGTGGTACGATTCGGAAAGTCAGGGAAACTGGCACCGAGATATGTTGGTTTGTTCCTAATTATAGAGAGGATCGGAAAGCTCGCATACAGAGTGGAGTTGCCGAGCAGTATGGCAGGTGTCCATAATGTGTTTCATGTGTCTCAGCTTTGTAAGTATGTGCACGATCCAGAGACTACTATTCCTCCGATAGGGTTGGAAGATTTGATACTAGAACCGAATTTGACTTTTGTTAGACAACTAGTTTGGATTATAGCGAGAGATGAGAAGAGGCTAAGAAACAAGACAGTCAAGTTGGTGAAAGTTCAGTGGTGTTGGATATGCTAGTAGATGATTTTTGTTTGATGATAATAAACATATATATATATATATTCATTTAAATGTATTTGTTATTGTACTATTTTATTTTTCACATAATTAAATAAATATTTGTTGAATAAAATAAATAACACAAAATTTAAATTCAAACAGATATTTTACTCTGACAAATATTTTATTACAATTTTTGAATAGTACAAAATTTGAGCTCTCACTATATATACAAAATTTCAAATCACAACACAATTTTTCACTATACAATTGTCATTTACATTTGCACCTCACTACATATCACTCGTTCACTCGTATTTGATCTTCAATTCTATTCCAGCTTGAATCCAGCATCTGAGCTATCTGAAAAATAAACACTGACGCAGTAAAATTGAAAAAGAAATATTTTGTAGTGTAAAATAAAATGTGTATTTTGAAAATGTTATTTGTCTCAGTTATTTGGGTTGTTCGTCATCATTTATTTTGAGTTCATCTACACGAACAACCTGTGACATGCATAATGTATCACTGTACATGCCACAAGGCCGTGCACACCGATATACACTTGATAAAACTTCAGGGACAGGTGAACACAAGGTCAAACCCGAGCCAAGGCTGGATTCATATGCACGCAATACAACATGAAAAAGTGGTAAATCAACATGTGAAAACGAATTCAGGGCCAATCAGACCATGCTAACAAGTGCACAAGTAAAACTTTCAAACAGAGACCAGAGCATATGCATCAGATCATGTATGCATATATGCATACTCATGTATACATATTTGAGTATACACATATATCAGTTCAAAGAACAGAGAACTCAGCCTTAACCAAAAGGACCACCAAACGAGAGTATATGGATATACAAGCACTACACACTGGAATAAGCAAGCAAAGTGACATATGTATGCACATATACATATAAGTACATACATATGTATTAGGTCAGAGGCATGAACAACCAGAGTACAGGATGCAAATGCAACAGAGGTGACAACAGAGCATCAAGCCGAGCAAGGCATCACAAGCATACATATATACATGTGCAAACACACATGTATACATCTATTTATATGCAGTGACAATATGGGATGCAAGGAAGCAGTAAACAAAATGGCATATGTGTACATATGCATATGGACATGTAATCGAAGCAACCAGACAACAATGCACCAGATCAACAAAACAACTTCAACACAAAATGTACACATGATAGCAAAGTCAACATGCAGTCAGACATCAAAACCAAACATACAACAGAAGTGAACCAAGACTACAACAAGCTCCAGAACAGACTCAAGTAGAACCACCAGTGAAACAAAAGCTCCAAACAAATGAACACAACATCAATGTAACTCAAGCAAACAAGTGTAGGTATACAACAACCAAGTGAAGACTCCAAGAGGAACAAGTGAAGGCATCACAACATACATATATACATGCATGAACACACACATATATATGCAGTGGAAACCAGACTCAACCAACAAACAGCAAACAATTTTACAAGTGTTAAAAAAAATGAAGCAGTTACTTGAGTCATGATACAACTACAAATGCAAGCAAGCAGTCAAAACAATGTCATGGTTCAAAAGTGAATGTAACAGCGGTTAACAAAAAATCATAGTGCCAAAGTCGTGGCCATACGAATGGAATAGAGGGTAACAAAATTCGTATATTCACGTTGCCGAAGTCATAGGAGAAAAGATCGAAACCAACTCAGAGAAAATCAAATAATATCATAAATTGAACGAAAAATCAAAAAACCAAACAAGCCGTGGTAATCAAGCAAAGAACATCAAAAAAATATTCGAATTGAACCAGTCTAAACAAATCACATGTATTCAAATAAAATCGAACGGCCGACCAAAATTAGCAGACGGATTCAAATGAAATATTCAAAAGAAAATTAAGGGATTCAATCCATATAAATTCCCATATCATCATTGGTAGAAAATGTATCAAGTTCAAGCATATCAACGAGAGTAAATAAAGGAAATCGCATACCAGTATTATTCGGTTCAAACTTGATCGAGAAGCAGCCGCGAAGGAACGAAAGCAACAGACGATTCGAGCCTCATTTCTTACAAGCGTGCAGCATTCAATTTGATCAACTTCAAGGCGGCTACTTCAAATTCCAGAAGCCCTATTTTTTTTTAAAAGAGGAACGAATGAAGGATTGAACGAAAGCAAAAGGAATCGGCAGATAAAAAGAAGAAGAAAAAGGGAAACGTCTCTTTTATTTTAAGTGGGCCGGTCTAGTTTAATTTGGGCTTAAATTACATAAAAAGGGTTTTGTTTTTTGTTTATTTTTATTTTGTAATTTTTCTTTCAAACTTTTGTAAAATTCTAGTCGTGTGACTAGCGGACGAACTACGGTGGTGTAGTTCGAGAATTCGCAACTCAGTGGCTGAATTGTGGCAGGGTTTTGAGCGTAGAGTTAGGTTAGTCCATAGCGGGTGTCGCGAGTTTACGTGCGTAAGCGTGTGACTACTTAATTTCTAGTAGAAACCTTGGGGTAGCACGTAGGCAGGGTTTTGCCGAAGCTGGGTAAATCTGTGTTGTTCTATTTCTTCTTTTATTATTCTGCTATTATCTGTGCTGCAATTATTATATATATTTCCACATTAATTTTTATTATTTTTAGTATCACCCTATTCAACCCCCCCTCTAGGGTGAAATCGATCCTTCAAGTGGAGCGACAATGAGAAGGACCGTACCTGGGAGACAAAAGGCAGGATTAGAGATACTTATCCTGATCTGCTGTGAGAGTATGTTCTACATTTGTTTTGTATATGTTTTACATAGACTATAGTCCGTCAGGTAGGCTAGTATGGTAGTTAGAAGATGTTACAGATGATAGCTATGCTTAATATTTAGTCCTTACTTAATTTCAAGGACGAAATTCTTTAAGGAGGGAAGCCTGTAACACCCCTAATTTTAAATAACATTATTCAGGAGATTTAATTAGATTAATTAAATAGAATAATGTAAAGATTAGAGTGATAAAGGGATTGAGATTTGAAAACTAAATAGAGACCGTGCTTAATTAAATAAAATTAAAAGAATGAGTTTATTGAAATGGTTTTATAAGTTAACTAATAAGAGAATAAGGCAAGGGCATTGTGGGAAATAGCCGTTCACCATAACCCTTAACCTCTAAACCCTTATTTCCATTTTCATTCCATACTTTCATAATTCAAAAACATAAGAAAAGAGCAGCCCAAAGCCGGCCACAACCTAGGGTAAAAGGAGATTAAAAATTTGCCAAAGCTTAGGATTCAAGCAAAGGAGGATTAATCAAGATCAAATCTCAAGTTCCTTATCCAAAGCAAGATCAGTAATAATCAAAACCATCTCATTTTTCTCTTTAAAGAGCATTTGATTTTGAGTTTTAAGTTTAAAACCTTTATGATGATTTTAATGAGATTACATGATATGTTTGATTCAAACAAGTATGTTTGATAAATGTTTTATTCGATTTTAAGGCTAAAATAATATATATTGGGTTTCAAATGCCTTGTGGATTTAATATGTTATGTAAAACATTATTTTGGAGTTGGGTTTAAATTTTCGTACTATCCAAGCCATGGATAATTTATTATGAATTTTTGAAAGAAGAAATAATTAATTGGGTTTAAAAATTTATTACGGCTATTATATAAAGGATTTTTGGTCCGAAATTTACATATGTTAGATAACATATTAAAAGTGAATTTTTGATGATTTTTGGGAATTTTTCCTAAGTAATTTACTATGGAAATTAAATTAATTATGTTGGAAGACTTAAATGTCTTGATTGTTTTGTTAAAGGGAAGGGCTACATTGTAAATTATTTTTAATTAATTCTGGATGAATTCAGTAGTCTTTTAGAAAAGATTTTGGTAAAGTTTACGGCAACCAATTATATTTTTACAAATAGGTAAGTTAGTTTAAAAGTGTTCACTTAAAAAGGCAACAAAATAGTTTTGCATAGATTTACTACTTCGCCACTTCCAGTTGCAACCTTTCGACCCTATACCTCCACCCCCAACTAAGTCGAAACCAATACACACGGTATCAATGCTTTGGTACGTAGTGGATTGGAGAAAGGAGGCAGGTATAGAGTCGAAACCATGCTTTCGAAGGGGTCGACGCCATTTTAAATAGCTTTCGAAGGCCTTTGTTTTGCTTTCAAAAGAGATGCCGCCTTCCTTGCTTTTAATGGATGCTTTCGAAAGGGTTGAATTACTTTTATATATAGCTTTCGAAGGGTATTATCGCCTTTTTGTTTAAAGCGTAGCTTTCGAATTGGTTGCCGTATATTATGTTTTAAAGAGAAGCTTTCGAAAGGGTAATTTTGGACCAAGTCGAAACCTTGCTGCCATCTATATACCTTTCAAATAGGTTGAAAGTTTTCAATAAGTTCGAAAGGCAAGCTTTTGTTTTATAAATATAACAAGCCGCTTCCCAATGCTTTCAAAAGGGCTCTAGTAGGCATTGAAACTAAAGGTTTCGAAGGCAATGGCTTCGAACGGTGTTTCAAAGGCAATGGCTTCGAAAGGTGTTTCGAAGCTATCCTTCCAATTCTTTTACTTAAAAGATTAAAGCTTTCGAAAGGATGGTTCCGAAGTCATCTGTTTTCCCCAAACTTTTTTATTTGAAGGTTAATGGTTTTGAAAGGGGTACTTTCGCTTATGTTCACTTTAACCCAAAAGATTAAACTCAATGGTTTCAAAAGGGGTACTTCAAATGGTTTCGAAGCTATTCTTCTATAAGTTAGAAAGATGTGCTTTCGAAAGGAATGTTTTGATGGTTTTGAAATAGAGGTTTTGATGCTTTCGAAAGAGATATTTTGAATTGTTGCGAAAGACACATGTTTAAGTGTTTTGAAAAGAAGATTTGAATGCATTCGAAAGATATATTCTAACCGTCTCGAAAGTAAAGGTCTAAGGTTTCGAAAGCCTTAGCTTTCAAAACAAAGAACCCAATCTCATTTTTAAATGAAAACCCATGGCACTATAAAAGAGCTTTGAAATGGCTTTTAATTTTGGAGTTTTTGAAGAAGCTTTCCTTTATAAAAATAATATGTTAAAGGTATTAACCATGTTTTGTATGTTATGATCAGTTATTATGTATGCTTCTTCTATAAACATATTCACTTTATAATTAAACTCATAATTGTATTTTGGGGAGTAAGGGCAGAATAACCAGCTAGGTTGACCCAGTAGTGAATATAAATTGAGTTAACTCCTGAATGAGTAGAGTTGCATCTAGGAGGTCAGGTATACCATAACATAGGATGCCCAAAGACCGATCAAGAAGTTGTCAGTTTAGACAGGTTCATAGTAAACCCACGAAAACTATGTTTGGAGAGAGTTATCGGCAGGGGCAATAGGTTCATAGTGATCCCATGAAAACTATATCCGGATAATGTATTGACAGAAATCAATAGGTTCATAGTCAACCCAGGAAAATTATGATATAAGAGAAGTTAGTGGACATACCAATAGATTCAGGGAGAACCCATGAAATAATGAAGTTATTGGCAGGTGCCCATAGGTTCTTAGTTATCGCATGAAAACTATGAAAACGGACAGATAGTCCATAAGCTTTGAACAGGTTATTAGTCTGCCCATGAAACCTAATAGGTTAATAATAACCCTAGAAACTATAACTTTAACCGATAGTCAAATGAATGGGGATGGGAAATCAAGGATATTTTGCTTGTTTGTATATCATCACGATATTCTAAATTGCTTTGTTTTTAACCATTGTGGATGCAGGAGCACAGTATATGGTTATTATAAATTTTTGGGTAAGGTACTAGTGAGGGGATAACTCGTTCCACTAAGCGGCGTGGTCTCACTAGATATCTGAATGGTTCGAGATGGTAGGTTATTATTCATACTAAGCTTTTTGTCTGAATCGAAGTTTCCCTTTGAACTATCAGGTGCTCAATTGATTTTGAGTAGATTAAAAGTTGAGGTTTTTAGGTTCTCCTTTTGACGAATAAACTTCCGAAGATGTGAAGGAGGCAAGCTAGCTATTAGGAGTTCTTTTCTATTGATTCCGTTGTGTTTTGGTTGTAAAGGCAAAGTTGTTTAATTGCCTATGTTTAGACTCTGAACATCCAAGGGGGCATCTTCATATGTTGCTTATGGCGTATTTTTTAATAATTATATTTTCTCTGAACGTGGTTCTCGAATTTGGGATTGTGTAATGAATTTGAAATATGATTGAAATGGAATGAGAAATTTGTTTAATGGTAACATTTTTTCATATCCATATGTTTTTGTTATATTAATGTATTTAACATTACCACATTTGATCACCGAGAATTAATAACTATGGATGACTGCAGCATCCGTAGCCGTTAGTTATAAGCCTCCAAGTGGGGGATATTACAAGTTGGAATCAGAGCATAGGTTTATGAAAACATAAAAGAAATTTCAAACTTAAAATGGTTTTTTTCGAAAGATAATCCAACGAATCAGAAAATAAGATCGAGGTTTCGGTTAACGCTATAGTAATGTACTTGTATTTAATGTATACATAAGTACATATCCCCTCTCTCTTAGACCATTCTTCTATATCTTACTAAGGCTCGTATGCAGATTTACGAGAAAGTAAGATATGGAGGCTGGAAACGATAGAGGAAATCTTGGTGGAGGAAGCACCACAACAAATGGAAATGCTCGACCCAATAGGAGAAACCAGGGTCGAAAGGCAAATACTAATCAAAATGCAGATGCCAACATAGGTGCTGGAAATCCGCTAGTAGATATGGGGACGATGTATCAGCTCTTAGGTAATCTGATGCAAGCTGAAGCAGCTGCTGGAGTAGCTGGGAATGTTGGAGGAGCTAATCCTGTGGCTCCAATTGGATACAACTATGCTAAGTTAAGCAGAGATTATACCAGTCTTGTTGGGAAACCGTTTTTGGGAATAGTGGATGCTATAGAAGTTGAGAATTGGCTTTCGCATTGTGAAAGGATCTTCGCTGACTTGGGGTTGAATGAGAAGCAGAAAAGGAGGCTTGCTTCTAGACAGTTCCAGGGAGCAGCGCTTCATTGGTGGAATAGTGTCACTATCGGAGTTCCCAAGGAAGAGTTGACTTGGGTGGAATTTCGAGGAGATTCAAGGAGAGATTTTTGTCTGAAGTTGCCAAGTCAACATTGTTGAGGAAATTCATGGACTTGGTACAAGGTGAGATGTCGGTAATTGAGTATGCCACGAAGTTTGATGAGTTATCCAGATATGGATATGCTACTATTGACACCATCATCAAGAGGAATGAGAAGTTTATTCGGGGATTGAGACCCGAGATTGCTAGTGCAACCTTACCACATCTTCGAGATCCTTGTAATGTTGTTGTGGAAATGGAAATCCAACATGAAGAGATGCTTGCTACTTATGGGAAGAATAAGCAGGTTGAAACCCAGAGTTCTCTTGGTAAGAAGAGGAAGTTCTTCAAGAAGAAGGGAACCCAGAAGGGAGAAGCTGCCAAGAAGGCAAAGGCTAATCTGGTTTTCTTTAAGTGCGATAAGAAGGGTCATTATGCTTATGAATACCGTACTGGCAAGGGGAAGAAGGCTACAGATAATAAGGGTGTGAAGTGCTTTAACCGCGATCAGTTTGGGCATTACAAGAATCAGTGTCCAGAACCAGCAAGGGCGGACAGGGGAAAAGTCTTTGCTGTTGGACCATAAACTGCTAGGCCAACTGCTATTGAGAAAGGAAAGACTATGATGGAAGGTACGCTTTTGATTCAAAGTACACCAGTTAGGGTACTATTTGATACCGGTGCATCACATTCATTTATATCTCAGTGTTTGGTTGATATGTTATGTTTAGAACCCATGTACCTTGTTACTTCCTTAAGGGGTGCGAATCCGATAGGTGGGTATGCAACTCTGGAAATGAGATATAACCAGTTAGAAACTGATTTGTTAGGTCATAAGTTTGCATGCAGTCTGTATGTTTTCGATTTCGTAGATTTTAGAATCATTTTGGGTATGGATTCGTTGGGTAGATATGTGGCTAGGATATTTTTCCAAGACAAGAAAATATCGCTAAGCCACCCTGATAGTCATAACCGAATTATATTCTCAGTGGAGGATTTTGACCAGAGTGCTTGTGCTCTGTTAAGTGCTATGAGAGTAGAAGAAGAGTTAAGTCAGGTTCGAGTAGCAAGAGAATTTAAAGATGTTTTTTAG
This sequence comes from Allium fistulosum, assembly GCA_030737815.1. Classification (NCBI taxonomy): domain Eukaryota; kingdom Viridiplantae; phylum Streptophyta; class Magnoliopsida; order Asparagales; family Amaryllidaceae; genus Allium; species Allium fistulosum. The sequence goes on along the minus strand of CM060905.1, from coordinate 1,168,941,699 downwards.
CCGGTTACAGGATTACCACCGAAATGAGCCGTTGAGTTTTGGATAGATCTTGTGCTAGGAGCAGTAAGTAGACCACCTAGCATGATGACACCTACCGAGATAAAGGAATAGAGGATGCAGCTAATGGATTTAGAAGGAAATAATTTTATTAGAACAAGTAGTTTGCCTTGGGGTGGGGCCGCGGTGTTCGTGAAGAAACCGGATGGATCGTTAAGACCGTGCATTGACTATCATAAGTTGAATGAGAAGACAATCAAGAATAAGTATCCTTTGCCGAGAATCGATGATCTATTTGATCAGTTGTGTGGAGCCAAAATATTTTCCCAATTGGATTTGGCGACAAGTTTCCATCGGTTAAGAGTGGTAGAGAACAGTATTCCGTTGACAGAATTTCGGACTAGGTGTGGTTCGTACAAGTGGTTAGTAATGACATTCAGGTTAACGAATGCACCAGCTTTCTTCGTGGATTTGATGAACCAAATTTTTTTAGAGTACTTGGATAGGTTCGTATTGGTATTTATAGAAGACATTTTAGTGTACTCTAAGGATGAAAGAGAGCATTAAGATCATCTTAGAGTAGTGCTTGAGACGCTAAGGCAGCATCAGTCGAAAGCGAAGTTTATCAAGTGTCATTTCTGGAAGAAAGAGGTTAAGTTTCTTAGTCATGTGGTTTTAGAGAAGGGTTTGTCAGTCGATCTAGATAAGATCGAAGCTATTGATAACTGGAAGAGACCAGAGACGGTGACTGAGATTAGAAGTTTTCTTGGACTTGTCGGCTATTGACGGAGATTCATTAAGGATTTCTCGCGAATAGCAGTGTCTTTGAGTAAGTTAAGCAGGAAGGATGTGAAGTTTATTTGGTCTGACAAATGTAAGGAAGCATTTCTTAAGTTAAAGAATTTGTTGACCAACGCGCATGTGTTAGTGGTTCCAGACAAAAATCAAGGATTGGTGGTGTATACCGATGCATATGGAACCGGATTAGAAGTTGTGTTGATGCAGAAGGGTAAAGTCATTGCCTACGCTTCACGACAACTTAGACCGCATGATGTGAGATATCCTACTCATTATTTGGAGTTAGTTGCGGTGATCTCTGCATTGAAGATATGGAGACATTATCTCTTAGGGGATAGATTTGAGCTATATACAGATCATAAGTCCTTAAGATATTTATTCTCTCAAAAGGAGTTGAATATGAGACAGCAGAGGTGGTTGGAGTTTTTAGCAGCTTATGATTTTGGTATAGAGTATACGTCTAGAAAAGGAAATAAAGTAGCAGATGCTCTTAGCAGAAAACATCAGACTGTGGTGTTAGCTATATTGGCAGAATGGAAAGATTTAGAAGCTTTGACTACTTGTAATGTGCATTTAAGATCGATTGCTAGTTCTAGTCATAGCACTGCAATGTTGTCATGTTTGGAAGCTCAACCAGTATTGATCGAAAGGATAGCTTTTATGTAGGAAGAGGACCCATTATTAGCCGAGAAGATTAGAAGGCTTGAGGTCGGATCGGGGGTCGATGATTTAAAGGATTTTAGTCTTAACCAGAGGGGATGGTTGAGAAAGAAGGGATGGTTGTGTGTTCTGAATGTTGAGGACTTAAGAAAAGAAGTTCTTAGGGAATGCCATCGATCTAATTTTATGATCCATCCTGGAGGAACCAAGATGTATCGGGATATGAAGAGGATCTTCTACTAGGAAGGTACGAAGAAGGATGTTGGCTTGTGGGTTAGGCAGTGTGCGAACTGTCAATAAGTGAAGGTCAAACATCAGAAGCCAAGTGGGTTGCTTCAACTTTTGGAGATACCAGTTTGGAAATGGGACTCAATATTCATGGATTTTATAGATGGGTTGCCAAGGTCGAATAGAGGAACTGAAAGTATATGGGTCATAATATTGGATAGGTTGACAAAGAGTGCCCATTTCATTCTAGTTAAGTCAACCAGGATGGCACCTTCTTTAGCTAAGTTGTTTATGAAGAACATAGTTAGACTGCATGGAATTCCTAGTAGTATAGTCAGTGACAGAGATGCTTTGTTTACTAGTGAATTTTTGAGGAGTCTACAAGAGGTGTTGGGTACCAAGCTCAAGATGAGTACTGCGTATCACCCTCAGACGGATGGGTAGACAGAGAGAGTCAATAAGGTACTCGAGGATTTGTTAAGAGCTTGTGTATTGGACTTTGGTGGATCTTGGAAAGATCACCTACACTTGGTTGAGTTTTCCAATATTAGCAGTTATCAGACTAGTATAGGAATGTCGTCTTTTGAAGCTTTGTATGAAAGGCCATGCAAATCACCAGCATGTTGGTTGGAGACCGAAGACAGATTAGTCTTGGGTCCAGATCTGGTTAGAGAGGCGACAGAGAAGATTGAGTTGATCCGAGAAAGGATGAAGGAAGCTAAGTCTAGATAGAAGAGTTATGCAGATAAGAGGCGTAAAGATCTAGAATTCTCAGTTGGAGATAGAGTCTTCATTAAGGTATCACCAATGAAGGGTGTGGTACGATTCAGAAAGTCAGGGAAACTGGCACCAAGATATGTTGGTTTGTTTCTAATTATAGAGAGGATCGGAAAGCTCGCATACAGAGTGGAGTTGCCGAGCAGTATGTCAGGTGTCCATAATTTTTTTTCATGTGTCTTGGCTTCGTAAGTATATGCACGATCCAGAGACTATTATTCCTCCGACGGGGTTGGAAGATTTGATAGTAGAACCAAATTTGACTTTTGTTAGACAACCAGTTTGGGTATAGCGAGAGATAAGAAGAGGCTAAGAAACAAGACAGTCAAGTTTGTGAAAGTTCTGTGGAGCAACAACGAGAAGGACTGTACCTAGGAGACAGAAGACAGGATTAGAGATACTTATCCTAATCTGCTGAAAGGGTATGTTCTATATTTGTTTTGCATATGTTTTACATAGACTATTGTCAGTCAGGTAGGCTAGTATAGTAGTTAGAAGATGTTACAGATGATAGCTATGCTTAGTATTTAGTCCTTACTTAATTTCAAGGACGAAATTCTTTAAGGAGGGGAGCCTGTAACACCTCTAATTTTAAATAACATTATTCAGGAGATTTAATTAGATTAATTAAATAGAATAATGTAAAGGTTAGAGTGCTAAGGGGATTGAGATTTGGAAACTAAATAGAAACCGTGCTTAATTAAATAAAATTAAAAGAATGAGTTTATGGAAATGGTTTTATAAGTTAACTAATAATAGAATAAGGCAAGGGAATTATGGGAAATAGCCGTTCACCATAACCCTTAACCTCTAAACCTTTATTTCCATTTTCATTCCATACGTTCATAATTCAAAAACATAAGAAAAGAGGAGCCCAAAGCCGGCCACAACCTAGGGTAAAAGGAGATTAAAAATTTGCCAAAGCTTAGGATTCAAGCAAAGGAAGATTAATCAAGATCAAATCTCAAGTTCCTTATCCAAAGTAAGGTTAATAATAATCAAAACCATCTCATTTTTCTCTTTAAAGAACATATGATTTCGAGTTTTAAGTTTAAAACCTTTATGATGATTTTAATGAGATTACATGATATGTTTGATTCAAACAAGTATGTTTGATAAATGTTTTATTCGATTTTAAGGCTAAAATAATATATATTGGGTTTCGAATGCCTTGTGGATTTAATATGTTATGTAAAACATTATTTTGGAGATGGGTTTAAATTTTCGTAATTATCCAACCCATGGATAATTTATTATGAATTTTTGAAAGAAGAAATAATTAATTGGGTTTAAAAATTTATTTCGGCTATTATATAAAGCATTTTTGGTTTGAAATTTATATATGTTAGATAACATATTAAAAGTGAATTTTTGATGATTTTTGGGGATTTTTCCTAAGTGATTTACTATGGAAATTAAATTAATTATGTTGGAAGACTTAAATGTCTTGAATGTTTTGTTAAAGGGAAGGGCTACTTTGTAAATTATTTTTAATTAATTATGGATGAATTCAGCAGTCTTTTAGAAAAGATTTTGGTAAAGTTTACGGCAACCAATTATATTTTTACAAATAGGTAAGTTAGTTGAAAAGTGTTTACTTAAAAAGGCAGCAAAATAGTTTTGCACAGATTTACTACATCGCCACTTCTAGTTGCAACCTTTTGACCCCATACCTCCACCTCCAACTAAGTCAAAACCAATACACACGGTATCAATGCTTTGGTATGTAGTGGATTGGAGAAAGGCGGTAGGTATAGAGTCAAAACCATGCTTTCGAAGGGGTCGATGCCATTTTAAATAGCTTTCGAAGGCCTTTGTTTTGCTTTCAAAAGAGATGCCGCCTTCCTTGCTTTTAATGGATGCTTTCGAAAGGGTTGAATTACTTTCAATATAGTTTTCGAAGAATATTACCGCCTTTTTGTTTAAAGGGTAGCTTCCGAATTGGTTGCCGTATATTATGTTTTAAAGAGAAGCTTTCAAAAGGGTAGTTTTGGACCAAGTCGAAACCTTGCTGCCATCTTTATACCTTTCGAATAGGTTGATAGTTTTCAATAAGTTTGAAAGGCAAGCTTTTGCTTTGTAAATATAACAAGCCACTTCCCAATGCTTTCAAAAGGGCTCCAGTAGGCATTTAAACTAAAGGTTTTGAAGGCAATAGCTTCGAAAGGTGTTTCGAAGCTATCCTTCCAATTCTTTTACTTAAAAGATTAAAGCTTTCAAAAGGATGGTTCCGAAGCCATCTGTCTTCCCTAAATTCTTTTATTTGAAGTCTAATGGTTTTGGAAGGGGTACTTTCGCTTATGTTCACTTTGACCCAAAAGATTAAACTCAATGGTTTCGAAAGGGGTACTTTCAAATGGTTTCGAAGCTATTCTTCTATAAGTTGGAAAGATGTGCTTTACTACTTTTGAAAGGAATGTTTTGATGGTTTCGAAATGAAGGTTTTGATGCTTTCGAAACAGATATTTTGAATTGTTGCAAAAGACATATGTTTAAGTGTTTTGAAAAGAAGATTTGAATGCTTTCGAAAGATATATTCTAACCATCTCAAAAGTAAAGGTCTAAGGTTTCGAAAGCCGTAGTTTTCAAAACAAAGAACCCAATCTCATTTTTAAAAGAAAACCCATGGCACTATAAAAGAGCTTTGAAATGGCTTTTAATTTTGGAGTTTTTGAAGAAGCTTTCCTTGATAATAATAATAGATTAAAGGTATTAACCATGTTTTGTATGTTATGATCAGTTATTATGTGTGCTTCTTCTATAAAGATATTCACTTTATAATTAAACCCATAATTGTATTTTGGGAAGTAAGGGCAGAATAACCAGCTAGGTTGACCCAGTAGTGAATATAAATTGAGTTAACTCCAGAATGAGTAGAGTTGCATCCAGGAGGTCAGGTAGACCATAATGTAGGATGCCCAAAGACCGATCAAGAAGTTGTCAATTTAGACAGGTTCATAGTAAACCCATGAAAACTATGTTTGGAGAGAGTTATCGGCAGGGGCCAATAGGTTCGTAGTTATCCCATGAAAACTATATCTGGATAAAGTATTGACAGAAGTCAATAGGTTCATAGCCAACTCAAGAAAATTATGATATAAGAGAAGTTAGTGGACATACCAATAGATTCAGGGAGAACCCATGAAATAATGAAGTTATTGGTAGGTGCCAATAGGTTCTTAGTTATCGCATGAAAACTATGAAAACGGATAGATAGTCCATAAGCTTTGAACAGGTTATTAGTCAGGCCGTGAAAACTAATAGGTTAATAGTGACTCTAGAAACTATAACATTAACCGATAGTCAAATGAATGGGGATGGGAAATCAAAGATATTTTGCTTGTTTGCATATCATCACGATATTCTAAATTGCTTTGTTTTTAACCATTGTGGATGCAAGAGCATAGTATATGGTTATTATAAATTTTTGGGTAAGGTACTAGTGAGGGGGAAACCCGTTCCGCTAAGCGGCGTGGTCTCACTAGATATCTGAATGGTTCGATATGGTAGGTTATTATTCATACTAGGCTTTTTGTCTGAATCGAAGTTTATGTTTCCCTTTGAACTATCGAGTGCTCAATTGATTTTGAGTAGATTAAAAGTTGAGGTTTTCAGGTACTCCTTTTGACGAATAAACTTTCGAAGATGTGAAGGAGGCAAGCTAGCTATTAGGAGTTCTTTTCTATTTGATTCCGCTGTGTTTTTGTTGTAAAGGCAAAGTTGTTTGATTGCCTATGTTTAGACTCTGATCATCCAAGGGGGCATCTTCATATGTTGCTCTTGGTGTATTTTGTAATAATTTTATTTTCTTTAAACGTGGTTCTCGAATTTGGGATTATGTAATGAATTTGAAATATGATTGAAATGGAATGATAAATTTGTTTAATGGTTTTAATTTTTTTTCATATCCATGTGTTTCTGTTATATCAATGTATCTAACATTTCCGCATTTGGTCACCGAGAATTAGTAACTATGGATGACTGCAGCATCCGTAGCCGTTAGTTTTGGGCCTCCAAGTGGGGGATGTTACAAAGATCTTATGTTAAAGGTTCCTTTATTGCATTCGGATCTCATTGGCTATAGAAAGGTGGAACGAGGATAAATACTTTGAGAAGTGGCAATGGAGGATGAAGGCTATTCTAAAAGGGAATATGGTTCATTAGGTAGTTTTTGACAATGTGGAGTTACCAGTTGAAATTTCTGTCATGGAGAAGAGATGGAAGAATGGATATTTACTACTCTACAGCTAGCCATGGAAGAAAATTTTATCTCGGAAATTAGCATGGAAAACACTGCTAAAGGAATTTGGACCAAGTTAGAGAATCTCTATTTGAAGAAATCACTCACTAGTTGTTTGATTCTGCTAAAGATGTTTTTCACCATAAAGATGAGAGAGGGTGTTTTAGTGAAGGCATATCTTAGTTTCTTCAATGATCTTGTAATGAAAATGAAGACTGTGGATTTGAAGGTGGATGAAGAACATAAGGCGATGGTTCTTTTATGTTCTCTACCGAAGAATTACATAGGTTTCGCTAATAGTGTGATTTATGGAAGGGACACTTTGACTGTAGATGATGTGAAGTTGGGTCTTCTATCTGAAGACTTGAGGGCTCGGATGAAGGAGATGAGTGAAGGAAGAGGATGGAGTAGTAATAAGGGCCTATTTGTTGAGGGAGGAAGAGAGGAGAGGAAGAGTTAGAATCCTAAGGGGCGTTCCAAGTCTAGGAAGCTCGGAAATGGTTGGAGATGAAAGTCTAGAGATGGAAAGTGCCACTATTGTAAGAAACCTAGCCATTGGAAGAGAGACTATACAGATTTGAAGAAGAGGGCCGAGGATGGATCTTCATTGATTGTTGTGGAGAAGACTATATCTGATGGTGTGTTGACTATAGCGGTATCTGATGTATCAGACCATTTGGTACTTGATCCAGAGGCATCGTTCCATATGACGCCAAATAATGATTATTTTAGCTCTTTTTTTTAGAAAAGAGGGAATTGTAATCCTTATGGGAAATGATTCTAGTTGTAGAACCATGGAAGAGAGTACAGTTCCGATTAGGATGTTTGACATAGTGATATGCACTTTAATAGGCGCCCGCTATGTTCCGGGTCTTCAAAAGTCATTGATTTCTTTAAGGCAGTTGGAACCTATGGGATGCAAGGTGACTTTGGAGAAGAATGGTTTAAAGGTTTCTAGAGGTGCACTTGTTTTGATGTAGATAGATTGTTCTGAAATCTGTATCTGCTGAAGGGAACCATAGGTTTTGGAGAGTCTTGTATTGGAGTGGACACTTCTCGTGTTTTAGATGTCACTAGACTTTGGCATCTAAGATTTAGGTTTGTCAACGGATGCTTTCGGATGCGGATAGTGCTATATCCGCATCCGCATCCGCATCCGCATCCGAAATCATTTTCGAATACGATTATCCGCATCTGCGGATATGGACGGATATCGGATAATTATCCTATCTGCTAATGACTGATAAATTAGGAATTATAAAAAGAAAATTTTAGATTAACATAAATATTTTTACATCCCACTGATTATAAAAGTGTTAAAAATTAACAAATATGATGATAATAAATAGTTCCGAGTAGTTAAAAAGCATTAAGTGCATATAATATAAATTACTAACTTGATAAAATAATAAACAAATATCTTTCACTGTACTAAAAACCCATAATGTTAACTATAATCTTGACAAAAACTAGATGTATAATTTTCGGATGTAGATGTCTTCGTATCCGCATCCGTTTTTTCGGATATCGAATATTTATCCACTTTTCGGATGCTGATGTAGACGGATTTCCGATTTTTCGGGTATCCATTGACAGTCCTACTAAGATTTGATCATATTTCGGAGAAGTGTTTCGAGTTGCTTGGCAGTCGAAAGATGATCAACGGAGGAAGCTTCGACAAATTGGAATTTTTCCAGGAGTGTGTGCTAGGAAAGCAGACGAAGGTATCTTTTGGAGTTGGACTTCATATATCGAAGAGAGTGCATGATTATGTGCATACAGATGTTTGAGGACCACTAGCTGCTATGTCTATTGGGGAACGAACTATTGTATTTCCTTTTTGATGATTTTTCTCAAAAAGTTTGCGTGTATGTGATGAAGGCCAAATTAGAAAGCTTTGATGTGTTTAAAGATTGGAAAGCGCATGTTGAGAACCAATCTGGTTGTAACTTAAAGGTGCTTAGATTTGATAGCGGTGGTGAATTTTTTTCTAAGAAGTTCATCAATTTTTGTAAGCAGCGCTGTATTCAGAGACATTTCACTACACCAGAAGACCTGCAATCCAACGTGGTTGCTAAGAGGATGACTCGGATTCTACTTGAGAATGCATGTTGCTTGAGATTGACGGCGGGCTTGTCTAGAGGCTTTTGGGCTGAAGCTTTATCAACTGCATCACATATTATAAATCGAATTCCGTGCTTAGCCATAGATGGAAAGATTCGAAAGGAGAAGTGGCGGGGTGAAGCAGTGTATCTTGGTTACTTTTGTATTTTTGTTGTCCTGTGTATATTCACCATACAAGTGATGATAAATTAGAGGCAAGAGTGTATAAGGGCATATTTATGGGATACACGGATGGTATCAAAGGGTATCACAATTGGAACCCTGCTGATAGAAAGATTGTGCAATACAGACATATTACTTTTGATGAGTCTGCATGTTCGGTCCTAAGAAGGAGTTACCTACCACATTAAATAAGTCTGATATGCCTAAGGAGTTGGAAGAGGTTCCCATATTTCATCCTAGTAGTAGAGTTGTTGTTTTAGGACAGATGTAGATGCAGTTGATGAGACATCATGGAGTAGTCCATTGGTCCCTTCTAGTAATGCGGGTGATGTGCATGAGACTAGAGGAATTTCAATTCAAGGGAGCCGAAAGGAGTTTAGGCAAAGTTGTACCTATTCAGGCCAGTCGTAGGACTATTAAGCTGCCTGAAAGGTATGGTGATTGGAAGTATGCAAACCTTAGCCTTGGTGATCAGTTTGATTATGCCATACATGTGGTTCATAATGAGGCATCTGACCTTGAAGAAGCTATGAAGTCGAGTGAAAGCTTAAAATGGATGTGTGCTATGAAAGAGGAGTTAGAGTCATTGAGAAAGAAAAAGATTACTTAGGATTTGGTACTACCTCCTCAAGGAAGCTGAGCCATAGGTTGCAAGTGGGTATTCAAGGTAAAGGATGATGGAAGATACAAGGCTAGATTAGTTGCTAAGAGTTTTCACAGAGGAAGGGAGTGGGGTATGATGAGATATTCTCCCCCGTATTGAGGCATACCTCCATCCACATTTTGCTTTCTATTGTTGCTACTCATGACTCGAATTTGGAGCAACTTAATGTGAAGATCGCTTTCATACATGGTGACTTGGAGGAGACCATTTACATGAAGCAACCAGAAGGATTTGTTGTACCTAGGAAAGAGAAATGTTTTTGCAAGTTGAAGAAGTCACTTTATGGACTTAAGCAGTTGCCTAGACAATGGTACAAGAGGTTTTACTCTTTTATGCTTTTACTTGGTTTTTATCGTAGTATTAAAGATGCTTGTGTGTAATTCAAACATTTAGAGAGTAGTAGTTGGGTGTATTTACTCTTGTATGTGGATGACATGTTTATTGCTTATAAGGATAAAGCTAAAATTGATATTTTGAAGATGAAGCTAAAGGTGGAATTTGAGATGAAAGACCTTGGGAAAGCAAGGAAGATTTTAGGTATGCAAATCTAAAGAGATAGAAAGCTAGGACTTTTGACGCTCACTTAAAAGGAGTACTTTAGGAAGGTGCTTGCTCGGTTTAGCATGGAAGGAGCAAAGGCAATTAGCACACCCATGCCTTTGCACATATAGCTTTCCAATAAAGGCTCTCTGATCTCAGAGAAGGACAAAGCTTACATGAAGAAGGTGCCCTATACGAGTGCATTTGGTGGTTTTATGTATGCCATGGTTTGCAATAGGCTTAACATTCCACAAGCTATTTGATTGTTTAGTAGATATATGGAAAATCTAGGAAATATGCATTGGGAGGTAGTAAAGTACATCTTCAGATATCTTAGAGGAACTCTAGATTATGGGCTTGTTTTTGGCGGTAGAGATAGAGATTTCAGCTTGGTAGGATTTTGTGATTCCGACTACGCCGATGATAGAGATTGAAGGAAGTCAACCTCAGGTTATGTGTTCACTCTTGAAGAAACAACTATTAGTTGAATATCGAAGTTGTAGACCATTATTTCTTTGTCTACTACAGAGGCAGAGCTTATAGCTGCTGCTGAAGAGGCTAAGGAGGCACTGTATTTAAGGTGGTTGATGTGTGATTTAGGCTTCGCGTATGATGGCGTAGAAGTGAATTATGATAGTCAAAGTGCAATTCACTCAGTTGAAAATCTAGCTTTTAGCTCAAGGACGAAGCCCATTGAGGTGAGAGAATCATGCCTTGTCTCAATGAATAAAGAGAAGCTAATTCGTCTTTAGAAGGTTCATATGGAGAAGAATGTATCAGATATGTTCACCAAGTCCTCACCTATTGCAAAATTCAAGCATTGCTTGAACTTGATCCACTTATCAAGGCTAGGTGCCACATGGTAGAATGGGGGATAGAATTTGTAGATGGATACGTTTGTTTTTATTGAGAAGATTGATAGGCTCTGCACGGAAAGGGTATGTTTAAACACTTTGTTAGCGGGTGGTGGTGTTGCCGGAGTTTGTCGAAAAGTGTAATGGGTAATGGCATTGTCGAAGCTCATTGGAAAAGTATCTATTGTGCTCGAGACTGCTCAGAGTATGAAGGTATATATGGAGTTGGATGGTTTTGTTTAAAGATATATATATTATATCAAGGTGGAGTGTTGAAAAAAGTGATACAATATTGGGGTTTGACGTTTTGTTTAGTCCCACATCGTGGGTTAGGTTCAATCCCAAGTTCCAAAGCCTATATTTAAAGGAGTCTATGTAATGAAAATAATTGTACCTCTATCTGTAATCTTCTTTCTAAGTATTAATAAAATTCTTCTTCCCTTAATGGACGTACACTATCACATTAATAGTGGAACCACTTTTAAAAAAATTATGTGCTTCACTTTCATTTATTATTAATTGGGTAATGTCATCATTGTCCTGAATAAACCCCAATAATTTTATTTGATTATTTTTCCATTTCTATATTTGATTCTATTTGTTTCTGCATCAGTATTGTCAGGTAATATCAGCTTGGAAGGATAAACCCTAACAAGAAACCCCTTAGTTCATAGAATCACTTTCATAATTTTAGTGCAAATATACTAGTTCTTCATTCCATCATCTTCATAAATTTCCTAAGACAAAACAACTCCAACTCTCTCTAAACTCTTTCTATATGCCTAAAACAACATTACAACACATATTATCAACTCAAAGAGGAAGTTTTGAAGACACACACCCCAACATCATTAGGCCGTGAGCAATATAGGCTATTTGTGCCTATGGCCGTGAGCAAGCAAGAAGGAGAGTTGGATTTTGGGTTATTTTGGTTGAAGTAAGAAGATGGAAGCTTGGTCGAGGCTTATGCTTGTGTTTTACATGTTGATGGGTGAACAAACTCACCATTTAATAAGTATATAATTGTATAATACTTGTGTTATATTATAGTATTTGTTGACTAGATATTATTTCTTATTCTCTTGTGATTCTTGCTTTAAAAAGAAAATGGCATGTGTAATTTGTGTGTTTGGGCTTGTATGACTTTCTATGACATGTGCATACCCTTGTGACAAAGCATATAGGGTTTTGGTTGGACTTTGACTTGAATCGGACTTGAAATGGAAGTGTTTTATAGCGATAGTCCCTATAGAAACACTTAGGAAATGCCTTAAGTTCGACATTTTCTACAGAATTTTATAGAGAGATCCTTAGTTGTTTCTAGATATTGATGCGATGTACATTATGTGTATTAACTACTGTAAAAATATTGGAAGTTGAAAAGTTTGTTTGCATATCGAAAAATGGCAAAACATTTAGGGAGTCAAAATTGGTCCAGGTTGCACTCTTTAATAGCTTTCGACAGTAGCATTTAAAAAACGCTATCTTGCCTCTGTTACACTTTTTACAGCATTTTGTAACTACTGCAACCACTGTTTTTAACTTTAAAATTGTTTAAGATAGCATTTTTCATTGAAACGTTTTTAAGGTGTTTCAGAGACTTTTTATAGTCCTCTGTAACTGCTGTAGTTTCAATTTTTGTTATCTCTAATTATTTTAGAACGTTTTTAAACCGCTGTAGAGACTTTTACATCATTTGGGAAATGTTGTCGTTTTTCTTTGAGAGTTTTAATTGTGTTGAAGTGACTTTAAATTTAAATATTTTTTAAATCTTTTTAGAGATGTTTTCTAACTTATATTAGAGTATTTCAAAAGTGGTTTGGAATTTTTATGAATTTTTAATAATTATTTATGAATTATTAAAGTAGGTGGTTTATGTTTACAAATAAGAAAACATGCTTTTTATGATTTTTAAGTAAATTATACACTAAGTATTTTTAGGTAATATTTTAAATAAATGTTTTAAACCATATTATAAGTAATTTTAAGTATTTTTAAGTATATCGTTTTCAGAAAATTAGTTAATTAAATTAAAGTACTAAACAACTTTTGTAATATAATATCTTTTAAATTGTTTTTAGAATTTTTTTAGATATCTTAGCTTTATAAATAAATTAGCATACATATATATTATTTTTAAAGGTTTTTTGTAAACATACGAGTTTCGAAAAAGTAAGTAAGTCTTTTACAAAAGAATAAAAGGCAGTTTTGGATTATAACACTTATGTTATAATAAATGGTTTTATTAAGTTAATTTAAATGTATATTACATTGTTTAATAAGTGTAGATATATTTAGATCTTTAATTAAATGTTTTTTTAAAGATAACTGCAAGTGTGAATTGGTTTTGGCTTTTTTATGACAATGTGTTAATAACATTTTCCTTTAACCCATTTTGATTGTACCTAGTAAAATAAATAGATATTTAAAAGAAAATTTTAAAGATAATTATAGGTGAAATGTTTTTGGGTTTAAAGTAATGATGTTTTAATGACATTTTTTAAACCCATTAAAGTATACCTGTGCAAATTTGAAGTCTTTTTATGATTTGTGAATATTCTTATACCATTTGGAATAAGAGTATAGATACATTTCTAAATATTGAAAAGAGTATAAATGAATAATGAAAGAGTATAAATTAATACTGAAAGTGTATAAATGAATATTAAAAGAATAATGAATAGTGAGTTGTATTATACATGTATATATCTTTTGTAAAAGGATTTTAAATATATATACAAGTATTTACAAAGGGGTTTAAATTAATAAGAAGATTAATTAAATAAAAAGGGATTAGGGGTTACTTAAGTACTTAATCATGCTTTACGAGACTTAAACCGTACTTTGTGTGCTTAATCGTGCTTTGTGTGACTTAATTGTGCTTTATTTATTTGCATGTTTATGGAAAGTATTTAGTCATTTACTTAGCACTAAAAGCCAATGAAGTAGGCTTGTCTACCTGTGAGAGTTAAAAATGATGTTCGAGTAGGGTGTAGAAGCAATAGTTCTCTAACCTACTGGCTTCACTCTTGATTGAGGGATAGTGGAAGATGAGAAGTTCAGAAATGTGAAAAGTATATGAGACTTAGTTTCCATGTGTGATCGTTCTCATTATTGTTGAGTGTGACCAAATTTAACTTAGGAAATATCCAGAAGTAAGATAGGAATTTTATGGTACGGTTACTCACTCGGTAATGATATAACCTATGTATAAACTCGTCTTGCTCTTCTAGGACAAGAGATAAGGAAATCCATCCAAATAGGATATGATCTCCACCCCTATCGTTGTCTGTTTATTTCTGAGAGAACCGGAGTTAAGTTAACCGGAAATCTATTGATTTAGTCTTAAAGAGACTGAGATCAGATAAGTATACTTAGGTAATACATACCAAAAACCACTTCAAGACTAAGATACGTGTTCTATCACTTGGAAGTGGATCTGTTCGGGATGCTGGAATCTACATGGAAATTCAAGCTCTATTCGAGATGGTCGAACCCATGTAGAGGTTTGAGATCTATTCGAGATGCTCGTACCCATGTAGAGGTTCGTGAACCATTTGAGATATTGGAATACATTTCGGGATTCGTGATCTGTTCGAGTGATGGCTCATGTGTTGAGATGTTGAATGTGACTCCACAATCGGGAAATGACTAAAGACAAAGTAGGATGTACAATCTTGGGTTTACCTAACCCATGAGGGTATATCAACTCCATTACCTAGAGATGCTTATAGATGCTGGCCAGCGGGAGTTGATAATACTTGGTTTACATGTTAGGGCATGGGTCTATTGTGTTTACCTTATGATATATATATATATATATGTATATATATATATATGTATGTATGTATATATCTTATTTAGAGATATACGACGCTCGAAAGGTAGTTTCTTGTCCTTGTCATGGTGATTGGTCTAAGTTTACAAAGGAGGTCTCCGTGAAAAAATCCATATGCAAACGTACCTTAGTAGTTTTAATTGTACTTCAATATTGTTTTATCGTGAGATGCAAGCAGCACAGCTATTTTCTAACTTACATTCTTTACACTAGACATTATCTATTATATCACCTCATGTAATTATTAATTAGTGGTTCTTTTGAGGGGATAACCGTTATGGTATTCCATGCGGTCTCAAATGTACTATTATATGTTGATCGCATATTTCTTGAGTTTCTCACACTAGGCTTATATCTGACTCATGGTTTTATATTTTCTTCCATGGGTGCTCTTTTGAGCAGTCTGAGAAAGGAAAGTTTTTGTTGATGTTCATTGGGCTCTTGGAGAGGAGCTGGATGTTTTACATACCGTAGTATTTATTTCCGCTGCACTACTTTATGTATATATATATATCAACGATTGTAAGGACAGACTATTATAACTATCTAGGCTGATAATAGTACTTTAGTTAGTAACTTTAAAATGCTATGTATATTAGAGTAGCTCTGACTACTACATTTTTGTGAGGAATGCGGAATATGGATCTTAAGGCTAGAATGAACACTAGAGGGGGGGTGAATAGTGTTTATAAGAAATTACTAAATCTTTTTGAGTTATTGTTGATTTGTACACAAATGTATGCAATATTCAGACACAGATATAATCACAGAATCAAACACAGATGCAGAAATAAAGTAAATGCAGTAAAGGAAAGAACACACCAGATTTTATACTGGTTCGGAGTTACCCTACATCCAGTCCCGCACAACTAAGTATGGATTTCCTTTCAAAAGAAATTGTACAATTACACCCTCGGTTTCAAGGCTACAAGGCACACCCTCCAGAATCACAATCCTCTGGGTAGAGATACTTGATTTCCGGGGCAACAAGTTCACCCAATTGATTTCCAAGGCTACAATCACACCTTTTCTCACTTGATTGATTTCCAAGGCTACAATCACACCTTTTCTCGCTAGATAGATTACAAAGAAGCCTATAACTCTGAAAAGCACTGGGATCTTGTTGAGATAGTGATAGAGAATCAAACCAGAGATGATCTATTTAGATTCAATGTTGATTTCGGCAAAGTGATGATAGGATTTTGAATAAGAAAAGTGGAAGAAGAAGAAGAGAAGTAAAAAACCAGAAAATCTGATCTAAAATTCGTTGAAACCAACCCCTATTTATAGAAGAACAACAGCCATGTCTATTCATGAAATGTTATGGCGAATAGACACTTCTTTTGAAATTCAAATTTTAGGTCCTAACTAACACTATGTCGACATGGGGTACTAGGGCATGTCGACATCCCAAAGGAAATTTTGATGTTTTGTTTTTCTTTGAAAATAACCTTTATCTTATATTAAAACTATTTTAAACTTTATTAATATACTTGACTATAGATAAAATACATAGATAAATATAGAGAATGATTTATATAAAATTTTACTATAATTTAATATTTAAATCTAAGTAAATATTAAAAGTTAAATATATTAAAAGATAGTTTAAAACAAATGAAGTTTAAAACAAGAATTTATTTAAGAACAAAATCAAAGACTATTTTTTAAGGCTAAAACATCCTTTTGAAAATCATTTGAAAAGATAATTTTAAGGCTAAAACATTTTGAAAAGCAGTTTTGAAAATCATTTTGAAGTAGTTTTGCAAGCTTCTTCCTGCAGAATATCTCATCACATCAGGACTCGAGAACTTGTACAAAACCAGGATATTCGTGGGTTTGTAAGCCACTTGTCGTAGGTTTGTAAGCTACTTGTCGTGGGTTTGTAAGCCACTAAAAAGGTAGAAATGGGTTCCATCCCAAATGAAAATACGGAATGAAGATTTCAGTGCTATTGTGAAGTTTTAACATAATTCTAGACTCAATACTTATCTTCAAATCTTGAACTCTTGATAATCTTGATATTCTTGATACTCATGAGTCTTCAATCTTGATATCTTGGATCTCTATACTGTACAGTCTTCATTCTTGGTACCTGCATGGTTAAATCCTGCATATACATATATATCTAAACTATAATGTTAGTATTTATATTTTATAATCTTATTCTAAGGTTGTTGTCATCAAAACCATCAACTCATGGACTAACAATCTTCCCCTTTTTGATGATGACAACCGTTGTTTATAAAATATTACTTCTATCCTAATAACTCCCCCTTAATCTATGCCTATCTCTTCTATTTTATATTTCTCCCCCTTTGTCATCAACAAAAACAAACTAACTCTAAACTATATAACTCTTAGTCTTATATCCTATATGATGATAGTATTATCATACATAATCAATACTTACTTGTAAACCTAAAACTTAGTCCTAAACTACTAACATTCCTAACCAAGTACCTATATAATACTTATATATAACATATATAGGAATCATATATAAGAACACACAATATATATATATATATATGTTTATATTTACATTTTCGTACAACGTGACACATAACGATGAAAAACAAAAAAGAAGAAATTACTGAGTATCTTTGACAATTGGAGATCTATGGATCGAACAATTTGGATAATGGAAACAAAAATTTCCATGTTGTTCAACCAAGTTTTTGTCCTTGTCAAAACATACTTCGCCAACGCAAATGACTTTGTCGTTGTCTTCCGCATGCTCTTCTTCCATTGGTTCTTCTTCTTCTTCTTCACTTTCCTCTTTTTCATGATCTCCTGAAGAGTCCTCGTCAATCAAGATTGGATTAGCATGATTGTCCATTAGAAATTTTTGCAAATTTCTAAGGATTTTCCCTTGCCTTTCCTGCCATTCGGAGTTGCACTATTTGAATTTCAGTCATTAACTGAATTGCATCCTTTAGAGAATCCTCCAATTTTGTCACTCGGGCGAGCGTAGTACGTTGGAACGGACCAGAGGTAGGAGAAGGGAACGAAAAGGTTGATTTTATGTTTGATTTAGAAGAGGAGGCCATTGATAAATTGATTTCAGAAGATAGAACAGAAAGAGAACAGAGAAAATGAAGAAAATTTCGAAAATAAGAAGAATATATAACCAATTATTTAAATTTTGGTGGGAAAAAATTTAAAAATTTAAAAAAACGTTATATGTCGACATGGGTATATGGGGGATGTCGACATGGTTCTCAATATTTTTACTATTTGATTTATTTTGATTTAATTTTTATTTATACTTTTTTATTTATATTTTATATTTCAGTTAATGAACAAATACCTAATTCTCTTCTTAATTTAGTAAATGTAGATTCATTTAAGGGTTTTGTTAAGATATCAGCAATTTGATTTTCAGAATTGATATAGTCGAGAGTAATTACTTCTCTACTTATATTATCTCTGAGAAAATGGTGTTTGATATCAATATGTTTAGTTCGAGCATGTTGAGTAGTATTTTTGGATAAATTTATTGCACTAGTATTATCACAATAAATTGGTGATTTTGAGATATTTAAACCAAAATCTTTTAAAGTTTGTTGCATATATATTACTTGAGAACAAGCCAAAGTAGCGGAAATATACTCTACTTCAGTTGTTGATAGAGAAACTGTGTTTTGCTTTTTACTAAACCAGGAAATCAGAGAATGCCCTAAAAAGTGACAAGTTCCACTTGTACTTTTTCGGTCTGATTTACAACCAGCATAATCAGCATCACAGTAAGATATTAAGTCAAACGAATCATTTTTAGGATAAAATAAGCCATAATCAAAGGTGTGTTTAACATATCTTATAATACGTTTTACAGCTTTTAAGTGAGTTTCTTTAGGTTGGGATTGATACCTTGCACAGAGACAGACACTATGCATGATATCAGGTCTACTCACATTGATATAGAGTAGTGATCCAATCATTACTCTATATAATTTTTGATCTACATCTTTCAAGAGATCTTCTTTACTAAGGTACTCATTGGTTGCCATGGGAGTGGGTTTTCCACTCGCAGTAGTCAAACCAAATTTACTAACTAGGTCTTTAGCATATTTTTCTTGACTAATAAAGATACCATTATCTAATTGTTTTATTTGTAACCTTATAAAGAAGTTTAATTCACCCATATGACTCATCTCAAACTCTTTTGTCATTATTTCAGAAAATTCTTTATTCATTTCAAAATTAGTTGATCCAAAAATGATATCATCTACGTAGACTTGTACTAGTTGAATATCATTTCTTTTAATAAAAAGAGTATTATCTACTTTACCTATTTCAAAATTTGATTGTAACAAGTAAGATCTTAGTCTATCATACCAGGCTCTAGGAGCTTGCTTTAGACCATATAGAACTTTCTTAAGTTTGTAAACATGATTTGGAAATTTATCATTTTCAAAAAGTGGTGGTTGTTCAACAAATACTTCTTCTTTTACAAAACCATTTAAAAATGCACTTTTAACATCCATTTGAAATTATTTGAAATTATTATGATTTGCGAAAGCAAGTAGAATCCTAATGGCTTCTAATCTTGCTACGGGGGCAAAGGTTTCATCAAAATCTATTCCTTCTTCTTGACAATAACCTTGAGCGACTAACCGGGCTTTATTTCTAACAACCTCTCCTTGTTCATTCATTTTATTTTTATAAACCCATTTAGTTCCAATTATTGTTTTATTTTCAGGTCTAGGAACAAGTTCTCAAACATCATTTCTAGTGAATTGATTTAATTCTTCTTGCATAGCCAAAATCCATGAATCATCAGTTGATGCTTCTTCTGGATTTTCGGGTTCAATAGTTGATATAAAAGCTACATTACTCATTTGACTTAGTTGGTTTCTAGTTTTAACAACAGATTGTGTATCTCCAAGTATATTTTCTATAGGGTGATCTTTTAAAAGTTTAATCCTTTTATTAGGATGATTTAATTCCTTATTAGTTTCAGTTGACTCTTGGTTTAGAGTGATTAAATCCTCTTCATCATTTATTTCTTCAAAATTTTTGAAATTTTCATCAAATGAAACATGCATTGTTTCTTCGATGGTATTAGTTCTTAAATTAAATACTCGGTATGCTTTACTTCTATTAGAGTATCCGATAAAGATACCTTTGTCGGATTTAGGATCAAATTTATCTAAGTTATCTTTTGTATTTAAAATAAAACATTTACTTCCAAAAATTCTAAAATAAGATACCTTAGGCTTCTTTGAGTAAATAAGTTCATAAGATGTCTTATCAGTTAAAGGTCTAATTAAAATTCTATTTAAAATATAACAGGTGGTAGCAACTGCTTTTACCCAAAAGTACTTTGGTAAATTACTATCAGAAAGCATAGTTCTCGCACACTCTTGAATCGTCCTATTTTTACGTTCTACTACTCCGTTTTGTTGTGGAGATCTTGGAAATGAAAAATTGTGAATTATTCCCTTTTTATTGCAGAATTCTTCAAACTTTTCATTTTCAAATTCACCACCGTGATCACTACGGATGGTTATAATTTTTTGAGAAAGTTGATTTTGAACCCTTTTTGAAAAATTCTTAAAATATTCAAAAGTATCACTTTTATGTTTTAAAAATATTGTCCATGTAAATCTAGAATAATCATTTACAATTACAAAACATATTTACTATTATTTATTGATAGAATTTGAGATGGACCAAATAGATCAATATGAAGTAATTCAAGAGGTTTTGAAGTAGAAATTATATTTTTTAATTTAAAGGAGATTTTTCTAAGTTTTCCTAGTTGACATGCATCACATAGACTATCTACTTTAAAATTCATTTTAGGGAGGCCTCTTACTAGATCATGTTTTGACAGTCTAGATAAGAGTTTGAAATTCAAATGCCTAAATTTCTTATGCCAAATCCAAGGATCACTTGCATTTGCCAAAAGACACAAGTTATCATTTGAAATTTTCATACTAAGAATATAAATATTCTTTTTCCTAATTCCCTCAAATATTATGGTTGAATTATTATCTTCAATGTGACACTTATCTTTTTCAAATTTAATTTTATATCCTTTATCGCATAGTTGACTTATACTTAGCAGATTGTGTTTCAGATTCTTAACTAGCAAAACATTAGTAATAATAGGAGTTTCAGAGTTACCGACTTTGCCGATGCCGATCACATAACCTTTTGAATTGTCTCCAAAGTTAACCAGTCCTCCGTCTTTGTATATTATATCATTCAGCATATCTGGATTCCCAGTCATGTGTCTAGAACATCCACTATCGAGTATCCATTTGTTCTTTTTGATCTGCACAGTTTGTTTGTTCTGGATTGATTCCTCAACTCCCATAAAGCATGATTCCTGCACATCAAACAATCTTAGTAGACAGCTTGTATTTGAATATTGATTATATGCAGACTCAAGAGACAATGATGATCTGAATATTTCTAAACAAGCATTAACAAATTTCTTAAACATAGCCATTTAAAAAAAACTTTTTCAAAAATCAGATTATGAAACTTTTGAAAACCTTGCTCCGATACCAAATGTGAGGAATGCGGAATATGGATCTTAAGGCTAGAATGAACACTAGAGGAGGGGTGAATAGTGTTTATAAGAAATTACTAAATCTTTTTGAGTTATTGTTGATTTGTACACAAATGTATGCAATATTCAGACACAGATATAATCATAGAATCAAACACAGATGCAGAAATAAAGTAAATGCAGTAAAGGAAAGAACACACCGGATTTTATACTGGTTCGGAGTTACCCTACATCCAGTCCTGCACAACTAAGTACGGATTTCCTTTCAAAAGAAATTGTACAATTACACCCTCGGTTTCAAGGCTACGAGGCACACCCTCCAGAATCACAATCCTCTGGGTAGAGATACTTGATTTCCGGGGCAACAAGTTCACCCAATTGATTTCCAAGGCTACAATCACACCTTTTCTCGCTTGATTGATTTCCAAGGCTACAATCACACCTTTTCTCGCTAGATAGATTACAAAGAAGCCTATAACTCTGAATAGCACTGGGATCTTGTTGAGATAGTGATAGAGAATCAAACCAGAGATGATCTAGTTAGATTCAATGTTGATTTCGGCAGAGTGATGATAGGATTTTGAATAAGAAAATGTGGAAGAAGAAGAGAAGTGAAAAACCAGAAAATCTGATCTAAAATTCGTTGAAACCAACCCCTATTTATAGAAGAACAACAGCCATGTCTATTCATGAAAGATTATGGCAAATAGACACTTCTTTTGAAATTCAAATTTTTGGTCCTAACTGACACTATGTCGACATGGGGTACTAGGGCATGTCGACATCCCAAAGGAAATTTTGATGTTTCGTTTTTCTTTGAAAATAACCTTTATCTTATATTAAAACTATTTTAAACTTTATTAATATACTTGACTATAGATAAAATACATAGATAAATATAGAGAATATATAATTTTACTATAATTTAATATTTAAATCTAAGTAAATATTAAAAGTTAAATATATTAAAAGATAGTTTAAAACAAACGAAGTTTAAAACAAGAATTTATTTAAGAACATAATCAAAGAATATTTTTTAAGGCTAAAACATCCTTTTGAAAATCATTTGAAAAAAATAATTTTTAAGGCTAAAATATTTTGAAAAGCAGTTTTGAAGTAGTTTTGCAAGCTTCTTCCTGCAGAATATCTCATCACATCAGGACTCGAGAACTTGTACAAAACCAGGATGTTCGTGGGTTTGTAAGCCACTTGTCGTAGGTTTGTAAGCTACTTGTCATGGGTTTGTAAGCCACTAAAAAGGTAGAAATGGGTTCCATCCCAAATGAAAATACGGAATGAAGATTTCAGTGCTATTGTGAAGTTTTAACATAATTCTAGACTCAATACTTATCTTGAAATCTTGAACTCTTGATAATCTTGATATTCTTGATACTCATGAGTCTTCAATCTTGATATCTTGAATCTCTATACTGTACAGTCTTCATTCTTGGTACCTACATGGTTAAATCCTGCATATACATATATATCTAAACTATAATGTTAGTATTTATATTTTATAATCTTATTCTAAGGTTGTTGTCATCAAAACCATCAACTCATGGACTAACAATTTTGATATTATATGTTACTATTCCGCATGTGAGAATCCGATTTTTTGTTCTCCTCTTTTTGTTCCTTTTCGTTTTGTCTTTTTCTTTACTCTAACGTTCTGTCTTTCCAACACATATGTGTTCGGCATGTGACTAACTTGGATGTATTAGTGTTGATATCGAGGGTCAAAAATGTCGTTACAACGTGGCATCATAGCTGAAGGTTAAGCGAGAACCTTGGCTTTATTTAGGTATAACTCATTAAGAGACAAGATATGGAATGCCCTAGCATGAGTTGAGTGTATTATATGATGACACCCAATGATTTTATGACAATAGATTAAAAGAAAATTTAATGAACAAATAATAATGCTGAAAAATAGAATTTTGCATACATCAGAATTTTGCTATGAAATTTATACCACTGGGTTCGTGGCGATTTTCTAATCAATTTTCATACATAAACTTTTTTGATCGAAGTTCAAACAAAAAAAGTTATTAGCGTTTGAAGTTTTTGAATCAAAAATTATTATATATGTAATTATGGTAATAAAAGTTAATTAATATTAGTTACTAACATTAATGGAAAATTAAACGTTTGAATGTTAACGTTAAATCAAATCTGAGAATATATAAATAAGTGGAAACAAATTATCGCAATCAGATTTAAAAGGAATGAAACAAACAAAATCGTTCAAAGCAAGTAATAAAATTAATAAATCAAAGCATGCTAATTAAATCACTGTTAAAACACATAACGGTTGAGCCAAGATGCACCCAAGTCGACCGGTAGCGGTCGAACCAAGGTCATAAACGACCGACCATTGACGTGTAAATTCGAGATATTAGAGCGTTATTGAACGATAGAGATGCAAAATATTTTTCTTCCATGTCAAGTTTGTGATGTGCGTCTCTGACTAAAATAAAGATTTTCAAGGATAAATCTAACACTCCATGTTAACTCCAAACCTCTATAAATACAGGCCTAGTTTCTCACTTCTCTTCTCATATCTTCTGGATCACAGAGCGGAGCTCTGCCATTCTCTTTTCTCTACAATCTCTTGAATTCTAAAAGTATCAAAACTATTATATTTGTGTGTGTGTGTATGTGTAAGTAGAGAAAAGCGGAGAATAAGTGAAGAGAAGAATATGATCGATTCAGAACGCAGAAACAAAGGTAAAACTGAATCTTGAACTCAAATCTAAATTTAATTCAATTCTTTTCCCCAGATCTATAATTCTAATAAGTATATACCCTTTTTATATTTTGGATTTAAAGTAAGTGGGAGTTAGTTAAAAAGGGAATGGATCTAGATTTGGAGAATTTGACCTAAAAGAAGTGAGCGGGAATAATTATATACTTTTGTATAACATTAGACTTATATCATTGTAGATATATTCCTATATGCCTGAAATGTAAATTGGAATTATAGACTAAACCTATACACATTCAATGAAATTATAAACTATGCCTACATATTCTGTAATTGTTAATTTGGTATATCTATATGTTATATGAATGTAAATCTAGAAAAGATTTAGGTATTAGAAATCCCTAAATTTATTATTGAATAATAATAGAACATGAATGTATAAATGATGTAATAATTCCATATTTTTATTTAAATGAATATTAAAAAGTAAGAATGTAAAATAAAGAAATCAAAATAAGATTTTAGGGGTTTAAGTGATATTTTAATTCGTTGGAATATAAGATGTTAAAGTATGAATTTCTGTACATTATCAAGTTTAAAATAAATAAAGTGCGTCGTTTGAAATTACAGGGAATACACCTAAAAAGAAAGAGATGTATAAAATAAGGTTGTTTACCGTATTTTGTACTGTTTATTTCAATAACTACAAAAAGATGATTTCTTGTAAGTCCAAACGCCACACAAACCTTCTTTTTTGGATAAGATATAGAAGTTTATAGTGTTAACATTTACATGATAGAGATGTACTTCCAATGCATTAAAATGCAAAAAATCCCTAAGTGTTAAATAAAAAGATAAAACTTTGACATGAACATTCTAAAAGAAAAGATACACGATACCAACTGTAACATCCCACATTTTTATGCTAATTAATTAAAAAGAATTTAATAAATAAGTAGTAATGCTGAAAATAGAATTTTTACAAACGTTAGAATTCGACTACAAAACTTGCATCATTGGGTTCGTGGTGATTTTTTGATCAACTTTCATATATATATATATATATATATATATATATATATATATATATATATATATATATATATAAAGCTTTCCGATCGGAGTTCAAACGAAAAAGTTATTAACATTTGAAGTTTTAGAATCGTAAATAATTATATATGTAATTAAGAAAATAAATCAATTAACTAATGTTAATGGAAATCAGATCTCACTAAATGTGTATAGTGCACGTAAATTATCTTGGGTGAAGATGTGGGAAACAAATTAATGCAATCAGCTAAACAAGGAAGAAAATTAACAAAAACAACACGTTTTCAAATTAATGCAGGAAACAAATCACAGGTCGACCCAAGATATACCAAGGTCGACCGGTAGCGGTTGACCTAGGGTATGAAGTGGTCGACCTGTGATCTGATAATTATTTGTATAGTAAATTAAGGCACAAATGGCCCGGATTTAAAATGATATAATTGAATAGTTGGTAATGGTTTGAACCCCTATAAATATAGGCCTAGACCCTCACTTCCAACTCATAATTTTCTAATGGACATGGAAGCTCTGTCATTTTCTCTTCTCCACCAAAACTCTAAATTCATATCAATAGTTTAGTTTGTACGTATACACCACTAGAGGATTGTAGAAGATAATAGAGATAGAATAAGTTCAAATCAAGTCGCTACAACCGAGGTAAACCGTAAATCCGATTTGAAATTGTAATCAACCTAAATCTCTCCTTTCTACTTTAAAATTCCAATATATCCATATGTATATGTTATATGTGAATCCAAATAGGGAGTGAAAGTGGAAATACAGATAACGAGGATTAGATCTAGAGATTTAGGAACGCTTGGAAAGATGAGTGGGAAAATTACATATTTTGTAATAAGATTAGACTTATATCATTACGATCTATTCCATTTATGCCTATATATAAACGTCTTGGATATTTAATTGTAAGTGCGTAATAATTAGATATAAATTAATATTTGGATAATATATTGTATACGCTAAATGAATTAATGTAAATAACATATTGGATAATAAATTGATTTATTATGAAATAGAGTTAGTGAAATTGATTATGGTATAAATTTAATGAAATTTGAAAACTTGCCTAGATATGTTGTACCAGTAACTTGTTATGAATTTGATAATAATAAATTGGTATTTGAATGTAGTAAAGAATGTAAAATAAAGAAACACTATTAAGATTTTGGGGTTTCAAGTGATATTTTAATTCGTTGGAATTTGGGATGTGGCAAATAGATCTCTATGTACTATCAAGTTTAAAATAAATAAAAGTGCGATATTTGAAATGACAAGGAATAGATATAAAATGAAAGAGATATACAAAATAAGGTTAATTATCGTATTTTGTATCGTCTATTTCAAGCAATAAAAAGACGGTTCTTTGTAATTATAAACACCACACAAATCTCTCTTTTTAGATAAGACATAGAAATTTATGGTGTTAACATTTTTTGGATAGAAACTTAGCTCCAACGCTTTAGAATGTAGTAAACCCCAAAAGTTAAATGGTATGTCATAAATAAAGTAAAAAGATCTTAAAAAATTAAGTTGTGAAGTACCAATAAAATTTTGAAGTAAATGAAAACAAAATATGAAAGATAGGCAAGAAGAAATAAATGGATAACATAAAATGGAAAATAGAGAATGGATAAAAAGGATGGACAACGCTATTATGAACTTGATATGAGAAAAACAGTAAATGAACTTAAAGTAAAAGAAAAAGGTGAAACATGTAATGAAATAAAGACCTAGGGTGAATTGTAAAACTGTAAAGGCATGATAATTAAGTAAGTATGAAAGAATATATGTGTTTATGGCAGGTGTGAATTATTATAATTAAAGTATAATTAAAGAAATGATATGACATTTGGTCATTAGAGTAAGTTGGAATGTGAGATTAGTAGTGTTACACAATAGAAGCCCACTAATCGCAAAGGACTACCAGCAGTTGTGTAACATTATACCGATGTGAGATAAATTCAACCATAGGACTCGTGGAGTATATACGTTTGCGTATAGATAAAGGAATACCCCTAATAGATGGAGTAGTCTACTTCAAATATAGTTTTTGAGGGGAATTGCCTTGATTGCACTAGGCAATCTAAGTAAGATGGTGAATAGGATCAGGTATTATGCAGCAACGGTTGGTACCAAAAGTTAAGGGTAGGGCTGCATAGTGCAAGAACTTTATCAATCCTTAGCAGTCAACAGGTAGGGCGGGGTTACACCTACCTGATATTTGAATCCTACCAGGATAAATCAAGTTGGGTTATGCAACGTCATAGTTATGTGCTAGTTTGTTTATTAGGGCAAGGCTAGTTAACCCAAAAGGAGTTTCTTCAAAATGGTTAGGGTAGTCTGTGGAGCCGAGTCCACAATAGGAACCAGACAAAGTAGTAAATCCCCAAAGGTGAAATAGAGTACGACAAAATGTATGAAAAGCCGTCATTAGGCACTATGGGAGTCCCTTGAGTTATAAATTAACGAGATCGTGACACGGCGAGGGCAATGGATCCTGACGGGGTGCCGATTGAGAGATAGTAGAGGGGATAGTATCTGGTTCAGTGGAGGACCATGGTGTATATATATATATATATATATATATATATATATATATATATACACACACACACACAGACACATACATATACACAGACACACATGGTTATGATTCTACAGAGGGTAGATGGAACGGATTGTACATGGATGCGGAGTCGAGATAACTAATTAAAAATGTAAACATGCATAACATGAGATAGAAGATAATTGGTATAAACTAGTGTTATGTACATTTTTTGTATAATTTTACCAGTCACCGGAATGTTGTTTTTACCCCTCTCCTCATTACAACCAACATGATAGCTTGGAGGACAGGTACTGATGCTAGGTGTGCTTGATACTAACAAGGACACTTGACTTTGGAAGTGTCAAATCTTGATCAGCAGTTATGTGGCTTATTATATTTTGTTATTCCACTGTGAGTTATATCGTTAGTGCTCTGATATTCATTCTTTTGTTTCATTTGTAGGATACCAAACCAACAACCTATACTTTGGTGGATTTAGGTTTTCGATTTAACGAAAATTCAGGCCCATTGGGGTGTGGATTGTTACATTTGTTATCAGAGCTTATGTTAGTCAATCTTGAAAAAAATTAGAAAACGTTGAGTGATCGTATTTGTATTTTTCCTATAGCTAAAAATATATTATATGTCAAATCCTAATAATTCCAACCATAGAGTAGTTGCATACAGAAAGTCCGTAAAGCTGGGTAGTACATGACTCCCTAATTGGGCCTTGATAGCCAAATGATTGTAGATGCATGTATGATTGTCGATTGATGATGTATAGTAGGTCTAGATAATGGGAAAGTAAAACATCCATATGTTGTAGATATCCGAAAGTAGATGGTTTCCCGAAGGATGATGTGAAGTAGCCACTCCAAGTTAACAACTGAATTTCTAATATTAATAAGAAGATGAAAAATGGCGAACATCAACTCTCTGCAATACTTATACTCCTTATTTTGTCTCTCTAATTTTGCTATTCCTCACTATCAAGATTGTTATTTTGATCTTGAAAATGAGTTTCCATCGATCAAAACAATAGAAAATTCTAATCTCTCAATTGATGAATTACCGATTTTCACTTTTGATGGTAGCAAGAATCGTTCATATGCCAAAGTTTGTTTTGAATCTATAGATGGCATTGAGACTTTGTTCAAGAATCGTTCTTCATCTGATAAGAGAGTTGAAGATCCCATCAAATGCGGTGGGAATGTTTATATGCTATCGTCTCCTTGGATTGCAAAGTGAATTGGTAAGAAGTTTTGTCATCGATGTGGCGACTTATCAAATTTGGTAAAAGATTGCCATGATCCAATCAGGTGTTTTGAGTGCGGATTCTTTAGCCACAAAAGATCACAAAGTAAACGGTTTGCTTATATCTCGCCTAATTCATATAACAAAAACTCTGGTATATTCATTCCTTTACATAAGATGAATTCTGATGCTATTAAAAATTCCTACATGATAAGCACTGATACGAATCCTAGTAGGGATTTTTTAGATAATTCATGTTGGGCGGTTTTAAGTTTACTACAGGGCTCTATTAGAATTTATGATATCGCCAGATTGTTAGTAGAAAATTTGGATCCTTTAAATGGGAGATTAAGAAATTTAAAGATAATTTTTTAGTCAAATTTCCATCTAAACAAATATTATCTACTACTTTGGGCTCGAAATGTCTGTGCAAAGAGAAGGTTATCATCGGCATTCGTGAATGGGCTGTTAATGATGGATTGAAGTAGTGTATTTATGATAAAAGTGTATGGATTAAGCTAATGGGTTTGCATTGTTCTTTATGGAACTTATCATTCTTAAGACATTTTCTTAGTGGGATTGGCTTTGTGTTGAGATTAGAGGATTTGAATTTAAAATTTGATTACTCATTGCTTATTGTTGAAGTTCTCATTGGTAAGGAATCTTGCATACCTAATGTTACTAACTTGAATATTAATGGAGTCTCATACGTAATATCTTTAGAGACAACTAGTATTAATAATGACTTTGAGATTCTTAATATGCATAATGACTGGTTCAGTCATGTAGCTTCTCCCTTGAAAATGTTTGATATGGGTAACTACTCTGCTCAGAGTGATTCAGATGTGGATGGGGTAATAGATCAGAGTGATTTAGTTAAGAATGATATGGGAAACTTTTCTGTTTTTGGTGAGATTAAGGTTGATGGGTTGGAAATAATTTGTGGTCAAATTGATGGGTTGGAAACTGTTGTAGACAAGGGGAGTTCTGATCATAATATTCTTGATGATATGCTGTTGGATGAGAATAAGGAGATCTCAGATCATGGTCATAATATAGGTTTGTCACTACATTATAAGTTTAATGTCTTACACGATTTGGTAGATGAAGATAAAGCCCTAAATTATTACACTGGCACTATCATAGGCACTGATACCGACTCTGATACTGACATTGTTGATGGGGATTAGTGACACTGACTTTGATGATTATGCAGTTATGGAAATTTCATTGGACAATGATACAAAGTCATGTGTGAATACATTATTGTTAATGTTAGAAGTATGCAACGATGGAGTTGATGTGGAAGATTCAATGTGTTCGTTGCTTGAGGATGGAGTAGTATCAGTGAACATAAGAAAATGTTTGATTGTGGGGAATATTGATTAAGATGGTCTCTCCTTTTTCAATGACATTGATAGAAGAAATGGTAGGAAATTTAGATGTTAATGAAGTAATTGGTAGAGTTGTTGGTGCTATTGAGAGAGAAATTACATCAGAAAGATTACCTGAAATTGAGCTTGTACATGTACGTGCATATATTTCTTACCTGATATTGAGCATGTACTTGTAAAAGAGAATGAACATGTACCTGAAAGTGAGTATGACAGAGTGCATGTGCATGAAAATGGGAAAATTCCTAAAATAGAGCATCTAACTGTAAGACCTGATATTGAACATGTACAGGTAAAAGAGAAAGAACAAGTACCTGAAAGTTTGTATGACAAAGAGCTTGTGCAAGAAAGTGTACCTGAAAAAGAGCATGTATCTGTAGAGAACGTGTACCTGAAAGTGTTAGTGCAGCTGATATTGTGCATGTACCTGTAAGCGAGCATGTACATGTAAGTACTGAAGTATCTATACCTATTAATCTATTATGGAGCATTTACCTGAATATGAGAATATACCTGATATTGAGCTTTCATCTAATAGTTTGCTTGAATCTATAACCGAGCATTTAACTGAAAATATGATTGTTCCTGAAATTGAACAAATACTTGTAAGTAAGTATGACATAAAGCATGTGCAAGATAGTGAGCAAGTAATTGAAAACGAGTTTGTAATTGTAAGAGAATAT
The DNA here is from genome assembly GCA_030737815.1 of Allium fistulosum. Lineage (NCBI taxonomy): Eukaryota > Viridiplantae > Streptophyta > Magnoliopsida > Asparagales > Amaryllidaceae > Allium > Allium fistulosum. Next base: position 1,168,910,640 of record CM060905.1, on the reverse strand, counting down.
GTACATGAAAGTGATAGTGCAACTGATGGTCTAAACGTTGATGCATTATTGTCCACATCGTCAAAGAAAGGTAAACACAGGAAATCAGCTACATTCAGTGGCGTTGTTCGACATAATGCCAGGGTCTGTAGCATTCATTCTTCGTCTATGAGTGAGTTAACTGATTCGAGTGCTACTAGTGGTACTACGAATTCAGGTTCATGTATGATTTCTGTTTTAGGCGGTACTTATTTTTCATATGCTTTAGGTAGCTTATCCACTAGTGAGTTATGTCAATTAGGTAGTGATACTGCTTTTGCTTTTACTGATGTTGAATTGGATACTGCTTATATTAGGAGTAGGGAATTAGAGAGGGTTAGATCATCTGGATTATAAGGATTATTAGCTGGAACATTAAGGGTCTTCACGATCTAAATAAATGTGATAAAATTAGAACATTTTTTAAAGATTATTTTATTGGTATCGCCCTTTTACAAGAGACGAAAATAGAATGTCCCAATCTTCGCTTTTATAGAAGATTAGGTGGATACCACTTTTGTCATTGGGCGTGTTTACCTTCAATTGGCAGTTCTGGGGTGTTACTTATACGTTGGCATCACAACTCTTTTAAACTTCTTCAAACTATTACTAAAAATCACTCCTTACATATTATTCTAATTAATCTTTCTGATAAATTTTTATTAAATATAATTAATGTTTACAGACCAAGCTCTAAAATTGGTCGTTGAGTTTTATGGAGCGAGTATCTCGAATTTAGAACCTTTGCTCCTAGTCTTTGGATTATAGGAGGTGATTTCAATGTCATGCGTTTTTTAGGAGAATGTTCACCCTGTGAAGGTGATTTCTCCGCAATGGAAGAATTCAATCAATTTATTATTAGTTATATTTTGATAGAGGTACCTCTAAGTAATAGAGAATTTACTTGGTCTAACCCTAGGAAATCCCTTTTATGGCCTTATTAGATTCTTTATTAGCGATGAAATTAAGGATAAATACCCGATATGTGGAGTCATTGTACTATTAGGTGTGGCTCGCATTGTACTAGAGTGGGTGCGTAGATCGGATTATGATTAGTCTAACATCGTAAGATATTCTAAAAGAGATGAGCATATATATGAGATTGGTAGCATGTAACAAGGGATTCCTTTTATTACAAATAAATGTTGCCATGAAAATATATGTGCTCTTGGGGGATATAGGGATATCTAATCATGACGCTGGCACCAAAAAGAACTTCGTTCAGCGGTCTTGCCTTTTCTACACTAATGAAGTGCGCGCATAGCGGAAGATGCGGGAGGGTGCTGAAAATTTCAACACCATGTAACAAAAAGGGATTCCTTTTGTTATAAATAAATGTTGCCTTGAAAATATATGTGCTCTAGGGAGATGTAGGGATATCCAATCATGACACTAGCACCAAAAGAGCTTCGTTCAGTGGTCTTGCCTCTTCTACACTAAATGAAGTGTGTGCATAGCGGAAGATGCGAGGGGGTGCCAAAAATATCAACATGGTATCAGAGCCGATGGTTCGAGGGGACCAATATGATGCAGCATTGACCTAAGTATGCTCCAGTATGTGGTTTGAGCTTGGGATTCTCATTAAGGTGGAGTTATAAGTTAGAACGCGGCCTGCTCCAACAGTAGAAAAGAGAACTCTTTGTGAAAACAGCTTGGCCCAATTGTTGAGAGGTGGTAGCGACCTAATCTAAACTGCTGGAGGTGTTAGCGACCTTATCCAAGTGTTTGAAGACTCTGTATAACTTCGAGTTGAACTGAGAAAATGCTCGCCAAGGTGGACATCTGTTAGGTGTGGCTCACATTGTATTAGAGTGGGTGCATAGATCGGATTATGATTAGTCCCACATCGTAAGATATTCTAAAAGAGAGGAGTATATATATGAGATTGGTAGCATGTAACAACAAGGGATTCAATTTGTTATAAATAAATGTTGCAGTGAAAATATATGTGCTGTAGCGACCCGTAAATTTTAACGATTTTAAATAACGTAATTAACTAAAATTTTAATGAAAAAACAATTAAAATTTAGCAATGAAAATTTGATATTTGGTATGCGTCTATTGAAGTATAGCGAATGGCAAATTTTCATTGGAAAATACGAAAGTTAGTTCTGTTGTGTAATTCTTAATTTCAATTTAAAATCGGTTAAATTGATGAAAATAAAATATTTTCGAAATCTGAATTTTTTATATATAATAAAATGTAAATCATTTTCTGAGTGAGACATCATATTTCGTTTTGCCAAATTTGGACTGCTCTAGTCCCGTTTATCTTATTTTCGACATTTTAGCAGCAGTTTGGCAGCAAATATCGACTTTTGATTGGATGATCGTATCACTCATATTTGTGTACCATCATGTTCATCTTATCGTGTTGATCACCGTAGTATATTCATTTGTGCATTCCGGAGTCCGGTATGCGGCGAAATCTGTGAAAATGGTTAGCCGTATCGGTATCCATTTTGGAGCTTTTGATATTCTGTGTCCATTCATTTGTCAAACGGCTGAAATAAATGGCCACTTGCATTTAATATTTCCAGAAATTTAAGTTATGACTTTTATCATTCCTATCTATTCAACATTTTCTGGTTCGTTTATTTTCTTTGCCTCTTCTCTTTTCTATCTAGTTTTCATTTGAGAAATAATATAAAATATTAAGCATATAAAGCTTGTATTTACCCTGTTGCTGTTCGTCATCTTCCCATAGCTCCAACGCAGCCTGCTCATTTCATTCCTTTGCCCGAAGAAATCATTGAGCCTCGCAACCTTCAGTTTGCTTCGAGAAACTACATCTTCATGGTTGAAAAATAATAATAATAACATATATATTTGCTTTGGCCTATGACTTTTTGCTCGTGCCCAGCTCCAAGTTTTTCCGTCCAAACCCCACGCAAACCCGAGTACAACTCCACTCACCTAGCAACTAAACAACCCCCTCGGCCAGTTTCTCACCCGCGCCCGCATCCACTTCAACCGCCAGAACCCCTCCATCCGGACCCTGACCACATCAAACCTTCAACTCTCCACCGTTTCCCAGCCGATAGCCACCATCGGCGACCACCCATTAACCCTCCAACCACTGAACCGCCACCATGAACCAATAGCCCATCGCTTCTCCAAGCAACTTTTCCCCACCATCCCCATTGCTGATTTGTTTTGCACCCTCGTCCGCTCCCTTCCCTCACCGAAACGCAGCAAAGCAACCTCTCCGCCTTCTCCTGCCATGGCAACACGTAGGCCAACCTACCTCCCACTGACCACAAGCATCTCCTACCTCTTCCATTAACACCAGCCAAGCATCTTCCCACTTGAACCACAGCACTTGCCTTCGGCCACCTTCCTCCCCTCTAACCTACCCACTTGACAGCTGAGCATGCCCATCTTAGCTCCTCCGACCCACCTCCTTCCGAAACCAATCCCCTCCATTACCTGGACCGAGCACCCATCAACGACAGCCCTCGACCTAGCATCGAACAGTTTTACAGTTTTATTATGTGTTTTGTTATATAAAATATATATTGATATTTTGATTTAAAAAAAATATATATAGAGTTTTAAAAGAAAATAATATGTATAAAGATTTTGATTTTTATAATATATATGTGTGTTTTCATAGCCGAGAAGCTGCTTGAATTCTTAGTATTGATTTTAAATATGATGTATATAAAGATTTTGATTTTAAAGTGTTTTAAATTAAATATTGAGTTTTTTGAAATATACTATATGAAGATTTTGTATTAAATACGTGTTTTAAATTGAATACTAGTTTTAAAATATAATATAAAGATTTTATTTTTAATATGTGAGTAAATTTTAGATTTTCAAAGATTATATATTTGTTTTCATCGAGTTCATCAAATTCTAGTTAGCTAGCTTTGATTTGTTCATCGAATTCGTGTGTATCGTGTTGTGCTTTGGAATTTGTGCTTGGATTCGTAGCTTGTTGTGTGTATAACTTCTCTAGCCTCGAAAGGTGAGCAATCACTCACGATTGACATTCTTATATTTAGTAAATTCAATTCACACGAATTGACGATTGAAATATGTTGTTAAATTTAAATTGTTAGTTATTTAGTTGTTAAATATGATCTGCTATTATTTGCATTAGTTCACCGATGTTAATTGATAATGTTGACACCAATAACCGGTTAGTATATATATTATTTAAATTGCTAATTATGATCATATATGCTTGTCATTGATATGATGTCATTTTATGCTATATATATTCTCACACTGCAAGTTCACTATTAGTTAGGAATTCCCTATGGGTTGAAATGATACATACCCGAATGATTTTATAGATTAAGGGAAAATTGTTATGAGTTGAAATGATAAACCCAAGCGATTTTATTGATTTTGAAATTTTGGGATTGAGGGTTGAAATGATATATACCCATAAATTTAAATAATTACGGATTGAAAAGATAAATATGCGTATCACTTGACCATAGGATAGAAAACTATATACGGACACCGTTCGTCTATTTTTAAAAGATTTTCAAAATTTTAAGAAAAGAGAAATATATGGGTCTTTAAGAAATATTGATTTTTAGATGTAATGTAAAGATTTTATTTTAATATATGAGTAAAATTTAGATTTTAAATTTATATGTTTGAAAATTTTAAGTTTATAAGTTAAGTTTTGAAAAATATAAATTTTAAGATTTTGCTTATAATTTTATAATTTTTAAATATATAAAATAAGATTTAAAATAGATTTAATAATAATAAGATTTAATTTAATAATAATTAATACAATAAAATTTTATAAGAATTTAATTTAACTAATATATATATATAATATGTTTTGAATATTTATTTACAATTTATATTAATATTTGAAAATAGATTTTGTAATAACTTTAATAAATTAGAGGTTGGGAAGATAAATTAAAGTTGACTTGAAATTGAAATTGGCTAATAATTTTATTGGACTTATTGATTTTGAGATTTTAAAGATATGAAATTTATAACTTGATAACTGGATTTTTATTAAACGTGATTGAATGAATATTTTCAAATTTAAATATAATTGAAATTAGATATTTAATTTTAATTTTAAATTTGTAATTCGAGATTCAATTTAAATGTCATTAAAAATGATTAAGCGAATAATTTCAAATTAAATAAAAATAAAGTTGAATTTTTGAAATATAAATAGAATGTATCAAATTGAGTTATTATGAACTGTTTGAATATTTAAACTTTGAAACCTATTGAATTAGAAGTGTTTTAAATTTGTAGTAAAACCTAGATTTGAAATCGATATAGATAAAAATGATTTGAATGAGAATTTGGATTGAACCTCTAACCCTTTTAATTGAAATTGTTGAACTGAAACTGATTTGAATTGAATTGTGGAGCTAAGTTGATTTGAATCGATTTGTGAAATTGGAAGAAACAATGCTAATTTGAAACTATTTTTGATATAAACTCTTTTAAATATATATACTATTTTAAATATATAAACTATTTTAATCTATAACCTATTTTAATACATAACCATTTTTAATCTATAAACTATATTAATCTATAACCTATTTTAATACCTAAACCATTTTTAATCTATAACCTTTTTTGAATATAAACTATGAAGGTGTAATGATTTCGAAGGTGTTATGATTTCGAAGGTGTTATGATTTTGAAAGTGAATATGATTTCGAAAGTGGTTTGAAATTTGAAATGAATATGATATTTTGATACGAAGTATGAACTATTTGAAATATAAAAATGACCATGGTGTGAAATAAGCATTTGGTTGTTAAAGAGACCATGATTGGATATTGTCATACTCTCTGCCAATACCAAAAACCACTTTAACAAATGGTCACGTGGTGGAGAATCCAGAACGAAGTAGGATGGTTTGGCGAACGTCTATATGAGGTATGAACGCAGCCCTAACTCCCGTGAGTCAGCTTGATGTTGCCAAAACAGGAGCTATACCGGGCCAAGTGAGGTTGCACCTCCGATCGAGCATGCTTCTTCGATACTATTCTATTAATTTGTGATTTGATTGGGTTCACCTTTGATTTGGGAGTGTATCTCGAGGTGGGCGGTAGTAGCTGCTATGCGTTACCACCAGTCCGGGAGTGCAAACGGTAGAATCCTACCCTGGCATTGCCTCGCGTGCCTTGTCACATGCCTTATCGCGCCTTCTACGAGTTTGGTTTGTACCGTACCTATAGAGTGCCCTCTGATAGCCCTCTAGTTTACGAAGGAATTACGGTACTGTATAGACTATGGGAATATATAAAAATGTGTTAAGGGGGATATGGGTAACATCTTAACTCTATTTTAATAGTTTACTTTACTATAGACATTATTTATGTAGCGTATTGTACTATGTATGTAGATAGTTTAACGGATCCTTAAAGGGTGGAATCCCAAACATCCTTTAAGTTATTTTGTATTTCACCTGACATTTCACTTGAGTTGATTTACCAATATAAGAATGTTAATCCTGACTCGAGTGTTTTGTGTTTTGCTTTATGCTCGGGTCAGACTGAGTGTCACAGCATTTGAGACTCACCTTTGGAGCTTGGAGTTTTTCTTGAAGATCTATCTTTTATCTACCCAGCTATTCAGTTATTTCAGTTTATTTGTTGTTTATGTTCAGACTTGTCATTGCTTATGTATTCGAGACTACTTTGTATTTGAGATATCTGTTGTATTTTTGTTTAAGACTCTGTTGTTCTATAGTAGCTTCATGAACTACTATTTATCTATTCCGCTGCTTATTGTTATATTACTCTATGTCTGTGATTCTGTAATTCTGTGATTCCATGATTGATATATTTACTTATATGCTAAGTTTTGCCAAATATAAATTAACAATCTGTTGTTTTGAGCAATTCAAGTTCGACATGTGTGGATGATTGCCCCATTATTCTCACTTGTGATTATCATAGAATTGTTAACAAAAACTTTTAAATTTGAAAAAAATGTGGATATTAGAATCCAACTTTTCTAATTTAATTATAATAAATGGAAGTCTATGAATTTTTATAATATTAGACATACCGGTAATTCAGCAAAAATTTTAGCTTTGAAACTTTGAAGCCTTAGGAACTTTCTAAAGAATTGGAATAAGAATGTATTTGGTAGTGTTAAAATTAAAAAAGTGAATTTACTTAATGAAATTTTAAAATTAATAAGATAGTAAAAACTAGACACCTTAATTTGACAGAACATAATATTCTCGATAACTTAAAAGAAGAACTTAACTCAATCCTAGAAAAAGAAAAGGTTATATGGAAACAGAGATCTAGAATTCAATGAATCAATGAAGGAGATAATAATACAATTTTTTTTCCATAATATGGAAAATGGTAGAAAGTGTTGTAATAACATTAATTCTATTTTCATTAATAATGTTGAGTTGGTTGATCAAAGAGATTTGAATAAGGCCTTTACTAATTATTATAAGGATATTTTTGGCAATAAGAATAAATGAATAATTAAAGCTAGATGCAAAGAACTATATCCTACTGATTCTAGAATATATCTTAATGATATTGAGAGTCCTTTTTGGAAGTGGAGATTTTGAAGGCCATAAATGATATGCCTAATGATAAAGCTCCAGGACCTGATGGATTTTCTATTTTATTTTATAAGCAATTTTGGAATGTATTAAAATCTGACTTAATTAATTTGTTTAATGATTTTTATAATGGACATTTACAACTAGGAAGATTTAATTTTGCCAATGTCATTCTACTACATAAAAAAGTTGGTGCTAATAATTTGAAAGATTTTAAACCAATTTCATTAATTAACTTTTAGTTAAAATTATTTCAAAAGTTATGGAAAATAGGCTCAGTATGAAAATGAATGATTTAATTGATTGTTCACAAACTTCTTTAAATAAGGGTCGAAACAACACTGGTGGTGTTTAGTAGTCCAAGAATTTATTTATCGATGTTGTAAGAATAATATTACATATACTCTTTTAAAACTTGATTTTGCGAAAGCTTTTGATTTAGTCGATTGGGATTTTCTTAGTGATATGTTAAAAGCTAGAGGTTTTAGTTTTAGATGGATTTGTTGGATTATGTCTTTGCTAAAAACTGGTAATTCTAGTATAATGGTTAATGGTGTCCTAGGGAATAAAATACAATCTAAACGTGGTCTTAGATAGGGTGACCCTTTATTGCCTCTTTTGTTTAATCTAGCCGCTGATATTTTTGCTAGGATGATTAAAAAAGCTATAGGAAATGGAACTTTAGGGAATGAAATTGCATGTAATGGACTTTCAGTTCTTCAATTTATGGATGACACCATGTTATTTACTTCACATTTACCTAAGCATGTCATTGCTCTTAAATTTATTTTATATAGTTTTGAATTACTATCAGGACTTAAAATTAATTTTGATAAAAGCTCGGTGATAGTTTTACATGACATTGATAAGGTTGAGGGTTTAGCAGGTGATACGTTAAATTGTTTTACCATTAATTTCCCTATTGATTATTTGGGCTTTTTGATTAGACCAACCAAGCTTAAACATAAAGACTGGTAAATTATAATTGATAAGATTAATAATAGAATTTCCAAATGGAATGGTAGGTTTTAATCGAGAGCGGGTAGATTAATTCTTATCAATTCAGATTTATCTGCACTTCCTATTTATTGGATGTCTATGCACCTTTTTCCAAAATGGGTGATTGATAAAATTGATAGAATTAGACACGATATTTTATGGAGTGGAGAAAATTCCAACAGCAGTTTAAAATGTTTAGTTAATTGGGATACAATATGTAAATCGAAAAAAGAGGGAGGACTAGGTGTTATTAATTTACACAATATTAATATGCCATTACTAGGTAAATGGTTGTGGTAATTTAAAGATAATAATGATAATTCTGTTTGGAAGAAATTATATCTAAACATTATTATAATGGCAGTTATAATTTATATCAAATTGCACCCAGCGCTTCTAATAACTTTTCTAATTTTTGAAAATCAATTTTAATATACCATGATATTTTTAAATTGGGTCTTAATACGATTGTGCATTCGGGATATAACTCATCCTTTTGGCATGACTACTGGTTAACTGCCATTCCTCTTAAGGTTGAATTTAAGGAACTTTTTGAAATTTGTAACTTTAAGAATGTTTTAATTAAAGATGTTTTAGACCTGTTATTGATCCACCTTGGAATTTTACATTTAATTGAATCTTAGAAGGTTTAACTTTTAGACAATTTGCATTATTGTATGCAAAATTGACTTTATATTACATTGATAGCGAGAACGATATTATTAATTGGGGTTAGAATAATAGTAAGAAGTTTACTTCTAATTCATTATATAAATTTCTTAATTATTCAGGTGTTACTAATAACATTTATAATCTTATATGGAAATCCAATGCACCGCCTAAGGCCAAATTTCATATGCGGTTGATTATATGTACGAAATTAAATACTATTGAGCACTTAAAAAGGAAGAATTTGCCTATCGATAATAAATCACTTTTTGTAATTTGTACTTAGAAAAGGGTAATCATATATATTATGAATGTATGGATACTGATTTCATTCTTAGTAATACTCTTAAAATTTTTAATTTTAATTTTACCACTAAAGTTTTGGATTGTGATTTTTACTTGAATAATTTAAGATTTAAGTTCAAAAAGGGATATAGACTTTTCTTGGATACTTTATTTACTATAATTTGTTGGTTTATTTGGTTTGAAAGAAACCTTAGATTATTTAATAATAATAATAGTCATCACAATAAATTGATTATGACAGTTGCCATATTTTATTTTAATAGGATCTCAGATCCAAAGTATAAATTGGCAAGAAATATTCATTTTAAAGGTTATCTTAATAAGGTCGGAAAACACATTAATATATTTAAACAAAGAAACAATATCTTAACGGTAATAACTTTTGCATTTAGTGTTTACTTAAACTCAAGTGATGACTGTACCGATTATACTAATCAACTTTTGATCAAAGGAGTGTATTATTATTAATTTTATTATTTTATTTCAAATATATATGTATATAAATACAAACTTAAGCTCAAGCATTCCATCTTTATATTATTTGTTCTAGTTTCTTATTTTTTTGCAAATATTGTATACAAATATTATGAGGCATTTCACCAGAAGGATAAACTTTGTAGTCCAATTAGTTTCTAGGACACACATTCAAAGAAATTACTTTCAAGGCCAAAATCAGTAGAATAATTACTTTCAAGGACAAAGTCAGCAGTCCAATTACTTTCAAGGACATAATTTCATAGGTTTTTAGGCCCTAGAAACTAATTATTTTACGTTTTTTCCTTGAAAATAATTATTTCAGTTGTGTGTCCTAGAAACTAATTCCACTTGCAAAAGAGGCCCTTGTGGCTAATTTCCATAATATTAATTATATACATATACATGTACTATTCTTACATTTTTGTGTAGTATTTTCTATAGATACAGGGATAGCTTCTGTTTTCAGCTTTTGATTTTGTAGTGTTGCTGTTTGGGGGAGATTTCTACTTAATGGTGCTTATTTTGGAGTTAGCTATGGATGGATCGTTTGCTCTAGCTGTGTAGTGCTCATACTCTAGTAGAGTTACATATTGATCTTATGTGGTGCATTTTGATGCACTAGTGTTTGTATTGGGTACTTCTAACACTTTGCTATCGGGTGGTGGCCTTGCCGGAGTTTGATAGTGAAGTGTAATGGGTGGTGGCTTTACCGGAGCTAATTTTAATGGTTATCCTGAGTGGTTGTTCCTTTTGAGGGGTATTCATCGGTTTCTTTTGTGGAGATTTTTATTTTTTTATGTTTTGTTACCTACTAGGCATGTTGGTAGCTCCTATTTTTTTGGTGCTATATGTATGTACATGTGTGCTCTCCTCTATTAGAGGATGACACATTTCTCTCAAAAAAATATTGGAAAGAAGATAAGTTAATTAGTTGGAGAGCAGAAGTTCTAGAGAAAGAACAAAAAAATTTCACCTTGAGTCCAACCCAATAGAAAATAGTTTTAAAAGTTGAGAAAAATATAAACCTGGAAAGTAAACAAATATTGGACTTTAAAATATACAAATATTTAGTTAAATTGAAAAGTTTTCATAAATGGGTTTTACAAAAGCCAATGGTTGAAAAATTTGTAGAGCGTATATAGCTCACTAGTTTCTTTGTAAAGAAAGAAAAGTGTAAATATAAAATTCTAGTATAAATTAAAATTTGTTAAAATCCAAAATTTCAATAAAGGAAATTTTGTAAAAAGCTATTTCTTTAAAAAGAAAATGGTAGAGCAATACAACTCATAGATTTTTCTATGTAATAAACATTTTTATGGGTGGACAATAGGAAGTGGTACAAGTTTGGAATAGGGTAAATAGTATAGAAAAGAAGATTTAGAACCCTAAAACAAAGCTCAAGGCAAACGCACTACAATGGTTCAACTAAGAAGATGGTTAAGAAGGAAAAAAGCAATTAGAATTAGCAAATTTAGGTAGAGCAAAGCTGAATAGTGATAGTATTACAAAATATAAAAGCAAAATTAGGAAATGTATATCAAATAATGGTAGTAATTAGAGATAATGTTAGGAAGTTATATTAAAAATGTTAGTAATACAAAAAAAATTAGATAATTCCAATAGGAAAATGGCACATATCTTTTAAAAGTCCCCCTCATAGGGTATTAGAGACTCCACCAAGGATTGAAAGTGGAAATAATATGAGTGATATGAATATTGGAATAAGAGTTGTTCTTGTTAACTCCAGTTTTATTGTTAAAAATTATAAAACGATATTTTAAAAACATTGTAAAGTATATTTTTGAGAAAAAGGTTTGGTGTAACAAATAAGTTTTTGAAAGGAAAATTTAATAAATAGTTAGAACTAAAAATCCTAATTTTTAAGAAGTAAAAGTTGAAACGACCTTTAAAAGAAAAGGTTGATTTGAAGAAAAAGGAAAAAAACTTTTTAAAAATTTGACTTGCTATATATTTATTTTAGATTTAATGAATAAGCTAAATTCAATAATCATAAATTATAGGTTTTAAAAGTTAAGACGCTAGGTATTTTGAAAAATGGCGAAAACCAAACCAAAATTCTAAATATGGAGTAGACAGGAATGAGTGCTTATGTAAGATGGGGTAGAGGGTAAGGCTATGAAGAAGATAACAATGATTAATCATAGAGTAGTAATAAGGAACCCCCGTAGAGTATAAAGAATAATGGTAAGAACCTAGGAATATTGTATTAGACATGTGAGCAAGCCATATGAAGAACCCGTAAAGGAATGATAAATGGTATAAAAGTATGCTTTTATGAGTTCTAAGATATGCTCGTATGAAGGGACAAGGTAAAGGAAATAAATACCAAGATTTGAGAATACCATCAAGGGAATTGTATTAAAAGAAGATGGTTACAGAGGATTATGAGGTGGCAAACACACATAATGGATATTGGTAGATTCAAAGTTATAGAAGGCACAATATAGGCTGGAAAAGTTATTCCATTAAGCCAGTTACCAATGAGTCATTCAACATGTGCATAAATTGTATTTCTTATCCATTATAGTGCAGGGATGCACAGTTTATTCCATAATTGGATATGGTGATGAAAGAAATGAATGGACCTCGTTCATCAGAAGTAATAAAGGAAAAGTTAAGATATGAGGATTGAGGAAGCATGGAATGTTAGAAAGGTCCATCCAACTTAGAAGTGATAGAGCCACAACATCGTTAGTGTTAGTTGACGTTGAAGGGCAGCTTCCAGTATTTGTTCTTTTTAGGTGGGGTTGTAAGCATTAGTTGTCATTATTGGGGGTAAAAGCACATATGATAATATATAAAATGTTTCTTTTTATGTGTTTTCTATATGGACTGCTTGTTATGGGAAAATAATAAAGATAAAAAATATTTAGAAAAGACAATCAACTAATGCAAAAGGAAAAGAAAATAATAGAGACTGTAACTAAAAAATAAATTAAGAAAATTTATTTAATGGATTACTAAAACAGAAATGAAATAAAATTGTAAGTCCCAAAAAAAATTCAAAAAATAAATTTCAAGTAGCAAAGGACAAGGAAAGGATGTTGCATAGCCGCGGGTCAATTTCCATATACCTCAAAGGTCGGGATTCATAATTGAACTTGGTTGTTGGTTGCTACTATAAATAAAAGAAAAGTTTTGAAACTTAAATTTATCGTTTAAATTAAATGGAGTCCATTATAGACGTTGAATTGTTGAGTAGACCCTGATTTCATGAGATGTGAAAATATCTATGTTTGAAAATTTATGTGTACGTATACTTTGAAAATTAAAATATCTTTGAAAAATGTTTTAGAAGTTCTTGGAACTTGAAATTTTTGAGATCTAAAAGGTAACATAAAAATATTTTTGAATAGAAAATGGCGAAGTCTCAAATTTTGAAATACTGCATACTTGACATGGGGGAATAGTCAACAGGTTGGTTAGTATGGATTTTACTGTGCAGCATAAGTGACAGTAAAATAAAATACGTTTAGGAACAAGGGAGAAAGATATTATAGCTAGGGAATCACTTTCTTTATATCTTGTACGTAACAAAAGTTGATTTTAAAATAAACTTTGTTTTAAAAATTTAAGATAAAAACTAACTATGTAAACTGTACTTGGAAAAGTTGGAAAAGAATTAGGGAAAAGGGGAAGATTCCAATATACAATGGAAAAAGGGTACACAAAAGAAGGATGAAAATATGGAATTTTCCTAAACTCTTTTCAAGCATAGGAAAATTGGTCTAGAAAATAGATTTTTTTTCTAAATTTGGATGGTAGAAATTGCATGCAAAAGTTGGTTAAACTACACTTCTATTCGTAGGAGTGTGGGAAAATTTGGAAGAAAAACAATTTTGGTTTTCTAAAGCTGCATACATGTAGAACTGCTAGTATATTTAGGATATTTGCATCATATTTTCAAAAATTGATTTAAAAGAAAGCATTCTTATAGGAGTCGCCAATTAGAATCATTCTACATGCATATCATATGTATTGTGATACACCATGCAATTATACACGATTTGCTACAAGATTGGTTGGACATTGTTACTGCCATCATTATTGATCTCGATAGTATGCAGCATGTCGACATAACCATGATCTCACATCAACAAGTAATGTAGAAAGTGCCGAGATAAGCCAATGCCGAAAGCATACAACGCCACCCCTCATCAACAATGGTTAGTAGACAATGTCGCACGTCATCAATGTGGCTAAGGATATCGAATGCCATCAATGGCGCATACCACTTATAGAGTTGAATGAATGATGTCGAATCTATCATATCATTAAACAATGTCGAATGAAACTAATGCTGTATCTCATCAAAGAGTGGTGATGCCAGAGAATACTATATTAAAAGCCATCAATGTTATAGTGACATGGTTTATCGTCCATGTTGCCCTTCATTGTTGTCGTGTTCCATTAATACAACATTTCCTATAGAAGCCAGAAGAGTCAATCTCACTTCATATTAATACCGCATTTCTCCAATGATACTGCCTTTTATCAATGCCTCCATTAATACCGCCTCTTATTAATGATGTCTCCTATCAATGTCGTCTCATATCAATGCCACCTCTTATTGATATCGCATCTTAAGCGATGCTGTGTCTCTTCAAGATTGCTAGTTGTCAATGTCGCACCTTAGTGATGGCGCACTTCATCAACCATTAAAGGATACCATAGGTCCTCAATGCGACATTGGTGCAAGATGTCATCAATATCCATGAAAGTTATCAAGGTAGATTGGATGTTAAGCGTTACTACATAATGCCATAATCCATCAGCGTGCAAAAGTATGTCGAAGGTCATCAAAAACGAAGCATGAAACATAGTGCCATTGAAGTGGCTGATGATATCGTAAGCTTTCCATGCTAAAAGTAATTCATAGCAGCCATGCCACACTTCTACCCCTATAAATACGGACCTAGGAGCATAGAGGAAGGGCGAATGACTCTTTTCATATTTCTTATATTTTAAATTTTGTAACCCTAAATCGATTTGTATATTTCTAGTGATAGTTGTGTTCTTGTGACATTTGCATATAAGGCATGTACATTCAACTTTTTCATAGCATATGAATAAAGGTTTCATGACTTGTGGCTTGTTTCAAATTCCAAAGCACTTGTGATTTTTGATCATAACTTGCTTTGAATTCTTAAAGACTCATAGTCTCGATTTCTATTGGATAAGATTGTTTGACATTGGTGATATGGCTTCAACATAAATTCAAGCATAGTTTCGGCATGAACAAATTATGATATCATCATAGACTTGAGCATACTAAGCCTATTTACCTAAGCCCTTTCTCAACCAAGTTTCGCTTTTTCCAACACTCGTTGATGTCCTTAAGGGTGTACCGAGCCTTCAATCTACCAAATTCCTTTGCCCTTGCACCTTTTTGGTGTTAGTGAAGAAATTCGTTACCATTTTGGTGCAGAAGGAGGGCTCGAAGCTCCAATTCCTTATTACCTTCTCCTTAAGCTGATTGCACGAAGTTTTTTGTTTTGGGGAAAGTGGTGAGAACCATAAAAAATAACATCCTAAATAAAGAAGTCACACAACATACGACTTTGGAGGACAGAACCATCCCGAACATCAATTTAGAGAATACGGAGGTTGGACAACCTTTGACCCTAACAAAGTTCACAAGAAGTGAGGCTAAAGTTCAGGACTTGACACGATAATTAATAGTTATGCAAGCGCTTCTTGGAAAAGATTTATCTCGAAGTTTGTTTAAAACAATAAAGCCTCTGGAAGAAGGAGATGAAGTGGAATCTCCAAGAAGAGACCTAGAAACCTCAGTATACAAAAGTCAGGATGAAAGTATTATGGACTCACATGGAAAGAGAAAAACTCAATATAAAGGACCGGAAATGTATCAAAAGGAGAATCAAGAAAATCGACAAAGAGATTTCCCGAACAATCAGATAGCTCTATTCCATACAAAGAAATAAACCCTATAAGAGGAACTACTATAATGATGAAACCTACCAAAGGGACATGCCCGATTAAATAACAAAGGACATACTTGCCCTTAAGGAAAAAAGGACCCTGGCCTAGGAAATAATAATAGTTCTCAAAAAGCTCCTTTTACAGAGAAAATAATAACGGTAAGGATTCCGTTCCACATCAAAATTCCTTCCCTAAAGTATGATGGAACTACTGATCCAGATAATCGCCTTTTAGCTTTCGAAAGTCAAATGGATTTGTATGACGCTTCTAGGGTAGTTCGTTGTAAGCTCTTCCCTATAACTTTCCATGGAGCAATTACCGAGAAAAGACCATCTACTCTTGGGACCAATTTTCTTGTGAATTCTCGGTACAATTTTACATGTGTAAAGACCCTATTATAGATTCTAATGTGTTAGCAATATAAAGCAAAAGCCTGAGGAATTGTTGGGCGGATACTTAAAGAGATTTAATACAAAAGCGCTAAGAACAAGAAATGTGACCGATAGAGAAAAAATGATGGCAGTACTCTCGAGGTTAATTGAACAAACCCCTTTCTAAAAAGATATTTATATTCATAGATGTAAAAATTTACAATACTTCTATTTTCAGGTTGACAAGTTCATCCGCACGAACAAGATGTACCATGCCCAAAAGAGATCTCAACGAAACAAAAAGAAAGAAAAGTTCAGCTTCAATCATCCTAACTAAAGGACAAAAAGGAATGAAAGAAGGAAAGAAAGTTGGAGGGAGATTTCCGAATCTAATTATGTAGACTTAAACAAACCACTCTCCCATATATTCTCCATGGAAAAAAATAGTGGAAATTTTCCCACTTTCTATAAGTCAAGGAGCAGCCCTAAGCCTAATAAGGGGGAGATTATTGTACTTATCATAAAGTGAATGGACATAAGACCAACGAATGCCGTATTTTAGCAAAAATAATTCAAAAAATGATCAAGTTAGGGCCTTTGAATGAATTCGTTAGAGAAACCCAGATAACCTTCCATTCAGAAGGAAATAATCCGAGCATCTAAAACTTTGTTCTTTCTACGATAGATGGATAGGAAAATTAGGATAAGAATATCTAGGGAAGGAAAGGTATTCATAAAATAAAGGAAACATCTTAAAGACCTGATCAAGACATATTAAGCATTCGACCTATCCAGAGCGCTTTCTAGATGGAGGATAGTATAACACCTTAAGCCTTTGGCCTATCCGGAGCGTCTCCTAGAGGGAGGATAGTATAACACCTAAAGCCTTCGGCTTGTCCAAAGCGCCTCCTAGAGGGAGGACGGTATAACACCTTAAGCCTTCGATCTGTCCAGAGCGACTCCTAGAGGGAGGCGGTATAACACCTTAAGCCCTTCTGATGGTGTTATACCGTCCTCCCTCTGGACGTATTTCATGCTCGAATGTCTCAACTTTAGCTTCATAAGCGTTAAAGTGAGCAGAAACCTTATCCCTCCACTATTCGTTCGGAAATTGCATACATATAAATCTTACTCTTTTATTCCATTTAGCAATTTCGTTGTCATCTAAGCCCGAAGGAGGGTTCAACAGGGCAGAGAACTTTCTTGACCAATCAAAGGAGTAGGAGTAGGAAGGTTGGAATCGCCTCCACTTACAATAAGTTTCAAAGATCGACAACTCACTTGACTTTTCAATAACTCGACCTCGAGATCCATCGCCTTTTAGTGTAATCATGCAATTTCTACATCAGCTTCGATACTTTGGACAGAAGGTCCAGATTGGCGAATTGTGTCTTTCTTCCCTTTTAGCTCCTGGATTCTTCCATCCCTTTTTTTAATTTACTTTTCTAAATTAGAAGTCATTTCTCTCAAACCTTTGAATGTTGACCTTACTTTGTAGTATTTCTCATGCCAGTTTTTCACATCAGGGTTATTTGGAAATTGTAAGGCCGGAGTGCGTTGAGAAGAGCGCTCTTCTTGAGTTTTGCCTTAGGCCTATCTTTAATAGAATCAAGTTGGGCAGGGATATCCGAGCTGCTAAACGCAAGTGTTAGTTGTTTTCCTAACATATAAATAGAAAAGCAAATCAATACAAAAAGGATTTCTCCTCATTAAACGATAAATTTTTACAACTTAAGCAAATTTAAAATTACATTAGTGCCATATATAATTATTCTTAGAGTTTTGAGAATATAGTTTTGGCCTTTTCGAGTGACCTAATAGACATGGTAAGGGTAGAATAGAAAGTAACTTTAATCCCTTCCAAGGTATTGCCTTGAGGAAGTTGATGATAGTCCCATTTTCCAACAGGAAAGCTAGTTTGACCACATATCAATTTAGCGTAATTAGTTCGAATTGCAATAAGCAGACTATCCTTTTCATCACCCAAGAAGTCAAAAAAAGGTGAAGAAATCGCATGTAAACTTCTTGTAAATCTCCGAGTAAACAATGTTTTGCTAACTGAGATGTTTTGAGAATTAAAGACTTCTCTTTGAAATCCTTCTTTAACTTGATAAAGTTACTCAAGAGTTCCATGGGAACAGGACTGCTTGATGGTTCCTAAATCTGCATAATATATTAAAAAATATATACTAAGAACAAGGAAACAAGAGTGGTAAAGTTTACAAGTTAATTGAATTACACATTACAATTATACAATTATTTGGGTTCATACAATATTGACCCCTTATGAAATTGAGAAATAAATCACTCCTTTCTATACTTAATCCTATAAGGAAGAAGAGAGTAAGGAGAAAGTGGAATGGCCACTACCCTGGGAAGGTTCCAGCAATCCTCAGGATGAGGATTAGACCCATGTTCATCCAAATATCTTTTATGAAGACGCCAAATTAAACCCTCACTATTCTTGTCTAAGTAAGAAAAATCAACAAATTTGCCCATGGAATAAACTTTATAGTGAAACTCTACCAAAGCAATTCTATCAGCGATTAACATCAAAAAGAGTGCCATCAATTCTGCATTCTCTTTCATAATCCTATCCTGATGGATACGAGCTCTTTTCAAGCGAGGGGCAACCTGTTTTTCCTAAAAAAAACTCCAACCACGTGGCGCCAATAGAAAGGTTCTTATATTTGGCAAACAAGTCATTATAGTCTTTAACTAGCTTTTCAAGTTCCTTATTTAGTCGATGTTTGTTATTCACACTCTTTTCATAAAGAGTCTGATAATAATACTTGTCCTTTTTCCTTAACTAAAATAGTAAGCTTATCAATTGGAGGCTAAGCAAATAATCTTAAGCATTTAAATAACAAGTTCCATACCTTAGAAACTGGGACTTGAGAAGCGGGAGCTTGAGTCTTTCCTTTTTGGTGGTGGTTGGGAGGAGTGCTACCTTTTGGACTAGAGTCCTTCTTTATGGTGTCTTGAGGATCATGAAATTCGGTAAAGCCCGCATCATGGGTAGATGAGTCTAAGTTAGAATCACCTGACCCATCTCCCCCGTCTGTTGGATTTGAAGGACCTTTCCATTACCATCGCCAACACCATCGTCAACATCGTCATTATCCTCTCCCTCCTTGGAATATGTCTCCTCTTCGGGCAAGGGGTCATCAAAGTTAGTAACTTTTTAGCATCAATATTCTCCTCAGTGGGAAACTCTTCTTGAAGGGACCCCTAAGCTCTCCCTAATATAAGGCTAAACTTTATTTTTAATTTCTCATTCCACTTTGGGGGAGAAGGAAAGTCTAAATCTAGGCACTTTTAGATGTTATCGCTATATGCCATAAGCAAAGCCTTTTCAAAACACTTCTCGGTAATCTAGATGAGAGTTTTATTGAGAAAAAAGAGAACTTTCTCCTCTACATCCTAAATAATGTTGTTCGAGTAGGTATGGAGTTCCTTTTTCCTCCTTAGCTTGTCTCTTAGAGAATTATTCTCATTATCCAGTTCGATCTTCTCTTCGTTGGCCCTCTCAAGATTCACTTTTAATATTTTTATTTCCTTCTCAACTAGATCGGCTTTCTCTTTATTAGCTTTCTCAAGGTCTACTTTTAATGCCTCCACCTCCTTCTCTAGAAATTGCCTAGCATTTTTCTCCTCATTAAGTAAGGAGATGAGTTTCTCTTTTTCAGTAACAACTTCATCTCTTGCTGTCGTGATATTAATTATGTTGTTATTAAGCAAAGAGATTTGTCCTTTAAGCTCGGCAACTTCATTAGGAGGCTCTTGGAGGTGAAACATATGCTTTCCCACCTGGAAAATATAACAAGCCTAAGTCAAAATAGGTTCTACAGAGCTAGAAATTAACCAAACAAAAGGAAATATAGATCGATAAGAACTGTTTAAGAATAATGAAAAGATGATCCTTGGAATAAATTGAAGGCTGCGATAACCCGAGAGATGTAATAGAAGAAGATTGGAAAGCCAATCGAACAAGCTCATCAATACTTGCCATAATAGACTAGACCTGGGCCTTTAAAGGAAGAAGATCTTTTGGAGAAGGAGACTAACCAAGATCAGTGTATAAGCGGCGAAGAGCTGTTAGAGAAATAAGAAGAAAAATCATGAAGATGGGATCTAGAGAGTGAGCCACCTCAGTTGTTTCTTGAACTTAATGCCCAAGAGATTCCAGATTGGCAACATCAGGGCTTAAGTCAATATTCACATGTGCCTCTTCATCCACAATAATAGGAGTATAATCACCTATGATCTTAGGCTTTTTTACTCAGGGAAGGAGGTGGAATATCAGCAAGAGCGTTGCTAATTGCTTTTGTTTTAAGCATCTCTATTGGCTTATCAATAGAATCCTCAATGGGAGCAGGTTCACTTGATTAGGTTAAGATGGAAATACATTTTTTTGGACTTTTTCTCTTTGGAAGCAACAACGAGAGTAGAAGATCCTAAGTCAAAGAAAGAAGCTTATAAGATAATATCATAAGAGGACCTGTACAAGTTGTAATGAAAGCTTACCAGAAGATTCAAGTTGGACTAGAGAGAGTAGAGAAAGTATTCCGATTACTGATAACTAGCGATCGTTTCCCTTGGGCATTTCCTTTTATCCTTAGAGGCTCCCTAAGTATTATGTGATTATCAAAACCAAAAAGTATTGACAAAGATTTACTTTTTTCAAAAGGGTAAGCCTATCGCCCATGCTCTAGGAAGCTTGAATCAGGGATTGGATAGTGTCATTATCAACATAGCTTAACTGCTTAGAGGCAAGATCTAAAGGAAAACATTCACCATGAGAAACTGACAGATATAACATAAATGATACAAAATAGAAATGTACAAATAATGGAGAAAGTTCCCGTAATCTTTGAGTAGCATCTAATATAGAAAAATTGGTTTTTCAATCCCTTTGTCTTGTTGATTGGGTTGGTGATTAAACTTTTTGGAAGGGGACGAATGCGATATAATGGATTATCCTACTGCTCGCCTATTCTTGCAGGGCTAGCTATAGTATGGAGGATTTTAGCACTTAGAGAAGAAAGTTTGGCCACTTTAGCAATAATTTCTAAGTAAGTCAAAAAGGTGTACGATTTCAGAGTCAGTTGGATTTGAGCAATGTTTAGGTGCTCCAGAAATCGCAAGATAAAATCAAGAAAAGGAAGATATCCAAAGTGCCATACGAACTGATATGAAGGCAAAGAACCCTTCTAGAGGGTTGTCTATCTTACCAAAAGGACCGACATGCCTGGCTTATATACCTGTGATACCAAATTGCTTGAGAATGGTGTCCACTTCTTCTTGAATGGTAATATATGATGGATTAAGAAGATGATCCCTTTTCTTAATAGATGGAGAAGCTTTAGGACCCTTACTGATTTTCTTGATTCCTTTCTGGACTGTTTTCTTGCCTTCCATTTACCTACAGGTGATATTATTCCAAATTAGAAATGTGCTAATTAGAATGCTCATAATATAAAATAGCATATTATATTCTAAAACAAGAAATAGCTAACTGATTTCCTAGATTATGAAATAAAAATGTTAAATGTCTAAAATCCCACATAATATTTACAACAACTTCAATGACCATTGAATAGTCAATGTCGAATTCATAGAAAACTTAAACTTTTAGGTCGATTAAGAGTATACAAATAAATGTTAGACTTGTGGTAAGAAAGTAAACCTATTGGTGTTTACAAGAAATTTAAAGTAAGAATTATCATGAGAATATCGAAGTATTATGTAGCATCAATAAATCCATGTTGAATGTGTGAATTAATGTCAAATGTCACATTAGTTATGCTATGAAATTATAATGTAATGCCGCAACCATGACCAATGTCGAAATGATAAAATAACCGACATCAATAAGTAATGTTAACATAGTTTAAAAACGCTAAATGTACAAGTGGACTATAAAATTACTACAACAACTATATCGTAAGATAATAATGTCGTAAGGATATTGGAAATGATTACCGAAGAAAGATAATAACATATAGTAAAGTTATCAATGTCGTACAATAATCCCATAAATCAATATCGAATTTAAATGACAATGCTTTTAGTTAATGCCGAATTCATATATGTCGCATCAATGGTTAATGATCGACATAAACTCTCTCATGACAATGACTCTTATGTTTCTAAATAGGTTGCCGCACCTCTTTTCGGTTACTGACGACGTAAAGGTTTTAAACCAAGTTTTCTAAACTTTGGAATATATTATCAGAATAATAGATAAAGGGAAAACTCAATTGATATCGAACATCGGAGTGATGTCATGCAATATCAATCTCGAAGTAAAACATGATAAATTAATCAATACTGAACATCCTAGTAATGTCGTAAAACATCAGTGTCGATAGAGCAAGGTGATATTGGGGTTTCGGGTTTGATATATTAGTTGGTTCATCATTAAATTAGAAATGTCCAGACTTCCATGCCTAACTATTAATTAATCTTAAAATCATCCAAGCGACATAGAAATTCGTCGCTAATTCAATCTGTAAGCATAATCGATCATTAATCTAAATGATAATATGAACATTAACATCAAAATCATGTAATTACACACAAATGGCAATTCAAAATCAATAAAAGCCAAAAAAAACCCGAATAATGATTTTGGTATAAAGCTTCTTAATTCAAGTTAATCGATGCAACTAGAATCTGAAATTGCCATAGTAATGGATCGGATGTCGGAGATTTGAAGTTTTGAATTTTTGTGAATTTAAAAGCTTTTTCACTTGAGTTTGAAATGTAGGTAAAAGAGAAGAAGAGGAAAATGCTTAACTATTTATAGTAGAGAGGAAGAAGAGCAGTCGTCATTGATTAATTTTAAATGGACGGTTGGATTTGCATAGAATACTAATGGGCGACAAGCACTATTTTCGAAATTATTGACTTAAAAAGTCAATGCTTTGTTTACACCATAGGGCAAATGTTACTGCTATCATTATTAATCCCGAATGTATGCAGCGTGTCGACATAACCATGATCTCACATCAACAAGTAATGTCGAAAGTGCGGGGATAAGCCAATGCCAAAAGCGTACAATGTCGCCCCTCATCAATAAGGGTTAATAAACAATGTCGCAGGTCATCAATGAAGCTAAGAATATCGAATGCCATCAATGCCGCATACTACTTATAGAGTTGAATGAATGATGCTGAATCTCTCATATCACTAAACAATGTCAAATGGAACCAATGTCGTATCTCATCAAGGAAGCGGTGATGTCGAAGAATACTATATTGAAAGCCATCACTGTTATAGTGACATGGTTTCTCGTCCATGTCGCCCCTCATTAATGTCGTGTTCTATTAATATAGAATTTCCTCCATGAAGCTAGAAGAGTCAATGTTGCTTTAGATTAATGCCGCGTTTCTTCAATGATACCGCCTTTTATCAAAGCCTCCATTAACATTGCCTCTTATTAATGTTCTCTCCTACCAATGTCATCTCATATCAATGCCACCCCTTATTGATATTGCATCTCAAGCAATGTTGTGTCTCTTTAATATTGCTGATTGTTAATGTCGCACCTTGGTGATGGCGCATTTCATCAACCACTAAAGGATAGCGGAGGTCCTTAACGAGACATTTATGCTAGATGTCATCAATGTCCACAAAAGTTATCAAGGCAGATTGGATGTTAAGTATTACTACATGATGTCGTGATCCATCAACATGCAAAAGAAAGGTCATCAAAAACGAAGCATCAAGCCTAGCGCCATTGAAGTCGCCGATGATATCGTAAGCTATCCATGCCGAAAGTAATTCATAGCAGCCATGCCGCACTTCTACCCCTATAAATACGGACCTAGGAGCATGGAGGAAGGGCAAAGGATTCTTTTCCTATTTCTTACATTTTAAACTTTGGAAGCCTAAATCGATTTGGGGATTTCTAGTGATAGTTTTGTTCTTGTGACATTTGCATATAAGGCTATGTACATTCAACTTTTTGATAGCATATGAATAAAGATTTCACGACTAGTATTAGTTGACCTCGGGTATGAAGTGGTCGAACCGTGATATGATAATTGCGACAGTAAATTAAGAAACAAACGGCCCGGATTTAAAATGGTTTAGGTTGGCATTGGTTTGAACCCTTATAAATATAGACCTAGACCCTCAATTTCAACTCATAATTTTCTAATGGGCACCGAAGCTCTAGCATTTTCTCTTTTTCACCAAAACTCTAAGATAGAAACCCAGAAATTCAGTAATTTGAATTTAGAATATTTAATTGATTTTAAATATCGAAAAGTTAATTTTATAAGTTGAATAACATGAATTTTAAGTATAATGATTTATTGGATAATTAAATTGTTTAGTTTAATATTTGAAATTTCTTAAATAATTGAATCTTGGATTTAATGTGAATGAAAATGATTTCTAAAGTCGATTTTAAATCTATTTAAATAAGAATGAGGATAGTAAACTTTTTAATTTGGATTTAAAAGTGAATAAACTGAAATTGGAAATTACTCGTTTTGATTTATGTGTAAAAATAGTTTTTTGGGGCACTGTCTCGGATCTCAACGAAACCAGTTTCATTGGATTCGTAATAGTGAATTATAGTATGCCGTCGAATTTCGCGGCGATTGGACGTATCGTTTAGTCGTGTGAGTTCGAAACGCGTATAATTTAATTAAAAAGAATTTAAATTAAAATAATTCTATTTGAAAAGATGTCTTCTATATATGATGGAATTGGTTCTCGATACATATTCCATTGTGTTCAGAATATGGGTATAACATATAGAACGCCAGGCGATATGCTTCGTTTGGAGTTCAAAATTTTCACGGGTGAATAGTGCCGTGAAATTTTTTGTATAAGGACTTGAAACTTTATATTTTTGCAATCCAAAGCCCAAAGGTTTTCAGCTGCCTTCCTTTAAATTTCAATGGCCAAAAATCTCCAATTTCTTCTCTTGATATCTTCCAATCCACTCAACGAAATCGAACGACACCAAAAGAAAAAATGGAGAGCTCGATCTCCTCTACGTATCCAACGGTTGAATCGAGACGGAAGCATGTGAATTTGCCAGGATCTGGGCTTGAAGTTTGCATGGTTTTATGGGTTTATAAGCATCGATTCACGCGCGCGCATGATCGGACGGGCCGAAGACGTGCGGCACAGCGCGTTGGTGGTTGGCAGCGCTAGTGATCTTTTGTCGAGCGGCGATCGACGAACGAAAAATAAAAATAAAATAAAGCAGCGTGTTCCTGTATGCGCGTATGAGAGAGAGGGAAGGAACAATGAGTTAGTTTTAAATTTTAATTAATTTTTTGTTAATTAAATTATAGTTATCTCGTTATATTAATAAATTCGTAACTTTCTCGTACGAGGTTGTATTCGAGCGAAACAAGTTGCGTTGGACTCGTATCAAAGTCATCTACGCTATGGAATTGGATTGGATGGATTCAGAGCAAGTTTGGATTTTGGGTTAAAATTGAATGCCCGTTTAATTTTAATTCAAAATGGAATGTTTTGGAGACTATTAAAATCAAGGTCAGTTAATCTCACCTTTTTGGCTAATCAGAAAATTTATATAGTCAACAAATATTATTTATTGGATGTTTGGATATTTATTTCTGATCGTTATTGATTGTTTGGATAATATACTAAATTATTTTGTTAGTTAGATATATTCCCACCTATTGGAGTGGAGGAGGCTCCTATTTTGTTCCCGTGTAAGAGTGGATGTCCCTTTGTATAAAAATCCCGCCTCGAAGCGGTTGATTTATATTTTTGTGATAATATACTATATGTGCTGCAAGGGGACATGTTGGAGGGATCCAACGGGATTCCTCACATAGTTGATTTATTTTCATATAAATTGATATATGATATATTGGATGTTATAAATGATGACACAGACACGATTTTGTTTATTTAGTGCTTTGGTAGCACTAGGCCCCAATTTTGGTATTTTAAAAATACTATAAAATAGTGATTTGATTTAAAAAGAAATTTCAAGTGATCTGAAAATTAATTATGTTTAAATAATTTTTCTAAAATAAAATTATGATCTTTGTGGATATTATAATTTAAAAGTGCTATAAAACATTTTAAACATAGTTTTAAAACTAAGAGTAAAGATTTTAAAATCTGGGAAAAATAAGTCGGTCTTTTATAATAAAGGGATATGGTCTTAGAAAGAAAATAGAAATATTTTTATATAAATATTATTAACCATTATATATATAGGTATATATATTGTAATTTATATATAAAGGTGAAATTTATAAATGTGTTAAATTTATAAAAGTGATATTCTTTCAAATGAAGTTAAGATTTGTAAAATTGTAATTTATTTATAAAGGAATAGAGGTATAAATGGGTTCATAAATAAAGGAATTTTCATAAAGGAAAGTTTTATAAAATGGTAAGAGATTTATAAACATGGTTTATAAATATGGAAATGATTATGTTGAATTAAGTATCGATTTTTATCAATGAAATATATTTACATTTTAAAGGTTGTTTATTAATATTAATATTGTTTAAAGGTTGCTTATCAACATTTTAAATATTTTGGAAGGTTAATTATTTAAAATATTAATATGGTTTGAAACTGATTTTAATTATTTATTAGTAAAGATTTGGAAATTAATTATTAGTAATTATAAAAAATAGTTGAAGATAAATCATTATTGTTTTATTAAGAATGTTTGAAATTTATTAATTATCATTTTAAAGTGTTTTATAATTTATATTTATTTATTTATAATGTTTTTTATTATATAATAGTGTTTTAAAGTAAATGAAATTATTTATTTACAAACGTTTTCGAGATTTCTAAATAAGGTTTTTGTAAATAGATTTGGACTTTATAAGAGAAGTTTGTAAAATGTTTCGGAGACTTAAAGGAGAATCATTTATAATGTATGAAGAGAGCTTTGCAAACGGTTTTACATAATTATAGAGGAGATTTATAAATGGGTTATTGGTTTATAAGAGGAACTTTTTAAATAATTGCATGGACTATAAAAAGGTTTATAAATGACTCAAGAAATGATATTTATAAATGGTTTTAAATGGTTTTATAAATGGATTTTGGGATTGGTAAGGGATTTGTAAGTTATTTTTGCATTGTAGGAAAACTTTCCCAGTTTTGTGAATATACTTTTAACGTTGAGATAAGTATGTGAGTATTCTCCAAGTATTTAAAATATAGGGAGTGTGTGTGTATATATCTTTGTAAAAGGATTTTGGGACGAACATTTACAAAGTGAATTTAATTAATAAAGGATTAATGAATAAAGGCCTAGTGTTGCTTGGTGCTTAACCAATGTTGGTTTTCTCTATGGAATTAAATTCCTAATTGAATGTTTGTTATTCGATAGTTAAATAACCGACTATCGAAATTGGACCCAAACGTAACTTTGGAAATATATAGGAGAAACACGTGAGTTATATGGCACAGTCATCTCTAGTGATGCTGTACTGTACATATAAATCTCGTTTTGTTCTCCTAGGACAATGGTAAGGAAATCCGTCCACTAACGGTTAGAAGGTGATCTCCGATCTTATCTTTGACTATTTATTTCCTAAAGAAATGGGGTTGAGTTTACCGGAAATTATCAAAAGTTGTTTGAAGAGACCGGGATTGGATATGTTATCTGAAAACCACTTCGATCTGACGAATGTATTTCAAAGTGAAGACATCTCGAAGATGATGGAATTTGGAAACGGAGCTCTCAAGTGGTTCGTTTAGTCCCAGAATGAACTTGTATGGATGAATGCTGATATTGCATTGTTGCCTAGAGGGCAGTGTTAGGATTCCAAGTGGGAAGTGCTATATAAAGGTAAAACGTAGCCTCAAGCCTCATCAACTGGGAAATGACAAAAATAGGGCATGCAGCAGGGCCAAGTGGGTCACTCCCATCAGGGTATGGTCATTCCAAATCTAGATTGGTTACTATCTATTCTTGTATGCTTCGGGGCCCAAGCGGGGTAATCATATTCGGTACTACTAGTAAAGTGGTAGGCCAGTCCTGTATGGAAGGGGTACAAGATGTTCTTTTCAGACCCTGGAGCATTTATCTAGAGATGTACCTTCGGTAGGTAGTTCTTTACCTTGTCATAGTATAGAATCCATTCTCCAATACGAGCTTTACGGACTTAGTTGTGACCAACTATGCTGAAACATGAGATGCAAGCATTTCAGCTATATTCATATTTTACTTTGACCCCTAAACATTATTATAATATAAATGGATTTTCTATAGAAAATATTTTGGTTATCGTAAGGTAAAAACCCGTTCGTGTTTATGTGCGGCGTGGTCTTACGAGATACTTTTGATTTTCAAATGGTTTTCTAGAACTCTAAAATCCAATTAGGTGTGTTTTCTCATGCAGGTTTTCCAGACTGACTCGGGTGTTATTTTATTATAATGCTCAGGTCAGACCGAGTATATTACAGATTGCTTTGGATGCATTGGAGCTCAGGAGACGAGTTGGAGGTCGTCAAGTCATATTCGTGTATATATTATTTTTCCGCTGCTTGTTATCGAAATCATCGGTAATTGTGAGTGTATATTGTTATAACTGTCCAGGCTGATGACTGTGATTGTTGTTGTACTCTGATGAATGTATGTATATAACAGTTTCTCCTTTGTAAAGATTATTGATTTTATATTATATATTGTTCCGCTGTGATTGTTAGATTCTGCGTTGTATTTAGTTTCTTTTTCTCTTCTTCTTCTTCCCTCTTATTCTTTTCTCTTTCTTTCCCATAACTATCTTCTTTCCATTCAATTTGGGTTGGACATGTGTGGTTTATTGTCAGCTTGAATTGTGCGGATTGGCGGGTCGTTACATCAATATTCATAGAAATAGTTTAGTTTGCACGTATACACCACTAGAGGATTATAGAAGATGTTAGAGATAGAGAATAGGTCCAAATCAAGTTGATACAACCATGGTAGACTGTAAATCCAGATTTGAAATTATAATCAACCAAAACTCTCCTTTCTAATTTAAAATTCTAACAGATCCGTATGTATATGTTATATGTGAATCCAAATAGGGAGTCGAAGTAGAAATACATATAACGGGGATTAGATCTGGAGATTTAGGAATGCATGGAAGGGTCATTAGGAAAATTACATATTTTGTAATAAGATTAGATTTATATTGGTGTGATCTAATCCATTTATGTCTATGTATAATCGATTTGGATATTTAATTGTAAGTGCGTAATGATTAGAAATAAATCTCGATTTGGATAATTTTTTGTATATGTGTAATGAATTAATGTAAATAACAGATTGGATAATGAATCATATGTGCAATGATTACAGAATAAATTGATTGATTATGGAATAGATTTAGTAAAATTGATTATGGTATAAATTTAATGAAATTTGAAAACTTTCCTACAGATGTTGTACTAGTAACTTGTTATGAATTTAATAATAATAAATTGGTATTTGAACATAGAAAAGGAATGTAAAATAAAGAAATATTATTAAGATTTTAGGGGTTTAAGTGATATTTTAATCCGTTGGAATTTGGGATGTTGTAAATAGATTTCTATGTATTATCAAGTTTAAAATAAATAAAAGTGCGATGTTTGAAATGACAAGGAATAGACATGAAATGAAAGAGGTGTACAAAATAAGGTCAATTATCGTATTTTGTACCATTTATTTCAAGCAACACAAAGATAGTTCCTTATAATTACAAACACCACACAAATCTCTCTTTTCAGAGAAGACATAGAAATTTATGGTGCTAACATTTTTAGAATAGAAACGTAGTTCCAACGCATTAAATTGTAGTAAACCTCAAAAGTTTAACGATAAGACATGAATAAAGTAAAGAGATCCTAAAAAGTTAAGTTGTGAAATACCAATAAAATTTGAAAGTAAATGAAAATAAAATACGAAAGATAAGCAAGAAGAAATAAAAGGATAACATAGGAATAAAAATGGAAAATAGAGAACGGATAAAAAGGAGGGGCAACGATATGACTTAATAAAAGAAAAGCGGTAAATGAACATAAAATAAAAGAAAAAGCTGAAACACACAATGAAATAAAGACCTTGGGTCAATCGTAGAATTGTAGAGGCATGATAATTAAGTAAGTATGAAATAATATATATATATATATATATATATATATATATATATATATATATATATTAATATATAAGTAGCATCGAATATGCATTTAAGGCCGGTGTGAATTACAACAATTAAAGTTTAATTAAAGAAATGATATGACATTTGATCACTAGAGTAGGTTGGAATGCAAGATTAGTAGTGTTACACAATAGAAGCCTGCCCACCGCAAGGGGCTACTAGTAGTTGTGTAACATTATACTGATGTGAGACATTTCCAACCGTAGGACTAACGGAGTATATACATTTGCGTATAGATAAAGGAATGCCCCCAATAGATATAGTAGTCTGCTTCAAATATAGTTTAGGGTGTTATTTCTTTGATTGCACTAGGCAATCTAAACAGGATGGTGAATGGGATCGGGCACTATGCAGCAATGGTTGGTACCAAAAGTCAGGGGTAGGGCTGCATAGGGCGAGAACTTCATCAACACTTAGTGGTCAATGGGAACGATGGGGTTACACCTTGTCGATCATCGCCTCCTACCAAGGTAGATCAAGTTGGGTTATGCAATGCCATAGTTGTTTGCTAGTTTGTTTGCTAGAGTAAGGCTAATTAACCATAAATGAGTTCTTTCAAAAGAATTGGGGTGGTCTGTGGAGCGGAGTCCACAATAGGAAGCAAACATGGTAGTAAATCCCCAAAGGTGAAATAAAGTATGGAAAAATGTATGAAAAGCCATCATTAGGCACTATGGGACTCCCTTGAGTTATACAGTAATGAGATCGTTACACGGAGAGGGCGATGGATCCTAACGGGGTGCCGATTGAGAGATACTAGTGGGAATAGTATCTTGGTGCAGTGAGGGACCTTGGTACTTATATATATGTGTGTATGTGTGTATATATATATATATACATACGTATGTATGTGTGTGTGTGTGTCTGTATGTATACGTAGTTATGATTCTACAGAGGGTATATGAGAACGGATCGTACGTGGATGTGGAGTCGAGATGGCTAATTAAAAATATAAATAGACATAACATGAGATAGAAGATAATCAGCATAAACTAGTGTTACGTACAAAATGTATAATTTTACCAGTCACTAGAACGTTGTTCTGAACCCCCTCCTCGTAACAACCCACAGGATAGCTTGGAGGATAGGTACTTATGCTAGGCATATTCGATGCTACCAGGGACACTTGAATTTGGAAGTGTCAAATCTTGGTCAATAGTTATATGACTTATTATATTTTGTTATTCCGCTATGAGTTATATCGTTAGTGCTCCGATATGCATTCTTTTCTTTCATTTGCAGGATACAAAACCAACGATCCATACATTGGTGAACTTGGGTTTTCGATTTAGCGAAAATCCAGGCCTACTGGAGTGCTGGTTGTTACACCAACAAAGATGGGAATTAAATAAACATAATGTAAGAATGGACAACAACAACTTAAAAGGTAAAACGAGAATATAAGAGAAAATGGAAAAAAGGGTAAAAGAATGAAAAAAGACATTATAAATCTTTTAAAAAGAAAGCAGTCTATAACCCTAAAAGTAAGCAAGATATAAACTCATAATGAAGTAAGGACTTATCGTAAATAGTAAATTATAGAGGCAAAATGATTGAGAAAAGATGAATGAATATATATATATATATATATATATATATATATATATATATATGTTATATATACATAGTCTCAATTATGCTTTTATGACGGGTGTGAATTATTGAAGTTAACAAATGATTGTTTGAATAAATGACAATTAGTCATTAGAATAGGTTAGAATACGAGGTCAGTGGAGTTACACAATAGAAGCTTGCTCGCCGCGAGGGGCTACCAGCAGTTGCGTATACATTTCTGATGTGAGACATGTCCAATCATAGGACCAATGGAGAGTATATGCTCGTGTATAGATAAAGGAATACCCCAATAGAAAATATAGTCTACTTCAATAAAATAGGAAAGGTGATGTATTACCTTGATTGCAATAGGAAATCTAAATAGGAAGATGGGCGAAGAAAGGCACTATGATAGCATACTAGCTGAATTGGTACCAAATAAGCGAGTAGGGGTGTGCATAGGTTGAGAATGTCATCAGTCCTTAGCCGTTAATGAGAAAGACAGGGGTTATGCCTAATGGGGATACACTGCCTACTAGTGTACGGACAACATTGGGTCATGCATCACCACATTGTTTGCTAGTTTATTTGTTAGGAGGCAAGGCTAGTTAACCTTATTATAAAGATCTTTCAAGCCGTGGATGGGGTTGTCTGTGGATCCGAGTCCACAACCGGTGGGGATGAATTGACCATATTTATAGTTTGTAGAGCTGAGTCTACAAACGAGAAGCGGACAATAAAATCCCCAAAATTGCAACAACTAAATTATTGTAAAGCCATTATTAGGCACTATGGGAGTTCGTCGGTGTGTGCAGCGACAAGATCGTGATATGGCGAGGGTGATGGATCTCGACGGGGTTCTGATATAGAGATACTAGTTAGGATAGTATCAAGGCCCAATGGGGGACCATGGTACTTATATTTATATATATGTACATAGTTATAATCTACTACGGGTAGATAGGATGTATCGTATGCGTACGTGGAGTCAAAGCGACAAAGTTAAACTAAAAGACATAACATGAAATGGAAGACAGCCGGCATAAACTGGTGTTATGTATAAAGTGTATAATTTACCAATCACCAAAACGTTGTTCTGACCCCCTCCTCTTTACAACCCACAAGATAGCTTAAACAAATAGGTACTAGTACAAGGCAGGAACAGTGAAATGTCATGTTCCTTATCCATGCTCGACACTGTAAGGACACTAAACATTAGAAGTGTCGAATCTTGATCAATGACTATGTGACTTATTATATTTTATCATTCCGTTATAAGTTATATCGTTAGTGCTTTGATCATTTGTTTATTTTCAGGATACCAAACCAACAATCCTTACTTTGGTGGACTGGGATTTTAAATTAGGAAACGTTAAGTGAATGTATTTGTATTTTGCCTATAAATATAAATATACTAAACGCCAAATCCTATAAATTCCGACTATTGAATAGTTGCAACCATACACTAAAATATGGATAAGTTGATTATGAGTTGGAATAAAGGAAGAAGTTGAAGATATACACTACCTGGATTACCCAAAGGGAAATAGGTCATAAGGAAATGCGTTGACTTAAAAAAGAGCATGAGTACAGCATATGGGAAGCTCATGTAAATGGATAGTACGTAACTCCCTAGTTGGGCTTCCAATAGCCCAATGATTGTAGATCCCCGTATGATTGCCGATTGATGATTGTACAATAGGTCCAGATAAGGGAAAAGCAATAATCCATATATTGGAAAGAAGATAAGTCAGCAAGTTGAAGAAAAATATCTAAGCAAAAGGACAAATAGAAATCCACTCTGAGTCTAACCCCACAGACAATAGTTTTAAGAGTTGAGAAAAATATATAAATAATATATTTGAAACAGTAAATAAGTAAATATTGAATTTTGGGAAAATATTTATAGAATAAAAGTTTTGTTTGATATATATATAGTTAAATTTAAAATTTTCCATAAAATGGTTTTACAAAAGTAATTCGTTTGAAAAAAAATTATAGAGTGTAGCTTGATAGTTGTAAATATTGAGTTTTAGCAGAAATTCAAATTTGTTAAAATCAAAAATTTCAATAAAGGAAATTTTGTAAAAAGCTATTTCTTTTGGAAGAAAAATGGTGGAGCAATATAACTCGTGGGTTTTATTGTAATGAAAACTTCTAAGGCGTAAAATTCATTCTAGGGATGGATAATAGGAAATGGTACAAATTTCAAATGGGGTAAATAGTATAGGAAAGAAGATTGAAACCCGAAAATAAACCAGTAGACGGACACTTCCAATATAGAGGATAGTATGTTGAGAGTAGAACTATATAAAATAAGCCATTTAAATAAGTGCAATTTAGGTTGAAGAAGGTTAAATAATGGTAACATTAAGAAATATTGTTAGGAATTTATATTAAATGATGTTAGTAATTAGAAATAACATTTGAGATTATATTGAAAATAATGCTAGTAATCTAATTAGAAGCAACATAGGAAAATAAAGGCAAAACAAAGAAAAATTGACATTTTCCATTATTGTGCGTATTAATTGCAGGTATCTTTTTAAAGTCCCCCTCACATGATATTAGAAACTCTACCAAGGATTGGATGTGGAGATAGTATGAGTGATAAGGAAATGATAGAGTGAGAGTTGTCTTATCTACTCTATTTAAAATTATTAAAGATGTTTGTAAACTACATTTTTAGAAAGAAATGGTTTAGTGAAACAAATGACTTTTTAAAAGGAAAACATGAAAAATAGTTTGAAATAAAAAAATCTCAATTCTTTTAAGAAGTAAAAGTTGAAAAAGTCTAAGGAAAAATTTATTTGAAGAAAAAAAAGATACTTTTTAAAAATTAATTTTGCTAACATTTTCTTTTAGATTTAATGTATAAGCTAAATTCAAAAATTAAATTATATTTATAAGAGCAAAGATGCCAAGAATTTTTGAATTTAATAAATGGTTTTAAGTTGTACTTTTTAAAGACAAAGGTTTTGGGATTAAGTATTTCAAAAATTATAAAGCTTTTAATTTTTGAAAAAAATGGCGAAGACCAAAGAAATATTTTAAATATGGAGTAGATTGGAATGACTGCCTAGGTAAAACGGGGTAAAAGGTAAGGCTATGAAGAAGAAAGCAATGACTACTCATAGAGTAGCAATGAGAAATTCCGTAGAGCGTAAGGAATATTGGTGAAAACCGAAAATATTTGGTTAGACATGTATGCAAGCCATAAGAACAACCCTCAAAGGAATGCTGAATGGTACTAAAGTACACTTCTACGAGTACTAGGGTATGCTCGTATGAAGAATAAAGGGTAAAGAAAGTCAATACCAAGATTTGAGAATACCATCAAAAGATTTGGATTAAGAGAAGATAGTAACGAGGAGTGGTAATAAGATGGCAAACACACATAGAGAACATTGGTAGAATCAAAATTAAGGAGGCTAGGTAAATAGTGGAAAAGTGATTCCGCCAAGCCAATTTGCCAATGAGTTATTTAAGATTTTTAGGTTGTAGAAGGATAAAACGTTAGAAAGGTCCATTCAACTTAAGTAAGAAGTAATATGGCCACAACATCGTTATGTCAATAGATGTTGAAGGGCAGCTTCCAGTAGTTATTTTTTTAAGGTTTGGGTTGTAAGCATTAGTTATCTCTATTGGTATAAAAGCACGTAAAATATTATAGGAAATTTTCCTTTTTATGTGCTTTCGGTGTGGACCGCAATATTATGCGAAAACAATAAGATAAGGAAATTTCAGGAAAGACACTTCACTAATGCAAAAAGAAAAGAAAACAGTAGAGACTGGAAGTTAAGAAATAAATTAAGAAAATTTATTTAACTTACTACAGAAATAAAAATAAAATAAAATTGTAAGTCTCAAAAAAATTTGGCAAATAAATTTCAGCGAGCAGAGGACAAGGAAAGAATGTTGCGAAGCCACGGGTCAATACCCCTACGTCTTAAAGGCTAAAATTTATAATTAAATTTGTGTGCCGGTTACATACTTGATACGGGAGAATTGAAAGAGAAATAATTTTCAAATTTTGAAAATGTCACATACTTGATATGGGAGAATGGTCAATAGGTTGGTTGGTATAAATTTTACTGTGCAGCAGAAGTGACAGTAAAATAAAATACGATAGAAATAAGAAAGCTATTTTGGCTATGGAAACTTTTCTAATATATCTTGTTGATAGGTGAACAAAAAATTTGACTTTTAAAATTAACCCTTTTTTAAAACTTTAAAATAAAAAATTAATATGCAAACTATAATTGGAAAATTTGGAAGGAGATATCTGTGCATAAGTGAAGGTTCCAAATTACAGCGGGAAGTGGGATACAAGAGAAAAAGAATGAAAATATGGAAATTTCCATTTCAAACCCTTTTTCCCGGCATAAAGAAATTGGTTTAAAAAATTGGATTTTCCTAAATTTTCAACGTTGTGCTATGATTTTGAATGGTAGGTAATGGATGGAAAAATTAATTGAACAATACTTCTATTCGTAGAAGTGTAGGAAAATTTGGATGTAAAAAACAAATTTTGTTTTTCAAAAGTTGCATGTATATAGAACTGTCATTATATTTCGGGTGTTTGCATCATATTTTTGAACTATTTTAAAAAGACGCATTCTAGGAGGCATCGATTTAAAATTGCTCAGTATGCATATCATATATGTATGACACACCGTGTACTTGTACACGATTGGTTGTAAAATTAACTGTACATTAATTGATTTGTTAGTTTAGAATGGTTGTACGTTATGTTACATCGTTCAGTCTTTGAGGAATGTCGAGGATGAAATTCTTTTAAGGGAGAAGAATATAATACCTCATGATTTTATGACAATGGATTAAAAAGAAATTTAATAAATAAATAATAATGCTAAAAAATAAAATTTTTGCAACCTTCAGAATTTGGCTACGAAATATATATCGTTAGGTTCGTGGCAATTTTTCTGATCAATTTTCATATATAAAGTTTTCCGATTAGAGTTAAACAAAATAGTTATTAACGTTTGAAGTTTTTGAATCCGAAATAATTATATATGTAATTATGGCAATGAAATTTAATTAATGCTAATTATCAACGTTAATGGAAACTTAAACATTAAGAAATGTTAACGTTAGATCAAACCTGAGAAAATATAAATAAGTGGATACAAATTATTAAAATCAGATTTAAAAGAAATGAAACAAAAAGAATCGTTCAAAACAAGAAATAAAATTAACAAATCAAAGCGCGCTAATTAAATCACTGCTAAAATACAAAACGGTCGACCCAAGATGCACCTAGGTCGTTGAGTAGCGGTCGACCCAAGTTCATGAATGGTCGACGGTTGACATATAAATTGGAGATGTTGGAGTGTAAATTGAATAATAGAGATGCAACCAAATATTTTTCTTCCGTGCCATGTTTCTGATGTGCGTCTCTGATTAAAATAAAGATTGCCTAGGATAAATCTAACACTCCATGTTAACTCCGAACCCATATAGATACAGTTTTAGTTTCTCTCTTCTCTTCCCATATTTTCTGGATCACAGAGCAGAGCTTTGCCATTCACTTTTCCCTACAATCTCTAGAACTCTAAAAGTAGTAAAACTATTATATTATATACATATAAGTAGAGAAAAATGAAGTATAGTATCGATTTAGAGCACAGAAACAAAGGTAAAACATGAATCTTAAACTCAAATCTAAATTTAATTCAATCCTTTCCCCAGATCTATAATCCTAATAGGTATATACCCTTTTTATATTTTGGATTTAAAGTAAGAGGGAGTAAAATAAAAAGGGAATGGATCTAGATCCGGAGAATTGGAGCTAAAAAGAGGTGAGTGGAAATAATTATATACTTTTGTATAATATTAAATTTATATCGTTGTAGATTGCCTGAAATGTAAACTAGAATTGTAGGCTAAACCTATACATATGCAATGGAATTATAAACTCCGCCTACATATTCTGTAATTGTTGATTTGATATATCTATATGTTATATGAATGTACATCTGGAAAAGATTTAGGTATTAGAAATCCCTAAATTTATTATTGAATAATAGTAGACTATGAATGTATAAATGATGTAATAATTCCAAATTTGTTATTTGAATGGATATTGAAAAATAAGAACGTAAAATAAAGAAATCAAAATAAGATTTTAGGGGTTTAAGTGGTATTTTAATTCCTTGGAATATAAGATGTAAAAGTATGAATTTTTATACATTACCAAGTTTAAAAGAAATAAAGTGCGTCATTTGAAATGATAGGAAATACACCTAAAAAGAAAGAGATATATAAAATAGGGATGTTTACCGTATTTTGTACTATCTATTTCAATAAATACAAAAAGATAATTCCTTGTAATTCCAAATGCAATACAAACCTTCCATTTTAGATAAGATATAGAAATTTACAGTGTTAACATTTACATAATAGAGACGTAATTACAACACATTAAAATGCAGAAAATCCCTAAGTGTTAAATAATGAGATAAAACTGTGACACAAACATTCTAAAAGAAAAGATATGTGATTCCATCGAAGATGGGAATTAAATAAAAAGAATGTAAGAATAGGCAACAACAAATTAAAGAGTAAAAAGGGAATATAAACAAAAAATGGGAAAATGGCAAAGGGATGAAAAATTAAAGACATTGTAAATCTTTTAAAAATAAAGCAGTCTACAACCCTAAAAGCAAGCCAGATATAAACGCATAATGAAGTAAGGACCTATGGTCAATAGTAAATTGTAGAGGCAAAATGATTAGGAAAAGATGAATGTGTGTGTGTGTATTATGTAGCGTCAAATATGCATTTATGACAGGTCTGAACTATTAAAGTTAACAAAAGTTTGTATGAATAGAATGACAATTAGTCATTAGAATTGGTTGGAATGCGAGGTCGGTAGTGTTACACAATAGAAGCATGCCCACCGCAAGGAGCTACCAGCAGTTGTGTGTACATTACTGATGTGAGACATGTCCAACCATAGGACCCGTAGAGAGTATACATTTGCGTATAAATAAACGAATACCCCAATAGAAAAGGTAGTCTGCTTCAATAACATAGGAAAATGGGGTATTGACTTGATTGCAATAGGCAATCAAAATCGAATGATGAGCGAAGAACGGCACTATGGCAGCATGTCAGCTGAATTGGTACCAAATAAAGAAGTAGGGCTGTATATAAGACGAGAAGGACATTTATCCTTAGCGGTCAACGGGAAAGATAAGGGTTACACCTAACAGGCACACACACCGCCTACTAGTGTACGGACCACTTTGGGTCATGCATCGCCACGTTGTTTTCTAGTTTGTTTGTTATGAGGCAAAGTTAAGCCTATTAAATAGTTCTTTCAAATTGTACATGGGGTAGTCTGTGGAGTTGAGTCCATAGCCGGTAGGGCTGAATCCACCATATTTACAGTTCATAGAGTTGAGTCTACAACCGGGAAGCAGACAAGAAAATCCCAAAAAATAAAACACGGAGCACGGCTAATTTATTGTAAAGTCGTTATTAGGCACTACAGGAGTTCCTCGGTATGCGCGGCGATGAGATCGTAATAAGGCGAAGGTGATGGATCCTGACGGGGTGCTGATATAGAGATATCAGTGCCGATAGTATCTAGGTCCAATTGGGGACCTTGGTACTTATATATATGTATACATAGTTATAATTTACTACAGGTAGATAGGATTTATCGTACGCGTACATGTAGTCGAAGTGACTAATTAAAACCAAAATACATAACATGAAATGGAAGACGATCTGCATAAACTAGTATTACGTATAAAGTGTATAATTTACCAGTCACTAGAACATTGTTCTGACACTTTCCTCATTACAACCCACAGGATAGCTTAGACGGACAGGTGTTGGTACAAGACGGGAATAGTGAAAGGTCATGTTCCTTATCTGTGCTTTGGTGGACTTAGGTATTCAATTTAACGAAAATCTGGGTCCACCGAGGTGCGCATTGTTACACACACACACACACACACACACACACACATATATATATATATATATATATATATATGAGAGCCTGTGCAGTCAATTCCTCGATATATCCCGTAGCGGACTTTTGGGGCAATGATATTCCTATAAAGCGGCCTAATATAGTGGATCTGCTATTATCCCCGATATTGCGGCAATAATCTGCTATATCCCCGATTTTGTTGCCCCGCTATATCCCCCTTTCCTATAAATAAGAATTTTACTTGATGTTTTGCTTTTAAATTTTATGCTAGCTTCAAAGTTGATGTAACAATGATATACGCTGATGGTTATTATAACTAATTCTAACTTTTTAAGTGTCAACTTGTTTATCTTTACTTTATTATAACTTGTTTTACTTGGTGGGAAATAATAAGTAATATGTGTTCCTCTTTTTAATGTAGAATGTTCATCATTCCTCTTTTTAAAGTCCCGTTATATCCTGCTATATCCTCGATATATCTCCGCTACAACTTTTCGCACCTCAAAAGCTATGGAGCGGTAGGGCGCTTTAACTACACAGATGAGAGCATATATGTATTTGTTATATATTAGTAATATATAAGTATAGATTGATAGTGTAATTGATTAATGTAGGGATTAATGATGTCCATTTTTCCCTAATTTATTAGCTTAATCATGCTTGTCCAGTTTATGAGCATTGATTATTGTTTGTTGATTGTTGTTTTCTGCTTAACCAGTTTACAAGTAATTTACCCTTTTAATAAATGGGTTAGGTAGATAGTAATTATAGGAACATAGAAATGAACAACTTGTGAATTAATTTCACTATTTGGCTATATGGCATTCGATGATAATGTTGGGTTAAAAGTTAACTTTAATAAAAGATGTTTATTATAATCTAAAAGAAAAGGTAATATATTTTTAAGAAAAAATATTTGTGAAATGATTATATGTAAGAAAGTGACTTTATAAAATGTGGTTTATAAGCTAAAAAGGTTTTAAATTGAGAATTTGAGAACCTAAATCCTGATGTTTTTGAAAATAGTTTATAAGAGTTTGGAGTAAATAATAATAGTATTATTTAAAAGTATTTTAAAATACTAATGTTTTAATAGAGTTTTAAGATTTATTCGAGTTTGAGGTTGCTCTTGGAAACGACGAGCCAATTCCAAGAGTAAAGTATTTTTCCGTTAGCTGGTTCGAGTGGCTCAAAAGTGACTAAAAATGGGTGAGAGATATGTTCGGATGGTAAGCACTTCTCTTGAGTATTTCCCTTCTTAGTAAGGGGATGTATGATACTTCTTAGTAGGACCCAGTTTCTTGTATCATTTTGGTGTTACTCGATCTATATGTATATTTTCTATGAATATTAAAGAAAATATTTAGGACATTAGTTTTGAAAATGATTTTTGGTTAAATCCCAAACTGTATAATTTTATATGCAAAAGATATTTGTATATATTATTATTTCAAATGATTTGAAATGAAAATCTGGTGTTTATATTTAAAGTTTTCTTTAAAGAAATCTGATATTAAAATAAAAGTTGAATTTTTATAACTCTTAATTTGAAAAGGCAGTAAAATTTAAAATAAGATTTAAATTTGTTAAATATCTTTGTTAAATAGAACATTCGAAGTTACATGGCCAACTAATACACAACTTTAACTTAGGGTTGTCAAAGGAAAGTAGACTCTAGTCTTGAGTTTGGATACTAGAGTCCGACTCTTCTTAGCTACTTGCCTAAAACGATGGATAAAGGAGTCTAGAAGGTTGACTCGATTACAATATCCAAATTTATTTTGGGCCTTCGTCAAAATTAAAGGAAGTAAAATAAATATGAATGTTTTGTGTATACTCTTAGGATGTAGTAGAGTATTATATGAGTAATGAACTTAAGTCTTGAAATGTTTTAAAATGAAATTATGTTTTAATGAAATGTTTTACAAATAAAGATAAGTCTTTATATAAAAATTAAAAATTAAGTAATATTTTATGAAATGCTTCATAAATGATTTTAATATTAAATGAGAAATACTATATGAGAAAATGAATGTGATTTAAAATGTAAAGTAATTGGTGTAGTTAAGAAACCAATGGAATAAAGTACATAAGTTATATGTAGATCATTTTATTCGCATGATAGTTCTTGATCTAAGATTAGGTATATGATTTCTAGGTGGGTTACAGCGGTCCAAACAAGGATTTTTCACTAGATTCTTGATGGTGAATACTTGATACAGATTCTTGATATGATCCAAAAGTTTTCTATCATAGCATATGGCTATGTAAGAAGAGCGGAGGTTTCTAATCAAGGAACCTGATTGGAGTCCGCATTAGAGTGGTCAAGTGATCTATACTAGTTTGGAAGTGAAATTTATGTGATCGA
This sequence comes from Allium fistulosum, assembly GCA_030737815.1. Classification (NCBI taxonomy): domain Eukaryota; kingdom Viridiplantae; phylum Streptophyta; class Magnoliopsida; order Asparagales; family Amaryllidaceae; genus Allium; species Allium fistulosum. The sequence goes on along the minus strand of CM060905.1, from coordinate 1,168,868,236 downwards.
ACGAGTGATTCGATTTCGTATTTCGTATGGATGGTCCATGTATATCGTAAGGGCTTTAGTATATTTGTATGCTATGTTTATTTGTTTATGGAGAGTTTGAGGAATGTATCTTTTATTTGTTCTAAGGTAGCATGAATAATCGTCTAAGTAATAACCTGAGGCTATTGAGCATAATGTACGCTTAGTAGATTATTTATCATACTTCTACGATATAAGAATTTTTGGACCTATGCAAACCATGGGCTTTATTTGCTACTAATTTTGAATACTGTTAAGAATTTTTTTGTGCTTGTTTCTTTGTCCATGTTAGTCGTGTCAGAATTTCGTGGATGAAATGTTTTAAGTGGGGGAATGCAACGACCAAAAATTTTGAACGCTTCGTATTCAAATATCTAAATTACCTAAATATTTCAATCTTGGATTTAATGTGAATAAATAAGATTTTATAACTGTGTTAACCCCCTTTTAATTAATAACCAATGATGGTAAACTTATTTTTGAAAAATGTTTACAAAAATAAATAGTTCGAAGAAATATCGATAATGTGACCGAAAATCGTTTTATTGATAAACAACTTTTTAATAGATATAAGTTATTCGAATTATTTTGCACTTTCCTAATTAACATATGAAGACATTACTAACTAAGAAATACACTTATTTTCATGAGGAAATTAATTAGTTCTAAAAGCATCTAGAAGGGGACAAGGGGGAGTGATTTGTGGAGTGATTTAAGAAGGGATCAAGAAGGGAACTAAGGAGGACTTTCTCAAAGGCATGGTGTGTAAAGTTGGTCACATGGGGGGTGGTAAGGATGGCTTTGGCCAAAAATAGGACGTAGTGGAAAGGGCAAGCTAACCCCTTAAATGCCTCTATAAGAGACCCATTAATTAATAAAATCACTTTCACAACAAAAATACTAATTCTTCATTCCATTCTCTTCATAAATTTCCTAAGTCAAAACAATTCAAAACAACTCCAACACTCTCTAAACTATTTCTATAAGCCTAAAAAAATAGTAAAACACACATTAGCAACTCAAAGATGGAAGATTTGAAGCACACACCCCCTTACATTTTTAGGCCATGAGCAATATAGGCTATTTGTGCCTATGGCCGTTAGCAAGAAAGGAGGAGGGTTGGATTTTGGGGTTGTTTTGGTTGAGGTAGGAAGATGGAAGCTTGGTTAAAGCTTGTGATTTTTGTTTACATGTTGATGGGTGAGCAAACTCACCATTTAATAAGTATATAAAGTGTATAACACATGTGTTATATTATAGTATATGTTGACTATATATTATTGATTATTCTCTTGTGATTCTTGCTCGGAAAAGAAAATGACATATGTAATTTGTATGTTTGGACTTGTAAGACTTTCTATGACGCATGTGAATCCTTGTAACAAAGTAAATAGGGTTTGGTTGGACTTTGATTTGAATTGGACTTGGAATGGAAGTGGTTTTATAGCGATAGTCGCTATAGAAGCACTTAGGAAATGCCTTATGTTCGGCATTTTCTAGAATTTGTAGAGAGATCCTTGGGGGGTTTCTCACCGTGGTTGTGATGTATGTTGTGTGTATTAGGTATTGTAAAAAAATTGGATGCTAAAAAGTTTGTTTGCATATCGAAAAATGGAAAAAGTTTAAGGAATCAAAACTGTCCTAAGTCGCACTCTTTAATATCATTCGACAGTAGCATTTAGAAAACCTTATCTTTCCTCCATACTACTTTTTTCAACATTCTGTAACTGCTAAAACCACTGTTTTTAACTTTAAAACTGTTTAAGTTAGCATTTTTCATTGAAACATTTTTAAGGTGTTTCAGATGCTTTCTATAGCATTTTGTAACTGCTGCAATTTCTGTTTTGTTATCTTTAATTTTTGTAGAACATTTTTAAATTGTGCAAGGACTTTTTACAGCATTCGAGAAATGATTTTTCTGTTTCAGAGTTTTAATTGCTTTGAAATGACTTTAAACTTATATTATATTTTTTAGAGATGTTTTCTAACTTATATTATATTATTTTAAAAGTGGTTTGGAATTTTTATGAAGTTTTAATAATTAATTATGAATTATTTAAGTAAGTGGTTTATTTTTATAAATAAGAAAATATGGTTTTTAAATAAATTATAAACGGAGTATTTTTAAGTAATATTTTAAATAAATGTTTCAAACCATATTATACATAATTTTAAGTATTCTTAAGTGTATATATAGCTTTTAGAAAATTAGTTAATTATTTTATTAAAGTATTAAAATGCTTTTGTAATATAATATCTTTTATATTGTTTTTAGAATTTTATTAAATATCTTTGCTTCATAAATAAATTAGTATTCATATATTATTTTTAAAGTTTTTAAACATATGGGTTTTGGAAAAGTAAGTTAGTCTTCTATGAAAGAATAAAAGGCAGTTTTGGATTATAACACCTATGTTATAATAGATAGATGGTTTTGTGAAGTTAATTTAAAAGTATATTACCTTGTTTAATAAGTGTAGATATATTTAGATCTTTAATTAAATGTTTTTTTAAAGATATTGACAAGTATGAATTGGTTTTGAGTTTGTTGTGAGAGTGTATTAACTACATTTGTCTTTGCCCTTTCTTATTATACTTAGTAAATTAATTAGACATTTAGAAGAATGTTTTAAAGATAGTTATAAGTGTTGATGCTAAAAATGGATTAATACCTAAGATTGATTTGTTGGGAATCTGTAAGACCTATATGTAACAGATAGTACTGAAAATAAAATAAAATACAACAGGGAGACACATGATTTTTATAGTGGTTTGGCTATCTCTGGCTTACGTCTACTTTATAGTTTTCTTGATTGTTGCTTACAGAGAAGTAAGGAGTACAAGTCACAAGTATAAGGGTTTGACAGGTTCTATAACCTAGAACTGCCAAGTGTAGCTGCCTATGCGTCTATTGTGTGGGAGGTAAGAGGTAAAGAAGAGAAGAAGAGTTCAGATCCTTTTCTGGTTATCCAAAGGTCAGTATTTATTAGGACAGAGTAGCATGAAGTCAAAAGCCCGCTTGAGTCAAAGCCAAGGAGAGAGCCCAGAGACGTGCACGTGAGAACGTGGGCCATGTGCCGGAAAAACCTCTCGGTACCAAGTGGTCAACCACTTGGTACTGAGTGGTTTACTTAAGTGTAAACCTTTGGGTCTTATTTGCATTGCACTTCTATCTCCTACTTATTGTGTCTTGAGCCTTATTCCATTGACTTTAAGTTGGTTCTAGTCGTTTTCTCGGCGCACTTGAACTGTCATGTTTTCTTGGCTTTCTTCTTATTAATCTTGTGAGTCGCGCAACTATTCTCTAAGAAAATCACATGACCATGAGTGGTTGAAGACGTAGATAGGGTACATGAAACATAAGGGGCTAATTTGGCTTGAATGGACCACTTGGTAATGAGAGAAAGAACTTAGTACCGAGTGGTTTCCTAAGCCAAAAATCCACTTGCAACTTCTTGTTTTATAATCTTTTGCCCTTTTGATCATGTTCCCAAGTTCTGAAGTCATTTTGACTTCATCTTATTCTAATTCTTAGGGCCAAATTCTGCTTGATTACAAACCTTGTTAACACTTGCCACCCAAAGTATGCTTTCATTGAAAACAAAGCATGCTCTGGATCGAGATATGCTATCTTTTGAATTCAAGTCGATAGTCTGGGCATTGCTTTGAAACATTGTTTCTTCAACTGGTTTGCACGGTTGGAATTCCATTTTTTATGTTGAGGACTGGATCTAGGCTCTAGAGATCGTTTCACACTCTTAACGAGTATACTCTGCTTTTTCCTTGCATTCTGCACAATTTCGAGGAGCAAAAAGCTCTCGATTTCGAGAGGTTCCTCTTGGCGCGAATCCTTCTCTTATATATTTAGGACTTAAAAAAATTTAGCTTCACTTTTCCATTTGTTCATCTTTGTGTCAAGTTCTCTACTACCAAGTACTTTGAGCTTCCATTCGTGCCGCCGCTGTTTGTCTTGCTGTGGACCAAGTTCAACTACCATGACTTCCTAGCGTCACCTCCCAGTTCCAATCGCCACCGTCGCTTGACCTACCATCATCTTCGATTCCAACCGATTCATTTCGTGCTTGAGCACTCTCCACCGACTAGAATTCAAAGCTATCAATGGTTGGCGATTGGTGATGGACTTTGTGATGGCGATGGTGAGGGTTTGGCTATTTGCAATTGGAAAGAGATGGTTGGATTTGTATTGTGCTCGACCTCTATAGTTTTGCCTTGGTCGCGTGCACACCGCTCCGAAGACGAATCCATTTTTGTGATTCTAACTATCTCTTTGAAAAATGTGGCTAAGTTCTCATCGTCGTTTAAATTCTGCCATCATAGTTTATTTCCAAGAAAGGTCATACTGGATTACTCCATCGCATTGCATTTCCATTTTCGTATTTCCTATTTTCCTAAAAATAAAAGCTTCTGCATCGCTCCGAATAGCGGCTCCATTATCGATTACTCATCGATAATGGGTAAATTTTGAAATATAGTCTCACAGTACAACGTGGCTCACTTTTCTAGCATAAGTGAGCTATCGACATAGGATGGTCCGTTCGTAGCATACAGGACATTAGGCTCACACTGCATTGATTAACACTCCTCACTTGCCTCGGTCAATACTCAAGATCCGACTAGTCAACACATGTCGATATCCTTTGGATTTTGGGCATTAGTCACATGATCTTATTGTTCAAAATAAGATATATCTGACCATGTTGAACGCCAAGTTTTGTTGTTTAGAATGACCTGCCGATCTCCTTGTCTCAAGTCTATTTAAGGCACCTCAACTCCTCTTGAAGTTGGACCTTCTACAGCTCAGGCTTTGCCTATGATACCTATTGGACGGGGCCTACCCACTACATTTAAATCACAGGGTTCGTTGGTACCCATTGTTCCAATGGTGAACCAACTACTTCTGTTGAATGTGCTCGTAGGTCTAAGAATATTGAATGATCCACCAGAGCAAGTGCTGACGATTCAAATGGCTAGGATGTGTCATAATATCTATCTTCAGCATGGGATTTTCGAAGAGGATGTTCTTTTTCCTGGAAAGGGTATTTTGCACACAACCCCCCGAAAGGATATACTGCGTGCAACCATTACATGTGCACAAGTGACATTATCCCGCCATTTAATCCTTTTCTCATGATGGTGCTCCAGGAGCTTGGGCTAGCGCCAACCCAAGTACACCCGAACGTATACGCTCTCTTGGCTTCTCTATATATTATATTCATGAATCAATTTAATCTGGCATTGGTATTTCATGGGATTACATAACTACTCCATTTCAAAAAAGTACAGGGATCTCCATCGTATATGGTATCGAGTCTTGGTGCCGATGAAAAGTCATTGAGAAGCTCTATAATAATTGCATGTACTAAGAATGAGTACTTCTATGTGCGCTATCTGCTCTAAGCTATCCAGATGTATGCTTTTTCCCCTTGTTCCTTCGGTGTTGAGATTCTTCCAATTTGGGGTTTCTAACTTAACACATTATTTTCCATAGTAGCCCCACTCGTGAAGACCGTAAAGAGTACAAGAATACGCTTAAAGGCTACGAGAGGCTAGGCTCCACCATCGCACTATCGTATTTTTCTTGACAAATGACTATCTATGGCCGTGTGGTTTACTAAGTCCTAGAAGATTTTCTATTACTGACTCTCCTACGTTGAGTGGTTCCAGAGCTCGTATGTACTCCATATTCTCTTCCACCCTTACTTGCAACTCCGACGAGGAACTTCCTAGGGTAGGTGCAGGTCCCTCCAGTGCAATACATTTAGAAGAGCCCGTTGTAGGAGAGCCTTAAAGGCCCATTAATGTATACATTCCAAGCGATAAAAATAAATATGTCAGGATATCTACGATCCCAGAAGAAAATGAGGGGATCAAAAGAAGAGAAGGCATGCTACCGCTGAATGAGGAGGAAGAAGAGGAATGTCAAGATGTGGATGACAATGATAGTCATTATCGAGCTAGTGGAGAGGGCAAGTCGTTTAAAGAGACGCCCTATAAAAGTCTTATCAATCCTAGATTGCCTCCTCTAGAGCGCATCACTCCTGATATTCTTATAAGAGTTGAGGCACAAATAACAATTCCTCCTGTTGGGACAATGCCTCAAGGCCATTCATTTGGAGATATTTTCGTTAACTTAAGCGGTCTTAGCGAAGTGAACTTCGTAGTCAACAACATCTTGAACTATGATGGCTCCCGCTTCGCTTTTTCTCCTTAAAGACTCGTAAGAAAAGGTGGAGAAACCCCGAATTTAGTTCCTTGCCAGCACGGTCCGTAGAGCACTTAGGGTGTCATTGGCACCATTCACTTTACTAGGATCATGGACACTCATCCTTGCATTCAATCTTGACCCGAAATTCTAGCACTAACTATGTTTTATTTCTTGTTTCAGGTTCCATAGGCCATGGATGCTGTGAGAAGCTCTCTCACAATTCGAGTCCTTATCGAGCTTAGACTCCAGGCCCTACCCTGCCTCATTACTATGAAGGCAAGGAAGAGAGGCGGAGACAGAAAGATCGTGAGCTCAACGAAGCTCGTAGAGCTAACAGAGAGAAAGATAAGGAGAGGGAGAACGAGAAGAGGAAGTGAGAGATCGAAGAAGATAGGTCCTACGAGGCTACTAAACGCCCAAGAGGTTCCACTGAGTGTCATGGGCCTCCTACTGTTGATGTTCCGCCACACACCCGAGCTCAAACTTCCTTGATTCATCAACTTCCAGTCCCCTAAGCTATGATTACGGCAGTCCCGTTTGCCTCCAAGGGAGTCTTCGCCCCCTCGTTCACTCTCATGCTCAGTCCTCCATGTTTGCAAGCTTCATTCCACATCTCTTATTACGTGGAGTGAAGTTTAACCAGGATATTAAGGACGTTCCGAAGGAAGGTGCCCTGAAAGTCCAAGCAGTTCAAGAAGATGTAGAGGCTAGTACAAATAGAAACATTTATGCAAGGCCCTCTCTGATGTAAACAAGACTAACTACACCAACATCCGATCCTTCGAATCCGAGAGAGCCGACCTTGAATGAATGATTAAGGAATGGGAGGATGATTTGGTCAAGGTCACTAGAGAGAGAGAAAGAGACCTCGCTCACAAACAAAAGGCTAGTATTGACAGTCTCATGGTAGAGTTGAAATGGTGATGCATAACAACTTAAAAATTAAGCATGAAGAGGGGGTTGAGCTGAAAAAGCAAATCGTCGATAAGGACCAGGGCCTCAACCAGAAAGATGAGATCATTCTAGCCCGGGATCAGATATTTTCGAACAACCTACTGAGCTTGCTAGGCTCCAGGAGAAAAATTAGAAACTCAGCGAGGAGAAAAAGAAAATCGCCGATGAGTTGGAGAAGCTGTACATCAAAAAAGATGCCAATGACCTTAAGTTTACAATTTCTACACAGGAGCTCAAAGAGCTTTTGGAAGAGATAGCCAAACTAACAAAGAGCTCGATGCCAACATGCTGTACTTTTACACCAACATTGCGATGAGAAAAAAATTGAGATGGCTAGGGAATGACTATCTCAAGACCCTCACTGGTGTTTGAGAAGAAGTGCTGCACAGGGCTACATAAGCAAGATATTATTGCATTGAGGAAGAGCTAATGGCTGTGAACCTAGATGCCAAGGACAATGAATCTCTTTCTATTGGAAGGGACCTCCTTACTAAAGAGGTTATCGATACTACTGCTTTTTATGCTTCCATAGTTCTCGCAAGGCTGAGCTCATTGGGTTAGCATCAAGCAACCACTTCAGAATCTGGAGAGCCGACGGTGATCATTTCTGGATCCAGGTAGGTTAGCTCCATACCCGCCCATGAGATTTCGACTTCCGCTACAATCACAATTGTAGAACCTTATATTCCCGCTTCGTTGGTCAAACTGTGGAGCACATAATGAAGGAAGGGGAATTCGAAGTTGAAGTCCGAGAAAGAAGTCTAAACTCGGGTGTTTCTCTTTTCTTTTCGGTGTTTGAGGACGTTCAACTTTCTCATGAATCCATCATTAATCTTTATCACTCTGTTTGCCAACTTGTAGGTTAACCTCAATTGCCTCCTCCGCCTCCAACTACACAAGGCTCGGGGCCCACAGCCATCTTTACTTCATCCACCTTTGTCTTCATGGGACTGACTGTCACAACTTGATTTTTGTGTTGTGGTGGTTGAGTTTATATTTTGTCTTCTTTGTTTCCAACAAGCCATGATTGTGCAGGTATGGCCCACGTTGTTTGACCTGTACATAATTAGTAATGAGATTAGCTTTTCCTTTGTAATCTCTCTTCTATGTACTTTTCTGGATTTTATGTACTATGCATGTTTATGTATGACTGTCTATGTATATAATACGATTGCGTGTACTGCAATTTCCTATATTATACTCTTCTGTTTCAATGTGATATGGTTATTTACGCAACTCTTTGCATGTAAATAATATTCTTGCAATTTCTTTAGTGTATCTTATTGCTTAGCTCTATTTTTGACTACCAAAATACTCCGTTTAGCGCAAAAGAATTGTGGACTTAGCCAACTCTACGGCTATTCCTGTTACGGCACAATCGAGTTCTTTTTGACCAAATGTTGGCATATGTGCCCCTATCCACATGGCTGAATGTTAAGATTCAGGCATCAACAAGAGAATGGTATCCTAAGCAATTCATTCGATTGCCCTTAGTTTGATTCGCATGATAGTTCCTATCTATGGGAACTATTGACTCTACCGCTTGATTCCAAGCACTATATTTTTAATGTCGTTGATTCCTTGGTTGCATTTGAATTCTTTCAAGTTGACATCATCAGCTAATGTCATTTTGGATGTATGTATAGTAAAGATGCATCATCGTCATCTTCCATCATAACAAATTCTTCAAATTTCAGTGTTGAAGTCTCGATCGTGTACTAGTTTCTATCTCTGAAAACTAGTATGTCAGCGGTTATATTCCAAGGACTCCTTCCTAGCATCGCCTATCTCTGGGCGATGGTATAACATGTTGCTACCACCTATCTTTGGGCAATACCAAATTCTGAGAGGTTTGAGTGTATTTTATAGCTGATTCGACGGTCTAGACCTTCCTGACATTGCCGGGCAATGTTGCTTCTCAAGAAGTAGGGGCGGATTTGACCGTCGATCGGGCGTTTTGGATTTTCCTGGCATTGCCAGGGAAATAATGGTACTTAGAAGGTAGGGGTGATTTGACAGTCGACCCTAGGATTTTGGGCCTTCCCGAAGTTGCTCGAGCAACGTTGGTTCTCAAAAGGCAGGGATCGATTTTCCCTGTCGATTCGGTGGTTTCAAGCCTTTCTGACGTTGTCAAAGCAACGTCTATTCTCAGAAGGTAAGGGTTGATTTAACCATCGACCCGGTGATTTTGGGCCTTCACGACATTGCTGGAGCAACACCGATTCTCAAAAGACAGGGATCGATTTTCCCTGTCGATACGATGGTTTTAGGTTTTCTCGACGTTGCCGAAGCAACGTTGGTTCTCAGAAGGCAGGGATCGATTTTGTAACAACCCTGTTTTCCGAAGTCGTGCTGTTATAAGAATTTAATTAAAATAAAAATGTTCATATTCAATTTTAGGTAACTATCATTTGGGAATTCATGTTTTACTTAATTGAAGTCTATTTAATAATAGATTTTGTTTTAACAAATTGAATAATTAATAAATTCTTTTCAGAAGATATATTAAACTAGTTAATGTGTTAGTGTTAAATATAAAGTATTTTAAAGTGTAAATGATCTTATATACTTGAAATAGATGAAAAGAAGTTTTTGTTGATATTTAATAAATAAATCAATAAACGTGAATAAATTTATTTTATATTAATATAATGAATAACTAAATAGAGTGAAACAATATTGAAATGAATAGAATTGTGCAGTCATTGAATTATATTTTTCAGAGTGAAGTGTATATCCATTTAAATTAAATTGAAATATAGTTATACACAAGTTAAATGAGTAAATGGGAAATATAACCCTTATTAAAACTCAAGCAAGCCTAAGTAAACCCATACCTGCATCCCTTAATCCCCAAACTCGTCTACCCCTTTCTTTATATTTGCCAAATCCCTAATTCACCGTTTAGAGAAAGAAAAAAGAAAAAGAAAATGATAATCAAAACCGCACACATAAAGGACGTGATGTGAAAGGAGGACGATTCGAGGGGGCTGATCGCGATGGAGGTGAACATGTGAGCATGGCGGCTCGTGGCTAGCATGATGGTTAGCGCGAGTGGAGGTTACGACCTGGGCTAACTGGCAACGTGTGTATATAGGTGCTTGGGTGCAAGGTAAGGTGGAGTTGCTGGTAGATGGAGGCATGCAAGGTACTGTGTTGGTGGCGAAGGCACAACGACAACGACTGGCTTGGCAACTAATGATTGGGGTAGAAAGAGCATGGGGTATTGGGCATGGCAAGTGGAGGTTAGGAAAACGAGTAGTTAAGGTGAGTTGTTTAAAACTCACAAATTCTATCTCTATTCCTTTGCATGTTGTGATTATCCCTTGCTAAATTGGTTGAAATAATTTCCCATTAACATCATTATCTTGTTGTTAATGCATACGATGAATTATTATATTGAATATATTGTGGATAGAGCTAATTGGGTTTTGGAATGTTGATTTCATTGTATGGATTGATTGTATAAATTTACAAATGGAACTCCGTCCGTTTATGAATTAAAACCTTATAGTTTGTCGATACTTATACATTGTTTTTGTACCGAGGATTGTCGAAAAGCAACCCAGATCACTAAATAATTTTATATTATGGAATGATATTTTTATAGAGCAATGTTGTCTCTAGAAGTTACATTCTTGAAGAGTTTATTGTTTGAATTGTTTAAAAGTTTTTAAAAGATTTTCAAAATGATATTAATCCATATTGATCCTTATTGGAATTTATTTCATATAATATTTATTCACAAAACCTTTTTAAATTTACTATTATAAATATAATATAATTTTGGAAATGTTTTAGAGGCAACCTTAGTATGTTTTGTTCATCTTTATCTACTTTTATATTTTTGATTTCCTACTTCTTCTGCTTCCTTGATTGATGGAATTTCTGGAATTCCGATGATTTCATATTTTGGGGAATTTCCATTATTCTAAATTATTTAGAATTGTGTGTGTGTGTGTGTATTAAATACATTAGATATGAAAAGAAATCATCTTTAAACAAGTTATGTTAAATATAATTTTTAGAAATCACTTATAGAGCTTATTTAAAATATATTACTGATTTCTAAATTAGGAATTCGAAATATGGTTTTTGAATCTTATATTTAAAAGTATTTTGATGAAGAAAGATTCTTATAGAATTTTTTAATAATAATAGTGTTTTTAAAGTTGAATATAAAATTATATATATATATATTAGCTTTCTATGTGGAAGAAATAGTTTATATATATGTAAATTTTGATTTAAAGACTATATTTAAAAAAGAAGTGTTTTTCAAAATATTTAATACGATCATTAGACCAATATTTGAATGTTTTCAAAAGATAAAATATCTATATAAAAGGTTTATGGACTTAAAAGAAGAGATTTATAAGTATATAAAGTATTTTAATATTATTTTATAGTTTTGTAAAGTTATTACTTAGGCTTTATAAACAACTACTTCTCTTTTGAAACCTTCATGATTTTTCATGAAAATTAGCCTTTGTGCTAACTTCTTCTTTTTCTATGAAATGAGAACTATACTTAAACAGTTTAGTAGTAACAAGTGGTTATGGGACATTAGTTATTAATTTATTGTTTAATTATATGACTTGTTTGCATAGAGTATTTGGGTAGTGAAATTTACTAACTGCTTGAGAGGTGTTAACAACCTAATCCAAACTTCTTAATAGGTGTTAGAGACCTAGTCCAAATTGCTTATGAGGTGTTAGTGACCTAGTCCAAACTACTTGAGAGGTGTTAGCGACCTAGTCCAAAATGCTTGAGAGGTGATAGAGACCTAGCCAAACTGCTTGTTATTCGTAGCGTTTGCGTTCGGATATGAATTCTCTTTTCATGCTTTAAAGATTTGTAAAAGTTAGCACCATATTTGAGATGATAATCCATCAGAGACTTGACTTCTTTTCATACTTGTCTTTTGGTTTTGACTTGCTTTTATGCTTGTCTTGTGGCTCTAATTTGTGAGATATTTTGATTCACCATATTTTGAGATGATTGCTTATGATACGCATCAAATATTTTATGACATGTGATTTTGGTATTAATGGTTTTGTTATGATTTGGTATATTATATAGTTATTACTATATTATTAAGACTTTTGCATGCTTATTATTGTGATCTCGCCTTTTATGTGATACATCCATTTGAGGAGATCTTTTGCTTGCATTATAGTGTACTATATCATCTTGTCCTATTCATGTATATAATATGATCTCATCCAGCTTTATTTAGAGATAGTCTAATATGCTTATTATTTATTAACATTCGGGTCAATCTGAGACATTTTAGGTACTAGGACTCATTGACCATGAATATTGGACTAGCTTATGGAGATAGTCATATATATATATATATATATTATGTATCATTTAGGCTATAGTCCTTGTATATATGTTTTGTACGACTTGTGTATGAGATGTAATGACTTGTTTTTATATATCTGAGTTTAGTATCCTCTTGTGTAGACTCACTCTATAATATTTTTGGCATGTATTAAAAAATTTTTGCTGTGTTATCTGATTTTGTGTTCCGTGTTGTATATTATATTGTTCTAATTCTATTTTGAGAAAACGTGTCTATTGCTTTGTGCTGAGTTTTTTCATATATATATATATATATCCGTGTGTGTGTGTGTGTGTATGTTTACATATAAATGGTTTCTGACTAAAAAGTAAAATGTGATGGTGTTAGCCCAAGGGAATAAACATGGATGGTCGCTCATATCCAGTCTTATTCTCTGTATTACTTGATAATATTACTTTGTAATATTCTTGGGTAGTATAGGTATAAAGGTGAAGCATTACAGATTTTCTTCGTCGGTCCAATGGTTTCAGACTTCCCGATGCTGTCGGAGCAACTATAGTTCTCAGAAGGTAGGGGTCAATTGTCACCATCAACCCGACGGTTTGGACCTTCCTAACGTTGCCAAAGCAACACTGATTCTCAAAAGGCAGGGTCGATTTTCACCATCAACCCAGCAATTTGGACCTTCTCGACATTGTAGGAGCAACACCGATTCTCAGAAGGTAGGGGTCGATTTTCACTGTCCACCCGGTTGTATGGTGGTATGGACCTTTTGGGGGTTGCTAAAGCAATGTCAGTTCTCAAAAGGTAGGGTCGATTTGACCATCGATCTGACAGTTTTGACCTTCCCGACGTTGCCGGTGCAACGCCGGTTTTCAGAAGGTAGGACTGTGGATCATGTAGTATAGGAGTTTTACTGATAGGAACACTGTTTCATTGGTTCAAGAAGATAATTTATTTGCGAACGAAAAGATCGGCAAGTCTTGCCTATTTATAGTGCCCCTAGCATCCTTGGGTGGCTTATTTGCAAAAACAAAAGAAGAAAAACTAAATGTAGTAGTGCCGAAGCAGATCTTTGTTCCATGAACGTGGGATAGGGATTCCATCAATAGTTGCCTGCTTGAAAGTTCCATCACCAAGCTTATGATCGATTTTGTAGGTTCCTTCCCAGTTCGGGCCAAGTGTTCCTATCCCGGGAAAGCCCATTTCAGAATGAGATTCCCTACTTTATAAATATGGTTGCGAACCTTGGCATTGAAGTGTCATGCTACCCTTTTCTGGTGAGCAGCTACCCATAGCTCAGCTTCTCCTACCTCTTATCGACCAGGTCAAAGGATTCGAGCACCCCATTTTCTCTTTGGTTAAAGTGTCTTCTACGATGAGAGGGGACTTCTAGTTCTACTGGCTAAACCGTATGCTAAGGCGAACGGTGAGTCCCATTGTTCGTGGTTATCTTCTAAGGCACTCCAAACCTACAAATAATATTTTTCGTTACAAAATTAATTACTCTTTTAGTGATCGTGGCAAGCAGCTCTACTTCAGCCCATTTCATAAAGTAATCAACTGCAACGACAGCGTATTTGGCTCCTCCTTTCACCACTGGTAACCTTCTAATAATGTCGATTTCCCAAATCACGAATGGCCAGGGGAAGACCTTTTGCGTAAGTTCTGTCGATGGGGCTCTAGGAATCTTCGAAAATCTCTAGCACCTGTCACATTGCTTCATATAATCAGCTGCATCTCTGTTCGGCATCGGCCATAAGTATCCGTAACAGAGCAATTTCTTTGCTAACGTCTGCTCTCCGTTGTGATCCCTACAGCTGCCTTCGTGAATTTCCATGCGAATCTTCTTGGCTTCATCTTTGGTTACACACTTAATCAAAGGGGAAGATAATCCTCTCCTATATAGCACTCCATCCTACATTATGAATCGTGGTGCCTTTCAAAGGAGAATCTTTCGTTCGTTCCTGTCTCTAGGGAGTATTCCCATGTGTTAATAGTCCTTTATTAGCGTCATTCACGACTCTACCTCCTCTGTAGTCTTCAAAACCCAATCAATATCCATTTGATCTATGTTAGGAGCAGTCGGCACTTCTACTGAGACCAATCCCATTAGCCACGCTTCCTCGAAACTGGCTAACTTAGCTAAGGAATCGGCCTTCATATTCACCTCTCTGGGAATGTGAGATATCAGGTAGTGTTCAATTTCATTGAGAAACTCCCAAGCCTTCGACCAGTAAGGGGCAAGTTTCATGCACCTAGCTTGATATTCCCTTCTTACCTGGTAGACGACTAGTTGGGAGTCGTTGTAGATATGCAAAGATTTTATCCTCAGTTCCTTTGCAATCTTTAATCCTGCTATTAACGCCTCATATTCTGCCTCATTGTTAGTGGCAGGAAATTCCAACTTCAGAGCATAGCAAATTGATTTTCCTTCAGGAGTTTCAAGCACAACTCCTGCTCTTGAGAAAAATTCGTTTGACGCGCACCATCAATGAACAATTTTAACTGGGATAATGTGATCGTTGTGTCCACCTCCTCATCATCCCGAATAGTGAACTCGACGATGAACATAGCCAACGCTTGTCTGTTAATCCTCTTCGGGCATGGTAAGTCACATCTTATCGGCTCAACTTAATGTTCCACTTTAGAAGTTGTCCTGAGGTCTTGGGTCGATAGAGTACTTGATTCAAGGGTTGATTCGTCAGCACCTTGACCGGATGAGCCTGGAAATATGATTGTAGTTTCCTAGATACTATTAGTAAGCAACATGCCGGCTTTTTCAACTTTGAGTAGTTCCATTCAACTCCGATGAATCGCTTTCTAATGTAGTAGACGGCCCATTGAACCCTAGCTTCCTCACGCACAAGCGTTGTGCTTAATGCATGGGAAGACACCGCTAGGTAAATGAATAAGTCCTCCCCATCTACTGTTTTAGATAGAACGATAGTGTCTCCATATGTCGCAGTAATTCTTCGAAAGCATTCTGGCAGTCTTGATTCCGGTAAAGTACTTCTTACCCTTCTTTCATGCATTAAAGGACGATATGCACTTATCCATCGCTCTGGAGATAAATCGGTTCAATGCTACGATCTTTCCATTTAAGCTTTGTAACTCCATCTTCATTGTCAGGGATCTAACATTCTATAAGGCGTCAATCTGCTTGGGATTGGCCTGAATGCCCCTTGTGTTCACAATCAAATCGAGAAATTTCCTAGAAGCAACTTCAAATAAACATTTGGGAAGGTTCAATTTCATTCCGTGCTTTCGAAGGATCTCAAACATCTCCGAAAGATCATCCAGATGATTTCCAGACACTTATTACTCCGCCAGCATGTCGTTTACGTACACTTCCATCGTTCGCTCGATCTGGTCCTTGAACATTGATTTTACCAGTCTTTGGTAGGTAGCTCCAGCGTTCTTAAGACTGAACGGCATTATGCGATAGTAATATAGTCCCAAGTCTATAATGAAGCTGGTGTTCTCCTGATCTGGTTCATGCATCATAATCTGATTATAACCTGAGTAGGCATCCATAAATGAGAGCAGTTCATGCCTTGCGGTTTCATTAACAAGTTGGTCAATCCAGGGCAATGGAAAGTTATCCTTTGGGCAAGCTTTGTTAGAATCTGAGTAGTCAATGCAAGTTCAGCACTTCCCATTTGGTTTTCGGAGCAAAACAAGGTTTGACACTCACTTAGGATATGTAGCATCATCGATAAAGCCGTTGGCCAACAGCTTATCCATTTCTTTCTTTAATGCAGCACATCGCTCCGGACCCAGCTGCGTCTCTTCTGTCTCACTGGCGTTAAGTTGGGATCGATATTACGTGTGTGACACGCTATCTCTAGCGGTATCGTGCATATATCAGAATGCGTCAAAGCAAACACATCCATACTTTCTCGATAAAAGTTAATCAAATCTTTTTGCAATTTGATTCCTAGATGAGAGCCAATCTTCAAGACTTGAGTCATGTCATCCATGTCAACAGGGACAGCCACCGTAATCTCTGTAGGTGCTTCCCGTATCTCCCCTGACTTCTTCCTGAGGTCCATAGCCTTATCGAAGCAACTGTAGTCCTCGAGCCAGAGGCTGCTCTGCAATTGCTACACTTGCGGTTCCTGAATGCAGACAGTCTTCCCCATATTCTTTCCTTTTTCATGGCGTTTAGCTTTACATAATTCAACAACGTAGCACTCCCTTGCCTGCTTTGGTCTCCTCTTACTACTCCTATCCCATTTTCCATTGAAAATTTCATCATCGGGCACCATGGAGCCAAAGCGATTCTAAAGTCTGCCAGGGCCTGTGACGCAGCGGATATTATAAAAATGATGTAGATCGTTGAATGTAGCAATCGGTGGATTGGAAGATGCTGAAATGCCCAAATTCGTTGATCCGAAGATACCGAATTCTAGCTATCCTGAACTCGTTGATCGCGCACGATACCGGGTTCGAAGATCTTCAATTCTTCAAGCGTTGATCAAGCGCACTTGATTCCGCGAATCGGCTTCTACAATCGTTGAATCGAGCGCACTCGATTATCCGAAAGAGGAGATAGGAGATTACACTCAACTACCAATTTGAATGAAAGCACAAAGCAATCAAAATAGAATTTTATTCAATATCAACTGCCTTTTACAAATGAGACTCACGGCCTATTTATATGCGAACAATTTTACAACAGAAATTTCTCCAACTCCTAAGTCGTTTCCGACTCATAGCTACGCTCTACGACTCATCATAAGTCGTATACGACTTATCAACTTACAATACAAATGTCACAACCAGGTACACGACTTAACGACTTAACAAATCAACACTCCTTATTTACAAAGCATACGACTCACGACTTATTACAAGAAAGCCTCGCGACTTAGCAAACAGAAAATACAACATAGAAAAATACATCTTTTAAGTCGTTGCCGACTCATCAACTCCATTCGACTCAACTTATTTACAACAGACGCCATACGACTTATACTCCAGTAGCGACTTAGAAAACAATCGGTTCAGATTAACTCGTCAGGAGAATCTACGGCATGGATTAAAGCGACATCAGATTATACAGCTCCAGGCCTCTATGACTTAACCCAGTTTCGATAAGTCGTGGACGACTTATACCAGCCTCGCCCTTGAGTCGTGGATGGTTTATCTCCTCACCTTCCTTGAGTCGTAGACGACTTATCACTTGTGTATTCTTCCCCTTGAGTCGTGAGCGACTCATCTCCCTGTTAAGTCGTAGACGAGTTATAGTTGCTTCGTTAAGTCGTAAACTCGTCACATCTTTCCCTTTGGTCTTCCAGTTGAGTCGTGGACGACTCATCACCGCCTCCTTAAGTCGCATACGATTCATGCCTGTCTCTATGAGTCGTGGACGACTCATCACCGCTTCCTTAAGTCGCATACGATTCATGCCTGTCTCTATGAGTCGTGGACGACTCATCACCGCTTCCTTAAGTCGCATACGATTCATGCCTGTCTCTATGAGTCGTGGACGACTCATCACCGCTTCCTTAAGTCGCATACGATTCATGCCTGTCTCTATGAGTCGTGGACGACTCATAGTATTGCCCTTAAGTCGTAGACGACTTATATCTGCCGTGTTAGTTTTATCTCGTGGACGACTCAGGACTTCATCTCTGGGTTTAGCTGCATCATCCTCCCCAGGTTGAGAGAAATTCGACCTCGAATTTGCACACTCTTCATTCCCAACAAACTCATCCCCATGATATGGTACGAGATGCTTAACATTGAATACGTCAGATGTATACACATCATCTGGCAGCCTTAGTTTATAAGCATTTTCATTGATTCGTTTCACAACTTCCACCGGACCAATTTTCCTGGCTTTCAACTTGTTGTATGCGCCCACTGGAAAACGATCTTTTGTTAATACCGCATAAACCAAATCACCCTCTTTGAAAACAACACTCCTTCGTTTCTTATCCGCCATCTGTTTATACCTCTCATTTGTCTTCTCTATTCGTTCCTGAACGATTCTATGGCATTCTGTCAACCCATCAACAAAATCAGCAGCCCGCTTAACTGTCCCCTTCGGTTGTGTAACCGTCATCAAATCCAACGGCCCCTTTGGCAAATTTGAATATACAATCTGAAATGGACTGAAACCTGTACTTCGGTTATTCGCATGATTGTGAGCAAATTCAGCTTGACACAACTTCAAATCCCAACTCTTCAAATTGTCTTTCACAAGACATCGTAACAAATTTCCCAACGATCTATTCACCACCTCTGTCTGCCCATCTGTTTGTGGATGATAAGCACTACTAAAATTTAGCTTCGTTCCCACCATCTTCCATAGACTCAACCAAAAGTGACTCAGAAATCGAGTATCTCGGTCAGAAACAATAGATTCGGGTAAACCATGTAAACGATATATTTCTTTAAAGAATAACTGTGCCACTCGAACTGCATCCGCTGTCTTCTTGCAGGCTATAAAATGTGCCATCTTCGAAAATCTGTCCACCACC
This sequence comes from Allium fistulosum, assembly GCA_030737815.1. Taxonomy (NCBI): domain Eukaryota; kingdom Viridiplantae; phylum Streptophyta; class Magnoliopsida; order Asparagales; family Amaryllidaceae; genus Allium; species Allium fistulosum. Next base: position 1,168,849,236 of record CM060905.1, on the reverse strand, counting down.
ACATATATGGAATCGTTACCACGCTGTGTCCTTGGTAATCCCAACACGAAGTCCATACTCACATCAACCCATGGTTTAGTTGGTACCGGTAACGACATATATAAACCCGCATTAGTCGCAGTTCCTTTCGAAACTTGACAGATATGACATCTCTCAACAAACCTATCCACTTCTTTCCTCATCGATGGCCAAAAGTAGGATTGTGAAATTAACTGTAAGGTACGGTCTCTTCCAACATGCCCTTCTTCATGTAATTCCTTGATAATTTTCATTCTCAAACTACCCTCCGGTATGCACAATCGATTCCCTTTGAACAGAAAACCATTTACCATCACGAAATCATCCGTCTTTCCCTCCTTGACTTTATCAACAAAATTTTCAAAGTAAGGATCATTAGTAAATAAGTCTGGCAATTCAAACCCCGTCACTTCAACCTTCAGTGTAGTCAACAAATGACTCCTCCTACTCAAAGCATCAGCCACACGGTTTGTCACCCTTGACTTGTGTTTAACAACAAAAGTAAACTGTTGTAGATATGCAATCCACGATGCATGTCTCGTTGAAATCCTGTCTTGCCCTTGCAAATGCTTCAATGCTTCATGATCAGTGTAAAGAACGAACTCCTTCTGAAATAGATAGTGTCTCCAGTGTTTAATAGATTGTACAACAGCATAAAACTCCACATCATATGTACTGTATCGCATCTTCGCTCCTGACAACTTCTCACTGAAATATGCAATAGGACGCCCCTTCTGACTCAACACCCCTCCAATCCCAACCTTGGATGCATCAGTATGTAGTTCAAACACCAACTGAAAATCAGGTAGCACTAGAATTGGTGCAGAGGTCAAAAGATCTTTGATTCGTTCAAAAGCAACCCCGGCTTCCTCCGTCCATGCAAACTGTTTACCTTTCATGCAATCTGTAACAGGTGCCATCACACTACTAAAGTGTGGAATAAACCTTCGATAAAATGAAGCCAACCCATGAAAACTACGAACTTCCGTTATCGTCTTGGGTTGCGGCCAATTTCTGATCGCCTCAACTTTACTTTGGTCAACCTGTATTCCTTTCTCTGAAACAACATACCCCAGAAATAAAACACTATGCGTCATGAACACGCATTTCTTCGTTGCAGCATAGAATTGTTCTTGTCGCAATACCATCAGCACTTCTCTAAGATGATTCAAATGTTCCTCTGGACTCCCACTGTAAATAAGAATATCATCGAAATACACCACCACGAATTTCCCATTGAATGGTCGAAAAATCTGATTCATCACCTTCATGAAAGTACTTGGTGCATTTGATAAACCAAATGGCATGACCAACCATTCGTATAGACCCTCCCTGGTTTTAAAAGCAGTCTTCCACTCATCTCCTGGTCTGATACGAATTTGATGATATCCGCTCTTCAAATCTATCTTCGAAAATATATTAGCTCCGCTTATTTGATCTAACAAGTCATCCAACCTCGGCATTGGAAATCTATATCTCACGGTAATCTTATTCAATGCTCGACTGTCAGTGCACATCCTCCACGTTCCATCCTTTTTGGGTACCAATAAAGCCGGTACAGCACAAGGACTCAGACTCTCCTGCACACGTCCCTGCTCAAGCAATTCCTCTACCTGCCTCCGCAATTCTTCATGTTCCTTCGGACTCATTCGATAATGTGGTCTATGTGGCAATACATCACCTGGAACAAGATCTATCTGATGTTGTATATCTCTCAACGGTGGCAACTCCGTTGGTAACTCTTCTGGAAATACATCGTCAAATTCTTTCAAAATTGGTTTTACTTCTTCTGGAATCTCAACCTCTTCACTGCTCTCTCGCCCAATTAACAAAAACACTTCAGGTTCCTCCTCTACTTCCTTCACAAACTCCTTCAACGATAACAAAGTTTTGAGCTCTTCAATCTCCTCCAACTTGTTTTCCTCCTGTTGTCTCTTCTTTGGAACTAGAGTAATCTTTGTGCCTTCAAACATGAAACTGTAACTGTTAGTACGTCCATCATGTTGCATAGCTCGATCATACTGCCACGGTCTCCTTAGCAACAAATGACAAACGTCCATATCTACGACATCACACCAGATTTCATCTTTGTATTTCTTCCCAATTGAAAACTTCACACAAGCTCTACGTCCAACTTTCACTTCACCACCCTTCCTCAACCAAGCTAACTTGTACGGTTTAGGATGTTTCTCGGTTTTCAACCCCAACTTCTTCACCGCTTCTGTAGAGATAATGTTATCACAACTCCCAGCATCAATAACAAATTTACAAACTCTTCCCAGAATAGTACATGTAGATTGAAAGATATTGTTTCTCAACCAACTACTTTCCTCCTCTTGCTTCGGTGTTAAACAACTTCTCCTCATCATCAATGCGTACCCGTCATCTCCTGACAGTAAGTCTTCCTCCTCAACTGGTAAAGAATTAGAGCATTCAGCTTCTTCATCCTCATCCTCAACTTCTGCAATCATGGTTCTCTTTTTTGGCTTTGGACACTCACTGCTTTTATGACCCAATTCCTGACAATTGTAACATTTGAAACCATTGTTAACCCTTGTCTTCTCAACCTCCTTCACCACTGGTCTACTGATAGGTTTAGAAACATTAGAACTTCCACCAACACCCTTCGCTTGATTGTTAGAATTAGTAAACACACCACTTCCTCGTCGTCCCTGTTTCTCCCAAGCCGACGCTTTCTGATGTGCTTCCGCTACAGATCTTGGATCGAACATATTAACCATATCCTGGATCTGCATTCTCAATCCCCCAATGAATCTAGATGTCAGCTGCTCTTCTGTTTCCATAATATCATTCCTTGCAATAAGTTGATAGAATTCATCAGCATAGTCATTAACTGTCTTTGTGCCCTGTCTCAAGTTCTGCAAACGTTGATACATCAAAGATTGATAATTGTATGGTAAGAACGTTGCTTTCATCAACTTCTTCATCTTCTCCCAAGATTCAACTTTTGACTTCCCCATTCGTTCACGTGTAAGCTTGGTTTGCTGCCACCATGCCAAAGCTCTACCCCTCAGCCTCATAGCAACCAACTTCACTCTACGATGTTCTGGAACTTCTTTGAAGTCAAAAATCTCCTCGACATTAGCTACCCAATCTAGAAACTCCTCCGCTTGCATACCACCCTTGAATTCAGGAATTTCTGTCTTCATCCCCGACTCCCATTTGTGATCATACTCAGAATAGTTTCTTCCTTGACCTCTTCCTTGAATACTACCACCATCATACTCTTCAAAATCAGATGTATAATGATGTCGATTCTGACCACCAACATCTCTACTACCATTACGCCTTCCACCTTCATCCCTTCTATCGACATTCCTCCGTTCACGATCATTCACGTTCCTCCCACGCCCTTGATCATTTTCAACACTTCTATCTCGATTGGAATGTGGCGAGACTCTACTACCCCCATGGTTAGATTCTGGTGAAACCCTTCTCCGATTTTGATTCATCTCCGTCATAAGCTTCTCTAACCAGCCAATTCCTTCGTTAAGCTTTTCACTAAAATTCTCATTGATTCTTTGCTCCATCTCATCAGCTTCTTCTCTTCGATACAAAGCTTCTACGTTTTGGTGACGATTAGCTCTTCTTGGCGGCATACTTGAAAACTTCACAAATTCTTCAACACTTCAAATTCAAACACAATTCGGACTTTGATCCAAAATGAAATGGATCGAAAACTTCCACTTTGTAGCAAATTGCGATGAACACGATGGACAAAGTTTCGGCCTCCAATGCAAATCCGAACTTCAATCTTCAAACAAATGCGATCAACTTCACTTGCACACGGCTCAACTTCAAATTTCTCGGCCAAACAACTTCAAACTTCAAAACTCTTCAAAATGATTAGGCTCCAAGTCTCGATCTAGCTATGATTGGCTAGAACAAGCTCTGATACCAAACTGACGCAGCGGATATTACAAAAATGATGTAGATCGTTGAATGTAGCAATCGGTGGATTGGAAGATGCTGAAATGCCCAAATTCGTTGATCCGAAGATACCGAATTCTAGCTATCCTGAACTCGTTGATCGCGCACGATACCGGGTTCGAAGATCTTCAATTCTTCAAGCGTTGATCAAGCGCACTTGATTCCGCGAATCGGCTTCTACAATCGTTGAATCGAGCGCACTCGATTATCCGAAAGAGGAGATAGGAGATTACACTCAACTACCAATTTGAATGAAAGCACAAAGCAATCAAAATAGAATTTTATTCAATATCAACTGCCTTTTACAAATGAGACTCACGGCCTATTTATAGGCGAACAATTTTACAACAGAAATTTCTCCAACTCCTAAGTCGTTTCCGACTCATAGCTACGCTCTACGACTCATCATAAGTCGTATACGACTTATCAACTTACAATACAAATGTCACAACCAGGGACACGACTTAACGACTTAACAAATCAACACTCCTTATTTACAAAGCATACGACTCACGACTTATTACAAGAAAGCCTCGCGACTTAGCAAACAGAAAATACAACATAGAAAAATACATCTTTTAAGTCGTTGCCGACTCATCAACTCCATTCGACTCAACTTATTTACAACAGACGCCATACGACTTATACTCCAGTAGCGACTTAGAAAACAATCGGTTCAGATTAACTCGTCAGGAGAATCTACGGCATGGATTAAAGCGGCATCAGATTATACAGCTCCAGGCCTCTATGACTTAACCCAGTTTCGATAAGTCATGGACGACTTATACCAGCCTCGCCCTTGAGTCGTGGATGGTTTATCTCCTCACCTTCCTTGAGTCGTAGACGACTTATCACTTGTGTATTCTTCCCCTTGAGTCGTGAGCGACTCATCTCCCTGTTAAGTCGTAGACGAGTTATAGTTGCTTCGTTAAGTCGTAAACTCGTCACATCTTTCCCTTTGGTCTTCCAGTTGAGTCGTGGACAACTCATCACCGCCTCCTTAAGTCGCATACGATTCATGCCTGTCTCTATGAGTCGTGGACGACTCATCACCGCTTCCTTAAGTCGCATACGATTCATGCCTGTCTCTATGAGTCGTGGACGACTCATCACCGCTTCCTTAAGTCGCATACGATTCATGCCTGTCTCTATGAGTCGTGGACGACTCATCACCGCTTCCTTAAGTCGCATACGATTCATGCCTGTCTCTATGAGTCGTGGACGACTCATAGTATTGCCCTTAAGTCGTAGACGACTTATATCTGCCGTGTTAGTTTTATCTCGTGGACGACTCAGGACTTCATCTCTGGGTTTAGCTGCATCAGCCCGTCGGCCCAAAAATGTATTATAAGCAGAATACTCATCGATAATCATGAAGGTCTAGATGTGGACCACCCTTCATTCTCCTTCTCCAAGTTCAACATGCAGGTCGATCGTTCCAATTGGCCATTTAGCTTCACCTATAAATCCTTGAATCTTTGTTTTGCAGGTGGTCACATCCTTCATGTTAATCTTCATTTGGTCAAACGTCTTCCGGAATTAGATGTTGACAGAACTCCCATTCTCAACCAACACTCGATGCACAACTGCCAGTTCGATCCCGACCATTATCATCATTGGGTCGAGAGACGGCGCTTCTACACCTTCAGTGTCCCGATTCCTAAATACAACATCGTCTATAATCATCTTTATCTCTTAGTGGGAGCTCTGTCTTCGACGACATAGCAATTATCTTATGGTTCATGCTACAAAGAGCTGACATGGCGTACCATCTTACCCCAACTTTTCTGCACTGGGTGAGGTCCTTCCGTAATGGTGTTTATGACCAATCTTCCATCTATTTGCCTAGGCCCTTCTTTGCTAAGTCCAGGCCATTTCCCTTGATCATTCAGCCCTTGGGGTCCGATAGGTTGATCAGCATTTTCCAGTTTTTTAACATATTGCTGGAGCCTGTTGTTTCTTATCAATTCCTTAATTAAGTCATTGATGCCGGCATTCAGTTTTCTTAGTAAAAGTATCAAAATATTGATACCAAAAATGGATCAACATCCAAGATTGAGTTGTAGGGAACATGTAAGACCTAGATCTAGCTAATAGCATTGAAAATAAAAGAAAATAGAACAGGGAGACACATGAATTTTATAGTTGTTCGGCTATCTCTGGCCTACATCCACTTTATAGTTTTATTAGTTGTTGTTTATAGAGAATTAGAGAGTACAAGTCATCAATACAAGGGTTTGACAGGTTTTATAACCTAGAACTGCAAAGAGTAGTTGCCTAGGTGACTATTGTGTGGGAGGTAGGAGATGAAGAAGAGAAGCAGAGTTCAGATCATTTTCTGCTTGCTATAGGGTCAGCATTTATAGGGAAAGTGCAGCATGAAGTCAGAAACCCCCTTGAGTCTAAGCCCAGTAGAGAGCCCATAAACATGCAGGTGAGCACGTAGGCCCACGTGTCGTAAAATACCCTCGGTACTGAGTGGTTTGCTTAAGTGCAAACCTTCTGATCTTGTTTGCATTGCACTTCTATCTCTTACTTGATGTGTGTGACATCCCGGAATTTCTGACAATATCAATTTAATATTCTGCATTTAAAATTAAATTGATTTGATGATTTTGTTGATAAATTTGAATTGATTTGATAATTCTTCTTTTAATAAACATTTAAATTGAGAATTTATCTTTTAAAAGCTAAATAAAGTGTTTTCTATTTATAATGTATATAAATTTTTATATATTGTAAATAGGTGAGCTTTGTTGTAAATTTAATTAATAAGGCATATTTTATAATTTTAATATTTTTGATAATTTGGAAATTTGATTTAATTTAATATTAAGCTATTAAATAAATAACCATAGGGTTTTAAAATAGTTAAGATAAATGTTTAATTGATTTAAATTATATCTTAGCTTAAGTTAAAATTAAATAAAAGGTTTATTTTAAAATATTGTTTAGTAAATATGAGATATGAGTTTATTAAATAACAATAGGAAGTTATAATCTCTTTTATAAATTATTTAAATTTGACAAACTGTTATTTTCAAATAACATTATTAATGTATTGCTTTATATATATAAATATAAATAGATTTTTAAATAGGAATGCTGTTTTCAAATTTAATATGTGGTTATATATGTATATATATAACTTGATTTTAAAATTGGATTTTGAATTTATTTGAATTCAAAAGCCTTGAGATTAAAAGAGTAAATATTTAAAATGTTTAGATTTTAAAGGATAATTGTATAAGTTTTTATATAATTAGCTTTATTTTTATTTCTTAAAATTTATCTATATATATATATATATTAATAAGTAAATGAAGTATTGAATAGTTAAGTTAAAATATAAAAGAGAATAAAAGTAAATACATTACCTAAAATCTAACAATATAGTCTATAAAGATACTCCCATATGTTGGCAAGGCTGTAAGATTTTGAAGGCAGGAATAAGCAAAACATAAGTAAACACTTGACACCATTCTTGAAAACATACGGCTGTAAGACATAGTAAGGAAAATACATGTTCATGTTGTACAGATAAATAGTATAAACTCTTGGACAATTCTGGAAATACATGATGGTAATGCAAGTAGGAATAAAAGTAATGTTCATGTTTGTACAGGTAGTATAGGATAAGTATGTACCTTGAAAGGAAGAAACTTATACACTAAGATATAAGTACATACGAAAATGTAAAATAAAAGATGAGTTGTAGACATAAAGGACCAAGCATTAAATGCTAGCAACACTTTAGTCTATTCGAATGGTTGAAATAAATCATCTCAGCCCCATAACCTACCTGATAAGCTAAAGAGAAAAAAAATCTCTGGTCATTTTGTACAAGTAAAATGATGCCATCCTGTGAACTCTTTTCCATATATCAACCTATTTCATTTCAATTCGTTCAAAGAAAATTTAGCATTTTTCATCTTTAAGTTTTCAAAGACAATTACAAACTAAAGCTTTAGTTCAATTCAAAGCCTGCCTGTAGTTCATTTCCTTCAACCTGAGATGAAGCTATCTCTGCATGCAACTACGAGTTTTAAAATTTAAGCATTTTAAATCAAGCATTCAAATTTAAAGTTTTCAAATGCATCTGGAGTCAAGCCTGCATGCAAACCTTAACAACAAGCAACTCAGTTTTTATAGCAAAGGGGAATTCAAGTTTTCTCAGTTAAAAGCAACTTCAAATTAGTGCTCTGTTCTTCATCATCTTTTAAGGTGAGTAACATCACACTTTTGAAAACTATAAATTGATTTTGGTTGAATATTAAGTTCTGGAATGTTGTTTCCTTTGTGAATTTATTTGTATGGTGTGTTTCTGCTTATATGTGAATGTGTTGATATGAGTATATGTATGTTTCCTGTATCTCTTCTATTGCCAGTTTTAAAAGCTTAAGACTTATTTAAAAATCCTCTTTCCCTTTGATCTAGTTTCTGTTAGGAATTAGATTATAAACAAAAGCTGTTTATTTAATCATAGACTAATGTTCAAAATTTTAATTAAGTTAAAATCTCACTTGAATGTCTTAGGAAACTAAAACAACAGAGTAAACTCAAGATAACTAGAAATTCGAATGTCTTAATTCGTTGATTCAGATCTATGATCTGAAGCCTTATTAAAAGTTAGGATTTTTAAAGGAGGGATCATAATATTTAGTTAAGTCTGGGATGAGCAGTTCTAGTTCATCTAAATATAGGAAATGAGGTGATTTCTGGCGATCTAATGCATGGTGGTGGTCAGGGTTCTCCCTGATGATGGAGGAGCAAGCGTAGTTGAGGGGAAAAATGGTTGATGGTGATCGAATTCATCGAGGAGGTCGTGGCTGTGGTTTCATTTCTAGAACCCTAGTTTAACTACGCTATGTTGAATTGATTGTAGCGGCGTGAAGGATGGATCGAGTGCGATGGGGTTTAACGTGATGGTAGAGGGGTTGACGTCGAATAGTTGGCCGAAGTTTCGAGTCGTCTGGTTGTCGTGGTGACGAGAACGACGCCGTGCCAGGTTTGGGAGAATTCACTTCACGTTTCCAGGTTTGGGTTGTAAGACTCGATTTTGATTTTGGGTAGTTAGTCAAGTTCAGGTGATCGTTATTGGTTGTAGAGGGGTTTTCCGATGTGAGAAGATCATCACTGGCGATCGGAGTGGGTGGCATCGATCGTGCACGTGCACGAGCACGTTTTTATCATCTCTGGTAATTTTTAGGGAAGACGAATTTTATCTCGGGTTGTACTCGAGTTTTCTAGTGATTTACTCGGGGTAATTAAAGAATGACTCGAAGTATATTTTGTTCGTTCGAGTATGATGGTTCCAGGCTTTTGAGAAAGTAAAGCCTGGCAGTTCTGGATTTTTGAATTTAATATAAAATTTGAAATAGAATTTAAAACCAAGTTTGATTTGAAATTTTAATCTGAATTTAAACTGAATTTGAATCTTAGGTTTTGAAAATAAATAATGTATATAATTTTAAATGATGTAAATAAGTTTAAAGGTAAAGTATACTTTAATAATTTGAAAATTTAAAAAGAAATTTAGTTTAAAATCTGTAAAGTGGAATTTAGTGATTGGATTCATTAAATTAATAAGTTAATTAAATAGATTGATAACTGGATTAATTAAGTAATTATGAGTTTTAAACTCGTTAATTAAGTTTTAAGTAAATTAATTAGAAATAATTAAATTGGAGTTAAGATCATTAATTTGAATAAATTAGATTTTAAACTAATGGTTAAATGTTAATTAATCAAGAAATTAAAGGTTAATTAAGTTACGGTTTAAAACTTGAATTAATTAAATAATTAGTGGTTAATTAATATTTGGTTAAGGATAAATTAATTTGGAATTAATAAGGGTTTATCTAAGTTAAATTTCTTAAGAAAGAAATTTAGGACTGTTAATAGTAATAATGGTCATTAACTCAAGATTTGTTTTATAATTAATCAATGTGAAATTCAAATAATTAATTAGATTGATTAATTAAAGAAAATCAATTATGGAATTGTTTAAGTGTAATTAAAGGAATTAATTACTCAAGATAATTAATTAAATAAATTTGAATTATCTAAGTTGATTAATTGGTATATTTATGTGATTAATTTTAATAATTAATTAGATAAATTAATTAAAGAATTATTGAGTTTATTACTTAATAAAATTATTGAGTTTAATATGATTTGTTTAGATTAATTTATCGAGTTTAATTAATGTAAATAAACCATTGGATGATTTGATAAGTATAATTACTAAAATGTAATTAATGAAGTGAAATTACTTAATGAAGTAATTGATAATAATTACTATATGTAATTGATTGAAGATGTTTTGAGTATAATAGTAATTTGGATTAAATTACTTTGTAAAATTAATCAAGGGATTAATTTAGAAAATTAATTAAGGAGTAATTAATTTATTAAGTGAAGTAATTAAGGGTAGTTAATTACTGAATGGGATTAATCAAGAATGATTAATAATTATGGTTAAAGATTAATTACTTAGAGTAATTAATGTAAAGGGAATAGTTAATTTAAAATGTATTAGGAATCATTAATTATATGATTAATGATAAATTTAAAGGATTGTTTTAGTAAGATTAATTAATCAATAATAAGTGTTATAAGTAATTAATTAATTGTAATTAATTAAGGATAAATGTAATTAATTATGGTTAATTAATAAATAGGGTAATTAAAGATTAATTACTGTATTTGGTTATAAATAATTAATTTGTGTAATTAATTAAAGAATAATTACTCGAATGTAATTAAAGGATAATTAATCTAGGATGATTAATTAAGATGGAAATCTAGAGAATGATTAATTAATTGATTTGTAATTAATCAATGGTTAAGTAAGCATGATTTATAGAATGAAGTAATTAATTTAATTTACTTTAAATTAATTAGAGAGTTGTAATTAATTTAATTCATTTTAAATTAATTATAAATGGTGGGATTATTAATCATTGCTTATGATGGATGATATTGATTTCCTTGATTGATTGTGATCTCAGATATGAGATGAGTAATATCTATTGTGATATGGATGCTTGTTTAAGTATGATACTATTAATTATCTGTTTGAGTAGATAATATGGATTATCTGTTTATGATGATGATGTTATTATCCGTTGTGATATTGTGATTTATCTATCTCTGTGTATATAGATAATTGAATTAAACTGTTTTAACTTTAAAACAACTTGGCCTTAAAAGATACGGTTTGGATTTCGATGAGACCGGGATCGGGTTTCCGTATACCGGGATTCCAGGTCTGGAGACCCGAAAACCACATCGATCCAAATTAACGTTAGGTCGTGAAATTCAATTGGAGCAAGTGAAGACTCGAGGTATAAGAACTATTCGTCAGTATAACTCTGTGGGTGATTCCGTAATGAGTTTGACGGAGATAGTACTTATAGGCTCGAGATGGTGATTCAGAGTGCAAGGGTTATTGTCGTTAACTCTGAGGGTGATTCCAAAATGAGTGTAACGAGATAATGCCTTCGGTTTCGTTCGAACCCGGAACGAACTTGTATGGATTGAATGCTTTCAGAACATCGTCAGGTGGGCGATGAGCATTCTAAGTGATGAGTTCTGTTAAAAGGTAATCGTGACCTCAAGCCTCATCAATCGGGAATGGCTAAAACAGGGGAGGTGCAGCAAGGCTTCGTGGGTAGCACCCACTTGAGAGTAAGGTTTACCCCTGTCTAGATGTCCCTTATTTTTCGGCTTAGTGTGCGGTTGTTCGCGGCAACCGTGGGGTGATCTTATTTGGAACTGTTCAGTTAAGGGATGGTTCCGGCTTTGTGTTGCAGGGGACTTAGGGTGGGTCCTCGGTACGGTGATCTAGGCCACGTACTGTGACGGGCGGTACCCCAGTAGCCCAGCCATTGTTGGAAACCCAATCTTCCTACGTGACCTTACGGTTTTGATTGTATTACCCACTTTGTGGCTAGTACGCTGGAATTTAATCATGTAACAATTTCAGCTATTTCATATTTACTTGAAAACCCTAGACCTACTATAATATCACTGGATTTCCTATCAAATGTTTGGTTAGCGTAAGGTAAAAACTTTTCCATGTTTATGTGTGGGAAGTCTTACGTGATACCTTTTGTTTTCAAAGGATTTTTAAAGTTAAGCAACTTTAACCTGTTACTCATACCAGACCCATGTCTGACCCGGAGTTTATTTCTGTTTCTTTCTTAAACTCTCGGGTACCCAAATTTTTACGGGTAGCCAAGGGATTCAGGTTTGCTTTGACGAATTATGGAGGAGCAAATGGAGCAGGAGGCTTCAGCGCTATAGATATGTATAGTTTTCCGCTGTGTTGGTATCTCTGAGATGTATTATAGTGAGTTGTATTAACTAGACAGGTGTTTATAACTGTCTAGTATGTGTTGTATTATCTGTGTAACTCTGATGTATATGATATTATGTATTCTCTTATGTGATATATTATATTTATTTCGTTCCGCTGTTGAGATTCTGATGTTGTTTCTTCTTCTTCTCTATCTTTTCTATTTTCTCACCCCTTTCTTTCTTAAAGATGATGCAATTTTCTGGTAGTAGAAAGTTGGGTCGTCACACGTGGTATCAGAGCATAGGTTGAGCGAATACCTAAGCTCTGGAGTGGTATCTATCTTGAGAGAGCGTATTTGTATTTTTGATAGATATATTTATTTATTTCTACCTATCTGTTGGGTTACCTGTTCGGGTTTTCCAATATAAATTATAAAGGTAGATAGGGTAGTGGTGTGTGTAACACGACTACCAATAGTTGGAGTTGTTAGGGTTGGAAGTGTATCTGCCGAGACCGTAGACCCAATACCGTCTCGAGTGAGCTTTGTTGTGGTATAAGGATTTCACAAATCTCTGTAGGATATCTGTTAGGGTTCGGAGTCCCTTTTTGAAGTGTATAGTTTGGATGAGTAGAGTTTGGATCTTCCGATTGGACAGAAGCGAGTTATGATATTTTGATACCTCAGGAATCAGTAGCTGTGTGATGAGACACAGTGACTATGGATGTCCCCGAAGATTTTCTTTGGAACAGTTTAAAGAAGTATGTCTGCTTCGGTGTTGAGGCTGTGTTTAGTCGGGTGTTTGTGTTTGGCTTTGAGGCCTGTGTTTCTCAAGGAGTTTGGTTTAGGATGTCCTTGGCAGCAGTGGCAGCATTTGTAGTTCTGATTGTTCTGTGGGTAGGCAGGAGGTCGTCTGTCAGCAGTTTTCTGGAAGTGAAGTTCAGGAGCAACAGAGTGGATCCGTTTCTTCGGTGGATTGGCTAGATAAGCTTAAGCTGTTCTGATTGGTAAAGAGAGAGCAGTTTTTCTTTGGATATTGGATTGGGTTGATCGCAAAAGTGACTTGCGATAGTGGAGTGTTCTCTTGGCTTTTCAGATATCTTTCAGGATTTCTGAGTTTTCTCTTTATGGATCCGTTGAACAATATTCTGTGGTGTATTATCCGGTTTGTGCTCGGTTGTATCATCAGCATTTCTTCTACTCAGATCAGAGTTGTGCAGCGGAAGCAGTTGAGAGTGCATCTGTTTTTCTTTTCCGGATAGGAGAAGTTGTTTTCTACTGATGATAGTAGAGGCTGTGTTCTTGGATTGTTTGTGAGTGGATCATTGTGATGAGTTGTTTTAAGGCATCAGCGAAGGTTGAGCTCATCAGCAGGGATGTAGACAGCCCAGGATCGTTAGTTGAGTCTTGTGGATAAGAGACGAAGGAATTTGGATTTCGAAGTCGAGGATTTGGTTTTGAGTAAGTTCTCTCAGATCGAAGGGGTTTCAAGTTGGTAAGACTGGGAAGTCAGCACCGAGGTATCTTGGATTTTATCTTGTTCTGGTAAGGATAAGAGTTTGATCTTCTGGAGTGAATTGTCAGTTTGGACAACTGAAATTCGATGTGTTCCGCGTATCTCTGAGGGAGTACGTGTAGGATCTATCTCTGGTTTTGGAACCAGCAGTTCTAGAGGGTTTGGTGGTTGAGTCAGACTTGTCTGTAGTCTGATATCTTGTCTAGTTTTGTAGATCTAGATGAGTAGGAGCTCTATAGCTTTGTAGTGTAGTTTTGTTTGGATTCTGTAGAGCGAGTATCCCAGTATTTATACTTGGGAAACTCTAGATAGTTCTATCCACGATTTTGTCTGGATAGTTAGATTTGTTTGATTGGTTGAGTTGGTTGCTATGGTTGTAAGCATATAATTAATATATGCTTGTGTTTTAAAATTAAATCTTTAATTAGATTATTAAATTACCTTTGTTTTAAATTTCGGGGACGAAATTCTTTTGAGAGGGGAGGAATGTGACATCCCGGAATTTCTGACAATATCAATTTAATATTCTGCATTTAAAATTAAATTGATTTGATGATTTTGTTGATAAATTTGAATTGATTTGATAATTCTTCTTTTAATAAACATTTAAATTGAGAATTTATCTTTTAAAAGCTAAATAAAGTGTTTTCTATTTATAATGTATATAAATTTATATATATTGTAAATAGGTGAGCTTTGTTGTAAATTTAATTAATAAGGCATATTTTATAATTTTAATATTTTTGATAATTTGGAAATTTGATTTAATTTAATATTAAGCTATTAAATAAATAACCATAGGGTTTTAAAATAGTTAAGATAAATGTTTAATTGATTTAAATTATATCTTAGCTTAAGTTAAAATTAAATAAAAGGTTTATTTTAAAATATTGTTTAGTAAATATGAGATATGAGTTTATTAAATAACAATAGGAAGTTATAATCTCTTTTATAAATTATTTAAATTTGACAAACTGTTATTTTCAAATAACATTATTAATGTATTGCTTTATATATATAAATATAAATAGATTTTTAAATAGGAATGCTGTTTTCAAATTTAATATGTGGTTATATATGTATATATATAACTTGATTTTAAAATTGGATTTTGAATTTATTTGAATTCAAAAGCCTTGAGATTAAAAGAGTAAATATTTAAAATGTTTAGATTTTAAAGGATAATTGTATAAGTTTTTATATAATTAGCTTTATTTTTATTTCTTAAAATTTATCTATATATATATATATTAATAAGTAAATGAAGTATTGAATAGTTAAGTTAAAATATAAAAGAGAATAAAAGTAAATACATTACCTAAAATCTAACAATATAGTCTATAAAGATACTCCCATATGTTGGCAAGGCTGTAAGATTTTGAAGGCAGGAATAAGCAAAACATAAGTAAACACTTGACACCATTCTTGAAAACATACGGCTGTAAGACATAGTAAGGAAAATACATGTTCATGTTGTACAGATAAATAGTATAAACTCTTGGACAATTCTGGAAATACATGATGGTAATGCAAGTAGGAATAAAAGTAATGTTCATGTTTGTACAGGTAGTATAGGATAAGTATGTACCTTGAAAGGAAGAAACTTATACACTAAGATATAAGTACATACGAAAATGTAAAATAAAAGATGAGTTGTAGACATAAAGGACCAAGCATTAAATGCTAGCAACACTTTAGTCTATTCGAATGGTTGAAAAAAATCATCTCAGCCCCATAACCTACCTGATAAGCTAAAGAGAAAAAAATCTCTGGTCATTTTGTACAAGTAAAATGATGCCATCCTGTGAACTCTTTTCCATATATCAACCTATTTCATTTCAATTCGTTCAAAGAAAATTTAGCATTTTTCATCTTTAAGTTTTCAAAGACAATTACAAACTAAAGCTTTAGTTCAATTCAAAGCCTGCCTGTAGTTCATTTCCTTCAACCTGAGATGAAGCTATCTCTGCATGCAACTACGAGTTTTAAAATTTAAGCATTTTAAATCAAGCATTCAAATTTAAAGTTTTCAAATGCATCTGGAGTCAAGCCTGCATGCAAACCTTAACAACAAGCAACTCAGTTTTTATAGCAAAGGGGAATTCAAGTTTTCTCAGTTAAAAGCAACTTCAAATTAGTGCTCTGTTCTTCATCATCTTTTAAGGTGAGTAACATCACACTTTTGAAAACTATAAATTGATTTTGGTTGAATATTAAGTTCTGGAATGTTGTTTCCTTTGTGAATTTATTTGTATGGTGTGTTTCTGCTTATATGTGAATGTGTTGATATGAGTATATGTATGTTTCCTGTATCTCTTCTATTGCCAGTTTTAAAAGCTTAAGACTTATTTAAAAATCCTCTTTCCCTTTGATCTAGTTTCTGTTAGGAATTAGATTATAAACAAAAGCTGTTTATTTAATCATAGACTAATGTTCAAAATTTTAATTAAGTTAAAATCTCACTTGAATGTCTTAGGAAACTAAAACAACAGAGTAAACTCAAGATAACTAGAAATTCGAATGTCTTAATTCGTTGATTCAGATCTATGATCTGAAGCCTTATTAAAAGTTAGGATTTTTAAAGGAGGGATCATAATATTTAGTTAAGTCTGGGATGAGCAGTTCTAGTTCATCTAAATATAGGAAATGAGGTGATTTCTGGCGATCTAATGCATGGTGGTGGTCAGGGTTCTCCCTGATGATGGAGGAGCAAGCGTAGTTGAGGGGAAAAATGGTTGATGGTGATCGAATTCATCGAGGAGGTCGTGGCTGTGGTTTCATTTCTAGAACCCTAGTTTAACTACGCTATGTTGAATTGATTGTAGCGGCGTGAAGGATGGATCGAGTGCGATGGGGTTTAACGTGATGGTAGAGGGGTTGACGTCGAATAGTTGGCCGAAGTTTCGAGTCGTCTGGTTGTCGTGGTGACGAGAACGACGCCGTGCCAGGTTTGGGAGAATTCACTTCACGTTTCCAGGTTTGGGTTGTAAGACTCGATTTTGATTTTGGGTAGTTAGTCAAGTTCAGGTGATCGTTATTGGTTGTAGAGGGGTTTTCCGATGTGAGAAGATCATCACTGGCGATCGGAGTGGGTGGCATCGATCGTGCACGTGCACGAGCACGTTTTTATCATCTCTGGTAATTTTTAGGGAAGACGAATTTTATCTCGGGTTGTACTCGAGTTTTCTAGTGATTTACTCGGGGTAATTAAAGAATGACTCGAAGTATATTTTGTTCGTTCGAGTATGATGGTTCCAGGCTTTTGAGAAAGTAAAGCCTGGCAGTTCTGGATTTTTGAATTTAATATAAAATTTGAAATAGAATTTAAAACCAAGTTTGATTTGAAATTTTAATCTGAATTTAAACTGAATTTGAATCTTAGGTTTTGAAAATAAATAATGTATATAATTTTAAATGATGTAAATAAGTTTAAAGGTAAAGTATACTTTAATAATTTGAAAATTTAAAAAGAAATTTAGTTTAAAATCTGTAAAGTGGAATTTAGTGATTGGATTCATTAAATTAATAAGTTAATTAAATAGATTGATAACTGGATTAATTAAGTAATTATGAGTTTTAAACTCGTTAATTAAGTTTTAAGTAAATTAATTAGAAATAATTAAATTGGAGTTAAGATCATTAATTTGAATAAATTAGATTTTAAACTAATGGTTAAATGTTAATTAATCAAGAAATTAAAGGTTAATTAAGTTACGGTTTAAAACTTGAATTAATTAAATAATTAGTGGTTAATTAATATTTGGTTAAGGATAAATTAATTTGGAATTAATAAGGGTTTATCTAAGTTAAATTTCTTAAGAAAGAAATTTAGGACTGTTAATAGTAATAATGGTCATTAACTCAAGATTTGTTTTATAATTAATCAATGTGAAATTCAAATAATTAATTAGATTGATTAATTAAAGAAAATCAATTATGGAATTGTTTAAGTGTAATTAAAGGAATTAATTACTCAAGATAATTAATTAAATAAATTTGAATTATCTAAGTTGATTAATTGGTATATTTATGTGATTAATTTTAATAATTAATTAGATAAATTAATTAAAGAATTATTGAGTTTATTACTTAATAAAATTATTGAGTTTAATATGATTTGTTTAGATTAATTTATCGAGTTTAATTAATGTAAATAAACCATTGGATGATTTGATAAGTATAATTACTAAAATGTAATTAATGAAGTGAAATTACTTAATGAAGTAATTGATAATAATTACTATATGTAATTGATTGAAGATGTTTTGAGTATAATAGTAATTTGGATTAAATTACTTTGTAAAATTAATCAAGGGATTAATTTAGAAAATTAATTAAGGAGTAATTAATTTATTAAGTGAAGTAATTAAGGGTAGTTAATTACTGAATGGGATTAATCAAGAATGATTAATAATTATGGTTAAAGATTAATTACTTAGAGTAATTAATGTAAAGGGAATAGTTAATTTAAAATGTATTAGGAATCATTAATTATATGATTAATGATAAATTTAAAGGATTGTTTTAGTAAGATTAATTAATCAATAATAAGTGTTATAAGTAATTAATTAATTGTAATTAATTAAGGATAAATGTAATTAATTATGGTTAATTAATAAATAGGGTAATTAAAGATTAATTACTGTATTTGGTTATAAATAATTAATTTGTGTAATTAATTAAAGAATAATTACTCGAATGTAATTAAAGGATAATTAATCTAGGATGATTAATTAAGATGGAAATCTAGAGAATGATTAATTAATTGATTTGTAATTAATCAATGGTTAAGTAAGCATGATTTATAGAATGAAGTAATTAATTTAATTTACTTTAAATTAATTAGAGAGTTGTAATTAATTTAATTCATTTTAAATTAATTATAAATGGTGGGATTATTAATCATTGCTTATGATGGATGATATTGATTTCCTTGATTGATTGTGATCTCAGATATGAGATGAGTAATATCTATTGTGATATGGATGCTTGTTTAAGTATGATACTATTAATTATCTGTTTGAGTAGATAATATGGATTATCTGTTTATGATGATGATGTTATTATCCGTTGTGATATTGTGATTTATCTATCTCTGTGTATATAGATAATTGAATTAAACTGTTTTAACTTTAAAACAACTTGGCCTTAAAAGATACGGTTTGGATTTCGATGAGACCGGGATCGGGTTTCCGTATACCGGGATTCCAGGTCTGGAGACCCGAAAACCACATCGATCCAAATTAACGTTAGGTCGTGAAATTCAATTGGAGCAAGTGAAGACTCGAGGTATAAGAACTATTCGTCAGTATAACTCTGTGGGTGATTCCGTAATGAGTTTGACGGAGATAGTACTTATAGGCTCGAGATGGTGATTCAGAGTGCAAGGGTTATTGTCGTTAACTCTGAGGGTGATTCCAAAATGAGTGTAACGAGATAATGCCTTCGGTTTCGTTCGAACCCGGAACGAACTTGTATGGATTGAATGCTTTCAGAACATCGTCAGGTGGGCGATGAGCATTCTAAGTGATGAGTTCTGTTAAAAGGTAATCGTGACCTCAAGCCTCATCAACCGGGAATGGCTAAAACAGGGGAGGTGCAGCAAGGCTTCGTGGGTAGCACCCACTTGAGAGTAAGGTTTACCCCTGTCTAGATGTCCCTTATTTTTCGGCTTAGTGTGCGGTTGTTCGCGGCAACCGTGGGGTGATCTTATTTGGAACTGTTCAGTTAAGGGATGGTTCCGGCTTTGTGTTGCAGGGGACTTAGGGTGGGTCCTCGGTACGGTGATCTAGGCCACGTACTGTGACGGGCGGTACCCCAATAGCCCAGCCATTGTTGGAAACCCAATCTTCCTACGTGACCTTACGGTTTTGATTGTATTACCCACTTTGTGGCTAGTACGCTGGAATTTAATCATGTAACAATTTCAGCTATTTCATATTTACTTGAAAACCCTAGACCTACTATAATATCACTGGATTTCCTATCAAATGTTTGGTTAGCGTAAGGTAAAAACTTTTCCATGTTTATGTGTGGGAAGTCTTACGTGATACCTTTTGTTTTCAAAGGATTTTTAAAGTTAAGCAACTTTAACCTGTTACTCATACCAGACCCATGTCTGACCCGGAGTTTATTTCTGTTTCTTTCTTAAACTCTCGGGTACCCAAATTTTTACGGGTAGCCAAGGGATTCAGGTTTGCTTTGACGAATTATGGAGGAGCAAATGGAGCAGGAGGCTTCAGCGCTATAGATATGTATAGTTTTCCGCTGTGTTGGTATCTCTGAGATGTATTATAGTGAGTTGTATTAACTAGACAGGTGTTTATAACTGTCTAGTATGTGTTGTATTATCTGTGTAACTCTGATGTATATGATATTATGTATTCTCTTATGTGATATATTATATTTATTTCGTTCCGCTGTTGAGATTCTGATGTTGTTTCTTCTTCTTCTCTATCTTTTCTATTTTCTCACCCCTTTCTTTCTTAAAGATGATGCAATTTTCTGGTAGTAGAAAGTTGGGTCGTCACAATGTGTCTTTAGCCTTGTTCCATTAACTTTGAGTTGGTACTAGTCATTTTCTCAATAACACTTGAACTGTCCTGCTTTCTAGGCTTTCTTCTCATCAATCTTATGAATCGCTCAACTATTCTATGAGAAAAGCACATGACCCCAAGTGGTTGAAGATGTAGACAAGGTGCATGAAGCATGAGTGGCTAATTTGGTTTGAACGGACCACTTGTTACCTTAGAGAAAGCACTTGGTATCGAGTGGTTTCCTTAGCTAAAAATCCACTTGCAACTTCTTATCTTACAATCTTCTGCCCTTTTGATCGTGTTTCCAAGTTCTCATGTTGTTTCATCTCGTCTTGTCCTAATTCTTGGGGTCGAATTCTACTTGGTTAAAAACCCGGTTAAGTAGTAAGTGAAATGGTTTTGGTTTTATAGTAACAAGTTTTAATGACACTTGTTTTTAACCAATTAAAGTATACTTGTGAAAATGTGCTTGTTTAAGATTTATGAATATTCTTAAACTATTTGTAAGAAGAATATTAATACATTTCTAAGTATTAAAAAGAATATAAATCAATAGTGAAAGAGTGTAAACAAATAGTGAAAGAGTATAAATGAATAGTATAAACGAATAGTGATATAGTAAATAAATAGTGATAGTCGTATGCATGTATATATCTTTTGTAAAGGTATTTTAAATATATATACAAGTATTTACAAAAGGATTTTAATTAATAAAAATATTAATTAAATAAAAAGGGATTAGGAGTTGTTTAAGTAACTTAATCATGCTTTATGAAGACTTAATCATGCTTTGTGAGACTTAACCGTGCTTTATGTGACTTAACTATGCTTTGTGTGACTTAACCGTGCTTTGTGTGACTTAATCATGTTTTATTTGTTTGCTTGTTTATGGAAAGTATTTAGTCATTTACTTAGCACTAAAAGCCTTCTATCTATGATAGTTAAGAATGATGTTCGAGTATGGTGTAGAAGCAATAGTGCTCTAACCTACCGGACTTCACTCTTGACCGAGGAATAGCAGAAGTTGAGAAGTTCAGAAACATGATAAGTATACGAGACTTTGTTTTCATATGCGATCATTCTGATTACTGTTGAATATGACCAAATTTAACTTAGTTAATATCTAGAAGAAACACGGGAATTATATGGTATGTTATTCACTAGGTGATGATATAACCTACATATAAACTCGTCTTGCTCTTCTAAGATAAGAGAAAAGGAAATCCGTCGGGATAGGAGAAGATCTCCACCCTTATCGTTATCTATTTATTTCTGGGAGAAACGAAGTTAAGTTAACAAGAAATTTGTTGATTCAGTCTTGAAGAGACCAGGATCGGATAAATATACTTAGGTAATACATACCGAAAACCACTTCAAGACTGAGATACGTGTTCTATCTCTTGGAAGTGTATCTATTCGGGATGCTGGAATCTACATGGAGATTCGAGATCCGTTCAAGATGGTCAAACCCATGTATAGGTTTGAGATCTGTTCGAGATGCTCGAAACCATGTAGTGGTTCACGATCCGTTCGATATGCTGGAATCCATTTAGGGATTCGTTATCTGTTCGAGTGACGGCTCGTGTGTTGAGATGTTGAACATGACTTTGCCATTGGAAAATGACTAAAGACAGAGTAGGATGCACAATCTTAGGTTTAGCTAACCCATAAAGGTTATCAACTCCATTATCTAGAGATGCTTATAGATGTTGACTAGTGGTAGTTGATGATATTTGGTTCACGTGTTAGGGCGTGGGTCAATTATGTTTACCTTATGGTATATTTTATCTAGAGATATATGACACTCAAAAGGTAGTTTCTGATCCTTGTCATGGAGATTGGTCTTAGTTTACTGGGGAGATCTCCGTGGAAAAATCCATATGCGAATGTACCTTAGCCGTTTAATTGTACTTCAATATTGTTGTGTCATGAGATGCAAGCAGCACAACTATTTTCTTATTTATATTCTTCACCTTAGACATTATCTATTATATTGTCTTATGTACTTATTAGACGGGTGGTTCTTTAGATGGGATAACTGTTATGACATTCCTTGCAGTCTTAAAAGTACTATTATATGTTGATCACATATTTATTGAGTTTCCCACACCAAGCTTATGTCTGACTCATGGTTTTATATTTCCCTTGTTCCTATGGATGCTCTTTCGAGCAGCCTAAGAAAAGCAAGTTTTTGTTAATGTTCATTGGGCTCTTTGAGAGGGGCTGGAAATTTTACCTGCCGTATTATTTATTTGCGTTGCACTACCTTATGTATATATATCAGCAATTGTAAGAACAAACTGTTATAACTATCTAGGCTGATGGTAGTACTTTAGTTAGTGAATCTGAAATGCTATGTACATTAGAGTAGCTTTGAGTACTATATTTTGATATTATATGTTATCATTTCGCATGTGAGATTCTGATGTTTTTTTCTCCTCTTTCTTGTTCATTTTCTTTTCTTCTTTTTCTTTACCTTAACATTCTGTCTTTCTAGCATTTGGGAGTTCAGCATGTGAATACCATGGACATATTAATGTCGACATTCGAGGTCGAAAATATTGTTCGTTACAAACTATTATACTTATTTATTCAACGGAGATATTAAGCGAGATTTCCCAATGCAACAATATAGATCTTATGTTAATGAAGAAGGAAAATAGTTTCTCATGTATCCTATTTTATTGGAAGAAGTCAGAGAAGTAGTATTTACAGTTCATGAAGATCAAAGTCTGGGCCTAGACTGTATTAATACAAAACTTATGAAAATTCATTAGGACAGAATTAAATATGATCTACTTAATGCAATTACAAATATATTTAATACCACTACTTTGCCATACGGTTTGAATCACACTTTTATATCTTTAGTACAAAAAAATGAAAAACCAAGTAGCATTAGGGACTACAGACCAATATCTTGTTGTAACATGTACTACAAGGTGCCGAGTAAAGTTTTGTGTAACCGAATAAAAAAATTTCTACCCTATTTGATAGCACCAAATCAATTGACCTTTATCTCAGATAGGAATATTGATGAGAATACATTACTTGCTCATGAATTATTATGAGATTTCAAGAAAAAAAAGGGTGAATAAATTTTGTATGAAAGAGGATCTACGAAAAGCATATGAAAAATTAAGCATAGAATTTATTTGTCACTCTATGGTTATTATGTGATTCCCTACTCATTTTGTTAATGTGATATATAAATGCATTAGCACATCGAAATTTTCAATTTTTTTTATGTGTACCTAAGGGCTATATTACTATAAATAGAGGGATTATAGAAGGAGATCCATTATCACCTTATCCATTCACCATAGCTATGGAATTTTCACATATTTGATGGATGAAACATAAAATAACAAGGAATTTCAGACTGTTTTAAATACTCAACCAACGGTTATACATTTATTTTACGTGGACGACTTGGTTATTTTTGGGAAAAATACTGTTGAAAATGCAGTAAAGTTAAACCAGGATTTGTCTACGCTAAATCTATCCACTGTATTAACTATGAATGCACTATTAATTATGGTATATTTTA
Source organism: Allium fistulosum (assembly GCA_030737815.1). Classification (NCBI taxonomy): domain Eukaryota; kingdom Viridiplantae; phylum Streptophyta; class Magnoliopsida; order Asparagales; family Amaryllidaceae; genus Allium; species Allium fistulosum. The sequence goes on along the minus strand of CM060905.1, from coordinate 1,168,825,362 downwards.
GTAATTGTTCTCTAAATAGACAAAGCATAAAAGAGATATTATAGGTTGAAGATGGTGTCCTACCAATTACATACTTAGGGGTGCCTTTTTCTACTAATTATCCTTATTATTATAACTGCAACAAGCTGCTAGAAAAAATTACATCGAAGATCAGATGGTTGGAATTCTAAATTTTTATCCATTGCAGGGAAAGCATAATTTATACACATTGTTATTACCCCATTGGTACTATACTAGTTGTTTCTTTTTAAACTATCAGAACAAACTATTGATAAAATCGATAAATTATGCTTGGATTTTTTTAGGGTGGAAAAAGATTAAAGTAGCTCGGAATATTTTATGGAGACATAAATCAGAAGGGGATATTGGTCTAAAGAACTCATACGACCTTAAGAAGGCATCAACTATTAAGTTGATGTGGAATTTACCGCCAAAGATAATTTATGGGCAAAATGGATGCATTCAAAATACTGCAGGCATAATAACTTCTGGGTAATGCAAATCGAAAACAACGCTTCTAATACATGTATATTTTGCAATGAAATGACTGAAACTTATGACCTTCTATTTTTCAAATGTACATAAGGTAAATATATTTGGAATACGTGCAGACTAAAGCCAATGCTACTACTTGAAGGTACAAGGTCGCCGTTCAATGTCGTGGAAGAGATTAAGTGCCAATTCTCTGTACGTGACCATGTTAGGGATGTAGCTTGTGCTATTCTAACTATGACAATCTATATGATCTGGAATGAAAGAAACTCGTGCATATTTAATCGAAAATATATGAGTAAAATCAACAAAATGAAAATCATAGAAAAGGAGGTGACTTATCTTATCTAAGGAAATGGTAGTAGATTGATTCGTTTAAGAGCATAATATACAGATACTGTAACGCTAGGGAGTAGCTATGGTTAATATATGGTGAGGAACTACATAAACAAAGACAGATGGTGGGGCTGCCATTACAGGAGAAAGGGTTTTGCTTTTCGATTGGAAGATAGGTGAGATGAAAGCAGTGTTTTATCCAGATATAGAATGGGCATCAGTTGAGAGAACTGACTGTTGTTTGATTGAGAGCTGCCGCATTATCATAAATATGGTGGTATGTTTTCATGTATTTTGGCTATATTTGTCCGTATTTTGTTGTATTTTGTTGTATTTTGGTTTATCTATGATGATGTACGTTAATATATAGATGTAATATGTGTTCTCTTCCTTTACAAGTCACCCATCTAGATTGGGGTTGTAAGGTTTTAGTAAGGCATATTACTGAAGTATATGATTGGTTTTCCTAATAATAATATCAATTTTCAAAAAAAAAAAGATATTTATTTATATATTATTAAATATAAATAAAGTTTAAACAATGATTAACAACTTTATTTTATATATTATGTTAAATATATAATTCAACCAGAAAAATAATTATTTTTTAAATGCCAAATAAAATTTTAAACATTAATTTAATTTATATTGATTTGTAAAATTAATTTAAAAAATTATTGATAATTATGATAAATAGAAAATTTTAAAACATTTATATCAAATTAAATGCGGCTGAATAGGATTATTATTTATATATCTGTACTTGATTTAAACTTATACCAAATAAGTATCATTAGGGAATGTAATCATATAATGTGATTTAAGCGCGTGCGCACACACATACATATATATAAGTATGTATGTATTGTATATGTCTGTGCGTCCGTATACACATATGTACACACACACATGTGTGTGTGTGTGTATAATACATAATTGTAAAATAAAAATATACCTTTTAAAGATTATCTTTTGAATGCACCTTGTTTGATGAGTTCTCGCCTATTCTGAAAGAGCCAACAACCAGACCTTGCAGCAGCGTTGAGTATTACTAGAATTTAATTTATTTCAATGTATTTATGTAAATGGAAGAATGGATTTGGAGGTAGAGGGTGACGCAGCGGATATAACAATTGACGACGAAATGAAGATTTCGTGTCAATCAAATCGATAAACGATTCGATGAAGCAAAATGAATCGATGGATTGATGATACCAAACGCCCAAATCCGTTGATCTCTCGAGATACCGGATTCTAGCTATCTCCAACACGTTGATCACGCACGATACCGTGTTAAAAGATCTACAATTCTTCTACGTTGATCTTGTACACAAGATTCCGTGAATCGGCTTCAAAATCGTTGATTCGAGCGCACTCGAATAACCGAAGATGGAGAAAGGAGATCACACTCAACTTCCAATTTCAAAGTGGCACAAAGCACACAAACAAAAGTTTATTCAAAATCAACTTTTTTTACAATAACACAACCCCCCTTATTTATAGGGTTACAATCATACAGGTCCACGACCTAACAGACGCGACCTACGACCTATCATATTACAACACACGCGACTTACCAAATCACGCTACACGACCTAAGAACAATACAGGTTATAATCAAACGACATAAGAAATATACAACACACCATACGACTTAAGAAAAATACAAATGAAAACGACATACGACCTAAACATCATACGACTTAAGGAAGCACAGCGACTCAAGGCAAACGCAGCCTAGAACATCAGCGACCCAAGAAAAACGGCTTCTGGAGTGATTTAAGGTTTTGCGACATACGCCTTAACATCTGGAGCGACCTAAGAACTCAACGACTTAAGAAATCCAAGCTCCATGCGACATAAGCTTCATGCGACTTAAAACTTGAGCGACATATGGTTGAGCGACCTAAGGAAATAACAGCGGCATATATCCAAAGCGACCTAACCCTTCACGCGAGTTAAGACTTAACTCGTTAGGTCGTTTCTGTAGGTCGTAGCTTGGTAGAATTAGGTCAGAGCGACCTAAAGTAATGAGCGCTGGAATGCTTAACTCGCTAGGTTGCTTGAATGTTTTAGAGCTTAACCCGTTAACTCGTGAGCGACTTTCACTAGGTCGTGAGCGACTTAAGGCATCAACTGTTGCATAGGTTGATTGGTTGACTCGCTAGGTCGCGAGCGACTTAAGGCCTTCGAGCGACTTAAAGCAAATGAGTTGGTAGATTGCGCTGCATCATCCTCCCCCAGTTGACAAGAATTCGACCTCGAATTTGCTCCTTCCTCTTCCTCGACAAGCTTATTCCCATAATATGGAATTAAATGTTTAACGTTGAAAACGTCTGCAGTGTGAATATGATCCGGCAACCTCAACTGATACGCATTATCATTGATCTTCTTCAAAATTTCCACTGGACCAAATTTTCGAGCTTTCAACTTGTTGTAAGTTCCAACTGGAAAACGATCTTTCGTTAATACTGCGTAAACAAAATCACCTTCTTTGAAGTCTACACTTCTTCGCTTCTTATCTGCCAGTTGTTTATACTTATCATTTGATGCACGCAATCGTTCATGAACAGTTCTGTGACATTCCTGCAACTCGTTCACGAAATCACAAGCTCGTTTTACAACTCCTTTCTGAGATGGTACTGTCATCAAACCCAACGGTCCCTTCGGAATTGCTGAATATACAACTTGAAATGGACTGAATCCAGTACTTCGATTAACAGCATGATTATGTGCAAATTCCGCCTGACACAACTTCATATCCCAACTCTTCAAATTATCCTGCACAAGACATCGCAACAAGTTTCCCAATGATCTGTTCACCACTTCCGTTTGCCCATCTGATTGTGGATGATAGGCGCTACTAAAATTCAGCTTCGTTCCAACCATCTTCCACAGACTCAACCAAAAATGACTTAGAAATTGCGTATCCCGGTCAGAAACAATAGATTCAGGTAGCCCATGTAGTCGATACACCTCTTTAAAGAACAATTGAGCAACACGGACTGCATCAGCGGTCTTTTTACAAGCTATAAAATGTGCCATTTTCGAAAACCTGTCCACTACAACATATATTGAATCATTCCCTCGCTGAGTTCTTGGCAACCCCAACACAAAATCCATGCTGATATCAACCCATGGTCTAGTAGGTACGAGTAATGGCATATACAATCCCGCATTCGTCGCTGTCCCTTTGGAAACTTGACAAATATGACATCTCTCCACAAATCTTTCAACTTCTTTTCTCATAGAAGGCCAAAAATATGATTGCGAAATCAACTGCAATGTACGATCTCTTCCCACATGACCCTCTTCATGTAATTCTTTCACAATCTTCATCCGTAGACTGCTCTCTGGTATACACAACCTGTTGCCCTTGAATAGAAAACCATCTACCAACACATACTCATCCGTCTTTCCCTTTTCGACTTCATCAATCACCTTGGCAAAGTAAGGATCATCAACAAACAATTCTGGCAACACATCAAACCCCGTCACTTCAACCTTCATTGTAGTCAACAAATGATTCCTTCGACTCAATGCATCTGCCACACGGTTTGTAATTCCCGACTTATGCTTCACAACAAATGTAAACTGTTGCAAGTATGCGATCCATGAAGCATGTCTAGCTGCGACTTTGTCTTGTCCTTGCAAATGTTTCAACGCCTCATGGTCTGTATACAAGACAAACTCTTTATGAAACAAGTAATGTCACCAATGCTTCATAGCTTGCACAATAGCATAGAACTCCACATCATAAGTATTATATCTCATCTTAGCTCCCGAAAGCTTCTCACTGAAATAAGAAATTGGTCGACCTTTCTGACTCAACACCCCTCCAATTCCAACCTTCGATGCATCAGTATGCAATTCAAATAGCAACTGGAAATCCGGTGAAACTAGAATTGGTGCTGTCATCAAAAGCTCCTTGATCCGCTCAAAAGCTAATCCTGCTTCTTCCGTCCATAAAAATTGTTTTTCCTTCATACAATCAGTAACTGGTGCAATCACGCTACTGAAATGTGGAATAAACCTTCGGTAGAATGATGCTAACCCATGGAAACTTCTCACTTCAGTTATAGTCTTGGGTTGTGGCCAATCCTTGATTGCTTCAACTTTACTTTGATCTACCTGTATACCTTCTTCAAAAACAACATACCCCAAAAATAAAACACTATGCGTCATGAACACGCATTTCTTTGTTGCAGCGTAAAATTGTTCCTGTCGAAGTATCATCAACACTTCTCTCAGATGATGCAAATGTTCTTCTGTGCTTCCACTATATATCAGTATATCATCAAAATACACCACCACGAACTTCCCAATAAATGGTCTAAAGATCTGATTCAGCACCCGCATAAACGTACTAGGTGCATTCGAAAGACCAAACGGCATAACCAGCCATTCGTACAACCCTTCTCGTGTCTTGAACGCTGTTTTCCATTCATCCCCTGGTCGAATTCGAATTTGATGATAACCACTCTTCAAATCGATCTTCGAAAAGATAGCAGCTCCACTAAGTTGATCCAACAAGTCATCCAATCTAGGCATTGGAAATCTATACCTCACAGTAATCTTGTTTAGTGCTCGACTATCGGTACACATCCTCCACGTTCCATCCTTCTTCGGCACTAACAAGGCTGGAACTGCACAAGGACTTAAACTTTCCTATACACACCCTTGTTCAAGCAACTCTTCCACCTGCCTTCTCAACTCCTCGTGCTCCTCTGGACTCATTCTGTAATGTGGTCTATGTGGTAACACAGCTCCTGGAACAAGATCAATTTGGTGTTGTATGTCCCTCAACGGTGGTAACTCCTTTGGCAACTCTTCAGGAAATACATCTTCAAATTCTTCCAACACTGGCTTTACTTCTTCAGGAATTTCAACCACTTTTTTACTTTCACGTCCAATCAACAAAAACACTTCCGGCTCACCTTCTACTTCTTTAACAAACTCCTTCAAAGATAGCAAAGTCTTCAGTTCTTCAATCTCCTCAATCTTGCTTTCCTTCTGTTGTTGCTTTTTAGGAACTAAAGTGATTTTAGTGCCATTGTACATGAAACTGTAGCAGTTAGTTCTTCCATCATGTTGCATGGCCCTATCAAATTGCCATGGTCTCCCCAACAACAAATGACATACATCCATATCCACAACATCGCACCAAATTTCATCCTTATATGTCTTTCTAATAGAAAAAGTTACACAAGCTCTCTGACTAACCTTCACCTCTCCACCTTTCCTCAAACATGCTAACTTGTAAGGTTTTGGATGTTTCTCTGTCTTCATTTCCATCTTCTTCACAGCCTCAGTAGAGATAATATTGTCACAACTTCCTGCATCAATAACAAACTTGCAAACCCTTCCCAAAATACTGCATGTTGACTGAAAGATGTTACTCCTCAACCAGCTAGTCTCCTCCTCCTGCTTTGGTGTCAAGCAATTTCTCCTCATCATCAATGAATATCCATCATCTCCCGACAATAATTCTTCCTCCTCAACTGGTAGTGAATTAGAAGGTTCTGCATCTGCATCCTCATCTTCAACCTCAGCAATCATCGCTCGCTTCAAAGGCTCAGACATTCATTGCTCTTATGACCAAACTCTTGGCAGTTAAAGCATTTGATACTACTATTGACCTTGGTCTTAGCAACTTCATTGACAACCGGTTTATTAACAGCCTTGGAAACGTTGTTATTGCTACTAGCCCCTTTCACTTGATTGTTGGAATTTGTAAACACACCACCTCCTCTTCTGCCTTGCTTCTCCCAAGCTAATGCCTTCTGGTGTGCTTCTGCAACGAATCTAGGGTCAAACATATTCACCATATCCTGAATTTTCATTCTCAATCCTCCAACAAATCTAGCTGTCAACTGCTCCTCCATCTCCATGATATCATTTCTGGCAATAAGTTGATAAAACTCATCTGCATAATCATTAACCGACTTGGTCCCTTGTCTCAGATTCTGTAAGCGTTGATACATAAGAGACTGATAATTATAAGGCAAGAAAGTAGCCTTCATCAATTTCTTCATCTTCTCCCATGACTCAATCTTTGACTTTCCCATTCTTTCCCGTGTAAGTTTAGTTTGTTGCCACCACACCATAGCTCTTCATTTCAAACGAGTAGCAATCAACTTAACTTTACGATGCTCGGGAACTTCCTTAAATTCAAAAATTTCTTCAACATTAGATAACCAGTCCAAAAATTCTTCCACAACCATTCCTCCTTTAAATTCTGGAATCTCCATTTTCATCCCCGACTCCCATCGACGATCCTCTTCAAAATCTCTATCTCGATTCCGTCCTTGGCCATGATCTTGATAATGAACACTCCCTCTATCACCATCTTCCTCAAAGTATGATGTACTTCTATATCGATCTCGACCATCTACCTCTCTACGACCATGAATGTCCCTTCTACTATGTCTTTCAACATCACGGTATGGTTCATCTTCAAATCCCCGATGACTTCTTCTCTCTTCATCTCTATACCCATGATGATCTCTCACCATTGAAACTGATGACTCTCTTCTACCTTGATGAGATTGTGGCGACATTCTCCATTCACCCGAAATCGACGGCGAAACCCTATTTCCACCTTGGTTCGAAATTGGCGATGTTCTTCTTCGGGTTTGATTCATATCCAACATGAGCTTTTCCAATCTACCAATCGCCTCATCAAACTTTTCATTGAACTTATCACTAATTTGTTGCTCCATTTTCTCAGCATCTTCTCTTCTATACATCTCTGCAACATTTTGATGACGATTAGCTCTTCTCGGAGGCATGATTAATCATTAACAAATCCAAACACACTTAACTCTCGGCCTTGATCAAACTCTATACTCGGCTCAAACTCTTCTCCTTGGCTCGGCTGAAATTGAACAAACACTTCTCCTTGGCTCCAAAGACTCGGCTTAGCTATGATTGGCTAAGTCTAGCTCTGATACCAAACTGACGCAGCGGATATAACAATTGACGACGAAATGAAGATTTCGTGTCAATCAAATCGATAAACGATTCGATGAAGCAATATGAATCGATGGATTGATGATACCAAACGCCCAAATCTGTTGATCTCTCGAGATACCGGATTCTAGCTATCTCCAACATGTTGATCGCGCACGATACCGTGTTAAAAGATCTACGATTCTTCTATGTTGATCTTGCGCACAAGATTCCGTGAATCGGCTTCAAAATCGTTGATTCGAGCGCACTCGAATAACCGAAGATGGAGAAAGGAGATCACACTCAACTTCCAATTTCAATGTGGCACAAAGCACACAAACAGAAGTTTATTCAAAATCAACTTTTTTTACAATGACACAACCCCCCCTATTTATAGGGTTACAATCATACAAGTCCACGACCTAACAGACGCGACCTACGACCTATCATATTACAACACACGCGACTTACCAAATCACGCTACACGACCTGAGAACAATACAGGTTACAATCAAACGACATAAGAAATATACAACACACCATACGACTTAAGAAAAATACAAATGCAAACGACATACGACCTAAACATCATATGACTTAAGGAAGCACAGCGACTCAAGGCAAACGCGGCCTAGAACATCAGCGACCCAAGAAAAACGGCTTCTGGAGTTATTCAAGGTTTTGCGACATACGCCTTAACATCTGGAGCGACCTAAGGACTCAGCGACTTAAGAAATCCAAGCTCCATGCGACATAAGCTTCATGCGACTTAAAACTTGAGCGACATATGGTTGAGCGACCTAAGGAAATAATAGCGGCATATATCCGAAGCGACCTAACCCTTCACGCGAGTTAAGACTTAACTCATTAGGTCGTAGCTTGGTAGAATTAGGTCGGAGCGACCTAAAGTAATGAGCGCTGGAATGCTTAACTCACTAGGTTGCTTGAATGTTTTAGAGCTTAACCAGTTAACTCGCGAGCGACTTTCACTAGGTCGTGAGCGACTTAAGGCATCAACTGCTGCATAGGTTGATTGGTTAACCTGTTGCATAGGTTGATTGGTTGACTCACTAGGTCGCGAGCGACTTAAGGCCTTCGAGCGACTTAAAGCAAATGAGTTGGTAGATTGCGCTGCATCAGAGGGCCTGGTACTTGCGGCCATAATGGAGGAAGGAATTTAGAGCTTAAAAGTGAGAAGATAAATTGATTTATAAAGAGGACGAGGAGGAGACAAATTCTCCTCCTTTTACTACTTCTCCTATTACTAATTCTAAGATCAGACCAAGAACTCAAAATCAAAAGTATCTTCTTCCCTCCTTTTTGTTATGGTCAGCCAAGGCAAGGGCTTTATGGGCCTTTAAACAACCATAATCCGTTTACCAATTAATGACATCCAAATCATATTTAAATGCATATCGATATCGTAAATTGATATATATATATATATATATATCTTTTCTATACGTATCCAATTAATCACTAATGACCCCCACAATATACTAATAGCACCTAATACATCAAATAATTAACTAATTAATATTTCACAAAAATTAGTTAATCTATATCAATTATAAAACAACTAAATCGCGTAGTATTTTGGAGAAATCAACAATGCGGTTGCATGACCCACGGGTGTAAATTCATTCAGCGATTAATATCGAGAAATTCAAATATTAACATTCACACATCACCTTCTTTAGTGGTGTGATATTTTTGTTGAATCCATCGCTTATAAATCCTCATCGGTAAAATCCAACTAAAATTTAAGTAATACCTTTTAGTAACGATTGTGTATACTAGTTCTCTTCGTCAACACTATATCACTTTAGGATTTATAGAATTTGGTTTTGGTTAAATTTCCAATACCATCCACATTCAATTTGGTTAATCCATAAACACAGTTCTAAGTTCAATAATTACATTTATTATTAATCGTACTACTTTGCCAAGTGATTTTGACTTTGAGTTGACTACAGTTGACAGTGATACTCACCTTATACAACTGAGGGGATGGATTCTCTATTGAATAGTGTTTCACCTCCTATGCTTCAACTTAGATCCAACTATAGTCGATCGATGGTTGCATGCCATAGTTTAACTATAATCAAAATGGAGTATCCATATTGAAGTTCTATATTATTCTTAGCTCGAGAGAACTGTGTAATATCGTTTCTCCAATATTTCCCGTTTGACCTAGTTGTTATTATCCAACATGAAACTCTTGGACGAGTCATTCCACTATTATTCGACAACTATCAACACGTAACCCCTTATACCTCCAATAGCCATGAGTAATACACTGCCCAACATTGGGAGAGTCTTACGTACTATAGTCTCAATGGATGTATCGTATCCTTTCTCAAAACATTTGGACCGGGAATATTTAAAATGAATTGTAGTTTTATATTGTGATAATTTACTTATGATTACAACTCCTTGTAATTTTCATCACGTAACATATTATTTAAGTACTTTTTATTCAATATACTTTAAATCAATTACTTAATTAATTATATCACAATATAACAAAGTATATAATAGAAAATAAACATCTTTATTATGAACAAGATTGGTCACATAGTCAGATATAATAAATTACATAATTTCCCCTAGGGCATACCCCTAACTCTCTCAATCCCCTACTTGCACTTTAAGTATGGAATCTTATACCCATTCCTTCAATTAGTTTTCTCTAAACTGATCGAGCTAGTCCCTTACTGAATGTATATGTTATATTGTCTTAACTATCTACTTTGTCAATCAAATCTCTTTGATGTTGATAAACTGCTTTCATTAAGTGGAACCTTTCAAAGTATGTTTCTTGACTTCTAGTGAGCTCTGGGTTCTTTTGCACTCTGTATCACGACATTGTTATCGTATAACAATGTTATGTGATTCTCAATGTTTGGATTCACCCCTAGCTCAATTATAAATTTGTGCATTATATATATGAATGTATATATGTATGTATGTATATGTATATATATAACTTTTGCTACAATGTTATTCATGGCGATGAACATTTCCAAACATAAAGCTCCTTACATGAATTTAGGATTGTCATATTATACGTGATATCACTTACAACGTTCGAGTTTGAATATTCCGTCATAAGGAGTTTGTTGTTTCCATAAACAATTCTCTAGTATTTCATTAAATACTCGAGAATACTCGTAACTACCATTTTAGCAATATTAATTTGTATTTGATACTTGCTTCAAGTTAAAAAACATAAGCAAAATATGATATCGTAGACAATACAACATGTATGATAATTCATATTGCCAATCCATAAGGCATCCATCTTACATGATCCATGTTAAACATTTTAATATGGTGTTTGTTTATATCATTTAGGACATTTCCAACATCCTTTTATACTAATTATCAAAGATCTCTTTTCAAATCCTATATCGAAGGCTAAACAACTAGACCAAGACCAATTTTAACATGAGTACATCGTTAATAGTAAGTAATTTGTTGTTTACTTATAGTTATAGAAATATCTAAGTACTTTTTAAATTTCTTTCTTGTAGAGACATGCTACCTTTGCATTTTGACTTAAAATAATACTGCTTAATTTCTCTGTCAAGTTAATTGCTCAATTCTGATGCTTGTCGAATGATACTTTCATATTAGTTCTTAGATCCCATCCGAAACCCACAAACTTAGTATCGCTCCTACTAATTTCAAGATGATGTGGTTGTCATGTGCAGACAGTCTATTCTAAATCAATATTTAAAATTTCTATTTCATCACATACGTACCAAAAAATCAAAAACATATTGTGTGATAATTTTTCAAGTGATATTCGAATTAGCTTTAGCACATTGAATGACGAATCTATCATGTTAATTTCAACAATTGGAATTTATGATGTTTCTTATCGACGTTGCTTACTACATTCCAACTACGTAGATCTTCACCTTGAAGACACATTTACAACCGATGGATCATACCACTTCAGGTACAACTTTCAAAATCATATTTTGATAATGTACTTGGAATCCATTCTGGGTTTGTACATCATGCCATATGGCAGAGTCAATACCTTTCATGCCTTATTGAAAACCGAGGAAGTTCTTTTATCAACATTGATATGAAACTCATGGTTTCTCTTCAATGTGAGATAGTTCTTATTAGACGTTCTAACAAGTCGTGTCTATTTTGGCTTGGTTAATTTCATTTAATCTTACGTAATTATTTTTATCTTTAGAAGTATCCAAATATATTTTACTACTAATAATTTATAAAAGAAATTCCTTATCATGAAGCTGGCTTTCCTTGAAACAACAGTTGTTTTTTAGTACAATGGAACATGTATGTATAAACATTTTATTGCCTTTATGTGCCTATAAAACCGAGTTTGTTTTGAGTTTATTAAAATTTATGTTCATGACATAAATTAGTCAAGCAATGTTGGCCGATCCCAAACTCCTTTGGGGTGATCCACACAAGATACCTCACGAGCAAATATTACATGTAGCCTCTCGACTCACACAACCTGTCAACTCCTTAACCTAGTATATGTAGGAGTTTCTTATTAACTCTTATCTTGTATGATCTTCAAAACTATGCTTTAGATGGAATTAAATTTAACCTATGTAGTTACTTTTAAGTACACATCCTTAAAGAAAGAAGTTAATTCTACTTCACTCATCGTCAATTATACTCTATCCAACAAAATCCATTTATCATATGTTGGAGTGCCTTTTGAGATTGAATCTTATTCGTTTTTAGGTATCTTTTCCAATACACTCACCTATTCGATCAAATCAAATTCTTTTATTTTCTTTGCATGCCATGTTTCCTACTTCCATTTTATATTCTATGAACTAATCATAAATACACTACCTGTAATCAAATACATATGTTTATTTTTATGATAAATCATCTGTGAATTTAACAAAGTAAATGGATTGGTTTTGGTATCATTAGACTTTGAACTACTATATCTATATTTATAAATCCGAAGAGTTCATCAACTATTTTATCACACCCACTGAATGGGTGCTTTGTTCTTAATCATTTGGGATAAAATATACTAGTACCATATGGTTCATAGTCATAAAATTAAAGAATTATTTCTCAAAGAAATGGCTTAGTCTAAACTTCAAAAATAATTGTAAATTTTTTTAGACACTTTTGTAGTTTCTATAGCTAATTTATTGCTATGTTATAAAACAAATACCATTATTATAAATAAATGTTTATAAATATTATTAATTAAAAAATAAAAAATAAATCTATTTTAAGTCAATACTAAAAATAATTATCTTAAAAATAATATTTGGTATATTTACAAAAACAGTTTTTCGTATCCTGATGCATCCACTGATGAGTGTTATATAGTATGCTCCCACTATTTCCCCTATTAATATATATATAATAGGGTATGAAATAGAAAGTTCTATTCAACCACTTAATATGGCATATTTATTTCTTTTATTATAACTAGTTCAAAGTTGAGAGTTTTCGATCAAATATTTTAAACTCAAAGAAATAACTCTATTAGAAAACAATTTTCTATAAGGAAAATGAGAAATCACATTTCTCATTCCATATTAAGCATATAATAGTATTTTATAAAATTCTCGTTTTCAATGTCTCTTCAATAAGTAGAGGTGACTATTCACCATCTTCAACCCAACTGTGCCTAAGTTACATCCACTTTCGTATATTTGCTTTACTTTTCAAAATGGTCAATCCATTCAAAGGATACCCATACTAAAAGACCATACCAAACTCTTTACAAAAGTGCATTTGGTTATTCTTAACATTTAAGTATATCAAATAAATTGCACTTTACCTAAAATGATCAAATTGACATTTCAATGATCCAATTCCCTAATCCAGCTTGTAGTTCTTGGTCTATTGCTACATCTAACACAAGAAGATCTATGCCAATTAATCATATTAAATACATGATTTCGCATCGTGGTTTACTTGCTCATTTTGATTAAACAAATTTCATCGACCATTTCATACATAATAAATCACGATTGTTCACCATATAACATTTATATATGATCAAATATGGATTAAATATCCATATTCTTTTATTTTTATAGAGTACAAAACTCATGGAAGATAATACCAGTCTCAGACAAATAAACACTTAAGCAACCAAGGCACGAGTGTTTAGTGTTTGTATAATTTTGCTCTTGCATGGGCCTTGAAGTTACAACAAGCCACAAGATTTATTGGTAAGCATATTTTATATTATGTCAATCTTAATTCGGTTCATATTTATATTTTAATCGATAAACATTTTATCAATTATATTAGTTGCACAAATTTATCAAGGTAGTTTATTTTAACTTGTATAGCATATATTCATACAATATTAAAAAGGTTAAATATATTCATTTCATTTTCCTAATAAGGCTCCCACTATAATTTTATATTCCTCAAAACCTAAGAGAAATTTAGAGATCTTTCTATTCCATAGTGAGTGTTAGGACTCGCTTTCCTTTGGATTATAATCTTGAGTTTTCCCAATAAATCATAAGCCCGTAAGCGATGGATAACACTTTATCAGTTAGTTTGACACAACTCCTAGTCATGGTCTTTGCCCTATTCTCTACCATGATCTTGAGTTTTCTTAACAAATCAAAAGAGATTATTCTTTCTTACCTACCATTTCATGATGACCTAAATATAATGCATATACCTTGAGTTTGCTCAATAAATGGATGCATGCATCTTACCTTGTCTAGGCAATATATTAATAGTACTACACATAACATCGCTAGATTGAGTTTGCTTAACTACTGTATGTATGCAAATAATCTATTAATATATAAATGGTAGAGGACAACTCTATATACTAAGGATTAATAATCTTTAATATATACATATATGTACACATTAAGTGAAATTGATTTATGGAATAATGTGTTTCTTATAAAACAAACTCGTGATTCAAGCGTCAAACACATCTGAAATCATGGTATATGTACTTTACGTATGAACTTATTTCAAAAATCTTTCTTAGATTTACGTCAGTTCCACATACATTATTCATTTATATTATATAAATTTAACTAATTTATCACTATTTATAATTTAATTAACTTATACAATATTGATATGTATATAACTAATAAATCATATGTAATTTAATTATATTATTAATTTAATTAACAAATTATTTTGAATTATTTTTAAAATACAAAATTTTATTTTATTCACCCTAATTTAAGATGAATATTAAATATAAGATTTATATTTTTATATAGAAATATTCTTATATATATGTCTTTATTAATTGACATTTAATTAACTAATCTATCATATAAATATTTTATTTAATTAAAACAATTTTAATTAAATATTTTAAATAAATTGGAAATATTATTTTGATCTACCTTAAACAATTTAAGATAAATATGTGTGTGTATTGAACTATAACATATATGGTTATACACACACACATACATATATCAATATATATATATATATATATATATATGTGTGTGTATGTTTATTTTAATTACTTAACCTTTGTTTAATTACTTATTTAATTAAACAATTAATTAAATATTCAATAATTTTCAAAAATATTAAATTTAATTTCCAAAAAATTTTGTAAAATATTTCGTAACTTTTATAAAGTTTACCTTTTATTTTAAACTTAGCTTTTAAATTTAAAATACATTTTAAAATTTTAAGCTAAATTTTGAAAACTAGCCCAAGGCTCAAATCAAATCGGGCCAACATTTTGGACTTACCCCGCATGTTATCCCAGCCCAATAGCCAGGAAAGAGAGAATACTTGACCATTAAACCCTAAGCCAAGTTACTACTATTCTATACACCCATCTGATAAATGGGTTTTATTAGTTGGCCCTAAAGCTGCTAATCTAGACCATATACTATTTGGATTCTAATAGCATTGTTAGAACCTGGCCGGTCAGCAACTGTCAGCAACTGGTAAAAATAGTAAATTTGAAGAAGAAAATTCCTTATTTGGAACATAGTGGGTGGATGAAGTCTAGTGGGTTGTACTAGATTCAATCTGGATTATTTAAATAAAATCTAGTTTAATTTAATTTATTGATTTATTAATTAATGTAGTTTAGTTAATTTAATGTTGACATAGTTTTGAATAAATATATCCTGATGTATATAAGATGTGCATGTGCAGCATAGTAGTGTGTACACAGTTAATGTATATAGATATAGTTATTGGGATTTGCATCTATAAAGTACACTTTCGCCATTTATATATGCATTGGCTGTCTTAAAACATAGTTTAAAGCATATTTATATTCATATATAATTTTGATATTTTCATTTAAAAATAAAATATTAAAGTATCTATATTAGTTTTTGACTAAGTCAATATAATTTGAATTA
Source organism: Allium fistulosum (assembly GCA_030737815.1). Taxonomy (NCBI): domain Eukaryota; kingdom Viridiplantae; phylum Streptophyta; class Magnoliopsida; order Asparagales; family Amaryllidaceae; genus Allium; species Allium fistulosum. The sequence goes on along the minus strand of CM060905.1, from coordinate 1,168,809,223 downwards.
AAAAAATTTATATTTAAAATATCTAAAACAGGACTTGGTAGTACAATTTTAAAATCCAACCTAGATCCGTAAATATCAATCAGAATATCTCTCATTAATTTAAATAAATATACTTATGTATAAAACCAATATTGCAGTCGAATTTTTGAAATTATTTAAAATTACATAGATAAATCAATGTATGTATTTTATCAAGAAATGAATATTAAAATACATATTATAAGTATAATTGTCTTTAAAAATAGTAATAATAATTTAAAAAAATCACTAAAAATTAATTACGATATTTATAAAATTATAAAACATGTATATCAAATTTAGTGTGGCCAACATGATTATTACACACACACAGATATATATATATATATGACTTAAAATTAGATCAAATAAGCATCATTAGGTAATTTAATCATTTAGTGTGATTTAACATACGTATACATACATACATACATACATATATATTTAGGATATAATATATGTATATATAAACTCGTTCTATAGATGATTACATGACATATAATATATAAATGTAAAATAAAAATATACATTTTAAAGAACGGCCTTTGAATGCACCTTGTTTGACGAGATCTCCAAGATTCTGAAAGAACCAACAACCGACCTTGCAAAAACCTAGAGTACCACTTGAATTTTATTTATTTATATATGTACTTATGTCAATAGAAGACACAATTGTGAAGGTAGAGGGCTAGGTACTTGCAGCCATAAAGGAGGAGGGATTCTAGAGCTCAAAAGTGAGAAGAGAAGTTGATTTATATAGAGGATGAGGAGACAAATTCTTCTTTTTACTACTTCTCCTCTTACTAATTCTAAGACCAGATGTATAATTCGAAATAAAAAAAATCTCCTTCCATCCCTTTTGTTATGGTCGACCAAGACAAGAGCTTTATGGGCCTTCAAACAACCATAACCCATTTAATAATTAATCACATTTAAATAATATTTAAATGTCTATCGATATCGTATGTCGATACATACATATAAAACTTTAATATATACACCCAATTAACTAATAATAACGCCTAAAATATACTAATAACACACAATACATCACATAAATTATTAATTAATATTTCATATATATTAGTTAATCTAATTAATTTATAACAATTATAAATCAATCAAATCGTGTGATATTACAAAGAAATCAACAACGCATTTTGCAACTCGTAGGTGTGAATTTAGTCAGCGATTAATATCGATAATTCAAAAATTAACGTTCATATGTCACCTTAGATAGTGACATGACAATTTGGCCGAACTTATCGCTTATAAATCCTTACCGGTGAAATCCAATTTTACTGTTCAAGCGGTGCCTTTTAGTAATGTTGCTTACACAAATTCCCTTCGCCCACACTATATCATTTTAGGATTTATGGAATTTGGTTTTGGTCAAATTCCAATATCATCCATATTCAGCTTGGTTCATTTGTAAATGAAGTCCTTGATTTGATAATAACTTTATTATTTACTGTGCTACTCTGATATAGATTTTGACTTTGAGTTGACTACAGTTGACCGTGATACTAACCTCATACAACTAAGGAGACAAATTCTCTATTAAATAATATTTCACTACCTATGCTTTTACTTGGACCCAACTATAGTCACTCGATGGTCACCATAATTAGTTCAAATAGTTTATTTATTTTATAAATAGTTATTATGTTTATTTACCATTGTAAAATATTTAAAGGGGATTTGTATATAGCATTTCCAAATTATTTTCAATAAGTGGTTTAATGATAGTGTATTATTAAATAAATATCTTTGGAAATTAGGGAAGGGTTGTATAACAACTCTATTCATAAATTGTTAAATCATGTAATGTATAGTATGTAGTGACTTGTTGTACCATGATATGTTATCCAAGTTGTGTTGCATGTTATCTAATTGATTGTTAATTATATGTATAATATTATCCTCCTTATATGCCTTGATGCCTTGATGTGTTGATCTGTACTTATGTCAAATGCTCTAGAAACAAATTAAACCATGATATGAAAAATGTGTTAACATCTCCTTAGAGACATCGAGATTAAACGACATTTAGCGAGGGTAATGTCATTATTGAGGATGTGGTGAATAATATTAATAAACTGATCAGAATGAGGGAGGCACTAGATGGGATAGTAATCCTTCCTAGTTGAACCGATTTAGGATCGCACCCTAAATCATTGCGATTTGGCCCCATTACCACAAAAAGTCCAAACGATCTGTTGCACGAGCACAAATGGCAAGGTGAGGCTACTAGTTGTGATGGTGTGTATTGATGGACAGTGAAGTGGGCCAGCAAGGTGATGTGGTGGTGACTGAATAGTGCAGCCAAAAGATTATGTGGGGACCTACTGCACTGGATCGAGGGGACAGTAAGATCCTTGGTTTTAATTCAACATCTGGTAGAATGAAAGTGAAAAGGAATGAACTAGTGACTTATATATATCAATCATTTATATATTCACGTTATGTATTTAATGATAAATGTGAATAGGAGTGTATTCTTAGTTGATTAGAGTGGAAGTCGTGGGTCACTATAAATAGAGCTCTGATACATGAGTTACAACCTTGTGTAAACAATGAGATGTGGCCAGGTGTATATTAGCGAATGTATGACATATAATACATATTCACCTAATATTTACATTATGATTTACTATTGTTCACTATTACTCTCACATCCGGTTTTTAGCTAGACCTAAAGTGTGTTATTTCTTTAATAACTTCAAGTCAGACTAAGGTTATTTTGACATGATATGTTATTATGATTGTGTATTTCTTTTAGCCTATGATTTGGCAATGAAGAAAATGACGATGGTGGTGGTTAGCACAATTGTTGTAGTGTTGGCTTATGTGATGTTATATTTGTTGTGATTTAGATGTATAATATGGTTATGATATTCCTTTCTTGTCTATGCATGTTCTTAAAAATGAGATGTAGTATTTTATGGGACATCAATAATATATTTATATAATTATCTTTTGATCACTTCTAATGATGTTATTTTAGGATATACGTGTGTGTGTTTGTGTCTGTGTCTGTGTTTAGGTGTGCACTGTGCACAGTGCATTATGTTTGAATTGTTCAATCCTAGAAACTCTTAGTGCATTGCTTTATGCCAAGACAAGATACGTATGGTTCAGCTGTATTATTATATAAAAACATATCCATATTATCCCAAGGGAGTGTATATGATAGAGCGCTCCAATCGAGTCCTTTACTTGGTGCTTTTGGACGGTAAACTCTCTTTGATAACATGGGTACTGGGCCAAAACATCATAGAGTCCTAATTCATTTATCTTTAAATCTTATTTCTATATGGTTATCATTTAATTCAATTAAAAATGATACGTACATTTAGTTTCTAAGCGTTGAAAATATAGGTTATGACATTTACTCTCTCTTATATCGGAATACCCCTAATAAACAGGGTGCAAACTTTCTCGAACTACCAAAACAGAGAACATGCTTCAAGGGTGAGGCTTTCATAAATATCATGTCATCCACTGCAAACTCCATCTCTATACGCCTTCTATCACCTTATGAAATCTTTCTATCTTATGAAGCTTTCATTCTCTACTATGTCAATCCCACCTTTTCTAAAGTGTTCCTAACCATGTCTGGTCCAAGTATGATTCTATCAGTCACCTCCTACTAACAAGACAGGGATTTGGACAGACGCTAATATAAAGTCTTGAATGGTGTCATACCTATGCTCACCCGATAGCTGCTATTATAAGTACACTCAACTAATGGCGGGTGATCTCCTCAAGCTCCACCAAAATCTTAAACACATGCTCTCAATAGACTTCCTATACTTTATTCACCCTCTCTATAAGTCCATCTGTCTACTTGTGATAAGAAGTGTTGAGATTTAATTCTCTCCCTAATACATCTTGAAGGCTCCTTCAAAACTCACTAGTAAATTGTGGGCCTCTATCATTAACTATGCTCACGGAAACCCCATGTAACCAAATATTCTTTCTCACATACAAAGTTGCTAATGATGACGATGTCCTTATACTCCATACAGAAATGAAATGAGTGCATTTTGTCAAACAATCAAATATGACCCAAATGCTCTCGTTTCCTCTTTCGCTCCTTAGCAAACCATCTATGAAATCCATTGATATATGCTCCCATTTCCATTGTAAAACCTCTAATAAAGGTAACAGTACACTCTGACATCTCTTCTCAACCTTGAATTACTGATAAGTCAAGCATCTAGCAACATGCTCTACAACCTTTTGCTTCATCCTAGCCAACAGAAAACCCTCTTTATGTCTTTGTACATCTTATCACCACTAGGATGAATGGTCATACTAAAATTTATAGACTCAAATAATACCTCTTTAATAAGTCCTTAACTTTTGGTACACATAACCTTCTATCATGCCGTAAATACCCTTAAGAATCAATAGAATGTTGATTCAAACGTGAAGGCATTTCGACCTTCTCTAACTATTCTAGATACCTGTCAACGTCAGGTCATTCCCCTCATTTGCAAAAATATTGTTACGACCCATATTTTATGTATTGGAGGATCGTAGAATATTAATATTATTTTTTATATGAGGTCGTACGATTCTATGATTTTGGGAAATGATTAGTAGATCTATTTTCCATCCTTATAATTTTTATCGAATGATTTTAACCTTAAAAATCTTGTATGGCCTGTAAATTTAATAGGAGCCTACTTGGGGTCAGAAACCACTTCCACAAGATTGGGATAATGGTTTCTCTTTCCTTAGAGTGGTCGTAATAGGAAAACGGTCTTATCGTTAGGGAGTTATGGCTGTTTGAAGTTTCATTTGATTTTGAACAACTTAATGGGTAATTAGTGGGTTAATGTTTAGGCCCAAAGCACATTTTGGGATTAGCATGAGTATAGGGCTGATGGGACTTCATCACTTCACGCTTACCAAAAATAGAGAGAAACCCCCATTAACTATCTTCTTAGTTAAAAAGTTACCCTAATCCCTACTTTAATCAACTAAAACATGTCAATAGAGGTAGATTAGCACCTTAGATTGAAGACTTGTTGCTGGAGGCTATCTTGGAACTGCTATTTACCTCAAGATTCGTGCATCTTTGGGCTTTAGGTAAGTGCTTTTAAGCTCTTACTCATTAATTAGCCGCTATTAGACATTTAATGATGTTTATAAATGATTTCCAGATTCTAAAATACGTTTTAAACCCTCTTTAGTAACATGAGTAAATTTTAAATGATTTGGAAAAGTTTTATAAAATTAGCGTTCTTATGGATTTGCTTTGTTCTTATGGGTACTACCCTTAGATTTAGGCTTTGCTTTGATATGTATGGATGTATACTTATTAGGATATGTTATATGTGATGATTGCTTGTATATATGTTGGTTGAATGGTAGAAAACTCCAATCGAATGGTGTTTTAGTTCTAGTAATAACTTAGGGATCCGTATAGAGAGCCGGTATCAATTGATAGTTATTGGTCCAAATGTGATGCGATCGATTTGGGGCAACAAGGAAGTGCCCATAAGATTATGTTTCAAATTGCAAGTCATTTGGAGTTCATACGCTCGAGTTATGGCCGTTTGAAGATGGATCAATGGTAATATCGAAGGCCATGGATCGGTAGATATTAACTTTGGGGCATGCTCGAGTTAAGGGATGGATCGCTTGGAGTTTTGGAGAAGTTGCCTCGAGTCGCAAATAATGGGGGATAGATCACATGAAGAGATGAGTGGAGATGCTAAGGCATGGATAGGTGGTGCCCGTGGATCAATAGCGATCCATGGGGATTACTTGTTTTTGATAGAGGTTGGCCAAAGGAGAAAAGTAGAATAAATTTTACTAAGTCAGGGATTGGTGACCATGGATCGGTACTGATCCATGGACACCAATCGATATTGACATTGGTTCGATGAAAAGGAGTTTCATATGAAGAAATATGGCCTAGTGTGTGAAGTGTGTGAAATGTGGTATTCTACAATTGATGACGACTATAGAGAATTGTCCCTACCATGGTGACTTCACGATAGCATTCGTAAATTCAGTTACATTATAAGTTCTACTATGATGACGTGTGCAAAGAGATTGTTGAAACTCGATGGTTTAGAGAGTACTCATAAAGCAAGGGTAATATAAGGTACCTATTCATACTGTGGCAAGTCCTGATCTCGATGACGGGCGATCTGATCTCCATGATATGCAATCTTTACCATGGATCAACCATGATGGGCATTCTAGTTCCTAGCTTGCTGAGTGGCATGGATTTGAGTATCGAGGAACCATGATGTTGAGTGGTTTGGAGTTTTATGCTTTTCTTCATATTACTTTGGGTATTCTTAAATGAGTAGTTTTGGGATATCAGGTCTGATGAGCACATGGAGCTGGAGAGCAGGAGGCTATACTCTCATATTACTACATTTACTTATTTGTTATTCAGCTACACAGCACTATGGAGCTTGCTAGTGCCTTTATTTCATAGAGACGGTTATTTATGAGTTATAATTTGATGTATAACTCAAATACTTATTCTGTATACTATATGGATCTGTGCACTCTGATTTTATGGTTCATTCAGTTATTTAGTTTCTTGGATGTTTATATCTAAGACGTTTACCATTATATTTTATTCGATGTGTTGTGAGATATACGGTAAGTTCTATTATTTATTTACTTTATTTACAACCTTGATGTTCATCCTGCATCGACCAGGCAGTGCTACAGTGCACCGTACATGTATATTGGGTGCCGGTGGTGTATGGCGGTTGTCATATTTGGTATCAGAGCTTAGGTTGCATAGTTTAAACCTAAGGGGTATCGTAATCTAGTGGAGATAGAGTAGGAGTTCTCACCCTAGACTGGATCGAGAGTGTGTATATATATATACGAGAGCGCTTACTTGTTATATATGTTGGTTTTCAAAACTATATAGTATTTAAGTCACACCACGCACACGAGTACTGCTTAAGTGGGACTCCTTATAGAGAGACCGATCGTCTTTATTACAGTTAAAGGATGCATCATCAAACAAGGAATGTCGCTAGGAACTCCATCTCTGAAGTCGAAGAAGAGTTGGTTCGGGAGTTGCTAATTTCGATTTGTAGACTAGGTTCAATACCATGATGTGGAACATGCCGCAAAATGCTCATGTAGCCGCTGCAAATGCTGCTATTGATGGTGGCGCTCCAATGCAGGTGCCCAGAGCAGATTTCGCTAAGCCGAGTAAAGGCTTTGCTGGTCTTGGTGGCAAACCATTCCAAGGAACGAAGTCCGCGTGGAAGTGTAGGATTAGATTGATACTAGTGAGAGGATCTTCAATGACATAGAGATGAATGATGCTATGAAGGGGCGATTGGCTTCCCGACAGCTTCAAGGCAAAGTCATGAACTGGTGGAATGCTGTGAAGGTCGCTACTCCCAAGGACCAGTTCACATGGGACTAGTTCAAAACTAAATTCGAAGAGAAGTTTATACCGGCAGCTCAAAAGTCGGTCTTGTTCCATAGCTTTGCGAATTTGAAGAACGGAGATATGACTGCATCCGAGTATGTTGCTGAGTTCGACGCTCTATCGAAGTATAGCATGTCCTTTATAGACACTCCATCAAAGAAGAACGAGAAGTTCATCATTGGATTGGATGATTACTTGGGAGAGAAGCTCGTAGGCCACATTGATGAGACTTATGAGATGTTAGTCGTAAAGGCCTTGAGACATGAGAGTCTTTATCTAAAGCCAAGGGTTATTGTTCCCGAAGAAGAGCAAATACGTAATTAGGCGGGGGAGGTAAGAAAAAGTGGAACAATAAAAGGAAATAATTTCATAACAAAGGTGGCCAAAAGAAGAGCAAGCCAACTCTGACCCGAAGAGCAAGCCAACTCTGACTTGCTACAACTGTTTAGAGAAGGGTCACTATAGTCGAGATTGAAAAGCTGAAGGGAAGAAATGCTACAATAGCAACAAGCTTGGGCACATTCAGAAGGACTATCCAGAGTCTTTAAAGCAGAAGAAGATGGTGAAAACATATGTTATCAATGTCATTCTGACTTCGTCGAATGCTCCATCGGTGAAAGAGAAGAGGAAAGGCATCGTTATTCAAGGTATGCTTTCCATTTATGATGTTCCTGTATGAGTTTTATTTGATGCTGGGGCTTCACATCCCTTCATATCTAGTGACTTGGTAGATAGATTGGGATTGAGACCCAAAATTGTTGACCAACCTTTGATTGTGATGAACCCTATTGGAGGCTCTGCTAGCATGTGTATGGTTTGTCGTGGTTTGGTTTTATTGAATTATGATGTTCTTTTGATTGTGATTTCTTTGTTTTGAGTTTCGTTGGGTTTGATATTATTCTAGGGATGGACTAACTTCATAAATATGGAGTGATGGTGGATTGTGAGAAGTCATTGGTGATGATAGGGGTAGATGATGGGCGGACAGTAGTATTGGGCTGCCTATCGGATGATAAGGTTATGGTTAGCTTTCTATATTCACTCGATATCCCACATGATGAGTTGTTACCAGTTCCTACTACTAGGGAGTATTCGAACGTATTTGAGGAGGTGTTCAGACTTCCACTGCATAGAGAGATTGAGTTTCATATTGATTTAGTTAAAGATGCTAGACCGATAGTGATGCCATTGAGGAGGATGGCACCTGGAGCAGAGAGAGCTCGAGGTTGGAGTTTTTGGATGATCCTACGCTTATTAAGTATGCTCGAGACCACCACCACATCGCATGGGTTAAGGGACACAGTAGGGTTGCTGCTTTACCATCGACATTTATTCAGGACATGTTAAACGATTCTAATTTAGAGGATACCTCTCTTACTATGCATAACACCAAGTTTGAGCATATCATTGTGGCTTCCCGTTCTAATGAAGTAACCCTTTGAACTCTCGCTCTATTTTTAGTTGTTTTTCAAGTCTTGTGAGGCTTGTGTTAATCATTTTGGATATTATTATATCTCTAGTTGTTACTATTCTTGTCCTTTTTTGTGAACACCTTGTAACTAATGAATGAAGTTGGACTCTATATATTTGGCTTTAGTTTTGTTGTTGTGCTTTATTATTACAATTATTACTTATTGATATTTTTATTCAATGCAACAGTGATTTAACCTCATACTCTTTTCCTTATAGGTATGTTGATAAACCTCTTTTATTAAAGCTGTTCATAGAAGATAGTTTAGTTCATTAATTACAGGGGTGTGTCGAGCATTTAGAAAAGCAAGCTATGGAGAGATTATCAACAAGATCTGCTTTCGTATATTGAAGGAAAACTGAACGCGAAAAGATTATTGCACAACTATAGAGGGAGTCTTAGGGGATTTTGTTCAAGATTATACAGGTTATCCATGAGAGGGATGCACTTTATGATTTCATACTATGCAAGTGGGGTCCTTATTTGGGGGTGACCTACTTCCTTTAGGGCATCCTTATTTGTTATGGTTTAAAAATAGATTAAGTCATAGGCCAGAATAGTGTATTTTCATGTACATTTAACTTTTTATTAAATAAAACATTTTTGCAACTTAAGCATCCTTGCTATTTTTTTTAGTCATTGTGTATAGATACATAAAAATCTTTCCTATATCTATCTCTTTCCTATATCTATCTCATGAAATGATCATTAATTTCTTACTTTGTTATTTTATATTTTAGGCTATTCATATTTCCCTGGCTGGAACTTCTCTGATTGCATCGCGTGAACGTGGTAGTCCTTCTCATATTCTCTACAATTCTTGTTCTAGAGAGCAGGTTTAAACCAAAGTTTTTGAAACTTACGAAACTTAGATTAAAAAACTTAAAGCCGCCAACATAGATCTTATTAAAGAAAACAAATCGATTACCAATGAAATACGAGAGGAATTGGCGATTAGATATGAAAAAAACAAGCAAGAGAGCTGGAATCTAAGCAGGCCAATGTTTGCAATATAATTGTATCGCTAGAGAAAGAGTTGACCTAGTATCTGTGCAAAATAAAATAAAAGCGCTTGAAATGGAATTAAAAACTATGTAGAGTCACATGACTGTGTTGGAGAGGTTGTTGAAACATGCGAAAGGGTTATATGCTACTTCTTATGAAGATGGGTTAAGAAGCTAAAGAGTACTATTGATAAGTTATCTCTACAAGTCACAAAGCAGCTTGAAAAAGAAGAGAACCCTTCTTCGGCCTTGGTTCTTCATTCATTATCAAGACTAGGTACCGATCCTATGCCTCCACAAGGTGCAGACCATAATTCTATTTTTCATTAGAAGGAGGATTTAAAGAACTATTACGAGTCTAGGTTTAGTGCATTAAAAGATTACAATAATAAGAAACTAGCGAGTTTTGAGGGTGCCACTTCGCCATCGAGTTCTACTACGAACAAGGTATTTGGTCCTTTTTCTAAGTCAAGTAAGAGGACTAAACCTCAACTTTGGATGACATCAAACGTATATGACGAATGGATATGCAATGTGTGAATCCTCTTGAAGCTAAAATTTATACTCTAGAATCGCAATGTTTCTTACAGTGTTAGAACCTCATAAGGAAATTATTAGACAGGTTATGGAAGATATCATCATGAAGCATGGAATTGATGTTTTTGCTCATTTTTGACGTAACCTTTGCTTTTTTATACAATCACGATGACTTTATTTCAACAACGTAGGATGCTAATGATCCTTGTGCTGGTGCTAACTACGATCCTAGGGTCACTTTTAGTAACTCCTCTATCGTTCATCCATTATAATTGAAGTAATGATTGGCCCTTCGGTTGGTTTACAGCTTAGGCGTGCCTTTTCCCCCGTTCTTCATTCATGACTCAACCTTTCGCAGTAAGAGAAAGTTATAACTAATATTCCTTTTGAGTCTGGATCAGATTAATAATCGTAGTTTGTATAGTAGTGATTATTAAATTTGCATGCATATACATTTGTGATATCTTTATGAGTGTCTAAAGCATGTAAATAAAGTAAGTAAATTAAAGTTTTATTTTCACCTAGTGAGCTTTGGGTAGATTCTTGATTCATCTTCTTCATTTGTGTCTTGTACTGGATGAATTATTTTCTTTTATCCTTTTTCGCAGTTTTGACCTAGTTCTATATCATATCCATGCTTTCTGAACTTTGTTTTTAACACTTATGCTTTGCAATGCACTCGTTATGATCCGCTTCGTTTGTGGTGCATATTATTTGAATTGTGTTTTGATTGAGAAGTTGGGTCGTGTATTTATAACCCATTATTATTCAGGCGCATGATTTTTAATACTGGTTCGAGCAATATAATATCCTTACATACAGTACAGTATTGGTTGAAAAGCTGAGTTATGTACTTATAACCCAAATTTTGTTTGTAAATAAGTAACATTGACACATAGATTTTTATACCGGTTTGGGCCATCTAATATCCCTACGTCCAGTTTATCATCTTATTGGTCTTTCATAATTACAATTTGCATATTACATTACACTACAAAAGAAGTATTAAACGAAGAATGGTCAGAGGTGTTCTGAATTCCATGTCCTTGGGACGAGATTTCCATCCGGCCTAGATAGACGGTATGCACCGTTTGTAAGTGTTTTGACAACAATTAGAGGTCCTTTCCAATTTGTTCCTAGTGCACCATCGGCTAGGTCCTTTGTGTTATCCACCACTTTCCTTAGGACAAGGTCCCCCTTTTAAAAATTTCTTTCTTTGAGCCTTGAATTCTAACGTTTTGTCATTATCTACTTATAAACCGTAGACCTAACTGCTGCTTTATCTCTTCTTTGTATAAATTCAAATGCATCTTCCTTAATGTATAGGTTTTGTTTAGTTAAATACGATAAACGCTGATATGATGGTACGTCTACTTCGAATGGGAGCATGGCCTCATAACCATATATTAAAGAAAGTGGGGTATGTCCTGTAGGTGGCAAAGTGGATGTTTTGTATTCCCATTGGATTAGGGGTAATTCTTCTTCCCATTTCCCTTTATCCTTTGTGAGTCTTTTCTTGAGCAGTTTCTTTATCGCTTTAGTTATTGCCTTAACCAGTCCATTTGCATGTGAGTAAGCTATTGAAAAGAAGCTTTTGACTATCCTATTTTTCTTGCAAAGGTCATAAATTGCTTGCTTTCAAACTACATGCCATTGTCAAAGATTATTTTTTGTGGAATCCCAAATTTTGTGATAATGTTTCTAATCACAAAGGTGACTATTTTCTTTGAGGTTATGGTCGCTAGTGGTTCAGTTTCTATCCACTTGGTGAAGTAATCTATACTAATGCGTACCATGCCCCCTTTTGACATCAGAACTGTGCAGTTAATTCCCCGATATTGCCCCGATATATCCCCGATATATCCCGTAGCGGACTTTTGGTGCAACGATATTTCTATGAAGTGGCCCAATATAGCGGATCCGCTATTATCCCCGATATTGTGGCAATATTCCGTTATATCCCCGATTTTGTTGCCCCTGCTATATCCCCCTTTCCTATAAATAAGCATTTTGTTTGATGTCTTGCTTTTGAGTTTTATGGTAACTTCAAAGTTGATGTAACAATGATATACGTTGTTGGTTATTATAACTAGTTCTAACTTTTTAAGTGTCAACTTTGTTTATCTTTACTTTATTATAACTTGTTTTGCTTGGTGGGAAATAATAAGTTATACTTGATCCTCTTTTTAATGTAGAATGTTCATCATTTCCCTTTTTAAAGTCGTCCGCTATATCCTGATATATCCTCGATATATCTCCGCTACAACTTTTCGCACCTCAAACGCTATAGAGCGGTATGGCGCTTTAACTGCACAGCATCAGAAGTGGTCCTATTAGGTCAATACCCCAAATTTTAAATAACTATGGACTAGTCTTGGGGGTAACCTAATGCGATGGCAATCTTGGGATGCTAGCAAATCTTTAGCATCTATCGCATCTATCACATCTGTAAACAAACTCATGTGCATCACATGGCGTAGTTGGCCAATAATGGCCTTGTCTTAGTTTTTTCCAGTTTTGTTCCTCTTGAGTGATCTCTGTAGTATCCCTCATGGGACTTCCTCGTGACTCTAATTCATTCCTCTTTGGTGATACATCTAAGATAGGGGGTTGAGTATCCCTTCTTATAAAGTATTTTATTGAAGAATGTTAAGTTGGGGGCTTAATATCTAATTTTTCTTACCGTAAATTTATCCATCGTTAAACTCCCTTCCAATAAGAAACGCTGGATGGTGGTCATCCTAGACTCCACATCATCTAATTACATTGACAGCAAAGTTTGGTTATTCTAGGTATATCTAGCACGCTCTGATTTGTTGTAGTTTGGTCCTTTGCACGTTAGGCTTGCGTTAGTACTAAAATTTAAGTTGTTTTTGAAATACTTGGTGCAACTAGTTGTCCTACAGGAATTTCCTTCATTTCTTATGTGACCTTGGTACTGGAAAGCATGGCTAAAGAGTTAGCTAAATAATTCTCTTCCTTGAGAATCCGCTTTATATCAAAATGAGCTAATAGTTCTTTGTACAATTCTACATACTTGGCTAAAGTAGGCTCTTTGGTTTGGTAATTGCCCTGCACTTGGTTTACAACAAATTGTGAATCACTATGAACTTTTAAATGTGTTATCTTCATTACGTACGCCATTTTGAGCCCAATAATGAGTGCTTCATATTCTTCAATGATATTCATTGCTTTGAACTTGAGTTGAACAAAAGCACAACATTATCTTCGTCGATCTATGGTGACAAGCACTGTAATGCCACACCTTTAGACCCACATTAACAAAGGATATTACTAAGTAACATTGCTTATAAGTGGAGAGAATAAGGCTAGTTAGGAGCGACCATCCATGAACATTGCTTTAAGTGAGTATTGACACGTCGAATTAAGTGAGAGTATTTTTTCCTCTGAGGTGGGTTCGACGTGTACAATCCAGACTTAACACAATATTACGATGGCTATAATAATTGCTTAGAATATCATAAGTATCACAGAACATAGAATCATAGAGTACATAGTAGAATATACATATGTTATATATCGAAAGAATTCATATGAACATATACACAAAAGATAGTCTACAAAATAGTGGACGTGAAAGTTCCACTTGATATACATACGTAATTACCCAAAATGATATACATATAAAAGGAGTCTTAAACTCGATATACATAAAGAATACAAAATCATGGACTAGGCAAAATGATGAACCATGTTGGTGGATAGGATCTTTGAAGATAGACTTCAAGCTAAACATCTCTAAAGGTCAACGAGAGGTACCTAAAACAACTCAGTCTGACCCGAATATTATAAAAGATATTAACGGGCCGGTCTTGTACTAATATGTATCAATAGAAGTGACATAGTCATGAAAACGAGATATCCATAAACATATATATATATATATATGCAACATGATCATGTACACATCTTGTGTTAAACTACTTTTAGAAAAGTGTAATCCACAGAGATCAAAATTGTCATCATCCAAAAATAGCCACAAACGAATCAAATGGTATTAGCATAACCAATGAAATCACCATGTTGAAATCTCTTAAAAATTGGCCTTTCATATGCAAACTACCAAGATATGGTGAATAATGAAACACATAACAAACCATAAGATTCAATTCACAAAATATACAAAAGATAGAGCCAAGCACAAACACGAGCAATATGGTTATGTCGAACACAAAGGCAAGCACGAAGGCTACGCTAAACGAATGGCTTTGTTATCTCAAAATCACCATCTTGAAACCCAAAATCATGCCTTTATAAGCGGAGTACCAACATATGGTGAATCGGGAAATCTAAATCAATTCATAAGAGTCCAAATATATATAACATGAAATGGCGCCAATCATAAAGGTGAGCCGATACCCGCCATTCATGCATGAAAATGTGAGGTATAGTCCCCTCCTGGACAGAGGTATAGTCCCCTCCGGATAGAGGTTTAGTTCCATCTTATATAGACAATCCGGAAGGCAACGCCAAACACAAAGAATAACCCAAAGGTAACACCGAGCACAAAGTTGAACTCGAAGGTTACGCCAAACAGAAAGACGAACCCAAAGGTTACGTTGACCATAAAGACGAACACGACACCGAACACAAAAATGAACCCAAAGGTTACATCGAACATAAAGAAAAACTCGAAGGTTACGCCAAAAGGAAAGTGTAATTTAGTTTCACATAGTAACCAAATGGACTTCGCCAAGGCATCCCATACCACCCGGCAAAATTCAAATGTTCACTAAATGATCTAAACACCACTTTAATAGCAATACAATAATAATATCAATAAAATAATCAGTCGAGTGAGTCTAGTAATTAACCGATAAGGTAAATACAAACGTTCCATACCATTTGTTTTACCAAATCGTTTAATTAAGTTCCTCGTCCGAATGAAATATTATACATACATACATACATATATATATATATATATACATATACATATATATATATATATATATTAAAATTTGGTTCATAGAAATCTTCTCCAAAAATGCTTATTTTGAAATTTATTATTAACAAATAAATAATAGGAATTTTAGAAATAATATATATATATATAATTTTTTATTTGAAATCGGTTTAAAACCAAATTGATTTGAAAACAAGTTTGAATTTGGTAAACTAAAAAGAACTTTGTTTTGTAAATTTTGCTTATTTTAAAACTATATATATATAATAAGTAAATATTGATATAAATTCATGAAACTTGAATCAAAATAAACCTTTAAATCAAAGCATCAAAACTTAGGAAACCAAAGCCAAGATAGTAGCTGGAATCACAAGACAAGGCAAAGCATCAACTGGGCAAGAATACAAGAGCAGGAAGGGGAAAGCAAGCACCTGGAGCTCACGCTCCAGGTGTTGATCGATCGACCGATCACCAAGGACTGGTCGACCGGTGGGGACCTGGAGCTTGTACTCCAGGTTCCTTACCTCCCCCACCATCGACGATTAATGGCTCCAAAACTATTTTAACATTTTCCGATGACTTTTTTGCAACATGAACTCAACAACACACATGCGTTCAACCAATAAAAGATCACAATAATCAGAGCATTAGCTGAGGTGATATAAGTAGTTTACTATAAGTATTTCACTATAAATGCATGGTAACAGATAGTAGTCCATAGTTCACCAAAATTCACCCAAACATTCATTTCAGCTAGCACTTCATATTAGTACAAGAGGTGAGTTTTTACTCACCTGGTTTACTATAGTTCACAGATGATTTGAAGATAGATTAGCTTATTTCTCTTAGCTATAGCCTCAATAACTCATTCAAGAAGAAGGAAGACAACATTTCTCAATTATTGAAAATTACTAAAAGAAAAACTCAAAAGAAACGAGATTCGGTTTGAGAATCATACCTGAAATTCATATCTTATTTATTCAGAAATTTCTCTTAAGATTAACTAGAATTTGGGGATTGACTTTCTAGGGTTTCGAGGTGAAGAGGAAAAATGGTTTACTGGATTTAGAAATGAGAATGTGAAAATAACGTACAGGTTACTAACTCCTCTCTCCTTAATAGCCTGGTTAGTAATTAACTAATATTAGGCCTTAACTTAAAATGTCACTTAACCAAGAGAAGGAGATTTTTTTTCTCTTATTCATTAAAGAGATATTTCACATAGACAAGGTTTTAATAACATGAATTATATCCACTTCTACTCCAACCAATACCAATTTTACACACCACATCTAATTTGTAATAAATACCATTCATTCGCCTTCACTTTCTAAGGTATAATTCATGTAAAATTAAGTTCCCAAAATTATAATTTAACACCATTTATTACCAAGCAACACTAATTTATTACATTACATTCATTTGTAACAAAAGGAATTAATTTACATCCAAGTGTTAACAAAAGGGCTTATTAGGTTTATGATTTTCCTTATTTATAAGAAATAAATGGTATCTTATGATACAAAGATCCATTAGCAAAATGCATAATCTCATTGATTTGAACTAATTTTGCATTAAATTTATTACAATATTTTCAATGGTGCCAAAAGAGGTTATTATTAGTGTATCTCATTTTTGATTGAAAATAAACATTTTAACCATCAATATTTCCAATTATATATATAATAACATATCATCCATTTATTTCATATTTTTCAAAATTACACTTTTATTTCAATTAAATGAGTAATTTAATTTAATTCTCTTAGTTAAAATCTTTTTAAATTCATATTCCATTTAATTTGGTTCCTAGCTTCTTTTATTTGTCAAATAAAAGAGCTAGTCTACATAAAAGCAATATTTCTTTATAAATTTTCCAAAATATTAATTTTTGCTTGAAAAAAACCTTTGTATTAATTCTCCTTAATTTGGGAAAAATAATAGAATAAAATCCTCAAATTTCCATTATAATCAATTATTAATGTTAGAGTTCATTTTTTAATCCTCCCTTCAGGTATAACTCAACCCAGTGTTGTTACAAACTCCTCCCTAATGAAATTGCATCCCCACAATTTTCATTTCGGAGGAAATCCTATAGCATTTATGTATATTTGTTTTCAATACCACATTTACGTTGACTTTATTATATATGATGACATTCATTATCCCCTAGGAGTAGTCTACTAAAACCATTTTGTATTTGAACTTATAAAACCTCTCTAATTATTATGCATTAAAATCCATTTAATTTACATCTCATTCTTATTCCAAATGTGTAATGATACCAAAATTTATGAATCCATTTTCTTTCAAGTATAATCATGTTATTAAATTTTCTTGGTTAATTCTTCATCTTGATTTCTAGTATAAATTACTAATTTACTCTATTCTAGCGTATTAAATTCCACATACCTCCATAAAATATAAATTGAAATTTTTTAGCCTTTAATAAACAATTATCAATTTTTACAAAATTAAAAGGAGATTTTTGGCTATTAGCTTAATTTCAAAACCTTTTTCCACTAAAACTAACTTCTTCAAGATTATATTTTAAGTATTTCTTAATTTGGAATATTCTATTTGGACATATCTTTCCTCAAGTAATAATTCCTCTAAAATTTGTACTTTCCCAAAAGTATAATTACTTACGTATTTATAACTTTCATTAAACGAGCATATTTTACAAATATCATATTACTTATTATCATATTTTACTTACATAAGCACTTACAAGATTTCCTATTCCAACCTGAAAATAAGTTTTCACAAATTTCCATATTTCTTCTTCTTATGATTCCTCTTACAAATTCTAAGACACTCATGTTGTTTAAGATTTTAACTTTGTCAGTCTTTGGAAGTGAGTAAGTAATTCAATTCAAGGACCTTTCCTCGTTTGGATTTTATAATTTCACAACATAAATTTATTTATTCCAAAAATTCTTTTCTCAAAGAATTACTTTCCATAAAATATAAAAATGCATAAAACTCAATTATTGCTTAACTTCCTGTTTCTTATAAGAAATAAACTTCCATTATTGAAATTCATAGGTTTGGGCCAACTTCTAAGGAGACGTTGCACCCATGCAAACTTGAAAGATTTATACGCCATATATATTTAGGAAATCATCTACTTCTTACTAGCAAGTGCAATTATACTTAATTATAAAGAGATGATAATACTTTTTAAAATCACCTATGAATTTGTTTTTTTGACTCGAATAGCTTAATAAAATTTTAAGCTACTTCTTTTTATACTACACTCCTTTGGTATTTTACTCATATAAAAGAAAACTACATTTAATTATCCTAAAAAACTAGTACTACACTCTAAAACTTGAAAACCCTTCCAATTGTTTTTTTTTCAAAAAAAAAGCCTTTATAAATTATAACCTTTAAAGACCAATAATTATCCTTACACATAAACACCTCCATTTAATCTATAATATATAATGAATAAGAAAATTTTCCAATAATTTTTCTCCCTAATACATTTAGACTTTTACTTTTACCAAAGTTCCAAGAGTATCTCCTTTTATTTCAATAGCTCTTGTATTCGGTAAAACATAACTATTTTTGGTCTTGTTTCCAAAATATACTTTGAATAAAACTTATTTAGGTTTATATTTATGCCCTTCTAAGTCAAGTATGACATTTCTATGAGGGATTAAAATTATATAACTCCCTTTAAATAAACAAGATTATTACATAGCTAATTAAATTACTTCCGTCTCCTCTAATTCTTATGGCTCACTTATTAAAGCTACTCTTTCTCTAAGTAGTTTCCAAAAATAACTTTTTAATCCTCAAATGTCTTATTTTGGGATGAATTCCCTTCTTATTAATAAATTAAAAACCTTAGATATTATTTAATCCAATATTTGGACAATTATTATATATATATATATATATTCCAAAATTAACAAAATATAGCAAGCATTTCTAAATTTAAAAATATCCTGGTATTTGTTCGCAACATTAAAAATACCAAATTTTCTTTAGTACTTTGATTGATATCATAAAGATAAATTATAATTCATTAAGCTATTATCGCAATTTACTATTTTATAAACAAATAAGGAAAACACAACAAATTTTGTATTATTTAACCTCTATTCCTTTTGAATTAAAATCTTCTTATTAGGATTCAAGAATTACATCACATTAATCTCCTAAATGGGAGCTATATTTTATGAATCCATAACCCTGTTAGATATTCTTATTCACAAAATAATTTTCTCAAAGCTCATTGCCTCAAGTTAATTAAGGAAAGAAATCATGTTTTAATTCAACTTTCTTTAATTTACACACATAAGGATTTATGCTTGAATATTCACTTTGATTATGATGGATTATTCATAACCTATCAAAATACTATATCGAATTCATTTTATTACATATCTTATAAGTCTTCGCATATAAATTTACATATTCTCAACAATGTGACGGTATTATTTTGCCATCCATATATAACAAACTGCCTTGTCCATTGGCTGCGCTGTTGATTATGAAATCAACATCACCTCGCCACTATTCTTGACTATCGCTAATACTTAGCAACTGTATTCATTATCAAAATATTAACTCATGTAGTTTATCTCCATTAATATTTCTTTTTACCCATAAAATTCAGAATATATATCCATAAGCAACCTTCTTGAGGTTATTGCTATCTTTTTTGTTATGTACGTATATATTTATATTTTCAAAATCTAAGTATATGCATACCTATGTATGTATTTTCAAAGTGTCATTTCATTTTAAGAAATATTCGCTTTAAAATTTATTTCCTCTTTAATTGTCATGTTTCCAAAAATGTAAATTCTCATAACATTATTTGACTATCCAAAATATTATGTCTAATTGTCTCGTTCAAGTGTTTAAGGATTCCTATCAACAACGTTAGCCAGACACCTCGACCAGAATACTTACAGCACTCAACGGGCAAATTAACATATGTACCGTAATGATCCAGAATTTAATCGCTATTTAATTGGATATTTAATTATATTTTTAAATAATAAATAGATAAATTTTTATTAACAAATAAAACTATTTTAAATAATTATTAATGATGATAAAATCGTTTTCAAAATTTGTTTACCAATATATATGGTTCATAGAGGAATAGAAAATGTGACTGGAAATTATTTTCCGAAATATCGATTTTTCATTGGTTAAAAGTCATCTAAAATGTCATAGCACTATTGTAAACACATATGCATACATCACAAACTATTTTAACATGGTTTATACATTTATATATGCATTACATATTTTCTCCTTAAATATATATAAACATATAGGATAAAATAAGATTTTATTTATTAAAAAAAAGATACATAACATATATAAAAATATCCTTTTTCAACTCAAAGTACATGGTGCATTGCATGAATAGTGAATGATGGAGGGGGGACATGGTGAGGATGGAAATGAGGGGGGAGGAATGAAGATGCATGCATACATATATATATTTAAAAATAAGCACTTATATAATTTTAAATTATTTTCCTAAGTCTATATATACCCTTTAACTTTCATGTTCTAATTTTTACAATCCTCCTCTTCATTTCAAAATTCCTAAGAACTTGAATAAAAATCCACGGCTTCTCTTCATAAATTCTAAAATAAGAAAAATCACTTCTTTTGCTAAAAATCTCCTCTTTAGTTCACAAAAACACTTCTACATCTTCTACAGCACCTCCTCTTCCAAATTTGCAAGCCTATCCACCCTAAAATCCCATTGTCATACCCAACATACCCTATGGCCAAGCCTAATATAGGTGCTTAGCCACTCAACGACTCCGTTTTTGCAATTTAAGACCAAATTCTAGCTCATATCCAAGTTTAAGAAAAAGTTAGCCTTGAATTAGTAAAGTTTCGGTGAGTAAAACTTTTGTTTTTGGAAAGAAAATAACTTGATATTGATGAAATATATGTTGTGAAAATATAGTGGTTGTTGTGTTAAAATATCATGTGGCTTTGATGGCATATGATTATAAGTTTGTGTTTGAGCTTGGATTTGTGATTTGGATGTTACATGATATGTTGGATATGGATATATGAATGGTTGGTTATGAAGTGATGGTAGTGTGTTTATGAAAGAAAACCAAGTGTATGTGATGAAAATTTTGTAAAGTTAGCACCTTGAAAAGTCGGAAAGGACTTGAGATTCGATTTGAAAACAAAATCTTTTTTTCTAGTTTTTTGAATTTAGTAAATGTTTTACAAGCTTTCAGCTTTTGTTTAAGTTTCAAAAATCTTCCATTTGTGTTTTCAAATATGTAGTAGCTAGAATTAAAGTGAGGTTTTCACCTAGAAGTCAATTCTAGCGAACTGCGCTTATAGCGATAGTCGTTATGGATGCAGCTCGGAAAATTTCACGATTTCAAATTTTAAAGTGTTTTCTTTTGGATTGTTTTTGAAAACTCATTTCAATAAATTTAGTAAGTCAAAAGTTTAAGTTTAATTATTTAATAATTTAATAATTTAATTTATTAATTAGGGTAATTGTTAATTAATTAATTAATTAATTAAGTAATTAGGTTAAGTAATTAGAGTTTAAGAAATTATTAACCAAGTAATTATTTTTAGTTAAGGAATTTTAAATAATGGTTAATTAAGATAAAAGAAAATTAATTTTTATTTATTCAATTTTATTTACTTTAATTAATTATTTAATTAGAGTTAGTTATTTATTTAATTATTATTTAATTAAAGGTTAATTATCCACTTAATTTTGGTTTAATTAATTAAGGTTTAAAGTGTGATTTTTGAATTAATTAAGATTAATTAAATTTTAGTTGAGTTTTAAACTTATGACTTAATTAAAGCTTATTTATTTTAAAGTTTCTTTCAGAACTCTATCGGTTATTTATTTTTAACCAACTTTCTTGTCTTAAGTAAATTGTTTTAAAAACAGAGGATCTCTTGTCCATGCTATTAAGTAGCCAAATGAATTAAAGTATTTGTAATAAAACGTTGACACGTTTTATTGGAAGTAGGTCAACTTGTACTTATCACAAATACCGCACTTCGGAAACGTGATAAATATAAGAGGGTTAATTTCGATAAGCTGGTCATGATAATCTAAACATATGGAATGTATGTTCATATGTAAATCTTATACCCTGATAGTGAAAGGGTCCACTATAAAACAACTTGACCCTTTAAAATTATCGAACGTTGGTTTAGAGAGACGGGGATCGGATATTAGTTGTTATCTGAAAACCACTTCGAACCAATGTAAACGTTCGAATTGGAAATAGTAAAGGCAAGACCCAAGATGAAGATTTGAAGTGCAAGGGCAATTTGCTACTCACTCTGAGGGTGATTCCAAAATGGGTGTAGTGGAAATAGTGCCTTCGATTCGTTCATCTCCTGAACGACTTGTAGGGATGAGTGCTGACATTGTGTCAACATCTGGAAGGCAATGTTAGCATTTCTAGTGGCAATCTATAGAAAAGGTAAAGACGTAGCCTCAAGCCTCGTCAACTGGGAATGACTAAAACAAAGGAGATGCAGCAGGGCTAAGTGGGTCGCTCCCATTAAGGTAAGGTCATCCCTATCTAGAGTCCCTACTATCAATTCATGTATGCTTCGGTATGGTTGATGATCCCAACCAAGGGGTGATCTTATTTTGTACTATCTAGCAAGAGGTAGGCCAGTCTTGTGTTGGCAAGGGATCTCGGCGAGGTCCTCAGTGTTATTTTATCTAGAGATGCATCATAATGGGCAGTACCCCAGTAGCCCAATCATTGTATGGAATCCATCCTCCAATAAGTGCCATACGGATTTAGTTGTACCCAAATATGTTGGAATGTGAGATGAAAGAATTTCAGCTATGTTCTATTTTACTTGAAAACCATAGACATTATCATCATATCACTAGATCTGTGTATAAAGTGTTTTTGGTCATCGTAAGGTAAAAACCCATCTGTGTTTATGTGCGGCGTGGCCTTACGAGGTACCCTTGATTTTCAAAGAGTTTTAAAAATAATAATTCAGTTGTTTGAGTTTACTCACACCAGACCTATGTCTGACCCGGTGTTTTATTTTCTTTTCCTAAAACTCTTGGATACTCAAATTTGTATGAGTTTATCTTATTCCACTGTGTTTATGTATGGTCTATGTATTTTGTATGGGTAGGTAGTTATAAATGCCAGTAGAAGGTTGTAATGTAAAGACTCTAATGTATCACTGTGGAAATGACTATGTAATATCCTATGTTATCTATTATATGTTTTTCCGATTCGTGCTGAGATTCTGTGGTTGTGTAGTTTCTTCTCATCTTTCTTTTTCTTTTACCCTTAATGACTCATCTTTTAGAATAAGAAAGGCGGTTTGTCACATTTTGGTATCAAAGCTTAGATTAAGCGACCATATAGGCTTTGGGTTGAGGTCAACTTCGAGAGTGCATATTTGTAATTTTTGTTTGTATATATTTATATCTCTGATAGATAAATCAGCTTGATAGGTTTGGTTAGTGCCCTTCTTTCAAGTTTTTATCTCGTCCAATTTTTCTAGGAATTATCTTACTATGTCCAGGTAGTAAGACATGATTAATCGAGGTAGACGAGGTAGGGGAGCCCATAGCACTGCAACTACAAATGGTCGAACCCTAAATCCTGAAGGAGTTCGGATTGCCAAAGAGGCAGCGCCAGAGCAGCTAAGAGTGAATTTTGCAACCTTATGCAAGGATTACACCAACCTTAGAGGGAAATCATTTAAAGGAACTGCGTCTGTCATGGAAGTGCAAGCTTGGCTACGATCTTGCGAAAAGATTTTTAAAGGTCTTGGTTTATCCGATGAATAGAAAAGGTTCTTAGCAGCATGGCAACTGCAAGAGGGAGCAGAAGCTTGGTGGGACTCCCTTACTGCAAATGTTCCCGAGGAAGAGTTTTCATGGGGCCGATGTAAAGAATTTTTTGAGGACCAATTCTTGCCAACGGCAGGAAGGACCAGGATGTGCAGGAACTTTATGTTTTTAAGCATGGGGATCTATCTATAGCAGAATATGAGACAAAGTTCAACGAGCTATCTTATTTTTGATCGGAATTGATCAACACCCCATTAAAGAAAAATGAGATGTTTGTTTTGTGCATGAGAGAGAGTACTATGAGAAAATGACTGCTCACGTTAAGGGTACTTTTGTGGATTTAGTTAATATGGCTCTAAGGTACGAGGCCTTGGAAAAGAAGAAGTCTACTCCAGTAACACCTAGTGGAAATACCAATGGAAGTGGTTCTAACAAGAGGAAGTTCAGTCCTAATTGGAAGAAGTAAGGAAAAAAGGAAACGGGGAGAAGGTCAAGGAGGCAAGCCTAAGGATAATGGTCGTTATATTTGTAAGCAGAATGAACAAATTGCCAGGTACTGTTCGAATCGGGAAGCTCCAAAGAAGCAAAGTGGACATATCTCTCCGATGGTCCAGAAGACTCTCTGTTTTAACTATCATCAGCCCGTGCATATGGTAAAGGACTGCCCACTCATTAAGAAGGTGCAGCAGCCCAATGTGTATGCCATTAAAAATGAACCGTCGACTTCAACGGATGTGAAGAGGAAAGGTGTCCTAGAAGGTGCCTTACTGATAAATGGTATTTTTGTTCGAGAATATTTCATACTGGTGTCTCTCATAGTTTTATCTCTTTATAATCAGTAGATAAATTTCATCTTATTCTAAGTATCGTAGAGAACTCTATGTGTGTGTCTAACCCCATAGGTGGTGTAACCCATTTGAATATGATTTGTAAGAATGTGCCAATTTGCTACCTTTCTCATCACTTTTCTTGCGACCCGTATGTCTTGGACTTTAAAGGATTTGGCATTATTCTTGGTATCGATTGATTATCGAAATATGGAGCTATTTTAGATTGTAATGAAAGAACTGTATCATTAGTAACTAATTTGGGAAGAGTTGCTAAAGTATCATGTAAGGAACCCGGTATCCATATGTGTAGTTTTTTGTATACCCTAGAAGCATCCTAAGAAAATCTAGGCTCTATTGAAGTTGTTAAGAATTTTCCCGATGTTTTCGAAGAGGTTAAAAGTTACCCCTGCACCGAGAGATAGAGTTCCCATTGATTTGGTCCCTGGTGCAAGGCATATGGTTCAACCTAAGCGAAGGATGGCTCCGAGGGAGATAGAGGAGTTGGTAAGTCAAACCTAGGACCTATTAAGGAGAGGATTGATTAGACCAAGTCGTTCGAGTTAGGGGTCTGCTGTGGTTTTTGCGGCTAAGTCTGATGGATCTTTAAGGTTATGCGTGGATTATAGGGAGTTGAATAAACTGACTATTAGGACAATTATCCCTTACCCTACATCGATGATCTTTTTTACCAACTTCATAGAGCTACGGTATTTTCTTAAATAGATCTAGTTATTACCATCAGTATTCGCCTTAACCTTATCGAAACCAAGAAGAATATAAAAGAAGGATTTACGAAGAAAGATAGCAATTACAGGACCTTTCGAAAGAGTTGAAGGGATGCTTCTGCAAATATTGGATGTGCTATGAGCTTTCAAAGAGGTCGAAAGGGGACAAAAGCCATCTTTCGCTTCAATCGTTTCCTTTCGAAACAGTAGCTTCCGCATGCATGAAGACGTTTCGAATGAGTTGAGGAACACCTTTCGAAGCCAATAAATTACAAGCTTTCTCGTACATGCCAAGCCTTTCAAAACAGTGGGTTTCACCTTCATTCACATCCCACAGAAGAACAACCCTTTCGAAAGCAAAAATTAGCCTTTCGAACCGGTTGAGTCCATTTACAATTATGAAAGAAAGCTTACTTGAATTCAATATTGCATTCTCATACACCAGAGGATGGGGTTCCACATCGATCAGCAAGTATGCCTTCGAAAGCTACCTTCCGCATTTAAATCTTCCACGTCTCAACTCCTTCGAAGCCCCGAAGACTTACCTTTCAATAGTCGAAAGCCCATGTCCATTCCTACTTACAACAGCACATCAACAACAAAGTGGAGAGCGCATCTAAACCTTCCGACTAGTTCAAAAGCACTCAAGTTTATTTTAAAAGCAAAGCAGAAGGATGCTATGATGTTAACAGTGACGAAAGGTCTCCAAGGCTGCCTTTCGACCATGTCGAGAGGACCGATTCGAAAGGTGCCACATGCATCTATAAATAGGACCGAGGGGTCTGGTTCAGGGAATCTGAATTGATTCACTTCATTATTGAACTTTCTTGAATTTGTAAACTCTAATTTTCAAACTAGATTGGGATTTGACTACTTTGTATACTTAGGCTCAAGAAGTAAAGGAATATATTGTTCAAAGCAAGTTTATTGTATTCTTGGATATATTAACTGATTCAAAGTTTTATGTGGTTTCGATTATAATCTGCTTGTATCAACATGATTGAAAGGCTACCTTTCGAGGGAGTCGAAACCTTTCAACTCAACTAAACTCCTTAGATCATTAGGCCCTTACCTCAATCCATCTTGACCACTTAGAAAGGAGGTTCCAATAGGGTCCTAAACTAATTGAACTAGTTCGAAAGGTATTTCTGAAGAGAGGTTCAGGTGTTTCAACCGTGTCGAAAGGTATTAAAAAGGTGTTTTTAACTATCTTCATATGTTCGAAAGGTGTTACCTGCCTTCATCTGTTCGAAAGGAGGTTTCAAAGGGATCACTTATACTTTAAACTCTACTTTGGGATGTTGACAACTTTTTTTGCTAACATTTTTGGCACTAAAAGGAGGGTCCGAACCTCTGACCTTGTTGAATGTCCAACTTTACTTTCCACTAACCCAATTCTATTCCCACCTTACCTACTTTAGACTTTACATCACCATGTTTAGCAAAATCAATAGGTCCGTACAAGGATCCTCAGAGCCACATCCAATTGGATTTTCCCATAGAACAGTTAATGACACTAAACTACATGAAGAGCAAATGTTGAGATTGGAAGCTTTAAGGATCATAAAGAAAAAGAGAGCTGAATCTTATAACCCAGATAAATGGAGTCCAAACCCTTTTCACATTGGCCCCACACATATCTTTGCCTTAGGAGGAAAAAAAAATGGAAGTGATAACTTCTTTGACAAAATGAGGAAGACAATTCAACTCTATACCAATGGCATAATCTTTGAAGAGGGAATGATGGCTGATTACAACACCTTTGCACAAAAATGGCATCAAGCAACAAGTGGGACATTGCCTACATGTAAACTTCAAAAGGTTTTGAAAAGGAAATTGGTTGTTGAGGGTGAAGCTTCAGAACCAAGTAATAATGGATCTAGAAACCATCCTGAAAAGATAAGTTTCAAGTCGAAACTCACTAAGGAATGCAATCTGACTACATCGATTGAGAATGTCTATTTGCTAACCAAGGAAGAACTCAACTATTGGCCATCACAGAAGAAAAAACCTAAATATGAAAGGAATCGGGGAGGATCCTATTGCCACTATCACATGATGAATGGGCATAAGACAAATCAATGTTGAGCACTCGAAGGAATGGTGATAAACTTTTTCAAACAAGGCAAAATCAATAGATTTGTAAAGAGATCCTAGCCAAATTCAATAAAGCACCACTTTTACAAGAAAAATCTACATGATTCGGAGTAGAATTCTCCTTACACTTGGAAATTACCCTAAACGGTCAAAGCCTTTGTCCGCACCGAGTTGGCCAGGTCAAAGAGGCTCTTGGAGGGAGGTTAGAGTAAGCCTTTAACCGCGCCACGCTATGGCCAGGTTAAAGCATCGACAAGCCCTTGATCGCGCCACGCTATGTCCAGGTCAAGGCTCCTCCTATAGGGAGGTTAGAGTAAGCCTTTATCCACGCCATGTTATGGCCAGGTTAAAGCATCGACAAGCCCTTGATGGTGCCACGCTATGGCCAGTTCAAGGCACCTCCTGGAAGGAGGACGGAGTAAGCCCTTAATCCCGCCATGCTATGGCCTGGCCAAGGCACCGAACAAGCCTTCAGTCCTGCCTATAAGAGCTGGCCAAAGCGCCTCCTGAAGGGAGGCTGGGTAAGTCCTTGGGTCCTACTTGTGGATAAGGTAATCAAGCGCACCAAACAATAACGGACTAAGACGTCCGAGCCTGAGAAGTGGCATGTCAAACAATGACAACATACAAGGACTAAAGGATGGCACATGTCATGAATTAAAACCCAAAGAGCGATGTAGAAAAAAGGGCTTAAATAAGAATCTACAACTTCCGATTGGTTCTCAAAAGAGAATTTCAGAACTTCACTTATTAGTACCCGAATCTGGGTTTCAGGTCTTTTACTATTAATTTCTAATCTTCATTATACCCAAATCTAGGTTTTGGGCTATTATTATTATTAATTTTTGGACTACATTCATGAATGCTCGAATCTAAGCTCTGAACTTCTATTATGGAGACCTTTATCATGGATTTCTGGCTATCATCCACTAATACCCGAATCTGGGTTTCAGGTCTTTTAAGTTTTGAATTTCATTCATTAATGCCCGAATCTGGGTTTCAGAGCGATTGATATTGAGATTTCTATGAATTTTTAGTCTTCAATTAAAATCAAGATCTATCTTACTAATGCTCGAATCAAGGTCATTGGACTTCAACTACAAACTTTCGAATGATGATTTCTGGACTTTTGTTGACTTTCTATTAGTTATTTCCAAAAGAGGAATTTCTAAACTTCTATAATTGAAACTAGAATTGGATTTTTGGTCCTCTATAATTAGATTTTTGGTATTCTGTCAATATAGTTGGAGTTGGATTCCTGGGTCTCTCTCGTCGTTACCATAGATGGGTTTCAAGACATCCAACCGTATCCAATTGTGGAATTACTTATCACTTATTACTATATTTTCACATAATGATCAGTTAACTTTCATTACTAGAATGTTTTGAGTTCCAAATACTATCACTAATAATGTGGATAAACTACTATACAGATTTCAAGTTACGATAAGAAATATTGTCTACTTTGTACTTTTTAGGAAAATGAGATCATTAAGGACGACTGAATGGGCCAGCAAATACAGAAACCATAGTCCAAGTTATCAGAAAGCAGAATTAGAAACAATATTGTAAGAAAAGACTACAGACCAGGTGATATTTACATAATTTACAAAATTATTTACAAGTATACAGCAAAAGTGTATGTTTTACAAGTCCTGAACACTCTTATCTAGATTTTTAGCAATTAAAGGATCAACGATATGCCGAATTGCTATACAATATTGCTCTCTACCGGTCATCAAAATATCTCATCATTTCGAACTTGACTTTCCTGCACCATTCTCTTACTACCTTCTCATCTAAATTGGGAGGAGGGTTAGTTGTAGTAGGAAATTTTTGAATTGCAAGAGATGAAGATCTGATTGATTTTACAATAGTTGAGATGATCAGAGAAGTCGGTAAATCGATATTTGGAATGTTATCCCCCATGATGAATTCTAATGATTTGCATTGAGCTTGACTGTCTTTTAACTTAATCTCTAAATCGCTTATCTGTTGAAGGAGCTCAGACATATTATGATCAAATTAATCAAAGGATTTGATTTGAATTGGCGCTTCAATATGGAAATTGTTGCATCCTTATTCTTGATGTCCACCTCAAGATTGGCGATTTGATCATTGAGGTTTCTAACAATTGCCTTTTGAAGTAAATATCTACTATGCCATTCCAATGCTTCGGCATTGCCTTGAAAGCGAAGAGATAAAGGATCCTTAAGTAAACGCCCCTTTTCAACATCTGCAATCAATCTATCTCTGATGCTAGTAGAGCAAGATAAGCAATTTGATGAGACTGGTGCAATAGCTAACTGTGAGTCCTATATAAACAAAAAACAAAGTCACGAATCAAATAACCAATCTCTTTTATTACAACACTAGAAATTACAACTCAAGAAGAAATAAAAAAAGTACAATCTAATTGTCTTAATCAAATACT
Source organism: Allium fistulosum (assembly GCA_030737815.1). Taxonomy (NCBI): domain Eukaryota; kingdom Viridiplantae; phylum Streptophyta; class Magnoliopsida; order Asparagales; family Amaryllidaceae; genus Allium; species Allium fistulosum. The sequence goes on along the minus strand of CM060905.1, from coordinate 1,168,778,930 downwards.
TGTTTAGTTACACTTAAAGTTGAGAAACAACATTTTTGACTTTGTTCAAAGAATTAGCTGAAAGAGTAACTGTCGAATCAAAAGGGGCATTAAATCCTTTTGGGGTAATAACTGGATGATATTTGCTATTGTCCCATTCTCCGGCAGGAGGACTATCATGGTTGCATATTAATTTGGTATGATATGTTCGAGTTTCCTTGAGAAGCTTTTCTTTTTTTTCGCCAAGAAAATCGAAACAAAGGCGGAGATGTTCCATATAAAGTCTCTACAGGTCTATAAAAAGCAGTATCTGGTTAATTTTGAAGATTTCAAAAGCGAAGCCTTTTCTAGATAATCTCTTCTTAATTTGACATATTTACTTAAATAGTCTCTAGAAAAAAACGTTTCCTAGGAGACCTTTATTCTGTGATAACGGAATAATGCACAACTAAGTATAAAAGGAAACTAGTACAGAAAATTTACAAATCAATGTTATTACATAATTACAAATGATCATCCGATTCATACAAAATTGACTTTTTGAATAACCAAATACAGTACATCAACAACAAAGTGGAGAGCGCATCTACACCTTTCGACTAGTTTGAAAGCACTCAAGTTTACTTTAAAAGCAAAGCAGAACGATGCTCTGATGTTAACAGTGACGAAAGGCCTCTAAGGCCGCCTTTCGACCAAGTCGAGAGGACCGATTCAAAAGGTGCTGGCCTGCATCTATAAATAGGACCCTAGGGGTCTGGTTTAGGGCATCCGAATTGATTCACTTCATTCTTTTACTTTTTTGAATGTGTAAACCCTAATTTTAAAATTAGATTGGGGATCTGACTACTTTGTATACTCAGGCTTTAAGTAGTAAAGGAATATATTGTTCAAAGCAAGTTTATTGTATTCTTGGATATATTAACTAACTCAAAGTTTTATGTGGTTTCGATTATAATATGCTTGTATCAACATGATCGAAAGGCTACCTTTCGAGGGAGTCGAAACCTTTCAACTCAACTAAACTCCTTAGATCATTAGGCCCTTACCTCAATCCACCTTGACCACTTCGAAAGGAGGTTCTAATAGGGTCCTAAACTAATTGAACTAATTCAAAAGGTATTTTTGAATAGGGGTTCAAGTGTTTCGACCATGTTGAAAGTATTAAAAAGGTGTTTTTAACTGTCTTCATCTGTTCAAAAGGTGTTAACTGCCTTCATCTGTTCAAAAGGAGGTTTCAAAGGGATCACTTATACTTTAAACTCTACTTTGGGGTGTTGACAAGTTTTCTTGTTAACACTAGCTACTGGATTCCATTAGTTGAGGGTTGCCGAAGATAGTATACCCTTAACTGCGTTTAGGGGCCCTGATTGTTTCTTTGAGTGGTTGGTTATGCCTTTTGAGCTAACCAATGCACATGCATATTTTGTAAATCTCATGAACCAATTTTTCCGAGATGTTCTTAACAAGTTTATGTTAGTTTTCATTGATGGCAACCTTATCTGCTCCAGATCTGAGGAGCAGCATAAACATCATTTGGAAGTGGTGTTGGAAACATTGAGGAGACATGTCTTGAAGGTGAAATTTTTTAAGTGCCATTTTTGGTAATCGAAAGTAAGATTCTTAGGACATATTGTGTCATGAGAAGGTACTTCAGTGGATCCAACGAAGGTGGAAGCTGCTCAAGAATGGAAGCAACCACGGACTCCTACCGAGGTTCGTAGTTTCTTAGGTTTGGCTGGATACTATAGAAGGTTTATTTAAGATTATTCTAAGATTTCCTCCCATTTGACAAAGCTGACTAAGAAGGGGGAGAATTTTATATGGACTCCAAAGTATGAAGAAAAATTTCTGGAATTGAAGAAGAGATTTACTAGTGCACCGGTTTTTGCTATTCCAGATGGAAATATCGGATTCACGGTTTACATAGATGCTTATGGAGTAGGACTAGGTATTGTTTTGATGCAGCATGGTAGAGTGATTGCATAGCAAGCAGGCAGTTAAAGCCTCACGAGAAGAACTATGCTACGCATGACCTGGGGTTGCTGGCTGTTGTCTTTGCATTGAAAATGTGGAGGCACTACTTGCTGTGTAAGGATCCTTCTATTCCTCTTAGTTTCTTTCTAATCTTTAGAGACTCTAGGAGTAAAAAAATTCTTTAATTAGGTGAAAAATTTGAGTTCTTCACGGATCATAAATTCTTGTAGTATCTTTTTACTCAGAAGGATATGAACTTGAGGCAACATAGATGGTTGGAATTTCTAGCGGCTTATGACTTGGATATTCTTTATACACCAGGAAAGGCTAATGTGGTGGCAGATGCCTTAAGCAGAAATGTAGTTTTGACTCTCTTGGAGGTTACTCCGACACTTCAAGAAAGGATTATGAGAAATTAAAGGAAGGATGAAATACTAGAAGGATTAATTCAATGAGTCAAAGGAGTTAGATGTTCGGATTTTAAGATGGATAGTCAAGGTACTTTAAGGATGAACAGATGATTATGTGTTCCCGATGTAGATGGGCTGAGGGAGGAAGTTTTGTCCGAAGCCATAAATCTAAGTTAAGTATTCATCTAGGAGTTCATAAGAAGTATAAAGACATGAAAAGAGTATTTTGGTGGCCGAGATTGAAGAAAGACATTTCAGTCTATCTTAACAGATGTTTACACTGTCAACAAATCAAAAGTGATCATTAGACGATAGCCAGATTATTACAACCCTTGGAAATACATAATTGGAAATGGAAATGGTATCAATGGACTTTATCGACGGTTTACCCAGAACCAGAAATGGAAATGAAGGAGTGTGGGTTATCATGGATCGGCTAACGAAGAGCGCACATTTTATTCTGATAAAACCAACAAGGACCGCTGCTTCTTTAGCTGAAATTTTTATGAGAGAGATAGTCAGGTTGCATGGAATTCCTATAAGTATTGTAAGTGATCGAGACCCTATATTTACTAGTCAATTTTGGAAAGCATTGCAAACAACTCTATGAACAAAGTTGAGCCTAAGCATAGCATACCACCTCCAAACAGACGGATAGACGGAGCGAGTGAATCAGATTCTAGAGGATCTCTTGAGAGCGTGTATTCTGGATTTTGGTGGATCATGGGAGGATCATTTGCATTTGGTTGAGTTCTCCTATAACAATAGCTTCTAAACAAGCATCGGTATGGCACCTTATGAAGCCCTATATGGAAAACCGTGCAAGTCACCAGCATATTGGGTTGAGATGGGAGATAGACTAGTACTTGGGCCGGACATGATCCGAGAGGCTACCGAAAAAGTTGCAGTGATTAAGAAAAGAATGAAGGAAGCCCTAGATTGCCAAAAAAGTTATGCTGATAAGAGGCGAAGGGATTTGGAATTCGGGGTTGGAGACTTGGTGTTCTTAAAGATTTCACCAATAAGAGGAGCAGTTAGATTTGGAAAAGCTGGGAAGTTAGCTCCAAGGTATATTGGACCTTTCCGTATTCTTGAGAGGATCGGATAGCTTGCTTATAGGGTCGATTTTCCAGAGAGGTTGACGGGTATTTATAATGTATTCCACGTGTCTCATTTGAGAAAATAGTTCATGACGCATCTTTTATTGTGGAGCCATCGGTTCAAGAGTAATTGGAGATAAAACCGAATTTGCCAGTGGTTAGATATCCAGTTTATGTTGTGGATCAGGATGAAAAGAGTTTGCATAACAAGGTGGTGCGACTAGTCAAGATTCGATGGAGTGAGGATCCAAGAGATTGCACTTGGGAGACTATGGTTCATATGAAAGAAGCCTATCCCGAGTTGATTTCATGGCCAAAATTTGGCCTCCATGACCCTACAATGACGATCACAACTATATGGATGTGAAGATCTCACCTAGCTCTATAAGTTTGTAGTTGGAGGATTTTGATAGTAGCTGATGGATTTAGAGATAATTAGGAGAGAAGTTCCGAACATTCTGTATGATCGATTTCACCCTAGAGGGGGGGGGGGTGAATAGGGTGATACTAATAATTATAAAAATTTAATACGAAAGTATATAAAATAATTGCAGCACTGATAATAGTATAATAATAGCAACACAGATAATAGTAGAATATAAAAAGCAGAAATAGAACAACATAGATTTACCCAGCTTTGGCAAAACCCTGCCAACGTGCTGCCCCCAAGGTTTCTACTAGAAATTAGATAGTCAGACGCTTACACACGTAAACTCGCGACAACCGCTATCGACTTACCTAACTCTACGCTCAAAACCCTACCACAACTCAGCCACTGAGTTGCGAATTCTCGAACTACACCACCGTAGTTCGTCCCCTAGTTACACGACTAGAAATTTACAAACGATTAAAAGTAAATTACAAAATGAAAAAAATATAAAAACAAGAAACCCTAAATTTTAAAACTAAAGCCCAATGTGAATTATAAAGCCGGACCAAAATAAAATTATCACTAAAAATTGCCGGCCCCTTTTCTTTTTATTCCTTCGGCCTTCTTTCTTGTTCATATCTGCTTCTTTTTCCTTTGCTCGAGAAATGCCTACCTCGTTCCTCTTCGTTCAAAAATAGGGTTCTGTAAATTGAAAGCTGCCGATAATAGTTGATAAATTGAATAGGTGTTTAGCGTTGATTGCTTTGTCAGTCGATCGTCTCTTGATTTTGCTAACGACTGCTTCAATTTGTCGAGTTCGGTTTGAATGATCTGGTATGCAATTTCCTTTTTATTTATTTTTGTTTATATGCCTGAACTCGATTGCCTTTTTAATGCCGATGGTGATTGGGTTTAAATAGGGTTTAATTATCTTAATTTCCGTTCGAATTGAATTCGTCGGATAATTTTTTCTGCCGTTGATTATTACTTGAATGCTTGTGATTTGTACTGACTTTTTCAATTCGTATATCCTCGTTGCTTGATTACCACGGCTTCATGAATTTTCTTTAGAGTTTTTCTTGGTCATCACGGCTTTGATTTTTGGCTTGACATTGATTCCGTTCTTTATTCCCTATTGACTTAGGCCACTTTGAATTTGTGATACGAGAATTTGACTTTGTTTTAAACTGCTACTTTGATTTGAAACTGCTACCAGATTTCTTTAAAAGCTGTAAAACTGGACTTGATAAACTCTAATTGACTTCAGCATTTAAACACCTCTGTCTTTGTTCAAAACTGCTACTAGACTTGGTTCCAATTTTTGCTGGCTTCGATTATGGTGTTTGAATTTGCTGACTGCACTTTGGTTGATTGACTTATCCACTTTGTTTCACTGTTGGTCTGCACTTTTATATTCTCTGGCATAGCTTCGGGTTGCTATGCTTGATCACAGTCACTGCTCACTAGACCTGGTTACACGTGCACTGTCTTTATATATATATATATCTATGTGTGTTTGTATTTGCATATGTATATATGTATGCTTGTTGCTGTGAGAATTGCTGCGTTGCACCGTCTATTTCCTGGCATCACCCTTTGTACATTTTGAAGTCTGGTTTGCATTTGTGTTCATCATGTATACACATTTATATGGTTTGGTTGTCTCATTGCAATATCTAACCTGCTTTATACATGTCGACATTGCATATATATATATATATATCATGTTGAACTATTGAGTTGTATGCATGCATATAAGTTTGGTCTACATGTTGCATTATGGTTTTTTCTGACCATTCAAACTTTCTTGTCACTTCGAGTCTGAGTTGCATATGAGCTCTGGGTTGCATCGAGTCAGTTTGCATTTTAACTTTGTTGCACTGTATATTCCTTTTGTATTCTGGAATCTGGTGTTTGCATTGAGTCATGTGAGCTTGTGTGGTCTTCACTTCAGTTGATTGCATTACTTGTTCACTTGAGTGTGATGCTGTGATGTTTTGTGTACTTGTAGTCTTTGACATCAGTGTTGCTTTGTATTCCATTTTGTGCTAGTTCATTATTTATTTTGAACTGGTCGACACTGTTGACGGTGCACTTGTACCATTTTAAAGTTAACCTGTTTTCATTTGAACTGTACTGGGTTGTAGCCTCACTTGCATACTGCTTCCACTGTTGCCAGACACTTGTGTACCTTTCTATGCTGCCTTTGGTCATTGCATTCATGTTCATATATATGTATACAAGTGTGTATGCATTTTGTCCTTGTTAGAACTGAGCATGTTTGTTATGTTGAAGCTTTTCTCATTTTATCCCTTTGGGCCATGCCACTGCTTTATTTGGTTCATGATTGTTGAGGCTGGTATCATGTGTACATCGCTGCTAACATATACATATATGCATTGTGTCTGATCTTGTTTCACTTCACTGTTCACTTATGTATTTCTATTGCACCTGAGTTGAACCCGGCTTATAGCTCGAGTTTGACCTTGTGCTCACCTGTCTCTGCAATTTTATCAAGTGTAAATCGGTGTGCATGGCCTTGTGGCATGTACAGTAATACACTGTGCATGTCACAAGTTGTTCGTATGATGAATTCAAAATGATGATGAACAACCCAAATAACTGAGGCAAATAACATTTTCAAAAACACATTTTATTTTACACTGCAAAAATATTTCATTTTCAATTTTACTGCGTCAGTGTATATTTTGCAGATAACTCAGATGCTGGATTCAATCTGGAATAGAGTTGAAGAGTAATGCGTGTGAATGAGTGTTATGTAGTGAGCTGGAAATGTAAATTGAAAAATGTGATGTAATCGAATTTGTATTGTAATTGAAATTGTGTATATATAGTGAGAGCTCAAATTTGTACTATTCAAAATTGTAATAAATATTTGTTTGAATAAAATATTTGTTTGAATTTAAATTCTGTGTTATTTATTTTATTTAGCAAATATTTATTTAATTATGTGAAAAATAGAATAATACATTAACAAATACATTTAAATGAATATATATATATATATATATATATATATATGTTTGTTATCATCAAACAAAAATCATACACTAGCATATTCAACAATCTCCCCCTTTTGATGATAACAAACATATATTTAAGATTTTGAATTTATTAAATGTATTTGGGTATAGATGAAATCTATTCGCTCCCCCATTTGAATGCTCCCTCTCTACACAAAGCTCCCCTTCATATATGCATGAAAATAAATAAAAATATTTAAATGAATAAATGAACCTAGTTGCATATATAAAATACTAAATAAAATATTTGACCTTTATTTTCCAAAATCTTAACTATTCTCTCCTCCTTTTGTTATCAGCAAAAGAGTAATAGTGTTAGAAAAATAGAGATAAAGTGATGGACATTAATACAATATTAATTCCCAATCGAGTATAAATATTAAATTTCAATAAAAAAGCATACTAAAATCATAAATACTCTGTTAGGTGCATATTCCACTTTAGATTGATAGGGATGATGTCATTATATAAAACCATATAGTTGTGTCTATTTGTGGTATATTTATATCACGAATTTGAATATCTACTAACCATGCATAACCTTTGGGACTTTTAAATGAGATTAGTAGTATTCCCAATTTTTTTTAAAATGAATTCAAGTATCTTCTAACCACGCATAATCATGAGGACTTTTAAATGGGATTAGAATCAACTTGTCTATTTAATCAATCAATTTTGATATGTGTTCCATACATGCATAACCGTGAGGACTTTTAAATGAGCATGAAAGCGCACAATCAAAAATTCCAAGTAATTCACCCATGCATAACCATGAGGACTTTTAAATGAGAGTGAATACTCTGGATGTTTTTATTGCTAAAAATATGATAAAATGAAAGCGAATAATTTCCCGTTTAAAATACCACATATTGACATACTATATTGGATTTTTATGAGTGATGGTCGATAAAAATATGATAGAAATAGAAATGGTCATGGAATTTTTACCACCAAAAAGTTTTTATAACTCTTGTTTAAATTTCTAAAGAAATTTACTAAGTATACTGTCTCAAGTAATAATATATGATCAATATCAACACTCATCACTTTTTCAATCACTATTTATCTTTTTGATAATCAGTAGGGAGTCAGATAAGTTAATGTAGTCATTTAAAATCGAATCCAAAAATAATTATAAAGACAAATTTTCTAAAATGACTAATCTGAAACAAGGTCAACTATTTTATGAAGGGGTTTTAAAAAAAATGTCTAATCTGCATCTGAATTTCCCTTTGACTCAAGATTATTATGTCATAGACCAGACCCTGAAGTGTGCAACATAATATCTTAAAATCATTTTTAACAGCTTTTAAATGAAATTGAATTGAAGCCGTGCAAATAAACAAATAGTCAACATAGTGACAGATCCAGATACAAATATATCCACGTGTATCATGAGTAATCATCAACCAATAAAACATCATCATTAATCCAAACAAATCTATATGAACTATTTCAAAGTCTCTAGAAATACTTATAGTATTCTCGGTATAAAAGTATAATTGGCCAACAATTTTGAATAAGTCGGATTAATCATTATCAACATTCATTATCACATAACTAGCTGATTTAATTCAGATTATGGTGTAGATTATCACATTTAGTATATCGTTCAAGATAGATGTACCTTTACCTATTTTACCTTTACCGATAATATTTCGATGTTGCCCATTGTGATTCTGCCACCTTTATACTAGGCTAAGGAACTGTGATTTGTCGCCCGTCGTGTTCCTGGAACAGCCAGAATCCAGGTAACACAGTTGTTGTTCCTTAGCCTGCCACCACACCTACACGATAAAAGATTTTTGTGACCTATTTTTTTTATAGGTCCATGGTTGTTAGTGGCAAATTATTTTGAAAAATATGTTTGTGGAGACCGAAAACTATTTATATTTGTTCCTTTTGGCACCCAAATTTGTTTGACTTTAAGAGATTTTATATTCGTGCCTTTTGGAACCCAAATTGATATGGTTTTCATGTGTTTGGGTGTCACAATTTTCCCTTTAACATTTTTATTAGTCGTTTGTTCATATTTTGACACTTTTGTAAATCCAAATCCTTTCCTTTTATTCTCGAAGAGTTGATTTTCTAGGAGCATATTAAATGATTTATCTCTAGTGTGAAATTTCCGAGTAACCAACTCAAGTTTATTAACTTTGGATTTTAAAAGTTTATTTTCATTTATTAGCTTCGAACAACAACTAATGGTACTATCTCTCTTTTCAAAATTCTTCATTTTCAAATCCATATTTTCATTTTTAAGCTCTTTAATTTTAGTCTCAATTTCTGGCATCTCAGTTTCAAAGAGTTGGAGTTTTTTTAATTCAATTTTTTCAAAATCCTTGATTTTTTCAATCTCCTTTTCAAACTCGCGATTTAATTGAATAATTTCAAATTTGCCCAAAATCACGTTTTCTTTTTCAAGGGTTTTGAAATTTTCGTTGACTTCATTTAATTTCTTTTCAAAAATCGCACATTTAGAACTTTCTGACTTCTTAAAACTATCCAACTCTTTTTGCAAAATGTTATTTTTACAAATCAACTCAGTTTTATTTTTCTCCCGAATTAAAATTTCGTTTTCTAAATTTTGAAAGTTTTCTTGAAAACAAGCAAATTCTTTTTCATAGTCTAAACACCTTTTGCAATTAGTATTTTTATTTTTCCTAATATTTTTAAGCTCATTTTCTAAATTATTAATTTTCTGACGCAGTTTAGTTTGCTCCCTTTCCAACTTATTATTTTTCCACTCAAGAGCTTTATTACTTTCAATTAATTTTTGGCACAAGAGAACTAAATCATTGAATGGAAAATCACTTATCTCATCAGCTATTGAATCTTCATCATTGCTGCCTTTTGCCAATCCTGTTAAGTACGTTTCTTTAATTGAGTCGATTGTGGAGAATTTCTCTTTATTGTTGACTTTTACACCATATATTGCATCAAAAGTATTCCAGATTTCCTGTGCATTTTCACAATGAGATATGAAGTCCAAATTATCTTGATTAATATGAGAATATAGTATATGCATAGCAAGAGCATTAATTGAAGTATTTTTCTCATCTATTTTATCACACCCATTTTCAATAATAACCCAACATTTAAAATTAACAGATTTTAAATAGAATTCCATTTTTAATTTCCAATTTAAAAAATCTATTCCATCAATAATAGGAGGAATAATACTGGACAGACTCTCACTAGATTTGCAACTAGGGTTAGACATCCTTGCTATTAACCTACTCTGATACCACTTGTAGGATCGATTTCACCCTAGAGGGGGGGTGAAAAGGGTGATACTAATAATTATAAAAATTTAATGCAAAAGTATATAAAATAATTGCAGCACTGATAATAACAGAATAATAGCAACACAGATAATAGCAAAATATAAAAAGCAGAAATAGAACAATACAGATTTACCCACCTTTGGCAAAACCCTACCTACGTGCTGCCCCCAAGGTTTCTACTAGAAATTAAGTAGTAAGACGCTTACACACGTAAACTCGCGACACCCCCTATCGACTAACCTAACTCTACGCTCAAAACCCTGCCACAACTTAGCCACTGAGTTGCGAATTCTAGAACTACACCACCGTAGTTCATCCTCTAGTCACACGACTAGAAATTTACAAACGATTAAAAGTAAATTACAAAATGAAAACAATATAAAAACAAGAAACCCTAAATTTTAAAACTAAAGCCCAATGTGAATTATAAAGCCGGTCCAAAATAAAATTATCACTAAAAATTGCCGGCCCCTTTTCTTTTTATTCCTTCGGCCTTCTTTCTTGTTCTTATCTGCTTCTTTTTCCTTTGCTCGAGAAATGCCTGCCTCGATCCTCTTCGTTCAAAAATAGGGTTCTGGAAATTGAAAGCTGCCGATAATAGTTGATCAATTGAATAGATGTTTAGTGTTGATTGCTTTGTCAATCGATCGTCTCTTGATTTTGCGAACGGCTGCTTCAATTTGTTGAGTTCGGTTTGAATAATCTGGTATGCGATTTCCTTTTTATTTATTCTTGTCTATATGCTTGAACTTGATTGCCTTTTTAATATCGATGATGATTGGGTTTAAATAGGGTTTAATTCCCTTAATTTCCATTCGAATTGAATTCGTCTGATAATTTTTTCTGCCGTTGATTATTACTTGAATGCTTGTGGTTTGTACTGACTTGTTCAATTCGTATATCCTCGTTGCTTGATTACCACGGCTTCATGAATTTGCTTTAGATTTTTTCTTGGTCATCACGGCTTTGATTTTTGGCTTGACATTGATTCCGTTCTTTATTCCCTGTTGACTTAGGCCACTTTGAATTTGTGATACGAGAATTTGACTTTGTTTGAAACTGCTACTTTGATTTGAAACTGCTACCAGATTTCTTTAAAAGCTGTAAAACTGGACTTGATAAACTCTGATTGACTTCGGCATTTAAACAGCTCTATCTTTGTTCAAAATTGCTACTAGACTTGGTTCTAATTTTTGCTGGCTTCGATTATGGTGTTTGAATTTGCTGACTGCACTTTGGTTGATTGACCTGTCCACTTTGTTTCATTGTTGGTCTGCACTTTTATATTCTCTGGCATAGCTTTGGGTTGCTCTGCTTGATCATAGTCACTGCTCACTAGACCTGGTTACACGTGCACTGTCTATATATATATATATATATATATATATATGTGTGTGTGTGTGTGTGTGTGTGTATTTGCATATGTATATATGTATGCTTGTTGCTGTGAGAATTGCTGCTTGGTTGCACTATCCATTTCCTGGCATCACCCTTTGTACATGTTGAAGTCTGGTTTGCATTTGTGTTCATCATGTATACACATGCATATGGTCTGGTTGTCTCATTGCAATATGTAACCTGCTTTATACATGTCGACATTGCATATATATATCTTGTTGAACTGTTGAGTTGTATGCATGCATATAAGTTTGGTCTACATGTTGCATTATGGTTTTCTCTGACCATTCGAACTTTCTTGTCACTTCGAGTCTGAGTTGCATATGAGCTCTGGGTTGCATCGAGTCAGTTTGCATTTTAACTTTGTTGCACTGTATATTCCATTTGTATTTTGGAACCTGGTGTTTGCATTGAGTCATGTGAGCTTGTGTGGTCTTCACTTCAGTTGATTGCATTACTTGTTCACTAGAGTTTGTTGCTGTGATGTTTTGTGTACTTGTAGTCTTTGACATCGGTGTTGCTTTGTATTCCATTTTGTGCTGGTTCATTATTGATTTTGAATTGGTCGACACTGTTGAGGCTGCACTTGTACCATTTTGAAGTTAACTTGTTTTCATTTGAACTGTACTGGGTTGTAGCCTCACTTGCATACTGCTTCCATTGTTGCCAGACATTTGTGTACCTTTCTCTGCTGCCTTTGGTCACTGTATTCATGTTCATATATATGTATACAAGTGTGTATGCATTTTTTCCTAGTTAGAACCGAGCATGTTTGTTATGTTGAAGCTTTGCTCATTTTATGCCTTTATGCCATGCCACTGCTTTATTTGGTTCATGACTGTTGAGGCTGGTATCATGTGTACATCACTGCTACAATATACATATATGCATTGTGTCTTCAACATTGCCTGGCAACGCATGCTTCGAGCCTCTGTTTTGCTGGTGGTTGTTTTGGTCGAAACTGTGTTCTTGTTTGGTTGTATTTGAGTTGTTCTGGTCGCACTTCATTTTGATGTTGTTCTAATCTTGTTTCACTTCACTGTTCACTAATGTATTTGTATTGCACCTGAGTTAAACCCAACTTATAGCTCGGGTTTGACCTTGTGCTCACCTGTCCTTGAATTTTATCAAGTGTATATCGGTGTGCATGACCTTGTGGCATGTATAGTGATACAATGTGCATGTCACAAGTTGTTCGTGTATGATGAATTCAAAATGATAACGAACAACCCAAATAACTGAGGCAAATAATATTTTCAAAAAAACATTTTATTTTACACTGCAAAAATATTTCATTTTCAATTTTACTACATCCGTGTATATTTTGCAGATAACTCAGATGCTGGATTCAATCTGGAATAGAGTTGAAGTGTAATACGAGTGATAGTGATATGTAGTGAGGTGTAAATGTAAATTGAAAAATGTAATGTAATCGAATTTGTATTGTAATTGAAATTGTGTATATATAGTGAGAGCTCAAATTTGTACTATTCAAAATTGTAATAAATATTTGTTTGAATAAAATATCTGTTTGAATTTAAATTCTGTGTTATTTATTTTATTCAGAAAATATTTATTTAATTATGTGAAAAATAGAATAGTACATTAACAAATACATTTAAATGAATATATATATATATATATGTTTATTATCATCAAACAAAAATCATATACTAGCATATTCAACACGTTCTTGGTCGTTCGAATATGGGCGGCGGCTAGGGCTTGAATAGATTAGGGTTTGAGAATGAACGTCTTTATATAGACAATTACAAAACGCTATTCACCCAAAATATTTCGAACTCCAATCGAAGCGTGCCGCCAGGCGTTTATAATGTTTTATTCCTATTTCGAACACAATGGAATATATATCGGAAGCCAATTCCATCGTATTTGGAAGATAGGTTTTTGAATTGAATTATTTAAATTAAATTTTTACTTAAATAAATTTCTACACGTTTTAGCTTCCCACGACCAAACCGTAAGTATGATTGACACGAAATTTGAAATCCTACAATAATATAACATTATGGATCCAATGACTCTGGTTTCGTCAAAATTCGAGACTGTGTCAAAATTGACTATTTTTACATGTTAATTAAATATTAAATATTCCACTTTCTATAAATTAACTTTTAATTCAATTTTAAAAGTTCCCTAACTCCATTCTAATTCAAATAGAATTTATATCAACTGATAAGTCGTTTTCATTTACATAAAATTCAAAATCCAATTATTTCTACAATTTCAAATATTAAATTAATAATTTAATTATCCAAATAAATTATTATATTTGAAATATAAGTTATTCAGCTTATAAAATTAACTTGTGAATATTTAAAATCAATTAAATATCCGAATTTCGAATGACTGAAATTCTGGGTCGTTACACTCCCCTACTTAAAAGAATTTCGTCCTCGAAATTACCAAGTAAGAAAAAACCACAAAATATATTAACATTTCAAAACTATTAATTCAAACCAGATTACCAACATTATTTAAACCTTTTAATTTTTCCGAAATCCAATAGTTAAACTTCTTATAAAAACTTTTCTAAGGTTTCAAATCCATTCATAATTATCTTTTCAAAACCAACTAATATCGTTTAACTTTTAACTCAAAATCAAAATTTTAGTTATCAATTTTTTTTTCCAATTTTCCCAAAATTTTCTGAAAATTTCACCATAGCGTCCTTTGCGCGGTTTGATCCGAAAAAAATCACAATATATATTATATCACAAATATACATCTCATCTTCGAGGATGAGGAATCCGTAGGGAAAAAAATATAAAAGTACGATATGTAATCCGAGATATGTACCTTATATATTATTAGCGAGCATATACGGCTAATATAGCGTGAAATAGAGCTCCAAATGCGAAGCATACGCCATCCGCACTTACTAAACACTCAACAAACAATAAGAACATGTATATATGGAAAGTAATATCAATATGCAACATATACCAATACAACAACTATATATGCACATATAGCAAATGCAACAAATTCAACCATCAAACAACTATTATCCAACTAACATCCAACAAACCAATATCTATCCAATCAATCCATAACCAAATCAATTTACATTCATTTCTCATTAATTTTCATTGAATTGATTTTCAATTTAATCGCATTTGATTCATTCACATTGGATTTTTCTAACATTCATTTATTCATATTCAATTAGTTTACATTCACTAATTTACATTCAAGTTAGCTCACTTTCAAACTAAATCAAATTCAATTCTATTTAGATTCACTTGCTATCAATTTGAATTCAATTATTTAGCTTTCAAGTTCATCAATTCAATTTCGTATGAATTTCTATACAACTAATGCATATCCAACATATCCAAATATATTTAATTTACACTGCATCATTCATATTTACTTCGTTTACCTTCAATTTGGTTTAACACTTTTAATTTCAATTGATTTAATATTCAATTTAGATTGAATTCTAGTATTCACTATATTCACATTTTTATACAACACTTCCAATATTATTATTAATTCACAACTTCTTAACCTAAGTTTTATTCAATTCTTAACAACAACATTTCTAATCCATGTTTGTTCACTAATTCACTTTTACAATTAAAGTTGAATTTCATTATATAACTCAAGTTCATATTCATTTAATTACTTCATTTCATTAATTCACTTTATTAATTCATTTTGATATCAAATTCAACTTCATTCAACATCACTTAAGTTACGTTTCATTTCATTCTCACTTACATTTACTTTCACTGTACAACTTAAGTTCACTTCTAATTTAATTCAAATTCTATTTTATTTAACTCATTTCATTAGCTCATTTCTTTTTCTTTCACTTGAGTTAAATTTCTTCACAACATTTCATTATATTTAACTTAACTTAAATTTCATTTCTAAAGTCATTTTATTTGACTTTTACTTAAGTCAATTTCATATCACTATTCAAATTCAGATTTTGTTCTGCTTAACAAAATTGTTTAACCATTTTAACAATTGGTTTTACTTACATTTTCTCATCAAGTTATACAACTTATTTATTTATAATTCCATGAACATTTACTTAAGTTTGCTTCCATTCACCAAACTCATTTTATAATTTCAAATCATGGTTATATAATCATTTTACAACTTAGGTGTATTTAAACTTTCAAATTCATATTATATAATCACTTATCTCTTAAGTTTAATTTTCACTTCAATAACTTATCTAATCCAGTTCAAATCCAATTCACTTTATTTAATCTTCCTTTAGTTAATTTGCAAATTATATATTTTATTATACTAACTCAAATATATTTAACTTTTCTTAAGTTAATTTTTTTTATTTCATATTATAAGTCTAAAACTCATTTCACTTATATTTTTCAATTTCAAACTGGATTTTAAATTCAAATTTGTTTACCATAACAAATTTAAAATTTCAATTTATTGATGGTAGCAAATCAATCACATAGAAACTCGAAAATGATACTGATGATACTGCAGTCATCAACCTTATTATTTTCCAACAACGGTAGTGAATTCAGTGCTTTATATTCTTTTAAAAATCCTTTTTATATTTATAAATCACATTTATAAATCTTTACTTATATAATTTCACTATTTTACTTCACTTATATAAGATTCATTCCAAATTCATTTATCTTATTTAGATTTATAATAATATAATCTCTTTAAATTTTAAAAAACAACTGTCAAAATCAACGGGATTCAAAATTTTAACTTCTTAATTTAAATCCATTTTCATTTATAACACATATTTATAAATATACTCATCTAGTTTCATTTCTTATATATAAGATTATTTCACAATTGTAAATCATATTAATTATAATTCCATACTTTATAATTCATTTGCTTATATAATTTATTCTTTTACAATTGTTATTTTTATTTAGATTATTCAAACAGCTTTTATTAACTTATATATGTTTACATTTTCAAACAACCAAACAATCAATTTATATACACTATAATAATTTCTGAAAAATTGTTTCCTTTATATATAAAATAAAATGGAGGTAAAATTATTTCATTTACCCAATTTAAAAACAAAACTATGTCGAATTTCCTCGTTTAAGTGTTTAGAAATCCCTATCGATAACATGGCGTCCCATGCACCGACCAAAATTCATAAACAACTCAACGGATAAGTAAACACAATATAAAACATTTTTATATCACTAACAAATACGCTCTCATATATATAATACACTCAAACTCAATTTAGGGTGCTACTGACCCTATCTATACTGAGTACACATCAAAGAATAGGAATATACTAAACTTAAGCTCTGATACCGCGTGTGACGACCCGCAAATCCATACCCTTTGAATTAACAATAAACCACACATGTCCGACCCAAAAAGCACAGAATGACGGAAAGTCATGAGAAAGAAAAGAAGAGAGAAGAAGAGAAGAGAAGAAAGAGAGAAGAGAAAACCAAACAGAACAATACAGAATCTCACATCGCAACGAAAAACATATAATATCATATCAATGATCTTTACAAAACAAAAACTGAATATACATACATCAATTAGAGTTCAACAATCAATCACTAATCATTAGCCTGGACAGTTATAACAACCTATCCTTACAATTGCTGATAATATAAATAACAAAGCAGCAGAAAATAAATGGATACGTGTATACAACATGAAGATCTCCAGCTCGCCTGCTGAAGCTCCAAAAGCACCAAATCTGAACCTGTAAATATACTCGGTCTGACCCGAGCATTGAAAGGGAAGAATGCCCAGATCAGTTTGGTAAACCAGCGTGACAAAATACACTCAACTGAATTTATTAAATTTATCAAAACTTTTCTTTTCAAAACAAAAGTATCTCATAAGACACACCCACACATAAACACGGACATGTTTTTACCTTACGATAACCAAAACATTTCATATCAAATCATGTTATATTATACTAGTGTCTAGTATAAAAATAATATTAATCATAGCCGAAATGGTTACCCATATAGCATTTCGGGGCTATTCATTACGCCAATACAAACAAAACAGCAAGCTCGTAGTGGAGTTTGGATTTCCATACAAATGACCAGTGAAGGGACTACCTTCCGGCAGTACATCTCTAGAGGAATGTACCGAGAAACCATCACAAAGTTCCTCTACCAACACAAGGTCGACCTACCTATATAACTATGTAGTACCGAATATTTCATCACCCGGTCGTTACCGACTTTTCTGAGGGCCCTCATAGCATACAAACCACATTAATTTACATCCCGAACGTCATAGCAGGAAGAAATATATCTAAAAGGGGATGATCATATCCTAATTGGGAATGACCCACTTAGCCCTGCTGCATCTAACCATGTTTTGGTCATTTCCAGTTGATGAGGCCTGAGGTAACGATTACCTTTCACATATCACATCACTTTGAATGCGACATTTCCATTTCCGTTGACTACTAATTGCCTTCCATAAAAACACAACCCTTAAGCTCGTACGTCTCAAGGAGGGTGTTAAGCTAAGAGAAGTTGCCTTCTCCGCCACAACAGATGTGCGTTTGTAAAAACCAATGTACGTAATCTTAGAAATGCAATGTCATACACTCGTCCATACAAGTTATCTAGGAACAAGACAAACCGAAGGTACTTTCCTACCACATCCTGTCGGGAAATCCCTAGGATTAGTAGCGATTAGTCCTTGCATTGGATATTTCATAACGAAGAGACTACTACTACTGAATGTATATTGGGATTTTAACCCCAAACGATCAACAAGCAGTCCTTCACTATGAAAATCCTTAATATCAATGCCATCAATAACCTGCACAATCAAACGCATATACGTTGGTCCGAAGTGGTTTTTAGAAAAATCTGATCCCGGTCTCTTCGCACCAACAACGTAAAAGCGTTTCTCAACCTCAAACAGAAACTAAGTCTCATAGACTTATCACGTCTCCAAATTTCAACTTGCTATCCTTTGACCAAGAAGGAACCTCGATAGATTGGAGTAATCACTCCGCACTACACGAATCAACATTCTCAACACAAACGAAAATCAAGCCTACATAGTCAGTTACGTACTAAGTGTACGACTAATTAGTTTCTACATCAAATCGAGAAACTAAAATGGCCAAATTTGATAGTCGGTTATTTAACTATCAAAGCAAACAACAATTATCTAGCACCATAAGCAATCACTAGGCCCTTTTAATTAATCTTTTATTAATTAAATCAATTTTCAAATATTCACTTTAAATTATCTTTAAAAAGATATATTCTCAAAACCATTTCAATGTTTCAATATTTGGAAAAGATTTCCATATACTTATTTTAACATTAAGTGAATTCACAATTTACTTTATTTTCAAACCATTCAAACTCCATTTTAAAATATCACTTTCCAAAACATTTATTCAATTTAAAGGACTATTCACTGTCCAAAATCATGAATGAAATTTCTTTACCAAATTCATTACTTCTACAAATTTAATTTAAAGGATTATTTACTGTCCAAAATCGTGAATGAAATTTCTTTTAATAAACTTACATATTTAACTTATCAAATTTAATTGATTCCACATTTATAAAATAGTGTTTATAATTCACATTTCTATTTTATAAAAACTTCCATTTGTAAAATCCCTTTATTAACCAATTTCCCGTTTATTCATTTATATGCCAAAATCCAATTATAAGTTAATTTACTTATAATTCTCTTATTTATGATTTCATTCTTTTTATAACTTCATAAATTTATAAATCTTATTTACTTATATGATTCAATTATAACTTCATTTTAAACATTTACAAAGCTCGTTTATAATCCCATTCCTTTTTATTTATAAAATATCAATTTTATAAATCTTATATATATAAACCATTTCTAATAAGTTCAAAATCTCAATTTAACTTAATTTACAAAATAGTTATCTCCATATTTCAAAAATCATATTTAAGTATATTTTACAAAGCCATAATTTTTATAACATAAAAATTATAACTTTTTTTATTTAAAATATATTCCTTCCTTTAACAATTCAAAAATTAATAAAACATATATATTTTCAAAATCACTTATTTTTATTTGAAATCATGACTTTAATATTTTAAATTTCCAAAAATATGGCCCAATGCTGCAACAGCACTAAATAAGGGAATTCACATCAATCACGGCATCCAAACACCATATATCACATGATAACAGCATATATAACAATATCTGTAAAGAAAAATAAACACTAGTGAGGAATCCAGTTGGATCCCTCCAACCTGTCGCTAGCAACAAATATACATATGAGAATATGTGTACAATGTCCGCTTCGAGGCAGACGCGCGTACAAAAGGTCATCCACTCATACACGAGAACGTATAGGGTCTCATCCGCTAAAATATGCGGGAATATATCCAAACCAATCAATATATATAATATATCATATATCACCCAAACAAACATCACTCAGCATAAAATAAATTTATTACTACTTATATAAAAGTATAAGCGATTCAGAAAGAGTGAGTTATACTCACTTTGATTCCAATAGTCGTTGCAGCGTTTTATTTCGAATCAAATTAAACGAACGTTCAATTTTACCCAAAATTCCTTGCAGCTCCAAATCAATCCAAATCAGCTCCATCGCGTAGTGTTCACGAATACGAACCCAACACAATTTGTTTCGTCCGATTTTGACCTCGTATGAAAAAGTTATAACATTTTAAAGATTACACGATTTAATATTTAAATAGGTTTACAATTCTTTTCTTTTTTTTATTAAACCTAAAATGAATCCAGGCCGCACATTTCAGGAGATGAGATCTAGGCTGCACTTTCCATCTTCTTCGTTCACGTTCAAACTGTTTGAAGAAACCCATAGCACGCCTTTCAAATTTGCATGCCGCTCCACAACTCGTGCCCTAGAAGTTGATCGACCATTTCCATTCGAATGCTCTAGCTCCACCGCACCCAAGGCCAGAGGCAAGGCGAGCTCGGCTGCACCATCCCCTCTAAAAACGCGCTCGAACGGTGTGATTTCATGTATAAAATTTGGCCTCCACGACTCTCCAATGACGATCACAACCGTATGGATGTGAAGATCTCACCTAGCTCTACAAGTTTGTAGTTGGAGGATTTCGATAATAGCTGATGGATTTAGAGATAATTGGGGGAGAAGTTCCGAACATTCTTGGTCGTTCGAATATGGGTGGCGGCAGGGCTTGAATAGATTAGGGTTTGAGAATGAACGTCTTTATATAGACAATTACAAAACACTATTCAACTGAAAATATTTCGAACTCCAATCGAAGCGTGCCACCAGGCGTTTATAATGTTTTACCCCTATTCCGTACACAATGGAATATATATTGGGAGCCAATTCCATCGTATTTGGAAGATATGTTTTTAAATCGAATTATTTAAATTAAATTTTTACTTAAATAAATTTCTACGCGTTTCAGCTTCCCACGACCAAACCGTAAGTCCGATTGACATGAAATTTGAAATCCTACAATAATATAACATTACGGATCCAATGAAACTAGTTTCGTCGAAATCCGAGACCGTGTCAAAATTGACTATTTTTACACGTTAATTAAATATTAAATATTCCAGTTTCTATAAATTAACTTTTAATTCAATTTTAAAAGTTCCAAATTCCATTCTAATTCAAATAGAATTTATATCAACTTATAAGTCGTTTTCATTTACATAAAATTCAAAATCCAATTATTTCTGCAATTTCAAATATTAAATTAATAATTTAATTATCCAAATAAATTATTATATTTGAAATATAAGTTATTCAACTTATAAAATTAACTTGTGGATATTTAAAATTAATTAATATCTGAATTTCGAATGACTGAAATTCTGGGTCGTTACATCATCAACCGGGAATGACTAAAACATGGGAGATGCGGCAAGGCTAAGTGGGTTGCTCCTATTAGGTTAAGGTCATCCCTATCTAGAGTCCCTACTATCACTCATGTATGATTCGGTACGGTTGTTGATCCAAACCTTGGGGTGATCTTATTCGGTAATATCCAACAAGGGGTAGACCGGTCTTGTGTTGGCAAGGGATCCTGACGAGGTCCTCGGTGTTATTTTATCTAGAGATGCACCGTGATGGATGGTACCCAGCAGCCCAGTCATTGTATGGAATCCATCCTCCAATAAGTGTCGTAAGGATTTATTTGTACCCAAATATGTTGGAATGTGAGATGCAAGCATTTCAACTATGTTTTATTTTACTTGAAAGCCCTATGCATTATCATAATATCACTGGATTTCTGTATAAAGTGTTTTTGGTCATCGTAAGGTAAAAACCCATCTATGTTTATGTGCGGCACGGTCTTACAAGGTACCCTTGAATTTCAAAGAGTTTTTAAAATAATAATTTAGTTGTTTGAGTTTACTCACACTAGAACCATGTCTGGCCTGGAGTTTTATTTTCTTTTCCTAAAACTCTTGGGTACTCAAACTTGTATGAGTAGCCAAGTGATCTAGGTTTCTCACGGAAGCATTTTGAAGGAGGTGGATCCGGTGGCTTCACCGTTAGCTGGTTATTATATTATTCCGCTGTGTTTATGTATGATCTATGTATTTTGTATGGGCAGGTAGTTATAACTGTCCAGTAGAAGGTTGTAATGTAATGACTCTAATGTATCATTGTGCAAATGACTATGTAATATCCTATGTTATCTATTATATATTGTTCTGATTCGTGGTGAGATTCAGTG
This sequence comes from Allium fistulosum, assembly GCA_030737815.1. Taxonomy (NCBI): domain Eukaryota; kingdom Viridiplantae; phylum Streptophyta; class Magnoliopsida; order Asparagales; family Amaryllidaceae; genus Allium; species Allium fistulosum. The sequence continues at coordinate 1,168,756,653 of CM060905.1, read as the reverse complement.
ATTGTGTTGTTTCTTCTTATCTTTCCTTTTCTTCTACCCTTAATGACTCGCCTTTTGGAATAAGAAAGGCGGTTTGTTACACATACATTTACATAGATATTCCAGAAGTTATTTTAAATATAGAATACTTACATCTTTTACACTCTAGAATTTATAAAGATTAGCTTATTTATATTAATCACAATTGACACCTTATATAAAATCTAGAGGATGATATTTCATAATTAGATGTTGCCTCACTAAAACATTTCACAATTAATCTCTATGTTTACAAACAATAATCAATTTATTTATACTGATTAATTGGTAATCTAATATCAATGTTTTAGCTTCATTTATATTTGATTAATTTATAATTACTTGGTTTGATCCTCATTTATATCCTAAAATTTCAATATCCTCTATGGTGATTTCTAGGACGAAATACTGCAAGGTTTAATTACTAATTGCATGTAGATAACTATTCTTTGATGATGATTCATACCCAAATTAAATTAAAGTTGTAACCGAAAATTCCTAAGCAATCAAACATCCAATCAATCAAATAAAGATACATACTTAAAACAAACTGGACAATGTGCTCAGCGGAAAGAAGTCCATCCGCTTCTACTGCACAACTCCAATCACTAAGGGGCTTGGGATACCCTAGGTCTAGAAAATCGCTATGAATGCAATGGTCTCGAAATCGCTATGAATGTAATGTGTTATATATGAAAATTGTCTAGAAAATCGCTATGAATGCAATGGTGCAAGTTTCATAGCCAAATTCGGATGTTTGTAAAAATTCCATTATTGTCCTTTTTAAATTTTGAATTTAATTCTTTTATTAAATCATCTTTTAAATTTTCGGGTGTTATATTCTCCCCTCTTAAAAGGATTTCATCCCCGAAATCTCTATCGATGGAAAAATGTAACTCGTGCGTATGACAATCAATAATTATAACCATCTACTCATCCATCATCCACTGGCAATCATTGTCCTTAGTAAATTTCTAATGCAATATGTATATGCAATCCTAAATGCACTGAACATATACTAATGCAAAGAGTAGGCGGTCTTCTGATCCAGTCGACCTCCTGTCATGCTAGTGCTTATGTCATGTATCCAAGATTTATGCAACATTAAGTAAATATACTAGCAGTTTTACATGTATGCACAACCATTCAATCCATATGCAGCATCCATATGCAAATAACTTAAGATAAAACAAATAAAGCAAGTGGTAATGTGAGTGTGTTTACTTTCTAAAGGAAATACTTACCTAAGTGTGCAAAAACCAATCCAATCAATACATTCACTAGCATCCATCATTAATAACATGTCATAATGACACGTTTGCAATCATTCCTACCATCCAATGATCTTTACCCTAAGGAGTATGCTACTAAGCTAAGTCCTAACATATAAGTAGTCTATACTTATTCAATTAAATTGGAAATGTACCAGAAAAAAGTTATGGGTGGGTGGCTCGGATCTTGTCCTCAAGCTCCTATGTACTCTCCACTGGATGTCTGCCCACTGAACCTTAACATGCTTAATAACCTTGTTTCAGAGTCACTTTGTACCATGCTCAAGAATACAAGTGGGTGCATGGCGAATAAGTGACTCTCTCTACTTCCACCTCCTCTAGCCGACTCGGCTCGACTACAAGAGTGGAATCATGCAAGCACTTTCGCAAGTGCAACACATGGAAAACATCATGTAATCCCACCAACTTCTCAGGAAGCTTCACTCTATAAGATAATTTCCCTACTCTACTAGTAATCGAAAAAGGCCCTACGAACCTCGATGCTAGTTATCCCGAACTACCAAATCTCATAACGTGCCTAAGCGGCGAGACCTTCACAAACACTACATTGCCCACTGCGAACTCCAACTCCGTACGTCTCCGTTCAAATAAGACTTATGCCTATCCTGCACGGTTTTCATTCTCCTACAGATCAAGTTTAACTTCTAAGATGTCTCTTTCACCATGTCCGACTCAAGAATAATCCTATCCGTAGTGTCCCACCAATACGATGGTGACCTATAGGGTCTCCCGTATAATGCCTCGAATGGTGCCATCCCAATACTCGTCTGATAGCTGTTATTATACGTAAATCTACTATGGCAAATGATCCACCCAAGAGCCTCCGAAATCGAAGATACACATCCGAAGTAAGTCCTTTAAAACCCGATTTACTCTCTCCGTCCGTCTATGGGTGATCCACGGTAATCAAGCTCCACTCGGTGTCCAAAGCCTCTTATAGACTCCTCCTAAACTTGTTGGTAAAAGGGGGATCTCAACCACTAAAGATGCTAGAAGTAACTCCGTGTAACCTAACCATCTTTCTCATGTTTACTGTCACCAAAGACACCACGGTCCTCGTAATCCTTATTGGAATAAAATGAGGGAATTTGGTCAGTCGATCGACTATGACCCAAATACTCACATTTCCTCTCCTACCCCTAAGTAGTCCATCAATAAAGCCCATAAAAATACTCTCCCACATCCATTGCGGAATATCCAATGGTTGCAACAATCCCCCCGGCTTTTTCTGCTCCTCCTTTACCCTCTGACAAGTCATACAGGCTACATACTCCACCACATGCTTCTTCATACCAGGCCAATAAAAGACTCTCTTTATGCCACGGTAAATTTTGTCTCCACTGGGATGAATGGTCATCCAAGAACGATGAGACTCGGCTAAGTACCATGTCGATCAAATCCATAATAAGAGGAACACATAATCTACCATCCCTTTGTAACCATATCTTCGAGTCAATGGTGCAACACCTGAAATGACTCGACTGGTCTCCCTACCAAGATCCTTGAAAATATCCACTAACTTCATATCTTACTTCTGACTTAACCGAATACATTCCGTAAGTGTAGGATAAACGTCCAAAGCTGCTAACAATCATGGAGTAATATCTAACGATGGACAGAAATTGAACCTAGAAATGAACTCCAAATGCTTTCACTTCAAGAACAAAGGATTCAATACTGCATGTTGTCTACTCAAGGCATCAGCCACCATATTGCCTTTGCCTTGAGTATATGAGATATCGAAATCGTATGAGGCTAAGAACTCCATCCACCTTTGCTGCCTTAGATTCAACTCCTTCTGCAAGCACAAATACTTCAGAGACTTATGATACGTATATAGCTCAAACTACTCTCCTAATTGGTATTGCCTCCATAACTTAAGCGCAAAGACAATGGCTGCTAACTTAAGATGATGGATATGTAGTTTCTCTCATGGACCTTTAACTATTGAATGGCATAGCTCACCACTCTCCCTTCCTGCATCAAGACAGTGCCAAACCCCGTACCACAGGCATCGGTGTTTGTGCAGTTAAAGCCCCGCAAATTCCCTCCTGTAGCGCATAATGTTCTTCGATAGCTATGCTTATTCAGTATAGTACTATTAAACAGTAAGTCCGCTTTAAGCCCTGCTATTTTCCGCTACACCCAATAAATCAAGTCTTTTTATCATCCACTTTAGCAACATTAATATAAAAGGTTTATTTTCCTAGTTCTCTTTTGAACCAAATCAGAAAAGTTAGGGTAAAGACTTAATTTTAAGGCATAAGTGCTCAATACAAGTAAGAAATCTATTGTAGTTACCAAATTCGGACTGCATAAATCAAGATGTTCTTCAGTTTTGTCATATAAGATTAAATAATATTTCTTATTCCTACACAAATAATGTGAGAATGAGAATAAAGTAACTTTAAATATTTAGTATTATATATAGTGAAGCTTTTTGCGCCTCCTCTATTTTCTGCTATTGCACCTACACCGCTATAGAACCGCTAAGCACTTTAATTGCATAGGTCAGTATATAATGTGAATACCTTCGTACCATCAGGTAATATCAAAATAGTTGCACTAGTCAATGCTTCCTTCAGCTTAATAAAAGCATCCTCATACTTCGCATCCCACGAGAAAACAAAATTCTCCTTGGTGAGGCGGGTCAAAGGGCCAGAGATCTTCATGAATTCTTTAGTGAACTTCCTATAGTAGCCCGCCAAACTAAGGAAACTTCTTGCTTCCATCGCATTCTTCGACAGATGCTAATCCTAAACTGCAGCAACTTTACTGGGATCAACTGCTAGTCCACTTATCAAGACAACATGTCCGAAAAAGCGTGCCTCCTCGCGCCAAAAGTGACACTTACAAAACTTTGCTTCAACTTATGATCACAGAGTGTATTGAGCACTTCTTCTAAATGCAGCCTATGCTCCTCCTCACTCTCAGAATATACCAAAATGTCATCCAAAAATACCACAACAAACTTATTAAGCAACCTTCTGAAAACTATCCTCAGCTACACGCAACTGGTGGAATCCGATAGCCAAAACAAGCTATGAGAACACCTTCGCTCCTACTAACTAATCAAAGAGATAGTCTATATAGGAAATTGGTAACGATTATTCTTTGTTAACTTATTCAGCTCCCTGTAATCAATGCAAAGCCTCAGAGAACCATCCTTCTTGGTGGCAATAACTACTGGTGCTTCCCACTTAGAAATGCTCCTCCTAATAAAGCCCTTCTCCAATAGGTCATTCACATGCTTGTTCAACTCGATCTCTCCTTTAGAGCCTTATACCTTAAGGATAAGGCCATAAGTTAGACGTTCTCTACAAGATAAATTCAAAACTTGATCTCTCTATAGGGTAGGAGATCGATAACCTCAGAAAAGACATTTGGGTAATCTCTAACTACATACGCATATTCTAGCTCGTCATGTGATAAGTCTAATGAATATAGGTAGTTCAACATAAACGATCCTCGGGGATCGTAGTAAGCCTCCAAGCTACGTTCACTATTTGTGCTTAACCTAACGACCTTCCTATCACAATCTAGGATAGCCCTAACATCATATCCAATCCACGCCCAATATCAACCCAAAACCAGAAAATCCTAAGACAAAAGCATCGCAATCGAACTCAACCCCCAGAATAAATAACTTCAAACCTCTACATACCATAAATAAAGAATCTGATCCTCCTACAGGGTTTGACACAACTACAGGGTCCGTAACTATGCTAGTTTCTAAGTATAACTCATCCATAAGTCTACTCGAGATAAAAGAGTGTGATGCCCCCTATCGAATAAAGTGCGGATGGATAAATCAAAAAAAGTTAATGCACCTTCAATCATGACACTCTTTCCCTTATCTGCATCTAGTGTCGTACTCGAGCTAGGTACTGCATCCAGTGCATAAGTTGGGACCACCTAGGTAGAGGTCTTCTGAGGTGTTGGACACTCCGCTTCATGTGCCCAAGCCGATTGTAGTTGCAACATTTGACCTTCGAACCGTCCGTTTTGCACTCCTTCGCAAAACGTCCTTTCTTACCACACTTCCTACTTCTTAATCTTTCCCTTGGGTCCAAAGCCTCCTTTGCGGTAATTCTACTACAGTGCCTTTCCAACAGTCTTCACTTCCTCCTAGAAGAGGGTATTCAGCAAGGCCATCTCCACTAAACCCTCATACATAGCACCCATGGGAATATGACTTAGAGTTAAACCTTGAAGGGGCTGGTTTAGCCCTTTAGCAAGCTTCAGAGCCTTTTTATATGGGTATTGATCAACTCCATCCCAAACCTAGCCAACTCGTTGAATTGATTCACATACTCTTTTACCGACATGTATCCTTGTTTCAAATGAATAAACATCTCCAACTCCACTCCCTCTTCAGCTCTAGATAGAAACTTCATCTTAAAACGTCTTCTAAACTCTTCCCAAGTGATCTCTCCTCCATAAGTCTCGGCCTCAACTATATCCCACAAACTCAGGCCCTTCCCAAACAAATGCCAAGTAGCAATTTGTTTCCTTGCCTCATCAGAAAGACCCATTAATCCAAAAATCCTCTCACAAGTACGAATCCATGTCCTCGAATCTATATATGACTCAGTCCCCATGTATGACTTCCTCCAAGGCTTGCAACATTTTTACACAGCTTAGCAAAATCGGTGGTCGGTGGGTAGGTAGGAACTACATCTATTGCTCTCCCTGTGGGTCCTCTATTGGGATTAAGCTCGACTTGTCCCCTTGCATGAAGATACCGATGGAACCAAATTGGGACGTTCACACTCAAAATCTCGACAGCGTCGCTAAAGCTTGACCTAAACCTATAGGATCACTCATCTTCTATTTGTGATTTTTAGGAACTTATTAGCAACTTTCCAAAGATAGTATATGCAAGAAAATAGGTAATGATATTTACATTGTTCTTATATAAGTAAAATCTTTGAACAAGCTTTTATATATGCATACACACACACACTTAGAAATCCATTTTGAAAAATTTTTGGAAAAACATTTGGAAAACCTTTGTCTTTGAATTTTTTTTCAAGTATGTTCTTTCAATACGCCCCTAATTCCTAAGGAATTTTAAACCTAGGCTCTGATCCCAACTGTAACTGCCCTAGGTGGCCACAAATGGTAACCCTGGACATACTGATTTTATGGCTAGCCTCTCGACTACTTAGACCATAACTTGTCTGGCCAACCTACATTATCAGGACATGAAGGGATAAGAGACAAAGCTTGCCATTGTTCATAATGCAAGAACCCCCTATCATGATGCACCTACGTGCAATCAGATCTGGTGAATGAGTACATGTTTAATGTAGGTGATCATGTGTAGTTGAATTTGGTTCTACCCTAAGTGACCCAGTGTGTTCTACGAGTGTCCGAGTGTTACTAGGGTTCTTTACTTAAGGGTTTTTACATGATACACACCTACACTAACAATTTATGCAGGCTCCTACAAGGATTGAACTAAGGATCAAACCTCAATAACTAACAATCGGTTAATAACTGCTAGAGCTTCTCAACATAGGGTCATCCTATAAATTCCTGTATGGGACTACATCTCACACATTACGACTACGCGAAACTATCTCACATAGGTTTCCCTACAATTTCCATATAGGAATGAATTCTCCATAACTATGACTACACGTAACCCAACTATGCATTGAGAGGGAGCCCGTAATGCTGACTCGCTAAAATGTATCATCGTCTGCATCCATGTCCATCTCTCAATAGTACACGCATTGAGATCCATCAACAACACAACATCACGTCGCTTCAGGTATCCATGAATGCCAAGGAACTACCATTGTATCGGGCCCACACACTTCATCAGGCATCTGTCAAAGCTGTGCATCCATCGTAGAACCTCATGTGAGTGCCATTTGCGATAGTCTCCATTAGTCGAATAGTCAACCCTACTAGGTAAAGAGCACTTACCCAACCCCACAATGTCTTAGCGTCATCTTATAGGGAACTAGCTTTCTTATTATCTCTAACATCCACCTAAATATATATATATATATGTGCATATATATATGTATATATGTATGTGTGTATGTAATATATATATGCACTAATAATATTTTTATTCTCAACCTAGCATTAGGTCGAGGTTCAAATTTCACTTCTGGGTCGTTTACTGGTCGATCGCTATATACCGGGGCGGTAAACCGCTTGTTATCGGCCTCTCCAAATGCACGGTCGACTGGTCGTGGTGAAAAATTAGGGTTAATCTGAATTTCTTATTTATTTCCATTTGTTCTGTGATTTCAACAGTAAACAATAAACTTACAGTATTTAAGTTTAACAATTTTTGGTGACTCCAAAGTGATATTTTTCCATTTCCAAAATCAGTCTAATCATGGTTAACATTGATATAATCAGGTTATGGACATTTCTATTCAATTAGAAGGGGTTTAATCTTGATAAACATATGTTTATTTTTAACAAGTTTATAACAATTTAATTTATAATTCAACTTGGATTTAAACCATGTATTCCTCCAATTTAGTTTCCAACATCTTAGATCAGAAAGTGTAAATTAAAATTAAATGCAAACGATCATCTTATTAATTCTCACTCACCTCAGATCCAAGCTTTACTTCTAATCCCCGCTTGGAATCTACCCTCGTTTGCTTGCCCCTTCCTTGATCCGATCCTCTTGAGTTCTTTTATTTTATTTTTATTTTTAGAGAATTTTATAAGTAGAGAAGAAGAGAATTTGATAGAGTTTCAGTATATTGATAAATTTCTAATGAATTAGGGTTTAGGTTAACTCAGTATTTATACGAGTTTTAGATTAGTCCCGACCATTAGATTAATCCTAGAGAATCTTAGGTTTCATCCAGAACATCCAACAATTACTTTATGATGAAGTAAAAATATTTCATTCAATCTAGACCGTTTGTCACTTAAAATTCACCGATTTTTAATATCAACTGATCGACCTCTACCTATTGATCGGCACATCCTAGGATGTTGGCCGGTGGAGTTATTCAGTTAAGGAAGTTTAGTAATTTAATTAATTTCATTTTCAAATTTCAAAACGTTTATAACTTCTCCATACGAGCTTCGATTTTAATGTGTTATGTATGAAAATTATCCAAAAAATCGCAATGATTGCAATGGTGCAAGTTTCGTAGCCAAATCCGAATGTTTGCCAAAATTCCATTTTTGTCCATTTATATTTTAAATTTAATTCTTTTGTTAATTATTTCTTAAATTTCGGTGTGTTACATTGCTTCTGCTAGTGCTATCTCTTATATATTCTTTATCATATTCTGTTCATGTATATATTCAGTATATTATATATCATCACTCCACTGGGAGATTGTATCGATGTGCCTTATTATAATGTTTAAATTTTAATTCTACCTCAATAGATTGTCTTCTATGGTATTCGAAAGTCAGACTGTCATTCGATGTTGATTCAAGGTATTACGAAGGTCAGATCGTCGTTGTTGGTATCAAAGCTTAGGCTCAACACTTAGGACCAAGTAGATGAGTTTTAGTTATAGTTCTACTATATAATACTGCATGCATCACATGTCTTCTAAGATTCAATTTATTCCTATCACAAGTTGATAAGGTGTCTTCATTTTAGGCTAGTAGTTATGAGCGGACGGGGTACACGAGCGACAACAAGGGACTTACGAAGGGTAGGTCATCACGTTAATAGACAACCTTATACTTATGGTTTTGTCATTATTTGTATCAGTGGTCTATTTGTTAGCACTTTGATAGGATTTGCTTGGAAATAGGGTTATGCTTTCCTTGTTGTCAGTAGTAAGTTATTGGCTAACTTTTCCACCAAAGAATAGTTCAGCTTTGCTCTAGATAGATGTTTGTTAGTGAGAAATATTGGCCTTCGCACCCCTGCATCATTTTATACTATAGTTGAGCTTATGGCTTGGTTAGTTACAGCGAAATATAAAAATAGATGCTCATGTGGGATTTGTTTTGAGAGTATAGGTGGATTGGCTAAATAATTTTTCAATTTTCTGGAATGTAGCTTTATATTCTTTTGTCTATCCAAAATTTCTACCTTTCTTGATTTAATGAGACAATGGAATGCATTTGTCAGTAGTTTTAGAAATAAACATAGCCACCTTCCCATTTAAGCTCATGACATCTTTAGATTTCCTAGGACCTTCTTTCTTTGATGGCTTCAATTTTATCATGGTTAACTTCTATTCCTCTTGCACTCACAATGTAACCCAGGAATATTCCTGATTGATTTGCAAAGGGACACTTCAGGGGATTTGGCTTCATTCTATATTGCCTTAAGATTGCGAAGATTTCTTTTAGGTATTTCACATGGTTAAACACTACTTTGTATAAGCATATCATCATCATAGACGTTGACATTATTCCCAATCTGATCCACGAACATCATATTGACCAGCCTTTGGTTTGTTGCCCCACATTCTTTAGCCTAAATGACATACCTAGTAGTATACAACCCTTTATCCATAATAAAACATATGTACGCTTAGTCTGATTCGAACATAGTTATCTGGTTGTAACCTGGATGTGCGTCTATGAAAGTTGGCAGTTCATGTCCGCTAGTTGCGTCAAGTAACTGATTGATTCTTGGTAGGGGAAACTATCATTGGGACAAGCTTTGTTGAGGTTGGTAAAGTCAATGCAGGTTCTCCAATTTCCATTAGGCTTCTTTACTAAGATTGGATTTGCTATCCACTTTGGGTAATATTCTTCTTGGATGAACCCGTTTTCCTTTAATTTTTTAACTTCTTAATGCAAAGCATTATATCTTTTCTAGTGAAAGTTCTGGCCTTTTTATCTTACGGGATGTGCAACTGGGTCAATTTTGAAGGCATGATAGATAACGGCCGGATCAATTCCAACCATATTTGAATAAGTCAAAGAAAATACATTATAGGATCTTTTCAAGAAAACTATTAATTCTAAATGCAGCTCATTCCTTAGGTTCTTTCCAATCTTCACCACTTCAGTAGGGTATGAAGGATCTACTTATACATATTCTAAGTCATCCACTGATTTAGATCCTTCACCTTCATTCCTAGCTTAAGATCTACTACATCTTCTATTTCATGCAACTTTGATGAAGCGTTGCTATCCTGATCTTGAATGGTGTCGGAGAAGTACCGTGCATAGATTGAATCATATTCATCTGTTCCAATCATATAGATATAGTCTCTTTTCCCCCCCTTGCAGATACTATAGGCGTAAACTGACTTGTTTCAGTATTTACCATGGTATTGAGTACTGGTGCAGTTTTTGAATTGGCTTATTTTTTATTATGCTTTCATTATTACATGGACTAGAAAACAATGGTATAATCTTGAGCAATTTTAGTGCCAAAATTCGAAATTACATCGTAAAGTTCCATATCTAATATTGTTCTCCCCTTACACTTCCTATTATCGACGAGGTATGGAATATCATATGCAGATCTTTTTAAGAAATGATGCTTCCTAATCTATCAGTGCAGGCCTTCCTAAAAAGACATTGTATGGAGATTACTAGTCTATGATAAGAAAGCTCACATAAAATGAATTGTATAATGGCCCTGCTCCAGCTATGATAAGAAGTTAAGCTATGCTTATTCGAATGATTGCAACATTGTTAAAGTCATATATAGGTTCTAGAATGGGCTTCGAAATTTCAGTTGGAAGTTTCATCTTATCATATGCAGACTTAAAGATGACATTAATTGAGCTTCCTGAATCGACAAAGATATTTTTCATGGGAAAGTAGGAGATTTGTTGGGTTACAACCATTGGGTTTTGATGTGGGAAAGTAATTCTAGTTGAGTCCACAGAAGCGAATGTGATATCTAGAGTGGGTTTTTGCTTCGTTTGAAACATAGTTCTATTCTTAGTTCAAGCCTTATTGGATATACATTTCCTATGCCTTTTTTTCCTTGGCCTACTAGGTGTGGTCCTTTATGGATGGAAACAATGAGGTTGTTGGGGCTTCTGACCAAGTCAGCATGCGTGGTTCTGGAGATTGACCAAGTGTTAGATTTGTTTCACTATCTTTTTGAAAGGTACCTAGGTAGCCTTTCAAGATCAATCTTTTAATTTCATTCATCAAGCGACGGTAGTTGTCGTTGTGGCGGCCGTTCACCCTATGAAAGTGATGCCTCCCTTTATTGTATTCTACCTTATTTTCCTTGTTCTGATGTTGGCCACTCTATCCTAGCATCTCATAAATTTGCCCAGGAGTATGTGTCAAGTGGGTTTTGTCATGAAGTTAAATTCTCTGTCTTTTGGCAAGCGGGTTTTTGTAGTTGTTTAACCCTCCTTTTCTTTCATTTTGAGTTAGGGCAGTTCTTCCTAGAGGTATTCCTTTAGCTACTCTAGCTTCTTCAGTCCATATGTACCCACTGGCCCTGTCATAGAAAGTCTTCATGCTTCTACAGGGTTTCCTGTTGTCCTTGTCCCACATGTCTATATTATTTTTTTGTCCCAAAATAGGCTGCCATGATTAGAGCTTCTTTGCTGGTTGCTGCTATTCTCATTACCTCTGATTTGAAGTGCTTAATGAAGCTGCGGTGGTTTTAATTATCCCTTTTTTTGATGTAGGATAATGTGTTGGGATCTGGGGAGACTTCTCTCCCTATGTTGAACTGACTGCGGAAGTCGACTGAAAGCTATGCCAAGAGTGGATCTCCATAAGCAAATATATCCCGGACCATCTAGAGATTACTCCAATGAGATATTCTAGAAATAGTAAGTAATGAGCTAGCCTTCCAACCTTTAATATATCTATGTGATACTCAAACATGCATAGATAGTCATCTGCGTCGGATAATCCATCATAGTTTTTTAATTATAGGGACTCTAATACTATCGGGGAAGTCCGATTCAATGATAACGTCATTGAATGGAGAGTAACTTTCCTCTCTCCTTCCTCCTCTACTGCTAACAAAATTCTGCTAACTGCTCTATATGAGCCTTAGCTCCAATATCCTCTCATCTTTGGTACTAACTCGTGATGAGCCACCTTTGCAAATTGATGCAACCTCTTCTTTATCTTGCAAAGCATGAGCGCTGCGCTTTTCTAAGAGCAAGGGGTTAATATTAGTTGGTTTGGTTTATATGTTAGGGTTTATTTGAGCTTTGTTTTTGCCTCTTGGTCCCAAGCTCAATAAACCAACTTCAACATTCTCATTGATCAGATTGCGGTGTTTGTTTGCCACGTATGCAGACTGTGCAGTAGGAAAACATTGGTAGTGAGTTGAGTTGTGGGAGTTGGGTGGTCTAGTTAGAGGATATAGAGAGACCAACTTCTCAATCCCAGTGATTCTATCATTGATCTGGGTTGCAAATGCATTGAGGACTGTGAGTATGGAGTCAGTTGTGAATTTTTTGGTGGTCTCATCGGTTTAAAGGAGGATGCGAAGAGTTTTTTCGATTTTAGTGTCTAAATGGATAGCTTCTAGGCTGGGAGGGATAGAGGAATTTACAGGTTGCATTTTTGGATTAGAGGGATTGTGGTTGTTAAGGATAAGGTATTTCTTAGATAAGGTTTTGCTGGGGGTTCGGTCCTCCTTTTAGCACCAAAATATTTATGAGATTTTTCATTCTCAAAACACCGATTTAGTAATGAAGTAATAATGGTGTTGAACACTTCTATAATTAGGAATTAACCAATTCAATTAACATCAAATTTGCCTTGAAAAGAAGTAACAATATTGCTTAAGCTTACAAAATTAAGTAGGTGCACTTTAAATATCTGTTAATAATGTCAACTTTAATTTTACTATCAATTCAATTAAATCCAAATAAAATCTAATATAGAAATCAAGGTAATAAATGCTGAAAAGTAATGGATACACAGATCACGTGATTTGAATCTTAAGGAATCTTACAAACAAGGGTCAATTCTTTTATTTCTTATATTCTTCTTTGTACAAGATTTTTTGGATTTTAATGGTCGAAATTACAATTTATACAGTATATCATTTTGGGGAGAAAAAATAATATGCGATCCCCTTTTTTGTTACGGTGTCTTCCTTTTTATAGTAAGAAAAATGATGTCATATGAATTACTAACATCATAATTTGGTATTCCTCCTTTGCTGTTAGAACTTGCCACATGTTATTTATCTAGGAGCTCGATTAATGATGCATGGATTACTAACATGGGTTCGCGAGGGAGGGGTGGGGAATTTGCTTTAGGCGTGAAATTTGGTCATAGGTGCTAACTTTGAATTTTGTCTTGGGCAAGAATTTTGAATTTGCTATGTGGAGTTTGAGAATGGAGCTATAAACTATCTTATGCTTATTGGATATTTTATGCAGTACCTAGTAATTTGAGTCGGTACCATGACTTGTGGTGGCATATCTTTAATCGGCAGCACATTTTGGATTATTTGATGATGCAATCATACTTGATGATGGCGGTGTAGTCTGGATTGTTGATGGCATGCTCGTACATGATGATGATGGCACAGTCAGGTTGTTGACAGCACAGTCGTACCTGACGATGGTAGCGTAGTTATGATTGACCGTTTTACAATAGGATTTGCTTCAATTGAATTATATTGGACTCCTAGTGTAAGGTCGTGCACCAACTTGTCATGTGAAAAATCCACGGCTGCGCCGTTTTATGATAGCATTGCTTTCGAGTGTGGTGTCTTTTCTCTGCGCAGTTTTTGATATATGAATAGTGTACATTGTTGTTTAAGGGAAATGACTCATGCTCTAATCTATGCAGTCTTTATTATACGCTACTTTGGCCCTTTATTTGAGGAAATACATAGTTTCTACTCATGCTAGATATTGTCCTTGTTTCTTTACAAAGTCGTGCAGTCCTTTTATTTCATGTATGTGGGAAGTTTCTACACATGCTAGCTACTGTCTTTATTTCTTCATCAAGTCAAGCAGTCCTTTGATTTCGTATATTTGAACTCAATAAAGTATTTACACAGGAGAGAAAATTTGGTGTAACAATAATCAACGAAAAGGTTTTGTAACGTTTCGACTTTTCGATGCTCGAAAGTCGACAATAATATGTCCACTGTATCAAATGCCGCGCAATCGAATGCCGGAAAACCGAACCATTAGGGTTAAAAAGAAGAGGTAGAAGAAGACAGAAGAAAAGAAAGAACAAAAAAACAGAAACGGAAACAATATCAGAATCTCACATTCGCAGCGGAACAATATATAATAGATAATCACTAGTCTTTTAAACAAAGAACTATATCAGTTTATACATACATCATCAGAGTCAATATACAACTCAATACAACAATACACATCACTGGACAGTTATATAAACTTGTCCACATATAGAATACACAGCGGAATAAATAAACAAGTACGGGAGTACGTCTCGCCATCCAGCTCATCTCCAAAGCTCCAGAATATCCAGAATATCCTGATAACATAACTCTAGGCTGCCCGTGTGGAAAATTATGGGCACCTAGAGTTTAGAAAGGGAACAATAAACTCCGAGTCAGTCATGGTGACTGGTGTGAGATCATAAAACAGTTATTTTCACAAAGAAAATAAAAGAATTTCGCAATGCTTTTGGAAAATGAAACTACCATAAGGCCTCCCGCCACACACACAATGCAAACGCAGAATTGGAGGAGATTTCTCCTTATGATAGTCAAACATGCTTACTACGAAAAATCAGTTGATATTATTATTAATGTCTAGTGTGGAAAAACATTTCGAAAGTATAATATCAATCTTAGCCAACATACAACCATTATTGTATGCCTACTATAGCTACTATGTTCAATAGCAGGTTACCGCCACATTCCATAGCAGGTAATACAACTAAAACCGTACAGGGTTCGTATTGTTTCTTTGGATTTTCCAACAAATGGTCAGGCAAAGGAACTTCCTTACACCGAAATGGAAACGCCTCTGGAAAGATGCCCCGAGAGTCAACCTGCTCTCTGCAAACACAAGGCCGACGCTACCTCACGCTGTACAGCTGTAACTAGGTAGCTAACACACGAGCAATGCCATCCCCTGGTCGTTACCGACCTTTATCCGAGGATCCTCAACCACAAAGCAACAACCACAAAGTATAATAATTTTGCAGCATCAACATAGGTAAAATATCTGGGCTCCATACCATGATATCACCTTTTATCCAGAAGGAAATGACATACCCTAGGGGCGCGACCCCTAAAAACCTTGCCGCAACATTCCTGTTTTGACCATTTCCGGGTTGTGAGGCTCGACGAAGTCTCGTCCACAAAGCTATGCTTTTTCACAAAGCCAAGCTTTTTCACAAAGCCACGCTTTTTCATAAAGCCACGCTTTTTCACAAAGCCACGCTTTTTCACAAAGCCACGCTTATTCACAAAGCCACGCTTTTTCACAAAGCCACGCTTTTTCACAAAGCCACGCTTTTTCACAAAGCCATGCTTTGATCAACAAATGATCAACAACACTTCGTATGCCACATTACCAAATTGGGAATGTATCACTAGTAACCATCAACTACATAACCTTTGAGCTCATACGTCTCAGAGAAGGGTGTTAAGCTAAGAGAATAAATTCTCCGCCACCAACAGAAATGTATTTGATAGAAACCAGCTTTACATCTCAAAGTGTAACGTCCGACACACATCCATACAAGTCCATTCCGGGATCGAACGGAACCGAAGGCACTTCCGAAGAAGCCCTTGCAATCCGGGTATTCACTAATCACGTCCGGACTTCCCATCACAAGAATAGTGATATAAATCTCTATACCGGAGCAACTCGTTGCAGAGACATTCGACAGGTTGTCCTTTCATTTTCGAAAATACCCGGTCTTCACAACGGTCTTCAAATAATGTCCATTAACGACGTATCACTATTCGGAATGGGTTATATGGCACAAAGTCCTCTCCCGGCTTAACCGAATAATGAGCGTTTGTTTTAAAAACAAATCAAGTTCCATTTCAAAGGCAAATATTGATAGTCGGTTATTTAACTATCAAACAACATTCACAACAAACAACCAATTTAAATAATTTTTCCCAAATTATTTAATTTCAAAATATCTTTGCAAGATATATAATTTCCACACTTTGAAAACAAATTTCAAATCTTATTTTCACACTTCCATTTCAAAATGGTCCATTTAAACCAATTAAATAAATCCTTAACGATTTATTTCAAATTTACATCCCAAATCTGTAAATTTATTTCCACACTTCATCACTTTGAAAACCAATTTCAAATCATATTTTCCACACTTTAAAAATAAATTAGTGTTTATTTTTAAAACAAATTTCCCTTTCCTTTATAAATTCCATTGTGAATTTAAATTTCCAAATATTCACTTATACACGATTTTCAAATCGTTTTCCAAATATTTACTTTCAAACCCAAATCAAATTCCAAATTGATTTCTAAATTTATTTCAAATTCCAAATTGATTTTTCCAGACATTTATTTCAAACACCAAATCAATTTTTTCAAACATTTATTTCAAACACCAAATCGATTTTAGAATGGATTTCCCAGGATTTATTTTTAAACACCAAATCAATTTCAATTGGATTTCAAACAAATTTATCACTTTTTAAAGTAAATTCTTTTATCTCTTCCAAACCATTTAAAATTCCATTTTAAATTAATTTTTCCAACTTTCGAATAATACTATTCAAAATCCCTTTATAAAAATCCTTTCACCATATATTTGAAAAAAAATCGATAAGATTACAAAATCAACTTTTACTGTTAAATTCCTTCTTTTAAATTCACCCAATTCTTTCAAAAAGAATTCACTTAAAATTTCCTGCTTTAAATTTCAAAAATCCAAATTTATTTATTTCTGGTATCCAGCGATACCAAAAATACATTCGGCTAAATTATAGCCTTCAACACATTCAATCACAGATATAATCATACATAGATTATAAATAATCAACACACAACATATGAAACCAATTCAAATGTTTTGAGGAATCCTGTTGGATCCCTCCAACCTGTTTCCCTGCATCCACAGATGTTAGCACAATACCAATTCCACTTCGAGGTGGAATATCGTGGTATATGGGATTTATAAAATATCATCCGCTATTATGCGGCGCATAGGGTCTCATCCGCTATATAATGCGGGAAATCAACAACTCCAATATATACATATTTCAATATATATATTGCTATATATTACTATATATACTATATCACATCCAAACAGTCAATCAATCAGTCAATAACAGCAAAACCCAACTTTTCATTTTGAGTGAGAAGATCTCACCTTTGCATTTTAAATTTGCAATCCATTTTCCGTTCCAGTTTGTTTCTCTTCTTTAGACCTTGTATAAATATTTATACAAGTTATTAATATTCGAATTAAATCGAACAATTAATTATCACTTAGTTAACCAATAATTTAATTTAACTAAAGTTTGATTAACCTAATAATTTGATCTTACTCATAATTTCCCTTTAAAAGATTTTATTAATTAACACTATAATTTGAACTAATCTATTGATCAGTTTCCTATTAGATAAATTATTTCTAACAACTAAAATAATTAAACAAGTTAATTAACCCAAATAATTACCCCAATATATTATTTAAATAACTAATTATTTATTTTAAACTAATCAAATTCCTATATTTCATAAACTTCTCTGTTTTATAGCAAACTGTTAATTCAAACAAACAGTTTTGCCAGTTTAAACTTTGAAAACATAAAAACTAAAATTTCTCAAAATAAACTACCTTAAAGAACAGGAAACCAAAATCAAGCTGCTGCTCGAAATCCACCTCGCGTCTATGACGAGCTCATCGACAAACCCTAGCTCCCCCACTCGTGTGCGACTCAAGTTGCATGTCCCCTAATGGTCTCGACGAACCCACGCGACCTACCCTGAGCTGCCATTGCCGCTTGATGGAACTGCCTTGTCGAACTCATGATCGAGTATGCCTCCATCGCTCGAACTCGCGACCCTGCGTGAGCGCACGCGCGCCTCCATCTCATGATGCCGACCAGCCTTCCAACGTCGCACGAACGCGACCCAATCTCGACCAAACTCGAAACAAACGAACCCATCGCCTGAAGCTTGTTCGAATCGCCTCTCCCCTCTTTGAACGATTTATTCGAGAATCCCCCTTTGTTTTGTTTTTTTTCTTTCTCTCACGAAATCGAACAGACGAACCCAAAAGAAGAAGGATCTCGCAATTTTCTTTGAAGAGGAACAAAAATGGAAACTGAAAAATTGGGGATAGGCATTCGCCATTTTTAAATTTTGAACGAAGAAAAATATTTCGTTTTGATTTGTTCTCTATAAAAAAATCCTCGGCTGTGAGATTGAAATAAAGGGGAAGAGATGTCTGCGTAGAGAAGATTTTTTTTCAGAGCTACAGTGTTTCGAAATGAAATGGAAAAAGTAACGACGTGAAAGAAATACGGCTGAGAGTTGACTAGTATAAATATCCCATTCAAATTCAAATTCAAATCGTCACGAATTTGCAACTCAAAATTTCGATATCCTATCGAAGCGTGCCGCCAGGCGTTTGTAATGTTATATGCCTACTCCGAACACAATGGAAAAGGTTTCGATTCCAAATTCGATCGTATGGAAAAGATAGCATTTTGGACCAGCTATAATATTGAATTTTCGATTTAATTTCAGCGCGTTTGCTTATCGTACGGCCAAACGATCACTCTAAACATTACGAAAATTGAAATCCGATAATAATACACTATTACGGATCCAATGAAACTGGTTTCGTCGAATTCCGAGACTGTGCCCCGAAACGCTATTTTCAAATATCGATTAAACGATAAAATTTCAAAACTGAACAAAACAGTTTCAAATCCAATTCTGAAACTTCTATCATCTTCAGTATAATTAATATGAATTTTCTAAGCCTTGAAAATATTTTTAAATCAGCTCAAAACTGAAGATTCAAATTTTTACCCAGATTTAACGATTAAATTCAATAATTAAATCGCCTAATTCATTATGATATCTCGAATTTCAAATTAAACTAACTTCCAGATATTTAAAATCAATTAAATATCCTGATTTCCAATATCAAAAATTCAGGGTCGTTACAATCTTCCCCCCTTAAAAGAATTTCGTCCCGAAATTACAAGTTAAGAAAAATGCTCCAATACCCGTTTATCATTTTTCCAAAACAAACAGTTTTATCAACTTATCAACCCAAATCTTCTATTAAAGATCATCATTACTTTAACTAATTTTCCACAATCAACCATAAGTTCCAAATAATATGGTTTTCTTAACAATTCAAATTTAAATTCAAATTCAAATTTTTGAATTCAAAATTTTCTTAAAATTTTCTAACTCTCTAAATTTCCGAGAAATTTTGCCAGCGTCTCCTTTGCGCGGCTAGCTCGGTACAACTACAAAATGTCACTACGGACTCTCAAATCCCAATAGAAAACAAAATGCCAAGTGGCAAAATCAGAAACTCATCAAATTTCATACTGAAATTCAAACACATACCTTTTGTTGAGAAATTCAAATTCATCTTCGAAATCTAAATCCAATTCCATTTCCCTATAGCCTTTATAATTCCTGTATACTTTACTTAACAACAATGTCCAAATTCACTTATTGGATTTCCAATACCCATTTACTTAAAAATTTCCTTCATTCATTAAGTTCAATATAAGTATTTACATACTTCGTATATTTGTTTTCACTTCACTAACAAAGTTGTATATTCATTTCCATTCAACTTTGCATTTTCAATTCCATTTGAATTCAATTACAATTACAATTCTATTTGAATTCATTTTATCTTCAAAAATTCACTTAGTGAAAACTCAATATTCACTTTTTCCAAAGCTTTCAACTTCAACCAAAACAATGGTTTTCATTTTCTAGTTCAATTCCTACGTTTTCCTTACAATTTGGAAATCAATTTTCCGTTAACAAAAATTTTCCAAATTTTTCTAACTCCCATAATTTTCAGAAAATTTTGGCGGAGTCTCCTTTGTACGGAGGAGCTTTTGCAATTTGAAAAAAGATATGAATATATATACATCGACCCACTCGGTCGGAAAAGCAAAAACAGTTCATATTTCCTATTTTTGTATTGCGTAGGCGTACCTTATTAGCATTTTAAGCAAAGCGGCTTATTATTAGCATTTTGCGCAACCCAACGCAGCCAAACGGCTTCCAAAAACCTGTACTTACTCAATTTAAATATGTAAGTGACACATAAAAAAATTCATTTACATTTTACTCATTTCAATAGCAAATACATACATTTCATAAGCAATACATTCAAAATAAATTCCATTAGCAATTCATATGGTTTCAATTCAACTTTAGTCGCTTACGACCAATTCACATACCATTTCCATTTACTTCAAGTGATTTACAACTCATTTTCTTCATTCTATTCATTTTTAGCGAAACGATCTCATATCTAATTCAATTGATCCTAAAATCAATTTATTTCACTTCTATCAATTCATAGGATTTATTCAATTCTTGTTTTTGTCAAACGATAATTCTTTCTATTCAAATTTGTTAATATTCATGCAACTAAATGATTACTTAAGCTAATAATTATTTAAATTGATTCCATTTCAATTCAATTTACATTTCATATTCACAAAACCATTCGATTTGTTTAAAACCATTGTACAAAACTCGACAACAACAATGCAAATATTTATATACACTTCTTGTATTTATTTTCACTTCATTACTGAAGTTATATATTTATCACTATTCGACTTCACATTTTCAACTCATTAATCAACTAAGTTTTCATTCAAACTATTTCAAAGTTTCACTTAAATTGAGTTATTGTCCAATATTTACTTAAGCTATTTCAATTAAAAACTCAAGTTTATCATTTATTTTTTCTTCCTCATAAACAATTTCCAATTTATTCTCTTTGATTGATTTTCATTTATCAAATCTATTCCATTCAGTAATTTAATTCAATTAGTAAATTCACTTATTCATTTTAAATTTCAATTTCCATATTCAATTCAGTTCGAATTTACTTAATTAATAACAAGGAAATTTTCAATTTATTTCTATTACTTGAATTTATATGCAAATTCAAACCATTTTTATTCAACTCACAATTCACTTTTAATTTAACTAGTTCAACTTCCAATTCATTATTTCATGAATTAATAAATTATCAAGTTAGTTTACTTGAATTCAATCCATTTTATTTTATTTTTTTCCAAGTTTGGATTATTATTCTTCAACTTGATTCAAATCAAATCTCATTCCATTTTTCAATTCTAATTTATTTATTTATGAATGTAAACTCATTTGTTCATTCACCATTTTTATTCCATCTTAATAAATTTTATTCCAAATTATTTAGTCCACTAGATTAAATTCTCAAATTTACTTTTATTCAAATTAATCCAAGTTAAATTCAATTCTAATTTATTTTTTCTAAGTTCCCAAACTCATTTCAATTTATAGAACTCATTTATAAATTCACTTTACCATTTCATTAGATTAATGAATTTATTTTCTCAAATATTCTTCTGGAATTCTATTCCAAATTATAAATCACATTTACAATTTATTTTACAAATCCCATTTGTATATGAATTCATTTCCTTATATTTTTTAATTCATATTTATAATTTCCATTTGTCAAATGGATTTATCTTCAAATCCCTGGTTATACCATTATTTCTTATTCAATTTTCATATAATAATGATAATATTTCAATGTTATCACTTCCTAACAACCAAGCATCCATATACGATAATAATTCATAGAAAATCATTTCTTTTCTATACAAAAATAGTTTTGGGTAAAATTATTTCATTTACCCCATTTAAAACAATACTGTGTCAGTTTATCTTGTTTAAGAGTTTAGAAACCCCTATCGATTACAGTTGGCCAGACTGCACTGACCAGAATCTATAAACAATCAACCGATAAGTCAACACAATACAAAACAAATTTTGTATTCACTAACAAATACGCGCTCATATCTATTATTACACTCACACTCATTCTAGAGTACTACTGACTCTATCTCTAATGAGTAACACCCAACAGAGCCAGGGTTATCGCTTAACCAACAACTCTGATACCACATGTAACGTTTTGACTTTTCGACGCTCGAAAGTCGACATTAATACGTCCATTGTATAAAATGCCGCGCAATCAAATGCCGGAAAACCGGACCATTAGGGTTAAAAAGAAGAGGTAGAAGAAGACAGAAGAAAAGAAAGAACAGAAAAACAGAAACAAAAACAATATCAGAATCTCACATTCGCAGCGGAACAATATATAATAGATAATCACTAGTCTTTTAAACAAAGAACTATATCAGTTTATACATACATCATCAGAGTCAATATACAACTCAATACAACAATACACATCACTGGACAGTTATATAAACTTGTCCACATACAGAGTACACAGCGGAATAAATAAACAAGTACGGGAGTACGTCTCGCCATCCAGCTCATCTCCAAAGCTCCAGAATATCCAAAATATCCTGATAACATAACTCCAGGCTGCCCGCGTGGAAAATTATGGGCACCCAGAGTTTAGAAAGGGAACAATAAACTCCGAGTTAGTCATGGTGACTGGTGTGAGATCGTAAAACAGTTATTTTCACAAATAAAATAAAAGAATTTCACAATGCTTTTGGAAAATGAAACTACCATAAGGCCTCCCGCCACACACCCAATGCAAACACAGAATTGGAGGAGATTTCTCCTTATGATAGTCAAACATGCTTACTACGAAAAATCAGTTGATATTATTATTAATGTCTAGTGTGGAAAAACATTTCGAAAGTATAATATCAATCTAAGCCAACATACAACCATTATTGTATGCCTACTATAGCTACTATGTTCAATAGCAGGTTACCACCACATTCCATAGCAGGTAATACAACTAAAACCGTACAGGCTTCGTATTGTTTTTTTGGATTTTCCAACAAATGGTCAGGCAAAGGAACTTCCTTACACCGAAATGGAAACGCCTCTGGAAAGACGCCCCGAGAGTCAACCTGCTCTCTGCAAACACAAGGTCGACGCTACCTCACGCTGTACAGCTGTAACTAGGTAGCTAACACACGAGCTATGCCATCCCCCGGTCGTTACCGACCTTTATCCGAGGATCCTCAACCACAAAGCAACAACCACAAAGTATAATAATTTTGCAGCATCAACATAGGTAAAATATCTGGGCTCCATACGATGATATCACCTTTTATCCAGAAGGAAATGACATACCCTAGGGGCGCGACCCCTAAAAACCTTGCCACAACATTCCTGTTTTGACCATTTCCGGGTTGTAAGGCTCGACGAAGTCTCGTCCACAAAGCCACGCTTTTTCACAAAGCCACGCTTTTTCACAAAGCCACGCTTTGATCAACAAATGATCAACAGCACTTCGTATGCCACATTACCAAATTGGGAATGTATCACTAGTAACCATCAACTACATAACCTATGAGCTCATACGTCTAAGAGAAGGGTGTTAAGCTAAGAGAATAAATTCTCCGCCACCAACAGAAATGTATTTGATAGAAACCAGCTTTACATCTCAAAGTGTAATGTCAGACACACATCCATACAAGTCCGTTCCAGGATCGAACGGAACCGAAGGCACTTCCAAAATAGCCCTTGCAATCCGGGTATTCACTAATCACATCCGGACTTCCCATTACAAGAAAAGTGATATAAATCTCTATACCAGAGCAACTCGGTGCAGAGACATTCGACAGGTTGTCCTTTCATTTTCGAAAATACCCGGTCTTCACACCGGTCTTCAAATAATGTCCATTCACGACGTATCACTATTCGGAATGGGTTATATGGCACAAAGTCCTCTCCCGGCTTAACCGAATAATGAGCGTTTGTTTTAAAAACAAATCAAGTGCTATTTAAAAGGCAAATATTGATAGTCGGTTATTTAACTATCAAACAACATTCACAACAAATAACCAATTTAAATAATTTTTCCCAAATTATTTAATTTCAAAATATCTTTGCAAGATATATAATTTCCACACTTTGAAAACAAATTTCAAATCATATTTTCACACTTCCATTTCAAAATGGTCCATTTAAACCAATTAAATAAATCCTTATCGATTTATTTCAAATTTACATCCCAAATCTGTAAATTTATTTCCACACTTCATCACTTTGAAAACCAATTTCAAATCATATTTTCCACACTTTAAAAATAAATTAGTGTTTATTTTTAAAACAAATTTCCCTTTCCTTTATAAATTCCATTGTGAATTTAAATTTCCAAATATTCACTTATACACGATTTTCAAATCGTTTTCCAAATATTTACTTTCAACCCCAAATCAAATTCCAAATTGATTTTTCCAAACATTTATTTCAAACACCAAATTGATTTTTCCAAACATTTATTTCAAACACCAAATCAATTTTAGAATGGATTTCCCAGGATTTATTTTTAAACACCAAATCAATTTCAATTGGATTTCAAACAAATTTATCACTTTTTAAAGTAAATTCCTTTATCTCTTCCAAACCATTTAAAATTCCATTTTAAATAAATTTTCCAACTTTCGAATAATACTATTCAAAACCCTTTATAAAAATCCTTTCACCATATATTTGAAAAAAAATTCGATAAGATTACAAAATCAACTTTTACTGTTAAATTCCTTCTTTTAAATTAACCCAATTCTTTCAAAAAGAATTCACTTAAAATTTCCTGCTTTAAATTTCGAAAATCCAAATTTATTTATTTCTGGTATCCAACGATACCATAATTACATTCGGCTAAATTATAGCCTTCAACACATTCAATCATAGATATAATCATACATAGATTATAAATAATCAACACACAACATATAAAACCAATTCAAATGTTTTGAGGAATCCTGTTGGATCCCTCCAACCTGTTTCCCTGCATCCACAGATGTTAGCACAATACCAATTCCACTTCGAGGTGGAATATCGCGGTATATGAGATTTATAAAATATCATCCGCTATTATGCGGCGCATAGGGTCTCATCCGCTATATAATGCGGGAAATCAACAACTCCAATATATACATATTCCAATATATATATATATTGCTATATATTACTATATATACTATATCACATCCAAACAGTCAATCAATCAGTCAATAACTACAAAATCCAACTTTTCATTTTGAGTGAGAAAATCTCACCTTTGCTTTTTAAATTTGCAATCCATTTTCTGTTCCAGTTTGTTTCTCTTCTTTAGACCTTGTATAAATATTTATACAAGTTATTAATATTCGAATTAAATCGAACAATTAATTATCACTTAGTTAACCAACAATTTAATTTAACTAAAGTTTGGTTAACCTAATAATTTGATCTTACTCATAATTTCCCTTTAAAAGATTTTATTAATTAACACTATAATTTGAACTAATCTATTGATCAGTTTCCTATTAGATAAATTATTTCTAACAACTGAAATAATTAAACAAGTTAATTAACCCAAATAATTACCCCAATATATTATTTAAATAACTAATTATTTATTTTAAACTAATCAAATTCCTATATTTCATAAACTTCTCTGTTTTATAGCAAACTGTTAATTCAAACAAACAGTTTTGCCAGTTTAAACTTTGAAAACATAAAAACTAAAATTTCTCAAAATAAACTACCACAAAGAACAGAAAACCAAAATCAAGCTGCTGCTCGAAATCCACCTCGCGCCTATGACGAGCTCATCGACAAACCCTAGCTCCCCCACTCTCGTGCGACTCTAGTTGCAATGTCGACCCCCCAATGGTCTCGACGAACCCATGCGACCTACTCTGAGCTGCCATTGCCGCTCGATGGAACTGCCTCGTCGAACTCGTGATCGAGTATGCCTCCATCGCTCGAACTCTCGACCCTGCGTGAGCGCATGCGCGCCTCCATCTCATGATGTCGACCATCCTTCCAGCGTCGCACGAACGCGACCCAATCTCGACCAAACTCGAAACAAACGAACCCATCGCCTGAAGCTTGTTCGAATCGCCTCTCCCCTCTTTGAACGATTTATTCGAGAATCCCCCTTTGTTTTGTTTTGTTTTTTTCTTTCTCTCACGAAATTGAACAGACGAACCCAAAAGGAGAAGGATCTCGCAATTTGCTTTGAAGAGGAACAAAAATGGAAACTGAAAAATTGGGGATAGGCGTTCGCCATTTTTAAATTTTGAACGAAGAAAAATATTTCGTTTTGATTTGTTCTCTATAAAAAAAATACTCGGCTGTGAGATTGAAATAAAGGGAAAGAGATGTCTGCGTAGAGAAGATTTTTTTTCAGAGCTACAGTGTTTCGAAATGAAATGGAAAAAGTAACAACGTGAAAGAAATACGGCTGAGAGTTGACTAGTATAAATATCCCATTCAAATTCAAATTCAAATCGTCACGAATTTGCAACTCAAAATTTCGATATCCAATCGAAGCATGCCGCCAGGCGTTTGTAATGTTATATGCCTACTCCAAACACAATGGAATAGGTTTCGACTCCAAATTCGATCGTATGGAGAAGATAGCTTTTTGGACCAGTTATAATATTAAATTTTCGATTTAATTTCAGCGCGTTTGCTTATCGTACGGCCAAACGATCACTCCAAACATTACGAAAATTGAAATCCGATAATAATACACTATTACGGATCCAATGAAACTAGTTTCGTCGAATTCCAAGACTGTGCCCCGGAACGCTATTTTCAAATATCGATTAAACGATAAAATTTCAAAACTGAACAAAACAGTTTCAAATCCAATTCTGAAACTTCTATCATCTTCAGTATTATTAATATGAATTTTCTAAGCCTTGAAATATTTTTAAATCAGCTCAAAACTGAAGATTTAAATTTTTACCCAGATTTAACGATTAAATTCAATAATTAAATCGCCAAATTCATTCTGATATCTCGAATTTCAAATTAAACTAACTTCCAAATATTTAAAATCAATTAAATATCCTGATTTCCAATATCAAAAATTCAGGGTCGTTACAGGTTTCATGCAATCAACATTTTGAATCTGACAAAATCATTTTTCCTAAAAACTTTGCTCTTTAATAATATACTCTTCCATCTGCATCGATCTTCTTAAACGAAGATTCTGCTATATTTGATGGGTATCATCCCTTTTGGCATATTCCAAAGTCCAAACATTATTTGTGTACATGGAATATATTTTGGATTTCATGGCATCAAGCCATAAGGTAGAGTCTGTACTCTCCATTGCTTATTGGTAACTAATGGAATTACCATCATAAATGATACAGTCCTCTTTCTTGCCATTAATAAGAAAATTGTAGTTTCTCACCAATGCAAGAGATTTTGTATTAGACTATTCTAATATAGTGTGTTTTTTAAGTTACAATGGAACTGGTATCATCTACTTAACTAGTTTGGATATTTGAATTTTGGATTCCATTTGCATTTATCACGATGACATGAATTTCTCTAGAAATCCTTCTTTTAGAAGGTGACATTTCTTGGAACAACAACTTTGGTTCCTCGGTATGATAAAATAGGTATTCTAGTATAGCCTATAAAGTTATGCAAAAATAATTTAGCTTTGAGTTCACTGGAGCTTACGTTCTTTAAGGTAGGTTGTATAATTAATATATTAAACACAATAAAAAATGGTTTCTTCCTAATCTATATTTAGTATGGAATCACAAGCATATATGGATGGTACAATATTTCACACATGCACTGCAATCTTTGCCAGATATTCCGTAAGAAATGGGTTAACTCAACTCCATTCATTGTAAATCAAACTATTCCCAATAAGATTTGATTTCTCCCTTCCAAAACACAACTATTGTAACACCCCACTTCTATACACATACTATCAAAGAATATTACTAGGTAATATAATAAGATAATATGGAGAATAAGGCTGTATAGTGTACGCATATGAATATTCCATTAGGTTAACACCAGTACGTATCTCAAAATCGAATAAATAACCTACCTTATATGTATAAAGTATTGGCACGAAGCAATAAACAAGTGTTCCTCCGGGATAGAATAATACACAATATAAAATTTATCATAGAAAACACAGAGTCATTCACACAACGATAATATATAATAATAAATATACATGAGTCCAAGTGGGTCTACAAAATAGTCAAATGCCCATTATCATCAAAAATATACATAACATGTCCAAAATATATACATCTCATCAATACAAGAACACATGTAACTACAATATTAAAATAATATACAAATAATCTATCCTCCATCTATGCCCAACATCCATAATTGGTCAACTCGTCCCTGAACATAAAATGTCTCGGACTAACCCGAGTATTATATAAATAACACACGGGTCAGACCATGTCTAGAATGTTGATGTCAATATAAAATAACAACTTGCATGTTATAAACAAGTGCAACGCAAGTGGCATGTGCATATCCTAGGTGTCAACATATCTCGAACCATGCATATAGCAGATAATCCATCTCTAAGTAAAGTCAATAAACACATCAAACATTCATATATCAAGTGGATGAAACAACCATAAACTAACTATCATCAAATACCAAACCCATCAATAATATAGGACATGCTCTCAGCAATGTCCTAGAATATCTCTCAGATAATCATAAAGTAGGCATACCGAGGTCTGTCTCACTCAAAAAATATTTGTATAGCCCATAGAAATCACCCAAATCAAACATACACGAAATATAAATATGGCATACCTTCGGTAGCAAAGGTCGTCTCTCAGATAACCATGTAAAAATAGGTACATGGTCCAACTCCATGCTCTTGGCGTCTTTAACTCTCCTCAGTAGCAGTATAATCGATGTATACGGGGTTACACAACTTCATAGACTCTCGATCCCATAAATAATCCAAGAGATCAATAATCAGTTAATTATCATCTAGACTTTCAACCTCATAGAATTCAACTTGGCTCTCACCCAAAGGAATAATCATACAGCCTCTCAGGCCTATGCAAATCCACTCAACTCTTAGTATCATGGATAATCTATAGAACCCTAAGTCATATGTGCTCTCAGCATCATAAATATCTATTTCAGGATCGGTCTCGACAAATGATCAGATCGACTCTTAGCCGTAAACAAATGATCTCATATAGGTGAATAAGTAGGTGTCTATAGCATTTCATGCTATCTCATCAATAATAACTAGACGGAAGACTTACAGCTCTCAACCTACTCTAGGATCCTTACATGCTCTCAGCACTACTCCTACAGTCTTAGTTACCACGGCGGGCATCGTGACCCATATCTATCAAGTGGAAGACTACGCGAAGCATTGGTCATGACCCAACAAGTTCCTATATTGGTAACATACTATTGGCCTAAGCGACATAGGGGCAATGGCTCTCAGCCATATACATCAACAGGTATGCCATTGATTTAAGGAGCGATTCCGTAATCAGGCCGCTAGGATGGATACTAGCCAATCTGGTTTACTCTTCGATGTATAATAGGAGTACACAATAAATAGACACTCTTATGCTCTCAACCTGCACACTCTCAGTGCGCATCACCATAAATATAATACCCTGTATACTCGACCGTGTTTGACTGGCATCTACTTATATAAAGTAATCGAACAAATATCAGCTTATGCGTCCCATACCACATGGTGTTACTCATTCATTTACTTAATGCTCATAAATTTCACTCATCATTACATAATTATTCCATATAACAAGTCCAAAGAATAGCCGAAGAAATATTACCGAAAGTCGCATACTAGACGATACTATAATTCTATTTATTCTAGTTCCTCGTTACATAGAAATATAAATTAATCAAACCATACAATTTGATTATTTATTGTTTCGAAAGTGGGTTCAAATTACATTTTTCACAAAACCTTCAAAGCAGTTTCAAAGATCAATTTCCATGTGAACGATATCCAGATTTTAAAATTCTCATTCTTTCTTCAAAATCAATTTATGGTTTCAAAATAAATATTTACAAACCTCTCATTTAATTTCCGGGAAATTTATAGATTACAATTCAATCCCAAATCCCATAAAACTCCTTCTAAAATAATTCATACTTTTTAAAGTTCTTCTCTAATAATTGAAAATAATAATATTAATAAATGATTTTTATAGTTCAAGATTTCCTCTAAAGAATGAATTTAATTAATTCCACTTTCCCAATAAGAATTTTCAATTAAAATTGGAACGACCATATTTTACTTATCTAATAATCTTAAAATATTATTTTTAAATTCATATAAGGTCGTATGACCCTACTTTAGGAAATGCTATTAGTGAAGTTTCCTACCTTTGGAATTTTTTTGAACGATTTTACTCTTGGAAGCTTGTAATGGCTATAACTTTTGATAGAAGCTGAACTAGCATCTGAGACCACTTCCATTGGAAAGATATAATAGATTCCCTTTTTGTAGAGCGGTCATAATAGCAATTTGGACTTTTTGGCAAGGAGATGTGGCTATTTGAAGACTGGCAGTTTTTGGATAAGCTTAATGGGTAATTAGTGAGTTTTTCGGACAAGCCTACTAACCCATTTCGGTTTTGGAGAGCATATTAGGCTGAACCATCATCCCCATTTCACTTTAACTACTTTCCAAATAGATCTAAGCCTCCATTAACCACTTCTCCACCCCAAACCTTCTCTTTTCTCCTCCAAATCAAGTCAAAATCATATATTAGGGTTAGATTAGTAAAGGGTTTCATTAGAGAACTTTACATCTACATTTTTGGGAAGAGTAAATCTCATCTTTGCTGTTTATTTTCGGATTTGCACTAATTTGCGTGTAAAACTTGGATTTTGGAGATTTTGGTGAGTGATTTATCATCTTTCACTTACTATATTTGTATGTTTAGGTTTTGATATGTTTTAAGCTCATTTTTATGTCAAATTAATGTTTTGGAACTATTTTCCAAGTCAAAACTGAAGTAAAACGAATTTTGAAATGTTTAAAGTACTTTAATCATGTTGTATTGGAATATAGTTGCATTTGTATGTGATAGGCTATACTATGGATGTGCTTAGATGATGAATTGCTATGGTTTGATGTGTGTTTGAATGTTGGATGTGATTTGTGTGTGTTGCGTTTGTGTGAATGCTTGTATAGTTGTAATGCTCATTGGAGCGACTTAAAGTTAGAAACCATGAAACCGGGCTTCGATGAGTTTACTCGTTGTTGAGACTTGTATTGTTGCATACATTATGCACAAGGGTCAAAGAATGGGGTGTAGTGATGAAATCGATGCACAATTGAGAAGTGGAGATGCTACAAAATTTTGTTTTGGCACGCTTGTTTCGGTTCTGGTCGTCGAAGTTGGCTCGGTGGTGGAGTTAGTACGGGGGGGCCGAACACAGAAAGCGGTTCGATGTAGTGGTCGGAACGGTGGTCGGAACGGAAGTCGATTCGAGGAGGTGGCAGATTTGGGTTTGAACAGTGGAGTTAGTTCAATGGATGGCCACACCAGGTCTGAATAGGGAAATGTGTTCGGTGGGTGGTTCGATTTGGGCTTTTGGAGTTTAGCTTGGTTCAGTTGAAGCTTTGGGCCGAATGGAGGTGGCACACAGAGTTTGGCTATAGACTTCGGGCATGGAATGGACATACTTTGGGGCAAAGTTTAGGGGTCTTTGACAAGTTGATAGGGAGCAAGGGTGGATTACACCGAGACAACTTGGGATGACTTGGGTTCTGTGTGGCAACAGAGGAAGCGATCGTATAATGCTTTGATGTGACGATTTCAAAACCACGGTACGATGGCTCTATAAGTTATGATGAGTGTTTAGAGGCATTTCAAATATGATGACATAACGATGGGAGTTGAGGTGGTGATACCTGAACTTGCGATTATGTCCAGATCTTGCAATAGGAGATTACCCTGGGCTTTGCAATTGTGGGCTTAGTTCCTAGCCTTTCAAAGCGGCATGGATTCGAGAAGTAATAAAGCCGGTAGTTTGATTGGGTCCTTATTTTGAGATTGTGCCATACGAGTTATCATATGTCTAACGCACACGAGTGAAGGTAAGGATTGTTTAATGGATGTTGTGTATGCCATGATTTTATCACTCTAGGGTGTCACACGACGTAGGTATTTTCGACCGTATACCTAGACACTGGACATTGTACTTTGGTTGCAGTACACTTATATGGTTATGGCAGTAGATTAAAATATATTGATTGTTATGTGCCAACTCTTTGAATGTATGATAGGTCAGGTATGGTTCTTCATACCCTATGCCCCTATTTACAATATGCGATTTTTATAGTATTTTTGAGATGATGTATCACACACACCAGACTGTTGTATGATCCAAGGTTTTATACTTTGCTTCTTATTATCTCGAGTACTCTTTGTGACGACCCAGATTTTCGGACCAGTCAAAATCGCTGAAAAACCCATTCGTTCTAAAATTACGAATGAAAACTACCAACTTAATACACAATATTGATAAATATTCAACACCATAAAATGTATAGGATACAATTTCAATTTTACAAGTTATCAGAGTAATCAATTTAATCTACTATGTGTGCTTTAATACATACCAAATACCAATACAAATAAATCTACCGCTGCACAACTCTGATGAGAGAGACAACAATAACCATTCCTGCTAACTCAATAAATATGTCAAATGCGGAATAAAATAGTAAGAAGGAAAAGTACATCAATACACGATATATAGCAAACAATAAATAGAAAAATGTTATGTTATTATTGGGGCTGCATCACTACCATTGTGACTGCCTATGTACCCCTATCTAATTGGGTACCCAATTAGATACAGGATCAAGTCAACGTAGTTCTCCTACCGCAAATAGGACACATGGAGCCTATGATGCACAAACAATATGCAATTCCCAAAACTACCCACATAGGCTTAATCTTCAATTTTATATTTAAAATCTAATTAACTTTATAGAAATTATCTCTTTTGACTTTATTCCTTAATTCTTATTTCAAAACTTTTGAAATATATATATCTTTAATATTCAAACTAGTCCTTTACTTCGAGATCTGAAAATAAATCACCTTTTGATACGATATCAATTTACAAGCATACAAAACTATATGCTACCTGATTGGGAGGTTTCTAGCCATAACAAGGAAACTGGGTCCCAGCCTTCCAAAAAATAAATATAGATATGTATATCCCTCTTCTACGAGAGCGGACTATACTAAGGCTACATAACATCTGCACCTGCCTTGCGCACATTTTTAGTTATGGGTTACCCGAATCTTTGGTAACATAACAAAACATTTTACATCCCAAAGTGACAAAATCATTTACACTAATAATTACAAATACTTCTAATCTACGATAATTTCCATTTTCAAATCCTTTCAAAAATCATCTTAAAACCATCGGGTTTAGTTCTCGAAATTCTTTCCGTTTTATAAAATATTTTTATAAAACCATTCTTTATATAAATCATTTTTATATAATATAACTTCAAAATATTCATTTCCAAATATTTTTATTTCTTTAAACATTTCATAAACTTTTGTTTATGAAAACCAACTTTAAAAACAATTCCATTGACATCAAATTATTACAACAATTTAAATGAAACAATATTATCGCTAAATACCTATTAGTCAAATCGTGAAATAAATCACAAGGTGTTAGCCAACAATTATTTTCTACCCAGCCCATGCATATAATAAATTGCTCATAAACTGGTCAAGCAAAGTCGACAATCAATAATAATAATCAGTACTCATAAAATGGTCGAGCCTAATTCAAACAATCAACCAATAAAATAAACAAAATAATAAATGATAATCAATGCTTCATTCTATCAAATATTTTTTATTTTATCTTGGGTTAAAACGGTTTGATATTTATTTTGGAGCATCCAGTCTTTCCCTTCGACATGTTTCGTCCTTCGCCCAAGTCTGGATCTCACAAACGAAACACGTGTACTAGTCGTTTCCGCATACCCCATTAAGTATTTAACTTCTAAATTTTAAATACTTAATTAACCATCCAGATAGTCAAATAAGAAAATAAAACCATTGTTTTAGCAAACAAATTAAACAAGCATTCAATAAGGGTTTTCAAGCAACACTTAATACTTAAATTTCCTTCAACTTAGCAATAATTTTAATGAACTTAAAGGAAGAAATAACTCGCTTTGGATTCCACTCCATCAAACTTTAAGGCAAGGAACTCCAGATCTAAACCATATTTCCTACAAATTTTACTAACTTTGTCGCTATGGATTTTGACTATAGCTTCACTACTATTTTCCAAAAGTTCCTAAAATCCGGCTATAGCTCTGTTATCCTAGAAGTTGAGATGAAAAAGGTGGAGATGGCTTCTAGGTGGGCATGGCCTTGGGTGGATGGATCAAACTTACTAGCTTGAACATGACTTAAGTGGTATACTTTTTTGTCGATTATTTTTTGCATAACTTTGTTACACTTTTGGAATTTTTTTAAGAGAGGCATGGAAGCCATTAAAGAGTGGAAGAAGAGCTTGAAAATGGAGAAGAAAGGTGTGAAAAAAGTGAGAAAGTGTGTTGGTATTTATAGGAAAAAATTTGGATTAAAATAATATTTTGTAAAAACACCAAAATACCCTTTGCTTATACTTTAAGCAAACTAATTTTTTCAACACTTAACATCACATTTCAAATCATTACTTTTTGACTTTTATAACACATTTTGTCTTTTTATGCTTACTTTTTGTTAATTACTTTCTATAAATTTCTAAGTATGTTTAGTAAAAATAAACTTAATTAGTGAATTAATTAATACTTATACTATTTAAATATATGTTCATATATAAGAAAATAAAGGTGCAACAACGTTGCGACAACTTTAAATCGACAAAATGTTGATTTTCGACAAAATGTTTTACGGTCACATTTTAACGTTTTAGTTAAACTATTTATTTATGTAAACCTAATTTAAAAATAAATTTTTATAATGTTATTTAAAAATATAAATACTTATAAATTAATTAAAATAATTTATTTAACCATTGAAACTTACTTTTCTGAAATCGGGATTTTGTCACTTTTGTCGATCTAAGCAGTTATTACTATTTTTGTGTATATTTCTATTTGTAAATCCTATCTAATATTATTTAAATCATAAAATATTATATATTTTATATTTAAAATCACTTAAAATAGTATAATTTAAAGTGGTCAAATTCTAGGTCGTTGCATACTTCCCCCCTTAAGAATTTCGTCCTCGAAATTCCAAAGACAGAAAAATATAACGGAACCAAAAAATTAAGTACACCTAAAAATAAACACCACCCATAACCCCGGTCGGAGGTACGGTGCCTTATCCTATCCATTTTATTTATCAGATAAAGGTTGTTTCATTTTAAAA
The DNA here is from genome assembly GCA_030737815.1 of Allium fistulosum. Classification (NCBI taxonomy): domain Eukaryota; kingdom Viridiplantae; phylum Streptophyta; class Magnoliopsida; order Asparagales; family Amaryllidaceae; genus Allium; species Allium fistulosum. Next base: position 1,168,721,076 of record CM060905.1, on the reverse strand, counting down.
ATCGTAGGTTAATTTACTAACCTAGATATATTTTACATAGGCACCTAACCTAAGCTTTAATACCATCTGTGACGACCCGGATTTTCGAACCAGTCAAAATCGCTGAAAAACCCGTTCGTTCTAAAACTACGAATGAAAACTACCAACTTAATACACAATATTGATAAATATTCAACGCTATAAGATGTATAGGATACAATTTCAATTTTACAAGTTATCAGAGTAATCAATTTAATCTACTATGTGTGCTTTAATACATACCAAGTACCAATACAAATAAATATACTGCTCCACAACTCTGACGAGAGAGACATCAATAGCCATTCCTGCTAACTCAATAAATATGTCAAATGCAAAATAAAATATTAAGTAGGAAAAGTACATCAATACACGATATATAGCAAATAATAAACAAAAAAATGTTATGTTATTATTGGGGCTGCATCACTACCACTTGTGACTGCCTACGTACCCCTATCTAATTAGTTACCCAATTAGATACAGGATCAAGCCAACGTAGTTCTCCTACCGCAAACATGACTCATGGAGCCTACGATGCAAAAATAATATGCAATTCCCAAAACTACCCACTTAGGCTTAATCTTCAATTTTCAATTTAAAATCTAATTAACTTTACAGAAATTATCTCTTTGGACTTTATTCCTTAATTCTTATTTCAAAACTTTTGAAATATATATATCTTTAATATTCAAACTAGTCCTTTACTTCGGGATCCGAAAACAAATCACCTTTTGAAACGATATCAATATACAAGCATACAAAATTATATGCTACCTGATCGAGAGGTTTCTAGCCATAACAAGGCAACTGGATCCCAGCCTTCTGAAAAATAAATAAAGATATGTATATCCCTTTTCAACGAGAGCGGGCTATACTAAGGCTACAGAACATCTGCACCTATATGTACATATACATGTACACATTTCTAAATATGTTAAGTATTAACAATTAACTAATCAGGTTTACTTTTGCTAATTAAGGTTAGAAAATCATTAAGAAAAAGTAAACATAAAAGGACAAAATCATGTCAAATCAAATAAGATATTTACTTTATTTTCCTTATGCATTAACTGATTAAGACATAAAGTAGTGATGTGACAAAGTGATGGTATGTGTTATAAAAGTAAGATAAATGATATTTTGGTAATTTTGTAAAGGGTTAATTTCGTGATTCACCACTCCTTATTTTTCCTATAAATACTAATCCATTCTTTTCATTTTCTTCACACTTCTCATTCTTCTTCTTCATTTTTAAGCTTTATTTTGCTCATTAATGGCTTTTCTTCTATAAAAGAGGTAGGAGGGTTAGAAATAGTGGAGTGCTTAAGCACTAATCCACTAATTACTCTCTAACCTCTTCTTAATTCACTTCTTCTTCTTCTGTTCTTTAAATGGCCTTAGGCCATGAGTATTGGGATGGGGAGGCTATGGCCATGAGCTATGGAGGTGGGAGGAAGGTTTGGGCCGAGAGTAAAGTGGAGGAGGAAGGATGGTCGTGAGCATGGGCAAGGTGGTGGAGTTGTTTATGGATGTATTAGTGAAGTATAGGTTAGTTTACTGAAGTGTGGTTGGATAAGAATGTTGGTAGGAAGTTAATCAATTTGGTTGAAGGTGAGTACTCATTTTTGAATTAACTAATAATTCCAAGTTTAATAATATGAAAGTTAAACATCTTAGATGATTAAGATGTTTGAACTTGGATGCAAAGTTGGTTGTTTACATGATTATTAATATGGATGATTACTTAGTTTGATAAATGAAAAGAGAAATGGTTAGAAATTAACCACAGTTAATTAAATGAGAATTTAAATCCATATAAATATGTGTATGGAATTTATTTTGCCTCTCAATGATTTTAAAATATCTAAAAAGGTTGAAAATAATATTATAATAATATAATATTATAGTATGAAACGAAATGGAAAATGAGTTTGAGATATAAAAATATTATTTAAAATGAGTTGAAAATGATTTATAAATATTTTATAAACATATGAAAGTGTTTTGGTGAAGTTTGAAAGGTAAATGAAAATTTAGTCAAAATTAGGCACGTCGTGTAATGGTAGTTCGTGATTTCGCGCCATATAAGTTAATTAAGTGTACAAAGTGGAATATGGCTCGGAATCCTTCAAGGTAAGATTTTTCTAGACTATTATATCCATAATTTTCTAATGAAGAAAGAAAATCAAGATTTCATTAAGTATATTTTGAAATATGTCCAAAACAATTTTCTAAAAACATCGTAGTTTTGTAATTCGAAATCCATGAAAGGATTTCTTTATAAATGATATTTTTAAATGATTAAAATATGAAATAAATTTGATAAATCTATTAAAATGGTTTGAAAAAGATTTGAATTGGAAAATTAGAATTTTCAAACATTAAAAAAGTTGTTTTAATCAAATAAGTTGTTTTAAGCACTTTTCTGCTGCAGTTTCTATAACTTTTGAAATAAAGATTTAAACTTAACGATTCTCTCTAGAGTCATTTATAAATATTTTTAAATGAATAATTAAGTGTTTTAAAGATAAATTGGAAGTTTATAATTATTTTAGAAAGAGTTTAAATAAATGGTTATTATAACACTTAAACAATATATTAGAAATCATTTCCTTGAATGAAATAACAAACTGAGTACGCGGAAATGACTAGTATATTTGTCATGCCTATAGATATAAATGGTAAAAAAAGGTGTGTATCTAAGGTAAGGAATGGAGAAACCAGTGCTCTGAACTTACCCGGCCTTTGTTTTCTCTTTTAAACGAGGGGTGGAAAGCCCAGATCTCTAAAAAGGTTTTCCCAAAGTAAAAGGTGAAGAATTTTCCTAGAGTTAAACGAGGATTTGAATAAAATGGTTTTGATTTTGTTGTAACGATTTTTTACATAACATCATTTTTAACCCATTTAAATGAGGATTTGGAAATAGAAAATCTTTATTAAAGGTTTAAACGTAATTTTAAATAAGATGACTTGGTATTTCCCAAGATTAAACAGGAGTTTTAAATGAAAGATTTAAAGAAATAATGTTGAAATGTTTTCCTAAGTAGAAGAGAAAATAATTTGGAATTATTCCAAGATTAAAATGGTTTTAGTTAACCAAATGATTTGATAAACAAGGCTTAATGATTCCATATACTCTTGAAAAGAAAATGGAATAAATTGAAAAGAATATATCTAAGAAAGATATTTGATTTAAATAAAAGATGAAGTAATTGATTGATGATTGATATCCACATATGAGCTAAACATCTTTTATCGATAATTGGTTTCGAAGGAACCAGGGTCGGATTTGGGTGATTCCTATCCCAAAAGCATTTCGAACCAATCTATACGTTCGAAAGTAAAGACATGTTGAAGATGATGATTATTGAAGACAAGAGATCTTCATTAGCGGAAGGACTGCTTGTTAACATTCTCTGGGTAGCTCCTAATATGGAGACATTTATTATAACAGTGGTCCTATCGTATTTTAAAACCTTCGGATTACAAGGACTAACGCTACTGATCCTAGGGGTGATTCTCGACAGGATGCGGTAGGAGGAGTGCCTTCGGTTACGTTCAGTCCCAGAACGAACTTGTATGGATGAGTGTCTGACAGTGCACTTTTGATCACTTAAATTTATCTCTATCAATGTATTATCTGCTTGGTGGCGATAAAGCAACTTCTCTTAGCTTAACACCCTTTTCTGGGACGTACGAGCTCAGGAGTTATATGTTAGTAGAAATCAGTTGTGTGATTAAGGAATGGCAATGTGGCATTCAAAGTGGAACCTGTCATGAAAAATCGCGGCTTTGTCTAAGTAGAGCGTAACCTCACTTCCAAGCCTCACATCTCGAAAATGATACGGGTGTGAGAAATGCGGGTTACGGATCTTAAGGCTAGTATAAACACTAGAGGGGGGGTGAATAGTGTTTTAAGGAATTACTAATTCTTTTTAAGTTTATATTAATTTGAACACAAATGTATGCAATATTCAGACACAGATATGATCACAGATTCAAACACAGATGCAAATATAAAGTAAAAGCAGTAAAGGAAAGAACACACCGGATTTTATACTGGTTCAGAGTTACCCTACATCCAGTCCCGCACACAAGTACGGATTTTCTTTCAAAAACAATCTTTACAATTACAACCCCCGATTTCAAGGCCACGAGGTACACCACTCCAGATTCACAATCCTCTGGGTAGAGATACTTGATTTCCCGGGCAACAAGTTCACCCAATTGATTTCCTAGACTACAATCACACCTTTTCTCACTTGATTGATTTCCAAGGCTACAATCACACCTTTTCTCACTTGATTGATTACAAAGAAGCCTATAACTCTGAATAGCACTAGGATCTTGTTGAGATAGTGATAGAGAATCAAACCAGAAATGATCTAGTTAAATTCAATGGTGATTTCGGCAGAGTAATGGTAAGAATATATATAAAGAAATGTGGAAGAAGAAGAGGAGTGAAAACTAGAAAAATATTGTTAAAAATTCATTGAAAACATCCCCTATTTATAGAAGAACAACAGCCATGTCTATTCATGAAAGGTTATGGCGAATAGACACTTCTTTTGAAATTCAAATTTTTGAAACCAACTGCCACTATGTCGACATGGGTATCTTGGGTATGTCGACATCCCAAAGGAAATTTTGGTGATTTGGTTTTCTTTGAAAATTACTTCTATCTTATATTAAAACTATTTTAAACTTTATAAATATACTTAACTATAGTTAAAATACATAAGTAAATATAGAGAATAATATATATATAATTTTACTATAATTTTATATTTAAATCTAAGTATAAATATATTATAATTAAAAGATAGTTTAAAACAAACGAAATTTAAAACAAGAGTTTATTTAAAAACAAAATCAAAGAATATTTTAAGGCTAAAACATCTTTTTTGAAAATCATTTGAAAAGATAATTTTTAAGGCTAAAACATTTTGAAAATCAGTTTTGAAAATCATTTTGAAGTAGTTTTGCAACCTTCTTCCTGCAAAATATCTCATCACATCAAGACTCGAGAACTTGTACAAAACCAGGATGTTCGTGGGTTTGTAAGCCACTTGTCGTAGATTTGTAGGCTACTTGTCGTGGGTTTGTAAGCCACTAAAAAGGTAGAAATGGGTTACATCCCAAATGAAATATGGAGTGAAGATTTCAGTGCTATTATGAAGTTTTAACATAATTCTAGACTCAATACTTATCTTGTATTATTAAAATCTTGAACTCTTGATAACTTGATTTCTTGATACTCATGAGTCTTCGATCTTGAAATCTTTGATCTTTAAATTCATCAGTCTTGTATCTCTATACTGTACAATCTTCATTCTTGATACCTGCATGGTTAAATCCTACATATACATATATATCTAAACTATAATGTTAGTATTTATATTTTATAATCTTATTCTAAGGCTGTTGTCATCAAAACCATCATCTCAAGGACTAACAATCTCCCCCTTTTTTATGATGACAACCTTACAATGGAGTATATAATATATAGATTAAGAGATAATTATATTGATAAACATGATAATTAATCAAAGATCATATAGATATCAATGCATATGTATACATGTTTTGTACAACAAACATCAATCCACACCAAATATCAATCCATATCAAATCAAATCAAAACAAATGAAATCAAATCAATCAAAGAAAACAATTCAAATCAAACAAAGCAATCAAATCAAACATTACGAGGAACTTCCACCCATCCTTCTTCTCCAAAAATAGGGTCTGCTTTAATGGCATCCTAATTTTCATTGTCATTGGTGAGAGAGACTGGAGGATGTGCTTCATTATTATCCTTGTGCAGAGAGGAAATCATCCATCGTATTGCATCGAAATGCCTTTCTTGCTCCTTGATCATCTGCATTTGACTCAACTCTAAGTGTCGCTGGTTACGAAGAATGAACGAAATAATATTCTTGAAAGAATTAAGAGTTTCTTCAAGATTTTCGGTTAAATTATGAATTGGATTAGCCATTTTTTTAGTTTGGGAGAAGAATGATAGACAAAGTAGATAAGAAATAATATTGAGTGATGAATTCTGGAAGAAATAGGTATTTATAGGTGTAGAAATTCGTTTGAAATGAATAGACATAAGGTAGTTATTCCAATTTCAAATTTAAAATGAAATGTCATTTCTGACTAGTACATGTCGACATGGTCATAGGGGGGATGTCGACATGGTGCAGTGAATTTTGATGCCTTATTTTGATTTTGTGAATAATTATGTATATACATATATTTATATAATATACTAACATTTATTCTGGAGATAAGATAAGCTAGATAACAGAAAAAGGAATTCAATTTCATTGCTTAATAGAGTGATACAATGATTAATCATAAAGAACTACATGAATATTCAAACAAACTAAACTAATACAACATGAAATGAAAAGATAGAACTAGTTAGAGGATGGTGAAGATGAAGATAATCCAAGTTTCTTGCTTACTTTGGAAATAAACTTGTTCATCTTGGATGAAATTTTATCCAACTTCTTACTAACGGATCGTTTAAGAATCCGTTGATTCTTAACAATGGTCTTTTGGTTATTGAGAAGAGTTTTGTTGGTTGGATTAGGAGGATAGTCAATATTTTCCAAGGATGTTTCACCTTCTTCTTCTTCTATTTCCATTTCATCCCTTTCTTCTTCTTCTTCGTCTTCCTCCTCTTCCATCTCTTCATGAGCCAAACGCTCTTCCTTTTCAGCAAGAGTCTCATACGGTTGAAAAACAAATAGAATTTTCATAAGAGAAATATTTGAGTGATTGAAAACCTTTCTTGAAACAAATTCTTCTCCTTTGAAATCTACTCCAAAATAGTTAAAAATCCGAGTGAGATAGATTCTATGATACAAAGTATTCTCGCCCATTTCAAGATTTTTGGGACGAAGTTCATCCAAAATAACTTGCGCCCAATTAACATCATAATTTCCAAAAATAGCAAAAAGTGCTTTGCAAACTTTTGAAGTAGGATTGTTAAAATTCCCCGATCTTGGGGTCAAAGTATGTTGTAAAAGAAGATTGACAATTCTAGCTTTTGGTCGAAAGTTTCGATTTTTGAATTCAAAATTATAATTTCCTTCAAAAATATTGTGAAACGTCTCACGATCATTTTCATCAATATTAAAACTAGAAAGATCCATTCCCGTATTCTTGCAATTGAGAATGGTACCCAAAAGATCACAATTTAAAACGATTCTAGTGCCTTTGACACTACTCCAAATTTCATCATCGTTTCCATTATAAAATCCTCGATTAAGATTTGCATAATTTTTTTAACAAGATTTGGATAGCAAACTAAATCATTTTGAGAAGCATCAATAAGACCGAGAACATGATTATTTGCAAAAAGAGAATCAATTTCATAAGTAGAAAATTCTTGAAATAAAGCAAACTTTCCGGGATGGACTTTTTCATAGTTAGCATAATTGATGTATGCTTTTATTGCCTCCGGATCATTGAAGAGTTGCTCTTTTATCTTTCTGGAAATTCTCATGGTGGAAGGGTTACTTGAAAAAGCCATTAGAGTAGAGAGCATAGAGCTTGAAGTTTTGAAGAGAGAGTTTGAATTTGAAAATGAAAGTGAAAAGATGTGATAAAAGATAGTGAATAAATAGATTCTCAAAGGACATATTCTCTGGTCAAAAGATGCCTTTTCAGAGAATTGAATGAAGTGAAAAGATGAAGGGAAATTCAACCATTTGAATTCAAATTTTGAATTTCAAATTCTGTACCCATGTCGACATCATGGTAGGGACCATGTCGACATGTGTTTTTGAATTTCTATAATTTATTTTTAATAAGAATTCTAATATATATATATATATATTCTTATTATTTTAATGTCTATATATATGTGGAATATTATTAGTATATTCCATAAGATATTATGATACTAAAAAATAAAAATAATAATAAAATAAGATAATAATAAAAAATAAAAATTTTAAATTTCAAACAACACACCAATTCAAAATCAATCAATCAAGCAATCAATTCTAAGCATGCAATTTCAACCAATTGTATTGTAAATGTGTACCTTTTTCTGAGTCTGTTTCTCTGAATTCGTTGGAGTCGTGAACTGCCGTGAAACACATATTTGAATTATCTGTCTTTTGATCATCATCGCTTGAAGACGAGTCTGAGTCATCTAGAGTAGCAGTAAAAGCACGTTTTCGTTTCTTTATGGAATCATTGTTTATAGGAAGGTTTTGCTTATCTGGATACGGACAGTCTCTTTTGATATGGCCTGATTCGTCACAGTTGAAGCATTTGATATTGTTTGGCACTACATTCTGATTTCCTGCATTCTTATACTTGTTTCTCTTGAGATTATTCATCTTTCTGTATTTCAGAAATTTCCAAAATACTTGGTCATAAAGGCTATCTCTTCATCATTATCGTTGTTTGAGTCCAATCCATCGGTTAATGCATTGAATGCCATTGATTTCTTTTCAAATGCTTTGCTTTCTCTTCTCCCGATCATTTGGACTTCAAATGACATTAATTAGGTAATTAAAAATTAATTAATTGATTTGTAAGGTAATCAAGGAATGATTAATTAATTAAATGGTTAAGGCTAATTAATCTATGGGGTAATTAAAGGTTAATTACTTAATGTAATTAAAGGATAATTAATCAAGGATGGTTAATTAAGATGGATGATTAAAGAATGATTTTTTAATTGGGTTGTAATTAATAAATGTTAAGTACGCAGGATTAAGGTAATCCAAGTGATTAAAGTTGGTAATTAATTTAATTGGAGATTAATTAAATTAATTAGGAATTACATATCTAATAAATCTTGTTATGGATGGTTGAATGATTTTGGATGTCTTGGATTGTTGATATCTCTGATGGGCGATTGAGATGTGCTGTGATATGAGTGGGTTGAACTATGATAATGTAGGTTACCTATCTGAGTTGAATTGTTATGTGATATGATATCCTGGATATGAATTGTATTTATTAAAACTTAACAACTTGGATTAGAGTTCCAAGATGACATTGAATTCGAAGAGACTGGGGTCGGGTATCAGTAAATACCCGAAACCACATCGATTAGTAATCTACAGTAATTCTTTATAGTTTGGTTAGAAGAAAACAGACTGGAATGAAATAAGTTAAGTATTATGGATATTTAAGCTGGATAACGATTCTTGGATATTTTTTTGAGATAAATGAATGACTTAAATAAGATTAGAACTCGTAGAAAGTACGAGTTACTCTGGTAATTCACTTAAGTTATATAACTTAGTATTTCATGTTATATGGGTTTACTCACGCTGGTTTCCAGCCTGACCCGGGTGTTACTTTGATGTAATGCTTGGGTCAGACTGGGTATTACAAATTTCTAGGTAAGGACGTTCTGGAGCTCAGGAGGCAAGCTGGATGGCAGGAACGTATGGAGTGTATTCCGTTGAGTATATTACTGTTGTTTATCTGAGACATGTTAATTCCAACTATACAGCTTTTGTGTAATGGTTGTAACTCTGATGTATTGATGAAAATTAACAGATACAGTTTTCTTTGTATAACTGATATTATTTTGATATTATATTTGGTCCGTTGCGAATGTGAGAATCTGTGATTTGTTTCAGTTCTTCTTCTACCTCTTTTCTTCTTTTCCTAACTATCTGGAATTTTCGGGATCGAAAATTTTGGGTCGTTACATTTGGTATCGGAGTAGAACGTTAAGCGAGAACCTTGACTCTGGTGGGTTTACTCATTAAGGATAGGGTCAGTAGTACCCTAGAATGAGTTGAGTGTATATATATGAGAGCGTACTTGTTATTTTCTTATATAAAGATTTTAAAATGGTTTTAAAAATAAATGATTTTTATATAAGTTTATCTTTTGATATATAAAGAAATAATTTTTCTAATTATTAAATATATTAAAGAAATTGGTTGTTAAATCATTGGAATTAAATAAATAATGAGAATTAAGTGGTAATGGTAATACAACCAAATTGAAATTGAATGAAGATAAGTTTGAAATGGATCCAAACTGAAACTAAATTCCTGAATTTGTAGAAGTGTTTTCAGAATAAGATAATAATGAATTGGTATCCAGATATGATAATCTGGGTTATTATCATAAATGGTTGTTGTGTTTAATAATGAAATACTTGTTAATGATTAAGCAAAATGAAATATTTTAAGGAAGTAAACATTTAGGTGAGTATGACTTATAAATTTGGAAATCAATTTGGAATTTGATTTGGTGTTTGAAATAAATTTGGAAATTTCAAAATGAAATTGCTTAAAGATTTAAGTTGTTAACTTAAAAGTAAAGGTTAATTTGATTTAAAGGATTAAATCAGCATTTAAAAGATTTAACTCGAATTTATATAATTCGAGATGATTTAAAGTTGAGATTGGAATTGAAATTAGTTCAAATTAAATTTGATTTGAATTAAATAGAAATAAGATTGAAGTTGAATGAGTTTAAATTCAAATGGAAGTTGATTTGAATTTGGGATAGGAATTGAAGTTAATTCAAGTTAAATTGGAATTGAATAAATTGAGTGAGATGGGAAATTGATTTGAAGTGGAGATTGAGAAATTGAACCAGTTTGACTCTGAGACTATTTTCAAATAAATTGTTTTAATATAAACTGTTTTAAATCTATTTTTTTAGCTATTTACTATACAACCTTTCTTTTTAAAAATCCATACTATTTTATTCTTATTTTACAATTATTTTGAAAACTAATTACTATTTTACATATGTTTTACAATCTAATCACTATTTTATAACTACTTTATAACTAATTACTATTTTACAGCTATGATTTAATTACTTAACTATTTTACATCTATTTTACAACTAATAACTATTTTACAACTACTTATCTATTTTAAACTTTTCAAGCTATTTTCTAAACTCAAGCTAGTCAGAGTACAAACTGTTTATAATTGAAGTGATAACCCAAATGGAATTGGAAGCAATTGTGGATGAGTGAATAGAAATCTAAATGAATGTGAAGTAAAAGAGAATTGATTTAGCTAATAATCAATGATGATAAATACGTAGGATGTACATATATTATTCTATTCATATAGTGATTTGATCCAGATTCGAGCATAGAATTTCGAGATAGTATATCGATCCGAGTTGGGATTTTTCACTCGATTTTTGACGGCGAACCCTGGATATGGATTTTTGATTGGGTTTGGAAATTCTCTATCATAGTTATGGCTATGCAAGGAGAATAACGGTTTTTGATCAAGGAACCAGATCTGAGTCCGCACTAGGAAGTCGGGTGAACGATACTAGTTCGGAAGTGAAATTGTGCGATCGAGTGAGCAATCAGATTTGATATTGCGTACGGATGATATGTGTACATCGTATGCGTTTGAATAAAATTGATATTGAAATTTTGAAGAAATGGGAAATGATTTTTGAAAGAAAATTATATTTTGGAGAAATATATATGAATATAAGTGGGAGTTGGATATCTTTTGAAATTCATTTTATGAAAGTTAGTGATATGGTGATTAACTTTATAAAAGAAAATCAAAATTGAATGTTGATTTGGCATAAGTAAAGTTATGTAAATATTTGTTATATGTGATAAACTCCCCTTGTTGAATCTATAGCCAGAAGAATAGATTTTTGAAAGTATTTGAAGTATAAAAAGGGAATTTATACAAGTATGAAGTGATCCAAAGATTTTCCAAGTTATATATATATATATATGAAGGATTTTATGAGAATGATTTTGGAAATGGTTTTGGAACCTATGGATTTTGGAAAGGCTTTTGATTTTTGAGAAAAATCAATTTTGGGAATTCGGAAAGCCAAGTTTGGAACTATCGATTTGGGATATCAATTTTGTGTAAAGGAGATTTTGATATAAATCATAAAGGGTATGATTTGAAGATACTATAAGTGTATAGTATAAAGTGTTTTGTGATTGGCTCTGGGGAAAAAGGCGCTCCCATGAAATGAACTTCTCAGGAGTGCCACAGGGTGGTACTGCCTTGAACCCTAAGGGGGGATTCTAAAGTTGATCCTGTGAGGAAGTCCGGACAAACAGAAGTTCCTGAGGATTATTTGGCTAGCGAAAGTCGAGGGCACTGATGCCTACAGAGGCATTTGGGTTATGCTGTGACGACGGTGTAACTCGATGTCACTGCAATCTACTGTGGACCATAGCGGAAATCGTATGGAGGTGAGTGTCAACGGTCTACGTTTGATTTTGCCGGGATGGCAACGTAACAACGGTAGACTGCGATCTATGGTAAAGTGGAGTGGAGAAGTTTCATTTTTGGCAGCGGAATTCGAGGGCGCTGATGCCTACACTTATATGGATTTTTGCTGTGATAGCAACGTAAAGCCCGGGTATAACTGCGATCTGTAGCGGGTTCCATGGTGTAATCGAGGGGCGCGGAGGCCTACAGTTATCTATGGATTTTGCCGGGATGGCAACGTAACCATCGGGTTAACTACGACCATGGAGGGGTTGATGATTTCAAGAGCATTCTCAACAAAGATGTTTCCTCTATTTTCAAAAAATGTTTTCTGTATTTTTACCCAAATATTTTTCGAGTATTTTCACTGGGTGTTGAAAACGGGTTTACCAAGTACTTATAGATTTTCAGTCCTACGTCTGATCAACGTATGACCGAATTTCTGTGAGAACGAGGATGAACTTGTTGAGACATCGAGTTATAAAAATTATTTTTATAAAACTATTTTGGCAATATATATATATATAGATTTTTAAAAGTGTTTTAAAAATTCTTAATAAAAGAGTTTATAGTTGAAAATGATCAAAAAATAATTTAACTGATAATAATCATTTTAATAAATCTCTGGCTTCGTTCCTTTTCGAGGACGAAAAGATTTAAAGGGGGAGGAATGTGATAACTCGGATTTTTGGGCATCTGTAAATTGATAATTAACTGGATTGAATCAATAGAAACACTGATTTATAAGTTGAACAAATAAAACTGTTAATAAATATTTATTTGATAATCTACCAATATAATCATTTATCATTGGCAAATTATTCTTTTAGAACAAATAATGTGTTGTTAAATATATATATATGAGTTGATTTTTAATTTGGATTTTTAATTAAATTTGAATTTGAATCTGAATTTAAAATTTGAAATTTAAAAAAAAATTGATATCTTAAAATTATATATACATAAGTATAAACCAAACTAAAAACATAATATAAAATCATATTAAAAACATTTAATTACATGTGTAACCATTTTAAAAAGGGAATTTAACAAGTGTAAGGTAATTAGATCATACATTAACATTTGTAAGTAAATTAGCTTGGAAGCAATACAAGTGTCATTTGTGTTTTATTTTCAAAAATAATAATTAAAATTAAACCAAAGTTATATATATATATATATATCACCATTTCTTCTCTATTCTCTTTTCCTTCTATTCAAACTAAACAAAATAAAAAGGAAGCAATAAATCTGAAATACAAAACCAGAGAAGAAGTAGAATCTGTAAGCAAAAACTTTTTCAAATTCAATCTTAAGTCTGATCAAAAACCAATTTCAGATCAAACAAGCTAACCCAACATCTCAAAACAAGATTCCAGATCAGATTAAATTCAACAACCAAGTTTTGGTTTCAAATTTGCGAATCAAGCACAGACCAGATCAAATCTAGTTCCTGATCATCAACAGGCTTTTCTGTTTTTATAACAGGTGAGTAAACACCTTGCTTAAAACTTATTTAGGGTAGTATGCTTGATGATTGTGATGAATTCTCTTAATAATATGGGTTGCATGTATGATTAAAGTTGGATGTGTATATATTAATATGATTTATCTGTGCATATGAGTGTATATGTATAAACTTGTTCTCTGTTGAGTGACAGACTTTAAATTTTCTTGATAACTCAACTACTCTGTATATAATCAAAATCAGGTGAAGAATTCTGAAGAACAAATGATTGTATGAATGCAATATCAATTTTAAAAATAGTAACAAGTATTTAAATTCAGTAATTTTTCCCAAAATTTAAATTTTACAGAGATAATTAAATTCAAATCGAAATTCGAATGTCCAGAAATCAAGATTGGAGTTTACTACCAGTAGTGTATTGGGGAATGATGAATTTAGGTAGAAAGATCTCAATTTTTAGGCTAGTATATGTTATGATAAATCGAGATGATCGGAAATGCATTATACGTCGATTTCCGATGTTAGGCGAAGAGTTTGTCGTCGATTTTTGGGCTGAGGGTAGCTCGAAGATTTGCGATTGCAAGAAAAATGGCCTAGTGATTTATTTAGGGTCGTGGTGGCCATACGTCGGCAAGGTAGGGTTTTAAGCCTGTTTTTATCGTCGTAGTTTCAAGGGCTTTTACGACGTCGGGGTTGGATCGGGTTTGATCGCGAGGCGGGGGATCACGATGTGGTGAAGTGGTGATGCTCTAGAAGGAATGTCGTGGGTTCCAGTGACGAGTTCGTCGTCAGTGAGAAGATTTGGTCGAGGGTGTTTAGTTCTAGTTTCGTTCGAGTATCTCGATTTTTGATTGGTTGTCAATTTTATTAATCTGGGTTATCGAGGGAAGTGGTGTAGTTGCCGACGACATGTGGGTAGTCGTGGCGTCGATCGAGGGTGGTCGGAATGGCGTGTATCATGCACGCGTGCACGTATATCAGGTGGGAGTGAGTTTTGGGGGAAGAAGGATCGGGCTCGGGTTCTATCTCGGGGCGTTGTGCGTGTGACCCGAAGCAGAGACGAGAACGAGTGATTCTCGTGTTTTGCTTGGGTAAATCGAATTTTGGCTCGGTCGTTTCAGATGGTATTAAGGATTAATTAATTTGTGATTAAGGAAATTAATTGATTAATGACTAGAGATAATTAATTAATGATTAAGCATTTATTTAATTAAGTAATTAAGTTTTAATTAAGTATTAATTAATTAAGTAATTAGAGATTAATAAATTGGTAATTAAAGATTGAATTAACTATTAATTAGAGATTAATTAATTTATGATTAAGTTTTATTAATTAATAATTAAGGTTTATTAATAAATAGTTAAGGAGTAATTAATTAGGTAATTAAAAATTAATTAATTGATTTGTAAGGTAATCAAGGAATGATTAATTAATTAAATGGTTAAGGCTAATTAATCTATGGGGTAATTAAAGGTTAATTACTTAATGTAATTAAAGGATAATTAATCAAGGATGATTAATTAAGATGGATGATTAAAGAATGGTTTATTAATTGGGTTGTAATTAATAAATGTTAAGTACGCAGGATTAAGGTAATCCAAGTGATTAAAGTTGGTAATTAATTTAATTGGAGATTAATTAAATTAATTAGGAATTACATATCTAATAAATCTTGTTATGGATGGTTAAATGATTTTGGATGTCTTGGATTGTTGATATCTCTGATGGGCGATTGAGATGTGCTGTGATATGAGTGGGTTGAACTATGATAATGTAGGTTACCTATCTGAGTTGAATTGTTATGTGATATGATATCCTGGATATGAATTGTATTTATTAAAACTTAACAACTTGGATTAGAGTTCCAAGATGACATTGAATTCGAAGAGACCGGGGTCGGGTATCAGTAAATACCCGAAACCACATCGATTAGTAATCTACAGTAATTCTTTATAGTTTGGTTAGAAGCAAACAGGCTGGAATGAAATAAGTTAAGTATCATGGATATTTAAGCTGGATAATGATTCTTGGATATTGTTTTGAGATGAATGAATGACTTAAATAAGATTAGAACTCGTAGAAAGTACGAGTTACTCTGGTAATTCACTTAAGTTATATAACTTAGTATTTCATGTTATATGGGTTTACTCACGCTGGTTTCCAGCCTGACCCGGGTGTTACTTTGATGTAATGCTCGGGTCAGACCAAGTATTACAGATTTCTAGGTAAGGACGTTCTGGAGCTCAAAAGGCAAGCTGGATGGCAGGAACGTATGGAGTGTATTCCGTTGAGTATATTACTGTTGTTTATCTGAGACATGTTAATTCTAACTATACAGCTTTTGTGTAATGGTTGTAACTCTGATGTATTGATGAAAATTAACAGATACAGTTTTCTTTGTATAACTGATATTATTTTGATATTATATTTGATCCGCTGCGAATGTGAGAATCTGTGATTTGTTTCAGTTCTTCTTCTACCTCTTTTCTTCTTTTCCTAACTATTTGGAATTTTCGGGATCGAAAATTTTGGGTCGTTACAAAGAGAATTTATGATTTTTCTGACTTGATCATCTTCGGAAAATTCCTTTCCTAAGGATATTAGAGAATGCACAATATCCTGAAATCTACTATACATATCTGAAATAGACTCATTAGAATTCATTTTAAATAATTGAAACTGATTTGTGAGCATGGAAATTTTGGTCTGTTTAACTTTGCTTGTTCCTTCGTGAGTAACTTGCAAAGTTTTCCAGATTTCATATGTAGACTTACAAACTGACACTCTATTAAATTCATTCCTATCAAGTGAACAAAATAGAATATTCATTGCTTTAGAATTATTCTATGCCACAGTCTTTTGCTCAGTGGTCCACTGTGCAAAATTAGTTGTGGGTTCAGAATATTCATTCTGTGTGATATTCCAAGTGTCTAGACTTACAGATTGTAAATATATTTTCATCCTACATGCCCAGTATGCATAGTTACTGCCATTAAAAAGTGGTGGTCTGGCAGTAGACTGACCTTCTACAAATGAACTAGTACCAGTAGTAAAAGAACTAGTGTTAGTAACAGTACCAGTGTTGGTAGCCATTTTGAATACTTTTCAAAATTCAGATTATGAAACTTTCAAAACCTAGCTCTGATACCAAATGTGAGAAATGTGGATTACGGATCTTAAGGCTAGTATAAACACTAGAGGGGGGTGAATAGTGTTTTAAGGAATTACTAATTCTTTTTAAGTTTATATTAATTTGAACACAAATGTATGCAATATTCAGACACAGATATGATCACAAATTCAAACACAGATGCAAATATAAAGTAAAAGCAGTAAAGGAAAGAACACACCGGATTTTATACTGTTTCGGAGTTACCCTACATCCAGTCCCGCACACAAGTACGGATTTCCTTTCAAAAACAATCTTTACAATTACAACCCTCGATTTCAAGGCCACGAGGTACACCACTCCAGATTCACAATCCTCTGGGTAGAGATACTTGATTTCTCGGGCAACAAGTTTACCCTATTGATTTCCTAGGCTACAATCACACCTTTTCTCACTTGGTTGATTTCCAAGGCTACAATCACACCTTTTCTCACTTGATTGATTACAAAGAAGCCTATAACTCTGAATAGCACTGGGATCTTGTTGAGATAGTGATAAAGAATCAAACCAGAAATGATCTAGTTAAATTCAATGGTGATTTCGGCAGAGTAATGGTAAGAATATATATAAAGAAATGTGGAAGAAGAAGAGGAGTGAAAACCAGAAAAATATTATTAAAAATTCGTTGAAAACATCCCCTATTTATAGAAGAACAACAGCCATGTCTATTCATGAAAGGTTATGGCGAATAGACACTTCTTTTGAAATTCAAATTTTTGAAACCAACTGCCACTATGTCGACATGGGTATCTTGGGTATGTCGACATCCCAAAGGAAATTTTTGGTGATTTGTTTTTCTTTGAAAATTACTTCTATCTTATATTAAAACTATTTTAAACTTTATAAATATACTTAACTATAGTTAAAATACATAAGTAAATATAGAGAATAATATATATAAAATTTTACTATAATTTTATATTTAAATCTAAGTATAAATATATTATAATTAAAAGATAGTTTAAAACAAATGAAGTTTAAAACAAGAGTTTATTTAAAAACAAAATCAAAGAATATTTTAAGGCTAAAACATCGTTTTGAAAATCATTTGAAAAGATAATTTTTAAGGCTAAAACATTTTGAAAAGAAGTTTTGAAAATCATTTTGAAGTAGTTTTGCAAGCTTCTTCCTGCAGAATATCTCATCACATCAGGACTCGAGAACTTGTACAAAACCAGGATGTTCGTGGGTTTGCAAGCCATTTGTCGTAGGTTTGTAAGCTACTTGTCGTGGGTTTGTAAGCCACTAAAAAGGTAGAAATGGGTTCCATCCCAAATGAAATATGGAGTGAAGATTTCAGTGCTATTATGAAGTTTTAACATAATTCTAGACTCGATACTTATCTTGTATTATTAAAATCTTGAACTCTTGATAACTTGATTTCTTGATACTCATGAGTCTTCAATCTTGATATCTTTGATCTTTAAATTCATCAGTCTTGTATCTCTATACTGTACAGTCTTCATTCTTGATACATGCATGGTTAAATCCTGCATATACATATATATCTAAACTATAATGTTAGTATTTATATTTTATAATCTTATTCTAAGGTTGTTGTCATCAAAACCATCATCTCAAGGACTAACAACGGGAACTATGTTACATATTTCAGGCTTAGTATGACGAAGGTGGCATATGATCTAGGTCACTAAGGTGTCCAGACGGGACCCTTATTGTATGGTATAGTGGCGTGTGAGTCCTTGCATGAGAAGCCATCGGATATCAAAAAGTATGGCAATATGAGGAATAGTGGTGTGTGAGTCCTTGCACGAAAAACCACCAGGTACTAGTTCCTGTTTGTGGTTATCTAGGTTCCCTATCATATTAGAAAATCCAATTCCAATACGAGCTTTACGGTTTTGATTGTAGTTCCAAAATAGCTGTAATGACTTGCAAACATTTCAGCTGCCCCTTTTGGTATCATATATTCCGTCTGGTATATTCCGTTGACCCAGTCCGGATATATTCCCTTAGACTTACTCCGGGTATTGATACCTTGTTTGAATAAGTTTATTTGAAAGATGTTTTCCAAAAGAATGTCACTAAAGATAATATCAAATTATTTTGGTAATAAAAGTGTTTTGGTTATCATAAGGTAAAAACCCGTCTGTATTTATGTATGGGCGTGGTCTTATGAGATACCCTTCTTTTCAAAGGTTTTGATAACATCGTCATTTTAAATTTCGAGTATCTCAGGCTGGTTTATCAAGCCTGATCCGGGTATTTTTAATACTCGGGTCAGATCCGTGTAGTTTCAAGATTAGCTGAAGAAGCTTGGAGTTTCCATAGGAGAGCTGGAGATCTTCATCATCGTATGGACGTATTCTATTATCTGCTGCATCTATTGCATATGTTTTGTTAGCATTTGTAAGGGCTGGTGTTATAATTGTCCAGGCTGAATCTATGTTAGACTCTGATATATGTTTTAAAATTTTCCACTATAAAGATTATTGTTGAAATAATATATGTTATTCCATTTGTGTAAGATTCTTTTTTTCTATTCTATTATGTTTGTATTTTCTTTTTCACCCCCTAAAGATTCGTCTTTTCGTTCAATTTGGGTTGGACATGTGTGGTTTATTGTCAACTCAAAGGGTACGGAAAAATGGGCCGTTACACTCTTAAACAAGCAGATTATGGATAACAGGTCCGGATAGCACATGGAGCTGTATGAGGTACGGGCAGGAGGCTACGCTTTCATATGTCTATACTTGGAACTTAATATCTGTTACTACTATCACCATCGATGATGATGTCCAAATAAATAGTGCTGAAGAATAGCGGCGTCACATAAAGTCAATTAACCTTGATAAAGCTTAGAACAATGATGCATGAATGTCCTCTTCCATGAATTACGACGACTGCCGAATAATACTATAGTTGACATCGAGAGTCATGATTTCGAAGGAAATATTGGATAAAGCCATCTCTTATCAATGTCGATACTGCCAGCATCATTCATTCTTAACAACGTAAGTGTTCGAGCAATTGAATGTTTCCACCCCAGCGTCATTGCCTATAGAATCGCATTGTAAGGGAAACTACAAATCATGAATGTCGTCGAGGAATAATATTGCCATGGTGTCGACTCTCTTGGAAGACTCCATACATCTACATATGTGATGTTGATGACGGTCGCCGTCAATATCTACAGGCATTATCAATGCCGCATTTCATCAGCCACTGAGTGTTGGCATTAAGGATCATGTATATTGTCGTTGTTCTGTATCTACGACACTCTTTAGTAATGGGTCATGCCGCCAACCATCAATCAGGAAGATCTCAAGATATGGAGTTATTGTTGTCGATAGTCATTAACCATGCCGAGAATCATCAATATATTCCAAAGGTTTATCAAAGCTGCATCTTGCTAACATCGCTCTTCATCAATACTAATATGTAGTTGTGATAAGAGTCGATGAATGAAGAGGTGATAAGAGTCGATGAATGAAGAGGAAATTGCCAATGTTGAGTTTAAAGACATCGAATATCGACCCTATTGAACCAGTACTGAAGCCTAGCTATGTATACGTGATAACGTCGACATTAATGATCAGCCCTTATTGAACCAGTACTGAACCAGTACTGAAGCCAATCACTACGCCACATGTCAACCCCTATAAATTGGGACCCAAGAGCTCCATGTAAGGGGAGGAATTCTCTCTTCTCATTTCTTACTTTTTAAACTTTGTAAACCCCCGAATAAATTGAGGATTTTACCTATTGTAACACATGAACAATTGTGCACATAAGTATATTGGAAATTAAACAAGGACATAACCTTCTGACTCGATTTGGACTATGACTTGCATATTCATTTGACTTTGAACATTGTTTGACTTGGACTAGTGACTTGCATAACATAATTAATTTCCTTGAACTTTTGATTCGACTATTGCCATGCATATTGACTTATACATCGACTTTCATGCTGACTTATACTTAGATGTGCATACTGTTCGAACTCCCAATGATGTCGATGACTAAACCAAGAGCTGACATGAATGCATAGTTCACCTCGGTGACTTCAACTTGCCTCGATATTTGAAGTTGTCCTACTTTCCACATACTTTTGAGGTTAGCAAATTTATTTGATAATATTTTGGCGCTAGAAGGAGGGGTTTAACCTTTGACTTCATTGAAACCCCAAGTAGAACTTGCCTAACCTACATATTTAGGGCATAGAGAACGTTCCTAACCAAGCATATCCCATTCAAGATAACCAACCTTAATCCTTAACATCATGCCATTTAATTGTGCTAAGATGTCCAAATAAGGGACTTCTAAACCTCAAATTATTAGGCCCTAATGTCAAGTTACTAGTGACCTTCAACTTCATGAAGAACAAGTGTTGAGATTAATAGCCTTGCAAATTATAATTGAGAAGAAGAAGGCAGCCCTTTATGATCCGGACAATTGGAGCATAAATCCATTTCATATAGGTTCTACTCCAATTTTTGCATTAGGAAGAGAGGCTCAAAGAAGTATAATTTGTTCTTAAAGATAAGGAGGGTCATCCAATTTCAAGCCAAGGGGATTATATTTGAGAAAGAGATAACAAGTGATTTTGATACGTTCGCTCAGAAATGGCATAAGGTTATGAGTCATTCATTGCCCCGAGTTAAGTCCAAAGAACATCAATGAGGAAACTAATCATAGAAGATGAGATACCTATAGTAAACAAAAAAGGGTTAAACATCAGCCAAGAGCGCTAGCCTCCAGATCACGACTTCCAAAAGATTACATTCTTACCACTTCTCTTGAGAACATCTATTTCCTGACTAAGGATGAGTTTGACTATTGGCTTTCACAAAAAAGGAGAGCCAACTTTGAAAGGAATCATGGAAAATCATATTATCACTATCATCTTGCAAATGGACATGATACCAATCAATGCTGGAGCTTAGAAGGAATATCATCAATTTTCTAAGGCAAGGAAAACTCAACCAGTTTGTACAAAGATGTTAAGTCAATCATCAATAAAGGGTTTTTGAACAAAATAAATGTATCTACCCAGCCATCAAAGTCTCATGAACGCAAAAGGTCCCTGGCCATCAAAGGCCCCAGCCATTAAAGGCTCATGACCACAAGAGGTCCCTGGCCATCAAAGGCCTCATCGAAGCGCCTCCTAAAGGGAGGTCGGAATAAGCTTTTAGTGCCACCATCAAAGGCCTCATTAAAGCACTAAGAAAGCCTTCAATCCCTACCTATGTAGCCATGTTGAAGCACCTCCTAGAGGGAGGACGGAGTAAGCCTTTAGTGCCGTCATCAAAGGCCTCACTAAAGCCCTGAACTAAGCCTTCGTTGCCATTATCAAAGGACCCACTAAAGCACCTCCAAGAGGGAGACTGGATAAGTCTTAGGTTCTGCTTAAAATAGCTAGCCAAACAGACCGGACAAGATACCCAAGTCATTATCTATGACAGTGACATAGGTTCCGATCAAAGTAAAGATCATCATCTGAGATGGTGTCACACTAAACTATCAAAAATCAGTGTCAAGTAATGCTCCAAATCTACTAAGATCCGAGCCAAGGAGTGCTTCCTGTCAAACCATTTTCTAGAGAAAGATCTATCAGATATGAGCTAAATGCACTCCCCAGCAAATGCAACATCTGGTTATCAGATAAAAGATCTCTGATCTTCTACTGTTATTGCCAAATGTGGATTTCTTGTCTTCTTTCAGATATGGATTTTCGATTTTCTTTCAGATATGGATTTCTAGTCCTCTATTATTATTGCCAGATGTGTATTTCTTATTATCTTTCAGATATAGATTTTTGGTCTACTATTATTACCAAATTTTGGTTTCTAGTCTTCTTCAATTTCCAAATTAAGTTTCAAGGCCTCATTAAGTCAGTTTTCAATTCAAATTCATTTAACGGGAATCTCCATTACAAAAGCAAGCTACCAAATATTTAAGTCAAGCTCAATCGGTAAGATTCTTGATTATATAAGAAAACAGAGAGTTCATCTACACATCAGAAAGCTCAAATATGAAAAAGTAAAATTCTAATCATCAAGTAATTTCAAATCAAATTCGGAATTCAATTCACGATTATATACCCTAAATTTAAGGTAATATTCATTCAATTGTAAATTTACTTATAATCTAATACATCATGTACAAAGTGGCAGGTACAAGAGTCAAATGGAAAAAGAAGCTAGTTTAAAGTAAATCATCACTAAAGTTCAATATTTTTTCCAGTCTCCTCTAAATCCCACGCAATTATGGGGTCAACAACATGGCGAATAACAACATCAAGGAGTTCTTTGAATCTATTTTCCTTTTTCCAAACCATATTTGCATCGTCAATTGAAGCAATCTAAACATTCAAAGCTCACTGGAGAGTCTGTTGGCTTCTCGTAAAGTTTTGATTGTATTATTCAACCCTTCAATGTTTTGTTTGAATGTATATTTCTCACGCTTGAACTTTTGAACTTTTCACTCGTATTCACTTATACGTTGAAATACTTTCTCATTTCATTTCTTACCAAAATGTTGTATGACCTCAAATTTGACCTTTTTGCTCCATGACGAGATTGTTTCATTGCTTAAATCTAAAGGCGGGTTTAGCAAAGCAGGGAATTCTTTGCTCGCCGAAGAGCGAGATCTAGTAGTTCTTCCAAGAGTAGGGGTAGGAAGGCCAGCTTTGCCTTCTCTTATTGCAAGCTTTAGTGATTGACAGTGAACTTAACTCTTTATTAAGTCTACTTCAAGATCATTTATTCTCTGATGTAATTTAGCTATCATTGCCTCAACTTCAATTAAAGGACCGGACTGGCAAATCGAGTTAGTTCTCTCTTTTAATGCCTAAAGCTCTTTCTCCCTTTCTATAAGCTGCTCCTCAATGCAAGCTGTCATTTCCTTATAAGTCCTAAATGGGGATTTCAAAATAAATTTGTTCCTATGCCACTCTTGCATTACAGGATTATTTAGGAATCGTAGGGTTGAGTCGTCTTGGGATGATCGTTTTTCTTCTACGTAACCGAGAAAACTGTCATTAATATCAATAATTCGCGAATCATCTAAAGAATCAGATGCACATACTAATTGAGTCTCCTATTAAGAATAAGGGAGATAAGAATTAGTATATGAAAAACAAACTTTTCTATTAATAATAAGCAAAGTTCACAAGTAATACAAAAATTAAGGTTACATCATGGTTCTATTATCAAAAACATTTAATCAACATTCAAAGTCCCAAGACTGCCATTTTAGCTTTTTCAAATGACTTAGAAGACAACATAAGTATAGAATCGAAGGAGTCCTTATTCTTTCTGGGGTGTAGATAGAAGGGAACCGACGATAATCCCATTCCCTAACTAGAGGAATATCACGACTGCATGTCATTTTGGTGTGATAAGATCGGATTTCCCTTTGCAACTTGTCCTTTTCATCACCTAGAAAGTCAAAGCAAAAACGAGGGTAACGCATGTTGACTTTGTAATGACCCAACCGCGATACCCATATTATTAAAGAACATTATAAATAATATCGTCTAATAATACGGAGAATACAACTTGTTAAGGATGACTAAATGTGAATA
Organism: Allium fistulosum; assembly: GCA_030737815.1. Lineage (NCBI taxonomy): Eukaryota > Viridiplantae > Streptophyta > Magnoliopsida > Asparagales > Amaryllidaceae > Allium > Allium fistulosum. The sequence continues at coordinate 1,168,696,644 of CM060905.1, read as the reverse complement.
TAACTTTAAACTAACACTGACACCTCATACTTACAATTTTACTAAATCTCTGGAATAAAATTTAACGTGTACAGTCTCAGTTCAAAGCAATAACCACATTAGTTTCTCAGAATCAGAAAAGTATATCATATAAAATAGTAATCACAGATCATTTTGCAATAATAAATCTCATATATATATATATATATATATAAACTGTAAGCCTACAAAATAAAATACTAGACCCACATAATATACATGTGTTACAAATCACTAACTCAAATATACATCTCAAATACAGACATAAAATTCTATAAGAGATAATCTAAAGGTTAAAATGGTTTATCTCTCCCTGCTAGCCCAACAATCCAAAGGTCTACCCGTCTTGTAACCTGAAAAGTCTTGGCCTGACCAGAGTATTATAAAATAAACGGGTCAGACTATCTCTAAATATCCAAAAGGGTGAGAACAAGATGTAACACAAGAATAAATGGCATATAAGTAAATCCAGATGTCCAAGATATAACAAGTCACAGAATTAATTTAACTTAGAATTTATCTCAAGGCACAACGTGATATATTTAGGTCACAAACACAGATTAGTCACTAAATGCAGAATTATAAAATAAAGCACAACATTCCTAACACAAAGAAACCAATTTCATACTGATCACCCAAATCGTCCATACCAATCTTAATAATTATCCATTCCATGGGAAACAATTATGGTATCACTCGTACCGATCTGATACCAAGGATCGTCCATACCATGAAACAGATTCACAACCAATATCAAAGATCGTAGCAACCATGACTCAAAAATTCCAGATTATTCATTATTATTATATATTTATGATCGTAAAGAAATCCATGAGTATACCTCTTAAGGATCTATCGGTCCCACCGAACACGAAAAGAAAATATACTCTAAGGTGCCAAATACTATCACTTTCAGTAATCGCTAAATTTTAACTAAAAGGTCCATATTTCTTGGTGTAATTCAAGTATTTACTAGAAGCTAGTAAATCTCACTCGTTACGGATACCACTGGAAAACTTGAACTATCTTCTCTTAAGGATCCATCGGCCCCGCCGCACGCTAAAAGAGAATACAAGCCTAAAGTGTTAAATACTTCTTAATAGCAATCATAAGAATTTAACCAAGGCATTCCATACTACCTGGTGAAATTCAAGTATTCACTAATGGGCTAGTAAGTACCACTCAAACATTATATTCAATGAATTGTACAATATTTGATGAAGCGTTACAAGAGAGCATTTAAACCAATCAGACTTCTCTTTTAAAATTCCTAATCTTACTTATTTCCCAAATATATATATTTTTTCCATAAAGATAATAACCTAATATTTCGATTTTAATATCGAAATGCTCTCATACACACACACACACACACACATATAGTTGTTCCATATTCCTTTTTAAAGGATCCATAGTTCACAAATTATTTTTTTAGGCTATATACATAAGTAATCTCTTAATTTTCTCAAAATATAATACTTGAAATCCAACCCATATCAGTGTTTAAATTAAACACTTAGTTTATAAATTTACCAAAACCATTAGATAAAGATCCATAATCTTTCTTACTAATAAGATATAATATATGTATATAATTACTCATAAAATCATTTATAAAAGAACTAAATTAATTTAGAAAACAAGTTTGATATTTGTGAACTTAAATAACTCTCTTTTATGAAATTATTTATATATAAAATTTTGTATTCATATTTAGAAAATAGATAGATATAAGTTTTATAAATTTCCAACCCTTTAAATCAAGGTGATTCTATATCCATAACACAAGAGAATACCTTACTACTCATTACAAGATCATAACAACAAATTGGTCCATAAGGTTCAACTTCTATATCATCTCCTAACATATTTTTATAAATTAACAAACCGGTGGAAATGAGTGCCAAAAGAGTTGCAATTGAGCACAAAAAAAATAGGAAACAACAACAATAAAAAAGGCGATGAACAGGGTGACAAATAGGTGATCCGGAGGAGCTTCACCTGAAGCTGAATCACTTCCAGGAATTCACCACCAGTGCACCGGTGGTCCCTCACCGGTCAACCAGTGGTTTTGCAACCTGGAACTGTTTCAGCTCCAGGCTGCCCATCGGTTGGTCCTCAAAGGTGGCAGCTTGGTCTCATGTCCTGTGCAGTTAATTTTGGGTGTATATGCAACCATTTTAAGTCATGCAAAGCATCATAACATCAATTTTATTATCAAGCTTACTAACTATATATAGCCAATGCTTTCAACAAGCAGAAAGATGAAATTGACAACATATTGATTCAATAAACTACAGAAATCAGTGATTGAATTAAGCAATCACCCATGCACTGGATTTAGAAATAGTGGTGAGGTAAACTCACCTATATGGACTTGAATTGATGCTAAAATCCTGGATTCTCCTAGGCTAGCTTCTCTCATCAATTAGACCTAGGTTAAACTTATAAATTTGCAAAAGCGAAATTACTAACCAAGATGAGATCTGAAACTAAACCCTAATAGATGTACTATAAGATGGAAGAGAATACCTTAGCATTATTTCTTTAATTATTAACCAATTGCCCTTTAATTTCTGCTTTGATTTGGGGAAGATTTAGATGTAGGATCTAGATTAACCCTAGAGGGGGGGGGTGAATAGGGTTATCGCAAATTTTCTTAAATTAAACGCGGAAGTAAACAACAGATAAATAAATATGCAGTAAAGTAAATCACACACAGAATTTACCCAGCTTCGGCAACCCCTGCCTACTGCTGCATTCCCAGATTTCTATTAGAATTAAACAGTCTCCCGCTTACAAACACTCTGACAGACTCGCAGACACTCGCTCCCGCTCACAAACACTCCTACAGACTCGCACACCCTGCTCCGCCTATAGAGTTTCGTTTACTCGCAAACTCTGCTCCCGCCTATAGAGCTTTGCAAACTCGCAGCCTCCCTGCTCACTGAACTAATTCTAACTAGACAATCTGACAACACCTAAACCCTAGGTGGTGATTGACTCTAACTGGACTTTGATAATACAAACTGAAATACAAAATACCGTTTAACCCCAGGGCGAAATATAGATTGACACTTTAACACAATTTTGCCCTCAAAAATAAAATTAGGCCCAAACTATATCAATTAAATCCGACCCAAATTTAAAACTAAATTAAACTTTAAATCCCTATTTAAACGCTAGGCCTAAACTAAAACCCTTTGATTAATTAGGCCGGCCCTCTTTTTAGTTGATACTTTAGTCTGATCTCCTTTTTAATATTTTCGGCCCGATTCAGTTGTTTCAGCCCGCTTCCTTTTATCTTTCGTGCAAAATAATGGCAGTGGCGATTCTTCGTTTCTTCGATCTGAAAATTAGAGGCTTTGGCTCTTCTTGCTGTCTGGAGCTTCGTGCTTCTCGATTGCCTTGAGATGATCTTGTTTCCGCTTGCTTATGGAGGCTTACGAGATTTAGGGTTTTTCTGATTTGGGGCTTCGTTCCCCTTAGTGCTCGGCTTTGCTCGAGAAGGTGATTTGTGCTTGCTATGGCTTTGCGCGCTCCTTCTATTCGTCGATTCTGGAATTCGCGTGTTGCACTGTCGATTCTTATTCGAGGCTACGGCTTCGTTGTGACGACTCTGGAATTTGTAAGTTCTTCTGTTCTGCTTATCTTGATTGCTTGATGAATTGTCAGTGATGATTGGGTTTTGGTTTTGTTCCTCTGAATCGCCACACCATCAATGATGATTTTGGGTCTTCTATTTATAGAGTCTGATTTGATTAAACGTGTTCACCACGTTGTTGATTCTTTCCGATTTTATTTATTTGAATTTGTCAACTGATTATTACTTGGCCACTTGATTTTTCTTGAACGTTTGAGATGATTCTGACTTTTTCCAAAATACGTATATATGTAATTTTATTTCGTGATAGTCACGGCTTTGAGTTTGAACGTTCGATCTCACTTGATTCTCATGGCAACAAGACTTTCCCCTTTTGATTACTTTGACCATACAGATACGCCCTTGATTTTTCTTTTCATTTGACTTGGAGTAGAATTTTTATCTCGGTACTTCCATGATGTGTTGCCTTGATCTTCTAGCCACTGTGAACTTCGTCTCTGGCCATCTATTCTGTGCTTGAGCATTGCACAGTGGTTTCATGCCTTGTAGTTGCATTCTGGACACTGTTGTAACTTGTTGTCTGCATAGCTGTTTGTATTGCTGTGAGTTTGACATTGTTGTTGCATTGCTACCAGTTTACTTGACCATTTGTATATGTCTGTATACTCATGTAGTTGCAATCACTTGAATTTCCACTGTTGCCCAGTCTGGTTTCACTTTTGTTATGTTGATACTGCCTGCTTGTATATCCAAAATGCATATGTGAGTTGGCATTTTCACTTCTTCACTATATCTTCTTCTACCTGTAGCCTCGCTGTTCCATTTGATTTGTTTTGCATTTGTTTAGATGTTGAACTGCATACTTTATGACTTGGTGAGCTCTGTTGTATACACTATTGCTTGGTCTTTGTTATGACAACTGAACTGCTTTTCGTTGCTAGTGTGAAGTTGTTCAACCTGTAGTTGTAATCACTCCATGTTTGTCTGTAGATGGTTGGTGCATTCATGTGTATATTTGCAGTTCCACTTCACTGTGACCTTGTTCATTTCAGTTGTTGTAGTTCTGGCCACACTGAATTTTGGTCGAGTCTATTTGCACTTGTGTTGAATCTAACTTTGATTTGACCTTGTGCACTCGAGTTGGCGAGGCAGTGCTTACGTACATACGTGTGTACTGCAGCCACTCGTAAATAACTGTCCCTGATATAAATACTGATATGCACAGATATTATACAATCAAAGATGATGACGTTTAACCCATATATCTGAGACAGCTTTAAAAACAAATTTATATTTTTGCAAATTAAATTCGTTTCTGTTCAGATTACTGCTGTAGTTTGTCAATTATACAGGTACACAGGAGACAAGACAGATACTGGAACTGGATAGTGCAAATGCAGACAAACAACTGAGTGTATGAGTGATGTAGTGAGGACTGTTACTGTAAAATCAAGTTGTGATGTATTCAGAAATTGTACAGTTATAGTGAGTCAGAATTTGTACCATTCAAAATTTGTAATAAAATTGTTTGAATAAAATTTCAGTTTGAATTCAAATTCTGTGTTGATAAAATTTCTGTTATTCCTATATGTGTATAATCTGTAAACATATCTAAAATACGATATATTAAAAATAGTTTGTTATCATCAAACACTAAACACACATCAAACAATCTCCCCCTTTTGATGATGACAAACATATATATTAGAGATTTTGAAATTCAGTAGATATGTTTAAACATGACTATATTTTAGCTCCCCCTACATGTATACTCCCCCTACATGAATACTCCCCCTACAACTGAGACTATTCCATATTCAGTCGAATAAAAAAGAACTATAGAAAATAACTAACAACATTTAACAAATTTGGTAAATAAATATTCCAGAAATACTTATTTTCTTATCAAAATCTCTTCCTTCTCCCCCTTTTGTTATCATCAAAAGACTGACAAAAAATAATGAAACAGTAGGGGAAAACAAATGGAAAAAATAGAGAAAAACCATAATATATCATAACAAGATAACATTTTCCACATTTTAGAGAATGGATCGATGATTTGATTTTTATAATGAGAAGAGAGATGTTCTATTCTATTTTAATTTTTAAAAAAAATTTGACATTTAAGCACAAAAAAAATAATAAGCACTTACTAACCACGCATAACCATAAGGACTTTTAAATGGGATTAGCAGTTACTCATTAGTTATCAAGCTCCATCCATGCATAACCATAAGGACTTTTAAATGAGAATGAAGTGATGATAACCTCTCATGATCCATCCATGCATAACCATAAGGACTTTTAAATGAGAATGGATGCATGAGGAATATTTTAAAATTTCTTTTAATTTTTCCTTTTTAATTTAAAGAGCAATTCACTCTTCTCATTTTTCAAAACCATTATGAATGATAGAAAGATGGTAGAAATAGAAATGGTCGTGGAATAAGTTACCAAATTAATCATATTATGAAATTTCACAAACCAAACGTATTTCCACTACTGAATACCATATTCGAATCAATCTTTGAATGATATCCAAAAACAGGTTTGAATTCTAGAAATTGAAGTTGAAAATAAATATCCAAGAATATTTCAACCAAAGATTGAAAAATGATTAGTCAATTTCCATAATCCCCAAATCCAAATGTAATCTGGAAAATCTGTCTTCGGGGAGGGGTTTTGTGAAAATATCAGCAAATTGAATCTCAGTTGAATTCAATGCAAATGTTTTTCCTAGCAATGTGATTTCTAAAAAATGGTGTTTCACATCAATGTGTTTCGTGAGTGAATGATGAACATGATTATTAGACAAAGAAATTAGTGAGTGTCCTAGCATGAAGTATGTCCTACTAGTACTTTTCCTGTCAACCAGTGAACCCGTATAATCAACATTAGAATACCCGACTAAATTAAAGTTTTCACACGAAAGATATCATAGTCCAAATTTGTGCGTGTGTGAAGGATATCTCAAAATTTTGTTTAGTGGCATTCAAATGTGATTCTTTAGAATTAGATTAAAAAGCGTGCAAACACAAACACACAGAAAACAAAATATGGCGTCTAGAAGCAGTTAAGAACCATTTCAACAGAACTTAGATTCAACTTCAGAAACAAACCACTGTGACAACAATAGCGCACACAAACTTTTATCAAATGAAGAGCGAGTGTGTATACCTTCCGTAGAATCACAGTTAAAATATCAAGATTATCTCAAAAAAAACAATTTGAAGTTTTCATCAGTGAAGCAACAATTTCTCAAAAAAACTTTTATAGCATGCGCAATCATAGTTTGACCAAACATATGAAGTTCAAGAAAAAATGGTTTAATCAATTTTTAAGCACAGATTAAAGTCTAATCATATAAAATCATATCAAGCAAATCAGAATCGGTCAACCATCATAGTTACTTAGAGTAATTCTATTTAAAGATGATTAACAAATCAGAATTAACATCATCAATCATAACTGGCTGATTTAATTCAGATGCAGATTCTTACCGGTTATCTATCGTTTGAAAGAAATACAATTACCTGTTTTACCTGTACGATAAACTTTCATTGTTTGCCCATAGTAAATCTGTCACCTTTATACTAGGCTAAGAAACGTTGATTTGACGCCCATTGTATATTTGGAATAGCCAGAATCCAGATAACACTAATGTTGTTCCTTAGCCTGCCACCACACCTACACGGTTAAAGATGTATGTGACCTATTTATAGGTCCATGGTTGTTAGTGGCAGACTAATTATTAATAAACAATCCCTTTGGAACCCAAACTTGTTTTGTCCTTTCATTCTTGTTCCAATACACTTGAAATTTATTCGTATAATTTTTAGGAACCCAAACTGGTATAAATTTCGTGTTCATGTTCCTATGACTACCATTTTTAACACGGTGTCCAAATATTTCACATTCAGTAAAGATGCCCTTTCCTTTTGCACTATCGTCAACCTGTGATTTACCAAAACCTAGCCCTTTTCGGTTGTTAGCAAACAGTTGATTGCCTAATAACATATTGAATGATTTTTCTCCTCTAGAAAAGTTATTCAGTGATTTCTCGAGATCTAGGACTCTGTTTTTTAATGTTGAGTTTTCAGACACAAGTGAGGTGCATCTATTTATAAAATCCTTTTTCCTAGTCTCAATGGTTTCCTTTAGATTCAATTTCTTTTTCAAGATTCTCAAAATTATTCTTCAGTTTTGATAATTCTGAATCTAAAGTTTTACAGTTTTTACATTCTAGGTTTTGAATTTTTTCAAGTTCAGATTCTAACCTAAAATTTTCACGGGCAAGTTCTCTCCTATCAGATTTCAGTTTTTCATTTTTAGAATCAAGAGCTTCAACAGTTTTAGTAAGATCGAGGCACAAATAAACAAGATCTTTATAAGAGTAGTTTTTTACCTCATTGGATTCCTCTGAGCTTGCTTCTGAATCCGATCTTGATTCCTCTGAGCTTGCTTCTGAATCTGATCTTACCGTAAGACACAGGTTAGCCTCCTCTGAGCTATCAGTTGAAACTTCCTCTCCTTCCTCATCATCCCAAGTTGCTGCGAAGGCCTTTTTCTTCTTTTTCTTTCCTTTGTTGTTTTTGAGAAGTGGACAGTTTTGTTTGAAGTGACCAGGCTTGTTGCAGTTATAACAGATTAGTTCGTTTTCAGAGTTGTCAGAATCTTTAGATGTATTACTACTGGTCTTCTTCTTTCGTGGCTTGTATTTCGACCACCTTCTGAAATTATTGACAGCTACTGCAAGTCCTTCAATTGGATCAACTTCTTCTTCATCGCTCTCTTCTCTGCTCTTTAAGGCAATCGTCTTCTTCTTTGGTTCGGAATTGATGCGTTCCTCCTTTGCTTTTAACTCAAGCTCGTACGTCATCAGATTTCCGATCAAATCTTCCATGCTCAGTTTGCTTAGATCTTTCGATTCTTGTATTGCCGTGACTTTTGCCTCAAAGTTCATCGGTAGGATTCGTAGTATCTTCCTTATTAGCTCTACCTCAGAGAATTCTTTTCCAAGCGCTCTAGCATTGTATACCAAGGTTGAGAAGCGTCCAAACATGTCTTTAATGCTCTCGCCTTTGTCCATCACAAAGTTCTCGTATTCATTGCTGAACAGGGCTAGACGAGACTCTTTGACTTGAGAAGTTCCTTCGTGTGTCACCTCCAAAGTATGCCAAATTTCCTGTGCTGTTTTACAATGAGAAATTCTATTAAATTCAGTTTTATCAAGAGCACAGATAAGAGCATTCATTGCTTTAGCATTTGTGGTTTTCAATTTCTTATCGTTAGCATCCCACCTATCCCTCGGTTTAGGAATCTCAGTATCACCAATAGTTATAGTGGGAGGTGTATAGCCAGTTTCAATAATATCCCAAACATCGTAATCTACAGAACTAAGATAAATACTCATCCTAACCTTCCAGTAAGCATAATCATTCCCATTAAACATTGGTGGCCTAACAATAGATTGCCCCTCGGAAAAAGCATTATTTGATAAATTCATGAATCTAGAGTTAAAAATTTTTTTACCTCGCTCTGATACCACTTGTAGGATCTAGATTAACCCTAGAGGGGGGGGGGGTGAATAGGGTTATCGCAAATTTTCTTAAATTAAACGCGGAAGTAAACAACAGATAAATAAATATGCAGTAAAGTAAATCACACACAGAATTTACCCAGCTTCGGCAACCCCTGCCTACTGCTGCATTCCCAGATTTCTATTAGAATTAAACAGTCTCCCACTTACAAACACTCTGACAGACTCGCAGACACTCGCTCCCGCTCACAAACACTCCTACAGACTCGCACACCCTGCTCCGCCTATAGAGTTTCGTTTACTCGCAAACTCTGCTCCCGCCTATAGAGCTTTGCAAACTCGCAGCCTCCCTGCTCACTGAACTAATTCTAACTAGACAATCTGACAACACCTAAACCCTAGGTGGTGATTGACTCTAACTGGACTTTGAAAATACAAACTGAAATACAAAATACCGTTTAACCCCAGGGCGAAATATAGATTGACACTTTAACACAATTTTGCCCTCAAAAATAAAATTAGGCCCAAACTATATCAATTAAATCCGACCCAAATTTAAAACTAAATTAAACTTTAAATCCCTATTTAAACGCTAGGCCTAAACTAAAACCCTTTGATTAATTAGGCCGGCCCTCTTTTTAGTTGATACTTTAGTCTGATCTCCTTTTTAATATTTTCGGCCCGATTCAGTTGTTTCAGCCCGCTTCCTTTTATCTTTCGTGCAAAATAATGGCAGTGGCGATTCTTCGTTTATTCGATCTGAAAATTAGAGGCTTTGGCTCTTCTTGCTGTCTGGAGCTTCGTGCTTCTCGATTGCCTTGAGATGATCTTGTTTCCGCTTGCTTATGGAGGCTTACGAGATTTAGGGTTTTTCTGATTTGGGGCTTCGTTCCCCTTAGTCTCGGCTTTGCTCGAGAAGGTGATTTGTGCTTGCTATGGCTTTGCGCGCTCCTTCTATTCGTCGATTCTGGAATTCGCGTGTTGCACTGTCGATTCTTATTCGAGGCTACGGCTTCGTTGTGACGACTCTGGAATTTGTAAGTTCTTCTGTTCTGCTTATCTTGATTGCTTGATGAATTGTCAGTGATGATTGGGTTTTGGTTTTGTTCCTCTGAATCGCCACACCATCAATGATGATTTTGGGTCTTCTATTTATAGAGTCTGATTTGATTAAACGTGTTCACCACGTTGTTGATTCTTTCCGATTTTATTTATTTGAATTTGTCAACTGATTATTACTTGGCCACTTGATTTTTCTTGAACGTTTGAGATGATTCTGACTTTTTCCAAAATACGTATATATGTAATTTTATTTCGTGATAGTCACGGCTTTGAGTTTGAACGTTCGATCTCACTTGATTCTCACGGCAACAAGACTTTCCCCTTTTGATTACTTTGACCATACAGATTCGCCCTTGATTTTTTTTTTCATTTGACTTGGAGTAGAATTTTTATCTCGGTACTTCCATGATGTGTTGCCTTGATCTTCTAGCCACTGTGAACTTCGTCTCTGGCCATCTATTCTGTGCTTGAGCATTGCACAGTGGTTTCATGCCTTGTAGTTGCATTCTGGACACTGTTGTAACTTGTTGTCTGCATAGCTGTTTGTATTGCTGTGAGTTTGACATTGTTGTTGCATTGCTACCAGTTTACTTGACCATTTGTATATGTCTGTATACTCATGTAGTTGCAATCACTTGAATTTCCACTGTTGCCCAGTCTGGTTTCACTTTTGTTATGTTGATACTGCCTGCTTGTATATCCAAAATGCATATGTGAGTTGGCATTTTCACTTCTTCACTATATCTTCTTCTACCTGTAGCCTCGCTGTTCCATTTGATTTGTTTTGCATTTGTTTAGATGTTGAACTGCATACTTTATGACTTGGTGAGCTCTGTTGTATACACTATTGCTTGGTCTTTGTTATGACAACTGAACTGCTTTTCGTTGCTAGTGTGAAGTTGTTCAACCTGTAGTTGTAATCACTCCATGTTTGTCTGTAGATGGTTGGTGCATTCATGTGTATATTTGCAGTTCCACTTCACTGTGACCTTGTTCATTTCAGTTGTTGTAGTTCTGGCCACACTGAATTTTGGTCGAGTCTATTTGCACTTGTGTTGAATCTAACTTTGATTTGACCTTGTGCACTCGAGTTGGCGAGGCAGTGCTTACGTACATACGTGTGTACTGCAGCCACTCGTAAATAACTGTCCCTGATATAAATACTGATATGCACAGATATTATACAATCAAAGATGATGACGTTTAACCCATATATCTGAGACAGCTTTAAAAACAAATTTATATTTTTGCAAATTAAATTCGTTTCTGTTCAGATTACTGCTGTAGTTTGTCAATTATACAGGTACACAGGAGACAAGACAGATACTGGAACTGGATAGTGCAAATGCAGACAAACAACTGAGTGTATGAGTGATGTAGTGAGGACTGTTACTGTAAAATCAAGTTGTGATGTATTCAGAAATTGTACAGTTATAGTGAGTCAGAATTTGTACCATTCAAAATTTGTAATAAAATTGTTTGAATAAAATTTCAGTTTGAATTCAAATTCTGTGTTGATAAAATTTCTGTTATTCCTATATGTGTATAATCTGTAAACATATCTAAAATACGATATATTAAAAATAGTTTGTTATCATCAAACACTAAACACACATCAAACATTAGATTCTAGGTTTCCAAAGTAGAAGAGAATGGGTTTCGGGTTTTGGCTGAAGTAGAATGAGAAAAGAAAATGTACATATTTCTCATTTCTTAGACATCAATATTCATCTACATGGGCTTTGGATGCACGATGGATCCAATAAGCTTATTTTACTAATTCCCTTTGTTTTATAGTTATAAAACATCAAATTTTAAGTAAGTAATGATTTATAAAATTATAAATTTGATTTCTCAAATTTTATCCTAACCACTAACAGGTCAAAAATTATCATTTCCACCAACATTGAGATATTTCTATAAAATTCAATATAACTTTTGGAAACAAAGGATATTCATATTATTTTAACAAAATAAACTATTGATTGCAAACATCTCATTTTAACAATGAATCTCCTATTATCGTTTTTTTTAAATCCACAACATTTTCTAAAATAGTTTGAAATGGAAAATATTTATTAAACCTCCACTTTTAAATAAATAAATCAATGAAGCTTTATAATTCATATTCTAAATTGCAAATTATTTTCATATATTTAATTATCACAATTTCCAAAATCATTCTTATATCTTATATTATCAAATATAAGAATTGAGTTTCACAAAAGGATACTCATTGAATTCCCAATTTATTTTATCCCAAATCTATTTTAATTTGGAAATTATGACTAATAAAATTTCCAATTTATTCTTAAAATTAATTAAGATAAATCAAATCATATTTTTATGTTTAATTCCAGGTAATCTGGACCTGGATTGTTACAGACCCTCCCCCTTACAAAAATTGCGTCCCCGCAATTTCCTTAAGGGAAAAGTCGATAACAAACTACAAAAGATACAATTTCAAATTTTGAAAATAAGTTCACACAAATATTTTTAACTTCAAAATTCAAAATTTTAATTATTACTTCCAAATAACTCTTTCCAAAATTTACATTTTCAATTCCAATTCCAATTAAATTACAAAATTTAACATTCATCTAAATCATAAATTGATGCACACAATAAATCTAAATTATCACACACTATTCATCTTATTGTATACATATCGTAAATGAACATACACAATCCACATATATCAAATAATATAATAAAGTTGCCTTGCCACATATTTATAAAAAATTACTTTGCCAATTGGCTATGATGTTGATCGTGAAATCAACATTGCCTCGCCACTGATCTCTGCTATAGTTAATGCTTAGTGGCTACATACATCATTTGAAACAGTACATATAATGCATCTTTATATATTCTCATTATAATTTTCTAAACTGCCAAATTTTTTAAATACATATATACATATAAATAAATTTTCTGTTTAATTTATTTTCTAAAGTATCCTTTCGCTAAAGATTTTATTTTCACAAATAATAATATTCAATGCCAAATCATTTACTAAATATTATTATCAAAACTCCAATTAATATCTTCTTTCCAAATATCTATATAACTCAAAATAATTCCTTTCCAAAATATTATTTATAACTAAACTACATACTTTTAAAATTTATCACATTAGTATATACATGTATACATACTTTTCACAAAATATCTTTTACTTCCAAAATTTATTATATATGCACAAAATTATATTTTCCAAAATATTTATCTCATTTTAGAATAAAATTTAACTCACTTAAAACTTCATTTCCTTTTTAAATATTATTTATAACGCATTCACAATTATTAATAATACTTAATATATATGACTTAAAATTTTTGTGTTTGACTGTCCTGTCGAAGCGTTTAGGAATCCCTATCGACACTGTGGCATCCGACTACTCGATCAGAATTCATAAAACATTCAACGGGCAATTTAACACAAAAAAATTCCAAATTTAAAATCTCTATATTTTCATATAAAGGAAAATCTACTAACAACAATCCAATAATACAACCAATCATCCATGCATGCATCATCCAATCAAACAAATATAATTGACAATTATTGTGCTCAGCGAAAACAGCCTATCAGCTTTTGTTGCGCAACTCTGATCACTAACGGATCAGAACACTACTATGCAACATTAAACTTTTAAAATCATTATATAACACTAATTTATAAAGTAATTCAAAATTCTCACAAATACGCCCTAATGATTATTCCTATTCCAATATAGATAATTAATATAACGATCAATCGCACACCCCGGGGGATAGGACTTTGTGATATTATATTCTATAATGTTCTAACTCAGCTCTGATACTAACTATAATGAACCCACTGTTATACCCATATTATTAAAGAACATTAATAATAGTGTCATCTAATATTACAGAGAATACGGCTTGTTTAGGGCGACCAATGAATATAACTTTAAACTAACACTAACACGTCATACTTACCATTTTACTAAATCTCTGGAATAAAAACTTGATATGTACAGTCTAAGTTCAAAGTAATAACCATATTAGTTTCTCAAAATTAGAACAGTATATCATATAAAATAGTAATCACGGATCACGGCTGAATAATAAATCTCACATATATATATACAAACTATGAGCCTATAAATGAAATACTAGACCCACATATACAAATCACTAACTCAAATATACATCTCAAATATAGACAAAAAATCCTACATGAGATAAACTAAAGGTCAAAACGGTTTATCTCTCCCTACTAGCCCAACCATCCAAAGGTCTATTGTCGTGTAACCTAAAAAGCCTCAGCATGCCCTGAGTATTATAAAATAAACGAGTCAGATTATCTCTAAATATCCAAAAGGGTGAGAACAAGATGTAACACAAGAATAAATGGCATACAAGTGAATCTAGATATCCAAGATATAACAAGTCATAGAATTAATTTAACATAGAATTGATCTCAAGTCACAGGGTGATTTATTTAGGTCACAAACACAGATTGGTCACTAAACGCAGAATTATAGAATAAAGCAAAATATTCCTAACATAAAGAAACCAATTACATACAGATCACCCAGATCGTCCATACCAATCTTAATGATTATCTATACCATGGCAAACAAATATGGTATCACTCATAACGATCTGATACCAAAGATCGTCTATACCGTGAAGTATAATCACAACCAATCTCAAGGATCATAGCAATCATGTGTTGAAGATTCCGGATTATTCATTATTATTATATATTTATGATCGTAAAGAAATCCATGAGTATACCTGTTAAGGATCTACCAGTCCCACCAAAAAACACCAAAAGAAAATATACTCTAAAGTGCCAAATACTATCACTTTTAGTAATCACTAAAATTTAACTAAAACGTCCCATACCGCTTGGTGAAATTCAAGTATTTACTAGAAGCTATTAAATCTCACTCCTTACGGATACTAGTGGAAAACTTGAACTATATTCTCTTAAGGATCTATTTGCCCCGCCGAACACCAAAATAGAATACAACCCTAAAGTGTTAAATACTTCCTAATAGCAATCACAAGAATCTAACCAAGGCATCCCATACTACCCAGTGAAATTTAAGTATTCACTAATGGGTTAGTAAGTACCACACAAACATTCTATTCAATGAGCTATAAAATATTCGATAAAGCATTACTTGAGAGCATATAAACTAATCGATAACACCAAGTCGATTATTAGTACCCACCTTTTGGCAAGGCCGTGACACCAAGAACTTGATTAGAAACCAGTGACAGTTCGTCTTGGAGATCGGTTACACAAAGGCTCACTATGGATATCGATGGATTTTGTCCGAGTCTGGATCGAGCCACGATTAATAAGACATAACAATCAAAGCCAGGGAAGCCAATGTTCCAAGTTTCAAGACGATCCGAGTTCGTATGCTCAACTTATGATCGATTCGAACAACCGACCATCCATCCATCAACCTCCACATTTGACTTGGAGACCTAAACTGCTTGGAATGAATATGGTCCGATCATCCACTCCAATCGAGTCATAGAACAAAGTTCGACAAAATACAGATACCCCTCATGAAGCTCAGTGACGCCGGGATCCGTCAAAAGTGGACGTGATTTGATCATCTACACATCAAATCCTACCCTGAACACGAAAGGTTGTTCGAAAGCCCAACTTGAAGTAGCTATGGTAGACTGCGTACTCGCTAACCATCACTGTCAATATATAGACACGACTGCACCTTGGAACATATGCAACTTACTTTGTCTACTCAACAATCTATTATCCTTATTTTCTAGAAGGAGATACGGAGCAAATTGTAAGAGATTTTGGTATCTAACCCAACATGGATGTGATTCAACCATCTGTCATATACCTCCTTCCTTGACTTGATTGGAAGAGCTATAATCACCAAGCGGACGAGAATCGATCATCCATTTTTCAAATTTCGTCCCTCATCCTGGGGGGCAGAATCTCATTCCGTGAGCAAACGTGGTTCGATTGTTCATTCGACGACATTAGCCTCGATACAGTAAATGAATACAAATTAAAGAGTGGAAATACGACTGCTCTCAACTTAAACCTCCAAGTCCCCAGAGTGTGGACTGGAGTACTCTAAGTCCCCAGAGCGCGGACTAGAGTATAAACGACTTAAACCTCCAAGTCCCCAGAGTGCGGACTGGAGTACTCTAAGTCCCCAGAGCGCGGACTTGAGTATAAACGACTTAAACCTCCAAGTCCCCAGAGTGCGGACTGGAGTACTCTAAGTCCCCAGAGCGCGGACTAGAGTATAAATGACTAAAACCTCCAAGTCCCCAGAGTGCGGGCTGGAGTACTCTAAGTCCCCAGAGCGCGGACTAGAGTATAAATGACTAAAACCTCCAAGTCCCCAGAGTACGGACTGGAGTACTCTAAGTCCCCAGAGCGCGGACTAGAGTATAAACGACTTAAACCTCCAAGTCCCCAGAGTGCGGACTGGAGTACTCTAAGTTCCCAGAGCGCGGACTAGAGTATAAATGACTAAAACCTCCAAGTCCCCAGAGTGCGGACTGGAGTACTCTAAGTCCCCAGAGTGCGGACTAGAGTATAAACGACTTAAACCTCCAAGTCCCCAGAGTGCGGACTGGAGTACTCTAAGTCCCCAGAGCGCGGACTAGAGTATAAATGACTAAAACCAAGTCCCCAGAGTGCGGACTGGAGCACTCTAAGTCCCTAGAGTGCGGACTAGAGTATAAATGACTTAAACCTCAAAGTCCCCAGAGTGCGGACTGGAGTACTCTAAGTCCCCAGAGCGCGGACTAGAGTATAAATGACTAAAAACTCCAAGTCCCCAGAGTGCGGACCGGAGTACTCTAAGTCCCCAGAGCACGGACTAGAGTATAAATGACTTAAACCTCCAAGTCCCCAGAGTGCGGACTAGAGTACTCTAACTCCCCAGAGTGCAGACTCGAATATAAGCGAATCGGATCTCCAAGTTCCCTGAATATGAACTATGACACAAATGACTTGAATTTGTCAAATCCCTGACATACAGGCTAGAAAGTATTCTAAGTGCTCGAAGCACAGAATGGAAGTTCAACGACTCCCGAAGAGTTTCCGAGTTATATGAAGATGGACTGAGAAGTCTATGATACTCACAACTGCTTGGATTAAAATCACAATCACAAAGAAAACTGAACAATAAGAGTCTTTTGTAAGACAGAAAAAGGAACTAAACCTTATTCAGAAATGAGTTTCTATTACAACCCCTCCAAAGTTCAGATTCGACATTCTATCTACAAGGACTAAGGAAATAGATGAAAATAATTACATGACTTAAACTAACCCTCGTTGAACGAGGATAGTAATCACTTCTTGTGCTTCTTCAACTTCTTTCCAGATGGCTCCTCTCCAGAGCATTTACCCTTGGTACTCTTCTTTGATAGAGGGGTAGCAACTGAAGGAGTACGGGGGCCTTCCATGGGCTTGGACCCGCCAGGAAGGATGACCTTCAACGGCTTGTTCAAAGGATCGTCCAAGTCCACAACTCGGGGATCTACTATGACCTTGACCGTCTCCTCCCTCTCTTTCTCGAGCCACTCCTCCATGCTCAATTTGGATGTATGCTCAGAGGCGCCTGTAATTTCTAATTCATAACCCCCGTCGGTAGGAGAGGAGGTTTCAGACTTGTCTTCGTCAAGCGCTCCGATCACCTGAGCGTCTGGACCAGAAGCCTCCCCTACGTGAGTGGCTTCACTTGTTTTCTCCCCCACTTCCTTGGCGACATCGCTCCTCGGAGTGGGCTCGGGGTCAGAACGGCCTGCACAAAATCGTGGAAAACAAGAATGCAATAGTCCTACATAAAGAATAACGACTTTCGAAATCTTAAAGAGAACCTTAAAGAGAAGGATTATCTACCAGGTTCGGGCAAACTCTCAGCCATCCGAGAGGTCTCACCCTCTGGAATGGGAGACAGAATGCGGACTAAAGTACTTTAAGTCCCTGAGTGCGGACTAGAGTATAAATGACTCAAAAACCTCTACGTCCCCAGAGTGCGGATACAGTACTCTCAGTCCCCAGAGCATGGACTAGATTATAGACGACTTCAGAAAAATCCCTAAATCCCAGAAGCGGACCAGATTACTCTAAGTTCCCAGAGTGCGAACTAGAGTATAAACGAGTTGACGAAAATCTCTGCGTCTCGAACTGTGGACTAAAGCGTAAACCGTTCGACAAATCTCTAAGTCCCCGGAGCGTGGACCGAAGCATGAACACAAATTGGGCGTGAGTAAACCGGAGGGAGAATAACACTAAGTCACCAGAATGTAGAGTGGTGTATAAACATCGATAAATAGACGAGTGGATTCTGACCATTTTCTATTCCGCAAACTTCGGCCTGGAATCGACAGGAGGATTATTAACCCGCTGAGGATGGAGTTTGACCATCCAACTAGTGACCTGGCCAAATCAATGCTGGGGGCAGGGGAACAAAACACTAAAAAGCCGAATACGACAGCTTACTATAGCTCTAGTGTGGCGTTCTTTATAACTTGAGGCAGCGACTGCATGGAGGCCTCAATACAGAACCAATCGAAACGGCGTCCAAAGCTACGAGCAACCTACTATATCATACCTCAGACCAAGGGTCAATGTCGATCCGCACCAAGCACATACGAATGTGACTCGGATGTTTGTTTTTTGAAAAACTATGACCCCCAGAGTATGGAAAGGAGGGTAAACCATAGATACTTGGTCAAAAATTCTCCAGCACCCTCGTTCGATTCGTCAGGAGGAGTATGAAACTGGATGAGCATAACCCGACTGCATTTGTAGCCAACTTTACCCCGAGATCTGATTACAGAGCATGAACCAAAGTGGACGTGGATGACCATCCACTGTCCAAATTACGCCCTGAAACTTACGTGGCATCGAAGTATTCCTCTTGGAATGAAAAACCACGATAAAATCCAAGATAGGCGAGACCTAGTCTCCTATCGATTTACATGATCCCACGATTCAACGGGAAAGAGAGTAAAGCTAAAGTGGGCATGGCTGGCCTTCCTACTTATCGGTATATGCCCTAGACCTGGGGGCACGAGCGAGAAGCAAGATGAATGTGAACCGACTATTCACCAATCACCTCTATGTCTTTGGAGTTTAGGTGAAAACATAAACATAGCTAGGACGAGACTCAACCATCCATGCAGTACATTTATCAACCCGAGACTGGGAGAAGACGCATGGTTATCCAAAAAATGGCCACGATAGCTTAGTATTAAAACTTATATATAGTGCTTACAGCTACTCAAGGCAACGACCGAAAGGATGCCTAGAGATAGAATCGTTAAATCGATGCCAAAGCTTGGGGGCAACTGACTGTCACTCCAACCCGAAGGGCGAGTGAAGGATCATGAATGCATTGAATAGAAAATGCGTTACTCGAATATACAAGCAAATTCAAACTCATAGCAAGATCCGGCTATGTAGTTGCATGCAACTCGAGGCTGGCCCCTACTCGACATTTCCTTCAACGTGCTTTTAAGCCTAATCTTTGGTCATTTGCAGATAATCAATTAGAGCATTCAGAGCCCTTCATTATTTAACTTAACAACTCATGGCAAGACTCTAGGATTCGACCAGAGTAACCATCAACATTGACCGTCCCAACCATATTTCACATTGAATGTTATGCAAAAAATCTGGGAACCCCGCCGATGGAAATTAGTCAAATGGCTAGTTCATAGCCATTTGGCACTTGGGGGCACTGAAATCATCTTCTTGTCGATCCTAAA
The DNA here is from genome assembly GCA_030737815.1 of Allium fistulosum. NCBI lineage: Eukaryota > Viridiplantae > Streptophyta > Magnoliopsida > Asparagales > Amaryllidaceae > Allium > Allium fistulosum. The sequence goes on along the minus strand of CM060905.1, from coordinate 1,168,676,665 downwards.
GGTGGTGCGAAATACACCATCATAGCAATTGATTACGTCACCAAATGGGCAGATGAAGAACTCTTAACCACGACCAAGATGAAGAAAATAATCAACTTCTTTATCTGTAACGTCATCTGTCCTTATGACCTTCCATGATCCATTATAACTGCAAATGGACAGGTTGAAGCTGTGAACAAAATCATAGAGTCTGTACTGAAGAGAGGTTTGGAAAACTCCTCGAGTGGCTGATTGCAACCCTTATTTCACAGAAAATACAAACAAGGAATCGCGATTGAATTGCAATTAAACTAGACGGAGTTGGTGATGACTTATGAGCATATAAAACGCATCCGAGAGCCAATGGCAAGAACATGTACCCGAACGTGCATGTGGACATCCGAAAAAGTTCAACTTCTTGAAATAAACAGAAATTGAATTCTCACTAAGGGTTATTAAGAGAAGACTAGATCATATAGCCGAAGCTTATTAGCTCTGCAGAATCAGACACGGATGGCCACTAATGAACTACAACCCTGGATTTATAATATTGGGAATCGATCGAGCATCACGATGACCAAAGAAGGATACAACACCTTAGGAGGATAAATTGGAGGATAATGACTATTCAAGAAACATGGTGGATTTCTTTCTGAAGACAAGGAATACTCGCTGATTCAAAGCGTGTTGTGTTGCTTCACACGACACACTTTGGGGGGCAAGTGTTAACCAGCATCTTGGCCCGTTTACAAAACGACGGTTAAAGAAATTATCATTAGCACTAGACAAGATTCTGATCAAGGAGAGACTGGAGGTGGTAGCAAGTTGTCAGGCCCACAATAAAGCAAGAGCATTCGGCCTGCCTGGCCTGGTGCGCAGATTCACCCACTATGGGCAGAGGCACCTTGTTCCTAAGCCCATGAAGGAAGTCCAACCCATCTTCCTCTATAAATAGAAGGGCAGGGGCACAATGAAATGGATCTTTTTTGGAGAACACTGGGGAGACTCTGCCATTTTTGAGACTCATCTTCTCTACTTAACAACTTCATTCAAGCATTTGATTCACGAATTGTATTTGTAATCAACTATTAAGAAGATCAATAAAGTTTAACCTCAAAGTGGACGTAGGCAATTACGCTGAACCACTATAAATTTGGTGTTCTTACTTTCTGCATTTAAATTAGCATTCTCTTCCTTGTTTAATTTATCTTCATCACTTATATCTCTACACAATCTTTCTCTACGAGGTTAGTGACCAATTTTGGTGCTAACACTTTGGTGCTTTCACTGAGAATTGAATTCTCAGCTTGATTGGATCTCATCATCTACTAGTGGATTTCCATATTTGCGAGATAGATCCAGTTGTTTACTAGAAAACTTCCTATTCTACTCAGATTTGAAAGAAATCTAAAGGAAGCTGATAGCCGTAGATTGGATTCACTGATGTACGCAAGATCTGGGGATTGGACGTTGAAGTTTGCACTCAAGTTGAATGAAGGCCGACCCTCCTCTGAAGGCAATTCGGCCGATCACTCCAGAAAAGACTTATGCCGATCGCCTCAGAAAAGGCATATGCCGAACGCCCCAGAAAAGGCGTATGCCGAACGCCCCAGAAAAGGCGTATGCCGAACGCTCCAGAAAAGGGGTAGGCCGAACGCTCTTCCAGGCCGAACATACCTCTAGGCCGAACGCTCTTCCAGGCCGACCATACCTCTAGGTCGAACGCCCTTCCAGGCCGACCATACCTCTAGGTCGAACGCCCTTCCAGGCCGACCATACCTCTAGGTCGAACGCCCTTCCAGGCCGAACATACCTCTAGGCCGAACGCCCTTCCAGGCCGAACATACCTCTAGGCCGAATGCCCTTCCAGGTCGACCATACCTCTAGGCCGAACACCTCTGTAATGCCGAACGATAGTGTATGCCGAACGACTCGGTTGTGCCGAACAAGAATGAATGTCGAGCGCCTCTGTAATGCCGAACGGTATTGTATGCCGAACGACTCGGTTGTGCCGAACAAGAATGAATGTCGAGCGCCTCTGTAATGCCGAACGGTATTGTATGCCGAACGACTCGGTTGTGCCGAACAAGAATGAATGTCGAGCGCCTCTGTAATGCCGAACGGTATTGTATGCCGAACGACTCGATTGTGCCGAACAGTGTGAATGCCGAACAGTGTGGAATGCCGAACACGTGTGGAATGCCGAACAGTGTGGATGTCGAACAGTGTGAATGTCGAACAGTGTGGAATGCCGAACAGTGTGGATGCCGGACAGTGTGGAATGCCAAACAGTGTGGATGCCGAACAGTGTGAATGCCGAACACGTGTGGAATGCCGAACAGTGTGGATGCCGAACAGTGTGGAATGCCGAACAGTGTGGATGCCGAACAGTGTGAATGTCGAACACGTGTTGAATGCCGAACAGTGTGGATGCCGAACAGTGTGGATGTCGAACAGTGTGGATTGCCGAACAGTGTGAATGCCGAACAGTGTGAATGCCGAACAATCTTGTATGCTGAGCAACTTTGTCATGCCGAACGGCCCTCAATGCCGATCGAAACTTAAGTTACACCGGTCTCTTATACGACCCCTATTTACAAAAAAAACTTTTTCGGGTACGACCCAAATTTTCGAAAATGAGGCTAAAAAAAAAATTCGGGGGGAGACCCCCCCGAACCCTAGCCGCAGCGCAGTGCCTCCGGATAGTGAATTCAAAACTCAACTTAATAAAGGAACATTCTATCCACTTCCCTGACATCCCATGATCGACCAGGGCATAGAGGATCTAGCGGCAGCTTATGAACGGCATCAAGGGAACAGACAAGCAACCGCTATTCAAACGGTACTCCCAAAGGTTGGAGAACATAGATGATATGACTCTAGCAAACGCCAAGATGACTCCAAGCACCATTCTTCGCTGACCCAGCACTTTGAATTTAATGACCCCAAGCAAACCAATGCTCTAAGCAATTTATTCCAAATACTAACAAGGGTATCATACTGATCGCGTTTGAGGAAAGTCGACCTCCAGATATATTTTGGCAGCTAGTTAGCTAAAGAGCCTCCTATGACTATGGATCGTTTCTTCTACAAAATGAATCAGAACTAAAGTGAGGAGGAGTGGAGCAGACTAAGAAAAATAACAATGAAGGCCCGATGGCTAAGGATGTAGATCCCAGTAGCCGAAACAAGACTTCAGAATTCAGCTCATGTGCTCTTTGAAAGATTCAATTGACAACCTCTACTTGAAGACTCACGACTCGGAGTGGTACTGGAAACCAACCTCGAGAGAGTACACCAAAGTCTAAAGAAAATCAGGGGAATGTTGTATATTCCCAGATGCTCACTGATCCTAACACGAGCGATTACAAACACCTCCGAGGTGTGATCGAAAAGATGACCTGGAAAGGAAAGCTTCAATAGTACGTACAAGTCCTGCAGAATGGCGGGCATTGAATATCTGATGCCTATTAATAAAGGGCTATGATTATCAATTGGACGGTTGACGGCCAACATCCCTTTAAAAGGAGCCAGGGGCGGAGTCGAATAGCGAGCACACGATGCTGCTTCACATATCAATGAGATTTACCATAATCTTCTTTGAATTATTTCCATCTCTATTTCAATTGTTCTATGAACTATGACTAGCTTGAACTAAACTACTTTCAAAACGATGCAGGTGTCCAGGTACTCAGATTTGGTTGCCAACCAATCTACGCAGACCATGATCGGACGTGTGGAGTTACATCTAGACGAGAATAATTCTATTGCTCATCATCAACCATATGCCTTTGATTTGGGGCTATGGATTAAATACAATGTACAACATCACGATGCACGAAGAGCTGAATTCCATCCTGCAAGTGGAATTTATTCAAGTAGAGAGCGGCTGCGATACGACCAGCCACTCGCTAAGTGAAACTCGAGCTCGGGGGTAAGCCATCACATCAAGGCTAAAAATGGGTTGATACACGACGATCCTTCGCACAACTCCGTACTCCCAGAGTGCGAGATGGAGTATAAACATCTACTTAACTCCGTACTCCCAGAGTGCGAGACGGAGTATAAACATTGATCAACTCCGTACTCCCAGAGTGCGAGACGGAGTATAAACATTCATCAACTCCGTACTCCCAGAGTGCGAGACGGAGTATAAACATTCATCAACTCCGTACTCCCGGAGTGCGAGACGGAGTATAAACATTAATCAACTCCGTACTCCCAGAGTGCGAGACGGAGTATAAACATTAATCAACTCCGTACTCCCAGAGTGTGAGACGGAGTATAAACATTCGCTTAACTCCGTACTCCCAGAGTGCGAGACGGAGTATAAACATTAATCAACTCCGTATTTCCAGAGTGCGAGACGGAGTATAAACATCTACTCAACTCCGTACTCCCAGAGTGCGAGACGGAGTATAAACAAACATCAACTCCATACTCATCCCCAAAACTGGGGGCAAAACCAAAGCAAAGCATGCTAGTTGAACATTTGTCTAAAAGAAGATTGCAACGAAACGATTAAGAGACGACTGTCAAGCAATCAACTGAACGGAAATATTCAGCATGAAAGACTGTGGTTTTTCAAAGCACGTCATGTTTACACAAGACGTCCTTTGGGGGGCAAATGTTATCCCACCTTTTGGCAAGGCCGTGACACCAAGAACTTGATTAGAAACCAGTGACAGTTCGTCTTGGAGATCGGTTACACAAAGGCTCACTATGGATATCGATGGATTTTGTCCGAGTCTGGATCGAGCCACGATTAATAAGACATAACAATCAAAGCCAGGGAAGCCAATGTTCCAAGTTTCAAGACGATCCGAGTTCGTATGCTCAACTTATGATCGATTCGAACAACCGACCATCCATCCATCAACCTCCACATTTGACTTGGAGACCTAAACTGCTTGGAATGAATATGGTCTGATCATCCACTCCAATCGAGTCATAGAACAAAGTTCGACAAAATACAGATACCCCTCATGAAGCTCAGTGACGCCGGGATCCGTCAAAAGTGGACGTGATTTGATCATCTACACATCAAATCCTACCCTGAACACGAAAGGTTGTTCGAAAGCCCAACTTGAAGTAGCTATGGTAGACTGCGTACTCGCTAACCATCACTGTCAATATATGGACACGACTGCACCTTGGAACATATGCAACTTACTTTGTCTACTCAACAATCTATTATCCTTATTTTCTAGAAGGAGATACGGAGCAAATTGTAAGAGATTTGGGTATCTAACCCAACATGGATGTGATTCAACCATCTGTCATATACCTCCTTCCTTGACTTGATTGGAAGAGCTATAATCACCAAGCGGACGAGAATCGATCATCCATTTTTCAAATTTCGTCCCTCATCCTGGGGGGCAGAATCTCATTCCGTGAGCAAACGTGGTTCGATTGTTCATTCGACGACATTAGCCTCGATACAGTAGATGAATACAAATTAAAGAGTGGAAATACGACTGCTCTCAACTTAAACCTCCAAGTCCCCAGAGTGTGGACTGGAGTACTCTAAGTCCCCAGAGCGCGGACTAGAGTATAAACGACTTAAACCTCCAAGTCCCCAGAGTGTGGACTGGAGTACTCTAAGTCCCCAGAGCGCGGACTTGAGTATAAACGACTTAAACCTCCAAGTCCCCAGAGTGCGGACTGGAGTACTCTAAGTCCCCAGAGCGCGGACTAGAGTATAAATGACTAAAACCTCCAAGTCCCCAGAGTGCGGGCTGGAGTACTCTAAGTCCCCAGAGCGCGGACTAGAGTATAAATGACTAAAACCTCCAAGTCCCCAGAGTACGGACTGGAGTACTCTAAGTCCCCAGAGCGCGGACTAGAGTATAAACGACTTAAACCTCCAAGTCCCCAGAGTGCGGACTGGAGTACTCTAAGTTCCCAGAGCGCGGACTAGAGTATAAATGACTAAAACCTCCAAGTCCCCAGAGTGCGGACTGGAGTACTCTAAGTCCCCAGAGTGCGGACTAGAGTATAAACGACTTAAACCTCCAAGTCCCCAGAGTGCGGACTGGAGTACTCTAAGTCCCCAGAGCGCGGACTAGAGTATAAATGACTAAAACCAAGTCCCCAGAGTGCGGACTGGAGCACTCTAAGTCCCTAGAGTGCGGACTAGAGTATAAATGACTTAAACCTCAAAGTCCCTAGAGTGCGGACTGGAGTACTCTAAGTCCCCAGAGCGCGGACTAGAGTATAAATGACTAAAAACTCCAAGTCCCCAGAGTGCGGACCGGAGTACTCTAAGTCCCCAGAGCACGGACTAGAGTATAAATGACTTAAACCTCCAAGTCCCCATAGTGCGGACTAGAGTACTCTAACTGCCCAGAGTGCAGACTCGAATATAAGCGAATCGGATCTCCAAGTTCCCTGAATATGAACTATGACACAAATGACTTGAATTTGTCAAATCCCTGACATACAGGCTAGAAAGTATTCTAAGTGCTCGAAGCACAGAATGGAAGTTCAACGACTCCCGAAGAGTTTCCGAGTTATATGAAGATGGACTGAGAAGTCTATGATACTCACAACTGCTTGGATTAAAATCACAATCACAAAGAAAACTGAACAATAAGTGTCTTTTGTAAGACAGAAAAAGGAACTAAACCTTATTCAGAAATGAGTTTCTATTACAACCCCTCCAAAGTTCAGATTCGACATTCTATCTACAAGGACTAAGGAAATAGATGAAAATAATTACATGACTTAAACTAACCCTCGTTGAACGAGGATAGTAATCACTTCTTGTGCTTCTTCAACTTCTTTCCAGATGGCTCCTCTCCAGAGCATTTACCCTTGGTACTCTTCTTTGATAGAGGGGTAGCAACTGAAGGAGTACGGGGGCCTTCCATGAGCTTGGACCCGCCAGGAAGGATGACCTTCAACGGCTTGTTCAAAGGATCGTCCAAGTCCACAACTCGGGGATCTACTATGACCTTGACCGTCTCCTCCCTCTCTTTCTCGAGCCACTCCTCCATGCTCAATTTGGATGTATGCTCAGAGGCGCCTGTAATTTCTAATTCATAACCCCCGTCGGTAGGAGAGGAGGTTTCAGACTTGTCTTCGTCAAGCGCTTCGATCACCTGAGCGTCTGGACCAGAAGCCTCCCCTACGTGAGTGGCTTCACTTGTTTTCTCCCCCACTTCCTTGGCGACATCGCTCCTCGGAGTGGGCTCGGGGTCAGAACGGCCTGCACAAAATCGTGGAAAACAAGAATGCAATAGTCCTGCATAAAGAATAACGACTTTCGAAATCTTAAAGAGAACCTTAAAGAGAAGGATTATCTACCAGGTTCGGGCAAACTCTCAGCCATCCGAGAGGTCTCACCCTCTGGAATGGGAGACAGAATGCGGACTAAAGTACTTTAAGTCCCTGAGTGCGGACTAGAGTATAAATGACTCAAAAACCTCTACGTCCCCAGAGTGCGGACTACGGTACTCTCAGTCCCCAGAGCATGGACTAGATTATAGACGACTTCAGAAAAATCCCTAAATCCCAGAAGCGGACCAGATTACTCTAAGTTCCCAGAGTGCGAACTAGAGTATAAACGAGTTGACGAAAATCTCTGCGTCTCGAACTGTGGACTAAAGCGTAAACCGTTCGACAAATCTCTAAGTCCCCGGAGCGTGGACCGAAGCATGAACACAAATTGGGCGTGAGTAAACCGGAGGGAGAATAACACTAAGTCACCAGAATGTAGAGTGGTGTATAAACATCGATAAATAGACGAGTGGATTCTGACCATTTTCTATTCCGCAAACTTCGGCCTGGAATCGACAGGAGGATTATTAACCCGCTGAGGATGGAGTTTGACCATCCAACTAGTGACCTGGCCAAATCAATGCTGGGGGCAGGGGAACAAAACACTAAAAAGCCGAATACGACAACTTACTATAGCTCTAGTGTGGCGTTCTTTATAACTTGAGGCAGCGACTGCATGGAGGCCTCAATACAGAACCAATCGAAACGGCGTCCAAAGCTACGAGCAACCTACTATATCATACCTCAGACCAAGGGTCAATGTCGATCCGCACCAAGCACATACGAATGTGACTCGGATGTTTGTTTTTTGAAAAACTATGACCCCCAGAGTATGGAAAGGAGGGTAAACCATGAATACTTGGTCAAAAATTCTCCAGCACCCTCGTTCGATTCGTCAGGAGGAGTATGAAACTGGATGAGCATAACCCGACTGCATTTGTAGCCAACTTTACCCCGAGATCTGATTACAGAGCATGAACCAAAGTGAACGTGGATGACCATCCACTGTCCAAATTACGCCCTGAAACTTATGTGGCATCGAAGTATTCCTCTTGGAATGAAAAACCACAATAAAATCCAAGATAGGCGAGACCTAGTCTCCTATCGACTTACATGATCCCACGATTCAACGGGAAAGAGAGTAAAGCTAAAGTGGGCATGGCTGGCCTTCCTACTTATCGGTATATGCCCTAGACCTGGGGGCACGAGCGAGAAGCAAGATGAATGTGAACCGACTATTCACCAATCACCTTTATGTCTTTGGAGTTTAGGTGAAAACATAAACATAGCTAGGACGAGACTCAACCGTCCATGCAGTACATTTATCAACCCGAGACTGGGAGAAGACGCATGGTCATCCAAAAACTGGCCACGATAGCTCAGTATTAAAACTTATATATAGTGCTTACAGCTACTCAAGGCAATGACCGAAAGGATGCCTAGAGATAGAATCGTTAAATCGATGCCAAAGCTTGGGGGCAACTGACTGTCACTCCAACCCGAAGGGCGAGTGAAGGATCATGAATGCATTGAATAGAAAATGCGTTACTCGAATATACAAGCAAATTCAAACTCATAGCAAGATCCGGCTATGCAGTTGCATGCAACTCGAGGCTGGCCCCTACTCGACATTTCCTTCAACGTGCTTTTAAGCCTAATCTTTGGCCATTTGCAGATAATCAATTAGAGCATTCAGAGCCCTTCATTATTTAACTTAACAACTCATGGCAAGACTCTAGGATTCGACCAGAGTAACCATCAACATTGACCGTCCCAACCATATTTCACATTGAATGTTATGCAAAAAATCTGGGAACCCCGCCGATGGAAATTAGTCAAATGGCTAGTTCATAGCCATTTGGCACTTGGGGGCACTGAAATCATCTTCTTGTCGATCCTAAAGGTGGTGCGAAATACACCATCATAGCAATTGATTACGTCACCAAATGGGCAGATGAAGAACTCTTAACCACGACCAAGATGAAGAAAATAATCAACTTCTTTATCTGTAACGTCATCTGTCCTTATGACCTTCCATGATCCATTATAACTGCAAATGGATAGGTTGAAGCTGTGAACAAAATCATAGAGTCTGTACTGAAGAGAGTTTGGAAAACTCCTCGAGTGGCTGATTGCAACCCTTATTTCACAGAAAATACAAACAAGGAATCGCGATTGAATTGCAATTAAACTAGACGGAGTTGGTGATGACTTATGAGCATATAAAACGCATCCGAGAGCCAATGGCAAGAACATGTACCCGAACGTGCATGTGGACATCCGAAAAAGTTCAACTTCTTGAAATAAACAGAAATTGAATTCTCACTAAGGGTTATTAAGAGAAGACTAGATCATATAGCCGAAGCTTATTAGCTCTGCAGAATCAGACACGGATGGCCACTAATGAACTACAACCCTGGATTTATAATATTGGGAATCGATCGAGCATCACGATGACCAAAGAAGGATACAACACCTTAGGAGGATAAATTGGAGGATAATGACTATTCAAGAAACATGGTGGATTTCTTTCTGAAGACAAGGAATACTCGCTGATTCAAAGCGTGTTGTGTTGCTTCACACGACACACTTTGGGGGGCAAGTGTTAACCAGCATCTTGGCCCGGTTACAAAACGACGGTTGAAGAAATTATCATTAGCACTAGACAAGATTCTGATCAAGGAGAGACTGGAGGTGGTAGCAAGTTGTCAGGCCCACAATAAAGCAAGAGCATTCGGCCTGCCTGGCCTGGTGCGCAGATTCACCCACTATGGGCAGAGGCACCTTGTTCCTAAGCCCATGAAGGAAGTCCAACCCATCTTCCTCTATAAATAGAAGGGCAGGGGCACAATGAAATGGATCCTTTTTGGAGAACACTGGGGAGACTCTGCCATTTTTGAGACTCATCTTCTCTACTTAACAACTTCATTCAAGAATTTGATTTACGAATTGTATTTGTAATCAACTATTAAGAAGATCAATAAAGTTTAACCTTAAAGTGGACGTAGGCAATTACGCTGAACCACTATAAATTTGGTGTTCTTACTTTCTGCATTTAAATTAGCATTCTCTTCCTTGTTTAATTTATCTTCATCACTTATATCTCTACACAATCTTTCTCTACGAGGTTAGTGACCAATTTTGGTGCTAACAACCATCATCACGATCATCTCCATCATAATGATCATCATTGTCGTCGTCATCATTGTCTTCCTCTTCATCAAGTTTTAGCTCTTCGTCAACAGGAGCATCGTCGAATGATAGCCAATCTCCATCATCAATTTCTTTCTCGGCAGGGAATTCCGCATCAAGAGCCCTATTGTGTTTCCTTAAAACTGAATTTCCTCTTGCATTTTTCATTCAAGGCAAGAAGAGATATGAAATCCAGATCTGGGCATTTCTTGATATTGTTGGCATATACCACATATAAAGCATCTTCATAACATCTATCAGTGATCTTAGGAAAAGAAACGTCAAGAAAGGAAGCGAACTTTTTCTTAGCCCCACTGATGATGTTATTTAAATAATCTAGGAGATTATATTTTCTTTGCAGTTCAACTTCTAATGATTGGTTCTTCTTGGCTAGTTCTGTGTTTTCTTTGGCAAACTCGGAGCGTTCTTTGGCTATTTTCTCCAGATTTGCTTTGAGTCTATTTGGCGACTCGAGATTAGCTTCCATGTTTTTCACTGTATTCCATTAGTTTCCTAGCTTTCCTTTCTTCATCAAAAGAAGAAGCAAGTTTGCATTTTTCTAAGATTGCCTCATCTCTTACCATGGCAATGTCGATCATATCATTCTGGAGTGAAGAAACTTTCCCTTTAAGCTCAACTACTTTGTTTGAAGGTCCATGAAAAGCGGCTCATAGGAGGAACATATGCTTTCCTACCTAAAGTATATAATCTGTATAAGTTAAAAGCAGAATCTATAAATTAGAGCTAATCTAATGAACATGAAAAAATACTGATATAAGCTGTTTGAGAATAAGGAAAGGTGGTCATCAGAGTAAATCAGTGGTTAAGATGATCTGAGAGAAGAAAGGGAAGAAGATTGAATAGCCAACTGTGTAAGATCTTCAAAATTCATTAATGAAGTTCAAGTTTGAGTCCTCGAAGGAAGAGGATCATCTAGAGATAGAATTAGACTAAGTTTAGTGCACATGCGGCTGATAGACATTGGATAAGTAGGGAATGTAATATTAAGAAGGGGGTTAGGAGTTGGAGCCTCCCTAGATATCTCAGTTTGAATCTCTTTAGGCTTTTCCAGAGCATCGCCCATATAAGTTGCTTCGGGACTTGGATCAATATTTACATGCTCTGTCTCATCTATGATAGTGGGAGTGAAGTCACCCTTAAATTTGGGTATCTTATATTGGGCAAATTAAGGAGCATTAATAGAAACATCATCACCTATTTCATCTTCATCTAATTCTTCAGTGGCATGGGCGATGGAATCTTTAAAGGAGACAGTCTAAGTTGGTTGGGATGAAGCCAGAACTTCATCTTTACTTTTTCTTTTTTTTGAAACTTTTTCTTTGTCTTTTAATTCTTTGGGAGCGATAACAGGAGTAGATGAACCAAAAATGAAAATGAAGTATGTAAGCTGATAACATTAGAAATTCCATTTTGAGCTATATAAAACTTACCAGTAGCATCAGGTTGAACTGGAGACTTGGAGGTGAAGGATTCTGATTTTTCCATCACCAATGAGTATCCTCCTCTAGCATTGAGTTTGACTTTCGAGGGCACTCCTAAGACCTTATGACAATCCAAAATGATGGAATACTTAAGGAGTTTAGCCGAAGTCAGTAATCTTAGCCTGTTCCCCATGCTTTCTGCTACTTTAGTTAAAGGTAGCACGATTTTCTAATATTAAGGTTTTAACTATTTAGGAGTAGAATATGGAAAGAAGCATCCACTAATAAATAATAATAATTATTATTATAATAATGAGTGGGCATGATATAAAAAAACAATAGCAGTAACAACTTACTAGGAGTAGAGAATGTCCCTCTAATGTTAGAAAAACATTTGATGAAAAAATATGGAGCCTTATATTCCTTTGCTATGCTAACACCTTCAGGGATCATGCTTTTTAGGTAAGGAAAAAAGCGGTATAGTTGACGATTTAGTTAATCACCAACTTTAGCAGGGATTGCTATGGAATGGAGGATTTCAACGCTGAGGGAAGGGAGCCCTGCTTCCTGAGCCAGAACCTCTAAGCAGGTCAGATATGTGTATGAGTTGGGCAGAAATTGGATGGGAGCAATGCCTAAGTGCTCTAGATATCTTTGAAGGAAACCCAGGAATGAAACATAGCCAGTGTGCCAAATATGTACTATGGTGAAGGCAAAGTATCCCTCAGGTGGATTGGTAATACTGTCTAAAGGACCTGTAGGAATGACTTCTATTATAGTAATGCTAAACTATTCAAGAATAGAGTCCACTTCTTCTTGTGTCGTTATATACGATGGATTCAAAAGATTATCTTCTTTCTTGCCAACTGAGGGTGAAGATTTGGACCCCTTGCTATAATTCTTAGTGAGCTTCAAGCTGACTTGTTGTCCTTCCATTAACCTGCAAGGTGATATTGTTCTAAACTTGAGAAATGATCTTGTTCATGCTACAGGAAAATTTAATATGTTGTTGTCTAAATAATCTACCATTATCTAAATAAAAAAGGTTTGAACTAGCTATAGGGAAATAATCCTTAGATGGCATATAATGAATTTGTTAGTAAATCTAAGTTTTAATCTTCATAAGAGAACTTTATGATAGAATAATACAAAAGTTGAGTAGGAATGAACATGTAATAAACTCATGATTCAAAAAGATAATAAGCTTTGCAACTATAATTAACAATGAAGTAATAAATGTCGTCAACTTTAATTAATACAAAGAAGATTGATGTGTTATTCTAATAACGGCGATGTTTATAATTATGTGTGGATCATCAACATGAAAAAGTAATGAAGACAAAATATAATAGTGGTTAAGTGACATTAATAAACCTAAGTCAAGATTTGTAACGACGACAAGTATCACAAAGCATTAATGAACACTGCTAATATACAAAAAATTGAAGTGATGAAAATTATCGACATCAATGAATGACGACGACGAGAAGTAACGTCTATCAATGAATGGCGACAACATGAGTTAATACGCATCAATAAGTTGTGATGTCGACTGTAATCAAATAACTCTTCAATTAATGCACTATCTTTCAGCAGTATAAGTTATCGCATCATAGCTTGAACAATAATAGGCTTATAAAGAGCCTTGTCGACGTCAAGGATCATGCCGGTATAATAAAATCGATGTTAGTTAAAACAAAATGGTCGATGTCACATCTAATTGATTTAAGTATCGTAATTCTGGATAGATTACTCACAATACAAAAGCTTTGAATCAAAATTGTTAGTTGACAAAATAAGTAGGAAATTTTGTAAGTTTGCGGAATAGGGATCTTAAGACTAATTTAACATTAGAGGGGGGTGAATAGTGTTTTCTAATTTTTGTGAATCTTTTTGAATTCTTTAGAGATTATAGTTTAAACAATCCAATTAACAACTACATATTCAAACACAGATAAATATAAATGTAGTAAAAGTAAAAAAGGAAAGAACACACTAGGATTTTATACTAGTTCGTAGTTACCCTACATCCAATCCAGTATAATTCCTTATACAGATCTCTTTTCAAACAGCAAAATCAATACAATCTCGATTTGAAGGCAACGAGACACACCCTCCAGACATTCCGAGCTCTGGGTAGACTCACTTAATTTACATAGGCCACATGGACACCCACTTAATTTTCGAGTCACCAAGCACACCCAATTGATTTACATGGGCTACAATCACACCCATGAGTATACGAGTATGATTTCATAGAGTATTACAAACGCAGATCATTGATCTTGAATACAAATGATCCTATAACCTCTTGAATAGCACTTTATCTTGTTTGAGTGAGAGAGATGAGAGATAAATTAGAGAGTAGTTAATAAAGAATCAAATCAGTGGAGTTGAATTTGATTTTGATTGATTTGAGAAGAAATTGAGTAGAATTTATTTTTGAAAGCAAGAGAGTGAAAGAGGAGAGAAAATATAAGAAATTAGTTAAAGGAATTTCGTTGATTTAACCCCTATTTCTAGAGAAACAGCAGTCATGTCCATTTGTGAAGAGATACGAAGAAAAGACACTTCAATTCAAATTTGAATTTTGAAATCTATGGTCCATCTGTCGACATATGTGGTTAGAGTATATTGACATACTCTTTGAAATTTTGAAAAACTCTTTTTAAAATCTGTTTTGAATATAATAAGTTTTGTAAAATATTTGATACTTGGTACAATCATTGAAACATATTTTAATCATATTAAAACTTAAGAAAACTTTATAAAATTATTTTTAGAATATTTAAGTATATAAAGGATTTTAAATATAAATAATAAAGTATAAGCGAATTTATTTAAAATCAAAGTTATAACAAATATAATAATATACTTCTAAATATTTAGAAAGCTTTAAAACTATAAGTTATAACAAAGTGTAGTATTCAAAGTATATTTTAAAATACTTTAAAAACTTAATTTATCAAGGTATAATAAAATCAAAAAGTAAAAATAATTTAAAAGTTATTTTGAAAGATTAGTTTGAAAACAAGAATTCTCTTTAAAAACTATATTTGAATTTTAAGATATTTGAAATTGAAAATTATTTGAAAAGGAGAAAGAGAGAGAGATCAAAG
Source organism: Allium fistulosum (assembly GCA_030737815.1). Classification (NCBI taxonomy): domain Eukaryota; kingdom Viridiplantae; phylum Streptophyta; class Magnoliopsida; order Asparagales; family Amaryllidaceae; genus Allium; species Allium fistulosum. Next base: position 1,168,661,652 of record CM060905.1, on the reverse strand, counting down.
ATGTACTACCAGGGTTTTAACAAAAATTCTATCACTCTATAACTTATCTGGAAAATCTTGAGTTCTTCAATACTCATTAGTCTTCAATCTCTAACTATGGAATCTCTATATCAGCCTCTTGAATCTCTACTTGATATTGTACGGTCTTCTTAATAAATACCTATCTAATATCCTAACCAAATACTATGTATATATATCTTAATAACAACATTGGTATCTATATTTTATATAATGCCATATAGTAGTTGTCATCAAAACTAATGCCTAAGGTAGTAATAAATTTAACACTTTGTTAATTTTAAGTGTAACGACAACATTGATGAGCATTATATTGACATTATTAATGACGTCGTGAATGAAGATAGTGAAATTTGAAACTGAGTTTTAGGCCTAGTACATCGCCTTCAGTAGTAAAAAAAACTTAGAACATATCAGTTTTCATACCAACATCTACTAGCATCAAGGCCTATTTGTGCAGCGCAGAAACTTTGCACTAATGGATTAACAACTACTGGGTTAACCAATCTACTTCGAGTTTGTGGCACCATAAACGACGACATCAACACAAGTCTAAGTAGTAGTGGATTTGAGTTTGATATACTACCCATTCGTCGTAAAATAGAAAATGCCCAAATCCCTAAATCAACACCACTAAGCAATTAATCCAATATTATGGAAGTTTAATAATAATGATTCACAACAAATTTTGGGTTATTAGGACCAGATAATCAAACTCGATTGCTGATTTCAAAAATAAAAAATCCGAGCAAAATCCTAGATATGATTTCAACATAAAATTCATAAAAACTAATTTATGGGCTAATTAAGACAAAAGTCGTACCTTAGTGTAGAAAATTGCTATTAAAGAACTTAGGCTAGCAGCTAATTTTGAGAATTTAATTGTTTGTTTAAGTTTTCGAAATTGCAGGTAAAGGAGAAAAGGAAGAGAAGGCTATGTATTTATAAGAAGAAGTAAGCAAATGGGTGTCATCAGATTTGATTTAAATGAATGGATAGATCAACACAAGAAGACCAAAAGGTGGGAAAAAGGATGACGCCGAGAATATTAACTTGAAAAGTCAACGGTTTTTTACACTAGGGGGAAAATGTTACTACTATCACCATCGTCGAAGATATTCAATGAAGTAGTGCCGAAGAATAGCGGTGTCACATAAAATCCATTAGCCTCGATAATGCTTAGAACAATGAATCATGAATGTCATCTTGCATGAATCACGACGACTACCGAACAGTACTATAATTGACGTCGAGAGTCATGGTTTTGAAGGCAATATTGGATAAAGCCATCTCTTATCAACATCAATACTGCCAGCATCATTCATTCTTAATGCCATATGTATTTGAGCAATTGAAAATTTCCACGCCAGCGTCGTCGCCCATGGAATCGCATTATAAGGGAAACTACAGATCATGACTGTCATCGAGGAATAATATTGCCATGTGACAACTCTCTTGGAAGACTCCACACTTCTACATGCGTGATGTTGATGACTGTCATCATCAATATTCACAGGCATTATCAATGTTGCATTTCATCAGCCACTAAGTAGTGGAATCGAGGATCATCTATGTCGCCACTGATCTGAATCTACGACACTCTTTTATAACAGGTAATGTCGTCAACCGTCGATCAGGATGATCTCAAGATATGGAGTCATCATTGTTGATAGTCATTAACCATGCCGAGAGTCATCAATATATTCCAAAGGGTTATCAAAGCCGCATCTTGCTGACATCGCTCTTCATCAATGCTAATATGTAATTGTGATAAGAGTCGATGAATGAAGAGGAAATTGCCAATGCCAAGTTTAATGACAACGAATATCGGCCCTATTGAACCAGTGCCAAAGCCTAGCTATGTGTACATGACAATGTCGACATTAATGATCAACGATGTTATTAATGCCGAAGACAAGGTTGCTTAAGCCAATCACTACGTCGCTTGTCATCCCCTATAAATAAGGACCCAAGAGCTTAATGGAAGGGGCCGAATTCTCTCTTCTCATTACTTACTTTTTAAACTTTGTAAACCTTAGATTAAATTGGGAATTTTGCCTATTGTAACACATGAACAATTGTACACATAAGAATTTTGGAAATTAAACAAGGACATAACCTTTTGACTTGATTTGGACTATGATTTGCATATTCAAATTGGCTTTGAACATTGATTGACTTGGACTAGTGACTTGCATAGCATATTGAATTTTCTTGAACTTGTGATTCAACTATTGCCATGCATATTGACTTGTACATCGACTTTCATGCTAACTTATACTTAGATGTGCATACTGATTCGAACTCCCAATGACGTTGATGAATAAACCAAGAGCCGACATGAATGCATACTTCACCCCAACAACTTCAACTTGCCTCGACAAGGCCTCTCTTTGGGTTATCCTACTTTCCACATATTTTTGGGGTTAAAAAATTTATTTGCTAATACTATCCCTTAAATTCTGCTATGCAATACTGTGGAGTTATGTCAATACTTTTATTTTGGAGAGACAGTTATAGAGTTTATTTTTGAGATTTGGATGTATAAACTCTTTGTTTTTGTTTTTCATATAGTTTGTGAACCTAATGCAGTTTGATGTTTTATTTATGGTTCATTTGATTATATCGATGTCCCATCAGTTTTACATCTATGTTATTATATTATTATTTTTTATGCGTTGTGAGATGCTCTACAGGTTCTGTGTTTGGATTTTCCTTTGCTTTATATTCTTGGCTCCCATCCTGCATCGGCTGGGTACCTTAACAATGCATCATATAGGTATGTTAGGTACCGGAGGTGTAGGGCGGTCGTCACATTCGGTATCAGGGCTTAGGTTGCATAGACGACCTAATTTGATACTTAGATCCATTAGAGATAAGGATGGAGCTATCACCTTAGAGTGGATCAAACGATATATGAGAGGGCATACTTATTATATTTTGGTTTTCAAAACTATATAGTAGTATATATATAGTGCATAAGTCACATTGCATTCACGGACACCGCCTATTTCTTTTAGAGAGACTGATCATTCTTATTACATCTTATAAGAATAAGCTAGCTAAAAAGGAATGCTGGTAGGAACTCCATCTCTAGAGTTGAGGAGGGAGGGATCGTGAGCTGCTAACCTCGACTTGCAGAACATGTTCGCTGAGATGGTGCGAAACATGGTCCAAAATGCCCAAGTTACTCATGTTGCAGCTGTTGGTGGTGGTGCTCCAGTGCAAGCGTCGAGGCTGACTTTGCCAAACTGAACAAGAATTATTCTACTTTGGGAGGCAAACCATTACTTAAAATGGAATCAGCCATCGAAGTGAAAAAATAGTTGGACACCTATGAACGCATCTTTGAGGATATGGAGTTAGAGGATGTGATGAAAAAGAAGCTGACCTCTAGATTTCTTCAGGGAAGAGCTATGGGTTGGTGGAACGCCATTAAGATTACTACTTCCGAGGACCAGATTACTTAGTAGAATTTTAAGGTGAGGTTTGAAGAGAAGTATATACCAGCAGCTCAAAAGTCGATGGTCTTCTGAAAGTTTGCTGACTTGACATATGGGGATATGTATATGTCGGAGTACGTGGTTGAGTTCGACACGATGTTGAAATACAACATATCTTTTATTGATATTTTGCTCAAGAAGAATGAGAAGTTCATTATGGGCTTGGATGATTATCTTGGAAAGTAGCTAGAAGGACATATCGATGAGACCTTTGAGAAGCTGGTATAGAAGGCTCTTCGACTTGAGAGTCTGTATCCTAATCCTAAGTCGGTTGTTGTTTCTAAGGATGAGTCAAAGCCGCTAGTTGGTGGGGGAGGCAAGAGGAAGCAGGACAACAAGAAGAAGAAGCAATTTCAGAAGAGAGGCCTAGAGAAGGGAAGTGGGAGCCTACTTACTATAATTATGAAGAGAAAGGCCATCTTTTCATAGACTATGAGGCAGAAGGCAAGAAGTGCTACCACTAAAACAAGTTAGGGCATATCAAGAAGGGTTGTCCAAAATAGCCAGGAAATAAGTTGGTTGTGTCTGCTTACGCTCTGAACATTGTTCCAGCTTTCTCGAGTGCTCCATCGGCGAAGGAGAAGGGGAAGAGCGTCATTATATAGGGTATGCTTTCTATTTTTGGTACACCTGTTCGTGTTTTATTCGATACTGGGGCTTCACATTCCTTCATATCTAGTGATTTGGTAGATAGTTGGGATTTAAAATTGAGATTGTTGACCGACCCTTGAGTGTGATGAACCCAGTCGGAGGCTCTACTAGCCTTTGCATGGTTTGTCGAGACTTAGCCTTATCGATTCATGGATGTTTGTTTGCTGGTAATTGCTTCTTTTGAGTTTTCTGGGGTTCGGTATTATTCTAGGGATGGATCGACTGCAGAGGTACAAAGTAGTGGTGGATTGCGAGAGGCCATTGGTGACGATAGGGATGAAAGATGGGCTTAGGTTGGAGATAGGCTGGCGACCTAACGATGAGGCAATAGTTAGCTTTCTGTACTCGCTCGAGATCCCGCATGAGGAGTTGACATGTGACGCCCCACCTCTATGCTCACAATAACAAAGAGTATTAAAAGAAATACTGTCTATTATCACGAAGAATAAGGCTGGATAGGAGCGACCATCCGTAGTTGGCCTTACACTGGTATTGGTTACCTCGATAGGAGTGGTATATATTTTTCATTTTTCATCGTTTCTTTATTTACTCCCATCGACATACCCAATTACCAGTATAAAACGAACTACGATGGTTCATAATAGTTTAGGACAATATATATAATAATAACACAGATACAAAAGAATGCGGAACATAGATATCAAAAAGTCTCATATATATAATAACTGATGTCAGTTACAATACAGTTGACACAATACATATGATACAACTACAACTGTCGACTCAAGAAGTTATATATACAAGTACATTATCGACTAATATACATGAATACATATCAACTTAAAACAGACACACTGACTACTACGACATGACGAAGACCACTTCAAAAGATGTGAAAAGTCTTCATAGCTCAACAACAACTCAAAGTAGTAAATCTACAACCTGAAATAACTCGGGTCTGACCCGAGTATTAAATTCAAAAGAAAATAATACACGGGTCAGTCTAATTCAAACTCAGTTATTATGCACAGCAGCAATAATACTCAAATATCAAATAGACGACAGCAACAGAAATCTCGTATATCCAACTTCTCGATAAGAGAGTCGGATAACGGTAGATATAACACTAAGTAGTGTTAAACAACAAATTAGCAGATTTAAATCATCAGCAAAGATAAGTGAAAAGAATATCAATGAAGATAATCTTAAAAAAACAACAGAATTGCCTAATGGCAAATAACAACAAAATCTAATTATTAATAAATAATTAGAAAACTCATAATCTAGTTATCAATTAGATAATTAGACAACAACAAAATGATCAAACCACCAAAGCAAAACACAATATCAAACTATTGAATTGGCAACACGAAACAATTTCATCAATTGAAATCAATCAATTCAAAACATCAAATTATGAATTGGCTGCAGTACATGCACACGTGCACTGCCTCGCCAATACAGTGATGAAATCCACAAAAGCTCAAAGAAACTGAAGCAAATGGCAACAACTCAAATTAAAATACAATTCAAAATATATTGAATTGGACATACAAACAATTTCAAACAATTGAAATTTCAATTAAAGAGTCAATGCTGTTTTGGCTGCAGTACACGTGGCTCACGTGTACTGCCTCGCAAATACAGCATATGATGAAATATGCAAAAGATATAGATATGCACAAGATCAGATGAATTGTGCACATCAGCCCAGAACTACATATACAGGAATGCAATATCACAAAAACAGTGATAAACTATTTCCTGTCAAACTCAAGGATATATATATAAAGTATATAAATGACCAACTCAATTAAACTACTTGAAGACAATACATAAACATGTATACACACATGTATGCATACATGTTATAACAGCAAACCCAAACCAGCCATGGTATGGAAGCAACCAGACCAGTTCAAGTTAAGGCAACTTATAGTGCAACATGACAACAAACAGTGGAACAACATTATCACGATGCCAAGTACAACAAAATCTCGAGTATCATCAACAAAAGGATACAACATATATGCAACTGTAACACTGGACAGTGCAAGTGACAATGCAAGCTACAGGTCGAACTCGAGTGCAAATGGATATGCATAATAACTACACCAATTCTATCAGGAGCATATGCAGTGTACAGTGCGTGACTGCAAATGCAAACAGGTAGGTATAAAGTCAAAGTGAACAATGAAATGCAAGTGACAACAAGACTCAATTGTACTCGAGTCCAAATGCAACAGTGTGCAAACGCACTCAGGTCAAAGCCAGGTTCAAGTGTAAAACAATATCAAGTAAATGCAACAAGAACTAGCAGTGCATAAAGATAGTAGTGCAAATCTAACTGGAAGCACACAATTTCACATACCAGGTACATCAACAAGTCATGCGATGCACCAAAAGAAACGACTTGTACAAGTGAAAATGCGAGCTACCACCCAAGACAGTGTATAATGGAAATGAACATGTATAAGTGACCAAGTACAATGCAATATGGACTAGACAGTAAGTGTCGACCCAGCCTTAACCAAATGTAGTGACAAGCACAGCAATGCAAGAGGTTGGAGATATATAATGCAGGCTATAACAAGTCTACACTGACCAAAGTGCTATCAAGACTTCAAGTCAGAAACAACAAAGAATGCAAAGAAGCAGTTCAAATTAGGATCCAAGTGGCTGAAGTCAAAAAAGAAATCATCATCAGAGTCAAGTTAAGACTGTGGCAACTAAGACTACAATCGAGCAAGTTCACATAAACAAAAAAACAATCTACTGACAATGTCAAGACATGAACCAACAGAGAGTTCAGGTGAATGGCCATACATGACGTTCAGGTCGAAAAACAATGAAAGAGTCACAACAGTTTCAAAGCAAAGAATTGAACAAGTTCAAATGTCAACAAAATCAATCTGCAAATTCACAAATACATGATGACCAAGGAACATCGTCAAAGCATTTCCAAGCGTGGTTGCAAGCTCGAACGAAGAAACTGCTGTTAATCGGCAGTTACTAAAATAGTGTAACTAATTCAAATGAAGTCACAAGCATGAATCAGCCACAGTCAGAGACATGGCGACCAGAAAAAGATCAAACAGCTAAAAATCGAAGCCAGCAAACAAAATCAACTGACGAACCCAACAAAATCTCAGAGAATTCAAAGCTAAGAAAAATCAGTCAACCAAGAAATAAAATCACAAGTCTGAACAAGCTAGAAATCATTCGAACTTGAATTAGGTGTGAGTAAATAAATTTACTCACATTGGCCTGTAGCAAATTGAAGCAATTCGGAGACGAGACCGAAGCTATTGAGGAAAACGAACAAAGTTAGCAGCCGAAGTCCAATCGAGCACGACCAACATCGAAGCAGCCATGAGCAAATTGAAGGAGCCGTTAAAGTCAGCGCCTTCGAATCCCAAAAGCCCTAATTTTGTTTTTGACAGACAAGGAAGATGCCACCATTTTTAATTTCTTTTCGTTTGTTGATTAGGGTTTTCGAATGGAATACTCGAGTGGAGGAACGGGTTTACATGGTGATCACGGCAACAAAAAGAACATAGGCCAAGCTTTTCTTTAAATCCCAAACAACATTTAACCCAAAGTAATCCCGATAAAATCCCACTAGAAATTTACAACCAATACAATCGTTAATAAAATCACAATGCTAGCACATTAACAATTAATGACGATTATAAATTAAAGCTAAATCCCGAGTTGTTACAGACTCCCCTCCTTATAAAAATTGCGTCCTCGCAATTTTCATAATTAAGGTCGTCAACCACTATTTCTCTTCTAACATAAACTGGTTAAGTTAGAAAAGTCGAGAATTCAAATGCCAAAGAAATCTTTTACTTTCATAAAAGAGATTCACAAATTTTCAACAAAATCTAACTATCAATAGATAATCAGAAAACATCAGAAAACTGAATAATTTCAATTATCAGCAATATTCACTTATCAACTAGATAATTAGAATTCAGAAATCACAAAACAGCAATATCTAATTATCGATACGATAATTAGAAAACAGTGAAATCTAATTATCAACAAAGATGATTAGAAAGCACAAACCACAATTCGCAAAACTGCAATTATCTAGTTATCTAACGGATAAATAGAAAACACGAACTTCATAATCAGCAAACTCTAACTATCAACAGTGATAGATAGAAAATAGCAATTCAATAAAATCAACATAACCTGAACTCAATTAGAGACTAGAAAATCTCTTATCCCTAAAATCAGCAAACATCCAATTATCCAAACGATACTCAGAAAACAAATCAACAAATATCAAATTATCAAAAACGATAATCGGAAACATCCAATATCTAATTATCAAAAACGATAATCAGAAAACATCAAATATCTAATTATCTCAAACGATAATCAGAAAACAAATCAGCACATATCTAATTACCACAAACGGTAATCAAAATTTCAAATCGACAAATATTTAATTGCCATAAACGGTAATCAAATTTCAAATCAACAAATATTTAATTACCACAAACGGTAATCAAAATTTCAAATCAACAATTATTTGATTATCAAAAACGATAATCAAATTTCAATCAACAAATATTCGATTATCAAAAACGATAATCAAATTTCAATCAACAAATTTTCGATTATCAAAAATGATAATCAAATTTCAAATTACAAATATTCGATTATCAAAAACGATAATCAAATTCCAAATCACAAATATTCGATTATCAAAAACGATAATCAAATTCCAAATCAACAAATATTCGATTATCAAAAACGATAATCAAATTCCAAATCAACAAATATTCGATTATCAAAAACGATAATCAAATTTCAAATCAACAAATATTCGATTATCAAAAACGATAATCAAATTTCAAATCAACAAATATTCGATTATCAAAAACGATAATCAAATCTCAAATCAACAAATATTCGATTATCAAAAACGATAATCAAATCTCAAATCAACAAATATTCGATTATCAAAAACGATAATCAAATTTCAATCAACAAATATTCGATTATCAAAAACGATAATCAAATTTCAAATCAACAAATATTCGATTATCAAAAACGATAATCAAATTTCAAATCAACAAATATTAGATTATCAAAAACGATAATCAAATCTCAAATCAACAAATATTCGATTATCAAAAACGATAATCAAATCTCAAATCAACAAATATTCGATTATCAAAAACGATAATCAAATTTCAAATCAACAAATATTCGATTATCAAAAACGATAATCAAATTTCAAATCAACAAATATCTAATTATCACAAGTGATAATTAGAAACAACAAATATCCGATTATCAAAAACGATAATCAGAACTCATATCAACAAATATCTAATTATCACAAGCGATAATTAGAAACAACAAATATCCGATTATCAAAAACGATAATCAGAACTCATATCAACAAATAAATAATTATCACAAGCGATAATTAGAAGCAACAAATATCCGATTATCAAACGATAATCAGAACTCATATCAACAAATATCCAATTATCTGCAGATAATTGGAAACAACAAATATCTAGAAATCAATTAAGAAGACTAGAAAATCAACATAAAAGGTTGGATCGATCCCATCAGATGGCGAGTTTTTAATTCGCCGCACGTGCATCTCAGAGTGGCCGAAGCCTACTAAGTACTCAACATAATTTTTGGCGCCCATCAGATTGACCCGAAGGTCCGTAGAGTGACCCGAAGGTCTAGTACTGGTATTTGACCCGAAGGTCCGCAGAGTGGCCCGAAAGCCCAACAAATGACCCGAAGGTCCAACAAATGACCCGAAGGTCCAACATAGTGGCTCGAAAGCACACAAAATCATCAGAATCATCAAAACAACAGAAGTTTCAATTAACGAGTCCGGAATTAACCGAAATAGCAAACGCACATGTCCCATACCATGTGTTTTACTAAATCGTTTGATTCTCTTCATCGTTTCCTTGAAAGTGCAAAATTGTGTATTTTGTAAAAATACACGTTACATTCTCAAACGGACAAGTCCGGAATTAAGCGAATCAGTAAAAGAAAGGGGTCATAGTCCTCGATTTTGCTGAAACGTTTAAATCGCTTCCTCGTTCTTTTGAAAGCGCAAACTGTAAAATTTCTAAAACTAATTTTTATTTATTTTATACAAATAACAATTCACATTCTCAACTGAACATGTCCGGAGTTAAGCGAATCAGTAAAAGAAAGGGGTCATAGTCCTCGATTTTGCTGAATCGTTTAAGTCGCTTCCTCGTTCTTTTGAAAGCGCAAACTGTTAAAAAATTTATAAAACAATTTTCATTTTAAAACGATTTTCAGTACACGTGATTAAAACAGCAAATCAGTAACAATTTCGATAAGGAAATTATACTTCTCAAAATACCATAAAAACGGGTCACAAATCAGCATTGCGGTATAACCGCTTGAAAATCCACTTTTAAAAATTTGACTGTTACTGAAGTCAAAGCGACAGTAATTTTCAAACGTCAAAATCTCATCAAAATAATTAACATCAAAATGTAATACTAGTGAATTTTCATTCATTAAAGTGCCAACAGAACACCGTGCTTCAAGAATTTAGCATCGATGTAAAAACCCCGTTATAAAAATAACGGCAACAAAATACGTTTCATAACCAAGCATCGGTTCAACGTAAAATAAATGCAGTAACGTGCAATTCATATTTGCACGCACACTACAATATACACAAAGAAATTACTCTATTATCTTCAATGAAGATAATTTAAAACAGCAAAATCTAATCAATATTTGATTAGCATAAAAGAAAATCAGCAAAAATCTCAATAATAATCACATAACTGCAATCGTTTCGAATTCGAAATTTTGGATTCGAAATTCTCAAAGAAAACAAATTAAACATAGTTATGTAAACACAATTGAAATTTATTTCAATTTCATATTTTGATTTTTAAATCAAAAAGATTATCAGTTGTACTCAGCGAAGACAGTTTCACTGTTTCCGCTACGCACTCTGATAAACAGTACCCAAATCAATCAAATCAACAAAACACAGTTTCACTTTTATTTTTAAATAAGATACTTAAAAATTTCATCCAAATTTCAAAACTTTAGTTTTGACTCAAAGCACAAATAAAACATCGACCAATAGTTGTAACATATGTTCCATCTAAGTTATGTTTTATATTATGTCCATAAACCCCAAGCTCTTATACCAACTGTGACGCCCCACCTCTATGCTCACAATAACAAAGAGTATTAAAAGAAATACTGTCTGTTAAGGCTGGATAGGAGCGGCCATCCGTAGTTGGCCTTACACTGGTATTGGTTACCTCGATAGGAGTGGTATATATTTTTCATTTTTCATCGTTTCTTTATTTACTCCCATCGACATACCCAATTACCAGTATAAAACGAACTACGATGGTTCATAATAGTTTAGGACAATATATATAATAATAACACAGATACAAAAGAATGCGGAACACAGATATCAAAAAGTCTCATATATATATAATAACTGATGTCAGTTACAATACAGTTGACACAATACATATGATACAACTACAACTGTCGACTCAAGAAGTTATATATACAAGCAGTAAATCTACAACCTGAAATAACTCGGGTCTGACCCGAGTATTAAATTCAAAAGAAAATAATACACGGGTCAGTCTAATTCAAACTCAGTTATTAATGCACAGCAGCAATAATACTCAAATATCAAATAGACAACAGCAACAGAAATCTCGTATATCTAACTTCTCGATAAGAGTGTCGGATAACGGCAGATATAACACTAAGTAGTGTTAAACAACAAATCAGCATATTTAAATCATCAGCAAAGATAAGTGAAAAGAATATCAATGAAGATAATCTTAAAAAAACAACAGAATTGCCTAATGGCAAATAACAACAAAAATCTAATTATTAATAAATAATTAGAAAACTCATAATCTAGTTATCAATTAGATAATTAGACAACAACAAAATGATCAAACCACCAAAGCAAAACACAATATCAAACTATTGAATTGGCAACACGAAACAATTTCATCAATTGAAATCAATCAATTCAAAACGTCAAATTCTGAATTGGCTGCAGTACACGCACGCGTGCACTGCCTCGCCAATACAGTGATGAAATCCACAAAAGCTCAAAGAAACAGAAGAAAATGGCAACAAATCAAATTAAAATACAATTCAAAATATATTGAATTGGACATACGAACAATTTCAAACAATTGAAATTTCAATTAAAGAGTCAATGTTGTTTTGGCTACAGTACACGTGGCTCACGTGTACTGCCTCGCAAATACAGCATATGATGAAATATGCAAAAGATTTAGATATGCACAAGATCAGATGAATTGTGCACATCAGCCCTGAACTACATATACAGGAATGCAATATCACAAAAACAGTGATAAACTATTTCCTGTCAAACTCAAGGATATATATATATAAAGTATATAAATGACCAACTCAATTAAACTACTTGAAGACAATACATAAACATGTATACACACATGTATGCATACATGTTATAACAGCAAACCCAAACCAGCCATGGTATGGAAGCAACCAGACCAGTTCAAGTTAAGGCAACTTATAGTGCAACATGACAACAAACAGTGGAACAACATTATCACGATGCCAAGTACAACAAAATCTCGAGTATCATCAACAAAAGGATACAACATATATGCAACTGTAACACTGGACAGTGCAAGTGACAATGCAAGCTACAAGTCGAACTCGAGTGCAAATGGATATGCATAATAACTACACCAATTCTATCAGGAGCATATGCAGTGTACATTGTGTGACTGCAAATGCAAACAGGTAGGTACAAAGTCAAAGTGAACAATGAAATGCAAGTGACAACAAGACTCAATTATACTCGAGTCCAAATGCAACAGTGTGCAAACGCACTCAGGTCAAAGCCAGGTTCAAGTGTAAAACAATATCAAGTAAATGCAACAAGAACCAGTAGTGCACAAAGATAGTAGTGCAAATCTAACTGGAAGCACACAATTTCACATACCAGGTACATCAACAAGTCATGCGATGCACCAAAAGAAACGACTTGTACAAGTGAAAATGCGAGCTACCACCCAAGACAGTGTAAAATGGAAATGAACATGTATAAGTGACCAAGTACAATGCAATATGGACTAGACAGTAAGTGTCGACCCAGCCTTAACCAAATGTAGTGACAAGCACAGCAATGCAAGAGGTTGGAGATATATAATGCAGGCTATAACAAGTCTACACTGACCAAAGTGCTATCAAGACTTCAAGTCAGAAACAACAAAGAATGCAAAGAAGCAGTTCAAATTAGGATCCAAGTGGCTGAAGTCAAAAAAGAAATCATCATCAGAGTCAAGTTAAGACTGTGGCAACTAAGACTACAATCGAGCAAGTTCACATAAACAAAAAAACAATCTACTAACAATGTCAAGACATGAACCAACAGAGAATTCAGGTGAATGGCCATACATGACGTATCAGGTCGAAAAACAATGAAAGAGTCACAACAGTTTCAAAGCAAAGAATTGAACAAGTTCAAATGTCAACAAAATCAATCAGCAAATTCACAAATACATGATGACCAAGGAACATCGTCAAAGCATTTCCGAGCGTGGTTGCAAGCTCGAACGAAGAAACTGCTATTAATCGGCAGTTACTAAAATAGTGTAACTAATTCAAATGAAGTCACAAGCATGAATCAGCCACAGTCAGAGACATGGCGACCAGAAAAAGATCAAACAGCTAAAAATCGAAGCCAGCAAACAAAATCAACTGACGAACCCAACAAAATCTCAGAGAATTCAAAGCCGAGAAAAATCAGTCAACCAAGAAACAAAATCACAAGTCTGAACAAGCTAGAAATCATTCGAACTTGAATTAGGTGTGAGTAAATAAATTTACTCACATTGGCCTGTAGCAAATTGAAGCAATTCGGAGACGAGACCGAAGCTATTAAGGAAAACGAACGAAGTTAGCAGCCGAAGTCCAATCGAGCACGACCAACGTCGAAGCAGCCATGAGCAAATTGAAGGAGCCGTTAAAGTCAGCGCCTTCGAATTCCAAAAGCCCTAATTTTGTTTTTGAACGACAAGGAAGAGGCCACCATTTTTAATTTCTTTTCGTTTGTTGATTAGGGTTTTCGAATGGAATTCTCGAGTGGAGGAACGGGTTTACATGGTGATCACGGCAACAAAAAGAACATAGGCCAAGCTTTTCTTTAAAGCCCAAATAACATTTAACCCAATTAATCAATTAATGACGATTATAAATTAAAGCTAAATCCCGGGTTGTTACATGACATCTGTTCCTATAGTGAGGGAGTATCTAGACATATTCGAGGAAGTGATCAAATTACCATCACACAGGGAGACAAAGCTCCGTATTGATTTGGTGAAGGATGCCAGACTGATAGTTATACCTTTGAGGCGTACGGCACCCACAGAGCAAAAGGAATTAGCGGTGCAAGTGAATGACCTGTTGAGGCAAGGGTTTATTCCTAGGAGCATATCTAAATGGCGTACACCTATAGTATTCACAACTAAGGTGGATGGTGCTCTGAGGTCTTGTATAGATTATTGTGAACTGAATAAGGTGACAAAGGAGAACAAGTATCCACTCACATGTATTAATGACTTGTTTGATCAGCTCCATACTGCTAGGGTGTTCTCTCCATTTGACCTTATGATGGGATTTCATCAACTAAGAGTGGCGAAGAAAAGTGTGCCGATAACAGTGTTTCATACGCTGTCTGGATTTTATGAGTGGTTGGTTATGCCATTCGGGATAACCAATGCACCAGCATACATTGTTGATCTTATGAACCGTGTTTTCATGGATCAGCTAAATAAGTTTGTACTTGTGTTTGTGGACGATATCCTTGTTTATTCGAGGTTGGAGAAAGAACACAAGGAGCATTTTAGGATTGTGCTCGAAGTGTTGAGGAAGAGCCGATTGAAGGCAAAGTTTTCGAAGTGTCATTTCTGGAAGAGGGAAGTGTGATTTTTGGGTCACGTTGGTTTCGAGAAGGGTATTTCCGTCGATCTTGCAAAGGTGGTGGTAGTGTAGGACTGAGATGGACCCAAGACCACTACAAAAGTGAGAAGTTTCCTTGGATTGGTGGCATACTATAGACGTTTTATCAAAAATTTCTCCAAGATAGCAGTGCCATTAACCAACTTGATGAAGAAGAATCGTACTTTTATTTGGGCTTGAGGTGCGAGCACGCATTCATAAGTCTAGAGGAGAGGTTGGCGAACACACCGGTGTTAGTCATTTCGAGCAGGAATGAGGATCTGACAGTATACACAGACGCCTATGATACTAGAATTGGTGCGGTGTTAATGCAAAGGGAAAAGGTTGTCGCCTATGCTAGTTAATAGCTGAAATCGGCCGAGAAGAAATATCCGACTCATGATTTGGAGTTGGTGGGGATAATATTTGTTTTGAAGATATGGAGGCATTATTTTCTTGGGAAGAGGTTCGAGTTGTATATGAACCACAAGTCGTTGAAGTATCTATTCTCTCATAAAGACCTTAACCTTCGTCAACAGGGATGATTAGAGTTCCTAGCCTCCTATGACTTTGACATTTCCTATACCTCTAATAAGGGAAATGCAGTCACTGATGCTTTGAGTAGGAGACGTGCTAGCTTGGAAAGAATGTTCCTAGAGTGGAAGCAGTGGGAGTTTATCGTCGGCTATGATTTTTGACGTCGATGTGAGCTAGACCCAGAAGTATCGGCTAGCCCGACGATCATACTTACCTTGATTAAGTGGATTGGTACTAGTCATAGGAGAGATGCTAGGCTAGCCAAGATCATGGCCAAAATAGAGGAAAGGGTAGTGTAACAACCCACATATTTTACGACTATATATTTAAATATTTTATTTAAATATAGCATCGTTAGTCGGATTAAAGTCCGAAATGCTATATTATTTAAACAGTCGAATTGGGACTCGAGACCACTTCCATTGAGTCCAAAATGGTGTTTACAACTTTTTTAAGTATAAACATCGATATGTTTGGAGTTGAGTAGAATTTTGATATTTTTATTTGGGGCTTTGGGTTTGGGTTTCAGCCCACTAAGAGAACCCAACTCCTCTACATAACAACTCCCACTCCACCCCTCTCCTCTTCATTCATTTCATTTCCTAACACTCTCAAGCTAATGTAAAAATGGGGGAAAGAAAGGGAAATCAAAATTCCTAAACCCTAGATTACTAGGAAATTCAAGATTCTAGCTCCAAAATCAAAGAGAAGCTTATGTAAGCATCCTATTCTTCTTCTCCATCTCAATCTCTCTCCAATTTCAAAAATTTCCTATAACCTAACTTAGGAAATATTTGCTTACGATCTTAGATTGGAGCTTCTAGAGTTGAAGTTGAAGAGTAGTTGATCTTTCCTTTGTTTTTTAGCTTCTCATTCGTTGTTTTTGGGTTTAAAGGTGAGTTTTTGAACTCACATCTACGTCTATAACTTTCATTATTGTTAAGTATGAATTCCTAACATCTATTCATGTTCATTTGCTTTTGATTTGAATTGATTTGGTGAATTTTCCAATTTTTGGTTTTGAAGTCCAATTTTATGAAAATCCTACTATGGATGTTTGGACATGATATTTGGGTTGTACCGAAGAGCCTATAAGGCTGGGTTGTCGCTTGGCATAAATCTCTAGTCTTCGTTGCTCGTCCGATCACTCCCGATTCGTTTTGGCCATCATGGCCTAGGCAAACTGTTGCCCAGGCCAGGTGACCAGACGTCTGGGTATCAAGTCCAGACGTCTGGTTAAAGACCTGGAGGAAAAAAATAAGCACGCAGAAAATAAAATAGCAGAGATCAATTCCAGACATCTAACTTAAAGGTTCGAACGTCTGGTTAGGTCTCAGACGTCTGCCTTGAAATTTCAAACGTGTGGAGGTTTTCTGAATTAATTCCAGAACCTAAATCCAGACGTCTGGATTCTAAACCAGATGTTTGGAACTGTCAATTTTGCCTATTTTGGGCTGTTTTTGATTGGATTTCCAATTTTAATCAATTTTTGTCGATCCGGTTAATTGTTATCACTTATTATCGACTTTGATGACTTCTTTCTTTAGATTTTTGGGAATATCCATTTGATGAATTTGATATCGATTTCTATGGTTTTGATTCACGTCGTTGAATGTGAATTTTTGGTTGATCGATTGTTTCTACAATCGTTTTCTGTGATTGTCACTTTTAAAAATACAAAGGTTTCTATACTAGTAGTAAATATTCAAACGCTTTCACAAAGATGATTTCAATACCATTTTTAATACAAAACTCGTTTTTTAATCCGTTTTCCAATCTATTAGTATATACAAACCTTTACCTCATTCGTATGAGAAATCTAATTAAACGGCTTAGCAAAACAAGTGGTATGAAACACTTGCGTTTACTTCGTCGGTTAATTCTTGGACTTGTTCGATTGAACTCTCATGACAATTTTTGAGTGGAAATCTACAATCTGTTCGTAAATATTTAAGTTAAGCCAGTGGTTATGGGACATGAAGCTAAACTCATTTATTTACTAGCTTAGTGTAATTTACACTTATCGATCAATGATGATCCTTTGGTGATTTAGACTAGCGATGTGCGATGTCTCTTTGTCCGCGTGGGGGACTGTACACCGTTTGGAGGAGTTTCGGCTCATAGGAGGAGCTTTGGCTCATAGTCCGCAAGGAGGGACTATACCCTGTTTGGAGGAGCTTCGGCTCATAGGAGGAGCTTTGGCTCATAGTCCACAAGGAAGGACTATACCCTGTTTGGAGAAGTTTCGGCTCATAGGAGGAGCTTTGGCTCATAGTCCGCAAGAAGGGACTATACCCTGTTTGGAGGAGCTTCGGCTCATAGGAGGAGCTTTGGCTCATATTCCACAAGGGGGGACTATACCCTGTTTGGAGGAGTTTCGGCTCATAGGAGGAGCTTTGGCTCATAGTCCGCAAGGGGGGACTATACCCTTTTTGGAGGAGTTTCGACTCATAGGAGGAGCTTTGGCTCATAGTCCGCAAGGGGGACTATACCCTGTTTGGAGGAGCTTCGGCTCATAGGAGGAGCTTTGGCTCATAGTCCGCAAGGGGGGACTATACCCTGTTTGGAGGAGCTTCGGCTCATAGGAGGAGTTTCGGCTCATAGGAGGAGCTTTGGCTCATAGTCCGCAAGGGGGGACTATACCCTGTTTAGAGGAGTTTCGGCTCCTAGGAGGAGCTTTGGCTCATAGTCTGCAAGGGGGTACTATACCTTGTTTGGAGGAGCTTCGGCTCATAAGAGGAGCTTTGGCTCATAGTCCGCAAGGGGGGACTATACCCTGTTTGGAGGAGCTCCGGCTCATTTTATGGGATAGCGACCCATTTGTGATACATGTGTTGGTGAGTTTTCATGCTCCCGTTTGTGATAGGCCTTCCCCTTTTTGTGATTTCTGGATTTCTAGTTGATGATTTCTAGAATTTGTGCTTCACCGATTTTTGCAATTGGCATTGATATGTTTTGTCAATATTTGTGTTTTGGTGAATAATTTAAAGAATATGGCATTATTTTTAGTGTTTGAGAATATTTGAGATATTATATGATTTTTGTTGTTACCTTATGTATACTTGTCACAGTATGGCATTTTTGTTATCATACGTTTTTGTCATATCTCTTATCCTATCTCATTTAATATGATATTTATAGCTAGACTGATCCGTTTATTATTCTCTTCTTAAATAATACTCGGGTACCGAGGTATTTCAGGTGCTTCTGCTTGACTTCTTATCAGGGTTCGTCATCTGACTTTTGGCTAACTACTTTAGCTTAGTAGTTTTTGTTATTATACATTCGAGATAAAGACTCCTTGATGTATACTTATTCTTTTGACTTGTACTTGTACCTATTCTTTTGTGATGTAGTGGATCTTGTATGACCACTACTTTGATGTACACTTCTATGTGTTATATTCATATATGTTTCCACCTTTGTGATATGAATATCTGTGACTGATTTGTGTTATGCTTATTTCTATATTTTTTTTCGAAGCCCATACAACCACTGTGTAGTAGCTTTGAGTTTGTATTTGATATGTCGGATTTCCTCTTGAAATGAAATGCAAGTCATATTATCTGACATATCGGTACTCGCACAAAGCAATTACATAGATGGTCGCTCCTCAACAGCCTTATTCTTTGTGCTAGTCGACGGCATTACCCCGTAGTGTCCTTGGCTAGTGTGAGTATAGAGGTGGGGCTTCACAGGTAGAGTCCGAGGAGATGAAGTAGTATGGGCTCGACTATGATAGTTGGCTCCATAAGGATGGGATATTGTTTGTTCCTGATGTCGATGGGTTGAGGGCTTAGGTGCTACGCGAGTGCCATCATTCGAGATTGACTATACATCTCGGGGACAATAAAATTTACCGTGATATGAGGTCGATATTTTATTAGGAAGGGATGAAGAAGGACGTAGGATCATTCATCTCGAAGTGCATGAACTATCAGTTGGTCAAGGAAGAGCAGAAGAAGTCCAGTGGTTTGCTGCAACCACTTGAAATTCCCAAGTGGAAATGGGAACAAGTTTCGATGGACTTCGTCGATGTATTGCCGAGGACCAGAGGAGGGTACAATAGCATTTGGGTCACAGTCCATGGATTGATGAAGAGTGCATGATTTATACCTTTCAAGTCTAGTAGGATGGCATCCAAATTGATCGAGTTATATATGAAACGGGTTGTGAGATTCCATGGTGTTTTGAAGAGCATTATGAGCGACCAAGACCCTTTGTTCACTAGCGGGTTTTGGAAGAGCTTACAAGAGGTGTTAGGGATAGAGCTGCAGTTCAGTACAGCTTATCACTCACAAACATATGGGAGACCAAGAGGGTGAATCGTATTATGGAGGATCTTTGCAGGCTTGCATTCTCAATTTTGGCGGCTTGTGGGATGATCAATTACATTTAGTAGAGTTCGCATACAACAACATTTATCACTCCATCATCGGTATGGAACCATTTGAGGCGTTATATGGCCGACCGTGCAACACTGCTTCATGTTAGTGGGAAGCGGGCGAGAAATTGATATTTGGACCAGATATGATTAGAGAGACTTCAGAGAAGATCTAGATCAATCGGAAACAAATGAAAGCTGCTTAGGACAGAAAAGTTATACTGATAGGAGAAGACATGATTTAGAGATCTTCATTGGCGATATGGTGTTTGTCAAGATCTCTCCGCTAAAGAATGTTGTTCGATTCGGTACTAAGGGGAAGTTAGCACTAAGATTCATTAGTCCTTTCCAATACTTGAGAGGATCCGGAATATAACATATAGAGTCAACTTATCTTGAAAGATGGTTGGCATGCATAATGTGTTCCATGTATCTTACTTATGAAAGTTTGTGCACGGCTCAGGCCTGATAGTTGAACCGAATTAGCTTGATGATATCGAGATTGAACCAAAAGCTTTGAGACCTCATAGGCCTATTTGTGTCGTCGATCATGATATGAACCAGCCTAGGAGGAACATGGCAGAGTTGGAAAAGGTTCAGTGGAGTGAGAGCGAGGGCGATTGTTCTTAGTAGACCGAGGAAAGAATGAGTACTGCTCATTCGGTGCTCTTTACTTGGTGAGACTTCTGTTTATCGCACCTATTTTCAATATCATATGGGGTAGTTTAGTATCATGCATGCTAGGGTAGGCGTAGTGAAATGACCCTCCTATTTCTACCTTAATTTCATAAGGATTTTTTTTTACAGAGATGATATATAGATATATCATTCATTAACAAATATATTTCCCAGGGTCATTTTCTTTTTTCCAATAAACAAACTTTATCCAGGATCAAAAGTTTTAACCAATATAATTATATCAGTACATTCACAAAAACATGCACATACATGTGAAGATGTATATGCCTCTCTTGTTTCAATCAGAGTTCTGGAAAACAAGAGGATATTTGATTGATTAAATTTAATCAATCCCCACATAGCTTAATTTCTATTTATGTAATAAAATCTTATTTATATAAGTAACAGTATGATTTTAATCCTTGGTTTCTTGCTGGATCCTTTTTAAAATATGATCCATAAGGTCAGATAATTATGTTATGATTATCTACAAAAATTAATAGTGTAGTGTCTATGCTCTGAAAATGATATAAGCATCTATCATTCTCTATGTTTGCTTTCCTATAAGATCTACCTCATATGCATGCTCATGTCTGGGACATTCTTAAGTGAAATTTCATTTTCCAGAGGCTTGATTCCTTGGTACCAAAGTACTAAACTAAATGAAATGCAGTCCGGGGTGAGTTTCTTCACACATGGATACTTAGCAAATAAAATATGGATTAAACAGTCTCTCTACTCAGACCTATTTCAAAAGGCCTTAAAATGCATTTTTGCCCAAAGCTTTAGTAAAGAGGAATCCAGAATTTTTTTATGTCAAAACTACTAAGGTACTGGTGTGCTAATATCTGTTCAAAACATGTTTAAATATTTACATATATGCAACTTTTATGGACCTTGCTTTCAACTCCTATATTGCAGCCCCTTCCCTTATTTTTTTTTCTTTGTTTTTAAAATAAGGCATAAAACATTTGCATAAAACAAGTTGAATTATAGAACCCTTACAGTCATATAAAAACATTCAACCTATGCCTATTATCTTTTGTATACATATGCCATGGTAGAAAATAA
This sequence comes from Allium fistulosum, assembly GCA_030737815.1. Taxonomy (NCBI): domain Eukaryota; kingdom Viridiplantae; phylum Streptophyta; class Magnoliopsida; order Asparagales; family Amaryllidaceae; genus Allium; species Allium fistulosum. The sequence goes on along the minus strand of CM060905.1, from coordinate 1,168,639,824 downwards.
AACCATTTAATTTTTTTCTGAGGATCAACTATCCAGGTTTTCCAAAACTTAAATCATTTCTAAAGACTCAAGATTGACTAATACATTTTTAAAATATAATCATTTTATTTTAACATGGTGTTCTTACTAAATCCACTTACAATATTTTGATTAACTTCTTTAATATCAGATATTAACTAGATTTATAAATTCCAGATACAAGTCAATCTCTTAATAAAATACTTAACAAAATATCCATCCCATATTCAACACTTAATACAAGTAACAATTTAAATCATTAATACATGCGGATTTTATCATTTAGGCTCTTATCTAACTAAGTTTAGCATGCTATAATCTTCTTCTCAAAGCCTTGCTCCTACTCCTACTTAGTTGCTGCAATCCCTGAAAAAGCATTTGAAACTGCCTCATTTTAAATGAGACACCCCAGATGCCATTAGCACACTAAGGTCAGACACATGTCTGGTATGAGAAAATTCACAAAAGCAATTAGTTAATTAGGTTAAAATCAAGTTAAGTACATATACATAAAGTTCTGCCCTTTGGAATCAGGTCATACTTGTGTGCATGCTCTGTGTCATTGTGCATGTGCACACTTTAATTTTTCTTTCCAGAGACTACATATATAAATATGGCACATACATTCAAGCATACAATTCAGTCATAGTCAAACAATCATTCACACCAAACAGGAAAATAACCAATATGAGTTAAATCATTTATTCCATCCTCATATTTCAATTCTGGGAAAAACTCTAGTTTTCTCATCATCTCAAATATTTTTCCCTTGGTATATTTATCTATCCTGGTCTCATCTGCAATATTTATGAATCAATGGACACACTGTAATGAACTAATTTACTCCATTACACAAAGATCTCAGGACTTAAACAAGCCATGTGTCAACTTGCATTACTCAAGAACACAAGTCATTCCTGCAGTAATCTTGACCCCATTTTCCTAATCAAGTTTCTCAGGTGTTTTATCCTTTAAATTTTTAGGGTAACCCAGCCAGTGAGTCATTCCACTAAAATAAGCATTCATCTCATAACATTCCTCATCATTCATATAAACAGACAGAGGCAATCAAGCAATTTATTAAAACATGTTCTTGCAATTTAGAAGAGGTATAGACAACTAACATTGGTTTATGGCTCTATTTGGAATATTTTGTTGCAAACATCTGTGCTTTAGTTAACTCAGATTGACCAAGCTTCCTAAATCACAAAATCTATTTGCTAGGTGGTTATTGTATATTTTCTTTGAACCAGGAGTATCAGCACATAGGCAAGCCTATTACACTCCTAATTCCTTTTTATAATAAGCCTCAGCACATATACATATGTATATTGCAGCCCATATACTTATCAATTCTTCTGGGTTGAGCCAAAACCAACACTACTTGCTTATATTCAACATCTTATTTTCTGGGTATTTATTATATTTCTATCTAATATCATATCAGAAAGAGATCTGGGTTTTTAAATTACCTATTCATGCATACTGATCATATTAAGAATGAAACAATCAGAACAACTAGCAAGCATTAAAGCATCCTTAATTTCTAAAGAACAATCACATATACTTTTAAGAAAACTTCATTTATAACTGGCTGCCTTCATTAGGACTTAGTGCCTTAAGTTGTTGAGTGAGTTTTCTCACCTAGCTCTCTTCTTTGCTTCCTTAATTAATTGATGAACTTCTGCCTTTAGCCTCAAACTCTTTTCCTTCCCTTGCCTTATGATTTCTATGGTGTTGTTTCTTCTTTTTTTTCCAAGTTCTTTTCTGAGAAGGAGAGGAGGCTGCTGCATATACATATATATACAGGGTCTTCCTTAGGGTTTTGGGTATTGGCTAAAGCCATTTTTGCCCACCAGAAAAATTGTGTTATCTGCATTTTATTTAAACCCAAAATTCTACCCTTCCCGGCTTAATTTAGGTGAAGAGAAAAGTGGTTATATTCTTTTTAGAAATTTGCTTTTCAGAAAATACTTTTTCCTTTGTCTACAATCATGCTAAAAATGTGACTTGATTTGTTATTTATCAAATACTCTTCCTAATTCTGCCTATACCAAGCATTTCCCTGTTTTGTCTTATTTTTTCCTATTTTTAGCTTTCATGTAAATGGTATGTACTTCCTTTATTTATTTACAAGAGGACTACTCCTTTTTCTATCCTCAGTTTTTCTTTCTTTCTGCCTATATACTAAAATATGTCTGTATATTTTATTTTACTAATTTGAACTCTAGTATTTTATTAACACATATATATATTTATATAAGTCTTACAGAAATAATTAGCACACCCATATATATATATTTACACATCATTCTGTATTGACACACACATGCACATGTATACTCAAAAATATTCAGTAGCATCCATATATGTATATTTACTCATGCATACAACTTTTAAGGATTTAATCTATATATATATATATTCCCATACATATCAATATGTATTTATTCTTAGAGTTCAGGGACTTTTAGCTTTAGTTCATGTGCATTTCCTGTGCACACATGTACACACATACTGATACACTATCAAGCTATATCAATCCCCTTCCAAAATTTATTCAAAAATTATTTTGAATTCATTTATATTTTTCAGAATAAATTCCTAAAATCTTGGGTCATTACACGTAGATGTCATTTATTGCTTTCGTGTGCACGTATGCTGTTTGACATGTTTCCTTATGGATGATAGGCATGCGGGGTGGTTTGTTTGATTTTACCTTGTTTGTATTGGGGATTTTGGGGGCGAAATTCCTAAAAGGAGGAGAGTGTAATGGCCCGTATTTTACGTATCAAAGAATTGTAAAATATTATTTTAAAATTTATATGAGGTCTATGACTCTATAACTTTAGGAAATGCCTATTACTGGCATTTCCTACCTTTAGAATTTTTCCGGATGATTTTACCCTTAAAAACTTGTAATGGTTATAACTTTTGATACAAGCCAAATAAGCATCCAAGACCGCTTTAATTGGACAGATGTGATGGTTTCCCTTTCCATAGAGTGGTCATAATAGTGATTTGGACTTTCTGATTAGGATATATGGCTGTTTAAAGATTGACATTTTTGGAGTAACTTATTGAGTAATTAGTGAGTTTGGGGGCAAGCCCATTAACCCATTTTGGGTTTGGAGAGCATATTAGGCTGAACCATCATCCATAATTTACTTTTAATACTTCCAAAATAGATCTCAGCCTCCATTAACCCCTTCTCCACACAAAACCTTCTCTTTTCTCGTCTAAATCAAGTTTAAATAATAGATTATGGTTAGATTAGTAAGGGGATTCATTGGAGATATTCACTTCTACATTTTTGGAAAGAGAAAATCTCATTTTGCTGTTCATTTACGGATTTGCATTCAAAACATGGATTTTGAGGGTTTTGGTGAGTGATTTATCATCTCTTACCTTACTATATATGTATGTATAGGTTTTGATATGTTTTAATCTCATTTTTTAATGTCAAATTAATGTTTTGAAACTATTTTCTAAGTCAAACCTGAAGCAAAACAAATTTTGAAATGTTTAAAGTGTTTTAATCATGTTGTTTTGGAGTATAGTTGCCTTTGTATGTGACAGGGTATAATATGGATGTATTTTTACATGATGAATTGCTATGGTTTGATGTGTGTTTGAATGTTTACTTGTTGTTAAGAGTTGTATCGTTACATATGGAATGCACAAGGGTCAAAGAACGGGGCATGGCGGTGAAATCGATGTGAAATTGAGAAGTGGAGATGCTATATAATTTTGGTTCGGCGTGCTTGGTTCGATTCTGGTCGTCGAAGCTGGCTAGAGGGTGGAGTTGGTACGAGGGGCCGAACATGGAAACTGGTTCGGTGGTGTGGTTGAATCATTAGTAGAGCATGGAAGTTGGTTCAGGGGGTGGCTGGTCCAGATCTGAACAGTGGAGTTGGTTCGGTGCGTGGCCGATCTGGGTCTGAACAAGGAAATGTGTTCGACAGGTGGTTTGGTTCAGGTTTTTGGAGTCTAGCTTGGTTCGATCAAAGATTTGGGCCGCACAGAGGTGGTGCACGGAGTTTGGCTACACACTTTGGGCATGGCACGAACATTCGAGGCAGAGTTGGGGGTCTTTAGCGAGTTAACTAGGAGCAAGGGTGGATGAATCCAAGATGACTCGTGGTAACCTTGGGTTCTATATGGCAACAGAGGAGGCGATGGCATAACGCTTCGATGTGATGATTTTGGAAGCACGGTACGATGGCTCTAGACTTACAATGTGTTTCTACAGGCATTCTGAAGATGACAACTTAACGATGGGAGTCGTGGCAGTGATCCACATGGGCAAGTTCAACGATAGGGGATTGGGAGTGGAATTTGCGATTGTATCCTATTGTAGAAATAGCCGCGATGGAATAACGATTGAGTTCCATTATAGAGACGTGTACATAGGGATCATTGATAACTTGGAGGCTTCTAGTGTGCTCGTAAAGAATAAGTATGTGGTGATGCTTACCTGGACATACGATTATGTCAGGATCTTCCGATAGTAGATTACCTTAGGCTTTCCAATTGTGGGCCTAGTTCTTAGCCATTCAGAGCAGCATGAATTCGAGCACCAATGAAGTCAGGATATCGGTTAGGTCCCAAGTTTGCGATTGTACCATACGAGTTATCATATATTCAACGCACACGAGTGATGGTGAGGATTTTTTGATGGATGTTATGTTTGCTATGGTCATTATTACTCTAGGGTGTCACACAACGTAGGTATTTTCAACCATATACGTAAACACTGGACATTGTTCTTCGATTGTAGTACACTTATATGGTTATGGCAGTAGATTAGCATATATCGATTGTTATATGCTAACTCTTTGGATGTAGGAACAGATCATGTATGGTTCTTCATACCCCATGCGCCTAATTACTATATGCGATATTTATAGTATTTTTGAGATGATGTTTCGCTCACGCCAGGTTATTGTTTGACCCAAGGTTTTATGCTTCGCTTCTTATTATCTCGGGTACTCATAAATGAGTAGATTAGGGGAAAAAGGTTTGGATAGCGCATGAAGCTGTGTGGGGTACGGGTAGGAGGCTACGCTTTCATAAATCTATAATTGGAGTTTATTGTCACTTATATTCCACTGTGCAGTACGGTGGAGCTATGTCAGTACTTGTACTTTAGAGAGATAGTTACAGAGCTTATTTTGAAGATTTGGATGTATAAACTTTTTATTTTAGTTTTTGTACAGTCTGTGAACCTAATCCTCTCTGATGTTTTATTTATGATTCTTTTGATTATATCACTATCTCGCCTGTTTTACATTTATTTTATCATATTATATTTTGTCTATGCGCTGTGAGATGTTCTATAGGTTCTATGTTTGGATATTTTTCTACTTTATATTATTGGCTCCCATCCTACATCGATCAAGTACCTCCACAATGCATCATATAAATATATTGGGTACCAGAGGTGTAGAGCAGTCATCACAAAAATAATCTCCCAAACCCATAAAATAAATTTCATATATGAAAATTTCCATTTAATAAATAAATTGCATTCAACTTACTATAACCTCAAAACATTATTATTATTTTTATAAACATCCAATCAATTAAATCCAAAATAAAATTAACTTTTCACTTTTAAAAATATCAATTTCAAATTTCATTCCATAACCACCCTTTAAATAATTTTATAATCAGCAATAAGTGAATAATAAATATTCCAAAATTTAACTTACTTAATCAAATCCCAAAAATTCGTCGTTTGCCAAATAATTTCTATTCATAAATACTTAAAACAATCTACATAAATAATTTTCTGTCATAAATAATATTTCCAGTTTTAAATAAAAATCATTAGGAAATCTACTATTTATTTCAAAAAATATTTCATTTCTTTCAAAGCCTTATATTTCAATTTGTTCAATCCTTTCCGATTAATTACTAGTGTGATCTCATCATAATAACAATTAATCGAAAATATGTGACCTCATCACAACAAAAATTGATTAAAAATATGTGATCTCAATTTCATCCAATTCAGTCCATATAAATAAACATACATCACTAAACAATCAACAAAATAAAGAAAAATATATCTAGATCATATTGGTGGGTTCTATAAATTAACTCTCTCAAACAATGCAATTAAACACAATCGACCATCCAATTTCATAGATCAAATCAAGCAATATCAACCAAACAATAATATGCATAAAATTAGATGATAGTTGTGAGTAAAAGTAATTTACTCACTGATATTCCAATTGCTACCCGAAAGCTTAGTGCTTGACTCCACATTTCACTCTCTTTGCGTTCAGACCCACGTCGTCTACTGTCTTCACCATAGCCATCAACAACACCACTTTTGCCTCCACTATTCACTTAGGCCCCAGCCCCTAGATGTCACGTGCTTCCCCGTCTCATTGACTCCAGTCGCTTAACACATATTGTCGCCATCCACCACCATCGCATGCGCCAAGACATGGATCCACCATCGTTTATTGCCACGTGCAACTAAACCACCTTGTCGCCATCAACAGTCATCGCAGCCAGCAGTATGCGGCCAGTCCTAGCACCGCGACCCCTAACCGGCCTCACCTCCGATGTCTCTCGCTACTAGGATTTGTCTTCGATTTCCATTTATTTATTATTATTAATTTTAAATAAGTCGTGTGCATTTAATTTGGGGGTTAGGAAAAAATTCGAATAGGGGAGGGTGGAGTCGGGTTTTGGGTAGAGAGGAACATTCCAGAATGAAGTAGAATAAGGGGATGTGGGCTTAGGCTTTAATTTGGGCTTGGGTTCACTTGTTAAAATTTTCATTTCTTCTCTTTTCACAATCCCTTTTAATTTATATGTAAATAAATTCCAAGTTAATTTAAATTGGTTTATACTTTATTGTCCAAAATATATATCGCCAACTACATGGTTTCCTTCAATACAATTTTTTTTCCAACTATTTCAATAATATAAAAAGTAATTTACACCTTAAAATTATTTTATATTTAGTTAAAACAGTTTATTCGATTTCAACATATTATTTGAAAAGAATTTATTAATTTAATTCAATATATTAAAATAAACCTCTTTTATTAAATAGAGTTTAGTTAACTACGAATTTATTTTTAAAATATAAATTATCAAATATCGAATTCAAACACTTTTATTTTAATTAAATTTATTTATTTATACGGCGTACAAAGCTGGGTTGTTACAGACTTCTCCCCATAAGAAAATTGCATCCCCGCAATGTCTTATAGGGACACGTCATACACAACTCATATTCTTGCTTTCTTCGTATTCTATAAACTTCTATCAGACCAAACTTACTCAATCCTCTATGTGGTTCCTACATACCAACTCATCTTACCGTATGCTATTATTTTAAATAGATTCAATTTACAACTTTCTATTTTTCACATACAATATATTTTTATGAAAATATTCTAAATGTTGGGTTTTTCAGAAAATTTTGGTAGAGTCTTCTTTGTATAGAGAGCGTTCCAAAAAATCAAAATACAATATAATCGCAAAATCAATATACATTCCAACACGGAGCATTTTGAAACATGGGGAAATAAGATAATATCATAATATATATTGATATACCCTAAAAATATGCCTTCTTATTATCGTTTAAGCGGGCTAGTTCGCCGTTATGCAAGAAAAAGCGACCAACATTGCAACCTAGTAATCCAAAGAAGCATCTTCAATACTAATCTCAACACAACTTTGAATATTAGCTTCATATAAGGAGGTATATTAAGTATGCACTTATGTAATGTAAAAGAAACGTAATTTTCTAGTTTAACCACTTTTCGATAAAATTTCAAAGGTCAAAAATACCAAATCAAGCTACGGTTCCAAAGAAGGAATTATGACATGGTATTTTAAATTTTCAAAAAAACTTTTGGATTGCAAAAACGTAATCTCTAGCATGAGTTATGGGGAATTTTCCAAACGTAAGCAGTTCAAGTTTTATGATAAAACGTAGGCTCACCAAAGTAAATCACAATTTTAGCCTAGAAATAATCAAAATTTTCCAAAACACTTTTTAAAAAAATTGTTTTTTAGGTTCTAAGATTTTCGGAATGGGCAAGATCATCAAAACTAGATGAACCATTTGAAAGTTATAATCAAAACAATTCGGTGATGTCATATGGAGTTTACATTTTTAGGACAGCGATTTGATTCAATTTCAAATTGGATTTTAGCATTAGTAAACTTCAAAATTTTGCATTATCATAAACAACAAAGTTGTTACTTATGAAAATGACTTACTAATGAAAGAAAAATTGACAAAATTGGATCAAAAATTCACAAATTATGGCCATATAAGAAGGACTAGATTAATTTTTTCCAATTTCTAAACATACCGCTATTATTTTAAAACTTCCCAATACTTTGAAACTAACTTTTCAAAATCTTCATCGAATCTTTCCAAAAATTTTACAAAAAATTTGGTACCATATTTTTAAAGCCATTTAAAATTATTTTCTTTCAAATATATTTCCTAAATGATTTCAATATAATCCATTAATAAAAAACTTACTTTCAAAATATCTCACTTACTAAGCACTTTTTTCTTTAAAAACCCAAATTTCAAATTTATAATATTCTTTAAAACGTTATTCTCAAAACATTGGTATATTACTCAAAATATATTATTCTAAGTAATTGTATTTCTTTCCAAAATATCGTTTACTTTTCTCCAAACACTTTGCTCTTAATAAAATAATGTTCTTCTTCCAAAACAATAATTTTCCATTCTTTAAACCATTTTGCTTGTTTCAAAATATTTTCCATACCACTATAATCCTTTCAAAATAATAAATATAACTTTCTTCGTAATGTTCTTCAAATAAATGTTTTTTTAATATGGCTCAAAATATATTACTTCTCTTCAATACAATACATCCATTTTAATTCTTGTTTAAACCACAGCCAACCTCAAAATTTTATTATTTTTTGAAAACTTTTATGCATATATACACACACACACATACATTTATATCATAATGCATCATATCACAAATATATTCACAGCATTCAACCAAGTTACATTCAATTAACATACAACATGGCGGGCGTCAAATCACAACATCACATACCAGATAATTTCAAATTCTATTATAATATATAAATATATCAAAGATGCCTCGCCATGAATTTCTAGTAGCTCACTTCGTTGATTAGCTGCAATGTTGATCGTGTGATCAACATTGCATTGCTATCGACTTCAGTCGTCCAGTAATTCTCAATGGTTGCAATCATCAAAACAATTATCAAAATATAGAAAGATATGTTTATTAATTTCCAAAACAATAAATCTCCATTTTCCAAAATATCGCTACCTTTTCAAAATTTTAAATATAACTCTTTGAAAACATTAAAAAAAATTAAAGAAAGCTCAAATATTTTCCTTCTCTCCAAAGCTCTATATTACTTCCCAAAATTTTGTGTTCATATGTCTTATCTTAGTATTTAGGATTGATAATGTTGGCTAAGCATATTAATCAAAATTCTTAAATAACTCAACGGACAAATTAACATGAAAGCACCTTCAAAAATTTCTTTGAACAACCATATTTAAATATTTTCATATAGAAAACAATTGTTTGTTAAAACCAACACATTTTCTAATATCTTACAAAAATATGCACCTTTAATCAAAAATGTTCCAATCTCAAAATATGCTTGCTTTAAAATATTATTTTATCTTCAAACAATTTTTCCCAAAATCATTACTAATATTTATCATCCAAAATTTCAATTTCTTTTAAATTAATATTCAACTTATTTCAAACTATATATTATTATTTTTTCCAAAATCCCAAATATCACTCAAAAACATGAGTTTCAATCACTTTATTTTATTAAATATATGCTTGTTTGAATAAAAATATGTATTTTCAAAACGCGTATATACATTCAATTCAACAACCATTAACAGCAATACAAACCATCATACATCATTCATCCATAATATCAAACAAGCACTATATACCAATACATACATTTCCAAATAAGTAAACAAACGCCTTCGGCGGAAAACTATCAATTAGTTTCCATTGCGCAACTCTGATAACTACCGGATCTTTTTACTTATCTCACTTCATCACAATTTGGATTTATGATGTATTCAATACAAGATTCAAATTAGGGTCTTTTACAGCTTCCCAAACCGAACAACTCTATTCTTGCTCAAGCCACACAGAGGTTTATTATTCATTATTAATGCTGACAATACTCGTCGGGCTAGCAACTTCTACCTTCATCAGCTATTATAAATCTCATATAGAGACTTCATTTAGAAAAAAGGTAGAATATATATATTATTATATAATAAGAAAAACACAAATACACTCCCAAATGATCACCTCAGTAATCATCGTATACTTCTATTGTCACTTGAGTATAAATAATAATCTACCACACACCCACAGGCATAAGGACTCTAAGTCTCATCTAAGGTCAGGAATAATGTCTCTTATAGTCTATATTGTTCTAAAGCTGCTCTGGTACCAAACTGTAACACACCACCTCAATACCTATACTATTCAAGAGTATTACTGGGTATTGTCAGATAATATAGAGAATGAGGTTGTATGGGGTGTACACGTGAATATTCCATCAGGCTAACACTGGTAAGTATCTCAAAATCGAATAAATAACTCACCTAATACGTATACAGTATCGGCACAAAGCAATAAACACGTGTGCCTCCAGGATAGAACAATACATGATACAAGATAGATCACAAAGAAGATAAAGTCATCCACGTAGTGATAATATATAATAATAAATATACACGAGTCCAAGTGGGTCTACAAAGATAGTCAAATGCCCACTGGTAACCTAAAAAATGGATCAACACCCTGGTTTGAGTGTGAAAGCACCAGCCCTGTTTATCAAGGAAAATAAAATAGAAGATGCAATAGTAAATAGCATAAAAGACAAAGAGACAAGAGATTTTTATAGTTGTTCGGCTGTTAATGAAGCTTACGTCCACTTTATAGATTCTTTTGTTGATCAACTGCTATTATAAAGGAATTTAGATTATAATATAATTTCCTTTCCTAGATTAGATCAAGCCACCATTGTTAGAGTCAAAAGGAGGATCTCAATTGTCCCTTAATGGTTGTTGTGTGGGAGAAGAAGAGTGAAGAAATAATGACAGAGCTTTAGCAAAGATCAGATCCCCTTTACTATTGTAGATAGGATAGTATTTATAAGGCTTAGAGAGCATTTGGGCTAGAGCCACTTTACTAAAAGCCTGTAGTCATCATGCAGAGGTCGCTCAAGAAGTTTGAGGTTATTTGGAGCTAACTTTTTGGATCGGCACCGATCCAAAAAGTTGTGCAATTTTTGGGTCTTCTCAATTTGGTTGTCTTCTTATCCCATAATTGGGTGCCTTGTCTGAATATCAAGTCGTTTGGAGTTAGTTTGATCATCCATCTTCATAGATCATCCAATCCATCCCTTCGTAGAATATCCATCCATAACCCACTTAATACTTCACCAAATGACACGAAACATCATACATGTAATGTAGACGAGTAGGAGAGTCTCCAAATCGGATCTCATGGGGGCGAGGCCCATCCTAGGTGGGTCGGTGCTGATTTGTCAAACTAGATCAATTTGGAGGAGATCCATCCATAACTCGCTTGATACTTATCAGAATCAGACGAAACTTTGCAAGTAGCTTTTAGAGGATGTGTGAGACCTATACACTAGATCTTAGGTGGTAGGGCCCAATTTAGTTGGGTCTGATCTGATCCAAACTAGCTTGTCAAAATGACTTCATTTTTTGTGTGAGCCTTCGTTTATGTCTTCTAAGTGTGCTTTCAAATTTTAAGTCAATCCGAGTTAGTATGAGTTCTGTAGGTCCATTTGAAGTTGCTTCGATCCAAAAGCGGATAGATATTTGAATGGATCAAATAAGTCTTTACTTCTTGAACTAAGTTGCTCGGAATGTTACCAAACTTGATAGGTGAGCTTAGTAGAGGCATAAGAGTGCAATGCAAGTGGTTAGAAGGAACCACGATCCAACATTTTGGATAGGTACCGATCCAATTGGATCGGATCGGTATCGATCCGAATAGTTAGCGTAATTCTAGGACAAACTTCTTATGTTTCTTTGCCATGTACTTTTAGGCCTTCGGGTCAAGTTTTGAGTCGTTCTGAGTTAATCTGAATGTATTAACTCCTTTTGTATTCCGTTGGGTTAAAAATGCAGTTAATAGTACTTGCCCCTAAAGTACGCTTTTTGAATGAGAGGTGTGCTTTGCTCCAGAACAAGTTCCGATAACGAGTCTTCAATTGTTGAGCTTTCCAGCTGCTTTAACCTTGGTAAACCGTCTAGTTCCTTTGAATTCTTTCATCAATCACAAGTTGTTCCAAACCTATTATAGCCTAAGACTCTAAACTGTACCTAACTTAGGATTATCTGTCTTGGCCTAGATCCCTGGGCATTCCTTGAAGCATCTACTGTGGGTGGTGGCTGCTCTGGTTATGATATCACAGCTCTGTTCCTCACGTACTGTGGCAGCTGGTTGTTACGAACCAGTTCTTCTATCAAATCATGAAGGTGTCGGCACTCATTCATTTCATGTCCACCCAGCTCATGGAAGACGCAAAACTTCCTAGATCCTTTTTCTCGATCAGTTGGCTCTCTTCTCGGAGGCTTCCGATAGGGAATTTTCCTCTTAGTGTCTAGGTATATCCTTTCTAGAGTTTCAGTTAGCTCAAAGTAGGAAGAGAATTTAGGCTCTCTTCTTTGTCATTTCGGTTCTCTAGAACCATCATCAGCTTCTCTTTTCCCTTTATCTTTCCTAAATCATGCTCAAGAGGATCCCTTACCAACCATAACATAAATTCCGGCGACTTCAGCTTCATCTTCAGCGTCAGCACCCTCCTGATGTAAATATCTCTCAACTTCAAAGTAAAACTTAGCAAGATCCATCGGTGGATCCCTCTTAGTTACAGCCCTGAAGTCGGTTTTGCTTGCGACTCCAAACACTGCCGCAATCAAAATCACTGATGGGTCCGGTCTATCAACCGCAACCGCTGTTGCATTGTATCTTGTTAAATAACTTCTCAAGATCTCCCTAGGCCTTTGTTTCACATTTTCCAATGTCATAAAATTCTTCGGTTGTGAGACGTGAACTCGAAATTGTCTTAAAAATCTGCCCACTAACTCAGTCCACGTGCCAATGGACCCATTCTTCAACTGTCTAAACCACATCATTGCCAAACCCGTCAAGTGTAATGGGAAGCACTGCCCATTACTTCCTCAGAAACACCCAGCACCTCCATATGTCGGATATATCTCATCAGATGAATCACTAGATCGGTCTTTCTGTCGTACATTTCCAGCACAGGAAGCTTGAAATAGAGAGGATTTCTCACGTTCTAGATATTAGCAGTAAACGGGTTTCCGTTCACATCTTCCAAACCCTGATTTGTGGGTCCTCCTCTAACCAACCTTCTTACCAGTTTAGAAATTCGATTTTCACCATCCAATGAAGGTCTTCGTCCGAAAGCGATGTTCTGCCCCCCGCCTTGGCAAGGGAAATTCGACGCATACTCCATTAGTTGCACACTAGTGTTCTGCCCTACTCTCCTAGCCCCATTCTGTCCACCGCTCCTCCTGGGTAGCCCTGGCACATATTCCTCTGCCGGTTGCACTCTAGTATTCGGATTATATCTTGTACCACCAGTTCCTGGAGTTTCAATAGTCACTCCATCTTTGTCCCTTTCGGTGCCAGCTCCAATATCGATCCCATCATCGGTGTTGGTTTCCAGGTTGACTCCCGTGTTGCCCTCAAATATCGGTTGCTCTGGGCATGGAGGCAACATTCCATCTCATTCTAATCTTACTCTAGCAGCTCCTGTATTGTTTCCTAGGGTCTGAATTCCTACAGCTCTTGCAATTCCTTGTCGTCCCATCCTTTGGAAGAATCCCTCCATCATCTCTTGTTGCCTAGCCAAGATTCCATCCTGCATCTCCTTCATCAGCCTTTCCATTTCTTCTCTAGCTATATAGTTGGATTGGTTAGAATTTGAGGATGCTTCCTGACTGTCCCCAAGCTCTGGTTGACTTGCTCCAGTTTCAGATCTAGTGTTAGGCCTCTTCATTTTTCCCAAATCTCATATTCAAGCTTCAAGTTTCCGGATCTACCTTTGCTCTCAATGAAAGCACCAAAATGTTAACCAAAAAATGGATCAACATCCTGATTTGAGTGTAAAAGCACTAGCTCTATTTATCAAGGAAAATAAAATATAAAAAGCAATAGTAAATAGCAGAAAAGGTAAAGAGACAAGAGATTTTTATAGTTGTTCGGCTGTTAATGAAGCCTACGTCCACTTTATAGATTCTTTTGTTGATCAACTGCTATTACAAAGGAATTTAGATTATAATATAATTCTCCTTTCCTAGATTAGATCAAGCCACCATTGTTAGAGACAAAAGGAGGATCTCAATTGTCCCTTAATGGTTGATGTGTGGGAGAAGAAGAGTAAAGAAATAATGACAGAGCTTTAGCAAAGATCATATCCCCTTTACTATTGCAGATAGGATAGTATTTATAAGGCTTAGAGAACATTTAGGCCAGAGTCACTTTACTAAAAGCCTGTAGTCATCATGCAGAGGTCGCTCAAGAAGTTTGGGGTTATTTGGAGCTAACTTTTGGGATCGGTACCGATCCGAAAAGTTGGTACTGATCCCAAAAGTTGTGCAATTTTTAGGTCTTCTCAATTTGGTTGTCTTCCTGTCCCATAATTGAGTGCCTTGTCTGAATATCAAGTCGTTTGGAGTTAGTTTGATCATCCATCTTCATAGATCATCTAATCCATCCCTTCGTAGAAGATCCAGCTATAACTCACTTAATACTTCACCAAATGACACGAAACATCATACATGTAATGTAGATGAGTAGGAGAGCCTCCAAATCGGATCTCACGGGATGAGGCCCATCCTAAGTGGGTCAGACCTGATTTGTCAAACTAGCTCAATTTGGAGGAGATCCATCCATAACTCTCTCGATACTTATCGAAATCAGACGAAACTTTGCAGGTAGCTTCTAGAGGATGAGCAAGACCTATACATCGGATCTCAAGTTCTAAGGCCCACTTTAGTTAGGTCCGATCCGATCTAAAATATCTTGGACAAATGACTTCATTTTTGGTGTGACCTTTTCTTTATGTCTTCTAAGTGTTATCTCCAAATTTCAAGTCAATCTGAGTCGTATGAGTTCTATAGGTCCATTTTAAGTTGCTCTGATCCAAATGCAGGTATATAGTTGAATGGATCAAATGAGTCTTCACTTCTTGAACTAGGTTGCTAGAAATGTTACCAAACTTGTTAAGTGAGCTTTGTAGAGGCATGGGGTGCAATGCAAGTGATTAGAAGGAACCACGAGCCAACATTTCAAATCGGTATCGATCCAATTGGATCAAATCGGTATTGATACGAATAGTTAGCATAATTTTGGGCCAAACTCTTATGTTTCTTTTTCTTTTACTTTCAGGCTTTTGGGTCAAGTTTTGAATCATTCTGACTTAATATGAATGTGTTAACTCCTTTTGAATTTTGTTCGGTTAAAAACCCAGTTAACACCCACTATCATAAAAAATATACATAACATGTCTAAAAGATATATATTTCATCGGCACACGAACACATGTACCTCTAATATCAAAATGATATACAAATAATTTATCTTCCGTCCATGCCTAACATCAATAATTGCTTAACTCGTCCCTGAATCTAAAATGTCTCGGACTGACCCGAGTATTATATAAATAACATATGGGTTAGACTATGTCTAGAATGTAGATGTTAATATAAAATAACAACTGGTGTGGTATAAACAAGTGTAATACAAGTGGTGGGTGTATATACCAGGTGTCAACATATCTCAAACCATGCATATGTAAGATAATCCATTTCTAAGTAAAGTTGATCAACACATTAAACATGCATATATCAAGTGGGTGAAAAACCCATAATATAACTATCATCAAGTATAAAATACATCAATAATACGGGACATGCTCTCAGTTATGTCCTAGAATATCTCTTAGATAATCGTAAAATGGACATACCCAGGGTTCGTCTCACTTAAAAAATATTTATATAAAGCTTAACAATCGCCCAAATCAAACATACATGACATATAAATATGGCATATCCTCGGTAGCCAAGATCACCTCTTAGATAACCATGTAAAAATAGGTATAGGGTCCAACGCCATGCTCTTAGCGTCTCTAGCCATTCTCGATAGTGGTATAATCGATGTGTACTGGGTTACACAACTTCATAGACTCTCGGTCCTATAAATAATCCAATAGATCGATAATCACTTAATCATCGTCTAGACTTTCAGCCTCATAGAATTCGACTTGGCTCTCAACTAAAGGAATAATCATACGGTCACTTAGACCTCTGCAAATCCACTCAACTCTTAGTATCATGGATAGACCTGTAAATGGTATGGGTTTCGGCCCGAGCCTGGCTCGAACCCGCCCTATTAATGCAGGTATGGGTTTTGGCTTTTACTACACAAGCCCAATCTAGGTCCGACCCAGTTACTATTAGGATCAGGTATGGTTTTATCAAAAACTGGCCCGGTTAGGGCCCGACCCGACTATTAGTTTTTCATTGTATCAAAACATTAGTATGTATGTTGTTATTTTTATTATTTTGTTTGTTTACATGTAGATTCATTTGCATACTTTTATTGAGAACTTGACTACATCACCGCTCAATTTATATGTTAAAATTATTTGTATATGAATTTTACTAAAATTTTAATTTTAAAATATGGTTTTAACATAAATATTCTAAATTGGGTATATGGGTATTACCCAACAGGCTCAAAAAGCCCGACGGGCTGGGCTCAGGTATTGGTTTGAAATACCATATAGGTTTGGGCCGAGCTCGGGTTTAAATAATTGTAATCGGACTCGGGTCCGGGTTTTATGATACCCGAATCGAACCCGACACTTTGACAGGCCTAATCATGGATAATCTTCAAACTTCCTAGTCCTATGTGCTCTCGACATCATAAATATCTATTTCAGCATCGGTCTCGACAAATGATCAGATCGGCTCTCAGTCGTAAACACAATGATCTTATATAAGTGAATCGGTAGGTGTTTATAGCATCTCATGCTATCTCATCAATAATAACCAGACAGGAGACTAACGACTCTCAGCCTGCTCTAAGAGCCATCGTCACACGCGCTCAGTGCTACTCCTATAGTCCTAGTTACCTCAATGACAATCGTGGTCCAATATCCATCATATGCAAGACTACACTTTGTATTGGTCACGATCCTGCAAGTGCCCCTATTGGTAATAGACTACTGGAAAGTGACACAGGGGAAAAGGCTCTTAGCCATGACTCTTAGCCATATACGTCAACAAGTGTGCCATGGATTCAGGGAGCGACCCTACAATCAGGCTGCAAGGATAGATATGAGCAAATCTAGTTTACTTCCCGACATATAATAGGAGTACACACCTAAATAGACACTTTTATGGCTCTCGGACTACACACGCTTAGTGCGCATCACCATAAATATAATACTCCGTATACTCGACCCTCTTAAAGTGACATCTACATACAGTAAGTAATCAAATAAATATCAACTCGGGTGTCCCATACCACCTGTTATTACTCATTCATTTACTCAATACTCTTCAATTGCACTCATCATTACATAATTATTATATATAACAAGTCCAAAGAATAACCGAAGAAATATTACCGAAAGTCACATACCGGACATTACCATAATTCCATTTATTATAATTTCTCATTACACAGAAATATAAATCAATCAAACCAAACAATTCGATTATTTATTGATTCAGGTTTAAATTGCATTTTTTTTCCAAAACTTTCAAAATAATTTCAAAGATCAATTTCCAAGTGAACGAAATCTAAATTTTAAAATTCTCTCATTCTTCCTTCAAAATCCATTTACAGTATCAAAATCAATATTTACAAACTCTCATTTAATTTCAAGGAAATTTATAGATTACAATTCAATCCCAAATCCCATAAAACTCCTTCTAAAATAATTTATACTTTTTAAAGTTCTTCTCTAATAATTGAAAATATAATATTAATAAATGAGTTTTATAATTCAAGATTTCCTTTAAACAATGAATTTAATTAATTCCACTTTCCCAATAAGAATTTCCAATTAAAAATTGCAATGACCCGTATTTTACGTATCGAAGGATTGTAAAATATTATTTTTAAATTCATATGAGGTCATATGACCCTATTTGTTAAATGCCTATTGGTGAAATTTCCAGCCTTTAGAATTTTTCTAGACGATTTTATTCTTGAAAACTTGTAACAGCTATAACTTTTGATAGAAGCCGAACTAGCATTTGAGACCACTTCCATTTCAAAGATATAATAGGTTCCTTTTTTGTAGAGCAGTCATAATAGCAATTTGGATATTTTGGCTAGGAGATGTGATTGTTTGAAGACTATGGTTTTTGGAGAGGCTTAAAGGGTAATTAGTGAGTTTTGGGACAAGCCCACTAACCCATTTCGGGTTTGGAGAGCATATTAGGTTGAACCATGATACGCATAAAATTAGATGATAGTTGTGAGTGAAAGAACCAAAATTCCAATTGTTACCCGAAAGCTTAGCGTTTGACTCCACTTTCATTCCCCCTACGTTTAGACCCATATCATCTAATGCCTTCACCATAACCATCAACAACAACATCTTTGTGTAACGACCCGTATATTTAACAATGGGATATTTAAATATTGAATCATTAATTAATTGAAGGCCCAAAAATATGATTTTTCACATATGGTTGAATTAGGACTCGAGACCACTTACGTTGAGTTTGGATCAACAATGCGAATAAAATGAGTATAAACATCGCTATAGTTGGAAATCAGACGATCTGATGGCTAAAACGATCTTGAAATGCACGAAATTATCATCCTAAAGCACTGTCTCGGAAAGCGATGAAACTTTATACCGTTGCGACTGGAAAATTGAGGTGATGTGCCCCGAGGAGTTTCATTGTGATCAGATGCATTGTGCGATCGTAGAGCTTGAAATGTATGGCAATTTATTTGAGAAATCAAATAAATAATATTTTATATTAATATAAATAAGCACTGCCTCGCCCTCTCTCACTTTTCTATTACATTGCCTGTAAAATAAAAAATTGCCGCTGCTTTCTCTAACCCTTCAAAAATAAAAATCGAGAGTTTGGTTCAATGATAAATCACGTGGCCATACATGTAATGACCCGGAATTTCAACCACTCCGTTTTTAAATATTTGAATCTTGGATTTAATATTATTAAAATGATTTTAACCCCCTTTTAAATCATAACTAATGATGGTAAACTTATTTTAGAAAAATGTTTACAAAAATATATTCTTCGAAGAAAAATCAATAATGTGGCCGAAAATCGGTTTATCGGTAAACGACTTTTCGATCGATATAAGTTGTTCGAACTCTTGTGCACTTGTGTGATGATCAAATGAACACATTAGCAACTAATTAACACACACCACTTCATTGAGCTTGGAAGGTTCTAGAAGCTTCCACATGGATAAGAGATATTATGAGAAGGGTGTAAGAGTAATATGCATAAAGGAGAAGAGACATAAATGAGAAGTGATGGGAGGCGAAGCTTTCGTGGCTTGGAGGGGGGTGAGTGCAAGGTTAAAGAGCATCATTTTGAGCCTATAAAAGGAGGGGAATGCCCTTAGAGTATAATCACAAATTCACAAAACAAATCCAAGTTTTTCTAATGGCTTTTCATCTCTTTCTTCACTAAATGTTCTAAATGAAAAAGTTGCAAATCAACTCCAAATCAGTTCAAACTTTGCCACAAGACTTAGTATAATATTAGAACACCATCCACTAGGACAAAACATGAAGAAGTGAAGCCACACTCACCTCACATTAGATGGCCGTAAGCTATATAAGGGGTTTAGAGGCAAAAGTCAAGGCAAAGCGAGGAGGTGGACGGAAAGGTGGTTGCAAGGATGGGTTTTGGCTTGGGTTTTTGGACCTTGGTTGTTTGTGTGATTAAAGGTGAGTTAACACCTCACTTTGAATGAAAATATAACACATACATATGCTATGTTGATTGTGTTTATGTTGATTGAATTGTAAACTTATGTTAAAACATTGGTTTGGATTCTTACTTTAAAAGTAAGTAACATATGTGATCCATATATATATATATATAGGCTTAAACGAACATGGAATGGACATGAATACAACATGTGACAAGACCTTGAATAAAGCATATAAGTTATAGATGGACTTTGGTTTAGATCAGACTCGGATTTGAAAGTGCATTTATAACAATAGTCGTTATAGATGTAGTTGTGAATTGCCGTATTTTTGACGACTGCATGGAACTTTGTAGAGAGATCCCTAGAGGTTTCTCACTATATTTATAATTTTTTATATGTATGTTTGTTGCTATTAAAAGCTTGAATAGTAAAAAGTCATTTCAAAAAGTGGCCAAAACATCAATAGTGCAAAACTGCCTCGTTTAGACTCGATTTTTGGACTGAAAAGTTTTGAAAAGATATTTAAATTTAATCTTCTCCATCGTCATGTTGAGTCTAGTTTGTGTGTTGATTGTATTGCTCTCTCTTGACATTATTTTGAAATTTATTTTGTGATGATTTTGTTTGCATTTCCGAGTTTTTGAATCCACTTTGATGATCTTGTTTATATTGAGCCCTTGTTCTATGGTATTTTGGTGAATTCAAATATTTGGAAGTAGCAAATTCCCTTGTGGTTTTATAGACTTTGGTTTATTTTAATTCAAAGATTTGGAATTTTATAAAATTATATCTACCTATTATATAAAGATTAAGGTGATTTGAATACAAGTAAATTTATAAAAGTGAGTTTATTCTTAATTATCGATTTCAATCTTGTTTTCAAAATAATCTAATTTCCTTTTATAAATGAGTTTAATAAGCAATTATATGTATAATAAATATTTTTAGTAGGAATGGTTATGGATTTTAAGTATGGCTTGGGAAATATAAACTTAAGCTGTTTTTAAACAAATGTTTAAATACCAATATGGGTTTGGAAAATGAGTAATTATGGTTTTATAAAATAAATAGTTACTTATATATATAGTCTTTGGAACATAATTTGTAAACAACATAATTTTATTGAATTTTAAGTATCAATATGGTTTTGGAACACGGAAAATTTTAGTTTTATAAAATAAGTATTATGGCATTAAATTGGAAGTAGATTTATTTTATCCTCTGATAAATATTTTAATGGAACAATTTGGATTAATAGAACATTTTATTAAGTATTAAATCAAATAAATGTTTTGAGAACGTTAATTATATAATTTGGTAAATACTAATAATCGACTTAGTGTTACCGATTGGTTTAAATGCTCTCGAGTAACGCTTCGTCGAATATTGTACAACTCATTGGATAGAATGTTTGAGTGGTACTTACTAGCCCATTAGTGAATACTTGAATTTCATCGGGTAGTATGGGATGCATTGGTAAAATTCATTGCTATTAGGAATTATTTAACAATTTAGGGTTGTATTCTCTTTTGGTGTTTGGTGGGACCGATAGATTCTTTAGAGAATATAGTTCAGGTTTTCAGGTGTTATCCATAACGAGTGAGATTTAGTAGCTTCTAGTAAATACTTGAATTTCACCAGGTGGTATGGGACGTTTGGTTAAGTTCTAGTGATTACTGAAAGTGGTAGTATTTAGCAATTTAGGGTATATTTCTTTTTTGTGTTTGGTGAGACCGATAGGTCCTTAAGAGATATACTCATGGATTTCTTTACGATTATAAATTTATAAAGATGAATAATCTAGAGTCTTTGAGTCATGGTTGTTACAATCGTCTTGATCGGTATGGACTACCCTTGAGATCTGTTGTGATTCTGTGTTCTCGGTATGAGTACGATTTTGGGTATCGGATCGGTATAAGTGATACCTTTGTTTATTTGTTTTCCACGGTCTATGTATGATCATTGTGATTGGTATGAACAATCGTTACGATCGGTATGAATTAAGATCTCTTGGATTATGGAAATTTGGATTCTATGACAATTCCTTGTTCGTGAAATATATATATATATATATATATATTCATGTGTCTTGTGATGGATATTAGGTTAAATTAATTCTATGACTTGTTATATCTTTGACTTCTGGATGTACTTATGCCATATACACTTGTAGTTTATCTTGTTCTCACCTTTTTTGATATTTAGAGGTAGTCTGACAAGTTTATTTTATAATACTCGGGTCAGGCGGAGACTTTTCAGGTTACAGAATAGGTAGACCTTTGGATGGTTGGGCTAGTAGAGAGATAAATCGTTTATACCTTTAGTTTATCTCATGTAGGATTTTTTGTATATATATGAGATGTGTGTTTGAGTTAGAGATTTGTATCAGATGTAAATTATGCTAGTCTAGTGTTATATTTGGTAAACTCTCAGTTTTGTATATGTATATAATGTTTATTATTCTGCTGTGATCTGGGACTATTGTTTATATGATATACTATTCCAATTTTGAGAAACCGATGTGTTTATTATTTTGAACTGAGACCGAACACATCAAATTTTATTTTAGAGATTTAGGAAAATGGTAAGTATGATGTGTCAATGTTAGTTTAAAGTGATATTCACATTCATCATCCTTAATTAGCCGTATTCTCCATATAATTAGACAATGTTATTTATAATGTTCTTTAATAATATGGGTATAGTGGTGGGGTCGTTACAGTTTGGTATCAGAGCTGAGTCATAACATTATAACGTATAATATCATAAACTTAGACTAGAGGGATTTAGAGTCATGTCCCTTGTGGTGTATAGTAGATGTTATATTAATTATCTATATAGGGATAAGAATATAAATTGATTATTGTGATAATCAATTGGGACGTATTTTGTAACACCCCGCATTTTTCGATAATTGAATAATCAAATAACAATGAACAGTGAAAATAAACATTTTGGAATTGTCAAATATGGCCTCGAAACTTATAAGATTGTGTCCATGGTCATTTTATGATCAATTTCCATATATAACTTGTCAAAATCCGAGTCCATACGAAGAAGTTATGAGAGAAACGAAAAATGGGAAATAATCAAAAATAGAAAAGAAAAAAAAAATAAAACGTACATGGGTCGACTGCTAGGTCGACCCAGAAGCTCCCTAGGTCGACCGCCAAGTTGACCAGAAGGAAGCATAGGTCGACCCTAGGGTCGAACCGCGTTGTTACCTGGAGCAGTCTCGTCCAGGTACGTGTCGAACCAATTAAAAATTGATTTTTGCGCGATCTAAGCCATACGTTGATAGATCTGATGGCTCCAAATGACCCTGTGATGTGGTGGCTTCAGATTCAATCCAAGAATCCAATGGTCTGAGATCCCTAAACTCCACTATAAATAGAACCCTAGGCCTAGCTATTTTCTCACAATCAGATTTTCTCCTAATAGGCTCATTGCCTGAGGCTGGACTCTAAAAAGAAAATATTTCTAGGGAGAAGATCTTCTCAATAAAAATATTAGAAACCTTAGAAGGGGATCCAGGAAGACCATGGAGCTAAACTAAGCACAAGCAAAGCTAAGGACGACAGGTGAGTGGATTTAATTATATATCTTTTACATTTATGATATATTATCATTAGATCCCCTTAAATAATTTTATTCGGTATTTATTTCAGTAATTAATTCTATTAATTAGTATTGCTGAGACTGTAAATTGTATAAAAGAGCTTATATGTAATTATTATTTATATGGAAAATAGTAATCAAATTAAATATGAATAATATTAGGCTTAACAGTTAGAGAAAGGCATAAGCCTAAAAATAGGAAATTTACAGTTAGTTACATCTATTTTAAAAGTTGATTTAGCCTGTAAATGTTAGCTTCTTTTTATTCCTTCTTACGTGAATAAAATAGTAAAGAGAAAAATTCGCAAATACGGACTAAAATAGAAGAACACTAGATTTACAGAAATTAGATGTAAATGAGAAAAGCTGAAATAAAAGGAGAAAAATAGAAATTTGCAGTAAATTATGCTAAAACGGGGAAAAATAAATTAAAAGGGAAAATTTAATAACTTGATAGGGAAGTAAGTGAAAGATGAGTTGGTTGGTTTAGAAAAGAGAATACATTTCCATAGTTTAATATTTAAAAGATAACGATAAACGTAATTGCAAGAATAAAAGAAAGAAAAAGGGAATAGTGTAAAATAGGGAAACTACTGTATTTTGCACTATCCAAAAGTAAAGAAATAACAAAAGAAATATCTTGCAATTACGGATTATTGTTTATAGCATTTCTTTTAGTATTCAGTATTAAAATAGGGAAATGGATTTTTAGCAAAAAAAATTAACCAACCAAATAGAATAAAACTACTTCCTAGAACATAAGAAAATAAAGTGAAGAATTAAATGAAGTAAAGAAGAAATCAAGTTAATAATTAAGACAAAACTAGAAGCAATTAACAGAAATGTATCTAGATCTACATTTACTGCGCAGATAATATAATAAAAGAAAAGCAGTTATAATGATAAGTAAATTTGTGACAGTCGGACGTAGTCCCAAGTCAAGATTGTCATATAATAAGAGAATTAAAGAGAATTCAATATCATAATAAAAGAAGATAGACTAGAATAGAAAAGAGATGCTTGTAATGACAATTGCAAGTAAAATTATAACATAGGTTATAATTAAGTAGAAAAAACATAAAAGGCTTATTTTAAGACTTAAATTAAGTTAATAAGAAAATAGAGCAAAAATAATAGAAGAGGCTTAATTTAGTAAACTTTGATCTTGGATTAAGTTAATAAGCAAGATAATAGAAGTAGCCTAAAGGATGAAGAGCCTAACGAAGCAGTTCATCACAGATTTCAGCACAGAAGGAGCATGTCCAACTTAGATATTTTGGGCTAGAGGAAGTACGAGACTTCAATGGGACGTGAGGATACTCTAGGATGGCCTTCTGGGGTAGGCATAACGGAGTAGTCCCCCGGAGGCAGGTCTGCAGGTGTTCCATCAAAAGAGTATGCCTTGACAGCATTTTGCATGGCAGGGCCATTGTAGGCAGTCAAAAGAGGCTGATGTTTGGAGTAGGATATTCATACTCCACTGTACTTGACTTGCAAGTAGGTTTTAGTGGGCAGGACCCAAAAGGATAGTCGCATGCGGATATCGGGCCAGCATCAAAACCAAGAAGCGAGTTCGGAAAAAACTAGAGTTAAACCAAAAGTCCAATGATTCTTTTACTATCGAGACATTGGATGGAGGGCGCAACCAATTGGATGTTTAGATTGTTTGCAGTAGGGCACAACCACTTAGCTCTTTAGAGGTCTTTCAATTAGTTGAGGGGTGGCTACGTGGGGCCATAGCCACGATAAGAAAAGGGATAGACCAAGTAGAATATATGTATTGTAGGCCTAACAGGGCAGTCCTTTACAGAAATAAAAAATCCCCGACTTAGTTCCGTACAAGGTAGACCTTGTTAAGCGGGATTCAGGGAGTAGACAGAACGATTACATATAGTCCTTAAGGTATGCACTGGGTGGTACATTATGGATGTCCAAGCATTAGTATAGGCTAGTGCGGACGAGTTTTACGTTTTCATAGCAAACGACGGAACATCTGTATTGTAGGCCTTACGAGGCAGTCCTTTACATATGTAGTCACAACATGCCCTAGCAGCAAGACGATGGAGTTCTTTTCGAGGAGGATACAGAAGGTACTAAGGGTAGTACCTAGGACCGATACGGTCATTGGGCATATAGTTACATAAATATTAGTTATTAGGTTTTGATCTACTAGGGGGTAGATGGGTACGATTCATGCATAGGGTGAGAGTATTATAAACCCAATAAACCTAATATAACAAAAAATGGAAGTAAAACGGTATATATAGAATTAAAATAAGAAGTATATGATTTTTCCATTCACCGAAACTTTAGTTCTGACCCCCTCCTCAAACATCCTACAGGTAGGTAGATGGCAGAGACTTTCCAGCTTTGAGACACTTGTTTAGAAAGTGTTATTATATTGGTGAGTATTTACTTACTATTATATTTTAGTCAGTTCCGCTGTGAGATATTTATTTGTGCTCTGATATATTTGTCTTTGCCTATTTGTAGGATACCAGATACCCAACTCGGGCTTCGATGGGCTTGGATTTTAGCATTTTTGCAAAAAAAATCCGAATCCACTTGAATTCGGGTTTTTACATTTGGTATCAGAGCCTAGGTTTAGGATTCCTAGATAGATAGTGAGTGAACGTATTTGTATTTTTGAATAAAATATAAATATATTATGTACTAAAATCCAAATAGTCCTCAATTATAGATTTTAACATATGGAAAAATTTTAGAAGTATATTTGTGCATAATTTGCTAGTTGGGTTTGGGATGACCCAAGTATGTTGAGCCCTATGTTATTACCGATTTATAACTTACAAATAAGCCGTGTTTTGAAAGAAGATTGGTATCTATATGTTATAGGAAGTGGGGAAGTTCCCTAGGGATAGTAGGGAGAGTGTTTTTATTTTGGAAAGAATAAGAGGTTTTAGTAAGAAGAAAATCCACTTTAAGTCTAGCCCAATAAAATGAAACTTTTGGAATTGAAAGTTGAAAAATATAATTCTTAATATATTTGAGGAAGTAAATATTGGGTTTTTGAAATATTGGGTTTTTAAAAGTGAAATTCTTTTTGAAGAATTATAGAGCGTGTATAGCTCGCTAGTTTCCTTGTAGGTGAACAAAAATTTTAAATATAAAAACCTAGAGTGTATTAAGTATCAAAAACGTAGGTTACATCATTTATTGCGGTAATAGATGTTTTTGGTAAAAATAAAGGAAGCATAGACTATGACACTATTGTTATAGTAGGTGACTCCCAAAGGAAATGTTTTTACATAGCAGATGAGATTTATTAATATTTATTTTAATTAAATCCATATATTAGTATTTTTGGGTTGTAGTAACGGTGTTTTACACAACATCTGTTTTGACCCAAATGAGTTTTGGAGATAATTTCTAAAGTGGTGTGTATGTACACTTATTATTTAAATAAGTATATGAAAATATTTTCTAATTATGAAAATATTAAAGCAGTTTTGAAAATGAGTTCTTTTGAAAAATAATATACGTGA
Organism: Allium fistulosum; assembly: GCA_030737815.1. NCBI lineage: Eukaryota > Viridiplantae > Streptophyta > Magnoliopsida > Asparagales > Amaryllidaceae > Allium > Allium fistulosum. The sequence continues at coordinate 1,168,612,622 of CM060905.1, read as the reverse complement.
AATTAATGAATTTAGTAGGAAATATCTTATGTAAGTGAATATAGAGTAAACATACTTTAATCTATTGGAATGAAATGAATAATGATATAATTTTCTATGAATCACAAATAAAGATGTTTTGTGCAGGTTATAAGGAATACATGAAAGGGATGTACGAGGTATGGAAAACATCATATTTTATATAGCCTATTTCGAAAAAATATAAAATAAATTCCTTATAATTTCACATAAACATGAAATCCTCCTTTAAAGGATTCGTAGCAGGTTTTAGCATTAATGGTTTCTCATAAGAGAAAGTAATTCCAATACATTAAGGTATTGTTAGCACCAAAATTGGTCACTAACCTCGTTCAGAAAGATTGTGTAGAGATATAAGTGATGAAAGTAAATTAAACAGAGAAGACAATACTAATTTAAATGCAGAAAGTAAGAACACCAAATTTATAGTGGTTCAGCGTAATTGCCTACGTCCACTTTGTTCAACTTTATTGATTTCCTTTATAGTTGATTACAAATACAATTCGTGAATCAAATGCTTCAGTAAAGTTGTTAAGTAGAGAAGGTGAGTCTTGAAAATGGCAGAGTCTCCCCGGTGTTTTCTCTCCAAAAAAGGATCCATTTCACTGTGGCCCTGCCCCTCTATTTATAGGCAAAGATGGGCTGGACTTCCCAAGCGGGCTTGTTAGCCGAACGTTCGAGCCCAGGTGCTGCGTGCCGAACCAGGTACGCCGAACGCTTCTGTGCCGAACGGTCCTTCCCATGCCGAACGGTCTTTCCCATGCCGAACAGTGCTCCTGATGTATGGGAAGTGTAGGGTGATTGCAGTGAAGCCGAGCGTATCTCCCTTTGAAGCTCTTGACCAACCAATGTATGTAGTTCGAACGCTCTCGTTGTCGAGTTGTCCTACCGCCGAGCTCCACTGACGCCGAGTGCCTCTGAATGCCGAGTACCGTGGGATGCCGAACACTAGTTGACGCCGAGCATAGGTTGTTGCCGAGTACTCTCCTTGACGCCGAATGCCCTTACGCCGAGTATCTTGTTATGCCGAGCAGTCTTGACGCCGAGTACCTTGTTATGCCGAGCAGTCTTGACGCCGAGTACCTTGTTATGCCGAGCAGTCTTGAAGCCGAGTACCTGTTATGGTGGGCAGCCTTGATGCCGGACACTAATGGATGCCGAGCACACTTTTCGCCGAGCGCTCATGGATGTCAGTTGCTTCGCCGAACACTCCTGGATACCAAGTGCCTCGCCGAACACTCTTTGATGCCGAGCACTGATTGCCGAGTACTAGTTGCCTGGTCAAATCCCCAGGAAACACTTGCCCCCCAAAGTGTATTGCGTGGCCGAACGTGATGCGCTTTGAATCTTGTACAATCTACCTCGGAGGTACCTTCTCGAGAATGCTAGCGAAGGAGGTGCAAGACGAACGAGATGCAGACGCCGAACGATACGCTCGAAGCCGAACGTACCTCGTGTGCCGAACGTCACACTGCTACGATGCCGAACACTTCGGTGTTGACCAGTTCTACCGGGTATAGCCTCTTCAACTTCTACCTTCCTCTATATAACCAGGCCCTCATCGTCACTCTTCCCTTTACGCCTTATCTTCAACCATTCCTTAGAGACTTTCAACTCTTCCCATCCTATCGGATATAAAGCCTTCATAACATTTTCAACTTCGATCGTCGAATTAGGTATCCTTCCTCTAACAATCGCATTACTTCCATTTTAGGTTCATCGCGGTTTGCTTGTTTTGAGTTGTCTAAATAGCTCCTCCGTGCCGAACGATAGAAGGGTAGATGGGGTGTCGAACGGCGTAGTCTTTGCCGGGCGATCCGTCTCTGTCGTTCGGTGTGGATGGAGAAGGTGTAGGGTAGAATTGAAATCGTGGCGGAGCACAACTTTTAGCCGAACGATGACATTAGCCGATCAATACGATTGATACGCCGAACCCTGATTTTAGCCGAACAACATACTTGACATACCGAACAATGACTCTAGCCGAACAGCATATTTGACATGCCGAACGATGACTCTAGCCGAACAGCATATTTGACATGCCGAACGATGACTCTAGTCGAACAGCATATTGACATGCCGAACGATGACGCTAGCCGAACAGCATATTGACATGCCGAACAATGACTCTAGCCGAACAGCATATTGACATGCCGAACGATGACTCTAGCCGAACAGCATATTGACATGCCGAACGATGACTCTAGCCGAACAGCATATTGACATGCCGAACACTGACTTCAGCCGAACAACCCCTAGGTCGAACCATTACCTTAGTCAAACAAAGCAACTGCCGGACAATTCTTGGGCCGGATAATATCTTTAGCCGGTCAATACAAATGCCGAACAACATTAAAAATGCCGAACAGGATAGGTGTCTAACTACACTTTAAGCCGGTCACTCTAGAAATCATATGTCTTCTGAATCTGGGACTATAATCCCCTCAAGGCGAGCTTTCTGAGACGGTCAGCGATGACGGTCTTCGAAGGCGATGATTCGAAGCTAAATATTACATCCTTAGAACCTTTAGATTCTTATTGCCTGCACACAATCGCTTGCACTAGTTCACACACCACATGGGGGGGGGGGAAAAATCGTGTTGTTAATTCTAACGTTCAACGTTTTTCAAGTATAGCTCTCTCAAGCATTTAGCCAGGTTCATTATTTATTCGGGATGTCGGGAAAATCTAGTTCTGCCACCATATCTGACAGGCCTGGGCCGTCAGCAAAGCAAGGAGCCGCAGATGCTTCCAACCGGTCAATCTCTCCCGCTCATAACTTGGCGCCCGATGCTCTGGAGTCAACCATCTTACTGGACAATCCGGTCGATTCTCAAGCCTCGAAGATCAATGAGGCCGCTCTGCGACGGATATGTTCCATTCACGGGATTCCCTTTGCTGACGTGTTAGTTCCTTCGAGACACGACCGTCCTCATCTGCCCCCAGTCGGGTACACGGCCTGCAACAAGTTCATGTGCTGGATGGGCAGCATGCCTCCATTTAACCTATTTCTCCGGGATGTGCTGCAGTATATAGACATTGCTCCGTCGCAGCTGCACCCGAATGGTCATGCGTTCCTATATGGGACTTATTTACTCTTCATGGCTGTCTTCTCCAGACCTCCAACCCCCGGTGATATCCGATACATTTATATGTTCAAGAGACGGAAAGATAGCCCTTCCTTCATATTCCTCGAGCCATATCACAAGTGCCAGATCTTGACAGGGGCCTGTAGCAAATTCGCCCTGTACAAACAGGAATGGTTCTATGTGCGATGCCCGTCTGGTTTTGCTAGGAGATGGGTTGAAGGCAGTGAGTCTCTCTGGTGAACCGTTATTCGTACTTAATGGGAGTCATGTTTTTCCTAACTCTTCATTTCATCTTTTCAGGTATTAACCCACGTCCGGAAGGCCGAGGATATTCTGACGCTGTCGACGCGATTAGAGCTCTTCCGGCCGAGGATCGAGATATTCGAGCTATCATTTCAAATGAATCGCTGTCGGGGTTCGGCTTGCTAGCTCCTGATCGTCGGATCAGCCTTCCAGAAGGTGTTACAATTCCCAAACCTCCATCTGGTAAAGGGAAAAAACTTGCCGGCCCGTCGTCGCGTCGCGCTCCCGACACACACGAAGAAGGCGAGCGCAAAGAGGATGATGCACCCGAAACTCAGGGCGAGAACGTGGGTCCTGCTTGGAATCCGGCAATCGAAGTTCAGGATATTGAGACGTCATCCTCCCCTTCGAAGGGAAAGAAAAAGCTGAAATATACGGTTCAGAAAGAGAAAGTTGGTGACACCTCAAAATCTACGCCTATCCCTCCTGAGAAAGAGGCTTCTTCGCAGCATCTGGAGAGTTCTCTGAGGGGTCTCTCGAACCTCTCTATTCCCGAAGACATACTTAATTACGAGTTCGATGATCCTGAAGCTCTCAAATTCTCCTCGCCCGCTAGAGGCAATGTAGGAGTTCAACTCCCGGCTCACAGAGACAATACTCCGATTAGCAAAGATAAACGAACGGGTCCGTCGGGGGGAACACTTAGGACACACACGCACATGCGCATTCCATAACATACTTCAAGTCTTTTTAATTCGTGAATTCTCCTTAATTCGTTGTTATCTTCCTTCTTTGCAGGTGATATGGGCCGCTCCCACGGACTTGATCGCCTTCAGGGGTCTTCAATATTTCATCACTCCGGACGGGATTCCGGTTCAGGCAGACGCTGGGACCGAGGTGATTATGAAGATAGGGACAATCGTCCGCGCGAGTCGTCTCACCGCAAGAAAGCACACTATCAATCTTCCCAGTCCCGTGATCTTCCTCCTACAACTGAGCCGGATAAAGAGAAGTCTTTGCAGAAGGGTTATCAGTCTGATGCTGCTCGAGAACAACATTCCAGTTCATCGAGTACGAGGCAAGTTCGAGAGCCGCGTAAAAGAACGGAATTCTCTAAGCCTCCTCCTCCTGCTCCTGCCGTGGACCCAACTGTTGCGGAAAAGATGGTCGACCTTAAGGCCAAGTTTCCGAAAATTTGTTTTGACGGTTTGAAATTCCTCCCGGCCATCCATCACATTCCTGGGCACGTGAAGCAAAGTGCCATTGCCTGCAACAATGACGTCTATGTTCAACATGACGCATTCGTGCACTTGGTGGAGAAGATCTCAGAAGTATCTGTTGAGCGTCAACACGAGATTGACCGTCTGAATCTGGAGGCTGACAGCGATAAGAAAATCATCAAACTCCAAGACGAAGAACTCGCCTCTTATAAGTTAAAGCTAGAAGCCGCTAAACAAGGTGCAAAAGATACTGCCGAGGCAGTTACTCGCTTAAAGGTGGCTCACAAAAAGGAGCTTGACGAAGCAGTTCAGCGCAGCGGCGCCCTTGCCCTAGAAAAAGACTCTGTCCAAAAAGAAAGGGACGCGCTCGCTACTCAAGTCAAAGAGCTGAAAGAACAACTCTCCAAGGAGAAAGAAGACAAAATAGCCGCTCAGGAAGAATCACAGCGGTATTGTGATGAGATTGTTGCTACCCGGCTCCTGAAGGCAAAGCTCGATGGTGAACTTGCCGGGGTCGAGAGAATGAAGGATGAGGCCCGGGAGGAGGGCAAAAGAATGGCTGTGGAGGAGCTTGATTCTCGCCTTGAGGCGGCCGCAGAGACCGGCAGGGAAGAAGTCAAAAGTATGTTTGACCCGTTGATCGCCGAGTACGGAGCCCGCGTCCTTATGCACCGCGACCTAACATTCTTGGGCGACGGCTACCATGAATCCCTGGCTGAGGCATGGGAAACTCTGATAAAGATCAAGAAAGTCGAGTCAGGCTCCGAAGAAATCGACGAGGATGCACTGGTGAAGGAGTTCCTGAGGGGGAATGAGCCATCGGATTTATCCGTAGCATTGGCTCTCTATGGCAAAGGCTCTTCCCCTTCGAAAGAGAAGAATGACGAGGCTGGCCCGTCAGAGGCCGACGCTACTACTCCTCACATCGCCGCTCCTTATGCTGCTCAATCGGCTGGTCGGTCGACGCTTGATCCATTCGAGCAGCATGCCAGTTACGATCCCGAAGATCCCGGGCTCGGCGTTCATGTGTTGTCACCTATCCTGGAGGGTGAAACCCCGCGCGCCACCGACAGTCAACCTGATCCTGGTAGGAGATTCTTCTTTCTCTAGAAGTCGAAGTGATCCCGTCATTTTTCAGCAGTGGTTATTCGTTCTAATGCCCACTTCTTATATTTTCTCACAGGTTGTTCTGACACCGAGCTAACTCCGAGGAGCGATGACGCCAAGGAGGAAGCGGGGAAAACAAGCGACGTTGCTCATGCAGGGGTAACTCCCGGCCCAGACGCTCAAGTGATCGGGGCGCTTGACGATGACAAACTTGATACTTCGTCTCCTGCCGAAGGAAGCGACGAAGTTAAAATCACCGGCGCCTCTGAACATACTTCAGAGATGAGCATGAAGGATCGTCTTGCCGACGAGGAGAAGAGAAAGGTCAAAGTCAAAGTTGAATCTGAAGTCCTGGAACTTACTGACCCGCGGAACAGACCTTTGAAAATCATTCTCCCGGGCAGGTCCAAACCACTAGATGTTCCGTCTCCTACTCCTGACTCCGTCTCTCTAGCAAGCAAAAAGTCCAAGAAGAAACGTGAGGGAGAGGAGTCGTCGGAAACACCAAAGGCAGACAAGAAGAAGAAGTCGAAGAAATGATCGATGCACTTGTTCAACAAGTTTTTGCTTAAGTTTGTAACAGTTTCCATCTTCCATAACTTGTAGTTTGTATAGGCCCGAATTTTGTAGGAGTGATCTTGTATCCCCATTTTGGACTTATCGAATAAAATTTTAGTTTCTTCTTGTTTGAATGATTCTCTTGTCTTTATTTGGTTTGCTGACACTGTGCTCCGAGGATTCGGAGACTTGAGACTGTTCATACTCTAGTCCGCGCTCTGGGGACTTAGAGTACTCGACTCCGCACTCTGGGGACTTGGAGACTTGAAATCGTTTATACTCTAGTCCGCGCTCTGGAGACTTAGAGTACTCCGCTCCGCACTCTGGGGATTCGGAGATTGGAGTCGTTTATACTCTAGTCCGCGCTCTGGGGACTTAGAGTACTCCGTTCCGCGCTCTGGGGATTCGGAGATTGGAATCGTTTATGCTCTAGCCCGCGCTCTGGGGACTTAGAGTACTCCGCTCCGCACTCTGGGGATTCGGAGATTGGAATCGTTTATACTCTAGTCCGCGCTCCGGGGACTTAGAGTACTCCGTTCCGCGCTCTGGGGATTCGGAGATTGGAATCGTTTATACTCTAGTCCGCGCTCTGGGGTCTCAGAGTACTCCGCTCCGCGCTCTGGGGACTTAGAGTACTCCGTTCCGCGCTCTGGGGATTCGGAGATTGGAATCGTTTATACTCTAGTCCGCGCTCTGGGGTCTCAGAGTACTCCGCTCCGCGCTCTGGGGATTCGGAGATTGGAATCGTTTATACTCTAGTCCGCGCTCTGGGGACTCAGAGTACTCCGCTCCGCACTCTGGGGATTCGGAGATTGGAATCGTTTATGCTCTAGCCCGCGCTCTGGGGACTTAGAGTACTCCGCTCCACACTCTGGGGATTCGGAGATTGGAATCGTTTATACTCTAGTCCGCGCTCTGGGGACTCAGAGTACTCCGCTCCGCACTCTGGGGATTCGGAGATTGGAAATCGTTCATACGAGCCTGTATGTCGTGCAGAATAGTGTAATTTATCATCCAATTAAGAGATATAGAAACTTCATAGAAAATGTGGCTTCAAGCCTTTATTAATGAAAATCAACTAAATTGCTCGATTACAACTTTAAAAGGAAACTAAATCATTATTGAATGGAAACATGCAGGAAACAATAGTGCCTATAGCAAGAAAGGGAAACATGCTAAATGTAATAGTGCCGCAAATGTTCACTGTTCCATGCTCGGGGGAGTGTCGTGCCATCAACGGTCGCTAGCTTGAATGTTCCTTCTCCAAGCTTCCATTCAATGGCGTATGGACCTTCCCAGCTGGGATTCATGCGTGATGGTACCGGGAAGACTCGTTTCAGAACGAGATCTCCCACATCAAAGATTCTTGGACGGACTCTGCCGTCACAGTAACGCTTGACTCGATGTCTGTGCGCCGCCGCCCTTAATTCATCTTCTTCCCGTTTTTCATCGATGCAGTCCAGTGACTCCAGCAAGAGGTTTTGGTTCGCCTTGGGATCGTAGTACGTCACTCGGTGCGATGGAACTTCAAGTTCCACAGGTATAACGGCTTCAGAGCCGTATGCCAAGGCGAACGGAGTGTGGCCGGTCGCGGACTTGTGGGTAGTTCTATACGCCCATAATGTTGTCGGGAGTTCATCTACCCATTTGCCTCCAACCTTCTCCAGACGCTTCTTTAGTATGGACTTGATTATCTTGTTAACGGCCTCGACTTGTCCGTTAGCTTTTGGGTGTGCAACGGCGGCGAACTTTTTCTCGATGCCGTACTTTAAACAGAACTCTTTGAACTCTCTACTTTCGAATTGCGTTCCGTTGTCTGTAATGATGGTGCGTGGAAGGCCAAAGCGGCATATAATGTTTCGTACAACGAAGTTAATGACTTTCTTAGAGGTGATAGTGGCCAAAGGTTCTGCCTCAGCCCATTTCGTGAAATAGTCGACTGCAACTATCGCGTATTTCGCACCACCTTTGGATAGAGGCAAAGAGCCGATTATGTCGATTCCCCAGATCGCGAATGGCCAAGGACTGATCATTTGTGTGAGTTCCGTTGACGGAGCCCTCGGGATTTTTGCATATCTTTGACACTTGTCGCATTTTCTTGCGTAGTCCGCGGCATCCCGGTTTACGGTGGGCCAGTAATACCCATAGCGGAGGATCTTCTTTGCTAGCGTTTGCCCCCCAGTATGGTCGCCGCATTCCCCTTCGTGGACTTCCCTCAAGACTCGCTTTGTTTCATCATGAGCGATGCACCGTAACAATGGGACTGAGAATCCTTTCCGGTACATGGATCCATCCTGCATTACGTACCGCGCAGCCTTTCGAAGGACCTGTCGTCTTTCGCTTCTTCTTTCTGGTAAAGCCCCGGTTGTCAGGTACAGTTTGAATGGGGTTATCCACGAGTCCTTCTCGATCTCTGTTTCCAACACAAGATCGATTTTCATCTCGTCCGCACTCGGGGCATGCAAGACTTCCACGGGATACAATCCCATTTGTTGAACATCGTCGGTACTTGCGAACTTAGCCAACTAGTCGGCTTCTTTGTTTTGTTCTCGCGGGATATGTGAAATGTCATAACGCTCAAGATTTGATAGTAGTTCCTGGACCTGAACGAGGTACGGAGCAAGCTTTCGTCCTTTTGCTTGGTAGTCTCCTCGTACTTGGTAAACCACTAACTGCGAGTCACAAAAGATTTCGACTGATTTGATTCCGAGTTCTTTGATAAGCTTCAAGCCAGCGATCAATGCTTCATATTCAGCTTCGTTGTTTGTAGTCGGAAAATCGAGCTTCAGGGCATAACAGATTGATCGGTTTTCCGGAGTTATAAGAACTACGCCCGCGCCGGAGCAACGGTCGTTTGATGCACCGTCAGTGTATAATTTCCATCGAATGGGGGGAATGATGTCGTGATCGTCCGGTTTGTTGGGTATGGTAAATTCAGCGATGAAGTCTGCTAACGCTTGCCCTCGGATGGATCTCCGTGGTAAGTACGCGATATCGAATTGGCTCAACTCGATGTTCCATTTTAGCAATCTTCCAGAAGTTTCCGGTCGTTGAAGTACCTGCCTCAGGGGTTGATCGGTATAAACGCCGATTGAATGCGCTTGAAAGTACGGGCGCAGCTTGCGTGATGCAATCACCAAGCAATAAGCCAATTTCTCAATTTTAGGGTAATTCTTCTCTGCCCCCGTTAAACGCTTGCTAACATAATATACCGGCTTCTGGACTCGATCCTCCTCACGGACCAAAGCTGCGCTTATCGCATGAGGGGATATTGCCAAGTAAACGTACAGCATCTCATGGTCAACTGGTTTAGATAGCATTGGTGGGCTCTCCAGATGCCTTACCAGGTTCTAGAAAGCTTCCTCGCAGCTAGACGTCCATTCAAAATTCCTCTTTCCTTTCTTTATTATGTCGAAGAACGGGATGCACTTGTCAGTTGCCTTGGATATAAATCGACTCAGCGCAGCCACTTTTCCGTTCAAGCTCTGTACCTGCTTTATAGTCCTGGGCGCTTGTACATCTCGAATGGCTTGGATCTTTTCTGGGTTGGCTTCGATTCCCCTAGCGTTGACGATGAATCCTAAAAACTTCCCTGATGCAACGCCGAAAGAACACTTCAGCGGGTTGATCTTCATTCCATAGGACCTGAGTATGTTAAACATTTCAGCTAAGTCTTGAATGTGGTCGTTTGACTGCCGTGACTTCACGAGCATGTCATCCACATAGACTTCCATGGTTTTGCCCAGCTGGTCCTTGAACATTCGATTCACCAGACGTTGGTAAGTTGCTCCAGCATTCTTTAATCCAAAGGGCATCACTACATAGCAATACAGCCCGACATTTGTAACGAAGCTGGTGTGTTCTTGGTCCGGAATATGCATTGGGATTTGGTTGTATCCCGAGTACGCATCCATGAATGACAATAATTCGTGTCCTGCTGTGGAATCGACCAACTGATCGATCCTAGGCAACGGGAAACTGTCCTTAGGGCATGCTTTGTTCAAGTCGGAATAATCTATGCAAGTCCTCCATTTCCCATTTGCCTTCTTTACTAGCACGGGGTTGGAGACCCACTCCGGGTAGAGGGCGTCGCGGACGAACCCATTTGCTTTGAGTTTGTCCACCTCCTCTCCAAGAGCGGCGGATCTCTCTGGATCCATTCCTCTCCTTTTTTGCTTGACTGGGACGTATTTCGGGTCTACGTTCAACATATGACTTGTGATGGCGGGAGAAATCCCACACATATCAGAATGCGTCCAGGCAAAAACATCAAGGTTTGCCCGGAGGAAGTCGCTAAGGTCTTCTGTCATTGCGGGGCCTAACTGTGATCTGATCTTCAGTATTCGCGAAGGGTCGTCACGGCTAACTGAAATGTCAATTGTTAATTCAGCCGGTGCCGCCTTCTCTTCCCTGGGTTTCTCATCGTCGTCTCTCGGATCTATATCTCCGTAGATCCGAGAACTATGCCCGAGCCAGGGCTCGGGCACTACTTGTCAATTATTCGTATTGAGGATGCGGACGGGATTGTCCGCAACCTTTCCTTTCTCCCTCCGGTGGGCTTCTCGGAGCTCGGCCACATAACAAGAACGACCAGCTGCTTGGTCACCGTGAACAATGCCTACTCCTTTGTCAGTCGGAAACTTCAAAGTCAAGCACCACGGGGCTAGTGCCGCCCTAAATTCAGCCAGGACCGGCCGACCCAAGAAAACATTATATGGAGAGTCCACATCCAAAACTACAAAGGGTAGAATTCGTACCCTCCGACGCTCGCCTTGTCCCAGTTCAACTGGTAACTCGACATATCCTACTGCATCAGTCGCAGCGCCGTTAAAGCCGTGGATACGAGCTTTGGATGGTTTCAAGTCTTTTGTCTCTAGCTTCATCTGATCATAGGCCTTCTTGAAGATGATGTTGACTGAACTTCCACAATCAATCAAAATTCTTTTTACATATGTTGGTCCGATTGTTGCAGATATGACCATGGGATCGATGGTCGGAGCCTCTACCTGATCAGCGTCTCTGTTTCTGAACACAATATCGTCTGTCATCACGCGCTGCTGCTTATCAGGGGCCCCGTCCTCTACGTTCGAACAGCACTCAAAATCTGCATGCTTCAAGGAGCTCGCATATCGTTCCATCTCTTGCCAGTTCTTATCTGCGGGATGAGGTCCGCCGATAATTGTATTTATAACTAGTCTTCCAACAGTCCGGGCAGGTTCCTCTGGATGACGTGGAGCCGGTGCACGACCTGGGTTGGACGTTCCCTGTCCTCCTTCCTGTGGATCCTTTACAAATTCTTGCAACTTCTTTTGTCTGATCAATTTCTCGATAGCGTCATGCAGGTGTCTGCATTCTTCCGTGTTGTGTCCATAAGTTTCATGGAAGCGGCAATATTTCCCAGTCCGTTTCTGTTCTTCAGTTGATTCTTTCGGACGTGGTTTTCTGTATTGAAAAGTATTGCATGTGGATAGGTAAATGTTCTCAAGTGGGGCGTTTAGCGGAGTGTACTCGCTGTAGCTTGGAATTCTCGACTTCCACTTTCCCGCTTCTTTCCTCTTTCCTTGACTTATTCCTCCGGACTCTTTGGGCTGCACAGGCTTACTCTGGACGTTGACTTGGACCTTTCCTGAATTGTCTCCAGATTGCTTCACAGCAATGTTGCTCTTAATTGACTCTTGGGCAGGTCCCGGTGCCTTGTCTCGTCGTACCCACCTAGCTTCCTCTCTTCTTATGAACTGGTGTGTCTTGGAGTAGAAACGCTCTAGCGTAGTCGGAGGTTTTCCTACCAGCCAATCTCCGAATTCAGAATCCGGATCTACACCTCTCATTACAGCCATTAGAATTGCATGGTCGTTGGGATTACTGACTTCAGTTGCCGCAACGTGGAATCTTTGTAAGTACTCCTTCAGCGACTCTCCGGGATTTTGGATTACACTTGACAGAGACATCACGTCCTTCGGGCGTGTAGTGTGTATCCTGAATTGCTCAATAAACTTCTTTGCCAACTCCTCGAAATTTGATACGGATCGCGGAGGAAGTCGGGTGAACCACATAGTAGCGATCCCAGATAGAGTAATCGGAAAGCACCTACACTTGGTGGCATCATTTGCTCTGGCTGAATCCATCATCCATTCATACCTCATTACATGTTGTCTGGGGTCAGTCTTTCCTTCGTATGCAGGAATGGTTGGCATGCTAAACTTCTTGGGGTAGGCCGCTTGCAGCACAACGTCCGTGAACGGAGTATGACTTCTTGACACTCCCCAATCGTCATTTGAAAAGCCCTGATTTTCTTTCATCAGTTGCCTGATCATGGCTGTCAGATCGGGTGTCTGTATGGAAGCTGGGAGGTTGGAGTCAGTTCTACGCGCCTGTCCATGCTGATGCCTCCTTTCCTGGCGATCTGCCAATCGTGCGTCATGAGGTTCAACATTGTTAACATCTTGATGATCTGGAGCTCCCTCCTCCATCTGTACTCCGGTTCGGAAGTTTCCAGTTCTGGCTTGGTCGCGGTCTCCTGCTGTTCGAACAGCAGCATCTGCCCTTGCAGCTTCAGTCTTACGGCGTCTGCGCCTGGGTGGCTCATCAGAAGAAGTTGAGCTGTCAGAAGAGGAATAAGCAGCTGGATTGCCCCCAGCATTCTGTTGCTGCTGTTGAGTGAGTTGTGCCATCAGGTTGGCATTAGCTTGCATCTGTTCTCCTAGTTGTCTCCTGCTTTCCCTAAGTTCTCTCATCAAGTCGTTGAACTCCACTCTGGTGACAACTGGAGTCTGTTCTTGAGCGGCAATCCCTGCACTCGGGATCGCTGGTTGATTGCTAGGTCCTGCTTGTTGCACGCTAGCAGTCTCTCGGGCATCCGCATTAAGAGAAGCTGACCTGGTACGTGGTCTTGCCATTGTAGAGTTATTGGTATGAACTCTAAGTAGAATCAGCGGATGTTCTATCAGTAAGTCGGATCTTCTTTGGGGGATTTGCTCAATCCAGTAACTTCAAAGCAGATCCTTGAGGTCTGAGAATTCGATTCTCAGTGAAAGCACCAAAGTGTTAGCACCAAAATTGGTCACTAACCTCGTTCAGAAAGATTGTGTAGAGATATAAGTGATGAAAGTAAATTAAACAGAGAAGACAATACTAATTTAAATGCAGAAAGTAAGAACACCAAATTTATAGTGGTTCAGCGTAATTGCCTACGTCCACTTTGTTCAACTTTATTGATTTCCTTTATAGTTGATTACAAATACAATTCGTGAATCAAATGCTTCAGTAAAGTTGTTAAGTAGAGAAGGTGAGTCTTGAAAATGGCAGAGTCTCCCCGGTGTTTTCTCTCCAAAAAAGGATCCATTTCACTGTGGCCCTGCCCCTCTATTTATAGGCAAAGATGGGCTGGACTTCCCAAGCGGGCTTGTTAGCCGAACGTTCGAGCCCAGGTGCTGCGTGCCGAACCAGGTACGCCGAACGCTTCTGTGCCGAACGGTCCTTCCCATGCCGAACGGTCTTTCCCATGCCGAACGGTGCTCCTGATGTATGGGAAGTGTAGGGTGAATGCAGTGAAGCCGAGCGTATCTCCCTTTGAAGCTCTTGACCAACCAATGTATGTAGTTCGAACGCTCTCGTTGCCGAGTTGTCCTACCGCCGAGCTCCACTGACGCCGAGTGCCTCTGAATGCCGAGTACCGTGGGATGCCGAACACTAGTTGACGCCGAGCATAGGTTGTTGTCGAGTACTCTCCTTGACGCCGAATGCCCTTACGCCGAGTATCTTGTTATGCCGAGCAGTCTTGACGCCGAGTACCTTGTTATGCCGAGCAGTCTTGACGCCGAGTACCTTGTTATGCCGAGCAGTCTTGACGCCGAGTACCCTGTTATGGTGGGCAGCCTTGATGCCGGACACTAATGGATGCCGAGCACACTTTTCGTCGAGCGCTCATGGATGTCAGTTGCTTCGCCGAACACTCCTGGATACCATTACCAAGTGCCTCGCCGAACACTCTGTGATGCCGAGCACTGATTGCCGAGTACTAGTTGCCTGGTCAAATCCCCAGGAAACAGGTATGAAACCATTAAGTGTAGTAAGTTAGAAACTCCTTCAATGTTGAGAAATTGGAAGAGTAGAAAAGTTAAGGGATTTTTGATTGAATAATTGTTCTTACCTACTCCAATTTTAGTAAATTTGAAAATCTATAAAAAGAAGTTATTTTGAAAACATGTGAGGACATTTTTCTTAGTCAAAAAATAATGTTTTAAGAACAAGCAAGACATGTTTTAAAGAAAAATGGTTTGGTGGAAAAGTAAATAAGTTTTTGGAAAGATAAAATTTTTAAGTAACTAAGTATCTTTGAATTTAACAGAAAACTTCAAAATAACACTTTCAAAGGCAAGAATTTTGGGATTTGATGTTTCAAAAATTTAGAAGCTTTAATTTTTGAAGTAAAATGATAAATACCAAACCAAACCAGACTTTTAAATATGGAGTAGATAGGAATCATTTCCTAGGTGTAATGGGAAAAGTGTAAGGCTATAGTAGTAATTACTCCTAATAGTAATAATAAAAGTTCTCGTAAGGTGTATAGGACACTAGTGAAAACCTAGAAATGTTGCTTCATGTGTGTAGACTATAGAAGAATAGTGAAGTGATATTAGTAAGATAGTAAGACACACGTGGTTAGGAAAAGTAGACCTTAGTTGGGAAAAATGAAAGGTAAAGAGAATTTTCCCAAGCTTAGTTGCCTTTTTAGATAGATACTGCATAGATTGAAACCCTTATCCATTGCAGTAAATGAGACTTAGAATAGAAGATATGAATATACCTTGTTCGTCATGAGTAACACAGCATAAGTTGGTAACACGTAATAGGCGGCAGGAGGAGCATATGAGTTACTTGGATTCCTAGAGTAGGACCTTTCTGTGTCAGAGTGGACATGATCCTAGACCTCCTTGCCCTAGATGATAGCTGTGTTTAGTTGTTAAATTAAAAGAAGAGTAAAAGCAGATAAAAGGTAACTAAAAGAAAAATAGAAGATTTAAAGAAAGCAACATAAACGTCAATAGAAATAAATGATAATTGCAAAAGAAAATACATCTTTCCCATAAATTAAGCTTGAGAAAAAGTTTGAAAAGAAAAATCTTTCTTATGTAAACCTTGCTTAGGAAAGAAAATAGAGATTTTAAAGGATAGCGGGATAAGTTCCAAGTACGGAGAGAGAGGTACGCAAAAGTAAAACGGAGAAATGTGAAGTTTTTTCGTTTTCTATCTTCTATCTAACATAAGAAATTGAGTTCGAAAAATTAGATTTTTCTAAAATTCGAATATTAAAAGTTGTGTGGTAGGATTTGGATGAAAAATTCGTTGAACTACACCCCTATTCAGTAGGAGTGTGGGAAAAATTGGATGAAAAACGTTTTGAGCTTTCAAAAGATTGCATTCGTATAGAAATTATAAGTATATTTAGGATGTGTGCATCATATTTTAAAAATAATTTTTTAAAGAAGAAAAACATTCATATAGGAGGTACCGCTTAGAAATTCATGTACATGCATATATCTTATATTGAATGACACTTTTGCACAAGAACACGGATGGTCGAAAAATTGGATGTACACAAAATGGTTGTGATTGATGCGAGAAATTACATAATTTTACCTTTGTCGAATTTCGTGGATGAAATTTCCAAAAGGGTGGGAGAATGTAACACCCCACATTTTTCGATAATTGAATAATCAAATAACAATGAACAGTGAAAATAAATTTTTTGGAATTGTCAGAATATGGCCTCGAAACATATACCATTGTGTCCGTGGCGATTTTCTGATCAATTTCTATATATAACTTGTCAAAATCCGAGTTAATACGAAGAAGTTATGAGAGAAACGAAAAACGGGAAATAATCAAAAATAGAAAAGAAAAAAATGTATATGGGTCGACCGCTAGGTCAACCCGAAAGCTTCCTAGGTCAACCGCTAGGTCGACTAAAAGGAAGCACAAGTCGACCCTAGGGTCGACCCGCATTGTTACCTGAACGCAGTCTCGTCCAGGTACGTGCCGAACCAATTAAAAATCGATTTTTGCATGATCTAAGCCAAACGTTGATAGATCTGATGGCTCCAAACGACCCTGTGACGTGGTGGCTTCAGATTCAATCCAAGAATCCAACGGTCTGAGATCCCCAAACTCCACTATAAATAGAACCCTAGGCCTAGCTATTTTCTCATAATCAGATTTTCTCCCAATGGGTTCATTGCCTGAGGCTGGACCCTAAAAAGAAAATATTTCTAGGGAGAAGATCTTCTCAATAAAAATATTAGACACCTTAGAAGGGGATCCAGGAAGACCATGGAGCCAAGCTGAGCACAAGCAAAGCTAAGGATGACAGGTGAGTGGATTTAATTATATATCTTTTATGTTTATGATATATTATCGTTAGATTCCTGTTAAATAATTTTATTCGGTATTTATTTTAGTAATTAATTCTGTTAATTAGTTATGCTGAGACTGTAAATTGTATAAAAGAGCTTATATGTAATTATTATTTATATGGAAAATAGTAATCAAATTAAACATGAATAATATTAGGCTTTACAGTTAGGGAAAGGGATAAGCCTAAAAATAAGAAATTTATAGTTATTTACATCTATTTTAAAAGTTGAAATTTAGCCTGTAAATGTTAGCTTCTTTTTATTCCTTTTTACACGAATAAAATAGTAAAGAGAAGAATTTGCAAATACGGACTAAAATAGAAGAACACTAGATTTACAGAAATTAGATGTAAATGAGAAAAGCTGAAATAAAAATAAAAAAATAGAAATTTGCAATAAATTATGCTAAAACAGGGAAAAATAAATTAAAAGGGAAAATTTAATAACTTGATAGGGAAGTTAATGATAGATTAGTTGGTTGGTTTAGAAAAGAGAATACATTTCCACAGTTTAATATTTAAAAGATAACGACAAACGCAATTGCAAGAAGAAAAGAAAGAAAAAGGGAATTAGTGTAAAATAGAGAAACTACTGTATTTTGCACTATCCAAAAAGTAAAGAAATAACAAAAGAAATATCTTGCAATTACGGATTATTGTTTATAACATTTCTTTTAGTATTCAGTATTAAAACAGGGAAATGGATTTTTAGCATAGTTTTTTAACCAAGCAAATAGAATAGAACTACTTCCTAGAACATAAGAAAATAAAGTGAAGAATTAAATGAAGTAAAGAAGAAATCAAGTTAATAATTAAGACAAGACTAGAAGCAATTAACAGAAATGTATCTAGATCTGCATTTACTGCGCAGATAATAGAATAAAAGCAAAGCAGTTATTATAATAAGTAAATTTGTGACAGTCGGACGTAGTCCCAAGCCAAGATTGTCATATAATAAGAGAATTAAAGAGAATTCAATATCATAATAAAAGAAGACAGACTAGAATAGAAAAGAGATGCTTGTAATGACAATTGCAAGTAAAATTATAACATAGATTATAATTAAGTAGAAAGAACATAAAAGGCTTATTTTAAGACTTAAATTAAGTTAATAAGCAAATAGAGCAGAAATAACAGAAGAGGCTTATTTTAATAAACTTAGATCTTGGATTAAGTTAATAAGCAAGATAATAGAAGTGGCCCAAAGGATGAAGAGCCTAACGAAGCAGTTCATCACAGATTTCATCACAGGAGCACGTCCAACTTAGATATTTTGGGCTAGAGGAAGTATGAGAGTTCAACGGGACATGAGGGTACTCTATGATGGCCTTCTGGGGTAGGCATAATGGAGCTGTCCCCCGGAGGCAGGTCTGTAGGTGTTCCATCAAAAGAGTATGCCTTGATTGCTTTTTGCATGGCAGGACCATTGTAGGCAGTCAAAAGGGGTTGATGTTTGGAGTAGGATATTCGTATTTCATCGTACTTGACTTGCAAGTAGGTTTTAGTGGGCAGGACGCAAAAGGATAATCGCATGTGGATATTGAGCCAGCATCAAAACCAAGAAGCGAGTTTAGGAAAGACTAGAGTTAAAACAACAGTCCAGTGATTCTTTCACTATCGAGACACTGGATGAGGGGCGCAGCCAATTGGATGTTTAGATTGTTTGTAGTAGGGCACAGCCACTTAGCTCTTTAGAGGTCTTTCGATTAGTTGAGGGGTGGCTGGATGGGACCATAGCCACGATAAGAAAAGGGACAAACCAAGTAGAATATCTGTATTGTTGGCCTAACAGAGTAGTCCTTTACGGAAATAGAAAATCCCCAACTGAGTTCCGTACAAGGTGGACCTTGTTAAGCGGGATTCAGGGAGTAGACAGAACGATTACGTATAGTCCTCTGGGTACACACTGGGTGGTACATTGTGGATGTCCAAGCATTAGTATAAGCTAGTGCGGACGCAGTTTTACGTTTTCATAGCAAACGACGGAACATCTGTATTGTAGACCTTACGAGGCAGTCATTTACAGATGTAGTCATAGCACGCCCTAGCAGCGAGATGATGGAGTCCTTTTCGAGGAGGATACGGAAGGTACTAAGGGTAGTACCTAGGACCGATACAGTCATTGGGCATATAGTTACATAAATATTAGTTATTAGGTTTTGATCTACTAGGGGGTAGATGGGTATGATTCACACATAGGGGCAAGAGTATTCTAAACCCAATAAACCTAATATAACAGAAAATGGAAGTAAAATGACATATGTAGAAATAAACTTAGAAGTACATGATTTGTCCATTCACTAGAACTTTAGTTCTGACCCCCTCCTCATAACATCCTACAGGTTAGGTAGATGGCAGAGACTTTCCAGCTTTGAGACACTTGTTTAAAAAATGTTATTATATTGGTGAGTATTTACTTACTATTATATTCTAGTCAGTTCCACAGTGAGATATTTATTTGAGCTTTGATATATTTGTCTTTGCCTATTTACAGGATACCAGATACCCAACTCGGGCTTCGGTGGGTCTGGGTTTTAGCATTTTTGCGAAAAATCCGGACCCACTGGAATTCGGGTTGTTACATATTTTGATTTAAAATTTTAATTAGATATGTTGGAATTTGTGATATTAAACTTTTGGAAAGTAATGTGTTAAAATCTTTTAGAGTTGGAAAATTACTTTTGAACTATTGGGAAAATTAATTTTAAAAGAGATAGATTGGAGTAAAATGATTTAAGTGAACAATTTTTTATATTATAGATTTGGGAAATTTGAGAAAATAAGTTTAAGGTTTATATAATCTAGGAATAATCAGAGTTGCACAGCGGAATTTTAGGAATATAATTGTTCCGCTGAAAGCGACTATTTAGTTTTGGTTGATTGGTTGTTAGGAATTGATTGCTTGGTTGTATTTATTTAATTGGATGCGTGGATGTTAGTAATAATAAAATAGATACAATGTAATGACCTGCCATTTCAAACCATTCAAATCGACCATAATCCACACATGTCAGACTTGAATTACTCAAACAACAGATTGTTAACTTATATTTGGCAAAACTTAGCATATATAGTAAATAAATCAATCACAGAATCACAGACACAGAGTAATACATAAATACACAAGGGAATAGATAAATAGTAGTTCATGAAGCTACTACAACATCAGAGTCTAAGACAAGATACAACAGGAATCTCAAATATAAAGTAGTCTCAATACCAAAGCAAATGACAAATCTGAACATAAACAACTAGAAATAACTGAAATAGCTTAAAAGCCGAATATATAAAGGTAGATCTCCAAGCAAAGCTCCAAAGGTGAGTCTCAAATGTTGTGACACTCGGTCTGACCTGAGCATAAAGCAAAACACAAAACACTAGAGTTGGGATTAACATTCTTATTTAAGTAAATCAACTCAAGCGAAATGTCCAAATGAAATACAAATAACTTAAAGGATGTTGGGATTCCATCCTTTAAGGATCCATCAAACTATCTACATACATAGTACAATACGCTACATAGATAATGTCTACAGTGAAGTAAATATTAAAATAGCGTTAAGGTGTTACCCATATCCCCCTTAACACATTTGTATATAAATATCGTAGTCTATACAGATACTGTAAGCTCCACCAAACCGGTGGGATACTTAGTGGGCACTCCATAGGTACGATACAAATGAAACTCGTAATGGGTGCGATAAGGCATATGATAAGGCATGCGAGGCAATGCCTAGGGTATGATACTACCGTTTTGCAGAACCGGATTGGTGGTAACGCATAGCAGCTACTACCGCCTACCTCGAGACACACTCCCATAATCAAAAGTGCACCCAATCAAATCACAAAGTAATAGATATGGTATCAAAGAAGCATGCTCAATCGGAGGTGCGACCTCACTTGGCCCAGGTATAGCTCCTGTTTTAGTCACATCAAGCTGACCCGAGGGGGTTAGGGCTGCATTCATATCTCATACAGAATCGTTTGCCAAACCATCCTACTTCGTTCTAGATTCTCCACCACGTGCACAATTGTTAAAGTGGTTTTCGGTATTGGCAGAGAGTATGACAATATATGATCCCTGTCTCTTTAACAACCAAACGCTTATTTCACACCGTGGTCAATTTTCATTTCAAACAGTTCATACTTCATATCAAAATATCATATTCATTTAAAAATCAAATTACTTTTAGAATCATATTCACTTTCGAAATCATATTCATTTCCAAAATCATAACCACAAAATAGGTTAAACCATCATATCAAAGTATTCGCATTTAAATCCATTAAATCTAAATCATAACAGTTCCAACTTAAACAGTTTGAATATTGAAGGTAGTTTATATATATATATATATATTGAAATAGTTATTCATTAAAAATAGTTTATATTTAAAATAGGTTATAGATTAAAATAGTTTATGTATTAAAAATGGTTTATATATTAAAAGAGTTTATATCGAAAATAGTTTCAAATTAGAATTGTTTCTTCCAATTTCACAAATCAGTTCAAATCAACCTTAGTTCCAAAATTCGATTTAAAACAATCTCGGTTCAACAATTTCAATTTAAAAAATTAAAGGTTCAATTCAAATTCTCATTAAAACCATTTTTAATTTATATCGATTTCAAATCCAGGTTTGAATTACAAATTTAAACCACTTCCAATTCAATAGGTTTCAAAGTTTAAATATTCAAACAATTTACAATAACTCAATTTGATCAATTTCATTTATATATCAAAATTTAAATCAATATTAAATATACAATTTCAGTTTTGTTTAAATTTGAAAATATTCATTTAATCGCCTTTAATCAAAATCCAGTTATCAAGTTATAAAATCATATCTTTAAAATCTCGAAATTAATAAGTTCAAATCAATTTTCATTAAATACAATTCTTAAACAAATTAAATTTAAAATCAATTTCAATTTATCTTTTCAACCTTAAGTTATTAAAGTTATTACAAAATCTATTTTCAAAATATTAATATAAATTTTAAATAAATATTTTTAAACATAGTATATATATATATATTAGTTAAATTAAATTTTTATTAAATTAAATTAAACCTTATTATTAAATCTATTTAAATCTTATTTATATATTTTAAAAACAATAAAGTTATAAGTAAAATTTTATAATTTGCATTTTCAAAACATACTTATAAATTTAAAATTTCCTAAACATATAATTTTAAAAATCTAAATTTTATCACATGTATTAAAATAAAAATCCTTATATTATATTTTAAAAATCAATATCTTTAAAACACATATATTTTCCTTTTCAAAAATTTGAAAATCATTTAAAATAGACCAACGGTGCCTGTATATAGTTTTCTAACCTATGGTCAAGTGATACAGATATTTATCATTTCAACCCGCAATAATTTAATATTACGGGTATATATCATTTCATACTGTAATCCCAAAACTTTAAAATCAATAAAATCACTTGGGTTTATCATTTCAACCCATAACGATTTGGCCTAATCTATAATATCGTTCGGGTATGTATCATTTCAACCCATAGGGATATCTAAACTATTAGGGAACTTGCTGAGTGAGAATAATAAAATAATAGCAAATATGAACATAATTAACAATTATAATATATATATATATATATATATATACTAACAGGTTATTGGTGTCAATATTATCAATTAACATAGGTGAACAAATGCAAATAATAACATATCATATTTAACAATTTAATCACTAATCAATTAAAATTTAACAACATATTTCAATTTGAAAGTGACTGTGCTATAGGATCGAAATGGCCAACAGTTGTAAACAATGTAAATGCAGTGGTAGTGCGATAAAAGCTAAGTTATCTGCTGATGCGGAATATGAGTAAAAAAAATAAATAGTAAAGTAAATGAAACCAAGGATTTTTATACTGGTTCGAACTCCCGTTCTATGTCCAGTCCCAGACTCCTTCTGGAATTTAACTATCAAACCTCACTTAACCCGGAGGAATAGATTTATACCGCCTGAGCAACCGAACAGGACTTCTACCGTCTAAGCAACCGAATAGGACTTGACCGCCTGAGCAACAGAATATGACTTGACCGCTTGAGCAACCGAACATGACTTTGATTACAAAGTAGATTGTCTTGACCTTGTGTGTTCTAATAACATGGATTTGTCACTTGTAGTACACCCTTCCTATAATCTTTTCCTCAAGTATGATGTGTATAGTTGTGTGTATATGAAGATTAGGAAGTTTCAAATTGCTTTAGAAATATAGAATTGTGATTGTAAGCAATGAATATATGAATTCAAGAGAGTAGTTGATTCAGAAAATATGATGCAAGTATAAGCAAGTAAGTGAAGTAATTTGACCTTGAAATTCATGCATATATATAGTAGTTAAGGAGTTGCAACTGCTGGTGAAGAGTTCTCAACGAATAGCAATGGCTGCAACTCTTTACGAGGAAGAAGCCTATTAAAAAAAGGAAGTGTCTTTTCAAAAAAATAGCAGTTGGAACCCGGTCAGTCGACTGATCTATGAACTTCAGTCGACTGAATTTGAAAATATAAACGTGTATACATATGTGCACAAGTTCAATAGGCTATTTATAGATATTCAGTCGACTGGTCGATCTTGTTCAGTTGACTGAATTCTGTTGATAATCAAAAATCACCATAGCTCATTTGGTTAGAGCACTTGCCTTCTAAACTAGTGACCCAGGTTCGAGCCCTGCTCCATGCATTTTTTAAAAACTTGATTTTGATTAAAATATGCATGCAAGTTTATTTGAATGTGAATGATGATTCTTGAGGAAATATTTTAATAAAGCTCTAAACTAGACTCTATATACATATTTGATGATTCTTGTTAAAATACATAACTATATGAACCATACTTTGAGTCGTTGAGTCCGGATGTTGTCGTAGTCGTAGATTCGTGAATTGTTGTGTCTTGTCAGCAATCAAATCTATGATCCAACACAATTTTCATTTCATATGAATACAATTTACTAAACATAAGAATGTTAACCGTGAGTGATCGCCCACCTTTCGAGGCTAGAGAAAACAATGATGGCGAAGAAGGTGACACGGACACGCGGAACAACGACAAAGCCAAAGAGTCAAACTGCTATGATATGGACAGCGGCGAAACGAGGCAACTAGAATTCGAGATATATATATCTTCTTTTTTTATAAAAAGGAGGAGTGAAGGCTTAGGGGTTTACTGCTCGAGTTAATGAGGCGGGCTGCTACGGCCAGGGAAGCAAGGCCGAGGGGTCAGGGTCGCTGGTGTGTTGCTCGGAGGGTAGAGGGTGTTCGAGTTTGGGTTCTGCGGCTATTAGGTTTCAGAAGGGAGGAGGATGGTTGGCCGTTGCGTGCTAGGTGCTGCTGTGTAGGAAAAATCTGGGCGACGCGCTGGGGTGATGGGTGTTGTGTTGGACGAGGTGGGGCAGTGGGATGGAGAGGCAGGAGGAAGGTCGTGGCGGATGAAATTGGCGTGGGTTTGATGAGTGGAGGTGATGTGCTTCGGGTCTGCTGTTGGTGAGGTGTGGTCGGGTTGTGAGGGTATGATGTGGAGATGGAGGTTGCGGTGGAGAAACTGGCACTGTTGTGCTCGGGTCTGGGTGTGGCAGGTGGTGGGAAAGGCGGAGGGGTGTGGCTTATGGAAGTTAATGCGGTCTGTGGAGGCGGATTGGGTTGACTGGAGATGAAAGGCGTGAGGCTGCATGGAGTTTCGGTGCTTGCCGCTATTGCATGGAGAGGGTCGGCAAAGAAGGAGGAAAGGGACGGGCTAGGGGCGGAGGAAGCAAGCGCAGACGAGGTGGATGAAGGCTGATGAGGTGGATCTGGAGTAGAGGGTGGATAAAGGTGTTCGGAGAGGGGAAAGGGAGAGTTGGCGGCGGCTCTTGGATTGTGGATGGGATGAGCCTGTAGGCCTATGCGAGAAGGACAAGCACACTCAATATGAAAGCTTCAGATTATATCAAAGCTTTGAATTTTATTTTATATTTTTTTCTCAAGCAATGAACACAGAAGAGAACGAAGACAGAATGAGCAATAGAAATGAACTAGCAAATAAAAGAAACTGGTAGGAATAGAAAAAGCCAACTGTGAATTCAAGAAATATTTATAGCTAGTGGCTATCAGCTTTACCAGATGGACAACGAAAGGACACAGAACCCAAAAGGCCCAAATGCGGAACCGATACGGCTAATCGTTTCGCAGATTTCACCGCGTACCGGACATCAAAATGCACAAATGAATATACTGAAGAGATCAGCGTGATGAGACGAACAAGATGGTACACAGATATTAGGGCCACGACCAACCTATCAAAACTCGATTTTTGCTGCCGAAAATGCTGCTAAAACGCCGAAAATAAAATAAACGGAGCTAGAGCAATTCAAATTTGGCGAAACGAAATATGACGTCTCACTCAGAAAATGATTTACATTTTTCTTATATAAAAATATTCAGATTTCAAAAATAATTTATTTCTATCTAATTTAACTGATTTAAATTTTGAATTGAAATTTCACAACCAAACAAACTTTCATATTTTCCAATGAAAATCTGACAGTTGCTACATTTAAATAGACGTATTCCAAATATCAAATTTTCATTGCAAAAATTTTATTGTTTATTTTCATGAAAATTTTAGTTAATTACGTTATTTAAATCGTTAAAATTCTCGGGTTGTTACATCTAACTAAGGAAAACTTGTTATTATTTATTATGTTGACTTGTCCAGAAAATATTTAAGGATTCTGATCGATATATAGGACGCTATGTTATTGATAGGAGTTTCTAAACATCGAACAAGTTGTAAAATATTTGAGTTTAAATAATTTAAAATGATATTTTAGCCATCGAATAAATGGTGAGAAGTGGTGAGCATGGCGAGGCAATTTTGGTACTCATTGTAATCAACTTTGCAGCCAAGAACGAAATGAATCACTAAAATTTCATAGCTAAATATTATTTTATATAATAAGATTAGTTAAGGAAAATGTTTTGAATTTTGGAATTGGTTTATATTAAAATTAAATGGAAGTTAGTTGGAATTTTTTATGTAGAGAATAATTGGAAATCTACTTTCATTAATGAATTTAACTTTCATGTTCTTTGGTTTGAATGAAAATAAATTATTGTATATGAATTTTAATTAATAAGATGTTAAAAATTAAGAAAC
This sequence comes from Allium fistulosum, assembly GCA_030737815.1. NCBI lineage: Eukaryota > Viridiplantae > Streptophyta > Magnoliopsida > Asparagales > Amaryllidaceae > Allium > Allium fistulosum. The sequence continues at coordinate 1,168,586,801 of CM060905.1, read as the reverse complement.
TGTGAAAAAAAAAATTAGAAGTGAAAGGATATTTTATGAAAAAGTATAAATTTTGGATATAAATAATATTTGCAAAGGAATTATTTTGTTATTTTTAAGAGAAAATATTAGTTGGAGTTTGATAATTATATTAAGTAAATGATTTGAAACTTAATATTATTATTTGTGGAAGTTAAATATTTTGGGAAAATAAATTTAAAAGGGAAATTTAATTAATGATATATATGGATTTAAAAGTTTTGGTGGTTTAGAAAATAAAAATGGAAATTATGAAAGTGCATTAAATATGTATTATTTTTGGATGACGTGTGTGCAGCCACCGAACCTTAGCAATAACAGAGGTCAATGGCGAGGCCATGTTGACTTCACGGTCAACATCGCAACCAATTGACATAGAGATTCACTATAAATAGATGGCAAGGTAACCTCATTAAATTACTTAATATTTGTAAATAAAGAATGGTTATTTTAAAATATATGCTAAGAAGAATAGTATGTGAAAATCTATTTAAATAGAAGTTCTGAGATTATGAAAGATTATCTTTAATATTTTGGGAAATTTTAATTTTAAATTGATAATTTTAAAAAATTTCAAACGATAAACTTTTTGGATATTGTAAATAGTAGTAAAGGTTAAAGTAAGAAATAAGTTTAAAATTTAGTAAGATTGATTGTAATAAAAAAAATTGCTAAAGAAAATTTAAAAATTTATATTGTTGATTCCTTTCGTTAAGGAAATTGCGGGGACACAATTTCTTTAAACTGGAGGTCTATAACAACCTTGGTTAGAGATGTACCTAAAAATAAAATTTAATTAAATCTAAAATTGATTTTTAATAATGAACTAGGATTTTAGTTCTTTTTAATTTTCAAATTATTTGAATTGGAGTTTTTCTATTTTCGAAAATGAATAAAATGTTTTAAAATGATTAAATTAAAGAATTTACAAAGTTAAGTTAAAAATAAAACAGTTAGATGGGTTAAATCTTTTATTTTAAATAAAAGATTATTTTGAGGTTTAATATAATTTTATTTGAAAAATCTTTATTGGAGTTTAAATGCATTCATGGAATGATTTAATTAGTTGGGCTATGATTGTATCTTGTAAAGTATTATGAATGTTAGCATTCATTAGTGAAAATTAGAGTAATTAAGTAACTAAACCTATTTTGGAGTGAATTAATTTTAATGCCCAAAGCCTAATTGAAATAAAAAGAGAATGAGAAAATTTGTAGGTAAAAGTTTTGCTGTACGTTTTCTCATTCCTATCTCATTTCTAAAAGTTACAGTAAAACTTCAGAAAACTTAGTTCTTCCCCAAAATCCCAAACCTAGAAATCAAGTTCTTTATTTAGATCAAATTCGTTGCAAGGTTGAGTCTTTTTCACAACATATAATCTCAAGTATACATCTCAAACTAAAATACATCATAATAACTTCATGTATTTGTTCTACAGTAAGTAACTAGGGTTTTTGTTGTTGTGTTAGGATTAACTATGGTTTTAGGTTTGCTGATTTGTAATTATACTACCTTGAAGTGATGTTGCTACTAATTGCAAGAAACAAGGCGAGTTAAACTCACAAGTCCTATCTCTAATTGCTTGAATGTTGAAATTATTGGTTGTTATGATTTATTTGTTTGATTTTGGATGAAATGATTGTCTATATGTTTTATAGTAAACTGAGTTTGAAACCCTATAGGAAGCTTGACAGTAAACTCAAATACCATTTCTTAAATAAACGAGAGAGATAACTGGATGCATGCAAGTTGTAATTAGGGTTATAAGCTTCAAGTATAGGACCTGGAATCGTTGGAGAGGGTTGTCGGAGTGGAGAGTGTCGACGGTGGGTAAGATTATCGCCTGGAATGCAATTCCAGGCTACCCACCGATCGATTGGTGGACAATGACTGGTCGATCGGTCGTCACCTGGAACGAGAGTTCCAGGAGATATTCAATCTTGCCCGTCGTCATGTTGAATCCAGTTTGTGTATTGATTGTTTTGCTCTCTCTTGATATTATTTTGAGCATTATTTTGTGAAGATTTCATTCGCATTTCCAGGTTGTTGAATCCACTTTGATGATCTTGTTTATATTGAGCTCTTGTTCTATGGTATTTGATGAACTCGGATTTTTGGAAGTAGCAAATTCCTTTGTGGTTTATAGACTTTGGTTTATTTTAATTCAAAGATTTGGAATTTTATAAAATTATATCTACCTATTATATAAAGATAAAAAGGTGATTTGAATACAAGTAAATTTGTAAAAGTGAGTTTATTCTTAATTACCGATTTCAATCTTGTTTTCAAAACAATCTAATTTCCTTTTATAAATGAGTTTAATAAGCAATTATATATATGGTAAATATTTTTGGTAGGAATTGTTATGGATTTTTAAGTATGGTTTGGGAAACATAAACTTAATTTGTTTTTAAACAAATGTTTAAATACCCATATGGGTTTGGAAAATGAGTAATTATTGTTTTATAAAATAAATAGTTACTTATATATATATATATAGTCTTTGGAATATAATTTGTGAACAATATAATTTTATGGAATTTTAAGTATCAAAATGGTTTTGGAACATGGAAAATTTAGCTTCATAAAATAAGTATTTTGGTGTTAAATTAGAAGTATGATTTATTTTATTCTATGATAAATATTTTAATGGAACAATTAGGAATAATGGAACATTTTAATAAGTGATAAATCAAATAAATGTTTTGAGAACCTTATTTAGATAATTTGGTAAATACTAATAATCGACTTAGTGTTACTGATTGGGTTAAATGCTCCCGAGTAACGCTTCATCGAATATTGTACAACCCATTGAATAGAATGTTTGAGTGGTACATACTAGCCCACTAGTGAATACTTGAATTTTGTCGAGTAGTATGGGATGCCTTGGTTAAATTCTCGTGATTTATATTAGGAAGTATTTAACAATTTATGGTTGTATTCTCTTTTGGTGTTCGATGGGATCGATAAATCCTTAAGAGAATATAGGTCAGGTTTTCCGGTGGTATCTATAATGAGTGAGATTTACTAGCTTCTAGTAAATACTTGAATTTCACCGGGTGGTATGAGACGTTTGGTTAAGTTCTAGTGATTATTGAAAGTGATAGTATTGAGCACTTTGGGGGTATATTTCCTTTTGGTGTTCAATGAGACCGATAGATCCTTAAGAGATATACTCATGGATTTATTTACGACTATAAATTTATAAAGATGAATAATCTAGAGTCTTCGAGTCATGGTTGCTGTGATCGTTTTGATTGGTATGGACTATCCTTGAAATCGATTATGGTTATGTGTTCCCGTTATGAGTACGACCTTTGTTATCGGATCGGTATGAGTAATGCCTTTGTTTGTTTGTTTACCACGGTCTGAGTACAATCATTGCGATTGGTATGGCCGACCAATACGATCGGTATGGATTAAGACCTCTTGGATTCTGTGACTATTCCGAGTTTGTGAAATGAATACATATTCATGTGTCTTGTGATGGATTCTGAGTTAAACAAATTCCGTGACTTGTTATATCTTGGATTTCTGGATTTATGTCATATATTCTTATATTATATCTTTTTATCCCTTTTTGGATATTTGGAGATAGTCTGACCCGTTTATTTATAATACTCGGGTCAGGCCGAGACTTTTCTGGTCATAGGACAGGTAGACCTTTGGATGGTTTGGCTAGTATAGCGATAAACCGTTTGGACCTTTAGTTTATCTCATGTCAAATTTTGTGTCTATATATGAGATGTATATTTGAGTTAGAGATTTGTACTGGATGTATATTATGTGAGTCTAGTGTTATATTTGATAAACTCTCAGTTTGTATATGTATATGATGTTTATTATTTCGCTGTGATCTGTGACTATTGTTTATATGATATACTGTTCTGATTTTAAGAAACCGAAGTGTTTATTATTTTTAACTGAGACTGAACATGTCAAATTTTATTCTAGAGATTTAGTAAAATGGTAAGTGTTGTGTATCAGTGTTAGTTTAAAGTGATATTCATATTATGTCGCCCTAAACAAGCCGTATTCTCCATATTATTATACGACATTATTTATACTGTTCTTTAATAATATGGATATAGCGATGGGGTTGTTACATGTTTTATATGCATGCGTATTGCTATTAAAATCATGAATAGTAAAAAGTTAAGTTACATCATGAAAAGTGGCTAAAACATTACTAATGCAAAACTGCCCCTTTTAGACTCGATTTTTGGAATTAAAAGGTTTGAAAAGATATTTAAATTTAAGTATTTTGTTTCGTTCTTTCTACAAGTGTTTACTAACTCATATTAGATTATTTCAAAAGTGGTTTGAGACCTTTATGAATTTTTAAGAATTAGTTGGGAATTTCTAAATAAGAGGTTTTTATTATAAAAATGTCGTTTTAAAGTTTTAAGGAAAATTGTAAAGTTGTTATTTCAAGTATTATTTTGGATAAATATTTTAAAACCTATGATAAGTATCTTCAAGTATTTTAAAAGTATAAATAGAAGGTTTAGAAAAGGGTTAGAATTGCTAAATGGCCAGATGGTTAATTGATTAATTACTTGTTTGAAAAGTAATTAACTATGCTTAACACTAAAAGCCAACGAAGTAAGGCTTATCGATTTGTGAGAGTTAAGATTGATGTCGAGTAGAGGCAGAGCAATAGAGCTCCAACCTACTGGTTTCCCTCTTGACCGAGGAGTAGTAAGTCGGAAAATGTCGAAAACGTGCTAATTGTGTTAATTTCCTACTTGTTATGGAAATCATTAATATTATACTTAACACTAAAAGCCGGTGAGGCAGACTTATCTATTTGTGAGACTCAAGAACAAGGTGTCCAGGCAAGGCTTTGATGCAACCAGTGCTCTAACTTATCTGGCTTCACTCTTGGATGAGGAATAGTTATGTTGGAATGTCGAAAACGAGTTAAGCATACGAATCATGATTTGTATAAATAATTGTTTTGACTAAACAGTCGATTATCAAACTTAACCTAATATTGACTTAAGAAGTTATCGAAAGGCTTCGTGATTTTATACAATAAGATCCCCCAAGGAGTATTGGTACAAAATGTCTCTAGCTTTCGCTTACTTTTGAAAGCGAAATTGAGTTTACCGAAAATTCATCACATTAGTTTTGAAGAGACCGGGATCGGTAAGTGTTTTACGTATCGAATACCACTTCAAAACTAGTATATGAGTGGTATGTTTTGGAAGCGGTTGTGAAGTGAAATGTTATAGAGTTGAACTGTCAATCCTAAGGTTTCCAAGGGAGAGGCCAACGTTAATATTTCAAACGATGCTATCACGTGGGACTGTCTATCTTGAGGAGTATTCCAAGAGAGAGGACAATGTTAGCATTCATCAGAAGACTTATGCAGGGAACCTATGTGGAGGTTCGAGATCTATTCGAGATGCTCGAATCCATGTAGTGGTTCGTGATCTGTTCAAGATATGAGAATCCATTTTGAGATTCAAATCATATTCGAGTAATGAAGACTTGTGTGAAAGATGCCGAACATAACCTCAACGTCCGAAATGGCTAAAAATAGAGTAGGCCTCACAACCTAGTGTTAGCAACCTATGTCAGGGTATTACCATATCTAGAGATACTTATCAATTGTTGGAGGTAGGAGTTGATGATATTTGGTTCATGTTGTTCATGTTTAGGTTTGGAGGCTGGGCCGCTTGTATTTAACTAAAAGAATATTTTTTCTAGAGATATCGTCGCTTGAAGGTACTTTCTGACCCTTGTGCAGGAGATTAGATTCGACGTCGACCGAGGAGATCTCCATAGAAAAATCCATTATACGCACGAACCTTGGCGGTTTTGATTGTAACCTAAATATGTTATGGTGTGACCAATGTAAGCATCACAACTATTTAATATGATTTATATTCTACATCATAGACATCATTTATCATATCACTATATTAAACCTAAAAAATGGTTGGTTTCTTTAAGGGAAAAACCGTTATTGGTATCTGTACGTCTCAATGGTTAATGTTACCTGTGTAACGAACCAAAATTTTGACCCTCGAAAATCGACACTAATACGTTCACTGTATAGAATGCCAAGCAATCGAGTGCCAGAAATACTAGATCATTATGGTTTAAGAAGAAAAAGATAGAAGAAGAAACAAAAACAACAACACAGAATCTCACAATCGTTGCAGAACAAAATATAATATACAATAATAGATTTTTATACAAGAAAACTATAACTGTTAATATACATACAAATTATCAGAGTACAACCATCAACATAGAAATCTGGACAGTTATAATAACTTGTCCTCAAAAGTGATGAATATACAGCCTACAAAACACAGCGGAATATAATCAAGTGCGCGTAATACGTCTCTGCCATCCAGCTTGTCTCCTGAGTTCCAAAGCATCCTAACCTGATCTATAATACTTGGTCTGACCCGAGCATTACAATAAAGTAACACCCGAGTCAGTCTGGAAAACCAGCGTGAGTAAACAAACTTAATTTTGAATTACTTAAGTAATCAAAATCCTTCGAAAACAAAGGTGTCTCCTAAGACCACGTCACACATAAACACGACGGGTTTTTCCCTTACGATAACCAAAACATTTTTATAGAAAATCCAGTGATATTATAATAGTGTCTAAGTATAAATACTTATTTAAAACAACCGAGTTTGTTAAATTAATTAAATTCCAGCATATTAGACTCTATAATCAAAACCCTAAAGGTTCGTGGTGGTTGTTGGATCGAAGTGGTTCCGGATAATGCTGATATTCGATCCCGGTCTCTTCGAGCTTAAAAACAGTAAATTTTGAAAAGGCCATGTTGTTTTAAAATAAACAATTCTACAATCAGGGTGTCAATATTTACATATGGAAATTCATTCCATATGTTTACTTCATCATGACCTGTCCATCGAAATTCATTTGCTTATAATCATTTCATTCTTCTTAAATTGAAATAGTGGTCAGTACGAGTCGATTTACTTTTAATGAAACTCGTCAACGTCTTATGCCAACTACTTTAATTTGTTTGGCTACTTAATGCACAGACAAGGAACAATTGAACTAAATATCCAAGAGCAATAAAGCCAAAGCATAGATCATTAACTAAATCAACGATTAATAATTAATATTAAAACAATTCATAAATCAAAATTTAATTAACTTTAATTAACTGAATCCATTTATATTTTTAATCCAAATTACTTATAAATTAAAGAAATTATAAAAACGATTTATTATTAGTTAATTAAAAATTAAACAATCCATTTAATAACTAATTTATTAATTAACACAAGATTAAATCAACTAAGACTTTAATTATTTATCCACTTCAATTATTATAAATAATTAAATTTTATATTACAGAAAATTAACAAAATTAATTCAGATTAAAATACTAGATGATAGGATCACAATGCAAAAATTTCATGTCGACTGGATTTTAAATGAAAGAGAAAAATGTTTTGAAAGTATAAAAGATTATTAACCTAAAAATTTATTAAATTACTTTCTTCTAAAAAAAATTCCTAGCCTACACGTTCGGCCCATGAAGAAAAAAAACGGGCCCAAACTCCCCTTCACATTTTCCTTCTTCTTCCTCCTACTTCTTTTTCTCTCCTCTTTTCTTTTTTTTCACTGACCCATTCGTGTGCACATAACCGTGCACGTGCACGAGTCACCGTTCACCCAACACTCGTCGTCGAACATCTCCCTACATCACCCACGACCCCTCGTCTCGATCACGCACATAGGAAAACACGAAAAATACCTGGTTCAAAAATCGAACCACTGACCCAAAAACTGGAACAAGTCGTCACTACTCCACCACCTCGCCACGCCACCGTATGCGACCGTTCACCACCAACCCTTGCCACAAGGTACGCCACAGCCACCTCTTCCTTTTCCCCCATACCGCACTCCACCCTTTGCCCCTTGCCGCCGCCATTTACTCGAAACCAAACCCATACGAAATCAAGCCTAAAACCCTAAATCAACTTCGACCCAACACTACACCCCATCGAAAAATGCCGCTATATTTTTACTCGCTTCCCCATCACCCAAACAACCTCCACAACCAACAACTAGCCATCCCATCACTTCGGCCGCTGGAATTCGACAAAAACCCATTTTTCGGTCATCTTCTTCTATCTCGCCTCATACGCAACTAAAAATCATCAAACTACTTTCGAAAATCATGATTTTAAAAAACAAACACGTTCATGTAATCAAAATATTAAATTATGATATTCGAATTTGGTCATTTCTAAGTTACTTACTGTAAAATGAACCTTTCTTCCCCTATGCTACATAATATCAAATGAAATAAATTTTAAAGTGATCTACACTCGAAAACAACCAAATTTACTTTTGGAATCATGGGCTAAAATTTAATGGATAGTGAGATAAAGATTTTTAAAGTTGCAAAAGAAATTAACTTTTCAAAGAACAGAGGTGGTATACATGTTAATGTGAGTTTATAGGGTGTATAACATGATTTAACACACATATATACAACATAGGTACTTATTAGCACATGAATATTTGACAAAACAAAGAGTTCATTCAAAATTTACAAGAATACGGATACATACATAGTTCCAGTAAGTAAAAGGTTAAGTTTTTTTACTCGCTGTTTTGATAAAAATAACACACTGGCCTTTTTGAAAAAGAAAGACACTACTGCTTTCCTCCTTTAGCTTTGAGTACTTAGCCTCCTACAAAGTTTTAATGGCAGACTTCTTCTTTTTGCTGAAATGGTATACGTGAACAAACCAAGGCAGTGTATTTGTAGAGAGGAGAGGGACAGGTTGGTCACAAGGCTGAAACCTTCTCTCATATACAGGAATTTCTTTTTATTTTATTTTCTTTAATTTGATTTGAAAATTTGTTGACTTGATTTGAAAATTTTGTTGATTTTATTTCCTAGTTGATTTGAAAATTTGAGTGATTTGATTTATTTTATGCTTTACTTGATATGTTTTCATCATGATGTCCCTTTATGTATATATATATATATACTTTATATATATATGTATGTATATATATATATTTCCTATACTCTTTTTGACCATATGCACATGTTTTTGCCTATACACTATATTTAACATGCACACACAAATATAGCTACTTACATGTATTTATTATTATTATTATATCATAAGTTTTTTTTGTATATACATACATATATATATATATTATCCTATATTTGAAATGTGACGTTTATTTAATTATTTTCAGAAATTCGATTTTAAACTTTTAAATCAAAGCCTCTAGAATATATATAAACAGATATTTCATATGTCAGAAACTTATTATTTGACTGATAAAAATTAATATCTCAATATTTAAAATCAATTGATTATTCTAATAACAGGTGGCTAAAAATCTGGATCGTTACAACCTGTTTCATGTTTCACAAGTTTTCTTACGCTGGTTTACCAGACTGATCCGTTGTAATTTTCTTATAATGCTCGGGTCAGCCTTCTGTATGTTTCCATATTTAGCTACGGACACTTTAGAGCTTATGGAGAAGAGCTGAATGATTACCTTTCAAAATATTCTTATTTCCACTGCATTTATGTATTGTATATGTCAGCATTGTGAGGATAGACAATTATAACTGTCCAGGTTGATGATAATACTTAGGTTTTAGTAACTCTAAAATTTCTATATTCAGATAACCCTTTGTACTTTTCCTTTGATATTATATATTACCATTCTGTTGTGAGATTATGATATTGTATTCTTTTCTTATTATATTCATTTTTTTATTTTACCCTAACTTTTTGTCTTTTCGTCACTTAGGTGCTCGGCACACAAATTCCTTGGATGTATTGGTGTCGACATTCGAGGGTTGAAAAGTAAAATCGTTAAATTTGGTATCAAAGCTCAAGGTTGAGCGAAGATCTTAGCTTTGGTTGGGTATGGCTCATTAGAAATGGGGTAATGGAATGCCCTAGCATGAGTTGAGTGAATTATACATATAAGAGTGTACTTGTTAGTGCAATAAAAATGTTTTATATTGTGTTAATTGGTCTGTTCAATGGTTTATGAATTTCGTGCAATGCGTTTGATTAACGTTGTCGATAGGGGTTTCTAAATACTTGAATAAGGAAACCGATACGGTATTGTTTTGAAAAATTGGTAAATGAAAAATAATTTTACCTAGTATTATATTTTATATATAAAAGAATAATTTCTAAAAATCCCATAAGTTATTTATAGTATTTGTTAGGAAATGATAATATTCAATTATTACAAATTATTGTTTGATTAGTTATACTCGGCCAGTTTACGAGCATTTACTATAGTTTATTGATTTACAAGAAATTTAACTTCTTACAATGAGGATTGGGTAGGTTGTAATTTATGGGAACATTAAATACGAACATCCTGTGAATTAATTTTCAAGATTTGACTATAAGGCGTTCGATGATAATGTTGGGTTAAAATTGAATTTTAACAAGATTTATTTATTATAATCTAAACAAAGATATACATTTTTGAAATGATTAGATAAGAAAGCAACTTTATATAAACATGGTTTATAAACGAAAAGGATTTAAATAGAGAATATGAGGACTTAAATCCTGGTATCTTTGGAAATGTTTTTCAAAATTTTGGAGAAAATAATAGTAATATTATTTGAAAATAACTATTTAGGAAATAGAGATCATGATATTTAGTATTATTATACGAAGTATTTGATACCACTTTGAAATGATTTTGGTTAAATACCAAAAGTATGGTTTGGATGTACTGAACTCACTTATGTCGCTTGAAAATAATTTTGATGATGACTTCAACATCATCGACATTCATTTTTGGGTTTCTAAATATGAGATGCTACAAATTTGTTTTGGTAAAAAAAAATTTGATTTAATCCTAAAGTATCATTTGATATACAAAGGGTATATGTATATATTATTCAAGAGATTTGAAATGAAAACTAGTGTTTAGTTCTAAATTTTTCTTGTTAAGTTATTTCATGGATGCATGTAGCCTATGCATTAGGAAAGCATGGATGTGCGTCATGATATAATATGTTGTTTGGTAGTTTTCATTTGTTAAAATGAAATGAGATTTTCAGTGATTTTAGATAATTGGGAACTTTCTAATTGTTATAGAACTTGTGGTTAAGTATTTTGGAAAATATAATTTTAAGTTTATATAACACTTGAGTTGAGAAGATAGCAAGTTAAAACAAGTTCTAAGTTTGTTAAACATACTTGTTACAAATTTGATGTTTTTGTATATACTCTTAGGATGTAAAGGAGTATTATATGACTACGGAATTTAAGTTATAAAATGTTTATAAACTTGAAGTTAGGTTTTTTTGAAATGGCTCATAAATAATATATTATTAAAGAGACATACTAATTGGATGAATGGATGTGATTAAAAAGGAACTGGTGTAGTTAAGAAACCAATAAGATGAATACGTAAGTTTTACGTAGATCTTGCATGACTGTTCATGATCCAGTATTCGAGTACATGTTTTCGAGGTGATTAAAACCAGTCCTAATAAGAATTTTTCACTAGATTCTTGACTACAAACACTTGATACGGATTCCTGATAAGGTCTCGAAGTTTTTATCATAGTATATGGCTATGAAAGAAAAATAGGGGTTTCTAATCAAGGAACCTGATCAGAGTCTACACTAGAGAGTTCAAGTGATCTATACTAGTTGGGAAGTGAAATTTATGTGATCGAGCAAGTGATCAGTTGGATATTACGTATAAATGGTTCATGTGCATTGTACGGGCTTTAGTATGTATGCATACTATTTTTTATTGACTTATAGAGGGTTTAGGTAATGAATTTTCGATCTTTTATGAGATAGCATAAATAATCGCCTAAGCAATAACCTGTAGCTGTTGAGCGTAAGGTACGCCTAGAAGGTTGTTCATCATCTTTGTGCAATGATAGGGTTTTTGAAGCTAAGCAAACTGCGAGCTTTGTTTGCTAATGATCGTGATACTATATGTATCAATGTGTGATTGTCTCTTTGGTTACTAATGTTGAAATTTCGATGATGAAATATTCTAAGTGAGGGAGAATGTAACGACCTAGAATTTCGAACAGTCCGTATCTAAATATGTGAATTATTTAAATATTTGAATATTGGATTATATACTATTAAAATGATTTAATAAGCTTGTTAACCCCCTTTTAAATCATAAATAATGATGGTAAACTTGTTTTGGAAAATTGTTAGACATCATTTAATTAATGAATATTGATAAGAAACTTGTTTTTGAAAATTGTTAATGTAACGACCCATAAATTTATCACTTGGATAAATTATATTTATTTTTAAAATATTCAGATATGGGTTTAAAAGTAAGAAATAATCATGTTTTAAGTGGTAAATAATAATATTTATTTTGTTTGGGAAAAATATTTGCAGACAAATTACCGAGGTAAAATATTGATAATTTGTAAATATCGTCCGAGGTAAAATATTGACAAAATAGCCGGAAATCATTTTATCAATAAAACTACTTTTAAATAACAAGGATCGTGCATGGCTCTGGATTCATACACTAATATATGTATTTAAACAAGATTATGAAGTAAAATAATTTATTTTATTTTTGGAAAATAAAATGTATTTATGACATCGACAGTTGATATCATCGGTTTTATATATTTTTTCGGAAATTCTAGTTAAGTTTAAGTATTAGATAAATGGGCTTTTATTTAAAAATAATCCTATTTTAATTATTTAATGATGATGGTAGAATATTTTTTTAAAAAAATTTGTTTACCAAAATAGATAGTTCATAGAAAAATAGAAAATGTGACCGAAGAACGTTTTCCAGAATTTTGACTTTTCGACACCGGAAATTTGTCGGGAACATTGTTCACCTTTATGCACTATATATACACATTTATAAGAGTTAATTAACCAAATAATAATAATACACTAATAGTATATTATCTTATGTTAATAATGTTTGGCAAGTGATGTGATAAGTCATGGTTTTAAAAAATATAACTTATATATATATATAAGTATATATTGTTATCTCTTGTCATATCTTACCATTATCATCATTATCCATCATGACCTAGAGGACGTGACTAGAGAGGGGAGGACGTGACATATGAGGGGAAGGAAGGTGGTGATGTGACTTGTCAAAATAATGACATGTTAGGATATTTTAAAAACTAAGGTTAAAATGGTAAATTTCCTACTTTCTTTTCATCTATAAATACACACTCTCACATGCACATTTTCATTTACATTCCAACTTCATTTTTTTCTAAACCTTCTTCTCTAAAAATTCCATGGCTTCCATAGTTCAAAAAATTAGAAAAACTTAGCTTTTTAAGTTGTAACTTGCTTCGATACCTTCTATACTTTTTATACTTTCATTTCAACATCCTCTCTTCCAAAAACCAACTCCACCACTACCCCCACAATGCCCTAGCCAAGCCAAATCACCTCTGGCCGAACCTATTCTAAGGCCTTAGCCCCTCCAAAGTTTCAACTTTTTAAGCTAGATCGAGCGTAGAGGCGTTGCCGAGTTGTAGTTGAAGTTCGGATGAAGTTAGTTAGCATAAAGGTGAGTAAACTACTTTATTTTGGAAAGGTTTTTGACTTTACTATGATGTCTTGTTGTGGTGATAATATGCTGAGAAAATTGAATGGTTATTATGTTGGTCGATGGTGATTTGTTGGATGTTTGCGTTTGGTGTTGATTGAGATTTGAATGTGATGTTGTCGAGTTAGTAAGCGTATAATCTTATGTTTATATGTGTGTTTCATTGTGATGTTAAGAGTATGGTAGTATGGTGTATGGTTGTGATTTAAGAATCAAGTATGTTGAGTAGAAACAAAGTTAACAACTTTGTGTGTTGCGATGGACGTGAGATCCGATTCGAAATCAAAAACTATGTTTTCTTGTTTTAAAGTTTGAAAATTGTTTCAAAGTTTCTATCTTTGTTCTAAGTCTCAAAAACTTTAAAATTTATGTTTCTAAACATGAAATATGAAATAATAAGCAAGTGTTTTCGCTTAAAGTATGTTTAAGCGAACTGCGCTTATAGCGATATTCGCTATGGACGTAGTTCGAAAAAAAATTTGGTTTTCTTTTTAAAACCTTTTCTTTTGAAATGGTTTTGCAAAAGTTTTTCAAACTTAATAAGTAGTATAAAAAGAGATTTAGTTTATTTAAATTAATATTTTATTATTTAATAAATAAATTAAAAGTAATTAGTACTTAATTGATAATTAAGGGTTAAGTAACACTTAAAGAAGGTTAATGTCTAATTAGTAATTAATAAAGTTTTAATTAGTGATTAATGAAGTTAAGAAGTAATTTAAAGATTAATTAATATTTAATTAAGTTAATTAGTTAATTAATTATTATTTAATTAAGTGATTATTTAATTAATTTTAACTAATTAGGGTTTAGCTAATAATGAATTGATTTAACCTTAACTAAGATACATTAGGAAGTTAATTAGGGCTTAACCAAGTCCATTAAGCTAATTAAAAATATTTTAATCTTTTCAAAGCTAATTTAAAACTTAATGTTTATATTTTAAATCAATCTTCTATTCAAGTTAATTTATTTTAAATCAAAGGATCTCTCGTCTGGACCATTAAGTAGCCAAATGAATTAAATAGTGATTATAAAACGTTAACATGTTTTATGGGAAGTAAGTGACTTGTGTTTAGCACAAATGCCGAATATCGATAACGTGATAGACACAAGGAAGTTAATTTCAATAAGCGGGTCATGATAACTTAAGCATATAGATATACTTCTATATGTACATTTTTCGCTCGATTATGGATTTACCTATATTTATAACCTGGACATCTACATATGGTTGATTGTATGTTATATGTGAATCCCTTACATATCTGATGTTTGTCAGTATCTATGATATGACTTAGATAAGTTAAACCCAAATTTAATGATCCATTGTAGTCGTTGAGCCTCTGTTTGGTTTTGTAAAGTAAATATTTCATTTTCTATTGAAATGGTCTTCAAAATTATTCTATTTTGAACAAGATATTTGAAGAATGATTTGAAAATTGCTTTTAGAAGTTTTATAAATGACTTTGGTATTCATAAAAGGAGTTTTAGAAATGGTTTTGAATGTTTATACACAGATTTTATAAATGGATTTGAATGTCTATACAGGGAAGTTTTATACAAGGTTTGAAAGTTTATAAAGAAATTATATAACCGGGTTTGAACAATTATAAAGAGTGCATAAATGATATGGAAGTTGATAAATGTTTGTAAACGAGTTTGGGTTAAAGCAAAGAGGATTTCATGGACAAAGAAAATTTATAAAAGGATTTATTTAAATGAATAAAACGAGAATTTGAGGTTTGGGTTTCTCGAGGCTGACCTTTTAAAAATGGTGGTATGGGATATCCGTTCCACACTTAGCACTGAAGGAATAGTGCTTAGAGTTATCCTTTTCTCCAATATAAATAATGTAGTTGAATCCTTTTTAAGAGATTTTGTAATGGGAAATCTTACAAATGTTTTGTGAATATATTTATGTAAAGGAGATAAGTATACGAATATTAATAAATGTTTGGGAAAAGAGATTTAATAAATGAAAATGGTTTTGAGGCTTAGTGATTGCTTTGGATAATTAAATCTCTAGATTTTGTTGTTTTTATTTGAAAGTTAAATAACCAACTATCAAATTTGACCTAGTTTGACTTAGAAAGTATGAATGCAAATTCGAGTTCCACGGTGAGGACTCGAATACTTCCAAAAGAACCGGGAATGAGTCAACCGGATATCATCGGTTGTTGGTACGGAGAAATAGGGATCAGATCTATATCCGAAAACCACTCCGAACCAACATGTACGTTCTAGTGGAAGACTTCATGATGATGATTGAAAACGGTGCTCTTTGAAGTGCAAGGTCTACTGCTACTAATCCTGAGGGTGATTCCAAAATGGATGTAGTAGAGTTAGTGCCTTCGGTTTCATTCAGACCCAGAACTAACTTGTATGGATGAATGCTGGCATTGCATTGATGCCTGGAGAGCAGTATTTGCATTCTAAGATGGTCTACTAAGAGAAAAAAGGTAAAGCATAGCCTCAAGCCTCACAACCGGGAGGAATGGCAAAAATAGGGCACGCAGCAGAGCTATTTAGTTAGCTACCATTAGGAGCGGTCACCCCATTCTAGATGCCCCTTTCAGAGTTGGTTTGCGTGCAAACACCGTGGTAGTATAAGGCCTCGGTGTCAAGGGGTAAGGTAATCTGGTCTACCTTATTAAAGGGGCAGCCGGCTTTGTATTAGCATCAGTGCATTTTCTAGAGGTGTATCATCAGAAGGTAGTCCCTTACCTTATCATTAGTTGGAATCCAATCTCCAATACGTGCCTTACATTTTTGATTATGGAGCCTAGTATATTGGAATGTGAGATGCAAGCATTTCAGCTATTTTATCTATTTACTTTAAACCTAGACACTATGATAATATCACTGGATTTTGATATACAATGTTTTGGTTATCGTAAGGTAAAAACCCATCCGTTTTTATATGCAGTGTGGTCTTTCGAGATACCCTTTGTTTGAAAAGTTTTCTAGTGTAGAAACTAGTTTGGTTGTTCCTTGTTATCGAGTTTTTCTCACGCTGGTTTGCCATACTGACCTGGGCGTTATTCCATGTAACGGTCGGGTCAAACCGAGCATGTTTTTCCCAGGTTTGGCTAGATACTTTAGAGTTGGAGAGGAGTTGGATGGTCAAGACGTATTCATGTATATTTTTCTTCTGTTGTATTATAGAGTCTGTATGTTTGTGAATGTAAGGACAGGTTTCTATAACTGTCCAAATTTAGGATAAGTCTAGTGTACTCTAATGTTGTATATATAAATAAAGATGTTTTCTTTCTGTAAAGATCATTATTGTATTATATATTATTTGCTGCGTTGTGAGATTCTGTGTTCATTAGTTTTCTTCTACCTTCTTCTTTCACCCTAACAAATCGGTATTTTCGGCAATTGAATGTTCGACATGTGATGCAGTGGATGTATTAGTGTCGATTTTCAAGAGTCGAAAATCCAGTTTGTTAAAGTTTACAAAAATATAGTGTTTGAAGAAAAATCGATAATGTGATTGAATATCAATTTATCGATTTTCATTTTTTCGATTGATATAAGTTGTTCAAATTCATGTGCACTTGCCTAATGTTCAAATGAACATATTGGAAACTAATTAACACACACCCCTTCATTGAGCTTGGAAGGTTCTAGAAGCTTCCATATGGATAAGAGATGTTATGAGAAGGGTATGCATAAAAGAGAAGAGACATGAATGAGAAGTGATGGGAGGTGAAGCTTCCAAGGCATTGTTGGTAAGTGAGTGCAAGGCTAAAGAGCACCACCTTGACCCTATAAAAGGAGGGACATACCCTTAGGCTCCGCCTGAGAGTTTTGTACTACCGGTTATGAGAGGTTTTGGGAGTATTGATTTTGACCGTAAATGATCGTAGCGGTTTAGATTGGTTTACATGAAGTGTTATTATAACCGATCAATACATGATTAAGTGTTTAACATAAACCGAATTTAAGAGTTTTCCACTAAATTAATATTACACACACACACACATATATATATATATATCCTTATATTTATTCTCTAGTTTTGTGAAGATAAATTCTATAATATAATTAGTAGGGATAAAATTGAAAAAATAGTTATAACCCCTCAAAACACCCTAATTTGATGGGTTGAGAATTGCCATCAAAATTACATTATATCGGTTTTCACCACTTTTATAACCAACAACAACCGGTGTGAAAAAAACTTACAAGCAAGGGTTATGATAATAACTGAAATACCGAGCCGTCCAAAACCAGTCAAAACTGATGAAAAATAAACTCCCAAGTAGAGCCTTAGAGTATAATCACAAATTCACAAAACAAATCAAAGCTTTTCTAATGGCTTCTTCATCTCCTTCTTCACTAAATATTCTAAATGAAATAGTTGCAAATCAACTCCAAATCACTTTAAACTTTTTGTAACGATCTGCCATAGTATTAAACCCTTTTTAAATAATAATTAATTAATAATAAATAAAATAATAAATAAATAAATCCTTAATTAAATACTTAATTAATGATTAAATTTAATTACTTTACTAATCATGATTAACTTAATTGATTAATAGTTAAGTATAAACAACATTTATTAACTAGTGATTAGTGCTAATTACCTTAATTAATTAAATAATCATTAAAGAAATAATTAATTAAAAACTTACTAATTACCTTCAATTATCTTAATTAAAGTTAGAAAAACATTTACTAAGGGTAAACACTTAAGTTTTGTAAATTAGTTCGTTTTAATGAACTGCGCATATAGCGACTATCGCTATATGGACCCATAATTCTAACTTTTTGAAATTTGATTTCTAAGTAATAAAAACCTCCACTTTGAACCCTTATTTCCTTTATAAAACATAAACAATAACTTTTGGAAGCAAAACTAAAGTTTAAACTTGAAAACGTTTCACTTTTGAAAAAAAATTCAAACCTTTGACAAAAATGGATTTCTACGTCGCTTTTGGTTAGCTAATCGCTAACTTCATGTCACGAACTCATATGCAACAAATAACACATTTCAAACACCATACCACAACATATATCATAGCACTAATATAAGCAATAATATTTTTCCACAATCGCTAACTAACTTTTTCCCAAAATACAAGATAGAGACTTTCTTGCCTACTCGAACTTCGTCATACACAATTATCACCAAATCATCACATAATCAAGCACACATCATATATAACATTCATACACCAATATACATCATAAATTTGCTAACTTTTAATAAAGTTAACTAATTTTTTAAAAAGCATTAACTTTGCTCACCGAAACTTTTCTAAATCAAATCAAACTTTTGCTGAAACTTGAAAACACTTAAGAATATTGCAAATTTGGAACTTTTGGCTGCTTGGACCTCCAAGATGGGCTCGGCCTAGGCTAACTATGCTTGGCCTTGGGATATTTAGGCTTGGCTATCATGGTTTTTGGGTGGAAGAGCTTGAGTTTTGGAAGAGAAGGTGTTTTAGGAGATGTAGAAGTGGTTTTGTGAAATAAAGAAGAGATTTTAGCCAAAAGAAGTGTAACGACCCATAAATATATCACTTTTAATAAACGATCGTTTAGCTTTATTGATATAACAATAATTTTGTAAATAATTATTTATGTTTATTCGTATGATTTTATAATAAACTATGATCATTTTAATTAGTTAGGAATGATAAGAAAATTTATTTTCAAAATTTGTTTACAAATATATGCATATTAAATTAAAAGAGAAAATATGATTGAAAATCGGTATCGGGATTTATAATGATACAACGTGTGGAAGTTGTGCAACGTTTATGTAACATACACATACACATGTACATATGCATACATGAGAACATGCACATAAACATATATATACAAAAATAATTAAGTATAAAAGTATAATATATAATATATTTTAAGATTTCTTACTCCTTAAGCATACATAAGTCAACATATGCATACATGAGAAGGTGGAAGTGATGGGCACATGGGGGAGATTTTGCCATGCCTAGGGATTGGGGAGGTGTGTTGGTTAAGCCATGTAATGGTGATGAAGATGATGGTGTATGCATGGATACTTTTACACTCTTCTTTTCCTACAAATACCCTACCCTCTTCTCTCCATTTTCATTCATCTTCTTCTTCATATTTCTAAGATTTGTCTTCCACTTTAATGGCTTCCATCCTAAGAGAAATAATGTCAAAAAATTAAATTATAATATATAGTTATATATACGTAAACACCTCAAAACAATCCCGAAACTCCATTTTTTTCTCTTTGTTCTTCACAACCTCAACCCCACTTCATCATTAGGCTGAGCACCCCTTGTTCCACCCTAGGCCGTGCACCCCCAAGCCACCCTAAACTTTGGTTAAGGCATTTAGGAGCTTAAATCCGAAGAATAGTGAGCTTCGAAAACCGAGTAGCGGAGCTATAGCGAATTTTTAATTAATCGTAGAAAACTCAAGGTGAGAACTCCTAAACTATTATATTATATTTTGGGTGATGATATGATGTTTGCAGTGGATGTTTATTATGCTTTGATCATCAGGTTTGGATGTTTTCATATGAATATTGAATATATATGCAAGTCACGGAAATACACGTCGATGAGCACAAAGGAAATCACTTTCTTTGAATTAATGAAATATTGTGTATGAAATGTTAAACCTCTTTAAGAATGGTTTAAAAATGAGTTTGAAATGTTTTATAAATGTTTAAAAGTGTTTTGGTGAAGTTTGAATGAGAATTGAAAATTTAGTAAAAAAAATAGGCGCGTTGCGTAATGGCAGTTCGTGATTTCGCGCCATAAAAGTCAAACGAGTGTAAAAGATGGAAATATAGCTCGGAATTCTTCGAGATAAGAATTTTTTGAACGATTATATCCGTAGTTTTCCAACGAAGAAAGAAAACCAAGATTTCAATGAGTAGATTTCAAAATATGAGTAAAACAAGTTTTGGAAAAAATCGCGGTTTTGCAGTTCGGGATCCAAAACTGGATTTCTTAGAAAATGATGTTTTAAAATTGATTAAGATGTGGAATAAATCCTATAAATCTTTTAAAATGCTTTAAAAGTGATTTGAGTAATAAAAATGAATTTTCAAATAATAAAAATTCGTTTTGATTAATACAGTTTATAAAAGCACTTTCCGCGGCACTTTTCTATAACTTTTGAAATATAGTTTTAAACTTAACAATTCTTTTCCAGTTATTTATAAATGTTTTTAAATGACTAATAAAGTGTTATAAAGATGATTTGAAGGATTTTTGGAATGATTAAAGATTTAGAGTTGATCAAATAACTTGACTGCCTTTTGGATGTCAAAGAGATAGTGTCTAAGATTGAGTTTGGAAAACCAGTTTCCTGCTCTCCCTGGCTATCAGACTAGCCCAACGGAGGGGATAGTGAATTTGGTTTACTCTGATCAATATCTTCCTAAATGAAAAATGAAACGATCTCGGATTTATTCTTAGTAAAAAGGAGCTTAAAAGTTATCAAGGGATTTTATAAGAGAGGTTTAATATCTCTGTATATACCGGAAAGAATGTTTAAGAAATGCATATCTTCGAAAGAGATTTTTTTGATAAAAAGAACTAAATCAATTAAAGAATGATCCCCTATTCACAAGAACATCTTTTTATCGATGATTGTTTCGATGGAACCGGGGTCGGATTTGGATGGTTCCAATCCAAAGACCACTTCTAACCAATTTACGTATTCAAAGTAAAGATATGGATATGATATTTAGGATTTTTACAATGAAGGACTGCTTGTTGATCATTTGGGGATAAACTATCAATATACATATAGTTGCACTAGTCTCTTCTTTATGAAATATCCAATGCAAGGACTAATCGCTACTAATCCTAGGGTTAATTCCCGATAGGATGTTGTAGGAGAGTGCCTCCGGTTTGTCCTGTACCTGGACCACTTGTATGGATGAATGTCTGATGTTGCATTTCTAGTTACATAAGTGATCCTTATGAACATATCATCTATCTAGTGGTGGAGAAGGAAACTTCTCTTAGCTTAACACCCTTTCCTGAGACGTATAAGCTCAGGAGTTATACGTTTGTAGAAATCAGTTGTGTGACCACGGAATGGCAGTGTGGCATTCAAAGGAAGATGATGTGCTATATAAAAGGTAATCGTTACCTCGGGCCTCACACCCGAAAATAGCCGAAACAAGGTATATGCGGCAAGGCTATGTGGCTCGCAACCATTAGGGTATGATCATCCCCTTCTAGATGTATTTCTACTCGCTATGACATTTGGGTATAAATTATTATGGTGTATGCTAAGAGACATCTCGAATAGGTCGGTAACGACCAGGATGATGACATATTCAGTACTATCTAGGAACAGGTAGGCTGGTCTTGTGTTGGTACAGGACCATCAGTTGGGCCTCGGTACATTCCTCTAGAGATGTGCTACTAGAAGATAGTCCCTTCACCTGGTCATTTGTATGGAAATCCATTCTTCAATAAGTGCTTGCCATTTTGTTTGTAGAACCCGCGTTTGTGGTTAGTATGCTGGAATTTAATAATGTAACAATTTCGGCTAAGATTAATAAGTTTACTTCCAAATGTTTTCAATGATATGTCATTAAAAATAATATCAAGTATTTTTACATAAGAATGTTTTGGTTATTATAAAGTAAAAACTCATTCCGTTTTTATCTGTGGCGTGGTCTTATGAGATACCTTTTTGTTTTCAAACAACGCATTTTGAGTTCTCACACCAGTCCCATTACTGACCCGGATCTTATTTTGTTTTCCCTTTAAACTCCGGGTGCCCTATTTTCCCGGGCAGCCGAGTAGTTAGGATTCTATTTGGGGTATTTTGGGGAAGAGCATGCTGAAAGAGATTTTTGGATCATGGAGCTAGAGCACCCGATGTGGATGTCTATCTATCTACTTTTTATATTTTTCCTCTATTTCTAAGTTAGTTAATACCAGCAAGTGTGGGTGCAGGCAGTTATAATTGTTCCCGGCTGGGTTAGTGCATACCAAAACTCTTATATACCCTAGTGAGAGTAGTTGTATGTACTATATAACTATCTATTTTAACGTAATGTGAGAATTTATGTTTCTATCTTCTATCTTTACTTTACTTTACCCCTGAAAATATGCCTCCCAGACACTTGGATTTACGGCACGTAAATAACGTGGATGTATTGATGTCGATTTTCAAGAGTCGAGGAGACAGGTCTTCACATTTAGTATCAGAGCTGAAGGTTAAGCGAGAACCTCGGCTTTGGTAGGGTATACTCATTAGATATAAGGTTAGTAATACCCTGGAATAGGTTTAATATTTGAGAGTGCGCATTTAGAATCCTTATCTGAATAAAAGTTGTGATATACACACGTTCCCCAAGATAATATCGTCTTTGTATTCTACAGATTTCTTACTAAATTCAGGTAGTAAGACATGAGTACTCGTAGAGGACGAAGAGGGGAAATAGTAGCACCACAACAACCAACGGTCAAGCTCCAACCGCTTCTGTAGAAGAAATAGCTCACGTACAACCCCAGGTTAATTTTGGTACCCTGTGCAAGAATTACACCAGCTTATGAGGAAAACCATTCAAGGGTACAGAAGTTATCATTGAAGTACAGGCTTGGATTAAATCATGTGAAAGGATCTTTAAAGCATTGAACATCAGTGATGAGCAAAAGAGATTTTTGGCCTCGTGGCAACTTCAGGAAGGGGCTTTGGCTTGGTGGGATTCTATTACCCTAAATGATTCGGAGGACAATTTCTCTTGGGGAAGGTTTAAGGAGGTTTTGGAGGAGCAGTACATGCCAGCATCCGGAAAATCTCATCTTCACAGAAGCTTTATGGATCTAAAGCAGGACGAAATGACTATTGAAGAGTATGCTAATAAGTTCAACGAATTATCTTGTTTTAGGCCAGGTCTAATCGATACGCCTTTAAAGAAAAACGAGAAGTTCATTTTAGGGATGAACGAGAAGTACCGGAGCAGGATGACTGCCCTTATTAAGGGGTCATTTATAGATTTGTTGGATATAGGATTCTGTTATGAAACATTGGACAAGATGAAGCCGGTAGTAGGTCAGACCAACAACAACAACAACAATTGGAAGAAGAGGAAGTATAATCAAAATGGGAAGAAGTCAGGTCAAGGAAAATCTGGAGGAGGAGCCCAAGGTAACTATTTGAAAGATGCTACGTGTTATAATTGCCAACAAAAGGGCCACCTAGCAACTCATTGCAAGAACCCCAAGGTTAATCGACCACTACCAAACTGCTATAATTGTCATCAGCTGGGATATATGATCAAGGATTGTTCGATCATAAGGAAGGGAGAGCAAGCCAGAGTCTATGCAATAAAGGATGAGCCTTCAACCTCTCAAGATGTGAAGGGTAAAGGAGTTTTGGAAGGTAATATTTTTATCGAAGATGTTTTAGTTAGAGTATTGTTTCATACAGGAGCTTCTCATAGTTTTATTGCTAAGGAAACCGCAGAAGAATTAAAACTTGAAGCTAAGATAGTTGATACCCCTATTTGCGTGACGAATACTATAGGTGGTACCACTAACCTTTGTATGAATTGTGAAAAAGTCCGAATTTCCCATTCTTCCCATCAATTTCCTTTCGACCTATTTGTTTTAGATTTTATTGGATTCAGAATTTTGCTTGGTATGGATTGGTTAACTAAGTATAAAGTATTTCTCGATTGCGTTAGTAGGACGATAACCTTATGGACCAGTTTCGAGCAGTTTATAGAAATATCTTGCGAAGATCCTAGTCCAAGGAGGGGAAGTTTCCTATATGCATTAGATTCATGCCAGAAAGGATTAGAAACAATACCTGTTGTTAAAGAATTTCCAGACGTCTTTGAAGAAGTAAAGAGTTTACCCCCGCATCGGGAAACCGAATTTCGTATTGATTTGATTTCTGATGCAAGACCAATTAAACAACATGACAGAAGGATGGCTCCGAAGGAGAGGGAAGAGTTAAATAACCAAACTCAATAGCTATTAAAGAAAGGGTTGATAAGACCGAGTCATTCATGTTGGGGATCAGTAGTAGTTTTTGTTGCCAAGTCAGATGGGTCTCTAAGGTTTTGCGTAGATTACCGAGATCTGAATAAACAAACGATTAAGAACAAGTATCCTCTACCTCGAATAGATGACTTGTTTGATCGGTTACATGGTGCTCGGGTATTCTAGAAAATGGATCTAGCTACAGGATTCCATCAACTAAGAATCGCAGAAGAATGCATCCATCTAACTGCATTTAAAGGTCCGAATACTTTCTTCAAGTGGTTGGTTATGCCTTTTGGGCTAACCAATGCACCCGCTTATTTTGTAGACCTTATGGATAGAGTATTTAGAGATGTACTCAATAAATTCATGTTAGTATTTATCGATGATATCCTTATCTATTCTAAGATAGAAGAAGAACACGAAAGGCATCTAGAAATTGTGTTGGAGATATTAAGAAATAATGTTCTTAAAGTTGAATTCTCAAAATGTCATTTCTAGAAAAAGGAGGTAAGATTCCTTGGACATATATTGTCAAGGGATGGGATTTCAGTAGATCTTGTAAAGGTTGCAACTGTTCTAAATTGGAAGCGACCACAAACTCCTAAAGAGATTCGTAACTTCTTAGGTCTGGCAGGGTATTGCAGAAAATTCATTCAAGACTTCTCAAAGATTTCCTACCACCTAACAAAGTTGACCATGAAAGATGCTAAATTTATCTGGAATCCTAAATGTGAAGCACCATTCTAGGAACTCAAAATGAGGTTAACAAAGACCTAGCAATCATAAATGGAAATAGTGGATTAACCGTTTATACACATGCTTGTGGAGAAGGAGTTGGTGTAGTTATGATGCATGAAGGGAAGGTGGTTTCTTATGCAAGTAGACAACTAAAGACTCATGAGAAGAATTATGCAACACACAACTTAGAATTATTAGCTATGGTGTTTGCATTAAAAATATGGAGGCGCTATTTGCTGGGTAAGAAGTTTTCATAGTTTGTTTTAATTAAAACTTTGGATTGACCTTAGTAAATAAAATTCCGTCTTTCAATTAGGTGAAAGGCTTGAGCTCTTTACGGATCATGAATCTTTAAAGTATCTTTTCACTCAGAAAGATTTAAACATGAGGCAGCAACGTTGGTTGGAATTTCTCGTATCTTATGATCAAGATATGTTATATGCACCTAGGAAAGCCAACATAGTAGCTGATGCGTTGAGTAGGAAGTATGCTGTTATTTCTTGTTTGGTAGTAACTCCAACTCTTCTGGAAAGAATACCCAGTAAACAGAGAGAAGATAGACTGTTTGAAAATTTCATTAAGGCAACTGAAGAAGGAACAAATTCAAGCTTTGAAGTGGATAAAAGTGGAGTTTTGCGATTGAATGGGTGAATTTGTGTTCCGAATGTGGAAAATCTTAGGCAAGAGGTATTAGTTGAATGTCACAAAGCCAAACTTAACATTCATCCAGGAATTAACAAAATGTCCAAAGATATAAAGCGCACATTTTGGTGGAAAAGCATGAAAAGGAACTTATCCATTTATGTTAGCAAATTCTCCAATTGTCAACAAGTCAAGAGCGACCAGCAGAAAATTGCAGGATTACTTCAACCTTTGGAGATTCCAACTTGGAAGTGGGAACAAATATCAATGGATTTCATTGATGGTTTACCTCGAACGAGGAAAGGGAACGAAGACATTTGGGTTATCATAGACCGAATAACTAAAAGTGCACACTTTATTCCAGCAAAATCAACAAGGACCGCTGCAAGCCTTGCCGAGATATATAGGAAGGAGATTGTTTGATTGCATGGAGTTCCGAGCAGTATATTTAAGCGGTCGGGATCCAATCTTTACTAGTCAGTTTTGGGAAGCACTACAAACCGCTTTAGGAATAAGGCTGAATATAAGCGCTGCCTATCATCCCCAAGTTAATGGACAGACGGAGAGAGTCAATCGCATTTTGGAAGATCTTCTCAACGCATATATTCTAGACTTTGGAGGCTCTTGGGAAAATCATTTGCATTTAGTAGAGTTCTCTTATAACAATAGTTATCAAGCTAGTATCATCATGGCACCGTATGAAGCTCTATATGGCCGTCCTTGTAGGTCACTAGAATGTTGGATCAAAACCGGAGATCGGTTAGTACTTGGTCCTGATATGATACGAGAAGCTTCAGAGAAAGTCGATATGATTAGAAAGAAGCTAAAGGAAGCCCAGAGCAGACAGAAAATTTATGCAGACCAAAGGCGTAGAAATTTAGACGTCTTAGTTGGAGATTCGGTCATTTTGAAAGTCTCTCCAATGAGAGGGGTAGTGAGATTTGGAAGAGCTGGGAAGTTAGGACCTTAATATGTTGGACCATTTCCTATTCTTGAACGATTCAGCCCACTAGCTTATCGAGTGCAATTACCAGAAAGTTTGACAGGAGTGCACAATGTTTTTCATGTATCTCATTTAAGGAAACATGTGCATGACCCAGAGCAAATCATAGAAACAGCTGCTCAGGAAGACTTAGAGGTGGAACCAAATTTGGCAGTTATTAGACGACCTGTTCAAATTGTTGATCGTGATGAGTAACGATTAAGGAGGAAGGTAATAAGGTTAGTCAAAGTTCAATGGAGTGGAGATGCCAAGGATTGCACTTGGGAAACAAAAGATAGAATTAAAAAGGCATATCCCGAACTTAGGATGGAAGAATGAACTGTATAAATCATGTCGTCGTAGTGTACTCACCGCTTATGGTGTAGTCACTTATCCATACTTTTGTATGTATTCATTATATCGAATATATTTCCTTTTGAGCTATTTCTTTCTTATCTAAATTTCGAGGACGAAATTTTTTTAAGGAGGGGAGTCTGTAACGACCCGTAAATATATCACTTTAAATAAACGATCGTTTAGCTTTATCGATATAACAATAATTTTGTAAATAATTATTTATATTTATTTGTATGATTTTATAAATAAAATATGATCATTTTAATTAGTTAGGAATGATAAGAAAATTTATTTTCAAAATTTGTTTACAAAAATATGCATATTAAATTAAAAGAGAAAAAATGACAGAAATCAGAATCGGGATTTGTAACTATACAACGTGTGGAAGTTGTGCAATGCTGTAGGAATATGTAACATACACATGCACATGTACATATACATACATGAGAACATGCAGATAAACATATATATAAAAAATAGTTAAGTATAAAAGTATAATATAAAATATATAATATATTTTAAGGTTTCTTACTCCTTAAGCATACATAAGTCAAAATATGCATACATGAGAAGGTGGAAGTGATGGGCACATGGGGGGGAGGTTTTTTCCATGCTTAGGGAGCGGGGAGGTGTGTTGGTGAAGCCATGTAATGGTGATGAAGATGATTATATATGCTTGGATACTTTTACACTCTTCTTTTCCTATAAATACCCTACCCTCTTCTCTCCATTTTCGTTCATCTTCTTCTTTATATTTCTTAGCTTTGTCTTCCACTTTAATGGCTTCCATCCTAAGAGGAATAATGTCAAAAAAAATTTAAAAAGAATTTAAATTATAATATATAGTTATATATACTTAAACACCTCAAAACAATCCCGAAACTCCATTTTTTTCTCTTCGTTCTTCACAACCTCCACCCCACTTCATTATTAGGCCGAGCACCCCTTGCTCCACCCTAGGTCGTGCACCCAAAAGCCACCCCAAGCTTTGGTTAAGGCATCTAGGAGCTTAAAACCGAAGAATAGTGAGCTTCGGAAATCGAGTAGCGGAGCTAAAGCGAATTTTTAATTAATCGTTGAAAACTCAAGGTGAGAACTCTTAAATTATTATATTATATTTTGGATGATGATATGATGTTTGTAATGGATTTTTATTATGCTTTGATCACCAAGTTTGGATGTTTTCATATGAATATTGAATATATATGTGCAAGCCATGGAAATACATGTCGATAAGCACAAAGGAAATCACTTTCCTTGAATGAATGAAATGGTGTGTATAGAATATTACACCTCTTTAAGAATGGTTTAAAAATGAGTTTGAAATATGTTATAAATATTTAAAAGTGTTTTGGTGAAGTTTGAATGAGAATTGAAAAATTAGTCAAAAATAGGCGCGTCGCATAACGGAAGTTCGTGATTTCGCGCTATAAAAGTCAAACGGTTGTAAAAGACGGAATATATCTCAGAATTCTTCGAGATAAAAATTTTTGAACTATTATACCCATAGTTTTCCAAAAAAGAAATAAATTTGAGATTTCGATAAATAGATTTTGAAATATGAGTAAAACAAGTTTTGGAAAAAATCGGGGTTTTGCAGTTCAGGATCCAAAACTGGATTTCTTAGAAAATGATGTTTTAAAATTGATAAAAAATGTGGAATAAATCCTATAAAACTTTTATAATGTTTTAAAAGTGATTTGAGTAATATAAATTTAATTTTCAAATAATAAAAAGTCGTTTTGATTAATATAGCTTATAAAAGCACTTTCCGCAACACTTTTCTATAACTTGTGAAATATAGTTTTAAACATAACATTTCTTTACCAGTTATTTTATAAATGTTTTTAAATGATTAATAAAGTGTTTTTAAGATGATTTGAAGGATTTTGGAATGATTAAAGATTTAGAGTCAATCAAATAACTTGACTGCCTTATGGGTGTCAAAGAGATAGTGTCTAGGCTTGAGTTTGGAAAACTAGTTTCCTACTCTCCTTGGCTATCCGGACTAGACCGATGGAGGGGATAGTGAATTAGGTTTAGTCAGATCAATATCTTCCTGAATGAAAAATGAAACGATTTTGAATTTATTCTTAGTAAAAAGAAGTTTAAAAGTTATCAAGGGATTTTATAAGAGAGGTTTAACATCTCCGTATATACCGGAAAGAATGTTTAAGAAAATATATCTCCAAATGAGTTTTTTTGATAAAAAGACTAAATTAATTAAAGAATGATCCCCTATTCACAACAACTTCTTTTTATCGATGGTTGTTTCGAAGGAGCCGGGGGCGGATTTGGATGCTTCCTATTTGAAGACCACTTTGAACCAATTTACGTATTCGAAGTGAAGATATGGATATGATATTAGAGATTATCACAATGAAGGACTTCTTGTTGATCATTTGGAGATAAACTCCCAATATACATATAGTAGCACTAGTCTCTTCTTTATGAAATATCCAATGGAAGGACTAATCGCTACTAATCCTAGGTTTAATTCCCGACAAGATGTGGTAGGAGAGCGCCTTCGGTTTGTCCTGTACCTAAACTACTTGTATGGACGAATGTATGACGTTGCATTTCTAGTTACATAAGTGATCTCTATGAACGTATCATCTGTAAGGTGGCGGAGAAGGCAACTTCTCTTAGCTTAACACCATTTCCTGAGAAGTATGAGCTTAGGAGTTATACGTTTGTAGAAATCAGTTGTGTGACCATAGAATGGTAGTGTGGCATTCAAAGGAAGATGATGTGCTATATGAAAGGTAATCGTTACCTCAGGCCTCACACCAAGAAATGGCCGAAATAGGGTAGTTGTGGCTAGGCTATGTGATTCGCAGCCATTAGGGTATGATCATCCCTTTCTAGATATATTTCTACCAGCTATGACATTCGGGTTTAAATTATTGTGGTGTATGCTAAGAGACGTCCCAAATAGGTCGGTTACGACCGGGGTGATGACATATTCGGTACTATCTTGGAAGAGGTAGGCCGGTCTTGTGTTGGTAGAGGACCATCATTTGGTCCTTGGTACATTCCTCTAGAGATGTACTACCGGAAGGTAGTCCCTACACCTGGCCATTTGTATGGAAATCCATTCTCCAATAAGTGCCTACCATTTCGTTTGTAGAACCCGCATTTGTGGTTAGTATGGTGTAATTTAATAATATAACAATTTCGGCTAAGATTAATAAGTTTACTTGCAAATGTTTTCAAAGATACGTCATTAAAAATAACATCATGTATTTTTACGTAAGAATGTTTTTGTTATCATAAGGTAAAAAGCCGTTCCGTGTTTATGTGCGGCGTGGTCTTATGAGATACCTTTTATTTTCAAACAACGTATTTTGAGTTCTCACACCAGTCCCATGACTGACCCGGAGTTTATTTTGATTTCCCTTAAACTCTGGGTGCCCTATTTTCCCGGGCAGCCTAGTAGTCGGGATTCTATTTGGAGTATTTTGAGAAAAAGCATGCTGGAAGAGATTTTTGGAGCATGGAGCTGGAGCACCTGATGTGGATGTCTATCTATCTGTTTATTTTATTTTTCCACTGTGTCTAAGTTAGTTAATACCGACAAGTGTGGGAGCAGGCAGTTATAATGGTTCCTGGCTGGATTAGTTCATACCAAAACTCTGATATACCCTAGTGAGAGTAGTTGTTTGTACTATCAATCTATTTTAACATAATGTGAGAATTTTTGTTTCTATCTTTTATCTTTACTTTACCTCTGAAAATCTGCCTCCCCGACACTTGGATTTATGGCAATTGAATACCGTGGATGTATTAGTGTCGATTTTCGAGAGTTGAGGAGACAGGTCTTCACAAGAAGTGATTTTTCTCTGTTTTTAAAATTATGAATATGAAGCCATAGATACTTTAGCTCAAGATCTTAGGAAATTTTGAATGAATAAAGAGGTCGTAAACATGAAAATATGACGATAAAGGGGTATTTATAGGCTTAGGATATTTATTAAAATAATGAGTGTTTATATTAGAATATACGTATGCATGCATTACCATACCCCTCTCCTCCCTAAATTCCGTCCATACCTAGTACCCCCTTCTCCTTGCACTATTCAAGCCATATCACATGTACTTGTGTTGAAAAAAAAGTGTATTTTTATATGTATATATACACACACTTTTCCTTATAATATATTTTCTTTTATTCTTATATATATACACTTTAAAGAGAGCATATACATGCACATGTACATATGTATTTATCATGTATAAATAGTTTATGATAAATAGTTTGTAGTGTGTGCATATGTGTTTTAAAATAGTGTTATGACATTTCGAATAACTTTTAACTGATGAAAAATCAATATTTCGGAAAATAACTTCCGATCACATTTCCTATTTCTCTATGAACTATATATATTGATAAACAAATTTTGAAAACGATTTTATTATCATTAGTTATTATTCAAAATAGTTTTATTTGTTAATAAAAATCCATTTATTAATTATTTAAAATATAATTAAATATTCATTTAAATAGCGATTAAATTCTGGGTCGTTACACTCTCCCCCCATTAAAAGACTTTCGTCCCGAAATTAGCAAGTAAGAGATAATTCAACTATGCAAAAAGCAATATATTCATATCAGACCACATACAGAGACATGCACTAAGCATCCATAGTAAACAAACATAAACCATACAAACAAACAACCAAAGACTATCCTAACATCAACTCCGGATAGGCTTCCCGCATATGATCCACCGTCTCCAAAGTACAATCTCGAGGATTCTCGCTCCACTAAATCTTTACCAGCTTCACCACTTTATTTCGTAACCTTTTCTCATCTTGGTCAACAATATGAACCAGATGCCTAATCATAGTTAGATTCAGCTCTATCTCCAAATCATCTTGAACCGATGATTCCACAATCAAAGATGGGTCATGAACACTTTTCCTTAAGTGGGATACATGAAAAACATTATGGATCCCGGACAATTTTTCCGGTAACTCAACTCTGTAAGACAAAGGTCCAATCCTTTTTATCACTTTAAATGGTCTAATGTACCTTGGTGCCAATTTTCCTGCTCTTTCGAATAGAACGACTCCTCAAATTGGAGCTACCTTTACAAACACAGATTTGCCGACTCCAAACTCTAAATCCCTTCTTATTTTATCAGCATAACTCTTTTGTGGATCCTAGGCCTTTTTCATTCTTTTCTTAATCAATGCAACTTTTTAATAACCTCTCGGATCATGTGTGGCCCAAGTACTAATCTATCTCCCGTCTCTACCCAATATGTCGGTGATTTGCACGGACGTCCATAGAATGCTTCATAAGTTGCCATGCCGATGCTTGCTTGGTAACTATTGTTGTAAGAGAACTCAACCAAATGCAGGTGATCTTCCCAAGATCCACCAAAATTAAGAATACAAGCCCTCAAAAGATCTTCCAGAATCCGATTTACCCGCTCTATCTGTCCGTCTGTTTGGGGGTGATAGGTGGTACTTGGCTCAATTTAGTTCCTAGAGTTGTCTGTAGTGCCTCCCAAAACTGACTAGTAAATATTAGGTCTTGATCACTTACTATACTCACGGGGACTCCATGTAACCTGATTATCTCTCTCATGTATATTTCGGCTAACGACATTGCGGTCCATGTTGGTTTCAACGGAATAAAATGTGCGCTTTTTATTAGTCGGTCCACAATAACCCATACTCCTTCATTTCCTTTTCTGGTTCTAGGCAAACCATCGATAAAATCCATTGATATCATTTCCAATTAGGTATTTCCAAGGTTTGTAATAGTCCAGCTGTCTTTTGATGATCACCTTTGATTAGTTGATGGTTCGAACATCTGCTAACATAAATCGAGATATCCCTCTTCATCCCTTTCCACCAAAACACCCTCTTCATATTACGATGCATTTTAAAAACACCTGGATGAATACTCAATTTTGATCGATGACATTCTACCAAAACTTCCTGCCTCAGGCCATCGACATTTGGAACACACAATCGTATGTTCATCCTTAAAGTACCTCAGCTATCCATCTCAAAATCCAAACATCTACCGTCTTCAACACCTTGAATGAGTTCTAATAGAAGACTATCTTCCCTTTGTTTACTAGAAATCCTTTCCAAAAGAGTTGGTTTTACTTCCAAGAGTGCTAAGACTGCATTCCTGCTTAAAGCGTCTGCCACAACATTTGCTTTCTTCGGCGTATAAAGGATATCCAAATCGTAAGCCATCAAAAACTCAAACCATCTCTACTGCCTCAAGTTAATTCCTTCTGAGTGAAAAGGTACTTCAAGGACTTGTGATCCATGAAGAGTTCAAACCGTTCACCTATTTAAAGAAGGAAGTTACTACAAGAATTCCTAAAAGAAAGAAATAGGCTAAAGAAGAATAGAAGGACCTTACCCAACAAGTAGTGTCTCCACATCTTCAACATAAAAACCACTACTAACAACTCTAGATCATGGTTGCATAGTTCCTTTAATGAGGCTTTAACTGTCTACTTGCGTAGGCTATAACCTTCCCATGCTGCATAAGCACCGGACCTAAACCCACTCTACTAGCATCGGTATAAACAACCAATCCTTCACCTCCATCAATAATTGCCAAAACTGGCGCACTAGTCAACCTTTCTTTCAACTCAGGAAACGTTCTCTCACACTTTGGCATCTATTCAAACTTTACATCTATCTTTGTCTGCTTAGTTAAATGTGAGGCAATCTTAGAATAATCCTTGATAAATCTTCTGTAATATCATGTCATCCCTATAAAGCTTCTCACTTCCGTGGGAGTTTGGGGTCTCTTAAAGTCCTTAACTGCTGCTACGTTAGTCAGTTCCACTGAAATACAATCTCTAGATATAACATAACCAAGACATCTTACTTTCGATTGCCAAATGTGGCACTTGGAAAACTTTGCCTTTAAAACGTTCTTCCTAAACGTTTCCAATACCACTTCCAAATGGTATTTATGCTCTTCTTCAGTCCTAGAATAGACAAGGATGTCATCAATAAAAACCAATACAAACTTATTCAGAATATTCCTAAATACCCGGTTCATCGTATCAACGAAGAATGCAGGTGCATTAGTTAGCCCGAAAGACATAACCAACCACTCATAGAAAAGTTCTAAATTCTTAAAAGCAGTTAAGGGTATACTATCCTTGGCTACCCATAACTGATGGAAACCAGTAACAAGGTCTAACTGAGAGAATATCCTAGCCCCATGTAGTTGGTCGAACATATCGATTATGCGAGGTAATGGGTATTTATTTTGAATGGTCAGCTTATTTAGTTCTCTATAATCTACACACAGCCTTAACGAACCATTAGACTTGGATACAAAAACTCTTCGTAATGCCCAGTTTGATTTACTTCGTCTAATCAATCCTTTGCTTAACAAATACGGAATCCTATTTCCCAATGTGGAGGTAGACTATTAACTGGTTCGAAGATATCTAGAAAATTTCCCTGTCTTTCCCTTGGAGCTATCCTATGCAGGGGTTGGAAAATTGGTCTCGGACTGGGAACTAAATCAATACGGAATCCTATTTCCCAATGTGGAGGTAGACTATTAACTGGTTCGAAGATATCTAGAAAATTTCTAACAATATTTATCAAATCCAATTCACCTTGAGATGATTCTAAGGAGTAAAGGAAACTATCTATATATCCATTAGGCTTCCTACCCTTTATACTTTCCAGCACATCCCTGGAACTGGCTTTAAATACTATCCTCCTTTTAACGCAATCTACAATTGCTCCATTTTTCGACAACCAATCCATACCAAGAATTACATCAAATCCCCTAAAATTCAAGACAAATAAATTACAAAAGAAATGGTGTTTTCGAAAATAAAATTTTATGTTTTTACAAATTAAACATAAGTTAATAGTACCTTCTATAGGGTTTGACATGCTTATAGGGGTTTCAACCATTTCTGGTTTAAGCTCTAACTTATCTACTAACTCTTTAGAGATGAAACTATAAGAGACTCTAATATCGAATAAAACATGAACCAAAACACCATAAATAAGTAAGGTACCTTCTAAAACTCCCTTCCCTTTCACATCCACAAAGGTGGAGGGCTCACCCTTAATTGTAAACACCTTAGCCTGCTCTCCCTTCTTCATCAAAGGACAATCCTTAATCATGGGTTAGGTTAATGGAAATTATAGCAAAGAATCTTCTAGACTATCGAGGCTATAGCCTTCTCTTGATGACAATAAGTTGAAATATGTCCCTTCTTATTACAATTGTAACAAACAACATCTTTGTACTTGTTTCCCTGATCACCTCCTACGGGTTTTCCTTTCCCTTGCTTCTTTTTCCATTTTGGGTTAAATTTCTCTTATTCGGATTAAAGTTACCCCCATCGATTGCTACTGCTGGTGGCTTTGCTTTCAAAAATGCCTTATACCTATAGGCTATATCAATTAGATCCACAAATGGTTCCTTCGCATGCCCGGTTATTTGCTCATGGAACTCCTCTCTCATTCCTACCATAAATATTTCATTTTTCTTCATTGGAGTATCTATGAGGCCTGGTCCAAAATGGGATAACTTGTTGAATTTTGCCTCATACTCAACTGCTAATAATTCTCCTTGTTTGAGATCCATAAAACTTCTGTATAACCTTGTCTTGCCAACAACTGGCATAAACTGCTCCTCGAATACCTCCTTGAATCAGTCCCATGAGAATTCATCTTTTGGGGTGCTTGCAGTGACTGAATCCCACCAAGCTGCGGCACTGTAACAACCCGCATATTTTACGATTATATATTTAAATGTTGAATTTAAATATAGCATTGTTAGTTGAATTTGAAGTCCGAAATGTGACTTTTTGTAAATGGTCGAATCTGGACTCGAGACCATTTCCATTGAGTCCAAAATAGCGTTTGCGACCTTTTTGAGTATAAACATCGATATGTTTGGAGTTGATTAGAATTTTGATATTTTCATTTGGGGCTTTGGATTTGGATTTCAGTCCACTAACCTAACAAGGTAACCCCGACTCCTCTACCTAATAGCTCCTACTCCACTCCACTTCATTCATTCATAATATTTTCTAACACTCAAGCTAAAGGAAAGAATGGGGGAAAAGATGGGAAATTAAAATTCCTAAGCCCTAGTTTTCTTAGGAAATTCAAGTTCTTGCTCTAAAATCAAAGAGAAGCTTAGGTAAGCATCCTCTTCATCTTCTCCATCTCAATCTCTCTTCAATTTTCAGAAATTCCTATAACCTAACTTAGGAAAAACTTCACCTTTGATAATAGATTGAAGATTCTAGAGGTGTATTGAAGAGGAATTGATCTTGCCTTGTTTTAGAGCTTCTCATTCGTTGTTTTTGGGTTTAAAGGTGAGTTCTTGAACTCACATCTATGTCTATAGATTTCATTGTTGTTAGGTATGAATTCCTAACATCTATTTCATGTTCAATTGCTTTTGATTTGAATTGATTTGGTGAATTTTCCAATTTTGGTATTTTGAAGTCAAAATCTTTAAAGATTCTATCTTGGATGTTTTGACATGTTTTTGGTGGTGTATCGAAGAGCCTATAGGGTTGGGTTGTAGATTGGCATAAATCCCTAGCATCCATCGCTCGTTCGATCGCTTTTGGTTTGGATTTTTACCCTTTTTGGGCTAGGCTGATATTTGCCTAGCAGGAAAATCCATACGTCTGGTTGAAAATCCAGGCGTCTGGTTGAAAATCCAGACGTTTGGAAGTGGTCCCAGGAAAAAGAAAAAAATGGCTGAGGCAAAATCTAGACATCTGGAAACCCAACCAGACGTTTGGAAAGTTTCTGAAATTAAAAAGAAATGGGGAAAAGAGGAATATATTTCTAGAACAAAGGGCCAGATGTCTGGTACTGTTCAGCTTTGCCTATTTTGGCTGTTTTTGAGTGGATTTCCAATTTTTATCAATTTTTGTTGATCCGGATAGCCGTTGTCAATTATTATCGACTTTGATGACTTCATTTATGGATTTTTGGGAATATCCATTTGATTGGATTTGATATCGATTTTTATGGTTTGAATTCACGTCGTCGAATGTGGATTTTTGGTGATAGATTGTTTTTATAATCATTTCCATGATTTGTCACTTTTAGATACAAAGGTTTCTATACTAGTAGTAAATACTCAAACTCTTTCACAAAAAATGATTTCAATGTTATTTTTAATACAAAGCTTGTTTTTAAAACCGTTTTCCAATCTATTAGTATATACAAACCTTTACCTCATTCGTATGAGAAATCTAATTAAATGGCTTAGCAAAACAAGTGGTATGAAACGTTTGCGTTTACTTCGTCGGTTAATTCTTGGACTTGTTCGATTGAACTCTTGTAACAATTTTCGTGTGGAAATCTACAATCTGTTCGTAAATATTTAAGTTAAGCCAGTGGTTATGGGACATGAAGCTAAACTCATTTATTTACTAGCTTAGTGTAATTTACACTTCTTGTTGATCAATGATGATCATTTTATGGTTTAGACTAGCGATATGCGATGTCTCTTTGTTCGCGTGGGGGACTGTACCCCATTCTATTAAGCTTCGTCTCATTTTTATAGGCTAGCAACCTATGGGTTTTATGGAGTTCGGTTCATCGGGCGTACCGTTATTGTACTACGTCGTTGTTCCTAATTATTTGAGTTTCAGGTTCATCGGGCGTACCGTTATTGTACTACGTCGTTGTTCTGGCTCATTCGAGTTTCAGGTTCCTCGGGCGTACCGTTATTGTACTACGCCGTTGCACTGGCTCTATGGTCAGCAACTATGGGATAGTGACCCATTTGTGATACACGTGTTAGTGAGTTTTCATGCTCCCATTTGTGATAGGCCTCCCCCTTTATGTTTTCTGGATTTCTAATTGTTGATTTCTGGAATTTGTGTTTCACCAATTTTTGCGATTGACATTGATATGTTTTGTCAATATTTGGGGTTTGGTGAATAAGCTAAAGAATGTGATATTCTTTTTGGATATTTGATGAGATTTGAGATATTGTATGATTTTTTATTGTTATCGAATGTTTTACTTGTCATAGTATGGCATTGTTGTTTTCATACATTTTTGTGGTATCTCTTATCCTTTCTCATCTCATATGATATTTATAGCTAGACTGATCCGTTTATTATTTTTTCTTCTTAAATAATACTCGGGTTAGACCGAGGTCTTTCAGGTGCTTCCACTTGACTTCTTAGCAGGGACTAGCTTCTGACTTTTGGCTAACTACTTTAGCTTAGTAGTTTTTGTTTTTATACATTCGAGATAGAGACTCCTTGATGTATACATATTCTTTTGTCTAGCACTTGTACCTATTCTTTTGTGATGTAGTGGATCTTGTATGACCACTATTTTGATGTACACTTTTATGTGTTATATTCATATTTGTTTCCGCCTTTGTGATATGAATATATGTGACTGATTTGTGTTATGCTTATTTCTATATTTGTTTCCGAAGCCCACATAGCCACTGTGTAGTAGCTTTGAGTTTGTATTTGATATGTCGGATTTCCTCTTGAAATGAAATGCAAGTCATATTATCTGACATATCAGTACTCGCACAAAACAATTACACAGATGGTCGCTCCTTAACAGCCTTATTCTTCGTCCTAGTCGACGGCATTACCCCGTAGTGTCCTTGGCTAGTGTGAGTATAGAGGTGGGGCATCACAGGCACTTTCCTGTAACTGCCATGAAGCCAGGAACCTTTTCTGTTCATCTGATATGTCTAATCCTTTGAAATTTTCTTGCATGATCTCAACCAAGCTTGAACTTCAATGATTGACCCCGTGCCCTTGAATGGTTTCCCTCCTAAGTTGGTAAAATCCTTGCATAATGTAGCGAAGTTAACCCAGGGCTGAACTAGAGCTACAGCCTTAACTGTTATTCCACCCCTTCCTGCATTAGGGGCTCTTCCATTAGTGGTTGTGGTACTGCCAGTTCCGCTTCCTCGTCTTCCTCTACTTCTCATTCTTACTACTTAGATATAGTAAGGTAACTCTTAGAATACTTAGATGAGGTTAACTTAGGGAAAAGATCATAAAGTTGGACATAAAAATGCTAAGCAAAACAACATAGAAATGCACTCTCATAAACCGAACTCATTCTAGGGTACTACTAACCCTATCTCTAATGAGTTGACCCCAACCAAGGCCTAGGTGTTTGCTCAACCTAAGCTTTGATACCATGTGTGACGATCTGCCTTTCTTACACCTAAAGACGACACTTAATACATCCTTGGTATTCTTGTGCCAATCATTCAAGTGTCTGAAATACAGGTCGCGGGGTAAAGAAATAATAGTCAAGAGAAATAAAACATAGATTTCATTACAACATGAGAGTCATACATAACACCACCAAATAGTACATGAAGTTACTCTAAAATATTACATCAAGTTACAACAAGTACTACTCCAAATCCAAGTATCAAGACAGCTAGATCAGACTGCCCATTAATATTACATAATATACACAACACAGCGGAAATACAAATATAACTACTAGATGCTGGGAGGACTCCTGCTCCAAAATGCTTCTCTAAACCTGACTACTCAGCTACTTAACAAAAATTTGAGTACCCGAGAGTTTAGGGAAAAGAAAAATAAACTCCGGGTTAGACATGGGTCTGGTGTGAGTAAAGCATAAAGTTTTAACTTTATAAAAACTTTAAACAAAAGTATCTCGTAAGACCACACCGCACACAAACACGAATGGGTTTTTACCTTACAATTACCAAAGCATTTTATATTAAAATTGTAACAACCCTAGTTTTGGAGATTACCTTTAAATATTAAATTATAACGGTAGTTATGATTTAATATTGGGAACTAAAATTAAAATTAGAGATTTTAAATTGCTTATTTGGAATAAACAATGAATTTTGGGAAATAAAATGTGGAAATAAAGTTTAAAAGCTTTATTTTATTTATTTGGGTTAATAATGAATGAAAAATGATTTTTATTTGGAGATATATTTGCCTTGTGGCATGTTTGAGATGAGATCTCTTTATGCATGTTTTGGGTTTGCCAAGTTGGCGGGTTTAGGTTTTCCCTTAAACCATATTTGATGTTTTATGAATGCCGATGATATGAGGCTTGCTACTTTTAGCGTTTTATGGGTTATTTTATCTCTTTTGAGATTATATGTTTGTGTAGTGATACCATACTATCAGTAGATGTAATCATACACTTTAGTTGTCCCTTCTCACTCGAGAATATTATCACATTATCCTTATGCTCATATTATCGCTTATCCTTGTAAACTGATTTGTTTAGCTAGACTGACCCGCATATTTTATACTCGGGGTCAGACCGAGGTGTTTCAGGTTAGGTACATTTGGACTTAGCCTATTCTACTTCTACATGGACTATTCTGCTAGCTCCTTTTGTTATAGCTTTTTGTGTAGTCCTTTTTGGTTGTAACTCTGATATGTATATTCTTTTGACGCACCTATATATTGTGGTTGCTATACCACTTGACATGTATCATTTTGTATACTCTGTGATGTATCTGTATATGTGTATATGTATGTGATGATCTATTGTTCTGTGATGCGTTTTGCATTCGAGTTGTTGTATTTTGTTCTGATAGATCCTATAGCCACCTATGGCTTTGTATTAAGTATTTATTGGATATGTCGATCCACTTGAGATAGAAAAAAAATATGGCATTTGTCGACGTATCCAATAGATATTTAAGACAAGGCTATAGATGGTCGCTCCTATCCAACCCTATTCTCTACATTAGCAGACAGTATTACCCAGTAATACTCTTTGTTAATGTAGGTCTCGGGGTGGGGCGTCACAAAAATCATCTGATCATAATGTCTAGATTTAAAGTAAAATATAGAATCTTAGCCAAAATTGTTACATTAATTAAATTCTAGCATACTAGGCTTTATAACCAAAAACCGAAGGCTCGTAGCTGATAATGGATTCTAATTATGAAAGGGTAAGTGTC
Source organism: Allium fistulosum (assembly GCA_030737815.1). Classification (NCBI taxonomy): domain Eukaryota; kingdom Viridiplantae; phylum Streptophyta; class Magnoliopsida; order Asparagales; family Amaryllidaceae; genus Allium; species Allium fistulosum. The sequence continues at coordinate 1,168,545,529 of CM060905.1, read as the reverse complement.
TACCCGCCGAATTCGTACACCTCTAGATAAAATGTATGGGAGGCTATAACACGTTGCACCTCTACTACTCAGGACCGGCACTAACCCCTTCTCGAGTAGCACTGAATATGATCACCTCTTGATTGCGATCAATAATCATACAATGGGATCCCAAAGCATACATGGATATCGCTCTAGATTTGAGATGATCATGTCTTACTTAGGTGCAACCCACTTAGCTCTACCGCATGTCCTCACTTTATTCATTTCCTAAGTGTGAGGCTCAACCAGGCCATGCTCTTACCATTTCCTACTAGCAAACCATCTAGGAATGCTAATATTGCCCTCCAAGCAACCAATGCAATACTAGCATCATCCATACGAGTTGTTCAGGGATACAACAAACAATCATAAATTATTATCTTCCATATTGGAATCATCCTCAGGAAGAATAGTATATCTCCATAGCATACTTCATAACGATCCGACATGAATGTTATTAGTTTAGAGGGTTTGGAATAACCATATTATCCAAAACCGGTGTCTCCGAACTAAGCGACAATTCCGACTAACTCAATTCCAATTCTCTTAGAAGTATGCAAATGTATTTGAGTCCTCACTGGGGAATTCGAACTTACAACCATACTCCCTGAGTCAAAATAGGTTAAGTGATCAATAGCTGACAATTCATTATTTAAAGGTGATTGTACAAGGTTAATATATGGATAACCATATACTTAATTAAATATGAAACAATCATGGAAATTAAATCTCCCATATCTATCACGTTTCCAACATTTCGACCTTATCATATCCTTCGCCTAGAGATAAACTCTAGATCTCACATGTAAACAGCCAACCTACTCATCGGCTTTTAATGCTAGCTATGGGACGACTTACTTCCCTTACATGTATCACCATATTACTGGGGTTTGATATTTGTTTAAGGTTACTTAAAGGTAAACGACATAGAAATCCCTTAATTAAAACATTTGAAAATATAAATCACTTTAGAAAAGAGAATAAATCGATATTTGAAATCAATTTATAACTAAACTCCCAATCTTTATAAATTAGTTAAGTAATCAAATTTAAACTTTCCTTAAATAGTAATTAAACTTCATTAAACCCTAATCAAAACTGGTTCTCCTTAATCAGAAATTAATTAGTATTAAACTCGTTTTAAATATTAATTAATTAATAATAAATAAAATAATAAATTAATTAATCCTTAATTAAATACTTAACCAATAATTAGCTTTAATTACTTTACTAATCAAGATTAACTTAATTGATTTAAGTTAAATATAAACAACTTTTATTAACAGTGATTAGTGCTAATTACGTTAATTAATTAATCATTAAATAAATAACATTAAATAAATAATTAATTAAAAACTTACTAATTACCTTCAATTAACTTAATTAAAGTTAGAAAAACATTTACTATAAAGTTTCTAAGAGTAAACACTTAAATTTTGTAAATTAGTTTGTTTTGACGAACTGCGCGTAGCGACTATCGCTATATGGACCCGTAATTTAAACTTTTTGAAATTTGATTCTAAGTTATAAAAACATCAACTTTGGACTGTTATTTCCTTTAAAACATAAAAATGAACTTTTGGAAACAAAACTAAAGTTTAAAACTTGAAAACATTTCATTTTTGAAAACAAATTCAAACCTTCGACAAAATTGGACTTCTACGTCGCTTTTGGTTAGCTAATCGCTAACTTCATGTCACGAACCCTGTGATGACCTACATTTCAGAAGGTTTAAATTGACAATAATACACACATGTCCATCTTAAACAATCCGTAATATAGACAATCAATGGGTTTATTAAGGAAAATAAGAAAAGAAGAAGAAAACAAACATAGAATCTCGCAGCGGAATGACAAAATATAATAATCAAATAAACTGTTCATGAAGTTGTTTATATTATACATTTGATTATAATTTATACAGCATTTATCAGAGTTATATATACACGGAGATAAATAAATAATGCAGTAGAACAACATGATGCAGGGAATAATAATAGTAATAACATACCAAATCTTCGTCTTCGTCCTCCAGAAAATGATCTTCAATGCGCTGAAATACTCAAGGCTGACCCAAGCATAATGAAAAGATAAAACACTCGAGTCAGGACAAAAATATCCTTATGTGAGTTAAATCGATATCACATAACATGAGTGTAATAGCATCAAAGATGTTTACGGGATTTCACATCTCCTATCTAGTGTATAACGTGCGTGCAATAACTCAAGAGATGTTACGAGATTTTCCATCTCTCAAGGATCCATCAAAATATTTATATGTAGTAGAATACGCTACATATATAATGTCTAATCAGTAAAATAAATAATTTTCTTAGCGTTAAGGCTTTACATTAATCCCCTTTAACGCATTTTTAAGCATTGGCTTACAGTTTGCATTTAGCACAACCAGTAGCACGTCGGTAGCGAATAATGCGTCGTGATACGATAACAATAAACCAAAATCGTAGGGGTCTCGTATAGGGATAAAAGTATGACAAGGCACATGAGGCAATGCCCAAGGTAGGATACTACCAGTTAGAGTCGCAGGGCTGGTGGTAATGCATCGTGGCCATGACCGCCCACCGCGTCCATCCATCCCATATCGAGTCAAGGGAGGCTATCCCAAAATCAAGGTGCACTAATCGAAACCAACAATAAGAGTAATAATATGGACCGAGTCCAAGAAAATCGAAGAATGGATGTTCACTAGCGTAATTAGCCTGCTTAGCCCTTTCAAGCCGTCTTGTTTTAGTCATTTCAGGTTGGCATAAGTGCCGGGGTCTATCCATCATCGTTCTCTTTCTTCAAAATCCAGCAAACGACGCCAAATCCAACCACTTCATTCTAGAGTCTCCTCCACGTACACAGTTGTTGAAGTGGTTCCAATATTGACAGAGAGTATGCCAATAAGAGGCCCCAGTCTCTTTAACAACCAAACGTCGTTTTACACCAGTTGGTACTTTTACATTTCCAAAACAATTCGTAATTGATATCAAAATATCATATTCGCTACAAAATAAAATTCATTTCGAAATCATCATATCTACTCAAAATATACTATTTCACTTCAAAATCATTTTCGCCTTAATATCTCGATTTCGCTTCCAAAATTGTTTCGAATTTCAATTTAGGTTATAACTTCATTTTAACCCAATTCGTATTTAAATCCATGATTTAAATATAAACCATTCCCACGCTGACCAGTTTGAATTCTTAGAAAATAGCTTGAATAGTTTTAAAATAGTTAAAATAGTTAATATAAAATAGTTTGAGTATTGAAAATGGTTTATATAGTAAAATAGCTTGGAAAATCAAAATAATTTGAATATTTAAGAAGATAGATTTTAAGCAGTTTATATTAAAATAATTTATATGAAAATAGTTTCAAAGTCAAACTGATTCAATTCCAAATCTTCCAATTCAAATCAATTTTAATTTCCATTTCCATTTAATTCGATCCAATTCCGATTTCAATTCGAATTAACTTCGATTCCAATTTTAATTCAAATCAATTTTAATTTTGATTCCAAATTATTTCAATTTCGATTTCAATTCCAATTAATTTCAATTCTATTCCAATTTGAATTAATTTCAATTCAATTCTCAATTTTTAAACCATTTCGATTTATATAAATTCGAGTTCGATTTCAGAATATCAATTTAAATCACTTAAATTTAATTTAACTTCAATATTCAATTTAAGATTCAGAACTTTTAAAATAATTCAATTTCTCGAACTCAAATTTCGAAATATCCATTTAAATTACGTTTACTTGGATTTATTTCAAAGTTCGAGTAAAAGTTCAAATCACTTAAACAAATCAATTTCCATCATCCAAATGGTTTCTCAATTCTAACTTCAAAATTTCAAACTTGATTCTTTAAACAATTCCTGTTGACAAGTTCATTTTTAACATTTCAAGCTCGAGTTCAATAATGATTCCACTTCCATAAATTCAATTTTATTTCTTAAAATTAAAATCAATTTCAATAATTTCAAATCAAAATCTTAAAAATCATTTAAGTTAACCAATCCGGTGTCCGTATATAATTTTCTATCCTATGGTCAAGTGATCAGTTATTTCAATTTAATTCTAGGGTTGGATGTATATCATTTCAATCCAAATCACCGAGTCATAGGTATATATCATTTCAACCTATTTCTTAACTTATTCAACATAATTCAATTTACAGTTTTATATACAGTCAATTAATTTACAGAGTGATACAGGATATATATAAAATAAATAATCATCCAATATTTCAACCAATTGGCGTCAATCACAATCAATCATCCAAACAATTAATAATTCACAACAATTAACCAATTATTAATAATCGGGAATTTTACTAGTAGTTTAATTCTAATTTCAATTTAATTGTTAATTCAAAAATCTCTAACATATAAAATCTATATCGATTTCCACGTCAGTTAAATTTACCAAACAATAATCAATAAAATAAATAACTTCACGATTATCAATTTAACGAACACAAAAACACTTTAATACGTCGTGAGCATTATAAAACACTCACACTTTTTATTTGAAACTGGAAATTTTTCCAGCTTCAAATAAATTTCAAACCAACTCCATGTCGTACCCTTCGTCGATACGATTCCAACGTGATTTGTTTCGTCCAGAACAGGCCTCGTACGGAAAAGATATGCAATATTTAATAACGATAATTATAAAATTAATTAACTAATTTAATTTACAAAACAAAAAAAACAAGCCTTACCCTAACTGTTCACGCATACAGGCTCGCGACTTGTTCCTCCTTCCAGTCGCGATTTCGTTCCTCCTTTTTTTATATAAATATCGCGAACCGCCACGACATCACCTCGCCGCCCTCCACCAGCATGCTGCACCGCCTCCCCTGCCTCCAAGCGCCGCCATCCTCGCCTCAACGACCCGTTACCACCAACACGTACGCGCTCCCTCGAAGTTTAGGAACTCAAAGTCGCAAACGAGAATTGCGCCCATCGCTTCCCACACGCCCTCCATTGCCACAGCCAGCCCTTCGCCGCTCACCATCGTTCGAGTGTTTTGTTTTATTTGTTTTATTTTTTTCTTCTTTTCGTTCTTTTCAGCTGAGTGATTTGAAAACGGAAGAGGGAGAAAGGAGATGGGTATGGGCAGACATATAGGTCGACGTGGAGTACAAAATGTAGGGAAGAGAAATATATATGTATAACATTAGAAAATATCTAACCAAATGCTCACGAAAAATTCCGAACTTCAAATGATGCGTGTCGCCTGGCATTCCAAATGTTTTACCCACGTTCTGAATGCAATGGAACTTGTCACGATCCAAATTTCAACGTTCGAAAATTGACACCCGTACTTCACTTGTACTCGAATGCCGCAGATTCAATCGTTGAAATTCGACTCGTGCCGGAGCTTATAACACAGTAAGTATAACAACACAGGGGAAGAAATAAATGAATGATATCATATACAACTCCAACGAATACAATATCCAGAATGATATACAATAATGATATCAATATGATACAAGAATATCAGAGACAAACAATAATGTTTCAGCGGAAACAACAGAAGTGATACTCCAAATGATCCTTAAAAGAGAATGAATCCACCAATTCCAATATCAAGCTCGAACCACCATCACGTTTCACAAAAATAAGCAAGGTCAGTCATCCGGACGAACTCCAAAAACTGAACTAGCTCCAACTAATCTACTAAACCTGACTATCTGAAAAACCCAACTCTAGACTGGCCGTGTGGAAATTGTGGGCACCCAGAGTTTAGGAAGGGAACAATAAACTCCGAGTCAGTCATGGGACTGGTATGAGTAACAAAAACAGTTATTTTCACAAAGAAAATAAAAGAATTTCGCTATGCCTTTGGAAAATGAAACTACCATAAGGCCTCCCGGCACACACACAATGCAATCGCACACATGGCGGAGATTTCTCCTTATGATAGTCAAATATGCTTACTACGCAAAACCCTTTTGATATTATTAATAGTGCATAGTGGAAAACATTTCGAAAATATAATATTAATCTTAGCCAGCATAGGTACCATTATACTATGCCTACTATAGCTAACATGTTAAATGGCAGGTTCTACAACTAAAACCGTACTGGGTTCGTATTGGGAATTGAATTTCCAACAAATGGTCAGGCTAAGGAACTTCCTACTGCCACATGGGTACGTCTTTGGAGGGACGTCCCGAGAACTAACTAGCTCTCTGCCAACACAAGGCCGGGTTACCTCTTACTAGGTAACTACTACACGAGTATGCCACCCCCCGGTCGTTTGCGACCTTTATCCGAGGATCCTCGATTACAAAACAACAATCACACAGTAAATGAGATTGATGCAACCACACAAGTAAAGCATCTGGGCTCCATACCATGATACCACCTTTTTCCAGAAGGAAATGACATACCCTAAAGGGAGCGACCCTCATAACCTTTCCGCATCTTTCCTGTTTCGACCATTTCCGGTTTGTGAGGTCCGATGAGGTCTCGTCCACAAAGCTACGCTTTACACGAAAGCCATGCTTTGATCAACAAATGATCAGCAACATACAGCAGCACTCAGCATGCCACACTACCAAATTGGGAGTATATCACTGATAACCTTCAACTACATAACCTCTGAGCTCGTACGTCTCAGAGAAGGGTGTTAAGCTAAGAGAATAAATTCTCCGCCACCAAACAGAAATGTATTTGAAAGAAATCAGCTTTATATCTCAAAGTGTAGTGTCAGACTTGCAACCATACAAGTCTGTTCCGGGTTCGAACAGAACCGAAGGCACTTCCAAAGAAGCCCTTGCAAATCCGGGTATCCACAATCCCGATCGGACTCCCCATCACTTAGGGAATCTCTATACCGGAGCAACTCAATGCAGAGACAATCGATAGGTTATCTTATCGTTCTCGCAAACACCCGGTCTTCAACACCGGTCTTCAAATGCTATCCATTTACATCGTATCACTATTCGGAATGGGTTATATGACACAAAGGTCCTCTCCCTGCTAAACCGAATAATGAGCGCAATATTTTAAAACATATGGATATTGGGATTTCAGTTAAGTCACAACTTATTACCCAAAACTTCTCTTTCAAATGGTTTAAATAAATTACCATTTTCAATCTTTTAAACAAAATGATTCATCTCACAAAGTTCACCCAGTTTCACAAAGATCTATTCACATTTTCTCCAAAACAGTTTTCCTTTCAAATTGGATTAACTCGTCCAATCTTTAAATCAAAGATTTAATTGATAGCTTTCAAAACAATTCCATTTCGACCTTTTATACAAAAGGTACACCTTTCTAATTTCTAAACAAAGTTCAACAATCTTTCACAAAGATTTATTCATAACTCGGAAACCCATTTTCATTTCAAACGTGAAATTCTTTTGACGCAAATTGGAAATTCTTCCTTATATGAAAGCTTCTATTATTTGAATACAAATGTTTTCCATTTCAGAAAATTGGATTCATTTATACGAGTTAAAGTCCTTAGGTTAAATTCAAATTCTCAAAACCACACTTTTAAAATGGTTTAAATTCATATAAACACATTTATAACATCTTTAACCATAATTTCCAAACATGGAATTCAATTCCAAATTTTGAATTCAAATTCAATTATTTAAATTGGAAACTTTACCAAGTTATTCAAAATAACTTTCATCTTAAAAACTCCTTTCCAAAAGCTTTAACATTTAACCCAAATCCATTTCCAAAATCAATTGAAATTAAAATTTCAATTTCAAAAACATTAAATTTAAATCATTTGTGACTTAACCGATTTCCTCGTGAAATCCATATTTGTGTGTGTATGGTGTAGTCCAAGGGTTTAACACAATAGTGCAACATCATTCAATCATCACAGATTCAAATACAACAATATATTTGATAAGTGGTATAAACTATAACGCTCATCTTTCATTCACAGATCACAGATCACAGATATATATATTGCAGATAATAAAATTACATTCATCCCAGATAAATAAACTACATTACAGATCACACATATAAATCAGAATATATCACAAAGCATCACAGATCAGGGATATCAACAGTTCAATCATTCAGTCAAATCCAACATTCACAAGTAAATTTTATTAATCAACTGATTAATTTTTATCAGATGTATCAATTATTAATCCGGGTTAATTATCATAAGTTAATTACAAATTATTTGAAATAATTTCCCTTTCATCATTTGTTAGTTAACTTTTAATATTAACTAATCAATCTTAATTAATGAACCAATTAACCTTTAATTACTTAATTTATCTGAATTAATCACAATTTTTGGTTGATCCTTTAATTATTAACAAATAATTATACTCAATTCCTAATCATCATTCAAGTTATTACATTCCGTAGTTATCTATTAATTACTTCTCTAAGTAAATATACTTTTCAAATTATCAAGGGATTATTCTAGATTAACTTAAGAAATTTGACTTGAACTAATCAAATTAACTCAATTAATTACTCTGAATAATTAATGCTTTAATTACTGTCATTAAGTAATTATACTTAATAATTCCACAATTGATTATTATTAAATTAATCAATCTAATTTATTGTTAAAATTTATCACATTAATTAATTATTCAAAAATATTAGTTAATGACCTTAATCAACTATTAAATTTCTTTAATTTCTTTTCTAAATAAATTTACTTATATTAATCATTATTAATTATAAATTGATTAACCGTTAAGAACTCATTAATTAATGAATTACAAATCATTAATCTTCATTAATTAAAGTAAACTCATCCATATTTATGATTTAATTGTTATTTACAATATGGTTGAAAAAATTGTTTCAAATTTCCTTTTAAATTCCAATTTAGATTTAAAATTTGAAATAAATCCTTATTTCCTTTAAATAAAGCTCAGAACAAATTTCCTTAGCATTTTTAAATCTACATGTTAAAATAACAATTGGTTATAAAGGAAATTTTTAAAGAGTTTAAAATCACTTTTCTTTTTAAATTTAACATATTTAAAATTTACTTTAACACTTAAGTTATAAATCTTAATTAATTTCAAAATCTGAAATCTGGTTTAAAAATTTATTTCAGGTTTTAACTTTCTAATTTTCAATTTGTTTAAATTTCCATCTACAATTTCAAATCTATTTTAAATTCATACTTCTCTAATCTATTTGATTACTTTTAAGTTATTAAAACAATTTGAATTCAAAACTTTATTTATCTCCAACTAAATTCTAATTTAGACTTGAATTATATTTAGATTTTGATTTACACTCAATTCAAACCTTGATTCATAGATTTTTAAATTCAGTTTTGAATTCTGGAAATAGGTTCAGGTAAAACCTGGAACAAGGCTTGTGACCCGAAACTCCACGTTCTTTGCTTCGAGTAGACTACTCGAATCACTCGAGAAAACTTCGAGTTTTCCTCTGCTCTTCCCAGACAACAACACCCAGGCTAACACTATTAGGCTCGTGCACGTGCACAGTGGCTCCAACCAACGCCGGTCATCGTCACGACGTCGAGCACATCGAGGATCAACTCTAGAACTAACCCCGACCGTTCGAACCATTCCATCACCTCGAAATCGAAATTCGAGGTCAGACTTGAAACCTGGAACACTTAAACCCATCACATCCCAAACCTATCAACGCCACGTCCTCCCAGCCCCGACCATCAGCCAGCCTACAACTCCGGCCTCGACCTCGTCAACGACCAAGCTACCATTTCCCAAAACCCCGAGCAACTCGATGCTCTAACGAAACCGTAGTGCACGAGTTTCCTATGCGCTTAACAATTAGGTTTACGAACTAAAACTCTACGCCGCCTTCACCACCGTCATCTTTGGCTCCTCTGCCTATTTTTCCAGGCATCCCCGTAGGCTCCTCCATCTCCAGACCAAGCCCCGACTAAAACGACTCAATCGATCACCAGAAATTGATCGAAATCATATTTTCGAACAAAAATAAACTGCTCTTAAACCAGTTGCTAAAAAATCATCAAACCAAGCTTAAAAATCATGGCTTCCAATAGAGATTCAAGTTATATCCTTGAATCAATATTTCGTGATACTCGAATTTTCCAGAAAATAAAGTTTTCACTGTAAAAATTGGATTTTTCATTCTATATACATTTTTTTTCATGAAACTATTTTTAAATTGTAACTCGTACTTAAATACAACTATCTTGTTTTGAAACCAAAGCCTGATATGGATTAGAAAACAAGAAATGGAATTTTCTTGTTGTTTGATACTCTGTAAAACAAACAGAGAAGATGCACAGATACATATATATATATATACACACAGCATTTTCAAATATATACTCAAGTTTAAGTTGCTAGTTGATACTCACCATTATTTCCAGAGGAAGAAGAACGGGGCTTCCATTTGAACAGGCTTGAGTTTCTTCCTTCTTTTGATCTCTGGTTTCCATTGATTTATGTTATTGTTTAAGTTGAATGATGTTTGATGTTTTCAGTTGAATTTTGTTTAAGTTTTGATAACTTTTTACTTCAGCCTTTGGTGAACGAAAGTGAGATGGAAGATTGATATATAGGAATGAAGTTACTGGGTATAATATTTTGTATAGGGTGTATATTTTATTGGTTTGTACAAGTTGATATATATTGTTTTTCTTCAGTACTATATATGCAGAGATCTTACTAAGTTTGTAGGCTGATGGATATTTGCATTAATTGCTTTGGTACTAATTTACATATAAGTATCTTCCTTTGCAAGCTTCACATATTTGTTTATTTGTTTTCCTACTTATATATATATATATGTTTTGTTCAACTCAAATACATCATGTTGTCTTCTCATACAAGCTTTCCTATATATATTTGTTTTTCTTTTTATTTTGTCTTTACAATATTACTTTATAATATAAATTAATTTTTTTTCCTTTTGTTTCATACTTATCTTTTATATTAATCTGTCTTCTTTTCCTTTGTTCTATTGCTTTGTAATATAGATTAAATTCTATAGTCAATATATTGTTGGAATTTGTCAAATTTATTTCTAACTTTAAATATTTATTATCTTGTATGTCTACATGTACATATGTTTATTCAAAAATTAAATTAATTAACAATTTAAACTTAATTAAAATTCGGGATAGTTACAGAACTAGTCTCGAGGCCTAGTTCGATCGTATTCAAAAGATAGCTTTCCAAAATCAGTTTATTTTAATTAAATTCTGAAATTAAATTCTATGTGTTTCAAGCTCGCACGGCCAAACGACAAGTCCGATCGCTACGAAACTTGAAATCATACAATAACTCACTATTACGGATCCGATGAAACGGGTTTCATCAAAATTTGAGACAGTGGCCAAAATGGCTATTTTTACTCGTTAATTATAATATAAAATTTCAATTTCTAATTATTCACTTCTAAATCCAATTTTAAATATTAACAATCTCCATTCATTTTTAAACAAAATTTAAATCAATTTCTGATACCATTTTCATTCACATTAATTCAAAATTCAATCATTTAAATAATTCCAATATTAAATTTAAATAATTTAATTATCCCATAAATCATCATATTTCAATATAAGTTATTTAGCTTATAAAATTAAATTTTAAAACGAATTCAAATAATAAAATAACTACTTCCATTTTACAGTAATTCAATACTCATTATTCAATTCCAACTATTGATTATAAATACGTTCAATATATAGAATTTCATTCAATATTTGTTATCGCCAAAATCTTCAGAATCGTGTATTTCAAAATTTTATTATATTCAATAAACTACAATAATAAATCATTAAATTTTTATTTCTAACCATTTTTATTCAAATATTAAATTAAATTTAATAATTTAAAATAGTTAAAAATACGGGTCGTTACACTCTCCCCGACTCAAAACTTTTCATCCTCGAAAAGGGGTTAAGTAAGGAATTTAACATACGATATATTTTTCTCAAAATAAGCAACTTATAAAACTTTAAAATCTTATTATAAAACCTTTACTATGCTCTCGTTACGCCACTCCGATATCGGTTTTACAAAAATTACAACTTATATATATAACAAGTTATAAAATTTTAAAACCTCAAAAAAATTTCTAACACCCGGATTTACGGAAAATTTCGGTAGATTCTCCTTTGTGCGGCTCGATCGGAAAAATTTTACATTACAATATGTAACCTAAATATATATCAAATATACATCTCATCTCAACGATGAGGTATCCCATAGGGAAAAATATAAAAGTGTGGTTTGTAATCCGAGATGTGTACCTTATTATTATTAATACGAGCGGGTTCGCTCGTATTAAGAAACCAAAAGCAAAATAAATCTGCATATACGTCCAAACGGTCTTCGTATGTACCTATCTCAACTCAATTTAGAATATTAGTCACTTATAAAAGAATATAGAAACATATATGAGTTCAATAGACTATAAAACATGCATTCTGAATCCAAATCATAAGCACGAGCACAAATACACAACATACAACAATCATATGCAATCCAAACAGCTAAAACAATGATTTACAATAAAAGAAATCATTCAACCATTAATATTCATCCAATTAAACCAATTAACTCATAACCATGTTAATTTAGATTATTCAATGTCAATATTCAATTTATACACTTCATTTCTTATTAACATCCAACTTTTATTAACGTTTAATCGGTTTGCTTCAAATTTATTCACATCTATTCCATTCACATTCAATTTATTCAATTCAAATTGTTTCACTTTCTGTTTAACATATTTCATATAAATTCATTTATAAACCATTTTATAAAATTATTCCATTTAACCTTGTTTAAGTTAAATTTTATTTTATTACAACTTAGTATATTCTCTTTGATACCAATCTCATTTATAAACCATTTATGTGACGACCTGCCCTTTCGACCCTCGAAAATTGACATAAATACGCTCATCATATAACATGCTGAACGATCGTGTGCCGGAAAGACAGATTGTTGAGGGAAAAGAAAATATGTAGAAGAAGAAGAAACTAAAACAAAACAGAATCTCACAGCGGACTGAATAACATACAATATAAATAGTTCTTTATACAAACCCAAAACTTTACTATACATATCTCACATCAGAGTACACAAATCAATAATTACCAGCCTGGACATTTATAACAACCTGCCCTCACAATTGCTGGTAATTTCAACAAACACTGCAGCGGAATGAACAAGTACGAGAATACATCTCGGTCTCCAGCTCGTCTCCTGCTCCATAGCATCCTAACCTAAACCTGCAATACTCGGTCTGACCCGAACATTATAATAAAATAACACCTGAGTCATTCTGGAAAACCAGCATGAGAAGACACACTCAATTTGAATTATTAAAGTTTTCAAAATCCTTTGAAAATCAAAGGTATCTCGTAAGACCACGCCACACATAAACATGACGGGTTTTTACCTTACGATAACCAAAATATTTCATATCAAATCCTCTGATATTATAATAGTGTCTAAGTACAAATACTTATTCAAATAGCTGAAATGCTTGCATCTCACGTTTCAGCATAGTTGGGCACAATCAAAACCGTACGGCACTTATTGGAGAATGGATTCCATATGAATGACTAGGTACTAGGGTATCACCTGTCACGGTACATGTCTAGAAACAATGTACCGAGGACCACGCCGAGATCCCCTGCCACGCAAGACCGGACTATCCCTAACCTGGATAGACCGAATATGCTATCACCATAGGTGTTCCCACCCTTTACCGAGCTCCTTCCATAAATCGTAGTAATAATATTTGAGAGTATCTAGAAAGGTGATAAACATACCCTAATTGGGTGCTACCCACTTAGCCTTGCTGCATCTCCCTTGCTTTTCAGTCATACCTGGTTGATGAGGCTAGAGGCTACCATTACTTTTTTAAGGAATTTTCACTTAGAATGCTCATTGACCTCCAATAACAATGTTCTGATAGCATTCATCCATACAAGTCCGTTCCGGGTCCGAACGGAATCGAAGGCACTATTCCTACTACATCCATTTTGGAATCACCTTCAGGATTAGTAGCGATTAGCCCTTGCACTTCACTGCTTCATCTTCGACTCCATGCCCTTGTCTTCATTTCGAAAACGTACTCGTCGGATCGAAGTGGTTTTCGGATAACTTACCCAATCCCGGTCTCTTCGAAACAACATTCGCTATATCTGGTAAACTTAACTCCGATTCTTTAGGAAATAAATAGATGAAGTAAGATCGTAGACCACCTCCTAACCGGTAGTGGACGGATTTCCTTAACATCATCCTAAAAGAACGAAATGAGTTTATACGTACACTACAGCACCTCGAACGGTAAGTGTACCATATAATCCCCGTGCTTCTTCTAGATATTTCCAAAGTTATATTTAGGTCTAGATTTGATAGTCGGTTATTTAACTATCAAATAACAATCATTCGACCAAATATTTTCATTTCCACTGAAAAACATCAAGTCTTATTTAATTTAAAATTTCAAATAAGTTAAATCTCTTATTTCCAAAAGTATGAACTTATCTTATCTAATTCAGTATATTCCCAATTTATTCTTTTCAAAAATATTTGAAAAAAAAACCTTTTAAAATAATATGGAAAGTACCACTGTGGTATCAAACCATGGATTCATAGCTCAATGGTTACGTCTCTATCCCAGAGAAATCTAAGACTTAACTGCAGGCACTCACTGCCTCTGATTACGCCATGCGAGTATACCATTTTCTTCCCAAAAACTTTATTTAATAATTATCTCAAAATAATGCTTATAAGTTTCTAAAATAAATTTCCAAGTTTAATCTAGGCAAATATACTTCAATAAAGGTTATTATACAAAGCCATATTAAAATTTAATAATTTATCGTTTAAAACAAAAACGCTGACTAGTTCTTAAATAATAATAATAATAAATCTTTAACAATCAATATAAGGTAACTAATTAATAATTAAATATGTTTTAAACAATTTAAAATAATTAAATAACTAATTTCTGAAATACTTTTAACACTTTAAAGTTACCAAGTTAATAATTTAAAATCCTCTTTTTAAAACAAGCCCAATTCCTTGATTTTAAGTTTCATTTTGTAGATCTGGAAATCTTACTCGAGCTCCAGTATAACCAATTTTATACTTATTTCCAATTTCACTTCTATCCTTCCATTCTATTTAAAAATCTCGATTTTAAAACCTCCTTTATTTTTAAACAAGTGCCACTTATGAATTTGTTATTTAAAATCCTTTTTATACACTTTATTCCAAAATCCATGTTTATAATATTTCGAAATAGTTAAGTACAATTTCAAAACCATTTATTTTATCCAATTAATTTATCCAAAATTCTATATAAATGTTTACTTCAAAATCCCTATTTAAAATTCTTTTCCAATTCAAACCATATATTATTGGTATTTAAAAATACCAAAATGTAGGCCAAACTGCCATTGCATCCAAACAATTTAGATCACACAATAATCTATCACAGATTTATTTCAACAAAACATATATCACTATATATGAATATAAATTCAACATTTTTGAGGAATCCAGTTGGATCCCTCCAACCTGTTTCTCTGCGTCCATGATGTTAATACAACAATAAAAATACCAGTTCCGCTTGGAGGCGGAATATCGCGGTATATAGGGTCATCCGCTATTATGCGGGCGCATAGGGTCTCATCCGCTATATAAATGTGGGAATATCAATCACTCCAAGATATATATATACTACTATATATAATATCACGTTCAATTGATAAAAATGTATCCATTCAACCAATCAAACATTTATTAATTTTAACTATTTAAAATTAATGCCAGCAGTCCAAAATTGAGTGAGATTAACTCATCTTGAGTTTTATTTCGCCAAACGTTCAAATTTTAATTTAAATCGAACACGCTCCATTTAACCTAAAGTTATAACTAGCTTCGATCGACCCTAAATCTGCTCCAGCGTGTAGTGCTCGTCGCCACGATCCCGTCGCCGCTTGTTTCGTCTCAATCAGACCTCGTATGAAATAGTAATGATATTTTAAAGATTACATAGATTTAAATATAAATAAATTCACAAAATTCAATTTTATTTCTACCCTCGGTTAATCATAGCTGTGCAAATACGAATTAGAAATCCTGGTCGTTGCTTTTATCTTCTTCGTTGCGTTCACTACCAGGCTCGAGCAAACCCAACATCGCCAACTTTGACCGATCTTCCACGCCATATCGCCTCGTCGGAACCCCATCAGCTAACGCTGCCGAGTGCGCCTACACGAGCCCTCCCCATGGCCAAAGCGCGGCCAAGCTCGGCCTCTCTATTACCTTGGAAAACACACTCAAACTCCTAACCTTCTCGCGCCAAATACGACCAATTTTGGCCACGATTGTTGATCATGACCGTATGGATTTGTCAAGCTCGAGAAGCTCTACGATTTACTAGTTGAGAGATTTTGTTATTCGTTTACGGATTTGAAGAAAATTTGAGGAGAAAGATGGTGTATTATCGGCCATTGACAATAATAACAGGGGCTACGTTACTTAATCCTAGGGTTTACTGTTTTCAACGGTATATATACACGTATACCAATATTATTTTCAAAATTAACGTGCTTTTCCGAACAAACTCCAATCGAGACATGCTGCCATGTGTTTATAATGTTTTACCCCTATTCTGAACACATTGGAACAAGTTTCGTAGCCTAATTCGATCGTATGTGGAAGATAGCTTTCTGAATCGAATTAAAATAATAAATTTTCGATATTTATTTCAACGCGTTTCTATTCCGCATGATCAAACAGTAACTCCAAACGCTATGAAATTTGAAATCCGATAATAATAAACTATTATGGATCCAATGGAACTGGTTTCGACGAATTCCGATACTGTGCCCCGGAAGGCTATTTTAACGTGTCGATTAAATCGAGCGATTTTCAAAATTGACGGAATTGCTTGAAATTTCAAATTTTAAAATTTTACTAACCCAATTATAATTCAAATAGAATTTATATTCATATTAGAAATCATTTCGATTTATATTAAATCAAAATTCGATTGTTTACACTATTACCATATATCAAAACTCACTATTAAATTAATATATAAATTTCAAACTTTAAATTTATCGATTGTTAATTCCATTAAAGTCTATTACCATCATTCTAATTTAAATAGAGTTTTAAATTAACTTAGAAATCATTTATATTCACATTTAACTCCAGATTCTCATATTTGCCCAATTTCAAATATTAAATTACCATTTACTGAATCAAATTGATCGCTATATTTGAAATTTTAACACATTAATCTAATTCAACCAAAATCTCCATATTCAAAATCAGTTAATATTCCAAATTCAACATTTAAAAATAAATCAAACGTTCAAAAACAAATGACCAAAATTCCGGGTCGTTACATTCCTCCCTCCTTATAAGAATTTCATCGAAATTGCTAAGGTAGGAAAAATGCTCCCAAACTCGTTAACTTATCCAAAACCCACTTACTTAAAATCCTATATTCACTTTCCAAACCTTTTAGTTTTTATGCAAACAATTTGTTTCCATTTCTAACTCAAAAGGCCTTGATTTCTAATACAGTTCAAAAATCAACTTTTCTAGTTAACAAATTCTTTTTCAAAAAATTTCAAAATTTTTCTAACACCCAAAATTTCCAAAATTTTTTGACAGAGTCTCCTTTGTACAGAAAGCCTTTTACAATATGATAAGAGAGATAAAAATATATACATCGACCCACACGGTCAGAAAACAAAATATATATCGGTATATTATCCTTTCTTTATTTTATTGCGTAAGCGTACCTCATATTAGCGTTTTTAAGTGAGCGGCTTATTTATATGCATTTACGCAACCCAAAATCTATCCAACAGCTCCATGTACCTGTACTTACTCAAAATAAGCACATAAGTTTCATACACATGCAATTTTAATAACATTCATTACTTTAACTAGCTAAAGATATAAACTTCATAACCCAAACATGCCAATCATATATTACAAGAAATTTTAAGGTTCCAACACTAATTTAATTCCTTTTCATGAATCCATATATCATTTCATTCAATTCGAAATGATTTACAACCAAATTTATTTCATTTAATCAATATTTACAACATACAAACTCATATCCATTCCAAATTTGATTTATACGTGCTTTACTTGCATAAATTCATTTCTATTCAATTTCAAATTGATTCACAATCAATTTTATTTTCATTCCATTCATTTTTTACTTTCATTATATGCAAATCCATTTTATTATTTTCAAGTTATTCCTTTTTAAATTGACTCAAAATTAAAATTTTCTAATTTCAATCCCATTTATTCAATTTTAACTTGATTCGAAATCCATTCAATTTCGTTCTGTTCACATTCACACTTATCATATTCATATCCATCTTATTAAGCTTCAATTGATCCATTTAAATTGATTTTAAACCAATTTATCTATTTCCCATTGGTTCCCATTCGTGTTATTCACCAAACTTTGTTTGCTACATGTTGAATTAAACAACATTCCAATCCATGTTAATTTTATTTATGAATCACTCCATAAATAATCACTTAAGTTAAGTTTCCATTGCAATCAAGTTCTAATTCATTTTAAATTGAATCTCATTCAATTTATTCATTTTCATCTACTTAGTATATCCAATTAATACTGTAACTTGGGAATCATTCCATGTAATCGATTCTTGAACAATTTATTATATCATACATGGTTCCTGCACTTGTATTTCTATTAACTTTAACTTCCATCTTATATTACATCTTTTCCATTCACTTTCATTAAATTCACATAGGTTGATTCGCTTCATTTTATAGTGAATGGCATTTCATTTCATGCTAATTTCGTTATAAACCATTTCACAAAAATTATTTCTAAGGCCTATTATAAACACTCCATATCGTTACTTAAGTTCATATTCAGCTTATAACTTAAGTTCATACCCCAACTTATCTCCAAAGTCATATTTCAATTCATATTCAATTCATTTACTCTTAAATTTAATTTGTTCCTTGTTATCAATTACTTGACCATTTTAACTTGGTTGTACTTTTTCCACTTCCTTAGTTTGACAAGTTACACCAACTTATTTATTCACAATTCCCTGAATTTTTCCACTTAAGTTTGCTTACATTCAATATTTATAACATATAGTTATATAATCACTTCACAATTCATGTTTATATTCAATTTACTAAATTTCAATTTACCCTCCATTGAAAATTCAAAATTTTGAATTTCCATTTCTTTTACCATAATACCAAACCATTTTCATTTTGGTTTACAATTGCATTGCTCAACTCATGAGTTCAAAAACTTACTTACTTAAAATCCCATTTTACTCACTTGAGTCCATTTACATTTTATAATCATAACCCTGGAGTATACACATCACTTAATAGCTTAAGTTTAACTATCCCGTTTAATAATTATAACTTATAATTACATAATCATCTAACATTTCAACTTTATATTCCAATCAATTCAAATCAACCCAATTTCAATTTTATTTAACTTATCTTAAGTTAAATTTCAACCCATATTATTTATTTTAACTTACTCAAGTTAAACTTTTAATTCAGGGTTAAAATTTACATTTTCTTTCTTATCTATACCAACTTCAAATTATAAGTTCAATAACAAATTTTCTTAACTTTACAAATCATTTAACTAGAAATCCTAGAATTCAATCACCCGGTTTTATTTCAAATCATTTTGAAATCATAAATATACATTCATTCATTTTTGCATATATCACACCATAACTTCGAAATCTTAAAACAACTTGGTTTTTCCCAAAAACAATTTCTCTTTAGAATTTCTAAAACAAAACTTGTTTATCAACAAGTCCAAACAAATAATCACAGCTAATCACTATGGTAGCAATCTGTCACTCAGAAACTCGAAAATGAATACTGATGATGTGGCCATCATCATTGGGATCATTTTCCAGCGACTGAAGTGAGTTCGATGCTTCCTTACTTCCAAAATTCATTTTAAACAATTTCCTTATTCAGGAATATCTCCAAAATAACATCACCATTCTTCCTTTCAAACACTTTGGAAAACATTTTCAAAATTTCCAAGATTCAAAAATTCCAAACACTTAGTTCAAACCCATTTAAAACATTTCCCAAAATTTCCACGGTATAAATTCTGGTTTGAATCCAATTTTTTTTAGTTATACACCTTTGTATAAATCATGTTTATACAATTTTTATTTGGTTATATATATATAACCATTTCAAAATTTTATAATCTATTCTGATTATAATATTAACAACCAAACATTCCAAGCATATATAGTATAATAATTTCAGAAAATTATTTCTTTTATATTAAAATATAATTTTGGGTAAAATTATTTCATTTACCCACTTTAAAACAATACTGTGTCGGTTTACCTTGTTTAGGAGTATAGAAACCCCTACCGATACGGTTGTACTTCCCATACCGACAAGAATTCATAAACACTCAACTGATAAGTCAACACAAAATAAAAATATTTTATATTCACTAACAATTACGCACTCATATCTATTAATACACTCAACTCATTCTAGAGTACTACTGACTCTATCTCTAATGAGTAATCCCCACCAAAGCCTAGGTATACCGCCAACTAAGCTCTGATACCAACTGTGACAACCCCCCCTTTCGACCTTCGAAAATCGACATAAATATGCTCATCGTATAACATGCCGAACGATCAGGTGCCGGAAAGATAGATTGTTGAGGAAAAAGAAAATAGGTAGAAGAAGAAGAAACTAAAACAAAATAGAATCTCACAGCGGACTGAATAACATACAATATAAATAGTTATTTACACAAACCCAAAAATGTACTATACATATCTCACATAAGAATACACAAGTCAATAATTACCAGCCTGGACAGTTATAACAACCTGTCCTCATAATTGCTGGTAATTTCAACAAACACTGCAGCGGAATAAACAAGTACGAGAATACGTCCCGGTCGCTAGCTCGTCTCCTCCTCCATAGCATCCTAACTTGAACCCGTAATACTCGATCTGACCCGATCATTATAATAAAATAACACCCGAGTCAGTTTGGAAAACTAGCATGAGAAGACACACTCAATTTGAATTATTAAAGTTTTCAAAATCCTTTGAAAATCAAAGGTATCTCGTAAGACCACGCCACACATAAACACGACGGGATTTTACCTTACGATAACCAAAACATTTCATATCAAATCCTCTAATATTATAATAGTGTCTAAGTACAAATACTTGTTCAAATAGCTGAAATACTTGCATCTCACGTTTCAGCATAGTTGGGCACAATCAAAACAGTACGGCGCTTATTGGAGAATGGATTCCATATGAATGACTAGGTATTGGGGTATCACCTGTCACAGTACATGTCTAGAAACAATGTACCGAGGACCACGCCGGGATCCCCTGCCACACAAGACCGGACTATCCCTAACCTGGATAGACCGAATATGCTATCACCCCAGGTGTTCCACCCTTTACCGAGCTCCTTCCAGAAAGGTGATAAACATACCCTAATTGGGTGCTACCCACTTAGCCTTGCTGCATCTCCCCTGCTTTTCAGTCATTCCCGGTTATTGAGGCTAGAGGCTACGATTACCTTTTTAAGGAATTTTCACTTAGTATGCTCATTGTCCTCCAATGACAATGTTCTGGTAGCATTCATCCATACAAGTCCGTTCCGGGTCCGAACGGAACAGAAGACACTATTCCTACTACACCCATTTTGGAATCACCCTCAAGATTAGTAGCGATTAGCCCTTGCACTTCACTGCTTCATCTTTGACTCCATGCCCTTGTCTTCATTTCAAAAACGTACTCATTGGATCGAAGTGGTTTTCGGATAACTTACCTGATCCCGGTCTCTTCGAAACAACGTTCGTTATATCCGGTAAACTCAACACCGGTTCTTTAGGAAATAAACATATAAAGTAAGATCGGAGACCACCTCCTAACCGTTAGTGGACGGATTTCCTTCACATCATCCCAGAAGAACAAAACGAGTTTATACGTACATTACAACACCTCGAACGGTAAGTGTACCATATAATCCCCGTGCTTCTTCTAGATATTTCCAAAGTTATATTTAGATCCAGATTTGATAGTCGGTTATTTAACTATCAAATAACATTCATTCAACCAAATATTTTCATTTCCACTGAAAAACACCAAGTCTTATTTAATTTAAAATTTCAAATAAGTTAAATCTCTTAATTCCAAAAGTATTTACTTATCTTATCTAATTCAGTATATTCCCAATTTATTCTTTTCTAAAGTATTTGAAAAAAAAACCTTTTAAAATAATATGGAAAGTACCACTGCGGTATCAAACCATGGATTCACAGCTCAATGGTTATGTCTCTATCCCAGAGAAATCCAAGACTTAACTACAGGCACTCACTACCTCCGATTACGCCATGCGAGTATACCATTTGCTTCCCAAAAACTTTATTAAATAATTATCTCAAAATAATTCTTATAAGTTTCTAAAATAAATTTCCAAGTTTAAATCTAGGAAAATATACTTCAATAAAGGTTATTATACAAAGCCATATTAATATTTAATAATTTATCTTTTAAAACAAAAAGGCTGACTAGTTCTTAAATAATAATAATAATAATAATAATAATAAATCTTTAACAATCAATATAAGGTAACTAATTAATAATTAAATATGTTTTAAACAATTTAAAATAATTAAATAACTAATTTCTGAAATACTTTTAACACTTTAAAGCTACCAAGTTAATAATTTAAAATCCTCTTTTTAAAATAGGCCCAATTCCTTGATTTTAAGTTTCATTTCGTAGATCTGGAAATCTTACTCGAGCTCTAGTATAACCAATTTTATACTTATTTCCAATTTCACTTCTATCATTCCATTCTATTTAAAAATCTTGATTTTAAAACCTCCTTTATTTTTAAACAAGTGTCACTTAAGAATTTGTTGTTTAAAATCCTTTTTATACACTTTATTCCAAAATCCCTATTTTACAATATTCCGAAATAGTTAAGTACAATTTCAAAACCATTTATTTTATTCAATTAATTTATCCCAAATTCTATATAAATGTTTTACTTCAAAATCCCTATTTAAAATTCTTTTCCAATTCAAACCATATATTATTGGTATTTAAAAATACCAAAATCTAGGCCAAACTACCATTGCATCCAAACAATTTAGATCACATAATAATCTATCATAGATTTATTTCAACAGAACATATATCACTATATATGAATTTAAAGTCAACAATTTTGAGGAATCCAGTTGGATCCCTCCAACATGTTTCCCTGCATCCGCAGATGTTAATACAACAATAAAAATACCAATTCCGCTTGGAGGCAGAATATCGCGGTATATAGGATCATCCGCTATTATGCGGGCGCATAGGGTCTCATCCGCTATATAAATGTATATATACACACACAAACACACACTATTATATATAATATCACGTTCAACTGATAAAAATGTATCCATTCAACCAATCAAACATTTATTAATTTTAACTATTTAAAATTAATGCTAGCAGTCCAAAATTGAGTGAGATTAACTCACCTTGAGTTTTATTTCGCCAAATGTTCAAATTTTAAATTAAATCGAACACATTCGATTTAACCTAAAATTTTAAATTGCTCCGATCGACCCCAAATCTACACTAGCGCGTAGTGCTCATTGCCACCATCCCATCGCTGCTTGTTTCGTCTCAATCGGACCTCGTATGAAATAGTAATGTTATTTTAAAGATTACATAGATTTAAATATAAATAAATTCACAAAATTCAATTTTATTTCTACCCTCAGTTAATCATAGCTGTGTAAATACGAATTAGAAATCCTAGCCGTTGCTTTTATCCTCTTCGTTGTGTTCACTACCAGGCTCGAGCAAACCCAACATCGCCAACTTTGACCGATCTTCCATGCCATATCACCTCGCCAGAACCCCATTAGCTAACACTGCCGAGTGCGCCTACGCAAGCCCTCCCTATGGCCAAAACGCGGCCAAGCTCGACCTCTCCATTGCCTTGGAAAATGCACTCGAACTCCTCCCCTTCTCGCGCCAAATACGACCAATATTGGCTACGATAGTTGATCATGACCGTATGGATTTGTCAAGCTCGAGAAGCTCTACGATTTACTAGTTGAGAGATTTTGTTATTAGTTTACAGATTTGAAGAAAATTTGAGGAGAAAGATGGTGTATTATCGGCCATTGACAATAATAACGGCGGCTACGTTACTTACTCCTAGGGTTTACTGTTTTCAACAGTATATATACATGTATACCAATATTATTTTAATATTATTTTCAAAATTAACGTGCTTTTCCGAATGAATTCCAATCGAGATCTGCCACCGGGCGTTTATAATGTTTTAACCCTATTCTGAACACACTGGAACAAGTTTCGTAGCCTAATTCGATCGTATGTGGAAGATAGCTTTCTGAATCAAATTACAATAATAAATTTCCGATATTTATTTCAAAGCGTTTCTATTCCACAAGATCAAACGGTAACTCCAAACGCTAGGAAATTTGAAATCCGATAATAATAAACTATTATGGATCCAATAGAACTGGTTTCGTTGAATTCCGAGATTGTCCCTCGGAAGGCTATTTTAACGCGTCGATTAAATCGAACGATTTTCAAAATTGACGGAATTACTTGAAATTTCAAATTTTAAAATTTTACTAACCCAATTATAATTCAAATAGAATTTATATTCATATTATAAATCATTCCGATTTATATTAAATCAAAATTCGATTATTTACACTATTACCATATATCAAAACTCACTATTAAATTAATATATAAATTTCAAACTTTAAATTTATCAACCATTAATTCCATTCAAAGTCTATTACCATCATTCTAATTTAAATATAGTTTTATATTAACTTAGAAATCATTTCTATTCACATTTAACTCCATATTCCCATATTTGCCCAATTTCAAATATTAAATTACCATTTACTGAATCAAATTGATCACTATATTTGAAATTTTAACCCATTTAACTAATTCAACCAAAATCTCCATATTTAAAATCAGTTAATATTTCAAATTCAACATTTAAAAATAAATCAAACGTTCAAAAACAAACGACCAAAATTCTGGGTCGTTGCAATTTAAGTTTATTGCGACCATTTTATAAAATGCACTTCATATTTATTTTTCATAAGTTAAGTTCATATTAATTCTTTGATTCACTTCATTGGTTCATTTCATAAATTCAAGTTCATAGTAATAATTTTACTTAAGTAAATTTTATTTTATAATTCAAATTTATATTAATAAATTTCCTTTTCTCGAAATCAATTTCATTCAACTTATTAAGTTAACTTCGTCTTATAATTCATTTTGTTAACTTATTCCATATTAAATTTGTTATCATTCAATTTTATTGAAACTCATTCCATTTGCATTTAATTTATTTACATCCAATTTAAATTAAATTCAATTACTCATATTAAACTTTTTCTTACACTCATTTATTTTTATTCAATTTCTTTCACAACTTAAACTAAATTTCATTTTATAATTCAAGTTCATATTAATTTTATTAATTCATTTTATAGCTTAAGTGGACTTAATTCACTTTACTAATTTATCTAGTTTCATTCAGATCCAATTCAATTCATTTAATCTATATTAAGTTAAATTTATTTCAGTTAACCCGTTACTCGGTTTATCTAACTCTATTTTAATTTTTTCCTTCTTATCATTCACATTGAACAAATTTGAATTTATTTTTAGCTTAACATTTCTCAAGTCTATAAGTTACACAAACTAATTTACTTCAAATCATTTCATTATTATATCTAACTCATTTCAAATACAATTCATTTTTATTTATGCTTTCTCTAATTAACTTCATTTTATTTTTTTCATTTTACTAACTCAATTTATTTAACATTCTTAAATTAATTATTTTATTTCATTTCTCAAATTCAAATTTTCTTTGTTTGCTTAACCAAAATGTTCAACTATTTTAAAATTCGATTTTAATTTCCTGTTCAAATTCATAAATTATAAACTTATTTTTCTTATCTATACTATTTTAAATTTAAAAGTCCAAAAAATATTTTCATATATTTATCAAATAACCCTTGGAATATTTTCACAATCAAAACTTTTTTTAATCGAAAATAAATTTCCTTTAGTAGCAATTCTCACTCGGAAACTCGAAAATGAATACTGGCGATGCTGCAGTCATCCCCAGAATTATTTCCCAGCGACTAAAGTGAGTTCAATGCTTTATTTCTTTCAAAAATCTTTTCAAAATATATTTCTAGTCAAAACACTTTCAAATAATATTATTATTAATTTTGAAGGCTTTGAAAACAATTTTGAAAGCAATAGGTTTTAAATTCAAAATTTCTCGACTTTTAAATCCTTTCTATTTATAAACCATATTATAAATATACTTATATAATTTCATTACCTTATTATGAAAATATTTTGTTAATTTACATCTTTGTCATTTTAAACAATTCTTATTTTAATAGATTTCAATTCAATTTAATTATCGCACACTTCATGAAATGGAGTTCATAAGGTATTCGTTTTTAAATTTAATTCAACTAATAATCGATGATAATTAAATATTATCATCTCCTAACAACTAACATTCATTAATAATTAACATTATATATATATAATTTAGGTAAAATTATTTCATTTACCTGATTTTAAAACAATATTATGTCGGCTTGTCTTGTTTAAGTGTTTAGAAACTCCTATCGATATCATGGCGTCCCACGTACCGACCAAAATTCATAAACAACTCAACTGATAAGTAAACACAATATAAAACATTTTATAACACTAACAAGTACGCTCTCTCATATATATGCGCTCAAACAGACTCATTCTAGGGTATTACAACCCTATCTCTAATGAGTCAAACCCCACAAAGCTAAGGTTATCGCTAAACCAAAGCTCTGATACCAACTATGATGACCCACATTTTGGAAGGTTTAAATTGACAATAATCCACACATGTCCAACTTAAACAATCCAGAATATAGATAATCAATGGGTTTAATTAGGAAAAATATGAAAAGAAGAAGAAAACAAACACAAAATCTCGCAACGGAATGACAAAATATAATAATCAAATAAACAGTTCATGAAGCTGTTTATATTATACATTTGATTATAGTTTATACAACATTTATCAGAGTTATATATACATAGGGATAAATAAATAATGCAGCAGAACAACATGCTGTAGGGAATAATAATAGTAATAATATACCAAATCTTCGTCTTCGTCCTCTAGAAAATGATCTTCGATGCATTGAAATACTCAGGGCTAATTCGAGCGTAATGAAAAGACAAAAAACTCGAGTTAGGACTAAAATATCCTTATGTGAGTCAAATCGATATCACATAACATGAGTGTAACAGCGTCGGAGATGTTTATAGGATTTCTCATCTCCTATCCAATGTATAACATACGTGAAATAACTCAAGAGATGTTATGGGATTTTCCAACTCTCAAGGATCAGTCAAAATATTTATATGTAGTAGAATACGCTACATATATAATGTCTAATCGGTAAAATAAATATTTTTCTTAGCGTTAAGGCTTTACATTAATTCCCCTTAACGCGTTTTTAAGCATTGGCGTACAGTTTGCATTTAGCACAACCAGTAGCACGTCGATAGCCATTGATGCGCCGTGATATGACAACACTAAACCAAAATCGTACGGGTCGCGTATAGGGATAAAAGTATGACAAGGCATGTGAGGCAATGCCTAAGGTAGGATACTACCAGTTCGAGTCGCAGGGCTGGTGGTAACGCATCGTAGCCACGACCGCCTACCATGTCCATCCTTCCCATATTGAGTCAAGGAAGGCTATCCCAAAATCAAGGTGCACCAATCGAAACCAACAGCAAGAGTAATAATATGGACCGAGTCCAAGAAAATCGAAGAACGGATATTCGTTAGGGGTAATTAGCCCGCTTGGCCCTGTCAAGCGGTCCTGTTTTAGTCATTTCAAATTGGCACAAGTGCCGAGGTCTATCCATCATCGTTATCTTTCCTCAAAATCCAGCAAACGACACCAAATCCAACCACTTCGTTCTGGAGTCTCCTCCACGTACACAGTTGTTAAATTGGTTCCAATATTGACAGAGAGTATGCCAATAAGAGGTCCGGTCTCTTTAACAACCAAACGTTGTTTTACACATCGGTTGGTACTTTTACATTTCGAAAAATAATTTATTTGAAATTAGTTTCAAAGTCAATATAATTCAATTCCAAATCTTCCAATTCAAATCAATTTAAATTTCCATTTCCATTTAAATCGATCCAATTCTGATTTCAATTCAAATTAACTTCGATTCTAATTTTAATTCAAATCAATTTCAATTTCGATTCCAAATTAATTCGATTTCAATTTCAATTCCAATTAATTTCAATTCAATTCCAATTTGAATTAATTTCAATTCAATTCTCAATTTTTAAACCATTTCGATTTATATAAATTCGAGTTCGATTTCAGAATATCAATTTAAATCACTTAAATTAAATTTAACCTTAATATTCAATTTAAAATTCAGATCTTTTAAAATAATTCAATTCCGAACTCAAATTTCAAAATATACATTTAAATTACTTTTACTTAGATTTATTTCAAAGTTCGAGTAAAAGTTCAAATCACTTAAACAAATCAATTTCCATCATCTAAATGGTTTCTCAATTATCACTTCAAAATTTCAAACTCGATTCTTTAAACAATTCATGTTAACAAGTTCATTTTTAACATTTCGAGCTCGAGTTCAATAATGATTTCATTTCCATAAATTTGATTTTATTTCTTAAAATCAAAATCAATTTCAATAATTTCAAATCAAAATCTTAAAAATCATTTAATTTAACCAATCCATTGTCCGTATATAATTTTCTATCATATGGCCAAGTGATCAGTTATTTCAATCTAATTCAAGGGATGGATATATATCATTTCAATCCAAATCACCGGGTCATAGGTATATATCATTTCAACCAATTTCTTTATTTATTTGAAGTAATTCAATTTATAGTTTTATATACTGCCAATTAATTTACAGTGTGATACATGATATATATAAAATAAATAATCATCCAATATTTCAACCAATTGGCATCCATCATAATCAATCATCCAAACAATCAATAATTCACAGCAATTAACCAATTATCAATAATTGGGGATTTTACTAGCAGTTTAATTCTAATTTCAATTCAACTGTTAATTCAAAATTTTCTAACATATAAATTCTATATCGATTTCCATGTTAGTTAAATTTACCAAACAATAATCAATAAAATAAATAACTTCACGATTATCAATTTAACGAACACAAAAACACTTTAGTACGTTGTGAGCGTTATAAAACACTCACCCATTTTATTTGAAACTGAAAAAATTTCTAGCTTTAAATAAATTTCAAACCAACTCCATGTCGTAGCCTTCGTCGATACGATTCCAATGTGATTTGTTTCGTCCAGAACGGGCCTCGTACGGAAAAGACAAGCAAAATTTAATAACGATAATTATAAAATTAATTGACTAATTTAATTTCAAAAACAAAAAAACAAGCCTTACCCTAACTATTCACGCATACAGGCTTGCTACTTGTTCCTCCTTCCTATCGCGGTTTCTTTCCTCCTTTTTTTCTTATAAATATCACGAACCACCACGACGTCACCTCACCGCCCTCCACCAGCATGTCGCGCCACCTTCCCTGCCTCCAAGCGCCGCCGCCCTCGCCTCAGCGACCCGTCACCACCAGCGCATACGCGCTCCCTCAAAGTTCAGGAACCCAAAGTCACGAACAAGAATTGTGCCCATCGTGTCCCACACGCCCTCCATCGCCACAGCCGGCCCTTCGTTGCTCGCCCTCCTTCGAGTGTTTTGTTTTATTTTTTTCTTTTCGTTCTTTCCGGCTGAGTGATTTTAAAAAGGAAGAGGGAGAAAGGAGATGGGTGCGGGCAGACATATAAGTCGGCGTGGAGTACGAAATGTAGGGGAGAGAAATATATATATATATATATAATATTAGAAAATATCTAACCAAATGCTTATGAAAAATTTCAAACTCCAAATGACGCATGCCGCTTGGCATTCCTAATGTTTTACCCCCGTTACAAATGCAATGGAACTAGTCTCGAGGCCTAATTGGATCGTATTCATAAGATAGCTTTTCAAAATCAATTTATTTTAATTCATTCTAAAATTAAATTATACGCGTCTCAAGCAAGCACGGCCAAACAACAAGTCCGATCGCTACGAAACTTGAAATCCTACAAAACTCACTATTACGGATCCAATGAAACTGGTTACGTCGAAATCCGAGATAGTGGCCAAAATGGCTATTTTTACTCGTTAATTATAATATAAAATTTCAATTTCTAATTATTCACTTCTAAATCCAATTTTAAATGTTAACAATCTCCATTAATTTTTGAATAAAATTTAAATCAGTTTTCGATGCCATTTTCATTCATATTAATTCAAGGTTCAATCATTTAAATAATTCCAATATTAAATTTAAAGGATTTAATTATCCAATAAATCATCATATTTCAATATAAATTATTTAGCTTATAAAATTAAATTTAAAACGAATTCAAATAATAAAACAACTACTTCCATTTTACAGTAATTCGATATTCATTATTCAATTCCAACTATTGATTATAAACACGTTCAATATTTAGAATTTCATTCAACATTTGTTATCACCAAAATCTTTGAAGTTGTTTATTTCAAAAAAAATTATATTCAATAAACTACAATAATAAATCATTAAATTTTTATTTCTAACATTTTTATTCAAAAATTATATTAAATTTAATAATTTAAAATTGTTAAAAATACGAGTCATTACAAACACATATACAACAAATAACTCATTTCAAACACCATACCACAACATATATCATAGTACTGACATAAGTAATAATATTTTTTCACAATCGCTAACTAACTTTTTCCCAAAATACAAGATAGAGACTTTCTTGCCTACTCAAACTTTGGCGTACACAATTATCACCAAATCATCACATAATCAAGCACACATCAAATATAACATTCATACACCAATATACATCATAAATTTGCTAACTTTTAATAAAGTTAACCAATTGTTTAAAAAGCATTAACTTTACTCACCGAAACTTTTCTAAATTAAATCGAACTTTTTCCGAAACTTGAAAACACTTAAGAATATTGCAAATTTGGAACTTTTTGGGTGCTTGGACCTCCAAGATGGGCTCAGCCTAGGCTAATTGGGATCGACCTTGGGATGTTTAGGCTCAGCCATCATGTTTTTGGGGTTGATGAGCTTGAGTTTTGGAAGAGAAGGTGTTGTAGGAGATGTAGAAGTAGTTTTGTGAACTAAAGAAGATATTTTAGCCAAAGAAGTGATCTTTCTCTATTTTTAAAATTATGAAGAGGAAGCCATGAATACTTTAGCTCAAGCTCTTAGGAAATTTGAAATGAATAAAGGGGTTGTAAACATGAAAATATGAAGATAAAGGAGTATTTATAAGCTTAGGATATTTATTAAAACATATATAAGTGTTTATATTAGAATATATGTATGCATGCATTACCATACCCCTCTCCTCCTTAAATTCCGTCCACACCTAGTACCCCTCTCTCCTTGCACTATTCAAGCCATATCACATGTACTTGTGTTGAAAAAAATCGTATTTTCATATGTGTGTGTGTATACTTTTCATTATAATATATTTTCTTTTATTCTTATATATACACTTAAAAGAGAGCATATACATGCACATGTACATATGTATTTATCATGCATAAATAGTTTGTAGTGTGTGCATATGTGTTTTAAAATAGTGTTATGACATTTCGAATAACTTTTAATTGATGGAAAATCGATATTTCGGAAAATAACTTCTGGTCAGATTTCCTATTTCTCTATAAACTATATATATTGGTAAACAAATTTTGAAAATGATTTTATTATCATTAGTTATTATTCAAAATAGTTTTATTTGTTAATAAAAATCCATTATTAATTATTTAAAATATAATTAAATATTCATTTAAATAGCGATTAAATTTTGGTCGTTACACTTTTCCACAAGGCTTAGTATAATATTAGAACACTTTCCACCAAACCAAAACATGAAGAAGTAAAGCCACACTCAACCCACATGAGATGGCCATGAGAAATATGTGGGGTTTGGAGGCAAAACAAGGAGAAGGAGGAGGGAAAGTGGTTGCAAGGATGGGGTTTGGCTTGGGTTCCTTGGATCTTGGTTATTTGTGTGGTTAAAGGTGAGTTAACGCCTCACTTTTAATGAAAATATAACACATATGTATGTTGTTTTGATTGTGTTTATGTTGATTGAATTATTATTAACTTAGTTAAAACATTGGTTTGGATTCTTACTTTAAAAGTAAGTGACATATGTGATCATCGACTTGAACGAACTTGAAATGGACTTGAATGGACTTGTATGACATGTGGCAAGACCTTGAACAAATTACATAGGTTATAAATGGACTATCGTTTAGATCGAACTCGGATTTGAAAGTGCACATACAGCGATAGTCACTATAGAGTAGTTATGAATTGCCGTGTTTTAGGCGATTGCTATGGAACTTTGTAGAGATATCCTAAGAGGTTTCTTGCTATATTTATAATGTTTTATATGTATGTTTATTGCTATTAAAATCTTTAATAGTAAAAAGTTAAGTAACATTTCGAAAAGTGACCAAAACATCACTAGTGCAAAACTGCACCGTTTAGACTCGATTTTTTGGCTTAAATGGTTTGAAAAGACATTTAAATTTAAGTATTTTGTTTCATTCTTTTTACGAGTGTTTACTAACTCATGTTAGAGTATTCCAAAAGTGGTTTGAGACCTTTATAAGTTTTTAAGAATTAGTTGTGAATTTTTAAATAAGAGGTTTTTATAGTAAAACACATCGTTTCAAGTTTTAAGGAAAATTGCTAAGTTGTTATTTTCAAGTAATATTTTAAATAAATGTTTTAAAACCTATTATAACTATTTTCAAGTATTTTAAAAGTATAAACAAAAGGTTTAGAAAGGGGTTAGAATTGCTAAATGGCCAAATGTCTAATTGATTAATTACTTGTTTGAAAAGTAATTAACTATGCTTAACGCTAAAAGCCGATGAAGTAAGACTTATCTATTTGTGAGAGTTAAGATTGATGTCGAGTAGGGATAAAGCAATAGAGCTCTTATCTACCAGTTTTCCTCTTGACCGAGGAATAGTAAGTCCAAAAATGTTGGAAACGTGTTAATCGTGTTGATTTCTTACTCGTTTATGGAAATCATTAATACTACACTTAACACTAAAAGCCGACGAGGTAGACTTATCTATTTGTGAGATTCAAGAATAAAGTGTCTAGGCAAGGCTTTGATGCAACTAGTACTCTAACTTACTTGGCTTCACTCTTGGATAAGGAATAGTTAAGTTGGAACGTCGGAAACGAGTTAAGCATAAGAATCATGATTTGTATAAACAATTATTTTGACTACATAATCGATTAGTCGATTATCGAACTTGATCTAATATTGACTTAAGAAGTTATTAAAAGGCTTCGTGATACTGGTAAGAACCTCCCGAGAAAAGTATTGGTAGGAAATGTCTCTAGCTTTCCCTTACTTTTGAAAGAACCGAAATGAGCTTTATCGAAAATTCATTGAAATAGTTTTGAAGAGACTGGGATTGGTAAGTGTTTTGCTTATCGAATACCACTTCAAAACTAGTATACGAGTGGAATGTTTTGGAAGCGGTTGTGAAGTGAAATGTTATAGAGTTGAACTGTCAATTCTAAGGTTAAGTCCAAGGGAGAGGTCAGCATTAACATTTCTATCATGTGAGACTGTCTATCTTGAGGAGTATTCCAAGAGAAAGGACGGCGTTAGCATTCGTCAGAAGATTTATGCGAGGAACCTATGTGGAGGGTCGAGATCTGTTCGAGGTTCTCGAGTCTCTATAGTGATTCGTGATCTGTTCAACATATGGGAATCCATTTTGGGATTTGAATCCTATTCGAGTAATGAAGACTTGTGTGAAAGATGTCGAACGAAACCTTGACATCGGAAATGGCTAAAACAAAGTAGGCCTTACAAAGTGGGGTTAGCAACCCATCGCATGGTATTATCAACTCCGTATCTAGAGATACTTATCGACTTTTGGCTAGAAGGAGTTGATGATATTTGGTTCACGTTGTTCATTTTTGCGTTCGGACGTTGGACCTCTTTTGTTTACCTAAAGGTATATTTTATCTAGAGATATACGTCGCTCAGAAAACACTTTCTGACCCTCATGCAGGAGATTGGATTCGGGGTCAACCGAAGAGGTCTCCATGGAAAAATCCATTATGCGGACGAAACTTGACAATTTTTATTGTAACCTAAATATGTTATGGTGTGACCAATGTAAGAATCATAGCTATTTAATATGATTTATATTCTATACCCTTGACATCATCTATCATATCACTATATTAAACTTAATGAATGGTTAGTCTCTTTAAGGGAAAAACCGTTATGTGAATCTGTACGGTTTCAATGGTTACTGTTTCATGTTTCATAAGTTTTCTTACACTGGTTTACCAGACTGATCTAGGTGTAATTTTCTGATAATGCTCGGATCAGCCCCGTGTATGTTTCCAGATTTAGCTATGTACACTTTGGAGCTTATGGAGAAGAGCTGAACGATTACCTTCCATAGTATTCTTATTTTCGCTGCATTTCTGTATTGTATATATCAACATTGTGAGGACAGGCAGTTATACTTATCCAGGCTGATGATAGTACTTAGGGTTTAGTAACTCTGAAAGTTCTGTATTCAAAGTAACCCTTTGTACTGTTCCTTTGATATTACATATTACCGTTCTGTTGTGAGATTATGATATTGTGTTCTTCTTTTCTTATTCTATTCGTTTTCTTTTATTTAACCCTAACTTTTTGTCTTCCCGACACTTAGTTGCTCACATACGAATACTGTGTATGTATTATTGTCGACATTCAAGGGTCGAAAAATCGGGTTGTTACAAGATCTATTGAGATTGCAGCGAGGAAAGCTTCAAATCTATAGTGGTTTGGTTGGGTGCAGTTGTGATTGGCGAGGTCGACTCTCTCATGGCCTCAACTTGGGTTTGGGTTTATCGGAGTAAGAGGAGCAGATAGGCAAACCTAAGGGTGGCGTTGTGCTTCTCGTGTGAAGAGGAGTAGATGGTGGAGTTTGGAGGGGTATGGCACCTTGAGGAGGAGTATGACAATTTCCTTGTCACTTATGGGCTGCCTAGGTCACGTTCTGGTATAGGGTTCGAGCCTCAAGCGGTTGTGACCATCGTGGATAGATCGCAAAGTGGAGTGTGATGGAATTGGTTGTACGTCGTTTTGTTGAGTAATGGCCAAGATATGGAGGAGAGAAGGTGCGACATGAAGTGGGTTATGCATATCCCATGCATAGTGAAGCAATTTAGGGAAGAAGGAGTAGCAGCTAATGAAGGTAATTAGGGTTTAATTAATTAATTAAGTTAATTAATAGTTTAAGTTATATTATTTCTTATAAAGTTCATATCTTTTGCGTACAGGGTCTGATTTGGACACGGTTTCTTGCGTTGCGCTTATGATGGAGAGATCTACAACTTAACATAGGATTGGCCGGTTTTTGTTGAGGTACGTGATATTTTCTCTCACCGTTCTATGATTGTTAGTATAGTACAAAAACAGCGTTTGAAATTATTTCTAACCTTAAAATATGATTTTTAATATATTTAAATCTACATCTTATTTTATAAAAGAATTTAAAAGTGTTTAAAAATGGTTTTAAATTGAATATCACAATTTTCTGTATTCACATTCTTTTTCTACGAAATTGCTAGACTTGGGCTATTTTTTATAATAATCCCACATTGCTTGCTCTAGATGTATGCTACGTGTGTTATTATAGATGTTTGTATGCTTGTTGGTTACACGTATGCTTGTTTGCTTAGTTTGGTTGAAAACGCCGATCATAGGCGATATAATGTTAGGAAATATCCCATAGGATAGAATTTCATTCATAGAGTATCCAACCGATCTGAAGATGAAAGATAATGTGCTTTGGACCTTAAGACGGACGCCGAAAATTTTCATTTGGTTTATACTAGCCATTGTTGGTTATGTACACGACCAAATGGTCATTATCGACTACACTGGAATAGTCGATATCTCCCACTATTGGTGATGATTAATTTTTCCAATTTTGACGTGGATGATGGAGAGACTTCGAGGAGCACGATGTGATGATTCATTCATTCGACGTTCGATTTTGATATTACGGCTCTTCGATGAGCATTTTTGGTAGTGAAGCGAGGATGTGATGATTCAACGCGATGACTTTGGGACTTAGTGATAATGACACATGATGAGAACTGATGGCTTCGATGATGGGAGAGCTATACTTCGAGATGTAGAGTAGATGACTATGAGTCGTATTAATGGGATTGTTTGAGGAAGATACAGGACATATGATGAGATTCTACAACTAATGATGGTTGTCTAGAGTAGTTCCTGACCACAGTGAGTACATGACAGGAGTCGTAGAGATAGTCCAGGACGAGCTCTGCTATTGATGACGTGTGAAAAGGGATCGATGATACTCGAAGTTTCGGAGAGTACTCATAAAGCAGGGGTAATATATGGTAACTATTTGAGCCATGACGAGCTCTGATCTGCATGTCGGGTGATCTAATCTCCATGACGGTTGATCTTTTACCCTAGATCAGCCATGATGGACGATCTGGCTTCCTGGCCTACTGAGTGGCATGGATTCGAGTATTAAGAAACCGGGACATTGAGTAGTCCTTGACCATGATAGGTAATTTGAGTTATCACGTATTAAATGTTAATAACTTAGGCATTGATTTTGATGATAACAACCATATAAATATTACTACTAACGTATCGCCGAGTTGTATGGTTATTTCAGATATATTATGGAGACATTTACAGAGATAAACAAGAACTCAATGGAAGAAAATGGATTATATAAGAAGGTTAATTAGAGCTATGGAAGAACAAAACTGAATGAAGAAGAATGCTGAAAGGACAGAAGTGTTTGAAGTGATGAGTAGTTGGTTGAGTCTTAAAATTCCTTGTTAAAGATCCCATGGCAATTATACTTGAAAATCATCAACCATTGACCTCAACTGAATCACAAAAATCCACAAAAAGGTACTTTTGAAATCTGAAATTTGCACTTCTGAAATTTGCAACACTTATTGGTTTTGCTACTTCTCTTTGAGAATCACCTATATGTCGAAATATTGCCCCTGGTATGTCGACATACTTCCCGTTGGTTAGTTTTTAAAAACTGAAATCAAGGGTTTTCCCACCACCTCTTCACCAAAAGACACGTCTCTTTAACAACTATATAAAGGCCCTGGAAAATGAATTTTCTATTCAATTTTCTTTTCATTCTCATACTCTTTCTCTTCCATGATTTTGCAAAAGAAATCCATCGCATATTCTTTCATTCTCTTTGCAAATCCATACCATTTCCCTCCGATTCTTCAAGTATTTGCAAACCACATTATATCATAGAGTTTCTACTTAAATTCAAATCATTCTCTCTTTGATTTCATCATAGTCCTCAGAGAATTCAAAGATATATCGTCGTTCGAGGTCTATATTATTATTGTACTAAATCTGCAAGAATCTATATTGAAGTATATGACTTATTGCCATACTTTATTGTTGTTTGTGAAAAGGAGAAGGTGTTCTTGTAGCGTGTGAAAAAAAGAAGGTGTATCTTGTAGCCCGTAAAATCAATATTGTAAAGGTGTTCTTCCCACCTGTGGAAAGCAAGCGATTATAATGAAATTATGCATAGTGTAGTGCAAGACTGGATGTAGGATTGGTTAATCCAAACTAGTACAAACAATCTAGGTGTTATTTACTTTACTGCATTTTACTTTACTATTTACTTATTCTATGATTATTGGTTTTCTATTTGCAATTTGATTAGATATAGTGTTAAAGTCATAAGTTAGTTCTAAATAATTGAAATATACACTTGACCCCCCTCTAGTGTTCAAATAGCCTTAAGATATATTTCGTATTGTGTCATAGACACCCCGTTTCTAAGATTTGGTATCAGAGCTGGTTTTCAGAACATGGTAACTTGATTTTTGAAAAGTATAAATGGCTAATAGTACTAGTATCACTTTCTTAGAAGGACAATCTACTACTAGACCCCCTCTATTTGATGGTAATAATTATGCATGTTGGGTTTGTAGGATGAAAATTTATTTGCAGTCTAATTGAAATGACCCTCCAAATTTGCCTTAATTTTTGGTGAATTTTTTTTTTACATTCCTATAATTAATATTCTCAGAGTCATTTTCTTTTCAAACAATTTGTCCAGGATTTAAAATTCATATTAATATAAGTATATTAGTTTAATCATAGAAATATGCATATACATATGATGATGTATATGTTCCTCTTGTTTAAATCAGAGTATACATATAATTAAATTTTGTAAACAAGAGCATATTCTGTTTGATTTGAATTGAATTTTGAATTTCCCATCCCATTATTAATTTTTCATGTCTTTGATACTTATAATATATGAGTAGATCCTGCTCATATTTTTTATGGTGATAACTTTAATTATTCAAATTAAAATTTATCAATAATTTATCTTGACAAGATAATCTCTGAATGCTTGAGATTATATTATTATTTTTGTACAGTTCAAATGTTTTGATATCTGATTAAGACCAGAAAATGATATTTACTTATATCATTTTGGCTCATAATCTTTTTCTTTGAGATTCATCTGTTTTTAACTTATCCCATAAATCAACCCATGTTTTGTTCTCATGCATATTGGTTTCTAAATCTTTCTGAAAGTGTTTGTAAATGGTGCAATCCTTGGATTTTTTTGGTGAGCCAGGTTTGATTGCAGAGTGTTCTCTGGTTTGATAGTACAAACCAGTTCCAAAATGCACATATATTTATAGCATTTGAAAGGAAGTTTTGGGTTGAACGCTTGCTAAATGGACAAGAGGTTTTGTAATGCATTTCACTGCTGAATTGCAGACCAATATGATCAACCAGGCAAACATCATCCATGTCTCTTAAAATGTTATTCATATGTAAACTACTTGATGCCTTATTTAAGATATATACATTTCACAAAACAGCTCACAATGGACTTGAATTCCTTTACAAATTTTCCAATAAAAAGGTAACTAAATACTTGAAAGATTACCCCGAGTTAAACCATATTTTATCCCAAACTTAATGCTTTTAAATAACATCAGATTGACTAATGCATAGTAGAATATGTTAGTTAATTGCTCAAGTATATATATATTTTCTTTCAGATTTTGGTAGATAATGCTCTAAACTTGTTCTCTTGTTCATAACTCAAATAATCTTTAAATTCTCAAACCTTAATACATAACAAAATGTAACAGAAAACATCCATTTCAGACCAACATAGCAAATTCATTACATAACAAGAAGTTTTAAAAACATAGGTTTTCATGAATACATGCAGATAAATCATCCTATGCTCTTATTAAAACTAACAAGCATGCTCTTCCATTTTTCTCATTAGCCATAATCTTCTTTCCTACTTATGTCTTGCATCCCCTGAAAAAGCATTGGTGGCTGCCTCAGTTTGAATTGAGATACCCCCATATGCCATGAGCAAATAAGGGTCAGATCTATGATCTGGTATGAGCACATCAGTATATTCATGATATTAAGCAGATAAATAATACATAAGCACTAACCAGTTGCTTAAACAATTTCTTAAATCAACTATGTTACTATATTTCAGATAAACTGTTATGCAAATGCTAGGACTTCATAAATTAACCATTAGCACAAGCATGATTATGCAAGCATTCACAACAATCTGCAGCAATCAGATGCCCTGGAACACTCATGGTTCCAAATCAACAATCTAAGAAATATTCATTTTCTTATTTCATAACTTTTGCATAGCCTTTACAAATATACCATTTTAATCCTAGCCTCATCTGCTATCAAGGAATCACAGGGACACATTGCAATGAACTAATTCACATCATTGCACAAAGATCTCAGGGCTTAAACAAACCATGTGCCAAACTTGCATACTTCAAATATGACAAGCACTCCAGCAGCCTTCTTGGCTTACAGTTCCTAGTTCATTTACTAATTTTTATTTATTTAATCCTATCATCAGATAAATAAGTGAACATGTCACCGTGTTCATTGAAACACCCCTGTAATACTGCAAGCATATTTTCCAAACAAATAATTATTTTCAAGGATACTGCTAACATATGGCTAGATCTTTGAATTAAGTACAAGAATATTTATACTGAGAATAGGAACATGGCATAATGAATTATTATGATCTGCAAATAACTATGATTGAACCAGATTCAAGATCTAGCTGAATCATAATTTTTGTCTTGTAGATTTTGCTATTTTAATCAGGGATTCAGCACATAGAAATCTCTATTGCATCCCTAATATCATTTCTAAAGCCTCAGCACTTATACAATGTATATTGCAGCTTATTTTATTTTCTCTGTTGAGATTTAATTGCCATGATTCCATATCAGATATAAGTATTCTTCCCCTGATTTCAAGATCTGATGCCTTAGTTTTTTTTTATATAATAAAACAATAGCTTGCACATCCATAATAAAACATCTTATCAGATCAAGGTCATCCAAAGAGCATCCATAACAAAGAATTACATCAAATCAAAACCATTCAAAGAATATTAATAAAACTGAGTTTAACAAAAAAACAGAAAGTATCAATAGCAACATAAAGATTTGGCTACCTCTTATCAGGTCTTAATGCCATGAATCTAGTGAGATTACTCACCTAAATTCTTCCTGCCTTTGCTCAAAAATCCCAATATGTTTCTCCCTCTTCTTTTCTTCTTTTTATTTTTATTTTTAAGCAACTCGGGTAAAATGATTTTCTGGTTATAACTACCTATTTATAAGCATTTTCACTAGGGTTTTTATCAAGATAAAATTCCATTTCTGTCCTGGCTAGTGTCATGCATTTTGTATCCACATTTCCATCCTTAATACCCCGGCCATACTTGTTAATTAAGGTCAGTACTTTCTTCCTTTTGCTTTTCCAGAAAATTGCTATTTTTGAATGCTTGCTCAAGTCATGTTAAATGTGTGACTTCACTATATTTTATATTTTATTCATTTCTGAAAATCCTCTTTACTATTTTTACCTATACATACTTACTTACTTATTATTATATCTCCTACCATTTTAATGTTGCTTTTCTTGCTCAATTCCAATATATTCCAGCTTCAAAGAAAATGTATCTGGGTATAAACATATATGTATTTTTATTTGATTTTTCCTTACTTCCTGTAAAAAAAATATTCATATGTTTCATTTTTTTTTTTCAATATACTAATATATTTTTAATTTCAGTATGTATACAGAAAAACATGTTTTAGTTGGTTTAATAATTCACATTTCAAAATCATATTTGAAATGCTTCCTTTCTTTGTTTATTTATTTTATTATCATTATTTTTTTTTCCAGGGATCTTAAACCTTTTCCCTTGTGCCATTTCCAGTGTGCACGTGCACACATACTCTTGCACATCATTTCATCAAGAAATTCTTCGACATTTTATCTAAATATTTTTAGAATTGAATTATTTTATTAAAATAATTTTCCTCAAAATTTTGGGGAATTACATTCACCCCTCCTTTTAGGAATTGTGTCCTCACAATTTCTTTAATACTTATAACAAGCATTTACTGATTCTAAGGAATCTATCAAACATATGCATAAGCAAACAAATTAAATCATAACAACCATATATATTAGATTTTCCAGAAATTTTAAAATTACCTTTAATCTGCAAAAAGCTTAGGATAATCTATCCTAATCTTGTCCTCTAACTCCCATGTGCAGTCATTTGGATCAAGACTTTACTGGATCTTCACCAGTTTCAAAGTTTTACTTCTTAATTTCTTTTCTTCTTTACCTATAATCCCCACCGGTTCTTTCTCATAAACCAAATTAGGATTTATTTGAATTTGGGTAGGCTTTTCCAGAATTTCTTCTTTATCATGTACCCATCTTCTAAGTTGTGACACATGAAAAACATTATGCATTGCTTCCATTTCCTCTGGCCGTTCTAATTTGTATGCTAAAGAGCCTATTCTTTCCAGAATCTTATAGGGTCCAACATACCTTGGTGTGAGTTTTCCCTGCTTGCCAAACCTCAGGACCTTTTTCATGGGTGAAACCTTTACGAAAACAAAGTCTCCCACTCCATATTCCACATGCTTTCTCTTCATGTCTGCAAACTTCTTTTGCCTTTCTTGAGCTGCTGCCATCCTTCTTCTTATTAGCCCAATTTTCTCTATAGTTTCTTTTACATATTCAGGCCCTAAAACAGCCCTCTCTCCTGTCTCTACCCAACATACAGGTGATAAACATGGCTTGCCATATAAGGCTTCAAATGGAGCCATCCCTATGGTGCTTTGATAACTATTATTGTATGTAAACTCAGCTAGATGGAGATGATCCTCCCAGTTGCCTCCAAAATCCAATGCACATGCTCTCAATAAGTCTTCCAGAATTTTGTTCACCACCTCAGTTTGTCCATCTGATTGTGGATGGTAGGCAGTGCTTAAGCATAACTCACTCCCCATGGCCTCTTGAAAACTTTTCCAGAATCTTAAGGTGAAGATGGTATCCCTATCACTCACAATGGTTTTGGGAATGCCATGTAATATTACCACCTCTTTCATGAATACCTGAGCCAGTTTTGGTGCATTTCTTTTTTATTTCACTGGGATAAAATGTGCTACTTTAGTTAGCCTATCCACTATTACCCAAATGCTTGTGTTTCCTCTTTTAGATCTAGGCAGGCCATCTATGAAATCCATAGATATATCCTCCCATTTCCACTGTGGTATGCTTAGAGGTTGCAACAACCCTGATGGTCTTTGTGTTTCTGCTTTAACTTGTTGGCAAGTCATACATTTTGCAACATGCTTGGCCACATCTGATTTCATTCCCTTCCACCAAAAATTTCTTTTCAAATTTTGATACATTTTTGTACTGCCTAGGTGTATGGAGTACTTACTCCTATGATATTCATTTAAAATTTCCTCTTTCAATTCTGTGTTTTCTGGAACACATATCCTATTCTTGTTTCTCAAATAACCATTTTTATCAATGTGATAATTTGTCACTTCTTCCCCTTTTGATATGAGAGTTTTCTTCTCGATTATATTAGAGTCTTGGTCTTGCATTTCACTTACCTTCAAAATTAATTCAGATTGAAGTGTCATCAAACTCAACTTCCCTCTATTTTCTTGTGCACCATATACATGCACATCCATGTGCACACAGCCATTCTCCCCAATTTCTAATTCAGTAAGCAAAGACAAGTCCTTAAACTCTTCTATCATCATCATAGCTAACTTAGCATGTTGTCTACTTAGAGCATCAGCAACTTTGTTTGCTTTTCCTGGTGTATAGAGTATATCTAAGTCATAGGCAGCTAGAAACTCCACCCACCTATGTTGCCTCATGTTTAAATCTTTTTGTGTGAATAAATATTTTAGTGCCTTATGATCAGTGTACAGCATAAATTTGGCACCTAATAAGTAATGTCTCCAAAGCTTTAAGGCATACACTACTGCTGCTAGTTCAAGATCATGGGTTGCATACCTAGTTTCATGTGGCTTTAATTGCCTAGATGCATAGGCTATTACTTGGTCTTGTTGCATCAACACAGCCCCTAGCCCAGAGCCACTTGCATCAGTATACACAATTAAGTTTTCATTCCCTTTTGGCACTCTCAGTACTGGTGCATTTACTAAAGCTTCTTTTATTTTGATAAAAGCTTGCTCACATTTTTCAGTCCATATAAACACTTGATCCTTTCTAGTTAAATTTGTAAGTGGTGATGACATTTTGGAAAAATCTTTTATAAACCTCCTATAATATCCTGCCATCCCCATAAATGATCTAATCTCACTCCCTGTACCTGGTCTTTTCCATGCTTGAATTGCTACAACCTTATTGGGGTTCATTGAAATTCCTTTTGCAGAAATAACATGGCCAAGGAAATGTACTTCCTCTTTCCAAAATGCACATTTTGAAAATTTTGCCTTTAAATCTTTTTCTCTCAATCTAGACAAAACCAGATGCAAATGATTTTTATGCTCTTCTACTGTCTTGGAATA
This sequence comes from Allium fistulosum, assembly GCA_030737815.1. NCBI lineage: Eukaryota > Viridiplantae > Streptophyta > Magnoliopsida > Asparagales > Amaryllidaceae > Allium > Allium fistulosum. Next base: position 1,168,501,220 of record CM060905.1, on the reverse strand, counting down.
AACCAAAATATCATCAATAAAAATTAGCACAAACTTGTCTAAATAATCTCTGAATATTCTATTCATTAAATCTACAAAATATGAAGGAGCATTTGTCAACCCAAATGGCATAACTAGAAACTCATACAAACCATATCTGGTGTTAAATGCAGTGTACTTAACACTTGAGTCCTCAACCTTCATCTGATGGAACCCATATGCTAAGTCTAACCTAGAAAATATTTTAGCTCCACTGAGTTGATCAAAGAGATCATTAATTCTAGGCAATGGGTATTTGTTCTTAATAGTAACTTTATTTAGCCCTCTGTAATCTATACACATTCTTAAAGTACCATCATGTTTCCTTACAAACACTACTGGAGCACCCCAGCATGAATTACTTGGCCTTATAAATCCTTTGCTTTCTAATTCTTCTAACTGATTTTTCAATTCTTTCAGTTCACTTGGCCCCATTCTATAGGGTTTCTTTATTATTGGGCTTGCTCTGGGAATAAGATTGATCTGAAACTCTACTGGTCTATGGTGTGGAACACCCTTAACCTCCCTAAACACATCCAAGTATTTATTGACTATGGGAATTTCTTCAATAGTAAGTTCACTGGAATCTTTTTCCAAATCAATTAAATGATATAATTTTCTTTCTTTAGCTACTTCACATAAAATTGTGATTCTCTGGCCTCTAAGATTTTGCAATGATATGGTGGATGATTGTTTGTACCAAAAATGGGCACAACACTCTTCGGAAGTTTTTAAAGAGATAAAAGTGAAGAATGAAAATTAAAACTGTGGATTATCTAACAAAAACTCCAAATAACAGAAAGTAAATTGCAAAGACAAGCGATTTAGAGTGGTTCGGCGTTTTTCCTACGTCCACTATGAAGTTTGATGATTTTATTGCTAGATACTTGAAGATTACAATTCTTTATACTGTAATACAACTGAATTTATATGCTAAGTCTCAATCTAAAGCAGCGGCGGTGTTCTGGAGTAAATCTGGCAGAATTTGGGCGCTCTTCAGTACTTAGAATTATCCGACCCCTTTTCTGAATGACCAGGGGCTCTATTTATAGGTGTAGGAGGCTGATATTTCGCCTAAAATGAGGGGAGACCAATTCTGGTACGTCAGGGGGCCCACATGGCCGAAATCTGGAGATCCGGGCCCACTTTGGGATCGATTCGACCCTTGGCTCGAATCGATCGAGAAATCATCCAATCGAGCTGAAATTTGGCATGAACATTTTTCCATGTGTACGCAAGCTCCTGTGAAAATTTCATGTCATTTGGATTTGTAGTTCTTAAGATATGATCGATTCAAGTTGGAGTCTTCCGCCACCTGAAGTCGTTCGAATCGATTCCTTCGAATCGATTCGTTCAAATCGATCTGTTCTTATTGATTCGTTCGAATCGATTCTCTTTGCATGCGTGCGCTTCAAGTCAGTCCTCCACTTCCTCTGAGTATTCTGGGCCAAATCCCTGGGTTTCAGGCGCTTCAACCTAATGGATTCGAAGTGAGGGATTCGAAGGAATGCTCCTTCGAATCGATCAAATGGAATGCTATTCGAATCGATTAGGTTGTATCGTAGCCTGATGGGTATGGAACTGCGTTAACGGGACGGATTCGAAGATGGTGGATTCGAAGCTTTCTCAACCGTGTGGATTCGAAGAATACTTCCTTTGTGGACTCGAAGTAGGGAGCCAGTCTGATGGATTCGAACCAAGGGCATTTGGATGGAGTCGAACTGAGGGCCGAATTCCATGGATTCGAACTATCGCATTTCGAGGATGGATTCGAGGCAAGGTTCTGGGCCAATGGATTCGAAGCAAGGCTCTGGGCCAATGGATTCGAAGCAAGGACTTGTTTTATGGATTCGAACTGTAGAAGGATTCGAACTAAAGCATACTTCTTCCATTTTCCAATGACGATAGCTTGAGCATACGAACTCGGATTGCTCCGAAATTCAGAACGTTGGTTTCTACTGCTTTACTTGACGTGTCCTATCAATTGTAGCCCAATCCGGACTCGGGCAAAATTCGTCGATATTTGTAGCCGTCCAACAATCATCCAAAGCTGAGGGCGTATGATCTTGTCTTTTCCCAGTCAGTTCCTTGGTATCTCGGCCTTGCCAAAAGGCGGGATAACATTTGCCCCCCCAAAGTACGTCTTGCGTAAACATGACGTGCTTTGAAAAGCTACAGTCTGTTGTTGGACAATCAGAACATGCTCTGCCGAAAGTTGCCTTCTTTGCTGTTGTAACCAATCGTTGTATGATCATGATCGGCTGTTTGTCGTCGAGCTCATGATGGAATGGACATTTGATCCCTGTGAATGATAAAAGATTAAACATTAGTCAGGCATATGTGCATATATATATCGTTTTGACCCTGGTTAACATTGCATGGTGGCAAGTCGTTGCCAGTTTGGTTTGCTATCGAATTCTGCATCGGTCCTCTCCTGAACCTATTTGAGATTCGAGTTGAAATGCCGTTTTTATGATTGCCCGTAATCGTCCTCTTGTACCGATCCTCTCCTGAATCGGCGTAAAAGGTGGACAAGTCGTTTTTCAGATTGGAGCGATCCGTTCGAATCGATTTGTCCTTGATGGATTCGAACTGAAGTATGTTCGAATCGATAGTTCTTCAAGTCGAGTTTTCGATTGGCAGCTCCTTCGAATCGATGACGTTTCGAATCGGTGTTGTAGAGATGGATTCGAACACACATAGGAGTGCGCATGTGATGGATTCGAAGGTTATGGATTCGAAGCAGTCTGAGGGCTTTGTATCTTGATGGATTCGAACCGAGAGCATTGTAGCATCATTGTTCGAATCGATAGGAGGTGGCTTTTTACCGATGGTAGTAAGTTAAATTTACCGGGAGACGAAGAGCCACGAATCATCCCTCAAACCCATATAAATACCCAAGTTCATTCTCATTCTCACTCTTAACTTTTTTCACTATTGCTATCGTTGTTCCTTCGAATCAATCCTTCAGACTAGGAACTTCCACGCCTTCGTTCGAATCGATAACATCCTCCCAAGCTTTTGTCTATAATCGAATCCAATCAGGTAAATATGGAACCGATTCGAGTGTAGAACGTAAAAACTTGGAATTCTTGGCAGTGACCCCATCTTATCTTCTGAAAATTTTGAAGGATTGTCAGATCTGGAATGGGTCGAATCGATAGACTTGGGGAAAGAAACTTGTCATGGTGGACATCGTTTTTTTCACAGCTTCGCATCGATCTGGGAGCAACTTGTTCGAATCAATTTTAAGTACCAGATTTCGAATCGATGATCATGAAAGAAAATGGTATCGAAGCGATCGATTCGAAGCAATGCTGCTATAATTGAGTCGAAGACATGATATTCCGATCGATTCGAAACTGCACTAGATTCATGGATTCGAAGTATCCGTCCTCCCTTAGGCTCTATCGATTCGAACTGCATGGATTCGAACATCTGGACCTTGTTTCCTTCGAATCGATTCGTATCGATTCGATCCAATGGATTTGAACATCTGGGTTTGAATGTTCTGATTTTCGAAACCCACATCCTTCCGATTTGCTCCAACGTCCGAACTACGACCAATCTCAAGCTGAAATTTGACGAATTTAACGAGCTTTAGCACATTTGACTCCGACGAGCTTCGGCCTTGCATAGTCGAACATGACTGTAAAACTGGACCTTCCTTTTGAAGCTCGTCGATGGAACTGCAACTCAACTAATATAACCGAATTGTACTTGAATTGGTCGGTAATGTTTGGATGGTATGGAAATGACGGTCAGCGATGATGGTCATTTCCCTTCTCAAATTCCAAAATCTTGTCGTTCGGATATCTCGTTTCGATTTATAATATTTGCTTGAATAATGCACTGCATTCACACTACACTGCACATACACTTCACACTGGGGAACACACGGGCTCTTTTTGTACTTAACGTTGTTTTCTGGTGAGTTAGCTAATTATGGAATTTTCGAGCTCCCAACAACAAGAGGTACAGAGCTCGACTCCTCCGGTGCTTGAGATTCCCGATATTCCTGCCGATGTAATCGATCCAGCTCCAGATGAATTGCCAGAGGCTATATTTATTGAGGATCCTGTTGATTCGGTTCAATCTAACATCTCCGAATCCTTATTGGGACGAATATGCTTAAAGCATAACATATCTCTAGGTGACGTATTATTGCCCAGTGCCACTGATAGACCGCACAATCCGCCTGAAGGATATACAGCATTCTATCGCCATGCTTGCGCGGCCGGAACTCTCCCTCCTTTCAACCAATATATCAGAGGGATGCTATCCTACCTAGGAATTGCTCCTTCGCAACTTCATCCCAACGGGCACGCATTGCTGAACAGTGCCTTTGTCATATTTATGGACTGTCTCTTTCGCCCGCCGAGGCCCACCGAGATCAGACACATATTTAACTTCAAGAGTAGGGGTGATAGCCCGTCTTTTACATTTTTGGAGGCAGTTAGGAATTGCCAAGTTGTAGTTGGAGCTTGGACCCGACTGAGTTATTTCAAGAACGAGTGGTTCTATGTTCGGTGCCCTCCGGGTTTCGCTAGGCGATGGTTGTCTAGACGTAAGCGCCTTAACCTGTTTTCTTGACCAATAGCTCTTTGGTATTAAAATTGACACTTCATTCCCTTTACAGCCATTATCTCCAGACCTGATGGAGGGCGTTTCAAGGGTTTCGTCCGAAGTCTTCAAGAAGTTCCAAGCGAGTTGAGACATATTGACTCGGTGTTAAACGATTATAACTTAAGAATTCTTGGTTTGATCGACATCAATCAAAGTATAGTCGTCGAGGGATTGGCAAAGCCCGCCTCCAGGAAGGAAGATAAGAAGAAAACCAAGAAGAGAAAGGTGAAGAAGTCACTCGGAATCAGAATAATCGAGGCGAGTGACGAAGAAAGAACCCATACGGATTCGGAGCCAATGGCTGACCTCTCGGGAAACTTGGAGGAGTCGGGAGGAAGACGGAAAGGCAAGGCCGCCGTTTCCAAAAAACTTAAGTCTAAGGGGTGGAAATCTGTGGATGTGTCTCCTCCCATTTCCGGAGTTATGATTTCTGAGGCCGCCCCTTCTTATTCGAGAGACATTTTCAAAGGGCTTGACGATATTCCCATCCCAGATTATATATCGATTTCTCATAATCCTGGGTTGGAGGAATTTCAAGATGTCCTAAACATGAACGAGCCCTTTCCTTTAAGTGCGGTCAACACTTCCGGTCGGTTTGGGGATTTACACATTTACACACACTTCCACAGCACTTCATGACTTTTGCATAGTAAACATTGCTTTATGGGATCCTAATCCGTAATTCTTTCTTATCGCAGGTGAGATGTCAGGACGTGGCTCTACTCTGGATAGGCTTCGGAATGTGCGCCAATCTTCTCCATTTTACGATTCCCGTAGGAGAGAGACAGATAGGGATCATGGGCGAAGCTATTCAAGTCAAGAACGTTATGATAGAGACAGAGATTACTCGCGTGGCCGTTCTGGCTATGATTATTCTGACAAAGACCGAGGATACCAGTACCGACCCCGATCTCGCTCTCCTCCGCCTCCCAGGGCCCCAGTAGACCTCCCAGGGCCTTCTCATCAGCAGCAGCTGCCTTCTCAATCTTCTCGTCCTGATGCTCAGCGGCCAAGAATGGAACCGACAACAGCCGCTATAATAGAACAAGCTCCGGCTGAGTTGACAAGTGAGGGAGCTGCTAAACTCGCCCAAATGAGAAATGACTACCCTGAAATTTGCATGGATGGCTATGTCTTCCCTCCTAACTTTAAAAGAATTCCTTCGGACGCTGAGACCACTGCTCATAGTTATATCCGCGACTTCTACGCTCAGTATAAGGAGTGGTACAAGGCAGCCGTGAAGGCTTCTAGAGTAGCTTTTGACCGGGCGAAGATTATTGTTGAACGTGATGCTGACATTGTTAAACAGAAACGCATCATTCAGGTTCTTCAATCCGAAGTGGAGACGTCCCGGAAGTCAGAACTTGAAACACTTCAGAAACATGAGGATGTCGTGGCCAAATTAGCGAGGATGCAACAGGAACACTGTGCCACGGTAGAAGAGATGGGCCACCGCAACACCACCATTGCAGCTGAGCGAGACTTAGCCGTTAAAGAGCTGAACGAGCTCAAGGCCAAATTTACTGAAATGGTGAAGGAGAAGGACGATGCAAACGCCACTGCTCAAGAGGCTTGCGACCAAGCAGTATCTCTCAGGGCCGAACTTGCTGCGGCGGCGGTCAAGGCTAAGTCTGCGGAAGCAGAAATTCAAGAAAAGATCTTGGAGGAGAGGTCTAGGCTAGATGCTGAGTTTGATGATCTCTTAGTCACGTACAGCGCTAATGTGCTGGAACACAGAAATTTAGCGTGGCTTGGAGATGACTCCATGATCTTGTACAATGCCTGGACCCGGCTGGTGAATGAGAAAAGAGCAGTGCATCCAGATGAAACACTTGACGACTTTGAGCTGGAGATGCGTTTGCTTACCGAGGATGAGAGGAAGATCCTTCATGCGGCGGTGATCTCTATGGCGAAAGAAAAGCTTGGCGTTCAATCTCTAGAGACAGGCGAAGGCTCGGGGATCGCGCATCACGAGACAAGTGTTGGAGCTGTAATTCCAACATTGCCCGAAACCACTGGTGCGGTAGATCCCCAGTCTGTTCCTGCATATAATCCTGACCAACCATTATTATCTTCCGCCGATGATTCTGCCCACGTTTCGGTCCAGACCAAGGAAGGTATTTGAACGCTTCTCGTAGTTCAGTTGTGAAGAACCTTAAGCAACACACTTGGCTAACAATCTTCGTTTTGTCGCATTTCAGTGACTGAAGTCGTTGTTTCTGCGCCTCTTGCTCTATCATTTCCACATCAAATACAAGGGGTTTTTTTTCTGAATCCATCACGACTTCTACCTTGATTGGCGAAGAGGGAGATGCAAATATGTTTTCTTTCAGCGCTCAAATGATTGAGGAGCTTCTTAATGAGCCCATCGATCCTTCCGTCAACCCGTCCGATGCTGTGAGTGGGGCTACTCAGGCCGTTAGTTCATCTATGCCAGCTATTGGCACATCCGATGCGGCCCAAGTATCCCGTGAGAACGACATTATTGCTGAGATCGATGCCGAGATGGCAGCAGGGAATGCTGGTATGGATCCGCCCGGGCCTGCCCCGTTAATGGTGATTTCACCGGGCGGTACTGTAGTGATTGAAGCTGCTCCTGTCCCTCCTCCTGCTACTACTCCTATGCCTCCAGCTCGACCTCCTAGAAGAATTTCCGTCGCCTCCAGTTCTGAGGAAGACATTGACATTATATCGTTGCCGGAGGGTAAGCCTGAAAAGAGTAAGCGGTCGAGGAGAAAATCAGGCAGCGGATCTGGTGGGGCTACCCCGAAGAAGAAGATAAGGAAGAAGAAAGATTGAACTCTTTCTTTAAATCTCTGTTGCGTAGGGTAGCATTTTTTTGATTTTTCTATAGCCGTGTATAGATGTGGATTCGGCTCCCACTAGTAGCAATTTTTTTGAACCATTTTGTAATCAGATTCTTTTTGTTGATAGTGGAAATGAGAATGTATTCCCTTTTGTCTTCAACTTGTTATGTGTTATGGTTCTGCCCCCAGTATTGGGGCTAAGTGTGGAGTTGACGTTTGTTTATACTCCGCCTCGCACTCTGGGAGTACGGAGTTGAGTAATGTTTATACTCCAGCTCGTGCTCTCGGAGTCTGGAGTTTGTCGATATTTATACCCAGCTCGCGCTCTCGGAGTACTCTGGGGTTTTAGGAAAACGTTTATACTCCGCCTTGCACTCTGGGAGTACGGAGTTAAGTAAAAGTTTGTACCCAGCTCGCGCTCTCGGAGTACTCTGGGATTTAGGAAAATTTTTATACTCCGCCTCGCACTCTGGGAGTACGGAGTTAAGAAAATGTTTATACTCCGCCTCGCGCTCTGGGAGTACGGAGTTAAATGAATGTTTATACTCCGCCTCGCGCTCTGGGAGCACGGAGTTTAGTAAAATGTTTATACTCCTCCTCGCGCTCTAGGAGTACGGAGTTAGGAAAATGTTTGTACCCAGCTCGCGCTCTCGGAGTACTCTGGGGTTTTGTAAATGTTTATACTCCGCCTCGCACTCTGGGAGTACGGAGTTAAGTGAAGGGTTGTCGTGTATCAACCCATTTCTTGGCCTGATGTGATGGCTTGCCCCCGAGCTCGGGTTTCATTTAGTGAGTGGTTGATTGCTTCACAGCCACTCCCTACTTGAATAAATTCCACTGTGTGATGGAATTTAGCTCTTCGTGCATCGTGATGTTGTACATTGTATTTAATGAATCACAGCTCTGGCTCGAAGAGATAGCATTTTATTGCTGAAATAAGAAAATATGGCAAATCAGTTGCCTTATTACAAATTCTAATTTCGAAATGCAGTAAATTGCTGAATAAAAAACATAATGAAATAAATAAAGCCTGTCATATGTAGTAGCGATGGAGACTCTCGCTGTTCCAGGCCCTTGGTAAAACTAGACCGTCCACGGTTGATAGTTTGAATGTGCCATCCCCAAGTCTTTGTGTAATCACGTACGGTCCTTCCCAATTTGGTTTCATGTGTGAAGGAACCGGGTAGATTCTCTTGAGGACAAGATCACCGAGTTCAAAGGTTCGGGGTCGAACTTTGGTGTTATATAACCGGGCGACCCGACTTCGGTATGCGGCCGCTCTCAAATCAGCTTCTTCCCGTTTCTCGTTCAACAGATCCAAAGATTCAGCGAGTAATATAGCATTTGTTTTTGGATCGTAATAAGTTACGCGGTGAGAAAATACTTCTGTCTCAACTGGAATAACGGCCTCCGAGCCATAGGATAAGGAAAATGGGGTGTGTCCAGTTGCGGTCTTGTGAGTTGTTCGATAAGCCCATAATGCCATAGGAAGTTCATCGACCCATTTGCCCCCAGCCTTTTCCAGTTGTTTCTTTAAGATGGATTTGATAACTTTGTTAACAGCTTCGACCTGACCGTTTGCTTGTGGATGTGCGACTGCAGAGAACTTTTTATGAATATGAAATCGTTGGCAGAAATTCTTGAACTCCGAACTTTCGAATTGGGTCCCATTATCGGTGATGATGGTATGCGGGGGTCCAAATCGACAAATGATATTGCGGACTACAAAGTTTATTACTTTCTTCGACGTAATCGTTGCGAGAGCTTCGGCCTCGGCCCATTTCGTGAAGTAGTCAACTGCGACGATGGCATACCTCGCACCACCTCTTGCCAGAGGTAAAGCGCCGATGATATCGATACCCCACATAGCGAACGGCCAGGGACTGAAAATTTGAGTTATCTCGGTAGGTGGGGCTCTTGGAATTCGAGCGTGTTTCTGGCACTTGTCGCACTTTCTGGCATAATTGGCTGCATCTCGGTTTACTGTCGGCCAGTAATATCCATATCGGAGTATTTTCTTAGCAAGCGCTTGTCCACCGGTGTGATCGCCACATTCTCCTTCGTGCACGTCATGTAACACTCGTTTGACTTCATCGTGAGCGATACACCGGAGGAGTGGAACAGAATAACCTTTTCTATACATGATCCCGTCCTGAATGATGAACCGCGAAGCTTTTCGTAGAACTTGCCTTTTCTCATTTCGGTGCTCAGGCAATATCCCATTCTCAATATAATTTCGATACGGAGTCATCCATGATTCTCTACTGGGAGAGGTTTCCAACACATCGTTCGTTTTTATTTGATCGATGCTTGGGAAGGACAAAGTTTCGATCGGGACAAGTCCCATTTGCTGTGCTTCACCTGTGCTGGCCAACTTTGCCAATGAATCGGCCTTTTGATTGCGATCTCGTGGTATATAGTAAATGGCATAATAATCAAACTGATCCAGTGCTTCCTGAACTCGGGCTAGATAAGCAGCTAACCTTCGATCTCTTGCTTGATATTCTCCCCGTACCTGGCACACAACCAACTGTGAATCACAATAAATTTCTATAGCGATAATTCTCAAATCTCTGGCAAGCTTTAACCCAGTCAATAGAGCTTCATATTCGGCTTCATTGTTGGTTGCGTGAAAATCAAACTTCAAAGCATAGCATATGGATCGACCTTCGGGGGTTTCTAGTACAACACCAGCGCCCGAACACCGATCGTTTGATGCACCGTCTGTATAAAGTTTCCAGACATATTCAGGAGACTCGCTGGTTTCAGGTAAGTCGTTTGGAACAGTAAATTCAGCTATGAAGTCAGCTAGGACTTGCCCTTGAATGGCTCTCCGCGGAGCATAAGTAATGTCAAATTGACTCGGTTCGATATTCCACTTGAGTAACCTTCCAGACGTCTCAGGCCGCATGAGGATCTATCGTAACGGCTGATCGGTATACACAGTAAGCGGATGAGCTTGGAAATAAGGACGAAGCTTTCTTGAGGCAATGACCAAGCAATAAGCCAGTTTCTCCAACCTGGGGTAATTTCTTTCAGCTCCGGTCAATCGTTTACTAACATAATAGACCGGTTTCTGCACTCGATCCTCTTCTCGAACCAGAGCAGCACTGATCGCATGCTCTGATACCGCTAGATAAAGGTATAATTGCTCGTGATCAATCGGTTTTGACAAGATCGGTGGTATAGAGAGATGTTGAACCAGTGATCGGAATGCGCCTTCACATTCCATGGTCCATTCAAAGTTTCGTTTTCCCTTCCGGATTAGATCAAAGAAAGGAATGCATTTATCAGTGGATTTTGAAATGAACCTGCTTAGCGCTGCTACCTTCCCGTTGAGACTCTGGACTTGCTTTATGGTCCTTGGAGTTTGCAAATTCCTTATTGCCCAGATCTTTTCGAGGTTTGCCTCTATCCCACGAGCGTTGACGATGAAACCGAGAAACTTTCCGGATGCAACGCCAAAGTGGCACTTCAACGGGTTAAGCTTCATTCCATATTCACGTAGGATGCGGAACATTGAATCTAAATCCCTGACGTGATCTGTGGAAAATCGGGACTTAACTAACATGTCATCCACATAAACTTCCATGGTCTTCCCGATCTGGTCAGCGAACATTCGATTAACCAAGCGTTGGTAAGTTGCTCCAGCATTCTTTAAACCAAAAGGCATGACTTTGTAACAGTAGAGTCCCAGATCGGTCACGAAACTGGTATGTTCTTGATCGGGTAGATGCATAGGTATTTGATTATAACCGGAATAAGCATCCATAAAGGATAACAATTCATGGCCTGCAGTTGAGTCTACGAGTTGGTCAATTCGAGGAAGTGGAAAACTATCTTTTGGACAAGCTTTGTTTAAGTCTGGGTAGTCGACGCAAGTTCTCCATTTCCCATTCGGCTTTCGAACCATTACCGGATTTGACACCCACTCCGGGTATAGAGCATCTCGGATGAAACCATTTGATTGCAACTTGTCAATTTCTTCTTTAAGGGCGGCAGATCTCTCTGGATCCATACCACGCCTCTTTTGCTTGACCGGAACATGTCGCGGATCAATATTCAAGGAGTGACTTGCAATGTTCGGTGAGATTCCGCACATGTCAGAGTGCGTCCAGGCAAAGACATCGAGATTCGCTTGAAGAAATTCAACCAATTCCTGTTGTATCTGTTTTCCCAGTTGAGATCCAACTTTTAGTACTTTTGAGTCGTCATCCTCACTGACTGGGACGTCCACAGTCAGTTCGGCAGGAGACGCGTGATTCTCTTTGACTTCAGCTTTATCTTCGTTATCTCTAGGGTCAAGATCTTTAAGGAATTGCGCTAGTTGTCAATTATCAGTAAAACGGACGCAGAGAGATTCCTCTACGCCCTTTCCTTTCTCCTTCTTCTGTGCTTCACGCAACTCAGCAACATAACAGGCTCTTCCTGCTGCCTGATCTCCTTGAACGATTCCTATACCATGGTCAGTTGGGAATTTTAAAGTCAAACACCACGGGGCAATGGCTGCCCTGAATTCAGCAAGGGCTGGTCGACCCAGGAATGCATTGTACGGTGAAGCGATGTCAAGAACAACGAATTGCAACAGTCGGACTCTCCTGCGTTCCCCAATCCCTAGTTCTACTGGTAGTTCCACTATCCCAGTGGGTATTGTTGCACTCCCATTGAAGCCGTGAACTCGAGATTGGCAGGGTTTCAAGTCTTTTGCTTCCATCTTCATTAAATCGTAAGCTCGTTTGAATAGAATGTTTACAGAACTCCCACTGTCAACCAGGATCCTCTTCATCCAAGCAGGACCAACCTGGGCAGATATGACCAGTGGGTCAATTGTTGGGGCTTCGATTTTGTCAGCATCTCTGCTTCTAAATATGATATCGTCAGACATCGTCTTTTGTTGCTTAGCCGGGGTTCCATCCTTACAATTACTGCAGCATTCGAAGCTCGCATGCCTGATAGAGCTAGCATACAACTCCATTTCCCTCCAGCTCCTGTCCGCTGGATGAGGACCACCACTTATGGTATTGATAACTAGCCTCCCGCCTGTACGAGCGGGTTCTTCTTGTCTTTCTTGGTCTTGCGCACGGTTTGGGTTTGATGGGCCTGCACCACCAGACTGCGGTGCCCGCACGAATTGATCTAACTTTCTCTCCCTGATCAACTTTTCTATGAGATCCTGCAAATGACGACAGTCATTAGTGTTGTGGCCATAACTCTCATGAAACCTACAAAACTTTCCTGTCTGAATCTGCCTCTCTGATGACCGCTTCGGAGCGGGTTTCTTATACTGTTCAGTGTTGCAAGTTTGTAGGTACACATTTTCCAGCGACGTGTTTAATGGTGTATAACTTTCGAACATCGGAGCCCTACGTCGTGGGCCTGGATTCGGATCTCTCTTCTTATTTTGATCATTGCTACCTCTTGGCTGAGTTTGTTTGTTCTGTATGTTTAACTGAACTTTTCCGAAATTGTCACCGGACTGTTTAACTGCTACATTGCTTTGTATTCCCTCATTTCTGGGTTTCGCATCGTCCTGCTTCCTAGACTGTTTCACGTCCTCTTGCCGTAAGAATTGAGCGGCTTTGGAGTAGAAACGGTCCAACGATGCGGGTGGTTTTCCGACTAACCAGTTTCCAAATTCAGAATCGGGATCAATTCCCTTTTTCAATGCCATTAAAATTGAGTTGTCGTTGGGATTACTAATTTCCACACATGCCGCATGGAATCTCTCCAAGTAACGCCTTAGTGTTTCCCCACGAGCTTGGGTAACACTGGACAGGGTGTTAACATCTTTGGGTCTAGCGACATGCATGCGAAATTGTTCAACAAATTTCTTAGCCAATTGGTCAAATGACGAGATAGATCTTGGAGGTAATCTTGTAAACCACATCGTTGCAATTCCTCCCAGTGAGATGGGGAAACTTCGACATTTCACTGCATCATCGGCCCTTGCGGCGCTCATTGACCATTCATATTTCAATATGTGCTGATTGGGATCAGAATTTCCTTCGTACATAGGGAGAGTTGGCATTCTGAATCGCCGAGGAGGTTCAGCGTATAGTATCTCGTCCGTGAAAGGAGTATGACTCCGAGAAATCCCCCAATCGTCGTTGGTAAGACCTTGGCTTTCGTGGATCATCTGACGTATCATAGTCGAGATGTCGGGCATTGCTACATTTTGAGCATGCTGAGCTAAGGGGTGGTCGGGTTCCACAGTGCGAGTTTGGACCGGGCGCTGTCGACTGTCCAAGTTTCGCCTCCTTGGCTCAGCATCTTCCGGGCCGTATGGTTCAGAAGTACGTCCCTGCTGTTGATTGCTTGAATCTGGAAGATGTCGGGTATCAACCCTTGTTTCTACTGTGGCAGCTGTGACATGATTGTCCGTAGTATATTGTGGAGTACGACCACCTCGTGCTGATGGCCCAGCCTGGAAGCTGGTTGACGGTCCTACCCTCAACTGTCCGACAGTCAGGGCGGGTTGATATCCAGCAGCTTGAGCATGACTTCCGTCCAATCGGGGACGGGTAGATCTATGATGATAGTCAGATGAGGCAGAACTTTCAGTGGATGAGCGGGAAACATCATCCCTTCTGGACCTCCTACGGCCCTGGCGGTTCAGTTGGTTTGTCAATTCAATATTAGCACGCAACTGTTCGGCCAATTGTTGCCGACTCTGAGTCAACTCTTGAAGCAACACCAGGAATTCTTGTCTAGTGACTGCCCCAGACGGATTCGAGTGGGCAGTGTTGTCTTGGTTGGATGGCTGCTGTTGAGCAGGATTCTGTCCATCCCTACCTTCTTGTCCAGCAGCTGTAGAAGTGGTTCTCATGCTAACCATTTCGAATGATGAATCCTTTTCCTAGACTTTATGCAAATCTGAATAGAATGGAAGGATGATGAATTAGAGATCTGGATCTTCCTCTTGGATTTGTGCAATCCGGTATCGATGGTAGATCCAAGGAGCAGGAGAAAAAAGCTGGTTTTTTCTCAGTGAAAGCACCAAAGTGTTTGTACCAAAAATGGGCACAACACTCTTCGGAAGTTTTTAAAGAGATAAAAGTGAAGAATGAAAATTAAAACTGTGGATTATCTAACAAAAACTCCAAATAACAGAAAGTAAATTGCAAAGACAAGCGATTTACAGTGGTTCGGCGTTTTGCCTACGTCCACTATAAAGTTTGATGATTTTATTGCTCGATACTTGAAGATTACAATTCTTTATACTGTAATACAACTGAATTTATATGCTAAGTCTCAATCTAAAGCAGTGGCGGTGTTCTGGAGTAAATCTGGCAGAATCTGGGCGCTCTTCAGTACTTAGAATTATCCGACCCCTTTTCTGAATGACCAGGGGCTCTATTTATAGGTGTAGGAGGCTGATATTTCACCTAAAATGAGGGGAGACCAATTCTGGTACGTCAGGGGGCCCACATGGCCGAAATCTGGAGATCCGGGCCCACTTTGGGATCGATTCGACCCTTGGCTCGAATCGATCGAGAAATCATCCAATCGAGCTAAAATTTGGCATGAACATTTTTCCATGTGTACGCAAGCTCCTGTGAAAATTTCATGTCATTTGGATTTGTTGATCTTAAGATATGATCGATTCAAGTTGGAGTCTTCCGCCACCTGAAGTCGTTCGAATCGATTCCTTCGAATCGATTCGTTCAAATCGATCTGTTCTTATTGATTCGTTCGAATCGATTCTCTTTGCATGCGTGCGCTTCGAGTCAGTCCTCCACTTCCTCCGAGTATTCTGGGTCAAATCCCTGGGTTTCAGGCGCTTCAACCTAATGGATTCGAAGTGAGGGATTCGAAGGAATGCTCCTTCGAATCGATCAAATGGAATGCTATTCGAATCGATCAGGTTGTATCGTAGCCTGATGGGTATGGAACTGCGTTAACGGGACGGATTCGAAGATGGTGGATTCAAAGCTTTCTCAACCGTGTGGATTCGAAGAATACTTCCTTTGTGGACTCGAAGTAGGGAGCCAGTCTGATGGATTCGAACCAAGGGCATTTGGATGGAGTCGAACTGAGGGCCGAAGTGAGGCTAGGTTTCCATGGATTCGAACTATCGCATTTCGAGGATGGATTCGAGGCAAGGCTCTGGGCCAATGGATTTGAAGCAAGGCTCTGGGCCAATGGATTCGAAGCAAGGACTTGTTTTATGGATTCGAACTGTAGAAGGATTCGAACTAAAGCATACTTCTTCCATTTTCCAATGACGATAGCTTGAGCATACGAACTCGGATTGCTCCGAAATTCAGAACGTTGGTTTCTACTGCTTTACTTGACGTGTCCTATCAATTGTAGCCCAATCCGGACTCGGGCAAAATTCGTCGATATTTGTAGCCGTCCAACAATCATCCAAAGCTGAGGGCGTATG
This sequence comes from Allium fistulosum, assembly GCA_030737815.1. Taxonomy (NCBI): domain Eukaryota; kingdom Viridiplantae; phylum Streptophyta; class Magnoliopsida; order Asparagales; family Amaryllidaceae; genus Allium; species Allium fistulosum. The sequence continues at coordinate 1,168,485,383 of CM060905.1, read as the reverse complement.
ATCTTGTCTTTTCCCAGTCAGTTCCTTGGTATCTCGGCCTTGCCAAAAGGCGGGATAACAATGATTCTAAGTTAATTATGGCTTTAAATTGCCTTAACCAATCTACCCCCAATATAACACCTATATTTGGGAAGTTTAAAACATATAAATTGGAAATAAAAATGTTTCCACCTATGTTTAATTCCACATCCACACAAATCATATCTAGAACACTAGAACTCCCTAGTGGACTTTGTATAAACAATGGAGTTTCAACCAATATGCAATTTAATTTTAGCATTTTAACTAGTTCATAAAGAATCAAAGAGTGAGTTGCCCCAGTGTCATATACTACTGCTATGGGTATGGTACAAATAAGTAATGTACCTTCCACTTGGCTATGATTCTCAGCATTAATTTCCACTGTAGATTTGCTTTTGCCCTCCAGATTTGCTAACTTCCCTTGCTACTTGTACTCAGGACAGTTCCTCTTCATATGCCCCTCTTTCCCACATAGGTAGCATTTGAAGGCTCCCCCTTTTAACTCTGGGCACCTTGGTTTAATGTGTCCTTCCTTTCCACAATGATGGCAGACCAATTTCTTCTTAGCATCATTAGCCTTGGTGTCATTGGCCTTCTTGTTGTCTGTATCCTCCTTCTTTTTATCATAAGGGTGATACCTTCCCTTATTCTTCTTGTTATTTTGGTTCTTAAAATTCCTGTACTTCTCTCTTTCCTTGTCATGCTGTTCCAATTTCAATGCCAGATCTATTACTTGATCAAAAGTCCTATCTGCATATGGTAGCATGGCTCTGCTAAGTCCTGGGTTCAAACCTCTAATATACCTATCATTTTTGGATGCTTCATCTGCCACTAGCTTTGCTCCATATTTGGATAATCCCTCAAACTTTTGAGTATACTCAGTGACATTCAAAGTTCCTTGCCTGAGTCTAATAAATTCTTCAAGTAATGTGGTCTTAGCTGATGCTGGTACAAATCTTGCCTCCAACATCTCCTTGAATTGATTCCAAGTGATTTCATTTTCATTTCTCCCAGCTATGATCACCTCCCACCAGCCTAAAGCTACTCCTTTCAGCTGTCTTGAAGCCACTTGCCTCTTCCTTTGATCATCAAGCTGCATGTCATTGAAAATCCTATCTAGTGTCCTCAACCATGCTTGAATTTCCATCACATTCTCAGTCCCTTCAAAACTTTTGCCTCCCAAGTTTGTATAAGCCTTTAATAGTTTTGAAAGTTCCTCATGTGGATTCTCAGGCCTATGCCCAATTCCATCCCTTAAAACCCTTACAAATTCTTGCATATCAAGCATTTGTGGTGCACTTGTTCCTGCATGACGTGATCCCCTTCCTACCATGGTTTGCTAACCAAATTATGGGCAAATAGTATTAGTGTCCTGTGAGTATTTTCTATGGTTAATATTTTCCTATTTAAATTATTTCATCCAAAACAAACAAATATAATACATTTCTAAGTATTCAACGATCAATGCAACCATTTGCTCTGATACCAACTGAAATGACCCTCCAAATTTGCCTTAATTTTTGGTGAATTTTTTTTTTTACATTCCTATAATTAATATTCTCAGAGTCATTTTCTTTTCAAACAATTTGTCCAGGATTTAAAACTCCTATTAATATAAGTATATTAGTTTAATCATAGACATATACATATACATATGATGATGTATATGTCCCTCTTGTTTAAATAAGAGTATACATATATTTAAATTTTGTAAACAAGAGCATATTCTATTTGATTTGAATTGAATTTTGAATTTCCCATCCCATTATTAATTTTTCATGTCTTTGATACTTATAATATATGAGTAGATCCTGCTCATATTTTTTATGGTGATAACTTTAATTATTCAAATTAAAATTTATCAATAATTTATCTTGACAAGATAATCTCTGAATTATATTATTATTTTTGTACAGTTCAAATGTTTTGATATCTGATTAAGACCAGAAAATGATATTTACTTATATCATTTTGGCTCATAATCTTTTTCTTTGAGATTCATCTGTTTTTAACTTATCCCATAAATCAACCCATGTTTTGTTCTCATGCATATTGGTTTCTAAATCTTTCTGAAAGTGTTTGTAAATGGTGCAATCCCTGGATTTTTTTGGTGAGCCAGGTTTGATTGCAGAGTGTTCTCTGGTTTGATAGTACAAACCAGTTCCAAAATGCACATATATTTATAGCATTTGAAAGGAAGTTTTGGGTTGAACACTTGCTAAATGTACAAGAGGTTTTGTAATGCATTTCACTGCTGAATTGCAGACCAATATGATCAACCAGGCAAACATCATCCATGTCTCTTAAAATGTTATTCATATGTAAACTACTTGATGCCTTATTTAAGATATATACATTTCACAAAACAGCTCACAATGGACTTGAATTCCTTTACAAATTTTCCAATAAAAAGGTAACTAAATACTTGAAAGATTACCCCGAGTTAAACCATATTTTATCCCAAACTTAATGCTTTTAAATAACATCAGATTGACTAATGCATAGTAGAATATGTTAGTTAATTGCTCAAGTATATATATATTTTCTTTTAGATTTTGGTAGATAATGCTCTAAACTTGTTCTCTTGTTCATAACTCAAATAATCTTTAAATTCTCAAACCTTAATACATAACAAAATGTAACAGAAAACATCCATTTCAGACCAACATAGCAAATTCATTACATAACAAGAAGTTTTAAAAACATAGGTTTTCATGAATACATGCAGATAAATCATCCTATGCTCTTATTAAAACTAACAAGCATGCTCTTCCATTTTTCTCATTAGCCATAATCTTCTTTCCTACTATGTCTTGCATTCCCTGAAAAAGCATTGGTGGCTGCCTCAGTTTGAATTGAGACACCCCCATATGCCATGAGCAAATAAGGGTCAGATCTATGATCTGGTATGAGCACATCAGTATATTCATGATATTAAGCAGATAAATAATACATAAGCACTAACCAGTTGCTTAAACAATTTCTTAAATCAACTATGTTACTATATTTCAGATAAACTGTTATGCAAATGCTAGGACTTCATAAATTAACCATTAGCACAAGCATGATTATGCAAGCATTCACAACAATCTGCAGCAATCAGATGCCCTGGAACACTCATGGTTCCAAATCAACAATCTAAGAAATATTCATTTTCTTATTTCATAACTTTTGCCTAGCCTTTACAAATATACCATTTTAATCCTAGCCTCATCTGCTATCAAGGAATCACAGGGACACATTGCAATGAACTAATTCACATCATTGCACAAAGATCTCAGGTCTTAAACAAACCATGTGCCAAACTTGCATACTTCAAATATGACAAGCACTCCAGCAGCCTTCTTGGCTTACAGTTCCTAGTTCATTTACTAATCATTTGACCGGGTATGGAATCTTAATAAAGAAATCACTATAGTCTTAAGCGATATGTACAAGGGATATAAAATGCTTATGAAAGAGTACAAGAACAGTTTAGCAGAGATAAATAGATTAAAAATGTTTAACGAAATGTTAACTGAAGAAAAACAATGTCTAAAAGATGAAATTGAAAGACTTAATGGACTTAATGATGATTGAAAACTTGAAAGTTTTGAAAAACTTAAAAGTGAAAATGAATTATTAAGATAAGAAAATCTTTCAATGAAATCAGAGATCACTGATTTAAATAAGAAAATAACATCTCTAGACAATGTTATTCTTAACTGTAATAAGGATTTTGACAAAATGAAAACTGATATTGATAAATTTAACAAAGGGAATAATAATCTAGAAAATTTATTATCCGGATCTAAACCTATTAACAATAAACATGGTCTTGGAAACATCCCTAAGCCTAAATCAAAGAAAATTAGTACTCAAAGTACTAAATTTGTTAAGGCTACCAAGTTCAAACCAAAACCTAGGAAATTAAAGTTAAAACCCCCAAATAGGTTCATTAATTTATGGATTCCTAGAAAGTTAGATAATATTGAAAAAGAAAAATTATATTGATAATTTTATTAATAAAGTTCATTTATCCAATGATTATACTTTAAAAGGGCATTCGAACTCTTCATGGGATTGGCTTCCCATAACTTAACCCCATGGACCCAAAATAAAATAGGGTACCACTACGCGTATTTTTTATTTTTTCGAGTACCGAACAGTGGATACCAGACAGAGGATGTTCAAAGCATATGACAAGAAATCCATTGAACTTTGGATAAATATCAAAAGAATATGTTATTGGCATCGGCAACGTCAGTAACTCTAAAACTCATCTAATTTTAAATATTTTACTTGATAAGTTTATTTTATGGTTTATATTGATTTTGATTCCTCTTATGAGTTTTATTTGTATACATTTATGTACACCTCTATATACAAACTCTATACATATTGTCTAGTTGTGCTTAAGCGATTCTTTTTTGCCTTTTTTGTTGATGACAAAAGGGGAGAAAATGTATAAATATACTAGGCAAAATGATAGGGGAGTGCATAGAGTTAGGGGGAGTCAAATATAAAAATATTATATTTTGTCTCTTAAATATTTATATGGTTGTCATCATCAAAAAGGGAGAGATTGTTAATACCCTAGGTATTAATTTTGATGACAACAACCATACAAATATTTCTACTAACGTATCTCTGAGTTGTGTGCTTATTTCAGATATATTATAGAGATATTTATAGAGATGAATAAGAACTCAATGGAAGAAAATGGATTATATATAAGAAGGTTAATCAGAGCTATGGAAGAACAAAACTGAATGAAAAAGAATGCTGAAAGGGAAGAAGTGTTTGAAGTGACGAGTAGTTGGTTGAGTCTTAGGATTCCTTGTTGAAGATCCCATGGCAATTATACTTGAAAATCATCAACCATTAACCTCAACCGAATCAGTAAAATCCACAAAAAAGGTACTTCTGAAATCTGAAATTTGCAATTCTGAAATTTGCAACACTTATTGGTGTTGCTATTTCTCTTTGAAAATCACCTATATGTCGACATATGGTCCCCTAGTATGTCGACATACTTACGGTTGGTCAGTTTTTAAAAATTTAAATCAAGGGATTTTCCAGCCACCTCTTCACCAAAAGACAAGTCTCTTCAATCATTATATAAAATCCTTGGAAAATGAATTTTCTAGTCAATTTTCTCTTCATTCTCACACTCTTTCTCTTCCATACTTTTGCAAAAGAAATCCATTGCATTTTCTTTTATTCTCTTTGCAAATCCATACCATATCACTTTGATTCTTCAAGGATTTGCAAACCACATTATATCAGAGAGTTTCTACTTCAATTCATATCATTCTCTCTCTGATTTCATCCTATTCCTCAAAGAATTCAAAGATATATTGCCATTGGAGATCTATAGGATCATTGTACCAAATCTGCAAGAATATGTATTGAAGATACGACTAATTGCCATACTTTTTTGTTGTTTGTGAGAAGGAGAAGCTGTTCTTGTAGCCTGTGAAATCAGGAGGGTGTATCTTGTAGCCCGTCAAATCAAGATTATAAAGGTGTTCTTGCCACCCGTGGAAAGCAAGCGATTATAGTGAAATTCTACACGGTGTAGTATAGGACTAGAAGTAGGATTGGTTAATATGAACCAGTATAACAATCCGAATGTTATTTACTTTGCTGTATTTTACTTTACTATTTACTTATTCTATGATTATTAGATTTCTATTTGCAATACAATTAGATATAGTGTTAAAGTCATAAGTTAGTTCTAAATAATTGAAATATACACTTCACCCTCCCCGCCCCCCTCCTCTAGTGTTCAAATAGTCTTAAGATCTATTATGCATTGTGTTATAGACACCCCAATTCCAACATCAAATGCACTGAGTGAGTGATGTGAGGATGGATGATGAATGCTATGTTTGCTTTGGTTATTTATCACTCTATGGATGTCACATGATGTAGTTATCTTTGATGTAGATACCCGGACACCCATTAGTACTTTAACATATAGAGTAGCATATATCCTAAGTTATGTGTTAACCCTTTGGATGTAGAGACAGGTTAGGTATGATTGTCCATACCCTCTATTCCATACACTATATCGACTTCGTAGTATTTTGAGATTGTTTTTCGCTCACAACAGACTGTTGTCTGACTTAAGGTTTTATGCTTTGCTTCTTATTATCTCATATACTCTTAAATGAGTAGACTAGATAACAGATGTAAATAACACATAGAGTTGTGTAGATGGTCTAGCAGGAGACGATGCTTTCTCATATCTATATTTTGGGCTTATTATTGCTTATTCCGATGTGTGACAACGTTAGGCTTACTATTACTAAAGACAGTTTATCAGTCAATTTTATTTATCAGTTGTATAAACTCTATTGCTGTTTTATATAACTGTATGAGCCTGTGTACTCTAATTATGTGGTTCACGTAGTTATTACTATCTCATCTATTTTAGATTTGTAATGACTATTATATTTTATTCAATGCGATGTGAGATATATGACATGTTCTGTGATTGTATGATGTTTTCCTTCTCTTATCCTCTCTTCTGTTGATGTCTCTTATATTCCACTTTACTTCTTATCTTTCCTTTGACCATAGTCCTACACCGGTCGGACGCTCCTTTAGTGCACTGTTTGGCTATATAAGCATCGGTGGTGTAGGGCGATCACCACACTTTGCCTCCATCATTCCTTCAGGCCACAGCCCCTAGATGTCATGCGCTTCCTCCCTCTAATCGATTCCAGTCGCACAACCCCTTGTCATCGATGTCTACCACCATCGCACATGCCTAGACACGGCTCCACCATCGTCCATTGCCATGCGCGACTCAACCACCTTGTCGGTATAAACAGTCATCGTGGCCAGTAGTATGCGGCCTTTCCTAGCATCACGACCCCCCAAGCGGCCTCACCTCATATGTCACTCGCTACCAGGCTTTGTCTTTGATCACTATTTATTTTTTATTGTTATTTTTATTTTAACTGAGTCGCATGGTTTTAATTTGGGGTTATAACAAAATTCAAATAGGGGAGGGTGGAGTCAGGTTTGGGTAGAGAGGAATAGTCCAGAATGGTGTAGAATAAGGGGATGTGGGCTTAAGCTTTAATTTGGGCTTGGTTTCACTCAATTAAAATTTTCATTTCTTTTCTTTTCACAATCCCTTTTAATTTATACTTTGTCCTCCAGAATATATATCGCCAACTACACGTCCTTTAATACGATATTTTTCCCAACTATTTCAATCATATAAAAAGTTATTTACACCTTGAAGTTATTTTATATTCAATTTAAACAATTTATTCAATCTTAACATATTATTTGAAAAAAAATTATTAATTTAATTCAATTTATTAAAATAAACCCCTTTTTCTAAATAGAGTTTAATTAACTAAAAGTTTATTTTTAAAATATTATTTATCAAACACCGAATTCAAACACTTATATTTTAATTAAATTTCTTTATTTAAACGAATGTAGAAAGCAAGGTTGTTACAATTATGTTGTAAAGTATGAGAACTAGTGACTTTAGAGACAATCACGGACTGTTTTAGGTACCTTTGGAGTCAAATCCAAGATACGTACGTCTTCAATCCGATTAAAGTATTTTTTTCATGTTATGTTTTCTACTTTCATCATATAGTTCTAAATTTTTTATAAAGCTCTAATTTGTGCGTCATACGATACAGACATCCATATTTACATAATCATTGACAAATGAGATGAAATAATTTGATTTGCTCTTGGTACTCATAGACATTCGACTATACACCCACTCACACACACTCTCTCTCACGCACACACACTCACAGATATGTGTGTGTGCATGTGTGTGCGTCTATATATATAAGTCCTAAGAGCTCAACAACTCTTTTAGCGATCCTATTGAATGAGTGATTTTCCATATTTCATTTGATATGTTATTCACAAAAATCATATGATTAAAATACATACAAAGGGACATAATTTTCTTTTCTCAAATTATACAATCATTTCTCCATAATATGGTCTAGTCTACGGTGCCAAAATTAACTGTCATTTATTTAGATGTTTTTGTATATTCAACCGCCAATGCATCATTGTTAGAACTCAAATGTTATTATTCTAGTATACCAAAATAGTTTATTCCAAAATGAATATTCATAACATTCTCATTAAAAAAAGAGCTATACCACTTTTGTTCAAACATGAAATGGATATTGTTTCACATATAGTATTGGCAGATAATGGCAATAGTTTAAAATTTAGATGCGTTCAATAACAATTGTTTCATGGTACTAACCCACTGCCATGATTGATAGATAACACCATTTGTAATATAAAATCCAATAAACCTTTTACTATGTTTCTTTTAATTCTAATTACAGAAGTGAGTTCTAGATCTAATATCTAAAACTCAAGGAGTAAAACCAATAGAAAGATAAAATTCTATAACTTTGAGTAGGGGAATCACATCCTTTCTTCTCTTTAAGTGTCTTTAAATAATTCAATTTTTTTTACCATTTACTCTAATTTGAGAAATGGTTACAATCACCATTATCTTCCTTTCCAATTATGTCTTTATTACTATCTCTTTTTAAATTTTATTTCTTCCTCATATATGGTCAAACCCTTAGAAGAGTAATCAATAGATCATACTTCTTTCATGGAATTGCCTTTCGATTGTCCTTAACAAGAGGATCGACAAAAATGCTCTTAAGAAAGCTCATCAATATGAATGGATCAAACTATATCATTAGTGATCCAAGAACAAGATCCATGCACAGATTTTGGTATGGGGTAGTGTTTCAACTCAATAAGATTCTCAATTATATTTATCATATTAAGTAAATGATCTTGCACTATGATTCTGTATCCATTTTCAAATGAAACAATTTCTTCGAATTCTCGTACCTTGCGTCAAGAGACATTTCACAATACAACTCATGTATGTGATAAAATATGGAACAAGTATCCATGTTTGTGTACTGTTTGATAGAAATCAACACCTAGTCATGTGGAAGTTTGCAATTGAGTGACCAAGACTTGAAAGTTTTAATATTGTTAATAATGTTGTACTATTCGATACTTGTATGGGAACAAAAGCGACAACATGCTAAATTTTTATAGGAGAGTATTATATTACATTTCTTAGTTAATCGTTAAAGGTTTAAATTAATTAGTATGTCATTTCCGAGAAGTATTTTATGCAAAAATACATTATATAATAATTAATTATGTTTTTATACTTAGTAGCATGGTTTAACATTATTTTCAAATAAAGTTTCCACTAAATTTTCCACATATTCCCAAACCCTAAGTAAAATGCAAGATTTCATAGAATTCTTATAGTGGTGTTAGGACCCATTAATCATGTACTTGCTACCTCGAGTGTGCTCAAAAAATCGTGGTATCTATAAATGGTGAATAACGCATTATTGGTTACGTCATATATAACTCCTAACATTATAATTATTGATCCTAATCATCATTGTAACCTCAAGTGTACTCGACGAATCACAAAGTACATTAGACACTCTTGTGTTATCATTTCATGATATATATGTACAAGTATATAGCCCTTGACTATTCTCAATAAAGCCACATATTTTTCTTACCTATTTTAAGGACATGCAAGGCTTATCTAGAGAATATAGACAGCTTGAGTGTTATCAACAACCATCCATATACCATAATGCATCGATTTGTATGTAAGTGACAGAGATTAAACTTTTATCTATAAATTCATAATTTATAGAAATGAATTTAAGTGCTATAGATAATAAGGGATAATGAGTACATAACATCCTATCACATGTCATAACTCGATATAACATACACATCCTCTATATCATAATGGTTTTATTATTTTGTATAATTTAATATAACATTAACTCGCTAAAATTATTTATTTTAATTAATTAAATTATAACTTTTATAACATATAGTTTATTTCAAATAATTTTGAAATTACACTTTTAACATTTTTCATTTATTTCTTTTAAATTCAAATCAATTTAAATTTGTACTAATTTAATTATAACAATTTATAATTAATTTTTTTATATTTATAAACATTTAAAGTTCATTTTTAAATTTAGATAATTAAAATTTAATTATTATGAAACTTAGGTTTTTTTTATACTTCATTATGTATGCTTTATAATTCATCATATTTTTTTACAAGTCAAATAATTATATCTTTTCATAATTCAAATTATACGAAAACTGCCCTTGATAACAAAAAAAGATCTAACACATATAGTCATTTTTTATTATTTTACAATTTATATAATTCAAATTCAAACAATTCAAACCAGCCTACATATGTATATTTTATAATTCATTATATATATTTCAAATAATAAGTAAATAAATGAATATACACACACATACACATTTTTATGATAACCGAATATAATTAGTATCTGTATATAAGTATGTATGTAGATTGTATATATATGTATATAATTGCCTTTGTAATATGCATTTATATTAAATACCAAATACATATGCATATAGTGCTTACTATTAATATATATATATATATAGTTATAAATCGAAACAACTATGTGTGTGTGTATGTATGTATATATACATTGGTCACTATTCTCGTGTTGTTATGTTTACATTAGATTAAGCTAATATATATGTTGTGTATATTGATACTCATATAATAGAATTTAATTTATTTAAAAAAATAATTTTTAAATCAAGGAAAATTGAGTTTATATTAAATGCGATTTATTATAATTTGCACATTTATTCATAAAAACATAAAATCGATATTTGGGTATATTTATTATAAATCATTTTTTAAAATCAACATTTTTACTATGTTGCATGGCCCTCTAGATCCTTCACGTGTTATTATGAATAAACTGACCAACACTTAGGGTAGACCTTATGAGAATTCCACCAAGATGGGTGTTTAAGAATGGGTGTTTAACTAAGGAGAAAGTTACTATAACAAAGAAACGTTCTTATAAATGAAAAACCTATCTACTCTAACTAAGGGCCTTTATATATGTTTAATTTCACATGATAAATAATCATTCATTTAGAACAAGATGTAATTCATAATATTTATGATTTGCATATTGATTTAACTTAAATAAAATTGATATTATGAGACATTTAATATAATAAATACACACACACCCCATTGCTTATATATAATGTTCGACTATAACAATTTTTTTCTTTTATAAAGCAAGGAAAAGTTGGAAATGTGTGCTTTTATGTGTGTGTATATATGTATGTATGTATATGTATCCATATATATGTATGTATACACACACAAATAGACGTATGTTTATATATATTATGATTAAAATATAAGATATAATTCGTAAATGATTATCATATATGTGTGTGTGAGTGAGTGTGTGCGCACATGTGTGTGTGTTGAATTAAGATTATAAATTCATATATATATAATTCATACAAAATTGTTTCCTTTTTTTTGAATAATGGTTGAATACAATCATATGAATTATGGTGACATGTTTTAAACAAAGATATAGAATTTAACTTAATGAAATAGCTTAGTGTTGTACATATCATAATTATATGTCGCCCTTCGAAAATTTCTTTTTGATTTTAGCTATAGTTTGCAACGCCTAGTTTGAAGTATTGTAATGGAGGAGATGAACAAGAGAAAATTTCTTAAATGGAGGAGGTAGAGAAGAGAAATTTTTTCTAATGGATGAGATAAGGATTTAAACTCTTCTCTTTTTGGATCTGATTAGAATTTATTTCAAAATGAAAGTGAGAACCTTTGGATTCTATTATAGTGGGAAACAAATGTCATAAATCACCATTCACTTTTCCTCACTTGACCCTTCCTTTACTCCTTGTATGGTTAGGCAAAAGTATGCACATAAATTCAAATTTTGTTTTTGTTTAGTTCGACTTTAATATACAATCATTATATATATATATATTGAAAGTGGGTAAATTTCATTGATGACTTGGCGTAAACCAAAGCAAGGTACATCTGCTCACTCATCTCATGTGAGAAATACAAAACAAAACAAAGTTCAACTGAAAACATAGAATTACACGTTACTTTCTAAACAGTCGTTATTATTCTCGAAAAGCTAAACCAGTTCAGAGAATAATAATGAAACACGTTAGTTTCTATCTTTTACTATAGTTCTCCTTTTCAGTTTTCCTCTTTTCGAGCTCTCCTAGCTTTCATGACGGCTCAAAACAACGCAAATTCCATGCCTCCAGCACCCGAGTTTCCTCCCCAACATCAGTGGTAAATTTCTTCTTTTTGATTCTCCCGTAGATGAGTCTAATATCTTTTTCAATGCTTCTAAAGATATGATCTATTTGTTTCATTTTTCCATGGAAAGTTCATCTATTACGCGCTTTCCAAATATGGTGAACCGTAGTTGTCATTGTTATCTTTTTTATCTGCTTCAACAGATCTGAGCTTCTCTAGCAGCACTCAGGTATGCTAACTCTTCTTCGAGCCTCTGAACTGGTTGCATGTCATTGTTTGTATGTTTTATCTTAAGCATGATTCTTGTAGAGAATTCACATTCGAAAAATACGTGATTGTGTGATTCATTATTAGAGTTGCAAAGAGTGCACTTCAGATCCACGTTTAAGCCCCATTTAGCAAGTCTATCTGTAGTAGGTAGGTGATAATTGACTGCTACATATGTTGTGAAGACCATTTGGGGTTGTTAGAACTAGACTAGACAGTAGAAGACCAAGTTTTGATGTCATGTTTCAATATGATAGCTTCCCAAGCTGATTTCGTAGAAAAGGTTCCATCTTTATTTGATTTCCATGTCCAAATGTCATTATTCTCAAAAGTATATATAGGAAAGTACTTAACCTCATCTGATATGGCCTATAGACCTTTATGTTCCGGTATCCACTCACCATTACTGATAATATGGTCTACTCTGTTGTCATATCCTCCCATGCTAGATACAATGTCCCAGCCAAGCTTGTCAGTAAGTGTTTTACCACTCAACTTCAGATCTTTCCAGAGAGATGTTTGTCTGCCATTAGCTAATTTACGAGTAATAAACTATTTAAGATCATCCCTACTTCTAAGAATATTTTTCCACACTTCTGAGGCATTGTTATCAATTTTCATTTTCCAGAATTTATCATTTGAGTATCTTCCTCTCATTTATTCGGCCCATAATTTGTTAGAGTATATGATTTTCCAGTCTAGTTTTAGGTTGTAGGTCTTCCTAAGGTCTTTCAAATTAACCAGCCCTACACCTCCCTCAGCCTTTAGTCTGCAAAGAACATCAAAACTGACTTTATGAAGCCCCCCTCCATATGAAGTTTGCACATGCAGAAGTTATTTTTTCTATTGAGCTGTCTGGAATGTAGAATGTTTGAATCCAGAACCTCACCTTCCCTGTTATAATTGTGTGGATCAATTCCACTCTACCAGCAAAAGAAAGGAGTTTAGAACTCCAGCCATTCGGCTTCTCTTTGATTTTTCCCATGAACTCCCCACACTCCCTGTCAGTGATAACGTTAGAAGATAGTGGAATACCTAGGTATTTGACAAGTAGGATACCTTCTTGAATATTAAGGATGTCTAAAACAGGGAGTTTATCTTTGCAAAATTTGTTAAAGTAGCATTTGGATTTTTGAGCATTTAACCGTAATCCAGCATGAACTTCAAGTTGTGTAAATATATCTTTTATGTTATTCACTGCTTTCCAAGAAGCTTTGATGGCGATGATAAGATCATCAGCATATAATAAGTGGTGTAAAATAGGTTGATGTTTGAATATAGGTTGAAACAAACCATTATGACAGGCCAGCTCTATTTGGAGAGAGAGAAATATTCCATATCTACTATTTGATATGGAGACAGGAGGTCTCCCTATCTCAATCCCCTATTGCTTGTGATGTATCCCCTAGGTGACCCATTGGTCATTATAGATTAAGTAGGGGTAGATATGCATTATTCAATAAGAGATGTAATAGAATTGGGGAATCCCATCCAAGACATCATATGTATAATGAATTTCCTGTTGATTTTGTCATATTCTTTATGAAGGTCCACTTTAATACATACCTTATCTACTCCTTTCTTGTTGAAGTTTCAGACTAATTCATGGGCTAAGAGAGATTTTTCTGATATGTGCCTTCCCTTGATAAATGTTGACTGGCTTTCTAAAATAAGATCTGGGAGGATTTTTATAATTCTATTACACAGCACCTTGCTGATGATTTTATATAACATGTTACAACACGCAATCGGTCTATAGTTTTCTATTTTGTTTGGTTTGTTAATTTTAGGAATGAGGGTTATGAAAGTATGGTTAATTTCATGAAGAATTTTCCAAGTGTTAAATCATTCTTGTACAGCTTCTAATATCATCCCTTTCAGGTTGGTCTAATGAATCTGGAAGAATTTGGCATTTCAGCCGTCCGACCCTGGACTGGAGTCATATGGATAGACAGCACAGCAGCTTTGATTTCTCATTTAGTGATGGCAGTCTCCAATATTTTCAGCCATTTTTCAGAGACCAACGACCTACAATTTATATGAGGTAAGGTATCTTAAGAGCTACCATTATATAAACTATTAGTTAATGGCTCCCTGTTTAAACTAGACAAAGTCAGTGATCATTCTTCCTTGTCTATCCAAAGTGTTGAGAATATTGTCGCAATTTTTCATGTAAGACATTTTAGCATAAAACAAATTTAGTGCATTCGTCTCCTTGAGTTAGCCACTTTTCTTTTGCTTTTTGTTTAGCCTGGATTGCTTGTTGCTGAAGTGCATCTTTGAGTTGTCTTCGGGTTGCGTAGTAGTTGGCATTAAGCAGGTCATTGAGTGGGTCTGCATCTAGTTGCTGAAGTAAGGATTTACATTCATTTTGTAAGTGTTCAATATTTTAGGCCTATTTTTATTCCATTCCTTCAACTTGTCCTTTACTTCTTTAAGCTTCATAACTAGTGAGAACCAGCCATTGCCATTAACCTGTTTTAAAGAATTGAAATCAATGGCTTTGTCATAGTCTTCCATTAGACACCAATGACTAGCATATCTAAAAGGTCTTCCTTTTGTGTGCATGTCTGTTTTATTAAACTGAATATATAAGGGGGAGTGATCGCTTGTTGAGCTAAGGGGAGCTGTAACAGTTAAGTTAGGAATGCTATTGATGAGATCATCATTGACTAACACGCTGTCTAATCTTCATGTGATTTTCTTCACTCTCCACTATGCCATGTAAATTTCAGTCCTCTATGGTTTGCTTCAATGACGCCAACTGAGATTACACATTTGTTAAATTCTTCTATCTGGAAAAGCTTGAGGGTAAGTCCATCTTTTTCCTCATTTGTATTTAAAAAGCATTAAAATCTCCAAGCATCATCCATTTACTACTCATCTGCTTTGATATTTGAACAATTTTTTACCATAGACTGCTTCTGACAGATGCCCAATTATGTGCATATACAAAAGTGAAAACTAGAGATAACCCACCTACATTTCTAGCCTCAACTGTAACTTTTTGTTCATCTTTATCTATAAGTTTCATATTCCAAATGCTTTTGTGCCAAGTGATAAGAATTCTCCCTTTAGTAGAAGGCGAGTTGTTATTTACCTAGCCCGAATCACTACCAAAATAATTTTTAAAACAATATATTGATTGATCCCCCATTTTATTTTCAAGAACAGCCATAAGAGTAGGATTGTATCTATTTCTAAAGCTAAAGAGGTCTAACCTTCTAGCGTCATTGTAAGACCTCTTATTCCAACATAGAACAGACATTAATTACTATTAGCTTTGCTCCTCGTCATAGGAGCTGTAGCTGATTTTTTAGTTTTCATTTTATCCTTCTTTTTCTTGAGATGGGCAATATACTTTGGATTCTCTTTTGTGAAGTCTTTATGTGGGGATTCTATATCCTCATTAGATGTTTCACTGTCATCACCAAGTTTTATGCCTAACTTGTTTATTTCCTCCATATTTTTAGGGATATCCTTAAGTGTTTCTGGATCCTTCTTATCAGCCTCTGCACTCAGATCATTTTCAGTTTGTCTATGCTGGTCCCTCTTATGCTGAAGTTGCTGTTCCACCTTCTCCAATAATTGGGCTTGCTTCTGGGTATTCTAGGATCCCGAACTCCCTTTAGTTTCTAGGCTATCATTCACACTGGTATTATTAGTAATATTTATGTAATTAATATCTTTTAGGCTTTTTATGACCTCGCTTTGTGGTTGGTTCTCTAGGCCATCAGGTTTTTTGTTGTCTCCCTGATTGTATATAGGCTCCGTTGGGTTGGTGGAAGTTTAATGGTTGCTATTTAGGGTCTCCATTCTTGAGTTCGGGCAATTTGTATGTTTTGGCATTGAATTCCATTGTGCCAAAGCAGTTACAATCCTTACAAATTGGTGGAATAAATTCATATTCCACCTCTTATATATATGTGTGTATGTGTGTTTTCCCATTAGAATCTTTAGCTCGAATAGTTTTAGGAAATTTATTGTCAGCGTTTACCTCAATGAGGACCCTAGCAAATTGGAATCTTTTTACTTGCATAGTGGTTTCATCAATGTCTATTGGTTTCCCAATAATGCTTGCAAGTTTACTTATCCCCCTTGCATTCCACAGTGCAAGATGCAGATTATTTAACCTTACCCAAATAGGATAAGATTCTAGCATGTCTCTCTTAAACTGGAAATTGGCATCCCATCTTTTCATGAAAATAAGCTTGTTGTCCATGAACCATGGACCCCCATTTAACACTTTGTCTAGGTCCTCTTGTAGTTCAAACTTCACCAGATAAAAGCCATTGCCCCTTGAGAACACTTCCCATTTACCTTTGGTTTCCATTCCCTTTTCACATATGCATTAAAATGAATGTGGTAAGGACGCTTACCCGCCATGTAGATAAACAAGGAATTTCTCCACATAGCATTTGAGTGTTGATAATCTATATCATCGATTTCTGCATAAACTCCCGATTCATCAGTTATAGGGTTATAAAAAGCCACATCTTCCTTGATTTCAATACTTTTACCAAGCAAATCGGCCCAAGTTTTTGGCCCTTGTTCCTTATTCACCTTGAAAATGTTCGTTCCAGATCTAGGGTGGTTAGGCAAAGCTTTCGGTTTTTATGCAGCCTCCTCTACTTCTTGCGCCTTCTTTTTCCTTCTACGTCTGATTTCATGCCACCCTTCCCTGTCGTCTGAATCCTTTTCGGTCGGAACCCTAGCTGTAGCAGTTTACTGAGAAGAGGATTCCATTAATCTATCATAATATATATATATATATATATATATAATATCTCCATTTATTTCCCACTTGGACATAACACATTTGACCCCTCCTTTCATTCATATAGGGCCTGCCGAAAGTAGGTAATCAATCTGTATAATCATTTAATTTATGGATTAAAGATATGTACGTTATACATTTTATTTTAGCCCCTTAAGTTAATCAATTACCCATTTGATTAAATTAAATACAAATAACATTTCAATATATTTAACTCAATTAATGTTGGCATTTAAAAATATATATTAATCATATATATATATATATATAATTAACAATTATACACACACACACACATAAAAATCATCTTCTTAGTAATTTGTAATAATTATAAATTATCATATTACAACATTTAGGTCCAACGCTACAATTTTTTGTTGTATGACTCAAAAGGTGTGACTTTGATTATCAATTAATATTTGAACTATTAAAATATCAATGCTTATGTGGACTTTTCTGAAGCATAGTAAAGGTTACGAAGTCATACGCTTATCGATCATCTAGGTAAAATCCTACTTCATAATCGTTTTAAAGCTGCATCCTTATGCAACGATATTTGTGCACATCCTGTCCTCATCAAAAACCATGTCACTTAGATCTCAAAACTCCAAATATGAAAGTTGCTTAGAATTTTGCTACGAACACAATGGTGCAAGTTTCAAGGTCAAATTCCATCATTTGCACAAATTTCATTTTTAGAACCTAATTAATTAACTTACTAACTAATTAAATAACTAAAGCCAAATTACGGGTGTTACACTATAGAAGGTTCTTGGTGAGTCATTTAGTAGTTAATCCATAAGAACTACAAATGTGTAACCTCTTAGCATCCCCAATGGTCATGAGTAAATCATCATCCATCATATAGAGAGCATTACATACACTAATACCACGGATGAATCAACATCCCTTTCTCATATCATCTTGACTATGAAAATTTAAGGATAAGTATTAATTTATATTTATTCATTACTTACAATTATGAACACATTCATAATTGCAATCGATTAAATACTTACTTCTAGGGATTTCTTACTGTATGTATAAAATGCAATCATCAACATATAATTATAAATATGTGCACACATAATAGAAATAGAAACCATAAAATGTAATTTTGTTTCAAACAAGATTTACTCATAAGAGTTAAGTGTACAATTGTATAATAAAATTACAAAATTGCTTCTAGGACAAACCCACAACTCTATTGGATTAGTTTGTGGATTACATAAAAACATACACTTGATCTAATGAGCTATAGTTTAGTGGGACTGGGTAGTAATTCAGAGATGACACTAAACCTATCAAGTATAATTACATTTTTATAAGTTTTATTGTATGAACATATCATATATGACTTGGCTTTTTGTTAAGTGCACTTGTACTTGGGGGGACACGTTTCATGTTTTATGGTGTGGTCGTATAATGTATACAAATATGTATAGGAACATTTACTTGAGTTTCTCACACTAGCTTATTCTAGTCCGAAGCTTTTCTCTTAAACTCTTGGTTACTTTTCTGAGTATGCCAACATCATAGGATTAGGTTGGAAGTTTTAGAGTAGACTAATGATGAGTAGAAGGCTTTAGAAACATCTACAAATTATATTTATACTGCGTTGGTAGATGTTTATGTATCAAAATTATGGTGATGGTTTGTTGCTATTGTTCATAGCTAGTAGTAGTACGTATATATAATTTGTTAAGTTCAAGAACTTTATTTTATACTAGTCATATGTACTATATGTATTTGATTATGTTATAATATATTTCATTGGTATGATGGGACCATAGTTTTGTAGTTTTGATTTATGTTTTATTTTATTACCCCTAGCGATCCTCCATTAGGATGCTTAATATCAGCACATGTGCATTTATGGACGGTATTAGGTGTTAATCTTGGATTTCAAAAAGGAGAGTTGCTACATATCTTATTGGTATAACTAGTAGTACACATTCGTTGTATTACTAGATGTTTAGTTTCATAACTATTAGTACACATTCTTTATATTTTTAGAATTGTAGCTAGTATTGTTATTAGTACAAATTCCTTATATTTTTTAGTGTGTAACTAATAAAGTTATTAGTACACATTGGTTGGGTAGCTAGCCTTAGGGTTGGCAACTTACATTGGCGTATGGAGCATTATCATTGACTAATTTTTGTGGTTTGATATTAGCTAGATGTAGAGGGTGAGTGACACATACTTTTGTGTATATGTGTGTGTGTTTGTATTAATAGATTATAACCCTCTTATAACACTACTCGATATTAGTTAACATGATAATATGTTTTATGTTTATTATGTTAATGTATTAACTATTAGTAGCATATGTTATTATGTGTTAACCGGTGTGGTTGTAGGAGAAGAGAAAGGTCAAATATAGCTTTAATTTAAAAAGAACTGCATGGACTTAATCCTATAGTTGGTGATGTGTGTACTTAGGCTGTCACAATGGAGGTGACGTTGTCCCTTTATTTATTTTACATTTGCCTTGTATTTGTAGTATGTGTATTTCCAATCTTACAGGAATGGTATGCGAGGAGGAGTTAGGAAAGTTTAATCTCAAATATTTACCACTTAGCACAATTTTGTGATGCATTTATATCTTTGTACCTGTACCTAAGATAGTTAGATACAGACACTCGAGATTTATACCATATATATGTAAACCGGTATGTATGCTAATTCTATAATTATTATTTAATCGTGTTATCTATTTTGTAGTACAGACTATGTGTAAATATTATATTTGTGTACATTTTACTGTGATATTGAGTATATGTACATCTTGAACCGTTGTCTTTAGTGTTTGAGACTAACGAACAAGCGTTAATTGATGATGTTTGATGTTTGTTTTAAACACTGGAGTTAGTGGATTATTACATGACCCACCATAATGGGACTACTAAATACATAAAATTAACATATAATTTTTTGATGCAGTTTCTCTTTTGTGTTTTTATCTGAATTAATTTGGATAGATTTGCCAGTACATGTGCATCTTTAGTCAAATACTACAAAAGGAGATTTGGATCTCCTCGAAGAAGTAAAGAAGTGGCATATGTATCTTAATCATTGAATCATGATATTCAGTGGTTTAAATGGTGATAAATGTATTTTGCAACCACTAACTTTTACTAGGATTAAAACAGAATATTTCAACCTGGACCATTAGATCGTATCTAATGGTTAACTCTGACACATTTCACCGGAAAGAGATATACAGATGGAAGACCATTATAAAAGACTATTTACCGTGCTTGAAAAGTGTAAACAAAGTGTTTAAGAATAAGAATCGCATAATATTCATGATTTTGTTTAAAAAGGGAAATAAATTTTCCCTACTTTAGACTACGTAACTTCTTAGGAAAATCATCATTCTTATCGATTGTCCTATTGGTAGCCATACCTAAGATTCGTCAGTTACATTTTAGGTGATACCAAAAATTAGCTTTATAAGTGGCATTGCCCTTTCCAATGAGCAATATTTCTTAATCTGGTTTTTTCCCAGTGTCCAAGAGTCCACATTGCTGCCCCCCATCCCCCCCCCCCCTTCATACTAGAAGTGCATGTTATGTATCCCTAATGTGACCGATCATTTAGAAAGGTCAACCTCCATAATAACAAGAACACTGTGTCCAATAAACAATATTAAAGATGCTTCCATTACAATCGAATGTCTTCTGCTTTAGTTGTGTTAGAGAACCATGAAACCTTAATGATCTTCTATATCTAATGAATGAGGAGTCTGTTTGGAAGTCACCCGTCCCGTGCTAATTCATCTTACCTCAGATGAAATCTGAGATAGGTGTGAACCGGTTGACTATTCTCCCACCTGCCTATATAGTTACCATTCAAAAAATTATAATAATATGGGGGACATCTATGTTTCATTCTTTAGGTGAGAAAAAGATAAATTAATTATTGATCGAAAACTATTCTAGATTTTTGTTCCATTCGAACATTGCTCGATCTTGGTTTAACAAAGTTTGCGCATTACCGACTCCTGAAATAGTTTGTTTCTCTATTAGCTAAACCTTTTCTTACCCTACTTTTGCCTTTGGACTCATGTTTCATACATACAAAATCAATTGTGGAAACTACTTGCACTTGGACCAAAGTATCCTATTAAGCTTCATTGTTTCCTATAATTTTTATTATTATCATAGAGGGAACTTACATCCCGCTCCATTGAGTCGCCTCACTTGGTTTGTGCAGTCACACTAAACTAGACCTTAGGATCGGAGTCAATTGAACCTGTTACAATGGTTTCCTGCAATCATGAAAGATGAGTACATTTCCTCACCTATTAGGAAAAAAGCTAGAAATAACATTAGCAACCACAACTCTATCTAAGATTTGATCCATCCATTTGATATGCTAGATCAATCACTTCTTTTATTTACACCTAACAGTCATGAGACTATTTATGCAACTCACATTGCAAAAATGTTTTCACCAAGAACAATTTATGCGATTCAAATTGGAAAAAGGTCTTCATCAATAACAATTTTATATTAAAAAGGAAAAAAATATTTGAAACATTTTGTAAAACACCATTTTTAACTTTCAAATTATAAAGTCCTCCCACCTCATTAACCTTTTATAAGAAACACTTGTTTTTAGTTTTAGTTAGACTACAAATATTTATAGAACATATATATATAGTTTTGCAAAAAAAATTCCAATAAATAAAGTAAATTAGTTCAGGTATAGATTTTCATTTTGGTAGTATATATAGTCGTTATGCTTTGAGTAGTTTATCCACTAGTGATATGCGATATTTAACTAGGAGTTATGGCTTTATTTCTAATGATATACGGATAGACATTGAGTATATTAGGAGTAGAGAATTAGGGTGGATTAGATAGGTTAGACCATGAGATACATTAATTGGAACATTAAGGGTTACACGATCTAGGAAAATGTAGTAAAATCATGTCATTTTTTGAAGATAATAATACTGAATTGTTTTATTATAAGAAACAAAAATAGAACATCCTGATTATTGATTTCATAGATGTTTACGGGGACTTTATATTAGTCATTAGGTTCATCTCCCTGCCAGGGGTAGCCCTAGAGGATTAAGGGTAAGTTGGAAAGAAAACCGTGTTAAACATTTACAATTTATCATTATATATCATTCGATACATTTAACTTTTTCTAATCTTGGTGATGGCACTTTTTTAAATGTTACTAATGTTTAAGGACCGAACTCTAAATTAGATCGTAGAGTTCTTCGAAGTGAGTGTCTAGAGTATAGATCACTTGCTCTAGGTCTTTGGGTGATGAGTGGAAATTTCAATGTTGCTAAACTTTTAGGAGACCGAACTCCTAGAGAAGGTGATTTTTCTGCTATGGAAGAATTTGATTAATTCATTATTGATAGTAATTAATTGAATTACAATTAAATAATAGATGGTACACTTGGTCGAATAAAAAAGATGACTCATCGATGACCCTTTTAGATAGATTTTTTATTAGTGATGAAATAGAAGTGAAATATCTTGTTTCTAAAGTGATTGGACTTCCGAGAATTTACTTTAATAATTGTCTAATTATCTTATTATGTAATAACCAAATTAATAGATATAAAATATTTATATTCGAAAAATGTGATGGTTAGAGAATAGCTTCTCATAATTAATTATAAACAAATGGTTATCTCTTGGTAAATGCAATTATAAATTTTCTGGAAATATAACTAAAATATTTGTAATTAAAATTAAGGATTTAATAATTTTTCTCAAGAAATGGAATAAAGATGTTTTTGATAATATTAGAATTAAAAATGATAAACTACTACATGAGATTTTAAAGTTTAATAAAATAAAAAAATTCAGGAATTTAAATACTTCTGATAAATGTTCTTTCAAACTTAAAAGATGAATTAACTAAAATTTTAACACAAGAAGAAGTAATATGGAAACAAAGACCTAGGATTCAAAGGATGGATGAAGGTGATATGAATCTAAATTCTTCCATAAAATTGTTAATGGTAGAAAACGTGGTAATACTACTAATTCTATATTAATCAATAATGTTGAGATTTTTGATCAAAATGGATTAAATGAGGCATTTACTAATTATTATAAATAAAATTTTGAAACTAAAAATAAGCATAAGATTAGAGCTGAGTGGGACAAATTATATCCTAATGATACATGAATTGATTTAAATGGATTAGATGTTCCATTTAAAAGATGAAGTTTTGAAGTCTATAAAAGATATGTCAAATGGTAAATCCCTTGGCCCAGATGGATTCTCCGTATTATTTTGTGAAAAGTTTTGGTGTGTTATAAAATATGACTTAATTAATATGTTTAATGAATTTTATAATGTTTCATTACAATTGGGTAGATTTAATTTTGCAAATGTATCCTATTACACAAGAAAGTGGGTGCTAATGAGCTAAATGATTTTAGACCTATTTCATTATTAAACTGTTCTTCCAAAATCATTTCTAAGGTTTTTGCTAATAGGTTAAACATTAAAATGAATGAATTAATTGATATTACCCAAATTGCATCTATCAATGATAAAAATATTGCAAATGAAGTAGCAGTAGTTCAAGAATTCGTTAATCATTATTGTAAAAACAACATCACTTCTGCACTTTTAAAACTTGACTTTGCAAAAGTTTTTAACTCAATTGATTGGGATTTTCTTAATGACTTATTATTGGCTAAGGGTATCGGTATTAGATGGTTGGTAGGATTATGTTGTTACTTAAAACTAGAAATTCAAGTATTATGGTTAATGGTATATTAGGAAATAAAATTCAATCGAAGCATGGACTTAGGCAGGATGATCCATTGTCACATCTTTTATTTAATTTAGATATGGATGTTTTTACTAACATTATCAAACTAGCATCTAGAAATGGGATTCTATATCATATTGTTAATGAAATTACGAATAATGGCATTTCCATTCTTCAATTTGTGGATGATACCATGCTCTTTACATCTTAGTTACCTAGATATATTACAGCATTTAAGTTTATTTTATATAATTTGAGTTCCTCTCAGGTTTAAATATAAATTTTGATATGAGTTCTATGTTAGTTTTGATCGATATAGATAAGATTGAAAATCACGTCGCTTTTACATTAACTTGTAAATTATGAAATTTCCCATAAAATACCTAGGTTTTTTAATAAAACTAACTAAACTCAAACACGATATTTGATTATTAATAATAGATAAAATTAGCAATATATTAACTAAATGGAATAACATTTTTTTATCAAGGGCGGGTTGGATAGTCCTTATTAACTCTGTTATCAGCATTACCCATATACTCGATGCCCTTTTATCGTTTTCCAAAATGGATAATTGATAAAAAATAGACAAAATTAGGAGAATTTTTTTATGGAATGGTGATAATTCTAATGATAGCTCAAAATGCTTAGCTAATTGGAACATAGTATATAAATCTACAGATCAGGGAGGGTTAGGTATTATAAATTTACATAATTTAAACACATCCTTGTTAAATAAATGGATATGGAAATTTAATGATAATAATGAGAATTTAATTTGGAAGGAAATAATATTGAATCAATGGTATATTGGTACATATAAATACAACATATTTCTGCTAATAATATAAATAACATTTCTCATTTTTGAATCTATAATAAAAAATTATGATATTCATAAATTAGGAATTTATAATGTGGTACATTCGGGGAATAATACCTCTTTTTGGCATGATAGTTGGATATTAGTAATTCCCCTTAGAATAAAAATTTATGAAATTTGTAATTTTAAAAATGTGTCGATCTCAGAAATATATGGACCAAATTTAAATTTTCTATGGCAATTTAGTTTTAATCATAATTTAGCTAGAAATACATTATCTAAGTTTGCTCTACTTTATGCTAAACTATATAACATTGATGACGACGACATTAAATATAGTGTTGGGATAATAATAAAATTTATACAGTGCACTCTTTTTATAAATTTCTTAATTTTCTAGTGCAAAGTGGAATATATTCGGTTATATTTGGAAAAGTAATTCTTCACCCAAAGCTAAACTACAAATATGGTTAATTGTACATGGAAAACTAAATATTATATAATTATTAAAAAAGAAAAATATAGCTATTGATAATAAATGTCTTTTTTGTAATATGGGAATAGAGAATATATGGCATTTATATTTTGAATGTCATGTCACTAAGTATATTCTTACAAATTGTTTTAATAGTTTTTACTTTAATATAGTTATTAATGAAATTAGTTGTGAACTATTTTGGAATAGTCCTAAGTTTCGATATAATGGAATTCATATATTAGTAATAGATATGATTTTTTACTACAATATGCTGGATATATGGTATGAAAGGAATCAAAAGTTTTTAATAATATTAATACTCCTACGGTTAATTTAATATATATAATTACATTATTTTATTTTAACTGGATTTCAAAACCTAGTTGTAATAAAGGTAATATTAGTTTTAATGAATATCCTAATAAAGTTAGATCTCGTGCTAATTTAGTCAAGAAAAATGTAGTATTTAAAAATAGAATAATAATAGTTAAATACCTTTTAAATTGATGCATATTGGCTTCAAATTGGCCACCAACACCCAGTTGTATAAAAGCACCAATATCTAGTCACAGATCTCAGATAGTATCTAATGTAGAGAATATAATATGAAGAACAAACAAATTAAAAATGAAAGCAAG
The DNA here is from genome assembly GCA_030737815.1 of Allium fistulosum. Classification (NCBI taxonomy): domain Eukaryota; kingdom Viridiplantae; phylum Streptophyta; class Magnoliopsida; order Asparagales; family Amaryllidaceae; genus Allium; species Allium fistulosum. The sequence goes on along the minus strand of CM060905.1, from coordinate 1,168,459,435 downwards.
TAAAAAGAGACAAGATTTATAGTGGTTCGGCTGACTCCGGCCTACGTCTACTCCAGAATAATCCTTTTTATTATACTGTAGTTTGTTTACAATTATAATCCGAAATCCAAGAATAAAATTGGCAGAGTTTAGCCTAGGTTGAAGATAAAGAGAAGCAGAAAGAATATCTTTTTTTGCCTGTTGGATTTATAGGGGAAGACGTGCACGGATCAGGCTAAAATTTCGGCAGAAGAACCTCCAGGCCATGATAAGTCCACCCAAGAATTTTCAGGCCCATTGGGGGGATCCTTATTTTGGTGTCCAAATGGGGTGCTATCCCTCTAGGGGGTTCCCCATGATGTTAGCTACTTGCCCTCCAAATTTTGTGTCATTCCGACTTAAAGTTTATGAGATATCGCGTTTTCCATGAAGTAGTGTTGCATATATTCTAATTTCAGCCGATCCCTTTGGAGGGATAGGGGCCGATCCCTCCAAACTCCTCCAAATGACGTGTGATCCCTAGGAGAGCTTCTCCATGTTATATTATGTATAGCCTCCAAGTTTCATGCCAATTGGATTAGTAGAACTCGAGTTATTGATCGATCTTTGTTGCAATATGGTGTGAAGGCTGATTTTAGCCGATCCCTATGGAGGGATAGGGACCGATCCCTCCAACTTGCTCCAAATGATGTGCAATCCCTATGGAGGGATAGAGGCTGATCCCTCCAACTTGCTCCAAATGATGTGCAATCCCTAAGGGGTGTTCCACATGTAGTAGTTAGCTTGTGCTCCAAGTTTCATGTCAATTGGATGTGTAGATGTTGAGATATTGATTGTTTTCCACTGAGTTGTACTCGCTTGGCTGAAATATGCTGACCCCTTTTATACTGATCCCTTTTATATTGATCCCTTTTGAGGTGAAGTAATTTGCCGATAACTTGAGCATAAAAACTCCAAACGGCTTGAAATTCGAAATGTAGCCTCATGGAGCCTTCCCTGTCACTTTGTACTAGTCTCACCCAATTTGGAAAATACTAAGGACATGTACCGATCCCCTAGAGGAAGGGATGGGCACCGATCCCTTGCTTGGGGGAGGTACTATCGTACTTAGAATATTCTGGAGAGTCTATCCCTCGGTCTTGGTCGATCATCGCTTCATATCATTGCCTGCACTTGATTTATGGACCTTACAATCATCGCTATTGGCTACTGGCCTTGATAATCGTGGAGTTTGTTGGGTTAAATTCGTCTGTCTACTGCCTCGGCAAAAGGTGAGTTAACACTTTGCCTCCCAAAACATGCCTTGCGATAGGAAGGTGTGTTTTAAATTGCCATAAATCCAAAATCCAAAATCCATAATCCATTGATAGCCATATTTTCCAATCCAAATCAATGGTCTCTTCGGATTGTTCTATCCGAACCTGCATCCATCCAAAGCCAAATCCATTGCTATTCAAAACTGATACCCAAATCCATGACCTCTCCGGGTTGTTGTCCTAATCCAAATCCTCGATCTCACCAGATCATTGCCGAGCACAATCCGTACTCAATGACCTAAGTAGGCCGATTCATCGCATTCGAGTGAAGCAACCTACCCCTTGCCAGGCATAGTCCATAATTGACGACCTTGATCTCGTCGGATCCTTGCCGAGCACAATCCATACTTGATGAACTGAGTAGGCCGATCCATCGCGTTTGAGCGAAGCGACCTACCCCTTGCCAGGCATAGTCCATACTTGATGACCTGTTAGGTTTTAATATTCGGCCTCGATACCCAGTTGAGGACTTAATTCATGATGCATGAGTCTGTTTCATCATGTTCGCCTGACGAAAAGACCTGTACCTTGCGATTATTATCCCGTCTCTTCGGATAGGACCACAACTGCAACCTGTGTTATCTATTACATTGTCCAAATTTAAGCGTTCTTAAGTCCATTTGCCAAAATATAAAATAACAGTCCAATAGCCAATAAACCAGAGTTCAAATAAAACTAGAAAAACAAGAGTACGAAGCAAACAAGAAGAAAAATATATTTCACAAACCCTAGCACTACGGTTTATCATCATCTCAGAGCATGCCTAGGGACCATCCTCGATCCCGTACATGTATAAGTGACTTAGCCATCGTACTACGAAGTTTGTTACTTATTCCATTCCATCCCGATCAATTGATGACAAGTTGATGATGATGCCTTGATCTAGTGTCATTTTCATTCGAGGTGGACGGTGGATGCTCTTATTCCACCGGCGCAGCCCGAGTCCTTACGTATTGTTGTAACTGACCATTCCTCACGTGTTCCTCTATGTTATCCTTCAAATGCCTGCAGTCATTTGTATTGTGCCCATCCAGCTCATGGAATAGGCAGCGCTTCCCTGATAACTGTCCACGTTCGGAGGGTTCTCTCCTTGCCGGCCTTCGATACGGAAGGAGTCCTCGAGTATCCAGATATATCCGTTCTAGGATTTCATTCAATTTCGAGTACGAAGAGAATTTGGGTTCTCCACTTTGCCGCTTCGATCCATCGATGCTATTATCCATGTTCCGTTTACCCTTGTCCTTTCTTGAGCATTCACCGGGCGGTTCTCCACCTCGTATCGTATTAACTTCCGTTGCCTCTCTATCAGCTTTCATCTTCTTGTCGTAGAAACTTTTATGCTTTATGGTAGAATTCCCCGAGATCCATCGTGGATCCCGTATCGGTGATATCTTAAAATCTAAATTATCTGCAACCAAGGTTTTAAATATCGGATTTCGGTCACGTTTCGTCTCGGAATTTTTACACAAGTTATCTCGTATCGGGGGAGATCTCGGACGAGATGAGTACATATCGGATGTACATCTCGGATTGACATCTCGGGAATATCTTGGATGTACTTATATGTCTAAAATTGATGTATCAAAAATTTATTTAACGGTTATAAATTTCTTAGTAAAAATAAAAATGGTAACATACTTGATTTATATGGAAAAAGGAATATTTTTAGAAGAGTAGTAGCTTGATTAGCTTAATTGATTTGGTAATGATTGAATAATATCCTTTTATTTGAACATAATAAAGAAGTGAAACCTTTCGCTATGACTCATTAAGATAAAAAGTATAGAATATATTCAAGAAGTTGGTAAATTATAATTGGATTGAGTAGTTTCTTTTGAATCAATATGAAAATAAAAAATATTATGCAAAATAAGAAAAATGTATAATTTCGGGTGAGATCTCGGATTGAGATTTTGATCCATATTTCGGGTGAGAATTGAATATCTCGGACGAGATGAGTGTCGAGGGAGATATGGAGGAGATTTGATGTCTCGTCTCGTTTAAGTGTGAAAAGGAGATCTCGGAGGAGATCTCGGGCGATATATAGGAGATTTAAAACCATGTCTGCAACTCCTGACACTGCCGCCATCAAAACCATTGATGGATCTGGTCGATCCACCGAAACAATTACCACATTGAATCTGGTTAAGAAATTCTTGGGTGATTCTCCTGGTGTGAACTCGAAACTGCTTCATAAATCGTTCGACCAATTCTGTCTATATGCTAATAAAACCGCTTTCATATTGTCTGAACCATAGCGCAGCTACATCCATTAAGTACAGGAGAAGCATCGTGCCAAGACTTCTTCCAATGCCCCCAGTATTTCCATGTGCCATATATACCACATCATAGGCATAGTCAGATCCGACTTTCCATCATAAACTTCTAGTGTTGGTAGTTTGAATTCTGGTGGATTCCTAACATTCCTGATATTATGAGCGAATGGGCTTCAATTTACATCCTCCAGATCCCTGTTCACCAATCCTCCACGCATAACTCGCCTGATCATCTCTACAACCTGTCAGTGTCTTCCAGTGGTAGTCTCCTATCATCATGTCCAAGCTGCCCCCCGAGTTTACAAGGGAATTCTGGAATGTATTCCTCTGGACGAGCATCCAAATTTTGATTCGCACCAAGCTCTATGGGATTGATCGCAGGTCCTCCAGCATCGCGATCAACTAGACCTGGGGTATGCCCTTAGCCTTTGGGGATCAGTGCTGATCCCTATATGATGGCCGAGGACTGCCCCCGGCTGCTCTGTTCTATTCCTTTGTTCATTGGCTCCATTTCCATGTTCCCGATTCTGATTTCCAGCGATTCCTGCTGCTTCAACTCCTTGACCTAAGTTGTCATTAGCTCCTGTTGCTTTATTCCCTTGATTCTATGCTCCAGCTTGTCTAATCTGTCAGAGTAAATTCTTCATCATCTCCTCCTGTCTTTTCAGCATCCTCTCCTGCATATCATCCATCATCATTTCCATTTCATCCCTGGTGATGTAGATAGATGCTTGATTAGCTCCAGCTCCTGGGGAAGCCTCCTGACTCCCTCCATGGTGGGTTTTTTCGGGTAGCACTCTCCTTGTTGATTGCCTAGCCATTGCTTCCTAGATCCAAGTATCCAACCTTCCAAATCTAATATCCTAGCTTCCAAATCCGCGTGTGCAAGTCTTCTCGGTGAAAGTACTAAAATGTTGGTGTCAATATTGGCCAGCAACATCCAGTTGTATGAAAGCACCAATATCCAGTCACAGATCTCAGATAGTATCTAATGTAGAGAATATAATATGAAGAACAAACAAATTAAAAATGAAAGCAAGTAAAAAGAGACAAAATTTATAGTGGTTCGGTTAACTCCGGCTTACGTCCACTCCAGAATAATCCTTTTTATTCTATTATAGTTTGTTTACAGTTACAATCCAAAATCCAAGAATAAAATTGGCAGAGTTTAGCCTAGGTTGAAGATCAAGAGAAGCAAAAAGAACATCCTTTTTCTGATGTCATGCCTGCTGTATTTATAGGGGAAGACATGCACGGGTCGGACTAAAATTTTGGCAGAAGAACCTCCAGGCCATGGCAAGGCCACCCAAGAATTTTCAAGCCCATTGGGGCCCATAATAGGGATCGGTACATATCCCTATTTTGATGTCCAAATGGGGTGCGATCTCTCTGGGGGTTCCCCATAATGTTAGCTACTTGCCCTTCAAATTTCGTGCGATTCCGACTTACGGTTTGTGAGATATTGCATTTTCTATGAAGTGGTGTTGCATATATTCTAATTTCAGCTGATCCCTTTGGAGGGATAGGAGCCGATCCCTCCAAACTCCTCCAAATGACATGTGATCCCTATGGGAGCTTCTCCATGTTATATTATGAATAGCCTCCAAGTTTCATGCTAATTGGATCAGTAGAACTCGAGTTATTGATTGATCTTTGTTGCAATATGGTGCGAAGGCTGATTATAGCCGATCCCTTTGGAGGGATGGGGGCCGATCCCTCCAACTTCCTCCAAATGATGTGCGATCCCTATGGGGTAATCCACATGTTGTAGTTAGCTTGTGTTCCAAGTTTCATGTCAATTGGATGTGTAGATGTTGATGTATTGATTGTTTCCCATTGAGTTGTACTTGATTGGCTGAAATATGCCGACCCCTTTTATACCGATTCATTTTATACCGATCTCTTTTTTAGGTGAAGTAATTTGCCTATAACTTTAGCATACAAACTCCAAACGACTTGAAATTTGAAATGTAGCCTCGTGGGGCCTTCCTGGGAGCGATACTAATCCATACTTAGAATATTCTGGAAAGTCTATCCCTCGATCGATCGTCGCTTCATATCATTGTCTACACTTGATTTATGGATCTTACAATCATCGCTATGGGCTACTGGCCTTGATAATCGTGGAGTCTGTTGGGTTAAATCCGTCTGTCTACTGTCTTGGCAAAAGGTGGTTAACAACGCCTATGCTAATGAATCCAATAATATTTTATATTAAGGCAATTAGTTAGATTTTAGAATATAGCTTTCTTCTCAAAATTTATGATGTTTAGTAGTCGTAATTTTACTTCCTAGTGCTTAGTAGTGCTTAGTAGTTAGTGTTATTATTTTTATTTATCCATATGTCTGTCTGAGGTATATGTAGGTCATACCTAGATATTAATTTCTCATAATTGAATTTATATTACAGTTGTTATTGCTTCTTATCTAGCTTATTCATTTTATTGTTTGTTTCATTATTATTGCATATATATGTATATAAATATATATAAATATATTTATATATGTATTGATCTTACACTTTTTGTATAGTCTTTTTTTGCAGCTTTAGATATGCTCATGATCAGGATGGTTAAGTTGATTGGAGGATATGATCACTTATTATTTTTAGTGGATTACGTTATTTTTACTTTTTATTTTTGTATCGACCTTAGTTTACTAGGATTGATGGCTTTTTTATAATTTTTTATATTGTAAGGGATGTGTATCACTATCTGTCAAACATATTGATAGTTATATCTTTTAGTGTAGAATAAAATTACATTAATGCTCTACTCTTTTGATAGAGAATTATTTATTTCTCTCAAAAAAAAAAATTGATCATAAAAGCCTGCGGTTAAGTATAAATTTGATTTTTGTAAAATAACAAAAAAAAAATTTGAAAGTCCAATTTAAAACAAAGTTTTTTCGTAGAGTTTTTCATATATCAATATTTAGGCAAATCAAAATAATACCAGCATACAGATTTCAAAATGAAGCATAATCAACAAAGTACTATTCATTTCAAATACAATGAACACAAGAATAAACTACCAAAAGCATAAAAGAAACAGCACAAAAGACTTCGAATGGAATCAAATCATTAATTAACAATCAACACCCATCTTGTTTTATCAACCAATAAACAAACGATTACATTGAAATCAGTTTCACCTATTTTACAACAACCAAGTCAATGAACATTCAAAATAAAAGAACATACATCAAAAGCCTACCCAGGATGATAATTACAAAACAAATAGAAACTCCACATCTTTGCATGCTCTTGATCAAACCCCAATAACTGAAGAACTTGGAGGATCAAGACTAAGATGGTGGTGAAGATAATGCAAAATTTAGGATAAACCCGACCATTAAACCAATTAATCCAGCAAATGCAGCAAATGTCAATGAAAAGCCTGAATCACTGTTCCGGTTTTTACGTCTCTTCAACAATTCCTGAAATATTTTCAAATAAATGTCTGAAATATTTACAATAAAATGTTTGTGCTTGATGCTTATCGGTTGTTTTTGTGAAGCAATAAGCATTAAAAATCTCAATAAACATCAGAAAAAGTACTTAGTGCTTGCTAAATGATTTGAAATTGCTAATCATAACAAGTGTTTAAAGTTTATATTCAACATTAAGCACTTTTTTAGAAGCATTTCTGTATACACCCAAAAAATATTACTGGTTAACCCTACTTCATGTTGGAAGATTGTTTTAGTGACTATCTCTGATATAGAACTTCAAGGTACGATTATAATCATCGTCTTTTAACAGTTGTTTACTTCCTCTTAGTCACAAAGGAATCAAATCAGAAATTTCTTTTAGAATACAATGGAGTTGTTTGATTCGAGTTGTGACTACTTGAATCGAACTGAAAGAACACTTGGTTGCTTTAGATGATGCGAGGAAGCAGAAAATGAACGAGGAAGTAGTTTTTCAAATATATGAAGCAAAGTTTTTTCATAGGCAAGAGGAGTCTAACAAGTGGAGCTTAATGAAGAATCAAAGAATGTGTGACCATTTGAAAACGAACAGATAAATCAATTCGAAAATATGCATGTTGTAGCAGTTGCATCCCTTTCTATTATATGCTTTTTGGGATGGGGCGCTGCCCCCAGACCCCCTTTGGTGGTAAAAAATTTGAAAACCTTCCAACACTTTAGTTGTCCGTTTTGGTCAGGAATGACTTTCCGAATGCAGTGTTTAAAATCCTACGATTTGAATTCTGTTTCAAATCGGAACTCTTCCTTTACAATTCGATTTATATTTCTGATTCAAACCTAGCTAATACCGCAGTTTAGATTCAATCCAAATTGACGTATTCAATATATTTCCAAACAAAATAAAATTGGAACAAGAGAGAGAATGAAGTTTTAGGTTTAGAGGTAGAAGTTCAAAGATCAAAATCAATATCAAAGTGAGTGCAAACCTTAAACTATGGATTTCTTAAATCTACGATTTACGATTTAAATCCCATTTTTATTTAAAGTTTGAATTTTACGATTTATGGTTTAAATCTCATTTTGAAAACCTTGTTTACTTTTATTCAACATCGGTTTTTCAAGGGTATACAGTAATGCTCTTTTTAAATGCTAAACAAACACATGAGCAGGAGAAGTACAAAATACCAGCTCTCGCTGTAGTTGCCTATTTTGTTGAATGGTTGAATCCCTCTCCTCTCTCAGTCTCTGTACAGCCTGAGCCTGTTATCAAAAAACGCACAATTCAAAGCAAAATCCAGATAAATATCATTTGATTTTCCTACACCAATATAGCTCATAAACTATAAATACTAATATGAATCCTGAAAGAAAGTTTAGTGACACTAGAATACATGTTGTCATGTATATCACCAAATAAAAAACAGTTAAATTGATAAATAGTATTAGTACAATGTTTACTTTTTAAAATCTAGAAATCAAGGGAAGAGATATGCCACTGTAAGTTTAATAGATGTTTATGTGATGAAGACCTATGATATCATAAGATATTCCATGGAATTGATAATGGTTCGAGTAATGATATTTTAAATCTAAAACCATATAATAAACTGCTCAGTAAAACAAATTATCCAGTCTTAAGACATTTATGCTGACAATGGAAGCACTTTCTCAATAATTTGCTACCAAAGAATATGACATGATATTGCATCAAAATTCTAATACCAACAAAAGCTTCACAACAGATTACATGACTTTGATAGATGGAATTGTAACTTGATTGTAACAACTTCAATGATGCTATATGAATACGTTTGTCTCCTTTCGTTTCCTTGCAGACAAGCATAACACTCAGTAGTCTCATTCACACAACTTTAAAGCTAATATAAAGATAATTGATGATATAATTAGTTCCTGTTGTGGAATAGAATGGAGTCAAAATGCTGATCTCCATCAATTCAACTTCTTCTTCTTTTTAAAAAAAGAAAAGAGAAAAGAAGGTTGTCATCACTTAAAAGCAAGAAAAAGTGCTTATACAATAAGGAACATGAGACTGCACATAATAGCTATTTATTAATAGCTAGCTAGCCAAATTGAAGGAACATCAAAGCCTAAAATGAGTACTGAAACCAAACTTTATGGCTAAAGTAACATCATTGCTTGCTGTTTAGCTTTACCTAAGAAATGCAATACTTTGTAACAACAAATTGTAGTAATTGCCAAACCATCTACAAATAATAACGCCCGTTCCAATTATTTTCTATCTACCAATATAGTTGTTGTGTATCTCAAACTGTGTCCCTAAATACATATCACTGGATTTAAGTGATGCAACTATATGGAGATGGCCAGTAACAAATGAGGAATTCCATGCATTTCCTGTGTTTTCACACTTTTGAAAAGAACTGCCTAGGATTAAATTAGATTTGTAAAAAGAGTAGAGTTAATTTCATTCGAATAAATTTCAACACAAAAACACAAAGAATAATATCGAATATCTATTTTTCTCATATTAAATTATTTCTACGAGAATCCAAACATTTCCTGTCTTTTCACCGTTTTGAAAAGAATTACCTAGGTTTAGATTATATTTAGTAAAAAGAGTATAGTTAATTTCATCCAAATAAATTTCAACACAAAAACACATAGAATAATGATGAATATCTATTTTTCTCATAATAAATTATTTCTAAGATACCAAACCTTACTTAACCATACAAGATACTTCAGCATAAATGGTAAAGCTTGACTTACAAATAGCATACAGAAATACTAAGAAAGAAGTTACAAGAAAAGGTTAAGGAACATGGAGAATACCTCTTCAGCACTAGAGTTCTTGGGCATCTATAATTACAAAAGGAGAAAAATAGCATCAAGTTCCCCAAACAATAAAACAAAATAAAATGTTACCGAATCAAGTGATTAACACTCACCGACACATCAGAAGTTCGTCTCCTAGTTAGCCCCGACTCACCTTCAGAACTTCCTTGGGTCGATTGTGAAGAACTCGTGTACACAACCCTAAGTTTGCATTCCTCTATCACCTTATCTCCATCTTTAGTAAACTTCAAACACAAGTATATTTGTCAATGAAATGAAATATACATAATTTAACATATAACTCAACATTGTGATCCCAATAGCATAGCTCATACGGCATATCATTTAGATGTGAGATGAAACACACAAGACCCAAATTTCCGTAGATTCAATGATTTCTCTTGTACTAATAATATGAGAGTGCAATTTTGTTCGTGTGTACAAAACACAAGTTTCTATTGTGTGCATGGACGTAGACCTAATGGGAAACAGAAAGTATAGTCTAATAAACTAGTGTATTGTTCACACGGTGTGAACAAAATTGTACACCATGTGGAAAACACGGAGTATTGTCCAGTAAGAACTAGCGATTTATCACATGGTATGAACCAAATTTATTCATAGTGAGTGCAAATTTGTTCACAATGATGTGAAAAAAAACACTATTTTATATTCAATGCATGGATGAGGATCGCGTGAAATACACAATATATTGTCCAATAAGAACTAGTGTTATGTTCACATGGTGTTGGCAAAATTGTACTTGGGAACAAGGGAACCACTTCTTGGAGATAATCAAAAGTATATAAATCTTTGTATAAATTAGAGAAATTGACATGTGCAATTCAAACTTGCCGTGGACCTCATCTCTCAATTTTTCTTTTTGTATATAAATTAAGTTTCACTAAATTGAGGTTAGTCAACGAGGCATTTTGCCATTTTCTAACCCAATTTACCTGGGTTTTAAACAAAATAAAAGGAACCCACTTTGCTGCAACATATACTCACAGTATCAGGAGGAATTTCATCGATATCTGTGCTTGGTGGCACTATTGTGCTTTGAAGCAGGAATTTGTCCTTGCATTGCATGTCAGGAGGATAATCCTTTTGTGCTTGAAGGGTCACTATATCAACCATCAACATAAGTATAATACCACAAGCAAACAACTAAATTTTAGAAACTAATTACTATATTGCAAAATCAAAACAAATTTCTAACAGAATACATGTAAATCAATAACCTGTAACAGTGCATGAGTCCCATGGTTGTACCACACTCGTGTTTGGTCGAACAAAATACTTCTTCGGCGAAGTTGTTTTGACCTGACAAATCGGAAGACAGAAATAAAAGAAGTTCCTAGTGTTTTTCTTTTAGAAAAGAGAATAAAAAACGAGAGATTTTGAACAAAACCAGTTTCATGTACTCTATTTTTATATGAGAGAAAAAAAATCCTTCAAATCAACCAAAATCATAACTTCCACTGAAAGTCTGAAACATTACATGGAAAATTCAAAAATGTCGAGCAAAATTAAAAAATAATTGAATCAAATACCTTGAAGGCAACATGATGTTCAGTGTTGTTAACCACCTTAAGATTGCAATAAGAAGGCTTTTCCAGCTCAACTAAACGAATCATGTAAACCCATTAGTCCCGGTTCTATGAAAAATCATAAAAATGGCATTTTGATATGAAAGGAATACTAAAAAATTGCTCACATTCGAAACTGAGCTCTTCGGGATAAACAGAGATCAACTGACCGTTAGCTTTCATTGTTGTGGCTATCCACAATAACGAAGAGACTATTTATTGTTTTGAAAAAGGAAAAAGAAGTAAAATGCGAGAAAGGAAAGAAGGAAGAAGAAAAGAAATGATTGATCGTAGAAAATAGCGGGGAACAATGATGACACGTACCGGAGAGTCCGAGACAAAAGCTCCCGATTGTTAGTTTATTTATTTCGAGAGAAAGCGCTATAATTTTTAAATAAAAATATATAAAAAAACAGTAGGAACTTTTATTGAACACTTAAGTTTTAATGTTGCATACCACTTTTTTGCTTGTCAACTTTTTGTAACGTGTTTGTGAATTTATTTACTGTCATTCAGGTTTAAACTAGGAGAATCTCTTCCTCAGCATGCCATTCAAAATAAAGTTGAATAATTTCGGAAACTCTAACTGAATTATTCTTAGAGCATTGCTAGAACGATCGGCAAAGAACAACACAGAAGAAGGCGGACAGTGAAAAATTAGGAATTTAGTGTGGGATTTGAAAATTTGTCTCACAGCCATAGATTTTCACAAACTCTATAGTTGGTTGAGGTAGTATTATTGTTTTTTCTACTTAAAAATATAGCTAAGTCATTATTAAATGATTAATGATTTTCCATAATAACAAGTAGGCTAAATGAGTCCGTCAGTGCGGCGCAGTCGAAAAAAGGCTTGAGTTCGATTTCTACCATCCGCTTTGTTATTCTATATAAATTTATTCGAAGGTATGGGGACTTAGATTAGCGGAGGGCTTTAATATACCCTTTTCACTCCTGGGTTTAAAAAAGAAGTAGGCATGACTTTTAAAATCCTTCTGCAGCTTTAAATAGTTGAAATAAAAAATATATAACACTATTTAATTTGAAAACGAGTTTTGTATTTTCAATATGTGCATCCAACGAAAAGATGAAAAATCCCATTCATTCTAATAAAAAGAAGAATGTGCAAAAGAAAATAGTTGAAATTTTTGAAGAAATAAAAAACAAGAATAAGTCATTCAATACAAATAATATTTCATTTTGATCGTCTTCTTCCATGCGTTTTATGTTAATGTTGAAAACGTAAAACGCAAATTTCGGTCTCGAACCAAAACGGTACCTTGATATTTTGATTTGTAAGCCGTAAACAAGTCAAAGGGAAATGAATGTAGATACTGATTTTCATCATAAGTTTTAAACGAAAATTCTATGCGTACATCATATTTTTCAACTAAATTTTAACAAGCTTCTCGCATCCAATCAAACTTTTATAAATATTACTCTTAATTCGAAACTAAATGAAATAATATTATTTGAGTAGTTATAAATTAAGAGCAGTGCTAAATGCACCACGCTGGGAACTCCATTTTACTCATTCCTTTCATTCGACAGTATGAACTAGATGCGGTTTCACAGTCATTCGACAATATGAGCTCATTCGGTAGTATGAAATCGGTGGCGCTTCATAGTCAATCGACAGTATACTGCCGATTGAAAAATTCTAAGTAAAATGGAGTTCCAAGCGTAGTGCATTTAGCACTGTTCTAAATTAAATGTTCCCAAAAGAGTATTAAATTAGTCAATAATTTTTATTCCATGGACACAACTTTAAAATCAAAAATCAAATCAAAGCAAACCACATAAATGATCGTACATTAAAGTATCAATCAAAATAGATGCTTTTCTCCCCCCTCAATCATACAACTAGGCTGAGTTGTTTTAAAGCTTATCCACCCAACATTATTTATCACGCATTTAATATTTTACAAATATAATACATCAACGCCTTTATTTGCACGACTCCTAAATTATTAAATATAAACCTTCACTGAAATGAACTGGACATCAATATGCTGCAAGCGTTTGAGGGTCCAATGCCTAAACGGGCTGTTGCATGGTGGGTAACGGGCCCACGTCACTCGTGCGTTTCACTGTTTTCGCATCTGCGGCTTGCACAGTTCAGTCCTTTGTATCTTAACATCTCGTGCATATAATAAGCTATGGAAATATTTATCACCTTGATATTGACTTTTCATATCAATGCACTTGGAAATATGCTAAATATTTACCTATAGTTGTACCGCTAGTACAAAACAAGATGTTTATAATATATAACAGATTGAACAAGGCATTTTACATTGCATGTAACTATAAGCACAAGAGTAGAGTTTGCACTGAAATATTTCAAAACAGCAATAGAAGAAACAAAATTGGAGTAACGAAAATGCACAACAAAAATACATCTGCTTAAGTATTGGAAGCCACGTATAATTTTACTTGAAAGTAGAAAGACGTGGAAGTTTGTCCCTCAAGTAGTAGAGCCTTGCCCTGCGCACTTTCCTATGCTTAACCACTTTGATCTCTTTTATATTCGGCGAGTATCTGCCAAACAGGAAGAAATATTTCATATGATTTACAAATTTTAACAGGATTTGATTTAAGAAAACCAGTTAGGACAGACTAAGGTCGTGTCTGGGTCTAATGTTAGCTCAGTAGAGTCTGGTAAAGAGATTAATTCATTCTCATTCATTCTCATTTGGTTTGGTAATGGTAAAACTACAGTTGTCGCAAGAACTTTACTTACATGTCAATTCATTCTCATTCATTGATTTGTTTCATATTTATTAATTGTTTTATTTGATTAACAAATGAACAATGGAATAAAGTGAAACAAGATGCACTCTTATATTAAGGGTAGAATAAACATTCTTTTTTTTTATCAGTGATACTCCTATGTGATACTCTGATCTGTGTGGATCACCACACTTCATACGGGTTAGCAAAACAAGTGCATCTTGTACACTCCAAAAATTGCTTTTATGTACACACTAGGCCTATCAACAGATACTTTCGGATGCAGATGATGTCATATCCGCATCCGTATCCGAAATCATTTTGAATATTGGATATCCGCATTCGCGGATACGGACGGATATCGGATAATTATCATATCCGCATCCCATTGGTCATAAAAGTATGCAAAATCAACAAATATGATGATAATAAATAGTTTTGAACAGTTAATTTGCATTTAATGCATATAATATAAATTATTAATATATAAAAAATGCATATCTTTCGTTGTGCTAAAATACACATAAAATAAAGTTTAATCTTGCGGATAATTTTCAGATGCGGATGTCTTTGTATCCGCATCAACATTCATTTTTTTCGGATATCAAATATTTATCTGCTTTTCGGATAATGAGGCGGACGGATTTTCAGATTTTTCGGATATCCATTAACTGCCTTAGTACACACATTAACTCCCATGTGTTAGACAGTAACAACAGAACACAATGGATATCTCCCACTACATTAGTAAAGTTCATTCAAGCTACATTGCCTATATTGTTATTTTTTTTATTAAACTTGAAACATTCAAGCTGCATTGCCTATATTGGTTTTTTTTATTAAACTGAAATCGTTCGTACATGCGAATGAGCAAACAGACCATGAAATCAAACTGTGACCAAATTCAAAATAAAATATTAGTGAAACCACCTTATCAAGTAAATTAGTTTAAGGTGCGAGGGATGGTTAACAATTATGTTCCAGAAGAATGTAATAATACAGGAAAATAGACAATGAGATGACCATGTGAATTAATTGTGAATGTATCAGGATGACTATGGTTACTATGAATTAGGGAGCAGGTATAAACAGGGATATTCCAGCTTCATAAGCAAATTTTGTGCAGGTAAGAGTTGATGGTTATCGTTTTCAAAGAAAAGAAGCATGTGAACTTATGTGCAACTCCAAAAGTATATGGCACAGAAACGTTCACAATCAATTATGCATAATACTTGAGAAACTATTTAAGATATCAAGAACCAATATAAATTATCATCAAGAATTAAAGGATTGGTGAGTGTTCCTGACCACTATGGTTTTTAAGGTCCAAGTAGGAACTTCATGAGTCAAAATGAAGATACGAATAACGCACGAGTTCACATTTTTAACATATAGGCTGAAACACTTGAGCTGAATCGTATATTGCAATAACACAGGCAAATTTGTATAAACTGTTAAGGAATTAGTTACGGTGCCAAAACACATGCAAAAGTAGAAACAAATAATTAAAATGAACCAGGATTTTACATACAGAATACCCTAGACTAAATAAAGCAAAAAACTATGGTCAGACGGTAAAAGCATTATTATGGACCAGAATTACAATACGTAACTAAAATAAGATGAAGACAAATGATACAGCCTTCCTTGTATAAAAGACTAAACACTCACTGAAAGAGAGTGCGCCCTCACAAGTATCTTTTTTCTTTTCAAATCCAAAAGTAGATGAATTATACGTCAAAATGAATGTTATACCTTCATGGGCTATTAGATCGATTTATACAGAATATAGATCGGGTTATAAAAAAAACCTTGACAATAAATATAAGCATCCTTATCTAATTGTCAAGGTTTAAGATTTCGATTTTCGGTGTCATTTCATTCATTTGATATTTTCGAAGCTTTTATCAATTTCGAAAATTTTGATTATGATTCCATTTCAGATTTTAGTTTTTTTTTTACTGTAGAAATACATTAATAAATTGTGTATGCTTATATTATAAAAATAAAATATCTAGTGTACATTGCAATTTTAATTTTTACTGTTTTTTCATGTATTTCTGCTGAATTGAATTGGAATTGGCAAAAGTATCACATTTTATTAAACTATTTGGTCCCTTGTTCATTTTTGTTAATGTACAGTATATATTATAATACATGTTTACTGAAAAAAAAAACAGAAACAGAAACGAAACAAAACAAAACAAATCATATTCTGAGGAATTTTTTACTACTTTTTAAGCATTAGAAGAGCAAATCCGAAATTCCTGGTAGATCTCAAGGGTTCACCGGTGTTATTTTAACTTTAATGTCAACAAAAATTTATTTTAAACAACTAGTAGTCAGGTGAAAAGTTTGAATTGGTCCAAAGAGGATTTTGAAGAGTCAAAATCATGACGATGAACAATAATTTTCTGTAAGTTCTGAAACAAATGAGCTAAAAACTATGAACTAAAACATAATTTAATGCTAATAATTATCCATTTCATCTTAAAGACAAGGTAACTAAAACTAAAGTGACCATTTTGCATGCTCATCCTAAGCTAGTTGTCATAATTGTGTGTCATCATTCATCACATAATACTAAGAGCATCTACACTGCAGAGTTTAATCAACATAAAATATCATAAGTTAAGTAGAGGTTACATGTTAGTATACATGCTAAATGTGTGACACTTGTTGAAATATTTGTTAAATCTGGTCTTGTTTTAAGCTAGCTAACTTGGAAAACTTAAAATAATTAAAACAGATTCATGTAATTCATGTTATTTAATCATTGTTTTCTTAATGTTTTGTTATTGTCGCTTAGACTAACCATACATAGAATATTCATTGCTTTGGTGGTGCTTTCGAGTACTATCAAAAGCTAACATGTAGATGTGTAAGTTAATATTAACTTTGTCCTCTACGCAGCAATATTTAGCTAGTTAATCATAACAAGTTTGCTGTAGCTAACCAATACAAAATTATTCATTTTTGGATATCTATGTGTGAACCTTATGTGAAGCATGAAAAGCTCCTAAGTTGAAGGCAAACTAACTTTTCATGCACAAATCAAAGGCGGAAATACGTAATTATGAAAGACCGCACTCTTACTTACAGTTCTTGCTCTTCTGAGTACAAATGGACAACATATTGATTGAACAAGAGTACAATTCTAACCATTATATCATTCAAGGCCATAGCTAAGTTTAAAAAGAAGACAAATATAATAGCTAAGGTAGATGACAGCATTATTTACTTTCAGGATAACTTACATTGGGAAAACAATCTCGACTCCAATTCCAGCAATTATTCTTCGAATTCGAATGGTAGTATGAATGCCAGCATTCTGCTTTGATATAATTATTCCCTTATAAAGTGAAGCCCTTCTCCTATTCTCTGGCACTTCCTATATTCATTCATAATGATCACAAACATGAATAAAAACACAAAGTTCGACCTCAATTTTATACTTGAAGTCATAAACAAGAAATTCAGTAACTTACCAATTTGATCTGTACAATGTCACCAGTTCTAAGGTCTGGCACAGGCCTTTCTAACTCCGCTGCCTCGACTGCTTTCTTGTTCAAAATCTAAAGCAATTGAGAATAGGTAAGAAAATATGCTACATTCCTAGTTGGACAATTGCAACTAAGTTAGTTCAGTAATTAATATGCATTTAAGCACAATCCAAATAGAATTAGATGTACCCCCATGATGTTTCCGAGCTTGATAATCGGAGGTCGCAATGGTTTGACTTCTTCTTCCTCGTTTTCAGTACTAGGTTCTTCAAGGGTTTGGACAGTGGTTGAAGCTTCAGCTTCGTTATTGTTTTCATCTGAAGAGGAAGAGAGAGGGGAAATGCGAATGGAGCGGGTATGAAAGGGGGCAGACCCAAATCCGAAATGAGAGGAGGGAGCGGAGACTGAATTGGTGGGTTTTAAAGGAGGAGAAGGGAAGAGATGTTGATGATGAGATTTGGAAGAAGATGAAGATTTAGAAAGAGGGAGTAAACGAAATGGAAGCGAAGTGAGAGAAGAAGCAGCCATTTTTACTCGAGCCGGGGAAGAAGTGGATAAGAAGCAAGAAGATGATGTTCGGAATTATTTCAGAGCCGGATTGAATGGCTCTTTAGGAACTCCCAGGTAAACAAATTTATTTGTGTATTTTTTTATTTTTATTTTAAAGCCATTTCTAAACTCTATTGTTAACCCGCTTCTTGGTAAAGCAGTACACATGCGTATTTAATCCAACATACTTCACAATTATCAAGGCAATTAGTGCAGAGCGACGGTTGTACGACCCGAAGGTAAAGTACAAATGGTTATACGAAGGCAGAGTTGGATGGAGTTGGTAGATAAACGATGCATGATGCTTGAAATATGGATGTTAACTTGGACAAGCAAGGGATCGACATGGAATGGAAGTATCATAGGGCTCGGCGTGGATGAAGGCAGAGGATCAGCATGTTTTATTGGTTTGGAAAGTTATGAAGAATGGATCGGCATGCTTCAATATAAAGAGTCGGTATGAATTGGCTTCATTGAAGAGGGATCGGCATACTCGATTAAGAGGGTTCGGCATACCTCATTCAACAGAAGAAGGCTTGGCGTAGTTGGTTAGGATGGCTCGGCATACATCCACTCACAGATAAGGGATCGGCATGATTGGATTGGCAAGGGGTCGGCATGGTCGAAGCAAAGGAGGGATTGGTGTAGGTGAGAGCAGATGGGTCAGCATTTTACTAAGGAGGGATCGGCATGTGCCTACTTGAAGGATTCGGCATATCATATGAAAGAGAGGGATCAACATTCTTTTATAGGTCGTCACACTTCGATGAATGGGGTTCGGCATGCAATCCTTGGAAGGGTTCAGTTGAAAGTAGCTTGCAAGGGGATTTGAACCAAAGATAAATCAAAATCAGGAGCTCCTTTATTCCAAATGACTTGAAAATTGGAGATTAAACACATTTTAGCATTTAGAAGCCATCATAGGGATCGCTGCCCAAAAATCAACCAATAAAGGGATCAGTACCGGTCCCTCCTCATTTGGAGTTGGGCTTAGCGATCCCTATGGTGGGCCCATATGGTAAGAAGGTCCTTTAGCTAAAGTTCCAGGGAGATTGGTGATCGTCTTCACCTTTAAATACAACATGCATGGCTTCAGAAAAAAGGATCTTCATTCTGCTCCTCTTCATCTCCTACCTAGGCTATACTCTACCATTTTTATTCTTGAATTTCATGGATTTGTAACTGTAATCAGCAGCATAAATTAATAAAAGGAAAATCTTTAGAGTGGACGTAGGCTGGAATTTGCCGAACCACTATATATCGGTGTCTCTATTTATTTGCTTTCTAATAGTTTTAAGTTTGTTCTTCATTTATATCTCTTCATACTTCTGTGATTGAATTGGATGTTGGTGCTTTCATATAACTAGGTGTTGGTGGCCAATTTCGACGCCAAAATTTTGTTGCTTTCATTGAGAATTCTTGCATAAGCGGATTTGGAAGCTAGGAGCTTAGATTTTGAAGCTTGGATACTTGGAGATAGGAAGTAATGGCTAGGCAATCAATAAGGAGAGCGCGCCGGAAAGGAGCCACCATGGAGGGAGTCGGAAGGCTTCCTCAGGAGCTGGAGCTAATCAAGCATCAATCTACATCACCAGGGATGAAATGAAAACGATGATGGATGCTATGCGGGAGAGGATACTGAAAAAGCAGGAGGAGATGATGTAGAATTTACTCCAACGGGTTAGACAAGATGGAGCACAGAATCAAGGAGTTGAAGCAACATGAATCGCTGGAAATCAGAACCGGGAACATGAAAATGGAGCCAATAGACAAAGGAACAAAACAGAGCAGCTAGGGGCAGTCCCCTTCCATCCTAGAGGGATCGGCATCGATCCCCAAAGACTAAGGGACATGCTCTCGAGTCTTGTTGTTCATGGTGTTGGAGGACCCGCGATCGATCCCATGGGGCTTGGTGTGAATCGGAATTTGGATGCTCGTCTGGAGGAGTACGTTTCGGAATTCTCTCGTAGACTCAGGGGGCAGCTTGGGCGTGATGATAGGAGACTACCATTGGAAGACAATGACAGGTTTGCGGAGATGATAAGGCGAGCTATGCGTGGAGGATTGGTGAACAAGGATTTAGAGGATGTAAATAAAAGTCCACTCGCTCCAAATATCACGCAAGCTAGGAATCCATCGGAGTTCAAACTACCAACGCTTGAGACATATGATGGAAAAACGAATCCCGCTATTCATTTGATGAGATACATGAGACACATGGAAGTATTGGGGGCATCAGAGAAAGTCATGGCACGGTGTTTCCCCTTGTACTTAACGGATATAGTTGCACTATGGTTCAAACAGCTGGAAAGCGGCTCTATTAGCACATGGATGGAATTGATCGAAAGGTTTATGAGACAGTTTAGGATTCACATCTCGAGACCCAAAAATGTGATGAGTTTGGCAACACTGAAGCAGTGGACCGCGACGTCGGTAGATCATCCAGATCCATCCATGGTTTTAATGGCGGTTGTATCTGGAATTGCTGATGGCATGGAGTTCGTGGATTCACTAGCGTAGGATCCACCTATGGATCTCGGGGAGTTTTATCATAAAGCAGAAAGGTTCCTACGGCAGGAAGACGCACGAGCAAACAAACCGGAGGTGAATGCTATGCAAAGTGGAGGATCATTAGGAGATGTAAACAAGAATGATAAAGGAAAATGGAAAATGAATGATGGCATTAATGTATTGAAGAGGCAATGGTAAGAACTAAAATTCTCTTCTTATACAGATTTGACCGAATCTCTAGAAAGGATTTATTTGGATACTCAAGGACGTTTTCAGTATCGAAGGTCGGCAAGGAGGGAACCCTCGAACACGAGCGGGCATCAGGAAAGCAATGCCTATTCTATGAGCTGGATGGGCACAATACAAATGACTACAGGCATTTGAGGGATATCATTGAGAAACATGTGAGAAATGGTCAGTTACAACAATACATAAGGACTCGGGCTGCGGCGTGGAAAAGGAGTAACCATCGTCCACCTCGAACGAAAATGGCACTAGATTAAGGCATCATCATCAACTTGCCATCAATTGATCGGGATGGCACGGAATAAGTAATAAAGTCCGCATTAATACGGCTAAGTCACTTACACATGTACGGGATCATGGACGGTCCCTAGGCATGCTCTGAGATGACAATAAACCGTTATGCTCGGGTTTGTGAAATTCGTTTTATTTCTTCTTATTTGCTTCGAACTTTGGTTTATTGGTTGTACGGAATCTTATTTTATGGACTTAGGGATACTTAAGTCTAGATTAATGTACTAAATAACGTAGGTCATGGTTATGGCCCCGACCGGAGAGACGGGGCAATAACCGCGAGGCACGAGTCCCTTCGCCTAAGAGCGACGGGATGGATTCGTACACGATTAAGTCCTCGATTGGGGATCGAGGCCGGAGAAGGATTCCCCATGGATTAAGTCCTCAATTGGGAACCGAGGCTGGAGAAGGATACCCCATGGATTAAACCTCGACCGGAGAGTTAAGGCTGGAGAATAAAACCCCACAGGTCGTCGAGTATGGATTGTGCTCGGTAAGGATCCGGAGAGGTCAAGGTCGTCGGGAATGGACTATGCCTGGCAAGGGGTAGGCTGCTTCGCCAAAGAGCGACAGGATCGGCCTACTCAGGTCGTCGAGTACGGATTGTGCTCGGCAAGGATTCGGTGAGATCAAGGATTTGGATTAGGCTAACGACCCGAAGAGGTCTATGGATTTGGATATGGATCCGGAGTGGTCACAGATTGGGATAAAACGACCCGGAGAGGTCTATGGATTTGGATATGGACCCAGAGCGGTCCTAGATTTAGATAAAATAACCCATAGAGGTCTATGGATTCGGATATGAACCCGGAGCAGTCCCGAATTTGGATAAAATGATCCAGAGAGATCGTGGATTTGGTTAATGAATTTGGAATGGATTCGGAATTATATATCGACTTAGAATAGTCATGGATTTCGTTAATGATCTGGAGAGATCAATGAATCAGATTGACAATGGTTGGATTCTGGATTGGATAATATGGCAACCAATGGATTATGGACTTCAGATTTTAGATTTATGGAAATTCAAAACACGCCTTCCTATCACAAGGCATGTTTTGGGGGGCAAAGTGTTAACCCCCCTTTTGGCAAGGTAGTACACAGGCGGATTTAATCCAACAGACTTCACAATTATCAAGGCCGATGAGTGCAAAGCGACGATTGTAGGACCCGAAGGTAAAGTACAAATGGTTATACGAAGCCAAAGTTGGATGGAGTTGGTAGATAAACGATGCATGATGCTTGAAATATGGATGCTAGCTTGGACAAGCAAGGGATGACATGGAATGGAAGTATCATAGGGCTCGCGTAGTGGGATCGACATGTTTTATTGGTTTGGGAAGTTATGAAGAATGGATCGACATGCTTCAATATAGAGGGTCGGTATGAGTTGGCTTCATTGAAGAGGGATCGGCATACTCGATTAAGAGGGTTCGGCATACCTCATTCCACAGAAGAAGGCTTGGCGTAGTTGGTTAGGATGGTTCAGCATACATCCACTCACAGATAAGGGATCGGCATGATTGGATAGGTAAGGGGTCGGCATGGTCGAAGCAAATGTGGGATCGGTGTAGGTGAGAGCAGATGGGTCGGCATTTTACTAAGGAGGGATTGGCATGCGCCTACTTGAAGGGTTTGGCATATCATATGAAAGAGAGGGATCGGCATTCTTTTATGGGTCGTCACACTTCGATGAATGGGGTCCTGCATGCAACCCTTGGGAGGGTTCGGTTGAAAGTAGCTTGCAAGGGGATTTGAACCAAAGATCAATCAAAATCAGGAGCTCCTTTATTCCAAATGACTTGAAAATTAGAGATTAAACACATTTTAGCATTCAGAAAGCCATCATAGGGATCGCTGCCCAAAAATCAACCAATGAAGGAATCGGTATCGTTCCCTTCTCATTGGGAGTTGGGCCAAGCGAACCATATGATGGGCCCATATGGATAAGAAGGTCCTTTAGTTGAAGTTCCAAGGAGATTGGTAGTCGTCTTCACCTTTAAATACAGCAGGCATGGCTTCAAAAAAAGGAATCTTCATTCTGCTCCTCTTCATCTCCTACCTAGGTTATACTCTGCCATTTTTATTCTTGAATTTCATGGATTTGTAACTGTAATCAGTATTATAAACTAATAAAAGAAAAATCTTTGGAGTGGACGTAGGTTGGAGTTTGCCGAAACACTATAAACCGGTGTCTCTATTTATTTGCTTTCCAATAGTTTTAATTTTGTTCTTTATTTATATCTCTTCATACTTCTGTGATTGGATTTGGATATTGGTGCTTTCATATAATTGGGTGTTGGCGGTCAATTTCGACGCAACATCTATTTTAATTTTGGATTCGATACAAGGATAAATAATCTAGTGGCATAGCACATATAGAATCCTAGAGGTTGAGGCGAGTTCAATTCGATAACTTAAAATATGTATGCGACCCCATTTAGTAAAATCATAACTCAGATTCGATCATAATCTGTTGGGTTGGGTGTTTTCTAATCCATTCTGAGTTCCATCTGTTAAACTTTTTAAATCATTGAGTAAAACTTGTACTCATCTAAAATATTAAAACTATAACCATCGTTTTTGCTCGTAACTTTCAAAAATAGTACATTAACAAATTTCACAAATAAATGGATAGTGATAAAATCAAGTTCCAAAACAAAAATACATGAAAATTCTACATTTATACAAACAAACTATACACAAATTGTGTATGAGTGTTCATATTTTTGGTATAATGAACAGATGATATCGAATTGTGCCAAACCGGGTCGGATAGTGGTGAAATAGTACCGTCCATAATAATAATTGGTTCGGGCCTAAGTTTAATTCTGGGTTTGGACCTGGGTAGTCAAAGCAAAACTCGTACTTGTATTAACAATGTGGGTTTGGACCAGATTCGGAACAAAACACATACCATTGACATGTCTAGTCACATGTTCTAACTTTTGTCCACATTATAATAAAAGTTTTAACTCTTTTATATTAATACATCAACTATAAGTGGGAGAATCATAACGTATAATATACGAATTTACGAGAGTTCGAAAATTGGGATTTGATTGATGTCCCTTTGATTTAGGTTT
Organism: Allium fistulosum; assembly: GCA_030737815.1. Taxonomy (NCBI): domain Eukaryota; kingdom Viridiplantae; phylum Streptophyta; class Magnoliopsida; order Asparagales; family Amaryllidaceae; genus Allium; species Allium fistulosum. The sequence continues at coordinate 1,168,435,110 of CM060905.1, read as the reverse complement.
GGAGAAGATATAATTTGGATTTGAGGAGAAGAACTACAATAGGCTTGAAGATCTTGGAAGAAAATATATTAAAGAGAAACACTACTACTGTAACATCCCATTCTGGAGTTAAATAGAATAAATATATTAAAATGGATTTTGGAAATTTTATTTGAATATTTTATTGAATTTTTGGAGAATATTGATTTAAATTTCAAACTTGAAATTTGAATTATTATTTTTGAAGAAAAAACAAAGTTGTTTGAAAATTTATTTTAACAAAATATTATATTTATGGAATTTTGAAATTTATTTGAAAAATAAAATAATTATTTTGCAATTATTGAAAATTGAAAAGTAATATTTTAATATAAAAAATTGTTACAAAAATAAAATAAATTTTTGATTAAAACGCCTCGAGCCAAATTTTAATCGGATATCAAATAGCAGTCAAGTAATTGAGTGGTTAAAGGTATTGATTTAAAAGAAAATTTAAAGTACTCCTCTTCTCTTATTGGACCACTCATCCTCATTCTTATCCATTCAACCCGTTACCGTTTTATTATCCCCTAAGCCGTAAGCTCTTTCGTTCAAAATTAAACACAAAAAGAAAAAATAGAAAAGAAATCACGACTAGAGGTTTGGAGGAGCAGGTGATGTCAAAGGTGGTATGCGTGATAGCGATATGGAGCTCGTGGTGACCCAAGCTTGGACACAAGGCAAAGTGTGCATTTTGACTTTTGAAGTGTAGATGCACGGTTGAAGGCATGGTCTATCATCGACATCGTGAAGGCGGTAGGCTCGTGATAGTGGATGTTGGCTCAGCTATGTGCATGCACTTAAGGAGATGAACAACACAACTATGGCAACAAGCAGAGGAGTTGAGTTAACTACTTTACTTTGATTTGAATCTACCGAAATCTAATTTGCTTAATCATATGTGAGTATAGCTTGCTTTGTCTTGTTTTCTATGTTGATTATGAGTATAATTCATCCTCTATACTTAAGTAAATGTCAATTGGAATACCTAATAAGTCTCATATTAACCAATATGATGGTAGAGAATATACCAGTCTAGAGGGGTAGAGAATAGTTATTCATGAATATTCGGGTAGGGAGTAATAATAAACGCCTAGGTTCCCATGTTGTTTCATATGTTATATTAAATTCTTTATCACTTTGATTCATTTAGTGATAGTTTGTAGTAGTATAATGAAAAGCCTGGCCAAACCATCTCCGAAGGTATCGATTGGTCGTGTTTAATTTTAAGAGTAGTAGCGCCTGAACTCTTCCAATTTTAGTGTTTTGAAATCTTGGTTCTTCTTTATGATTTCTTTGGATGATTTTGGACGATAATTGCACTTTGAAAGTTAGTATAAATGATTGAATTAATCATAAATTGATTATTATGCCGTCTCAACGAACGTTTCTAGGTGTATACAAGTTTTAAAACTTGAATTTTATCCAAGTTTATTTAGTAAATTTATATTCAAATTTGAAGAAAAGAAGAAGTTTTAAATACTAAAGCTCTTTGAAAAGGAATATCATGGATTTTGATATTAGAATTTTGATATGAATATTTTATGGGTTTAGAAATAAATCTAGCGTTGATTTAAATGAAGATTTTAAGTATAAAAGAATAATTTAAATACAAAAGTTGAATTTTATTCAAGTTATTTGGTTTATTTGAATTTGAAGAAAGAAGAAGGTTTTTATACTTAAATTCTTTGAAAAAATAATTATGTGGAATTTTATAACTAAAAAAATGATTTGGAGCTATTTTTAAAATTAATAAAATATGAATTTGAATTATTTTCAAGTAGAAAATAATGGGATTTCAATTCAAATTGAATTAAAAATCCTATAATAATATATTTGTTTGGATTTTAAGTGGAAAAGCTTCCTATAAAATGATGATTAATTTATTTTAGAAATAATTTGAATTTAAACTATAAAGGTTGAATGGTTTATTCATAAAAGTTGTTCTATAAAAGGAATTTTGGAAAATTATTTAAAAAGTTGTTTTAAATGTTTTGTATAAAATATACTTGATGTATTTGGTAGTATTTCTACTATTGAAAATTACCAATTTGAAAGAAATTAGATATTGATTTTGTGTATTTCTTTATTCAGAAATAGTTTTGATGATTTTACCTTTTTGAAAAAGATTGCTACTTGTTTTATAGTATGTTCAGATATTATTGCATTTGATATCGCTCAAAGGTAATGCCCAAGCCTGGATCGTAGGAGTTGGATTAAAAGGCTCATTCCCTATTGATTACTGATGAGATGTTGTGATTTTTATGATCTATTTTGAGAGCATTCATCTTATGATGATATTTATTTAAACTAGATCTATTGGAATCGTATCATATTTTGATCTAGTTTTGATGAAATTATAGAATATTTTGGAACCGGTTTTAGTAAATAGAAAGTAGCAATTTTAAATAAACAAAAGGGAAATAATATTTTGCATAATGTTTTGGTAAGATATTTTGGGATAAATCAGATTTGCAAATTGATTTGAGGAATGTATTTCAAAGGTTGGTTTATACAAATTGAGAAATATTTTAATAAATTATCCATATACAAAACCAGCATATTGACATCTTTTGCAAAGTAGACCTCTAGTATATGATTTCTAAATATACGGAATTTCCATGAATAAATTAATTTTAAAGAAGTAATTTAGGAATCCATTTTGAAGTAATTTTGTGGAAACGATTTGAAAGTAAATAAATTTGGAAATATATTTTCAAATGGTTTTTAAATACAGAGCTTATTGGAAGTTATTTATGGGTGTTGACTACAGTGATAACTTTGTGTTTGTATTCGAATGGAGCTATATTAAAACCTGTCAAACTCATTAAGTTATTATCTGAGCATGATTACACTCACAACTAGATTTCTAGCCCGATTAGGGGTTTGTTATTTATTTAACATCCTCGGGTCAGACTGAGGTTGTTCTACATGTTTGATATGATTGTATATGCTTTGTGGGCTACGATATGGAGTCGGAGCAGATGACGAGGACAAGTATTTACTTTGTTTATACTTATATTGAGATGTCATTGTATTGGTTGATATGATGTGATGAGTTGTGTGCGTGCATATATATATATAAGATGATGTATCGAATTATTTGATATATTATAAAATCCATAATTTTATTCACTTCGATTTTGTTAGTTGGGAGAATTTTATTTGCGTCTCTAATAATGTATTATTCAATTCTAGAACTCATTTACATTGCCTTATATGGGATGACACATTTATTATTTCAAATATATTCAGGTATCAGTGTTGACCCAAAGTAGTGTATATGAGAGATCGCTCCTTTCATGCTCATTGATCCAAGTTATCAGACGGTAAACTCCCTCGGATATTTCGATTGCTGGAGCCGAAGCGTTACAACTATCCTTTTTTAAATAGATTCATGGAGATATGAAGTTGACGTAGAAACTTTTAATAATATAGTGTTGTTAAACACCTTGACAAAGTCTTTCTAATAACAAATCTAAAAAATACTGCTAAAATATTTAAATGTTTCCTACCGTCAGAAAGAGTTATGTTAGGATTAATATAATATTAATTTAAGTAATAATGAAATCCATTATTTTGTAATCCATATTGATTCAGTTGACAAGGAGCTCGAGGAATGGAAAGTAAATAAAATAGCAAAATCCATACCTAATATGTTGTTAATGATTAAAATAGAAGAATTGGTTTGATTCTCTAAACTAACACAAACCCTATAAAGTTTTCTCCAAAGAAGAGTGTTAGAGGATAATTAGAGCTTGCGTAATCTGGGACCATAACTCCTTATTTATAAAAGCGACGTTTTCTAGTTTGTCTCTTCAATGAATTAGAATGTCATTCCGATATGTACACAATAATACATGACAATTATACACTTAACGATTTTAACTTCAATTCATAATTAGATTATTTTAATTAAGCTTTATTAACGAATTTCTTCGCTAACCATAAAAGTGCAAGGAAGGAAACCTTGGCTAATAATGGAATTTGGTAACCCTAGATTTAATCTCAATGAGTGTTGGCCAAAAAGCGACACTTGGTTGAGTTAGGGCTTAAGAAGAGTGAACAAGCAGGCTTAGGTCCATGAAGAAGTCATATGCGTAGTCATGTGAAGTCATATGTACTTGAAATTGATCAATGTAGACAACTGTATGCAAATAAAAATCAAGAGTATGAGTGTTTTTGGAATTTGAGACAAGCTATGATTAAAAAACCACAAGTGCTTTAGAACTCGAAAGCAAGCCATAATTTAAGATGTTTTATTTAGATTCCATGTAATAGTTGAATGTTTAAGTAACTATATGCATAAGTACAATCGGCACTAAAATCCCCAAATCAATTTAGGGTTACAAAGTTTAAAATGTAAGAGACAAGAAAACAATGATCCGCCCTTTCTACAACTCCCCTAGGTCCATATTTATAGGTGTAGAGTTGCCGCACAACAGTTTGATTTCGCCATTCATGAGCTTTGGCATAATATCGCATGGTGTTAGCCTCGTTTAATAATTTCCTTTGGTATTCTTGGATGCATAGCTGAGCTTCGACACTGCTCCAATAGAGGTGGTATTCGGCACCAATAAGGAGCGACATTAGTTTAAAGTTATTCTAGCATGAATCGGCATTGCTATGTTGCGATAATAACATGTGGTGGCATCATTTTGTATGACGTTAGCCTTGATAACGCCTATGAATGTTGATGTCTTTCGGCATCAACATTGCATGTATAAATATGTAGCATCAGTTTAAAACGATATTAGTGTGAAGCGGTATTGATAAGGAGCGACATTGAGAAGGAGTGGCATTGCAACCTTTGTGGATATTGATGGGTTTCGGGATTAATCGCATTTATAGATGTGCGGTGTCTTCTCTTGATTGACAAGATGTGACATCCATAGGAGTGCCATTGATAAGAAACTACGGTATTGAAGGTCAACACCAGCATGGGGCGGCATTGAAGAAGTGTGACATCGATGGGAGACGACATTGATAAGGAGCGGTATTGATGAGGTGCTACATCATTTGAAGGATAGCACCAGGATGGGGCAGTATTAGAAAGACGCGACATTGGTTTTTCTCAATACTTCGGCATTAGCTCATCTTCATGCTATCGGCATTGGTTTATACCTTTGATATTAACCTATTCCAATATCTTTGGGATCAATAATAATAGTAGTAACGTTTGCTATCTTAATGTCGCCTTTATGTGCTTTATAATGGTTGCTTTTATAAAGGCTTCGACACTCCTTCTTGTAATGAGGTTCGATACCATCTCTTTAAGGCTTTGAATTCGATATCATACACCCTGTAGAAATTATGTGTATAACATCCCCCCTGAAGTGTAGTGGAAGCATTGACTTTTCAAGTCAATAATCTTGAGAATAGCGCTTGTCGGCTATTAGTATCCTTTCAAATCCAACCGACCATTCAAAATTGGTCCAATGGGAACTACATGTCTTTTCTCCCACTATAAATAGTCAAGTCTTTTTCTTCATTCTCTTTTACCTATGATTAAAATCTCAAGCATGCAAACTTAAAAATTCACAAGATCATTTATAGACTCTAGTTTTTTTACCAAAGTTAAAACCAATGTACAACTCTCACTTTTATCGATTAGGTCGATGAATTAAATAAGGGGGTTTTGTATCAAAATTGTTATTAGGGTTTACTTACATGATTTTGATGTTAATATTCATATTATCATTTAGGTTAACGATCGATTGTGCTTATAGATTAAACGAATTTCTATGTCGCTTGGATGATTTTAGGATTAATTAGTAGTTATGTAACATTGACTTTGTAGCCCGATCATTTTTAGGTTATTGGAGAAACGAATAGTCTATTAAACCTAAAACTTAATATCGCCTTGCTTTGTATCGACGTTAATGTTTTATGTCCTTATTAGGATGTTCGATATTATTAATTTACTTTGTTTTACGATGTCACTCCGATGTTCGATATCAATTAAGTTTCCCCTTTATATATTACTTCAATAATCAATTTTATAGTTTAGAGTATTAATGGCCCAAGGTCTTTATGCCGCTAATATACAAAGATGCGACAACTAGTTTAAATTGTAACACGACATTCTATTATGTCGGTATTAACTAGAAGGATTGTCACTTAACTTTGACATTTATTTATGAGGTTGTTGTATGACGTTGATAACCATATGTTATTGCTCCTTTTCAATAACAATTTTAAACGTCTTATTTTAATATTTTTTCATTGTTATTTTATGGCATAGTTGTTATAGTAAATTTATGGATCACTTATAAAAATATTATCGAATTATGTCAACATTACTCATTGATGTCGGTTATTTTATCATTTCGATATCGATCATGGTTGCGGTTTTTATATTATACTTTTATAGCGTAACTAAAGTGACATTCGATATTCATTCAACATGGATTTATTGATGCATAACACTTAGAATATTCTCATGATGATTCTTACTTTAAGTTTCTTGTAAACACTTATAGGCTTACTTTCTTACCATGAGTTTAACATTTATTTGTGTACTCTTACTTGTCCTAAAGGTTTACGTTTCTACGAGTCAAATATTCTATGGGACTTTAGACTTTTCGCGTTTTGGTGTCATAACCTAAGCAATCAATTAGCTATTCCTTATTTCAGAATATAATATCTCATTTTATATCATGAGCATCCTAATTAGCATCTTTCTAATTTAGAATAATATTACCTGGCAGGTAAATGGAAGGTGAGAAGTCCATCAAAGGTTCCAGACCTTTTCCTTTTTCAAAGAAAGAAGGCTATACGCTTAGCTAATTTTCTCATTACTGCTCAGCAAATGGTAAATGTCATTTTCTGATCATTTGGGATTACAGGCATGGAATCTCTTCTTGAATTCCTTCTGCAACTTGTTACATCGATTCAGTTGACTCCCAATTCTCCCACCTACTTGAGCAAGAGAAAGAAATTGTGTATGGCTGTTCCAGATTTTAGTCCAAAGAATCAAAGTTGACGCAGAGATTGCTCGACTTCATAAAAGAGTAATGGATCTTGGTTCTTCTTTGGTTGCTAGGGATTTGAAAAGGACGGCACAAGATCTTGACTCTTATTTGCTCATAACCTTCTGACTAGATTCTTTGGTTGTTCAACCCTTTTATTCTTGCAATTCTCATACATAGTGTGTTAAATAAATTTGTACTTGAATGATTGTTACCTTAAATATATTACATATCCATTCTTGCTTTTAAAATTGTTTGGGATACACAACTTTCTTTTCCGGAGCTTTAATTTGATACAATATAATATGTAATTCTTGGTTTGTCGTCTTAGTATAATTCTTGTCTCTAACTTGAAATCTGCTTTGATAAAAGGTTAGTAATTTAAGAATTTAGGAATTCATTTAACAAAGAACTAGAAAATTATCTGGCGCTAATTTTGAAGAAAAGACTAGAAAACCATCTAACAATAAAAAAATAGAACTCCATCTAATAATAGGAAGACTATAATTCCATCTAATAATAGGAAGACTAGAATTCCATCTGATAAGAAGTCCAGAATAACTTTGATAATAGAAAACCCGGAATACCATCTGATAATAAGAAATCCAGAAAACCATCCGGCAATAATAAGAAATCCAAATATCGTCTGATAATAAGAAATCCAAAATACAATCTGATAATAAGAAATCTGAAATACCATAATCCAAAATAACAATAATCTGATAATAAGGAATCCATAATTCCATCTTTCGATAATAAGAAATCTAGAATACCTTTTGATAATAAGAAATCCAGAATACCATCTGATAATAAGTAATCTAAAATACCAGCTGATTAATAAAAAATCCAAAATACCATTTGATAATAAGAAATCTAGAATACCATCTAATTAATATGAAATCCAGATTACGATCTGAAAATAAGAAATCCAGAGTACCATCTAATTAATAAGAAATCTAGAATACCATCTTCCAATAATAATAAGAAGACCAGAAATCCATTTGGCAATAATCCGAAGACCAGAAAACCACCTGGCAATAAAAATATGAATAAAAGACCAAAAATCCATATGATAATAATAAGAAGACCAGAAATCCATATGATAATAATAAGAAGACCAGAAATCCATATGATAATAATAAGAAGACTAGAAATCCATCTAATAATAATAAGACCAAAAAACCATCTAACAATAATAATCTGAATAGGAAACTAGAAACCCATCTGATAATAATAAAAAGACCAGAAATCAATCTGATAATAATAAGAACATAAAACCATCTGGTAATAATAATCTGAATAGAAGACTAGATCTATCTGATAATAATAAGAAGACCAAAAATCCATCTGACAATAATAATCTAAATAGAAGACCAGAAAACCCATCTGGTAAGAATTACTTTAGCTTTATCTTAGAGCAAAATAACTAGGATTTGTTTGTTCTTCCTCTAGAAGACTGCTTTAACCCATTCTTTAGGATAGATTTTGATTGTTGATTGGTGCCAAACCCGTTCCTTCCTCTAAGAGGTGCTCCGAAAATACATCAGAGGCTTTTATTGGTGCTAATTCCTCCTCCCTCTAGGAGGTGCTCTGGAATTACGTCGAAGGCTTTATTTGCGCTAAGCCCTCCTCCCTCGAGGAGGCACTCCGAAAATATGTCGGAGGCTTTATTAGGGCTAAGCCCTCCTCCCTCTAGAAGGTGCTTTAGAAATACATCGGAGGCTTTATGATTTTTGCTAGAAATTTTTTGTAAAATTTCTTTGTCAAAACAATCTCATGGCTTTTTAGCCAATCGATACATTTAGGAAAACTCTTCTGAAAACCTCAACTTTTTTGATATGAAATTTCTCTTTAGAAGGAAGAATTTTTTTTTGAAAAAAACTTCTTTAGAAAATCAAGGAACATTTCCTCAAAATTGGTCTTCCTTTTATAAAATTCTTTTTTTTGGTTTGGGTTTTGAGTCAATGTATTAAAAAGATTTTGGATATTTGAATTTTTTAATAGAGAAGCCCTTCTTAGCATTGCCATTAAGAAGGGTTTTTGAGTCAGTCTTATAATAGAAATGCAAATCTCAAATAAGAGACCGAGTGGTAATGATTCATGAACCAATAGTCCTTTAATCGAGAATAAATCTTCTAATTAGAGTTTTAGCGGTGCTAGTGGGCCTTATAATTCAAAAAAAAATTCTTTGGAAAATATGAATAGGTTTTCCTTTTCAGTAATTTCTAAATGCTTTAAAAATGCTTTTATCAGCACATGCTAAATCAAAACCATTTATATGTATTTACTAATGCTAAGCAACATTTTTCAAATATTTTATAAATCTTCCTTGAAATGGATAGATTTATGCTTTCCCTAATCTATAGGGTAATTAGTAATAATCCTTTTGATTTTTGGACATATTTTTCTCAAGGATGCGTTTGGTAAAACTTTTACAACAAAATCGCTTGTTAAAAAATAAAGTTGTTGTATACTACTCCATCTTTTTTATGATATGTATAATTGCACTATTTCGGGTTTTGCTTAGCAGAAAGGAATGTCTTGTTTGTAAGTCTAAAAAGTCATGATTCATGAACTTATAGACTCTGTAGACAAGAACATGCTTTTCTTTAAGAATCTCATCTTTTATGAGGGTTTTGAGTATTTACCTCTTTTTTGGAGATCGACTTGTGCCAGGGGATTTACTATAATTCAGAAGACTATAAAGAAACCCTTTATACTGCGTAGATTTGTGCCTTAAGATAAAGAGTTATTTTATCTTGGATATTTGAACTATCCTCTTTTACGGAAAACTAGAATTTATTATGCTTCGACAAGAAAATCCAGAACCTCCCGGATGTTATTCATAGTAGATTGGTCTTCATTTTAACCTGTAAAGAAACTCAAATTTTGTGTTAGCACATGATGAATTTCAAGTATAAATCAAATTAGGAATTTTGATAAGTGGAGTTGATCCATGGTGGGCATTTGTCATAAAACTTTTTAGCCTAATTGGAATTTGAATTTGAAGTTGCAAAAACTGCTTTTCCTCTACCAATTTTGTAGATATGCTTGTTCCGATTTCTTTATTTGTTTCTTATAGAAAATTTATGTTTCAAGTGTCTTTTAAGTTTCCTTAATGAATTCCTTTAGGGATCCTGACTTGATCATATTTTGAATTGTTCTTTCCAAGACTCAGCATTCGTCAGTCTTATGTCCATTTACTTTATGGTAATTGCAATAGTCTATTCCCCTATTCGGCTCAGAATGGCTCCATATTTTGTAGGTAGTGGGAAAATTTCCATCATTTTTTGCCACGGCGAAAATGTGAGAAAGGGGTTTGTTTAAGTCTATATAATTGGAGAAATCTCCTTCTGACTTTCTCTTTTACTTTCATTCCTTTTTGGCTTTTTGTTGGGATGATTGGAGCTGAGCTTTTCTTCTTTTTTGTTTCGTTAAGATTTCTTATTAGCATAGTATATCTCATCGATATGAATGAATTTCTCAGCCCAGAAATGAAAGTGTTATAGATCCTTACATCCTCAAATATAAAGTTCTTTCCAAAAAGGAGTTTGCTCAATTAGCCCTGAACGAACTACCATCAGCTTTTCTCCATCGACCACATTTTCCGCTCTTAATGCTTCTGTATTAAATCACTTAAGGTATTCGCCAAGCAATTCCCCTGGCCTTTGGTTGATATTAGCTAACATACTGAAATCTATAGTTGGGTCTTTATATATGTAAATCTGTGTTGAGAATTCATAAGCTCTCAAGAGTAGATGGTTTTTCTTAATAATGCCTATACCATTTGGCAGCTACTCCATGAAAAGTTACGGGGAAGAGCTTACAACGAACTGCACCAGATATGTTATACAAATCCATTTGACTTTCAACAGCTAAAAGGTGATCATTTGGATCAGCAGTTCCATCATACTTTAATGAATGAATTTTGACATGAGATGGAATTCTTACAGCCATTATTTCTTCTGTCAAAGGATTTTTTTGAAAGCTGTTATTTTTCCTTAGGTCAAGGGTAATGTAACACCCCGTGTTTTTATGTTAATTAATTAAAAATAAAAATTAATTTAAATAAACAATAAATGGTGAAAAATAGAATTTTTATAAATGTTGGAATTTGGCCATGAAACTTATACCATTGGATTCGTGCTGATATTCTAATCAATTTTCATATATAAACTTTTGCAATCCGAGTTCAAATGAAAAAGTTATTAGCATTTGAATTTTCATAGTTAGAAATAATTATATATGTAATTAAGGAAATAATTTAAAACAAATTAATGATTGACTAACACCATTAAAGTTAATAGTTACTTAATGGTTAAGAAAATTTATTAAGGCAGGAGATAACGTTAATTAACGTTAATTGGGTGTTAAAGGAAACAGATAAACCAGAAATCAAACGAGATCAAAACGCACCAAAATTCATAGGTCGAGTCGACCATGACCTATCCATGGTCGGCCATGATCGGTCGACCTAGGCTTAGGGCGGTCGAGCTGCCTTATCTTGGAGGCAGTAGTAAATGGAGGCCATATGACCCATGATCTAATTCAGTTTCCATTCGACGGTTAGCGCTGATTTGAACCTCTATAAATTAGGACCCAAGGCTTCACTTCCAACTCATTATTTGTCTAATAAGCATGGAAGCTCTGCCATTTTCCTTTCCCTTCCAAAATTTCTAAGTATACAAAAATAGATCTATATAGCACGGTTACACTTTGGAGAATAATAGAAAAGAACATAGGATAGGAAATAGATTTAAATCAGATTGCTACATCTAAGGTAAACTTTTAGATCTGGTTCCAATTAATAATTCTCAATCCAATTCTCTTCTCTCTAATCCAATATCTAATAGATATGTATAAAATATTGTACGTGGATCCAAATAGGGAGTCAAAAAGTAGAATATACAGATAATGAGGTCAGATTTAGATTAATCTACAGATTTGGAAGCGCTAATTAAAGGTGAGTGGGAATATTGTATATTTTTATATAATACTAGATTATATCGTTACAGATCTTATCCTATATGCCTGAGTCTGATAATTTAATTTCAAATGAATTCATATATATGGAATGTTGAAGACTGTAAACTTGCCTACAAATTTGTATTGGTAACTACAGAAGCGTAATGATTAGTTTTATTTCTGCAATTACGTAATGATTAGTTTTGTTTCTACAATTACATAATGATTAGATTTAATTCTGTAATTGCGAAATAATTTTAATTATCAGTGTTACGTCGGATTAATTAATTCAAAACATAATGAATTGAGATTCCATTTTATTTGATGAATAGGACTATATAAAATAAAGCTAACTGGACTTTTGGTATTTTAGTGATATTTTAATTTATTGGAATGTATATTATTAAAAGTGGATTTCCATAAATTATCAAATTTAAACTTAACAAAAGTGTGATGTTTGAAGTAACAAGTAATCAATATATACTTATAAAAGAAAGAGATGTGTAAAATAGAGATGATTACTGTATTTTATACCATATATTTCAATAAATAAAAGAGAATTTCTTGTAATTACGAACATCGCACAAACCACATCTTTAGGATAAGATATGAAAATTTACTATGCAACAGTTAATTGCTAAAGTTTGATTCCAATTTTGAAATATAGTAAACCCCAAAAGTGGAATATTGAAATAAGAATGTAATTTAAAGGTTAATAAAATGGAAACCAATGAAAAAGTAATTCTAGATTATAGGCAAGGAAAAGAAATAAGAATTGGAATAGAAATCAAAGGCTGAACTAATGAATGTTGTAGCAACGATATTGATGTCTAAAATTGAGAAGCGGTATATGAAATTAATGAAATAAAAGATAAACGCATAGTAAGACTGAAGATAAAGTCAGACATAAAAGATGTTGAGGCAATAAAGTAAATAAATGAAGAATAAGTATACATAAGTTTGAAATATGTGTATAAGTAGCCTTGGATATGCGTTTATAACGGGTGTGAATAATTATAAATTTTCTTTTGTAATTATAATGGACCAATGTCTGAAGGTCGTTAGAATGAGTTGGGATGCTAAAAAAATATCAAACCAATAGGATCCGTGGTGAGTGTATGATTTCGTACTAAAGGGGAACCCCCAGGTCTGTACTGTGCTTATTTCCTTGATTATAAATTGTCTGTCATAATTATAAATGTCTGTTATAATTATGTCAAGGCCGAAGGTGCACAGTCAAATTATGTATGCTTCAAAGTATTTAAGTTTTAAGTGGGGGTATTGCCTTGATTGCACTAGGCAATCTAAATGGACAATGAGTGAAATCAGACTTATGTAACATGGCATGGAATGTCTGGTGTGCTTATGTACCAAAATGAGTTGCAACAAGTGTATGTAAAAGACTAGCGTACTTGGTTACCATAAACTAGGGTTGGAGTTGCATATTTCTTGAGCTCGTCATCGGTCTCTTGCGATCAATAGGAAGGAGGTTACACCCAATTGATTTCTTCCGCCTATCAGGTTTGGTTCGGTTGGGTTATGCATCACCACAGTTGTTCGTTAGTTTGTTTGATAGGGCAAGGCTAGTTAACCCATACAAAGGCTCCTTTAAAACATTGACGAGGTGGTGGTGGTGCGTGGAGCCTTAAATCTACGATAAGAAGCATAGAAGGGTAAGAAAAAAGCTGGCGTACGTGATGAAAAATCCTTGAAGCATTAGGACCTTATGGACTGGAGGTCATCGGTGCGCACGATAAGATTTCCCTTGGTGATTCGATGGATCTTTACGAGATGCAGAGAGATTGATATTAGTAGGGATAGTATCTAGGTCCATTAGTGGACTTGAGGGGTGTGTGTGTATATAGACATAGATCTACATGGAGTAGATGGGTACGGTTGGCATCACTCTCTGTCCAACCAAACTCCAAAAAGATGATATGTATCCTTTGATTTCTAAAATCTCAAATCGCCTTGCTCCTTGGAAGGTTGCATCTCTTTCTAGATGTGGCAGGTTAGTACTTCTCAACTTGGTCCTCTCTGCCCTCCCTACTTCCTGGCTTTCCTTCCCCAAATTCCCAAACTAGGTTAGTCGAAGATTAATCAAATCAAAAGGAATTTCTTATGACACGACCATGCTTTCAACTCTCCCCCTAATTGCCTGGTGAATTAGGATGGTGTATGTGAATTGATTTCTCAAGGAGGATTGGGTGTCCTAAACCTTCAGCATTTTAACTTGTCTTTGCTCGCAAAATGGATCTAGAGATGTATCAACTGAAGGCAACCACGTTGGAAAGACATGGATTTAAACAAATATTATGGCCCTTACTCTTCCCTTATACACCATGAACCCACTACCAACAAAAAGCCATTACCCTTCCCGTTTGGGGACTTATCTATTTCTGACTGGGTAAGAGCCCACATCCTCCTGAAAGTTGAAAATGGAGAAAGATGTAGCTTTTGGTTAGATGCTTAGTCCTCCTAAGTCCCTTTTAAAAACCTCTTCCCAAACTTATTCAACTTTGCAACCAATAAAACAATTATTGTTTAAGAAACCATTAATATGGGTTTGAACCGCATTCAGTTTACCCATACTATTACTAGACCTACTCTTAGCTAGCTTCGCTGCCTCTTCTTCTGGTTTCGCAACTTCACCCCTTCACCCACCTAGATTATTTTAATTAGGGTCAAGAGAAATTTGAAAATCACTGTCAAATCTCTTTATAATAGACTCGATAACTCTGAAAGACACTTTATGTAACAACCCTACTTTCCACGCCATATAAATTAAATAAATTTAGTTAAAATAAAATTATTCGAATTCGATTTTTGATAATTATTATTATTTTGAAAATAATATTTGTATTTATTTGATGTCTATTTACTAAAAGATTTTGTTTTAATAAACTGAATTAAACTAATCAATTCTTTTTAAATAATATAATAAAATTGAATAAATTGTTCTATAATTTTTTTAAAGTGTAAGTAATTGTTATGTGATTAAAATAGTGAAAAATAAATAATAAGGCGTCGAATTGAATGAAATTGGATGGTTATCGAAATATATTCAGTATAATGAAGTGTAAATTAATTTAAATCAAATTAAAATTTATTTACAAATAAATTAAAAGGAGTTGTAAAAAGAAAAGAAATGAAATGAAAAGGATTAAAACTAGATTGAATTAGAATTTTACGGCCCAAACTAAATCAAGCCCAAGCCCGTTTAATTCACTCATTTCTCCTTTTCTCTGGAAACTTCCCTATCCTACTTCACACAAGCCCATATATGAACATAATTCTAGATTTTGCCTAATCCCCTGTTTGCACCAAAAGTTGGCACAAACACCCAATAGAATTTTTGAAGAAAAATAAATGAAGAATATAAAATGAAAACCGAGGAAAATAATAATGAAATAGCAGTAGATCAAAGCAATAACACGAATACAATGATTTACAGTGGTTCGGCGTTGTTTGCCTACGTCCACTTGAATAAAAAGCTTTATTAATCACTTTGTAAACTGAGTACAATAGGGATCGGATAAAAATCCTTAGTTACAATAGAGTACAAAGTAACTAGCAGTGTAAAGTCCCAAAAATGAACAACCAAGCTTGTATTTATTAACGTAGATGGCAAAATACCTCCTTGAAAATTCGGCAGAAGGATCTTCAAAACCATATGGACTCATCAAAGGGATCACATGGCCCAAATCTCAAGGGATAGGGACCGGTGTCGATCCCTATTTTGAAGGAATTTGGGGGGTGCAATCCCTATGGTAGCTTTCCCATGTTGTAATGTGCTTAGCCTCAAAGTTTCATGCTAATTTGATCAGTAGAACTTGAGTTATTGCTCGATCTTTGCTTCAATGTGACTTTTTTTATTTTAGCCGATCCTTATTGAGGGAAGAGGGTCGATCCCCCTTATTCCATCCTTTTGAGGTGCGATCCTTGGGGTAGGCTCCTTAGGGTCCCCACATCTTACTCATGAAATTTCATATGCATTGGACTTATGGATTTTGAGATCATGATTGTTTTCTATTGAATTTACACTTGCTTCCTGAAACATGTCGATCCCTATGTTGGAGAATGGTTATAGATGGTCCCTCCTCTATGTTGAACTATATTCCAAACTTCGAACATTCTGCATTGCATATCTCTCAATTCCGTTCGATCATGGCTTTATATTATCATCCGCACTTGATATTTAGACCCCACAATTCTTGCTCTGGACTTATTGACCTTGATGACGGTTGAATCTAACTTGTCCAACCAGTTCGAATATAGGTGGGTCAAAATGCCGATAACATCCCACAATCCTCATATCGCAATTTTGAAAATTAAAAAAGATAAAAAAATTGTGCTCGAATGTGAACCTGAGACGATGACGCCACGATAAAGACCAAAGGGATATTGCTTAATGGTAGGTGGTCTAAGCAAAGCCCCGATGATCTGGAGCATGAGTGACAAAGTGGCGCGGCAACAGCTGGAGGTGACGGGGAACCTGGTGAAGGTTGATTTGGGAGCGACGGTTTGCGAGGTTGCTATATTGGAAGCACTCGATGCGACCTGGAGTGTTCGTGTGATAGGGTAGATAGGTGATAGCGTTGAGTCTATGATAATAAAAGCCTATGGTAGGAGTTCAACGAGTTATTCTTGTAGCTCACAATAACGTTCTAGACTTCATTTTCTATAGTTTTCATTGATTGCTCAATGATGGACTTATGGTTAATATGGATTAATTAGATGTTATTGATTGAAAGAGTATTGGGTATGTTGGTTGGGTTATATTGTGTATGGATATTCGTTGAATTTGATGATGGTATTAGTCGAACACAGCATTTGAAATTGATCGGAATAGGGTAAATAAATTAGAAGGTGAAGATTTTGAAATAAATAAATTATTTTGGAAATAAATAATAAATTTTTAGAATGATTTTCCCTATTTAATATTGAAGATATTGTTTTAATGGAATTTTTTTGGAAGTGGAATAATTTTTGGAAAATATAAAAGTGGAATAACTTTGAGAATGTTGAAATGAGAAATTATTTAGAAATGACGAATTTTGGAATTTTATCAATTAAGTGTATTTTTGGAATATTATACTTTTATTTATTTATCATTGATCATAAAAATATTTAAAGCGTGTTTATGAAATGGTAATTAAAATTTATATTTTTAAAAAGATAAGTCGGTTTTATTTGGATTTAATAGAATGGAAGTTTATAAAATAATATTTTGAAGTAACAGTAAGTTGAATGTAATTTATTTATTGAATAGAAGTTAACATTTATAGGGTTTGTTATATATATTGATAAGTGAATTTTTGAAAGTAATATATTTCTATTGTTGATGATTACTTTTATATAAAAGGAATTAAATTATTTGGAAGCAAATTTTGGTTGTATAAGCTAATCTTATAAATCGATATTATAGTTTTAAATATTTGGAATGGCGTTATACAAGATAGAATTTTGATTTGTTATCTTATTTTTAATAATACCTTAAGAGGGATTGGAATGTGAATGAGGGTTTTATAAATTATATTGATTTTTGGAAATTTATTTTTTGGCTTTAGGAATTATTTTTAATTGGAAATCCTAATTGGGAATGTAGAATTATTTAAATTCGTTATTCAAAGGAAATCCTGAATTATAAAATTTATTTAATACTACTATTATTTTCAATTATTAAAGAAGAACTTTAAAAAGTATAAATTATTTTAGAAGAAGTTTTAAGGACTTTGGAATTGAATGAAGTTTAATTTATAGGTTTCCTTGTAATTAAATAAGTGGTTTGCAAATATTTACTCCTGAAACTGTAAATAGATTTTGAGAAAAGTATGAGAATTTTATAATTTGTTTTTCTTTCAATTGAATATTGATATTGGAAATTGTATTAAAGATATTGGGAAAGGTGAATTTTAAAACCCCTTCCAAATCAATTAAATAAAGAATGATTTATATTTCTATGTAACGAGGAATTGTAATAAACGGAGTGGTACCATTTGGTATGGGACTTTCGATAATATTTCTTCAATTATTCTTTGGACTTGTTATATAGAATAATATTGTGTGGAGATTCTAGATTATGAGGAGTTTGAGTAAATGGATTGGTAACACCATATGGTATGGGAAATTCGGTGACACCGTATGGTATAGGACATTCGGTGATACTATTTTGATTACTCTTTGAACTCATTGTATATGATATTTTTATGGGTAAGAGTGTAGTTTACGAGCATTAAGTGAACGAGCGAGTAACACCGGGTGGTATGGGATGCATGCGTTGATTTTTGTTTACTTTTTGTAAGTGAAGGACACTATTATTTTTTGGTAATGTCTGTAGGAAGGATCTGTTGTGTACCAAATTATGGTGTGTGTTGTTTATCCAAATAGGCTAGGGTCCATCCTAGTTGGTTAATCACGGGGTCATGCCCCAGATCCACAACATCACCGCATTATATGTGTGTGTATCTCTGTGTGTGTTGTGTGCTAATATTTTGATTGTGTGATGATATGCCCCGATGCCACACTAGCCAAATGGCCTTTTACCATTAGGCAGTAGGCTCGTGACCATAGTGTATAGATGGATGTAGTATCATGATGACTGGGAGTAACTAAGACTGTGGTTTTGCTGTGTGCTGCAAGTGTTGTGTGCTATCCCCTGGAGCGTACTGTGTGTTGTGTAGCTCTTATCTAGAATATGTGAGATTATATGAATATACTATATTATTTAGATACCTTTTTATACATCTATTCAAAGGCATGGACCTCTTAACCCGTTGGAGTGTACTGTGTGCTATGTGTTGTGATGCTCCTAATTGGATTATGTGACTTGAGATATATAGACATACAATACCATACTTATAGCACATCACTTGATTGTGTGAATGTAGATGATTTATTTCCTTTCGTGTTATGGGTGTGTTGGTTGATGATTGGATCTCACCTACATGATTATATGCATGTTTGATGTGTGGTTCGACTTTACTTAGAGATGGATTGTCTTTTATTTGCATGGTTTTGAGATATGTTGACGTCTAAGATATGCATGTGCCACTTGTGTTATACTTGTTTATACCATGCCAGTTGTTATTTAATATTGCATCTACATTCTAGATATAGTCTGACCCATGTGTTATTCATATAATACTCGGGTCAGTCCAACACATTTCAGGTTCAGGGGCGAGTTGACCAATTTGTGAATGTTGCGCATGTATGGAGATAGAGTATTTGTATATCATTTTGTATATTGTAGCTACATGTATATGTATATTGATGAGATTTATATTTATTAGACATGTTTGTATATTTTTGATGATATTAGGCATTTGACTACTTTTACATAGACCACCTTGGACTCGTGTATATTTTATATTATATGATATCGCTGTGTTGATGACTTTGTGATCTTTGTGATTTATTTTATATCTGAAATCAAACGTGTTAATTGTTTTTTGCTGATACTCTGTACATATTGGTGAGTTGTTTGTGATTTTTGAAATACGTACCAATGTTTGCCCAGGGGAATATTCGCATGTGACAGCCCAATATCGCCTCATTCTCCATATTACCAAACAGTATTACCTAGTAATACTCTTTGGTAGTATGGGTATAGAGGTGAGGTGTTACAGTTGGTATCAGAGCTGGTTGCCGTGTGTAGCTTGATAATGGGTCCTCGCATTGTGATTAGTGGGGAAGCTTTGACTCTTACCCCTACACGTCCCATTTAAGGTTGGTTGTGACAATCGAGAGGCTGGCCGTAAAACCAGTGTGTTTGAGGTACTAGTGATGGCCACAGTGAGACAGACGTTAGTTGGTATCAGGGCTGGTTTAGAACAATACAGAGTATAAGAGACACGAATCTTTGCCTTAGATGAGACTTAGAGTCCCTGTCCCCATGGGTATGTGGTAGATTAATGATTATATCTAAGTGATAGTAGGAGTATACGATGATTATTGGGGTAATCATATATGGACTTATTTGTATTTTCTTATTATATAATATATTTCTTCTGCCTATATCTGAGTGTAAGTCTTTATATAAGATACAGAGTAGTTGATGAAGGTTGTGAAGGTAGAAGTTGTTAGCCTGGCTAGAAGCGTCGTATCGATGGTGAATATCAAACCTCTATGTGGCTTGAGTAAGAATAAAGTTGTTCGGTTAGGGAAGCTATAAAAGACCGTAATTCGAATCTCATATTGAATACATCACAAATCCATATTGTGATGATATAAATATGAGTAAGATAATCTAGTAGTGATCAGAGTTGTGCAGCAAAATTGATTGATAGTTTTCCACTAGAGGTGTTTGTTTGTTTGGAAATGTATGTTGTTATATAGTGCTTGTTTGATATTATGGATGAATGATGTGTGATGGTTTGTATTGTTGTTAATGGTTGCTGAATTGAATGTATATATGAATTTTAAGAATAAATATATTTATACAAACAAGCACATGATTTAATAAAAATATGAATTGTATTTGTTAAAGTGATAGTAAATCATACTGTCGAGTGATGTTTGAGATTTTGGAAAAAAGTAATATTTTGAGATAACTTGAATGCTAATTTTGAAAGAAATTAAAATTTTGGATGATAAATATTAGTAATGATTTTGAAAAAGATTTTTGAAGATAGAATAATATTTCAAAGCAAACATATTTTGTGATTGGAACCTTTTCGATTAAAGGTAGATATTTTCGTAAGATACTAGAAATGTTTTAGTTTTTGCAAATAATTGTTTTCCATATGAAAATATTTAAAGAAATTTTTAGAGCTGATTTTGTGTAATCTTTCCATTAAGAGATTTAAGAATTCTGGTCGATTTGCCTAATCAACTTTATCGATAGGGATTCCTAAACACTAGGATGAGATATATGGACACAAAGTTTTGGGAAGAAGTAAAATATTTGAGCTATCTTAGAAATTAATGTTTTTAGGAGTTATATTTAAAGTTTTGGAAAAATAAAATAAACAAATAGCAATTTTTTAGAAAATGGAGATTTATTGTTTTGAAAAAATAAACATACTTTTCTATATTTATATATTTGATGTGATGATTGCAGCCATCGAGCATTAGTAGACAGCTGAAGCGATGGTGAGACAATGTTGATCACACGGTCAACACCGCAGCAAATCAGCAGAATATGCCGTTAGAAATTCACGGCAAGGCATCGTCAATATATTTATATATTAGAATTTGAAATTGTTTGGGATGTGGTCTTACGATTATATGCCTACCATCTATTATTTTTGATTGTGACTTGGATGAGTGATTGTGAATATATATTTTTGTGATATGATGCATTGTGATATAAAAGTGTGTATATATAAGTTTTCAAAAAATAAAGTGAAGTAAAATTTTAAGTTGGCTATGGTTTAAATAAGAATTAAAATGGATGTATTGCTTTGAAGAGAAGTAATATATTTGAGAAAAATTAAAAGCCAATGGTTGTAATAATTCAAAGAAAGTTATATTCATTATTTTGAAGAGATTAGAGTGATATAAAGAATATTTTGAAACGAGCAAAATGATTTAGATAATGGAAAATTGTTGTTTTGGAAGAAGAACAATATTTTGTAAAGAGAAAAGTGGTTTGAGAAATGTTAACGATATTTTGAAAGTAAAACATCCGAGAAAAGGTATAAATGATATTTGGGAAATGCTAGATTTGAAAATATATGGTAAATGATGATGTGAATTGTGTATGTGACATGTTGTATGATTAGAATGTGCGATATAAATATATTGGTATGAAATACTTATGTTGTTCCTAATCTTAAGTAACTTAAAAAAAATTAGTTAAAATTGAACTTAGTAATGGAAAAATTATTGCTTTAAAAGAGATAAAGGATTTTGGCAATGCGTAGAAATTTCATGATAAAACAATGACTTGATTTAACTTTATATCTCATACCAGTGATCCGTTTTGGACGATTTTAGTTTTATTGGAAAGCTAAATTTTTAGAGAAATTTTTTGTTTAAAATGAGGTGTGAAAATTTGAAGGCAATATGATTAAAACATGAATTACAAATAATGTAGACTACTGTTCAAAAATGAAAATGCCTCATAATAGCACTAACTTCGATTGACCATAACTTTCGAATGTTTTATTCGAGAAATGCTTAGAACCTAAGAAACAATTTTTGTTTTAAATGTTTCGTAAATTTTGATGTTTTCACGGCTAAAAATGTGTGTTTCTTAAGTGGACCTGCGTATTTGTCATAAAACCTAAGCTGCTTACCCATGGTAAATCCCTCATAACTCGAGTTGTAATCCATATTTTTGGAATTAGAAAGTTGTTTATGAAAGATAACACACTATGTAACAATTTACTTTTAGAAACCATAATTTTATTTGGTAGTTTCGACCTTTGAAAGTTTGTTGGAAAGTGGGTTAAATAAGAATGAGATGTTGTTATTATATTTAATAAGTGCATACACCTTATACTTCTTCATATTCGACTAATATTTGAACATGAGTTTAGAATAGGTACTTTTGGAGCTTATGTGGATTATTTTGCAAGCGATAGCTCGCTTTTGCTTGTGCTAAAGCAAAATAGCCCGCTTAAATGCTAATCAAAAGGTACATTTTTACGGTATATCGATATATTATGTAATATCATCTTGTTCCCTATGTTTTGAGATGCCCCGTGTTGGGATGTATATAAATATCGTGATGTAATGACCCAGATTTTTCGTTGTTCGATTTCGAATATTTAAATGGTTTTAAATATTGAATTTAAATTATGGATTGATTTTGAATATGGAAATTTGGGTTTATTTATAGAATAAATTTAGAATTTAAATATAGCGATTTGTTGGATAAATTAATTATTGAAGTTTATAATTGGATATTGGTTAAATTTTTGTTTCTTGAGTTTTAAGCCCGATAAGAATTATTTAAAGGCTTGTAAAATTTATATTAATAATAATGAAGATAATAAAAGTTTTAAAATTTAATTCGAAAGTGATCTGTTCAATTTTAAAAATAGTTTGTTCAAATTGACATTTAAAAATTGCCTTTCGAGGCACAGTCTCGGATTTCGACGAAACTAGTTCCATCGGATCCGTAATAGTGTATTATTATCGGATTTTAAATTTCATAGCATTTGGGGTTATCGTTTGGCCGTACGGTATAGAAACGCGTTAAAATTAATATCGAAATTTAATATAATAATTGGGTCCAAAAAGCTATCTTCTCCATACGATCGAATTAGGACTCGAAATCTTTTCCATTGCGCTCGGAATAGGGGTATAACATTATAAACGCCTAGCGGCACGCCTCGATAGGAGATCAAAATTTTAAGTTGCTAAAACGAGATATTTTATAATTAAATAAAATTATATAAGATCAAATCAAAAGTCCCTTTACCTTCTGTAATACGCTACCCATTACTTTTAATTCACATCACTTCTTTTCTTCCCCGTCAGTTCCAATCGAACGAAAATTTTAAAGTGGGAAATTTAAATCATTTTCGTTCGATTCAAATAAAGAAAAATATAAAATAAAAATGGCAGTTTCCACTTCGAGTTCGAACACGAATCTCGTTCGATTTTTTTAAAAAAAGAGAAGAAGCGAGCAACACGCAATGATCTCGATCAAGAAGCTTAGCGTGGAGGTATCACGATTAGGGTTCGTGGTTTGGGAATCTCGCGATGGTCACGATTGAGGCTGGGAGGAGAGGAGTGAGTTGCCGTGCGCGTAGGGGATAGGCGCAGCGGCGGAGTTTTTGGAGGCTCACGATGTTCAGTGAGTAGGGGAGGGCGGTGGCCAGGCGTAGTCGATGAGCGCGATGGAGTCTCTGGTCGAGTTTGTGGTGTGCGATGCTATTCTGGGAAGGTCATGCGACAGTGGCCAGAGGTGCCTGGCGGCGGGGGACAAACGATTGAAGGCGGGTGGCGAACGAGGGAGGAGGAAGGGGGTGTCAAGCGCGACCAGATGTTGGAATAGCTGTAATGTATATATAGGTTAATTAAAAAATTAATGTTAAATTAGCTTATAAAATTCAAATGCTTAAGATCGTATAACTTTTCAATGCGAGGTCGAATTCAAGTGTGAATTCGTGTATTGGATCCGTAATGCAATAAGTTACAGTCTAAAATAGGTTTGGATTTTTCAAAATCAACGGAAATTTTAAAATTTGACCGGTCAGCAAATAAAAATCAAAGGTGAGAAAAATTCTCACTCATTTGGATTACCTGATTAATTTTAAAAATAGTTAAAATTAATTATTAAGTGCTTGGTTGATTTAATAATTTTCTAATGAAGGATATATTGTATATATATATATAGTAGTATATATATATTAGTATTGGAGTGATATTCCCGTACATTATAGCGGATGAGACCCTATGCGCCCCGCATAATAGCGGATGACCCCATATACCGCGATATCCCCCTTGATGTGGGATTGGTATTTTTATTTGTTGTCTAAAATTTGTGGATGCAAGAAAACAGGTTGGAGGGATCCAACTGGATTCCTCAGAATATATTTAGTGATTTTCATATATATAAATATATGATGTGGATGAATAATCTGCTGGACTAATGTGTGGTGTAAATTCTTAAATGTTAAAATAGCATGGAAAATTAAATTGGGTATATTAAATACCGTAAATATCATTTTGAAAATTTTAAGAGTTAAAAGGAGATTTTTTTAAAGAAATTGATTGAATAAACAATAATTGGATTTGATCGTATCAAATAATGCCGGGAAAATATTTTAAATAGAGAATTTAAAATAAATTATATAAAGGAATTTTTGAAGACTGGATTTAAAAACGATATTCGAAAAAGAAAAAAAGAAGTTGAAATCGATATTGAAAATAGATTGGCAAAATAAATGGATTTTTTTTAAAGAAATTGAATTTAGTCGATGGACTTATAAGGGAATTCTCTAAATGGAATTGGGGAGAGAAGTAGGAAAATCCCTGAAGTAGTTAAATTAAGTGAACTTCGAAAATGAAAATAGAATTCATAAAGAAGTACAAAGGGAATTGAGTTTTCAAGCAAGTAAAATTGGTTTTGAAAATATTGAGGGAATTAACTAAGGAATTCCGGAGTTTATAGAATTCGTTATAAACTAGTCAAGGAGTTTACAAGTAAAATTGTAAATGATTTTGAGAAAAAGAAATAGGAAGTAAAAGGAATACTTTCTAAGTGTTGAATATAAAATGAAGTGGGGAAAATATTCAAAGTATTGGGAAGGGTTGGAAATATTCTGTTGAAAAATATAAGGATTTGAAAACTGTTTTCAAATGTTGAAGAACTGGAAGTAATATATCTTATAAAGATATTTTGGAATAAATTTGGAAATTTTTTTATAATAAGGTCTGATGATTGTTTATGGATGTGTATTGATAGTTAAACAACCGACTATCAATTTTGGCCAATTTCGTTAATTGTTTTCGAAGAGACCTGGATCGGATTTGATTATCCGAAAACCACTTCGATCCAGTTTAAACATTACGAATGAATACCGTGAAGATGATGAAGACGGTGATTCGGTTTGTCCAGACCCAGGACAAATTGTATGGAAAAATGCTATCAGAACATCGTTATTGGAGGACGATGAGCATTCTAAGAGAAATCGTTCCTTGAAAGGTAACACTTAGCCTCGAGCCTCATCAACTGGGAATGACTAAAACATGGGAGATGCAGCAAGGCTAAGTGGGTCGCACCCAAGTAGGGTATGTTATCACCTTTCTAGATGTCCTTGGAAAACCCTATTTACCTTATATATGGGTACACACGAAAGAAGAAGCGCTGGATGGTAAGGGTGGGAACACCCGGGGAGATAACATATTCGGTCTATCCAGGTTAGGGGTAGGCAGGTCTTGTGTAGCAGGGGATCCCAGCGTGGTCCTCGGTACAAGGTTCTAGAGGTGTACTGTGACGGGCGGTACCCTAGTGGCCCAATCATTCGTTGGAATCCATTCTCCAATATGAGCTTATGGTTTTGTTTGTAGAGCCTAGTATGCTGGAATTTAATTAATGTAACAATTTCAGCTATTTGAATATGTATTTGTATTTAGACACCATTATAATATCACTAGATTTTCTATAAAGTGTTTTGGTTATCGTAAGGGAAAAACCCGTCGTGTTTATTTGTGACGAGGTCTTACGAGATACCTTTGTTTTTCAAAGGATTTTGAAAAGTTAATAATTCAAGTTGAGTATGTTTTTCTCACGCTGGTTTTCCAGACTGACTCGGGTGTTATTTAATTATAATGCTCGGATCAGACCGAGCATTACAGGTTCAGGATAGGATGCTATGAAGCTCAGGGAACGAGCTGGATGGCAAGGCATACTTCCATACTTGATTTTTATTCCGCTGTGTAAGGACAAATTATTAAACTATCCAGATTGATTATTGCCTATTGTACTTTGATGGTTGTAAGTATATAACAGTTACAGATTTCTTATATTTAAATTCTGTTGTTATATATTATATTTTGTTCCGCTGCGATTGTGAGATTCTGTGTTGTTGTGTTTCTTTTCTTCTACCTTTTTCTTCTTCACCCCTAATGAACTGGTATTTCCGGCACTCGATCGCTCGGCATTTTATACAATGGACGTACTGATGTCGATTTTCGAGGGTCGAAAATCTCCTGTTTGTTACACTTGGTATCAGAGCAGAAGGTTAAGCAAGAACCTTGGCTCTGGTGGGGATTACTCAATAGAAATAGAGTCAGTAGTACTCTAGAATGAGTTTGAGTGTATTAATAGATATGAGCGCGTATTTGTTAGTGAATATAAATTATTTTATATTGTGTTGACTTATCGGTTGAGTGTTTATAAATTCTGGTCGGTACAGTCTGGACAACTATATCGATAGGGATTTCTAAACTCTTAAACTAGGCAAACCGACACAGTATTGTTTTAAAAAGTGGGTAAATGAAATAATTTTACCCAAAAATATATTTTGATATAAAAGAAATAATTTTCTGAAATTATTATATATAATTGGAGTGGTTGGGTGATAATATTATAATCAAATAAGATTATAAAATTGGAAATGGTTTATATAACCAAATGAAAATTTGTATAAGTATAAATTATACAAATGGATTATAATTAAAATTGGATTTAAACCAGAATCTGGAAATTTAAATCCCGAGAAGTTTGAAAGAAAATATTTATTTCAAAGTGGTGTGGAAAATAATAATATGAGTACTATTTTTGAATATTTTCGAAAGGAAATTGTTTTAAAATGGATTTTGGGAGAGAAATAGCACAGAACTCACTTCAGTCACCGGGAAATAATCCTAGTGATGACTGCGCAGCATCATCAGTATTCATTTTCGAGTTTCTAAGTGACGGATTGCTACCGTAATTGATTTGTTTAGATTTGTTGGGAAAACCAGTCTTGTTTTGGAAATTCCAAAGGGAATTTGTTTTGGATAAAAACCAGGTTTGGTTTAAAATGTAAAAGTGTGATTTCGAAAATATTTGAGATTTCAAGATGATTTGAAAAATGCCGGGTGTTTGAATTCTGGAATCCTTATTTAAATAATTTAGAGATCATCGGGAAATAAGTATGAACTTATAAAATTGAGAATAATTTTAAAGAGAAGAGAAAAGTGTGGAATTTGAATTTCGAAATTAAATTTTAACTTGAGAAAGTTAAAATGAATGAAATTTAACTTAAGCTAAAGTAAAATTGGGCTGAAGTTGAATTAAATTGAAAATAAAATTGGATTGAGATATAAAATTTGAATGGAATTCAATTTAAGCTAAGTTGAACGAATTAAATTTTAGAAAACTTAATCGATTGTGATTTTAAATTGGAATCAAATTCTTACTTGATTAAATTGAATGAATCAAAAGTAAATTTGTTTGGGGTAGAATTTAAATTAAGTATGGTTTGAAATGTTGGTTAAAAGGAATTAGTTTAAATAAAAAGTGAATCGGATTTGAGTTATATGGAATTGAATTAAAATATGTAAATGTGAATTATAAAGTGACTATATAACTATCAGTTACCAAATTTGAATTGGATTAGAAATGATATCGAATTGAAGTAAATAAAAATCTTGAATTATGGAATATTATAAAACCACATGGATATGATTTTGAATGAAATAAAATTTAAGTGAAAATTTGGATTGTAAATAGAAAAAAATTGAATAGCTTATAAAAGTTGAAATTTATGGAATAAGTATATTTTTAAGCTATAAGTAATGTATAATCTCGAGTTAAAAACAAAATGTGAATATATTCGAGTATAGAATTGATGGAAATGTGAAAATTAAGTTGCGTAACTTATAAAACTGAAAGGTGAAATAGAAAATCCAAAATAAAAATGGTGTAATATTTTAAAGTGAAGAAATAAAGCCCAAACTTGAATTTTAAAAAAGGAATTTGAACTCAAGAAAATTAGAAGAAGGGATTTTTGAGATGAAAATCCGATATTGAGTTACAAAATTTGAAGTGAACTAATTAGATAATTAATTAGTTAAATGAATATGAAGGTGAAAATTAACTTGGTTAAGTTAAAATTTGGATTATGGATTAAAAATGGATATTGGAAATAAAACTTGGGTTGTAAATAAAATTCGACTTAAATGGTAAGCCAGTTAATTATAATTGGGAATATTGTCGAATAAAATAGAAATAGTTGAAATGGTGATAACTCAAGTTATAAATAAATTCAATTGAAGCGTAAATAAATTGATATGGCTTGGGATGTTAAATAAATGGATTGAATTTTAAATAGAATAGAATTAAATATAAATTGATTTGGAATCAATTCAAAATAGCTATGAACTGAAATGATTATTCTATTAAATGAATAGCGCCAAATTTGCATAGAAAAAATTGGCGTTTGTCGTAAACGGAAGTAAATAAAATTCTATAAATTAATAGAAGGTGAATAAATTTATTTTTAATCAATTTAAAATGGATATGGGTTTGCTTGATATAAATACGAATTGAATGCAATAAATTGAGTTGAAAATCATTTTGAATGAATGAAATGATATGTGGATCGATTGAAAGTAATTGAATTAGTAACGGAACCTTAATATTGCTTAAAAATCTTTGTTGGCATGTTGTATACAAAATTCATGTGTTTAATTGGTTAATTGAATGAAATGTTATTGAACTTTCATATTTTGGTACTTACGTGGTTTAAATTGAGTAAGTACAGGTAACCAGAGGCTGTTGGACTAGATTTTGGTCACGCATTTGCATATGAAGTAAATGCTTGCTAAATAAGCCGCTTGCTTAAAACGCTAAAGTAAGGTACGTTTTCGGATTAAATACAGCAGATATATAAATATTGATATATATTTTTGTTTTTCGATCCTGTGGGTCGATGTATATATATTTATCTCTCTTGTCAAATTGCAAAAGGCTCTCCGTACAAGGGAGACTCTGCCAAAAAATTTCGGAAATTTAGGGTGTTAGAAAAATTTTGAAAATTTTTGTTAACGAAAATTTGATTTCAAATTTGTAATCGAAATAAAGGAATTTGGTTTAGGATGAAAAACTAATTGTTTGAATGAAGGTAAAGTGTTTGAAAAGTGAAGTATCAAGTTTTCTCTAAGCAGGTTTTGATAAGTAAATGGGCTTGGGACATTTTTCCTACCTAGCAATTTCGAGGACGAAATTCTTTTAAGGGGGGAGGAATGTAACGACCCGGTTTCTACGTTATTCGATTTTGAATATTTAAATGGTTTTAAATATTGAATTTGAATTATGGATTGGTTTTGAATATGGAAATTTGGGTTTATTTATAGAATAAATTCAGAATTTAAATATAGCGATTTGTTGGATAAATTAATTATTGAAGTTTATAATTGGATATTGGTTAAATTTGTGTATCTTGAGATTTAAGCCCAATAAGAATTATTTAAAGGCTTGTAAATTTTATATTAATAATAATGAAGATAATAAAAGTTCTAAAATTTAATTTGAAAGTGGTCTGTTCAATTTTAAAAATAGTTTGTTCAAATTGACATTTAAAAATAGCCTTCCGAGGCACATCTTGGATTTCGACGAAACCAGTTCCATCGGATCCGTAATAGTGTATTATTATCGGATTTTAAATTTCGTAGAGTTTGGGGTTATCGTTTGGCTGTACGGTATAGAAACGCGTTAAAATTAATATCGAAATTTAATATAATAATTGGGTCCAAAAAGCTAACTTCTCCATACGATCGAATTAGGACTCGAAACCTTTTCCATTGCGTTCGGAATAGGGGTATAACGTTATAAACGCCTAGCGGCACGCCTCGATAGGAGATCAAAATTTTAAGTTGCTAAAACGAGATATTTTATAATTAAATAAAATTATATAAGATCAAATCAAAAGTCCCTTTACCTTCTGAAATACGCTATCCATTACTTTTAATTCACATCACTTCTTTTCTTCCCCGTCAGTTCCAATCGAACGAAAATTTTAAAGAGGGAAATTTAAATCGTTTTCGTTCGATTCAAATAAAGAAAAATATAAAATAAAAATGGCAGTTTCCACTTCGAGTTCGAACACGAATCTCGTTCGATTTTTTTTTAAAAAAAAGAGAAGAAGCGAGCAACACGCAATGATCTCGATCGAGAAGCTCAGCGTGGAGGTATCGTGATTAGGGTTTGTGGTTTGGGAACCTCGCGATGGTCACGATTGAGGCTGGAAGGAGAGGAGTGAGTTGCCGCGCGCGTAGGGGATAGGCACGGCGATGGAGTTTTTGGAGGCTCGCGATGTTCAGTGAGTAGGGGAGGGCGGTGGCCAGGCGTTGTCGATGAACGCAATGGAGTCTCTGGTCGAGTTCATGGTGTGCGATGCTATTTTGGGAAGGTCGTGCGGCAGTGGCCAGAGGTGTCTGGCGGGGGAGGGGGGGAAGAACGGTTGAACGCGGGTAGCGAACGAGGGAGGAGGAAGGGGGTGTCAAGCGCGACTAGATGTTGGAATAGCTGTAATGTATATATAGGTTAATTAAAAATTTAAAGTTAAATTAGCTTATAAAGTTCAAATGTTTAAGATCGTATAAATTTTTCAATGCGAGGTCGAATTCGAGTGTGAATTCTTGTATTGGATCCGTTATGCAATAAGCTACAGTCAAAAATCGGTTTGGATTTTTCGGAATCAACGGGAATTTTAAAAGTTGACCGGTCAGCAAATAAAAATCAAAGGTGAGAAAAATTCTCACTCATTTGGATTACTTGATTAATTTTAAAAATAGTTAAAATTAATTATTGAGTGCTTGGTTGATTTAATAATTTTCTGATGAAGGATATATTGTGTGTGTGTGTGTAGTAGTAGTATATATATTAGTATTGGAGTGATATTCCCGCACATTACAACGGATGAGACCCTATGCGCCCCGCATAATAGCGGATGACCTCATATACCGCGATATCCCCCTCGAAGTGGGATTGGTATTTTTATTTGTTGTCTAACATTTGTGGATGTAGAAAAACGGGTTGGAAGGATCCAACTGGATTCCTCATAATATATTTAGTGATTTTCATATATATAAATATATGACGTGGATGAATAATCTGCTGGACTATTGTGTGGTGTAAATTCTTAAATGTTAAAATAGCATGGAAATTTAAATTGGGTATATTAAATACCGTAAATATCATTTTGAAATTTTTAAGAGTTAAAAGGAGATTTCTTTTTAATATAAAAATATGGATTATTTTAAAAGAAATTGAATTGAATAAACAATAATTGGATTTGATCATATTAAATAATGTCGGGAAAATATTTTAAATAAAGAATTTAAAATAAATTATATAAAGGAATTTTTAAAGACTGGATTTAAAAAAGATATTCAAAAAAAAAGTTGAAATCGATATTGAAAATAGATTGGCAAAAATAAATGGATTTTTTTAATGGAAATGAATTTATAAAATGGAATTTTATAAATGAGATTTTTTTAGCGAAACTCAAAGGAGTTATAGAAAATTTATAAACGTAGTTTATAAATGAAGGAAAGTGATATCAGATGATAATTTGGGAATATAAATTTACGGGAAGAATTTATATTGGAATATGGAAATAGGGTGAGAAAAATAGCAGATGCTATTTTTAAAGTGAAATGGTTAAGGAGACCGGAATGGAAGTAATGTGATGGAAATCGAGAAGATTTATAAATTGAAATTTGGTTATTGAGATTTAAAAATTTATTTTATCGATAAGTTAAAAAAAAATTTAAAAGGAAAATTCTTATTTATTAAATTATATAAATTTCAAGGTTAGTTGGTTTGGAAATATTTCAGAAGTGAATTTTTTAAAAATACTTAATCTCTATTTTAATAAAATCCTAAATGTTTAAAACAGCTTTGAAAAGCGATGTTATAAGAAAGTGTTTTCAATATTTTAAATAATTATTTAAATAAGTTTAAAAAACAAATTATTATTATTTTCTTTTAAACACTTATTTTTATTTACATGTGTGTGTGTATATATATATAAAGTTTTGAAAATGGTTTTAATGTATTTATAAACCTTTTCGAGAGTTGGAAAAAAAGGTTATTTAGTAGATGGACTTATAAGGGAATTCTCTAAATGGAATTGGGGAGAGAAGTAGGAAAATCCCCGAAGTAGTTAAACTAAGTGAACTTCGAAAATGAAAATAGAATTCATAAAGAAGTACAAAGGGAATTGAGTTTTCAAGCAAGTAAAATTGGTTTTGAAAATATTAAGGGAATTAACTAAGGAATTCTGGAGTTTATAGAATTCGTTATAAACTAGTCAAGGAGTTTACAAGTAAAATTGTAAATGATTTTGAGAAAAAGAAATAGGGAGTAAAAGGAATTCTTTCAAGTGTTGAATATAAAATGAAGTGGGGAAAATATTTTAAGTATTGGGAAGGGTTGGAAATATTCCGCCGAAAAATATAAGGATTTGAAAACCGTTTTCAAATGTTGAAGAACTGGAAGTAATATATCTTATAAAGATATTTTGGAATAAATTTGGAAAAAAATTATAATAAGGTCTGATGATTGTTTATGGATGTGTATTGATAGTTAAACAACCGACTATCAATTTTGGCCAATTTCGTTAATCGTTTTCGAAGAGACCGGGATCGGATTTGATTATCCGAAAACCACTTCGATCCGGTTTAAACGTTACGAATGAATATCGTGAAGATGATGAAGACGGTGATTCAGTTTGTCCAGATCCAGGACAACTTGTATGGACGAATGCTATCAGAACATCGTCATTGGAGAACGATGAGCGTTCTAAGAGAAATCATTCCTTGAAAGGTAACGCTTAGCCTCGAGCCTCATCAACCGGGAATGACTAAAACATGGGAGATGCAGCAATGCTAAGTGGGTCGCACCCAAGTAGGGTATGTTATCACCTTTCTAGATGTCCTCAGAAAACCGTATTTATTTTATATATGGGTACACTAGTGTAACGACCAGAATTTTAGTCATTTGAAATTGGAATATTTAATTAATTTTAAATATTGAAAAGTTAATTTTATAGATTAAATAACTTGAATTTCAAATATAGTGATTTATTTGATAATTTGAATTGTTGAATTTTATAATTGAAATTGTTTAAATAATTGAATCTTGGGTTTTAAGCTGGATAAAAATAATTTCAAAGCTTATTTAAATTCTATTTAATAAGAATGAAGATAATAAAACTATTAAATTGGATTTTAAAGCGATTAACGGATTTTGAAAATAACTCATTCTAATTAACATATAAAAATAGCCTTCCGGAGCACTGTCTCGGATTTCGACGAAACCAGTTTCATTGGATCCATAATAGTGAATTATAGTATGCCATCGAATTTCATGGCGATCAGACAAATCATTTGGTCGTAAGAATTTGAAACGCATCGAAATTGATATCGGAAATTTAATATAATAACTGGGTCTAAAAACCTATCTTCTACATATGATTGAATTAAGTCTCGAAACAAGTTCTATTGCGTTTAGAATAGGGGTATAACATATAGAACGCCAGGCGGCATGCCTCGTTTGGAGTTCGAGAATTTCGAACGTTTTATAGCTTGAAAATTTAAGATTAAATAATATATATACACATGTACATACCCTCATCTCTGCATGTTCCAGACCATACCCATCCCGTACACAAGCCCATACCCCCTCCACGTTATCTCCCATCCTTCCCTCCATTATTTAAAACTCTGTTAGTGAAAGAAAAGAATTTTAAAGCTTCAAAAATTGTAATCAAAGGAAATACTCAACGATAAAATTGAAAACAAGTTTCTTTATGGTTTATTCGCAAAGATCTACACTATGCTTGAATTTAGTGGTGTTCGATCAAGGTTTGGAGGGAGGCCGTTCATGTACAGCGAAGGCGTTTGGGATTTGGGATCTAGGGCTTGGATTTGTGGCCAATGGAGGAAGAGTTAGGGGAATCGAAGCGTTGTTTTGGATTCGCGATGAAAAGGGGCACCTCGGGTCGAAATTTTGGGTGGTCCGATCACTATGGCGGGTCCCGATGTGGCACAGTAGCTCCTGGTAGGGCGATCACATTTTTATACGGGAGCTCGGGTTGGACTAAACGATGATGGATAGGTGTGGTTCGCGGAGAGAAATAGGTTGGTGAAGTCGGATCGAAAAATCATGGAGTGTAGCTCCGTGTATCCATGTGCACGTGCACGGCAATGGCGTGCTCAAACTTCGGCTACAGGAATGAGGGAGGGAAGAAGAAGGAAGAGTATAGTTGTAAATTAGTTAATTATGTAATTAGTTTATAAATGGTTAATTTAAAAATCGTTTAGTTTAAAAATTGCATAACTCTCACATATGAGGTCCAATCGAGGCACGGATTTTTGCATTGCGCTCATAATGACGAAAGCTTTGCAATGGAACAGGTTTGGTCGAATTTGGAGATTGTTGAAATTTGGGCTAAAATCGGACTTCGTTCGATTTTAGTTCCAAACCGGAACGCCTCGACGACAACAGAAAATTTCGGTAAGTTAAACTCACCTTTTTGGATAACTAGTATGATATACAGTTGATAAAAATTGTTGAATGATTGTTTGGTTGAATCACTATATTTATATATTTGGATTGAATATTCCCGCCTATTGGAGCAGATAAGACCCTATTACGTTCCTGTGTAAGAGCGGATGACCCTTTGTATACGAATCCCGCCTCGAAGCGGTTGATTTGTATTTACTGTTATAGCGTTTGTGATGCGGGGGGAAACAGGTTGGAGGAATTTAATGGGATTCTTCGCTACTATTGAATTGTTTCAATAATATTTCTTTTATATGGATTATTGAATAATAAACATAATTATGGACACTGTGGTTATAACATCATTATATGTTTGAAAATAAAACCCAGTGGTGGTAGATCAATATCGGTATTGGTTAAGTGTTGGGTGGCTATTGGCCTCAAATTAGTATTTTAAAAATACTATAAATTGCCGTTTAAGTTGTAATTGGTTTTTGAGATAAGAAACGATTTTTAAACTGAAAATTGGATTTCGGAAATATTCTGTTTTAAGGATTATCTTAATTATATTAATATAGTTTTTAAAGTTGTTTAATTATATTGATATAGTTTTTAAAGTTGTTTAATTATATTAATATAGTTTTAAAGTGTTTAATTATATTTATATTGTTTTTAAGTTAATTCATTATATTAATATTTTTTTAAAGTTATTTAATTATATAATATTATTTTAAAGTTATTTAATTATTCTAATATTGTTTAAAAGTTATCTGTTTATAGTTAATATGTTTAAGAATTTATAAAAAGGTTAATAAATTGAAAGGTTAATTATTTCAAGAATAATTATGGTTTGAAATTAATAATAAGGGTTATTAATAAGGTTTTGAAAATAAATCATTTTTATTTATATATATAAGGGTGTTCTGAAGTAAAAGGATTTTTATTTATTTACAAATGTTTTATGAGACCCATGAATAGAGTTGAAAGTCTTGGATTTTATAAAAGAGCTTATAAAATGGTTTGAAGACGTAAGGAAGATTATGTACGAGGTGAAGAACTTTATAAATGGTTAGATATTTATAAAACGAATTTTAGAAACGGGTTTATAGATGTACAAAAGAAGTTTATAAATGGTTTGAAAAGTTTTATGAAATGGTTTATATATGGATTTAGAGAATTCTAAGGAGTTTATGAATGATTTTCGAAATTGAATAAAAATGAAATCTTTCTCAGTTTTGTAAATATACTTATACCATTGAGATAAGTATATGGATATTTTTTTAGTATTGAAATATAAGGATTTGCGGTTATGCCTTTGTAA
Organism: Allium fistulosum; assembly: GCA_030737815.1. Classification (NCBI taxonomy): domain Eukaryota; kingdom Viridiplantae; phylum Streptophyta; class Magnoliopsida; order Asparagales; family Amaryllidaceae; genus Allium; species Allium fistulosum. The sequence continues at coordinate 1,168,398,938 of CM060905.1, read as the reverse complement.
AAACAATGTTTACAAGTAAATTAGAAAGTGATGTTTATGAATGAAAGATTTATTAAAGGAGGCTAGTGTTTGCTTAATTGCTTAACCAATGTTGGTTTTCCCTATGAAATAAATCCCTAATTGAATGTTTGTTATTTGATAGTTAAATAACCGACTATCGAATTTGGACCCAAACATAACTTTGGAAATATCTAGGAGAAACATGTGAGTTATATGGCATGGTCATCTTCGATGATGCTATACTGTGCGTATAGATCTCGTATCGTTCTCTTAGGACAATGATTAGGAAATCCGTCCACTAATGGTTAGGAGGTGATCTTCGATCTAATCTTTGACTATTTATTTCCTAAAGAACCGGGGTTGAGTTTACCGAAAATTATCGAACGTTGTTTCGAAGAGACCAGGATCGGGTATGTTATCTGAAAACCACTTCGATCCAACGAATGCGTTTCGAAGTGAAGACATCTTGAAGATGATGGAATTGGAGACGGAGCTCTCAAGTGTTTTGTTCAGTCCCACGACGAACTTGTATGGATGAATGCTGGTATTATATTGTCGCCTGGAAGGCAATATTGGCATTCTAGGTGGGAAGTGCTACATAAAAGGTAAAACGTAGCCTTAAGCCTCATCAACCGGGAATGACTAAAACAGGGGAACTGCAGCAGGGCTTAGTGGGTCGCTCCCAAGTAGGGTATGATCATCCCTATCTAGAGTCGCTATTATCTCTCATCGTATGCTTCAAGGCCCATTAACAGAGGGGTGATCATATTCGATACTACTAGTCAAGTGGTAGGCCGGTTCTGCATTGGCAGGGGATCCATGCGAGGTCCTTGGTGTTATTTTATCTAGAGATGCACCATTACGGGAGGTACCCCATTAGCCCAGTCATTATATGGAATCCATTCTCCAATAAGCGTTGTACGGACTTAGTTGTGCCCAACTATGCTGAAATGTGAGATACAAACATTTCAGCTATATTCATATTTTACTTTGACCCCTAGACATTTTTATAGTATAAATGGATTTTCTATAGAAAATGTTTTGGTTATCATAAGGTAAAAACCTGTCCGTGTTTATGTGCGGCGTGGTCTTACGAGATGCTTTTGATTTTAAAGATTTTTCTTATAACTCCAGTTGGTTATGTTTTCTCATGCTGATTTTCTAGACTAGCTCGGGTGTTATTTTATAATAATGCTCGAGTCAGACCGAGCATATTACAGATTAATTTGGATGCTTGGAGCTTCAGGAGACGAGTTGGAGGCCTAGAGACGTATTCACGTAGATGGTTATTTTTCCGATGTATTCATTATTGTATCTATCAGCAATTGTAAGGACATGTTGTTACAACTGTCCAGGCTAAAATTGGTTAGCATACTCTTATTGATGTTTGAATATACATACATTACAGTTTGTTTTGTGTAAAGATTGATGTATATTATAGATTATTCGTTCCACTGTGAGATTCTGTGTTGTTTAGATTTCTTCTTATCTTCTTTCTTTTCCCTAACAATCAGGTTTTTCCAGCTTTCCGTTTCTCGACATATAATACAGTAGACGTATTAGTGTCGATTTTCGAGGGTCTAAAACCCCGGTCATTACATCTGGTATCGGAGATGAAGGTTAAGCGAGAACCTTGGCTTCGATAAGGTAACTCATTAGAGATAGGGTCAGTAGCACCCTAGAATGAGTTTGAGTGTATATATATGAGCGCGTATTTATTAGTGATATAAAAATGTTTTATACTGCGTTGGTTGATCTATTGAATGGCTTATGGATTTTGGTCAATACAAGTAATTAACGTTATTGATAGGGGTCTCTAAACACTTGAAAGAGAATTCGACATGGTATTGTTTAGAAATTGGGTAAACGAAATAATTTTACCTTGATTATTTTCATATATAAAAGAATAATTTTTCAGAAAATTATTATAGTATATAATGTGCTTGGTTGTAAAAAAATGATAATGTTGATTATCATCATTTGTTGTTTGTTATTGAGCTCTAATAAAAGTTGTTGTTATTATAATGCAAACAAGATAAACAAATAAGAAAATGGTTTGTATAAACAAAGTGAAGTTATATAAATATGATTTATAAAAGTGGTTTATAAATTAAAAAGAATTTAAAAGTGGGGATTTAAGAATTTAAATCCCGTTAATTTTGAAAATTGTTTTTCAAAGTTTTGGAAAATAATAATAGTATTATTGGGAATATTTTTAAATGGAAATATTTAAAAAGGATTTTAAAGAAATAATAGCACTGAACTCGCTCCGGTCGTTGGAAAATAATTTCGGTGATGACTGCAACATCATCGACATTCATTTTCGGGTTTCCAAGAGAGGAATTGCTACCATTGGAGTTTTGTTTTGGTAAAACTGTTTTGATTTTGAAATTCAAAAGAATGATTTGCTATACCAAGGGGGTTTTGTGTGTGTGTGTGTGTGTGATTTCAAAAATGATTTGAAATAAATAAGAACAATGTGTTTAAACTCTGGGGATTTTCATTTAAATGTTTTATGAAATATGAGAAAATAAGTTTTATAACTTATAAATTTTGAGAATTAATAAGTAAAACAAGGTTTGGAATTGTTGAATATGGATGTTAAGAAAAGTAAATTTGAATTTGAACTTTGGAATGAAATTTAACCGAAGATAAGTGAAACAAAATGAATTTTTGAAAGGGATTTGACCTAACTTAGGTTAAATGAAAAAAGATTTGTAAATGAAATTGATTAAAATTTGAAATGGATTAATGAAATGAGCTAGTTAAATAAGTTAGTGAATTATGGTTTAGAATGTGTTTGATAGAACTGAATAGTAAAATTAAATAATGAATTTAGTTAATAAAATTGAATTTGATTTAAATTGGATAAGGACTTAAGATGTTAAGTGGCAATAAACAAGGGAAGTGTTGTATGAAATGTTTATAAACTTAAATAAAATTTTATGAAATGATTCATAAATGAATTTAGTATGGAGTGAAATGTCCTTAAACATAAAATTTGATGGAATAGTTCCTAAGTGATATTATTATTGAAAGGAATATACTAAGTAAATAAATGAAGGTGGATACAGCAATGTGAATAATTGAATATAGATCAATAGAATGTGAATAAGTGAAAGTAAATAAAATGAATGAGAATAGAATGAATGTGAATAAAAAGAATTTGGGATAGCTAAGAAATCAATTGAAATAAATACATAAGTTGTACGTATATTATTTGATTCGCATAACAGTTTGATCCAGATTCGAGTACATGACTTCGAGATGTTTTATGTCGGTCCGAGTTAGAAGTTTTCACTCGATTCTCGACGGCGAACATTGGAAATGGATTTTTAGTTGATTCTGGAATTCTCTATCATAGTATATTGCTATGCAAGGAGAATGACGGTTTCCAATCAAGAAATCGAATCTGAGTCTGCACTAGAGTGGTTGTGTGAACGATACTAGTTCGGAAGTGAGATTGTGTGATCGAGCGAGCGATCAGATATGATATTGCGTACGGATGATATATGTACATCGTACGGTTTTAGTTAAGCAAATGTTCGAAATTGAAAATGCAAAATAATGTGATTATGAACTATATGATTGGATGTCATTGGTAAAAAAGATGCAGGTATATAAAAGCAAGAGCTAGTTACTACCTTTGATTTCATAAGTAAAAATTTGGTTGCCCGACAAAAAGGTACACATTTAAATTTGCTGTTGATTTGATGGTTTCATGATTGAGCTGCTTGGCTTTTGTTTTCTTTTCCTGGTTTGGGCCCGGGGTGGCGATTCGTAATTGTTTCGATCGAGCCGCGCAAAGGAGACGCTGTCGAAATTTTCTGTATATTTAAGACGTTAGAAAAATTTTGAGAAATTTTGAAGAAATTTTTGATAACTAAATTTGATTTTGAGTTATAACCTGAAATGATTGAATGGGATAACATTAGTTCGATTCTATGAATAATTTGGAAGCTTAGTCAAAGTAATAACAAAGTTCAACAAATTGATTTTTGGAAACCTTAAAGGCTTAAAATAATTTGGCAAACTACTTCAACTAATTTGTTTTAAAAAGTAATGGGTTTGGGCATTTTTCTTACCTTGGCAATTTCGGGGACGAAATTCTTTTTTTAAGGAGGAAAGAATGTAACGACCCAGAATTTTAGTTATTTGAAATTGAAATATTTAATTAATTTTAAATACTGAAAAGTTAATTTTATTGATTAAATAACTTGAATTTCAAATATAGCGATTTATTTGATAATTTAAATTGTTGAATTTTATAATTGAAATTGTTTAAATAATTAAATCTTGGGTTTTAAGTTTGATAAAAATAATTTCAAAGCTTATTTAAATTTTATTTAATAAGAATGAAGATAACAAAACTTTTAAATTGGATTTAAGAGTGATTTAACGGATTTTGAAAATAACTCGTTTTAATTAACAAATAAAAATAGCCTTCCGGGGTACTGTTTCGGATTTCAACGGAACCAGTTTCATTGGAACCGTAATAGTGAATTATAGTATGCCGTCGAATTTCATGGCGATTAGACGAATCGTTTAGTCGTACGAATTCGAAACGCGTTGAAATTGATATCGGAAATTTAATATAATAACTGGGTCTAAAAACCCATCTTCTACAAATGATTGAATTAGGTCTCGAAACAAGTTCCATTGCGTTCGGAATAGGGGTATAACATAAAGAACGCCATGTGGCATGCCTCGTTTGGAGTTCGAGAATTTCGAACGTTTTATAGCTTGAAAATTTAAATTTAAATAATATATATACACATGTACATACCCTCATCTCTCACGTTCCAGACCATACCCATCCCGTACACAAGCCCATACCCCCTCCATGTTATCTCCCATCCTTCCCTCCATTATTTAAAACTCTGTCAGTGAAAGAAAAGAATTTTAAAACCTCAAAAATTGTAATCAAAGGAAATACTCAATGATAAAATCGAAAACCAGTTTCTTTAAGGTTTATTTTCAACGATCTATCCTATGCTTGAATTAAGTGGTGTTCGATCAAGGTTTGGAGGGAGACCATTCATGTACAGTGAAGGCATTTGTGTTCTGGGATCTAGGGCTTGGATTTGTGGCCAATGGAGGAAGAGTTAGGGAATCGAAGCATTGTTTTGGATTCACGAAGAAAAGGGGCACCTCGGGTCGAAATTTTGGGTGGTCCGATCACCATGGGGGGTCGTAATGTGGCACAGCAACTCGAGGGAGGGCGATCGCGTTTTTATAGGGGAGCTCGGGTTGGACTAAACGATGATGGATAGGTGCGGTTCGCAGAGAGAAATAGGTTGGTGAAGTCGGATCGAAAAATCATGGAGCGTAACTCTGTGTATCCATGTGCACGTGCATGGCAATGGCGTTCTCAAACTTTGGCTACAGGAATGAGGGAGGAAAGAAGAAGGAAGGATATAGTTTTAAATTAGTTAATTATGTAATTAGTTTATAAATGGTTGATTTAAAAATCATTGAATCTAAAAATTGCATAACTCTCTCATACGAGGTCCAATCGAGGTGTGGATTTTTGCATTGTGCTCATAATGACGAAAGCTTTGCGATGGAACTGGTTTGGTCGAATTTAGAGACTGTTGAAATTTGGACTAAAACTAGAATGCCGCGGCGACAACAGAAAATTTCGGTGAGTTAAACTCACCTTTTTGGATAACTAGTAACATATAGGGTATAAAAATTATTGAATGATTGTTTGGATGAATTAATATATTTATATTAGTTAGATTGAATATTCCCGCCTATTGGAGCGAATGAGACCCCATTACGTTCCTGTGTAAGAGCGGATGACCTTATGTATACGAATCCCACCTCAAAGTGGTTGATTTGTATTTTATGATTTTATAGCATTGTGATGCAAGGGAAAACAGGTTGGAGGGATCCAATGGGATTCCTCGCTATTATTGAATTGTTTCGATAATATTTCTTTTATATGGATTAGTGAATAATGAACATGATTATGGACACTGTGGTTATAACATCGTAGTATGTTTGAAAATAAAACTCTGTAGTGATAGAAAATCAATATCGGTATTGGTTAAGTGTTGGGTGGCTATTGGCCTCAAATTAGTATTTTAAAAATACTATAAATTGCTGTTTAAGTTGTAATTGGTTTTTGTGACCAGAAACAATTTTTAAACCCAAAATTGGGTTTCAGAAATATTTTGTTTTGAGGATTATCTATTTAATTATCTCAATATAGTTTTTAAAGTTGTTTAATTATATTAATATAGTTTTTAGAGTTATTTAATTATATTAATATAGTTTTAAAGTTGTTTAATTATATTAATATAGTTTTTAAAGTTGTTTAATTATATTAATATAGTTTAAAGTGTTTAATTATATTTAAATCGTTTCTAAGTTAATTCATTATATTAATATTTTTTAAAGTTTATTTAATTATATAATATTATTTTAAAGTTATTTAATTATTTTAATATTGTTTAAAAGTTATTTGTTTATAGTCAATATGTTTAAGAATTTATAAAAAGGTTAATAAATTGAAAGGTTAATTATTTCAAGAATAATTATGGTTTGAAATTAATAATAAGGGTTATTAATAAGGTTTTGAAAATAAATATTTTTTTTTATATATAAGGGTGTTTTGTAGTAAAAGGATTTTTAATTAGGGGTTTTTAGACTCAAGGAAAAAGTTGCTAAAAATTTTAGTCTCAGGGACAACAAGTTTGTTTTTTAGTCTGAAGGACACTTTATAGTGCAAATCATAGAATGATAGTTATAACTATCATTTTCTGTTTACACTAAAAAATGTCCTTCAGACTAAAAAGCAAACTTGTTGTCCCTGAGACTAAAATTTTTAGCTACTTCTTCCCTGTGTCCATTTTCCTGTTTTGATTATTTACAAATGTTTTTATGAGACCCATAAAGTTGAAAGTCTTGGATTTTATAAATGAGATTATAAAATGGTTTGGAGACGTAAGGAAGATTATGTACAAGGTGAAGAACTTTATAAAGGGTTAGATATTTATAAAACGAATTTTAGAAACGGGTTTATAGATGTATAAAAGAAGTTTTATAAATGGTTTGAAAAGTTTTATAAAATGGTTTATAAATGGATTTAGAGAATTATAAGGAGTTTATGAATGATTTTCGAATTGAATAAAAATGAAATCATTCTCAGTTTTGTAAATATACTTATACCATTGAGATAAGTATATGGATATTTTTTTAGTATTGAAATATAGGGATTTGCGCTTATGCCTTTGTAAAAAAAATTTTTACAAGTAAATTAGAAAGTGATGTTTATGAATGAAAGATTTATTAAAGGAGCCTAGTGTTTGCTTAATTTCTTGACCAATGTTGGTTTTCCCTGTGAAATAAATCCCTAATTGAATATTTGTTATTCGATAGTTAAATAACCGACTATCGAATTTGGACCCAAACGTAGCTTTGGAAATATCAAGGAGAAATACGTGAGTTATATGACATAGTCATCTCCATTGATCTTATACTGTGCGTATAAATCTCATTTCATTCTCCCAGGACAATGATAAGGAAATCAGTTCACTAACGGTTAGGAGGTGATCTCCAATCTTATCTTTGACTGTTTATTTCCTAAAGAACCTGGTTGAGTTTACCGGAAATTATCAAATGTTGTTTCGAAGAGACCGGGATTGGATATGTTATTCGAAAACCATTTCGATCCAATGAATGCATATCAAATTGAAGACATCTTGAAGATGATGGAATTGGAGACGAAGCTCTCAAGTATTTCGTTTAGTCCCAGAACGAACTTGTATGGATGAATGCTGGTATTGTGTTGTCGCCTGGAAGGTAGTATTAGCATTCCAAGTGGGAAGTGCTATATAAAAGGTAAAACGTAGCCTCTAGCCTCATCAACCGGGATTGACTAAACAGGGGAGATGCAGCAGGGCTAAGTGGGTCGCTCCCAAGAAGGGTATGATCATCCCTATCTAGAGTCACTATCATCTCTCATTTGTATGCTTCGGGGCCCATTAATGGAGGGGTGATCATATTCGATACTACTAGCCAACTGGTAGGACGGTTTTGTGTTGGCAGGGGATCCAGGCGAGGTCCTCGGTGTTATTTTATCTAGAGATGCACCATGACGAGAGGTACCCCAGTAGCCTAGTCATTGTATGGTATCCATTCTCCAATAAGCGCCGTATGAACTTAGTTGTGCCCAACTATGCTGAAACGTGAGATGCAAGCATTTCAGCTATATTCATATTTTACTTTGACCCTTAGACATTATTATACTATAAATGGATTTTCTATAGAAAATATTTTGGTTATCGTAAGGTAAAAACCCGTCCATGTTTATGTGCGGCATGGTATTACATACAAAATTTGTATCTTGTAATTTGCATTCGTGACATATGAAATTTAGATGGAATTATTTCAGTCAAAATAAGCAAATAAACCATAGTGCAAGATCATTTTAAAAAATATTAAATACAATGATGATTTTTTTGTGTTTGAAACAACACTAGATCAAGTACCACAAATAGACCTAGGAATTCACTGAAATATAAATTTTGATTTTATTAATTAAGTGAAAATTATTCGATATCCTTAATGTGTTAAGAATGATGGATTAAAGAAATCTGGTGCAGCCTCCTAGCAATCAGTTTCTCTTTTTGAATGGTTCGACCATTTAAAAGAGAGAGTGAAGTTTGAGAGTGGAAATAATATTCACATAGTTGGGATAAAGAAAATGAATGGTTATCTAGGCTCCATGAAGAGACATTGGAAACAAATTGCATAAAATATTTGTAGGCACTTAATAAGGAACAAGAAATATGATTTTTATTCTAAATATATATTTTTTATAGAAAATTGTGTTATATAAGAACTATTTCTTTGAGTTCGAGTTATTTGATCCGAAACTCTCGATTTTAAATTAGTTACAGTGGAAGAAAAAAATATCTCATAGTAAGTGATTGAATGGAGCTTCGTTTTTAAAATGTTGTTGTTATTACAGTGAAAATAGTGGGAGCATACCGTATATCAATTGCTAATGGGCACATCAAGTTTTGAAAAATTATTTTCATGTATACCAAATATTATTCATGAAATAATAACTGCTTTTAGTTCCGACTTGAATAAATGTAGTTTATTTTAATATTAAGATTACAAATATTTATTATAAAATAAATCTCTTCAGATATTTCGATGATGGTATCTGTTCCATAACAACAGTTATGTGTTAGCTATAGAAGATACAAAAGCATCTAAAATATTTAACAATTACTTTTGGAATCATGGACAAATCCATATTATGAAATATTATTCTTTAATTACATGATTGTGAATCATATGGTACTTGTGAATTTTATCTCAACGATTAACAGTAAAGTACCCATTTGGTAGGAGCGACAAAAGAATTAACAAACTCTTTGAATTAATACATATGGGTTTATGCAGTCTAAGGTCTAATGATATGAAAGTAGGTCCACTAATTTTATTAAACTCGCCGATGAAATTCTCAGATATAAGCATGTGTATTTAATACACAAGTAAGATATCTATGATAAATTCACAGAAAATATAACATGGAAAGGAATTGAAACAATTTGATTTGATCCAATATGTGAGTATCTTGGAAAAGAGTTCCAATAGTACCTAAAAGAGAATACGATTTGCTCTCAAAGTCTATCCTCCCTATGCTACATAATAATGTATCGATGAGGAGTAATCAAACTCTGTTGGACAAAGTACGACTGATAATGAGTGAAGTTGAGTTACTTCTTTCAATAAGGATATGTACATAAGAGTAAGCATGAATGATGTGTTTGGTTTCATCTAAAGCTGAGATACGATTTCATATAAGACATGAATTGGAAATACCTATCATCTAAAATAGTTAAAGATATGTGGTTACCCGATCTACATTGTGAACATAAGTTTCGTAAACTCAAGACTGAATCTATCTTATGTAAGTGTATAAGCAGTTCATAAAATGTTTTTGAATGCCTATTCCATTGCATTGAGAAACAAATTGCTATTTTAAGACACACCACCTTCTTGCTAAAGGAGTTTCTTTTTAGAAGAATTAGTAGTTGTGTGATAGACTTGGATATGATCCAAGATTCTAATGTAGAATAAGATTATATAAATGACACAAATTTAACCAATCCCAAAAGGACACTGCCAATTAGAATGTCTAATAGAAAATCTCACATATTGAAGATAAACTACGAGCTTTTTAGATATTGAGAAGATGGATTGTTCGTGATGACAATCTCCATAGTTGCTAACAAGCCATGGAAAGTATAGACTCTACCACATGGCATGATGTTTTAAATTTTCAATGGATTCCAATTACATTAACAAAATTTAATTTTGGAAATTGTACCCAAAAGGATATGATCCATCAACCGCAAGTGAGTCTTCGAGAAGAAATTCAATATAGTAGGAATTGTATAAAGAAAAATTGGTAGGATGTGACCTCGTCGATTTCAAATGATGAAACTGATGGAGTAGTTTTTCCAGTTAACATGCTTAAGCCCATTCAAATTCTACTCATAAATTACCGCACGATGACTATGAATTTTGGAACATAGACGTTAGAAAAAAAAATTATATAACAATTTGAGGGAGAATGTTTACACACTATTGCCAAAGTGTCTCAAAGTCGGTAGGAGCAATTATAAAGCTTGTGGCTTTCTAAGATATAGTCTTAAACAAGCATGTGAATGTCAAGCAAGTAATTTGAAAGAAAATAAAAAAGTTTGATTTTAGTAAATATGTAGAGGAAGTGTGTGTTCTTGAGAAAGAAATCTAAGGTACTAAAACACTACTATAAGTAAACAGCATGTTACTGATTGGTAATGGTGTACCCACGTTAAAATCAGTTAAAATTTCATTTTTTGATTATCGATGAAGGATTTGAAAGTGGCATCCTTTATACTCAATATAAGAGGTTGTTAATATTGCCTCAATTGTTATACATTGACTCCAGATTAAAATATTTAATATGGAGCTTATAAGATAGACTTCTTATGCATCAACAATAAGAATCAGAATATACGCTATGTTATGTATTATACCGGAATTCGCTTGTGCACTTGGTGTAGTAAGTGAATATCAAATCCGAGTTAAAATCACTAAATGGTAGTTAAGAGTACTCTCGAGTATTTATGAAATATTGGAAATCTTTTAAAATAAATAGAGAGCTTCTTATGAAGGGGTATTCGAACTCGAACTTCATAAAATACATCGAATATAGTAAGTCAATCATAATTCACGTTTACCCTTAATAAAGAGGTTTTAATTTGAAAATGTTCCAAACGAGAGGATGTGGAAGATTCAATTATAAAGGCTTAGTACATCGCTTTGAATAGTGCCATAATGAAAGTAATATATATGCAACTTTTTTTTAAAGAAAACTAGGAATGGTCCCACCATTGAGAATCCAATAACGTATTGTGATAGCAATAATTGAATATATTTTACAATAGTAATCGACAACTTGATAAGTGATCGAGATATGTTTTCCATAATTAACATGTGATAAAAGATTTCATCAGTGACATAGAAGTATAATCGAAAAGGTAGACATGAAATGGTGAAATTACAGGTCCACTTGATTGAGTAGGAGTATGCTATAGGGGCAATTCTGTAATTTACTGTAAATTATTAATCTGTAATAAAATCTCATTCCTAATAAAAGATGTTTTTCTTCTATTATATACTTGTTATAATGTGTTATATTAATTAATTGTTTAATTTAAGTAAATTTAAAAGAAAATTCATAAATGGTATGTTTTGTGATATTAGTTTCAATGTGTTGTAATCATGAGCAATTTATTATAATATAATAAACATATCGTTTTAAATATTCCTAGTCAAGATGTATTGACTGAATATCGATAAATCCATTGAGATTAGAGTATGTAATGCTCTCTAAATGTTGAACAGTGTATTACTCATGGCTGATGGGGGTACTAAGGGGTTAGTACTAATAATTGTTGTTTAAATATAGAATGACTCACTCGATAGTTTTCTAATGGTTAATATAACTAAGGTCAAACAGAAAATATCGATGTGATAATATTACACAGTTCTCTCGAGTGATGAATACTATTGAACTTCAGTATGGACACTTTACTTTGATTATAGTTAAATCATAGCACGAAGTCCATCGAACAACTATAGTTGGGTCTAAGTTGAATCGTTAGAAGTGAAACATTATTTAGTAGAGAATTCTTCTCCCCGATTATATGCAGTTAGTATCACATTAACATGTAGTGAACTCAAAGTCAAAGTCTTTGGCCAGAGCAGTTTGGTTAAGAATAATTTTTATTATTGAACCAAGGACTTTGTGCTTGGATCAAACAAGTTGAATGTGAATGATTTTAGAATTTTGATCGACACCAAATTCCATAAGTCCTAATATAATATAGTTTGACAAAGACAATTAGTGTAAATAATTATCACTTCCAAGGAATGCCTAAAATAGTAAATCTGGATTTTACCAAAACTAAATTCGGTCGAAGTGCCACAGCGGTGCTAAAGTGACATGTGATAATTAATATTTGAATTGTTCGATATTAATCGCTCACTAAATTTACACCTATGAATTACACAACAGCAATAATGAATACTCTGAATACCACCTGATTTAATTAAATTATAAATTTTACAAATTAATTAAATTAATCAATATTTGTAAAATATTAGTTATTAAAATTTATTTGATTTATTTGAATCAGTACTGAAAATAAGGCGTATATAAAAGTTTTATTTATGTACGTATCGATATACGATATTGATGAACATTTGAATTGGATTTAAATATGAAATTACTGATTGGGTTTGAAATGTATATAGGCCCATAAGCCTTTAAGAGATGGTTGATCATGATAAAGAGGTTAGGAGGGGTGATATTTTGATATATGGGTTTGCATTAGTGGAGAACAAGGGGGATAAAAGGATTAGATCTAGATCCTATTTTTCTCTCCCTTATTTTCATATATAAACCCACCACTCTTTCCATTTTAGACTTTACTTTGTAGCTCCAAAACCCCTTAGAATGATAGTCATAGCCATCTTCCCTCTTACTTTTTCAAACCAAAATTGAAGTTTAAGTAAAATAGAATTAAAGGCGTGTAGTTCACTAGTTCTCGATGATTACTAACATTTTCTGAAAGGGACTGAATCCAATTTCAGGAGTCCTTTTAACTAACCATTCAAAGTGTTACAACTAAACCATAGCTAAGGTAATGTTTTATTTATATCAATTTTATATATGTAATCATTTATGTTGCTATACTTGGATAGGTTAGAATTATATCATGAATTCATATAAGTGTTTTCGTCGATCTATATATGAAATTGTTATATAAATAAATCATTTTTTATGTGTATGTATTCTTATTCGTTTACGGCCATATCTTTAAAAAAATTGAATTCAAAAATTAATTTTAAAAGCATTTTAAAATAAACTGGATTTTTTAAAGTGGATTTTCACTCAACGGGCTTCTTTGTGTAGTGTAATAAGTTTTAAGGACAACACTTCTGAATAATTAGTTTTAAGGACAATTTACAGGAAAATGATAAATTAATTTAAATGAATTTATCATTTTCCTGTATAACTTTAAAAGATAAACGAATTTATCATTTTCCTGTAAATTGTCCTTAAAACTAATTATTTAGAAGTGGTCCTTAAAACTTATTACTTTGGAATGAGAAGCCCTTCAACCTAATTTCCACTTTTTCAAACTTATATATATTAATCAATTTTATACATGTTATTTCATATGCAGATGAATTAAAAAAAATTTGTTCACACATATTTTATTTAAAATGAAATGATATATTAACAATATTATTATAACTTGTTAATATAAATATTATATGTACATATATATATATATATCTATGTGTGTGTATTAAATTAATTTTGTATGGAATTCATAGTGTATAAAAACAAAATTTTCATATGGAAACTTATAAAAACGTAAATATAATACATTTGATCCGCACGGGTTAAATAAAAAATTGGTCAAAATTAATTTATGACCAACAATAAATACATACATACATAATATATATATATGCATTTTCTAATAGAAAATAATATATATTTTCATATGTACTTATATATAAATATATTTTATAAATTATTTATAAAATATATAAGTTTGAATTTGAAATTTAAAAGGAAATTGTAAATCTAGATCTAATTTCAAATTTGAATTTTTATTATAGATTTAAATTTTAAGATTTTTTTATTTTAAGTTTATATATAATTGCTTTTGCATGTGAATATATGTGTGTGTGTGTATAGTTACTTTTATAGTTATGTGTGTGTGTATTTAAATATAAGTATTTCTTATATTTATTAATATTATACAACAGTAGATAGCAAATACGTATATGAGGCAACTAGTGTGTCCGTTGCGATGTAAATTCTAACACTTAGATATGAGCATGTTAAACCATGTCCACATTATATATTGCACGTGCACATACACAAACATGTATATTTGATACACATGTACACATTATATATCATTATATAAACAAATAAATTTTTTATATTAATTAATTAAACAAAATAATGTTTTTATTTACAATTTATTTAGATTAAATCAAAATTAATTTAGACTTATAGGTCCAATAAGATCCAAAATGGATTTTTTTTGAAATTTACCTATTTAACCCGATGTATATTGGACCTAATCCAATAATGGTGTTAAAGCCCAATAACCTATGCGGTCTAAATTAGCAGTACTATGGTCAACTTATTAAGCTTAACCATTCAGTAGGGTTTCTAGAAAAGTTATGTCTAGGTTGGGTTGTTGGGTAATCAAGTACATTGCCCTATTTGGCTACCGGCCTGGCCTGAAAGGTGATGTAAGCCTAAAGATTATCCCTAGTATGAAAGGCCTAATTTGAATTTGGGCCTTGGACTAATTTTTAAAATCTATTTTGAAATTAAAATAAATTTTAAAATTTAAAATATGTAAAAATATTTATAAATGTTATAAAATAATTTTACAAAATAATTTTGAAAATTAATTAATTAATTTTTTTAAATTAAATGTAATTAAATGAATTAAAAAATTAAAAAATTAGTTAATTAATTAATTAATTAACATATATGTTGATATATATTACATTATGTTAATATGTTTAAGGTAATGTATGTACATTATAATTTTCGAAATGAAATATAATTAATTAAATAAAATTATTAAATAAATAAATTAAATGTTAAAAATAAATAATATAATACGTATATATTAAGATATTGTGTATAATTATAAATGTTATAGTGTACATACTCAATTTAAAATGTTTAATTGGATGATATATAATTAGTTAAAATGTTAATTAATTATTTAATTAAATTAATCAAATTAGTTAAATTAATTAAATAACATTTAATTAATAAAATATAAAATTATACATTAGATTATTATCTAAGTTAATTAAGTTATAAATGTTATATGGTAATTAAAACTTATATGGAAATGCCATACATATAAAATAGCCATTTTTATTGAAATGTCGTTCGTCCTGGCGATTTTCGTTAGCCAATTTGCGATTTTTTCCCCATGACCTTCCTTTTCTCGCCCCTCCTTTCTACACCTCCGCCTGCCCCTTTTTTCCTCGCCCCTCCATCGACTCTCCCTTCTCTTGCCTGCGTCCTCGTCCTCTTCCAAATCTGCCTCGTACTGTACTAGATCCGGTCGCCTTTACAACTCAGCTGCCCCCTTATGTTCGATGCCGCTCCTCCTTACTGAGTCCAACTTCGCTCCATTGTGCTCGCCTAGTTCAACTGACCTTATAGCGCCTGGTGGACCTTTGGAAGTGCCTGTTTCCGGTTACTCCCCATCTTCTGCAAATGCCGCTAATACATCATTGAATATGGTCGTGGATTGTGAAGTTCAGTGCGTGGACGTTGGACTTTTGGATGTTAATACCTCGTCTGCCATTGTTGGTGTGGTGGGAGGGTTGTCTGAACGTCCAGTTGCTGCCTCGAAGATTGTTAACACTGGGAGTGGAGTTTGCCCATCAAATGTTTGTGATGATGCCAATGTGAATTTGGCAATGGAAACTCCAGTTTATGCTTCTGTTGTCTCGTGTCTTGGTGATACTGGACCTATTCAAAATGGTGGTCATCAAAAGTATCCATCTTCCCTTTTTGAGCAGCCTGCTGCTCCTATCCCCTGCTGCTCAAAACCATAGTCATCACTGTTCTCACCCCTGCCCTGTAATGCGACCATCTACAAACCAATTGATTTTGAAATTGTGAAGGAAAATGGCATTATGATTCCACCTCCTAGTGTGATGCAAGCGGGTTTGAACTATTGGTCAGGATATTTGGTTGGTTTCTTTTTGGATCCTAATCACCTTCTTCATGATGCGGCTAAAGTTTGCCGATGGGCTTGGAAGCTTCGTGGTGATTTACGTGTTCAGTTGGTTGACTCCATGTATTATCTTCAATTTTCCTCCTTCGAGGAACGACGTCGTGTTCTGGAGGCCGAGCCCACCTTTTTTGATGGGAAACCTTTTATTATTACTCCATGGACTCCAACAATAGCTCACGCTCGTGAATAGGTTCTTTCTATTCCTGTATGGGTCTTCTTTTCTCATATTCCTTCTGTTTTACAGTCGTTGATTGGTCTGAATTGGCTAGCGTGTAACGTAGGCAAATTGAAATGCTTTGATACGAATACTGTAGCATGTGAGAAATTGGTGTATGCGAAAGCTCAAATAGAAATAACCCCAGATAAGCCCCTCCCTTCCTCCATTCTGGTTCAGCTTGTTGTAGGGCATGTTGAGGAGGTTCGTATCCGTTATGGATGGGTTCCTGATATATGTTCTACCTGCCATTCCTTTGGCCACCTTGTTGTTTCTTGCAAGCATACTATCGTCTCTACCGCAGCTCCCAAATTCCCTCTGCCCTGCCCACCTCCTAGGAAATGGGTTCCTAAGGCTCCTAACCCTGCCTCTTTGTCCGACCTTCCTGGTAAGGTTCCTCCTCCTTGTTATGATGCTAGGCCTGCCTCCCTTACCACTATTGATTGTGTCATTCCGTCTATTGCTACAGTTATTACTTTATCTGTTCCCGATCCTATGCCGCCTCGGTTGTCAATGGTTTGGGTTGATTCCAAAAGGTGTTGGGTGGATCTCATTTCAGATATGCGATACAACCCCGTGGAGGGCTCTTATTTTAGATTTGTCTCAGATGATGAGAAGGATCTCATATGCCTTCGATACTGCATTTCTTGTGACTCTCTAGTGCTCTCTTCTGATGGTCTTCATGCGACGTGGAATACTCACATGTTAGATGATACTACTTGGGATCGATCCTTCATATACTCTCCTGATTCTATGGATTATGACCCTTGCCTTGCTTTGCTTTTTTGTCCTTATGCACGTTTAGTTGGTAACACTCCTTTGATTCCTGCCCATGTGATAGAGGACGATGGTGTTCCTTCCTCCTCCGAGGGGACCTATCGTTAAGTGATTTTTTGTAGATGTGGCACCTCTATCACACTCCAGTGCTGTATTTTCCTTTTATTAGCAATTAAGGTGCTTCTTACCTTACTCATGTTCTAAATGTTTTATTATGTTCGTAATAAAAAGTGGACGTTCCACTATAAAACCGGTTGGCCTTGCCAAAAAAATACTTATATAATATGAGGGTACAATAAAGGTGAAACAATAAGAAACCCCAATTCGATTTAATAAATTATGATACAACTGATAAACTGTTATTTATCGCTTGGGGGCCTATGATTTGTTGATTTTCCTCAAGGTCAGAATTCCTAGGTAAGCGAGTCCTAACACGTACTACAAAAGTCGAAAGACTTCTATGTTTCGTCTTAGGGTTTTGAGAAACATAAAAGTCTAGAGGGGGCTTGTTAGTAAAATGAAATGTAATATTTAATCTTACTAATATTCTTAGAACATCTACTATGAATTAATGTCTTAATCTACTAAATTAAATTTGTAGAAAATGGCTACAGCAAAATTATTTTCTGAAAATGACAAATCACCGAACCTTACTGCATAGACTGGTTAAAGGCAATTAGGGTAGTTTTTGCGTACGAATGTGTATGGTCATTGATAATTAAATCTCCAAGGGAAAAATCCACTGATAATGTAGACCCTGAACTAATTTTAGCCTATAATAATAGGTTTTCGGCCTAGAGATCGGCTAAGTTTACGTGTTGTCTATCTTAGACAAACTGTTGCAGAGACAATATGAAAACGTGAATGTCCGTTAGATCTTTGATAGCCTCAAAGCATTGTTTAGAGAACAATCTCATTGCATAAGGTACAAACGTACGAAGAAACTGTTTAATATAAAGATAACGAATGGCATGAAAGTGGATGATTACGTCTTACGATGAAAGGCTATATTGATATTACGATAGGCAATGAGCTGCAAGTGGATCTAATCCTAGGGTCTCTTAATCCACAGTTTGAGTTATTCATGTGAACCAGTTGAATTTAAGCCTCATGGAGCAGCTCAATATGTTGAGGTCGGTTGAGTCTTCATCCAAGGATCAGGGCATGGTTCTCGCAGTTAAAGGGAAAGCATCACCTTCAATTAGTTCGAAGAAGCGGAAAAAGGTAAATAAGAAGAATAAGAAGATTGGTCCAGCTAACAAGGGTGGGTCTCATCACTGTCACAAGAAGGGTCGTTGGAAATGGAACTATCCGAAGTACTTCAAGATTGTCAAAAAGAAGAAATGGAATAATTCTTTCCTACAGGTAAATTTATGATTCAAAACTGTTTTGCGATCAATAAATTATCTTGGGTTGTAGATATTGGATCTAGAACTCACATCTGTAATTTTTATAGGGATTTAGGAACAAATGTGTAACAACCCGTACCTTAATAGGCCTAAATTTTGACTAAATTGAAACACAAGTCTATTAGGGCATGGGTCATTAGTTTTGGTAACCTGTAATAAACACAAGTATATCGGAGTGTAATCGATATAAAATCACAGCGGAATAGAAAAATATAATAGAACATAAATACTGACAAAGGCTGCTACCTTGGAATTAATAGTATTCCTTGGATATTTATTTGCCTTGTTGGCACCGAGCATGAATAAGAGGACTTCTCCATTATCGTTCCCGTCTTGCACTAGTAGCATTTCCCTCTAAATCTATCCAGTGGGTTGTAATGAGGAGGGGGTCAGAACAATGTTCTAGTGACTAGAAAATTACAAACTTTACCTTTGACATTAATTTATGGCAGTTGATTTCAATTTAAGTGTCATGTCTATTATTTACGGCTAATCCATTAAATCCTAAGTGCACGTATGGTATGCCTAACCTCCTGTTAGGTATAACTATTATATATATGTATGTGTGTGTGTGTGTCTATATACGTATATATCTAAACATATACCACCCAAAAAACCTCAGCTACTTAATACTTCTTAAATAGGGAGAAGGTAGACCTATCAACCATTTAATACCTCAGTCCCCAAAGCGGACCTTCTGCAACGCAAACATTAGTCAATCAGTCCTAGCTACAGAGACCGATGACACATATATATGGCTTTATAATATATATATATATATATTAATTTTCATTCTACTAACGCATTTAAAGACTCATCTAAAGGTTAACAAGCCTACCTCTAACAAACGAACGTCTAACCAACTAACTTTAAGTTTTGTGTGTATCCCATACAAATTCTACACTACTAGGAAGCGAAATCCATCATGGCATAACCCAAGCCTTTGTTACCGACAGCTCGAGACCGCTGGTAGTCATAGCCTATATGCTAGCCTTACTGCAAAATACTGGTCCAACAAAAATACTAACATAGCCCGCTGACCTTCCTCGGTTGACATCCCTTTTAGACTAAGTTAATGTAAGTCAAGGAAAACGTCTCTTTCAATTACCTAATACCACTTATTAGAAATGAAGCAAACCCCATTTCCTTAAAAGTACAAGGCCGTTTAATACTTCAAATCCGAGGTAAACCCTTGGTATATTTTCCCCTACCTATCTGCAGCGCATAACCCTTCTGCATGGTCCTATGGTTGGAGATGTCCTACATCAGTAGTAAGTATACACAACTGCCGGTAGCTTCTAGATGAAGGCCGGACTTTTTGTTGTGTAACTCCACTGACCTCGCATCCCAACCCACTAAACCAAACTAACCATCCTAGGCTTAAATGTTGGGCTAGGCCTTAACGCTTGTCCTAATCATATAATTAAGGATGTATAATTTCCACTATAAAAATTATACTGCCTTTTAGCATTTAATTCCTACCTTATATGCTTATTTATTATATTCCATAAATGTCAAATTCTAATTGGAAAATTTCTAATAACATTTATTTATTCATTCTAATTCAACGTATTATTCCTATTCTATTTTTCTATAAATGCCATATTAAATCCTTTAATCGGTCCCATAATCACATTTATTTCCCCATTTAAGTCTTGTAACTCTATATTAACTGTATATTTGTTGCCCTACTAATTTTGGAGCTACTATCTCTTTTCCATCTACATCTCCTAGTCCTATAATTTAATATGCTATTAATAATAATACGAATATCATTGTAAATTATGCAATATTTATCTTTATTTTATTTTTAATTGATAAGTGCGGTTATACGTATACATATTTTCATATTTATAACTATTAAATCCTGAACAAGAACATTCCTTCCCACGTTTTAATTTATCAGAGCTATCCTTCCTAAAAGGATTGTTGTTATAACTTTCTATAAATTACCCAAAAGTGTGACTTTTGCTCCGTTTGAAATTACAAAGCATTATCTTTTTTTTATTGAAATAGACAGAGCAAAGTACGAAGAAGAATATCTATACTTTACATAACTCTTTCCTTTTTGGTATATTTCTTGTTAATTCAAAAAATGCACTTTTTATAAATATTTTGGAATTGGATAATTTGGGGAAATTAAATAGGAATAGATACAATTAAATTATACCCCGCTTCCAATAAATTAAAACATAGAAATTCACATTCCGAGTCAATTTAGGGTAATCTAAACTAATACTAACATTTTACAACCCAACTATAAATCTGCAATAAACGTTACAACCTTATCAACATTCGAAGTTAACAAATTTAGGGACTGATTTTCAAAGTTCCAGATTAGGGTGTAAATAACATTCCTATTCCAATTACCGAACTTACAGAATATGTAAGCGAGATTCCATCTTCCTAAGCCTACAACTCCATAGATCTTGCTTAGGCATAATATTTAAATAAACTTAATGGTATAAATTTCAATGCTATAAATAAATTATATAATTTCCCACTCACCCTTCAAGCTTTCCAAATCTCTCAAATCTGAATCCTTTCCTTTACTTTACACATTTTCCTTTCCAATCCAAAAGAATATGTATAACAAAGTATATACATACTATTAGAATTATAGATCTGAAAAGAGCTTTGGGGCTAAATGGAATATTGATTTATAATAAAGAAATTTACTTTTTTCCGTAGTATTGATTCCTCCTTCTCTTCTTCTATTTTAGTTTCCGCCCTTGTCTAATTATATATACATATAATAAAATATTTTACTATTAATAGAAATAGAATTGAAGAGAAAATAGCAGAGCTACCCTACTTTGATCAGAAAATATGACAAGAGAAGTGAGAGGTTATGCCTGTATTTATAGGCTCTCGAATTAATCATAACCGTTAGATTAATATAATTAAATCCGGGACGTTTAGGCAAGGTTCAAACCCTAGTCACCACCCCCGACAGGCCGACTACCCCTCAATAAGCGGTCGACGGCTAGCGGTCCGGCCCGAGTAAGGAGGTCATTCGTGGGGTCTCGCATTTAATAATATTTATTTCCTATTTTCATTTTTAATTATTTTTGTTTCAAAAACTTCAAAACGCTAATAATTTTTTCGTTTGAGCTCCAGTCACAAAACTTCAAATATGAAAGTTTCTCAGAAAATCTCCATGAACATAATGGTGCAAGTTTCATGGTCGAATTCAAACGTTTATCCAATTTCCATTTTTGGAGCCTTACTAATTATTTATTAATTACTATTAATTTTATGGGGTGTTACAAGATGTTATATGGCGAAGGGAGAAATGAGACTTCAAGTTGCTGATGAATCTCTGGTAGATACAATGATAGTTGGAGATATCATTTGGATTTTCCAAACGGATTATTTTTAATTTTAAATAATTGCTATAATGTAAAAAAAAATTTGCGGTATAATTTTTGTATCAAGATTGTCTAAGATCGAATATATTTTTCATTGTGTTAATAATGTTATGAACATTATGTTGAATGGAAATAAAGTCAGGAATGGTGTTTTGGATAACGGTATTTATATGATTAATGCTAATTATGTTTTTGCTGTGAATAACTCTTCTAGTGTTGACATAAATAATAACTATCTTTGGCACTATAGGCTTGGTCATATAAGTGATAAATGACTACGCAAATTGAAAACCGAAGGTTTTCTATCATTATTTGATTATGAATCATTTGATATGTGTGAGTCGTGTCTTAAAAGAAAAATGACCAAGCACTCCTTTAGTGGGAGCAAAAGAGTTAATGAACTTTTGGGTCTCATATATACTGATGTGTATGGCCCAGCTAGTTACCAAAGTTAATTCTTCTTACTTTGTAACCTTTATGGATGATTTCTCTAGCAGAGTTAGAGGTATACCCTAAGGGCAATTATATAATTTATTACATATATCTAACTCGATAACCATTCTTGTTCGAAATAATGTGTTATATTTATTAATTTATTTAATTAAAAGTATATTTAATAGAAAATCCATAACTTGTATGTTTTGTGATAGTAGTTACAATGTTTCGTAATCATGAGTGATGTATCACGATAAAATAAATATACCATTTTAAATATTCCTAGTCAAGATGTATCGAGACGGAATATTGATACATCCATTGAGACTAGAGGATATAATGCACACCAAACATTGGGCGATTTATTACTCATGGCTTCTTGGGGCACCAAGGTGTTACGTACCGATAGTTATTAGATAACCATGGATTGACTCACTTGATAACTTTCTGTTGGTTAATATAACTAAGATCAAATAGAAAATATCGATGCGATAATTTTACACAATTTCTCAACTTGAGAATAATGTGGAGCTTTGATGTGGAAACTCTGCTTTGATTATAGTTAAATAATGGCATGACATCCATCGAATGACTATAGTTGGGTCGAGCGAAAGCATTGGCAGTGAAACGCTATTCAAGAGAGAATTCATTTCCTTAGTTATATGGGGTAAGTATAATGGGATCAACTTAAGTCAACTCAAAGTCAAAGTCTTTGGCCAGAGTAGTACGTTCAACAATAATTATTATTATTGAACCAAGGATTTTGTGATCGAAATTGCAAAGTTGAATGTGGATGATGTTGGAATTTTGACCAAAACCAAAATCTATAAGTCCTAATGTGATATAGTTTTAACTAAAGAGAATTGGTATAAATTATCGCTATTAAAAGATACCGCTTAATTGTTTGTGAAATTTGATTTTGCCAAAAATACCTATAAGCGATGAACTCAGCCAAACGGTCACACTGCTAGCTAAGGTGACATGTGAACGTTGATATTTTGTTCAATATTAATCGTTGACTGAATTCACACCTCTAAGTTGCATAACCACATTTGTGATTTCTTTGAAAACCACATGATTTATTTATTTTTAAAATGTTATAAATTGGTTAAATTAATTAATATTTATGAAATATTAATTATTGTAATTTATTTGATGTTTTGAGTATGTTACTAATTATTTAAATGCATATATAAAAGCAATATTTGCCTAAATCGATATATATATATCGGTATAATTTTAAACAAGGTTTAATTAATAAAATAATTACATAAAAGTTTTTATTTGGAAAATTTGCACATTAAGAATGTGCTTGGAACATCCATATAATGGTGAGAGGAGGAAACCAATTAATTGAATTGATTGAAATTTAAAAAGGAATCAAAGAATGAATTTTTGATAAGAGAATGGGAAAGGTTCCTTTAATTCTATTAAAAAAAATCTCCTCATTTGATTTCTTTAACATAACATAATTTTTCTTCATCTTCTCTATCATTCACTTATGGTTGAAACTTCTTCCAATAAAAAAACATCAAAACAAATTCAAATCAACATCAAATTAAATTAAAGAAAGGTGGTTCATTCATCTCTTGCAAGGTGGGATGCTGATTTATTTGAAATCCGAGGAGAAGCCACAAATCAAAGTATGATAAAGAGAAAAGTTTATTATGTAAGTCTATAATTCATCATGATGCTCAAATTAAAGTTTTCCCATATATGTAAATTGTAGCCACTTATTAAAATCAGTTTTAAAATTATTCTATGTATTGAGATTGACCGTGAATTCTATTTGTGTATGGTTTTGAATGTTGACGATTTAATTGGATCTGAAATTACTATTGTTGATTTTTTTAATATATAATTGGGTAATGATTTGTCAAACCAAACAATTTATGTTTTTATTTCATTTGAGATCTAATACAAATCCTCTTATTTGTTATTTGATTGTGTGTTTTGTAAATCTTCTTTGTTTTGATAAATTACTCTTATTATGTGATGACCGCCCTATACCTATGGTATCCAATATACATGTATAATGCACTGTGGAGGTACCTGACTGATGCAAGACGGTAGCCAAGGGTGTAAAGTAACAAAAATCCAAACACAGAACCTGTAAAACATCTCATAGCGCACAGGCAAAATATAATGTATAATGTAGATGAAAAAAAGGGAGACGGTAGTATAATCAAATGAACCATAAATAAGAACATCAGAGTGCATCAGGTTCACAGATCATACAAAAACTAAAGTAAAAGGTTTATACATCCCAAGTCTCTAAAATAAACTCTATAAGTGTCTCTCAAAATACAAGTACCGACATAGCTCCACAGTACTACACATCGGAATATAAGTGATAGTAAGCTCCAAAGTATGGATATATGAAAGTGTAGCCTCTTACTCGTACTCCATACATCTCCATATACTATCCAGACCTGCTATCCCTAATGTACTCATTTAAGAATAACTGAGATGATAAGAAGCAAAGCATAAAACTTCGGGTCAGACAACAGTCTGATGTGAGCGATACATCATCTCAAAAACTACTATAAAAACCGAATATATTAAATATGGGCATAGGGTATGAAGAACCATACTTGACCTGCCCTACATCCAAAGAGTTAGCACATAAACACAATATATGCTAAATTACAATCACAAGTGGGAAATATGGGAAAAAGGGGTATCACACATCATCTCAAGCACCCAGCAAACCTAACATCCATCACACAGCCTTGCATCTCTCACTCAAGTGCTTTAGAGATACGATAACTCTTATATATGCTCAACTCATTGCCCATGTAGATGGCTAGGGACTGGACACACATAGATGTCCAAATACATGGATATATGCAAACCACCCTGGGTACAAGCAGACTACCCTGTCCCAACAATGAGCATCCCAACCACAGAGTCATCCATCAATCCTTAGCTCACGTACCGATAGTAGAACCACCTCACATATGCTTAACTCATGCCTAAGTGGATGGATAGATCTGGACATACACAAACGTCCAAAATATGGGTACACGAAGACTACCCTGAGTACACACAAACTACCCTGCCCCACTCACGAGCATCACGACCTCAGCTATCATGCAAAAATCGTCCTTTTGGTCCATCCCTAGATGCCATAGTCACTCGCCCCATCGAGTTGTTATCTTCGGAATACCTCTAGACATCTATCGTAAGTCATAGAGCCATCTTACCAAAGTTCTAAAGTCATTGTCATCATCGTCGGTGCCGTTATGTTGAAGCGCTACGTCATCACTTTGCTTGTCGCCACATGAAATCCAAGGTCATTCCGAGTCATTTGGAGTTGCCTACTCCACTCCACATCACTCCCAAGAACCCAGGAACACGCCACAAAGAAATTCCCGAAGTATCACTGCACCACAATGAAAATCCCCAAGTTTTATTTTATGTTCAATTATACCCAAGCTAAACCACAAGCAACCACTCCCATGACTTCAAGTAGCACAAAAACCCAAATAGAAAATCTTGCTTGGGTGCCGACCAAGCTGACTTAAAAAAACACCAAGCACGACTCCAAGCATTGGATAGAAAATCTTGCTCGGGTGCCGACCAAGCTGACTCAAAGCAAACTACCCACGGATACAAAGCAACCACTGAATAGCAAAACTTGACTGAACAGAGCACCATCGAACACCATGCAAACCCAATGCAAACTACCCCCGGACACCAAGAAACCATTGAATATCAAAACTTGTTTGGTCACCAAACAGATCACCATGGAACACCAAGCTGATCCAAAGCAAACTACCCCCGAATACTAAGCAACCAACGAACATCAAAACTTGTTCGATCACCAAGCTTAGCATCACCGGACACTAAGTCCACTCGGAGCAGAACATCACCAGACACAAAGCATCGAACAGAAATGCTGTGATTTCTCCAAACTCTAATTGCACATCAATTTCACTGCTACGCTCTATTCTTCGATTGGTGTGCCTTCTTTAAGCATCGATACAAATACTAACTTCCTCAAGCCTACCCATCGAAGTCTGATTTCATGGTTCCTACCTCTGGTTCACTCCGATGAGCATTTTCAACCATATAAGCTTACAAACAAACACCATGCATGAACCAAACAACATTCAATATGTAAATCGCACAATTAACCATAACAATCATCATATAACGTCTCTACAATATAGCCTAACATATATCAAGGCAAATACATATCCAAATAACATGTCTAAAATACCAAAAATCCATTTGTTCACCGTTTTACTATTGATAGGGTTTTAAAGCAGTAATAAAACATAATTTTAACTTCATAAATGGATCCAAAATATGTAAAAACCTATATACACACACATACATATATAATAAGGTGAGATATAATAAATCACTCGCCAAACTTTCCAAATTCCAAGTTTAGTACGAAAATTGGTGCAAATCCAAAAATCAACAGCCAAGATATGATCTTCCTTCCCTAGAAATGTAGATATGCAGATCTCTAATCAATTTCCTTGCTAATGTACCTTAATCTATGATTTAGACTTGATTTGGAAGAGAAAAGAGAAGGTTTTACATGTAGAATGGGTTAATGGGAGCTTAGATCTATTTGAAAAGTGGTAAAAATGATTTGGGGATGATGGTTCAGCCAATTATAGCCTCCAAACTCGAAACGGGTTAGTGGGCATGCCCCAACCTCATTAATTATCCACTAAGCTGCTCCAAAAATTGGCAAACTTCAACCAGCCATATCTTCTAGCTAGAAAGTCTAAATTGCTATTATGACCATTTTACGGAAAGGGAAACCATCATATATATCCAATGGAAGTGATCTCGGGTGCTAATTCAACATCTATCAAACATTATAGCCGAGAAAATCCTAAAGATAGAAAATGTCTGTAAT
The DNA here is from genome assembly GCA_030737815.1 of Allium fistulosum. Taxonomy (NCBI): domain Eukaryota; kingdom Viridiplantae; phylum Streptophyta; class Magnoliopsida; order Asparagales; family Amaryllidaceae; genus Allium; species Allium fistulosum. Next base: position 1,168,371,471 of record CM060905.1, on the reverse strand, counting down.
AGACTTTTCCCAATGTTATAGTGTCATACGACCTCATATGAATTCAAAAATTATATTTTACGATCCTTTGAAACGTAAAATACGGATCGTTACACCCTCCCTTTTCGGAATTTCTCCCCCGAAATCCTCAACGCAAACAAGATAAAATCAAGCCTAGCTACCCTGCATGCCTAACATCATGAGAAAACATTTGAAACATCAACCATGCACACAAAAGTAGGAAATGATATCTATGCCTACCTTAGCATGTAGGATACTAAACTATTCACTATGATATCGAAAGAGGAAGTAAATATAATAAATTGAAGTCTTACCGAGTAAAGAGTTTCGAATAAGCGGTCATCATGCTTTTCTCAGTCTCTCAAGTACAATCTCCTTTGCTCTCACTCCACTGAACCTTCACCGGCTCTACCATGTTCCTCCTAAGCTGTTTTGTATCACGTCCAACTATACAAATAAGCCTATGAGGTCTCCATGCTTCTGGTTCAATCTCGATATCATCAAGCTAATTCGATTCAACTATCACGCCTAAGCCATGCATAAACATTTACAAGTGAGAAACATGGAACACATTGTGCACACCCGCCATCTTCTGAGGTATGTCAACTTTGTAAGCCAGGTTACCAATCCTATCAAGTATCAGAAAAGAACCAACGAATCTCGGTGCCAACTTCCCTTTAGTACTGAATCAAACAACATTCTTCAACGGAGAGATTTTGACAAATGCTATATCGCCAACGAAGAACTTTAAGTCACGTCTTCTCCTATAAGTGTAGCTCTTCTGTCTATCCGGAGAAGCTTTCATTCGTTACCGAATGATCTCGATCTTCTCTGAAGTCTCTCTAATCATAACTGGCTCAAGTATTAGTTTCTCACCAGATTTTCACCAACATCAAAGAGCGTTGCACTTTCGGCCAATAACACCTCAAATGGTGTCATACCGATGCTGGACTGATAACTATTGTTGTATGCAAACTCTACTACATGCAATGATCGTCCCACGAGCCACTGAAATCGACAATGCAAGCTCGTAAAAGATCCTTCTAGTTATGATTTACTCTCTCGATGTGCCCATCATTTTATAGGTGATAAGCTGTACTAAGATGCAGCTCCATCCCCAACTCCTCTTGTAAGATCTTCCAAAACTAGCTAGTGAACAAAGGGCCTCGGTTGCTCACAATGCTCTTTGACACACCATGGGATCGCACAACCCACTTCACATACAACTCGGCCAATTTGGATGTCATCCTACTAGATTTGATGGGTATGAATTGAGCACTCTTAATCAATTTATCGACTATGACCCAAATGCTATTGAACCCTCCTCTGGTCTTCGACAACCCATCGATGAAGTCCATCGAAACTTATTCCTATTTCCACTTGGGAACCTCGAGTGGTTGCAGCAAACCACTCAGCATCTTTTGCTCTACCTTTACCAACCGGCAGTTCATGCACTTCGAGAAGAATGTCCTTCTTTATCCCTTCCCAATAAAATGTGTGCCTCATATCATGGTTTTTTTATTGCCATCGGGATGTATAGTCAATCTTGAATGATGGCACTCGCGTAACACCTTATCCCTCACCTCATCGTCATCAGGAACAAACAATCTCCCATCCTTACGGAGCCAACCATCACGATCAAGCCTGTACTGCTACATCTTGTTAGACTCGACTCCTTCCTCTATCTTCCTCATGATCTCTGCTAGTCTAGCATCTCACTTCTGACTAGCACCGATCTACTCTATCAAGGTAGGTATGATCATCGGGCTAGCCAACACTTTCGGCTCTAGCTCACATCGAAGTCGAAAATCAAAGCCAACGATAAACTCTAACTACTTCCACTATAGGAACATCGCTCCCAAGCTGGCTTGTCACCTACTTAAAGCATCAGTGACTGCACTTCCCTTTCTAGGTGTATAGGAAATATCAATGTCATAGGAGGCTAGGAACTCTAACCATTACCGTTGACAAAGGTAAGATCCTTCAAGAAGAACAGATACTTCAACAACCTATGGTCCATATACAATTCGAACCTCTCTCCAAGCAAATAATGCATGCATACCTTTAAAGCAAATATTATCGCTTCCAGCTTCAAATCGTGAGTTGGATACTTCTTCTCATGTGGTTTTAGCTGTCGACCGACGTAGGTGACTTCTTTCCCCTTTGCATCAATATCGCACATAGTCTAGTACAACAGGCGCCTGTGTATACTGTTAGCTCCCCATTCCCGCTCGGAATGACTAAACTGGTGCGCTTGTCAACCTCTCCTTCAGACTCATGAACGCGTGCTTGCACTATGCATCCCAAATAAAAGTATGATTCTTCTTCGTCGAGTTGGTTAATGGGGCGCTGCTATCTTAAAGAAGTCCTTGATAAAATGTCTATAGTATCCCGCCAAACCAAGGAAAATTCTCACTTTTGTAGCAGTCTTAGGTCGATCCTAGTCATGTGTTCATAGGATCTACAACAATACCCTACTCAGAAATAACATGACCCAAAAATCGCACTTCCCTCCTCTAGAATTGATACTTCAAAAACTTCGCCTTCATTCGGTGTTCCTCAACACATCGATCTCAATCCAGAAGTGCTCCTTGTATTCTTTCTCCGTCCTCGAATAAACATCCTTGAACACAAGTACAAACTTATTTAACTGATCCTTGAAAACATGGTTCATAAGATTAAAAAAGTATAACAGTGCGTTGGTTAGTCCGAATAGCATAAACAACCACTTATAGAATCCAAACAGTGTATGAAACGCTGTGATTAGTATACTCTCCTTAGCCACCCTCAATTGATGAAACCCTGTCGCTGTGTTGTTAAAGCTTCGCTAAAGCCCCACAAAATCCCCGCTATAGTGCATAGCGCTCTACTACCGCTACACTTTTTCAATATAGTGCTATTAAATAGTAGATTCGCTTGAAGCCTAGCTATTTTCTGCTACACCCGCTAAAACAAGGCTTTTTAGCACCCGCTATAACAATATTAATATAAAATGGTTGATTTGACTAGTTCTCTTTTAAACTAAATCAACAAGTTAGGGTAAAGACAGAATTTTAAGGTTTAAGTCCTCAATATAAGCTAGAAGTCTATTGTAGTTACTGTTATCCTACCTTTTGGTGCCGGGATATCATGGATTTGGCTAAAGTGGATGGATTGGAAATCGATTATAGTTGAAACTATGGACGATGGTTGAATGGATTCGGATGGACAACACTCAAAGAATGGCTAAGTACCCAATCATGGTGAAATTAGTATGAAGTGACAAGGAAGGCCCCGTGAGGGTACATTTCAAATTTCAAGTCAATTGGAGTTCATATGCTCGAGTTATGGAAAAAGGAAGAATCTGTATGGATCGATCGGGAAGGATCCATAAAACAGCGCAAAACAATGATGATCGATCGATATCTCAAAATCTACAAGGCTAATTCACTTGAAACTTTCAAGGTGTCAATACATTGAAGAGTAGAGCCCATATGAACGATCGCAGGATAAAACTCATGAGAACCAAAACACACCAATCGTTACTTACCGATTGTTCCTAACGATCAGTGTAAATCAGCCAACTTCCATATTCGATGAAGATTGATCCATATCTCGTAAACTACAACTCAGGATGATACTATATTTTAGGATCAAGCTCTAGAGGCATGTGGGACCCCCATAAATGATTGCATGGCAATCAGAAGCAAGAATAACGGTCGGTATGACTCATACCGATCGTTCCAAAACACTGAATTACGACCATTGATCATTCTGGTGGGCCCCTATGGATTTGGAGACTCTTATGCCGAATTTCTAGCGGGATATTTCACCATCTTCACCTAAAAATATAGAAGGCATGGCATCAGAAAAAGGTGCTTTCTTTCTACTTCTCTTCTCCTTCAACCTAGGCTATACTCTGCCAATTTTACTCTTGGATTTCGAATTGTAATTGTAAACAAACTACAGTATAAATAAAAAGGATTATTCTGGAGTAGACGTAGACCGGAGTTAGCCGTACCGCTATTAATACGTGTCTCTCTTTACTTGCTTTCATTTTTAATTTTGTTTGTTCTTTATTTTACATTCTCTACGTTATACCATTCTGTGATCTGTGACTGGAAATTGGTGCTTTCACACAACTGGGCATTTGTGACCATTTTTGGCGCAAACATTTTGGTTCTTTCACTGAGAAGGACTAGCACCTGTTGATTTGGAGAATATTCGGAGCTTGGATTTGGGTCAATGGTAAAGTAATCTACTATAAGAGAAAATCAGGAGGGGAGCCACCATAAAGGGAGTCAGGAAGCTTTTTGAGGAGCAAGAGAAAATCAAACAGTCGTCTATATCACAAGGGATGAGATGGAGGCAATGATGGGTGATATGCAAGAACAAGGAATGAAAAGGCAAGAGGAGATAGAATTTCCTCAGGCAACTTGGATAGGCTGGAGCAGCATGAGCTGTTTGAACACAAAACCGTGGAGTTGTAGCAATAGAAACTGCTAGGAATTTGGATTAAGGAACTAGAGCAGAAGAAGTTGATGGGAAACAGATCGAAGCACAAGGAAATGAACCTAACAGACAATAGGATGGAGTAGTACAACCGGGGGCAATCCTCGGTCGACACATAACGGTCGGTACTGATCGTCTTAGAACGATCGACACCGATCGATCGGGACTTGGGGGCATGCCTTTGGGTCATGCTGGATCGATCCTTGAAGGGATACCAGGCGGTGATGCGTAGTATGGTGTCAATCAAAATGCCGATGTGCGTAATGAGGAGCGTATACCAGGATTCCCTCGTGGACTCAGGGGCAGTTTGGAAATGATGATCCGAGGCTACCTTTGGAAGATAATGATAGATTTGAAGGGATGATCAGATGAGCTATGCGAGGAGGATTAGCAAATAGGGATTTGGAGGATGTGAACAGGGGCCCCTTCACTCCTAATATCGGTAAGCTAGGAATCCACCAAAATTCAAATTACCAACACTGGAGAAATATAATGTAAAAACGGATCCTACAGATCATCTAATGAGATATATGAGATACATGGAAGTACTGAGGGTATCAGAGGAAGTCATGGCATGATGTTTCCCCCTGTACTTGACGGACATAGTTGTGCTGTGTTTCACGCAGTTGGAAAGTGGTTCTATTGGCACATGGACGAGATTGATCAAAATATTTATAAGGCAGTTTCGGGTTCACATCACGAGACCAAAGAATGCGATGACATTGACATCGATAAAGCAGTAGGCAAGAGAATCACTTAGAAAGTGCTAAACCAGGTTCAATGCGGCAGTTGCTTCGGTGGGTCGGCCAGATCCATCGATGGTTTTAATGGCAACAGTGTTAGGAGTTGTGGATAATTCAGATTTTAAGATATCACTGATATAGGATCCACCAATGGATCTCAGGGAATTTTATCATGAAGCAGAGAGGTTTCTACGACAAGAAGATGCGAAAGATGATAGAGAGGCAATAGAAGTTAATGTGATTAAAGGAGGAGGATCACCCTGTGAAAGCTCAAGAAAGTACAAGGATAAGGGAAAAAGGAAAGTGGATGATGGCTTTAATATGTCGAAGAGGCAATGGAGAGAACCAAAATTCTCTTCTTATGCAGATTTGACTGAATCTCTAGAAAGGATTTATTTAGATACTCGAGGACACCTTCAGTACCGAAGGAAGACAAAGAGGGAACCCTCCGAACATAAGCGGGCATCAGGAAAGCACTGCCTAATTCATGAGCTGGATGGGCACAATACAAATGACTGTAGGAATTTAAAGGATATAGTTAAGGAACATGTGAGAAGTGGTCAGTTGCAACAATACGTGAGAACACGGGCTGCGGCGGTGGAATAGGAACAGCCACCGTCCACCTTGAATGAAAATGGCACTGGATCAAGGCATCATCATCAACATGTCATCAATTAATTTGGATGGCATGGAATAAGTAATAAACTCCGCAGTAATATGGCTAAGTCACTTACACATGTACGCAATCGAGGACGGTCCCTAGGCATGCTTTGAGATGATGATGAACCGTAGTGCTTAGGATTGTGAAATTTTGTTTTTTCTTGTTTACTTCGAACTCTATTTTTCCTGATATTTTGGTTTATTAGTTTTTTGGTTGTACGGACTCTTATTTTATATTTTAGCAAATGGACTTCGGCATTCTTAAATCTTGATTAATGTAATAAATAAAAACAGGTCGCGGTTGTGGTCCTTACCGGAGAGACGGGGACATAACCGCAACGTGTGAGTCCCTTCGCCAGAAAGCGATAGAACGGACTTGTAGACGAACTAAGTCCTCGACTAATGATCGAGGTCGGAGAAGGATACCCCGCAAATTAAGTCTATGACTGGGGATCGAGGCCAGAGAAGGATACCCCATGGATTAAGTCCTCGACCAGAGAGTCGAGGCCAGAGAATTAAACTCAATAGGTCATCAGGTATGGATTATGCCTAGCAAGGAGTAGGTCGCATCATCGGTGAGCGATAGGATCGGCCTACTCAGATCGTCAAGTATGGATTATGATTGGAAAGGAGTAGGTCGCTTCACCGAAGAGCGACATGATCGACCTACTCAGGTCGTCGAGTATGGATTATGCTCGGCAACGGTTCGGAGAGACCACGAACTCGGATAATGATCCAGAGAGATCGCCGATTGGCTTACTAACTTCCAGGATATCAAATGCCTATGGATTTGGATATCAACTTGGAGAGGTCGCAGATTCGGATACAGACCTGGAGTGGTCCTAGATTTGGTTAACGACCCAAAGAGGTCATGGATTCAGATATCAGCTTCGAACAGCAATGAATTTGGCTTTGGATGGATACAGATTTGGATAAAACGATCCGGAGAGATCACAAATTTGATTAATAAATTTGGAATGGATTTAGAATTGGATATCGACTTAGAACAGTCATGGATTTCGCTAATGATTTGAAGAGATCAAGGAATTGGATTGGCAATGGATTGGATTTTGGATTGGAAAATACGGCTATCGACGGATTATGGACTTCAGATTTTGGATTTATAGCGATTCAAAACACGCCTTCCTACCACAAGGCATGTTTTGGAGGGCAAATGTTATCCCACCTTTGGGTCAGGCGGGGATATCATGGATTTGGCTAAAGTGGATGGATTGGAAATCGATTACGGTTGAAACTATGAATGATAGTTGAATAATTTCGAATGGACAACACTCAAAAAATGGCTAAGTACCCAATCAAGGTGCAATCAATATGAAGTGATAAGGAAGGCCCCATGAGGGTACATTTCAAATTTCAAGTCAATCGAAGTTCTTATGCTCGAGTTATGGACAAAGGAAGAATTTATATGGTTCGATCGGAAATGACCCATAAAACAGCGCAAAACAACGATGATCGATCAATATCTCAAAATCTACAAGGCTAATTCAGTTGAAACTTTCAGGGCATCGGTACACTAAAGAGTGGAGCCTACATGAATGATCGTAGGACAAACTCACGAGATCAAAACACACTGATCGTTACTTAACGATCGTTCCTAACGATCGGTGTAAATAAGCCAACATTCCATATTCGACGAAGATTGATCCATATCTCGCAAACTGCAACTCAAGATGACATCATATTTTAGGATCAAGCCCTAGAGGCATGTGGGACCACCACAAACGATTGCATGGCAATCAAAACCAAGAATAACGATCGGTATGATTCATACCGATCATTCCAAAACAATGAATTACGAATACTGATTGTTCTAGTGGACCTCTACAGATCTGGAGACTCTTCTGTCGAATTTCTAGCGAGATATTTGGCCATCTTCACCTATAAATACAGTAGGCATGGCATCAGAAAAAGGAGCTTTCTTTCTACTTCTCTTCTCCTTTAACCTAGCCTATACTCTGCCAATTTTACTCTTGGATTTTGAATTGTTATTATAAACAAACTACAATATAAATAAAAAGGATTATTCTGGAGTGGACGTAGGCCGGATTTTGCCGAACCACTATAAATATGTGTCTCTCTTTACTTGCTTTCATTTTTAATTTTGTTTGGTCTTCATTTTACATTCTCTACGCTATACTATTCTATGATCTATGACCGAAAATTGGTGATTTCACACAACTGGGTGTTTGTGACCATTTTTGGCGCAAACAGTCACAAAATCTAGACGGCATAAATCATGGTATTCTTCGGTTTTTTATATAAGATCAAACAATATTTCCTTTTCCTACATAAATGATGTGAGAATGAGTATAAATTTACTTTAAATATTAGTTTTTTTATCTAACAAAGCTTTTGCACCTCTGTTATTTTTCGTTATATCCCTGCTTTATCCGCACTGTAACTTTTGGCACTTTTACCATAATAGAACCGCTAAGCACTTTAACTGTATAGCCCTGTCTCAAGGTCCAACTGAGAGAACACCCTAGCACCATGAAGTTGATTGAACAAATCATCAATGCACGAGAGTGGGTGCTTACTCTTCTTCGCCACCTTATTCAACTAACGGTAATCTACACACAACCTTAGAGAGTCATCCTCCTTGGTGGCAAATATTGTAGGTGCACCTCATTCATATATACTCCTACAAATGAACACTCACCTCAATAGGTCATTTACTTGCATCTACAACTCATTTTTCTCTCCGAATGTCATGCACCTTAAAGGCATAACTATCGACCTAACATCCTTCACTAAGTCTATGTGGAACTCAATCCCTTGGTGTGACGGTAATTCGGTCACCTCCTCGAACACGTTCGGGTTCTCTCCTACGATAGGCATAAATGACAACTCATCATATGGAACTTCGAGTGAATATAGTAAGCTAACCATAACTCCATCCTTTGATAAGCAGCCAATTACCACCGTCCGCCCCTCCATAGCCCCAGTCATCACAACAGCCTCTTGCAATCCAACACTATCACATACTTCCTCATCCAGTCCATCTCCAAGATAATACCAAACCTCACGAAACCTAAAAAAAGCAATCACAAACAAACATCCATGACTTACAAAGGCTAGTCTCGACAAACCATGCAAAGGCTAGTCGATCCTCCAACAGGGTTTGTAACAATCAAAGGTAGGTTAACTATCTCGGGTTTCGGTCCCAATCTATCTACCAAATCACAGGATATGAAGGAAATGAAGCCCTGGTATGGAATAAAACACTTACAGGTGTATCAGAAATAGAAAGCATACCCTACATAACGACGCTCTTCCCCTTCTCCTTCGTTGATGGAGCGCTCGACGAAGCCAGCACATAGTTCAAAGAGTAAGCAAACTCAACCTGCTTATTCTTCAGTGGCTCTAGGGAATCATTCTTTATATATGCTTGTTGGTGATTTATGCTTAATCATATAGGTTTTATGTTATGTTTTAATGTAAAACCCTATTTAATGACATCCAAAAATGCCTTGCGATTTTAGATTTAGATCAAAAACGATATTTTAGAAATGGGTTTCAATTTTCATAATTTTTTGAATTAATGTGGATTTTATATTAATTTTCTAGTAAAGAAAATGTTTATTTGGGTTTAAAATTATTTACGGTTAAACAATATATGTTTTGGGTTTGAAATTAATATATGTTGGAAAACATATTAAAAATGATTTTCTGGAATTTTTGTAGAATTTTCCTAAGTGTTTTGATGAATATATAAAATTATTTAAGGTATGGGACTTAAATGTTTTATATATTTATAAAAGGAGAAGCAGTATTTTATAAATAAATTAAATTGTTTATTTCTGAAATATTGGCAGCACTTTTAGAAAAGAAAGTTAGCAACCAATAATATTTTGACAAACAAGGCAGGTTAGTTGAAAAGAAATTCTTTTTAAAGTAAAAATCGGTTTTTACATGCTTTTGGCATGTTTCACTACTTTCGACACCAGGGGTTCCGACCAAGTACTTCCGCCTTCATACCATCGAACCCAATGCACCTAATATTAAGTAATTAGTACGTAGTGAATTGGACTAAGGCGAAAGGCACTGGGTCAAAGCTAAGGGTTTCGAAGGGGTCGAAGCGCTGCTTTGTTTTAAATGAAAATGCGCCTACTTTACTTTCGATAGTATAGCTTTCAACTTGGTTTGCTTTTGACTAGGTCAATGGTTTTAAGAGGTTGTGCCTTTGTTTTATGTATATGCTTTTGACTAGGTCGAAGCCCTTCGCTACCGCTTTTCTACCTTTCGAAGTCAATGGTTTCGAAGGGTATACTTTGTTTTATGAAACCTGCCGCTTCTCCAATGCTTTCAGAAGGTTGGTTTCGACACCATCACTTCTTTACTTAGGAATAGCTTTCGAAAGAATACTTTCGACTTGAATGTTTTATGATCCTTTTGCTCTGTTGAAGATAGAACCCAAAGGTTTTGAAGGAGTTAATTTTTAATGGTTTCGAAAAGTGTTTCCACATGTTTTAAATTGAACCCAAAAGCTTTCGAAAGGTTTGTTGTTTACAAAGGTTTTGACGCTTTCGAAAGGTTTTAAAGAAAGGTTTTTAAGGAGTGGTTCCCCAATGGTTTCGAAAGGTCTGAAAGGAAAGGTTTTCCAACTGTTTCGAAAGGCAATGTCTAAAGATTTTAAAGAAGGATGTCTAAGGCTTTACAGCTTTCGAAGGAAAGGTTTTTCAATGGTTTTGAAAGGTTTATATGAATGGTTTCGAAAGGAATGTTTTGGCCTTTCAGCCTAGGTTATGAAGAAGGATTTACTTGGTTTTGAAAGGGGTACTTCCAATGGATTCGAAAGGGGTACTTTCAAAGGTTTAAATGTTTTCATCAACAAAGATTTGAGTAAAGTATATATAACATGGCAAGGTGATTTTGAGTAAAGCATAGAGTATATGTATTTTCCTTGTTTAAGTTTGGTTTAAAGGTTTTAAATCAATTTGAAATGAAAAGGTTTTCAAGGAGAATTTTAGGAAGATTACCCTAAGTAAAATGACTCAGATATTACAATACCAGATGGGACTGGTATAGGGTCGCACCCTATACATTAGATATTAGCCCCAGCTAATTTAGTCAAAAATTCCAGTGTGTAGGGCTTTGTCACAGGTAAGACTAAAATGATGATTGCACACAGAAAGGAATATATATTTGTATACAAATAGGTTATTGGTGAGCCCGCAAAACCATTAGGTTCAGGTGACCCTGGAAGAAGATAAGATAGGGACAGACTGCCCAAAAGAGGAGTATTTAACTGATAAGTTAGGGACAGACCGTCCAAAAGAGGAGTGTCTAACATGTGTTAGATTATTTTGTTTATATTGTCTGGTAGGCCCGAGTCAGCCAAAGGTTAGTAGTTAGCCAAACAAAACTATAGTGTTCGGACAGATAGTTCATTTGTTACCTGATATGTATGTTTACATAATAATGCTTTACAGTTTTAACCAGTTTTGATTGCAGAATAAAGATTCGCAAAAGATATGTTTTAAAAGGATATTAGTGAGGGCAAACCCTTTCCACTAAGCGGCGTGGTCTCACTTAATATCAAATAACCGAGATGTATAGTATTATTCATACCAGGCTTTATGTCTGACTCAAAGTTTATGTTTTCCCCTTAAAATCTTGGGTGCTCAAAATTGATTTGAGTAGGCTGAGGGTTAAGGTTTACAGGTTTTATTAGGTTGGCGAATAAAGCTTCCGGAGACGAGCAGGTGGCTGACGGATAACTATTTAGGAAATGCTGTTTTATTTTGTTTGATCCCGCAGTGTTGTATTATGTCTGTTATGACTATATAGTACTCTGGTCAACCAAGGGGGCATAATCATATGTCGCTCTTGGCTTATTTTGTAATAATTATATTTTTTCTGAACCTGGAAAATGTTATGGGATTATGTATTATGGATATGGAACATATGTTTTGAAATGTAATCAGAAATGTTGTTTTTGAAATCTGTGATTTGGTTTCATATTCAAGTGCTTCTGATATTATGGATACCATTAACATTACCGTATTTGGTCACCGGAAGTTAATACTATGGATGATTGTAGCATCTGTAGCGCTTAGCTTCGGGCCTCCAGATAGGGGATGTTGGTCAAAAGGACTAGAAGAATCAACCAAGAAAGGTTAGAGAAAAGGAAGGCAAAAAACGCTAAGGTGATGGATCGCCAGCGATCCATCTCCTATGGATCACTTGCGATCCATAAAGACCGCCCATAGATCCTCCAATCCTCTTGCACCATTGTCCAATAGGTATTCTAGGAATGATTGCTAAGTTTGATGGAATTCCAAGCTAGTTAGATTGAGAAGTGAGCATTCGTCTGATTCAATCAGTAGTTCAATGCAACCAGTGTATGAATCATCATCAAAACAAGGCAATTAGCTACGAAATTGCATAGAGACCACCTACATAAGACGAGTAGTACGACCCAAAAGAAGAAGTCAAAAAACCTCTAAGTATATGGATCGCCAGCGATCCATACCCTATGAATCACTAGCGATCTGTAGGATTATGTTAGTTTGCTATGAAATTTTCGAAAAGGATGAAGGAGAAGTATCCAAAGAATTGGATCGTTGGCAATCCAAAATTTATGGATTGCTAGCGACCCATCAACTATGGATCGCTAGTGACCCATTAGGTTAGCTCGGGTGGTTATGAAACTCTCTGAACTTCTTCGTGGCATCATGGGGAGGCTTCTGGCAAAGCGGGCTAGCCTAATAGTTTTTCAACCCCTATAAATACAATCTTACCCACAACATAAACAGGATCTTCTAGACTGGCTGTTGAAACTCTGCAAAAATTACTCTTCTCCTCCCACACAACAGTCATCGACAGGGTTCGCTGTGATTCTCCAGTGAACTCTAACACTGGTGACTTGATCTAACTTACAAGATTCGCGCATTGTAATCAGATTCAACTTGTAATTGCAGTCAGTCAATAGTAAAAGTTATAAAGTGGACGTAGGCTACGTTAACAGCCGAACCACTATAAAAATCCCTTGTCTCTTTACTTTATTTGCAAGTTACTATCTCTAGTTTCTATTTTATTTGTCTTGATCAACAGGGTTGGTGCTTTCACACTCAACCTAGCGTGTTGATCCATTTTTAAGGTTAAAATTTTGGTGCTTTCACTGAGAACCCAACTCAGGGCTTAGATCTAGCTAACCACTTTGAATCAGATAGGTTCAGAAGTTAGATCATCAATCACTGTTTGGAAGATCTACTGTTGAGAACCAATGGTACCAGGAAGAAAGAGAACGACTTCTGGAAGATCCATAGGAGCTACCATTGATGGAGAAGAAACAAACCCCCAACAAACTGAAGTAAACAATCTCAATAATCCGCAGTTAGGAGCTAACTCCAGTGATCAGATTCTAGGATCCTCCATTCAGTGTGAAGTTGTCACTAGGGATGAATTAAATAAAATAGTTAACAAAATCAATCGGAAAATGGAAAACACCCAAAGGGCTCAAATGGACAAACTAAATGCCCTATTGACTTTGTAGTCTCATGCTGCTCCAAGAACTATGACAGAGCCCGAGGCTACCATGGAACAAGAAAATTCTTTTGTTTCTGGCTTAAACAGAAGGAATGGGAAGCAGGCGCAGAAAAGAGTGATAGGTGGAACCGTGGTAATCAATATAGAAGGAAACACAAGCACTCTACCAACCGCGAGGCAACCAACTACGAACTTAAATCTAGGGGTAAAGACCCCACAGGAGGATATAGTCATGGACCTCTCTGATTCAGAAAATGGTAAACAACTTGATAACGACAAGTTGGAAGGAAATACCAATGCATTCGATAATGCCAAGGGAATCCAAACTGCGCCAATCGGGCCAACTGCAAGCCAACGAAATCCCAAGGGAGTGGCTCTCCTGAAGACAGGAGAGCCTAGGCTTCAGCCCACACACCGAGATCATTTGAAAAGCCAAACACTCGATGTAGTTACTGACAGCTGACCCCCGGATTAACGGACATCTGAGGCGTATATCGCAGACATGGTCAAGCGACTGATGGATGAGAGCAAGAATAGAAGGGATGTTGAATGGGCATCCGCTCCAAGTCGGACTCCTTTCACTATGCCTACTATTTCGTCTTATGATGGAATGAGAGACCCAAAACCCCACTTATATAAGTACAGTTGGTACATGGATGGAGAGAATGCTTCGGATGTCGTTCGATGTAGATGTTTCTCGATTTTTTGGAGGGAATTGCTTCCATGTGGTTCACTAGGCTTCTGTCGAGATCCATCTCTACATTCGATCAACTAGCAACAAGATTCCTTGATCAATTCATACTTCACATGGTACATCAGAAAGACATGATGTCCTTATCTGGCCTATTCCAAGGGCAGAACGAATCCCTGAAATCTTTCATGAACCGATTCAACACTGCAGTAACTGAAGTGAGCAATCCAAATGAAGATATGGTTTTCATGGCTCCGGTTTGCACCATCCATACCGACACTGAATTTGGAAAGTGGATAAAAATGAAACAACCCACTACTAGGAAGGATTTCAACCGAAAGGCAAGTCAGTACTTAAGACTAGAAGAGGCACAAGAATTAGAAAGGAAATCTGCTAACTTACAACCGGCCAACGTTGGACAGAGTGGTGTGGTGGCGAACCAAGATATAAACACCTCCGGGACCACTGAAGGAAACACTGGAAAATATGGAATTCAAAAAAGTAAAAATCAAAATATCAACAAGCGGAACGGAAGTAATAAGCGGCTTAAAGGCTTCAGGCCCGAATAATACACACCACTCAATGATACTCCAGAAAACATCTATCACGAAAAACAGGTGATAAAGGAGTACAAGAAACCTCCTAAAAAGGAAGCAACTGAACAGCAAAAGCACCCCAGAAAGTACTGTTGCTTCCACAAAACGCATGGCCACAACACGAATGAGTGCCATCATCTAAAGAACTTTATTGAGGAGCTGATCCGGGAAAACAAGCTTCAAGCAATACGTGAGAAAATCACAAAATCCTGACCAACCCACGGCTCCCCAAGCTCCTAAAGATAGAGGAAACCAAGCTGGAACCAGTAAAGAAGGATCTAGACGAACTAACCAGAGACTCATCATTGGAACAATATCCGGAGGACCCCATCCCGCGTAGAAGAGTTGGGGAGAAATGGAGCACTATGCGAGCTCATTAAGGCATACTTCGAAAGATGCATGCCTTGTAATCAATGACGGAACCCCCACTAAGCAGCAGAGAACTTTGAACGATGACATAGTATTCAGAAATCGAGACACTAAGGGAGTAGAAGCTCTAACCCTCGATCACATGGTCATGACAGTAGGAATTGGACCCACCGTGGTCCGACGAGTATTGGTAAACAGCGGCAGTTCTGTGAATATCCTTTTCAAACGCACCTTTGATCAGATGAAGATCAACATGAAAGATGTATCCGTCTACCAAACAAAAATTCAAGGATTCACCGGCGAACCTAAATGATGTGCACGTAAATGTGCATTTTTTTACCACCATATTTAATCTATTTAAATTAAATAAATGATCATATTGGGTATTTTAACTTGTTTAAACCGAAATTCAAATTATTTGAAATTGTCACATATTCATCTTCATATAGGGGCAAAATGGTCATTTTTATGCATTTATTAAATTGTGAAAATTTACTTGAAATTTTCTATGTTGTTTTGTAGGAAATTTGGTGAATTTTACAAGTGGTTACATGATGATATATGCATGCATAAGAGTGAAGAGAACAAATGAAGATGAAAATAATTCAAAGTGAAGATAATGGAGGACCCCACCTACCCACCTACCTTAATGTACAAATTAGAGGCTAATGCACATGCTTATGGAATTAATGGCTTCATGTACAATTAAGTGAGGGATTATTGAAGCTAATGATAACTTTTCCACCACACTTCCTACAAGGTCATTTTGGGCATTCCCCAAAAATATGGATTAGGGTTTCATGCTTGTATAAATAACCCATTATGTTCATGTAGCTCTCTCTCTCTCCCTTACTCTCTCTTAGTTTAGTTTAGGCTCAAAATAAAAAGACAAGCTTTCTTCTCTTTCTCTTTTCATGGCTACTTAGCCATTTTTATTTTCATGTAATTTCCTTTCTTTTTCTTATGCAATTTATTTACTTGTTCATTTTCTTTCCTTGTTCATTTACTTTAATGTTGGTAGTGTAGATTTACATTCATGCAAAGTAGATTAGTTTAATTCATGTTAATTAGTTCTCTTTTCCATTAGCTTTCATTTTCCTCTTCTTTTTATTTTTGTTTATTTCATGTTGCTTTCTACTAGTGTTGACATAATAACACAAATGAGAGGCTAATCCCTACAATTTAGGGGTAATGATGCTCTCTTGAATCATGTAGATGCAACATAATTTGTCATTTATGTCTCTTTTGTGCTTAATGGAAAGTTGGATGTGTGTGTGATTTTGTGTTTAATATTGAGTTTGATAGCTTATGTTGTTCAAAACAAATAGGCTATGCTTAGTCATATGAATCACTAAATACCTCTTCATCTACATATGATCATGGTAATGGAAGTGGATTTAGAATCAAAATTTGATGGTTTATGTTTCTAATCCAATAGTTAATAAACCATGCTTAAAATAGATTCTCCTTTTAATTTCATATCATTTTCATTGAAGTTAGTAAGTGTGTTAGAGGGTGCATTAAAGTTTGATGGTTTAAGTGTGTTAATTAATAACACAATTAGGCCATGCTTATGATAAATGCATCAACTAATGTCACAAATGACCAAAAAGAGATCATAATTTCATTATGTTGATTTACGTGATCATTAGAGGGGAATTGCCTCTAAATTGCTCTTTAATCTCATCTTTTTATTCTCCTTAGTTTTAGTTTGTTTTTACTCTTTTAGTTAGTTAACAATCACTCGACTTTGGTATAATTTGATTGAATAGAATTTTAAAATCATCAATTCCCTGCGGATCGACCCGTATTCGCCACGTGCTACATTCGTACACCGTGCGCTTGCGGTTAATTTTAATTTAAATTCGTTCGACGGTTTTCTAAACCGATAGAATTTCCATCGACGAACAAGTTTTTGGCGCCGTTGTCGGGGAAATGAAATGATCAAAGGACTTGCCTGTAGAACTTGGGGAAGGCGACCGAAGAGTCACCCTCATCCAAACTTTCATGATCGTAGATGAAACTTCTGCATACAATGCCTTCTTGGGCCCGCACTGGTGGATTTTAGAATTGCTTTAGTCCTATGGTGCCTTACCATGAAATTCCCAAGGAAGAACGGAGTTGGGTTGATCAAAGGAGACCAAAGTGCCGCCAGAGAATGTTATATCACAAAACTGCACGAATCTAAAAGAAAGGAAAAGGGGAAGAATGTGAGGAGAACTCTTCACATTCGCGAACCTACTGAATGGCAACTACAAAGCCACCCCTGGCTTGGGGACCATAGCCAATTCGACAAGGCTTTGGACCCTAGAAAGAAGGGTTTAGGGGAGGATCGGGCAGCATTGGCAGAATTGACGATGTCTGTCCCAGTTGACATGGATGACTCAACTCGGTTTTGAAAATTGGATTGCACCTTGGAAACAAGATGTGATTGGAACTCACTAAATTTCTTCGCGCCAACTTGGATGTGTTTGCTTGGACACATTCCATCATCTGTGGGGTATCACCGAAAACTGCATGTCACGCACTCAACATTGATCCTAAGTATACACCGATAAAGCAGAAGAGGCACAGCCTGGGCCCCAACGATCCAAAATGTTGTGAGAAGAAGTAGACAAGCTGATGGCCAATGGTTTTATCCATGATAAGACCTACCCCAAATGGGTATCTAACCCGATTTTGGTCAAGAAGTCCAATGGGAAATGGCAAACATGTATCGACTACTCAAACTTAATAAAAAGCCTGCCTGAAAGACATCTTTCATCTGCCCATAATTGACCAGCTTGTGGACGGGATGGCTGGACATGAACTGCTATCATTTTTGGATGCGTACTCGAGATACAAACAGATCCTGATGCGCGAACCTGATCAGGAAAACACCAGCTTCATCACCGACCTAGGATTATACTACTACAGGGTAATGCCGTTCGGTTTAAAGAATGCGGGGGAAACCTACCAAAGATTAGTAAATGCCATGTTCAAGAGTCAGATTAGAAAAACCATGGAAGTCTATGTGGATGACATGTTGGTTAAATCATGAATCGCTGCTAATCACTTGGATAACCTCGCTGAAATGTTTGAAATACTCCGAAAATATGGGATAAAGCTCAATCCACTCAAATGTCATTTCAGGGTAGCCTCCGAAAATTTCTTAGGATTCATAGTGAGCGCCAGAGGCATTGAAGCAAATCCAGAGCAAATTACTGCCCTACGAGAAGTAGAAGCCCCAAAGAACAATAAGGAATTACAAAGCCTGAATGGGAAAATCGCAGTACTAAGCCGGTTCATCTCAAAAGCCACCGACAAATGTATACTGTTTTTTGATGCACTAAAGAAAGAAAAGAAGAACTTCGAATGTAATGAGGCTTGTAAGACAGCGTTTGAAGAGTTGTTGCGACATATGGAAACCCCATTAATCCTATTAAAACTAGTAGACGGAGAGGACTTGTTCATCTACTTAGCAGTCTTACCTCACGCATTAAGTGCTACTCTTGTACGTGAAGAAGCTAGGATCCAGCGACCTGTATACTACATTAGTAAACGGTTCACTGGAGCCGAGAAAAATTATCCGAAATTGGAAGAGCTAGCATATTGTCTCTTGATCGCATCCAGGAAGTTACGACCGTATTTCCAAGCACACCCGATCAAAGTATTGACCGACCAACCCTTAAAGCAAGTATTATACTGCCCCGAGACTTCCGGGCTGCTCATTAAATGGAATATCGAATTAAGTCAATATGAAATCACTTACCATCCTAGAAGGGCAATCAACAGGCAAGCGTTGGCAGATTTCATCATCGAATTTACCATACGGGATGATGGAGAAGAAATTACTCCGGAAGTGGAAACACGATGGAAGCTCTTCGTCGATGGCGCATCTAATAACTTCTGCTTGGTGGCAAGGGTAGTGCTTGAGACTCCTAAAGGACGAGCTGTTTGCTATTGCTTATAATTAGAATTCCCCGCGACAAATAATGAAGCAGAATATGAGGCATTGTTAGCTGGGCTAAAAATCATGAAAGAGCTGGAGATAAAATCCATACACATCTATAGCGACTCTCAGTTAGTCGTCTGTCAGGTGAAAGGCGAATACCAGGCTTGAAGGGAGAACCTTGCCCCATATCTGTCTAAAGTGCAAGAGTTGCTGAATAGCATTGAACATTACACCATAACTCACCTCCCGAGGGAGCAGAACACGAAGGCTGACTACTTAGCTAAATTGGCCAATTCCGGAGAAGTTCAATCATTAGGACTAGTCCCTGTTGAAACCCTGACCACTCAAGCATGAGCGAAATGGATGTCAACTAGATTTTTGAGACCATTATTGAGCCGGAAACATGGATGATGCCACTCAAAGACTGTTTGCTTATAGGAACTCTTCCCGCAGATAGGAACCAGTGGAAAATGTTTCTCTGGAAGGCACCGCGATTCATAATACAGGATGGGATACTTTACCGAAAGGGGTTTTCTACCCCCTTGCTTAGATGTGTGACTGATGACGAAGCTCAAAGGATCCTAAGAGAAGTTCACGAAGGCGACTGCTAAGACCATACCAGGGGCTAACCCTTGTAAAGAAAATCCTCCGATACGGGTATTTCTAGCCAATAGTAAACTGGATGTAGCAGATTACGCCAGGCGGTGCGACCGATGACAAAGGTTTAGCAAGTTCAAAAGAACTCCCTTAACAGAGCTAACACAGATGGTCAGCCCATGGATGTTGGCAATATGGGGAATTGATCTGATTGGCGTATTGTTGATAGCTAAAGAAGGGGCTAAATATGCTATAGTTGTCGTTGACTATTTCACCAAATGGGCCGAAGTGGAACCACTAGCCATCATTACCACAAAGAAAGTCACTAACTTTGTTACTAAAAACATTATTTGCAGGTTTGGTGTGCCATAGAAAATCATCATTGATAACGAGACCCAATTCAAAAGCGCCGAGTTCAAAGACTTTTGCAAACGCTTCCGAATCGAGAAGAGCTTTTCCACTGTTGCTCATCCACAAGCAAACAGACAAGTGGAAGCAGTAAACAAGATCATCAAGTCCACCATCAAAAAGCGGTTAACTAAAGCTAAAGGGAATGAGTTGATGAACTTCCACTCGCACTATGGGCTTACAGAACAACGAATAAAGCACCAACCGGGCACACCCCGTTCGCCTTGGCATATGGTTCAGAAGCAATGATCTCCGTCGAACTAGAAATCCCCTTATCGAAGGAAGAATTTCAATCAGAGGCAAAACGAGCAGCTCCTACTTGAGTCACTCGACATGATCGACGAGAAGAGGGAAGAAGCCGATTTAAGGACCGCTGCTCACTAAAAAAGGGTCGCACGGTACTTCAACTCCAAAGTTCACAAACGAACCTTGAAGCGGGAGACCTCATCCTCAAACGAGTCTATCCCGTACTGGGAACCTTTGGACCAAACTGGGAAGGGCCGTATGTGATCAGTCAAAAGCTAGGGGAGGAACATTCAAACTGACAACCGTTGATGGAATCCAAATTCCCCGAGCATGGAACAGTGAATTGCTACGTCGTTACTTTATCTGAAACTATTTTATGTACTTCTTATTTTCAGCAAATAAGCCATCTTGGAATACCGGGGGCATTGTAAATAGGCAGAACTTGCCCAACTTTTCTTAATAAAATTGCTTTGCTCTCTGAAATAATAAAACGGTGTTCATAAATGTAAACTGCTGAGTCGACGGGGTCAAATCGGCTCAAAACCGTCCAATTGCTACTTAAGATAGTGGAACCATGCTCAAGTACACCTCACTTACCCGTCGGGTCGACGGAAGGAAATTGACTCAAACCGTTGGATCGGCGGAATCCGATCCCCACCTTCTAAGAACCGGTGTTGCTCCAGCAACGCCGGGAAGGCCCAAACCGAAGCCATGCATTTCGTAAGCCGTGCATCACTTCTTGGATGTGGAATCACATCCAAGCAAGCACAACCTTAAAAGCCGCGCACTCCCATAAGCCGTGCATTGCTTTTTGAGCCGTGGTATCACGCTCTTGAAGCATGAACTCCTCCCATTGCTCGAAGATTGGTAACGTCGAGGAGTCCCAAACCATTCCGGATCGACGGGTCATATCGATCCCATAAGCCACGCAGACTCCCAAAAGCCGCAACTTTATAAGCCGCACACATTCTTAAGTACCGGTATTGTCTCGATAATGCCGTGAAACTCGTTTATTGCAAGACTAACAATAATCAATCCACTCCCACTATCAGGAGTAATGGGTATGAATCTGGCAATGTCAAACGGCTACGAATCGGCAGAAAATTTCGATTGTTGACTGACAATATTTTTAGAATCGAGGCGTCCAAATCATAAGTCCCCGAAGGTAGGAACTGCAAAACAAGCCCGATTATAGACATCAAGAAAAGTCACTCGGCTCAACCGGTCATTCGTCAAGTGTTTGGAGTAACCAGCCCCGTGAACTAGGGGCGCACACACAAAAATACTCAAAAAAAAAATCAAGTACTTCATAGTTCTGTTACTCCGAACAAAGAATTTTGGCTGTAATTATAGGACTATATAAAATAAAATAGCAGTAAATAAAGTTGGCATAAGAGCATGAAATGCAGATAAGTAGATAGATAAAGTTACAATCAAAATGTCAACATTATATCACTTATAGCATTTTCTATACAAAGTCAAAAATGTAGGGGCCGTACCTACACAATATTGGCCAACAAAAAGAAAAATACAGATGCTACAACAATCAAAGCAGTAAGTGCAGACTTTGCACTAGAACAAAAACACGTATAAAAAATCTGACTCCACCATTGCTCGAGCCTATCAATGCCTCTTTCCACCGTTCCGTTTCCCACCTTTAGTCGGGAGTTTCTTCTTCTTCTCAAAATCCTTGCCAGGAGTAGTGTCGCTGCCCGAAACATTTACTATCTCCTTGGCACCGGCATCTCCTTCCTGCGCTTTGACTTTCTTGGAGGACTCCCCCTTGGCCTTGCGCTTCCGGGATTTGCGAGAGCTCCTCGAAGACTTTATCTTCTCAACCTTTTCCTTCTTAACGGCAACCATTTTCTACTCAGATTTATGCAGCTTTTCAGATTGGTCTTCCTGCTCTCGAGCTTTAGCTGATGTGAAGTCACCCTCCAAAAATATAGAAGGGTCGTCTAGACCATGCAATGCATCAATCTTCTTGGATTCTGGCCTGGTTGTGACCCAGACGCAGGCGCAGCAATCAGAGTGGCTACGGAGACAAGCGTCGAGGTGGTTGAAATAGCGTCAAGCCCAGGCATCAAGGAAATAGGCAGGTCAGTATGTAAAGAAGACGGACCTATAAGATCAAAAATGAAAGCATTAAGTTCGTCTTGTTCTTGCGGCGTGAGATGAAAATTCTCGCACTCGGGGGAAACAAGAAGGTTACCTGCATCAGAGGAATGGCTGAGAATTTCAATCTCGTATTCCTCGCCTTCTCCTTCTTTTGATTGCTGCACGATCTTAAAAGAAGTTCCAAGGCCACCTAAAGTTTCAGAGACAACTGCTGAAGGAACAGACGACAAAGTAGCACCGTCAAAACTTGCCAACTGATTGCGAGGCTGTCATGATGATCCGCCAGGCCCAGAAATGATAGGCTCCGGCAACATTTTAGCAGTTGCAGTCATAGCAGCATCAACAACCTCATGTTCCTTCTCAATTCGAAAGACCTCTCGACCCTCTATCAGTGCTTTCTTCGATTCCTCATTGAGGTAGGCATCCTCCAACTCTTGCTCAGTGTATACATCCCCGTTTTCTTGGAAACGGGCCAGGATTTCTTCCCAAATCACAGCAAGAGTATGCGGAAATTTGGGGCCTAAATAACGGAGGCTCCCCTAATGCAGCAAGGAATTAACATAGAAATTTAAGATGGTATCATACATCTTCTCCATCTTCTTTGTGAAAGTGTCCTGCAACTTCAAGTAACCCACTGTTATGGCGGCCTTCTCTACTTCAACTCGAGTCTTCTCGGTGCTAAGTTGCGCAACTCTTTCTCGAAGCGAAGCAATCATTTTGGGCTTCATCGGAAATGGTTTTGTCACGGGATTCTACAATTCTCGTGTATTGAGCAATTGTCTTGTTATGTCCTTCAATAACTTTGCCATGATCGGCAATAGTCTTCTTTTGAGCTTCAATAATCATGTCACGGGCTTCAAGCTCCTCTTTCGGCTTAACTTCGTCCACATGGGCCTTCTTGATTTTATCTCGAAATAAGATCTCTATTTTTGCATTAGCCTCTTTCAGCTCCTTCAGCAAGCTAGTGTTGTTCTTACTCTCTCGGAGTGCAGCGTCCCTCTCTTGTACTAGTCGGTCAATTATGGCATCACGTTCCACTAATGCCCTCTCGAAATCATCTTTCTCCGATTCAAAGGAGAGGATTTCTTGATAATTATTGTGGTTCATGTCGGCCAGCTGCTTGCATAGCTTTTCCCATCCCTCGGCTTGATCTAAATCACTTTGAATCGCCTAAAGGTGGGGCATATAGGAACCTTTGTGGACCGGGCCTAAGGTTGATGGAATTCCAAACTAGTTAGATCGAGAAGTGAGTATTCGTCTGATTCAATCATCAGTTCAATGCAACCAGTGTATGAATCATCATCAAAACAAGGCAACTAGCTACGAAATTGCATGGAGACCACCTACATAAGACGAGGAGTATAACCCAAAAGAAGAAGTCAAAAAACCCCTAAGTATATGGATTGCCAGCGATCCATAGGATCATGTTAGTTTGCTATGAAATTTTCGGAAAGGATGAAGGAAAACTATCCAAAGTAATTAGATAGTTAGTAATCTAAAACCTATGGATCGCTAGCGACCCATCAACTATGGATCGCTAGTGATCCATCAGGTTAGCTCGGATCGTCATGAAACTCTCTGAACTTCTTCGTGGAATCATGTGGAGGCATTTGGCAAAGCGGGCTATGCAATAGTTCTTCAACACTATATATACAATCTTACCTACAATATAAACAGGATCTTCTGGACTGGCTGCTAAACTCTGTAGAAATTACTCTTCACTCTTCTCCTCCCATACAACAGTCATCAATAGGGTTCAGTGTGATTCTCCAGTAAACTCTAACATAGGTGGCCTGATCTAACTTACAAGATTCAATCGCATTGTAATCGGATTCAACTTGTAATTGCAGTCAGTCAATAATAAAAGTTATAAAGTGGATGTAGGCTTCATTAACAGCCTAACCACTAGAAAAATCCCTTGCCTCTTTACTTTATTTGCAAGTTACTATCTCTTGTTTCTATTTTATTTGCCTTGATCAACAGGGCTGGTGCTTTCACACTCAACCCAGGGTGTTGATCCATTTTTTAGGTTAACAGTCCATGATATCAGAAGCACATGAATATGGAATAAAAACAACACAGATTTCAAAAAATAGCTTTTTTGATTACATTTCAAATCAATATTTCATATTTAGTTACAGAATTTCAAAACGATTCCTATGTTTTGCTCAAATATAATTATTACAAATTACGCCAAGAGCGACATATGAAGATGCCCCTTGGATGAACAGAGTACTAGGTAGACATATCAATCATAAATGCATCACAGCGGAAATAATATTAAATAGCTCCTACATAACTAGTTTTTCCTTCTGCTCATCTTCGTAGCATATTCGTCCAACCTACTAAACCTGAAAAGTCCTTAACTCTCAATCTACTCGAATTTAGTTTTGAGCACCCGAGAGTTTAAGGGAAAAACATAAACTTCGAGTCAGACACAAAGCCTGGTGTGAATAATTCTATTACTTCTCGGTTTTCTGATACTAAGTGAGACCACGCCGCTTAGCGGAACGGGTTTTCCCTCACCAATATCCTTTAAAAAGCATATCTTTTGCAAATCAAAATCCTACAATCAAACTGATTATTAGCAATAACATACATGCATATAAATTAGGTAGTCAATGGACTATCTGTCCACGCTATAGTTTTATCTGGCTAACTATTAACCACTGGCTAACTCGTGCCAACTAGACATAATTGTTGGTACCAAAAATGGGCACAACACTCTTCGGAAGTTTTTGAAGAGATAAAAGTGAAGAATGAAAATTAAAACTATGGATTATCTAACAAAAACTCCAAATAACAGAAAGTAAATTGCAAAGACAAGCGATTTAGAGTGGTTCGGCGTTTTGCCTACGTCCACTATGAAGTTTGATGATTTTATTGCTCGATACTTGAAGATTACAATTCTTTATACTGTAATACACATGAATTTATATGCTAAGTCTCAATCTAAAGCAGCGGCGGTGTTCTGGAGTAAATCTGGCAGAATCTGGGTGCTCTTCAGTACTTAGAATTATCCGACCCCTTTTCTGAATGACCAGGGGCTCTATTTATAGGTGTAGGAGGCTGATATTTCGCCTAAAATGAGGGGAGACCAATTCTGGTACGTCAGGGGGCCCACATGGCCGAAATCTGGAGATCCGGGCCCACTTTGGGATCGATTCGACCCTTGGCTCGAATCGATCGAGAAATCATCCAATCGAGCTGAAATTTGGCATGAACATTTTTCCATGTGTACGCAAGCTCCTGTGAAAATTTCATGTCATTTGGATTTGTAGATCTTAAGATATGATCGATTCAAGTTGGAGTCTTCCGCCACCTGAAGTCGTTCGAATTGATTCCTTCGAATCGATTCGTTCAAATCGATCTGTTCTTATTGATTCGTTCGAATCGATTCTCTTTGCATGCATGCACTTTGAGTCAGTCCTCCACTTCCTCCGAGTATTCTGGGCCAAATCCTTGGGTTTCAGGCGCTTCAACCTAATGGATTCGAAGTGAGGGATTCAAAGGAATGCTCCTTCGAATCGATCAAATGGAATGCTATTCGAATCGATCAGGTTGTATCGTAGCCTGATGGGTATGGAACTGCGTTAACGAGACGGATTCGAAGATGGTGGATTCGAAGCTTTCTCAACCGTGTGGATTCGAAGAATACTTCCTTTGTGGACTCGAAGTAGGGAGCCAGTCTGATGGATTCGAACCAAGGGCATTTGGATGGAGTCGAACTGAGGGCCGAAGTGAGGCTAGGTTTCCATGGATTCGAACTATCGCATTTCGAGGATGGATTCGAGGCAAGGCTCTGGGCCAATGGATTCGAAGCAAGGCTCTGGGCCAATGGATTCGAAGCAAGGACTTGTTTTATGGATTCGAACTATAGAAGGATTCGAACTAAAGCATACTTCTTCCATTTTCCAATGACGATAGCTTGAGCATACGAACTCGGATTGCTCCGAAATTCAGAACATTGGTTTCTACTGCTTTACTTGACGTGTCCTATCAATTGTAGCCCAATCCGGACTCGGGCAAAATTTGTCGATATTTGTAGTCGTCCAACAATCATCCAAAGCTGAGGGCGTATGATCTTGTCTTTTCCCAGTCAGTTCCTTGGTATCTCGTCCTTGCCAAAAGGCGGGATAACATTTGCCCCCCAAAGTACGTCTTGTGTAAACATGACGTGCTTTGAAAAGCTACAGTTTGTTGTTGGACAATCAGAACATGCTCTGCCGAAAGTTGCCTTCTTTGCTGTTGTAACCAATCGTTGTATGATCATGATCGGTTGTTTGTCATCGAGCTCATGACGGAATGGACATTTGATCCCTGTGAATGATAAAAGATTAAACATTAGTCAGGCATATGTGCATATATATATCGTTTTGACCCTGGTTAACATTGCATGGTGGCAAGTCGTTGCCAGTTTGGTTTGCTATCGAATTCTGCATCGGTCCTCTCCTGAACCTATTTGAGATTCGAGTTGAAATGCCGTTTTTATGATTGCCCGTAATCGTCCTCTTGTACCGATCCTCTCCTGAATCGGCGTAAAAGGTGGATAAGTCGTTTTTCAAATTGGAGCGATCCGTTCGAATCGATTTGTCCTTGATGGATTCGAACTGAAGTATGTTCGAATCGATAGTTCTTCAAGTCGAGTTTTCGATTGGCAGCTCCTTCGAATCGATGATGTTTCGAATCGGTGTTGTAGAGATGGATTCGAACACACATAGGTGTGCGCATGTGATGGATTCGAAGGTTATGGATTCGAAGCAGTCTGAGGGCTTTGTATCTTGATGGATTCGAACCGAGAGCATTGTAGCGTCATTGTTCGAATCGATAGGAGGTGGCTTTTTACCGATGGTAGTAAGTTAAATTTACCGGGAGACGAAGAGCCACGAATCATCCCTCAAACCCATATAAATACCCAAGTTCATTCTCATTCTCACTCTTTACTTTTTTCACTATTGCTATCGTTGTTCCTTTGAATCAATCCTTCAGACTAGGAACTTCCATGCCTTCATTCGAATCGATAACATCCTCCCAAGCTTTTGTCTATAATCGAATCCAATCAGGTAAATATGGAACCGATTCGAGTGTAGAACGTAAAAACTTGGAATTCTTGGCAGTGACCCCATCTTATCTTCTGAAAATTTTGAAGGATTGTCAGATCTGGAATGGGTCGAATCGATAGACTTGGGGAAAGAAACTTGTCATGGTGGACATCGTTTTTGTTCACAGCTTCGCATCGATCTGGGAGCAACTTGTTCGAATCGATTTTAAGTGCCAGATTTTGAATCGATGATCATGAAAGAAAATGGTATCGAAGCGATCGATTCGAAGCAATGCTGCTATAATTGAGTCGAAGACATGATATTCCGATCGATTCGAAACTGCACTAGATTCATGGATTCGAAGTATCCGTCCTCCCTTAGGCTCTATCGATTCGAACCGCATGGATTCGAACATCTAGACCTTGTTTCCTTCGAATCGATTCGTATCGATTCGATCCAATGGATTTGAACATCTGGGTTTGAATGTTCTGATTTTTGAAACCCACATCCTTCCGATTTGCTCCAACATCCGAACTACGACCAATCTCAAGCTGAAATTTGACGAATTTAACGATCTTTAGCACATTTGACTCCGACGAGCTTCGGCCTTGCATAGTCGAACATGACTGTAAAACTGGACCTTCCTTTTGAAGCTCGTCGATGGAACTGCAACTCAACTAATATAACCGAATTGTACTTGAATTGGTCGGTAATGTTTGGATGGTATGGAAATGACGGTCAGCGATGACGGTCATTTCCCTTCTCAAATTCCAAAATCTTGTCGTTCGGATATCTCGTTTCGATTTATAATATTTGCTTGAATAATGCACTGCATTCACACTACACTGCACATACACTTCACACTGGGGAACACACGGGCTCTTTTTGTACTTAACGTTGTTTTCTGGTGAGTTAGCTAATTATGGAATTTTCGAGCTCCCAACAACAAGAGGTACAGAGCTCGAATCCTCCGGTGCTTGAGATTCCCGATATTCCTGCCGATGTAATCGGTCCATCTCCAGATGAATTGCCAGAGGCTATATTTATTGAGGACCCTATTGATTCGGTTCAATCTAACATCTCCGAATCCTTATTGGGACGAATATGCTTAAAGCATAACATATCTCTAGGTGACGTATTATTGCCCAGTGCCACTGATAGACCGCACAATCCGCCTGAAGGATATACAGCATTCTATCTCCATGCTTGCGCGGTCGGAACTCTCCCTCCTTTCAACCAATATATCAGAGGGATGCTATCCTACCTAGGAATTGCTCCTTCGCAACTTCATCCCAACGGGCACGCATTGCTGAACAGTGCCTTTGTCATATTTATGGACTGTCTCTTTCGTCCGCCGAGGCCCACCGAGATCAGACACATATTTAACTTCAAGAGTAGGGGTGATAGCCCGTCTTTTACATTTTTGGAGGCAGTTAGGAATTGCCAAGTTGTAGTTGGAGCTTGGACCCAACTGAGTTATTTCAAGAACGAGTGGTTCTATGTTCGGTGCCCTCCGGGTTTCGCTAGGCGATGGTTGTCTAGACGTAAGCGCCTTAACCTGTTTTCTTGACCAATAGCTCTTTGGTATTAAAATTGACACTTCATTCCCTTTACAGCCATTATCTCCAGACCCGATGGAGGGCGTTTCAAGGGTATCGTCCGAAGTCTTCAAGAAGTTCCAAGCGAGTTGAGACATATTGACTCGGTGTTAAACGATTATAACTTAAGAATTCTTGGTTTGATCAACATCAATCAAAGTATAGTCGTCGAGGGATTGACAAAGCCCGCCTCCAGGAAGGAAGATAAGAAGAAAACCAAGAAGAGAAAGGTGAAGAAGTCACTCGGAATCAGAATAATCGAGGCGAGTGACGAAGAAAGAACCCATACGGATTCGGAGCCAATGGCTGACCTCTCGGGAAACTTGGAGGAGTCGGGAGGAAGACGGAAAGGCAAGGCCGCCGTTTCCATAAAACTTAAGTCTAAAGGGTGGAAATCTATGGATGTGTCTCCTCCCATTTCCGGAGTTATGATTTCTGAGGCCGCCCCTTCTTATTCGAGAGACATTTTCAAAGGGCTTGACGATATTCCCATCCCAGATTATATATCGATTTCTCATAATCCTGGGTTGGAGGAATTTCAAGATGTCCTAAACATGAACGAGCCCTTTCCTTTAAGTGCGGTCAGCACTTCCGGTCGGTTTGGGGGTTTACACATTTACACACACTTCCACAGCACTTCATGACTTTTGCATAGTAAACATTGCTTTATGGGATCCTAATCCGTAATTCTTTCTTATCGCAGGTGAGATGTCAGGACGTGGCTCTACTCTGGATAGGCTTCGGAATGTGCGCCAATCTTCTCCATTTTACGATTCCCGCAGGAGAGAGAAAGATAGGGATCATGGGCGAAGCTATTCAAGTCAAGAACGTTATGATAGAGACAGAGATTACTTGCGTGGTCGTTCTGGCTATGATTATTCTGACAGAGACCGGGGATACCAGTACCGACCCCGATCTCGCTCTCCTCCGCCTCCCAGGGCACCAGTAGACCTCCCAGGGCCTTCTCATCAGCAGCAGCTGCCTTCTCAATCTTCTCGGCCTGATGCTCAGCGGCCAAGAATGGAACCGACAACAGCCGCTATAATATAACAAGCTCCGGCTGAGTTGACAAGTGAGGGAGCTGCTAAACTCGCCCAAATGAGAAATGACTACCCTGAAATTTGCATGGATGGCTATGTCTTCCCTCCTAACTTTAAAAGAATTCCTTCGGACGCTGAGACCACTGCTCATAGTTATATCCTCGACTTCTACGCTCAGTATAAGGAGTGGTACAAGGCAGCCGTGAAGGCTTCTAGAGTAGCTTTTGACCGGGCGAAGATTATTGTTGAACGTGATGCTGACATTGTTAAACAGAAACGCATCATTCAGGTTCTTCAATCCGAAGTGGAGATGTCCCGGAAGTCAGAACTTGAAACACTTCAGAAACATGAGGATGTCGTGGCCAAATTGGCGAGGATGCAACAGGAACACTGCGCCACGGTAGAAGAGATGGGCCACCGCAACACCACCATTGCAGCTGAGCGAGACTTAGCCGTTAAAGAGCTGAACGAGCTCAAGGCCAAATTTACTGAAATGGTGAAGGAGAAGGACGATGCAAACGCCACTGCTCAAGAGGCTTGCGACCAAGCAGTATCTCTCAGGGCCGAACTTGCTGCGGCGGCGGTCAAGGCTAAGTCTGCGGAAGCAGAAATTCAAGAAAAGATCCTGGAGGAGAGGTCTAGGCTAGATGCTGAGTTTGATGATCTCTTAGTCACGTACAACGCTAATGTGCTGGAACATAGAAATTTAGCGTGGCTGGGAGATGACTCCATGATCTTGTACAATGCCTGGACCCGGCTGGTGAATGAGAAAAGAGCAGCGCATCCAGATGAAACACTTGACGACTTTGAGCTGGAGATGCGTTTGCTCACCGAGGATGAGAGGAAGATCCTTCATGAGGCGGTGATCTCTATGGCGAAAGAAAAGCTTGGCGTTCAATCTCTAGAGACAGGCGAAGGCTCGGGGATCGCGCATCACGAGACAAGTGTTGGAGCTGTAATTCCAACATTGCCCGAAACCACTGGTGCGGTAGATCCCCGGTCTGTTCCTGCATATAATCCTGACCAACCATTATTATCTTTCGCCGATGATTCTGCCCACGTTTCGGTCCAGACCAAGGAAGGTATTTGAATGCTTCTCGTAGTTCAGTTGTGAAGAACCTTAAGCAACACACTTGGCTAACAATCTTCGTTTTGTCGCATTTCAGTGACTGAAGTCGTTGTTTCTGCGCCTCTTGCTCTATCAGTTCCACATCAAATACAAGGGGTTGTTTTTTCTGAAGCCATCACGACTTCTACCTTGATTGGCGAAGAGGGAGATGCAAATATGTTTTCTTTCAGCGCTCAAATGATTGAGGAGCTTCTTAATGAGCCCATCGATCCTTCCGTCAACCCGTCTGATGCTGTGAGTGGGGCAGCTCCGGCCGTTAGTTCATCTATGCCAGCTATTGGCACATCCGATGCGGCCTAAGTATCCCGTGAGGACGACATTATTGCTGAGATCGATGCCGAGATGGCAGCAGGGAATGCTGGTATGGATCCGCCCGGGCCTGCCCCGTTAATGGTGATTTCACCGGGCGGTACTGTAGTGATTGAAGCTGCTCTTGTCCCTCCTCCTGCTACTACTCCTATGCCTCCAGCTCGACCTCCTAGAAGAATTTCCGTCGCCTCCAGTTCTGAGGAAGACGTTGACATTATATCGTTGCCGGAGGGTAAGCCTGAAAAGAGTAAGCGGTCGAGGAGAAAATCAGGCAGCGGATCTGGTGGGGCTACCCCGAAGAAGAAGATAAGGAAGAAGAAAGATTGAACTCTTTCTTTAAATCTCTGTTGCGTAGGGTAGCATTTTGTTGATTTTTCTATAGCCGTGTATAGATGTGGATTCGGCTCCCACTAGTAGCAATTTTTTTTGAACCATTTTGTAATCAGATTCTTTTTGTTGATAGTGGAAATGAGAATGTATTCCCTTTTGTCTTCAACTTGTTATGTGTTATGGTTCTGCCCCCAGTATTGGGGGTAAGTGTGGAGTTGACGTATGTTTATACTCCGCCTCGCACTCTGGGAGTACGGAGTTGAGTAATGTTTATACTCCAGCTCGTGCTCTCGGAGTCTGGAGTTTGTCGATATTTATACCCAGCTCGCGCTCTCGGAGTACTCTGGGGTTTTAGGAAAACGTTTATACTCCGCCTCGCACTCTGGGAGTACGGAGTTAAGTAAAAGTTTGTACCCAGCTCGCGCTCTCGGAGTACTCTGGGATTTAGGAAAATGTTTATACTCCGCCTCGCACTCTGGGAGTACGGAGTTAAGAAAATGTTTATACTCCGCCTCGCGCTCTGGGAGTACGGAGTTAAATGAATGTTTATACTCCGCCTCGCGCTCTGGGAGCACGGAGTTTAGTAAAATGTTTATACTCCGCCTCGCGCTCTGGGAGTACGGAGTTAGGAAAATGTTTGTACCCAGCTCGCGCTCTCGGAGTACTCTGGGGTTTTGTAAATGTTTATACTCCGCCTCGCACTCTGGGAGTACGGAGTTAAGTGAAGGGTTGTCGTGTATCAACCCATTTCTTGGCCTGATGTGATGGCTTGCCCCCGAGCTCGGGTTTCATTTAGTGAGTGGTTGATTGCTTCACAGCCACTCCCTACTTGAATAAATTCCACTGTGTGATGGAATTTAGCTCTTCGTGCATCGTGATGTTGTACATTGTATTTAATGAATCACAGCTCTGGCTCGAAGAGATAGCATTTTATTGCTGAAATAAGAAAATATGGCAAATCAGTTGCCTTATTACAAATTCTAATTTCGAAATGCAAAAGTAAATTGCTGAATAAAAAACATAATGAAATAAATAAAGCCTATCATATGTAGTAGCAACGGAGACTCTCGCTGTTCCAGGCCCTTGGTAAAACTAGACCGTCCATGGTTGATAGTTTGAATGTGCCATCTCCAAGTCTTTGTGTAATCACGTACGGTCCTTCCCAATTTGGTTTCATGTGTGAAGGAACCGGGTAGATTCTCTTGAGGACAAGATCACCGAGTTCAAAGGTTCAGGGTCGAACTTTGGTGTTATATAACTGGGCGACCCGACTTTGGTATGCAGCCGCTCTTAAATCAGCTTCTTCCCGTTTCTCGTCCAATAGATCCAAAGATTCAGCGAGTAATATAGCATTTGTTTTTGGATCGTAATAAGTTACGCGGTGAGAAAATACTTCTGTCTCAACTGGAATAACGGCCTCCGAGCCATAGGATAAGGAAAATGGGGTGTGTCCAGTTGCGGTCTTGTGAGTTGTTCGATAAGCCCATAATGCCATAGGAAGTTCATCGACCCATTTGCCCCCAGCCTTTTCCAGTCGTTTCTTTAAGATGGATTTGATAACTTTGTTAACAGCTTCGACCTGACCGTTTGCTTGTGGATGTGCGACTACAGAGAACTTTTTATGAATATGAAATCGTTGGCAGAAATTCTTGAACTCCGAACTTTCGAATTGGGTCCCATTATCGGTGATGATGGTATGCGGGAGTCCAAATCGACAAATGATATTGCGGACTACAAAGTTTATTACTTTCTTCGACGTAATCGTTGCGAGAGCTTCGGCCTCGGCCCATTTCGTGAAGTAGTCAACTGCGACGATGGCATACTTCGCACCACCTCTTGCCAGAGGTAAAGCGCCGATGATATCGATACCCCACATAGCGAACGGCCAGGGACTGACCATTTGAGTTATCTCGGTAGGTGGGGCTCTTGGAATTCGAGCGTGTTTCTGGCACTTGTCGCACTTTCTGGCATAATTGGCTGCATCTCGGTTCACTGTCGGCCAGTAATATCCATATCGGAGTATTTTCTTAGCAAGCGCTTGTCCACCGGTGTGATCGCCACATTCTCCTTCGTGCACATCATGTAACACTCGTTTGACTTCGTCGTGAGCGATACACCGGAGGAGTGGAACAGAATAACCTTTTCTATACATGATCCCGTCCTGAATGATGAACCGCGAAGCTTTTCGTAGAACTTGCCTTTTCTCATTTCGGTGCTCAGGCAATATCCCATTCTCAATATAATTTCGATACGGAGTCATCCATGATTCTCTGCTGGGAGAGGTTTCCAACACATCATTCGTTTTTATTTGATCGATGCTTGGGAAGGACAAAGTTTCGACCGGGACAAGTCCCATTTGCTGTGCTTCACCTGTGCTGGCCAACTTTGCCAATGAATCGGCCTTTTGATTGCGATCTCGTGGTATATAGTAAATGGCATAATAATCAAACTGATCCAGTGCTTCCTGAACTCGGGCTAGATAAGCAGCTAACCTTCGATCTCTTGCTTGATATTCTCCCCGTACCTGGCACACAACCAACTGTGAATCACAATAAATTTCTATAGCGATAATTCTCAGATCTCTGGCAAGCTTTAACCCAGTCAATAGAGCTTCATATTCGGCTTCATTGTTGGTTGCGTGAAAATCAAACTTCAAAGCATAGCATATGGATCGACCTTCGAGGGTTTCTAGTACAACACCAGCGCCCGAACATCGATCGTTTGATGCCCCGTCTGTATAAAGTTTCCAGACATATTCAGGAGACTCGCTGGTTTCGGGTAAGTCGTCTGGAATAGTAAATTCAGCTATGAAGTCAGCTAGGACTTGCCCTTGAATGGCTCTCCGCGGAGCATAAGTAATGTCAAATTGACTCGGTTCGATATTCCACTTGAGTAACCTTCCAGACGTCTCAGGCCGCATGAGGACCTGTCGTAATGGCTGATCGGTATACACAGTAAGCGGATGAGCTTGGAAATAAGGACGAAGCTTTCTTGAGGCAATGACCAAGCAATAAGCTAGTTTCTCCAACCTGGGGTAATTTCTTTCAGCTCCGGTCAATCGTTTACTAACGTAATAGACCGGTTTCTGCACTCGATCCTCTTCTCGGACCAGAGCAGCACTGATCGCATGCTCTGATACCGCCAGATAAAGGTATAATTGCTCGTGATCAATCGGTTTTGACAAGATCGGTGGTATAGAGAGATGCTGAACCAGCGATCGGAATGCGCCTTCACATTCTATGGTCCATTCAAAGTTTCGTTTTCCCTTCCGGATTAGATCAAAGAAAGGAATGCATTTATCAGTGGATTTTGAAATGAACCTGCTTAGCGCTGCTACCTTCCCGTTGAGACTCTGGACTTGCTTTATTGTCCTTGGAGTTTGCAAATTCCTTATTGCCCAGATCTTTTCGGGGTTTGCCTCTATCCCACGAGCGTTGACGATGAAACCGAGAAACTTTCCAGATGCAACGCCAAAGTGGCACTTCAACGGGTTAAGCTTCATTCCATATTCACGTAGGATGCGGAACATTGAATCTAAATCCCTGACGTGATCTGTGGAAAATCGGGACTTAACTAACATGTCGTCCACATATACTTCCATGGTCTTCCCGATCTGGTCAGCGAACATTCGATTAACCAAGCGTTGGTAAGTTGCTCCGGCATTCTTTAAACTAAAAGGCATGACTCTGTAACAGTAGAGTCCCAGATCGGTCACGAAACTGGTATGTTCTTGATCGGGTAGATGCATAAGTATTTGATTATAACCGGAATAAGCATCCGTAAAGGATAACAATTCATGGCCTGCAGTTGAGTCTACGAGTTGGTCAATTCGAGGGAGTGGAAAACTATCTTTTGGACAAGCTTTGTTTAAGTCGGAGTAGTCGACACAAGTTCTCCATTTCCCATTCGGTTTTCGAACCATTACCGGATTTGACACCCACTCCGGGTATAGAGCATCTCGGATGAAACCATTTGATTGCAACTTGTCAATTTCTTCTTTAAGGGTGGCAGATCTCTCTGGATCCATACCACGCCTCTTTTGCTTGACCGGAACATGTCGCGAATCAATATTCAAAGAGTGACTTGCAATGTTCGGTGAGATTCTGCACATGTCAGAGTGCGTCCAGGCAAAGAAATCGAGATTCGCTTGAAGAAATTCAACCAATTCCTGTTGTATCTGTTTTCCCAGTTGAGATCCAACTTTTAGTACTTTCGAGTCGTCATCCTCACTGACTGGGACGTCCACAGTCAGTTCGGCTGGAGACGCTTGATTCTCTTTGACTTCATCTTTATCTTCGTTATCTCTAGGGTCAAGATCTTTAAGGAATTGGTAGTGGTGCCCGGGCCGGGGCCCGGGCGCTAGTTGTCAATTATCAGTAAAACGGACGCAGAGAGATTCCTCTACGCCCTTTCCTTTCTCCTTCTTCTGTGCTTCACGCAACTCAGCAACATAACAGGCTCTTCCTGCTGCCTGATCTCCTTGAACGATTCCTATACCATGGTCAGTTGGGAATTTTAGAGTCAAACACCACGGGGCAATGGCTGCCCTGAATTCAGCAAGGGCTGGTCGACCCAGGAATGCATTGTACGGTGAAGCGATGTCAAGAACAACGAATTGCAGCAGTCGGACTCTCCTGCGTTCTCCAAGTCCTAGTTCCACTGGTAGTTCCACTATCCCAGTGGGTATTGTTGCACTCCCATTGAAGCCGTGAACTCGAGATTGGCAGGGTTTCAAGTCTTTTGCTTCCATCTTCATTAAATCATAAGCTCGTTTGAATAGAATGTTTACAGAACTTCCACTGTCAACCAGGATCCTCTTCATCCAAGCAGGACCAACCTGGGCAGATATGACCAGTGGGTCAATTGTTGGGGCTTCGATTTTGTCAGCATCTCTGCTTCTAAATATGATATCGTCAGACATCGTCTTTTGTTGCTTAGCCGGGGTTCCGTCCTCATAATTACTGCAGCATTCGAAGCTCGCATGCCTGATAGAGCTAGCATACGACTCCATTTCCCTCCAGCTCCTGTCCGCTGGATGAGGACCACCACTTATGGTATTGATAACTAGCCTCCCGCCTGTACGAGCGGGTTCCTCTTGTCTTTCTTGGTCTTGCGCACGGTTTGGGTTTGATGGGCCCGCACCACCAGACTGCGGTGCCTGCACGAATTGATCTAACTTTCTCTCCCTGATCAACTTTTCTATGAGATCCTGCAAATGACAACAGTCATTAGTATTGTGGCCATAACTCTCATGAAACCTACAAAACTTTCCTGTCTGAATCTGCCTCTCTGATGACCGCTTCGGAGCGGGTTTCTTATACTGTTCAGTGTTGCAAGTTTGTAGGTACACATTTTCCAGCGATGTGTTTAATGGTGTATAACTTTCGAACATCGGAGCCCTACGCCGTGGGCCTGGATTCGGATCTCTCTTCTTATTTTGACCATTGCTACCTCTTGGCTGAGTTTGTTTGTTCTGTATGTTTAACTGAACTTTTCCGGAATCGTCACCGAACTGTTTAACTGCTACATTGCTTTGTATTCCCTCATTTCCGGGCTTCGCATCGTCCTGCTTCCTAGACTGTTTTGCGTCCTCTTGCCGTAAGAATTGAGCGGCTTTGGAGTAGAAACGGTCCAAGGATGCGGGTGGTTTTCCGGCTAACCAGTTTCCAAATTCAGAATCGGGATCAATTCCCTTTGTCAATGCCATTAAAATTGAGTTGTCGTTGGGATTACTAATTTCCACACATGCCGCATGGAACCTCTCCAAGTAACGCCTTAGTGTTTCCCCACGAGCTTGGGTAACACTGGACAGGGTGTTAACATCTTTGGGTCTAGCGACATGCATACGAAATTGTTCAACAAATTTCTTAGCCAATTGGTCAAATGAAGAGATAGATCTTGGAGGTAATATTGTAAACCACATTGTTGCAATTCCTCCCAGTGAGATGGGAAACTTCGGCATTTCACTGCATCGTCGGCCCTTGCGGCGCTCATTGACCATTCATATTTCAATATGTGCTGATTGGGATCAGAATTTCCTTCGTACATAGGGAGAGTTGGCATTCTGAATCGCCGAGGAGGTTCAGCGTATAGTATCTCGTCCGTGAAAGGAGTATGACTTCGAGAAATCCCCCAATCGTCGTTGGTAAGACCTTGGCTTTCGCGGATCATCTGATGTATCATAGTCGAGATGTCTGGCATTGCTACATTTTGAGCATGCTGAGCTAAGGTGTGGTCAGGTTCCACAGTGCGAGTTTGGACCGGGCGCTGTCGACGGTCCAAGTTTCACCTCCTTGGCTCAGCATCTTCCGGGACGTATGGTTCAGAAGTACGTCCCTGTTGTTGATTACTTGAATCCGGAAGATGTCGGGTATCAACCCTTGTTTCTACTGTGGCAGCTGTGACATGATTGTCCGTAGTATATTGTGGAGTACGACCACCTCGCGCTGATGGCCCAGCCTGGAAGCTGGTTGACGGTCCTACCCTCAACTGTCCGACAGTCAAGGCGGGTTGATATCCAGCAGCTTGAGCATGACTTCCGTCCAATCGGGGATGGGTAGATCTATGATGATAGTCAGATGAGGCAGAACTTTCAGTGGATGAGCGGGAAACATCATCCCTTCTGGACCTCCTACGGCCTTGGCAGTTCAGTTGGTTTGTCAATTCAACATTAGCACGCAACTGTTCGGCCAATTGTTGCCGACTTTGAGTCAGCTCTTGAAGCAACATATGGAATTCTTGTCTGGTGACAGGTCCAGACGGTTCTGAATGAGCGACGTTGTCTTGGTTGGATGGCTGCTGTTGAGCAGGATTCTGTCCATCCCTACCTTCTTGTCCAGCAGCTGTAGAAGTGGTTCTTGTGCTAACCATTCTTAATGATGAATCCTTTTCCTAGACTTTATGCAAATCTGAATAGAATGGAAGGATTATGAATTAGAGATCTGGATCTTCCTCTTGGATTTGTGCAATCCGGTATCGATGGTAGATCCAAGGAGCAGGAGAAAAAAGCAGGTTTTTTCTCGGTGAAAGCACCAAAGTGTTTGTACCAAAAATGGGCACAACACTCTTCGGAAGTTTTTGAAGAGATAAAAGTGAAGAATGAAAATTAAAACTGTGGATTATCTAACAAAAACTCCAAATAACAGAAAGTAAATTGCAAAGACAAGCGATTTAGAGTGGTTCAGCGTTTTGCCTACGTCCACTATGAAGTTTGATGATTTTATTGCTCGATACTTGAAGATTACAATTCTTTATACTGTAATACAACTGAATTTATATGCTAAGTCTCAATCTAAAGCAGCGGCGGTGTTCTGGAGTAAATCTGGCAGAATCTGGGCGCTCTTCAGTACTTAGAATTATCCGACCCCTTTTCTGAATGACCAGGGGCTCTATTTATAGGTGTAGGAGGCTGATATTTCGCCTAAAATGAGGGGAGACCAATTCTAGTACGTCAGGGGGCCCACATGGCCGAAATCTGGAGATCCGGGCCCACTTTGGGATCGATTCGACCCTTGGCTCGAATCGATCGAGAAATCATCCAATCGAGCTGAAATTTGGCATGAACATTTTTCCATGTGTACGCAAGCTCCTGTGAAAATTTCATGTCATTTGGATTTGTAGATCTTAAGATATGATCGATTCAAGTTGGAGTCTTCTGCCACCTGAAGTCGTTCGAATCGATTCCTTCGAATCGATTCGTTCAAATCGATCTATTCTTATTGATTCGTTCGAATCGATTCTCTTTGCATGCGTGCGCTTCGAGTCAGTCCTCCACTTCCTCCGAGTATTCTGGGCCAAATCCCTGGGTTTCAGGCGCTTCAACCTAATGGATTCGAAGTGAGGGATTCGAAGGAATGCTCCTTCGAATCGATCAAATGGAATGCTATTCGAATCGATCAGGTTGTATCGTAGCCTGATGGGTATGGAACTGCGTTAACGGGACGGATTCGAAGATGGTGGATTCGAAGCTTTCTCAACCGTGTGGATTCGAAGAATACTTCCTTTGTGGACTCGAAGTAGGGAGCCAGTCTGATGGATTCGAACCAAGGGCATTTGGATGGAGTCGAACTGAGGGCCGAAGTGAGGCTAGGTTTCCATGGATTCGAACTATCACATTTCGAGGATGGATTCGAGGCAAGGCTCTGGGCCAATGGATTCGAAGCAAGGCTCTGGGCCAATGGATTCGAAGCAAGGACTTGTTTTATGGATTCGAACTGTAGAAGGATTCAAACTAAAGCATACTTCTTCCATTTTCCAATGACGATAGCTTGAGCATACGAACTCGGATTGCTCCGAAATTCAGAACGTTGGTTTCTACTGCTTTACTTGACGTGTCCTATCAATTGTAGCCCAATCCGGACTCGGGAAAAATTCGTCGATATTTGTAGCCGTCCAACAATCATCCAAAGCTGAGGGCGTATGATCTTGTCTTTTCCCAGTCAGTTCCTTGGTATCTCGGCCTTGCCAAAAGGCGGGATAACAATAATAAACATTTTAACTTCTGTTAGACACAATACTGGGCTATCTGCACTTAACTTTCTTCTTCTAGGGTCAACTAATCCTAATGGTTTTGCGGGCTTACCAATAACCTATCTTTACTCTGTATATTCCTTTCTATGTGTAACATCATTTTAGTTTTACCTATGAAAAAGCCCTACACACTGGAATTTTGGACTTATATTAGCTAGGGGCTATTAGCTAAAGTATAAGGCGCGACCCCATACCAGTCCCATCTGGTCTTCTAATATCCGAGTCATATACTTAGGATTAACTACCCTATTCAAATTTCATTTCCTTGTAAACAATCTTTACAAATGATTTACCCTTGAAATCATATTTGTATAAAACAAGGAAATCATACTCTTTGCTTTACTCAAAATACTTATGCCATGATATATGCTTTACACAAAACAATGTTGATGAAATCTAGTCAATGGGATCATCTATCCTTTCATATAAGTTAAAGCCTCTTTTTAACTTAGAAAACTTTGGGCTATAAGGCCCAAACAATACCTTCGAAACCCTTGTTTAAAATCTTAAACAATCCCTTTCAAAATAATTGAAAGCATCCCATTCGAAACCATTATATAAAACCTTAGACATCCCCTTTCAAACCCATTTAAACTTGTCTTTCGAAAGCATTGTAAACTTTCCTTTCAAATCGCATAAAACAAACCTTTCGTAACACTTAAAATATACCTTCAAAAGCATTCGGAACTTCCCCTTCGAAGCACTTATAACACATCTTTCGAAAACATTGGGTTTAAGTACGGGTTTGTAGAAACATTGCTTCGAAACCATTTAAAATTATTCCTTTTGGAACCATTAGGTTTAACCTCTAATATAATTAAAGAGTCATAAAGAACAGAGGTGAAAGCATTACTTTCGAAAGCATTAATCCCAAGTTAAAGAAAGAGGATAGTTTCGAAACCCACCCTATCGAAACCATTGCCTCCAAAACCATTTGAAAGTGGCTATACGTGTAACATCCCTTATCTTAAGGCCTGAAGCTAAGCGCTATAGATGCTGCAGTCATCCATAGTATTAAATTTTGGTGACAAAATATGGCAATGTTAATGGTATCCATAATATTAGAAGCACATGAATATGAAATAAAACCAACACAGATTTAAAACAACTTTTCTGATTACATTTCAAAACAATATTTCATATTCAAGTACATAATCCCAAACGATTCCCAGGTATTGATCAAATATAATTATTACAAATTACGCCGAGAGCGACATATGAAGATGCCCCCTTGGATGATCAAAGTACTAAATAGACATATCAGTCATAATACATCACAGCAGAAACAAAACTAAGTGGATTCTACATAGCTAGCCTTGCCACCTGCACGTCTTCAGAAGCTTATTTCTCCAACCTACTAAACCTGAAAAACCTTAACTCTCAATCTACTCAAATTAAATTTCGAGCATCCGAAAGTTTAAGGGGAAAAACATAAACTTTGAGTCAGACATAAAGCCTGGTGTGAATAATACTATTACATCTCGGTTTACTGATATTAAGAGAGACCACGCAGCATAGTGGAACGGGTTTCCCCTTACTAATACCCCTTCTAAAACGTATCCTTTGCAAATCAAAACCCTGCAATCAAACTGATTAAAGAAATAATAGCAATATCATATATGCACATAAATTAGGTATCAATGGACTATATGTCCGAACAATATAGTTTTGTTTGGCTAACTACTAACCATTGGCTGACTCTGGCCTACCAGACATACTCAATTATCTAACATCTATTAGACAAACTTCTGAGTTATCTGCCCATAACTATCTTCCTCTAGGGTCAACTAAACTTAATGGTTTTGGAGGCTCACCAAAAACCTATCTTCTCTCTGTATATTCCTTTCTATGTGTAACCTCATTTTAGTCTTACTTGTGACAAAGCCCTACACATTGGAATTTTGGACTTATATTAGTGAGGGGCTTATTAGCTAAAGTATAGGGCGCGACCCTATACCAGTCCCATCTGGTATTCTAACATCTGAGTCATTTACTTAGGGTTAACTACCCCATCAAATTTTCCTTGAAAACATTTCTTTCGAATTGATTTAACCCTTTAAATCATACTTAAACAAGGAAAATATACCATTTCCTCTACTCAAACATTATTACCATGATATACATACTTTACACAAAACAATATTGATGAAATATAATGGAATTATCTATCCCTCCAAAGTAAGTTAAAAATCCTTTTAACTTAAAAGCTCTCAGGCCATGAAACCAAGGCAAACCATTCGAAACCTTTGCTTAAAAACTTTAAACAATACCTTTCGAACCCATTGAAAGTACCTCTTTCAAAATAAGTTAACTACTATACCTTGTAACAGTAGGATGAAAGGCCACAACATACCTTTCGAAATCATTGAAGGTATCCCTTTGAAAGCTTTATAAACCTTAGACATCCTCTTTTCAAAACACTTTAAACTTGCCCTACGAAAGCATTGGAAACCTTCCATTTAAAAACCCAAGTGAACCTTTACAAAACATTGGGGTATCTCCCCTTCGAAACCTACATTATATACCTTTCGAAAGTATTAAAAATCCTTGCTTAAAACAAACCTTTCAAAAGCATTGGATCCAAGTAAAATTTTGTGGAACATAGCTTCGAAACCTTTTAAACCATTCCTTTCGAAAGCATTGGGTTTAACTTACAATATATCTAAGGGTCTTAAAAGAACTAGGGCGAAAGCAACCCTTTCGAAAGCATTATTCCTAAGTAAATGAAAGTGGATGGTTTCGAAACCAACCCTTTCGAAAGCGTGGAGAAGCAGCTTCCAAGTTTAAAAACAAAAACACCCTTTCAAAAGCATTGGTTCGAAGGGTTGAATGCGGCAGCAGGGGTTTCGACCCCCTTCGAAATCTTGTTTTAAAACAAAAGGCGGCAACCTCTTTCGAAAACCCTTTTCTAAAACAAAGGCGTATTTGACTAAGTTGAAAGCTATTTTATTCGAAAGCCTCATTTTGTAACCAAAATAGTTTTGAGTTTATAAAGACAACTTCTACCCCTTCGAAAGCATGTTTCGACTCTATACCTTTCGCCTATCTCCAATCCACTACGTACCAAGGCAATTATACCATGTGTATTGATTTCGACTAGGTTGGAGGCGGTAGTATGGGGTCGAAAAGTGGCTGCCGAAATTAGAGAAACAACAATCCTTTAAAAACTGATTTTTAACTTTTAAAGTAATTTCTTTCCAACTAACTTGCCATATTTGTCAACATAAAATTGGTTGCCAATTCTTTTACAAAATCTTTTCTAAAAGTGCTGCCGATTTAGTAATTAATTATTCTAAAACATTTAACAAATTGCCCCTTCTCCTTTTATAAACATATAAAACATTTAAGTCCCATGCCTTATATAATTTTATATCCTTAATAAAATACTTAGGAAAATTTACCAAAAATTCCTGTAAATCACTTTTAATATGTTTTCTAACATATTTAAATTTCTGACCCAAAGCTAACATATTATAGCCGAAAATAATTTAAACCCAATTTAACCATTTTCTTTACTAGAAAATTCATAATAAATCCATAACAACTTAGAAAATTATGAAACTTGAAATCCATCTCTAAAATAATGTTTCTGACCTTATATAAAAAACGCAAGCCATTTGAATGTCATTTGTAAGGTTTTCCAAATTAAATCTATCATAAAATCTATATGAAACAACATAAATCATCAACCAGCATATATACCATTTAAACAACCAAAACATGGCATTTTTCTTGTAAAATAAATTCGGACCTTATCTAGAAACCGAAGACAATATAAATGAGATGTAATATATTATTCACCTTAGTTTGTTTGTTAAAAGGTTGAGATTTGCCCTTGAATTAATTTGATTAAGCTTCCTTCTTAAATTCTTGCTTAACTTCTCTTGTTTTCTTCTAATGGTTGCTGGAAGCTTCTTGGTTTAGTTTTAGTATGTGAATATTGTAAATGAAATTGGAATAAGGGTTTAGGGTATAAGAATATAACATATTCATATTTTGCCCTTATCTTATTACCTTTACTTACTTCGATTTAATTCCCTTTGGCTTTAGATTAATTAGGCACGCTACCCTATAATCATACAAATCTCAATCCCTTAACCATTTACGTTATTTCATTTAATTTATCTAATTAAATGTCCTAAATAATGTTTGCCAAAATTAGGGTCGTTACA
This sequence comes from Allium fistulosum, assembly GCA_030737815.1. Classification (NCBI taxonomy): domain Eukaryota; kingdom Viridiplantae; phylum Streptophyta; class Magnoliopsida; order Asparagales; family Amaryllidaceae; genus Allium; species Allium fistulosum. The sequence goes on along the minus strand of CM060905.1, from coordinate 1,168,326,957 downwards.
GACTCCCCTCCTTAAAGAATTTCGTCCTCGAAATTACAATAAGGTACTCATAAAGTAAAACATACCATGAAACAAGTCAGGATAAGTATCTCTACTTATGCTCTCAGTTTCCCAAGTGCAGTCTCTCTCGTCGTCACTCCATTGGACTTTGACCAATCTAACTGTCTTGTTTCTTGGTCTCTTCTCATCCTTCGCAACTATACGAACCGGTTTCCTAACTATAGTCATATCTGGTTCCACTACTAAATCTCTATCACAGTCGGTGCAATAGTAGTTTCTGGATCTCGAATATACTTCCTTAGATGAGAAACATAAAAAACATTGTAGACTCCTATCAAACTATTCGGTAACTCTACTCTATATGCGAGTTTCTCGATCTTTCCACAATAGGAAATGGTCCAACAAATCTTGGTGCCATCTTTCATGATTTTCCGAATCTGATTACACCTTTCATCGGCGATACCTTACAAAAACATGATCTCCGACTGAGAACTCCAAGTCTTTCCAGCTCTTATCAGCTTAACTCTTCTGCCTAGACTAAGCTTCCTTCATTCTAGCTCTGTAACGACCCGTAAATTTAACTGGTTTTAATAACGTTATTAATTGAAATTTTGCGAAATTTTAAACGATAAAATTTTGAAATATAAATTTGATATTTGGAATGCGTCTTGTTAAACATAGCAACTGGTAAATTTTCATCCGAAAATATGAAAGTTTATTTCGTGCGTAAATTTACTTCAATTTAATCAGTTAAAAAGCGATGAAAATAAAATGTTTTCGAAACCTATATATTTTTATATGGAAAAATTCTAAACCAACTTCTGAGCAAGACTTCAGTTTCCATTTTCCCAAATTCGGACTTCTTTAGCTCCGTCGATCTTATTTCTCTGCGTTTTCTTGCACTTTCCGCTATAGAAAATTCGAATTTTTATAACTCAATCATACCGCTAACATCTGTATACCGTTTTGATCGTTTCATCACGTTGATCTCTGTGGTATATTCGTTTGTGTATTTTGGTGTTCGGTACGTGGCGAAAACGCGTAAACGAGTCACCATATCGGTATCAATTCTGGACCTTTTGTTTGCCCTGTGCCTTTTGATTTTTCCAACGTTTAATTCAAAAGGCTTTTGCCCTTAATATTCTTTTTGGAACTTAACAGATACCTTTGCTATTCCCAAGTTACATATTTTTCACGTTACTTCAAATTAAAGACCATAGGTATTATTTTTTTGAAACTTTCTATCTTTAATCTCTACTGCGCCTATTCCTTCTCCCCACCCTCTCTTTGCCCTGTTCTTTCATTCCATATCGAGGCCGAAAAACATGGTCGCATCACACGATAATTGTTCACCGACCGAAACCCCAGCACCCAAGCTCCGATCAAACCGGCACCATCACCTTAGGCTGCAGCCGCCGTCACTCCTCCCTCCCTGACGTCAACAACCACTCACATAGCCTGCTATTCCTCTCCCTTTCCCCTTTCATTTTATCCACCACTAGCCGAGCACCTCCTGCCGAACAACCCCTTCCCCTCCACTTCAACCACTTGCTTCCTCCCCTTCCTATAGCCGTGCACTCTCTTCTATACTTTGTATAAAGGTAAGCAAGTTTTGTTTATATAAAAAAAAGTATATATGTTAAAAGATTTTGCTATATAAATATTTATTGATATCTGTTCATATAATACAGTTTTAGATATATTATATATAACGATTTTTATATTAGTTATAGACTTTGTGTAGTGTCAGAGTTTGGCTTGTACATATGTATATATGTGACAAAGAAATAAGAAGTGTGTACATAAAAAAAAAGAGTTACATAAAAAGTATAAAATGTTGGTTGTAGTTTATACAGTTTATTATAATATAAGCATTCTGAAAGTCTGAGATTTTGGAAAAAAATTGTTGTTTGAAACTTGACTTAGAAAGAAAATATGAGCATTTGATCTGTATATATATATAATGTATAGGCAGTGTTATATATAGTTTGTATATCATAGTGATATTGCTGTTGCTCTCGGATCCTGTCTCTGCCATGTACATATACACTTCTGATATAGGACGGTTAGGTATATAGAGTTTATATAAAAATTTCAAGTGTATGAAATCTGCATCCTTTTCTTTCTTCTGTTCGTATTTTTCATGCTTATTATATACTATATGTTTTAATATATGTTTATATTTTTAAATTGTATAGATATACAAATGTAGTATAGATATATTTTTATATTGTCTTAGCGTGTATATACGTGGTTATGTATATATGATTGTTTCATATGTAGTATAGATATATTTTTATAGCTTACATTTTTAAAGTATATAATCAAGTATATTTTGAGATGTATTCGTTGTGGTGATTTTGAAATTTTTTTGAATATACGATCTTATTGTTGGTTTATATCAGCTGTAGTTTGTTTATTTTGTATGCATATGTTATCAGTATGCATGTATGCGGTAGTTATTTTATGCTTTGTTAACTTATGTTATTTAGTGTTAATTTTAAAAGAGTTACGTCTGTTATACACAGTAGTATGTAATATTCTCTGTACATTTGTAAAAGCTTTCATAAACTATGACATCTGTGTCACTTTCCTACATATATGAGTTATCGAATCAATTATATAAGTGAATCAGTCATATATATATATATGTGTGTTAGTATGGGTTGGATTTAAATAGTGTAGCATTGAAGTAGTACTTATTTGATAGTTATGTATAATTTGTAAGTGGGGTTCGGATTTAACTTGCTGTCCAACTTTTATCTGGTTATGTATATAATGTTTTGATTTTTGACAAGTTGTAGGTAAGTTGTTTTCATTTTTGAAACTATACCTTGTACGTTAATAATTGGTTATAAGTGTTTAAATGTGAACAATGATTTATAAAATATATATATATATATAATAATGATAAAATATATATACATTTTTATACATTTGTCTTAATTCAAATGTGATTTATAAAATAATGATAATAATAGTATGTATATATATTTTTTGTTTATATCAAGCTAATTCGATTTATTCATCAATCCTTTTATCAGCTTTGATCGTTGATTCCGTGTCTATCATGCTTTGTTTTGAAATTCGTGATGGGATTCATAACTTATTTCATCTCCAAATCTCTCTAGCCTCGAAAGTTGAGCAATCACTCACGATTAATGTTCTTTTATTTATTAGATCTGATTTCAATTAAAACGACAATTGAAATATGCTGCTGTTAGTTAATTACACTGTTATATATGCTATTACCTGTATCAGTTCACCTATGACATCTGACACCATTATCTGTTAATTATTTATGCGATGATAATACAGTTTGGCTGATAATTGATTGATTGTTGATGTTTATATTGGACGTTAAATTGTTAATGTTAAAATGATAAATAGTATGCAATTGAACTTGATATAGGATAGTTAAATGTTAAATTTGATTAAATGACATTTGTATAATATGACCCATTTAACTGTAAAATTTATTGACACGTTGGATTTGTTTAATTACATCTTGAACCACTGAATGTATGTTGTTAAATTGATGATGTATGAAATTATAAATAGATGACAAGTGAAGAACCGTAAGGTAATAATCTTTAATCTACATGAAATGATAGTGTAGATTCTAGAATTAATTATATTAATTCGCACAAACAACAATGTGAATTAATACGGTTATTTCGAGATTATTTAAATTGATTATTGGATTGATATTGATTGTTGTTATTGCTTGTTTATTTACTTTGACACCATCCCAGTTATCACACTGCAAGTTCCTTTTGCTATGCTTTGATTTTGAATTGAATTGGAATCGGGTTGAAATGATAAATACCCAAATTAAACTTTGACCTAGGATAGAGAATTAAATAAAACCCGATTGGTCAATAATTTGATTTAAAAATAAACGAAGATTTTATTTGAATAAATAATATGGTTTTGAAATGAAGTTGAAATTTGAATTTTTATGAAAGGAAAATGTTAATATTTAATAATCTGAAACAAAATATTAACAATGTAATTGATGAAAGAATGTTGTTTAATTTGAGAAATGATTGAATTAAGTTTAAAATTATAATTAAGTTTGAAATTATTTAATAATTAAGTTTTGAATTATTTAATAATTAAATAAGATTGAATTATTTAATGATTAAATTGAATTGAATTCTTTAATAAGTGAAATTGAACTTTTGAATAAGTGAATTCTACTTCGTAAATATTTGAAATTGAGTTCTTTATTAATTAAGTTTTGGAAAATTATTTAAGTAAGTAAATAAGTGAAATTGAATTTCTTTAACAAGAAATAAAATGTGATTTATTGAAATTAATGTAAGACTTGAAAGTTGAAGAATTTGATTTGATGAATTTAATTTAACTCAATTTGTAAGTTTTGATATAATGAAGTTGAATTTAATATAATGGATTTAATGAATTGGAAATTTAATAGAAATTGTTTGAATGGCAAATTTACTTAATAAATATTGAATGAAATCGATAAATGAATTTAAATTGATTTAAATGTTAAATTAAATTAACTTAAATGATTTCGAAATGAATCTTATATACGAACTTGAATCAATATTTGAATTGTTTTAAATAAAAATTGAAATTGAATTATAAGATTTTGAAATTATGAAATTGGAAGTTTGAAACGTAAATTGTGGAAATTGATGTAGAAAGACAAACGAGATGTTGATTTATTAACTCTGATTGAAATTGAAATTGATTTGGTTTTGAAATAAATAAACGACCAATCGGTGAAATAATTTCGAAGGTTATTAAAGAGACCGGAATCGGTTAGGGACATACTCACTGTCTAAACCGAAAACCACTTTAATAACTACACGCAGAGTGTGATCCAGAATGAAGTGGTTGGAATGATGTACGTGATGACTGAAGAAAGAGAACGATAATGGATAGCCTTGACACTTGTGTCAAATTGGAAATGACTAAAACAGGAGCCGTGCCGGGCCAAATGGAGGTCAGCTACCTCAAGCGAACACACTTCTTCGAACTACTCATTACTTGTTGTCGATTGGTGCACCCTTGATTTTGGGAGTGTTGTTTCGCGGTGTTGCGGTCGCTGCGGCGATGTGTTCTCACCAGTCCGGATCAGGCAAACGGTAGTTTCACTACCTTCGGTATTGCCTCATGTGCCTTGTCATACTTGTATCCCTATACGCGACCACTACGATTTGTTTTGTACCTTTAGTATATGGATTGCCCTCTGGTGACTTCCGGTTTTGGGGAAACTACGGTCTTGTATATGCTCTTGGGAATAAAAAATGTGTTAAGGGTGGAATGGGCCATGACTTAACACTATTTTGATATTTTATATTACTGATAGGCATTATCTACTTATCGTACACTACTACATAGTAGATAGTTTAACGGATCCTTAAAGGATGGTTATTCCAACATCCTTTGAGTTACCTGTATTTCAATTGCTATTTCACTTGTGTTGGATTTATTAATATAAGAATGTTAATCCTGACTCGAGTGTCTTGTGTTTTTGCTTTACGCTCGGGTCAGACTGAGTGTACCAGTATTCGAGACTCACCTTTGAAGTTGGAGCTTTGCTTGAAGATCCATCCATCTATTCTGCTTTCAGTATTCGATGATTCCAGTGATGTATTCTGATTTGTATCTGATGTATCGTATTACTCTTCCGTTGTATCTGGTTGAACTCTAATGTAACTTATACATTCATATAGTAGCTTCATGAACTACTATCTCTTTTATTTCCGCTGCAATTATTACTCTGTGTCTGTGATCAGTGATTATTTATTTACTGTATATGTTCAGTTTTGCCAAATTTAAATTAACAACGTGGTATTTTGAGCAATTCAATTCCGGCATGAGTGTCTACCTATACACTTATAATGGATGCGAATGGTCCAAAATATCGGGTCGTTACAAGCTCGAATTAACTCAATCTTTTTTGCAGCTTCCCCGACCAAATCCGGACCAAGAACTAACATATCCCCGATCTCTATCCAACAAACAGGAGATTCGCATGGCCTTCCATACAAAGCTTCAAACGGTGCCATCCTTATACTACTCTGATAACTATTGTTATACGAAAACTCGACTAAGTGTAAGTGATCTTCCCATGATCCCCTAAAATCTAGCACACAAGCTCTTAACAAATCCTCTAAGACTTTGTTAACTCTTTCTGTTTGCCCATCTAACTGTGGATGGTAAGCGGTACTCATCATGAGCTTGGTACCTAAAGTATCCTGTAGACTTTTCCAAAACTCGCTAGTGAATAAGGAATCTCTATCACTTACTTTACTACTAGGAATTCCATGCAGTCTGACTATATTCTTCATGAATAATTTAGCTAAAATAGGTGTCGTCCTGGTTAACTTAACTGGAATGAAATGGGCACCCTTGGTCAATCTGTCCACTACAACCCATATACTTTCATTTCCTCGATTCGACCTTGGCAACCCATCTATAAAATACATTGAGATAGAATCCCATTTCCATGTTGGAACATCTAAAGGCCGAAGTAACCCACTCGGTTTCTGATGTTCAGCTTTTACCCGTTGACAGTTCAAACACTATTTCACCCATAAGCCTGCATCTCTCTTCATATCTTCCCAGAAGAATTTCATCTTCATATCCTGATACATCTTAGTTTTTACCTAATGAATGGTGAACTTCGAACGATGGCATTCACTAAGAACTTCCTTCCTAATGTTTTCAACATTTGGAACGCATAGTCGTCCTTTCTTCCTCAACCACCCATTCTGGTCAAGACTAAAATATTTTAAGTCATCACTCTCTATTCCATCCCTTAACTTTCTGATCCATTCAACTAATGGATCCTCTCCTTGTTTAGAAGCAATCCTCTCGATCATCAACGGTTGAACTTCTAAACATGACAACATAGCTGTTTTTTATTAGATCTATCCTCAGGTCTCCATTGTACTCCATATGTAATCAATGTTTTTAAATCTTTCCACTCAACTATCATTGCTAATACTGCATTCTGATGTTTTTTGCTAAGTGCATCTGCAACCTTGTACTCAATACCAAAGTCATAAGTGGCTAAAAACTCTAATCACCACTGCTGTCTCATATTCAACTCCTTCTGAGAGAATAAGTATCTCAGTGACTTACGATATGTTTACAGCTCGAATCTCTCTCCCAAAAGGTACTGCCTCCACTTCAATGTGAAAATTACCGCAGCTAATTCCAAATTGTGAATTGGATATCTAACTTCATGCGATCTGAGCTGTCGAGAAGCATAGACAATCACTTTTCTCTTTGCATTAACACAGCTTCTAACACTGTTCCACATGCATTTGTGTACACCATAAAGTCTTGATTCCCCTTTAGAACAACTAACACAGGTGCATTTGTCAATAAGTGTTTCAGCTTCTGGAATGCTTCCTCACACTTATCAGTCCAGACAAACTTCACATCCTTCCGAGTTAGCTTAGTCATCGGTACTGCCATCCGCGAAAAATCCTTAATGAATCTCCGATAGTAACCGGCTAATCTAAGAAAACTCTTTATCTCAGTCACTGTCTCGGGTCTCTTCCAACTATTCACTGCCTCAATCTTAGCCAGATCTATAGACAACCCTTTTTCTGAGACTACATGACCAAGGAACTTCACTCCCTTCTTCCAGAAATGACACTTCAAAAATTTCTCTTTCAACCGATGCTACCTCAACGTCTCAAGCACCACTCTAAGATGAACTTCATGCTCTCTTTCATCTTTACAGTATACCAAAATGTCATCTATGAATACCAATACAAACCTATCCAAGTGCTCTCGGAAAACTCGATTCATCAAATCTATAAAGAATGCCGGCGCATTAGTTAGTCCGAACGGCATTACTAACCATTTGTACGATCCGCATCTGGTTCTGAACGCCGTCAAAGGAATACTATCCTCAGCTACTCTGAGCTGATGGAACTCTATTGGCAAATCCAACTAAGAAAATACTTTGGCTCCACTCAACTGGTCGAACTAATCGTTAATTCAAGGTAACGAATATTGATTTTTATCGTCTTCTCATTCAACTTACGATAATCGATACATAACTTTAACAATTTGTTCGATTTCTTTGCAAACACTGCGTCTGCTCCCCAAGGCGAACTGCTTGGTTTGATAAAATTATTATTTTCCAAATCCACCACTGCACCTTTAGCTCCCTCATCTTGGTAGGGGCCATTCTACTTGGTGGTCTACTCACCAGTTCTGCTCCTGGTACTAAATCTATCTGAAACTCGATAGCTCGTTTTGGCGGCAGTCCTATAACGGGCTCGAAGACATCTGCGAATTCTCTGACAACGAAAACTCGATTCAACTCGTCTTCTGCCTCTATAACACCCAACAAAGCATTAACCTCAATACTAGGGTTTTCTATGGAGTATATAATCCAGTCACTACAATTGGGGGTGACTAAGTGATATTTCCCTATCATGGAAAAATATCCTAGCATCGTATTTACTTAACCAATCCATACCCAAAATGATCCCGAACCCTACGAAATCAAACACCTGCAAACTGCAAATAAATACAGGACCTAACAATTCAAACTCTAGGTGGTCACATCTCATCCCAAGAGTCGAATATCCTCCTATCGGATTCGCAACCCTTAAGGAAGTAACTAGGTATGAGGGTTCTAGGTTAAGCTTATCTACCAAACAATGAGATATAAAAGAATGCGATGCACCAGTATCGAACAGAACTCTAACTGATACACCATGAATCAAAAGCGTACCTCCCAACACAGCTTTTCCCTTTTCCTCTGCTATTGGTCTTGAGGTAGCTAGCTCCAATGCAAACATCTTACCCTTTCCATCCTTGGCTGGCTCCTTGCACTGGTTCTTATAATGTCCGATTTGATCGCAGATGAAACACCTCACTCCTTTCTTGTCAGCAACCTTATTCCCTTTGCCTATTCGGCACTCATGGGCATAGTGTCCCTTCTTGTCACACTTATAACAGATAACTTCTGTCTTTCCCTTCTTGGTAGCTCCACTTTTCTGAGATCCCTTCTTATGGAAAAACTTCCTCTTCTAGTTCCGCCCTCCTTGAGCTCCTCCTGCCTTGTTACCCTCAAGATAAGCAAGCATCTCCTCCTGCCTTTAAGCCATTTCAACAACTACATCACACAGATCTCTAATATGTGATAATGTGGCCTTAGCAAGCTCAGGCTTCAACCCACGAATGAACTTCTCATTCCTTTTAATAACAGTATCAACCATAGCATATCCGTATCTCGATAGCTCCTCAAATCTAGTTGCATACTCAAGCACTGTCATATCTCCCTGCCCCAACTCAACAAACTTCCTGAGCAGAGTTAACTTCACAATCTCCGACATAAACCTTTCTTCAAGCCTTCTTCTGAACTCTGCCCAACTCATAGTCTCCTCATTGACTCCAACCATAACATTGTTCCACCAGCACGGTGTTGCTCTCTGTAACTGTCTAGAAGCAAGCCTCCTTTTCTGCTCATCATTGAGCCCTAGAACAGCAAAAACCCTCTCACAATGGAGTAACCAGTTCTCCACTTTAATTACGTCCTCAGTCCAAGCCGGGCATAATCTTTACTCAACACAGCATAATTATTGACCACTGGAGCTCCTCGATTTCCTCCTTCAACATTTCCTCCAACTAATCCATCAGCAACTCCAGCCTGCATCATGTTAACGAAGAACTGATACATAGCTCCCATATCAACTTGCGGTGCTCCAGCATCCACATTAGCAGCCTGTGCCTGATCTGGATTCCTCGTAGTGTTTGGTCTGGCATTTCCATTAGTTGTGGTGATTCCCCCACCAAGGTTAACTCTTCCACTTCTAGCATCCATATCTTATGTCCATAAAATTTGCATTTGAGTATTAGTAAGATACAGAAGAATAGCCTAAGAGAAAAGGGAGAATAGAGATAAAACGTATACTTATATATAGCAAATACAAGTACATTATTATAGCGTTATCCCATACCCCAATCTTTTCACTAATTCCTTTGGATTATGTTTTCAAAATCATTTTAAGTTTCAAATATCTTTTATGTTTTCATAAACCTATGCTCTGATACCAAGTTGTAACATCCCTTATCTTGAGGCCTGAAGCTAAGCGCTATAGATGCTGTAGTCATCCATAGTATTAACTTCTGAGGACAAAATACGGTAATGTTAATGGTATCCATAATATCAGAAGCACATGAATATGAAATAAAACCAACACAGATTTAAAACAACTTTTCTGATTACATTTGAAAATAATATTTCATATTCAAGTACATAATCCCAAACGATTCCTAAGTTTTGATCAAATATAATTCTTACAAATTACGCCAAGAGCGACATATAAAGATGCCCCCTTGGATGATCAGAGTACTAAATAGACATATCGGTCATAATGCATCACAGCGGAAATAAAACTAACTAGCTTTTATATAGCTAGCCTCGCCTCCTGCACGTCTTCGGAAGGTTATTTGTCCAACCTACTAAACCTGAAAGACCTTAACTCTCAATCTACTCAAATTAAATTTCAAGCACCCGAGAGTTTACGGGGAAAAACATAAACTTTGAGTTAGACATAAAGCCTAGTGTGAATAATACTATTACATATCAGTTTATTGAAATTAAGTGAGACCATGCCGCTTAGCGAAACGGGTTTCCCCTCACTAATATCCCTTTTAAAACATATCTTTTGCAAATCACAACCCTGCAATCAAACCAATTAAAGAAATAATAGCAATATCATATATGCACATAAATCTGGTAACCAATAGACTATATGTCTGAGCAATATAGTTTTGTTTGGCTAACTACTAACCATTGGCTAACTCGGGCCTACCAGACATACTCAATTATCTAGCATCTGTTAGACATACTTCTGAGCTATCTGCCCTTAACTATCTTCCTCTAGGGTCAACCGAACCTAATGGTTTTGCAGGCTCACCAATAACCTATCTTCTCTCTGTATATTCCTTTCTGTGTGTAACCTCATTTTAGTCTTACCTGTGATAAAGCCCAACACACTGGAATTTTGGACTTATATTAGCTAGGGGCTTATTAGCTAAAGTATAGGGCGCGACCTAATACCAGTCCCATCTGGTATTCTAACATCTAAGTCATTTACTTAGGGTTAACTACCCCATCAAATTTTCCTTGAAAACATTTCTTTCGAATTGATTTAACCCTTTAAATCATACTTAAACAAGGAAAATATACCATTTTCTTTACTCAAACATTATTGTTGTGATATACATACTTTACACAAAACAATATTGATAAAATAAAATGGGATTATCTATCCCTCCAAAGTTAGTTAAAAATCCTTTAAACTTAAAAGCTCTTAGGCCATGAAACCAAGGCAAACCATTTGAAACCTTTGCTTAAAAACTTTAAACAATACCATTCGAACCCATTGATAGTGCCCCTTTCAAAATAAGTTAACTACTATACCTTATAACTAGGCCAAAAGGCCAAAACATACCTTTCGAAATCATTGAAGGTATCCCTTCGAAAGCTTTATAAACCTTAGATATCCTCTTTTCAAAACACTTTAAACTTGCCCTATGAAAGCATTGGAAACCTTCCATTTAAAAACACAAGCGAACCTTTTGAAAACATTAGGGTATCTCCCCTTCGAAACCTACATTATATACTTTTCGAAAGTTTAAAAACTCCTTGCTTAAAGCAAACCTTTCGAAAGCACTGGGCCCAAGTAAAAGTTTGTGGAACATAGCTTCGAAAGCATTGGGTTTAACTTACAGTATATCTAAGGGTTTTAAAAGAACTGGGGCAAAAGCAACTCTTTCGAAAGCATTATTCCTAAGTAAATAAAAGTGGATGATTTTGAAACCAACCCTTTCGAAAGCATGTAGAAGCGGCTTCCATGTTTAAAAACAAAAGCGCCCTTTCGAAAGCATTGGTTCGAAGGGTTGAATGCGGCAGCAGGGGTTTCGACCCCCTTCGAAAGCTTGTTTTAAAACAAAAGGCGGCAACATCTTTTGAAAGCCCTTTTCTAAAACAAAGGCATAGTTGACTAAGTCAAAAGCCATTTCCTTCGAAAGCCTCATTTAGTAACCGAAATAGTTCTGAGTTTATAAAGACCACTTCTACCCCTTCGAAAGTATGTTTCGACTCTATACCTTTCGTCTATCTCCAATCCACTACGTACCAAGGCATTGATACCATGTGTATTTGTTTCGACTAGGTTGGAGGCGGTAGTATGGGGTCGAAAGGTAGCTGCCGAAAGTGGCGAAGCAACAATCCTTTACAAAACTGATTTTTAACTTTTTAAAGTAATTTCTTTCCAACTAACTTGCCATATTTGTCAAAATATAATTGGTTGGTAATTCTTTTACAATATCTTTTCTAAAACTGCTGCCGAGTTCAGTAATTAATAATTTTAAAATATTTCACAAATTTCCCTTTCTCCTTTTATAAATATATAAAACATTTAAGTCTCATACCTTAAATAATTTTATATCCTTAATAAAATACTTAGGAAAGTTCACCAAAAATTCTCGTAAATCACTTTTAATATGTTTTCTAACATATTTAAATTTCTGACCCAAAGCGAACATATTATAGCAAAAAATAATTTAAACCCAATTTAACCATTTTCTTTACTAGAAAACTCATAATAAATGCACAACAACTTAGAAAATTATGAAACTTGAAACCCATCTCTAAAATAATGTTTCTGACCTTATATAAAAAACGCAAGCCATTTGGATATCGTTTGATAGGTTTTTCAAATCAAATCTTATCATAAAATATATATGAAACAACATAAATAATCAACCAGCATATATAACCATTTAAACAATCAAAACATGGCATTTTTCTTGCAAAATAAATTTGGATCTTATTTAGAAACCGAAAACAATATAATTGAGATGTAATATATTATTCACCTTAGCTTGTTTGTTAAGAAGGTTGAGATTTGTCCTTGAATTAATTTGATTAAGCTTCCTTCTTGAATTCTTGCTTAACTTCCTCTTATTTTCTTCTAATGGTGGCCGGCCAAGCTTCTTGGTTTTCTTTTAGTTTGTGAATATTGTAAATGAAATTGGAATAAGGGTTTAGGGTATAAGAATATAACCTACTAATATTTTACCCTTATTTTATTACCTTTACTTACTTCGATTTAATTCTCTTTGGCTTTAGATTAATTAGGCACGGCTACCCTATAATAATACAAATCTCAATCCCTCAACCATTTACATTATTTTATTTTATTTCTTTTATCTAATTAAATGCCCTAAATAAAGTTTGTCAAATTAGGGTCGTTACAATATGACCGTTTTGAAATAATTGAGAAAGCGGCTTCAAAGAAAAACATGAAAGCACCACTTTCGAATACATTATTTTAAGGTTATAACTGCCGTAACTAATTCGAGTGGTATGAATGCGGCAGCATGGTTATCGAATAGGTTCAAAAGCGACTATCCTTTCGAAAGATTATTTTAGAACAAAAGTAAGCGGCAACTCTTTCAAAAGCTCCTTTCTAAAAACAAAGGCAAGCGGCAACTTGTTCGAAAGCCTCTTTTTAAACAAAGCTAAGTTGATTGATTCGAAAGCTAATTAGAGTGGCTTCAACCCCTTCGGAAGGATGTCTTCGACACCATCATTCTTTCCGCCTTTCTCCAATACACTACATACCAATTGTTTGATATAATATGCATTGGTTTCAAATAAGTGCGAAAAGTCTAACTGGGCATGGTGGCAGAAGCAAGCTAAGGTAGGGGCGAAGTTGTAATTTGAAACAAACCGGTTTATTGCCTTTCAAAGTAATTCCCTTTTACCTAACTTGCTCAATTTATCAAAATGTGATTGGTTGCCCACTCTTTATCAAAATTCTTTTCTATAAAGGCCGCCAAATTAAAAATTTACAAACATTTTAACAAATAAGCCCTCCTCCTTAACAAAACATGTAAAACATTTAAGTCCCTTAACTTAAATAATTTTACAACCATAGTAAAATACTTAGGAAAATTCCCCAAAATCACAATAATTCACTTTTAGTATGTTTTCTAACATATATAAATTTCACACCCGAAATCATTATATAATTACCTTAAATAATTTAAACTCAATATTAACTATTTTCTCTCATAGAAAATTCATAATAAATCAACAGTTACTTAGAAAATTATGAAACTTGAAACCCACTTCTAAACAATGTTTTTGACCATATATCAAAAACGCAACTCATATGGATGTCATTTAATAGGTTTTCCAATCTAAACTTATCATAAAATCTATATGAAATAATATAAATCATCAACAAACATATATATCCATTTAAACAAACATAACATGGCATATTACTTGAAAAATAGTTTGGGTCAAACCTTGAAACCGAGATCACTATCAAAAGTGAGATGTAAATCAATTATTCACCTTAGCTTTGTGTTAAGATAACTGCAGTTATGAATCGAAGGGAGAATAGGCATATAGCATAGTCACGAAGATTAGTGATTATAAATGCAGTTTTACTCTCTATGATTGTCTACTGGGGAAGAACATTCCTCCTTCCAACAAAACTTTTTTCGATGGTTAGAACTGCCTTAATCAAATTTCTGTGGTCTGGTTCAATTCATTCAAGAAAGTGATAACCAATTGCCTTCCAGAAATTGGAGAATCTGAAGAAAGAAGGAGGCTTGGGGATTTTTAATATGAAATTATGGAATTATGCAGAATTATCTAAGCATTTCCACAACCTAATAAATAATACAGATTCTCTATGGGTGTAGTGGGCAAAAAGAAATAATTTGAAAGGAAATGAAATATGGATAGCAGAAAATAAACAAACCCACGGTTGGGTATGGAAGACTATGATGAAAGTTCGTGATATTATACTACCTCATGTAAAGTTACAACTTGCAGTACATAGCACATCCAAATTCTAGTCTACTCCATGGATAACTCAGGGTCTAATACTTCAAAAAATCCTCTCTTATGATAATATAATCCAAACTGGAATCACCACCACTGCAAGAGCAACTAGATATATAGTTGATGGAAGAATAAAATTAAATCATATTAGCAGTCCTACTGTTAATGATATTTGGAATAAATACAATGGACTTCCATATACATTCATGCAATCTAAAGAATATAAGTGGACTGACAAGCACATTGACCACTCAACTAAAATAGTTTATAAAGCTCTTGTGGGAGACAGGAATTCTAGTTACTTTCAGTGGCACTCAAGAATTTGGAACAAGTATGCAGATGAAAAATATAATTTCATATTGTGGAAAGTTTTTAAAAATGCTCTGCATACCTTGCGTAATCTATCTTATAGAGGAATAAATGTCTTGACTACTTGCAAGTTTTGCCTATCTACTGAAGAGGATGTACATCACTTATACTTCAACTGCTCCTATACTAGGTTCATATGGTACAAAATCAGTCAAAGAGGTGGATATGGCATGGCTAATAGAAACAGTATGGTTGAATGGATACGAATTTATAAAGCGACAAGGTGGAAGGAACAATAAACATATGAACTCTTAATAATGCTAAAGATCATGGTCACAGTAGTATAGGAGGAGAGAAACAACATAATTTTCAACCAAAAAAGAAAGAGAATAATGCAGTTATATCATGAGATAGTCAGGAGAATTTATGAGATGTTATCACTATCGGCTTACAGATTTGATCAGGCAACAATAGGCAAATGGGGATGATTGATTACTAGCTTGGTGTAGTGCTTTGGTCTGCTTGGGGTGCTGCTTGTAGTTCCATAGATCACTGCTTCGAACTATGCTAGCACTAGTAAGATTTAGTCTGGGTCTTAGAACTACTTGGAGTATTACAGAGTGTTGCTTGCGGTTATTTGCTCATCTGCTTCGTGCCTTTGCTTTGTACTAGTATTCTGTGTTTTATCTTTTTTCTTCCTTCTTTTATCTTGTATCTCTAATTTATGCCTGTAATATTTTATTGCATGTTATAAATAAAGGTAGGGGACCTTAACCCCGCTGGCTTTGCCAAAAAAAGAAGGTTGAGATTTGCCTTTTGATTGATTTGCTTAAGTTTTCTACTTGAATCCTAGCTTTTCTTCTTCTGGAATCTCCTTAATGGTGGTCGGCCGAGCTCAATAGGGTTTTATATTTGTTTTTGAATGTTAAAATGAATAAGAAATGAAGAATGGAAGGGTTTAGGGTATTAGAATGAAGGAGGTTCCCATTTCACCCTTACTATATTCCTCGTACTTACTTATTTTAAATTTTCTTTTGCTTATACATTAATTAAGGCACGACCCCTTATAAACTAACAAATCTCAATCCCTTAACTATTAACATTATTTTATTTAATTCATCAAATTAAATGTTCTAAATAATGTTACTCAAAATTAGGGTCGTTACATCGCATCTCCTAACTGCATATCCTCAAAGATGTCTTCACAAATGTCTAACCAATCCTGCACTTCGATAGCTGATTCCGCTCCAAGGTAGAGTAATTCTTATTTAATTTGGCAAAGTCAGCCCTCGGCGCTGGTACTGGAGCACCACCATCAATAGCTGTAATAGGAGCGACTTGGGAATTATGAACCATGTTCCATACCATCTTTGCGAACATGTTCTGCAAGTCGATTTTAGCATCCCCTGATCTCGGCCCTTCCTCGACTCCAAAAACGGAGTTCCTAGCAGCATTCCTCATTAGCTGGCTCATCCTTACAAGATGTAATAAGAATGATCGGTCTTTGTAAAAGGAATAAGTGGTGTCCGTGAATGCAGTGCGAATTATATACTATATATATACTACTATATAGTTTTGAAAACCAAAATATAACAAGTTTTGTAACACAACACCTCTATACCCATACTATCGAAGAGTATTACAGTGTAATACTATATGATAATATGGAGAATGAGACGATATTGGGCTTACACACATGAATATTTTCTTAGGCTAACACTGGTACATATTTCAAAAAATTGTAATCAGCTCACCTAAACGTACTCAGTATCGGCACAAAGCAATAAACACATACGCCTTATGGATAGGACAATACACAATATAAAATAAATCATAGAGAACACAGAGTCATCCATGCAGCGACAACATATAATAATAAATATACAAGAGTCCAAGTGGGGTATAAAATAGGTCAAACTCCACTATCCCAAAATTATACAATGTATAAATCCGATATATATCTCAAAATCATCAATCTACACAAGGCTACAAAAATAGATAATTCTACACTAACAACTAATTGTCTAGCCTCCATCTATGCCCAACATTCACAATCTGGTCTCTTCATCCCTGAACCTATAATGTTGTCTCGGATTGACCCGAGTATTATATAAATAACACACGAGTCAAACTATGTCTATAATATGGATGTCAATATAAAATAACAATTGGCTTGGTATAAACAAGTTCAACACAAGTGGCACACGTATATCCCAGGTGTCAACATATCTTAAACCATGCACAGAAAAGATAATCTGTCTCTAAGTAAAGTCGATCAATACATCAAACGTGCATATAATCAAGTGGGTGAAACAGTCCATAATCTAACTATCATCAAGTATAAAACTCATTAACAATATAGTACATGCTCTCAGCAATGCCCTAGATTATCTCTCAGATAATCGTATGGTAGACATATCCGGGTGCTGTCTCACTTGATAAATATGTATAACACGTAACAATCACCCAAATCAATCGTACATGAAATATAAATTTGGCATACCCTCGGTAGCCAAGGTGACCTCTCACAAAACCATGTAAAAGATAGGTACATGGTCCAACTCCATGCTCTCAGCATTTCTAGCTATCATCATTAGTTGTATAATTGATGTGTATGGGGTTATACAATTGCATAGACCCTCGGTCTCATAAATAATCCAAGCGATCGATAACCACATAATAATCATATAGACCTTCAACATCATAGTAATCGACTTGGCTCTTAGCCAATGAAATAATCATACAGTCTCTCAGACCTTTAGTGATCCACTCGACTCTCGGTATCATGGATAATCATCAGGACTCTCAGCATCATAAATATCTATTTTGGTATAGATCTTGACAAATGATCAAATCTGCTCTCAGCCGTAAACACATTGATTTCATATAGGTAAATAAGTTATGTTATAGCATCTCATGTTATCTCATCATTAATAACCAAATGGGAGACTAATAGCTCTCAGCCTGCTCCAGGAGCCTTCCTTACATGCTCTTAGAGCTACTCTTACAGTCTTATTTACCTCGACGACCATCGTGACCCAATATCCATCAAGTGCAAGATTGCACTATGCATTGGTCACGACTCTACAAATGCCCCTAATGGTAACAGACTGCTGGCCTATGTGACACAGGGGTGGTGGCTCTCAACCATAGCTCTCAGCCATATACATCAAAAAGTTGTCATGGATTCGGGGAGCGATCCCTACAATCAGGCCGCTAGGATGGATACTAGCCAATCTGGTTTACTCCATGTTGTATAATAGGAGTATTCACACAATAGATAGGCACACTTATGGCTCTCAACCTGATCACTCTCAGTGAGCATCACCATAAATGTAATACCCCGCATGCTCGACCTTGTTAGAGTGATATATACTTACAGAAAGTAATCGAACAAATATTAGCTCAAGCATGCCGTCCACATGGTGTTACTCGCCTATTTACTTAATGCTCGTAATGGCGCTCGTCATCGCACAATTATTCTATATAACAATTTAAAGAATAACCGGAGAAATGTTATCGAAAGTCTCACACCAGACGGTACCATAATTCTATTTATTCTAATTTCTCGTTACACAGAAATATAAAGCAATCAAACATACGATTCTATTATTTATTGATTCGGAAGGGGCTTTAAAATACATTTTCCCCAAAATCTTCAAAACAATTTCAAATATAAAATTTTCGATTCAAAGAGAATCAATTTATAAAATTTCCATTCTTTCCTCAAAATCTATTTTCCATTTCAAAATAAATAGTTGCAAACATTTTATTCGATTATAAGGAAATTTATAAATTAAACTTCACTAAATTTCCAAATCCTTTAAATTCCATTTAAAAGCAATTTATACATTTTAAAATCCTTCTCAAATAATTGGAAATAATAATATTAAGTAAGTTTTATAATTCAAGGTTTCCTTTTTATTAAAAATAATGATAGTCAAATGTTAGGCATATTACTTACAAAAAATTATTTTACAAACTTCCAATTTATTACATGCTAATAGAATTAATTAATCACTTTAAAAATATAAATTTTAAATACCACATTATAAGGATCATTTATATATTATTATAATCAACGATAAATGAATAAAAATATAAATATTCAAAATTTAACTTATTTAATCAAATTTCAAAATTCCTCATTTTTCAAATAATTTCAACTCATAGAATACTCAAAACAATTTACTTAAATAATTTTCTTTTACTAATACTCTCTCTAATTTTAAATAAAAATCATTCTAAAATCCACAATTATTTCCAAAAATATTTCATTTCTTTCGGTGCCTTCACTTTCAATTATTCATCCCATTTCGATCATTTACTAGTGTGATCTCATCACAACAACAATCAACAAAAGATACGCAAATCTATTTTACCCAATTCAATCCATATCAATAAACAACACATCACCAAACAATCAATAAATACATAGAAAATTTGAATCTAAGTACTGAGATATTCAAAATAACTCACCCAAACGGTGCAAGCAAACCTAATCAATCATCCAATGTCATAGCACAACTCAAGCAATATCAACCAAACAATAAGGCACAAAGCAATAGAAGATAGCTGTAAGTGAAAGAATGTTACTCACCTAAACAATGCTCAAATCCCCCAAAACAGCGACTACCCTTTGCTCAGCACAAATGCCAACGGACACGCCTACACTCCATGCCTGAACGCCAATCATCATCCCTTCGTTGCAGCTCCTCAATGTTGCCTCTTCATACTACTGCAACTAGCCAAGGCTTCAGCATAACCAAAAACATCGCATCAATTCCCATCACAAGTCAACCAAATTGCACCATCGCACACGCCAAGTCCAGGCAATTTTGCATTCGTCTACTAGCACCACCTCATTGCCAACTACAAAATCGCAGCTTCTCCATCGTTGATGCACTCGAATCGCCAGCCATAGCCAGCTTCATGAAGAACCCCTCACCGTCGCGGCCAGCAACAAGCAGCCCATCCTAGCATCGCGGTTTCACCATTGACGTCGCTCGCTACCGGCACTTCCTTTGTTCGCGATTTAATTATTCTAGGCCATGACATCATTTTGTTTTATTTTCTTTTTTAAGTTTCATGCCGGAGAAAGATTATTGGGCGAGTGAGTGGGGATATGGATTTGGGATGAACGGGTATGTGCTTCAATTGGTGAAGGTGGGAGAATATCCTAGAAAAGGAGAGTGAGTTTAAATGGATTTGGGCCTTAATTTGGGTTCAAGTTTAAATAAATAAATTCTCTCTTCCTTTTCTTTTCAATGATTCCTTTTATTTATTTGTAAATAAATTTCAATCTAATTTAATTTGATTAACCATTCATTCTACGAATTATAATCCAGTAGCTGCATAATTTCTTTCGATACCCATTTATTTTCCACTACTTTAATCATATAAAAAATTATTTACACTATTAAAAATATTTTGTATTCGATTAAAACATTTTATTCAATTTAATAAATTATTCAACAAGAATTTATGTATTATTTTAATTCAATTTATTAAATCAAATTTTTTTATTAAATGGAATTTAATTAACTATAAATTTAGTTTCAAAATAATAATTATCAAATAACGAATTCAAACAATTTTAATTTAGTTACATTTTATTTATTTATACGGCGTAGAAAGTAGAGTTGCTACAGACTTCCCCCTTAAGGAAATTGTGTCCTCGCAATTTCTTATAGGGAAACGTCATATACAACTCTACCTTGAACTTTCTTCGTATCAAAAACTTCTATCAAACTTAAACCTTCATAATCCTCTATATGGCTCACATGCACCTACTCATCTTATCGTATGCTGCGATTTTAAATAGATTCAATTAGCGACTTTCTACTTTTGTATACGATATATTTTATGAATTTTTTTCTATGTTTTGGATTTTTTGAAACTTTTTGGAAAAGCCTCCTTTGTATGAAGAGCATTTTGAAAAATCAAAATACAATATAATCATAATATACATATACATCCCGATACGAGGCATCCCGAAACATAGGGAAATAAGATAATATCACATCATATATCGATATAGCGTAAAGATGTACCTTTTTATTATCGTTTAAGCGAGCTATTTCATTTTTATGCGAGCAAAAGCAAGCTATCATCACCAAATTGTCCTAATAATCCTCTTGAGTACTTATCCTTAACTCAATATAAACGTTAGTCGTGTATAAAGAAGTATGATAAGTTTGCATTCATTTAGATAAAAGAAACATAGCCTACTTGTTGAACCGCTTCTCCATAGAACTTTAAAGGTCAAAAGCACAAAATTTGGAATGGGCTTCAAAAGTAAAGTTGTTACTCAATGTATTAGTTTTCCAAAACAATTTTCTAATCACAAAAAAGTCGTATACAATTCAAGTCATAAGAGTTTTTCTAATGAGTGTAAAATATAAAAACAGTATAATGCGCATACCCCTATATAAACACGCGGTTTTAATCTAGAAAATGATTTTTTTTGCAAAGCTCTCTCAATAAAAGTTGTTTCTTATGTTCTAAGCTTTTCGGAATGGAAACGAACATCAAAATCGGATAAACCATTTGAAAGTTATGGTTAAAACAGTTCAACGCTGTTATGTGAAGTTTTCTTTTTTGGGACAGCGATTTGATTCAATTTCAAAATAGATATTTATCATTAGCATACTTTAAAATTTTGGAAGACGATAAACAAAATGTTGTTACTTTGCAAATGCCTTACTAATGAAAAAGGAATCGACAAAATAGGATCAAAACTTCACAAGTTATGACCATTTTAGTAAGGACTTTAACTATCTTTTTTTCCCATTCTAAATATACCGCCACCTTTTCAAAATATTCAAATACTTTAAAATATTAGAATATAATAATTTTAAAATATCTTAACATACCAAAGTTATTTTTAAAGCTTTTTTATTTTAAATTCATAGGCATATCTTTCTTTTCCAATTTAAATTCAAAAATCCACCATTTTATTTTCTAAATCATTCCACTTTCCAAGCTTTACACAAAACCATTTAGTACCAAATTTCCAAAGCCATTTAAAATCACTTTCTTTCACTTTACCATGCTTATATTTATAATATATAAGCTTTTACTTTATGCTTGAAACTTTTCTCAAAATAGTTGTTATTTACAAAAATATTTTTTTTTCTCAGGTTACCAAACTTTTCTTCACTTAATTCTCTCAGAACTTAAATTTCAATTTCATAAATATTAATTATTTTGCTTTTTCTAAGATTTCATTTCACTTTAGTTTAAACTTAACTTGCATTTTTTATTTTCCTTTTCTAGAAATCAATCATTATTCAAATATTAAATAACATATTTATTTTTAGAGTTACTTTGAATTAGAATTCATATGTGCATTTCATATCTTAATGCATTTTATTACAATAAATATATTTATATCACTATTTCCAATTACAACAAAATCATTTGAAAGGTCGCACACAGTTTACATCCATATAATTTTAAATCAAAACATTTACCATAGTAGTATTGTAACACCCCGTAAAATTAATTCTAATTGAATAAGTAAATTAAGAGAAATTCAATTAATTAGGAAAGAGATAAAAATGGAAAATTTATAAAATTCGAATTTGACCACGAAAGTTATGCCGTTACATTCGTGGCAAAACTCTAATCAATTTCCATATATAATATGCTGAAAGCGGAGCTCAAACAAAGAAGTTATGAGCGTTTGAAGTTTTTAGATTTAAATTAATTTAGTTTGAATTCAAATTCAAATGAGTATTTAAATCTAGGGTTTGAATTTCAAAAATTAACTGCAGGTTTACTTAGGGGTTAAGTAAATGTTTAATTAACGGTCAATGTTAAAAAGTTAATTAGGGTATAAAATTAATCGTGCAACGGAAAAATCAAACGTTCCCAAATATAAGGGGAGCGGTCGGCCCCAAGACCATAGCAGTCGACCGGTCTATAGGAGGCGGTCGACCAGTACCTGATGGTGGTAGCTAGGGTTTTGTGCTATTTAACATTCCTGATTTATCTATTTTTGACTTAGTTTCATCCTACGGTTCTTATGCATTTCAACTCCTATAAATAGGACCATATCCTCTCCTTTTTGTTCATAAATATTTGGGAAATACCTCGAACCTCTGCCACTTTCTCTCTTCAGTTAGATTCAGAAATTCAATTAGAAATTCAGGTAAGGATTCTAATCCTTTTTCTAATTGTTCTTTTAATCTATTTTCCTCTCCTCCAACCTCTTTGAATCTAACAAAATTATATATATATTTATCCTTCGCTGTGTATATATATAAAAGTAGGAGATCTGGAAAAGAGTTGCTTAGGCATTGCAAATCCATATAAGAGAAGCTAAGAATAATCTGTGAGTGGAAACCTTAGTATTTTTATTTCAGTAATCGATTAGTATATATCTATGGATTTGAATATGCCTTAGAGATTTTGGGATTGTGAAAAAATAATATATAAAATCACTCGAAATTTCTTTTTATTTCGAAATCTCAATTCTAGATGGAGATTCTCAATTATTTATGTTAATTTAATGGAATATATATTGTTCTGCAATTTTTGATAATTTCATAGTTTATTCCACATCTCCTCCTTCTTTTATTCAAATTGTTAGTTTTCAGTAATATAATAAGGGTTTAAAGTACAAATCCTATTTGTAGTTTACACCACTTATTCCACACAAAATTTCTTCATTTATTTCTATGTAAAAAAGGAGTTGAATAGAATATGAAGTTAGGATTACAATTCTTATTGCACGCTAATAAGGAAGATTCGGAATGTAAAAAAGGACTTGTACTAGTATTATGGTTAAAAGAATTGACATTTAATGCTAGTTTAGGACGTATAAATTGCACGCTAGAATTGATTAGGCACGAATATATGTATTTATTTCTATAGCATAATAAACGTATAATTATGGCGTATTAGTGTGTAGTTAATTAGGTAGTAATTGTCATTAATTTTCCCTTTTAGGAAGGTAATTGATATCTTAAGGCGTAATAAGGAAGATTCCATATAAGGCCTTAATTATGAAAAGGTGAGATGAGTATTATACATACAAAGAGTATTTAAATTATGGCTAAGTCATGGGGATGCGAGATCGGCAGAGTGACATGACAGAAGTCGGCCCTTCACTTTGAGGCTACCCGTAGTTGTGTATACTTCCTATTGATGTGAGACATCTCCTATGATAAATATTTGTAATGACACGAGGTTAGTTTCAAATTCTGTAGGGTGAATCTGCCCAGCTAATCTGTCTACCAGTTCCTATAAATAGTCGGACTAATGTGAGACGTCATTATGAGTATGTGTCATAATATAGGGGCCTACTTCGGGGTCTTGTGGTATTAAGTGGTTGTTTGAGGGTCCGCCTCTTTTCCCTAAATGAAGTATTAAATGACCAAGTGGTTAGTTATTAGGCACATTAGGTGGCATCTCGATAGAAGTTCGCTTCGGGCTAAGGTATTAAGTGACTGATTGAGGGTCTATCTTTTCATAAAGAAGTATTAATGTCAGCTAGATAGTTGCTATTAAGGAGTCAACCTTGGGAATAGGTACTAAATGATGGGGTCTGCCTCAATTGAGGTCTTAAATGGCCAGAGTCTGCCTATTTTCCAAATAAAGGTATTAAGTGGCTTGGGTACTATCTCTCGCACTGTTAAACATTTATGACATAAGATTTGGGTTATGGGATTTAGAAACCTGCCTCGGGAATGGAAGGTATTAAGTGGTTGATTGTGGACCCATCTTCTTTCCTTATAAGAAGTATTAAATGGTTTTATGTATGTAGACTTTTCTTATTTTGAATTATACTACCCAAGTACAGAAATGGTAAGACTCGAGGTTTTTATTCACCAAACATTTGTTGTTCTTACTCCCTCCTCATTACAACACAGGTTAAGGACGGAATGATGACGGTGACGATGCTCGAAGGTGGTGTGGTTTAAGCTTGTGGTGGTTATTATTATCTTTTATGATATTTTTATGTTGTACCCATGTATTTGAACAAATGATGTAACAGATCTAATGTGGAAATTTTATGATATTTTTTATTATGACGTTTCAAATGGTTTTGAAATAAATGGTTACAATTTGATATTATATTTTATTTCATCTGTTGTGAGTTTTGAAAGGATAGTTATTGCTTTATATTGCTTTTTTCAACCAACAGCCAGCCTTATAATGGATCTAAGTTTCAATGGGCCTTTTCTGTATCGAAATTTAGACCTGTTCCGGTGTGGGTTGTTATATTTGGTATCAGAGCTTAGGTTACCTGATCAATTGGGAAACAATATGTATGAGTGGCGTACTTGTTATTTTTAAAAAGGTTTTTCAAAATTCTTACTATATATATCTCTATGTGTGTGTGTCTATATACATACACCCCCCTTTCCTTGAGCATACACGAACGTACTTGGCAACCCTTTTTCTTTCAGTATATAATACCATCTTATAAAATCGCCACTAAAGATTTAAACTACAGATAGTTGATATGGCCGATAATCAATCTTATTTCGGAAATGGGATCCTTGCCCGGTGTAGAACTCTCATTCGTTGAATGCCTGAATGGTTTAGACGATATCTTAGGACTGTTGAGCAACTTCCTATTCCTCCAACTACACCGGTGGCCCCTGCTACCCCGCCTGTCGATGCAGCACCCAGTCCTATTGACTTTCCTAATTTGTGTAAGGACTTTCTTAATATGGAAGGGAAGACATACTCTGTCGAAGGATATCTAGAAGCTAAAGCATGGGTTAATGACTACGAGAAGATATTTAGAGAGCTTAGATGGGAAGATCAGCAAAAGAGGAGGATGGCATCATGGCACCTTAAAGAGAAGCTTTAGATTGGTGGAACTTGGTGATTAAGGAAAGTGTTGGAAGGATTTTCTCATGGGAGTAATTCAAGAATAGATTTGAGATAAGGTTTATGTCTAGGGCAGAAGTGAGTCTACAACCGGACAAATTCATTCACCTTAGGCAAGGGGACTCTACTCTTAAGGAGCATATAGCTAAGTCCACAGAGTTGGCTAAATTTAGGATGAGCTTAATAGATACACCTATGAAAAAGTCCATGAAGTTCGTGAAGGGACTAAATTCCCAGTTAAGAGAAATGTTGTTGACCCAAGTACCCATTGGTGCCTCGTATGAGATAGTGGTGGAGATGGCAATGCTACACATGGCCAATGTGGACGATAATGAGGCAGAAAAGGAGAAGGTTGCGCCTACCCAAAAGAAAGGAGGGTCCAAGAAGGGAAGCTTTTGGGCTAACAAGAAGTCGAAGGGGAAATTTAACAGGGATGGTAAGGTGTGCAAGTGATGCCAGAAGAAAGGTCATGAAGCTAAAGATTGTAGGGTGAGTGTGATGAAGGAAGCTTTTAAAGAGAAGTGCTTTAATTGCTATGAGGAAGGACTCCTCAAGAATCAATGCCCTAAGTTGGCAAAGGAAGGATCAAGCGGAGAAGCTTATGCTATTGAAGCCGTCCCTATTGCTAGTAGGCCATCGAGAGACCAAGGGAAGGCAACATTAGAAGGTATAACTCTTATTTCCGGGGTTACAATTTGTACCCTATTTGATTCAGTGGCATCGCATTCGTTTATAGCTAGGAATGTAGTAAGCTTTTTAAACCTTCAAACCTAGATTATCACCAGCCCAATATGGTCTCTAATCCTATTGGGGGTTCGACACATCTCTCTTTTATTTGCAAAGACCTAGTGTTGGATATATGCGACATTGATTTCATATGTAACGCGTACATTCTAAATCTTCAGGGGTATGGACTTATCTTGGGTATGGATTGGTTAGCATATTATGGAGCAATTCTTGATTTTGATAGGAGGGTTGTACAATTAAGAATTTATGGAGGTCGTGACCTAGAAATTCTTTGTACACCCCAAAATTTAGTTGAGTTAAACCATCTATACTCACTAAGTCTATCTGTTGTTAAATATCCATCATCTGTACCTGTAGTTTGTGAATTTCCCGATGTCTTTGAGGAAGTCTCGGGTCTCACACCCCATAGGGAGATTGAGTTTGGAATAGATTAAGAGAAGGACGCAAGGCCAATCTCCCTGCCTTTAAGACACATGACCCCCAAAAAAAGAAGGGAACTGGATAAGCAAATCTTTAAGCTATTAAAGGAAGGATCCATCCGTAGGAGTACTTCGGAGTAGGAGCCCATGTTGTTTACGAAGGCAGACGGTTCTTTGAGACCTTGCATCGACTATAGGGAATTGAACAAGTTGAAAAGGAAAAGTAGGTACCCTTTACCTAGGATAGACGACTTGTTCGATCAGCTGGAGGAACAAAAGTCTTTTCTCAATTAGACCTAGCAATTTGATTCCATCAGTTGAAGATTGCAGAAGAAAGCAAGTCGAAGACTGCATTTCGCATACCAGGACTCTATGAGTGGAAAGTGATGCCTTTTGGATTGATGAATGCCCCCATCATACTTTGTGGATGTGATGAGTAGGATATTTAGGCGGCAACTCAATAAATTCGTCATTATGCTTATAGAGGATATTTTGGTTTTCTTCAAGAGCAAAGAAGAGCATGAGGATCACCTTAGAGAGGTATTAGGAACCTTAAGAAGGCACCAGCTTAAGGACAAATTTGCTAAATGCCATTTTTGGAGAAAAGAAGTAGATTTCTTGGGCATATTGTTTCTGAGCAAGGATTGGCAGTAGACCCCAGCAAAGTGGAAGCTGTTCAAGAATGGAAAACTCCTAGGAATGCATCGAAGGTTAGAAGTTTTCTCGGATTTGCGGGCTACCATAGAAAGTAGGCCTGTCAACGGGTAGGGTTCGGTCCGGGTATTATAAAACCCGAACTCGAGTCCAATTACAATAATTAAAACCCAAGCCCGGCCCGAACCCGTAGGGTATTTCGATCCAGTATCCGAGCCTGGCCTGTTGGGCTTTTTAAGCCCGCTGGGTAATAACTATATACCTAACTCAGAATATTTATGTTAAAACCATATTATCAAACTACAACTTTGGTAAAATTTGTATACAAACAATGTTAACATATAAATTGGACGGTTATGTAGTCAAGCTCATAACAAAAGTATGCAAAAACATCTACATGTAAACAAACAAAATGGTAAATAAATAACATTGTTTTGATACGACGAAAAACTGATAGTCGGGCCGGGCCCTAACCGGGCCGGGTTTTGATAAAACCGTACCCGACCAGGATTGGGCCTGAGTCGGGCTTGGGTAGTAAAAGGCAAAACCCGTACCCGCATAAATAGGGTGGGTTCAGGCCGGACTCGGGCCAAAACCCGTACCATTGACAGGCCTAATAGAAAGTTCATCAAGAACTTTGCAAGAATAGCAACCCCTTTAATCCAATTAACTAAGATGAACCTAATCTTTTCCTGGGACAATAGATGCACTAAGGCATTTGAGAAGCTTAATAAGTTATTGACTAGTGCACGTGTGCTCACTATTCCTAATAGAATCAAACCATTTTACGGTTTTCACAGATGCTTGTGGCACAGTGTTAGGAGTAGTTCTAATGCAAGAAGGAAAAGTAGTTATTTATGCTAGTAGGCAACCGAAGGATCATGAGAAGAGATATCCAGTTCATGACTTGGAGTTAGTAGCTATCGTCTTTGCCTTAAAGAAATGGAGGCGTTATCTTTTGGAAGAAAGGTTTGAGTTATTCACTGAATCACTCAAATACCTGTTTTCCCAAAAAGATTTTAATTTTAGGCAGCAGAGATGGATGGAATACATAGCATCATTTGACTTTAGTATTTAGTATAACCTTGAAAAAGGAAACGTAGCCGCTGATGCCCTTAGTTGGAGGGACACTACCCTAGGTGCTATATATGAATGGAGGGAGTTGAAGTTCCTCTCGAATTTTCACTTCCAAAAGCCAACAAAACCCATTCAAGGCTTTTTAACAGTTATGGAGATTAGACCAGCCTTGATGGACTGCATAGGGTTTGAGCAAGTGAAGGACGAAAAGTGAGTATAGATTTACAGAAGTTGAGGAGAGGAGAGCATTTTCCCCATGCTAGTAGGTATTCAGTTGATGAGAAGGGATGCTTAAGAAGGGATGGATTCCTTTGTGTTCCTATGATTTATAGTTTGTTGAGAGAGGTGTTTATGGAGTGTCACCACTCGAGGATGACCATTCACCCTGGAGGAGATAAGATGTACAAGGATATGAAGAGGATATTCTTTTGGCATGGAATGAAGAAGAGTGTACCGGAGTTTGTTGCTAAGTGCTTGACATGTCAGAGAGTAAAAGCTAAGCAAAGGCTTATCATGTAGAGCTTCTTGACAGATTGGTAGGAGTCCACAATGTTTTCCATGTTTCTCGCCTTAGAAAATGCCTTCATGACACCGCTATTAGAGTTGAGCCTGATCAGTGGGAAAATTAGAGATGGAGGCAGCAGTACCCCGTGGCACCGCACGCATTGTAAAGCATGGAACTAGGAGACTCTGCAACAAAATAATTTGGTTGGTCTGAGTAAAATGGGGAGACAACCCGGTGGAAAGCTTATGAGAAACCGAGGAGAAGATGAAGATTACGCATCTAGAGCTTTTCATCGATAAATGTTCTCTTCAAAATTTGGATTTCGGTTGCATTGTGGTAGTTATATTGGATGATAAGAGATGGTTGCCACACTTTTTCACAATCACTTTACACTCACGTAGAAATTTTTATGCATGTTTATGGTATTTGCATACATATTTGCTTCACACAATTACACACTCACGCTAGGATTGAGCTCATTTTAGTATGTATGCAGTACATAATCACATTGCACTTTGTTTGAGTAGATGGCTGTGTACTTGGTTGTATAACATGGATATTATTGCATGTTACGTTGTTTGCACCTTGAAAGATTTTGGGACGAAATCCTTTTCAAAGGAGGGAGAATGTACCACCCCATAAAATCAACCCTAATTGAATAAATAAATCAAGAGGAATTCAATTAATTAGGGTAGGGATAAATATGGAAATTTTATAAAAGTTAAAATTTGACCATGAAAGTTATGCCGTTGCGTTTGTGGCGAAAATCTGATCAATTTCCATAAATAGTATGCTGAAAACGGAGCTTCTTCGTAAGTAAACGTTTAATTAACGATTAACGTTAAAAAGTTAATTAAGGTATAAAATTAATCGTGCAACGGAAATCAAACATTCCAAGTCAATAGGAGGCGGTCGACCACTACCTGATGGTGGCGGCTAGGGTTTTGTGTTGTTTAACGTTCAAGATTTATTTGTTTTTTAACTATTTTCATCCTACGGCTCTGGTGTGTTTCAGCTCCTATAAATAAGACCCTATCCTCTCCATTTTTTATTCATAAATATTTAGGAAATACCTCGAACCTCTGTCATTTTCCCTCTTCGGTTAGATTCAGATATTAATTAGAAATCCAAGCAAGGATTCTAATCCTTATCTAATTGTTCTTTTAGTCTATTTTCTTCTCCTTCAACCTCTCTGAATTTAATAAAATTATATATATACCTATCCTTCGTTGTGTATATATGTCAAAAGAAGGAGATCTGGAAAAGATTTGCTTTGGCATTGCAAATCCATACAAGAGAAGCTAAGGATAATCTGTGAGTGGAAACCTGTATTTTCATTTCAGTAATTGATTAGTATATATCTATGGATTTGAATATGCCTCAGGGATTTTGGGATTACAAAAATAAAATAGATAAAACCCTCCAAAATTCCTTTTTATTTCGAAATGTCAATTATAAATGGAGATTCTCAATTATTTATGTTAATTTGATGGAATTTATATTGTTGTGCAATTTTTGATAATTTTATAGTTTATTCCACTTCTCCTCCTTTTTTGATTCAAATTGTGAGTTTTCGATAATAAAATAAGGGTTTAAAGTACGAATTCTATTCGTAATTTATGCCACTTATTCCACAAAAAATTCCTTAATTTATTTCTTTGGAAAAGAGGAGTTAAATAGAATATAAAGTTAGGATTAGAATTCTTATTGTTTAGAATATTCCATTGGATTGATATAATAAATTAGGTTTTTGCTTTTACAGGCCTACTCTACAATAAAAGTAATTAAGTAGCTTAGGTATTATCTCTCGTATTGTTAGACATTTATAACATGGGATTTAGGTTATGGGATTTAGAAACCTACTTCGGGAATGGAAGGTATTAAGTGGTTGATTATGGACCCGCCTTATAAGAATAAATGGTTTTATGTTTATAGACTTATTCTTATTTTGAAATATACTGCCCAAGTACTTAAATGGTAAGACTCGAGGTTTTTATGCACCAGACATTTGTCGTTCTGACTCCCTCCTCATTACAACACAGGTTAAGGACGGAGTGATGACGGTGATGATGCTCGAAGGTGGTGTGGTTTAAGCCTGTGGCGGTTATTATTATCTTTTATGATATTTTTATGTTGTACCTATGTATTAGAAAAAATGATGTAACGGATCTAAAGTGACAATTTTGTGATGTTTTGTATTATGACATTTCAAATGGTTTTGAAATAAATGGGTACAATTTGATATTATATTTTATTCCATCCGTTGTGAGTTCTGAATGGATAGTTATTGCTCTGTACTGTTATTTCTTTTTCCAACCAATAACCAGCTTTAGAATGGATCTAAGTTTTGATGGTTCTTTTCCAGGTCGAAATTTAGGCCTGTTCCGGGGTAGGTTGTTACATGTATTTATAACTTTTATCATAATATCATACCCTTTCAAAATATTATTTATATTACTTCCCTAGAATAATAACTCCTTTTTCAAACAATTATTTTTCATTTCAAAATATTAATTATCCCAACGCATCATATCACAAATATATTCTCAACACTCATATATACCTATATCTATACTCTGGTCAAAACAATTTCTAAAACTTCAAAATATTATTATTATCTTCATATCAACATACTTCACTAAAACATCACTTCAACATGAACTTCTCTCGTATCAAAATACGTTTTCTTTTCATTTCTTAAATCTTTTTCTATATTCCTTTCAAAATAATGTTCTCCATTTTCCAAAATATTGCTATCATTTCAAAACTTTAAATATAATACCTTGAAAGCATTAATTTTAAACATAGCTTAAATATTTTACTTCTTTCCAAAATATTATATCACTTCCCAAAACTTTGCGTAGCGCATTGATCATAATTCTTAAAGCACTTAACGGACTGATTAACACGAAATCAACTTCAAATTTTAATAAATATATTTAATATTTTCATATGGAAAACATTTTTTTGCAAAAACCAAAACATTTCTAGTATCTTACAAAAATAAGTGCCTTTGATCAAAAAAATTCCAATCACAAAATATGCTTACTTTAAAATATTATTCTATTTTCGGACCATCTTTTCCAAAATCAATACTAATATTTATCATTCAAATCTTCAAAATCTTTCAAATTAATATTCAACTTATCTCAAACTATTCCTTTTTCCAAAATCTTAAACATCAGTCGAAAATATGTTTTTCGATTACTTTATATAAAATGATATAGCTATTTTATTAAATTATATGCTTGTTTGAATAAAAATATTTATTTTCAAAACTCATATATATATTCAATTCAGCAACCATTAACAACCATACAGACCATCCATGATATCAAATAAGCATTATATAACAATACATACATTTTCAAACAAACAGCTCCTGTGGAAAACTATCAATCAATTTCCACCGTGCAACTCTGACCACTATTGGATCTTTTTTTACTCATCTCACCTCATCACAATTTGGATTTGTGAAGTATTCAATACAAGACTCGATTTAGGGTCTTATACAACTTCCTTAACCGAACAACTCTATTCTTACTTCACAGCCACACAGAGGTCTAACACTCATCATCTGTACCAACGCTATTGGCTAGACTAACCACTTCTACCTTCAACACCTCAACAATTTCTCTACGTCTCATATAGAGACTTACACTCTGAAAATAGTAGAAGAAATATATTATATAATAAGACAACTACAAATATGTCCTCGGATGGTTACCCCAGTAATGATCGCATACTCCTATTATCACTTAAATATAAACATTAATCTACCACACACACACACACACATGGGGACAGGGACTCTAAGTCTCATCTAAGACTAGGACTCATGTCTCTTACACTCTGTATTGTTTTAAACCTGCAATGATACCAACTGTAACACCCCACCTCTATACCCATACCACCAAAAGAGTATTACAGTGTAATACACTATAATAATGCAGGGAATGAGGTGATATTGGGCTTATATGTGAATATTCCCTTGGGCTAACATTGGTACGTATTTCATAAAATCATAATTGACTCACCTATATGCACGCAGTATTAGCACAAAGCAATTAACACATGAGCCTTAAGGATAGAACAACACACAATATAAAATATATCATAGAGAACACATAGTCATCCACGTAGTGATAACATATAATAATAAATATACACGAGTCCAAGTGGGATATAAAATAGGTCAAACTCCTACTATCTCAAAATATATACAATATATAAATCCAATATATATATCTCAACATCATCAATATGCATGAGGCTACAAAAATAGATAATGCCGCACTAACAATTAATAGTTTAACCTCCGTCTACACCCAACAATTACAATATGGTATCTTCGTCCTTGAACCTATAACGTTTGTCTCGGATTGACCCCAAGTACTATATAAATTACATATGGGCCAGACTATGTCTATAATGTGGATGTCAATATAAAATAACAACTTGCATAGTATAAACAAGTGCAACACAAGTGGCACATGTATTTCCCAGGTGTCAATATATCTCAAACCATGCATAGAAAAGATAATCCATCTCTAAGTAAAGTCAGTCAACACATCAAACATGTATATAATCAAGTGAGTGAGACAATCCATAATATAACTATTATCGGGTATAAAACTCATCAATAATACAGTACATGCATTTAGCAATGCCCTAGATTATCTCTCAGATAATCATATAGTAAACATACCCAGGGTTTATTTCACTCGATATATATATATATAACACGTTAAATCAATCATACATGAAATATAAATTTGGCATACCCTCGGTAGCCAGGGTCTTCACTCAGATAACCATGTAAAAGATAGGTATAGGGTTCAATTCCATGCTCTCAGCATTTCTTGCTATCCTCGTTAGCTATATAATCGTTGTGCATGGGACTACAAAACAGCATAAACTCTCGGTCTCATAAATAATCCAAGAGATCGATAACCACATACTAATCGTCTAGACCTTCAACCTCGTAGTAATCGACTTGGCTCTTAGCCAATGAAATAATTATACAGTCTCTCGGACCTCTACTAATCGACTCGACTCTCGGTATTGTGGATAATCATCGGGACTCTCGGTCATATGTGCTCTCAGCATCATAAATGTCTATTTTGGTATAGATCTCGACAAATGATCAAATCGGCTCTCAGCCGTAAACACATTGATCTCATATAGGTAAATAAGTTATGTCTATACATCTCATGTTATCTCATCATTAATAACCAAATAAGAGACTGACAACTCTCAGCCTGCTCCAAGAGCCTTCCTTACATGCTCTCAGAGCTACTCCTATAGTCATAGTTACCTCGACGACCATCATGACCCAATATCCATCAAGTGCAAGACCACGTTATGCATTGGTCATGACCTTGCAAATGCCCCTAATGGTAACAGACTGCTAGCCTATGTGACACAGAGGCAGTGGCTCTCAGCCATGGCTCTTAGCTATATACATCAAAAAGCTGTCATGGATTCGAGGAGCGACCCCGTGATCAGGCCGCTAGGATGGATACTAGCCAATTTGGTTTACTCCACATCATATAATAAGAGTATTCATATAATAGATAGACACGCTTATGGCTCTCAACCGGCTTAGGTGAGCATCACCGTAAATATAATACCTTGTATACTCGACCTTCTTAGAGTGATATCTACTTACAGAAAGTAATCGAACAAATATCAACTCAGGCATCCCAGACCACATGGTGGTACTCGGCCGTTTACTCAATGCTTGTAAATTGCACTCATCATCGCACAGTTATTCTACATAACAAGTCCAAAGAATAATAGAAATATTATCGAAAGTCTCATACCAAACAGTATTATAACTCCGTTTATTCTAATTCCTCGTTACACAGAGATATAAAGGAATCAAAACATACAGTTATATTATTTATTAATTCGAAATGGGTTTTGAAATACATTTTTCCCAAAATCTTAAAAACAATTTCAAATATAATTTTTTCAATTGAAAGAGAACAAATTTATAAAATTTCCATTCTTTCCTCAAAATCCATTTTCTATTTCAAAATAAATAGTTGCAAAGCTCTTATTCAATTGTAAGGAAATTTGTAAATTAAACTTCACTTAATTTCCAAATACATTAAATTCCTTTTAAAAGCAATTTATACATTTTAAAATCCTTCTCAAATAATTGGAAATAATAATTTTTAGTAAGTTTTATAATTCAAGGTTTCCTTTTTATTAAAAATAATGATAGTCAAATGCTAGGCGTATTACTTACAATATATAATTTTACAAACTTCTAGTTTATTAAATTCTAATAGAATTAACTAATCATTTTCAATATATAAATTTTAAATACCACATTATAAGGATCATTTATACATTATTATAATCGACGATAAATGAATAAAAATAAAAATATTCAAAATTTAACTTATTTAATCAAATCCCAAAATTCCTCATTTTTCAAATAATTTCAATTCATAGAATACTCAAAACAATTCACCTAAATAATTTTCTATCGCTAATATTATTTCCAATTTTAGATAAAAATCATTCCAAAATCCACTATTTATTTCCAAAAATATTTCATTTCATTCATTTCAAAACCCTCCCTTTCAATTTATTTATTCCCTTTCGATTAGTTACTAATGTGATTTCATCACAACAATAATCAATCAAAGATATGCAATTCTATTTTACCCAATTCAATCCATATCAACAAACAACACATCACCAAATAATCAATGAATTCTTAGAAAAAATGAATCTAGATCATAGTGGTGAGCTATTAAAAATAACTCACCTAAACAATGCAAACAAATCTAATCAATCATCCAATATCATAGCACAACTCAAGCAATATCAACCAAACAACAAGGCGCAAAGCAATAGACGATAGTTGTGAGTAAAATAATTTTACTCACCTAAACAATGCTCAAGTCCCAAAAACACGATTACCATTTGCTCAGCACAAACGCCACCGGACCTGCCTACCCTCCCTGCCAGAATGCCAATCATCATCCCTTCGCTGCAGCTCCTCGATGTTGCCCGTTTGTACTGCTGCAACTAGCCAAGGCTTCAGCATCACCAAAAACATCGCATCAATTCCCATCAAGAGTCACCCAAATTGCACCATTTCATACACCAAGAGGCAATTGCACCTTTGTCTACTAGCACCTCCGCATCACCAGCTTCAACATCGCAGCTCCTCCATCGCCGATGCACTCGAATCACCAGTCGTAGCCAGCTTCATGCGGAACCCCTCACCGTTGTGGCCAGCAACAAGCGGCTCATCCTAGCATCGCGGCCTCACCATCGACGTCTCGCACTACCAAGCACTGCCTTCATTTGCGATTTAATTATTCCAGGCCGCGACATCGTTTTGTTTTTTTAAGTTTCATACCTGAAAAAGATTATTGGGCAAGTGACTGGGGATATGGATTTGGGATGAACCTGTATGGGCTTCAATGGGTAAAGGTGGGATAATATTCTAGAAAAGGAGAGAGAAGAGTGAGTTTAAATAGGCTTGGACCTTAATTTGGCATCAATTTAAATAAATAAATTCTCTCTTCCTTTTCCTTTCAATAATTCATTTTTATTTATTTGTAAATAAATTCCAATCTATTTTAATTTGATTAACCATTCATTCTACGAATTATAATCCTATAGTTCCCAATTTCCTTCAATTCGATACCCGTTTATTTTCCACTATTTTAATCACATAAAATTTTATTTACACTTTTAAAAATATTTTCTGTTCAATTAAAACATTTTATTCATTTTCAATAGACCATTCAAAAAGAATTTACTAATTCAATTTAATTTATTAAGTCAAAATCTTTTATTAAGTAGAATTTAATAACTATAAATTTATTTCCAAAATAATAATTACCAATATCGAATTCAAACAATTTTATTGTAGTTAAATTTTATTTATTTATACGGCGTAGAAAGCAAGGTTGTTACATTCTCTCTCATATATCGCTGGATCCATTCTAAAGCCATGGCTCCTTCCTTATCTCTACTAGATCCAAGTATCAACTTAGGTCATTTATGCAACCTAAGCTCTAATACCAATATGATGACCGTCCTATACCTTTGCGCCTAATATACTTGTATAATGTGCTATGGACGTACCCGATCGATGCAGGATGGTAGCCAAGGGTGTAAAGTAACAAAAATCCAAACACAAAACTTGTACAACATCTCACAGTGCACAGAATAAATATAATATAATAACATAGATGAAAATAAGCGAGATAGTGATATAATCAAATGAAACATAAATAAGAACATCAGAGCGCATCGGATTCACAGATCATACAAAAACTGAGATAAAAGAGTTTATACATCCTAAGTCTCCAAAATAAACTCTATAACTATCTCTCAAAATGCAAGTACTGACATAGCTCCATAGTACTGCACAGGGGAATATAAGCGATAGTAAGCTCCAAGATATGGATATATGAATGCGTAGCCTCCTGCTCGTACTTCGTACAGCTCCATGTGTTATTCAAACCTGCTATCCCTAATCTAATCATTTAGGAGTACCTGAGATGATAAGAAATAAAGCATAAAACCTCCTGACGTGTTCTTGCATCCAAAGAGTTAGCACATAAACACAATATATGCTAAACCACAATCACAATTTGAAAATATGGGATATAGGGGTATCACACATCATCTCAAGCACACAGCAAACATAACATCAATCACACAACCTTGCATCTCTCACTCTAGTGCTTCAGATATATGGTAACTCTTATAGATGCTCAACTCATTGCCCATACAGACGGCTAGGGACTGGATACATGCAGATGTCCAAATATATGGGTACACGCAGACTACCATGTCCCAACAATGAGCATCACAACCACAGATTCATCCATTGATCCCTTAGAACGCGTTTCAATAGTAGAACTACCTCAAAGATGCTCAACTCGTGCCCACGCAGATGGCTTGTGACTGGACACACACAGACGTCCAAAATATGGGTATACGCAAACTACCCTGTTTCATTCATGAGCATCACGACCTCATGTTCTACTCTATGACCTATCATGCAAAACTCGTCCTTTCGGTCCATCTCCAGATGCCATACTCGCTCGCTACATCGAGTTGTTATCTTCAGAATGCCTTTAGACACCTATCGTAAGTCGTAGAGCCATAGTATCGAAGTTCCAAAGTTGTCATTGTCGGTTTCATTGCATCTAAGAGCTAACGCTTCGCTAGTCGCTACACGAAACCTAAGATTATCCCGAGTCGTTTGGAGTTTCCAACTCCACTCCACGTCAATCTCAAGAACCCCATAACATGGCATGAAAAAATTCCTGAAGTATCTCTACACCATGAAAAAATCCCCAAATTTCAGTTTTTGTTCGGTTATACCTGAGCCAAGCCCCAAGCAAACCCCCCATGACTCCAAGCAGCACAAAAACCCAAATAGAAAATCTTGCTTGGGTGCCAACCAAGCCGAATCATAAAAACACCAAGCATGACTCCAAGTAGTGGATAGAAAATCTTGTTCGGGTGCCAACCAAGCTGATTCGAAGCAAACTACCCCTAGACACCAAGCAAACATCGAACATCAAAACTTGTTCGATCATTGAACAAAGCACCATCGAATATCAAGCTGACCCAAAGTAAACTACGCTCGGACACCAAGCGACCATTGAACTACAAAACTTGTTCGATCATTGAACATAGCAACACCGAACACCAAACTGACCTAAAGCAAACTACATCTGGACATAAAGCAACCACCGAACATCAAAACTTGTTCGGTCACCAAGCATAGCACCATCGGACACCAAGTTGACTTCTAGCAAAACATCAATGGACACCAAGCACCAAACAGAAATACTGTAATTTCTCCAAAATCCAATTTCATGTAGATTCCATCGCTAAGCTCCATTCTTCAATCTATGTGCTTTTCAAAAGTGTTGGCAGCAAAAATGGCTACCAACACCCAGTTGTATGAAAGCACACATCCAGTCACAGATCTTATATAGTATCTAATGTAGAGAACATAATATGAATAACAAACAAATTAAAAATGAAAGCAAGTAAAAAGAAACATGATTTATAGTGGTTCGGCTAACTATGGCCTATGTCCACTCTAGAATAATCCCTTTTATTATACTGTAGCTTGTTTATAATTACAATCCAAAATCCAAGAATAAAATTGGGAGAGTGTAGCCTAGGTTGAAGATAAAGAGAAGTAGAAAAAAGATCCCTTTTCTGATGCCATGCCTACTGTATTTATAAGGGAAGACGTGCACGGATCGGGCTGAAATTTCTGAAGAAGAACTTACAGGCCATGACGAGACCACACAAGAATTTTCATGCCCATTAAATCCCACAATAGGGATCGGCCCTGATCCTTATTTAGGTGATCAAATGGGGTGTGATCCCTCTAGGGATTCCCCATGATGTTAGCTACTTGCCCTCCAAATTTCTTGTCATTCCGACTTACGGTTCGTGAGATATCGCATTTTTCGTGAAGTGATGTTGCATATATTCTGATTTCAGCCGATCCCTTTGGAGGGATAGGGGCTGATTCCTCCAAAGTATTCCATTTGATGTGTGATCCCTATATGATGTTCCACATGTTGTAGTAAGCTTGTGCTCCAAGTTTCATGTCAATTGGATGTGTAAATGTTGAGATATTGATCGATCTTTGTTATAAAGTTGGGTTTAGTCGATCCCTAAGAGAGAAAAGAACCGATCTCTATTGAGGGATACGAGCCGATCCCTCCAATCCTCTCCAAATGTCATGTGATCCCTAGGGTACACTCCCTAGGGTCCCCTCTTCCTGTTTACAAAGTTTCACTGCAATCCACCTTGTGGTTGTTGAGTTATGGGGTGATCATTGTTGAGTTGTGTTGTGTGCATCATGTTTAATCCGATACCTCCTCTAGGGGAAGTATTAGTTTCATACTCAGCTATTTTTTGAGTGTTGTCCATCTGAATCCATTTGACTATAGTCCATAGTTTCAAATATAATCGATCTCCAATCCTGGTGACCATCACTTCGGGCTTTCTGCCTTGATGATCATGAAGTCTGTTGGGTTAAATCTTCCTATGTACTGCCTTTCCAAAAGGCGGGTTAACATTTTGCCCCTCAAAACATGCCTTGCAATAGGAAGGTGTGTTTTGAATTTCCATAAATCCAAGATTTGAAGTCCATAATCCATCGATAGCCATATTATCCAATCCGAAGCCAATCCGTTGGCAATCCAAATCCATGATCTCTTCGATTATTAGTGAAATCCATGACCATTCCGAGTCAATATCCAATTCAGTATCCGCGATCTCTCCATACCATTTCATCTAAATCTGTATCCATTGCAAATCCACGTTCTCTCTGAATCGTTTTTCCAAACACTCGACCTCATCAGGTCGTTAGCCAAATCTAGGACCGCTCCGGACCTACATCCAAGTCCGCAACCGCTTCAGGTCAATGTCCAAATCCATAGCTGTTCGAAGCTGATATCCAAATCCATGACCTCTCCGGGTCCTTGCCGAGCACAATCCATACTCAACGTCCAAGTAAGACGATCTTGTTGCTCTCTAGTGAAGCTGCATTATTTCCTATACTTCGGTTCAGTGTCCTTGAACGTCAAGTGGTGTCTTGGCTTAAGTCCTAGGCTAATAGTGGTCTCTCCGAACCCTTGCCGAGCATAATCCATACTCGACGACCTGAGTAGGCCGATCCTGTCGCTCTTTAACGAAGCAACCTACTCCTTACCAGGTATAATCCATACCTGACGTCTTGTTGGGTTTTATTCTCCGACCTCGACTCTCTGGTCGAGGACTTAATCTATATGCAAGTCCATTCCATCGCTCCCTGAAGAAGGGATTCACACCTTGCAGTTACCTCCCCGTCACTCCGATCGAGACAATAATCACGTCCTGTTTTATCCATCACAATAATGCGGATCATAAATAACCTGATAAATAAGAGTTCATACATCTAGAAATCCAAAAAAATAAAAAAGCAAAAGGGTGCCTCTCTGGGCATGACGGTTCATCATCATCTCAGAGCATGCCTAGGGACCGTCCTCTTTTCCGTACATGTGTAAGTGACTTAGCCACCTTATTATAGAGTTTATTATTACTATTATTATGGCCTGAGTCCAAGTCTTGAACTCGGCCCTTATCATCATGATCAGTTGATGACAATCCGTGACTTCGATCCAGGGCCAATCCTGTTTCCATTCGATGCGAACGGTGGCTGCTCTTGTTCCATTATATTTACCTGATTCCTCACGTACTACGGCAGTTTGCCGTTCCTAACGTTCTCCTCAATCATATCCTTTAAATGCCTGCATTCATCTATGGTGTGCTCGTTTAATTCATGGAACATGCAGTACTTTCTAGACAAACGCTCCCGCTCCATGGGATCCCTCCTTACTGGTTTTCGATAGGGTAATTGCCCCATAGTGTCCAAATAAATCCATTCTAGGCTTTCTATCAAATCCGAGTAGGAGGAAAACTTCAGCTCCCACTCTTTCCATCGCCTTTTTGTCTCATCATACCCATCATCCAGTTTACGTTTGCCTTTACATTCTTGTTTGCATCTCCTGATGATCCTTCGTTTTGCATAGCGTTCACCTCCAGTTTGTCGGCTCGTGCGTCTTCCTACCGCATGAACCTTTTTGCTTCATGATAAAACTCCCCGAGATCCATAGGTGGATTCCATGCCAATGAATCCTTGAAATATGTGCCATCGGCAATTCCTGATACAGCTGCCATTAAAACCATGGATGGATCTGGTCAATCCACTGATGCCACCGTGGCATTAAATCATGTTAGAAAAATCCTTAGAGACTCTTCGGTCCTCTGTTTCAGCGTTTCCAATGTCATAGCATTCTTGGGTCTCGTGATGTGGACCCGAAACTGCCTCATGAACCGATCTACCAACTCGCACCATGTCCTTGTTGAACCACAATCCAGCTGCCTAAACCAGAGTGTAGATAACTCTGTCAAAATAAAGTGGAAAACACCTTTCCATGACCTCCTCCGATGCCCCCAATACTTCCATGTGTCGTATATATATATATCATCGTATGCATATGTGAGTCTAAATTTCCGTCATATACTTGCAGTGATGGTAGTTTAAACTCTAGTGGATTTCTAGTATTCCTGATATTAGGAGTGAACGGACTTCTATTTACATCCTCCAGATCTCTATTCACCAATCCTCCATGCATAGCTCGCCAGATCATCTCTGCAAAGCTGTCACTGTCATCTAGCGGTAGTCTCCTGTCATCATTTCCAAACTACCCCCTGAGCCTATGAGGGAATTCCAGAACGTACTCCTCCGAACGAGCATCTGAATTTCGATTTGCACTAAGCTCCATGGGATCGACCGCAGGTCCTCCAGCATCGCGATTAATAGGACTCGGGGTCATGCCCCCTAGCCTTTGGAGATTGGGGTCGATCCCTTTGGA
This sequence comes from Allium fistulosum, assembly GCA_030737815.1. Lineage (NCBI taxonomy): Eukaryota > Viridiplantae > Streptophyta > Magnoliopsida > Asparagales > Amaryllidaceae > Allium > Allium fistulosum. The sequence goes on along the minus strand of CM060905.1, from coordinate 1,168,284,084 downwards.
GGGATGGAGGGCAATCCTGCTAAGATGGCCGAGGACTACCCTCGGCTACTCTGTTTCTGTCCTTTGTCCAATAGCTCCATCTCTATGTTCCCGGTTCCGATTTTCGGCCATTCCTGAAGCTTTAATTCCTTTTCTCACAAAGTGTAGCCTCGGTTGAACATAAAGAGAAATAGAAAGAAGATCCCTTTTCTGACATCATGTCTGTTATATTTATAGGGAAGACATGCATGGATCAGGCTGAAATTTCGATAGAAGAACCTCTAGGCCATGACGAGGCCATACAAGGATTTTCAGGCACATTGGGGCCCACAATAAGGATCGGCTCCAATCCCTATTTTGGTGTCAAATGGGGTGTGATCCCTCTGGGAGTGTTCCCCATGATGGTAGCTACTTGCCCTCCAAATTTTTTGTCATTCCGACTTACGGTTTGTGAGATATCGCGTTTTCCATGAAGTGGTGTTGCATGTATTCTGATTTCAGCCGATCCCTTTAGAGGGATAGGGGTCAATCCCTTCAAAATATCCAATTTGATGTACGATCCCTATGGGGTGTTCCACATATTGTAGTAAGCTTGTGATCTAAGTTTCATGTAAATTGGATGTGTAGATGTTGAGATATTGATCGATCTTTGCTATAAAGTTGGGTTTAGCCGATCCCTAAGAGGGAAGAGGGTCAATCCCTATTGAGGGATAGGGGTCGATCCTTTTAAACCTCTCCAAATGCCATGTGATCCCTAGTGTAGACTCCTTAGGGTCCCCTCTTCCTGTTTTCAAAGTTTCACTTCAATCCGCCTTGTGGTCGTTGAGTTATGGAGCGATCATCATTGAGTTGTGTTGTGTGCATCCTGTTTAATCTGATCCCTCTTCTAAGGAAATTATTAGTGCCATACTTAGCCATTTTCTAAGTGCCATTGTAATGACCCAGAAATTCAGTAATTTGAATTTGGAATGTTTAATTTAATTTAAATACTGAAAGGTTAATTTTATAAGTTAAATAACTTGAATTTCAAATATAGTGATTTATTTGATAATTAAGTGTTGAATTTAATATTGGAATTGTTTAAATAATTGAATCTTGGATTTAAAATGAATGAAGACGATTTCAAAACTTGAATTTATTTCTACTTGAACAAGAATGAAAATAGTGAACTTTTAAATTTGATTTAAAAGTTAATAAATTGATTTTGGGATTACTCGTTTTAATTAACGTGTAAAAATAGCCTTCCGGGGCACAGTCTTGGATTTCGACGAAACCAATTTCATTAGATCTGTAGTAGTGAATTATTATACGCCGTCGAATTTCATGGCGATCGGGCGTATCGTTTGGTCGTGCGAGTTTGAAACGCGTAGAAATTTATTTAAGGAATTTAAATTAAAATAATTCGATTTGAAAAGTCAATTTCTGCATATGATGAAATTGGCTTCTGATATATATCACATTGTGTTCAGAATAGGGGTATAACATATAGAACGTTGGGCGGCACGCTTCGTTTGGATTTCAAAATTTTCACGGATGAATAGTACTTTAAAAAATTTTCCACAAAAGGACCTCAACTCTTCACAATCTCAAACCCTAAGCCTAATTATTCAGAGCCGCCACTTCTAACCCCACATCCAACGGCTGACATTCATCACGACCACCACTTCCACTTTTAGGCAAATGTCCTAACTAGAAGATTGTGGAGCTCGACCCCACGATTCCATCCATCCCCTCCGATCACCCATCGGCATGCTGAGGCGGCGGCTACAGCGCCGCGTTCACGAGCCGCAGTGCTCACTGTTCTAGGCGCACTCTTGCGCGTGCATGTGGGAAGGGGGCTATGGCGAGGCGGCGACAGGGAACGGCGGCGCATAGTGGAGGCGGTGGCAGCAATCGCAATCAACGATCGAAGTTGAAAAAAAAGAGCGGGACTGGAACGAGTAATAGAGCAGGATAAAAGAAGGTTAATTGTTTTTAAATTTAGTTAATTAAGTTTTGTTAATTAAATTATAATTATATCAATGTTAATAAATCCATATCTTGCTCATACGAGGTCCGAATCGAGCGCGACAAGTCGCATTGTGATCGTATTGACGAAGGCTATGCTATGGAATTGGATTGGACGAATTCGATGCTAGTTTAAATTTTGGATTAAAATTGAACACCCGTTCAATTTTAATTCAAAAGGAACACTTTGGCGACAACTAAAATCAAAGTGAATTAACCTCACCTTTTTGGTTAATCGGAAAATTTATATAGTCAACAAATATTATTTATTGGATGTTTGGATATTTATTTCTGATCTTTATTGATTGTTTGGATAATATACTAAATTATATTGTTAGTTGGATATATTCCCGCTTATTGGGGCGGATGAGACCCTATTACGTTCTCATGTAAGAGTGGATGACCCTTGTATACGAATCCCGCCTCGAAGCGGTCGATTTATATTATTTGATGTTTACTGTATGTGATGCAGGGGGACAGGTTGGAGGGATCCAACGGGATTCCTCACACTGTTGGTTTTAAATTTTCATATATATTGTGATATATGATATGTTGGATGTTATTGGATGACATGAATATGATTTTGTTTGTTCAGGGCTTTAGTAACACCGGGCCTTGTTTTTGATATTTTAAAAATACTATAGACTAATGATTTCATTTAAAAAGGAATTTCAGGTGATTTGGAAATTATATATGTCTAACAAATTTTATAAAGTAAAAGTATGATTTTTTTAGATTATAAATTTATGGTTTTATAAAATATTTAAATAGAGGTTTTGATCTGTGAATAAGGATTTTTAAAATATTCGAAATAAGTTCGTGTTTTAAGATAAATGATTACGGTTTTAAAAGAAGATAGAAATAATTATTAACCATTTTATATAAAGCAATATGTATATAGTATATACAAATATTGAGATTTATTTATAAATATGGAGATTTATAAAGGTGATAATGTGTAAAGTGGCAATTTCAAATAAAGTTAAGATTTGTAAAATCATATTTTATTTATAAAGGGATAGATTTATAAACGAAATTTTATAAATTAAAAGGAAACTACTATCATTTAATAGATTGGAGAAATAAATCGAACGGTGGATTTATTACAAAATGAGGAATGCTATTTTATAAAATAGTTGATTCTATTTTGGAAATTTAAGATGAGGGTAAATTTGGATTGTTAAACGATATTTTATAAATTGAAAGAAATTTATACCTATTGAAGCAAGGTTATAACGGTTGAAATTATGTATTAGAGGGGGATTTTATAAATAAGCAGGATTTATAAACGAATAAAGGTATAAATGGGTTCATAAATAAAGGAATTTTTATGAAAGGAAGTTTTATAAAATTGAAGAGATTTATAAACATGGTTTATAAATATGGAAACAATTATGTTGAATTAAGTAAGGATTTTTTTATCAAGGAAATATATTTATATTCTAAAGGCTATTTATTAATATTAATATTGTTTAAAAGTTGTTTATCAATATTTTAAATGTTTTAAAAGTTTGATTATTTAAAAATATTAATATGGGTTGAAATTAGTTTTCAATTATCTACCAGTAAAGTTTTAGAAATTTATTATTATTATTTATAATAATGTTGAAGATAAATTATTTTTGTTTATTTAAGAATGTTTTGAAAACTATTAATTATTATTTTAAGATGTTTTAAATTTAGTATTCATTTATTTATAATGTTATTAGTATATAGTAGTGTTAAGGTAAGCGATTGGGATTTAATTATAATTGTTTTCCGAGATTTATGAATGGAGTTTTATAAATAAGTGGGGTTTTTATAAGAGGAATCTTATAACATGTTCTGGAAAATATAACGGAAGATTGTTTAAAAAGGGTAGAAACGTTTTATAAATAGTTTTAAATATTTATAAAAGAATTTAGGAATGGGTTTATGGATTTATAAAAGGGATTTTTATAAACGGTTTTGTGGATGTGAAATGGAGTTATTAAGTGATTTTAGAATTTAATAAAAAGAGGAACCTTCCCAAAAATTGATGAATACTCTTATACCATTGAAATAAGTATATGGATATTTTTTTTAAGTATTGAGAAACAATGACTGTGGTTTTATATAAATCTCTGTAAAAGAATTTTGATTAAAGTATTACAAAGTGAATTAAATTATTAAAATAGTTATTTATAAAAGGCTTAGTGTTGCTTGGTGCTTAACAAATGTTGTTTTTCCCAAGGAATTAAATTCCTGATTGAATGTTTGTTAATCGATAGTTAAATAACCAACTATCGGAATTGGACCCAAAACGTAACTTTGGAAATATCTAAGAGAAACATGTGAGTTATGTGGCATACACTACACCAAATACTGAGATTTGCAACTAACCATCCACGCATTTGGCAACGGTTAATAACCGTTGCCATTTAGCAACGGTTAATAACCGTCTTGGTTCAGTTAGCAACGGGTTTTTCTTGTTGCTAATTGGGAACGGTTATTAACCGTAGCTTCTTTGGAGACAAATGATGGCGGTGAATTTCATCCTTTCGCGCCATAATTTTTGGCGCGCTTCGTTCCAATTAGCAACGATTTTCAACCGTGGCTAATTAGCAACGGTTATTAACCGTCCCAATCTTTTAGCCGGCCCAGTGGCAAACCCACCAAGCCCCTGGGATGGGGCAACCAACTGAGCCGGGCAACACCCAAAATCTGTTTTACTTCACAGTTACAGCTCAATAGCAATCTCCATGTTGGCGATCTGCTCGAACCCAAAAAAACTAGGGTTTCAAAAATCAACGCTTTCTAAATAATCATCGCTGCATACTCGGCTATTCCATCAGCCATCGTCGGCTCAAGCTTGCCTCCAACGCGATATTTTCTACTGCTGATTTGAAGTCCTGCTACAGTCTCTATACTGCCACTGCTAATTAAGTATGCGAATTTCTTGTTTTGAGTTGTCTAATTTTCTAAAATTGAGTCGCCCTTTTACTGCTTTAGATTTCATTAACCTTGAAAACGCCTGAAGCTAATAACTTATTAGTATTTAGTTATAAACAAGTAGTTTTCTGTAAATAATCGTTTAGGAATTGAAATTTGAAAGATGAAGCTAAAAAACTAATAATTATTTAGGAACTGATACTTACATTGATGTACTATTTTTCCTACAGTGTGTGTATGTCTACCCGCAAACATTTAGTTCATTTTTTCTGCAACTTGAAAAGATCCCCTTCTGCCTTTTTTACTATTTCCACTGAACCATGTGTAAACCAGACCATCAACTGCACAACCAAAATGGTCGTGAAGGTCATTTCTACTTACCATGTCTTCATATGTCACTCCTCAGAATTGAAGTAAACTCAAAATATATCAACTGCAGATGTTATACCGTTAAAAAAAAGGGTCTACCATATATAGGTCGAAAATTAGAAAAATAGGGTGAACACGGAACCAATAAAGCTAGCCGCTTTTTTCCTACCTCTATCTCGAATCATATAATGGTTTCTCATATCATAGACAACTTAGAATAATAGCCATACATGTAATAGGTTCACCATATGTAATGATTTCTCATGATTTATACTATGCTTAAATTATGTTTAACCTTGCTTGCGCACAACACAAAAATTCAAGCTTCACATATAATAAACTTCAACTAGTCAAATTAATAGCACCACATTGATTTGTCAGAATTGAATAAATGACTAAGCTAAAAATTACATTATTAAAAAATCCACATGTAGATGATTGGCAATCGCTTATTGTACAGTAGAAATCACAAAATCATAAACAAATTGAAAATTTACTACAACATACCATACCTGCAAATCGATCGAGCAATCAAAAGCTTGCTATAAGTTTAGACGAGTTGCTTACCGTCATTACGCTTGCATTTTATGGAAGAATAAAGCTGAAATTTTGGGGGAGGCACTAAAATGACCTACTTCCTCCAGTTCTGAAATTTTGGTTGATTAAAGAAAAAAATGACAAATATCTACTACTCTTCAATAGTTTGCCAAAGTAGAGATGCACCTTCTAATCTGAACCATCAGAATACATATTTGATGTTTTAAGTGTACAGTGTTAGAGAACCAAGAAACAATTGGTTATGTAAGGGACACTAGTACAAAACAGATCAGTTGCTTCGCCTCATTTGTGTCGGTTGTCCATAAAACCGACACAAATAGTGTAATTTGTGTCGGTTGTTCATTAACAACCGAAACTATTGACTTATGGGGTAAAAAGAAAATGTTAAAAATGTAATTTGCATCGGTTGTTCTTAAGAAACCGGCACAGTTGAAGGGAAGCAATAGATCTACTCGTGTCGGTTGTTTGAACAACTGACACAATTAAATACAATAGCATCAGTTGTCCAAAAACCGACACAATAGGCACGCAACTTTTCCCCCCAATTAATTTCAGCCGCCCCATCTTTTACCGTGAACCATAAATTTTAGAGGAAAAATTTAGCCATTACGTACCCGACCCGTCTCCTTCTTTTCTTCTTCGTCTCCTTAACCATAAATTTTATTCCGTCTCCTTATGCTTCTCTCTCTTTTGAACTAAAGTTGAGTGATTGAAGAGTTTGCGCACCATCTACTCTCCTTCTCCTCTAACCCGCAACAACTATCTCAGAAGAACTCGAACCCATAAAACACAAGCATCAAAAACGTCCTATCCGGCACCAATGAAAGGATTCCCATACCTGCCTCCATCGCAGAAAGATCTAATGAACGACCTCATTTCATCCATTGAAGCTTCCGTAGGTCCCACCCTTCTTCCATCCCAAGTAGCAGCCGATGTCCTTCACTTCCAGAACGACCTAGGCACTTCTCAAGGCTCTCTTGATATCAGATCCGGTTCTCCCACTTCCACTGTAATTTCCTTTCTTCAGTCTGTTTTTACTAAGCTTTTAACATTCCAAATTGATGTTTGGAGATTTGGAAGACAATTTTTTAAATAAAGACATCACTATTAAACACCGATCAGCAGAGATTTTCTTCTATATATCATCTGTTGATAATACTTCTAAGCATGCTAAGTTAGTGTCAATATTTTTATTGCTTGGTACTGCTCTAGTTTTGTTTTGGGAAGCAGTCTGTTCTTTTTGTAGATTGCACTGTTGAGTGTTTATGCGTGCGTGAGATCTACATCTACTTGTGCGTTGATTCTTCAGTTGAGTTTTGTTGTGAAATGTCTTGTCCAACCATGGTCTCGAGTATGTTTATAGGAGTTTGTGTCACTGTTTGAATACCTAAACTGTAGTTTGTTTGTTGTATATCATTTACGTTCAATTTCAGTTTGTTTGAATACCTAACTTGCTTAAATTTAAAAACAAACAATCTGCCATCCAATTAAGTTAGTAAAAGAGGATTATCTTTCTTTCAGTTAAGCTGTCTTGACAATATAAACAAGTTCATACCAAATCCGTTTCATTTTATTTACATAACAAAGCAAACTATTACAAATGATCAATAAAGAATAATATTTCCAGTGACTAAACAAAGCAAAAGTCGAAACAATTTAGCCTTGAGCTTAGGTATATATATGACTGCTAAGTAACAGACAACTATCGGATACAAATAGGTTCAAAACCTCAATTTACGGCATTCTTACATACATCCTAATCAAACTGGTATAAAAATCTCAATATTTGTCACTCTCACATACAAATTAGGTTCTCGTTACAACCGATTAATGCAGTATAAATATGTCTATGTTGCTGATAGATACATCTCGTTTCAAAGTCGCATTTAAAGAACAAGTGAGTAGTGGTTTCTAGGGCTATTTTACAAAAAAATGGATTATGGTTGAAATTATTTGTTATTTTGGTATTTAAAATGTAATAGTGTTAAGGTTACCATGTAGAACAATTCACATATGAACTTTTACTTTGTAAAGTGCTTCGATTTTCCAAATTGGTTTAAAAATAGCTCAAAATAAACATGCCTGAAAAGGTTAAAATTTGTACATATATCTTGAAGTGTAGCTTTCCTTTTTACCCCAACATCAGACAAGTTGATCATGTAGGTCTGTCATAGTACTATGTTCCATAATGTTAATTAGCTTTTGAAATTGAGTGAAGACATTCCCTCGTGGTTTTGCCTAAAAGAGATGTTCCAGTCAAAAGCGTCATTTGGTGCAGATGTCCATTATAAGGTTGTTTTTGCTGTTAGAAGCTAGGAAAAGTTCGAGAAAATCATATTTAAGGAAAAGCAGGGTAACGCATGGGTAGTTCCAAAAAGAAGTTGAATTTGCAGAGCATGTGTTGAGTTCAAGGCCCAGTATAAATAACTGAAATAGGTTAGATATATTTTTCTAAAAAAAGAAGAATATGTGATTGATTGGTTTTGTAAATATTTTTAGAGCTATTGTAGTAATAGTCACATATTATTATTTTTCCATGAGGTATCGATCGACAGCGGCAGGAAGCAACACTGTTAAAGGATTTTCCAATAGGTAGAAGTCTCGGTTGATGGTAATAATTTTATGGTGGATTTTAATTTTAAAATGTTCATGAATTAAAATTAATTCACTTAACCTTAAAGTGATAAGTCCAACAGCACATTTGATCTAAAAGGTGATAGTCCAATAACACCACAACTTGTCCTCCAACCGATAATCGTTCCCATGCACGCACTTGCATTGGCTTATTTTGTGGATATATGGTATGATCAATGGTGGATTTAAGCTTTCAGATAGTTTTCATATATACCTAGTATAACAATATTATCCTAATTCAGGTTAAAGAACTTTTGGACGATGAGCCGAGAAACTCGGAATATGTTGACCTAGAAAAGGAGCTTGAAGAGGTGATAGTTTTTCCTATTTTTATTTAATTGGATTATTCATATTTTTTTCCAAATTTTTTTCAGTTCTTTGAAAATTTGTATTACTGGGTCAGTGAGTATAGGATTACGGGATTAAGTTAAGTACAAACTGTGATCGTGCCTATAGAACTATCTGACTGTCTAATTCTCCCCATTTTGTACTTGCTTTGTTTTTAAGTTCATTTTATCAAGTGTTGAAGTCTGTCTTGCGACTTCATGTTTCTTTTAATAGTGACCATATCTCTACGTAGCCGTTGAGATGTGAGGAATGTACATTACATATCAGGTAAGGTGAAAAGAAAAAACATTGGGGATGTCTGATACAAACAATAATGAAGTATGTGCTCCTTGGCTTTATAGAGATTCCCATCACCCTTTATCTTTGATTCTTTTGCAGGTCTAATATGTATCCTTACCTGCTTGGAAATTCATGATGTGTTGTGTCCGTGCTGAATCTCTAAGTTTGAAACTCATATTTCAACGCAATGAACTAATGATAAGAAGATGTAATTATATATGTAACTGATTAGGCGATTTATACAAAATGTAGGCCATTGCACTTACTGAAGAACTGTTAGCTGCTGCAAAACACAATGATCAAGTTGGCATGGTGGCGCAGTCACATACAAAACACAATAAAATGGAGCAGCCTGACATTGTAAGCTTTTCTTATTGAAATATGGCTTGTGGTGTCTTTTGTATGTTAACCTGTTAATTGGTAATCTAGCAAAACTGTGTACGGGATTGGACTGAAATATTAAAGGAAGCAGTACTATAGGAGACCATGCGGAAAAATTACTGTTAATAAATGTGCTATTTTTGTGTTGGGCTTAAACAGATATGGTAGTCTCTATATTGAATTAAAATATGAAAAAGTGTATCATCTTTAGCAGTTCCTTTTGTACCCGTATAATGGCCTAAATCTAAATTCACTTGCAGCATGTTACTTTTGTGGAAGATTTTATACTGAATATATGTTTTTGTGGAATTTCATACTGCCCCCATATAAGAATGTGTTATTGCAAACTAGGTTTGTCCATACATGCCCAACTTGATTTTGACCATCTTGCATGATAAAATATCGAACAATTTGGACGTTTTGATTCAAGATTTAACAATATCAGTTTCTCAGGGTACAAGTAGGCATGGTGCATTTCCTTTAAGATATGATAAAATCATCAGTCTCCTTTAAGATATCATCAAAATGATCTTAACTTTCTTAGCCTGAATAATTAATATGCGTGAAAAATAAATGTCATAAAGAATACACTGTGGTTAAAGCTAGCAAAACTTATATTATATATGTTTGATCTCGTAAGAAAGGTTGCTGCAAGTAATGCAAACGCATAGTAACTTCTTGTATTTAGAAATAGAAAAAGGTATACAGGTTTGTAACTTGCGCAGCTATTTATTTCAGATGGTTTTCCACGTTTTCATGAGAACCAATTATTTCATGTGCATACATTATAGAAATTATAGAAAAAAAGACTAGCTCACTTCCCCTGTTATTTTATTTACATGTCCTCATTTTTTTGTCTTTTGGTAATGGTTCTTAATTTGCACTTCCCCTGTTGTACTTGTGCACCTGACCTGATGCTTTATTTCATTGTTTGTATTACTTTTGTTCCTATATGCAAACAATTTCGTCCCTACTACTGTTGAAATAAATGGATGACTGCTATATAATTTTGTATTTCCATCCATGTTTTCTTGCCTTTGTGTCTTGTTCATATATAGTATCACTTGGTGTTCTAAATCAGATTCTTGGATACAAAGTAAAAACATTTTATGAACTTTGTGAATCTTCTTGCTTATGTATAACTACATATATATGAGGTATACTTTCTTAAATTTTGAATTTTTTAAAATCAGTTTAATCATGAATAATTAGTGAAGTATTTTGTAAATCAAATAAACTCAATTGTTTTGATGAAAACACTTTTAAATAATTGTCCATAGATTTATGAAGTTAAAGCTTTGGTAGATACAATCCCGCAGCAAAAGGGTTAATGTTATTAGGATGAAATTGATAATTGGGTTGAAACTACTCTATTTGTAATTATTCTTACACTAATTCTAGAATAACAGTGTGTAACTAATGGATTGCTTGGGTATTTCACATTAATATAGGCATTTTAGACAAAAGAATTATCCCATGACGCATACACAACATTGCATTTTTGATTAAAACTATGATATTTTAATGTATAATGCACACTTTTTTAAACACATACGTTCCCGCTTAATTTAAAAGAAAGGCAGTGAAATATGACTCGGCTATAGCTGATGGTTTTTATACTTCTATTCATACTCATTCTACTTAACCAATGATTTTTTATTTAAACGGTATTGAACTTCCATAGTTTTGGGTATGTAGAAAATATACCCGCATTAGTTTTATAATATGATGTTAAGTTGTTTTCCATCTTTGGGTGTGTGCAATCAATGGGCTCGGCTCAAGAAAACGTTTAGATAGAATGAATTTGGTACTTCGGTTGCATAGCCTGATTTGTTGCAGTGGCTAGAAATAAAGCAAGGCTGATAAATAGTAATTTCTTTGTGTTTGAGTTGTAAGTAAGTGTGAGCAGCCCAATTAATTAAAACAACCATGTAATGTTAGTGTTTGATTATAATAGTTGACGTGATTACATTTATTTATTTAATAAAGATCATTTGTTCTTGAAAGCTTCCAGTTTTTTGTGAAAGCCCAATTAATTAATACTGCCTGTTTGTTGTCTAATTGCCAAGAAAGGAAATGGATAAAAATTTTAAAAATATAAATACTAGAGCAAAAAAAATTGCATGTGTAATGATTTTAAATATGTCAAATCGAGTGATTACTTCATATCCTTCATAAAAAATTTATGTCATGATTTGCATGTGTCATAAAATAAGCATACACTTGGTCTCACAAATTAGTATTCCCTATCGTATCCTTATTCCCTTCATATCCTTTTTGTTTGATTTTTGTTCATACATTTTTTCCTTCATTGTTTTATTTTTCTTTATCTTGAAATTTGGTGCACAAGAAACATTGGATCCATGTTCCCAATTCCTTTCCACTTACAAGTGGTCACTAGGAAAATTTGTATCTTTGTTAAAGTTGGCAATTTTGTTTTGTTCACTATTTAAGTGTAATCTACAGTACACTAGCAGGAGACCATCTGTTACTGCCATGAGTTGCATCAAAAATCCCTTTGGAAATGCTTATTGGAATGTCAACGTATCAAATATTCTAAAATGTAATATTTAGTTGATTTCATTATAATTTTTACTTAATTAGAACCATTAGACAGAAAAGCCAGAGATTAAAAATTAATTACTACACAAAAATATGAATTCAAATAACGAAAATAATAATAAAAGAAAACAAGAGCATATAGATTTGAACCACTTGACAGATTTCTCACAGAATACTCCATTTCTTAACCCAAAATGTACCCGAAATTGTTTAAACTTTTCACCATCAACTGCTAGTTGTAGCCTTAATTTCTTCTCAGTTTGCAATAATTGTGTTACCTGTTCAATCTAGTGCAATTATTCGAATCCGAACAAGATATTTGCGGTTGTAGGAGCTACGGCGTACGGGTTTGAAGTTAACAGGTATCGGGTTTCCAGTGGCACTGGTGTATTTTTAGGCACAGTGAATCGTGGAGTGTACCAACCTCTGTATAATGCTAAGGTTTCGTTCAAAGTCGATCTTTTAATTATTATGATGATTTTCTTATATGATCTTTGTATTTAAATAGTATAATTGGTTGCTGTAACTGACAGGGAACTGGAGTGTTTCTTCCTCGATCCAATGTGGCCATGGCAGTGAAGAAGACTACTCACAGGCCTAGTAAGTTTTATTTGGCGGTGAATTATTATTTTTATCCATGCTGTAGATTTGTTATGTGTAAAGGAAGACTTCAAAGTTCGATTTGATTTAGCACTATAAAGTTACAGGTGAAGTATATTACACAAATAATTATTTGTACTTGGTATTCAATATGATTTAATGTTTTTGTACCACTCACCGTTCCCTTTTTTTCCAGGCAAAAATAAGTCACAATATACGTTGCTAAGCTGATGTTTATATAATAAATAAAAGAACACAAAATGATCCGTAGTAAGCAAATTTTAAAACAGTATACAACACAACATCTAAAAGAGGACTTGTGTTTCAAAAACGACATACAGCACTAAAAAGTTTCAACAAAACTAAAATTGCATGATGGAAAAAAGCAAGGGAGTATCTAAACAAGAAAATAAATTCTAAAGCAGTTAAAGGAAGTACACTGGTGGTTGGTGGGTGAAAGCAAGTTGATATGCAAAAGGAAATGTAGACTTGTTTGTTTTGTGGAGTTAACAGCAAGATGTAGGAGGTTGGCTATGAAGTGTTGAGAAGAAGGAAGAGGACAGTACGTGCAGGAAGTGAACGGTACCGTATCATTTTAGTATGTTCTGTAAACAATATTAAGTTCGATTTTGTAGTTGTATCTTTTGCTCCAAATAAGCTGTAGGCAAGAACATTTACAAAAGCCGTTAAGAAAGAAAATAATATAAGATAGATATTTACCAGTTCAGCAAAAATGTATATACATCGGAACGTAAGCTTTACATTAAAGAAATTTAGGAGACGGAACTTCCAAATCGTTGTCTTCTTTGTGGAAGAATATTGCATCTCTCTTTATGAAACGCTTCTTTCAATTCCATGTCTTCGCCATTGTCTATATCACAACAAAAAGGAAAATCAAATAAATTGCAGCTTTGCAGATGAAAGGATAAAAACAAAGATGAGTGTTATGTCATAACTAATGATTGCATCTGGAGGGATGCCGTCTTCTCATTCTTCAACAGTAACCGCTTTGGCTGTAGCAATCGGATTTCAAGAAGGCTTTGCTGATTCTGTCTTTGCTATTGCTATGATATTAGCATGCGTGGTAAGCACAGTTTTACGATCTATTTATATTATGTTTACTCTGAAATTACATAATTATGATATTAATCATGTTTTCATATGATACATGTGTGTATGTCAGGTAATGTATGATGTTGTTGGTGTTCGTTTACATGCTGGAAAGTAGGCTGAGGTTGTTTATAAACTCACATTCAAAGTCATATATTACCATTCATTGATACACTAAAACATTTTTATATATTGGATGTTTTCCAGGTATTGAATCAAATTGTATATGAACTGCCTTCTGAACACCCGTTAGCTAAAGCAAGACCATTACGAGAGCTTCTTAGCCATACTCCTTGTCGGGTTTTGCTCATCATCTCATCGCTTCTTTTTTAACTATTTATTGTTTAAAAAAAATAGTACTCACAGTCGTAGAAATTTTATATATTCGTATGTTTATATTCAGGTATTAGCTGGATCCGTTCTAGGAATAGTCATAGCGGTTATAGGACATCTCGTCAGGTTCACCACAAGCAAATCCTGATTCATTTGCTGGCTGTGATTATTTTCATATTGTGATTAAAATATTGGTTGAACTACTTCATTCTGTAAATACACATTGATTTCTGAGAAAAAATCATTCTTATACCAACTGACAACACACATTATCAACCATGAGTAGGTAACAGTTTCAGCATTATTACATTATTACATTATTGATAAGGAAGTGCAGGCAGTGGAGTCTAGTCATGAAGGAACCTCACTTCCTGTTCCAACTAAACATCACAGCACGATAGGAGAAGCGGTTGGGAGTTTTGTTCAATGGCCTAAAAGCCTTGTGCTTTTAAGAGATAATGATACGGTAATGAATGCATTTTTCTTCCTTAATTTAGCTTGCTAAACTCCTCTATTTCATATTAGAACATATTAAAGAAGTAAAATTTCTTCATACTAGAACTTATTATAGATAATTTAGCTATTTATAAACTTATCGGAAAGTAGTTAACATATGAAGTTGAATTCTTAGCAACTCTCTACAAATAAAACTGAGAGAAGATACCGAGAAAAGTACATCTGATGCTATTAATAACAAGTACGACTTCATTTTGGATGAGTTAGAAATAGTAAACAAGGAAATAATTTTTTATATATATTGCAGAGTATTCAGCTTATGCATAAATGTATAATATTACCATAAATGTATATTTGAATGTTTTGGAGAGAGTGAAGTGATGTATGTTTGTGAAAGAGGATAGTAGTTTGATGGTTATGAGGAGATATCACAGTTGGTGATGAAGTAGGGGCTGTCTATAAAACAGGGATCTCGAAATAAATTTCCTTGTAGCTATCATTTAATTTGTTTCCAATATTCAGCTTATGCATGGTTCAACCTGTGTTTGAATTACATTCCTCTCAGACTGATCTTTTATATATATTGCAGAGTATTCCTGACTTAATTATTGTCTTTTGTATAACAATTCTCTTAATTGCAGGACTTTGTACGAGACGGTTCTTATAACCAACAAGAGATACACGAGGTTCGAGAGAATTTAGCTAGTTATATCATGTATAATTGGATGTAGTTGGTTGTGTACGCTGATCTTTTGTAACGTACGTTGGTATTTTGTTATGTACGTTATGTTTGTGATAGATTATATTCTATTTTGGTCTGTAAACATGAATTATGTTGATGGATAATATAATTATATTTTTTGTTCAATCAGTTCATAGTAATGTTGGTTTATAAAAAATTAAAATTCAATTTCATACTGTTTCTATAATCTTAAACGGTAATAATATTATTTTTTTACTTCAGATATTACTTGTGTCGGTTGTTACTTCAAAGAGAACCGATACAACTTTATATCAATTGTGTCGGTTGAACAAACAAACATAACCGACACAAATATCAATCATTTGTGTCGGTTGTTATTAAAGAACCGACACAAAACTATGAACAGTTGTGTCAGTTTTTCTAAAAGGACCGACACAATAAACGGCAGTGTGCTTCACTATACAAGCTGATTTGTGTCGGTCCTTTTAGAAAGACCGACACAACTGTTCATAGTTTTGTGTCGGTTCTTTAATAACAACCGACACAAATGATTGATATTTGTGTCGGTCGTACAACCGACACAACAGAAAAATGTCTTTTGTGTCATCTTCATATGAGTCGGTTATAAAACCGACACAACAGGGGTTACACAACCGACACAAATGACCAGTTTTGTACTAGTGGGATGATCTTTTTACATTTATATATGATTTGTTTTACAAATTGTAATGTACTGTACTGCATGCTAGTTAGACATAGTTGCTTATAGTGACTGCTAGGGTATAAGTTGATGCAATGAATTTTGTTTTACTAAATATGAGACCATATTTAGTAAGTGGATAAAATTGTTGTTAATGGCGCAAACCAAGTATCAGGAGAGGGGTAATGCATAGACATTACTCTGGTGCTACAAAATGGCGCCGTTGTAATGGCAAATTTTTTGGAAACAGTTTGATGCTAATGTTAAATTTCAAGTGAAATCAAAAGAATATTCATCTGTTTAGTTAATATCAGAGTTGAACTTGGTGGAAAGCCATAAGATATTGTTACCCATGATTTATTATTAGCTCTTGTTATTTTCTTTCAGTATGTCTTTTAGTATAGACAAACAATGGATGAATCAATCTAATCGAAGAAATACAGAATATGTGGAAGGTGTGAGAAATTTCGTTAAATTTGTTGCTGAAAACGGTGGCAATAAGGAAAAGTATTCGTGCCCTTGCACGCGGTGCAAAAATGAAGATATATTCAAATTAAATGACATTCATTTTCATTTGCTTAGATATGGTATTGTTCAATCATATACCGTGTGGTGTTTTCACGGGGAAAGAATACCGGAGAAGCCAAAACAACAACCGGTTAGTCATGCCACAAATACTGATGACTCCGAACATATTAGGATGGAGGATTTGATCAATGATGCAGATAGATTCCATCATTTTCAACCTACAAGTCAGTTTCATGATAATGCTAATACTGGTGAGCAGTTTACGGATAAATCATTTTTTGATAGTGCAACTGCAACAGAGCCATTGTATCCTTCTTGTCCAAAAGAGATTACAAAGTTGTATGCCATTGTGAAACTGAATATCTTGAAGACCCAATACGGCTTTTCAGACAATGGTGTGACTGCAGTACTCGAATTCATAAAGGAGTTACTCCCCGAAGGTAACACGCTACCTTCAAAGTACCCCGACGTGAAGAAGATCATTAAGCAAGTTGGGATGAATTACATAACTTATGATGCATGCATTAATGACTGCATCTTGTACTGGAAAGATAATGCGAACAAAGTTTCATGTACAAATTGAAACGCACCAAGATACAAGACATCATTCGACGAAGAGAGAAAAGCTACCACAGTACCTCAAAAGGCCTTAAGACATTTTCCTTTAATTTCTAGATTGAGAAGACTGTATACTGTACCATGGATAGCAGAAGCGATGACCTGGCATGGTCGTGCCAAGTCCGGTACAACCGTAATGCGTCATCCGCGTGATACTTCTCAATGGAAAACTACAGATTCTTTTGATTCTTCGTTTGCTGCTGAACCACGAAATATCACGCTTGGAATAGCAACAGATGGTTTCTGTCCGAATGCTTCTTTAACTAACCCTTACAGCTGTTGGCCAGTAATTGTAGTACCATATAACCTTCCTCCGTCTTTGTGCATGAAAAGAGAGTTCTCAATGTTAACACTGTTGATTTCTGGGCCAAAACAACCGGGGAAGGATATTGATGTTTATTTAGAACCTTTGATAGACGAGTTAAAGCAGTTATGGGAAGGAGTCGTTACATTTGATTCATTTATGAAATTTGAGTTCACAATGAGAGCTAGAGTGTTGTGGGCAATCCATGATCATCCCGCTCTTGGGACTTTATCGGGATGTACAACTCACAGCTACTTTGCATGTCCTCTTTGTGGAGAAGAAACTACATCTGTTTATCTCCCTGAAAGTAAGAAGATTTGTTACATGGGACATCATAGATTTCTTCCGTCCGGACACAAGTTTCGATACGATAAGACAAATTTCAACAACGAGCAAGAACTTAAGCGTCCTCCAAAACCACTGACTGGTTATCAAGTTGAAAAAAAGGTAGCGAATATAAAAATGAAAGTTGGTAAAAACATACCGGAAATTGGTCGAAAACGGAAAAAGACAATCGATGAAGAAGTTCCTGCATGGTATAGGAGGTCGAAGTTCTTTGATTTGCCATATTGGAAAACAAATTTGACCCGACATAATATTGATGTTATGCATACGGAGATGAATGTCACGAAACATTTGATCAACACAATTATGAACCATAAAGACATGTCAAAAGATGGGATCAATGCACGGAAGGATTTGAAAATCATGGGTATAAAACAAAAGTTGTGGGTGATAGAAGATCCTGAAACAAGTAAAGTAACCATACCAAATGCGACTTTCACTTTGAGCAAAGAAGAAAAGATACGGTTTTGCACCGTTTTGAAAATTTTGAAAGTGCCGAGCAAATTCTCTTCGAACTTCCATAACAATGTGAGCACCAACCCTCCTGAACTAAAAAATATGAAGTCACATGATTACCACATCATAATGCAACATTTACTTCCGGTATTGCTTCAGCATTGTTTTCCGCAACATAAGGATCTACGGAATGCTATTCACCGCATTAGTCTCTTTTATAACATTTTGTGCTCAAAGGTGATCAACAGGGAACATCTTCTAAAAGCAAAGGCTAGTTTGGTAGAAGCAATGTGTGTTATTGAAAAACATTTTCCGCCTGCATTTTTTGATATCAGTATTCACCTTATGGTTCATTTAGCCGATGAAGCATTGATTTCTGGTCCTGTTAGATATAGGTGGATGTACCCATTTGAACGGTAAATTACTAATTTTAGTTATGTACATAATTATTCGATTTAAATAGCTATTGATGTCTACATTTTACAATTATTCATCTTCATAGGTTGATTTGCATACACCAAAACGGTTGACCATAAATGTGGATGACACTGAGTTTCCCACCGATTATCAATCAGCTTTTGAAGACAATGAAAAATTAGAAGATCTTATCAAATGCATATGTTAACTTTGTATTTCAAAGCAGTTATTGTACCTTAACAAAATATTTATTTAAAATGGTGTAAAATGTAAAATATAGCGTGAATGATAGTAATAGATGCATTATATTTTTTATTAGTGTCATTATAATATCCTGATGGATCCATAAGGATGGATATATTGCAAGAGTTCATTTTGTGTTTGTAGTTGTAGGTACTTACATATGATCACATACATACACACATGTACACATACATACATATGATCAGCTTGACTATTCTTTCTTTCTTTGTGTTTGTAGGTAGACAGGCAGCTCAAGATATTGTATTTGCACCCTTTAGTTCAACAGTGCTAAGGTAATATATTTTTGTATTAGCATCCTTTATTTCAGTCAATATTTTAGATATTGTTTTGAATCCGCTTAAGTTTAAAATTTTGGTGATGCATGAAGACTTTATCACTGCCGCATTAAAGTGAATGTTCCCCTTCCCGCCCATCCCTATGATCCCCGATTGATGTTAGCCACATTATTGCATGGACTTCCCTCCATAACAAGATCAAATGCATTATATGACTTAATAAAATTGCTCCAAGCGATTACTGGTAAGCTGCTGTACATCTGATATAGTAAACAACGTGCCCTTCTGATTTGTCTGATCCCATCAGTTTCTCATCACATTACGATTTTTGTCAGTCCGACTGACAAAAATCGTAATGTGGTGAGAAGTTGGTGGGATCAGACAAATCAATAAGGGGACGTTGGTTCATATATCAGATGTACAGCAGCTTAACTGTGATCGCTTGGAGCAAATTTTATTAAGACATATAGGGAATTTGATCTTGTTATGGAGGGGGCTCCATGCAATAAGGTGGCCAACATAAACCGGGCATCACAGGGATGGGCTGGAAGGGGAAGAACTGTACGTCATAATGTTGTTGGGATTATTTTAGGATTTGAGACTTTGCAGGACATAATGTCACAAGATGCCACACCACCGTCAAATGATACAACTTCCCAATCATCCACTTAAAAACGGGAGAAAATTGATATAGACAACTACGGTTCTCCAGTCGGAAAAAATGGTTCAAAGGTCGCTACGAAGATTGGTAAACTAGTAAGAAATCATGTGCCAATCTCATATCCAAGTTGGAAAAAAGTTCCGCCAAATTACAAGGAAGACGTGTGGAATCAATTGGAGGTAATAATGAGCTCCGTTCATTTATAATGCTTTCAATACAGAAATAAAAAATGGTTTACATGCATTTTTTGTTATGCAGAAATATTATGAGCTCGATCCTCTATCAAAGGACCTTATTATGAAAAAAATGTCCGAGGCTTTTAGGAGACACAAGAATGATTTGCGCAAGAATCATTATGACCATTTCATCACTGACGAAGAAAGAATGAGAAATTGTCCACCAAAAATTGCTCAAGATGATTGGGATGAGTTCATAAGAAACGAATCAAAACCCAAGGCGAAAGAAAAAAGGAAGCGAGGCAAACAAAATAGATCAATGCTCGAATATGGTCATCATTCGGGACGTAAGTGTCACGCTATGATTACTCAAGAAATGGTATGTGTCATTGAATTGGTGCATCACATTGCATATACCGTTAGTTCCAAATATAATTTTAGGTCATTGTATGCAGGTCGATTCAAGTAGTTCGGGAACAGAAGTATCACGTCTTCAAGTATGGGAGAAAACGCATAAGAAAAAAGATGGCAGCACATCAGATGCGACATCTTCCTACTTTGTAAGTTAAACAAATAACAACGCCTCTAAATTAAATTTTCATTATTCATATATATGTATTTATTTTTTAGGACAAAATTGAAAAAGAAAAGGAAACACGAGTGGTGGTGATGAAGCCGTCTTTATATCAGTGTTTGGTAAAGATGTAAAGGGCAGGAGCCGAAGTATTGGGACCAATATAGCTCCTAGCCAAGTTAAGAGTGCTGCCATTCCATGCAAACGGCTCAAACAGGCCCAAGGAATATATGAGCAGCGACTGCAAAATGTGGAGCAAAAACTGATGAAGCTGGACAATATGGATGATAAACTGGAGCGTCTTCTCAGCATAGCCCAAGATAATCGTCAAGTAGGCAGTGAAATCACATCTTCTCAGTTTGCCACTCCGAACAATCAGTTAATCGACCAAAGATGTGAAATCCTGAACTTCGAGGACGAAGTAATTGCAACAGGTACTATTTTATTAAAATTTGAAGAAAATAATATGTTGCAAAGTCAGTGAATGCTTAACTTCGTGAACGGGAGAGTGTGCTGCATTTTCTTGCACGTATAAGCAAATTTATACCTTGCTGCCACATGTTTAATACAAAGTGAACCGTCACAATTTTGCTGAGTTATATCTCAACACATTTTTACATTTTTCATTCAACATAGCTGAACAATAGTGAGGCTGTTAGTCAAGAAATAATGGCTGATATTGTTTAAACTTCTGCACCCTTTTAAATTGAGTTGCTAGCTATTGTAGAGTAAAGACAGGTGAGTTTGAAACTCACGCATTTAATATATATGTTGCCTGGTTGCCAAAAAAATTCTCTGTAATTCACTTCTGGCATTAAACCCAAGTCATTATTAGGCAAATTTGGGTCTAGTTCATATGCTATGAAACTTGGGCCATCGCTGCATGTTTGTGAAATGGTTTTGGGTAGCATGAGTTTTGTTTTTTGTTAGTTCTGTAAATGTGATTCCATATATTCACTCCAAAAATGCTTATATAACAGGTACTATATGTCGAGATTCCACAGCATTAGTAATTCATGGAAAAGCAGTACCACCCACATATGAAAAAGTGTTGTTGGACAAAATTTTATTGCCGGATGAGCTAACCGCCAAAATATGTCGACAATTTACCGAGACCTTTGGGGATGTTGGAGTCGGAGGTTATGTGAGCCATCAAAAGGGTTTGATACGATATCTTTAGTCGGAGGTATTGATATTTCTGACTTGTTCTTTGCATATATTGCTGATTTTCTTTTGTTTGCCTGTACACAATCGTACACACAGTCATGCATACATAAATACAAGCATGCAAGCACCTTTCACAATTTACATTCAAGACTTATCACATGCAAAATAGATATATCAAGTTTTAAGAATTTATAAGGGTGGTTTGCTCACCTGGATAGTTTGACGGAGAGGAAAGAGAACCTGAAAAAGATTTCAAAATCTGGAAATTGAGGCTTGATCAAATTTTCTTTATCCTAACCGTTGTTTGCTTTGAATTGCTTTGTACTTGTAATCTTGGCTTTAGTTAGATGTATATATATATGCCTTGTACTTGTAGTCTTGGCTCTAGTTAGATGTGCAGTTTGCTTTATTACTGCCTGGTCTGTCGTAGATGTATACTTGTAGTTTCTTTTACTGGTCTGCCTTTGATCTTGTTTACAGTCTGGCATAGTATCCATACGCATTTGGTCCAACCATTTTGTTCTTGTATATCATGTGATGGTTAGTTTGCATCAGTTATTTATGCATTTCAGTATAGTTGCATTCTTGTGCTTTGTCTCTGCATTCACTTCAGATATACTGACTTTTGTTTTCATCCCCTGGTTGCTTGGTACATTTCTGTAGCTCCACTGATGGTCTATATTGTGTTGAACTTCAAGTCTGCACTGGAAATCATTTTGCCTTGAGTTTGTACTGTCTGGTTGAGGTTCTGATCATATGTAGAATCAGGTAGATGCTTTTTGTTTTTGAAGTGGAATATTCTTTCCAGATTTATGAAGTTGAACTGCCTCTGAATTTAATCTTCGAGTTGCACATGAACCAGGTTGAACATTGAAGTCTGAAAACTGGAATGCTTTGCCCTGTAATGAACCATGTAGACTTCACTGCTTGCAAAACAATGTAGTGTAATTAATGAAATCTTTGTACTGTAGTGTAATAAACAATGCAGTGTAATAAGTATGATATTCCGGCACGGTAGCATTCTATTTGCAAAACAATGAGTGTAATTATAAGTTTGATAATAATTTTATATGTATGGTATATGTGCGATATGTTTATAGTGCTTGTGTACCAATATTTTGATATATATATTGATATTCTGGTATATATACTGAGATATACGCAGTAGTGAGTTACAGATGTGATTTTGTAGGAGCAGGAGCAAACACTATGTGCAACGGTTGCTAACTGTTGCTTTATGTGTGAAATTTGGGCATAAAGCAACGGTTTTAAACCGTTTTTTATTGGACATAAAGCAACGGTTTATACCCGTTGCTTATTGTCCATAAAGCAACGGTTTATACCCGTTGCATTTTTCCCAATTTGCAACGGTTAATACCCATTGCCTTTGATCCAATTTGCAACGGTTTATACCCGTTGCCTTTTCCAAAATTTGCAACGGTTTATACCCGTTGCCTTTTGGACATAAAGCAACGGTTTTCTCCCGTCGCTAAATTCAACCACTCCTGTAATGAAGACGGTTTTTACCCGTTGCTTTTAGACATAACAACGGTTTATACCCGTTGTTAATATCTTATAATGGTGTAGTGATAGTCATCTTCGGTAATGTTGTACTGTGCGTATAAATCTCGTTTTGTTCTCCTAGGACAATGATAAGGAAATCCATCCACTAACGGTAAGGAGGTGATCTTCGATCTTATTTTTGACTGTTTATTTCCTAAAGAACAGGAGTAAACTTTACCGAGAATTATCAAATGTTGTTTCAAAGAGACCAGGATCAGATATGTTATCCGAAAAACACTTTGATCCAACAAATGCATTTCGAAGTGAAGAAATCTTGAAGATGATGGAATTTGGAGACGGAGCTTCGTTCAGTCCCAGAACGAACTTGTATGGATGAATGTTGATATTGCATTGTTGCCAGGAGGGCAGTATTAGCATTCCAAGTTAGAAGTGTTATAAAAAAGGTAAAACATAGCCTCGGACCTCATCAACCGGGAAATGACAAAAATCGGGCATGCAGCAGGGCCAAGTGGGTAGCTCCCAAGTAGGGTATGTTCTTGTATGCTTTGGGGCCCAAAGCGGGGTGGTCATATTCGATACTACTAGTCAAGTGGTATTCCAGTCCTGTATGGCAAGGGAACAAGATGTTCTTGTCAGACCCCGATGCGTTTATCTAGAGATGTACCTTCGGAAGGTAGTTCCTTACCTTGTAATAGTATGGAATCCAATCTCCAATACGTGCCTTTATGGTTTTGGTTATACAACCTAGTATGCTGGAATTTAATAATGTAAAAATTTCAGCTAAGATTAATAAGTATTTGTATCTTAGACATTATTATAATATAAATGGATTTTCTATAGAAAATGTTTTGGTTATCATAAGGTGAAAACCCGTCCGTGTTTATGTGCAGCGCAGTCTTACGAGATACCTTTGATTTTCGAAAGTTTTCTATAACTTTTAAAATCCAGTTGGGTATGTTTTCTCACGCTGGTTTTCCAGACTGACTCAGGTGTAATCTATACTATATTATTATTAGTGAGTTGAATTTCAAGCTCGCACAGGCTCCCTTGAAATTTGGCAACCGAACGGTCACGTATCTTCTTTTTCTTATATTCCAACCAGCTCTCCATTTCTTCCTTTTCGTATATCCTCTCCGCTTCCTTCCTTATCCTCCAAACCACTCAATCGTCGAAACTTATACTTTTCGATTCTTTCGAACCACCGTTCCAACTTAACCCTAATTTCAACTTCTATATTCACCACTTAACCCTAATTTCAATTTCTATATTCACCAAGGAGAACGATGTTGTCCCTCCCAGCCGTTGCGATTTTGTCTTCCAACCACTATTCTTCACCATAACGTTGGCAATCTTCCCCCACCATTCCTCTGTCTGTACCCAAGACGTGCAAAGGTTGTTACATTTAGGTAATCTCCTAAACCGTTATCGCCTCTTCTTCGTGTAGTGTGGATTCTTAATCTGATATTTTTGGTGTATTATAAAAGCAAGCTTGAGCTAATAATGTCATGATTTATTTAGAAAACATGACTCAAAATCTTATTTTATTTGCTTTGATTAGGTGGGTTAATAAGATACTCCATCTGGAGGAAGAAATCGTCATTGTGAGCAATACCATGCTAAAGTTTCTGAGCACATACTCAATTTTTTTTGCAAACCATAACTACTGCTGAATTTTGAATTTCAAACAGCACTGTTGTCGTTTTTTAGCATTTTTTGCATGCATATCCATTTAAATCGTTAATATCAATACATTATTTATGGGATTTATATAAATATGATAGTTGAAATACAAAATTAATGATGAGTCGCTTTTTCATCCATACTAATATGTGTTAGTATATCCATATGTTACTATCCTCTGTTAAGGATATGCATTGTGGTTCATACTATTAAATATAGTTTTCATTTTTTATTGGAATGTTGATATTCACAATATCTATCAATATTTTGATGTCTAAAGTGTTTCATACTCTGAATATGGTTCATCTGAAGACAGGATGCGATTGATGGTCTCATATTCATGTCGTTTCAAATCCAGGTAATAGATTTGATTTTTG
This sequence comes from Allium fistulosum, assembly GCA_030737815.1. Classification (NCBI taxonomy): domain Eukaryota; kingdom Viridiplantae; phylum Streptophyta; class Magnoliopsida; order Asparagales; family Amaryllidaceae; genus Allium; species Allium fistulosum. The sequence continues at coordinate 1,168,258,789 of CM060905.1, read as the reverse complement.
GTATATTGGCTTTTCACTTGCATCTGAAATGATGGTTTTGGAAAATTATTTATCAATTCGTTTTTTGGTTAATCTACTTACATATATATTCAGTATACCTTAAGATATATAAGTACATTGAATTGATGAATGTATAGAAAGATAATAAAATGCCACATGGTTAGGTGCCGTGCTACACAATTATATCATGCAATTTTGGCTTAACTACATAAAAGTTAAGTAATAGTTATTTTCCAATTACTCTAATATTTCTTATAATTATTTTACGATACAACTTAGATTTTATAACAACATAAGGACAATAGAAATAAGATTATGCATGTTGATGTAATTAAATTGTGACTTCTCAACCTGCTTTGCACATGCCTCATTATCAATTCTCATTGCCATCGATCATTTACCCTAATAGTACATTTTTTTTCTTATTACATGATGAAGATCTAGAGAGCTTCAAGATTTTCAAAATAGTGTGAAAAGAGTGTAATTGATCCTTGAATCTTTTTGGATGTCTTCTGATAATAAAACATATCTGTACCTCCATGTGTAACTTTTGATTTATTGCTATAAATAGATAACTAGCTGCAATACACTATGATGATGGAACTACTCAAGTGAAAGCTATTGGAAAATTTGCCGGGAGTATTAGAATTTGCTGGACATTGGTCTAGGTAAAGTCATTTTATTCGCTGATAATAATTTTATCTATATAATTTTATCCAAATGGTCTGCTAATTGCACACTCCTTTAATAAACATAGTTCTTCTTATTGGCCAAGGTTGTATTTTATTTTGGGTATATAAATGAAGTAGTTAGCTTACTATGGTGTCCAATAATAACTAATTATATGAAGTTGGCAAAGGCTTATTGATGTCAAAGATTTGAGCCTTGCTACAATGGTACCTTTATAAATGTATTATTGAGATTAAGTGAAAAGTCTTATTTTAAACTGATAAATAACAGTGAGTTTATTCTGGTGTAATGTTCTAACAAGAATTTACTTGCTAATATATATGATATATATTTTTTGGTGAAAGAGTAGTCCTCTTAAGTGGAGAGCAGTCATATTTTATTAATTGTAAATCAAAGTCCATACATAAGTTCGCTAGGAATTAGTTATTACAATTGGAGATGATCATCGCTATGATGATCAACTAAGAGTAAAGGTAAAGTGAACAAAAATTATGGTTACAATTTTATTGACAACATCCACCAATAATAACCTACAAGTGGACAACAATTCGGGATATTGCTGTTGAGAGATCGAGTGCAAAGAGGCGCTGAAGTTGCGGTTCAGAATACGCCATAGTGTGGACAGGGGTTGTAGCTTGCTAATGAGACATGCTGAGTGCCCAAACAGTAGGTGTGAAATACAGATAGCAGATGCAACTTATAGCCTTTCAGAGGTGATACTTTGATCCACGAGTTTGCATAAAATGTGATACTGCTATTGAGAAAAATAGGTGCTACAATATGATCTCTATTCTATGCTTCAGGTCATTTTGTTGCAGCAAGAAATGTTGTAAAGTGCAGTTTGGAATGTGCCATTCACTGAAGGAGAACTAAAGGCTACCAATAGAGCAAAATGCAGGTGGACTAAAATGATGGTTGAGTTGAAATGTTTTGCAGCATGATATGAGTGAGCAACAAATATTTATGAATTGTCCACAAACAACTTTCAATGGTCAGCCCAGGGTTTTTTTAATCACATAACTTCATTAGTCTTTCAGTTGATTAGCTTAATTTTTCTAGCTATGGATTGCCATTAAAATCTTGAAACGTTTTGGATTCTGGATTATTCATGGATTTTTGATTAGTGTATTTATATTAGTTTTTTTGTACATTAATTATATATTATCCATATTATAAATGATAATCACATCATGATTAAGCTTCACCATCTTCAAAATTCATCAAGTACACTTTAATTTTTACTTTGCAATTCTCATTCAAACATTTTAAAAAGTTCCCCTCTCATAAACACTTACAAATCATGTTACGCAAGTATCCACCACTCAAGTAAATAATGAAAAAACAAGGTTTTAGGTGCATTGAAGCTAATTATGATGTAGTATGATTCAATATTCTTATGGTACATTTTCTAATTCGTGTACTTTTTCTGTGCGTATTATTATCATCGTAACGGTTTAACTTTTTATATGAACCTCAAACCTTAATATAGTTCATATGGTTTTTATCATTTAATACATTTATACATGGTAATGTTGTGGTACTAAATTTATATTACTTTCTTCAAGATAAGAGGAATATATATCATGAATCCTCTCTTTATAGGTCATGCAAATATGTTGATGAATCTGATTTCAATGTCGATGAAGAATAAAATGGTAATAAGGTACAAGTTTAACATTCAAACATTTTGTTTTAATGAACATAATATAATTTTTGAGGTTAAATAAGGCAAAAAAACCAATTATTTTGATTCATCAATGCCTCATTGATGTAAATCTTTATAACTTAGACTATAATAAGCTCATGGAAATGTTAAGCCTTCGCTGTAATTTCAAATATTGGCTACAAGACTGAGCTTTGAAAAAATCAGCTATATCATTTTTAGCATATGTAAGCAGGAAAAGTGAGGTTAATTTTCAGCTTAAGTTTAAAATGAAGACATTTTACAATCTAAATCGGGGAAGTGAGGCATTAATGAAGATTTAAGGTGAAAGTAACCTTAGGAGTATCAAATTATTTAAGTATTAGAATATAAATTTTAAAATTGAAAAAGTCTGCATTATACAAATATTTTGATATTGATCCTGGTACATATGCAAGCGATATTGCTTTCTCCATTTCATCGCAAATAAGTGTATTTATACCTAGCACTTTTTACTATTATAAAGTTTTTAATCTTTTTTAATTCTTGATGGATTTACCAATATTGGAAAATTTTGTGAATCTGTGAATCTTCCTGGAGTGCTGTTACAGATTTTTTTTATTGAAATTATTCCACCCAATTCATCATTCGTGCACCTATCAGCGACTTAAAACTGCATATTTAGATATAAAATTCAAATGGTCGGATATTTAATGTTGTTTTGGCATATATATTGTTGAACCTAGGGACTATTAACAAACATGCCAAATGCCAACTCAATTACTGCTACTATTTTCCCAACTATACAGTACATTTTCAGTCTTTCACTACCATTTCATTTTATCAACCATTTCTTATTTGTTTCCTATTATATAAAGGATTTAGTTCTGTTTATTTGGTGTGTGCCTCAATATTTTCTGACAAATTGAGTTTCCTCTTATACTATCTTTTAACACATTTTTACTTTACTTTCTTATCCATTTATACGAATACCTTAAAGGAATAATATTAGATTCATTTACTTTCTTCGATTTATTGAATTATCTTTGTTTGTTGAAACTGAAATGATTAAATATTGGAAGCATTTTACCGAGTTTTATCAGAATTAAGGTTGAAAATTTTAGTCTTTTTTCCCTAGAATTCTCCGTACTTTGTATACTTTTGGATTCAATTTTAGCAATAATCATCATGAGCTTTGAATGTTTTTCTTTTAATTTTCTTAAATTTTTTCCACAGATTTGACATGGTCTAAAATGTTCTCCTACATACATTGGAATATTTCTTTAACATTGTTCCATCTGTTCAATCACAGCAACAACACCAACGAGAAAACAAAGTCTTCACATCAAACCTATTATTGATCTATGGATACTCCTTGCTTTGCTTGCACAAGATAATATTGTACTCCATGTCATGGTCATATATTTTTAGCATTTCTGCGATTCCATCACATGATCATCTACTGTGTTGTTACTTAAATGATAATATATTATATTTCCTGATTTATTCTATTCGACTTTGTTTATTGTATTAAACTGTCAGCACTGTAAATGGCAGGCAACATATTGTACAAACTAACTGACTTTTTAACGCTATTATTAGTTTAACATTCTTGAAATTTCATAAAGATAGCATTTTAACAACGATTAGTCCTGATATCTAACTTGATCATACTGATAACACATTAAATAGCTACTGATATATCATTCCAATATGTGCTACTCCATAACTATATGTTGGACCAGCAAAAAGATGACTTCAGTTTGCAGTTAAATTCGACAAATGGTCTGTGATTGATATAGAATATGTTCTCAGTTATGTAAAGTTAGAATGTAGCAAATTCTTATTTGTATATCTATTTGTATGGCTGCAATTGTATATGAGACGGTATGTACACACATGAGGAAAACCTTTTTTCTGTTTTTGAAAAAGTAACTTCATTGACACTGTTTCGGCTAAAAAAAAAATTTAACATTTTTCTGGGTAATCATCTACAACCATAGTATAAACGCTTATTTATAAAACTGTTGCTGTTATAACATTCAGTATTTAAATAGATTTATCATCGAATGTTTGCCAAAAGTATTCAAGTCAATAAATTCTCTATCTAAAACACTAAAATCCACAAGCATGCACTTCTGTAACTTACAAAATTTTGGTTTAGCATATTTATTCAATCCTATTGACTATAAAAGTGTACAAAATAAACAAATATGATGATAATAAATGGTTTTGAGCAATTAATATGCATTAAATGCATATAGTACAAACTACTAAGTTAATAAAATGATAAACACACGTCTTTCCTTATACTACACCACACAAAATATAAATTATAATCTTGACAAAAACCATACGGATAATTTTCAGATGCGGATACCTTTATATCCGCATCCATATCTGTTTTTTTCGATATCGGATAGTTATCCGTTTTTCGGATACAAATGCAGATGGATTTCAGATTTTTCGGATAGCCGTTGACAAACCTACTTTTCTTCCCTTATAACATTTTCTTATTTGATAGAATATTGCATTTGTAATATTTTTATTTTATTTTAAAATGGTGTCTTATAGCTGACCTTGAATTATTAAGCATTAAAGTTCTGATTGTTGTCTATATCAGTGAGTTAGTTGTTGCCTCTTCCTATTCTCTCTTTAGCAAAAATAACCTTCATTGTTTAAAGTTCTGATTGATGTCCCTTTGGGGACAGTCAATAAAATTGTCTATATCAGCAAGTCAAATAATTAAATGATAACCAGAAGGCAACTCTTCAGTTTCACTGTTTAAAATAGGCATTTATGTCTATATGCATGGACAATAATACTAAATGGAAAATACTTAACAATAAAAAAGTACCTTTTCCCATGTCTGTACAATGGACATTTGTGCTATTTTATTCTATCAAATAATGATGATTTTGGATTTACAACTTTTGTTACTAATAAGCAAGTTCTTATATCCTGGATAGACGAAGCTTCAAAGATTTGATAAAATGAGTTACTAATATCACAATTATTAAATGATAGTATTAACATACATTTTAACCATTATTATAGTAAGAATATTAAGATAAAATATATTATATACTTTTCTATTTCTTTGCATGTTTTATAGTAGTTTTTTAACCACTCTAATATTCATACTTTTTTACTTTCAATTATAATTGCAAACTACTTTTGTCCATAAATTATTGATAAACAATTTACACAAATAGGTTAATTCATCGGTACATTTTATAGCAATGCCTATTTTATTATTTCTTAAAGTATAACCATCTTTTGAGTTAACAATGTTCCTACTAGATGGCTAAACAATAACGTTACAAAAAGCAGAGAGAAACAAGATCGGCAAATGGCTGCACAAAAATAGCTAATGCAGTAGTCTAGATTATTTATTATATACAAATGTTTTGAATGAATTATGAGCTTAATTAGATTAGTTTATCATATATATGTGCCACCTTAGCCATCAGAGACGGATTGATTGAACCGACGATGCTGGTTTTTGATCTAGAATTTCGTCTTCATTGAGTTATTGAGCCGCGGTTACTATGGTTGCAGATTTGCTGGTATAACTTATAATTGCATAAGCAATGACTATGCAAATTGTGTCATCTTTTGACTCCTCGATTTTAAGATGGTTTATTGACTAACCTTTTTATTTACAACTTACACGTACTGAAATCGTCTGTTCACATCTTATGATTTTAACTACTTTTATAGGGATCAATTAATTTCAAGCCATCTAATATGATCATTTTTTCATTTGCTCACTCTATCTAATGAATAGCATGTATACTCTGAGTACTTTTTTCTGTCACTTTCATCTGTTCCAGTTCATATAGGATATTATCATGCTATAGTTGTAACAGTTTCATGATTCTTTTGGTGTTCCACGTTTCTTTTCTGTTTAACTTGATTATAGTTGCTTATTTATTTTTCTACTTTTGCAGGGAGATGATAATTAAGGATAGTCATCGTCCATAGAGCAAGGACTGGAGCATCATGTTAATAGATTTCTTTTACATCGATTGTTCATGTTGCTTAAGTTACTTATATACCAGAAAAGAAATACAAATGAATATGGTTTAGTTTCATGAGTGTAAGTATAAAGAAAGATGTAAATATTGAAAAAATTTATTTTGATACATGGTCATTTTGTTAATTTATTTTTACTGAATATATAATTAGAGCTACCATCATCTTTATAATGCATTGGACATACAGCAGTAAGATGGGACTATTTTGTTCCTAATAGTTGCATTTTTGCTCTCACGTGTATATCTTTATTGTTACGAGTAGTAATTGTGATGAACATTACCAACTAATCTTAGAAAAAAGTATAGCATTGAGCATGATAAAGGTGATTAACCTAAAAAAAAGCAGGTAATATTTTTCCTTTTTGAGTAGTTTTGCTTTTAGTACTTGGACATGACTGTGAAATTGTAGACGTTGAAACAGTTTACCTTAAAACAACCATTTCTGTTATGGAAATTTAAAACTTAAAATGACAAGTTTTCTACTAATTTAAATATTGACATCTTAAAATTTTAAAATTTAGAATGGTATTCCAAAAAAAATAATCAAATGTAATATTCAACTTATGTCATCACAATAATAATTTCACAAAGAAAGAAAAATGATCGATAATTGAAAAAAATTATAAATCAACACCGTGTGCGAAGCACGGGTTCACACTAGTTTTATTATAATGCTCGGGTCAGACCGAGCATAGTTACAGATTGCTTTGGATGCATTGGAGCTCAGGAGATGGGTTGGAGGTCTTCAAGGTGTATACACGTATATGTTTATTTTCCGCTGCTTTGCTATTGAAATTATCAGCAATTGTGAGGATAGATTGTTATAACTGTCCAGGCTGATGATTATAATTGTTGTTGTACTATAATGGATGTATGTATATAACAGTTTCTCTTTTGTAAATATCATTGATATTATATTATATTTTCTTCCGCTGCGATTGTGAGATTCTGTGTTGTTTTTAGTTTCTTTTCTCTTCTTCTTCTCTTCTCTTCTTCTTTCCTCTTTCTTTCCCTTAACTGTCTGTCTTTCCGTTTGATTTGGGTTGGACATGTGTGGTTTATTGTCAGCTTGAATTGTACGGAAAAACAGGTTGTTACAGCTGTCCATCCGAATCCATTAGACTATAGTCCATAGTGTCAAATATAATCGATCTATAATCCTGGTAACCATCTCTCCGGGTTTTCTGCCTTGATGATCATGAAGTCTTTTGGCTTAAATTCGCCTATGTACTGCCTTGCCAAAAGGCGGGTTAACAATAAGCATCGATATGACTCTTAACTTCCTCAAGTCTAATCGTCGAAGTCCGATTTCACGGTTCCTACATCTAATTCACTCGATGAGCATTTTTAACCATACAAGCATACAAATAAACACCATGCATGCACCAAACAACATACAAACATGCAAATCACAACAATCATCATACAAGGTGTCAACAACATAGCCTAACATATATCAAGACAAACACATCTCCAAATAACATGTTTAGAACCCAAAAAATCCATTTATTCACATTTTTATTATTGATAGGGTTTTAAAACAACAATAAAACATAATTCTAACTTCATAAATGGATCCAAAACGTGTTAAAACCTATATATACATATATAATAAGGTGATAGATGACAAATCACTCACCAAACCTTCCAAATTCTTGCACACAAATCGATGCAAATCCGAAAATCTACAACTAAGATTTGATCTTCCTTCCCTAAAGATATAGATATGAAGATCTCAAATCAATTCCCTTGCTAATCTACTTTAATCTTTGATTTAGACTTGATTTGGAGGAGGAAAGTGAAGGTTTTGGATGTAGAATGAGTTAATGGAAGCTCAGATCTGTTTGAAAAGTAGTAAAAATAATTTGGGGATGATGGTTCGGCCTATTATAGCCTCCAAACCCGAAATGGGCAGTGGACTTGCTCCCAACCTCACTAATTACCCACTAAGTTGCTCAAAAACTGCTAAACTTCAAACAGTCATATCTCCTAGCCAGAAAGTCCAAATCGCTATTATGAGCACTCGTCGGAAAGAGAAACCATCATATATTTCCAATGGGACTGGTCTAGGATGCTAATTCATCTTCTATCAAAAGTATAGAAGTTAAAAGTTTTCAAGGGTGAAATCATCCGAAAAAATTCTAAAGATAGAAAATGCCACTAATAGAATTTTCCCAACGTTATAGAGTCATTCGACCTGATATGAATTTAAAACTAATATCTTACGATTATCCGATACGTACAATACAGGTCGTTACATGTTATTACACTTGTTCCTTTTAATCATGGATCAAATTTTAGTATACTGAATCATGAAATTATGTGTATATATGTAACATGTTTATATATATAAATATATATATATATATATATATATATATATATAGAAATTAATCAAGTCTTTTTAGTGCCTTGAAATCATAAACCAATATTAAATTAAATCTTACTAGGTTGATTTGTTTTAGACTAATTCAATTTCATGTTTCAAAATTAAATTTTAGTTTATTACGTATATGTATATATCTAAATATAAAGTTATATTTCAGATCCAATTGTATCACTAGAGTTATCAAATTAATTGTAAAAAAATTTAATTTTCTTTATGTTAATTATATGTCTTTTCAGATTTAGATATAAAATAAATTACTTTTGTTTTTAACGGTTTGAATGTTTGTTGTAATTAAGTTTGAAATTTCATATGGTATTAAATTAATTATTAAATTGGTGGTTGTAAAAGAAAAGTAAAGTATAATTACTACATGATTATTTCCTTTTTAACTTAGATTTGGTTGGATTTAATTGCAACATAAATTACCTTTCCATCTCCACTCTTCTAACTTACTCTTATATTAATTGTCTACTTTATGTGAATTATTTTCATACCTTTTTAAACAAAAGACAAGCAACAACAAATTTTACATATATGTCTATATATTTCTAAACTATATATATGTGGTACTGTCAATATGTGTATATAAACCAAATACTTATATTGCAATACATGAAACATATGCACATACTTAGGCATTTATATTTCCGATATGCATGTGATAATGTAACATGTATAGGTATGTATAATATTTATACAAATCCCAATATCTAGATGTACATATATATACATATTTATTTATACACATGTTTATATTAACTCATTTAACTTGTTATATGTTTGAATGTATATTGATGCATTCCCAATAAAACATTTAATTGAAATGTTAACACGTTAATTAACAAATATATGTAATGAAATTAAGTAAAATATGATTTTATTTAATATTAGATTGGATCGAATAATCTTTTAAACTTTACAGGCTCAATAGATCCAAAATAGAAATATTTTGAAATCTACAAATTTCTCCTACTTCTGACTGGCCTAGTTCCTTCATTCTTAGACTTGGATATGTGTATCTTATGAAGAGTAAACACGATGTCTATGAGAAATTCATTGAATATAAAAATAAGGTCGAAAATCAGATGAACCATAAGGATAAAATATACTTTGATCCAATCGAGGAGGTGAGTATGTTGGACAAGAGCTCCAATAATACTTAAAAGATAGTGGGATTATCTCTCAAGTTAATCCACCCTATACTCCGTAACACAATGGTTTTTCAAAGTGAAGGAATCAAACCTTATTAAAAATGGTTCATTCCATGATGAGTAAGGCTAAGTTACCTCTACCATTTTGGGAATATGTGCTAGAAACCGCAACACATATGTTGAATTTGATGCCAACTAAATCTTGTCCTAAGACCCCATATGAGATGTAGTGTTGGAAGAAACCCCAACTCAAATATTTGTAGGTGTGGGCTTGTCCAACCTATGTTAAGAACATTGGTCCTAGTAAACTCGAGGCGAGATTAGCATTATGTAAATTTATAGGATATCCCAAGAACTTAAAGGGATATATTTTCTACGATACCGAGGAACAAAAGTTTATTGTTTCCCAACATGCTGTCTTAGAAAATGAATTTCTATCAAAAGAAATTAACAACGAAGTTGTAGACTTAAATGAGATTCGAGAAATTAACACATAAGCCAAACCAATGGAAGAACCAAATTCATCCGTATACGAACCCGCAACCTATTAGAAGGTCTAATAGGGAATCTCACCCACCAAAAAGATATTACAGTTTCATGTGGATGGTGAAAAGGAGGACCGCGTCTTAGATAACAACACTCCTCTCTCATTCCAACAAGCACTACCAAGTAAAGACTTTGCATTATAGCTTGGAGCTGTGAAACCCGAAATGGACCCCATGTATGAAAACAAAGTTTGGACTTTGGCTGACATACCCGAAGGATAAAACCCATCGGCTGCAAATGGATTTTTAAGAACAAACTAAATGCAATGGACAAGTGGGTACTTACAAAACAAGGCTAGAAGGATTTTGTTAAATTTAAGGTGTTGATTATGAAGAAATTTTTTACTCCATGAGTCTGTAGCAATGCTTAAGTCCATTTGAATAACGTTGGCTATTAATGTATTTTATGACTGTGAAATATGGCAAATGGACGTAAAGACATCATTTCTAAATGGTGACTTAGAAGAAACAATCTATATGCCGTAGCCCGAGGGTGTCGGGGTCAGTGAGAGGGAGGGCAAAGCTTGCAAGTTGTTAAGATCCGTTTATGGACTTAAACAAGCTTCAAAGAGTTGGAATAAGTGTTTTGACAAAGTAATCAAATAGGTTGGTTTTTATCATAACATAGAGGAAGCGTGTGTGTACCAAAAGGAATAAGGAAGTGTTATCTTGTTCTTAGTTTTATACATCTATGATCTACAATTGATGTTTCATTATTACAATCAGTGAAAGCTTGGTTTTCCAAGAATTTCTCCATGAAGGATTTGGAAGAAGCAGCCTATCTACTAGGTACAAAGGTTTATAGAGATAGACTTAAGAGGATGCTAGGATTGCCCCAATCCATGTACATCGATGCCATACTGAAAAGGTTCAGTATGGAGAATTACAAGTGCGGAAATATTCCGATGCAATATGGAATTGTCTTTTTCAAGAAGAATGCTCCTCAAACTTATATGGAGAAAGAGCATATCAAGAGGATACCATACGCTATACTATGTACTAGATCATATGTGGCATACACATTAGGATGCGTATGCTTATACCAGTCTAATCTCGGAGAAAAGTATTGGAATACTGTAAAATGTATACTTAAGTATTTAAGAAATACCAGGGACATATTCCTTACATATTGGAACGGAGACCTCCTTATAAAGGAGTATGCAAACTCTAGCTTTCAAAGTGATATCGACAATAGTAAGTCAGTGTTAGGTTACACCTTTACTTCAAACGGTGGCACCGTCGATTGGGAAAGTTCCAAACAGGAAACGATAGCTGATTCCACAATGGATGCTGAGTATATTGCCCTCAAGAAGCAGCTAAAGAAGTGGTCTAGATGCGCAAATTTATGAGTGAGCTGAGAGTGATTCCCAATACAAAGAATTCGATGACATTGTTTTCTGACAATAATGCAGCGATAAAGATCGCAAAAGAGCCTAGAGCATATAAGAAATCGAGACACATTCTTCTAAAGCTCTACCTAATTAGGGAATTTTTTGAGAAGAAGGAGGTTCAAAGAGTGAATACAAAGAACAACATAGCAGATCATCCACGAAGGGACTGGCTCGGTCTGTTCTCAACAAACTGGTCGAAGGGATGGGATTGTGATTCCATAATTGACTCCAAATTCAAGTGGGATATTGATAGGGTTAGGGGTATGCCCCAGGGGAAATTCCTTAATTTATTGTAAATTATTGACTTTGTAATAATATCTCATTTGAAATAAAAGGTATTTCCTTTTTATTATATACTTGGTCTAATGTGTTGTATTAATTAATTGTTTAATTTAAGTATATTTAATAGAAAATCCATAAATGGAATGTTTTTTGATAGTTGTTACAATGTATTGTAATCGTGAACAATTTATCATGATATAATAAACATATTGCTTTAAATTTTTCTAGTCAAGATGCATCAATACTGGATATCGATATGACCGGTTAGACTAGAGTACATAACGCTTTCCAAATGTTGGGCAGTGTATTACTCATAGCTGTTGAGAAAACCCAGGGGTTACGTAATGATAGTTATTGGATAACTGTACATTGACCCGGTCGATAGTTTTCTATTGGTTAATATAACTAAGTTCAAAAAAAAATATCGATGTGACAAGACGTCCATCGAATGACTATAGTTGGATTAGAGTTGAAACATGGAAGTGAAACACTATTCAGTTGAGAATTCGTCTCCTCGATTATATGAGGTTAGTATCATAGTCAACTGTATTCAACTCAAAGTCAAAGTCTCTAGACAAAGCAGTTCGGTTAATAATAATTATTGGACTTTGTGTTTGGATTATACAAGTCGAATATGGACGATATTGGAATTTTAACCGATACCAAATTCCATAAGTCCTAATGTGATATAGTTTTGATGAAGAGAATTAGTGTAAATAAATGTCGCTACCATGGACCGCTTAAAATAGTAAAATTGGATTTTACCAAAATTGTGTAAGCGATAAATTCATCCAAAGTATCACACCACGAGCTAAAGTGATGTGTGAATGTTAATATTTGAATTATTCGATATTAATCGCTGACTAAGTTTATACATATGAATCACATAACCTCAATGTTGAATACTCTGAATACTGCCATATTTAATTAAATTGTAATTGATATAAATTAGTTAAATTAATTAATATTTGTGAAATGTAAATTATAAATTTTTTGATTTATTCGAATCAATATCGGAAATAGTGTGCATATAAATGTTATATATATATACATAGCAATATACGATATCAATGTACATTTGAATTGAATTTAAATGTAAAATCACTAATCGAGTTTGAAAATGTAAATAGGCTATGACGCCCCCACCTCTATACTCACAATAACAAAGGTTATTATAAGGAATAACGTCTGCTATTGTAAAGAATAAGGTTTGTTAAAAGCGACCATCCGTAAGTTATGCCTTAGACGAGTATTGATTACATCGATAGGAGTTGTATAAAATTCTCCCAAAGATATATATTCAATCCAAATCTAAAACGAAACTACAGTGGCTTAAGAAAAATTCAGAACAACTCATAATAACAACAACACTGATAGAATAACCACATCAGAACAGAAATATCAGATATATAGCAGAAGACAAGTTTGGAATACATGATACAACAATCAATAGTTCACAAGAACCAAATACACATATACATGGATACCAACATACATAAGATGAGAGTCAAATATCCAAAAGAACTCCTCGAAGGCTCGATAAAAGATGATGTGAGATCCCAAAAGCTGAAGCTGCTACTGAATCGGAGATAACGACTATCCTGAAATAACTCGGTCTGACCCGAGTATTATTTAAAAGAAAATAATAAACGGATCAGTCTAATTTATTCTTAGAAGTGAATGCATCATAATAACATCAAAGCAAAATAATAATAATCTCGAATGAGACTATTCAACATAAGAAATCAACATAGTTAAATGAAGAAATCACATCAAACTCCATCAAAATCAACTTTCAAATTCATAATTGAATTCAAAACAGCAATTCACAAAAATCTAGAAATCAAAAATAGATAACTAGAAAATCAACATAAAAGTGGATCGATCCCATCATATGGCGAGTCTAAGCTACGCCGCACGTGCATCAACATATGGCCGAAGCCTACCAAGTACTGTCATCATAATTTTGACGCCCAACAAATGACCCAAAGGTCCAACATATGACCCGAAGGTCTATTACTGGTATTTGACCCGAAGGTCCATCATATGACCCGAAGGTCGAGCATAGTGGCTCGAAAGCCCAACAAAACCATCAAAATCATCAAATAACGGCAAATATTTCAATTAACGAGTCCGGAATTAACGAAAATAGTAAAAGTGTGGTTCCATACTCCGCACTTTTGCCAAATCGTTTAAATCTCTTCATCGTTTCCTTGAAAGTGCAAAATTGTGTATTTTATATAAACAACAATTTACGTTCTCAAACGGACAAGTCCGGAATTAAGCGGATCGGTAAAAGTAAGGGTTCATAGTCCTCAATTTTGCTGAAACGTTTAAATCGATTCCTCATTCTTTTGAAAGCATAAGCTGTAAATTTCTTGAAAACAATTTTATTTTAAAACGATATTTAAAACACGTGATTAAAACAGCAACAACTATAGCAATTTCGACGAGGAAATTGCGCTTCACAAAACACCGTAAAAACGGATATCAAATCAGCGTTGCGGGCTAACCGCTTGAAAAATCACTTTAAAATTGACGGTTACTGAAGTCAACACAACAGTAATTTTTATTCGTCAAAAATTCATCAAAAACAACACGCTTCCAAAAAAATAAACACCGGTTAAATTTTCCGTTATAAAAATAAAGGTGCAAATTACGTTTTTGAAATGTAACACCGGTTTAACAAAATCTAAAATAGTGGACTACTCCACTATATTCAACAAATATTTCACGGTCACAACAATCTTTAAAACATGTTTGCTTGAAATGAAATAGGTAACTTTTACATAAATCTAAATGCAATTAAATAAAACGTAACCTGACCATATTTACAAATGCAAATGATCAAGGCAATGAATAGGCTAAATATAAATTGCAAATACCAGAGACAAGGCACTGGGACACGTGTCAATGCATAGCATCAATGCAAACCTGGGTTTCACGGATGCAATTTAGTATAGACTCACGCATGCATTTCTTTGTATGACTCACGCATGATGCATTTTTGTATAACTCACGCATGCATTTCTTTGTATGACTCACGCATGCATTACTCACCACAAAATGCAAAACAAAACAGAATTTGGATAATGACCTGGCAGCATCAACGTTTGCATGCACTAACTCAATTTCAAAAATATATTCAACAACTTGCAATGTAGACACGAATGAACGAAAAAAACAACACAATGGAGAAATCAAAATTTTGTGCAGTAAATTGGATGCGTTAATTATTTTCTCACAAACACCTTTGTATACATGCATACCTGTCACGAAGAAATCAAAGCCGAGACAATGCAAACTGAAACACCATAGTGGACTGAGTATGCATATGGAACCCTCGATTAATATACATACGTGCGTGAATATTCTGCCATTAATGTCTTCTCAGAGTTCTGCTTGAAGAGAAAAATAGATTTGCAGAGAAATATTATTTTCTTTCTTCAATTGGTATAAGTCAAAGAATTTAAGTATTGGCCATCTTTCTGGTACACTTTGCATTTAATGCAAAAGTGTATTTTGAAATATTGCACACGGCTATACTTGATGGCTACTGACAGATTCAATTTGATGATAAGAAAGTATAACCCAAAGTGTTCCCATTTCGTTTTTCTTCACCGGTTATGCCTTGCATTACTACTAGAATGACAGCAAACGTGAATATGCGTTCACACTAGGTTTATTACTAACTGACAGTAATGCAAGGAAAAAAAGAGAAAAATGTAAAGCGCTTGTTTTGCCAAAATGTGACAGCACGTTCCAAACAGGCTACTACAATTTTGGTTACTGACTTTACAACATTTTTTTTTTCTCCGACAGTAATTCAAAAATTACGATCGTTACGGATTTTAAAAATATTTATTACGACGGTAATAAATCACGGTCGTTACATAGGCCCATAAGCCTATAAGAGATGGTCGGCCATGATAAATGGGTTAGGAGGGGATGATATTTTGATATGTGGGTTTGAACTGGTGGAGAAAGAAGGGGTGATTAGATTTAGACATCCTTTTTCCTCTCCCTTATTTTTTTATACACTGCCCTCTCCATTTTAGACTTTGCTTTTCTAGCTCTAAAGCTCACCCTAGGCCACAAGTCATAGCCATCTCTCCTCCCCATTTTTCAAACCAAAATTCAAGTTTAAATCAAATAGAAATAAAAGTGTGTAGATCTCTTCGATTACTAGCACTTTTTGGAAGTGATCAAATCCTACTCTAGGAGTTCTTTTAATTAAACATTCGAAGTGTTACAACTAGGCCACAACTAAGGTAATGTTTTATTTATATCAATTATATATGTGTAATCATTCATGTTATTATACTTGAATAGGTTAGAATTATTTCACGAATTCATACATGTGTTTGTTGTCGATCTATATATGAAACTGTTATATAAATAAAAAAAGAATTGTTTTATATATAAGTATTTATATTTGTTTTTGGCCATATCTTAAAAGAAATATTTTTAAACTTTAAAAATTAATTTAAAAGCATTTTAAATTAAAATTGAATTTTTAAAACTAATATATATATATATATATATATATAACACTTTAATATAATCTATACGTATCATTTCGTATGCACATGAATTAAAAACAATTAACTTTGTTTAGAAATATTTTATTTAAAACGATATATATGTATATATATATATTTAAAATGGTATACATGTGTGTGTTTTTGAATATATATATATATATCGTGTATACTTATATATAAATATATTTTATAAATTATTTGTAAAATATTTATATTTGAATTTGAACTTTAAAAGTATATTTTAATTCTAGATCTAATTTTAATTTTTCTTAAAGATTTAAATTTTGAATTTTAAATCGTTTTATATTTAAATTTATATATAATTACTTTTCCATATAAATATATGTATATATGTATAGTTACTTTTATAGTTATATGTGTATATATATATATATAAATATAAGAATATCTTATATTATATCAGTATTATATAACAATAGACATCAAATACGTATACGAAGGGGCTAATTGCCCATTGCGGTGTAAATCTCAATACTTAGACACGGGTATGTTAAACCATGTACACATTATATGTTGCACGTGCACGTACATGGATATGTGTATTTGATGCGTATGTACATATTATATATCATTATATCAATAAATAAAATCTTTATATTAATCAGTCAAATAAAATGACGATTTTACTTAAAATTTATTTAAATTAGATGAAAATTAATTTAGACTTCATAGGCCCAATAAGATCTAAAATAAAAAATAATAATTGAAATTCACTCATTTAACCTGCTGCATGCTGGCCCTGATCCAACACCACTTATTAAGGCGCTTTCTTAGCTTTGTCTAGGAAAACTGATCGAGAGTATGGTATTGAGTTGGCATAATTAGCCCTTAGTGCAAGTGGGAGACTGATAGAGCTAAGGGTGTGCTTTAGGGGCAATTATATAATTCAATTATACAACACAACTCTTATAGCAAATTTTGTTTAAAATAAATAAGCTTTTGATTTTATTTTTTATTGTATATATTGTTATATTTGAGATATAAATAGTGTTATAAATACATAAAACATATACAAGTAGAAAATCCTTAGGAAAAGTATTTAATCAATTACAGTTACGAATGAGTTTGTAACCATGAGTATTTAATCAAATAAAATAAATATTTGTCCTTAAATATTCCTAGTCAAGATGTATCGAGAACGAGATATCGATATATCTATTGAGACTAATATATGTAATGCTCTCCACATGATGGACGATGAATTACTCAAGATCCCAAGGGGTTACTTAAGTATAGTTGTTTGGAACAATTACAGAACGACCAATCGAGAGTTTTGTATAAGTTGAAATTCAAATAGTAGGTCTCATATGACAATGTACCGTAATCTTTTGACTTGAGAATACTATGAATCTTAAGTGTGTAAACTATACTTTGATTATGCTCAACTATACGACAAGGTAGATAGTGTTAGTTAAGGCCATAGTTGGGTATAAGTTGAACCACTTGAAGTGAAACACTATTCAAGAGAGGATTCATCTCCTTCAAATAGAAGCTTGGTATCACCATAATAGGTAATCAATGCAAAATCAAAATATTTGGCCAAAGAAAATTGGTAATTGTTACTGAATTGAATCGTGGACTTTAGGGTTGGAATGCGCAACTAATTACATATAGTAACAGACTTTTGACGATTGCTTGAACTCTAGATATCTAAGTGATATAGTGATAATAAAGAGAAAGCATGCAAGACATATTATTGCTCAAGGGTGACGCTTTAATTCATAAAAATGTAGATTTCACCTAGATAATTTATAAGCAATTGAACTCATTTCAAACTACTGTGCTTCAGAAAAGTTTGTACAAGCTTGAATATTTATATTATTTAAACATTACTAATGGCTGAGTTCACACATAGGTGTCACACAACCACAATTCTCAATTTTCAATTTTCAATTGGAAATAATTTATAAAGGCTATAAATTATCATTATGGAGAAATTAATACAATGGTTATACTAATTTATTATTGTTTTTATTATTATTAGAGGGCATAAATTTAATCAATAAATGTCTAATTGTTGTGTCTTTATACAGTAATTTAAATATAATAAATAATATATGTATATTAATATATATATATATATATATTATTTTGGTAGTTGAAATTTTTAACTGTTTTCCAATAAGGGGATGGTATGAATTAATTAAATGTATTTAATTAATTAAGTGAGATAAGATCTCATTTAAATGGTGGATTTGGGTAGGATATTTGCATAACTCATTAGCACAGTTATAAATTGAACTAGAGGTCTCCATTCTCAACTCTTAGACTTTGGAACTCCACCATTAAGTTAAAGATAGGATCTCTCTGAGGTGAAGCCGACAGTTCAAGGTGTCTTCAATAGGCATGATCACCAGGAACTTTTTTTAAATCATTTTCCCAAGATAAATTTATAAATCCATTTATTTAAATTTTGTTTATAAAAATTTTCTTCACACTATTCATTATCGTGCATGATATGCACGGATGTAATATCACGGCAAGTGCGATATGTGCATCGACAAAATCGTCACCACGCCGCAGTTGACAATCTCACCCATAGTTCATCATCGCGAGGCAACTATAGGTGGACCGAACAAGCTCATCATCATCTCAGTCAGTGTGGCAATGGTGGGTTTCAAATTAGGGTTTATACAAGCAGCCTCAAGTTTACAGTGGTTGATACAGTCGTGATCCGACAAATGCGAGGAAGAAGATGGAGGTGACTACAACTTCTTCGATGGGTTGTGGTGGCTCTGTCAATTCGGTGAAGGTCTTTTACCCACGGCGGTTGGGGGTTTGGGCATAGCAAGGTAAATTTGTTATAAACCCCATCCCCTTTCATCTATTATTTAATTACACATTTATTATATAATTGTTAATTTATAAAAGACCCCCATTACTTTTAACATTTACAACTTTCAAACTCCATTTTTTGTATCACTTGCAACGTTGGGTTTGTATTAAAATTCTGGACACGCTATATCATTTGATTAAGTATCATATAAATGACATTAATATTTTGATTTAGACGCACACACCAAATTTAGAGACAATAAAGGCATCTTTAATTGATTCTGTTAATGCAACAGGGGTAAAAAGTACAATTAAACATCCCTTACAAAAGGAGAGACAAATTAAGAGTTGCCTCTAATAATCAAGCCCCGAATGATATTTAGGGGCAGATCGAATCATTAAATTGCCCCTAATATACCCGATGCGAACTAAGCAAATGTGACATATAGGGGCAGTTTTTATTGTCCTTTTGGGTACATATTGAAGCAAGTCTATATGCTCCCATTAGTATTAGTTTCATTAAATTAATACAAAATAAAATCAGTAATTATTGTGTATTTATGCATAATGAAAGTTGCATTCCTAATTTTGCTTTTAGACATCAGTAAACATAGATACAAAAATTTAGACAAGTGTATATAAACATGAACAAAATTGTGAATATAACAGAGAACTTCATTTTTCTGCAAGCAGGTTATATTCAGGGTAACCAAAAGTTAAATTAAAAACAAAACATTGACCTTTCAAATTTACAATACAACTCTATGAACCAAATTATCAGCTAAACATCCAAAACTAAACTAAAACTGAATTACAGGCCAAATATCCAATAATACACCACTATAGATTTTCATAATCTGCATAAAACTATGTAAATCAAAATCTCTCAGGGCAACATGATATCTCTTATATTAGAAAGAAGCATGTGCAATGTGCAATACTTATTCAACTCAACACTTGGTTTCTTTATATTTGTTCCCAACTGTATAGAGAGAAAAAAGAGAAATTGTTATTTAAGATAGTGAGTTATAAGCTATAAATATTTAATATTTAGATAAAACTCAGATAACGAGATTAGCTTACATATATTTTATGCAAGGTTCTAGGTACCGCTCCGTACGCCGAAATTCCGGTCGAACCGGTACCGGTGAACCCCGACCCGAACCTAGACACAATTAAAATCTGATTTCGAATTGGTTGGTAAAATAAATCGTAAAACTGAATCTTAATCCTTGAAAAATCAGCAAGCAAGTGAAGAAAGAGGGAAATCAATAGGGAAAGGTGCTAAAAATCAAAAAAAATTCGAAAATTCTCTTGGAACTTACCTCAATTTGAAATCAAGCCTCTCATATAATCCCAGTATGTGAATCGAAATTAATCTAGATATAATCCCAGTAAGTGAATCGAAATTAATCTAGATATAATCCCAGTAAGTGAATCGAAATTAACCTAGTCTGATAGAGTGAAATCAATTATTATTTTTCCCCCTACTGCAACTTTTAAACCCTAGTCTTTCACGGTAATGAAATGAGATGGTCGGAGGCAATCCATATGATAAAGAGAACTTTAGGTTTTACTAATTTGGGATTTTGGGTTTTACTAATTTGGGTTGGGCCTATGCATGCTTAACTAGGTATTGTAATTTATTAATGGCTTTGGAGTAATTTGATTAGAGTTTTTAGTTGTTTGATTTAATCAAGTAGGATTTCACCTTTTGAATTAATTTTGGTTTAGTTTATTTCAACTTAATTTTAGTTTAATCCGTTATTTACTCATTTCTATTAGAAAAAATATGTAAACCCAAATCAAAGCGAAACCGAAACTTTCGAAATTTACCGAAATTACTAAAAAATTAAATGAGCGAAACCGAGATTGAAATCGAATTTTCAAACCTTGATCTTATGAAGTTTAGTATACTTTGACACCCTCGATCAATGTCTTATTCTACTTGCAAATTATCAATCTATAGTCTCCATTAAACATAAAAGAGAATGTGTCATAATGTTAATTTCAGCGAAGCAAATAGAGTTTCAAATATTGATTTTTACTATCCATAAAACATAAAAAGGATCAGGTCATAATATTGATTACAGAAAAGATTGTTTCATAATATTAATTTGGACAGAATAAGCACAGTTTCAAATTGATGTTTAACGATTGTAACAAGCAGTACCTGGACGATGTTGAAAATATATTGTTAGGCTGGGAAAAGGAAAGAGTCACAAAAAAGGGATGATATTTCATCTAATGTTTATAAACATGAAAGTGGAAATGATCACTTTCTGAGCATTTCTAAGAAGCAAATGTCGTCTAACAATGTGATATAAAGAAAAAGGTTATAAAAGAATTGATCCGGGAGAATATTAGGGGTATACATTTTTGATGCCACGTACATAGCTGTTTGAATATATTATTAAGCTAGTAATTTATATATGAACTAGTGTGAACCCGTGCTTCGCATACGGATATGATGTCAAAAATGTTATAGTACTTTCATGCAAAGATCGTAGTCTTGTAGAGTCCATATATTCATATTTCAATGGTTGATATATTAAAAAGACATGTATACTGTTGTTGCATTATTTGTCAATAAACATATATATAGTAAATTGTAAGTTATAAATATATCTAAATTACTATAATAATAATATCCAATATAAATGTCAGGGCCAGTACTCCTTTGAAAAGGGCAAAAATAAATGGTAAAATTCTTTTTTGAATAACATCAATTACTGAAAATAAGTTTGTACAAACCCGATAGGTGGGAAGTTATTTTCAGTATTGGAACAAACAAATGTTTTATAGCAACCACATCTATTTGTTTTTAATTAGCCTTTATTGAACGTAGAAGTGTGAAAGTAACAAATAACTGGCTGGTATTTTCAGTCCCTAAAGACAGAGTATAAGATGGTATAATATTAGAAGAAAACATGCAACGCATAACCAATTTATTACAAACTATTGAGTGGTTTAAATTTGTTGATGAAATAAAGACGTGATGAATCTAAACAAAATATAGTCAGCTGAATGTAGGAACCAAAAATGTTGTCTTGCTTATTATCGACTAAGCTTAGAAAAAAATTCTAAAACAAATGCAAACATTGTTCAGAATAAGCTCGAACTCAGATAACAATCCTTAAAGCAGGGAAAAATAGGTGAAAACATCCCCAAATAGCAGTAGATCCAAACATTGCATTCAATCCCTTGCCGTTTGCTTGTTCCTGCATATTATCACAGCCAAAGTTGTTAACAGTGATTGAAGTATAGGATGCTGCAGTCCAAAATATGTATAGATAACTTTGAAACTAAAAGGAATTAAACATAGATGATGCTACATATTAATGTATGTTGAATGAAACGTTCCAGAATGGGAATAATGCATAACGTATTTAATATATTTGTATTTCTAAATGCAGGTTGACAGAGTAGGTATCATTATCGGTGTATATTGATGAAGTCAATCCAAATCATATATCATTTAACTAAGAACCAAAATAAACTACTTTGGTTATTGCAGAATTTTTTCATTTTAACGGTGGAAGCATGAGTTTAATTGAGGCATTGCCTCAATTGTCACTGAGTTAATTGGCTCTGTATAAACTGTGATATTAGTTTCTGGCAGTGCCTCAGTTGAGACTGAGGCATTTCCCTTGGTTGAAACCGATGCCTTGCCTATAAGTTAAAAGTGATGTTTGACTCCGTATTTTTTACAATTAAGCATATTACATGCAAAAGAGTTTTCTTGACTGGGTAGCTTATGTAATTATACTTTACCTCATATCTAAATTTGAAGTTTTGTAACCACTATCAGAAATGTTTGAAATGCTACATTATCAGCCATGATCCTTTGCTCACCATTTCAAGAAAGAACATGCGTATTGATATGTTTTCAAAACTGAAGGAAAAGAACAAATAAGATGGACCAGTGTATTATGAGCACACAATGTTTTATATTGTGAGTGCTCTGCAGATTTGAGAAAATTGAGCCAACGCCACCCAAGTCTGCATTGTTTAACATAATGAGCACCCTACAGTTGGCCTAGGGAAAAATTTCAAAACCTAAGTTAAGTAGTACACAAATTAAAACATCCACCAATCTTTAGTAAATCACAATAATTGTTGATCATTTGAAGCTTTTGTTTGCATTTTGTAGCTATTTTTGTAAAGTTTAAAGATGACTATTTACCTTCAATGGCTATTCTATCAAAGTTTACACATATTCAAAATTGCAAAAACTAACTATCATTATAGATTAGGGATAAAACTTATTTCAGTTTGACAAAGATTTTGGTGGTCTGAAAGAAGATAGTTATATACAGGTGAAGTAATATATAACGATGAACTAAAATAACGGACATGATTTAAAACAACAAATTTTTTTACAAAAATTAGGTCAAAGCAAATAGCATTGCCATTAAGCGTGCAACATTAGTACTTATCATAAGCAAAATTTGATTTTCAAATATAAAGGCCAAGCAGTGTAATAAACCATTAAAAGTATCACAAAAATGTTTATCATACAAAATTTTTCATAACTATAAAGACAACACATAAAAACATGGAAAACCTAATATATTTGAACAAAAAATACTTATTGACAGTTTGTTGCGGGTATATAAAACATAGGAAAGTAACTTATTTCTGAAATAGGCATGCGAATATCTATCAACTCTAAAATTAGATAACAAAATTATAAGCAGAAATTAGTAGACAATAACTGAGTCACACTCTAAAATTCATTATCTACTTGCATGTGCCTTTGGTGATGAAACATTTACTAATTAACAATGTATACACATATAGGGATTAAATAAGTTCGCATAGAAAAAAATGGATAAAACATAGTAGAACATAATAACAACCGCTACAAATTCTTCTTGCCAACCCTTGATACAAATATGAACTTAACTTATGAGATATTGACTTCGACATAACAACAAAATCTGTATAAAAAAAGAGCTAAATAACATATACCTATTATTGATCGGTTATAAAATTTGTGAAATCCAAACATTGTGAATGGAGTGAACCTAAGAAGTAGATTAGTCGGCAACATGTTCAAACCATTGAGCATATGCATGCTAAGCGCAGTTACATTGTAAAACTTTTTCACATATGCTTTATAAAAATATATGCAAAACCTAAAACCCTTTAATGATGTTTAAGAATGTATTTAACAATGATTTATGTAGATCAAATCAGCCTTAAGTGTCCAGAAACTTTGAACTTTCAATAGACATTGCTTACTATATATAATATTTTTAGATGCATAAAAGAAGCATGTGGATATAATATTTTGGTATATGTTCACAATTATAACCATTTGACAATTATAACCATTTAAGTACCAATATCTACTCGGCGACTCAGGCATCCAAATACAATTTGTATCAACAGAGTAAGGTTAAATAAGCATTTGTCCTTATTAGTGGTCTCATTTGCTTAGTGAGGGAGATAACACTATCCTTATTAGTATCTCGAGTCTTGGTGAACATTTGAACTACTTAATCTAAAATTATGTTGAGCAAAAATGTAGAAACCCATCTTTATTTATAACAATGTACCTAAGCAACTGCATTCTCCCACTTTACATCCTAACTCGTTAGGATGAAGCATTAGTTGTTAAGATCGTAACGTGGTTTATAAAATTTGTTAGTATTATATACTAATGATGTTGTGTATGCATAGGTGAATTCAAAATGATGGAACTTGCAGAAAATGTGAATATGTTTTACTCAAATTAAGTGTGTTTATTTGTAAACCACTCCTCCATTATCGTTATTTACATTGATTGAGAGCTCATATACTACATTAAAATATTGATTATATACAGCAACAGTGACTATGATATCTACTTGAGATATCGTGTCCCCTTCCATTTCCATTTGTCCAATAAAACCAAACACGTTTGTGTAATCTTTTGACAATTACATAATAGATTATGTTTGCAGCCAAAAAATGTCCATCTCGTCCTCTTGTTTTAGTGAGCCTAACAAATATCTACTTTCACATCCTGTTGCCCTCTATTCAGAACTTGTTAGAAAGTTAACTGTATACTTTGTGTAATATACTTTAACCTTTTGTCAAAATATATACTTAAATGTCTAACTTAATTTAGATTATTATTATTTTAAATAAGAAAGAAGAACAGTCATCAGATGAAATAAAGCTCAATAAGTGCTAGCTAATGAAAGATGTACATGGTGTCACAAATTACAGACTTCTGTTTGAGACTAAGCAAGCTTGATCATGATTTTGACTCTTCATGTAGTCTTCTATGTAAAACGCTATATGCACCTACTGATATTTGCAATTGTACATACTTTCTAGGTTCAGTCCTATACTCTTTTATTTGCACATACTACTGAAGCAAATCACCTGAATTTATCTTTACAGTCAAATTAAACAACGTAAATTTGGGAAATAATTAAGATTTGAAACTCATAATATTTTCTATCCTTTATTGGGCATGAATATCTCGTTGATCTTTGGTGATGCCTTATTTACTAATGCAGCTGTATAAATTCAGTAATCATAGTAACTTACAGTCACAATAGCTTCTTTTTGCTTCAAATATTCACGCATATGGTTTGTTTGTCATTTATAGTGTTATGATATTATCTTTTATTGTTGTAGATTTGTTTGACAGTTTTGAATATCAAATTATTATCAATGTCTTAAATGAAAGTTATTCAACTCATTAAAGAGCTTGGTGAGTATATATGGTAAAAGGAGGTTGACTCATATGTATTGAGCAAACTTCATAGGGGTAATAGAAATAACTATAGCTTGTTACCAAACAATAAAGAAAATGTAGAAATTCTACTACTTATTTCATAATCGAAATGTATGAAACTGTACTGCACTATTGCAACTGATCCGCATGTATTATCAGAATGCAATTTTTAATGAATACAAATATAAGTAATAAATCACCGTCTAAACTTTCATATATGTAAGCATAGTAAGTAATGAGATGTACAACAATGAATTACCCTAGCCCACTGTACATCATAAGGAAAACAATGTGGTAACTGTAAAGGAACCTAAACACTGTATACCTAAAGATATGGAGATGACAGGTAGCCTAATTTTGCAAGAAGCTTTCTTGAAAAGACTATTAACAGCATCATAGTTTGTAATAAGACACTTAGATGTTAGAATACCAAGAAGACATGATAACCTATTATTTGACTATCTTCATTTCCCTAACAATCTACCATATTAATAGCTTTCTATTGCGCATATGTCAAAAGTTATTTTATTATTCCTTGCAAAATAGTAAAATTATAAGTTGGTATACACACTTTCATATGAAACTATTGCAATTTTATACTTAACCAAAATAGCAGGGCTGATGATTTAAAGGTCAACAGTGATAGCAATATTTTCAAAATGGGATAAATCATTCATTGTAAATCATAAATTTCAAACTTTACATTGAAAATGGATTAAATCGTGAGTCAAAGATTCACTCTATTCATTTTCTAATAATCTTCCTTAATTTATGTTATTAGATAAGATTTAAGTATGTAAAAGAAACTATGTTTCTTTATTTATTTAATATTTTGTATTTTTGAAACTAATTTGAAGTTATCCTATAGAATTTGCTCAACGTTGACTTTACTTGAGTTCTAAATCATTATCGATGAATAAAATCATAATTGAAAAGATCTCGGTTGAAAAGGGGCCCAAATCAAAGAATTATTAAGAAGTTTGATAACAATGAATGGTAGTACTAAAACCATTACAAAAGAAGCACGTAAGCTAAACTCTTATAGTAAAATCAGTAATTTAATAACAAAAAATATGTTACTCTTTAATTTGCTCGATATCAAATGATTTACAACCCTCTTTGAGACAATTTCTCATCGGCACACCTGTAGCTTTAATATAATCTACTACATTATATATACCGACAGTATCGAAAGTTAGACACTATACATGAGTTACTATCTGGTTTCAGTTTTAAATGTAATAGGATTACATTTTTTAGAGTGGATTAAGAAGGAAACACTGGATTTTGGTGTAGTACATTCAACATTCACAATGTTGTGAGTACACAAAAAATTCACCTTAAAACTTAAAAAAACTATGAACTCTGTTGCATTTCGAATTCATGGAAGGTTAAAATGTCCATGTAAAAGTATACCATGTCTTTTATTTTTCTAGTCATATTGAACATTTAAAAAAAAGAATGTATGATACCAAGTTATTGTTTAGAAGTTACTATTTCAGTTTTAAATATCCTACACATTGTGAATGGTATCAAAGTATACCTCCATTCAATTGCAAAATTCAAACTTTCCAACTCCAAATCAATAAATTAAAACCTTTTAATCATTTGCAAAAATCAAATTACAAAAATAAATATAGAATCACCCTGTTTGGAGGTGAAAGAAGAGAAATAGTTGCAGTGAATCTCAGATATGAATATAATTATACATAATATTCATAACTTAACTATAGTTAATATCATGTAAGAAATAGCAAGCATAATTTGGCTTAAGCTAAATTACCTTCATCGTTAATTACCTGGCTTAGATCTAGAAGCGACTTGTGGGTAGCGGTATCCAATATCGATGTTGATTATCAATCGTCTCCTATGGAAAGCAGGACGAAAGCAGGCCCACGCTTCAGGATGGAAATTCTGCATCGTCGAGATTTGGGCATGGTTGTGATTGGAAAATTGGGGAACAATGATGACTTAGGTTAAACGAAAAAAGATTTAGGTCATAGGTTAGAAAACAGATAGGGTAGAGGAAAAACGATTTAGGTTTGAAAATGGGTGAAGGAAGAGAGAACGTGTGTAGGAAAGGGCAATATTCAGGGCTTTCCTACAATTACGGAGATAGAGGAAGAATGTGACGCTTAGGAAGAATAAAAGAAAGGAAATATACATTTAGAGACTATTCAGTTGCCAAATTTCAAGGGGGCCTGTGTGAGCTTGAAATTTAACTCACTAATAATAATATAGTATGGATAAACAAAAAAATTTACAGTTTAAAAAAATAAAAAGTGAGAAAAAAGACTTGGAGGAACCTTGATAAAACAAACTGATTAACTATTCCATAGACGATGATGCTTTAACTCAAAGAAAAATAATAAAAGAAACATAGGTAGAAGGAATAACAAAAAAATTGTTAAGTTGGGAAAAATTATGAAATGGTAGTTAACATAAGTCATGGTTCATCAGGAAAGGTTAAGGTAATGCTAATTTAAATAATTCATGCTGATTCAAGGCAATTACGTAGGAGGATAAGTAGAATGGTTTTTTTTTATTTATTTGATCCAACTCATATTAGGTTAGAAAAATTATAGTTATGTTTCCTCATCTTCACTGATTTGGGCCTCGTTCATACAACAAAAGCTTATGTTCATTACATGTCATGTTAAAGTGTACGCTGTTAACATAACCTTTTGAGGTATTTTTGCAGTTTAATAGCTTGAATTATGGGGATATAAATTCGAAAATCAACAAAATGGAAGATAATTAAGTGACATATAAATATGTCGGTTTTAGTTGAATAAGAAAATGATAATCTTGTTTCCACTTCTTCTATCATGATATTTGATTGTACTGAATTGATTAAACAATAAGGGAAAAAAAGTTATTTAAATAAAACAATGTTCGATAACAAACTTAGATATTTGTGTTCAGGTGTTTGAATCCTTGGCATTTGAAATTGAAGTTATTTCCCAGATTAAATAAGACCAAACACACACATTAAGAAGACTTCATTAAAATTTGAGAGGAAAAGAATATACTTTTAGGGAGAAGACTTCACTAATTTTTTAGAGGAAATGAATATGCCTTTAGGGAGAAGACTCTAATATCGTTATCTTGCTTGCCTGCTTAAACTTGTATTGCGTTCATCACATACAACAACGGGTTATAAGTAAATAATGCGACTAAAATCATGAACATAAAATTGACTTACGAGATTTAATGTGGACAGCAACAGTCAAGTAGTGAAGTCAGGACATGCTGTCTGGTTAATCGATGATTTATATAGAATATATACCATGTTTATATTACATCTTCCATCTACATCTTTGTACGTGTAATCACCTTCTATATCAATTCCACCATTGTTAACTTTAAATTCAAAAACATAGTCCATAGACCACCATTGCATCCATGGTTGTATGATGTGTCACAATCAACTAAATCTTGCTCGATAATGAAGTCGGCTTGCCTGTCACAATCTTGTTAATCCCTTCTACAACCGCTGTAGTTGAGAAAGCCTAGCAACTCCCTATCAAAAATGAAACTAGAACGCTTACCTTTCACATGAATTATAAACAAAAAAGGTATGATGTGTATTTCCAAACTACTTCATGCCATAACAAAGTCTTAAAAGTTGATGGCGCAACGGATAATAGAACTAAATATAAATGTGTCCAATATTAATTATGATATCTGGACAGTGACTAAAATTGCAAAACCTTATGTACAAGTATTATAGTTTGCGTAATAGCCACAAACAAATGATGTTTTGCTTTTTCCACGGCTAACAAGTTAGTTACCAGAAATGTTTAACATGTTTAATTAAAATTCTGATTATTAGATCATCTTCGTATAGGTTTAACAGCTATTCATTTTCACAAGTACAACAACATCATTCCAATCCATGAACTTTTTTGATGTCATGTCAACTATACATCATCCACATCTAATTTAGTTTAAATTTTCATCAACAATGTCAATGTTAATAACAATGTTATTATGACTTGGTAAAAAATTTATTAGACGTTGTCTAGTGCAACTTCACAATGTGAAGTAATAAATACACATAATGGAATAGTTTTTTATTTATTATTTTTATTTATTTAAATTTGATCGGGACACATGGTCAATTTCTTTTCTACAAATACATTTGCATTGAAGTAGTTTTCTTGTTTTAATGTGATGTTTAATTTTTAAAAATTACATTGAGTTAACATTGTGATTTATCTCTTGACATGTAGGATTTAATTAACGGAAATTTTACCAAATTAGGCTAGTTTTAAAAAGTAATAACATCATTAGCCTACTTTTAAAAGTAATTACAAAAATAGACCAGTTTTTGTTTTACCGGCCTATACGGTTGGCGATTTTTCAAAAATCGCCAACTGTTATAAATCCAACCAGCAACCTACCTTTCTCTCTCACTTTCACATTTCCATAAAACTGAAACAAAGTTCTCTAATGGCAGCTCTATTCTGAAATCAAATTTTCTAATTTCTAAAACCTTGGTTTAGCGGTAAATCTATAGATCCAGTCGACGTTGCTTAGCAAATTTCCTCTAGTTGAAGGTAAAATCACTAAACCCTAGTTATTTTTGTCTATATGTTGTTTGGTGAACTTAGTAAAAGCTTATATTAAGGTTAAAAACCGGTTTAATGTGTACATACTGAACGATTTGTATATTGATATGTAGAATGGCGAGAAATATGATTCTTACGCTTTGCTACTACGACGACGAACTAATTGTCGATGATCAAAGGAATGGTAAATATGTTGGTGGTATTTTTAAACCAGGAAGAGTGCGAAAATGTTGCAAATTGACGGAATTAAAAGAAGCTGTGTACAAAACGACAAAGATTAATAAAGAAGAATTTGAACTTGAAGTAGTGGTTAACTGGCCTACGGACTCGAGTTCTAAAGCAATAGCATTAGCGGACGATGACGATGTAAAAGTTATGTTTTCTGCTGTTGCAAAATCTATTGAGTTATACGTAGGGAAAGTTGCAAAGCAACAACAAGAACAGCATATGGCATCTACTGTTGTGAGTACTGGAATTGGATACTATACACAAATGTTGGAGACTGCGGATCCATCTACTGGCTACGTATCTCCTAGCTATGGCAATCCTTTTGCAACCGATGGAAGCTACCATCATCCATCTATGCAGTACGGATTTATGCCGTACGAAGACTCGGTGCCATTTACGCAACAAGGCAACATTTATTGCAACCCGCCCAGGGATGCAAATCCGAGTGCGGGGTAAAAAAAATTGTTGAATTGGTAGATGTACTATTATGTATTTAATTTTTCTTATGTTATGCCGTAATTTTAACAGCTTCCAACAACAAGACATTCAGCATGATGAAAACGATGGACATGTTAATGCAAATTTATCGCAGTCAATGTATCCTAATCCGTCTGTACTATATGATATGAGTCAAAGGTATGTTTTATAGATTGGGCTATATTTTTTGTCTCATTTGGTATGTATTGTCAATTAGTTGACTTCTGTATATCAATCAGGTATATGGCAGTCGATTCTGGTGCTCGATGGAGTGGTGGACCATCCACTCATTCTCCGTATGCAAATTTTGACAATGATATGAACGTTGGTGGGAATGAAGCCGGGGGTGAAGAACGTCATGTAGATAGCATGGTTGTTGCTTCTATGAATGTTAACGAAGACTCTTGGATACAAAGAATGCAAGTCAACAACGAGCCGTTGAATTATGACTTTCCTACAGCATAT
Organism: Allium fistulosum; assembly: GCA_030737815.1. Lineage (NCBI taxonomy): Eukaryota > Viridiplantae > Streptophyta > Magnoliopsida > Asparagales > Amaryllidaceae > Allium > Allium fistulosum. The sequence goes on along the minus strand of CM060905.1, from coordinate 1,168,226,839 downwards.
GACAATGATGAAGATAGTGATGAAGTAGAGATGGAAGTGCCTTTGGATGATGATCTTTGCACCGCTCAAATGTTGGCAAGATCTGTTGTTGGTAATCTTCAATTTTCCGACGAACGATTTTCAACCGCTTGCGTTCAAGGTGGTTTTAGTGTTGGAATGGTTTTTGAGACAAAAGAGAAGTTTCTTCAACAACTAACGGAATGGTCAATTCTGCATGCTATTTCATACAAACCAATAAAGTCGAACAAAACACAATATACTGCTATATGCACCGTTGAAGGTAATTGTCCTTGGAGAATACATGCCATAGTTTCGAAAAAATCCGAGTCGGGATGGTGGGAAATTCGGAAGTATCCAAGCGAACACACTTGTGTCAACCCAATAGTTAATTCCAATCATAAGCAAGCAACTTTGAAATTTCTTATGACAAAAATCATGTCTTTTGTCAAAGCCGATTTGGATATTTCAGTTGGTCAGTTCAAGTGCTTGTGCACGATCAGTTGTTCATCAACATAAGTTACATGAAAGCGTGGCGAGCATTACGCAAAACAATAGAGAGAATTTATGGTGATTGGGCAGAATCATACTCGACTTTACCAAGTTCTTTGACGAGATAAAAAGAACGAACCCTGGGTCTATAGGTCACGTGACACATGATGAAGTTGGAGTGTTTGATCGCGCTTTTTGGGCATTTGGGCCTTGCATTACAGGTTTTGTGCATTGTCGGCCTTTGTTATGTATTGACGAGACACACTTGTACGGTAAATACAAAGGCACATTGCTTGTTGCAACCACGATAGATGCAGATGATTGTCTTTATCATTTGGCATACGCAGTAGTTGAATCGGAGTCATGTGATTCTTGGGGTTGGTTTTTTTCTTGCATGCTAGAATTCATACATAGTGTTCGCGGTCGTTGTATTACTTTCATATCCGATCGGATGAAAGGAATTCCAAAACCTTTACACGGAAAATGGCGACAACCGCACAAACATCGATATTGTGCAAGACATATAAAAGCCAACTTTCAAGCGGCAGGATTCAGAAAGAAGCGTTTGATAGGGTTATTTTATTCAGCAGCGTGCGCGTTCGAGGTAGTTGAGTACATGAAAATTAGAGAAGAGATCAAAGCAACAGGTAGGCCGTGCGCACGACTGGATTGAGCGGAGTCTTGGAAATTTTGAAGAAAACTGGGCTTTGTGCAAAGACGATGGAGGACGCTTTCATGTAATGACAACTAATGCTTCTCAAAGTTTTAACGGTGTATTGAAAGAAGCTATATCGCTACCTATAAAGGCTTTGGTTGCACGAACATTCTATCGCTCAGTTGAATATTTCTGCAAGCATCGTCAAATTGCAGACGAACTAGCGACACGCTTGACTCCAAAGTGGGAAGCCAAAATAGCAGAAAGAGCCAGTGAAGCGCGTCGCTGCAGACTAGTACGATTTAGTCAAACTGAATGGAAGGTAATTCACTACTTTGGTGATGAATACAAAGTTATAATCGACGGCGCCAATTGCTCGTGCACATGCAACATTCCGATACTGCAGAAGATACACGTATCATCTACGCAAGCGACGAAGTTCCATAGGCGTACGACGACGACGACGTTCCGGCCTTTGGGATATGTACTTTTCTTCCTCGATCTCGGTGGAAGGATCAAATGAACATGGTGGTTGAGAAGGTCCATGGATGAAATCTTCCGGTTGTTGGGACGTCGAAGGGCTTTCTTCGAACGAAATTCCTTCACCTCTTCTGTGTCGCCGCCTGTAAGTAAGTAGGAGCGACGGTGACCCCCCTTAAGGTGGAGGTATGTCTGCTGGAGGTGGAGGTGGAGGTATAGGGGGGAAGGACGTCTCGGCCTATCTAATTTGTTTCTTCCCAAGACTGCACGTAGAATGTTTTTGATGTTCATGCACATCCCTTTCAACTGCGCATCGTGATCGAGACGATGTTCGAGCTTTTCGGTGGTTTCCAACGCCTTTTAAATGCCGTCAGCATGTACAACGCAAAGAGAATTAGTTATCTTTATTTGAAAATATATTTCAATTAACGGGGTTAGTATACTTACAACGTTTCTCTCAAGAGGGGCACGGGGGGTGTATGGATGGTGGGGAACAGCCTGTACAGGCGCCTGAAGAACATATCTACGCGTGATGTGCCAATACCACCACATATATGTCTCTAGAGGGGTGATCGGCTCTCTCTCAAATTGCGTAAACAAATGACGCTGATTCCATATCTCCATAGCATTTGCAATTTCCCCGCCATGATACTCGTCGGTATAAACTGGAGCATTTTCTGGAATATGCTGCGCCATTGCAAACTGGCGTATTACCCGATCGGGTAGGTGGTGTGCGCAATGAGTAGTGCAAATGAGTGGAAGCCTGGTAGTTCACAGATTTCTAACGGCTGTACATATAGCTGGAAGACCCTCCAATACATCCTGCGTGTAAGGAGTCCAGGTCACCGCAGCTGGGTCTAGAATGTCTAGCTCGTTGCGGCAAAAGCGTACATTCCGTCGGGGGGTTTGAGATGTCTTTTTGGACCAACCCATCTGTCAACAAGCGAAGAAACAATATTTTAGCGCAAATAAATTTCGAAGTAGAAAATTAATTTTCAAATGACAAGAAGTTAAACCGAGATCCAAGAGGGTGTGTGTGATCGACGACAACATTTCGGACTTGGATCCGTCCGACAGGTAGATATGTCCATGACCAAATCTATACGGAAAAAACAATTTGGCTACTTAAAACATATTTCGAATTTGGTATAGCACAGAAGTAGCAAGATAAATTATATGCGTACCTGAACAAGCGTCAAACACCCGCCTATAAGCTTAGTCACCATAAGAGCGAGGTTGGAGAGCTCCATATAGGTGTACGCCAAAACAGCACTACCCATGAGTACTGGGCACACTGATCGAGATCGGCTAAATATGGTAGCCATTTCAAGTCCACGCGATTTTTGGAATGATCGCACATCAAACGGGATGAAATGATGTGTAGAATAATGGCTCGAGCCCGCTGCTGGATCTGAACCTCTGTAGCATCGGCAGCTATATTATCAGCTACAGCGTGTCGAAACCATTTCACTTCTACCATGTCGTTACCCCTAACTTGTTGCGGAGGAGTAATACCGAGCAAATCCGTGCACAACTGAATATAATCATGATGGTCCTCACCCGTCACTGGATTGCCTTCTATAGGCAAACCTAAAAGCACGGCCACATCCCCTAATGTGATCGTCATCTCCCCGACAGGAAGATGGAATGTAGATGTCTCCGGTCTCCATCTATCGACAAGAGCTGTGACTAGATGATGATCTAACTGGAAGTAGCCTAACCGCAGTACTGTCGAAAAGCCCGCTCGATCAATCTCCTCTAATACTCTAGGATGATGTGAAGTGACTTTCTTGAGAGAAATAGAGTAATCGATGGTGAAATCTGCTTTTTCACTCTGTTTAACATTACATGTAAATATATTAATATTTACACAATTTATGAAACGAAAATCATAGAAAATTACCATCATATATGCTTCACTAGACGTGCAGTGTCTAGGCTGTAAGTACAACACGCTTGGGTCTACTGGACCGGGCTCCATCTCGATGTAATCTACAACATAAAGATTAATGTATTCAACCATTAACTATCATAAATTTAATTTTCTTCAATCTATACTAAGTACACACAATTGAATGAACATTCACTTGCACAAACTCCATAATGCAATCTACAACATATAGCTTTCACTAAATCTTGCAAAAAATTGAAATCTAGAAAACCCTAAAAATGCCCTAAATCATGAAGTTGGAGATGCATGCATTACAAATATCCTCCTCTATTCCGGATGTAGAAGTCATGGTCCGAATGAGCTTCGAATTTGATTAAAAAGCAATGAAAATTGAAATTTTTGGGGGGGAGAGAGTTGAAACCCGAAATGGGATTTTTTGGAGCTAGGTTGAATGTTGTAAGAGTGATGGGGGAGGCTTGGCTGTCTGTTTTGTAACAGGAAAAACAGTGGGCGATTTTTCAAAAATCGCCAGAGTCATAATTTCAACTTGGCAATGTAATGGCAATTGTTTTGAGTTACAACATAAAAGTGATATAGAGATTCCTCCAAACAACTCTATATGATCATAGAATTTTATCCGACGACAAATACTTGGATATAACCATTAATTTCAAAGAAAATCAAACATACATTCTACGAAACATGAGATTATCCCTAATTTACAGAGTACTAACAACATATAGAACTAATAAGACAAAACTTATAACATACAGTCTACGAAAGATGAAAATATCCATCGATTACATGAAAATAAGTAAACCAACCAACATAGGATTCATGATATGAAACAGTTTGTAAAACGTATCCATTGCGAACATAAGCTAAAGATGACATTTTCTTCTCTACCAACATTTTATATTCATTTCTTCAACTATATTTTTCAAACGTCTAACTTCATCTTGCATTTCCAGGGCATATTCCACTCCTCGAGCACACAATGGAGGATCGATCCACTTCATAAAACAGCACCCCACTTCGCCATGATTCATCATGTGATCTTCGTACGAAGCACAGCCATAAAATCTTCGTTCGGCATTGGTTTCAGTTTTGGCTACGACAACCACGCATTCATCTACACATCGACAAACTGGATATGCACCGGATGGCAGCGTAGAACCTACAGGATTACCATGACTTAGTAATTTACCGTCAATAGAAATTTGCTTGCCCGGTCTTTGGTTCGCTACAACTTCGCGTAAGCGAGTGTTGAGAGATGACGTTCCCGAATGGAACTTTTGCTGTATCGGCCCAAATTGCGTTTCTGCAACAAAATGTACATCACTTAGATGCGTAATGTCCCTTTGAGCTTCAAAATCATCGTAACATTTCGACATCGTCTCGTTGTCTATCTCCCAATCATCCATGGCTAGTTCAACTGCGAGTACGTCAACAGTGGTTAGAATACACAACAGCTCCGAATTAGGATTTTATTTAGCATAAACATATTATAAATCAATATACAATACCTTGTACCGAAGATTACACCTAATTGTTGAGAAGCTTTGATTATATCTTGTGAGAATCGAATTTTTTTTTGGGTTTTCTATGAACATGTAGGGTTTGCGAAGTTTCAGGAATTTGGTGATGATTTTGGTAAAGTTGATAGTGAAGAAGAAGGTAGGTTGCTGGTTGGATTTATAGCAGGCTACCAGGCGATTTTTCAAAAATCGCCTAAAGCAAAAGGCTTTCAACAGTTGGCGATTTTCGAAAAGTCGCCTGAGGAAATATCTTGTTTCCTCTGTGCTTTCCTATGTGCGATTTTTGAAAAATCGCCAACCGTATAGATCAGTAAAACAAAAACTGGTCTATTTTTGTAATTACTTTTAAAAGTTGGCTAATGTTGTTATTACTTTTTAAAACTAGCCTAATTTGGTAAAATTTCCTTAATTAACACTACATCATATTTGCATTGGAGAAGCCCAATCATGGTTTGCATGGCTGAAATGAAAAATTCAGCTGTTACTAAGTCTTTTTTTTAAATATTTTTAACTTTCCTAACTTAAAAATTATAACCATGAATCAAGCTTATGAGATATACCCCAATGAATTTCTCGAGCAATAGTATTGGCTTTACTAAAATCCTATGCTTCCTTCATTGGAAGTTGCATTGACTTTATTCTACCTGAACATGGTGTTCAACTTTCGATTTACAACATTATGGTGGAGCAATATTCAACTTCCTATGATATAATAACCAAAACGTCTGTACCAATCAACATCAATATCCAACAAAAGATGAAAAAATAACTCACGGAGTTAGAAGAGAGAGTAAGCCATAGAATAAATTCATTTCAGTAAAAAGCATAGATCCAATATACTAACAAATCACAATAATTACCACAACAACATATATATAATTATCGCATCAACATCAGGCCAATTAATGGTGCATGCATTCATTAATTTGAACTCAAATCATTCACAAACCAACCAACTATAACGATCTAACACAGCTGAATCTACAAAATAACTCCAAACACTTTCATATAATGACAGTAATACATGAAATTTACCTACACTGGATTATCTTTGAAATAGCGATTGCATTATCAAGTTGTTTTGTGTTTTCAACTATTACATTCTAGTAAAAAGAATTGTTGAAAAATCTGATTTTGGATACCTATAATTTCAAATCACAACATAATATTAAACATCAATCCAAATCGATATCAGCACAATACCATTTTGGCGATAACAACACCCATCTCACATCAAAAGCGCTCTCCTAATAGCGTAATTAGTTTCAAATGGACCTGATCTGTAACAAATGGGTGGCATGTCTAACCTGTTAACCTGAACGCTCTAATCCGGTTCAGATCCCACCGCTGCTCACATCTGGAACCCAGTAGTTCGCTTTTTGAGATTGCAGCGGGTTAGGGTAAAGTCAAAATATGAGGCTGTTGAAACTAAGTTGCTGCAACTAAATCTAAGTGATGATAAGCTAAGTGATGATGATGTAGTCATTTTCTCCCTTTGTAGGAGTTGAGAAGAAATATTCTGATTTAGGAGATGAGAGTTTAGGAAGGCCATGAACTAGGTTATTTTCAGAGTCCTGCCAATCGAAGTTGGGTAAAAAACAAAATTACACAGCGATCGATAGTGTACTATCGAAAAATTTCAACTGCATTCGACGGTATACTGCGAACGATCTAGCCGGATAAAATGGAACTTAATACGCGGTGTATTTAGCACGACTCTATTTTTAGGGTTTTCAATTTTGTTTGATGTAATGACGCTTCAATTGCAAAATTAAAATAAAAAATAGCAGGTGTCCATCAAGATGTCAGGGTGTGTTTTATTCCACTTAAGTTGTGCTTTTCGTTTTCGATATGTATTACAAAATATGAGGAAAAAATAATCTAAATTCTTAGCCATAACGACGATAAACGGAAGACGAAGAGAATGGATTGTTCTTCGCGCTTTTGTTTTATTCCAAAACACGAAAAACAAATTTACATTGTTTTTCATGTTCCAAAAAAAACAAAAGCGTGAAAACAATTTATTCACTCTATCATCCGTTCATCGTGGTAATCGTTAAGAATTTTATACTTTTCTTTGTTGTTCTCTTCATATTTTGTAGTGCACGTTGAAAATGCAAAACACAAACTCAAAATGATACCAAACAGACCCTAAAGTTTCGCGGTAAATCCCATCTCTAGTTGGACAAAATTTGGAAAAAAAAATTATGAAATAATAATAGGAGCATATATGTGGAGCTATTATGGTAATGATAATCATTAACGAGACCAAAAAATCATTACCGTACCGATATTATTTGTAAGTCAAAATGACTACCGGTACTTTATCGTTGCTGTTGGCAAAATGTTCATTGGTATACTGATAAACCATTGACAGGTAAATTTATCGATACATAAAGCTAATTAAATTTTATTATATTAAAATTTTGATAATGATAAAAAAGTAAATATTTTGTTACTAATTCTACTTCATTAATGCTTATATAAACATTAACTTACTTTAGTTGACACATAAAATTTTCTTGATTCATCACAAGTTATTTATAATAATATGAAATAACAATTTTGCTAATCTTAAAATTTGAACTTAATAAAGTCAAAAGGAATTATCATGATACATAAAACTACAAGCATCTACTTAAAATGTTACAAAATTTCAAAAGTTTTTGTGGTTAGGATTAATTAAAATAGTTAAAAAAAACAAAACTAATATAACTTATAAATTTACCGTTATCATTGGTTTTGACATTTTTTTTACTGCTACATTTACCGTTAATAATGGTAAATTTACCATTATCGTATCGATAGCATTGGTATACGTATGTAGCTCGATATTGTTTAACAATTGTTTAGTATTAGTATAGCAATGATAAATTTACCATTATCATAACAATCCTACATATATGTACATCTTTATTTTATATTATTAAAGTTAGTCTCTTATGGTGCAAATCGCCTAAACCCAAATTTGATGTCTCAATGCGTCCAATAAATCAATATAAGACACATAATCATGTAATTTACAAATAAATCTTTGAATAAAAGTCATATGGACTTTTTTCGAAAATTCTAAGTGATGTGATTGGGTGGGCATAGAAGGACACCAAACTTTAGGTCCATGTGATTTACACACATATCTCATATGCTCGTAATTAAATATTAATAGGGGCATAATTTATAATGTGTCATCTCAATATTGGTTGTGTGTGTATAAATTAATTTGCCATTGGGATATATATAAATAACATTGTTAATCAAAATAATATGCTAAGACATTATTCATTTGATTCAAATATTTGATATTTAAACTAAGAATTATTATGAATTATAAATGAATTTAAATCTATAACATCAATTTAGTAGGTATTAAATTAAAAATTGCTATTCAATTTATATTAAAATTATTTAATTAGTTTTTATCATTTAGAAAATAATTATGTGTGTGTATCTCAATATATACAAAATTATTTTAATATTAAAGCTTACCTTTGAATAAATGTTATTTGATTTGACAACAAATCAACTTGGTAATATTTTGAACAAATGCAAACACTGCAAATCACATTAATGATAATAGTGGAATGATAATATATTATAACTTAAAATTCAAATAAAAAATCATCCAATAGAACATTACTTATGTTTAATGTTATCAAAATCATTTGCGATAATACCATAAACGATCAAGTGCATAATGAATTAGAATTTATTTATTTACTTTTTTTAAAAGTTTGCCTCGTTTTATCTCGCTAACACTATTTTTAACAGTCTTTTATTTTCATCTGCCTTCTTCTTGTTGTGTGCCTGCTTTGATTGAGGTGGTCATGTGGTCCCTCCGGAAACGCATACTAGAAAAAAGATCTTTTATGTTTCGCTTTTTTCCTTGAATCCTAAATTTTTTTTTTGTGTTGAGCTAGATCTAGCCTGCCGCCTCACAATGGAAGCTCCACCACATGAACTTGAGCTCCTCCAAAAGTGGAGCATGACATTTTCCACCGTCTGACGACTAAAAGTCAAGGTCTAATACTAGGGCTGTTACGGTTGAATCGCTCAACCGCTCAACCGTTCATGCGGTTACCGTTTATAACGATTACGGTAACGGTTGAAGTATTTGAAAACCGCAGTTAAGCATACCAACCATACATGATCGTTTTGTATAATATTTAACATTAAAGAATAAAAATTAGTAATTTAAGTTAAATGAATAGTTTATACATTAATAATATGTGCCTTCATGAACTAATAACACGTGCATGCATATTGATCATTTTGTAAACAAATAAATAAATTTGTAAAAACCAGTTAGAGTTATATCATTTTATCATCAATAACCAAGCTGTGACGCCCCACCCCGAGACCCACATTAACAAAGAGTATTACTGGGTAATACTGTCTGCTAATGCGGAGAATATGGCTGGTTAGGAGCGACCATCTATAGTCTTGTCTTAAATATCTATTGAATACGTCGATTCGTGCTCGAAATCAAAGAAATTATTCAAAACTGTCATTTAAATTCAATTCAAATTTGAATTTCAAATTCATCAAAACTGGGCTAGCCTATTGATAGGCATCATAGCCCTCAAAACAATTCGGAAATATCACAAAAAGGTGAAGTAAAAGTCAAAAGTCGGACGGAAAAAAAAACATAAAAATGCATAGACAAAATAATACTCAGGTCTGAAATCTTCTCTGGTGAGAAGGAATAATTCAAGGGTATATGATTACTTCACGTGGCATAATTTAGTAGGTATAGTAATTTCAAGTGATATAAAGATATCACTAAATATGAATGCAACTCAAAAGCGATAAAACTCTATAACAAATCTCACAATAAAAGCACGTCTCATCTCATCATCAAATATGGTTTAGGAGAAAAACATAACTCCAAAGAGAAGAAATCCCGAACCCGCCATGTCAGCAACTCAAAACACCCTCAAAGAAATCACCATCTCAAAATACGCCATAAGGCAATCAAATATAAATCTCCAACATAGGAGACTATAATCCCAAATAAACGCCAAAAGGCAAATCTCATATAATACCAGTGTTTGCAAACCCATATCTCAAATATAGAACTCGATAAGGAGTTCAATTTCCAAAGATGTAATCGCCGTATATAATATCTCGAACGACTCAAATGGTCAATAATAAAGGCGATACACTTGGAAAATCACAAGGAAATCAATGTAATCATCTCAAAGATATAGCACGTGCTTATGGCCGAAGCCTGCCAAGTACTGTTCTCCCAAAATAAGGCGCCGCGTCTCTTAGACAAACGTCCCAAAGGACAAATAAATATGTCTCTTAGACAAACATCCCGAAGGACAACATCCCAAGGACAAATATGTTGCAATGACAAACGTCTCTTAAACAAACATCCCGAAAAACAAATGACCCGAAGGTCCAGTTCTGACAAATACATGTAATTTATATATGAAATAATTTTTAAAATTTATGGGCATTTCAAAATAATTATTATATAATATTCTAAGGTATTTTCAAGCGTAAAATCTATTTATTCTCTATAACAAGGGAGATTTTCAAATAGGGTTTTCAAATTGATTTCGAGAATTGGTTTTCAAAGCTTGTTTTCTCGACATTGAAAATATATGTATGACACGCTTCAAAATTGAAAATATGATGGTTAATCATCGTAGATGGTTGTGGTAACGGTTATAAGAATTAACAACCGTCAACAGTTACGGTTACAGTTGGTAGTAATAACGACGGTTACCGCAACCGTAACACCCCTGTTTAATACCATTTCAGGCATGGCTTAGAAGTAAACTCATCTACGGTGCAATCATCGTTGTCTCATAATATCGAAGACTTGTCTAATTCTAAAGTTATCCGAGAAAGATATATGAAAGCAACGTTGTATTTTTCGGTTCGACTTAAATAAATTCCTTATTGGAGCCATTACAAATACAAAACAAAAAACAAAAAAAAAACAAAAAACAAAAAAGAAACGAAAAGAAAACCGGTTATTTAATTCCTTGCAAACAGGCCTTTCACTGCACAATTGTACCCAAAATAAGAAGTGTTAACCGACATAATGTTCATAATTGGTTATAATTGGTGTTGGCACCTAACAATTATGATTGATTACACAGCAGAATGCTACATTTGCTTTTCTTACAATCAAAGCATTTTGATGGCCCTTTTTTTCCATCAAATCGATTAAAGTCTATTTGAACAATTAGCAACAAATAATAAATAAATGTATCCACTTAATCAAGCCTATTACATAGTTGCACTCAAACCAACTTACATCCTCCAGGGTGTACGAATTTAAAACAAACTATTTGCAAGTACTGTTATCTCTACAGCTTTCTATTCGTTATACGTTTATATTTGTGCTTAGTATACACTGTTACAGCATCTCCAAGCTGCAGTAGGTAACACTAAAAGTTTACTTGTCATACTATAAAACAGTCATTCAAAACTTGTATTAAATGTGTAGCTTTTAGAAGAAGAAAAAATGAGGTTGTTGAGTGGGAGAAATATCGATATCACTTTTATGAGATGTGCATGTACAAGCAACGTTAAGGGAAAGAAAAAAAATCAACTTTTGTACCCAACATATTACGATTAACAATACTAAAATGGTAGTATCCCTAACTTTTGAGTTAAATTAAAATAATACAAAGACACTTTTAAACTAAAATAAACCTATATAAGACTACACGGCCTTCGTTCATTTCAACCTCAAAACCTTCCTTTCTCGTAAACATACATGGCTATTATGAAACAGGCCGGATGTTACCCTAAACTATCAATTTTCATCCTTTTAGCCTTGATATCAAGCAGCATTATGGCCCAAACTCCTCCGGCCTCATCTCCTCCCGCCACCACCACGAACCCTCCTCCAGTAGCCACATCACCTCCTCCTTCTGCTTCCACCATACCCCCACCTGTTTCCAGCACACCCCCTCCAGTTGTCAGTACACCTCCACCCGTGCAAAGTACACCCCCACCAGTTTCAGCACCACCACCCCCCGTCTCGGCACCACCACCAGTCGCTACACCACCCCCGGTCTCGGCACCACCGCCATTCGCTACTCCACCCCCGGTCTCGGCACCACCGCCAGTCGCTACACCACCCCCGGTCTTGGTACCGCCACCAGTCGCTACTCCACCCCCGGTCTCGGCACCGCCACCAGTCGCTACTCCACCCCCAGTTTCGGCACCACCACCAGTTGCTACTCCACCACCAGCTGTCACACCGACTGTGTCCCCCCTTGCACCGCCGCCTGCATTGCCCGCACCTGCACCCCTTCTCGACGCCACCCCGCCTGCTAAGTCACCTGTACCCGATTCTTTGGCGCCTACCGCCGTCATGGGTCCGGCGCTGGAGCCTGCGGCCTCCACTCTTGATGGATCCAATGCGGTTCTTGTATCTGGATTTAGTTCCTTCGTTTTTGCATTCTCTTCTGTATTCGTTGCTCTACAGCTTCTCTAGATGTTCGGGTTTTTGGGCTCTGTTTCTATACCGTTTATTGTTCATTTTTTATGTAATCAACCATTGTTTTTTTCCCCTTCCTATTGAGGTGCTGCATTTTATTGTGAGGGATAGGATTGAGAATCATATGTATGTGCTTTTGTATTAATTACTTCTCCACTGTATGCTATTTTTTGAGTTCATATTATGCCACTTTGCGATACCTATAGATACACGTGAATATACCCAAGGTATGGATTGAACAGAGGACATACTTTCTTAAAGTTTAAAAGCAAAAACTTAATTATGTCAAAAATCAAATTTCTTTAATAAAATTATTGCTTCATAAAATTGTATTATTTGAATACTGTGCATAAAAGTAAAGCATGAATTAACACAGAGGGCATTACAGACAAAATTAATTTTACAGGTCATTATAAACAAAGACAGTGGATGCAATCCTTAATTGCAAACTTCAGTGTAAGATCCTGATAATAAAAGAAATAATTAACAAAAAAACAAGAAAAGAAAAAACAACGCATTTAAGAAAGTATCAAACTCAATTTACCACTCAAAAGAGTTGGCTCAAGTGCTAACTATAAAAATTCTGGCAAAAAAAGAAAAAATGTAAAGCTCGTGATCTGAAAATACATGTAGGTTCTGCATAAGAAAGTAATTTATTACTTCCAATAGAGGTCTCTAATGAAAAATAAACTTGCTTAAAACCAAGATAAAAACTGTGAAAATGATAAGATAACTTGGATCCGTTTTGTTTTGAATAAGATCGAATTGTTTTGATTTTCCAACGTATATTCTAAAATGCAGGGAAGAGAACATTGGAGCACGAACAATTTAAAAAATGATATTCTTTTTCTTATTATTTTTATTATTTTATTTTATTTTTTTGCATTTCATAAAAAATCGAAAACTATTTCTGTTTAAAAAAAAAAGCGAAAACTATTTCTCTCTCTATTTCAAATATTAAAAACACAAAATCATAAAACTCAGTTTTCGAACTTAATTTTTTAGCAAAAATAAGATAAAATTACATGTGGTTTATAAAGTACAAAAAGGACAGATAAGCTAATAAGCAACAACCATCATCACAATTTCTATATCATCATGCTATCTAACTTAAAAGCTAAGAAAAAAATATTAAAAGAGCAACAGCTTTAGTTGTCCCACCTCCTTCAAAACAAAACGCATGCTCAAAAGCATTGTATTGACACAGCACCAACTCACACTGTCACACATTCATCATTCTGTTGGCACATCTTTTTCCATTAACTTCAACTCCATCACATACAAAGTATTAATACTAAACCAAAACAAAACATAAGAACTCTCCAAATTCATATTTCAATATAACAGAACAAATACAAAAGCCAACAGTACAGCTCCCAAATTAACCACATCCTTTTCACCATTACCATACCCATTTATAACATTGTTACCAGTAACTGAAGGTGAAATGTCATCACTGTCCGAATGCCTAGAAACTGAAGGAGGCGGCCGTGGCTGTACTTTAGGAGTTACCGGCGAAACAGCAGGCGCTGCAATAGCTGACCCATTACCTTTCTGCACGTATGTTGTAATCCTCATACCACCAAAACAGTAGAGTGGTTTTCCACTAATGAAATAGTAGTTAGTACCAGGACTTTTAAGCGTAACGTTAGTGTTTCCAATCGTGCCCGTTAAGATAGCATTTGTTGTGTTGCAGCTTTCGTATCCAGCTTTATCGACTTCGCTCACGCTGTGGTAGCGCGAGTACATAAACCCTGTGTTCGGTGCAAAATGAGTTAGTACTTACATAAAATGTTTCTGTGTTATGGCGTGGAAATGACCGAAATGTCCCTGTTGGGGTTAATTCTTGTTTTCACCCATCAGATGCATTTTGGTCATTTCTGTGAAAATTACACGGGATTCTTTTCATTTTCCTCTGGTGCATATTACAAACCCAAATAACTGAAACTCTAAGAGACAAACAGTAAGCTCTCTTGAGAACTTACTGCTGAAACACATCTGTTTTAAAACTATGCAGGTTAAGATTTCAAAATTGAGTTTGCACATTTTTAGGCCAACTGAAAAAGTTGGATATTTTTGTAGTCATTTATCAAGAAATCCTATCGTTGCAATTAATTTTTTGGTCCAATTCAAGATGATGTCTAGGGGTATTTTGTAATTCTAAGTGTTACGAAATAATGTATTTTAAATTCAGAAAAGAAACACATACATAGCATATCTCCAGCATGGAAAGTCTTGTTTGCAACCCAGGAGTCTAAATCTGTGCTAGGATCCCAACCGCCATTGCCTCCGACTAAGTAAGTGGTGGCATCACATTTGCTCGTATAATATAAATAAACGAGAAATAATGGCAATATGCGCCGTAAAGAGGATAGTTTAGTCATTGTTGTACAGATGATATGCTTACCTATGTGAGAAAGTAGTCCAGGTTCTTATATGAATATGTTTTGTTGAGTGTTGGTTAGACTAAAAATAACCACTAGCAACAACTAAGTACTGTATTATTTTTTCTTGTAGGATTGAAGAACAGAGATATTTGGTGGGGAGTTAAGCAGTTTACCATAAGTTATCAATATATAAAATGTTAGATGTTTGCAGTATGGAAAATTCAGTCAGGAAAAAAAGTGAGTGTGTAGAAATTGCGACATAGTGGTTAATATAATAAAGGTAATAGAATCTTTTGAGATGATGCAACTAAAGCTAATTGCACAATACATATAAATAGTATTTATAATAATATACATGGTTGAATCAATCATACAGTTCATGGTTTTAATCCATAGCAGTTTATGGCTGAATATACAACATTCAGTTGTAATAACTTGCAAATACACACTCCATCTTTGGTTATCAAAATGAGAGATTACTCGATTTATGACAGTATATGCGGTACCATCTCCATTTCATTCCTTGCTATTTTTCCACAGGTTATGCACCACACAGTGACTCTTACTCTGCCTAATGCATAATTTGTGAACTACCAATGCATAATTTGTGAACTACCAATGCATAATATGTGAATATACACTTTATATAATATGTCATAAGTGTGCAATGTAAACTTGCTCTCGTTGTTGGAGAAATGACAATGAATAATGAAAACTCTATGCATATACAAAGAGACAACACCTGTCTACAAAAAATGGCTTTTTGGTCGATTACGATCATGAAACATATGGCTCGAAAAGAGGTAAAAACATCTGAAATTATACAAAAAGATGTCAAATAAAAAATAAATCAAATATTTTTTCGTAAAAAACGAGATTTATCATTATATAAAAATTGTAAAGCACTACCTATAAAAGTCTAACAAGACAACAGCTTTTTAGCGTTAATAATATGAATAAAAAAATAAATTATTAAATAAAAAGAATTATAATGACGATGTAACATAATTGTATGATCATGCAACACGAGAAAAAATGTAAAGAAACTTCGAAGGGAACTAAAAGTTTAAAAATTATATATGACATAAGAGAAAAAATGGGCTGAACAGTCAGATAAATTACGGATGGCATAGGAGAAAATATTAAAGGGAACTACAAATTTAAAATATATATGCTTAAAGAAAAAAGAATAGAAAAAATATGATAAAACAGATGCAATAAAAGGATCTAGCAAAATTTTAGAATTTTAAAAGGATACCAAAAAATCATTACTATAACTAAACAAAATGCAAATATAAATACAAACAACAAACTAGATACAAACGAATGGGACAAAAATATAATTATAAATTTAAAAGAAGAGATAAATTACCTTAACATTTGGAATAAAAAAAAGCATCAAAATGTAAATTACATATAGATTTTACATATACGGTAAAAAAGAGAGATGCTAATAGATAGAAAAATTATTCTAAACAACTGTTTAATGAAGAATACCATGAAGCCGAAGAACAAATATATTAAAACATATAGGATAAGAAAGTAGAAAGTAAAGAAGTTGAAGAACCAATAAAAAATGAAAAATATTAAGCAATAGAACCAAATAACACCTATTGTAATCCGGTATTTTTCACAGAACGACATTTCAATGAAGCTGGACTACGAAATGATGAAGGAATGGATGCTAAAAGATGATCGAATACGAAAAACAATCAAGGAAAATAGGGAAAAGTAACTAAGTCCATGAATAGATGGATCAGTACCGATCCATTTGTCATTCTCCCCCATTTTTCAGTGAATCAAGGAAGTATCAAGGTACGAGAGAAAATAAAGAAATTTGGTTAAGCCTATGGATGGTACCGATCCATAGATTCCCTCCATAAAACCAATATCTTCCGTGAATACATGAAGGAATAAATTAAATGCATCAAGAGAAGATTAACTCGAAGAATGAAGCAACTGGACTCTAGGAACATTGAAGAAATCTCAAGAAATTGGAGAAGTTTATCGATCCATAGATATTATGGGAATTGAGCTGGTCAATCTCGTATCTTTCTGCATCTCACTATTTAACGAGTTCTATTGCTATAAGGCAATTCAGAAGCCCAATTACAACTTAATTCTGCTAAACATAGAGGGCTACTTGCAACAGTAAAATGATTTTGGACTTTTGCTTATTTATATCTAGGGGAGATTCAACCGTTATTGTAATTTCAGCAGATCTAGAGTGAAAAGAGCAATAAAATACATTCAAAGTGGATGTAGACATAACCACAACACTGTAAAATTGTCATCTCTTGCTTTACTAATTATTCTTCTTCATTTCTCCATTTTTCTTATTGATCTACTGCTTTTAGATACAATTTTACAGCCAAAAATTGTTATCTCTACGAAATCTGATAATTTATGGTGTTATAAACAATTTTTTGGTGTTTTCACTGAAAAAATAGAAGATCGGGCTAGATCTCTATTGCTATCATGATTTGGATAAAATCTCCAAAGGGATTTTATAGGATGAGACCGAAGAAGAACCCAGGAAAACAAATTGCTATTGGATCTGATGGAAGGAATGTTGAAGCTGTTACCGAAAGAGATGGATCCACTCAGTCTCCAACAGATCTAGTTTCTAGAGAAGAGCTGCAAGAAATGATGGTTGTTGTCCAAGAACGGTTTTCGAACTTAATTTTTTAGCAATGTAAACTTTATATAATATGTCATAAGTGTGCAATGTAAACTTGCCCTCGTTGTTGGAGAAATGACAATGAATAATGGAAACTCTATGCATATACAAAGAAACAACGCCTGTCTATAAAAAATGGCTTTTTGGTCGATTACGATCATGAAATATATGGCTTGAAAAGAGGTAAAAACGTCTGAAATTATACAAAAAGATGTCAAATAAAAAATAAATCAAATATTTTTTCATAAAAAACGAGATTTATCATTATATAAAAATAAAAATTGTAAAGCACTACCTATAAAAGTCTAACAAGACAACAGCTTTTTAACGTTAATAATATGAATAAAAAAATAAATTATTAAATAAAAAGAATTATAATGACGATGTAACATAATTGTATGATCATGCAACACGAGAAAAAATGTAAAGAAACTTCGGAAGGAACTAAAAGTTTAAAAATTATATATGACATAAGAGAAAAAATGGACTGAGCATTCAGATAAATTATGGATGGCATAGGAGAAAATATTAAAGGGAACTACAAGGTTAAAATATATATGCTTAAAGAAAAAAGAATAGAAAAATATGATAAAACAGATACAATAAAAGGATCTAGCAAAATTTCAGAATTTTAAAAATAATTACTATAACTAAACAAAATGCAAATATAAATACAAACAACAAACTAGATACAAACAAATGGGACAAAAATATAATTATAAATTACAAAAAAAGAAATAAATTACCTTAACATTCGGAATAAAAAAAACATCAAAATGTAAATTACATATAGATTTTACATATACGGTAAAAAAAAAGATACTAATAGATAGAAAAATTATTCTAAACAACTGTTTAATGAAGAATACCATGAAGCTGGAGAACAAATATATTAAAACATGTAGGATTAAAAAGTAGAAAGTAAAGAAGTTGAAGAACCGATAAAAAATGAAAAATATTAAGCAATAGAACCAAATAACACCTATTGTTATCCGGTATTTTTCACAGAACGACATTTCAATGAAGCTGGACTACGAAATGATGAAGGAATGGATGCTAAAAGATGATCGAATACGAAAAACAATCAAGGAAATGAGGGAAAAGTAACTAAGTCCATGAATAGATGGATCGGTATCGATCAATAAAATTGTTGTTCTCCCCCATTTTTCAGTGAATCAAGGAAGTATTAAGGTACAAGAGAAAATGAAGAATTTTGGTTAAGCTTATGAATGGTACTGATCCATAGATTCCCTCCATAAAACCAATATTTTCCGTGAATACATGAAGGAATAAATTAAATGCATCAAGAGAAGATTAACTCGAAGAATGAAGCAACTGGACTCAAGAAACATTGAAGAAATCTCAAGAAATTGGAGAAGTTTATCGATCCGCAGATATTATGGGAATTGAGTTGGTCAATCTCGTATCTTTCTGCATCTGACTATTTAACGAGTTCTATTGCTATAAGGCGATTCAGAGCTCAATTACAACTTAATTCAGCTATATATAGAGGGCTACTTGCAACAGAAAAATGATTTTGGACCTTTGCTTATTTATATCTAGGGGAGATTCAACCGTTATTGTAATTTCAGCAGATCTAGAGTGAAAAGAGAAATAAAATACATTCGAAGTGGATGTAGACATAACCACAACACCGTAAAAGTGTCATCTCTTGCTTTACTAATTATTCTTCTTCATTTCTCCATTTTTTCTTATTGATCTACTGCTTTTAGATACAATTTTACAGCCTGAAATTGTTATCTCTACGAAATCTGATAATTTATGGTGTTATAAACAATTTTTTGGTGTTTTCACTGAAAAATTAGAAGATCGGGCTAGATCTCTATTGCTATCGTGATTTGGATAAAATCTCCGAAGTGATTTGATAGGATGAGACCAAAGAATAACCCAGGAAAGCAAATTGTTATTGAATCTGATAGAGGGAATGTTGAAGCTGTTACCGAAAGAGATGGATCCACTCAGTCTCCAACAGTTCTAGTTTCTAGAGAAGAGCTGCAAGAAATGTTGTTGTCCATGAAAGGTTGGAGGCGACGAAACTAACAATCATGGAGGAATTGAATAGGCAATTCGAAAGGATAAGACAAGCTTCTGAAGAAGATGGATCTCGCATGAGAGACCAAGAAGTTAGAGGAAGATCTCCAGCTGGATCCGATGAAGGAAGTTTTACTAAAAACCGCATGACTGTTTGGAAAGAGCCGGAGGAGATGGAAATGCTAACGCAAACAAGGAAATCATGGAAATCAAGAGGGAGCAAATGCCCCAGGATCGATCAGTACTGATAAGATCAATATCGATCCATCGAGGAGGGGTAATGGTAATCATAGCGATGCTAATAGAAGAAATGATCGTGATGTCTCGCTGGAGGAAGATATGGTAGAAATACCGATGGAAATACTCATAGGAGGGGACAAAGTCGAGATCGACAACATGGAAGGTCAAGATAAGTGGACTCCCTGGAGCCAGGGAAACCTAAGCTCCGGCCTACTAGCCATGAGCGCTCGGTAACGATCGTCATAGTTGTTCGTGGAGCCGAGCACACAATGATGCATCCGACGACTGATGTCGAGGACAAAATGAAGGAACCGATGATGTGATCAATGAAGTTATTAGGAGACTGCTTCAGAAGGAGAATTATGAAGAGAACTAGAAGACTGCTTCTAGTCGAAATTCGTTTACCGTGGATATTAAAGCAATAAAATATCCAAGAAAATTTACAATGTCGTTAATGGCAATGTATAACGGATTGACGGATCTCTTACAACATCTGTTAAAGTATGATTGACACTTGGTGCCCGAGTGGACGATTACGTGAAATGTAGGTGTTCATTGTTTTTGGAAGAATTGATTACGATGTGGTTCTGTAAGGTTGAGCCGGGATCCATATTATTTTATTATCAGTTGACAAACTAGTTCTTAAATCAATTCAAGGTTCACTTTGTGCAACACAAAGATTTGATTTCATCAACAAGAATGAAAGCAGAATCATTGAAAAGCTATATGAAATGATTTAACGCAACTGTAACTGAGGTAAGGAATCCAGATGATAGTTTGGTGCTGATGGCTCTGATCGAAGGAGTGGATAAGGATTCGGTTTTGGAAAAATGGCTGACTATGAAAAAGCCAACCACATTGAATGATTTTTACAAAAAACAAATCAATTTCTATGCTTTGTGGAGGGAAAAATGGAGAAAGTCTTGAATGCCAAGGATCGGTGGATCAAAATGGCGTAGTGAAGAGCTATGAGGCGGTTAAGCGGGATGTTAACGGTGGAAACAACAACGATGGTAACAAGCGGAAGAATAACAACAATGTTGAGGCAAAAAAAGACCATAGAAAGCGCTTTAAGTTCGCATGAAACGATAAATATACGTAGTTGAATGACTGTGGAAAATATTTATCTTGTGGTCCAAGGCATGGTGAGGTATATGATGCATGCTCCGATAAAGGCTGTGGAAGAAGAGAAATGTTCGGGAAAGTATCGCCATGCACATGAAACCTATGGACACAACAAGTGCATGCGCTTAAAAGAGATGATTGTGGAATTGATCAGAAGAAAGCAGTTACAGCAATATGTTAAGAATCCGCAGGAGACGGATAAATAAACAATCAACCCCCAAGGCAGCCACCTCGGGGCAATATGGAAGAAACGAGTGGAGAAGGTCTAAGATGACCTAGATGTGACTTGATATAAATACAATTTTTGAAAGTCCGCATCCTGCGAAGAAAAGCTGAAATGAAATGAAACGCTACTAGAGTCCTTAAAACATGCCCTGCAAGAGGCATATTATGCAATTATGCAATTGAGAACGATTCCCGCTAAGCAGCAGAAATACATGAATGATGGCATTGTGTTTAGAAATAGAGATATTGATGGGGTCGTAGCATCGACGTTTGATCCAATGGTGATTACGGTCAAGATTAGATCAATTATTGTTCATCGAGTGCCGATTAACAAAGGAAGCTCGATGAACATTTTATTTAAAAAGACATTTGATGAGATGCACTTGGATGAGAATGATTTGACGACTTATAGATCTCGTCCACGCGGTTTTATCAGAGTGGCAACATTTTTTGTTGGATGTATTAAGCTAATTGCTCGGTTATGAGAAAAATCCCGACGGGTAATACGGGTGGAGAACCTCGTTGTAATAGATGGATTATCTACTTACAACGCATTATCGAACTGATCATCTCTTGTTGATTTAGGATCGCCTTAGCTTCGTGGTGCTTAATTATGAAAATTTTCACGGATAACGAAATCAATGTGGTTCAAGGTGACCAAAGCACTAAAAGGGATTGTTACATCATGGAATTGCGAAAAGTAAGACATGGTGAGAAAAAACATACAAAGAAGGCTCTCTGCATTGCAAACACAAGACGTGTAGCAACTATCGTCTGCGCCGCTACTCGAGTCCAGTAGCAATGAGCATAAAATTATGGATCATCGATAAGAGTCGGAAGAGACAACGGTTGGACCGATGGAGCTGATGGATGAGATTCAAGTGGATGAAAATGATCCGACGAAGATTGTTAAATTTTGTTCTCAACTTAGCTTAAGGATGAGGAAGGAACTTACTAGTTTCTTAGGACGGACCGAGACATGTTCGCATAGACTCGCTCTTACATGTGCGAGATTTGCTTGAAATTGTGTGATAAGCACTAAATATTAGCCCAACATTTGTTTCTGTGAAGCAAAAAATGCACAGCATGAAACCGAAAAAATTAACTGCATTGAAGTAGGAAGTAGATAAGTTATTCACAAACAACTTTATTTGAGCACTCTACCCTGAATGGGTAGTGAATCCTGTGATGGTCAGAAAGGTTAATAAAAAGCGGCGGATATGTTTTGGTTATTCAGACTTGAATAAAGCATGTCCAAAGATTCCACTTTCACAGATCGACCAGGTCGTGGATGGAACAGCCGAACATGAACTATTATTTTTCATGGATGCTTATTCGGACTATAATTAGATTGTAATGCATGTTCCAGATCATGAACATACAGATTTTATCATGGACTTGAGACTGTATTGCTACAAGGTGATGTTCAGTTTGAAGAACGTTGAAGCTACTTACCAGCATTTGGTTAACAAGATGTTCTCAGGTACATCGGACAAACAATGAAGGTCTATTTGGATGATATCTTAGTAAAGTCATGGAGACTTACGGACCACATAGGCTACTTATCGAAAATGTTTGGTGTGCTCACAAAGTAAGGAATGAGATTGAATCCATTAAAATGTTCTTTCGAAGTTGCATCTTGGAAATTTTTTGGGTTCATTGTGAACTCTGGAGGCAATTGAAACTAATCGTGAGTAGACTGAAACGTTGAGACAAGTTACAAGCTCATGGACTTAAAAGGAAACACTGACAAGTGTGTATCATTCTTTGATGGGGTTGACAAGATTGTCGTTTTAAGTGGGTTTATCTCAAAAACAATCGACAAGTATATATCATTCTTTGATACGTTTAATAAAGAAAATGGGAAGTTCTGACTAACAGATGAGTGTGAAGTCAATTTCAACAGCTATTGGAACATCTCCATAAATCGTCGATTTTATCAAAGCCATTGGGAGGAGAGGATTTGTACATTTACTTAGCGGTATCAACTCACGCACTAAGTGTAGCATTGGTACGTAAGAAGGTAAAGATCCAAATGTTGGTATGTTATATCAGTAAATGGTTTACGATTGCGGAAAAATGTTATCATAACTAGAGAAACTAGCCTACTATTTACTGATAGCATCAAGGAAGTTGCGACCTTACTTCCAGGATCATTCAATAAAACCGTTGACGGATCAACCTCTCAAACAAGTATAGCATCGTCCCGAGACTTCGGCTTAATTATTGAAGTGGAATATTGAAATAAACCAGTAGAGATAATTTATCATCCTAGAAAGACGATTCGTGGACATGCATTAGCATATTTTATAATAGAATTCACCATCCGAGATAATGAAACGGAAGATGAGATGGTTGACTATCTCAATGGAAGTTATATGTAAATAGTGCATCCAATGACCACGATTCTAAAGCGGAAGTAGTCTTGGTAACTCCGAAAGTTCGGAGGATGTGTTATGTTTTGAAACTTGAGTTTTGTGCCACAAACAATGAAGCGAAATACAAGGCTTCGATCGCGAAACTTAAGATGGCGAAGGAATTGAGAGTAAGCATGTCAATGGATACCCAAAAATTCGAAATCTGTATGCATCCATATCTGAAAAGCGGATAAATGTCCGATATCAAAAAAACGAATCTGGATGCAGGTACAAAGGCATCCACGTCTGAAAATTATCTGTTCGACTTCTATCAAAAATATAGTTTATATTATGTGTATTTTAAAATAGTGAAAGATAAGCATTTATTGTTTTATTAAGTTAATAGTTCATATTATATGCATTTAGTGCATCTTAAGTGCTCAAAACTATTTATAATCATCATATTTGTCCATTTTTTGTACTTTTAAAATCATAAGTTTGAAGAAAAAAATTGTTAAACCAAAATTCTCTTTTATGTTTTTTTATTTATCGATCAACGGATAAGACGAGTATCTTATAACCGTGTATATCCATGGATGCAGGTACGTGATATTCGAAAATGATTTTGAATGCGAATATGACACCATCTGCATCCGAAGTATTCGTTGACAGGCCTAGCTGAAGTGCGGTCATTGCAAATATTCAATGGTTCTCAATTTGTGGTTTGTTAAAGAAAGAATTTCAGGTTAAGTGTGCACAATTCGCTCCTTACCTATCAAAAGTGTTGAAACAACTGGATGAGATCGAGCATTACACGATTACGCACATTTGTAGATTGAAAATATGAATGCATATTCTTTAACCAAATTGGCTAACTTTGGAGATGTGCAACTATTATGGATCTTTCCAGTGGAAGTATTAAAAACTTCCAGCATCGATGAGACAGATATTGATTATGTCATCGAGGTCGAAGAAAAGGAGTCATGGATGACTTCATTTAAAAATATTTGACAAAGGAAAGTCTTTTAAAGAGTAGGAATAAAAAGCGAAAGCTCTTGCGTAAGGTACCGCATCACATTATGCAAAATGGAGTGTTATTTCGAAAAGGATTCACAGCCTCCTTGCTAAGATGTGTCGAAAGGGACAAAGCGAAGAAAATCCTTGAGGATGTTCATCAAGGAAGATGCGAAGATCACACTAGAGGCAAAATTTGACCAAAAGGTACTTCGCTATGGATATTTCTGTTCAATCGCAGTCAAAGACCTCTAGTTTAAGTGGTCAAAGATATGGCGTTTTAGACAAGGTTCTAGAGGTCATATGAGTTCAAACCTCTGAGACATTATAATAAGTGCTCTGCTTGGATAAAGTATCGCTCTTGTAATATAAAAAAATTGGCCAATCGCTAACCGAGATGTGGTAGAGCTCAAAGAAATACAAGAAATGCCAGAGATTTGCGAAGATACCGAGAGCCCGAACCAGCGAAGTTACGCAAATGGTTAACCTGCGGTCGTTTGCGGTCTGGGAAACACATTATTGGAGTGATATCGATAGCACAAGGAGCGAATATGTGATAGTCACAGTCGATAACTTCACAAATTGGGTTAAGGCGGAGCCACTTACCACGATCACTTCGCAAAAGTGATTTTATAGTCAAAAACATTTTGTGTAGATTCGGAGTACCACTAAAGAATATTACGAACAACGGAACTCAATTTGAGATTGCAGAGTTATACGAATTTCGTGTTTAATATTGAATTGAAAAGAGTTTCTCAACAGTAGCACATCCACAGACGAACGGACAAGTGAAGTAATCAAATCCATCATCAAAAAGCAACTAAAACGAGCAAAAGGAAATTGGGTTGAGTTACCACTTGCTATGTGATCTTACCGAAGGACCCACAAATCTGCTATTGAACACCTCCGTTCGCATTAACTTATGGAACTGAAGCAACAATATCAATTGAAGCAGAAGTCTCTTCTCATCGATGCATGCGATATGACTGCAAGGTGAACGAGGAGTTATTAATAGCATCCCCCGACGTGGTGGAAGAAAAACGAGAAGATGCGAATTTAGGGTTAATTGCTCACTAGCAAATAGTAACATGACAGTTCAACGTCAAGGTACAAAACCGTACGTTCAAGATTAATGACCTTGTTTTGAAATGGATCTTTCCAAGTATGGGGCACTTGGTCCGAATTGGAAATGACCCTACGTAATAAGGCAGAAGCTTGAAGACAACACTTTCAAGCTATCAGCTATAGACGGGAACCCAATTTCACAGGCGTGGAATAGTGAGCATT
Organism: Allium fistulosum; assembly: GCA_030737815.1. Classification (NCBI taxonomy): domain Eukaryota; kingdom Viridiplantae; phylum Streptophyta; class Magnoliopsida; order Asparagales; family Amaryllidaceae; genus Allium; species Allium fistulosum. The sequence goes on along the minus strand of CM060905.1, from coordinate 1,168,200,954 downwards.
TGTGCACTTTCACTTAATTTTTTGTACTTGGGCATTTTCTTTCATTTGGGCATTCATTAGATTGAATTCGATGTAATAAACGACATTTGCTATAGAAATTTCAATAAAATTTGCTTTTTGAATCGACAGAACTTTATTCATTAAGTTAAACTTCATGTTATCAGATTAATAGCACAAGTATCACCTGTTTTTAAAACCGAATATTCTATAGGTACTCGGACATAGGTGTCGACTGACTCCTCTAAATCATGATCGATTCCTCGGAGTATAATTGGGTTAGGGAAGATCGATAATTCGCCATTGCATGTCTAATCTTCGACTAACGCCCGGAGATAGACGATGTCAAGGATAGAAGCTCAAAGAAAAGTATCGCCAAACACCAGTGCTCAACGATAAGCATGAGTGTATAATCAAATTTGTGTAGGTACAATTATCAAGAATTAAATTGGTACTTGTGTGGACACGAGCGGAAAGCCGTGTAAAATTATCAAGGGATCATGGTTTTATTTACGATTGAACGGAACAAGTTTAACTGCAGCAAATAAAACTAAGTAAAAAGAAACAGCATCGTGTAATAGCAGAAATTTATTAAAATGTACAAAGATACGATAAGTAATGCGTTATATAGATCAACATGCACAGACAGGTATAATATAAAGATAAGATATTACTAGCATTTATGCATGAATACATGCAGGAATTATAAATGCAGGAAAGTAAAGTACGAAAAGGTATCTAACATAGTTGGACAAAATGAAAATTTTTATTTACTTTTTCATTTGGATACAAAATCGAGAGCAATGCTCGTATATCACGGTGGATCATATACAATGAAACAAAAAACAAGAAAAAAAAGAGACCGAAGTATCATTTCTTTGGATTTCGACGAATTGTAATCTTTTTTGCATGACTTTTTGGGAGTGTTGCCGCTTTTCAAAGGGATATCTTCTTCAAACAGCGGAGGCTCGTCGGCATATATGATGTGTTATTTTCTTTTCTTTCCTCGGACCCTCCGAAAGCGGTAGGATCGGTAGTAGTCAAGGGGATTATAGATGTTTTGAAAGGAGGAACATCGTTAGGCTTTTTTATCTTCACATGTTTAAGGATGACTTTTTTGGACTATAACGATCTTAAGCAAATTAGGCTCAGCACTAGAAGCATGGGTAATAGTGACATCATCCACCTCATCCAAATCAGTGTTTGGCTCATCGCCCTCGAGCAGTGCTCCAATCTTCTCTACATCTGGACCGGGCCTGGACTGGTATAAGTGGTAGTGATAACAACATCAATGTAATAGCCTTGGTAAAAGGACCTGGAGCAGAAATAAAAAAGGGTGGCAAGGTGAGTCGTCCTCAAACATGGAAAACATAGTGATACAAGTCCAGAACTTCTTCTAGAGATGATTGAAGATTTTATGGAAATGGAGAACGAATTGGAAAACCTTCGGTTGATGGCAAGTCCAAGCCCACGAGAGAAGCTTATCCCGAAGATGGGACATCGAATGATAGGATCTTCCCCTCCTCGGAGATTGGAGATAATTTGAAAACCAGGAGCAGCAGAAACGACATGAGGCACATGCTCTTCGACAGCTGAGGAGACTTGCAATGGTTGTGGAGGCGGTGACGTAGGAACCTTGACGACCGAGGAGCTGGTCGCTGGGAAAGTGGAAATAGCTAGTTGGGATTCCTCGTAAAGTTCATCAATTAATGCTTCAACCGCCTCTTGGAGTTGAAGTCAGCGGGAACCCCATCAGCAATCATCTGCGCCCTCGATATTGCATTGTCTTCAGTCCTCCTCTAGGGCAAGTAAGTCCTCAAGATCGAAAAACTCATCTTGATGTCCGCTTCAACGAACGAAGAGCCCTTTCTCTCGACCCTTATCTTCTCATATTTCATCATTTTGTCGCGCATCCCTACCAAGATTCAAGGGTACTCTTCCTCCAAACATCTTAAGCTTTAGCTTGAAAAAAAATGTAGAATTTAAAAAATGGTGGATTTGACCTCCTCGGCGATAGTTTCTTTATCTTTCAAAGCCTGGACTGGCATATTCTAGAGATCGGCGATGGTTGCAAAGCCTTTCATTTTTGGATCCAGCCCATGAATTCTTTTAACTTCTGACTTTGACTTATCGAGTTCGGTCCTAAGCTTAGTCATCTCTTTCTTCAAAATAACAAGTTTAGCTTCGGATTCGGGGACAGCGGTCTTTAATTCATCTAGTTCTTTCTTCAAGTTGTCAATATGTACATGAGTTTGTTTGACTTGGCCTTCCATCACCTCCATCCGGACATTACGGTCTAGGACCGTCTCTTCTAGGCCAATCTTTTCCTTAGCTCAGGCTTTCTTTCTCTTCTCTAATTTTGCCTTCAATTCATTGATTTCTTTATTAAAGGAAGCGATTAGCTTTTGATATTCATCCATTGCTTTTTTCTTCTTCTTTTTTAGGCTACCAACATAGATTATTCAGCTTGCTAAGGTTCTTAGCATCCATCTTGAAAGTTAGGTATTTGTCGTTCAGGACATCAAGTGCAACCGTCTTGAAAGTTAGGTATTTGTCATTCAAGACATCAAGTGCGTTGTGAGCATTTTAAACAAGTTTCTCCGACACCTCGTCTAGGTTGTAAGATAATAGACCGCTAAGATCAAAATCTGGATAGCGCATTTGCCCCAAAGGCGGTTGAGGTGGAGGATAAGGATTTGACGGAAGAAACTAGAAGAGCAGCGCTTTTACTGTGACACTTGTGTCGTTCAACGGAGGAAGTGATAAACCAGAGCTAGAGTAGTGATCGGCTCAGATAGCGGCTCTGTATAGCAAGGAAACTTATTGCTCGTATAGTCAAGAAAGTAACAAAATTACGCCTTGAGAGAGAGCGGTGATATGAAGAACGACTCCTCTTAAATTAAGAGTCGCGAGAATCGTAAGACGGAGATGGACGCTTTGAATATTGAGAATTGGAATCGTGAGGTGAGCGGACGCTTATGGTAATCATGGTCATATCGGTCCTCTCAACCATCTCTATCCCTTTAATCATCACTGTGCTCATCCCTTGAGTGATGGTTCTCGAGCCGACGGTAAAATCTAGATGGGGAAACAAATTTGTCCCTGGATACCTTCTTGCTTAGACCGCCGTACAAGTTAGGAAGACTCATTTTGCATGGAAAACAAAGAAAAAAGGATATTACTACCGATCTGGGATAAACAAAGTCAAGTGCAGCGTGCATTAGTGCGGCCCTAAGTAACATGAGTGTAGTGCAATCCTATTTAATCTACGGACCATGTTCGATTGGCCGTGTAGAAGAAGCGGATACACCCTCAAATGGAGTAATATTGACAGGACCAATCATGCACAAAAGTTACTCGAGTTACAGAGAATCGGCGAAGTCAAAACCAAAATTGCTAAAATTGTCAAGTTGAGAGTAGGAAAAACGAAGGGGTCAGCTATCCCGACACCATGATTGGTGGGAGTACTCTCCTCGGTCCAGTTAGAAGTTGGACTGGGAGTGGCTTTAGAGACCCCTCTCCTCAAGCATCTAAACCGGAGAATAGGAATAATATTCTCTTCGACATCGATATTTTCCTCAGTTGACTCCGCCTCGGGGTCATTTTCATCTTCTTCCTCTTTGTCCACAATGACTCGACGCTTAGTCAAGGCCCGTCTCAACCGACTAGGATCGGCTTTATCTTGCCTTGTGAGTTAGTCCCCAGCACGTCTAGCCCACGAAGCGGCATGTTCGAAGAAGATTTTCGACCCATTGTGGAGTAGGTGATACCGATAGAGACATAAGTCTATAAGAAGTCCTGCGCGGGTAGCGATTGTAAGCCTCGGATCATCATTCTCAACCCTTGGTGGAATGTCTGCAATTAAATGAATATGGATGAAGTAAATTCAAATGAGATAAAAGCTGGAATTCATAGCGTACGACTTACATCCAAAAAGTCACCATTGAGCGTGTCGAGCAGGACAGCGAAAGATGTACTCCTCCTTGAAGTAGCTTCGTTTGTTGTGTAAATCAATCAATACCCTGCTATATTGGATAGCTTCAAAGAAAATCATTGAAGGACTTGAAGACCGCTGCTTGAAGTTGTATAAATAGTGGATGTTGACACATAATGGTTCTTTGCCTAAGTAGTGAGCGAAGATCATATATAAACTTAGAAGCACCGCGTAGGAGTTCGGATGCGGTTGGGAAGGAGTGACTCGCATGATGTATAGTTAAAGCCCTGCAAAATCGACGCTATAATGTATAGCGCTCTTCGACCGCTATGTTTTTTCCATATAGCACTATTAAATAGTAGATCCGCTTTAAACCCCATTATTTTCCGCTACACCCGCTAAATCAAGAATTTTTGGCACCCGCTTCAGCAACATTAATATAAAATGCTGATTTGACTAGTTCTCTTTTGAAACAAATCAACAAAGTTAGGGTAAATACCTAATTTCAAGGCGTAAGTGTTTAATATAAGTTAGAAATCTACGGTAGTCACCAAATCTAGACTGTATAAATCATGGTATTATTCGGTTTTGTTATATAAGATTAAACAATATTTCTTTTTCCAACACAAATGATTTAAGAATAAGAATAAATTAACTTTAAATATTTGATTTTATATATAATGAAGCTTTTTGCACTTCCGCTATTTTTTGCTCTATCCTCGCTTTATCCCCGCTTTAACTTTTTGCACCTCCACTGTTATAGAACAGCTGAACGCTTTAACTGCACAGCTCGCATGGATTGGAGGATGTAATGCAAAAAAGGGCTAAAGGGCGAAACGGCTCAAAAAATGCACATATACCGATTACAACCAGGGTAACCGACGAGAGAATTATAGGCTCTTTCGTACGACATCAGGAGCTTAACTTCATCCTATGGGATCTCGTGCCTCTCGTGGATACGCTAGAGATCTACGGCAGTTAGGTGAGAGAAGGGGAAGTCGGGAGGATCGTCCAAGATAACAACCCCTCTCAAGGCGATATCGGGAGGAACTTCATTGGGTGGATCCTCGACAATCATTAAGAAAGTGACAAAGGCTGGTATTTCATGGACCGAGACGGTCTAGCGACTGTGGTAAAAGTAGAAGTCGGCACTGAGATAGAAGCCATGTTGTCGGAAGAAAGGACGGAAGTGGCGGCGGAAGGAAAGAAAGCGTCATGTTGCCATATGTTAACTGGAAATCTCTGATAACGAGCATGATCAGGTAAGTGCAATTTGTTTCTTATACTTGTGTGTATATGTGTATATCCCTAGTGCGGTCGATGTATAGCATCTAACGAGCGTTGACGTGGTCAACTCATTGGATTATGTACATCAACTAGAGGCAATGTGTGTCCTAGATTCTGTATATATCATGTGTCTTGTGCACGGTGTACAGAAGCACGCTATGTAAAATGAATGCTTGTTCATACTGGCAAACAAGCTCTGACACGCGATGGAACCATGTGTCAGATGGAAACTGTTAATGTAGCACCTACATTAACAATCCTGGATGGATTCAATGCCCACAAAAACTCTGACTCTCGATCAGTATTTTCCAAAGAGGCTATGCAGTCATTGAAGAACGGAGATTTTTCAGCCAATAAAGTCGAGCATTGACGGAATGAGTATTTCGGGGCATGTCAACGATCGGATTTAGCAAGATCTCCATATCAGCTACATGAAATCGTCTCCAAATTGACAACGTAGACTTGGAATTGCTTCACTCAAGGGAAAATCCCTCACTCCAACTCAACCATTCTCCATCCAAGCCAACCCAATCTCTGCCTCGTCTAAATCCGAACCAACTCACCCCTTCACTGCCCCAGCGTCACCTCGACATGGCTGGGAACGATCGACGATGAACAAAAGGAGGCGGGGCGGCGATTTGGATGGGAAGTATATCGATGGTGGCATCGGTGGCTAGAGATGGAAGTGCGCAACATTGAGGGAACAACAATCTAACCTTGAATTGAAATCTAAGAAGGATCGACAAAGGTTGAAATGCTTGGAATCAAAAATCTCTTGGATCCTAGATTGAAAGCGCCGAAGGAAGGAGATAGCGCGGTGATGAATAGAAGTGGAGAGAAAATTTTCTATGCGTTTGTTTTAGATGAAAATGCATCGATCGGTAATGATCCGTAAAGCATTTTTTAGAAAAATGAATTGAATGCATAGTAGACATATCTACTTGACCATGGACCAAAGCAACTCTTGGTTAATTCTCAACGATGAACAAAATAAACAAGCGTGCTGAAATGCAAAATTACAATGTTTATATCTTCCGAAAAGATGTGACTCGATGACTGTGTGAATACGAAGCGTTTTGACAATGCATCGTTTCGTGAAAACAATTCAAGTGACAGAAGCGTCTATGTAGATCTGGATATGGTTGCTTGTCTTTCTTCAAAGCATGCTTTGTGTTCACAGAAACGTATTTTATAGGGCAAATGTTATTCGGTATTTTTCAAAAGCGACATTTCGATGGAGTTGAATTACGAAATGATAAAGGAATTAGTGATTGTCTTAAAGATGATCGAGTATGAAAAGCAGCTACGGAGAAAAAGGAAAAGTGACCAAGTCCATGGGTAGGTTACGATTCATAGATGGATCGATCTCAATCCATAAAATTGTCGATTTTCCCTGATTCCTTAGTGAATCAAGGAAGTATCAAGGTAAAAGCGAAAATAGAGAAAGTTGGCTAAGTCTATTTATCGGTATCAATCCATAGTCTCTCCATGTAGCCAATATTCTAATGAATATATGAAGAAACAAACTTAGAAGCATCAGAAAAAATAACTCGAGTAATGAAGCAACTGAACTCGATAAATATTGAAGAAATATAAAGGAATTGGAGAAGTTTACCGGTTTGTACCGACCCATATTAGATATTATGGGGTTTTAGCTGGCCAATCTCCTATCTTTCTAGATCTGATTATTGAACGAGTTCTATTACTATATAATGTCCCAGAAACTCAATAACATCCTAATCAACTTGTAAATAAAGGACTGAATAGTTTACCAATCTGTACCGATCCATATTAGATATTATGGGGTTATAGCTGGCCAATCTCCTAACTTTCTGGATCTGATTGTTGAACGAGTTCTATTGCTATATAATGTCCCAGAAACTCAACAACATCCTAATCAACTTATAAATAAAGGACTGCTTGCAACTAAAAAAAGATCTTGGAATTTTGTTTATTCATATCTAAGGAAGGCTCTGTCATTACCAACTTTGAGATTGAATTTCACATTGTATTTGTAATTTCAGTAGACAGAGTAAAAGAGCAATAAAATACATTCAAAGTGGATGTAGACGTAGCCGAACCACTATAAAATTGTTCTCTTGCTTTACTAATTATTCTTCTTCGTTTCTACAATTTTCTAATTGATTTACCGCTCTTAGATACAATTCTACAAGCTAGAATTGTTATGCCACGAAATCTAATAATTTGGGGTATTAGACCAATTTTTTTGGCTAACACCTATAGGGGTGAGCGTTCAATCAGTCCGATCGATTTTGAAGTAAAAAATGTTAAACCGAATTAAAACGGAAAATTTTGAAAACTTAACCGAATTAATCTCAGTTATCTCCTCGATAACTGATTCAACCGAACTAAAAAGGTAAGTAAAAAAAATTAGCATATGTTGTCATTCAAATGTTTAATTTACTCATACGTCCGCACAAACTTATGCATGAAGAGTTTTTATTGAGTATTTTTATGTTTATGAGAAAAATTGACATATTTTATATTCGTAAACTATGTTTTAAAATAGTTTGGTTAATTTGGTTAAATGGATAACCGAATAAAATTATTTTATAAACCGAATTCAAGCTGGTTAAATTTTTCGAGCAAACCGAACCGATCAAAATAACCCGGTTTGGTTGATTAATTCAATTCTAACCAACTATTGCTCACATCTACTTATTTAATAAAAATTTAATAGAATGAAAAACGTGAAGCGAATGAATAAAGAGCACTATAACGCCAATCTAGTGCTCGTGGTTCTTTTCTTCAAATCAAAAAGCAATCAATGACATTATTACTATCATAAATGAGTTGAAAGTCATTCGGTTGTGAATGAAGGAGTTAGAAAAAGGGAGAGTTCTTAAAAGATTTCAAACATGTTTGGAGGATAATCGCCATGATCTGATTATCATTGTTCGAACAACGAAAATATAGTGGTTCATGGTGATGACAATGAGGAAACTGGAGAAGAATAAAAGAACAGGAAGAAGAAAACAAAGAGTTGGAACTCATGAGGGTCGATAAAGAGGAAGGGACGTGCACATGAAGTTTCAATTTCCTACCCCAATTGCACTTGGCATAGACCCCCTATAAACCATTAGTTGCCCTCATCCTTTTCATTGATAGGATATATTATGTTTATATATCTGTATATTATATATGTGTTTGTGTATGCGTTGTATATTAATATTATAAACGTGTTATGTGTACATAATAAAAGTGTGTTCATGTTTGTGTAATATTATAATATTCTCATAGATAAATACACTAAGTTATCTTATCTCTTGCTAATGACAAGTGAGATGTATAAAAACATATAACACAACGAGGCATGGGGAATATGATAAAACGGGGAGAGTATATAGTAAACATTTATATGATATACTGTTATAAAGTTTATACGGTTGTCATCATAAAAAAGGAAAGATCATTAGAACATACATTTTAGGTTTTGATGATAAATAACCACATAAACAATACTACTAATATGTGTACTAAGTTGTTCAATACTTAAGAATTACAAAGAGCAATGCAACATAACACAAATATTGAGTATACGAGTATGTTATTTTGTCTTAGAAATTATGCTAAAAACTCTATAACAGCCAAATCTCTTCATGATTATTCAAAAGTGTTTAAACATTCCTAAAACGCCTTTTCCATGGTTTCAAATTCAAATTTCCCTCTTGAAGGACGTTGCGGTTTGTTGATATATGTCACTTCAAGATGATTTTTAAATTCAAAATCAAATAATTGAAAACAAATCCTTTTGTAACCGTCGTGTCTTTTAATTTTTTATAAATAGGGATTTAATTTTGAAAATTTAAGAGAGATCACACAGTCATTTTTCATTTTGTAATCAAATTTTATGTAAAAGAAAATATACTTTTCGCTCCTTTTACAAATAGGAAATCTCTTGTTCTTTCACTCCATATTCTTCTCCGATTTGCTATTCAAAACCAAAGAATAAACTTCAAGTTTTATTCTTCACATCTCTGGTTTCTTCCAATAAACTCTCTTGATCGTTCAAAGAGAAAACCTGTTATGAGAAATTTATAGGAGATTGTACTTCATTGTAAGATCCATACAGCAATATACATTACTTGTAATCTTGGTTTGAGAACTCGGAAAAGTCCAATGATTGACTAACAAAGGGTTGAAGTCCAGAACGGAAGTTTTTGGCGTTGAAATCCAATAAGGTAATTATTGCTGGTGAAGTCCAAAAAGGGAATTTCTAACAGTAGTAAGGCATGTTCCTTTGGGCGAATCGAGGATCGTTGAAGGTGACAATCTAAATGGGGAGTAGGATGTGAAGTCCGAACTAAGATAAATCTACTGTGTTTTTTACTACATTCCATTACTGAGTTTGTCTATTCCTTTACTTTCTTATTACTACAATATACATGTGTATCTTTATTAATAGCTGGAATAAAGTTGCAACTTTTTGGTACAACCGTGAAATGTCAAAAATGTCCTTACCATACGTCACAAGTTCGAATCTAGTCAGGACTAAAATTAATATTTAATTTTAGTAGAAGGTTTGGAATAATATTAAGGTCATAGGTTCAAATCCTGACCACGACAATAATTTACCTATATATTGTTCTTTGTCATATTTTTCATTTTTTGCAATCCTTCTTCTATTTTCAAATCAAGAATTGTTGTCAAATCATAGTATACTTCATATTTAAGTCGAATGCATTCTCTATTTTTTATTTTGTATAAATTTAGTTACTTCAAGAGGAAAAGCGCACTTTTTCAATATCCAAAAATAAAATACAGCATCATCTAATTATAATTAAAATTGTCTATTTCAAATATTAATTTTTTTTATACTCATAGGCTAGATTTAAAAAAAATACAAATGTTATACACACACGTGTGTAATTTTACATTATCTAAAATTCAAATTTTGAAATCATTTCTAATTGTAAATTTTCCACCAATTTTTTTATACCATATTGAAATTTAACCGATACGACGTGCAAAAGATTGATTATTCTGATAATATACGTGCAAATTATTTTGCTTGCATGCACGAAGCATGTGCCTTTTGTTCTCGTATGCGTGTGTATTATTACTTGTGATCATATTGATCCTACTAAGTGCGGGTGTTGATATATATTGTTTATCTTAAACACCATGCACCCTCAATTGGTATCAAAGTTTATAAGCACCGAAACCTACACAAATACATCCGCCCAATAAAGTCCTTGTATCGAAATAGCCTTTATTGAATAATTCTTTTAGCATTTATGTGCATGAATATATGTACATGCCTTTAGATCCTTTGTGCTTTCATTTCCTCATTTATCGCCCAACGTTTTTTCATCACATCGAGAAACTTTGGACTTAGCTAAATTAGGTAGATAATTTTTAGTTACAACATATACAGAACTTCGAATTTGTTGACGTCAAAATTGATCACCCACACCCAATTATATGCCAAAGCACCAATATCCAGTCACAGATCGCAGATAGTATATGATGTAGAGAATATAATATGAAGAATAAACAAATTAAAATGAAAGCAAGTAAAAGAGAAGATTTATAGTGGTTCGGCTAACTCCGACCTACGTCCACTCCAGAACAATCCTTTTTATTATACTGAAATTTGATTAACGTTACAATCCAAGATTTCAGAATGAAAATGGTAGAGTAACCTCTAGGTAGAAGATGAAGAGAAGCAGAATGAAGGTCCCCTTTCTGAAGCCAAGTCTGCTGTATTTATAGGTGAAACTTCGGCTACAGGGCCTTCTCACCTACATGGGCCCACCATAACGATCGGCAAGCCCAACTCGTTCAAAAATAACGATCGGCCTAGCACTACCGATCTTTATTCCCCCACTTAATTCAATGTCGATCCCTCCCTGAAGCGTGCCGATCCATAGCCTTCCAACAAGCTACACCGATCCATCCACCTTGAAGCATGCCGGCCCCTCTTCCTTCATGAAACCAAACCAATGTCGATCCCTCTTCCTCCAAGAAGATGTCGACCCTTCCTCCCTTATGCGAAATGTCAAGCCCTTCTCTTCCTGAGGACGCCGATCCATACTAACCCACAAAGACGTGCCGATCCTTACGATGCCAGTCCAAATCCTGCCGATCTATCGTGCTTGGAATGCTATGCCAACCCATTGAGTGCCGATCCATCTTGCCTTGAACTATGCCGATCCAAATTATGTTGCGTCACGTCTTGCCGACCCCTTCCATGCCAACCTTTGCTATGCCGACCCCAATCATGCCGCTTCTTGTCTCGTCGATCCCTTTCATGCCGACCCGTACCACATCAAACTATCTTATGTCGATCCTCCTTTATTCAAGCCAATATCCATCTTCCAAGCGTCCTGCATCGTTTATCCACCGACTATGTTCAATCCTGGCTTCATATTATTATCCGTAGTTGATTATCCATTCATCCATTTGAGTCAAATCCATGATATTCCAACCTCGATAACCGTGAAGTCTACTGGGTTAAATCCGCATGCGTACGGCCTTGCCCAAAGACAGGTTAACACTTTGCCCTCCAAAACATGTCTTGCGATAGGAAGGGTTTTGAATTGTCATAAGTCCAAAATTCAAAGTCCATAATCCATTGATCGTTATATTATCCAACTTAGAACCCAACCTGTTGCCAATACATTTCTTTGATCTCTCCGGATCATTAGCGAAATTCATGACTGTTCCGAGTCGATATTCAATTCTGAATCCATTCCAAATCCATTAATTGAATCCACGATCTCTCCGGATCGTTTTATCCAAGTCCGAGACCTCTCTGAATTCATATCCAAATCCTTAGACCTCTCCAGGTCATTTAATCCAAACCCGGGACCACTCCGGGTCCAAATCCAAATTCATAGACCTCTCCGGGTCATTGCCGAGCACAATCCATACTCGACGATTTGAGTAGGCTGATCCTGTCACTTTCCGGCGAAGCGGCCTACCCCTTACCAGGCATAGTCCATACCTGGCGATCCGTTGTGTATTATTCTCCAGCCTCGACTCTCCGGTCGAGGACTTGATCCGTGGGGTATCCTACTCCGGCCTTGATCCCCAGTCAAGGACTTATCCGTGGGGTATCCTACTCCGGCCTCGATCCCCGATCGAGAACTTATCCGTGTTCGAGTTCATCATGTCGCTCTCCGACGAAGGGACTCGTAACTAGCGGTTATTGCCCTGTCTCTCCGGTCGGGGCCGTAACTGTGACCTGTGACCTGTGTTATTTATTATATTAATCCAGATTCAATCATTCCAGAGTCCAGTTGGTAAAATATAAAATAAAAGCCCGTACGATCGAAAAAACTAAATAGCCATAGTATCAGAAAAACCAGAGTTCGTAGTAAACATAAAAAACAAAATTTCATAAACCCGAGCACTACGGTTCATTGTCATCTCAGAGCATGCCTAGGGACCGTCCTCGATTCCGTACATGTGTAAGTGACTTAGCCGCATTACTGCGGGGTTTATTACTTATTCCATGCCACACATCTAATCAATTGATGATAAGCTGACGATGATGCCTTGATCCAGTCCCATCTTCATTCGAGGTGGACGATGGCTGCTCCGGTTCCACCGCCGTAGCCCGAGTCCTTGCGTATTGTTGCAGCCAACCATTCCTCACGTATTCCTCAATGATATCCTTCAAATGCCTGCAGTCATTCGTATTGTGTCCATCCAGTTCATGAAATAAGCAATGCTTTCCTGATGCCCACTCGTATTCGGAGGGTTCTCTTTTTGCCGCTCTTCGATACTAGAGGCGTCCTCGAGTATCCAAATAAATCATTTCCAGAGTTTCGGTCAAATCCGTGTAAGAAGAGAATTTCGGTTCTCTGCATTGCCTTTTCGACATATTACTGCCATCATTCATTTTCCGCTTGCCTTTATCATTCTTGTTTACATCTCCTGATGATCCTCCACTTTGCACAGCATTCACCTCTAACTTTAACTTGACTATAAAATTTATGTTTAAAAATAAAAAGTGAATTCTCAAACATTTACATATTTTATATACAAACTTTGTGATTTAACCAAATGTAACAATCTTTTTTAGCTAAACTAAAAATCACCACAAACCTGTAGAAAAACAAATATACACTAAACACTGAAAGTGAACAGACCACAAAATTAGGTTCAAACCTACTAATCTATCCGAACAGTTAAATATTATGCAAGTCTCGGATCTTAAAAACATAACACTTTAAAAATCTATTATTCATTTAGAGTAATGATAAGGATGTGACAGTAGAACAATAGGAAAGAAATGACACTGGCAAACTGCAACAACTGATGTAGTATCAAATATAACAAATACTTGTTATAGTGTGCATTTATTCGTTAGATGGTGATTTATTCTTTTGTTGTCCAATAATAAACACAGTTAATATTTTTGCACCGATTATCATTCATTTATCCATCTTTTTATTTCTATATAGGAAAAACTACAAAATTTTTTTTTTTTTTTTTTGCTACTGGTCGTCCTGACAATAACTGAGTGATATTTATGATTGTGTCAGTCAAAATTTTGATACGTAATAACCAAGGAATTTCAACAATTTATTAGATTCATAATTTTATTCAATGTCCTTGCATCTTAAAATTGAATGCCATAATTGGCCAAAACTAGTACAAATGAAAAGGTAGAATATCAATATTTTATAAGTACCTCAGATTAATACATCCTTAAATACTCCGCAATAGCTTTCAAAATCTTGTGTAAAATAAGAAAGTGGCTCTTGCAACTATATCATCTTCTTGATCTTCTGCTTCTTCTTCTACATTCGAAACAGTCAGAACACGGATCGCTGGAATGGGTAAAACTGTAATTATTTGACTTAAGCTTGGCAGGGTGAACTTTCAAATCATCGACAAGTATTCTCTGCAACTTTAGATTTTCCTCCATTAATCCTTGAATCGCTTGCTGCTGTCTTAATAGCTATAAGGATGCAAAATTTAATACAATAATGAGCGACCATACGATAAGTACAAATAATAACCAAAGTTTTTATTTTATTTTTTTATTTTAATTTTTTATTTTATTTTATTTTTGTAAGAAAAAAGAAGAAGAAGAAGAAGAAAGATGTTTCTTCTACAATTTTTTTTGCCATTCAAATTTTCTAAAATAACAATTTCAAGCTTTCCACATAAACCTAGCTATGTTAGCTTACCACTTGAAGCACGTTATTCTCTAAGCGCAAATTTTCAGCCTGCATGTTGAAAGGTTATAGTCATAAGCAACAAATTATGATATGCTTTGCTCAAACAGCAAATAGCCATAAGAAATAAGTAGTTTCAAGTATAATGCTTATGCTGACTTAAACATGACAAAAATGGAGATGATAAATCAAACAAAGTTGAATTTATTGGGCAAGCAAAATAATTGAAGTTCGATATTTATCAATATAACACTGCTTCCAAAACATACCAATTTACTAAGTTCATCCTCTTCCTCTTGTTTGAAAATTGGGTTCTGCAAAAAATTATTGAGAACCTTTTCCGTATGAGTTCCATGAGATACATCGGTTGTTCCTTTAAGGTCAGACACAATTTGAGTAGAACCTTTATCATAACTTTGGTTGCTCTTTGAAAAGTCGAGGTTGTTGTCTCTATTTTTTGATGTCAAAATAGATGGCATCACAGTTGCAGGAGCGGTGCTTGTCAATGCATTTATACTACTTTGAAATTGCCCGGGTATAACGCTTTGCATAGAAGATAAACTTGGTGCAAGTCCTAATTTTAATACTAGCTTAGTCACTGCTTCCTAATTACATAAGATGAGTGGTTATTATAAAGAAATTGAAATGGATTGGATATTAGAAAAGGAAGAAATCAAATGGTGTACATACAAGAACAGAAGATTGTATTCGGTTCACCACTCCAGGCTTCATGGCAAGCCCTGTATTTGCAGCATAATTAGGATATCATAATGGTGACAGTATACATTGATGTGATTTGAAATAGCTCTAATGTATTTTTCAAAACTTATTATTTTATGCTCATGCCAATGTATTTTAGTCAACCTGACCAAAAAAAAAATTAATAATTTGAAAAAAAGTCTGCTGCTGTAATTAATTTGAAAAAGAATCTACTAATATGATCAGTTTTGCCGATTGTCTATACCGATAAAAGGTCCACAGAATATGATGCAAAATAGTGTACATTAAATCATATACAAAAACCAAATAGAACCATATGTAAAAAGCACTGTAGCTTTGTTTTTGATTGATTACATGCAACTGCAGTTGACAAACATATCTAATTCCCATGTGCAATAATCATGCATTAACGTAGTAATATGAAAATAGTCAAAATATCTTGAACAAAAAAAACTCCACCTTAACAACACTTAAACTGTTCATGTCCTCACAATCCATATATTGTTTACTAAACTAAAAAACACATGCTACTTCATACCAAAAAGGAATTATATTGTGTCACTTACCTACTCCAAAACCATGTCCGACACCGACACCACATCCAACTCCAGCTTGAATGTTTTTCATTCCTACCTTCCATAACTGAATATAAAAAAAAAGATATTTATAAGCATGTTGAATGATGAAGGTTCTCAAAATGTAATAGAAAATATAGATGCCCTTACAGTACTATTAACATGATTCCCGACACCAGAAAACACATCTGTTGCTCCTCTAGTTGCGCTCATTACTTGCTGCATCATTGGTATAGAACCTAATATAAAAATAATATATCAGAGCACTCGAGCGAAACAGTTTGAATGTTATAGCTCATGTTCCTCCTAGAGTCCTAGTTATTATTTTATGTATACGCTGTTGGAATCTATGTATGTTTCTAAAAGGTGAAATGTTCAATCATTAATGAAAGAGGATTTCATGCAAGAGACACATACATGCTGTACTAATAGGAGAGTAGTAGAAAAGAGAAGAGTGATATAATATTGTGAACAAACGTAAACTTGATACAAACAACGTGATATAGATAGAGTAATCAGGGTCATCTTCTACTTAGTTATTAACCATATAGTGAACATTTATTAATATCTACAAACTATACAATCTACACAACTGTGTGAATATGAAAAGCTCTTTCATATATTTCCTTATGCATACTCACAGTATAGGAGACTCTTGGTTATAAGTGAATTGATAATACAGAAAACCTCCAAAGTTCTAAACCACGTAAACTAGAAAATTTTACCGACGCACTTTGTTAATCTACATCTTGGATCATTGGTTGACCAAACATCACTATTAACTTTTAACATTTTTTTTAAATCTGACGTGTTATATCTACTTTGAAACAAGCATAAACAAAATGCAGTATGAAATGATATATCACATCAATATAGAACATACTTACAATTTTCAAGCCCATACATAGTCAGATGCAATTTTTCACAACATGAAATGGAGTATAATTCGGTATTATAGATTCAAGTACGCATATGAATGATAAAAACTAATGGCCATTGCCCATTACCAATAAAAAATTGTGCTTAAACTATAGATAACCAAAAGCACACAACCTGCTTGTTGAAATTTCTCCTATCAAACACAAAACCCTCTCTTATAATCAAATAAAAGCATGAGGTAGGATCATAGTTACATTGTAGATCAGCAGGGCGACAGTTTCCTTTGAAAAATCTACCAAAATCCATATGAAATTAAACTAAACTGAAACTAAAACGTAATAAACAGGTATTTTATGTGACTAAAGTGCCGAAAGTATACCCAAATAAATAGGTCTTCCAACTCCGATACCAATCCCACAACCAATGCCAAAGCCAGTAAATACTTGACCGACCTTCAAGCTAAAGGGATTCTCTATTCTTAGTCCTGTGCTTCGATTCTCCATTAGTTTAAATTAGCTGTTAGAGATATAAAACACACTTGAAATCACTAGATTAAATTCATTTTTACTTTGAAATTTGAGTTTTATTTTGGAGATATTAAAAAGTGATTTTGTTTTGATTATGATTAAACTATGTTTATCTATTAAAAGGATAAAAATGGCCGGGCCAGGCCGGTAGTAAGATTATTATTCTGCAAGAACCCAAAATGTCTTCTAGGACTCACAACAAACAACGTGTCAGTCAATATAATGCATATCAATATATTATATTATTATTATTTACCTTGGACTCATTTTAAATATATTTCTAGACAAAATAATTATTTCAGTAACAGCATACATCCAAAATTTATTATTAAAGTAGACTTGTTTTTATTTCTATACATGAAATTTTCAAAATGCGCATGTACAAAATCAAATTTTGTTCATACATAATTTGAAAATGTGTAGGTATAACATCAGACGCAAAACATATTTTTGTAATAAGTTTAAAATAAGATATACTTGTCAAATACTAAGGTTTTGTTCTGTTTTACTCTTCGTCTTATTTTTTTCTCTTTGGTCATAACCACAACATATGCAACTATGTACGCACATTTCATCTTCATTTATCCATATCTATACCCACCACTGAAGAATTCAAAATCTTCGAGCACATCCTACCAAGATAGTAATAATCTCTAAGCACACGTTAGGCGATAAATATGAATTAGGGATTAATTTTTTAGGTATAAATCAACCGAAAAAGTTTTAGCTTTAGTACTAATTGATCCAAATTGAAATTTTGAAGTTTGGATGAGTTTGAGAGCAGTCAAGGAGGCGATATCGCATAAAACTAGTACATAAATGCTTATCTGAGGCATCCCGCCCAACTGGTGGTAAAGCAGTTCAAAATACCAGTTCACATATTAAGATGAGGTAGTAAGTGTGAAGGTCGTTATATACCATAGGCGCCAATAATATCAAAATAGTGCGTTGTTGCCGTGCCCGTCGATATAGGACGATCATCGATGTTGAAAATGAAACAAATACAACATATAACCTGTAGAATATATCACAACGCATAAATAAAATAAAATATCACGGATATAACAAGAGATACAGTAATAACTATGAGAACAAATCATCAGATCACAGATCCACAAAGTTATATATAAATGTAGTAGAGTTTATATAATGGAAATAAACTCGGCAATTGTCTCTTAACAAGAAAATAAGCAGTCACTTCTAAATCTCCCCATCGTTGCACAGCGGAATAAGCGTAGAAATCCATATAAGTATACACTACGCCATAAATGACCTTCTGCAACATTTTTGCAAGGTGTTGCCAGCTAAAATGTTGCGATAGATATAAATTTTTGGTCCTACTGCAACGTTGTATTTATGGTGTTACCTTAGCCATAAAAATGTGTTGCTCTAGCTAAACAAGTGTAACACGATGCAACATTTTTATATAGTGTTGCTATAGATGTATTCAGATTAAAAAATTAATAAAATTAGCAATCCGCGTGAATACGATCCAACAGTCTACATTTAATCTGATTGTTAAACTGGATCACCGCTACAATTTGCCACAAATTTTCGTTTTCCCGCTTTACTTTTCATATCATTTTCGTTCTCACCCCCAATTTCCGAAATCCCTAATTTCCAAATCATATTTTCGTTTCTTTTTTTTCTTCCAAAAATCTCTAATTCCCAAATCCTACCAACCGCAGCCCCCAACAAAACTCCACTACCCCACCACCGTTTCTACAGCCTGATTCCGATGGTCATCGAGCACATATCCCGTGGCGATGGAGTTCGGATTTAGTGATGGAAATTGGCGATTGGTGGTTATAATTGGGTTCGCTGCTGCTATTAATTTGCAGAGGAAGTCAAAGTTTGAAGTAGGTCGTTGGTTGGGTTGCGATGCTGCCGATTGAGGGTCAATTGATGGTTGTTGGCAGTTGACTGGTTGAGTATTGTGGTGGTATGGCTGCAGTTACTGGAAATGGCAGTTGTGTATAATGTTCTGTTGATTGAAGCTGGTTCGAAGTGTTGTCGAAGTAGTGTTGAAGTTTGATGGGCAAGTGGTAATTGAGGCTGACAATGGTAATTGAGCGTGCCTACGATATCTTTTCCCGGCTTCTCAAAGAGTGCGTCATCTGCCTTAACGGACCCATCGAGGATGATACGTCGGCGATAGTGGTGGCTCAGCTGCTGTTCCTCGAATCTGAGAATCCGTCTAAGCCGCTTTCTCTTTATATCAATTCACCTGGTGGTTCCGTGATGGCTGGGTTGGCAATTTATGATACTATGCAGTATATTCGATGTCCCGTCTCTACTCTCTGTGTTGGCCAGGTGATGTTTTGTTATATTTATGGAAAAGTTGTGAACTTTAACATTGGATTTACATTTACCGACGAATAGGCTTACATGTTTTTGTTGATTGGTAATTGTGGTGATATGCTAGTTCAGCACGAGTTGCCACTTTGTCCTCCTCTTGGCTTATGACTAATTATGTGAACATACTGCTGCTATGATTAGCTCTTTGATTACATTCAGTTCCAATCTCAGTATAGATTGCACGTGCTTATACTAGAAAGTAGCCAACTAGATTGCAGGTTGCAATTTCATATCCTGATTCAAAATGTACCAACTGTTGTTAAGGGCTGTAGGGGATGTAAGTTGCAGCAGTTTGGGGAGTGGATGGTGGCAGTGTAGAGGTTGAAGTTTGGTAGTATTCAAGGAGAAGGAGTTGATGTCTAGTAGGATATTTAGATGAGTGAACTGTGGTAATGTATTACTTATTAACACGCAACCTGTTCGATGAAATGTCAATTTTTATTTATCATGGTTTCAGGTCTTTTACCAAGGCAGAGCTAAAAGTAAGGTCGGATGATTCAGAAGAAGCCATGAAAGAGTTGCAAAAGTCAATCATCGAGGAGGTGTTCAAATTCGCAGGAGGTGTTCATTTGTGCATCATTTTACGTCGTTTCAAAGACTGCGGTGCCCCGGACCCCCGCCGGCGCTGCGCCCGGACCCGCTTCTCGGCTCGCCTTCGGCTCGGCACTCGGCTCGCCTTCGGCTCGGCACTCAGCTCGTCATATATTTGTCCGTGTCGGTGTCTGTATAAATTGAAACTGCATATGTAATGAGTGAACTGAGTGATGTAGTGAGGAATATCTGTATATGTGAATATTAGTGTTATATATCATTGAATTGTAAAATAGTGGAGTCAGGAATTTGTACTATTTCAAATGTTGAAATAAAATATTTATTTAAATAAATTACTGTTTAAATATCAAATTCTATGCAAAAGCATTTTATTAAATAAATATTTATTTCTATTAAAAAATCAAATATGCTCTACATTGTGGACCCCACAAATTCAGAAAGTTAATATCTATGGCAACATTTTGGAATGTTGCTACAGATACCTATGGGTGTTGCCATAGACCCAAATAGGGTTCTATTGCAACAATATTACTTATGTTGCCTTAGATAGTCAAAATGTTGCCTTTGAGGTCTAAGGCAACGGTAAAAATTGCATCACCCTAAAAGTGTTGCCATAGACCTATGGCAACATTTTTCGGGCCTGAGCCAACATTTTTTTTGTGTTGCGGTAGGCCATTTATGGCGTAGTGATATAATACGAGATAGCTCCATCCACATTGTTCTCCGCACAGCTACTGCGTCATCTAAAACTGTTATCTAGTCTACTTATTTAAAAGTACCCAAGATAATAAGAAACAAAGCATAAAACCTTGGGTCAGACAACAGTTTGGTATGATCGGTAAATGAATCTCAAAATACTATGCAAGTAAATATGTTAAGGAACAGAGGTACACAAATCATACCTGACATGTCCCTACAACCAAAGAGTTAGCACATAACATCATAATACGCTACTCTACAAATAACATAAAGGTACTCTACTCAAGATAAGGATATCAGCTCTCTAGGTATTTCTATCTCCAATTCCTACTCCCAATGATATTTCCAAGTGATAGCCTAGAAAGCAACTATAGCAACCATCAAACAATCCCTAATGTTACTCTATGTGTCGTAAATATATGATAACTCGCATAGCCTCCTTACTGCCAAGGATTAATGGAAATCTTGGTTTTCAATGTACTCTCATATCACGTAGCCCAAAACTAAATACGTGTCTCGTAGCCCAAAGCTAGACACTAGACCTAAAGCCACTAGTTCAGAGTATTCAAATCCACTCCATCGATCCATGGGCGTCCCCACTTATAATACCCTTACTTCAAGTACAATAGAAAATACTTCGAGTATCAACAATTTTTTAGCACATACATCTGATCCCTCCTTTGTTCCATTCGGACCTGAGCCCTTCCTTTACTCAATCAAGTTTCCATTATTCGAAACCCTTTAGTTCCCCAACCATGGCTCCCTCCTTTATCAAGCCGTCATAATATAAATGTCACACCACTTGCTAACTAACGTATGAACGTTAACATTCGAATAGTTCAATGTTAGTTGCTGATCGAATTTACACTCAAGAGTTATACAACCGAAATGATAAATTCTCTTAAGACCAAACGATTTAGTTAGTTTATAATTGTTATAAATTAATTAAATTAATTTAATTAATATTTATGAAATATTAATTATAAAATTTGAATATGATTTGAGAAATAATAATGTTATATATATTTGTAATAGTTATAAATATATCGATCGATATGAGATATCGATAACAGATTAAATTAAATATAATTGTATATATTTAATTTGGGCCAAATGGGCTCATGGCCCATGATGTTACAAAGGAGAAATCGACTGGTTTGGGTAGATATAGGAGGCGGCTAAAACATAAGGAAAGGCTTGGAGATAGACGGTTAAGATTAAGTGAGAAAAAGAAATAAGATTAACCTATTTTCTCTCTCATGCAATCATATATATATATATATATATATATATATATATATATATATATATGGATCTCTAAACCCTAATCTGAACACTTTTTTGTCCGCCATTATCATCTTATTTGTTGGTCGAAACACATCCTCAATTCAACTGCCAAAATCTCAAATTCAAGTTCAACCAAATGTTACTTGATAGCGAAAGGTCGGCGACTCCAGACTAGCAATCTGACAAATCGGGAGATATTCAAAAAAGGGAATTCATTATTTCAAAGTGGACTCAAAGGGATCTGTAATAGGTAATATTCATTCATATTATAGATATAATATTATGTTTTACAATATGTTGATTATGGACACCTAAATACATATGTATATATTACTGTTATATAATTAGTTAGGTGAGATTTTTGCATGTAAATGCAGTTGCCACAATCAGATTGGTTATGTGCATGATTTTTTATGTTTACGTTCATAATTAAAATACAATCAGACATTATTTGTTATATAAAATTTATTTTAATATTATGTTAACTAATATATATGTATAAATATATTAATTTATATATAAATACATATACACTATTCATATAAAGCATATATGATTATATACTATATAATATTGGTTCAAATTTTTTTGTAATTTTTTATGTTTATTATGAATTATAAACACCGAAAATTAATTTTATATTATATTACATATTTTATTATCAATATTTAATGATTATATGGATTGATTATTTTATGTAAAATAATTATTTATTCTTAAATTCGATTTCATTTTTTTAAAAATTCCTATATCATATTAGAAGCTCTCAGAAATTTTTTAAGAATTTTTTAACATTATTTTATATTTTTAATAATTAATATAAATTTTGGCCGAATAGTGATTATTTTATTAAAAATAATATTTTGATTCATAAAAATCTCAATTTTTTTCAAAACCTATAATGTGATCCTAGATTTTCTAAAATTTTAAATTTTAAATTTTTATCATAAAATTATTTTATATCAATTAATTATGGCCGAAACTACAAGTTAATTCATAGAAAATATATATTAAAATATTAAAATTATAATATCTGCAAATCTAAGTTAGTTTCAAACTGGAAGAAAATTTTAAAATTATTTTATTTATTTATTTATTTATTTTATATTTATATATATATATAATAAATCATGAAATTATTTACCTTTAATTATATATATATATATATATATATATATCAAATAGTTAGTTTATATTTCGCATATGTTAATTTTTTTTATATATATGTGCATTTATTTATGCACATATACATTTATCTTTATTAATAGTTGAAATAGAAGTGCCATCTTTTGGTCCGACCGTGAACTTCCCAAAATAACCTTTACTCGTATATAATTTAATAATTATATATTATTCCACGTAAAAGTGGCTAAAAAGAATTGGTAAAATCCTATTTAAGTGCAGATGTTATTGCTATTATTTTTATCCTATTATTTATAGGCTAGACTGGAACTATTCAAACTAATTTAAAACATGAATGTTTCAAGAATATATTTCCGGGCTTGCATGTTTATTGAGATGAAAGTAGGTCAAATACTACTATTGCATCAGATAATGAAAAATACTTCTAGATAATTCAACACATATCTTTATTAATAGTTGTAATACCTTTGGTGTCACATTTATTTGGTAAGAACGTGAACTACCAAAAATGCCCTCTACAAATATTATTAAAAATTAATATCCCTTAAAATAGGATCTAAAAGGTAAAAAAAATTAACCAATTCAAAACGCCCATGTCTTAATATCTAATAGGATCTAACAAATAAACTTTTTTCAAAGTCTTTTTTTATTAACTAATAACATAAATAAAAATTCAAACTAATAAAAAATTAAATTCATTCTTTAGTAATTAATAATATAAATAAAAATTCAAACTAACAAAAATTAGATGGTACAATTTAGAAAGAAAAATTAAGATTAACTACATATCATTTCAACGCAGATTATGATTAAATATTTATGCAAATCTTTTTTTTCAAATCTTTAATAATAGTTGTAATAGCTTTGGTGTCACACTTTTTGGGTATCAACGTGAACTACCAAAAACACCCTCTATATATTATCAAATTTTAATCACTCAAAAACAAGATCTAATATTAAACTTATATTACAAATTCAAATGCCATTAAAAGTGGGATCTAACGGTTACACATGCTTTACAAATTCAAAACGCTTCTAAAAATAAGATCTAAATTTAAACTTACTTTACAAATTCAAAATACTTCTTTACAAATATACAAATCTTAATATCACTTGAAAATAAAAAATCATTTTTTAACTGATTTAAACATATACAATTTACAAGAAAAACTATTCACGCGCGAAGCGCGTGCCGTGACACTCGTTTAACAATAGTTGTAATACCTTTGGAGTCACTCTTTTTTAGTGTCAGCATGAACTACCAAAAATGTCTCTCTACAGATATTAACAAATCTAAATATCCCTTAAAAATAGCATATAATAGTTAAATTTCTTTACAAATTCAAAATGTCCCTCTATGCTTAAAATTAGGATCTAACAAATAAACATAATTTAAACAAATGAACATCATTTATAAATTCGTTGTTTATTAATTAATAATATAAATAAATTTCAAACTATAAAAAATTAAATGTTGCAACTTAGAAATAAAAAAATTAACTACACATGATTTCAATGTAAAAACATGGCTAAATATTTTGCAAATCATTTTCTCTTATATGCGTTAATCATATATAAATTGTAGAAGAACAATTCACGCTCGAAGCAAATGTCATCATCACGTGTGAAGTGCGTGCCGTAACGCTGTATATAGAAATGATTTAAGTTATTAACTATAATATTATATAATTATATTATAACCATATGTATATATATAAATATATTTTGTAATATTTTAATAATGAAACATATTTATAATACACATATATACGTATACACACACACACATGCACATATTTGGACAACATACAACACATACGAAATAGGCTAGTCTATCCATTATGATGTAAATATCAGCATCTATACGTAGGCATGTTATACCCTTCACAGATTATTATGTTACACACACACACACATATGTATATGATACATGTATATAAATTAAATCAAAACAAATTAACTTTATATTACAAAATATATAAATTTAAATAAAATACATGATTTATTTAAACCAAATTTAGAAATGTTCTAAATAAATTAGACTTCATGGGTCCAATAAAGATCCAATATTGTAAAAAAATTGAAATTCATTCATAACTTCTGCCACGGGCTGGCCCACTTCCAACACATTATATCCTTACTAGCTTCACCAACTTTCTCCTAAGCTATTTCGTATCGTGTCCAATAATACGAACCAGCCTACGAGATCCCGAAACTTCTTCTTCTACCTCAATATCTTCAATTTGATCTGGTGTAACCATCACGCCCGAGTCATGCACAAATTTCTGTCGATAGAAGACATGAAAGACATTGTGCACGCCCTCCATCTTTTGAGGTAAGTCGACCATATACGCTAACTTCCCAATCCTTTCTATTATCGAAAATGGACCTACGAATCTTGGTGCCAACTTCCCCTTATTACTGAATCGAACAACATTCTTAAAAGGAGATATCTTCACAAAAACCATATCCTCAGCAGAAAATTCCAAATCTCTATGTCTTTTATCGGTATAGCTTTTCTATCGATCCTGAGCGGCTTTCATTCGTTGCCGAATGATCTCAATCTTTTCTAAAGTTTCTCTAATCATATCTAGCCTAAGTATTAGTTTCTCATCCGCTTCCCACCAATATAAAGGAGCGTTACACGGTTGACCATACAATGCTTCATAAGGATCCATACCAATACTTGACTGATAACTATTGCTATATGAAAACTCTACTAGATGTAGATGGTCATCCTATGATCCTCTAAAATATATAATGCATGCTCGTAAGAAATCTTCCAATATACGATTTACTCTTTTGGTTTTCTTATTCGTTTGCTGGTGGTAAACCGTACTAATATGCAGCTCAGTCCATAGCCTCTTGTAAGCACTTTCAAAACCCACTGTGAACAACGGGTCTCGGTCGCTCACAATGCTCTTTGGTACACCGTGAAATCGTACTATCCATCTTACATACAACTCTGCCATCTTGGATATTGTTCGACTTGACGTGTATAAATTTAACGTTGTTGGTTAATTGATCAACTACGACCAAGCTATCGTAACTTGCTCGAGTCCTCGACAGTCCATCAATAACATGTATCGATACTTGATCTCATTTCCACTCGGTAACTTCTAGCGGTTGCAACAATCCATTGGGTTTCTTTTGTTCTGCCTTTACCAATTGGCAGTTCATACACTTCGAGATGAATGTCCCAATATCTTTCTTCATACCTTCCCAATAATAGGTCTGCTTTATGTCCCAGTACATCTTATTACCTCTAGGATGTATTATCAACCTAGAATGGTGGCATTCTCATAGCACTTCATCTCGCAATCCATCGATATCGGAAACAAATAGTCTTCGATCCTTACGAAGCTAAGCTTCCCGGTCAAGTCCATTTTGGTTTTTTATCCTTGAACTCTACTACTATCTTCGTTATGATCTACGCTAGCCTAGCATCTCGCTTCTGACTAGCACCAATCCTTTCCATTAAAGTAGGTCTTATCGACAAACTTACCAACATATTGGTTCCAGCTTGCAATGAGATATGAGATCATATCCAATAATATACTCAATCTGCTTATTCCAAGAATATTGCTTCCAAACTAGCATGTATCAATGCATTGACAACTGCATTCCCTTTTCTTAGTGTATAGGAAATGCTAAAATCATAGGAGGTTAAGAACTCTAACCAGCGTTGCTGACAAAGGTTGAGGCCTTTTTGAGATAAAAGGTACTTCAAGAATTTGTGGTCCGTAAACAGCTCAAATCTTTCTCCTAGCAGATAATGCATCCACATCTTCAAAGTAAAAACTATCGCCGTCAATTCCAAATCATGAGTCGGATAATTCCATTCGTACGGCTTTAGCTGTCGACTAGCATAGGCAACAACTTTTCCTTTCTGCATCAATACCGCACCCAATCCAGTACCACGGGCATCTGTAAATACCTTCAACTCCTCATTCCCACTTGGAATGGTCAATATTGGTGCACTCGTTAACCTCTCTTTCAGACTCACAAACACTTGCTCACACCTTGCATCCTATACAAAAGTCTGATTTTTCTTCGTCAAGTTGGTCAACGGTGCTACTATCTTTGAGAAGTCCTTGATAAAACGCCTATAGTATCCTGCCAATCCTAGGAAACTCCTCACGTTCATAGCATTCTTGGGCTGTTCCAATCTTGAACTGCTGCCCCCTTCCCAGGATCCACTGCCATACCCTATCCAGAAATGAGGTGACCCAAGAACCTCACTTCTTTTCTCCAAAAGTGACACTTAGAGAACTTTGCTCTCAACTTGTGCTTTCTCAACACCTCTAGCACAATCCTTAAGTGTGTTTTGTGCTCCTCTTTTGTTCTGGAATAGATCATAATATCATCCATAAACACAAGCATGAACTTGTTTAGCTGATCTTTGAAAACCCGATTCATGAGATCCACAAAGTATGCTGGAGCATTAGTCAATCCGAACAACCGCTTATAAAAATCGAATGGTGTACGAAATGCAGTAATAGGCACACTCTCATTTGTTACTCTCAACTGGTGAAATCCCATTGCCAAATCCATTTGAGAGAACACCTTCATACTGTGAAGCTGATCAAACAAGTCATCAATACGTATGAGTGGGTACTTGTTCTTCTTCGTTACTTTATTCAGCTCACGATGATCAACATACAACCTCAAAGAGTCATCCGCTTTAGTCGTGAATACTACAGGTGCACCCCACTTAGATATACTGTTTCGAATGAACCCTCTCCTTAATAGATCATTCACTTGCACCTCTAATTCCTTTTTCTCTTTGGGTGTCATACACCTTATAGGCATAACTATAGGTCTGCTTCCTTCGCTATGTCTATTTAAAACTCAATCTCTCTATGCGACGGTAATCCGGTCACTTCTTCAAATACATTTGGATACTCTCTAGTGATAGGCATAGATGACAACCCCTCCTATGGAACTTCAAGCGAATATAGAAAGCTAACCATCACCCCGTCCTTTGGTAGGCAGTCAATCACTACCGTTCTCCCTTCCACATCCCCAACTGTCACCAATAGCTTCTCGTAATCCACTATCGTCACGTACTTCTTAAGCCATTCCATTTCCAATATAATCTCGAACCTAACAAAATTCAAGACAAAGAAATCACAAACAAAAGAGCATCCATGACTCGATAACACTAGGCCACAATAAGCCATTCAACGGCTAGTAGAGCCTCCAACAGGGTTCGTCGCAATCAGGGGTCGTTATACCATCTTAGGTCTCAATCCTAATCTATCTACCAGGTCACTGGATATGAACGAATATGAAGCCCTAGTATCAAACAAAACATGAATGGAAACTTCTTCAATGGAAAGCATACCTTCAATAACGACTCCCTTTCCCTTCTCGTCGTGGGAGCACTTGACGAAGTCGGGACAACATCCAAAGCGTATGCTTTCATAACCTGCTTATCCTTCACCGGTTTTAGACAATCCTTCTTCAAATGCCCAGGCTTGGCACAATTGTAGCACTTCTTCTTCTCGCTCACTTTGCAATCCTTAATCAAGAGACCCTTCTCCTTGCACCTATAGAAAGTAGGTTCCCCCTTAGCTTTCTTCTGGCCATTTTCCCCTTGAGACTGCCTCCTCTTTCTGTTCCACCTTTTCTTGCCTCTACCACCTT
The DNA here is from genome assembly GCA_030737815.1 of Allium fistulosum. Classification (NCBI taxonomy): domain Eukaryota; kingdom Viridiplantae; phylum Streptophyta; class Magnoliopsida; order Asparagales; family Amaryllidaceae; genus Allium; species Allium fistulosum. The sequence goes on along the minus strand of CM060905.1, from coordinate 1,168,172,192 downwards.
GTTGTAGTTTTGGATCTTCCTTCTTAGTAGAAACGACAATAGTTGTTCTAGCCTTTGGATACATATTCTCATGACGGAGAGATGTTTCAACAAGCTTCTCGAATGGCTCATCTATGTGGTCTACTAACTTCTCTCCAAGATAGTCATCCAACCCAATGATGAACTTCTCATTCTTTATTAATGGAGTGTCGATGAATGACATCTCATACTTCGATAAAACATCAAACTCTGCAACATACTCGGAAACTGACATCTCTTTTTGCTTAAGACTAGCAAACTTCCTAAACAACACTGATTTCTGAGCCGCTAGAATGAACTTCTAATCAAACTTGCTTTGAACTAGTCCCAAGTAAACTAATCTTTTAGGGGTAGCAATGGTAATGGCATTCCAGAAGTTCATAGCTCGTCCTTGAAGTTGTCTAGAGGCCAGTTTCCTCTTCATAGCATCATCCACTTCCATATTACTAAAGATGCACACGTAGGTATCTAACCAATCTTGCACTTTTATAGCTGACTTCGTTCCATGAATGGTTCTCCTCCTAGAGCAGAACAATCTTTACTCCACTTGGTGAAATCAGTACTAGGCGCTTACATGGGAGCACCTCCTCCAACAGCCACACCAGGAGTAGTCGCTTGAACATTTCTCATCATAGTTGCCATCATGGCATTCGACATCACTTGAACTTTAGGTGTAGCAAATCCTGACCCTGCTGCTTCCTCAACTCCCAAAGCAGAATTCCTCATAATATTTCTTATATGCCTGCTTGTTCTTAATCTATAACAAGAATGATCAGTCTCTCATAAAGAAAACAGTGTATGTGGTACTTATGTGCATGTGACTTATACCATACAATATATTACTATATAGCTTTGAAAACCAAAATATATAACAAGTATGCACTCTCTCGTACACATATATACTCTCGATCCAGTCTAAGGTGATAATTCTTCCTTGTCTTTACTGGATCCCGGTATAAACTCGGATTAATCATGTAACCAAATCTCTGATGCCAAATGTGAAGACTGCCCTATACCACAGGCACCAATAATATCAAAATAGTGTGCCGCTGTCGTGCCCAGTCGATATAGGACGATCATCAAGGTTGAAAATGAAACAAGTACAGCATGTAAACTGTAGAATATCTCACAGCGCATGGATAAAATATAATATCATAGATATAATAGGAAAGACGATAATAACCATGTGAACAAATATTCAAAACATAGGTCCACAGAATTATATACAAATGTAGTAGAGTTTATATAATGGAAATAAACAACTGCCTCATAACAAGAAAATAAGCAGACACTGCTCAGGCTCACTAGTGCTGCATAGTGGAATAAGCATAGAAATTCATACGAGTATATAATACAGAAAGCTCCATCCAGGTCGTCCTCCGCACAACTACTGCATCACCTAGACGTATTATCTAGTCTACTCATTTAAGAATATCCAAGATAATAAGAAACAAAACATAAACCTTGGATAGACAACAGTCTGGTGTGAGCGGTAAATAAATCTCAAAATACTATGTAGATAAATATGGTAAGGAACAGAGGTACACGAATCATACCTGACATGTCCCTACAACCAAAGAGTTAGCACATAACATCATAATATGCTACTCTATAAATAACATAAAGGTACTCTACTCGAAATAAGGATATCGGCTCTTTAGGTATTCCTATCTCCAATACCTATTCCCAATGATATCTCCAAGTGATAGCCTAGAAAGCAATCATAGTAACCATCAAGTAATCCCCACTATCACTCCATATGTCCTGAATATATGATATCTCATATGGCCTCCTTACTGCCATGGACTAATGGAAATCCCGATTTTTAGCATACTCTCGTATCACGTAGCCCAAAGCTAGATATGTGTCTCGTAGCCCAAAGCTAGAAACTAAACCTAAAGCAACCGGTCAAGGGTATTCAGATCCACTCCATTGATCCATGGGCGTCCCTACTTATAATGCCTCTACTTCGAGTACAACAGAAAATACTCTGAGTATCAATGATTCCTTGGCACATACATTTGAGCCCTCTGCTTCATTTGGATCCGAGACCTTCCTTTGCTCAATCCAGTTTTCATTATTCACAACCCTTCACTTTCTCTATCCATGGCTCCCTCCTTTATCGAGCCACCATCTTCGATATCCAATATTGTTACATCATCATCCAATACTCAAGCAAATGAGCCAATACCTCTAGCATGATCTATAGAGTCCCCTGCTTCCTCCTTGTATAAGCCAGACCCCTATACATTCACCAAAACAACTCAAGTCAAAATGACTCGACATCGAGTCATTTACTTAGCCAATTTTGGCTAAACAAATCACTCTGCCTCTAGTACTTTATCCTCAAGTGCTTTGGACCCCGAACTATTCATCAAGAAAACTCAATCCCCAATCCAAAGCATTCAACTCCAAGTTCTAGAAACAACTCGGCATAATATCCAACACTTAGCTAACTTCCTACATCTTGCCATGGACAACCTCCTCTAGTCATACTCCATCGACCCATGCCAACCACTGAGTCATTTGACTTTCTAAAACAACTCGGCCCTAACCTTTCAACTCAGCATCGAGTTGAAAACTTATGCAATTTTGAGGTGCGACTTATTCTACAAGCTCCTCCAATGCTCCAAAGCCTCTCCTCCAAGTTTCGTCCGATTCCGACCAACTTTGCCTCCAATTTTCCAAATTCAAAAACCTATCTTCTTAAGCATACAAAACATTAGCAAACAACATCAAAGCACAATATACAAGTATAGAATAACATGCATATGCATTCATTCATACAAGCAATAATGTGATAAACAACCCAATTCAAATCTAAATCTACATATTAAATGCACATATGAATATAACAAAGGAGAATTACTAAATCATTTTAAAAATCATTTCAAATATCCACCAATTTAGGTTATAAACATATGATAACATGTAAATTAAAGTTAGAAAAGGTGATATAACAACCCCCTTTTCCGAACAGTTTAAGTAAACAGTCAACCACACATGACCCACTCGAATTGAATAGAAAGGCGGATGGTTAGGGGAAAAGAAGAAGGAAGAATAAAGAAGAAAGAGAAAGGAAACAAACAACATAGAATCTCACATTAGAACGAAAAATCTATAATATACAATAAATCTTTGCAGAAAGAAGAAATGTAATATGTGTACATCTATCAGAGTATACTAACCTATTTCAGCATGGACTGTTATAACAACCTGTCCTTACAATTGCCGATAAACACAACAACGAATGCAGTGGAAAAATAACCATATACGTGAATACGTCTCTGGGCCTCCAGCTCATCTCCTGAAGCTTCAAAGCATCCAAAAAATTCTGTAATATGCTCGGTCTGACCTGAGCATTATAATAAAATAACACCCGAGTCAGTCTGGAAAACCAGCGTGAGAAAACACACCCAACTAGATTTTAAAGTTATAGAAAACTTTGAAAATAAAAAATATCTTGTAAGACCACGCCACACATAAACACGAACAGATTGTTACCTTACGATAACCAAAACATTTCATATAAAATTCTATGATATAATAACAGTGCGTAAGATACAAATACTTATTAATCATAGCCGAAATTGTTACATTAATTAAATTCAAGCATAATATGTATACACCTAAAACCGTAAAGGATTGTATTGGAGAATGAATTCTATACAATGACTGGGCTACTGAGGTACCGCCAGTCATTGTGCATCTCTAGATAAAATAACACCGAGGACCTCGCCAGGATCCTCTGCCAACACAGAACCAGCCTACCACTTGACTAGTAGTATGGAATATGATCACCCCTCCATTAATGGACCCCAAAGCATACACATGAGAGATAATATCGACTCTAGATAGGGATGATCATACCCTACTTGGGAGAGACCTACTTAGCCCTACTACATCTCCCATGTTTTAGTCATTCCCGGTTGATGAGGCTTGAGACTATGTTTTACCATTCATGTAGCACTTCTCACTTGGAATACTAACACTACCCTCCAAGTAGTAATGCAGCGACAACATTCATCCATACAAATTTGTTCTAGGACTGAACGAATCACTTGAGAGCTCCGTCTTCAAATTTCATCATCTTCAAGATATCTTCACTTCGAAATGCTTGAGTTGGATCAAAGTGGTTTTCGGATAACATATCTGATCCCGGTCTCTTCGAAACAACATTCGATAATTTTCGGTAAACTCAATCTGTTCTTTAGGAAATAAACAGTCAAAGATAAAAGCGGAGATAACCTCCTAACCGTTAGTGGATTGATTTCCTTATCGTTTGTCCTAGGAGAATGAAATGAGATTTATACGCACATTACATCATCATCAGAGATGACTGTGGCATATAGCTCACGTGTTTCTTCTAGATATTTCCAAAGTTACGGTTTAGGTCCAAATTCGATAGTCGGTTATTTAAACTATCGAATAAACAAACATTCAAATCGGGAATTTATTTAAACTGGAAAAACCAACATTGGTTAAGCACATAAGAAACCATTAGCATCCTTAATAAATCTTTTCATATATTAAATTCACCTTGTAAATACTTATATCAATATACTTTTACAAAGATATATTCACAAATTTTTGTATTTTCAACACTTGGAAAGATATCCATATACTTATCTCAATGGTATATGTATATTTATATAATAGAAAAAGATTTCCTTTTTATACCATTCTCAAATCATTTATAAATTCCTTTATAAATTCTAAATCATTTATAAACTATTTATAAATCCCTAAATAATTTATCACCTATTTATAAATTATTTCTTAAGTCATTTATAAATCCCTTTATAAATCCATGCAACTATTTATAAAATTCCTCTTATAATTCTATAAACCCATTTCTGAAATTCGTTTATAAATACCTAACCATTTATAAAACTCCTTCACCTCATAAATAAACCCTCTTAAGTCTTTAAACAATTTCATAAAACTTCACTTATAAACCCCAAGCCTGTTTATAAACTCTATTTATGATTCTTGGCAACATTTATAATTAAATAAAATCATTTACTTTAAAACATTATTATATAATAATTATTATTATTAACAATAAACGTTATAAATAAATAATAATTATTGACTTCAAAACATCTTAAAAATAATATTTAAATATTTCAAAACATTATTATAAATATTCCAAACTGAAATGACTGAAATTCTAGGTCGTTACAAGTTGTAAGGCCAATTTAAAACACGTAATTCTACCATATAAACATGCATATGATAGTGAGAAGGCATAAACCACTCACCAATTACCAAAATCAACCAATTCTCGTCTAGATCCGATGTAGACAACAATAGAAAGCAATGCAAATCAACCAAAATGATGATCTCTATTTTCTAATTGATGATCTTCTATCTAATTAATGATTTAGCTAGATTTATAGAGTAATTTGTGTGGCTTTGGATAAATTTAGGGTTAATGGGGGTTTAGACCTGATTTGAAAAGGAGAGGAAAGTTTTAACTGACTCCTACAACCCTCTATTTACACTAATCTTGAATTAGACTAATGGGCATACTTATGAGCTTAATTAATTACATACTAATACTGTCCAATAGCTGTCTAAACTTAAAACATGCATAACTTCTTCATAGTATGTCTGTTTTCCTATTCTGACCACTCTGCGTAATGGGAAACCATCATCCAAAAGCAATGGAATTGGTTCGAGACCCTAATTCGACTCCTATCAGAAGTTATAGTGCAAACAAGGTTTCCAAGGTCAAAACGGTCATATAAAAATTTGGACAAAAAATTAGGTGTGTAAAATGTCTCTAAGAGTCAAATTCCAAAATTATATAATCATATGACCTCATATGAATAAATTAATTTTTTTACTATCGTTTGATACATAAAATACAGGTCATTACAGTAAGCCTCACCTTGGCGAGCTAGGCAAGTGGCTAGGTGGTAAGCATCGGTTAGCGAAACCTATGTTGACTCTTAAAAGAATATTTACAATAGAGCATCCTACTAATTAAGGCTTAAAGATTAGTCTAACGTTGAATAAAATAATCTAAATCTAATAGACTTTAATGGAAGTGAGATTGACAAAGATGACGATAACACATAGAAAAGATCTATTAGTACCTCAAAATATGTGAATGATAATCCTTACGTTTTCAGAGTTAGATAGTTTAAGACCTAAAAAACTGGTAATTTGAAGAATGCTCCTCCTAAAGAGCTATAAGGAGAAATAAAGGTGTTAAATGACAATCTTGGTGTGGAATGTTAGAGGTTTGAATTCAAATGATAGGCAACATGATTTTTCGAAATTATAAATAAATTACATCTACGAGTTTAGTGGAGGATAAAATGAATGATGATAATATTGTTCATTTTAAAAGCATATTTGTTTGCATAAAAAATAAGTGCAAACATCGATAGATATGTATTATATATCTAGTTAATGCCAACATTTTTAAACAAATAAAGAAAGAGAGAAAGAGAACATAATCCAAAGACAGAAAAAGGGAAAAAAATGTTGAAATAAAAGAGATACAAGAAATTTATAGTTGTTTACCTGTTAACGAAAGTTACATCAACTTTATTACCCTCTTATTATATTTTATGGAAAAAATGCGGAAATAAAAGAGGTATAATAAATTTTTGCAGTAGTTCGGCTATTAACAAAGCCTACACTCATTTTATCTTCCTATTATATGTTTCATTACAATCTTCTATATCTTATTCACATACGTACATAATTATCGTAAGAGAAATGTTTCTATATCGAGGAGACAAAAATATTTATAAAACTCTTCTTAGCTTCAATGGATGCTTCAAGCTTGTGAGAGGAGAGAGATCCTTCTTATTTGAAGTTTAAAGTATTTATAGACTTTCGAAGCATGTTGTTGAGTTGGAAATATTAATTTATATCCATGTTTAGGAGCCAGGAGCTCAAATTGGAGCATTTGGTCATGGAAAGGTCAAATTTGAGCGATCCAGGGGTGTATGGTTCGAGTTTGAGCAGACTAGGGTGCTTCGAATTAGTTTGAGTGGGCTAAAACTTTGACTTCTCCACTCAGATTTGAGTTTCCTGGTGAAATTCGGCTCGAGTTAGTGGGATTTGGGGTCGAGTTGATTTTCCTTCGGAGTTAACTTCAGGTTGGTTAGGTGGTTACTTTAGTTCTTTTTTCAGTGTCAATCTCCGAGTTCATGCTTCATAGTTTTTTAGCGTTGCTCCAAAGTTTCCAAGTGCTACTCTAAGTCACACAAGGCTTTGAACGAGGTTTGCATTTTCTATTACATGTCTGAAACTTTTAGAGGGTGTTTATGAATACCATGATGTGTTTTGATTGGTTTTACTTTAAGGGGAATGAGTTTGGCTCGAGTGGTAAAACTTTAGAGTTGACTTCGGGTTTTAAGGTAAACCGACTCGGATCTTTACTTCAGAATCACGCTTTAGGTCATATTTTGCTAGACCTAGGGGTTGTTTCAGGTATCACCTTGATTTGGTCAAACTTGTATTTTTCGTTGTTTTCAAGAATTTTCAAGTATCGTCTTCAACCGAACTTAGAGAGAAGTATCTCCAAACATTATATAATCTTTAAACCAATTTTTGGTCGTTTTCACTTGACTTTTCATCGATGCAAGAATTAATGTAATACTTTCTTCTATAAAGTTCATTTTATGTCAAAGAACAAACTTTTTAGGTCAAATATCACACATTAACAACCCGCACCTTAATAGGCTTTATTTTTTGACTAAATCAAAAAATCAAGTCCGTTAGGGTATAGATCGTTGGTGTTGGTCACCTGTAATAACATAAATATATCAAAGAGCTCTCAATACGAACTTACATCAAAATAGTAAAATATAATAAAACATATATACTGACTAAGGCTGCTACCTGAAACCAATATTATTCCTTAGATATCTAGTTGCATTGTTGATGTTGAGCATGAATGATAAGAATTTCCATCTACCATTCCCATCTTGTACTAGTATCATGTCCCTCAAAATCTACCGTGTAGGATGTAATGAGGAGGGGTCATAACAACATTCTGGTGATCGGTAAATTATATACATTTCCCATAACACTGGTTTATGCCGATTGATCCTTACTTAGGTGTTATGTCTATTATTAAGGATTCTAGATTTAATTTCACCTGCGTGTATGACATATCTAACCTACTCCGAGTATGTGTGTGTATATGCATATATATATGTGTTAGGTCCCCATTCTCCCAAAAAGAAAACCTCTTTGCAACATAATCGATAGTCAATCGACCCGAAGGTTGATGACTCCTAAACACGAATTTATAATATAACTGGTTGTATTACTACCACAACTCAAAGACTTATCTAAGTATTAACTAGCCAATTTCCAACCAACAAACAAACAAACAACCAACTTCAAAATCAATGCATATCCTATACAGACTCTACACCAATAGGAAGTGTAATCCAAACAAGCGCAAACCAAGTCTTTGCTAGTGGACCGCTCAAGACCGACGGAGGCTTCAACCTATGCCCATCACTACTCTACAAATACTAGTACACAATGCTGACATGGAGCCAACCCATCTACATAGTTCTCGTTTATATTTTCCTAATGCAAGTCAAGGAAAATGCCCATTACCGCTTACTGAATACCTTTGGTTTAGAATTGAAGCAAACCCTACGGTCATTTACTACTTCAAATCTGAGGCGAATCATTTGGTATATTTTCCCATACCTATACGCGAACGTATATTCCTCCCATAGGTCCTGTGGTTGGATATCCTACATCAGTAATACATAAACACAACTGTCGGTAGCCCTCTTGGGAGAGCAGACTTCCGTTGTCTAACTCTACTGATCTCGCATTTCAACCCATACTAAAATAAGTCACTTATAATTAATATAAATATTGAGCTAGGCCTACTAATTCACAACCATCGCAAACGTACTATTAAGGCCATATAATTCCACATATGGAAATTATTACGCCTTTTAGGTTTTATGTTTATTCATATTCATTTACTTACTTGTCATTACTTCTTCTTATCATATAAGTTTACTGCATTTATTTCTCATTTCCGTTAATATTATTAAATTCATTAAATGGTTTACTATTCTTATTGACTTGATTGTAGTAACTTCCCTTTTACTCCTTAATTTATTGCCTTATTTTATGTAATGTTCTATTTAACATCCCGTAAAATGAACTAAAAATAAATAAAGTAAATTGAATTAAATAAGTAAGATAAGGATTAGATATAGAAATTTTATAAAAATTGGAATTTGACTATAAAAGTTATTCCAATGCGTTCGTGGTGAAATTCTAATATGTTTTCATATATAATATGTTGGAAACAGAGCTCAAACAAAGAAGTTATGAGCGTTTGAAGTTTTAAGAATTAAATTAGTTTAGTCTGAATTCAATTCAAATGAGAAATCAAATTTAGGATTTAAATTTCAAAAATTAGCCTGGGGGCTAAGTATTAATTAACATTTAACTTTAGAAAGTTAATTAGGGAATAAAATAATACGACAATGGAAATAAATAAACGTTCGCTTGAATAAAGGGAGCGGTCGACCTGAATAGGTCATCCGGTCGACCGTAGAGGTCGACCGATCGTCCAAGGGTGGTCGACCGCTTGGTAATAATAGTTGCCAGTGGTGGCTAGGGTTTTAATTTCTTTTTTATTCAGTTATGCGCTCCATATTTAACCATCTCCAACCATTTCCATCTTATAGTTCTAGTGTGTTTCCACTCCTATAAATAGAACCCTATCCTCTCCACTTTTATTCATATTATTTTGGAGAATACGATGAAACTCTGCCATTGCCATCTCTCTAAAAAGATTCAGAAACTTCATAGAGAATTCAGGTAAGTATTCAATCTACTTCATATTTGTTTCTTCTTCCTTGAATCTATTATTGTCTTATTCTTCTCCAATTATTATGAATCTAATGAATATATATACCTTTTCCCTGTTGAGTGTATACATATCAAAAGAGAGAGATTTTTAAAGAGATTGTAAGGCATGCAAATCCAAGGAAGGCGAAGTTAAGGCTATTCTGCAAGTGGAAACCTTAGTATTTCTTTTTAGCAATTGTTTAGTGCATTTCTTTTGGATTTGAATATGCCTTAGAGATTTTGGGATTTCAAAAATATAATAGATAAAATCCCCCAAAATTCTTTTTTTATTTCAAAATGTTAATTCTATGTTGAAATTCTCAATTATTTACATTAATTTAATGGAATTTGTTTCGTTTATCCAATTTTTGATAACATAGTCTATTCCACTTCTCCTTCTTCTTTGGGTTAAATTGTGATTCTTCAGTATAATAAGGGGTTTAGATTACGAATTCTATTTGTAGTTTACACCACTTATTCTTATCTATTTCTTTGTAAAAAAGGAGTTGAATAGAATATGGAGTTTAGATTGCAATTCTTATTGTTTAAGATATTCCATTGAATTGGTGAAATTGAGTTTCTATTTTATTTACAAGTTTATTATTGCGGTTTTGATTATGAATATGTATTCCCTATTTTGGACATTTGGATTCCATGAAACCTTGAGAAACTGAAGAAAAATGACTTGCAATAATAATTGATTAGGGAATGGATATTAAAATCTAGCTTAGGCGTGAAATCCGCGCGTTTAGAAATTATTAAGCACGAATATTTATTTATTTCTATCTAAGCAATTAACTTATAACTATTGCATATATGGCGTAATTAATTAGGCAGTTATTTTCATTAATTTTCCCCCATTAGGAAGGTAATTGATTTTGAGGTGAAAATAAAAGGAAACTCTTATATAGCCTAATTACTATTTTAAGGCGTAATAAGGAAGATTTCTTATAAGGTCTTATTTATAAAATGGCGAGATGTGTGTGTGTGTGTAGAGTAATTAATTTATGGCTAAGTTATAGGGATGCAGGTCAATAGAGTTGCATGACAGAAGTCCGCCCTTCACTTTGAGGCTACCAACAATTATGTATACTTTTATTGATGTGAGATATCCTTATGGTAAATATTTGTAATGACGCGAGGTTAGTTCCAAATCCAGTAGGAGAAATCTACCCATCTAATCTGGCTACTAGTTCCTACAAATAGTGGACTAATGTAAGATGTCATTATAAGTGTGGGTCATAAGACGAAGGGCCTGCATTGGGGTTTAAGGTATGAAGTAGTTGGACCCGTTCTTTTCCTCATGTGAAGTATTAAATGACCAAGGGGTTACGCTAGGTGGTATCTCTATAGGGATCCACTTCTGGAATTAGGTCTTAAATGATGGGGTCTGCCCATTTTCCACTTGGAAGTATTAAATGGCCCAAGAGATTCCATATGATGTCAGCTAGATAGTACCATTGAGGAGAACGCTTCTGGAAATAGACCTTAAATGACAGGGTATGCCTATTTTCCATTTAGAAGTATTAAGTGGCTTGGGTATCGTCTTACATTATTAGCTATTTATGACGTATAATTAGGATATGGGATCTACTTCTAGAATGGAAGGTATTAAGTAGTTAGACCCACCTCCTTTCCTTATGAAGAAGTATCAAATGATTTTAATGATTTTATGTTTATAGACATATTCTTATTTTGAAATATACTGCCCAAGTACCAAAAAGGTAAGATCGAGTGTTTTATTCACCAAACACTTGTTGTTCTGACTCCCTCCTCATTACAACATAGGTTAAGGACAGAGTGATGGCGGTGACAATGCTTAGAGATGGAGAAGCGTGGTTTGTGGCAGTATTTGTTATTATTACTTGCTTTTATGTGTACCCATGTATTTAGAACAATTGTTGTAACAGATGTTATGTTACGGTTTTTATGGAATTTTGTATTTTGATATTTTTTTGGTTTTGAAATAAATGGGTACACTTTGCTACTATATTTTATTTTATCCGCTGTGAGTTCTGAAAGTTTAGTTATGTCTTTATATAGTTATTTTCTCAGTTCTACCAACGGCTTACCTTAGAATGGATCTAAGTTTCGATGAGCCTTTTCTGGGTCGAAATTTAAATCTGTTCCGGGTGGGTTGTTACATATGACGTACAATTAATTGTACATTACCATATGTATTAATGTTGCAATGAACGTTTATTTATTTATTTCTTAAACCTACACTTCACTTTACATATATATGTGTGTGTGGTGTGTTGTGTATGTGCGCGTGCACACACTCTCTCTCTCTCTCTCACACACACACACACACACATATATATATAGCATGTGTGTAATTGGTAAACTGAATTATTTATATTTTTATTTATAACTTTTTAATTTCTATACTTAGGGATTTCTGAAAATACATTTTTGTGTAAATTTCCCAGAAATATTTATTTCTACATTTTAATGCATTAGAATCATATTTTTCCTAAAAAGGAAATGTTGCCATTGCAACTTTCCATAAACTACCAAAAGTGTGATTGTACTACATTTGCAATTACAAGAAATTATCTTCTTCTTTTTTTAAATTTTTATTGAAATAGATAGTGCAAACTATGGAAAAACATCTCTACTTTGCGCATCTCTTTCCTTTGAATATATGAATATTCCTTGCTATTTCAGATGACGCATTTTCTTATATAACTGTGAAGTTGGACAGTTTATGAAAATGCATACGGCAGTCTATAAAATTAAATTGTACATTCTACAATTCTAACGAATTAAAATATAGAAAATCTTAATCTCAAATCAAAGTAAAATATTCCAAATGAACGATTAAAAGTTTATAATCCAAATAACCAAAAATCTTGAATAAGCTACACAATTATATCAATATCATATTCCACCAGTTCTAGGGACTATTGCTCTTAAATTCCAGATCCATGGTGCATAAACCATATCAAACAACTTATCTTATTTACTGAATATTATGCAGGGATTTCCAATTAGATTCATTTGTTTAAGCCTATAATTCAAATGTTTTTACCATAAACATAATAACAAAAAAAAGAACTCCATCGATATAAATATAGTATTATGTAAATTACATAGTTTCTCACTCGCCTTATGGCTTCCAAATCTCCAGATCCAATATCATTCTTCTTACTTGACTCCTTTAAGTTTCAACAAAAATATGTATTAAAAGTGTACACTTATCTATTAGAATTATAGATTTGAGAAAAGATTTGAATTTAAGTGGAGTACAGATTATATTATTTAAATTTACCTTTTTCGCAGAATCAATTCACTCCTTCTCTTCCTCTCTTTTATTTTCCTCCCTTCTCGATATATATATATTATTTTTATAATTTCTAGAAGTAGTGGAGAAGGAGAAATGACAAAGCTTCGTTTTTCGGTTCAAAAAATATATATAAGAATAAAAGCGAGGGGCTAGGCCTGTATTCATAGACATTGGAATCAACTCCAACCGTTAGATTATTATTTATTAAATCCGGGGCTTTCATTTCGGGGTTCATTGCATCGGCCCTAACCTTGACAGGTCGGCCGATGGAATATAGTGGTCGACCACTAGGGGTGAACCGGTTATTCCTCTACCGTCGACCAGTTGGTCATGCATTATTTATTACCGCTTATATCATTTATTTTTTATTTTCTGTTTGAAATTATTTTGAATCCAAAATCTTCAAACGTCGATAACTTCTTCGTTTGAACTCCAATCACAAAGTTTTATGTATGAAAGTTGCTTAGAAAATCACCATGAACATAAAGATGCAAGTTTCATGGTCAAATTACGACTGTTCCTCAAATCCTATTTTCGAGTATTACAAATTTATTTATTAATTATTTTAATTAACTATTGTTTATTTTACGGCGTGTTACATTCTTTCACCCTTAAAAGAATTTTGTCCTCGAAATTCCTCAAGGACCAATCATGTAACATAGTGCGCAATCATTCTAAACTATTCAATTAATTAGTGTACAACCAATTTTACAGCCAATCGTGTACAAGTACAAGGTATATCATAAAATATATGATATGTATGAAGAATAATACTAAATCGGCACCTCTTATATGAATGCATTCTTTAAAACAATTTTGAAAATATGATGCAAATAACCGATATATATTGGCAGTTCTATATGTATGTAAGTTTTCAAAAATCAAAATCCTTGTTTTCACACAAAAATTTCCATAATCTTATGAATAGGAGCATGGTTCAACCAATTTTGTATCCAACTCCTACCATCGAATATTTAACACGCAATTTCTAACATCCAAAAATTTGAAAATCAAGTTTTCTTAAATATATACTCTTATGCCAGAAAAGGAGTTTAGATGGAGAATTTTATATTCCCACCCTTCTTTTATATATCAATTCCGTTGTACCTTGGAACCTTCTCTTTTGCCCTTAAATATTTTCCAGCTTTCCATGTACAATTCATATAAGGAGGTTTATTTATAAATTTTTAAATGGAATTATTTTAAAAATAAGCTTTTTTATTATCGACAAGGTATAGAGATAGAAATTCCAAAGTTAAAATAGCTTTTTCCCTTATTCTTATTTGTGTTTTGTATACTGTCATACTTACTAAACAGTAAGTTTCATATTCACTAACACATCGATTCTACCTACGCTAAGCATGTGGTATTTGAAAATAAAAAAATTCTCACTTTCCATTCAAAATCCTTTTCCCTTCAATTAAATTCGTAAAGTAAAAAAAATTAAAACCTTTTTTTAAAACATAATTTTTCAAGAGCATTTGTCTTTACGTCTTTAAAATAACTCAGGCCACATCTTAACGTAACCGGAATTCAGTCAATGAGTTAGTGCATATGATTAACTTAGCATTACACGATTAATTAAATTTCAAAAACCTTTTATTTTATTCAGAACAACAAACAACACACAAGTATATTTATAAATTTTAGCTTTTAAGTCATAGGGATAGTAATCCGTGGTTCTCACAACAATTCTTCCCTGTCCTTCGCTTGCTAAAATTTATTTTTTCCAAAAATTCTAAAGTTTTTAGGTTTTAAGCGTTCTTTATTTTAGTTGCTAACTTAATTAATTTCCTAATTTTTATAAACTTCCAGCATTATCCTATGTCTATTGCTATTTAACTGTCCTTATGAAATTTTCCTTATTCGTATTGTTTTCCAATACTTATATATAAATAGCAGTCCAAGCTCACCCACAAAGTTAACACGGTAATAAATAGGAACATATCTCATATTATTTCATATGCCGCTTTTATACAAAAACTGGTAACTAATGCTTAAAACCCAATTAGCCTAAAAAGAAAACAAATGTTGGATGGAAATGACAACTATTATTCCAACTGACTACTACCTACATGCTACCCTTCAACATCAACTGGTATCAATGATGTTGTGGCCCTATCACTTCTTACTTGAATAAAATGGGCATTTTTAGTATGTCGTTCTATTATAACCACATGTCTTGACTTGCCTTTTTTGTTTTTAATAAGCAAGATCCATCCATTACTCCAATTATTACAACCAATGACTTCTATGTGTGTTTGTCATCTCACCATCTTCTCCAATTATATTACCATCTTCTATAATTATATTACTATCTTATTTTAGTCAAAATCTTTCGATAGTATACTCAAATTTTAGTATTTATTTTCTTTATCTTTGATTTTTCATAATAGTATATTCTAAGACTCGTAAAAAGTGTACTTTGGTATCATTCTCCATTCCCTTATGAGTTTTTCTTATGGCTTTCACATATGTCTAATAAAACATTACTAGGCTCATGCCAATATTCGTTATATTATACGAGGATCCCTTGTTGCTAATCTACGAGCATTCATAGCTATTTTATTTATAACCTTAACTTTTACCCTGTCTTACCTAGACAGTCATCCCTATCAACTCCATATCAAAGTTAGTTTAGTTTTCATTGCTCTTTATAAAATTATTATACTTCATAGTCATGAAGTACTTAACCCATAACTTTTATCTTTAAAAAATATAAACTATAAACTTTTTATTAAATTCATTGATTGCTTGGTTTCCAAAAGGAACCATGAAAAACTCCTTGTTTAAAATGCTTTTAATTATAGGTGTTGTAATTTTTAAAACTAAGTTCAAAAGTCAATATTAATAGTTTAATTTAAAATGTTTCTTTCATTTAAACAATACATTATTTCATTCTTTTCAAATAGTAAGAGTTAAGTTTTTATTGCATAAATAGTCATTAAATCAAATTTCCCATTAAGATCTTGTTAACTGGGTTTTTAACCCAATAGAATTCAAAGGGAACTAGAACATCTATAACAAGTTAAAATATCTCAAGGATCGACCAAGAAGACCAGAAGGAAAAAGAAGAGAAAGACCAAAGAAGAAAAATGCCAAAACAAGTTAAGGCGATGGATCACTAGCGATCCATAAAGCTTGCTCATGGATCCACCAGTCCTCTTGCATCATGATATAATATGTTCATAGCATGCCAAACAATCTAGCTCGAGAAGTGAAGACTCGTCGGATTCAAGTTGTTTGACCAAAAGCAGTTAACTTAAAATGGACCTACAGAACTCATACGAAGTCGGATTGACTTGAAATTTTGTGAGAAGATTTATAAGACAGAGAAGAAGGTTCAAAAAAAATTGAGAGCATTTGGAATTGATTTGATGGATCACTAGCGACCAATCTAGAGTGGGCCCCACCACCTCAAATTTTTATAGTGGGGCCCCGACAACCTCTAGAGTGTTCATGCAAAGTTTCGTTCGATTTCGTTAAGATTTGAGCGAGTTATGGATGGTTCTTCTGGACTAGATGACCCATGAAGACGGATGATCAAACTAACTCCAAACGACATGATATTTGGACAAGGCACTTATATAGAAGATACGAGGACAACCAAACAAAGATCACTCAAAAATATGCTAAGTGAATGGATAGCTAGCGATCCATCCCCTGTGGATAGCTAGCAATCCATCCCCTATGGATAGCAAGCGATCCATCAAGATAGGTCGGATCGCCCTCAAACTTTCCGAGCTCCTTCGTAGCACTTAGTAAAGACTTCTGGTAGAAAAATATGCCAAGTTGATGGATAGTTAGTAATCCATCCCCTATGGATAGCTAGCGATCCGTTGCCTATGGATAGCTAGCGATCCCTAGAAATGACTCGGATTGATTTGAGATTTTCGGTGATGACTTTGCATAATAACTAGACTCTTCGGCACTTGGACTTCTGGCCCAACATTCACTGAATTCCCCTATAAATACTCACCTACTGGCAACTAGAGATGGATCTTTTTCGGAGAGAGAGCTGCCATTACTCTATTGGAAGTCCTTCACTTCTTCAACTCTCTTCTTCCTCACAACAGTCATCAAGGGGGTTACTGTGATTCTCCAGTCAACCCTTGTACTTGTGACTTATTCTAACTCTATGACTTAGATCTAAGGACTAACTAGTTGATATCCATAGAGATTCAACTAGTATAATCATAATAAAGATTGATTAAAGTGGACTTAGGCTAGAATCAATCGAACCAGTATAAAAATTCTATGTCTCTTTTCTTGCTTCTACTTTTTATTTGTTGTTTACCTGAAATTTGTGCTGCTGATTATCTGCACTGGTGCTTTCACACTTGATCTAGGATGTTGATCCATTTTTTGGGTTAACAGATCTTTTTACAACAGAGATTTACTTCTTAAAAGGTAGGATTTTTAACGTAGAACATTTATTAAATTTCTCATTTAAAAACTCAATTGTTATACCAAACCATTTTTCAAAAATGCATTGTTAAGTGTTTCTAAAATATATTTTATAACTTAAACAATAACAACTGGAGTAGGCAAGGACAACTTTCATTCTATTACTTTCATACTACTCATGTTATTTCTGCTTTCAATCTTAGCAGAGATTCCAATAGCTTATGAGGGGGGCCTTTAAGAGATATGTGCAATTACCGCAGCCTATATGAAAACTATCCTTTTTTCCTATATTGTTTCTAGTTAGATTACTAACATTATTTAATATATAAATTCCTAGCTTTGTTTCTATTTAAATTTCCTAATGATGCTATTATTTAAAAAAATTCTACCTAAATTGCTCTTGATTAAATTGCTTCTCCTTATATAGTCCTTTTTCTCTTTTAATTGATCATCTTTTTCATTAGATCATCATAGTGCTTTCGCTTAGTGCTTTAGCTACTGGGCTTTCTTCATTAACATGAAATGAAGTACCAAATGTATAAATCTACGTCAGTTGTTTTTCTTCTATTTTCCTTATTTAGGAATATTTTTCCTATTTTCATTATCATACATTCTTACCTTCCTATTCTCTTTACCCCATTTAAATCAAGTACCATTTGTATTTATCCATCCCTTTAAAAGAATTTCAAAACATCGAATTTACAAAAATAGAAAAATCACCGAGCCAAACACACGCTCTGTTTCCCATTTATTTCAAAAAGGAAAGGACACTTTATCAAAAACTTTGTAATTGTAAATTCTCAGTCTAGCTAGAATTAATTTCAACTAGGAATTTCTAAATAAATCTTTAAATTAAAATTTCTAAATTTTCTTGTTTTTCAAGAATCTGTTTTTTGAAAGGATATTTTATATGGCAAAAAATCTAGTATACACTTACTTTTCAAAAACTACTTTTTAGTGAAAGGGTTCTTTTATTTTTAAATAAATTCTTTGAAAGACATTTCAAATATTTCAAAAAAAAATTAGAATTTTTATTAAATTCTTTCTCATGGGGTAGAACTGAAAAATGTATTTTATTTGTCATTTCTTTTATAATTTTCTATTTTTACAGTTATTCCTATCTTATCTTCATTAAGAACATATGAATATTCGACTATCATCTTGCTGTGGTCCATGCACA
The DNA here is from genome assembly GCA_030737815.1 of Allium fistulosum. Classification (NCBI taxonomy): domain Eukaryota; kingdom Viridiplantae; phylum Streptophyta; class Magnoliopsida; order Asparagales; family Amaryllidaceae; genus Allium; species Allium fistulosum. The sequence continues at coordinate 1,168,153,437 of CM060905.1, read as the reverse complement.
TCTTCTTGCGGGAACTTGCTCATTCCTATTTATACCTTACCTCTGGATTTTATAACATATAGGTTCTTACTTCCATCCGTTTGGATGAAATGTACATCGTCCATCGGCAATCCTACGAAATTTAAAATCATAGGGCAGTCTGGGTCTCATAAAAGGAGTCAAGTACCATCCAGCTTCGAAGACCCTTCTACATGTTGTGCTCATGCACTTCTCAAGTCAACACCTTATAGTATGGCCTACATCCCGTTGGAAAATTGGAGTAGGTGTATAAACTTAACTCTATTTATTATTTTAACTCATAGTTGCCAAATCTATCTTTTCAGAATATAGACACAACTAATTCTATAATCGGAATTTGTAGAGTTTGGAATATGATATATATGTATATATAATTTATGTAGAATATAAATACTTTCACTCAGTGGATCATAATTCTTATGATCGACTAACCTAAGCTCTGATACCAAATGTAACCACCCGCACCTAATGGGCCTAATTTTTCGACTAAATTGAAAAACCAAGTCCATTAGGGTACAGATTGTTGATGTTGGTAACCTGTAATAACATAACTATATCAAAGAGTTATCTATACGAACTAACAGTGGAATAGTAAAATATAATAAAAAATATATACCAACTATGGTCACTACCTTTGACCAATATTATTTCTTAGATATCTAGTTGTCTTTTTAGTGCCGAGCATGAATGAGAAGATCTATCGATCAACTGTTCCCATCTTGTACCAGCATCAAGTCCCTCTGAATGTATCGTATGGTTCATAATGAGGAGGGGGTCAGAACAACAACGTTCAGGTGTCTAGTAAATTATATACTTTATCCATAACATTAGTTTGTGCTAATTAATCCTTACTTAGGAGTTATGTCTATTAATAAGGACTTTAGATTTAATTTCACCTACATGTGCGATATATCTAACCTACTCCGAGGTATGTGTGTGTATATGCATATATATATAGGTGCCCCCATTCTCCCAAAAAGAAAACTCCTTGACAACATAATCGATAGTCAATTGGCCCGAAGGTCAATGACTCCTAGACAAGACTTATCCAAGGGCTAACTAGCCAACTTCCAACTAATAAACAAACAAACAAACAACCAACTTCAAAATTAATGCATATCCCATATGGACTCAACACTAGTAGAAAGTGTAATCCGAATAGGCAGAACTCAAGTCTTTGCCAATTGATCACTGGGGACTGATGGAGGCTTTGACCTATGCCCAACCCTACTCTATAAATACCGTACACAATGCTGACATAGCGCAGACCTCTCTACACACTTCCCATATATATTTTGCTAATGCAAATCAAGGAAACCACTCATTATTGGTTATTTAATGTCTCTGGTTAGGATTTGAAGTAGGCCTTACAGCCATTTACTACTTCAGATCCAAGTCCCGATCCCTTGGTATATTTTCCCATACCTATACGCAAACGTATATTCCCCTCATGGGTCTTATAGTTGGAGATTCCTATATCGGTAGTACATATACACTACCCTGGTAGCCGCTAGGGAAGACTTCCATTGTTTAACTCTATTGACCTCGCATCCTAACTCATACTAAACCAAGTCACTTATAATTAATCTAAATATTGGGCTAAGCCCACTAATTCATAACCTCGCAAACGTACTATTAGGCCATGGAATTTTAGCAAATGGAAATTATTACACCGCTTAAGTTTGTTGTTAATTCACATTCATTTATTTACTTGCCATTACTTCTTCTTATCTTTTTAGTTTACTGCATTTATTTTTCATTTCCATTAATGTTATTAAATAGTTTATTACCCATATTGACTTGATTATAGTAAATTTTCTTTTACTCCTTAATTTAAGGGCTTATTTGTATTTAGCGTTCTATTTATAATTAATATGATAAGGCATAATTAATTATACATTACCATATATATATTAGTGTTGTAATGGACGTTCATTTATTTATTTCTTAAACTTATACTTTACTTTATATATATATAATTGGTAGATGCCATTATTTATATTTGTATTTATAACTTTTTAGTTTCTACATTTAGGGATTTCTAGAAACACACTTATGTGTAAATTTCCTAGAAACGTTTATTTCTACATTTTAATGCATTGGAATCATATTTTTCCCAAGAAGGAAAAGTTACCATTACAACTTTCCATAAACTACCAAAAGTGGGATTGCGCTGTGTTTGCAATTACAAGAATTATCTCATTTTATTTAATCGAAATAGACAGCACAAACTATGAAAAAATATCCTTACTTTTTACACCTCTTTCCTTCAAATATATGAATATTCCTAGCTGTTCAAACGATGCATTTTTTAGATTACTATGAGTTGGACAGTTTACGGAAATACATAATCGATACAACTAAATTTTACCTTCTACGATGCCAACAAACTAAGATATAAAAAAATCTTAATCCCAAATCAAATTAAAATAATCCAAATGAACGATTAACAATTTATAATCCAAATAACCAAAAATCTTGAATAAACTACACAATTATATCAACATCATATTCCACCAGTTCTAAGGACTATTTCCATTAAACTCTGGATCTAGGGTGCATATATCATTTCAAATAAGTTATCTTATTTACTGAATATGTAGGCAGAGATTTCTAATTAGATTCATTTATTTAAGGCTACAATTCAAATGTTTTCATGTAAGCATTGTTATAACCAAATTTTCCATAGTCTTCGAATGGACTGAAACGAGCGAATTGCATGAATAAAACGATAAATAAATGACTCAAGGACTTTGGAGACATCATAAAAAGGCACGAAAAAGTAGATATAAAAAATGAGCGAAAAAAGTTGACTTGAGTTTTTCAACTCGGTGCTTAAGGTCGAACCCAAGTTTTACCTGAGATGAACCTAGGAAAAATGAAGGAATACCCGAGTTGAGAAATAACAAGGCGGGTCAATATGATTTAGAGTCAGACCCGAGTCAAACCCGAGTGAGACCCGAGTCAACTCGGTATCGAGTTGTAAGTCACAACTCGATACCAAGTGGTGATTTCTCTCAAGTCAGAAACATAAAACTCCTAGGTAAGATTCTAAGCACTTTTACCTCTAGACAACTCCAAGAAAGATTCGAAGCAAACACATAAACCACTAAGGTCGGACACCAAGTCAGGTCAACCCCGACCTAATGCTCATGATTTTCACCGACATAACTCGCTCTAACTTGATTACAACTATATAAAATGATGCTATGAAGTAACTCTAGAAATTTCAAAGGAAATGGAGCAAGGAGAACCACTCGGTACCAACCACTTTTTTCTACACATGGGTCCTCCAAAACTCTTGGAAATGGAGCTTTGGCTTGAGTGATTGTCATATGGTGCTTTTTAAGGAATAAAAGAATAACCCTAACGATTTTGTGACTGAAGACAAGCAAGAACAAGCGATATCAGATCCTCTCTAAAATAACTCAACCTCAAAGGAAAAGTGTTTGGAACACAATGGATCAGAGACATGAGGCCAATGGGAAGGAGGGGAGGTTTCCCTTAAGAAAACCGGTTGGTACTGACCAAAACCACTTGGTACCGAGTGGGTTTTACTAGTGTTTAGGCCACGTTGCTCACTCCTACACTCTTGGATCTGGATCTGGACTTGGTATCTCATGGGCCTCTGGTTCTGCTAGACAGTTTTCCTATAAATACAGACTTTATAGCAACCGAAGAAGGATTTTTTAGCACTTGATTTCTCTTCTATCTTCCTCTTCCTCAAACACTCCAAACACTCCCAAATCCGAGATCTACTATTTTATGATCGGATTTGAGTTATAGTTGTTATATTCTAGATAGAATCAGTCAATAACAAAGTTTAAAGTGGACGTAGGACGGAGTATTTGTCGAACCACTATAAAAAGTGTTATTTGTTCTTCTTTTCCTTCGTATATTCCTGCAATATCTAAATCTACTTGCTTTTGGGGTGTTTGTGCCATTTTTGGTGCAAATATTTTTGGTGCTTTCACTGAGAAAGAGCTATATTTGACAACCTAAAGCTTGGATATGTAGTTTGCAAGAGATGAAGAGGCCTAACACAAGACCTATGATTGGAGGGAGTCAACCAGAGCATGAGGGCAACCTGGAGGTGTTTTTAAGTTCTAATCAATCCATTTACGTGACCAGAGAAGAGATGAAGAGAATGATGAAAGAGATGTAAGATGGAATAATAACTCGACAATAGGAGATGCTAAACGGATTCTTCAGAAGTGTGGATCAAGAAAGAACAGCCATAGTAGTTGGAATTCAGAACCAAAGACTAGAAACTAATGCTGGAGCATCTGGACTTAGAGTAGAGCAAACTGGAGTAATGCCCCCATGCCCATAACCGGTCTGTACCAACCTGAATCAGGGTCGGTACCGAGATGAATTTACTTATGGGCAATGTTGGTTTGAACTTAAGGTGAGCTGGAATGCCGAGAGAAAACGATGCTGGAGCCAGAAATGCAAATCAGAACATGAATGCACAACAACCAAAGGAGTATGTGCAAAAGTTTCCCCGTAGGAATAGAAGGAAGAATGAAGCTAGAAGTGCGGATCGGAATGCAGAGTATAGCCAGAGGAGTATGTGTCGGAGCTTCCCCGTAGGAACGTAGGCCAAAATATAGCTATTGACTAAAGACTTCCATTAGACGACAATAATTGAATGGCTGAGGTGATCAAAAGGATAGTGAGAGGTAGAGACACAGACCATAGTTTGGAGAACGTAAATAGGAATCCATTTACCCCTAACATCCGATATGCAAGGAATACTCCCAATTTCAAGCTTCTTGGAAATGTATGATGGAAAGACAGATCCAACAGTTCATCTAATGAGGTAACATCCGACATACGAAGGTGTTAGGTGCTTCTGAGAAGGTGATGAGACAGTGCTTCCTATTATATTTAATAGATTTAGTAGCAATATGGTTCAGACAGTTGGAGAATGGCTCCATAAGCATGTGGGCTGAGTTAGTAAATAAGTTCATGAGATAGTTTAGGGTTCATATTTCACGACCAAAGAATGCGATGACACTATCGAGCATGAAGCAAAGGGCCGAAGAGACCCTTAAGAGTTACTTGACTAGGTTTAACGTGGCAGCCGCTGTAGTTTATAAGTCGGATCCATCGGTGATTCTGATAGTGGAATTTTTAGGAGTTGCGAGTAAGACTGACTTTAAAATTGTTTTGGAAAGGGATCCACCAATGGACCTTACGAAGTTCTTTCACAAGGTAGAGAGGTACTTATGTCGGGAGGATGCTGAAGCTGAGAACGCTGAAGTAAATGATGTGAAAGACATAGGACTATCCAGAGCAGGATATGGTGGAGACAAAGGAAAGCGAATAGCCGAGATCGACTTTGGAGGACCAATGCGACAGAGAGGGAATCAAAAATCTCTTCTTACACTGACTTAACTAAAACATCGGAGAGGATTTACTTAGATACTAGAGGGAAGATCCCTTACCGGAAGCCATCAAAGAGAGAGCCAATAGACTGGGAGAAAAGGTTCAAAAGATTTTTTGTTTTCTATGAGATGGATGGACATGAAACAAACGAGTGCAGACACTTTCATGATTTGATAGAAGAGTTGGTTCAGAGTAATCAGCTACAACAGTACGTAAGAAACCAACTATAATGGTGCAGCCAGAGCAGCCACTATTTGCAGCGAATGCATCAAGACACGACCACGGATGTGGGTCGAGATTGGTAATCCGATGATCGGGAAGGATGGGTGTCAGATTCGTTTCCATGTTTTACTTTTTGTATTGAATAGATAAGACAGTAATAACCTCAGACTGCTTACACGTGCACGAGACCTCGATTGGTCTCTACACATGCTCTGAGTTGGATGTCTGAGATGAGTGTTTAGGATGCTTGCTTGATTACTTTGTTTTGAATATTTGATTTTTGAAAACCACTTGAACATGATGACTAATATTGATTGAACATGGTACTCCCATCCAGAGAGACGGGGCAATGACCATAAGGTGCAAGTTTCCTTGCCAAAGAGCGAGTGGATGGACTTGTATAGTAAAGTATGCCCCCTTTTAGAGAGTAAGTGGACAGACTTTCTTGGACATTGAGTCCTTTTGTAGGAGAGTGAGTAGATTGGACTCAGTAAGGATTCCGAGAGATCGAACCCTAGATTGGATGTTAAACAATTCGGAGAGATCAAACTCTAGTTTGGATGATAAACAATTCAGAGAGATCAAACCCAATTTTAGATGATAGACGATCCGACAAGATCAGACCTTAAAATGGAGGTTGACTTGAACCTTAGGATTTGAACACCTTATAATCGGACTATAATGGATAAATCTCGAATGAACATGCAATGATTTTGATATATGATATGATAACTCAAGGTGAAAATGGACTGATTATGATATATGACTAGCACTTAAGCAAGGACTAGACTCCTTATCTATGACGGTCGGGAATGACCATGGATTTGCAGGAGAATTTGAAGGAACCGAAGGATTCACACAACTTGAATCGATGAATAACTGGAAAGCTTGACCATCAGAAGTTGGCTACTATAGAAACTTTTTCTTGAGCAAAGCACACCTTACATTCATAAGGCGTACTTTGGGGATAAGTGTTATAACTAAATTTTCCATAGTCTTCGAATGGACTTAAACAAGCGAATTGGATGAAAAAACGATGAAAAAATGTTCCAAGGACTTTGGAGACATCATAAAAAGGCAAGAAAAATGAAATATAAAAAAATGAGCGAAAAAAGTGGACTTGAGTTTTTCAACTCTGTGCTTTAGATCAGACCGGAGTTGTACCTAAGCTGAACCTAAGAGAAATGAACGAATACCCGAGACAAGAAATAACAAGGAAAGACAATATAACCGAGTCAGACCTAAGTCAAACCTGAGTCAGACTTGAGTTAACTCAGTACCAAGTTGTAAGTCACAAGTCTATACCTGAAATAACCCGCATATTTTACGATTGAATATTTAAATATAGAATCGTTAATCGGATTAAAGTCCGAAAAGATACTTTTTGTAAACAGTCGAATTGGGACTCGAGACCACCTCCATTGAGTCCAAAATGGCATTTACAACTTTTTTGAGTATAAACATCGATATGTTTGGAGTTGAGTAAAATTTTGATGTTTTCATTTAGGGTTTTGGGTTTGGGTTTCAGCCCATTAACCCAACATATCAACCCAACTCCACTCCACTCCTCTTCACTCCTCTTCACTCCTTCATAATATTTCCTAACACTCAAGTTTTAGAAAAATGGGGGAAGAGAAAAAGAATTAGAATTCCTAAGCCCTAATCTTATTTGCAAATACAAATTCTTGCTCCAAATTCAAAGAGAAGCTTTGGTAAGTATCTCCTTCTTCTTCTCCAACTCATTCTATCTTTAATTTCAGAAATTTCCTAAACCTAACTTAGGAAATGTTCTTCTTTTGAGCTTAGATTCAAGCTTCTAGAGTTGAAGTGGTAGAGTAGTTGATCTTCCTTTGCTTTCAAGCTTCTCCTTCATCGTTTTTGGGTTTAAAGGTGAGTTTTTGAACTCACATCTATTTCTATAGATATCGTTGTTGTTGGGCATATATTCCTAACACTTATTCATGTTCATTTACTTTCGATTGGGATCGATTTGGTGAATTGTTCAATTTTTGGTTTTTGGAATCCAATTTTTGTAAAAATCCAATCTTTGATGTTTGAACACGTTAGTGGAGCGTTTCGGAGGGCCATACAAGGTTGGGTTATCGTTTGGCGTAAATCCTCAGTCGTAGTTGCTCGTTCGTTCGCTTTCGTCCGTGTTATTGAATTTGCCCCAAAGGGGGGCTAGGCTGAATATGCTTCTGAAGCAGGTTCAGTCGACTGAACCAGGAGTTCAGTCGACTGAACCAGAATATGAAAAATTCATAGAAGCAGGTTCAGTCGACTGAACCAGTGGGTCAGTCGACTGAACCAGGACCCAGGAAATTGCCTGGGTCTGTATCAATCGACTGACCATCTGGGTCAGTCAACTGACCCTGGGAATACAAAATTCGTATCCCTGTGTCAGTCGACTGACCACCTGGTTCAGTTGACTAACCTGATTATCTCAGCCAACTTGATTATTTTGCTTTGATTTCTAGTTTTTATCGATTCGTGATTATCCGATTTGTTGTTATCATTTATTATCTACTCTGATGACTTCTTTTTCAGGGTTTTTGTGGATATCCATTTTGATGGATTCAATATCGATTTCTCTGGATTTGATTCACGTCTTCGTATGTGAATTTTTGATGGTTGATTGTTTCTACAATCATTTCTGTGGTTTGTCACTTTAAAATACAAAGGTTTTTATACTAGTAGTAAATATCCAAACTCTTTACAAAGATGATTTCAACACTATTTTTAATACAAAGCTCGTTTATAAAACCGTTTTCAAATCTATTAGTATATACAAACCTTTACCTCATTCGTACGAGAAAATCTAATTAAACGGCTTAGCAAAACAAGTGGTATGAAATGCTTGCGTTTACTTCGTCGGTTAATTTATGGACTTGTTCGATTGAAAATCTTGTGACAATTTTCGAGTGGAAATCTACAATTTTCTCGTAAATATTTAAGTTAAGCTAGTGGTTATGGGACATGAAGCTAAACTCTTATATTTACTGGCTTAGTGTAATTCACACTTTTTATTGATCGATGATGATCATTTTGTGATTTAGACTAGCGATGTGCGATGTCTATTTATTTGTGTGGGGACTACAATCCCCGTTTGTGGAACTTCGGTTCAATTTGGCGGGGTAGTGACCCGTGGTCTTCGGGCTGTTTGTGGAGCTTCGGCTCAAAATTTATGGTTAGCGACCATGGAATAGCGTTCCGTTTGTGATACACGTGTTGGTGAGTTTTCATGCTCCCGTTTGTGATAGGCCTCCCCCTTTGTGATTTATGGATTTCTAATTGATGATTTCTAAAATTTGTGTTTCACCAACTTTTGCGATTGGCATTAATATGTTTGTCAATATTTGTAGTTTGGTGAATAAAATAAAGAATATGATATTCTTTTTGGTGCTTTGAGATTTTTGAGATATTGTATGATTTTGTTGTTGTTTAAATCATATTTGTCCTGGTATGACATTATCGTTATCATACGTTCTTATTATATCTCTGAATATATCTCATTTCTTTATCAGATATTTATAGCTAGACTGATCCGTTTATTATTTTCTTATTAAATAATACTCGGGTCAGACCGAGATGTTACAGTGCTTCTGCTTGACTTCTTATCAGGGATCATCTTCTGACTTTTGTCTAACTACATTACATTTGTAGATTTTGTTATTATACATTTGAGATGGAGACTCCTTGATGTATAATTATTCTTTTGTCTAGCACTTGTATCTATTCTTTTGTGATGTAGTGGATCTTCTATGACCACTATTTTGATGTACACTCTTATGTGATATATTCATATCTAATTCCGCCTTTGTGATATAAATGTCTGTGACTGATTTGTGTTATGTTTATTTCTATATTTGTTTCCGAAGGCCTCATAGCCACTGTGTGGTAGCTTCGAGTTTGTATTTGATATGTTGGATTTCATGTAAGTTGTTTTATCTGACATATCGGTACTCGCCCAAAGCAATTACACAGATGGTCGCTCCTCAACAGCCTTATTCTTCGTGCTAGTCGACAGCATTACCCAGTAGTGTTCTTGGCTAGCGTGAGCATAGAGGTGGGGCGTAACAATACCGAGTGATGATTTCTCCCAAATCAGATGCACAAAAATCCCGAGTAAGTCTCGATGCACTTCAACCTTTGGACAACTTCAAGCAAGACCCGAAGCAAACACACAAACCACTTGGGTCGGACACCAAGTCAGGTCAACCCTGACCTTAAGCACATGATTTTCACTTACATGATTTTCTCTAACATGATTCACTCTAACATAATTAGAACTATCTAGAATGATGATATGAAGTAACTCAAGAAATTTCAAAGGCATTGGAGCAAGGAGAATCACTCGGCACTGAGCACTACCACTCAATACCGACCACTTTTTTTGCACGTCGGTCCTCCAAAATTCTTGTACATGGAGGTTTGGCTCGAGTGATTGTCATAGGGTGCTTTTATTAAGGAATAGAAGAATAACTCTAAGGATTTTTTGATTGAAGACAGGCAAGAACAAGCGGTATCAGAACCTCTCTAAAACAACTCAATCTCAATGGAAAAGTGTTCGGAACATAACGGATCAAAGACAGGAGGCCAATGGGTAAAAGGAGGAGAGGTTTCCCTTAAGAAAAATTGGTCGGTACCGACCAAAACCACTCAATACTGAGTGGTTTTTATTGGTTTTGGGTCTTGTTGCTCACTCCTACACTCTTAGATCTAGAACTGGACTTGGTATCTCATGGGCCTTCGGTTTTGCTGGACGGTTTCCCTATAAATATAGACCCTATAACAATTGGAGAAGGACTTTTTTGGCAATTGATTTCTCTTATATCTTCTTCTTTCCCAAATACTCCAAACACTCCCAAATCTGAGATCTATTAGTTTGTGGTCAGGTTTAAGTTATAATCATTGTATTCTAGAGAGATCAATCAATAACAAAGATTAAAGTAGATGTAAGCCAGAGTATTTACCGAACCACTATAAAAAGTGTTGTTTGTTCTTCTTTTCCTTCATATATTACCTGCTATATCTAGATCTATTTGCTTCTAGGGGTGTTTGTGCCGTTTTTGGTGCAAACAAACATAATGACAAAGTATAATTTCAACAATATATATATTGTATTATGTAAATTACATAATTTCTCACTCACCTTATGGCTTCCAAATCTTCAGATCCAAACCTATTCTTCTTACCTGACTCCTTTTTTCTTTTCAACCAAAATATGTATTAAAAGTGTATACATATCTATTAGAGTTATAGATCCGAGAGGAGATTTGAGTTGAAGTGGAATATAGATTATATAATTTAAATTTACCTTTTTCGTAGAATCGATTCACTCCTTCTCTTTTTTTCATTTATTTTTTTGCCATTATCTAATATATATATATATATATATATTATAAGATAGCTTGGAGCAAACTGTGTAACCTAAATTAAAAGGGATAATTGGTCTAAAATTTTTTCAGGACCTCGGGACTATTGGATGTCTTAAATTAATATGGCAACTTCTTTTCAAAGATAACCTGTGGTCAAGGTGGATGCATAACAAATATTATACCAATGCAACCTTTTGGAAACTTTAGTTAAAAAATAACGTGTCATGTATGATGAAAAACATGATTAGACATAGGGAGGATAGTCTCAAGTGCATCAAGTGTGAAAGAACCATATATATGGTGTTTTGATGATAACAACCATATGACAATGCTACTAATATGTTTACTGAGTGATTTTAGATCAACGAGCACAAGATGAATGATAGAGTTTATATATGATAAATTGTTATAGAAATGCAAAACTTTGACTTAGATCAGCAAAGTTGAAGAGCACATCCACTTACACTTGAAATTTGGATAACATGAACACATTGGTAGCAATGGAAATAAAAGCAAAATTCACCATACCATACACCACTTCGGTTTATAGAATGCTATAAAGCTTACTTGACCATTAGTTATAGTGCCTTTTTAACTAAAGCTGTTTTGGATGAAAACAATAATATAACAACGTTGGGAATTGAACCCTGATGAAAAGCAAAGGCATGCGCCTCCAAACCAACACACTACAGTCACTTTTGTTGTAATTTGTATGTTGCATTTTCTTATTGCATAGAGGTTAAACTAAATTGAAAAAAGGCAACATTGGGACTTGAACTCAGGCAACATGTGAGAGAGCGTGCGCTCTTTACCAACAGCACTACCGAAGGTTTTGAATTGAAACCGCCAACTACTTGTTATGACCGTTTGAGACAAAGTGAATGTTTGCAAAAATGGACACATTAGGACTCAAACCCAGCTGCATTGGGAGATGAGCACACACCCTACCACCGCACCACATAAGCTTTTGAATACATGTTTGCTAATGGATATATATATATATAACCATTATAAAACGAATGGTTAAAGTGACCTTCCAAGCCTCTTCTTCAAGTGTTGCAAGGTTCCAATGGATGCATCTCTTCTGAGCTGAATTGCGGATGGGTTGCTCTTGTTCAATGACATCTTATCACTCCTATATAATCCTCCTACCATCCCAAAAGCAAACACGTAATTCTATTCTCTCAAATCATTTTCGTATTGCTTCCAAATGCTCTAAACTCCATATTAATTCCAAAAGCAAACTTAAACCATCGCTCTTTCACTCCATGATATTTGAATTTGGTCTTAATTCACTTTCTACCTTTGCACACTCATTCTATATCATTTTTAAAGGTTATAGAAATTGTACTGCGGTGCGACTACTTAGTGTATTGAAGACATAATATAGTAAAGTTATTTCTTTATAAAAGAAAAGATTGAAGTCTTGTTGTGAAGACCTCAGGTAGTCAGTGTTGAAGTCCTGTTCGGTTGTTTAGGCGAAGTTTGTAAACTGCTCCTCCGGGTAAAGTGAGTGTATTGATAGTGCTATTCGTAAGAGGTGCTTGAGGACCGGATGTAGGAGAGGTTCTCCGAACCAGTATAAAATTGACCGTGTGATCTAATTTACATTTTCCGCTGCTCTTACATTTATGTTGTTGCTGTTGTGATTACTGCGCTTCAACGTTATATTTTATTACTATTGGCCATATTGATCGACGCTACATGACTAACAAAGTGGTTTATAGTAGATGGTAGAAGTACATTTCTATGGACAGATCCTTGGTTAAATAGTAAATGTTTAGTTGGCATTTTGGGATGGGACATATATCATTTATCTACAGCTAAACACAAAGCAGTAGCAAGTATTATTCAAAATAATCACTGGAATACTTTCAGATTCATAGAAATAAGAGAAGCATCTAATCTAATCAGTCAAGTTCAAATAGTAACAGAGGGAGAAGCAGACTACTTGGAATGGTGTGGGGAACAGCTCTTCTCTTTTAACAAAACATAGCAAGCATGCAGATAACAATACGAGCAGTTAAATTGGTGTCCTATTATATGGAATAAAATTAATAGTAGGAAATTGGCGTGTTGTGCATATAGAGTTATGCTAGGCCACATTAATAGTGCCGATTGACTACGTTAATAGGGGTCACCTGTGAAGAGCAGTGTATACTATGCAAAGAGCAACCATAGAGCATCAACCATTTATTTTTCAATTGCAACCACTCAAGATATATAGATGCCACTTAAGATAAAATTGAATTTATATACGATTTCTAACTCCCTTATCTCGAAGAGGAGGTGAACTTAATCAAATCTCAGTTCCTTACTCCAGACCGAATCGGTTAGCTTGCCTTATGTTCACTCGTTACCGCAATCTACTATATCTGGGAAGAAAGGAACAAAAGATTCTTTGAGTGTAAAGAAATAAACAAGTTGATGAAATCGAAGATAATTCAGATAGAGATTACTTACCAGATGCGGAATTCAAAGGCGAAGACAAATCACACAACCAGGAACATCCAGATCCAATAGAAGTGGGCGATCGATCTCAATAATGGCGGTTGAAATAATCGAAGAGGTGGTAAGTAGGCAGCTAATGGAATTTTGAAATTTGGTCAACTAAATAGGCATGCCTCTCCTTACTTCTGTTGTACTTATGTTAAGTTTGTGAAGTGTTAAGTCATACACGTAGTTCTACTTTACGATGTGTTTTGTATTGTAACTTATTTTATACATTAACAAAGGAATCCATTTTCAATTTTTTTATAATTTCTAAAAGTAGCGGAGAAGGTGAAATGAAAGAGCTTCGCTGCTCAGTTAAGAATATATAAGAAAAAAAGTGAGGAGGCAGACCTATAATTATATGCACTGTAATCAATTCCATCCGTTAGATTATTATTTAATAAATCCAGGTCGTTTAGGCCGAGGTTCATTGCGCCAGACCTAACCTTGATCGGTTGACCAATGGAATATAGTAGTCGATCGGTTATTCCTCAACTGTCGACTAGTGGGTCATGTGTTATTTATTACTAAGTATATTATTTATTTCCTTATTTTATATTTTAAATTAATTTCGATCCAAAATCTTCGGACGTCGATAACTTCTTCGTTTGAACTCCGATCACATAGCTTTATATATGAAAGTTGCTCGGAAAAGCGCTACGAACGTAATGGTGCAGGTTTCACGATCAAATTCAAACGTTTTCTCAATTCCTATATTAAGCCTTATAAATTTATTTATTAATTTTTTTAATCAATTATTGTTTATTTTACGAGGTGATACATTCTTCCCTCTTAAAAGAATTTCATCCTCGAAATTCCTCAAGAATTGAATCATTAAACATTGCGCGAAACCATTCTAAACTACCCAACCAATTAGTGAATAACCGAGTTCGTAGCCAATCATGTATAAGTGCACGGTGTATCACAACTCATATGATATGTATGCAGAATAATACTAAATGGAAGATGTTAGCGCCAAAATTGGTCACTAACCCCAAATGTGTGGAAGCACTAATATCCAGGTAGATCCAATCACAGATCTTATGGTAGTTATATGTAGAGTGAAAATGAAAGCAAGTAAGTAAAGAACACAAGAAGTTTATAGTGGTTCAGCTATCTCCGGCCTACGTCCACTTCAAGTGTTTTCTTTATATTCCTCTATACTGTGATTACAGTTACAATGAAGTGCTATTCAATAGCTAAAATGGCAGAGTTTAGCCAAGCTTGATGTAACAACCCGTATATTTGGACCATTTAAATTGACAATAATCCACACATGTCAACTTAAATAGTACAAAACACGAATCATTAATGGAGTATAAGTATATAAATGAGAATCATCACAGAATCACAGAAAATATAACATAACAGAATAGTGCAGCAGAATTACAACAATGTCATAATAGTAGTTCATGAAGCTACTAAGTAAATACAACAATGTCACAAGCAGATAGTGAAAAGAAATACATAGATGTCTGATACAATAACAAAATAGAATGGAGCAGTACTGATAAAGATAAATGATAGTCTTCAAGTCTTTAGCTTCCAATAGCACAGCAACAGAAATCCTCAGTCTGATCCGAGCATATGCACAAACAAACATTCGAATCAGGACATATATTCTTATACAGATAATATGGTTCAAAATTTGAAATAACAATAACTCAAAGATGATTGGAATAAACATCTTTCAGGATCCGATAAACTATCTATACATAGTAGTGTACGATAAATAGATAATGTCTAACAGTAATGTAAAGATATCAAAATAGTGTTAAGTCATGGCCCATTCCACCCTTAACACATTTTTATTCCCAAGAGCATATACAAGACCGTAGTTTCCCCAAAACCGGAAGTCACCAGAGGGCAATCCATATACTAAAGGTACAAACCAAAATCGTAGTGGTCGCGTCTAAAGGAATACAAGTATGACAAGGCACACGAGGCAATACCCAAGGTAGTGACACTACCGTTCGCCTGATCCGGACTGGTGAGAACGCAACGCCACAACGCCCGCAACACCGTGAAACAACACTCCCAAATCAAGGGTGCGCACCAATCAATCACAAAGTAAATGAATAGTTTACGAAGAAGTGTGTCCACTTGAGGTAGCTAATCCTCCATTGGCCCGGCACGGCTCCTGTTTTAGTCATTTCCAATTTGACACAAGTGTCAAGGCTATCCATCATCGTTCACTTTCTTCAATCATCAACGTTCGTCGATCCAACCACTTCATTCTGGATCACACTCCGCGTATAGTTATTAAAGTGGTTTCCGGTTTAGACAGTGAGTATGTCCCAAATCGATTCTGGTTCCTTTAATAACCTTCGTGATTATATCACCGATTGGTCGTTAATATATTTCAAAACCAAATCAATTTCAATTTCAATTGGAATTCGTAAATCGACAATTCGTTAGTCTTTCTAAATCAATTTCCAAAATTACGTCTCATAACTTCCCAATTTCGTTTTCAAAATCTCTATAATTCAATTTCAAAGTTTCAATTTTAAAACAATTCAAATATTCATTGCATTTCGTATATAAGTTCATTCAAAAAATCATTTAACTTAATTAACGTTCAAATCGATTTAAACTCAATTATCGATTTCATTTGATATTCATTTAATCAATTTATCGTTTAACAATTTCAATTAAATTTCCAATTCATTTCATTACTTCTTAAATTCATTTTTATTATCAAAGTTTACAACTTTATTTAAATCACATTTGTCAAATCCAATTCTTTAAATTACAAGTCTTTCATTTGTTTCGATAAAGCGCATTCTATTTCTTATCAAAGAAATTCCTTTCAAATTACAAAACTTAGTTAAAAAACTTAGTTTCACTTATTCAATAATTCAGTTTCTCTTAATAAAGATATTCAATTCAATTTAATTATAATTCGATCTCATCAAATAATTTCAAATCTTAATTATTAATTATTTCAAACTCATTCATTAATAATTCCAAACTTAATTGTTAATAAATTCAAAATTTAATTATTAATTATTTCAAACTTTGTTATTAATAATTTCACCACTTAACTATTAATAATTTCAAAAGTTAATTATTAATAATTTCAAAACTTAAATATTTATAATTTCAAAAATTTATTATCAAATAATTCTAAGTTTAATTATTAAATAATTAAATTTTAAACAATATTCTTTTGTCAATTACTACTTTAGTATTTGTTCCAAATTCAAATATTCACATTTACATTCATTCGAAATTAAATTCCGATTTATTCAAACCTTGTTATTAGTTAAATAAAACTTTATTTTATTTAAATCAAAACATTGACCAATCGGGTTTAATTTTAAATTTTCTATCCTAAGTCAAAGTTATTTGGGTATTTATCTTTTCAACCCGATTCCATTTCAATTCAAAAAAAATTTAAACATACAAAGGGAACTTGCAGTGTGATAGCTGGGATGGTGTCAAAGTAAATAAACAAGCAATAGCATCCATTCACAACAATTCAACAATTTTCAATAATCCCGAAATAATCGTATTAATTCGCGTTTGTTATTTACGCAAATTAATATAACTATTCCTAGAATCTACCCTATCATTTCAAGTAGATTAAAGATTATAACATTACGGTTTCACTTGTCGTTCAATTTCAACTACAACAGTTAATTCAATATACGTTCAAGAGTCCAAAGTGAAATTTATCAAATTCTACGTGTCAATTAACTTACAATTAAATGGTCAATTTAACTAATTGATTTTAACGTATGAAGGAGTCAGGTTTAGCAAATCAAAATTCAACATATATAATCCAAATCTAATTCGTTAACTATCCTATATCAAATTTACTTGCAAATTATTTGTCACTTAACAATAGCCGTCAACATTTAATTAAATCACATAGCAATCATTCAACAATACAAACTGGCATAAGAATATAGTCGTGAAAATTTATTCACCTTTCGTGGATAAAGAAATTTGACAGCGAAGCACGAAGAAACAAGAATAGAGTCGGTACAGCACGAACACGAACACTGCAATATCGACAAAAAGGAAGACGATATTATTTCAATGAACGTTCATATATAATTATAAAATTTATATAAATACGCTTACCGAAGACGGAGAAAAGAGCAAAAGCTGAAGATCGATGCTGCTGCGAAAGAAATCAGTCGGTTGCTTCTGCATACAACGGCAAAAGAAAATTTGGTTACTATTTGGCAACCAAAATAGATATTGGCGAAAATATTCTTCTGCAATATCCAACGCTATTTCCAGTCTCCGTTTCATTTTTTTTTTCTTTTTTTCTTTTTTTTAACAAAACACACGCCCACAAAGCACAACACTCACGCACAGTACATGCATGAACACAATCTCGTGCACTCACTACACATACGCACCCGACCCTAGAGCTAAATTCTCTTTGCTTCATTTTTTTTTAACAAACCGTGGCTTCAAAGAATGCAACGTGCATTCCATTTTCATGCATGCCTTTACAATATGGTACACATTCATCCATCTCCCCTCTTCTTGCTTCAAAACTCACGCACTCATTTATTTTTCTTTCTTTCTTCTATACAAGCAAATTTTTGTACACGCTACTCACGCATGCACGCCACCTACACACACGCACACTAGAACACTACCGCACAACATACGGTGGAGGGAGCTCGGGTTGGCAGTGTGTCGGGTATTGGATGCGGATGGTGGCAGGTCGCTGTGTGACTGGGTGGTGGGTTGAGGCGAAGTGCAGGCGGTGGCTGGTAGGCGGTGTGACTGGGTGGTGGGTTGAGGCGAAGTGCAGGCGGTGGCTGGTAGGCGGTTTGACTGGGTGGCGGGTTGAGGTTGCGGTGGTTCGGTAAGGGTGGGGCGAGGTGAAGGGACGATCGTCTTGGAGGCTTAAGTCTTGGCCATTTAAATTTCATAAGAGAAAAAGAAGAAAAAAAATAAAGAAGAAGAGAGAGGATGCGGTACCTGAAAGTTGGAATTGAAATGTGGAACCGTGAATATGAACTGGGGGATATATTTCTTTTTTTTTAAAGTTACTGCTTCGTATCCCATTCCCATTATCGATTATCCAAACATCACACTCATTTCCAATGCTAACCCCAAACTGCCAACTACCCCATTTATTTTACCAGCCTTTCAAATTTTTTAAGTGAATACGGGCTAAAGATGTGGGCTGGAATTGTTAACCGGTCCGTCCGGAACGGTTAATTTTAACGCGACGCTTTGCGACTAATTCCGATTAACACGAATAAGTATACCGTTTTGATCAGTGCGACGACGCGCTTACAACGGTACACAGATTATGGTGGTACGATTTTTTTTATAAAATTTCGAATTTTATATTATCGGAAAAATGCAAGAAAACACCAAAAAAAAATAAGATCGACGGAGCTAAAGAAATCCGAATTTTGAAAAACGAAAAATGACGTCTTGCTCAGAAGATGGTTTAGAATTTTTCCATATAAAAATATTCGGGTTCGAAAGATAAAAATTTTCGCATTTTTAAAATGAACTGTTATATAGTAAAACGCGAACGAAATTTTCAGTGGAATTTTACGACGAAACTTTTTCTATATTTATAACTACCTGGACGTATCCCATAAATAAAGTTTGGATGTTAATTTAGATCGTTCAAAATTTTAAATTTTTTTATTGAAACGATGAATTTAAAAATTTTAAATCGGGTCGGAAATTTGGGGTCGTTACAATCTCCCCCACTCAAAACTTTTCGTCCTCGAAAAGGAACGAGACGAGTGAAGTAGAAATGAAATAAGTAGAAAAGTCAAGATAGATTTTGAGAAATTTGAATTTACCTGAAATTAGTAATTCGGGGTTTGAATCCCGAATGCTATCCTCAGTCTCCCATGTACAATCTCGCTCATCCGCACTCCACTGTACCTTGACGAGATTTACCGACTTCCTTTTAAGTTGCTTTGTCTCACGATCGACTATCCGAAGTGGCTTTCGCTCAATAGTCAAATCAGGCTCAATAACTATCTCTTCCAACTGGGCAGCAGGGATGGTCATAGATGGATCGTGTACAACTTTACGGAGATGTGAGACGTGGAATACGTTGTGCACACCGGCGAACTTCTCTGGTAATGCAACTCTATATGCTAATGTTCCGACTCTTTCTGTAATCTCAAACGGACCAACAAATCTGGGAGCTAGCTTCCCTTTCCTTCCAAATCGAACAATATTCTTCAAAGGCGACACTTTCAGAAATACTTTGTCTCCTACACTGAATTCGAGATCTCTTCTCCTTTTGTCAGCATAGCTCTTCTGTCTATCCTGTGCCGTCTTTATCTTCTCTCTGATTTCTTCGACTTTTTCAGATGCTTCCATAATTATTTCTGGTCCAAGCACTAATCGATCTCCAGACTCAATCCAACAAGCTGGCGATTTGCACGGCCGTCCATATAAGGCTTCGAACGGTGCCATACCAATGCTTGCCTGGTTGATTAAAGACGATTAATTCAAATTCAAATATGCTTATTCAAATTTGGAATTCAAATTCTTTACCTGATAACTATTATTATAAGTGAATTCAACCAAGTGAAGATGGTCTTCCCAAGATCCACCAAAGTCAATAATACAAGCTCGGAGAAGATCTTCCAAAATCTGATTCACCCTCTCAGTTTGGCCATCTGTCTGAGGATGATATGCTGTGCTCAGATTCAGCTTGGTGCCCAAAGTATCCTGAAATGCCTTCCAGAATTTACTAGTGAAAATAGGATCTCTATCGCATACAATACTAGATGGTACACCATGAAGTTTAACAACTTCTCTCATGCATATCTCGGCCAAACTCGAAGCTGTACGAGTGGTCTTGACTGGAATAAAGTGAGCGGACTTCGTCAGTCTATCGACAATCACCCATATGCTTTCGTTACCCTTCCTAGTCCTTGGTAGCCCATCAATAAAGTCCATAGAAATCTGCTCCCACTTCCAACCTGGAATCTCTAGAGGTTGAAGCAAACCTGCTGTCTTTCTATGGTCAGCTTTAACTTGCTGGCAAGTTGTGCACATGCTAACACAGGTAGAAATATCGCGCTTCATTCCACTCCACCAATATAGCTTCTTCATATTCTGGTACATTTTAGTGACACCGGGATGAAATGAAAGTGAAGACTTATGGTTTTCTCTCAGCACTTCCTATCTTAGACCATCAACATTAGGAACACAGATACGATCATCAATTCTCAAGATTCCATTACTATCAACATGTGCACCCAATTTATTATCCGCATTTTCAACTCTGCCAAGAACTATTTCTTTGATGCGATAAAGCAAAGTGTCCTCGTATTGCTTGGCTATAATACGATCCATAAGAGCTGGGGAGACGGAAAGCTGGAATAACATTCCTTCAAC
This sequence comes from Allium fistulosum, assembly GCA_030737815.1. Classification (NCBI taxonomy): domain Eukaryota; kingdom Viridiplantae; phylum Streptophyta; class Magnoliopsida; order Asparagales; family Amaryllidaceae; genus Allium; species Allium fistulosum. The sequence continues at coordinate 1,168,132,582 of CM060905.1, read as the reverse complement.
AAGATTACAACATATCATAGCTTGGTTTCTGCTCAAAGCATCGGCTACGGCATTTGCTTTTCCCGGAGTGTAGTTAATATCAAGATCATATGCAGCTAGAAATTCGAGCCATCGGACTTGTCTCTGATTCAAATCCTTTTGCGAGAAGATATATCTTAATGACTTATGGTCAGTGAATAACTCGAATTTTGTTCCCAATAGATAGTGCCTCCATAGCTTAAGAGCAAATACAACCGCAAGAAGCTCTAAATCATGGGTTGCTTAGTTTGTTTCATGGGTCTTTAACTGACGACCCGCATAGGCAATAACTTTTCCTTTCTGCATTAAAACTGCTCCAAGTCCATCTCGACATGCATCTGTATAGACGGTCAATCCTTCGCTAGCATCAATAACTGTAAGAACCGGGGCAGAGGTCAACTTCCGCTTCATCTCATTGAAAGCTGCTTCGCACTTTTCACTCCAACTAAATTTCACATTCTTTCTGGTCAGTGCGGTAAGTGGTGCGGCAATACGAGCAAAGTTTTCTATAAATCTGCGGTAATAGCCGGCCAAACCCAAGAAACTGCGGATGTCTGTAGGAGTTTTGGGAGTCTCCCAATCCTGCAAATCCCAAAGATTCGAATTAAGAAATTGATAAGTTGTTTTTGATAGAATTGACAAGTAAGAATAGAACTTACATTGATTACGGCGATCTTAGCTGGATCGACCGAAATCCCATTCTCGGAAACAATATGGCCAAGAAATCGAACTTCATCCTTCCAAAAGTGACATTTTGAAAACTTGGCTTTAAGCTGATGACTGCGTAGAGTTTCAAGAACAAAAGCCAAATGTGACCTATGCTCTTCCTCATCCTTAGAGAAGACGAGAATGTCATCGATGAAAACAAGAACAAACTTGTTAAGAAAATCTTGGAAAACTCTATTCATTAAGTCGACGAAATAAGCTGGAGCATTAGTAAGACCGAATGGCATAACCAGCCATTCAAAGAAACCATTCTCAGTGCGGAATGCTGTCTTAGGAATACTCTCCTCAGCAATTCTGAGTTGGTGAAAGCCAGTAGCCAGATCGAGCTGAGAGAATACTTTAGCTCCATGGAGCTGGTCGAATAGATCATTGATGCGGGGCATCGAATATCTGTTCTTGTGTGTGAGCTTGTTTAGCTCTCTATAGTCCACACACATTCTGAGAGAACCATCTGATTTTGTGACGAACACTACTGCAGCACCCCATTCTGAATGACTTCGCCGAATCAAGCCTTTAGAAAATAAGTCTTCAATTTGAACATTCAACTCTGCCTTTTCTTTAGGAGCCATTCTCCGAGGAGGAAGAACTACTGGTTGGGCACCAGGAATAAGGTCAATGCGGAATTCGATTTCCCACGGAGGTGGTAGAGAATTGACTTCTCCAAATACATCGGAAAAGAATTGAACAACTGGGATAGAGCTTAGTTCATTTGGATGGGAGTCAAGTGAAAATATAAAACTCCCAGCATATTCTTGAGGTGATTTGCCTTTTATAACCAAAGGCATGCTCTTGTCATCGATGAGAGAGACTGTTCGAGCTTTGCATGAGATATTGGCTTCGAACTTCCGTAGCCAATCAATGCCTAATAGTATTGCCTAATAGTATATCGAATGCCTCGAATCCAAGGACATAGAAATCCCAAGTGAAGTGGTGAATGCCATGCATAAGAGTGACATATTTACAAACCCTTTTAAGGTTAGCGGGCCCTCCGATAGGGTTTGATACACATAAGAAAGTAGATGAAAGGATGGGTTCCAAACCAAGCTTATTGCACAAATCAATAGATATGAAACTATGTGTTGCTCCGGTATCAAATAGAACTTTAACGGGTAAAGCATGCAACATAAAAGTACTCTGTAATGTACCTTGGTTATCAATAGGAGCAGGTGGGGTAGGTGGATCATGGGCAGAAGAAGTCATAGCAAATACTCCAGCCGTCTTTCCCTTTTTATGCATAGGACAGTCCCTCTTGAAATGGCCCGGCTGCAGACATACGTGGCAGAGTTGTTCCTGGTATTCTGAGGGGGCGGAACAGTGGCACCGGCAGAAGTTGGACAGCTGCTGGTGTAGTGACCCCTATGGTCGCACTTGAAACAAGTGATGGAGGATAAGTCAATAGGCTTCTTTTGAGAATAGCCAAGCCCGGATTTCTGCTGCCAATTCTTCTTCTGTTGCTCAAAATTTTGCTTCCTCTTTCCCGACTGATTAGCTGGTGTCTGAGTAACTGGAGCTTTGGGGACAGATGTTCCCTTAGGCTTTCCCTCATATCGAAGGGCAAAATCCATAAACTCAGTGAAAGTTCCATGGACATGAGCGGTGAGGAGCTCGTAATACTCTAGGCGTGCGCCATGTATGAACTTCTCATTCTTAAGCAGAGGTGTGTCAATCAAACCGGGTCCGAACTTAGATAGTTCGTTGAATTTCCTTTCATACTCACTGAAGGTCATGTTGCCTTGCTTGAGATCCATAAAAGACCGATAGAGTTGGGCCTTCCCGGCAGTTGGCATCCACTGAGCCATAAAGGAATCCCTATTACAAGTGATATGAAACGAATCAATATTATGACGAGATAAGAGAGAAATTTATTTAGTAGGAATTTAGATAGATCACTACCTAAACTGGGCCCAAGTGATGGTCTCCTCATCAGTTCGAGAAGTGACTGATTCCCACAAATCTTGTGCAGCATCTTGAAGCTGCCAAGCGGCCAACTTGCGCTTCTGAGCATCTGCGATCTCCAAGCCAGAAAAGATACTTTCCAAACTCTTTAGCCATTGTTGTGCTTCGATAATACTCTCGGAGCCAGTAAATTTGACTCCTCCAAGCTGAGTATACTCCTTGCTAAGAGTGGAGAATCGGACCGCGGGAGCTGGAGCATGTGGACCAGGAGCATTTCCACCCCTTCCTCTAACATTTCTTCTGGTAGCCATCCTGGAATACCAAAAGTGATTTAGAATCCAAGATAAATCAAAGATAGGAATTTATAGAACTTAAGGAAATTCTATTCAACGAATTCAATAAGAAAGATGAATCAAAGGATGTGGATTCTGAAATGATTCTCCTCATTCTAGGGTATGTTTACCCTATCTCTAATGAGCTTTAAACTCCACAGGCTAAGGTTATCGGGAACCAAAGCTCTGATACCAACTGTAACAACCCGTATATTTGGACCATTTAAATTGACAATAATCCACACATGTCAACTTAAATAGTACAAAACAGGAATCATTAATGGAGTATAAGTATATAAATGAGAATCATCATAGAATCACAGAAAATATAACATAACAGAATAGTGCAGCGGAATTACAACAATGTCATAATAGTAGTTCATGAAGCTACTAAGTAAATACAACAATGTCACAAGCAGATAGTGAAAAGAAATACATAGATGTCTGATACAATAACAAAATAGAATGGAGCAGTACTGATAAAGATAAATGATAGTCTTCAAGTCTTCAGCTTCCAATAGCACAGCAACAGAAATCCTCAGTCTGATCCGAGCATATGCACAAACAAACACTCGAATCAGGACATATATTCTTATACAGATAATATGGTTCAAAATTTGAAATAACAATAACTCAAAGATGATTGGAATAAACATCTTTCAGGATCCGATAAACTATCTATACATAGTAGTGTACGATAAATAAATAATGTCTAACAGTAATGTAAAGATATCAAAATAGTGTTAAGTCATGGCCCATTCCACCCTTAACACATTTTTATTCCCAAGAGCATATACAAGACCGTAGTTTCCCCAAAACCGGAAGTCACCAGAAGGCAATCCATATACTAAAGGTACAAACCAAAATCGTAGTGGTCGCGTATAAAGGAATACAAGTATGACAAGGCACATGAGGCAATACCCAAGGTAGTGACACTACCGTTCGCCTGATCCGGACTGGTGAGAACGCAACGCCGCAGCGCCCGCAACACCGTGAAACAACACTCCCAAATCAAGGGTGCGCACCAATCAATCACAAAGTAAATGAATAGTTTACGAAGAAATGTGTCCACTTGAGGTAGCTAATCCTCCATTGGCCCGGCACGGCTCCTGTTTTAGTCATTTCCAATTTGACACAAGTGTCAAGGCTATCCATCATCGTTCACTTTCTTCAATCATCAACGTTCGTCGATCCAACCACTTCATTCTGGATCACACTCCGCGTATAGTTATTAAAGTGGTTTCCGGGTTAGACAGTGAGTATGTCCCAAACCGATTCCGGTTCCTTTAATAACCTTCGTGATTATATCACCGATTGGTCGTTAATATATTTCAAAACCAAATCAATTTCAATTTCAATTGGAATTTGTAAATCGACAATTCGTTAGTCTTTCTAAATCAATTTCCAAAATTACGTCTCATAACTTCCCAATTTCGTTTCAAAATCTCTATAATTCAATTTCAAAGTTTCAATTTTAAAACAATTCAAATATTCATTGCATTTCGTATATAAGTTCATTCAAAAAATCATTTAACTTAATTAACGTTCAAATCGATTTAAACTCAATTATCGATTTCATTTGATATTCATTTAATCAATTTATCGTTTAACAATTTCAATTAAATTTCCAATTCATTTCATTACTTCTTAAATTCATTTTTATTATCAAAGTTTACAACTTTATTTAAATCACATTTGTCAAATCCAATTCTTTAAATTACAAGTCTTTCATTTGTTTCGATAAAGCGCATTCTATTTCTTATCAAAGAAATTCCTTTCAAATTACAAAACTTAGTTAAAAAACTTAGTTTCACTTATTCAATAATTCAGTTTCTCTTAATAAAGATATTCAATTCAATTTAATTGTAATTCGATCTCATCAAATAATTTCAAATCTTAATTATTAATTATTTCAAACTCATTCATTAATAATTCCAAACTTAATTGTTAATAAATTCAAAATTTAATTATTAATTATTTCAAACTTTGTTATTAATAATTTCACCACTTAACTATTAATAATTTCAAAAGTTAATTATTAATAATTTCAAAACTTAAATATTTATAATTTCAAAAATTTATTATCAAATAATTCTAAGTTTAATTATTAAATAATTAAATTTAAACAATATTCTTTTGTCAATTACTACTTTAGTATTTGTTCCAAATTCAAATATTCACATTTACATTCATTCGAAATTAAATTCCGATTTATTCAAACCTTGTTATTAGTTAAATAAAACTTTATTTTATTTAAATCAAAACATTGACCAATCGGGTTTAATTTTAAATTTTCTATCCTAAGTCAAAGTTATTTGGGTATTTATCATTTCAACCCGATTCCATTTCAATTCAAAAAAAATTCAAACATACAAAGGGAACTTGCAGTGTGATCGCTGGGATGGTGTCAAAGTAAATAAACAAGCAATAGCATCCATTCACAACAATTCAAAAATTTTCAATAATCCCGAAATAATCGTATTAATTCGCGTTTGTTATTTACGCAAATTAATATAACTATTCCTAGAATCTACCCTATCATTTCAAGTAGATTAAGGATTATAACATTACGGTTTCACTTGTCGTTCAATTTCAACTACAACAGTTAATTCAATATACGTTCAAGAGTCCAAAGTGAAATTTATCAAATTCTACGTGTCAATTAACTTACAATTAAAGGGTCAATTTAACTAATCGATTTTAACGTATGAAGGAGTCAGGTTTAGCAAATCAAAATTCAACATATATAATCCAAATCTAATTCGTTAACTATCCTATATCAAATTTACTTGCAAATTATTTGTCACTTAATAATAGCCGTCAACATTTAATTAAATCACATAGCAATCATTCAACAATACAAACATGCATAAGAATATAGTCGTGAAAATTTATTCACCTTTCGTGGATAAAGAAATTTGACAGCGAAGCACGAAGAAACAAGAATAGAGTCGGTACAGCACGAACACGAACACTGCAATATCGACAAAAAGGAAGACAATATTATTTCAATGAACGTTCATATATAATTATAAAATTTATATAAATACGCTTACCGAAGACGGAGAAAAGAACAAAAGCTGAAGATCGATGCTGCTGCGAAAGAAATCAGTCGGTTACTTCTGCACACAACGGCAAAAGAAAATTTGGTTACTATTTGGCAACCAAAATAGATATTGGCGAAAATATTCTTCTGCAATATCCAACGCTATTTCCAGTCTCCGTTTCATTTTTTTTTTCTTTTTTTCTTTTTTTTAACAAAACACACGCCCACAAAGCACAACACTCATGCACAGTACATGCATGAACACAATCTCGTGCACTCACTGCACATACGCACCCGACCCTAGAGCTAAATTCTCTTTGCTTCATTTTTTTTAACAAACCGTGGCTTCAAAGAATGCAACGTGCATTCCATTTTCATGCATGCCTTTACAATATGGTACACATTCATCCATCTCCCCTCTTCTTGCTTCAAAACTCACGCACTCATTTATTTTTCTTTCTTTCTTCTATACAAGCAAATTTTTGTACACGCTACTCACGCATGCACGCCACCTACACACACGCACACTAGAACACTACCGCACAACATACGGTGGAGGGAGCTCGGGTTGGCAGTGTGTCGGGTATTGGATGCGGATGGTGGCAGGTCGCTGTGTGACTGGGTGGTGGGTTGAGGCGAAGTGCAGGCGGTGGCTGGTAGGCGGTGTGACTGGGTGGTGGGTTGAGGCGAAGTGTAGGCGGTGGCTGGTAGGCGGTGTGACTGGGTGGCGGGTTGAGGTTGCGGTGGTTCGGTAAGGGTGGGGCGAGGTGAAGGGACGATCGTCTTGGAGGCTTAAGTCTTGGCCATTTAAATTTCAGAAGAGAAAAAGAAGAAAAAAAATAAAGAAGAAGAGAGAGGATGCGGTACCTGAAAGTTGGAATTGAAATGTGGAACCGTGAATATGAACTGGGGGATATATTTCTTTTTTTTTTAAAGTTACTGCTTCGTATCCCATTCCCATTATCGATTATCCAAACATCACACTCATTTCCAATGCTAACCCCAAACTGCCAACTACACCATTTATTTCACCAGCCTTTCAAATTTTTTAAGTGAATACGGGCTAAAGATGTGGACTGGAATTGTTAACCGGTCCGTCCGGAACGGTTAATTTTAACGCGACGCTTTGCGACTGATTCCGATTAACACGAATAAGTATACCGTTTTGATCAGTGCGACGACGCGCTTACAACGGTACACAGATTATGGTGGTATGATTTTTTTATAAAATTTCGAATTTTATATTATCGGAAAAATGCAAGAAAACGCCAAAAAAAAAGATCGACGGAGCTAAAGAAATCCGAATTTTGAAAAACGAAAAATGACGTCTTGCTCAGAAGATGGTTTAGAATTTTTTCATATAAAAATATTCGGGTTCGGAAGATAAAAATTTTCGCGTTTTTAAAATGAACTGTTATACAGTAAAACGCGAACGAAATTTTCAGTGGAATTTTACGACGAAACTTTTTCTATATTTATAACTACCTGGACGTATCCCATAAATAAAGTTTGGATGTTAATTTAGATCGTTCAAAATTTCAATTTTTTTTATTGAAACGATGAATTTAAAATTTTTGAATCGGGTCGGAAATTTGGGGTCGTTACACTTGAAGATAAAGGAGAGCAGAGAGAAGAAGATCCCTTTTGTTGAGCCATGCTCTCTCTATTTATAGGTGGAGATTTGCAAAGATCTTGCTGAAAATTAGGCAGAGAAGTCTCTTGGTCCATGTGGGCCCGCATGTCGATCGGTAGGGCCCACCTCCATGCTTTGGGATCAATCAATAAGTCCTTCGTATCGATAATCCCTGCGTTAGAATCAGCTGAGATCGATCATGGTGAAAGATGTAACGACCTGTATTTTTAGATATTTTTAATTATTAAATTTAATGTAATTGTCAAAATAAAAATGGTTAGAAATAATTTTTTTAATGAGTTGAATGTAAGTTATTGGATATGAACTTGAATAAAAATTTTAAATAAACTAATTTCGAAGATTTGAGTAATAACGAGTATTGAAATGAAATTCTATATATTAACTTGATTTATAACCAATGACTGAAGTTGAATAATAATTGTGAATTATTTAGATAGAAATAAAATGATATTGATAACTAAAATTTATTTGGAACTTAATGATTTATTTATATTGATTTATAGGATAACTAAATTGTTTAAATTTAATATTGGAAATTATTTGAATAATTGAATTTTGAATTTAATATTATTGAAAATGTTATCGGAAGTTGATTTAAATTTTATTTAAACTACAATGAAGATTGTTAACATTTAAAATTGGATTTAAGAGTGAATAATCAAGAATTTGGGCAATTTCATATTATAATTAACGAGTAAAAATAGCCTTCCGGGCCACTGTCTCGGATTTTGATGAAACCAGTTCCATTGGATCCGTAATAGTGTATTATTATCGGATTTCAATTTTCATAGCGTTTGGAGTTATCGTTTGGTCGTGAGAGCTAGAAACGCGTTGAATTAAATATCGAAAATTTAATATAATAATTGGGTTCAAAAAGCTATCTTCCATATACGATCGAATTAGGCCTCGAAACCTGTTCCATTGTGTTCGAAATAGGGGTAAAATATTATAAATTCCAGGCGGCATGCTTTGTTTGGAGTTCGTCCGAAAAAATACGTGAATAGTCGAAATAATAATATAATAATATATCTACACGTATATATATGTGCGTATACAGTAAACCTTAACCCTAAAAATCCACAGCCACGCCTCCAACAAAAGCAATGGCCGAAAAGCTCCCATCGTATTCATCAAATATCTTCCAATCCATTGATTTTTAGGCTTCGTCGTCAACTAAAAAGTTGAAGAGCATGAGAGCTTTGGACATCCAACTTTGGATTTTTGTTGTAGAGGCCAGGATTCACCAAAATTTGGTGACGAAGGGATGGCTTTCAAGCACGAAATTCGAGATCTAAGGGGTGCCGAGTTCGTTCATTCTTTGGCCAAAAGTGGAGTGCGGGAAGAGCTTCGTAGCGGTGGCCTCCGATCAACTCCTAGGCGATCGATGGTGGCACGTTGATCAAGGACATGAGGCAACGATGGGTTTCGTTTGTTCCTGTATGCGAACGCGATGGAAGAAACAAAGGGTGGTCATGATTTGTTTGATCTAGATGAACGGCCCTGATGAGGTTGGAAAAAAAAGAAAAAAAAAATGTAAATTAATTATAAATAAATTGTATTCAAACTTTAAAAATGCATACCTTTTTCATACGTTGTCAGAATTGGACGAAACAAACAGCGACGGAATCATGGTGACGAGCAATACATTATGGAACTGATTTGGGGTCATTCGGAGCTAACTAAAATTTTAAGTTAAATCGAACGTCGTTCGATTTGATTTAAAATTGAAAACTCAAGGTGAGTGTTTTATAACGCTCACAAGTACTAGAATATTTTTTTATGCTAGTTAAATTTGAAATTATGAAGTGATACAAATTTCTCGATTGTTGTTTGATAAATTTAATTGTCATCTAAATTGTCATTTGAATTAACCGTTAAAAATTAAGTTGACAGTTAAATTTTAAATTGGAATTTAATTGCCAGTAAAATACCTGATATTGAAAACTATGAAATCGTTGTGAATTATTTTGACTGTTTGGATGATTGATTGTGATGGATGCCAATTGATTGATATTTAGATGATTGGATGTTTATTTATTATATATATATATATCATGTTATCACCTGGTAAATTATTTACAATATATAAAACTGTAAATCGAATTATTTCGAATAAATTAAGAAATAGGTTAAAATGATATATACCTATGACACTGTGATTTGGATTGAAATGATATATATCCATCCCTGAAATTAAATTGAAATAACTGATCGCTTGGCCACATGATAGAAAATTATATACGGACACCTGATTGGTTAAATTAAAGGATTTAAATTAAAGAAATGATAAATGAAATGTTTCACGAATGAATTTAGTGTTAACTGAAAATTTGTGAAGGTAAACGAAAAGGAAATCTATATTGAGATATGAAATTTGATATAACTTAAGTAGAGTTAATGGAGATGAATAAATGTGTTCTGTTAAGGAAATAAATTAACAAAATGAGTCAAATAAAATAGAATTTGATTCAAAATGAAAATTAAATTAAGTTGTCAAGTTATATTGAATGTAATAACTTTAACCATTGAATGCAAGAGAAATTTGATTTCAATGAATGTAAATAAGTGAATGTGAATCAACTTAAAATAAATGGAAGAGAATGTGAGCATAAATTTGTTTTAATTGAATGGTATGAAAATTCATTGGATGATAAATAAAATGGGTGTCATTAAAATAAATATTAATCAATTGAAAGAAAATCGAGTGAATGTAAATAAAATAGATGTGAATAAATGGAAAGTAAATCAATCTAATGTTAATAAATTTGAAGCAAACCAATTAAATATTAACAAAGAATGAATGTTAATAAGAAATGAAGTGAAAAATTAAAATAATGACATTGGATAATGTAAATTCATATCGTTATGAATTAATTGGAAGAATACTAATAATTGAATGGTTTCTTTCATTGTAAATCGTTTTTATAACTGTTTCATTGTACATTATTGTTGTTTGTCTATATTAATGCTTATGTTATGGTTTGGGTTCAAAATTCATGTTATATGCTTCTATAACACTCATACATGTTCTATATCTTACATAAATGACTAATATTCTAAATTGAGTTGAGATAGGTGCATACGAAGGCTGGTTAGACGTATACACGGATTATATTTTGCTTTTGCTTGCTTAATACGAGCGAACTCACTCGTATTAATAATAATATGGTACACATCTCGGATTACATACCACGCTTTTATATTTTTCCCTACGGGATGCCTCATCATTAAGATGAGATGTATATTTGATATATTTGGGTTCTATATTGAATTTTAATTTTTTTTTCGATTGAGCCGCACAAAGGAGACTCTGCCAAAAAATTTCATAAATCTGGGAGTTAGAAAATTTTTGAGGTTTAAAAATTTTTATAACTTGTTTTCCTAAATAAATTGTAAATTCCGTAAGCTGATCGGAGTAGCGTAGTAGAAACGTAGTAAAAATTTTCTAATGGATTTTATGTTTTATAAGTTAATTATTTTGAGAAAATATAACGAGTATTAAATACTCTACTTAGTTCCTTTTCGAGGACAAAAAGTTTTGAGTGGAAGAGAATGTAACGACTCGTATTTTTAGCTATTTTAAATTATTAAATTTAATGTAATTATTTAATAAAAATGGTTAAAAATAATTTTTTTTAATGATTTGAATGTAAATTATTGGATATGAACTTGAATAAAATTTTGAAATAAACTAATATCGAAGATTTGAGTAATAACGAGTATTGAAATGAAATTCTATATATTAACTGGATTTATAACCAATGACTGAAGTTGAATAATAATTATGAATTATTTAGATAGAAATAAAAAGACGTTGATAACTAAAATTTATTTGGGACTTAATGATTTATTTATATTGATTTATAGGATAACTACATTGTTTAAATTTAATATTGGAAATTATTTGAATAATTGAATTCTGAATATAATATGATTGAAAATGATATCGGGAGTTGATTTAAATTTTATTTAAACTACAATGAAGATTGTTAACATTTAAAATTGGATTTAAGAGTGAATAATCAGAATTTGGGAAATTTCATATTATAAATAATGAGTAAAAATAGCCTTTCGGGTCACTTCCTCGGATTTTGACGAAACTAGTTCCATTGGATCCGTAATAGTGTATTATTTTCGGATTTCGATTTTCGTAGCATTTGGAGTTATCGCTTGGTCATGAGATATAGAAACGCGTTGAATTGAATATCGAAAATTTAATATAATAATTGGGTTCAAAAAGCTATCTTCCACATACGATCGAATTAGGCCTCGAAACTTGTTCCATTGTGTTCGGAATAGGGGTAAAGCATTATAAATGTCAGGCGGCATGCTTCGTTTGGAGTTCGTTTGGAAAAATACGTGAATAGTTGAAATAACAATATAATAATATATCTACACGTATATATATGTGCGTATACAGTAAACCCTAACCCTAAAAATCCACAGCCGCACCTCCAACAAAAACATTGGCCAAAAAACTCACATTGTATTCATCAAATATCTTCCAATCCATTGATTTTTTGGCATCATCGTCAACTAAAAAGTTGAAGAGCATGATGAGCTTAGGACATCCAACGGTGGATTTTTGTTGTAGAGGTCAGGGTTCGCCAAAATTTGATGACGAAGGGATGGCGTTCGAGCATGAAATTCGAAATCTAGGGGGTGCCGAGTTCGTTCATTCTCTAGCCAAAAGTGGAGTGCGTGAAGAGCTTTGTAGCGGTGGCCACCGATCAACTCCTAGGCGATCGATGGTGACACGTTGATCATGGACGGGAGGCAGCGATGGGTTTTGTTTGTTCCTATATGCAAACGCGATGGAAGAAACAAATGGCGAACGTGATTTGTTTGATTTGGATGAATGGCCCTGAGGAGGCTGAAAAAAAAATGTAAATTAATTATATATAAATTGTATTCAAACTTTAAAAATGCATATCTTTTTCATACGTTGTCAGAATTGGATGAAACAAAAGACGATGGAATCTGGCGACGAGCACTACATCATGGAACTGATTTGGGGTCATTTGGAGCTAACTAAAATTTTAAGTTAAATCGAACGTCGTTCGATTTGATTTAAAATTGAAAACTCAAGGTGAGAGTTTTATAACGCTCACAAGTACTAGAATATTTTTTTATGCTAGTTAAATTTGAAATTATGAAGTGATACAAATTTATTGATTGCTGTTTGATAAATTTAATTGTCATCTAAATTGTCATTTGAATTAACCGTTAAAAATTAAAGTTGACAGTTAAATTTGAAATTGAAATTTAATAGCCAGTAAAATACCTAATATTGATAACTATGAAATTGTTGTAAATTATTTTGACTGTTTGGATGATTGATTGTGATGGATGCCAATTTATTGATATTTGGATGATTGGATGTTTATTTATTTTATATATATATATCCTATTATCACCTGGTAAATTATTTACAGTATATAAAACTGTAAATCGAATTATTTCGAATAAATTAAGAAATAGGTTGAAATGATATATACCTATGACACTGTGATTTGGATTGAAATGATATATATCCATCCCTGAAATTAAATTGAAATAACTGATCGCTTGGCCACATGATAGAAAATTATATACGGACACCAGATTGGTTAAATTAAAGGATTTTAAAATTTTTGATTGAGATTTATTTAAAATGATTTTGATATAAACAAATAAAAATCGAATTTATTAGAAACTGATTTATTTTCGAACGTGTGCTTGAAATGTTGAAATTTATATTTGTTAATAGAAATGGTTTAAATAATCGAAGTTGAGATTTTGAAGTTATATTTGAAATATGATTTGAACTTCGGAAATTGGGTTGTTTAAAGGTTTGGACTTTTATTCAAACTTCGAAATATTACTAAGTAAAATAATTTAAATCGATATTTCAGTAACTGAGCTCGGAATTGAATTATTTTAAAGATTTGAATCTTAAATTGAGTATTGAAGTTAAATTTAATTTAAGTGATTTAAATCAATATTTTGAAAATCGAACTCGAATGTATATAAATTGGAATGGTTTAAATTTGGGAATTGAATTCAAATTTATTCAAGTTGGAATTGAAATTGAAATCAATTAGAATTGAAAGTGAAATTGAATTAATTTGAAATCGTAATTGGATTTATTTGAATTGAAATTGAATCAGTTTGACTTTGAAACTATTTTCAAATAAATTATTTTGATATAAACCATTTAAATCTATCTTTTTAAATATTCAAATTATTTTGGATTTTCCAAACAATTTTGCTATATAACCATTTTAATACTTAAACTATTTTATATTAAACTATTTTAACCATTTAAACTATTTTAACCATTTAAACTGTTTTAATCATTTAAACTATTTTAAAACTAGTCAAACTATTTTTCAAAAAATTCAAACTGTTCAAGGGGTGAAATGTTTATAATTAAATCTTGGATTTAAGTGCGAATTAGGTTAAAATGAAGTTATAACCTAAATTGAAATCCGAAATGATTTTTGGAACTGAAACTGAGATATTAAGGCGAAAATGATTTTGAATTGAAATGGTATATTTTGAGTAAATATGATGATTTCGAAATGGATTTGATTTTGAAGCGAATATGATATTTTGATATCAAGTATGAACTGTTTTCGAAATGTAAAAGTACCAACCGGTGTGTAAAATGAAGTTTGGTTGTTAAAGGGACTAGGGCCGAATATGGGCATACTCTCTGTCGATACCGGAACCATTTTAACAGCTGTGTACGTGGAGTGATGATCCAGAATGAAGTGGTTGGATTTGGCGTACGTTCGCTGGATTTGAAGAAAGAGAACGATGATGGATTAGCCTGGTACTTGTGCCAATTTGAAATGACTAAAACAAGAGCCGTACCGGCCAAGTGGGTTAGCTACCCCGAGCGGACGCACTTCTTCGTATTACCATCATTTACATTGTGATTGATTAGTGCGCACCCTCAAATTTTGGGAGTGTTGGACGCGATGGGCGATCATGGCTATGATGGGTTACCACCAACCGGGAAGGGTAAACTGGTAGTATCCTACCTTGGGCATTGCCTAACGTGCCTTGTCATACTTTTATCTCTATACAAGACCACTACTATTTTGGTTTACTGTTGTCGTATTACGGCGCATCCCTGACTACCGACGTTCTACTGGTGGTGTCAAATGCAAACTGTACGACAATGCTTAAAAACGCGTTAAGGGGGATTAATGTAAAGCTTTAACGCTAAGAAAAATATTTATTTTATTGATTAGACATTATATATGCAGCGTATTCTACTACATATAAATATTTTGACGGATCCTTAAGAGATGGAAAATCCCATAACATCCCTTGAGTTATTGCACGCACGTTATACACTAGATAAGAGATGTGAAATCCCGTAAACATCTCTGACGCTATTACACTCATGTTGTATGTGATATTGATTTGACTTATATAAAGATATTTTAGTCCTGACTCGAGTGTTTTGTCTTTTCATTATGCTCGGGTCAGCCCTGAGTTTTCAGCTTATCAAAGATTATTTTTTGGAGGACGAAGACGAAGATTTGGTATATTATTACTGTTATTATTCCTGCACTATGTTGTCTGCTGCATTATTTTATTTATCCCTATTGTATATATGACTCTGATAAATGTTGTATAAATTATAATCAAACGTATAGCAAACAGCTTCATGAACTGTTTATTTGATTATTATATTTTGTCATTCCACTGCGAGATTCTGTGTTTGTTTTCTTCTTCTTTTCTTATTTTTCTAAATTAACCCCAATGATTATCTATATTCCAAATTGTTTAAGTCGGACATGTGTGAGTTATTGTCGATTTAAACCTTTCGAAATGTGGGTCGTCACAAAAGATAATAGTGCAAAGTCCTTGCTCTCCAAATTTCATGAAGTTCCAACGTGTAGATTGTGAGATATGATTGATCCAAGTTCGAGTTTACAAGTGTAGGCTAATGATTTCGTATCCATAGGTTCATATCCTTCAGTTCGTATCCATCCATCCGAGTCTTGCGCTGTGATCCATGCGATGCGCTCCATTCTTTGACCGGTTCCTCTGTATCGATCGATATGAACACGATCGACACGAAATAGCTCCTGAGTGCTTGCCGCTTTTGTACAACTTGATCGATAGGAGATGTATCGATACAGATTGTGATCGATCCAGACCAGATGCGCAAAACACATGTGTGTTATCCATATCTGTATCCATCTGATCGATACGATAGTATCGATACATAGTAGTTTTCCAGAGTCGAGTGCTGAGTTGTACATTAGTGTAAGCTGATCGATACAAATCAAACCTGTGAAGTAGAGTATTGAAACTGTGATGCTAAACTCCAAAGTCGTGCATATTCGTATCGATGATGATCGATACGAACGAGATCGATGCTAGCATGTAAAATCCTAGAGTGGCGAGTTGAGTATATTTCGTATCCATATCGATCGACACGAAAGTATCGATATGAAATTGTTTCCAATGAACATTGATCCATCCATAACTTGAGCATATGAACTCCGATTGACCTGAAATTCGAAGTGTACCCTCACCGAGCCTTGTGTATCATTCCTTATCGATCTTGCCTCGATTGGAGCTCGGTCCAACTTTGGCGGTATCGATCATAACTTAGTTTTTGATCGATCTTCGATCCTGATAACCTTCAATTTGTTGATATCCTGGCTTTGACCAAAAAGTGGGATAACATTTGCCTCCCAAAACATGCCTTGCGGTAGGAAGGCGTGCTTTGAATAGCTGTAAACCTGTGACTTGCAATTCAATTCATTGATTCTCAAGATCATCATTCATGGTCGTTCAAGACCGTTAGTTAAAAATGAGGCCGTTCAAGGCAGAGTTTTTATTACAAGATGAGCGGTGGTCGTTCACGACCGATAGTCGTCCACGACGGATGAGGGCCGTACATGGTCGAGTGTTGTTTAATACGAGGTGAGATCATTCAAGATCACGTGCCGTTCAAGGTATGACATAATCGTTCAAGATCAAATACTGTTCGAAGCACAATATGATTGTTCAAGATCGAATGTCGTTCAAGACATAAAATGATCATTCGAGATCGAGGATTGTTCAAAGCAGATGATGATCGTTCATGATCGAGTGTTATTCAAAGCAGAGGGTGATCATTTGAGATCGAGTACCATTCATGGAGGATGGTGATCGTTCGATATCGAATGCTTGTTCAACACAGAATGTGATCGTTCGAGATCGAGTGCCGTTCATGGCTTTAGGTAGGCCCAATCCACTCGTTGTTTCTAACGAGGGGGCTTGCTTACATTATTCTATCTCTCCTCTCAGGGTGAGATTTTGGGATTATCATTATAAAATTCCACGTTCGAGTGGGTTCACAATCAAATAATTCAATCAGGTAAATAATAAATAGAATTCAAAATGTCCATAGAAAATAAAGAAAACAAATGTCCATACAGTGCAGTGTGTGCACCTTTCGGGGCGTGACGGTTTGTCGTTATCTCAGAGCATGCCTAGGGACTATTCGTAACCCCGTACATGTGTAAGTGACTTAGCCGTTTTATTGGAGAAGCATAATGAAAAAACCTGTTATGTGGTCAAGGTTCAAGTCTTGAACATGCCCCTTATCATCACGTTCAACAGATGATGAGGCGTGACCCCGATCCAGGGTTATTCCTGTTTTTTGATGGTGCAGGTGAGGGTTGTGCTTGTTCTGCCTCTACTCTCCGGGCTCTTACGTACTGTGATAGCCAGCCATTCCTGAAATGATCTTCGATTACATCTTTCATGTCTGCAATCATTTGTATTGTGCCCATTTAACTCATGGAACACACAATATCTTCCCGATCTCCTTTCACTATTAGTGGGCTCTCGCCTCATCAGCTTGCGGTAGGGAACCTGCTCCCGGGTTTCCAACTATATTCGTTTAGGAGTTTGAGTCAGTTTAGTTAGGAGGAGAATCTCGGTACCCTCTTAGGTTGTCTCAGTACATTGGAGCTATAAACAGCTTTTCTCTTTCTGTTGTTTGCCTTGGACCCTCCTACAGACGATCCCTTATCTTGAGTAACATTGACGTCTTGCTTTTCCGCCCGTGCATCTTCTTGCCGCGAGAACCTGTCCACCTCGTGGTCAAATTCCCCGAGGTTTTGTGGTGGATCCCATGCTAATGAATCCTTGAATTCTATGTTATTAGCTATTCTTGATACAGCCGCCATTAATACCACGGATGGATCTGGCCGATCCACCGATGTCGCTGCTGCATTAAATCTGGTCAGAAAATCTCTCAAGGACTCTCCAGTCCTCTGCTTTAGTGCCGCCAATGTCATAACATTTTTGGGTCTTGTGATGTGGACCCTGAATCGCTTTATGAACCATTCAACAAGCTCGGTCCATGTCCTTATAGATGCATTATTCATCCGCCTGAACCAAAGTGCAGCCAAGTCATTAGATATAATGGAACATCTTGCCATTACCTCATTGGATGCCCCCAAGACTTCCATGTGCCAAATGTATCTCATCATATGTGTGGTTGGATCCGATTTTCCATCGTACATATCCAACATGGGTAGCCTGAAGTCTGGCGGGTTCCTTGCGTTTCTGATGTTAGGGGTGAACGAGCTTCTATTCACATCCTCTAGATCCTTATTCATTGATCCTCCATGCATGATTTGTCTGATGGTCTCTACCAATCTGTCATTGTCATTCAGGGGCAGTCCCTGATTTTCTTCAGCTTGCCCACCAAGTCCGCGAGGGAAATTTGGCACATACTCTTCATGTTGTGCTATCTCCATGGCAGGTCCAGCATTACATGGGGTGTGCCCCGAGTCTAGATTTATTCAAATTGGTAGTTGTTTGCTGATTGGGGGCTGCCTCCTGTTGGATCGCTCCATCTGATTATCTTATGAGTCCTTCTAATCCAGCTCTGTGGATCTGTTCTTCGGCAGTTCCTGCTGCTCTTGCCTGTCCAAACTATCTGAGAAGATTCTGCATGATCTCCTCCTGCCTTTTCAGCAACCATTCCTGCATGGAATCCATCATAGTCTGCATCTCATCCCTTGTAGATGGATGCCTGATCTGCTCCAGCTCCGGAGGAAGCCTCTTGACTTCCGTTTTGATGGCTCCTTTCTGGTAATGTCCTTCTAGCCGATTGCCTAACCGTAGCTTCAGATTCAATCCTTTTCCAAAGTAGCGGGTGCTAGAGCTCTCAATGAAAGCACCAAAGTGTTAGCGCCAAAATAGGTCACTAACCCCAAATGTGTGAAAGCACCAATATCCAGGTTGATCCAATCACAGATCTTATGATAGTTTTATGTAGAGAGTAATAAAGTGAAGAAACAACAAATGAAAATGAAAGCAAGTAAGTAAAGAACACAAGAAGTTTATAGTGGTCGGCTATCTCCGGCCTACGTCCACTTCAAGAGTTTTCTTTATATTCCTTTATAATGTGATTACAGTTACAATGGAGTGCTATTCAATAGCTAAAATGGTAGAGTTTAGCCAAGCTTGAAGATAAAGGAGAGCAGAGAGAAGAAGATTCCTTTACTTGAGCCACACTCTCTCTATTTGTAGGTGGAGATCTGCAAAGATCTTGCTGAAAATTAGGCAGAGAAGTCTCTTGGTCCATGTGGGCCCATATGAAGATCGGTGGGGCCCAACTCCATGCTTTGGGATCGATAAATAAGTCCTTCGTATCGATAATCCCAATGTTAGAATCAGCTGAGATCGATCATGGTGAAAGATGATGGTGCAAAGTCCTTGCTATCCAAATTTCATGAAGTTCCAACGTGTAGATTGTAAGATATGATCGATCCAAGTTTGAGTTTGCAAGTGTAGGCTGATAATTTCGTATCCATAGGTTCATATCCATCAGATTACCATCCATCCGAGTCTTGCGCTATGATTCATGCGATGCGCTGTGATTCAACTTATCGAAGATTATTCTTTGGAGGACGAAGATGAAGATTTGGTATATTATTACTGTTATTATTCCCGCACCATGTTGTCTGCTGCATTATTTTATTTATCCTTGTTGTATATATGACTCTGATAAATGTTGTATAAATTATAATCAAACGTATAGCAAACAACTTCATGAACTGTTTATTTGATTATTATATTTTGTCATTCCGCTACGAGATTCTGTGTTTGTTTCTTCTTCTTTTCTTATTTTTCTAAATTAACCCCAATGATTATCTATATTCCGGATTGTTTAAGTCGGACATGTGTGGATTATTGTCAATTTAAACCTTTCGAAATGTGGGTCATCACAAAAGATGATAGTGCAAAGTCCTTGCTCTCCAAATTTCATGAAGTTCCAATGTGTAGATTGTGAGATATGATCGATCCAAGTTCGAGTTTGCAAGTGTAGGCTGATGATTTCGTATCCATAGGTTCGTATCCATCAGTTCGTATCCATCAGAGTACCATCCATCCTAGTCTTGCGATGTGATCCATGCGATGCGCTCCATTCTTTGACCAGTTCCTCCGTATCGATCGATACGAACACGATCGACATGAAATAGCTCCTGAGTGCTTGCCGCTTTTGTACAACTTGATCGATACGAGACGTATCGATACAAATTGTGATCGATCCAGACCAGATGCACAAAACACATGTGTGTTATCCATATCCATATCCATCTTGATCAATACGAAAGTATCGATATGGATTAGTCTTCCATAGTTGAGTGCTGAGTTGTACATTAGTGTAAGCTGATCGATACAAATCGAACCTGTGAAGTAGAGTGTTGAAACTGTGATGCTAAACTCTAAAGTCATACACATTCATACCAATGCTGATCGATACGAACGAGACCGATGCTAGCATGTAAAATCCTGGAGTGGCAAGTTGAGTATATTTCGTATCCATATCGATCGACACGAAAGTATCGATACGAAATAATTTCCAATGAACATTGATCCATCCATAACTTGAGCATATGAACTTCGATTGACCTAAAATTCGAAGTGTAGCCTCATCGGGCCTTGTGTATCATTCCTTATCGATCTTGCCTCGATTGGAGCTCGGTCCAACTTTGGCGGTATCAATCATAGCTTGGTTTTTTATCGATCTTTGATCCTGATAACCATCAATTTATTAATATCCTCGCTTTGACCAAAAAGCGGGATAATAGAAGACTCCTATATGAATGCATTCTTTAAAACAATTTTGAAAATATGATGCAAACAACCTATATATACTGGCAGTTCTATGTTTATGCAAGTTTTTAAAAATCAAAATCCTTGTTTTAACATGAAAATTTCCACATTCCAACGAATAGGAGTATGGATCAACCAATTTTTCATCCAATTCCTACCATCTAAAACCTAACACACATTTTCTAACATCCAATAATTTGAAAATCCAGTTTTCTTAAATCTATACTCTTATGCCAGAAAAGGAATTTAGATGGAGAATTTCATATTTCCATCCTTCTTTTGTATATCAATTCTATTGTACCTTGGAACCTTCTTTTTGGCAATCCCTAAATATTTTCCAGCTTTTCCAAGTATAATTCGCATATGAAGGTTTATTTTTTTATCTTAAAAAGTAATTATTTTAAAAATAAGCTTTTGTTTAATGTCAACAAGGTATAGAGATAGAAATATCCAAAGGTAAAATAGCTTTTTCCCTTGTTCTTTTTTGTGTTTTGTATACTATCATACTTACTAAACAGTAAATTTCATATTCACTAATGCATCAACCCTTCCCGTGCTAAGCATGTGACATTTGAAAATAAAAAAATTCTCACTTTCCATTCAAAATCCTTTTCCCCTTCAATTAAATTCGTAAAATAGTAAAAAACATTAAAAACTTTTTTTAAAACATAATTATTCAAGGGCATTTGTATTTACATCTTTAAAACAACTCAAGCCACATCTTAACATAATCGGGATTCAGTCAACGAGTTCTATATGCCTTTTTGGCTTCTAATAAACAAGGTCCATCCATTACTCCAATTATTACAACCAACATGTTTTATATGTGTTTATCATCCCATTACCATCTTCTCTAATTATATTACTGTCTTTTCTAAGTATATTACCATCTTCTTTTATTCAAAATCTCTTGATAGTGTCCTTAAATTTCGGTACTTATTTTCTTTATCTTTGGTCTTTCATGCGAGTATACTTTAGGACTCGCCAAAAAATGTACCTTGATACCATTCCCTATTCCCTTGTGGGTTTTTCGTTTGGCTTTCACACATGTCTAATAAAATATTCCTAGGTTCATACCAATATTCCTTATATTCTACGGGGATCTCTTATTGCTACTCTATGAGCATTCCTAGGTTTATTTATTTATTTCTTATACTTATACTTTACTTTATATATATATATATAATTGGTAAACGAAATTGTTTATATTTCTATTTATAACCTTTTAGTTTCTACATTTAGGGATTTTTGGAAATACACTTATGTGTAAATTTCCCATAAAATTTATTTCTACATTTTAGTGCATTGGATTCATATTTTTTCAAGAAAGAAATGTTACCATTGCAACTTTCCATAAACTACCAAAAGTGGGATTGTGCTGCATTTGCAATTACAAGGAATTATCACCTTTTATTTTAATCGAAATAGACAATGCAAACTATGGAAAAACATCCCTACTTTGAACATCTCTTTCCTTTGAATATATGAATATTCCTTGCTCTTAAAATGGCGCATTTTTCAAATTTAACTACGAAGTTGGAAATTTATGGAAATCCACACGGTAATCGATACAACTAAATTATACCTTCTACAATTCCAACGAACTAAAATATAGAAACTCTAAATCCCAAATCAAAGTAAAATATTCCAAATAAATAATTAACAATTTATAATCCAAATAACCCAAAATCTTGAATAAGCTACATAATTATATCAATATCATATTCTACCAGCTCTATGGACCATTTCCCTTAAATTCCAAATCTAGGGTGCATATACCATTTCAAACAAGTTATCATATTTACTGAATATATAGGTATGGATTTCCAATTAAATTCATTATTTTAACCTACAACTCAAATGTTTTCATATAAGCATAATAACAAAATAGAATTTCAACGATATAAATGTAGTATTATGTAAATTACATAATTTCCCACTCAACTTATGGCTTCTAAACCTCTAAATCCAAACCATTGTTCTTACTTGACTCCTTTTTTTCAACCAAGATATGTATTAAAAGTGTATACATATCCAGTAGAGTTATAGACCTGAGAGGAGATTTAAGTTTAAGCGAAATACAGATTATATAATTTAAATTACCTTTTTTGCAACATCGATTCATTCCTTCTCTTCTTCTATTTTATTTTCCGCCCTTCTCATACACACACACACACACACACACACATATATATAATTTCTAGAAGGAGTGGAGAAAGAGAAATGGCAGAGTTTCATTGCTCAATTCGAAAAATATGAGAAGTAAAGTAAGGGGCTAGGCGATTATTTATAGGTGTTAGAATCAATTCCATCCATTAGATTATTATTTATTAAATCTAGGTTGTTCAGGCCAAGATTTATTGCACTGACCCTAACCTTGACTGGTCGATCGGTGGAATATAACAGTCGACCGTTAGGGGTCGACCAATTATTCCTCTACTATTAACCAATAGGTCCTGCTTTATTTATTACCACTTATATATTTATTTTCTTATTTTCTATTTTAAATTATTTTCGATCCAAAATCTTCGAACGTCGATAACTTCTTTGTCTGAACTTCGATCACAAAGCTTTATATATGAAAGTTGCTTAGTAAATCACCATCATCACAATGGTGCAGGTTTCATGGTCGAATTGCGACGTCTGCTCAAATCCTATTTTTTAGCCTTATAAATTTATTTATTAATTCTTTTAATTAATTATTATTTATTTTACGGTGTCTGTAACGACCCGAAATTTCAAACATTTCGTATTTAAATATCTAAATTATTTAAATATTTGAATCTTATATTGAATATGATTGAATGGATTTTATAACCTTGTTAACCCCTTTTTAATTAATAACTAATGATGGTGAACTTGTTTTTGAAAATGTTTACAAAAATAAATAGTTCGAAGATATATCGTTAATGTGACCGAAAATTATTTTGTCGATGAATAGTTGTTTACTTGGTAGAAGTTGTTCGAACTTGTTGTGCTTGCCTTATTTATTTTTTAAATTAATTAGAAATTAGAAATATTTTGTGTTATGACTATCTAAATGTGATCAATGAAGATTAACAAATTGAAGGAAGAGGATTTTGATGAATAGAGTTTAAATATTTGTTTTTTGTCAAATTGAGGTGGAAAGGTGAGCACATGGAGGGGGGGTTGCTTTGGCTGGTCATAGAGGGTTGTAAAGGTGATGATTACCTCCTGAACAAGTCTTTTAATACCCTTTATGATATCAAATGTTCATTGGCTTTTCATGAACAAAAATGATAAGTGTTCATACTCTTTTCTCCTCTTTAATCTTCTAAAATCATATTGAACCCACTCTAATGTGACAACCCGCCTTTTCGATCCTCAAAAGTTGACACTAATACATCCACAGTATTCACGTGATGAGCATCTAAGTGTCGAAAAAATAGATTGTTGGGGTGAAAAAAAGAAAAGACAAAACATAATCTCACACCATGACGAATAATATATAATATTCAAATGACCTTTACAAAAAGAAACTTTACAAAAATCAAAGTCTAACCTATCATCAGCCTGGGCAGTTATAACAGGCTATCCTTAAAAATGCAGATAAATACAAAACAAGAAATACATCAAAAAATAAAATACGTTATGTCTTGGAAACATCCAGCTCATCTCTAGAAGATCCAAGCGTCCATCGCTAAATCTGGGAAAAGTACTCTTGTCTGACCCGAGTATCATAAGAAAATAACACGCGGATTAGTCTGGTAAACCAGCGTGAGAAACTTAAACCATATGGGTTGTTATATTTATAAAACACTTTCAAAAATAAAGGTATCTCGTATGACCACGCCGCACATAAACACCGATGGGTTTTTACTTTACGATAACCAAACCGTCTTATAGAAAATCTAGTGATATTATAATAATGTCCAAGGTTTACGATGAATATATAACATAGCTGAGATGCTTGTATCTCAAGTTCCAGCATATTTGATATACAAATAAGTCCATAAAGCACGTATTGGAAAATGGATTCCATATAATGACAAGGCTACTGGGGTACCACCTGCCAGAGCACACCTCTAAAAATGTACCGAGGGCCTTACATGGATCCCCTGCAAATTAGGACCGGCCTATCCCTTCTTAGATAATACCGAATATGTCACCACCCCAGTTGTGGTCAACAACCGTAACGGGCCCTAAGCATATATAAATCCATAAATATCGATCTTGATCGGGTGATGACCATACCTTAATGGGTGCGACCCACATAGCTCTAAAGCATATCCTATATCTTAGTCATTATTGGATCTGAGGCTTAAGGTACATGTTACCTTTCCAGCAAATCCTACTTGGAATGCTAACACTGCCCTCTAGGCAATAATGCAGTGCTAACATTCATCCATACAACTTGTTTAGGATGTGAACAAACCGAAGGCACTACTTCTACTACATCCTCAAAATTAGTAGCAAGTAGCACTTACACTTCAAAGAGCTTCATCTTTGATTCCATCATCTTCAAGATGTCTTCATTTCAAATGCTTATGCCGTTTCGAAGTGGTTTTCAGATAACTCATGCTTATCCGATCCCGGTCTCTCCGAAACAACAATTGATAGGACAAAACTGGCCAAGATTTGGTAGTCGGTTATTTAACTGTCAAATAAATACACAAACCAATTAGAGATTTAATTTCGCATGGGAGCATGATTAAGCACATAAGCAACCACTAAGCCTTCTCAATTAATCTTTTCATTAATTAAAATATTTTCTTCATGGTGTAAGTAAATGGATCATATGGAAATTAGACCAAACGTAATTGCTTTCTGATTTCAAACAGTACCATCCCTCAATTAACAATCAGATCAGACTAGAAAACCATCCATGTTGGACATACATTCTTAATTCACAAGATAGAGACACTTTTTCATACCTCGGAATTTGGTGTTATATATGAAAATAATATTTTCCATACCACCATAAGTTAAAAAGATTAGTTATCTAAATCAAATTCGAATACAGAAATAATACTTCATATACTCAACATCAATCTTCGATTTTAAACTTAAACTATCCTTTGGTTAATAATGAAGCTATTCAGGTTGGAGTACTACTACCTCTCAAACCTTGACTGGACACCATTCTTAACTTTCAGGATAGGTAGAAGTCTACCTAACTCAAAGTTTAATATTGAGTATAAGACTCATAAATTCTGTATACAATTTATAATAAACAAATTATTATAAAACAAGACTTCCTTTCATCCTTCCCGAAATTGTTTAATATAACAAAGTTGTTATAGTCCATAATCTCTTCCTTTTTCTCAGAACCATTTATTACAACAAGAGTGTTGTAATCCATGACTTCTTTCCTTTTTAAAAAATACTTTTTAAAAGCTTCTTTAAACAAACTTTAGTCCCTCCATATAATACTTGAAATCTTTGTTTAAACCAAAGTTGATTTGGAAACCAAGATTCCTTTTATATAAAAAATACTATGTGTTTATTATATCAAATAATTCCTTAAAATACTTACATAAATTTCAAGTCCCCTTTTAAAACACATAGACTTCCATTTGAAACATAACTTAAAAGCCATCACTTTACGAGAATTCAACTTTGGAAAATTAATGGATTTTCTTTAAATAAACCCCTTGTTTAAAAATCTCACATTATCAAACCAAAAATATGATCTGACACCCTAGATGCTATTTATGATAAGTTAACCCTTAGTTGATTTGATCATGTATAAAGGGCTAATTTATCATTTGGGGATCCAATGATTGATTGAATTATTAAAGAGCAGACTTATGACATCATAAACTCCTTCACAGATCAGTCCCCTTAAATTCATAGGACTTAAGGGGCGCTTTGTCCCTATAACCATATGAGAAAAAGGCCGAAGGGCATACACGTGGGTATAGGTCACCTTAAGGCTCCAATATCCAAATTGATTCTATGACATAATATATGTTCATAAAGAGTTAAGAAGATAAGCATAAGTTTTGTGCAATGATCACTATGCATGCTAATGGCCGTGTAGACCATTCTTATGCTCGAAGTCAATATTCATATATATATGTTCATCCACTCCCACAACATTCGAAGAAGCATAAGTGAGGAGATCATAAATGTTCAAACTCATATCCTTCATTTTATTAAGTACAAAATGGTTACAAATTTGTAGGGTTTGTCCCCAAATCGATTTAGGGTTATGAGAGTATGAGATTGAAAAGAAGAATGGAATGAAAAAACCCCTAAAACGTGACCCCTATAGTCTATTTATAGATGCGGGTTCAGGACCTTTCGCCTCCATCCTTCTATCATCGTCAGAAGGAATGCCTTTATTGCCTTTCGCCATTCCTTTAGCTCTGCCTCCATCACTGCCAGTGGTAATCCTTCCGTTCCGTTGATGTTGGTCTTGAAGCGTCTTTATTCTTCTTGTATAATGCTTCCGCTTTAGTCACTATCGAAAGCAATGCCTTTAAGGTATTGGCTAAGCATTCCTTCAATGCCACTTTTATACGTGAATTGGGCACTTCCGACACCACCAGAAGGAAGTCTTTTGAGAAGCAAAGGGGAACTGATGTGGCACTATGCTGCTGAAGGCATAATGAATCCCTTCGTTTTTGTTGAGCCATGTCGGCATCACAGCGAGTATTCTTTAAAGAACTGGGGAGGGCTTGTAAGGAGTGTGATAGAAGGATGATACTTTCTTGTGGAAGGATGACTGTTTTGGAGGTTTAATGATTGCGACAGGGAAGACTTTGGCAACACTTGCGGAAGGGAATCTTTTAACACTTGCGGAAGGGATGGCTTCGGTAGAAGAATTGACTCTTGCGGGAGTGTCTCCTCTGATGC
The DNA here is from genome assembly GCA_030737815.1 of Allium fistulosum. Lineage (NCBI taxonomy): Eukaryota > Viridiplantae > Streptophyta > Magnoliopsida > Asparagales > Amaryllidaceae > Allium > Allium fistulosum. The sequence goes on along the minus strand of CM060905.1, from coordinate 1,168,104,957 downwards.
TTACAGAAGCATCTCTTTTGATGCTTGCGAAAGCATCTTTTTAACCATGATGGAAGCATCTCCTTCGATGCTTGTGGAAGTGCCTCTGTAATCCTAACAGAAGCATCTCCTTCGATGCCTGCCGAAGGAACCAATTCTTGTATTATAGCTTCTTTTTACATACTTTTACTCTTAAGAGGATTTTGTGGATAACATTTAGCCCCCCTTCTTGTAAGAAATAATCTTTTGTTATTTAGGACAAAATCCAAGAATTTCTTTGCTATTTTCCTGATAATAAAGTCCGGGAACCCAAAGCCGAAAATAATATAAGTTCGAAAATCCAAATCTAAAAATAATAGAAGTTTAGAGATCATAATCCTGAAATAATAGTAGATAACCAGTAATCCGCAAATGGAAGTAATAATAGAAGACGGGAAATCCATATATGATGATTGAAGCTTAGAAATTATCATCTGAATATAATAATTGAAAACCAGAGATCTAGATCGGGAGATAATAATAGAAGTCCAGAAACCGCTTTCCGAAGGTAATAATAGAAGACTAGAATTCCTAAATAATAGAACACCAGAAATCCACATCTGATAATAATAGGAGAAGTCCAAAAGGCCATATTTGAATAATAGAAGACCAGAAATCCCAAATAATAGAACATCAGAAATCCACATCTGGTAATAATAGGAGAAGTCCAAAAAAGCATATTTGAATAATAGAAGACCAGAAATCCATATCTGGCAATAATGGAAGAAGTCCAGGAATCATCATATGGATACAATAGAAGTCCAGAAGTTCTTATCTGGAATTAATAGAAGAAGAATGGAAATCCTTATCTAATAATAATAGAAGTCCATAAATCCTTTATCTAGATATAATAATAGAAGACCAGAAATTCCCCTCTGACAATAATAAGAGAAGTCAAGAAATCATTATCCGAAAATAATAAGAGAAGTCTAGGAATCATCATTTGGAAATAATAAGAGAAGTCTAGGAATCATCATCTGAAAATAATAAGAGATGTCTAGGAATCATCATTTGGAAATAATAAGAGATCTTTTATCTTATGCCACCTTTTGGGCCTTGATTTTGCACCTCTCTCTGGGCTTTGAATATCATATTTCTTAATTTTCTGATTTGTGCCATCCTCCGGGCATTGGATGCCTCAATCCTTTATTTTGTGCCTCTCTTTGGCTTTGGATGTCTTAATCCTTTATTTTGTGCCTCTCTTTGGGCTTTTGATGTCTTAATCCTTTATTTTGTGCCACTCTTTGGGCTTTGGACGTCTTAGTCCTTTGATTTGACCCCTTATCACTATCTGAGGTGATGCATCAGGTCGTCCGGTGCATTTGGTTAGTTTTCTTTAAGCAGGACCAAAGACTTACCCGACCTCCCTCAAGGAGGTGCTTCAAATCGGCCTTGTAGGCAGGAATAAAGGCTGGTTCGGTGCTTTGACCCGGCCGTCTTAGGCGGAGACCAAAGGCTTACTCCATCCTCTCTCTAGGAGGTGCTTCAGATAGGGTTTTTAGGTGGGAATGAAGGCTGGTCAGTGCTTTTACCCGGCGGTCTTAGGCGGGGACTAAAGGCTTACTCCATCCTCCCTCTAAGAGGTGCCTTGATCTGGCCAAATAGGCACGATCAAGGGCTTGCATATGCTTTTGCCTGGCCATTTCTGGCGCAACTAAAGGCTTACTCTGACCTTCCTCTAGGACGCACTTTGACCTGGCCACCTTGGCGTGGACAAAGGCTTTCTGCCATCTTAGGTAGTTTCCAAATTTGAGGAGAATCTTACTCTCGACCATGTAGATATACTTAAAGATTGTCCCTTTATTCATCCACTATTGGGAAGTACAGTAGCAAATGCTCTGCATTCCATGTTCTAGGAACCATCTTGCCATCAGGTTGACATTGACGATAAGCTCTTGGAGGAATCACTTTGTGTATAATTAGGGGACCTTCCTAATTTGGTCCAAGTGGTCCATCTACTGGATTTTTAGTATTTGCCATTACTCTTCGAAGGACTAGGTCTCCTTCTTGAAATGACCTTGTTTTTACTTTCGAGTTGTAATACTTTGATATCCTCTGTTTATATTCAGCAGTTCGGATTTCTTCTTCATTTCTTAGTTCATGTATTAAATCCAAAGATTCTTTGCTCAATTCTTGATTCGGATCGAATGCATATGCGATTCTCTGATGCGAAGGTATCTCAACTTCAACGGGTAGCATTGCCTCACATCCATATGTTAAGGAATATAGAGTATGACCCGTTGCAGTTTTGGTTGACATTCTGTATGCCTATAGCACAAGTGGTAACTCTTCTACCTAGTTTCTTTTGGCTTTGTTTAAGTGCTTTTTGAGGATAGTTTTGATAGTCTTATTGGCTGCTTCAACGGCTCCGTTAGTCCTTGGATATGCTACAAAAGAGAAACTTTTAATAATTCTGTTTGCTATAGAATCGGGCAAACTATTCACTCTTGAATTGCGTTCCATTGTTGGATATGATTTTATATGGAATTCCAAATCTCATGACAATGTTCTTGATCATGAATTTGAGTACCTTCCCTGAATTGATACTCGGAAGTGGCTCTGCTTCCACCCACTTAGTAAAGTAGTCAATGGCAACCACTGCATATTTGGCCCTTCCCTTGAATATTGGCAAAGGTCCCATCAAATCAATTCCCCATACATCAAAGGGCCATGGACTTGAAATTGTAGTTAATTGGCTTGACGGTAAACGAGGAATTTTGGCATACTTTTGGCATCTTCCACATCTCTTTACATAATCTGTATCTTGATTGGTCATTTGGGGCTAATAGAAGCCTTGTCTTATGACCTTCTTAGCTAATTTTATACCATTGGAGTGGTCTCCACATAACCCCTTGTGAGCTTCATTTAATAGTCTCAATCCATTTCTGGATTCACACGTTTTAAGTAAGGAAGGGCATACTCTTTCTTATAAAGTATTTTATCCATCAAAATCAAGGTTGGGGCTTGATGTCTGATTTTTCTAGCCTCTGTCTTAATGACTTCCGCCGTATGAAAGCAATACTCTAACCACTGAGTTAAGTAGGTTATTCATCATCACAAAGTACCCATCGCCTCGGGGATTATAGGTGGAACATTTTTTCTATGCAATACCAATCCATTAACAGTAAACGGATTAAAGAACTCTCGCTCCCATAGCAATGACATATTTTGGTTCAGGCATTTGTTCATATAATCGTACTAAAGACGGAGCCATTTTCATTGTTACTGTACTGGCTGTTAAAATTAGGTATGCTTGCCTAGGGCTCGATCTTGGTACTAATCCATACCGATCAAAGTCGAACCGCGAGCCTATTATTGAAGCAAATTCAATGAAACAACAACTGGTACCATAGAGAAGAGGCCATAAACTGGAGAGTCTTTCCCAATTCGAAATATCGTTTAACGTAGTTGAAATAACGGAATTCGGGGTTGTTTGGTCAAGTAACGGAAAATCCTGGTTCTCCAGGGAAATATGTTGGTCTCGCCGAAATAATTAAGGGGTTTCGATTGATCCTTTCTGGGGAATTAGACTGCCTTCCCCGAGCAGGCCTTTTATTTGGTAGGTAACATCGACGAAGCTACCATGAAAGCTATGAACTTAGAAGGGGAGAGAAAATTGAAGAAATGACCTTAAATCTTTGTGTGCTGACCCCTAATCGAATTATTTAAAATTTCCAATGAAATTTTGAAAGATTGACTTGACCCACTCTTTCTTATTCTTCACAAAGGAACCTTGCCTAATTCACTAATTCACGTGAAGATACTAAATTTTTGGATTTGAAAAATACTAGAAAAAGCTTTTATTGTGTCACTTAAGTTATAGAAGAATTCCTGAATCCAAAGAATTCAGAATAACAAGTTCTTCATTACCCAGAATAAAATAACCACTTAGAATAGTAAAACAAATTATATTTGTCGACAAATGCAAAATGATATAGAGATGATATTCATTATGTGTTTTGACCAATCGTATCGTTTCTTTGTGTATTCCTATACTAAGCTTTTTTATATGTGTCTCTGGGTATTCTTTTATCATTTCATCCAACAAGAATAGTTCTTCTAATTCTAGGAATAACTCATTGGCGCCAAGCATGGGGGAATGCTAGACGTTTGGTAATTTCCCCTCGGACCAGAATGAAGGATCCCATTGAAGCGGCTAATCCTATGCATATTGTATGTACATCGGGCGAAACAAATTGCATAGTATCATAAATAGCGATTCCTGGTATTACCCATCCACCAGGGGAATTTATAAACAAATAAAGATCCTTAGTATCATCTTCTATACTGAGATATACCATGAGACCAACAAGTTGATTTGAGATATCGCTATCAACTTCTTGTCCTAAAAAAAGTAATCTTATAGGTCAGTTAAAGGGAAAGTAAAAAAATGAGGAATTCGTCGTGGTTATAGCCCAGCTTCAATAATTCCTTCAATTTTGGACTGTCAGTAATGACTTATAACAAGTGAAAAATGAGACTTTTTGCTTTATTATAACTTTATTATAATTTTGTTATTTTAGTTTCTGTACTTTGACTTCAAGTACCTTTGGTCGGGGAGGATGAAGTGTCAACGCTCATGTTTTAATGAGTATGATGCTATTAAGATTAAGATAGCATCTCATTCCTTTGTTTGACAAAAGGTATATTCATATATAATAATGAATATGAAGCGGGTATAGTTTAGTGGTAAAATTGTGATTCGTTCAATTAATAACTTAAAAAAATGTGGTTCTAAATTAATGCTAGATAAAAAGGATTTTGGTTATAGTTTTCCTTACGACGGCCTGGGACGTGGGGGTACTTGTGATATTTCTGCTTGGGACGTGTTTTATTTGGCAGTTTTCTGGATGTTAAATACTATTGGGTGGGTCACTTTTTATTGGCATTGGAAACATATTACATTATGGCAGGGTAACTTCGTTTCATGTCTCCAAAAAACTATTCAATGTATTTATTATAATGGTTGACATGGTAGTTTAAGAGTGCTTCTCTAATTAAATAAATAAAATAGAAGAATCTTCTATGCATAGCTACAAGCGGTAATTCTACATATATTACTATTACCTATTTGGTATTTTATGAGAACTCAGTTGCTTGTGAACCGTCGGGTACTATTTTATTCAATGTTTGTTCAATTACTCTTTTACCTGCGAAAGCAATGTACGCGTTAGGTTCAGCAATAATGACATCTCCCAACATACCAAAACTGGCCATTACTCCACCAGTTGTAGGGGATGTAAGGATTGATACTTATATAGATGTATATATCTATCTATGTTTGGATATGGTAATAATAAAAAATAAGTTGTCTAAAAAACTTCCAAGCTTATTTTATAGTAGTTGAAGGATAGAAAAAGTAAGGATATATTTTATACACAGTAAAAAAATCTGTTCTTTTTTCATTTCGTATTTTCTTTCCTATTTATTCTATTTCTTCATTCTTGTTTATGCTAGTTGGCAGTGCCTCGTTAACAAGATATTCCACTATTAGTGTCATCCAATTATTTTTGTAGCGGGCATTTGCTTCTAAATCAGTGAGTTCTTCCTAAAGATTTTCATTCTTAGTTTCTTTCTCTTATCCTTCATGCATTAGAGCTTGAGATCTAGTTAACACTAGTAACTCTCTTCCTGGCTCAGATACCTTATCTTCAATATTGGGATTTGTTTGATAACCCACCAACACATTCCGGGTTACTGATGCTTCTCTTGAACTGGCCAGTTTTGCCAATGAATATGCTTGTGAATTCATTCCTCTTGGGACTTGATGTATTGAGAAATCATTAAATTGAGTCAACATTTTATTACCTTCTTCATATACTGAACTAATTTGGCATCTTTAGTCTGATATGTCTGCTTTAGTTGATTTACCATCACTCAAAGTCACTGAAGATTTCGATCCTTGGAATTTTAAGCTGTAAAGCCAAGGTGAGTCCTGCTACAATTGATTCATATTCTGCCACATTATTTGTAGCCGGAAAACCTAGTTTCATGGCACAGTGCAAGCGGTGCCTGTTTGGTGTGATTATAACATGCCCTGCTCCAGCACCTTATTCGTTTGATGCCCCGTCCATGAATAATTTCCATTTAGGCTTTTGATCCTTTTCTTTCTCCGACTGTCTCTTTGACAAAGCTTCTGCATTCATTGATGAAATTGACCGAAGCTTGTCCTTTAACTGCCGCCAGTTGTTGGAATTCAATGTCATATTGGCTGAGTTCTATTCCCCATTTCACTAACCTTTCCGAAGTTTTCGACTTACTAAAGACTTGCTTAAGTGGAAAGTTGGTTAATACCTTGATCGGATGTGCCTGAAAGTAGGCTCTTAGTTTTCTCGCTGTGTGTATCAAGCAATAAGCCAACTTTTCTATGATTAGATATCTAACTTCAGCATCCTTTAATCTTTTGCTCATATAACAATTAGGAAGTTGAATTCCGTTTTCCTCTCTGATTAGTACTGAGCTCACTGCATGCTAGGATAATGCCATATATAGGTACAAGTTTTCCCCTCCTATGGGACTGGATAATATTAGTGGCTTTTTGAGATGGTCTTTCAGTTCTTTGAAGGCTTTCTAACAATCTTCTCCCCATTCAAAATTCTTTTTCTTCTTGATTACATCAAAGAATGGAATGCACTTATAAGTATCTTTGGAGATAAACCTACTCAATACTACTACCCTTCCATTTAAACTCATTACATCTTTGCTAGTTTCAGGCTCAGTCATATCCTTTATAGCTTGAATTTGGTCGAGGTTGGCTTCAATTCCTTGAGCGCTAACAATATACCCCAAAAACTTCTCGGACTGAACTCCAAAAGAGCATTTTTGCGGATTAAGTTTTGTCTGATGTCTCCACAACATTGTAAACATTTCTTCAAGATCCTTCAAGTGACCGCCTTTCTCTTGAGACTTTACTAACATGTCATCCACATAAACTTCCATATTCTAGCTGATCTGCTCTTTAAACATTCTATTCACCAGTCTTTGATAAACGGCGTCCACATTCTTCAAACCAAAGGGCATCACCCTGTAGCAATAGGTTCTCCAATCTGTGATAAAGCTTGTATTCTCTTCTTATGACTTGAACATGGGAATTCGATTATATCCTGAATAAGCATCCATGAAAGGCATAAGCTTGTGTCTGCTAGTTGCATCAACTAACGGATCTGTTTGGGGGCAATGAGCAACAATCTTTTGGACATGCTTTGTTTAAGTCGGTGTAGTCGACACAAGTCCTCCATTTACCATTTGACTTCTTAACCAATATTGGATTAGCTACCCATCTTAGATATAATACTTCTCTAATAAATCCGTTTTCAAGCAGCTTCTTAACCTCTTTTTTCAAGGTATCAGATCGAATTTTGTCAGCCTTTTCTTTTGTCGGACGGGAGTTATACTCGGATCAGTGTTCAAAGCGTGGCACATAACTATTAGATCAATTCCGATCATGTATGAATGAGTCCATGCAAATACATCCTTGGTGGTTAGAAGGAACTGAATTAAGTCCACTTTAAAGTTGCCTTCTAATTCTTTCCCAATATTGACCTTCTTTGTCGGATCAATTGGATCTACACATATTTCCTCAAGATCTTCAATAGGCTTTATTCTCTCCATTTCTCCGCGGCAGTCTAAATCGGTAACAATTTCTTCATTATCCATTTCCTACTTAACCAAGTTAGTATCTCTTATCTTCCTTTTCCTTTTTGATGAGTTGTACTTCTTAAGTTTATGTTTAGTCGTACTACTGGGTCTTGCTTTTGCTTTGGATTGTAGATGTAAAAATCCCTCATTCAAAGGCTGAAAAATAGTAGACAAATCAAAGTAAGAAGCATGTTCCCTTCTGAATTGTTCCGAGATAGAAAAGTACATTTCACAAGTGCTGAATTGCTCCCCCTTAATAGTTCCCCGAACCCCTCTTGGTCATGAACTTCACCATTAAGTATTTGGGCAAGACAAAAGCATCCACTTCCTCTAGAGTAGAATGACCAATGAACGCGTTGTACTGTGAAGGCTGATTGATGACCATGAATAGTGTCTCGAGAGTCATGCAGCACGGTGGCAAACCCATCTATACTAGTAACTTTAATTGTCCCATTGGAGTTGACCCTTTGTTGTTGAACTCAAAGATATGCTCAAGACTTGGCTCTAGCTTTTCTTTAGGGATCCCCATTTGATCAAAAGCATGTTTGAAGATGATGTTGATAGCACTTCCAGTGTCTACAAGGGTCTTGGTGACTATGGAGAGTCCGATTTGAGCAATGATCATAAGCTGGCCGTTATGAGGGTATGTGATTCCCTTTAGCTCTTGCGGGGTGATGGTAAGATTAGGCATTTGGATGTTATATCAAAGGTTTTTGAGTGGGAGCTCCTCTTGAATAGCAAACATTCACTCTTTAGCTTCTCTGATATACCTGTTTCTAGCTCCTTTGCTGCTTCATGCCAGATGTGATCCTCCATGGATCACATTAATTCTGTTAAGATGCGGGGTTAGGTTTAGTCGATCTTCCTCTTTTAGGATCTCCACAATGTTGTTAGAAAGTTTTTGTGGCCCATTTTCAATTCATGGAGCCTTATGTCCATCTTGATGAATTCTTTCAAATGTCCTTCATGAATCAGCTTCTGAATTGTACCAGCCAAAACATAGCACTCGTCCGTCTTATGACCATTCTTCTTATGACAGGCGCAATAGTCACCTCCTTTTTTCTGCTTGGGAAAGGTCAACTTTGAATGAGCTTGGGAAACTAACCTTCTCCTTAGTCATAGCATAGATGTAGGATAATGGCTTACTCAAGGCAATAGAGTTAGCATTTGAGTTATCTTCACACCTTGACCTGTTTTGACCGCGATGGAAGCTAGCTCTACCCACCTCTCTCTTAGGCCATGTCTTTCTCCTAGCATGGTACATTTCATCCATTCAAATGAATTTGTCAGCCTGAAAGTGGAAGTCTTGAAGGTCCTTAGATCCATGGATGTAAAGCTCTTTTCAGAATGGTGTGTGCTCTATCAATCCAGAATGCATTGTAACTAGCTTATCCCTGTCATTCATGTCCTTGGCTTTTGGGCTTCCACATTAAATCTTTTGAGGTAGTCTCCTAGTAGCTCCCATGTTCTTTGTCTTATGTTTGCCAGCACAATATAGTTGATGGTCAGATCCTTATAGATACATAATTAGGTAGAAAATTCATAAGAGATCTGCTTCCAAAAGTAGATAGTTTTCTCACAGTACCGGCGGTACCATTTAGAAGTTACTCCTTGGAGCGTCATAGGAAAGAGTTTGCATCGAACTGCACTAGATGCATTATATGGGTCCATCTGGCTCTTAAACGCCATTAGGTGATTATCAAGGTCCGTGGTTCCATTATATCTCAAAGATAGAATGACATGCGATGGGATTCTTGTGGACATAATCTCATCGGTGAATGGATCTTCTCAATGATTATCGTTAGCCCTTTTATCCAAGGTTCTCTTTCCCTTATCATTAAACATATCTTTGGCTACTTTCTCTACTATGTCCTTTAAGTAAGCTTCTTCATTATGATAATTGCGTCTAGCACGCTGGTACTCTCTGGAGGTTGAGCTTCCTGACTATACCTTAGACTTGTCATCAGCTTGTCCTTGGTAATTCAGCTTAGAAGGTTTATTATCATTTTTCTTTTATGGGGGTGAGTTGAGCTTGCTTTTTCCTTTGAGTAGAGAGGTGTTTAAGTTTCTTCTCAGTGAGTTCACTTCTTCTCCAACAGTTGGTCCGACAGTTTTGGATGACTTTTGAGTGAGCACCCCTTCCAATAGCCCTTTCACTTCCAACAGTTGGTCCGGTGGTTTCGATGGTCGACCGGGCTTCGAGCTTGCAATGTTGAAATTAGGAGTCACATTTTCCTCCAGATTTGTTGTATGCACGATTACTTCTTCGTTTGGAGCACTGACTTTCTTAGGTCTCACCATTTTCCTACAAAAAAACTTTACATAATCAGTTTCTAGACAAGAAAATAATGAATCGGAGGTACAAGCTCTCCTTCTAGCGTCAAAAATGTTTAACCAAAATGAGATCTAACATCCCAGATGCTATTTGTGATAAGCTAACCCTTAGTTGATTTGATCATGTATGAAGGATTAATTTATCATTTGAGGATCCAATGATTGATTGAATTGTTAAAGAGCAGATTAATCGCATCATTGTCTCCTTTATAGATCGACCTCCTTAAATTCATAGGACTTAACAGGCGCTTTGTCCCTAAAACCATATGAGATGAAGGCCGAAGGATGTTCATGTGGATATGTCACCTTAAGGCTCCAACATCCAAATGGATTCTATGACACAATATATGTTCATAGAGAATTAAGAAGATAAGCATAAGTCTTGTGCCACTTTTATATGTGAATTGGGTGCTTCTGACACCACCAGAAGGAAGTCTTTTGAGAAACAAAGGGGAATTGATGCGGTACTATGCTATTGAAGGCACATTGAATCCCTTCATTGTTGTTGAGCCATGGCGGCGCCACATGTTGAGTATTATTTGAAGAATTATGGAGGGCTTCTAAGGAGTGTAACAGAAGGACGATACTTGTTTGTGGAAGGATGACTGTTTTGAAGGTTTAATGATTGCGACAGGGAAGACTTTGGCAACACTTGCGGAAGGGAATCTTTTAACACTTGCGGAAGAGATGGCTTCGGTAGAAGAATTGACTCTTGCGGGACACTCTCCTTTGATGCTTACAGAAGAATCTCCTTTGATGCTTGCGGAAGTATCTTTTCAACCTTGATGGAAGCATCTCCTTCGATGCTTGTGGAAGTGCCTCTGTAACCCCAACGGAAGCATCTCCTTCGATACCCGTGGAAGGAACTAACTCTCGTATTATAGCTTCTTCTTTCATACTTTTACTCTTAAACAAATTTTGTGGATAACACACATTAAATCCCTTTGAAACTTAAATCCATTTTAAACATTATTCCCGACAATTTAAATTACTCAAATCATAATTCAAAGCTCTTATCCAAAACATCATTTGAAGATCATTATTAAACCAAAGTTGATTTAGAAAGATATGATTTCTCTTTAAATAAGAGTGAGCCATTTACTTAGATACTTCAAATATAAATCCTTAAAAAATTATTTGTATAAATTCCAAACCTCTTTTAAACACTTTTAAACAAAGTACAAACCTCCATCCAAAGCATAAATAAAATCGTCACTTTTAGAAAGAATCCGACTTTGAAAATGTAAGGAATTTTTTAAAAATAAACCTTCTGTTTTAAATACTCAAAATATATTTAAAAACTTCAACTGCTTTTAGAATACTTATATAACTTTTATAAAACACTTTTGAAAAGAATTTACGAAATATTTAAAAAAGATAATTTCCTTTTACTTTACTAAAATCTCGAATTTTCAAAGTGCATCCATAACGACTATCGCTATATGGGCCGTAACTTTTCAAACTTTGATTTGTAAATCAAATAACTTTTAAGCCACATTTATTTCTATATTTTGAACCATTTTAAATATAGAAAATTATTCACTTCAAAATTTTATAAACTCAAAATAAAAATAAAATCCATAATTTTTTAAATTTGAAAAGAAGCTTTGCGATCGCTATGGTACTTAAACAAGCTACCGTTTGTTTTTATTCTCAAAAGGATTCAACTTTCCAAGTTATATTCAACATTACCAAGCCATAGCATATTATCATTTCATATACACATATATAAATGAAATTTAAACAACGGGAGATGAATCTTTTTGGATCCCTCTATAAATTTCTATGCATCGCAGTGCTTCTGTATGAACCTATTCGCTACGAAGACACTTCGACTTCCATTCATTACTTTTGTCCCATGCAACACAATGGTTATTTATGTCATTCACTTTTAAGTGGAAATCAACAACAATAATATACACACATCACAAATACATACATATAATACTATAAGCAAGCATAAAAATATTACAACATTTTGTCAATTTTAAAACTAAATCAAAGTGAGATATATCTTTAATTCAAACCAAACATAAAGCCACCACCTTTCTTGCTTTGAACTCATCCAAAGCTCTCCCCTTCCTTCTAGAAACTCACGCACATCCCCTCCTCTCTTCCATGATGCTCATGATCCTAGGCTAAAAATAGGGTTTAGGTGCTAAAGTTTGCATCTTTGAGATGGTGGTGGTAGCTAGTAGATCGAAGATTATGGAAGGAGTTTGAGAAGAAAAGAAGGGGTTTTGACTTGATTTTGTAAATGGAGAAGATGGAGAAGAGGAACAAGTGGAAGAGGAAATGAAAAATGAAATTGAAAACGTAAGAGTGTATGTTCTTTTATAAAAATCGAAAAAGGTAAAATTTAAACTAACCTTCCTTAAAATAAGCTACTCCTTTCTTTTAAAAAAATACTACCCTTTACTAACTTATGCAACACAATTTCCTTAAGACACTTGTCATTACACCTTCTTTTATTAATGTTCTTTAAGTACTTTACACTTAAAATAAGAAAGAAGTGTCTTTTCTTACTTTATTAACTTAACACTTTAATCACACTTACTTTTATTAACCCATTTCATTTTATTAATCACTTATTATATGTATAAGTGCATGTTACAAAAGTGTACACATGTGATGCAGTAACGTTGTGACAACATTCGTTCGATAAAAAGTCGAAAACTTGAAAAACGATTTTTGGTCACATTTTCTATTTTTCATCAAACCATTTATTTTTATAAACAAACTTCAAAAATGAGTTTACCATCATTACATATTAACTAAAAGAGGATTATTTGACCATTTAAAATCATTAATTAAATATTCTCGAATCAAAGCGGTAAAATTCTGGGTCGTTACATTCTTCCCCCTTTAAAAGAATTTCGATTCAGAAATTTCACCAAAAAAAACAACCAAGAAATAAGCTATAACAATTCTTAATATTCCCATAAGTGTTAAATGACTAACAAACAATCTTAGAGATTTTTCAGGTTTACAACTTTCTCACCACACAAGGATAACAAACAATCTACTGAGCATACCTCATGCTCAACAGCTATAGGTTATTACTCAATCGATTATTCACACTACCTTATGACAAATCAAAGAGTCATCTACCCAACTCCTCATAAACCATAAAAAATTTAAGGAAAATATACTTAAGCCTACAATGTATATAGATCATTTGTACCCAATATCTAATTAGATCACTTACTCGAATACATAATATTCTCTTTCAAACTAGTATCGCTTACCGGACTTCCTTAGTGCGGACTCTAATCAAGCTCCTTAATTAGGAGCCTCCGTTCTTTTTACATAGCCATATACTATGATAGAAAACCTCGGTACCATATCAAGAACCCTCACCAAGTGTTCACCATCAAGAGTCGAGTGATAAATCCTAATTTGGACCGGTGTGGATCACCTCAAAGTCATGTACTCGAATCTTGGATCAAGAACTGTGCAAAGAAATGATCTACCTAAACTTATATACTTATTCTTATTGGTATTTACCTATACCAATTTCTTCTTCTTCTTGAATCATTTATGAAAATGTTTCATAAAAACACAACTTAAGTTTTAAACTTGCATAATCCCCTACTATATCCTGAGAGTACATACAACTATCTGATTTAATCTTTTATCCTCTCTTAAATTCAGATGCAGGCCCAAAATAAATCTGGGTCTTAAAACAGAGTCGACCTTTTCAACCTCTTTACCTATCCAGTCTAGTAAGTAGCTAAGAAGAGCCCTAGAGTCTATTATTCCTTAGACATCTCTAAGGTGAAGATGTTTATTAGCATGCCCAATAGCATCAAATAGTTTTACACAACATATATATTAAAACAATTGAATCCATTTTACCCAATTTTTTTTATTTTAGTACCTTTTTGAAATGATACTATATATCTCAATCGATAGAAAATATACATATAGACCGAGTAACACCAAAATGATACCAAGTAATCAGGTCCTACCTAATAGTATCATACATCCTCTTACTAAGGAGGGTAATACTTAAGAGAAGTGCATACCATCCGAACACATCTCCTGCCTATTTGTCATTTTTGAGCCACTCAAACTAGCTAACATAAAAATATTTCTTCATTTTCGAATTCCATTGTGAAACAATACTATATATATTTCTGATATATATATAATAGCTTTAGTACTTTATTTGCTAAAACTTACTTTTGGTTCGTTCAAATTCGAACTCGTTTCAATCATACAATGACAAATGGAATAATTTACTAAGTGCACTACAATGTTCACTTAGCAAATATCCGACTCTCACTTAGAAGATTATTCAGATTACCACAAAACTAATCAAGGCGTTTTCCCTAAACTATCCAAAAAATACCTTACTTAAAATTCTCTTTGAAGTATTTACTTATAAATAGTTTCAAGTAATACTATTATTACTTTTTCCAAAAATTATTCAAAATCTTTTCCAAAGATACCAGGATTTAAATTCTCAAAAATTCCCTTTATTCACAAAACACATTTTATAAACTCAATTTATAAAATCCTCTTTATACAAAATCATTCCTTCTTATAGTAACCCTTTTAACAAAGTAAACTTGTTAAACCTACATTATTAGCGAATGCCTTATAGTCAAATTGTGAAACTAAATTCACAAAGTGTCTGTATTTAATCCAATCAAATAAAAAATGCTTATAAACTGGTTGAGCACAAATAAACAATCAACAAATGATGATAAATAAATATCATCCTTTCCTGACAAGAAATCACAACCAAAAATAACCATATCAATTTGTTTAATTATTCTTTTATAGATAAAATATAAAATCTAGGTAAAATTATTTCATTTACCAATTTTCAAAAACAATAGAAAACATTTTTATTACACTAACAAATACGCATTCTCATATATAATACACTCAAACTCATTTTAGGGTGTCATTTATCCTATCTCCAATGAGTTTGCGCCACTGGGTCCAAGGTTCTCGCTTAAACTTCAGATTTGATACCACTTGTGATGACTCACCTTTTTGACCATTAAAAGTTGACATTAATACATCCTCAGTATCCACACGTCGAGCATTGAAGTGTCGGAAAGACAGATTTTTTGGGTGAAAGAAATGAAAAGACAAAACATAATCTCACATGATGAGTAATATATGATATCCAAATGATCTTTACAAAAAGAAACTTTACAAAAATCAGAGTCTAACCAACTGTCAGCATGGGCAATTATAACAGTCTATCCTTAAAAATGCTAATAAATACAAAATAAGAAATACAGTGGAAAATAAAATACGTCAAGTCTTGGTAACATCTAGCTCGTCTCTAGAAGCTCCAAGCGTCAATCGCTAAATCTAGGAAAAGTACTCGGGTCTGACCTGAGTATTATAAGAAAATAATACCCAGATTAGTTTGGTAAAGCAGCATGAGAACTCAAATCATATGGGTTGTTATATTTATAAAACCCTTTCAAAAATAAAGGTATCTCGTAAGACCATGCCGCACACAAACACGGATTGGTTTTTACCTTACGATAATCAAACCATTTTATAGGAAATCTTGTGATATTATGATAATGTCTAGGGTTTAAAATAAATATATAGCATAGCTGAAATGCTTGCATCTCATGTTCCAACATATTTGGAATACAACTAAGTCCATAAAGCAAGTATTGGAAAATGGGTTCCATATAATGACAAGGCTACTGGGGTACCGCCTGCCACAGTAAACCCCTAGAAAAATGTACACAGTACACCTCTAGAAAAATGTACCGAGGGCCTCACATGGAACCCCTGCAAATCAAGACTGACCTATCCCTCCCTAGATAGTGCCGAATATGTCACCAAGGTTATGGCCAACAACTGTAACAAGACCTAAGCATATATAAAACAATAAATATCGATCTAGATTGGGTGATAACCAAATCCAAATGGGTGCGACTCACCTAGCCCTAAAGTATATCCCTTGTTATAGTCATTGCCGGATATGAGGCTTGAGGCTACATTTTATCTTTTTAGCAAATCCCACTTGGAAAACTAAAACTACCTTCCAAGCAACAATGCAACGCTAGCATTCATCCATACAAGTTGTTCAGGATGTGAACAAATCAAAGGCACTACTTCTACTACATCCTAATAATTAGTAGCAAGTAGCCCTTGCTCTTTAAGGACTCCGTCTTTTATTCCATCATCTTCAATATGTCTTCAATTCGAATGCTTATGCCAGTTCGAAGTGTTTTTCGTGCTTTTCCAATCTCGGTCTCTCCGAACCAACAATCAATAGTTTAAAACTGCCATGATTTGATAGTAGGTTATTTAACTATCGTAAACACATAAACCAATCAGAGATATAATTTTGCATGGAAATCCTACATGATTAAGTGGATAAGCAACCACTAAGCCTCCTTAATTAATCCTTTCATTAGTTAAACTATTTTCTTTCTAGTGTAAGTAAATTAATCATATGGAAATTAGACTAAACATTCTTACCCCTACTTTCAAATTTAAAACAGTACTATCCTTCGATTAATAATGAAAATAGACAAGTTAGAAAACTATTTTTGCCTCAACATACATTCCTAATTCTCAAGATAGAGACGAGTTTCCATACCTCAGAATATAGTGTTAAGTATGTAAAGAATATTTTCCATACCACCATAAGTTAAAAAGATCAGTTTTGGAAATCAAATTCGAATACTAAAATAATACTTCGTATACTAAGCATCAATCTTCGATTTCAAACTTAAACTATCATGTGGTTAACAATGAAGCTGTTCAAGTTAAGGTATTATACCTCTCAAACCTTGACTTAACAACATTCTTAACTTTCAAGATAGGTAGAAGTCTACCTACCTTGAAATTTAATATTGAGTACAAAATTCATAAATTCCGTATACTATTTATAAGAAACAAATTATCATAAAACAAGACTTTCTTTCATCCTTCCCGAAATCATTTACTATAACAAAGATGTTATAGTCTATAATCTCTTCCTTTTTCTTGAAACCATTTATTACAACAAGTGTGTTGTAATCCATGACCTCTTTCCTTTTAAAAAAATAAATTTTATAAACTTCTTTAAACAAAGTTTGATCCCTCCATATAAATCTTACTTGAAATATTTGTTTAAACCAAAGTTGATTTGGAAACCAAGATTCCTTTTATAAAAAAATATTACTTGTTTATTATATAAAATAATCCCTTAAAATACTTACATAAATTTCAAGTCCCCTTTCAAAATACGTTAAACAGTTTAAACTTCCATTCGAAACATAACTTAAAAGCCATCACTTTAAAAGAGAATTCAACATCAGAAAAACAAATGGATTTCCTTTAAATAAACCCATCGTTTAAAAATCTCAAATTAAATCCCTTTTAAACTTAAATCCTTTTTAAGCGTTCCTCCTTACAATTTAAATTACTCAAATCATAATTCAAATCTCTTATCCAAAACATCACTTGAAGATCATTGTTAAACCAAAGTTGATTTAGAAGATAAGATTTCCATTTATATAACGATGGGTCACTTACTTAAATACTCGAAATATAAATCCTTGAAAAATCATTTATATAAATTCCAAACCACTTTTAACACTTTTAAACAAAGTACAAATCTCCATCCAAATTATAAATAAAAACCATCACTTTTAGAATCCGACTTTGGAAAATTTAAGGAATTTCTTTAAAATAAACCTCTTGTTTTTAGTACTCAAAATATATTTAAAAACTTCAACTTCTTTTAGAATTATTATATGACTTTTATAAAGCACTTTTAAAAAGAATTTACTGAATGTTTAAAATAGATAACCTCCTTTTACTTTACTAAAATCTCGGATTTCCAAAGTGCATCTATAACGACTATTGTTATATGGACCGTAACTTTTCAAACTTTGATTTGTAAATCAAATAACTTTTAAATCATATTTCTTTTTATATTTTAAAACATTATAATTATTGAAATATTTCACTTCAAAATTTTATAAACTCGAAATTAATTTAAAATCCATAAATTTTCAAATTCGAAAAGGAGCTTTGCGACTGCTATGGTACTTAAACAAGCCGCCATTTATTTTTATTCTTAAAAAATTCAACTTTCTAAGTTATATTCAACATTACCAAGCCATAGTATATTATAATTTTATATACACATATATAAATGAAATGTAAAACAACGGGCGAGGAATCCTTTTGGATCCCTCTACAAATTTCTGTTCTTTGAAGTGCTTCCGTAGCGACCTATTCACTACGAAGACATTTTGACTTCCATTCATCTCTTTTGTCCCCTCCAACACAATTGTTATTTATGTCATCTGCTTTTAAGCAGGAGTCAACAACAACAATATATATACATCAAAAATACATAAATACAACAATATAAGCTAGCACTAAATTATTATAACATTTTGTCAATTTTAAAACTAAATTAAAAGTGAGATATCTCACTTTAATTCAGACCAAACACAAAGCCACCACCTTCCTTGCTTTGAACTCGACCAAAGCCCTCCCATTCCACCTAGAAGCTCACGCACAACTCCTCCTCTCTCCTATGGTGCTCACGGCCCTATGCTAAATATAGGGTTTGGGTGCTAAAGTTTACATCTTTGAGATGGTGGTGGTAGCTAGGTAGATCTAAGGTTATGAAAGAAGTTTGAGAAGAAAAGTAGGAGTTTTGACTTGATTTTGAAAATGGAGAAAATGAAGAAGAGAAGTGCAAAGTGGAAGAGGAAATGAAAGAATGAAATGGAAATGAAAATGAAAGTATAGAGTGTGTGTTCTTTTATAAAAATTGAAAAGTGGTAAATTACTAAACCAACCTTCCTTAAATAAGCTACTCCTTTTCATTAAAAAAAAACTACCATCCTTTACTAAATTATGCAACACACTTTTCTTAAGACGCTTGTCATTACCACCTTCTTTTACTAATGCCCTTTAAGTATTTTACACTTAAAATAGGAAAGAAGTGTCTTTTCTTACTTTATTAACTTAATCAATTACTTTTTAAATACTTTAATCATCCTTATTTTTATTAACCCTTTTTAATTTATTAAATCACTTATAATATGTATAAGTGTATGTTACAAAAGTGTAGACATGTGTGCAACAACGTTGCGACTAATTTCGTTTGATAAAAACTCGAAAAATGATTTTCGAGCACATTTTCAATTTTTCATCGAATTATTTATGTTTGTAAAAAAAACTTCCAAAATGAGTTTATTATCATCACTTATTAATTAAAAGAGGGTTATTTGACCATTTAAAATCATTAATTATATATTTAAAATTAATTAAATATACTTAAATCAAAGATGTAAAATTCTAGGTCGTTACATCCAGTCCCTCCCAAATTGTGGCAAAGGCCTTAGAACATCTTAGCAATAAGGATAAGCAACTCAAAGTTGAACAAAAATGAAAAAAAGTGCACACTTAATCATGGCAGTTGGCTATTTATGGAGGTGGAGTGTGGTCATAAGCTTGTGAAGGCAAAAGGTGGAAGCTTTGGATGCTTGGGATGGTAGGAAGTGGTTCTAGTGCCTGTGCTTAGTTTTTAGCACGGATTTAAGTGAGTCTACTCACCATTAAATGAATATATATTATGTTAGCTTAAATGTAAAGTTAAAGTTAAGTATGAACTAATTAAAGTTATAACTTTAGACCTCCTTGCTTTTGAAAAAAAATGACAACTTTATATTGTATATTTGAACTTCTATGACATTATATAACATGTGACGTGGCCTTGACATTGCATATATATGGTTGTTTAGATTGTGTGTAGAAACTGGAATGAATATGAATGGTCTATATAGCGATATTTGCTATGAATGACCTTTAAAATCCCCTTGTTTTTAAATTTGTTCTAATTGGTTATATATGAATATATTGTGAATGTCTATATTTTGGTTGTGCTCTACAGTTGTAGTAGTGTATGAAAAAGCAAGGAAGTGGTTTGAAAAGTTATAGAATTGGTTGGACAAAGTTACAAAAGTTACACCAAAAATGGTCGCTATATGAGCACGTTGAAACTACCTTGCGTTCAGTAATTATTAATATATTTTAAAAGACATCCTTAAGGGTTTCTCTGTTGTTTTAATAAGAACTATATGCATACTTCTTACTATAACATTATTGGTGTTAAAGTCATTTTATATCTAGTTAAACAAAGTCAAAAAGTTAGTAGCGAAAAGGTCGCTATATGAGCACTTTGTAATTAGCTCGTTTTTGGGATTTTAAAATGATTTTGGGAGATATCCTCAGGAGTTTCTTTGTATGATTTTTTTAAGTACTCTAAGTATAGTATGTATTATAAAAAATTGGATCTTAAAACCTTTGTTTGGATGGGAAAACTGGTCAAACATTTATCTAACCTTTCTAGTGTTCTCCGTTCAGGACTTCTAAGTACTTATAAATGCTGTGTTTGACCTACGACAGCATTTATAGACTCTTTTTACAACATTGGTTGTGTAGTGTTATTTTAAACATTTTTTGTGATAGAAATTGAGTTTAAATGATAATAAATTAATTATTTTTGTGGGATCTTTTCAGGGATGTTTAATAGTAGGTTTTAAAGTATTGTAAAAGTGGTTTCAAGTTTAAATATATTTTTATTAATTGTTTATGAATTTTTAAAGTAAAGTGTTTTTAAATATAAAACATGCTTTTTTTATGATTTTTGTTAAATTTCAAAATGTGTTATTTTTAAGTAATATTTTATATAGATATTTTAAACATATTTATAAGTATTTTTAAAGTATTTATACATAATTTTGGAAAAGTAAGTGAAGTATTTTATAAAAGCATAAGTGGTTTTGATTGTAACACTTAGTTATAATCAATGGGTTTGAGAAGTTAATTAAAAGTATATTATCTTGTTAATAAGTATACTTAGATCTTTGAAATGAATGTTTAAAAGATGATGTTAAATATAAATAATTTTGGGCTAATAGTAAACAATGTTTAAACAACATTTGTTTTTAACCCTTTTGATTACACTTAAGAATATAATTAGATCTTTAAAAAGAATGTTTTAAAGGTAATTATAAGTGAAATGGTTTTAGGTTTGTGGTGACATGTTTAAGTAACATTTGTCTTAAACTCTTTTGAATAGACTTGTGAATGTACTTAGATCTT
The DNA here is from genome assembly GCA_030737815.1 of Allium fistulosum. Taxonomy (NCBI): domain Eukaryota; kingdom Viridiplantae; phylum Streptophyta; class Magnoliopsida; order Asparagales; family Amaryllidaceae; genus Allium; species Allium fistulosum. The sequence goes on along the minus strand of CM060905.1, from coordinate 1,168,083,864 downwards.
TATAAAGGAGATTTTAAAGATAATAACAAGTAGGAATATTTTGGAAAATGGTTATATAAAGTAAAGATTTGATTCATAAAAGTGAAGGGATTTATAGTAACAGTTGTTTTTAGCCTCTTTGATTATATTTTAAAGTAAGAAACATTGTTAAAGATTCATGAATGTTCTTATATCATTTGGGATAAGCATATGAATACATTTGAAGTATTGAAAATAATGTAAATGAATAGTGGAATAGTAGAATACATTTATATATCTTTTATAAAGGTATTTTAAATATATATACAAGTAGAAAAAGGAAGTGAATAGAAGCATCATGTATTCATACAGTTTGAGATCCCCGAGGAGGACTCTTTTTTCTGAATCGTCTCATGCTTTTAGAATGTATGTATTTGAGATCCCCCAGGGAGGACTCCTATATATAGTTTGCTTACTTCTAAAGGAAGTAATTATTTGATAAAAGAAGTTTTAATTAATAAAAGAATTAATTAAACAAAAAGAGGATTAGAAGTCGCTTTGCTGACTTAATCATGCTTTGTATGTTTACTTATCTATGCAAAGTATTTTGTCATGCACTTAGCACTAAAAGCTAACAAAGTAGGCTTGTTCTATGTGTAAGAGTTAAGAATGATGATTCAAGTAGGGCTTAGAAGCAACAGTACTCTAATCTACCGGGCTTCACTCTTGACCGAGGGATAGTGTAAGTTAAGAAGATCAAAAACGTGATAACTATACAAGACTTGGTTTCCATATGCGATCGTTCTTGTTGTTATTGAATTTGACCAAAATTAACTTAGGAAATATCTAGAAGAAACAAGAGAATTATATCGTACGATTATCCTCAGCGATGCTATATGATGTGCATGTAAAAATGTATATTTTTACTCACACACTTAATCTCATTTTAGTAAAATAAATGTCATAATTGGGTGTTTTTACATGACTAAAACCAAATTTCAAAAATGCTTTCAAGTCATCATTCATGCATGTACATGGGGGCTAAACGGTAATTTTCGTATGTGGATTAATTTGGAAAAAATTACTTGCACATTTTAATTTGTTTTGCAGGAATTTGGATTTAACTTGGCAGTGGCTTCATGGAAATATGCATATACAAGAGTTGGAAGCCAAAGAAATGAAGAAATAAAAGAATTCATGTAATCATGGAGGACCCCACCTACCCACTAACTAATGAACCATAATTAAGAGCTAACACACATGTTAGTGGGAATTAAAGGCACATGCACATTTAATGAAGGATTAATTTCAAGCTAATGATAAGTTGGAGGCCACACTACCTCAAGTGTATTTTAGGGAGTTCTCTAAAAATGGATTAGGGTTTTAGTCATGTATAAATAATCATCTTATGTTCATGTAATGAAGTTTTTAGGATCTTATCATATTATGCAAGTTGAAGCCACAAATTAATGAGAAATAAAATGGATTTCTAAGCCTCTTGTTCTTCTTTGTTCCTTATATTCTTTTGTTTTATTTTATGTTAATTTTTATTTACATGCTCTCTTTCCTTTTATGTTAGTACATTAGATTTCCATTTATGCATTTAATTTTATTTTATTTTTATGCAAGTAGTTAGTTCTTTCTATTTTAATTAGCTTGCACTTTCCTTTTTTGTTCTAAGTTGAAATCTACATGTGTTGAAATGATAACACAAATGAGAAGTTAAATCCCTTCAATTTAAGGGTAATGAAGCTCTCTAAAATTATGTAGATTCAACATATTTTAATATTTATGATCTCTTTATAGTGCTTAATGAAAAGTTGGATTATGATGTAGGTTTATTAGAGAATTTGATAGCCTATGTTGTGTTTCTAATCACAAATGGGCTATGCTTGATCCAACATAAACCCAATTTACATCATCATCTTACTAATTGACGTTGATAATGAAATTAAAGTAGAATTTAAATTTGATGATCTATGTTACTAAACAAAATAGTAAATAGATCATGCTTAAAATAGCTTTTGCTTTGACTTCATGATCATTTTCATTACAATCAATAAGTGGTTTTAGTTGTTGTATTAAACTTTGATGGTTTAAGTTGTGTTAATTAATAACACAAATAGACCATACTTATGATAAATACAACACTAGTTCTACTTAGATTAAAATGAGAGATCATAGATTGATTTTGTGTTGGTTTTATGTGAGAGTATGAGAGTGGATTTGCCTCTAAATTGTCTCTTAATCTCACATTTGTATTCACTTTTATTTTAGTTAGTTTTTTACATTTCTTTTTTGTTAAAAAAATTTCAAACTCTTTGGGTTAATTGAGTAGAATTTAAAATTTAATTCATTTCCCTGCGGATCGACACGTACTCGCATACGTACTACAATTATACGTCGTGCACTTGCGGTTTATAACGATATATTTTTAATGACGATTCTCTAACCAATAGAAAATTCCGCCGTTATTAACAAGTTTTTGGCGCCATTGCCGGAGAATTTGAAATTTGATTTTAATTTTACTCTTCGAATTATTTTTGTTTTATTTTATTTTAATTTCATTTTGTGTGTTGAATTGCATTTTATAAAAAAAAAGAATATTTTGTTTTGTGTGTTTGTTGTGTGATTTTTGCTCTCATTTGATTTGTGTGCTTGTTGTTTTTTATTTGCATTGGCATTTTTAGTAAGAAAAAAAAGAAAAATAATATTTTACGGTTCTCTGTTAAAAAAAGTTTACATTGCATTGAGAATTTTACATTGATAATTTTACATTGCATTGAGTTTACATTGCATTGGGTCATTGAGAATTTTGCTCTCTTCTCTGTTACTATTGCACTTTACTGTGCATAAATCTACTAAAAAAACTATCACTGTGCATTGTTTTGTTTACATAACTATCTTTTCAACATTCACCGCCTCCTCACTGTTACGTTTCCCTTAAATCTCTGCAGCAACACTTCCATTTCTCTGGCCACCCCATTATCAAACTGCACTCAAACCAAACTTCAATCATCATTTCAACTTACCTTCAACTTCCAACCACTGCCTCACTTCTGACAGCAACCGTACTTCTTTAACCAACAAACCACATCACCCTTCCTTTCCTATCACTACTCTGTGCATTTGTGCACTTCTCTATGCACAATTCTCTATACAACTCTTTCAACCGTCAAAATCGTGCATCACTTCTTTGAGAAATACTTCAGCAACCTGTGCAACAACTACCTGCACAACTTCCAACCACCAACCATCAACCTATGCATACCGCAACTTCCAACCTGCCACCTCAAACTGCTACTCCTCCTCCCTATACTAACATCATCAACATCTCTGTTCTTTAGCACTGTCCCTGCCATCACATTCACATAGCAACCTACCTATACAACATCAACAAAGCACACTACTAAATTGCCTTCAAACTTCCCACATCATATACCTCTCAATAGACTTCATCAACCACTCTTCTTACATCAAAACTGCTACATACCATTCTCTCAACAGACTTCATCGACAACAAACATCTTTCCTCTGCCTTCTTACCTCACTAATGGCATCCTCTGTCAAACAGTTATACCATCCCATAGCCACAGCACCATCTCTGTCATGCTACACTCCTTTGTGGTAGCACACTTCAACCATCAACCAACAACTTGCCATCACCCCTTCCATCATCTTACATACATAACTTGCACATCACCTGATCATCCTCCTTCATCACCATCAAATACCCAGTGCACATCCCTCCTTACTGCCACAACCATCACAGTGCACTTCACTCCTTACTGCATACATCTCCCCATATACAACGCCATCATCCCTGTAACCTTCACTCCTTGTCAGACATACAAATCCCCTTCATCAACATTAACCACTGCATTACTTCATAAACCATAAAACTGAAAATCACCTGACTGTCCATTACTGTGCATCTCAACAATTCACTGAAAATCACTATCCTCAACTACAACACCATTGCCTCTCCAGATCTAGCAACCCATTTACAACCGAAAAGCACCACTCGCAACACACCCAATTGGCCTCACTTCAGCATCCCCCTTCCCAAAACCCAAACTTCACCGAATAACATAACCACCTCTTCAATCACTTAACCACCACTTCTTACAGCACGTACCATTCTCCACCAAATCTCCTGAATCACCAACAAACCACAACACCCTCTACAAATCACACTCCATCTCCAACCCAAAATCACCAACCCGAATCAATCACTTCAACCTCCTATTCAAATTCAAACCATGACCTCAACCCAATCGCCGACTCCATTTGCAACTCGAACCAATTCGCAATTTTTCTTTGTTTTTTTCCTTCAAATTTGCATTTCCTTGTTTTAATTTGAGAAGTTGTGTTTTCATTTTGTGTAATGTGTTTAAGCAGAAAAGAATAAGGGATAGGAATGTGTTGTTTTGGGTTAGATTGAGTAAGTGAGTATCGGGCTGTGTTTATTTGGGCCTAGTGAATTTTTTTAAAGTGTGTTGTGTATATTGTTTAATTATTTCTGGTTTTCCTTTTTTCTAAAATAAATTTTTTTAATTTTTTTCTTTTTTTGCTTTCATTTGTGTTTATTTTTGTCCTCGTTTTCAAGTTGCAAAAGCAGAAATTCAGAAGGAGAAAATTGCTTGCTAAAACTGTTCTGCTTGCCTTATAAAAAAATCACCGCTTTGAAAAATATAAAATAAATTGCTAATAATTCTACACGCTCTTGTATCGTACCTTTATCTACTATTTTTATTTTTGCATTGTTGGTTGCTTGCATTTTAAATTTCGAAAACAAAAACAAAAGCAAATTTCATTCGTAATTGCATTGTTAATTCACGTTTAATTCTGTTTTGCATTCATATCATCTTATTTTATTTCCTAAAGGCAACACCCAAATCCACATAAGGTAGGGGATTTCATCACCCTTTCCTTGGCCCACAAATTCATATCATCGTAGAATTTGCTAATGATAACGGTTAGACGTTGGACTTAAGGGTGCCACGAGCTCACATAGGGCTTAATTGTTTCTTGACAAGTTGTCCTCTTTCGACAATTTAGTTTATTGGTGTCTAGGCTACGGCAGAGAAATAATCATTTATAAATAATATGGTGATTAGTAAATATTATAGTGATTGTTTCTTTGAAGGTACTTAAACCTTCTACTGCATTGCTATAATGATTCGTGGTGCACCGATAACTCCTTTTCGTTACCTGGCTAAGAACTATTTTATTGGATTAAGATAAAGTGTGAATATACAATTTTGGGTTAGGAGCACTAGGGATAGAAATTTGTAATTAAGTCCTTGCATTCATTTAGTTGCATTAGTTTATGCATATTTAAAAAAAAGAAAAAAATAAAAAAATCAAAAAAATTGTTAATTTTACTTAACTTAGTTCTTTCTTTTTAATCCAAAAGGAAAATTTCTTTTTAATCTTTTCCTTTAAAAAAATATTTTAAACAAAATCAAAAATCAAAAAACAAGTTTTTTTATAAAAAAAAAATAAATAAAAATAATCTTTTCAAAAACAAAAACTAAAAAAAAAGCAAAAACATATAAAAGAAGAAAAAATTTGAAAAACCAAAAAACAAAACAAAAATCAATCTCCCTTTTGAAAAATAAATCCTTTTTGGTAAATATTTTTCCTTTTAAAAAAATATGTATAAAAAATATTTTTTCACTTCAATTTTCAAACCTTGTTTCATTCTCTTTAACTCGATTCTCACTTCTTTCTCTTCTCGACTTTTTCTTATGCACGAGTACTTGGACTCGTTACACAACATCAAATCATTTAACTCGAACAAACAACTCTCCGACGATGGCGAACGAGAACGCCCCTCGAACTCTCATGGATAGAATCTTTCCCGATAGAGTTTCTATTCCTTCTTATATCAATTTACCCGCCTCAATAGGTAACCATTTCGAAATTCATTCCAATCATATCGCCACACTCCTAAAATTTGGCAATTTTGAACACGATGACCCTTATATCTTCTTAATGAAATTTGAACAAGTTTGCACAACCATTAAACTTCAACAACTTTGTGATGACGGAATCGAATTCTGATTATTTCCGTTTGCTCTTACCGACTACGTTGAAAAATGGTTGTATAGATTACCATCAAATTCGATTAAAACTTGGGAAGAATTCGTTAAAGTCTTCTTGAAAAAGTTCTAACGAAAAATCATCCCAATGGGTACGTTCTAATGAAAAATCAATTTACTCACGATCGAGCGCACACTTGATAGGATCATCTTTGGCTTTTGGAAGCTAAAATTGATGCAATGATTAATAAATTCGACAATGTTTTCTCATCCAACCAAATGAACCAAGCTTCTCAACCCATGTGTTATAAATGTAATGATCCAAATCACATAGCCGATCAGTGCCCTAATTCAATCGAAAAACTCAATGCTTTCAACAAGGTTAAAAATGATCCGTTTTCTCCAACATACAATCCTGGTTGAAGAAATCATCTGAACTTTGCTTGGAACCAAAATAATTCCAACACGAATTTGGTTTATCCCAATTTGCTAGCATTTCCGAATAATGCTTCGAATCCTTCCTTTCAGCCTAACCACTTTCAACAAAATTTTGTGGGTCCATCTCAAAATCAACCGCAACAATCTTTTGCTCCCCATGATGATAAACGACCGAGTTCACTTGAGAAAAGTCTTGAAACTTTGGCTAAAGCAACCACTCAAAGCCTCCAATCAAACAGTAATTTGCAAAATTTGTTAACCTCATACATGCAGAATACGAGTCAATCGATTGCTAAACTTGAAATGCAAATGAGTTAATTAGCTACGTCTGTGAGTTAACGTGAACGAGGCACATTCCCAAGTTAGCTAGTTCCGAATCCCAGAAATCAAAACACGAATTCGAATCAAGCCTATGTTGTTCATGATAGCAATGTAACCCAAATGAATGCTATCACAACTTTGCATTTCGGTAAACAAATCGATAATTAAGTTGTTAATCCAAACGATTTATCGGAAACCCCTCTCGACACTTTAAAAACGACAAGCAATTCTAAACAAAACATTGAGCCAAACATCGAATCAAGTTCCACTCCAAATTCTTCTTCTACTCAAGTAGATCCACCTACTGAGTATTGTGTTCCATTTCTACTTCGTCTTCGACCAAAGAAACACACTGACCAAATGGAAAAGATGTTGAATTTTTTTAAACAAGTCAAAGTTAACATCCCGCTCCTTGATATCGTTCAACAAGTCCTAACTAACGCTAAGTTTCTCAAGGACTTGTGTACCCAAAATGACACACTCATGTACCCAAGAAAGTTTTCTTAGCCGCCCAACAGAGCGAAGTCTTATCCCAATCAATTCCTGTTAAATACAAAGATCTTGGATATTCGACTTTTTCATGCACAATAGGAGACAAAATGATTAACAAGTGCTTACTCAATTTGGGTACCAGTGTCAATTCGATTCCTTATTCAGTTTACCAGCAACTTGGCTTGGGTGAAATAAAACCGATTAATGTAACTCTTCAATTTGTCGATCATTTGATAAAAAAACCCATGGGAGAAATCGAGGACGTACCCATCAAAGTCGGTCAATTCATATTCTCAGTCGATTTCATCATTTTGAAGACTCAACCTGTGAATAATCTGATGAGTCAAATTCCATTGATTTTAGGCCGACCCTTCTTGGCTACTTCAAATGCTTTAATCAATTGTCGAAATGGTTTGATGAAAATTTCTTTTGGAAACATGACTTTGGATCTTAACATCTTTAATCTTGAAAATCAATCTAACGAACCACATGACCAAACATTGGAAGTTAGCTCAATTCAAGAAATTTTTGAGTATGAAACAGTTGACTTTAACAACGAATACGAGACCGAATACGAACAACTGTATCAGAATGAGCCTAACAAAATTGAAAATGCGCTTCCTTTTGAACCCCTCACTATTGAATCAGAACTTCAACCGAATTCTTTTGATTGAGCAACCCCCGAGGTTGGACCTCAAACCCCTTCCCGATCACCTTAAGTATGCATACTTAGGTGACAACGAAACGTTTCCCATCATAATCTCTTCAACTCTCTCCTGATCAAGAAACTTCCTTACTTTCAATTCTATAGAAAAACAAAGAAGTAATTGGATGGTTGATCACCGATATAAAGGGAATTAGCCCCGCTCTTGTTCAACATCGCATCCATTTAATTGATGATGCCAAGCCTGTTCGTGATGCACAACGAAGGCTTAACCCAAAAATGAAGGATGCAGTTCATGATGAAATTCTTAAACTCCTCAATAACGGAATCATATATCCAATCTCTGATAGTTCGTGGGTGAGCCCAATTCATGTCGTGCCTACAAAGTCTAGACTTACCATTATCAAGAACGACTCAAATGAACTCATTCCAACTCGTACTCAAACGGGTTGGCGTGTTTGCATTACTTATCGAAAATTAAATGCTGCAACGCGTAAGGATCACTTCCTACTTCCTTTCATCGACTAAATGCTTGAACTTTTAACCAGCCTCGAATTCTACTGCTTTCTTAATGGTTATTCCGGTTATAACCAAATTCCAATTGCTCTCGAAAATCAAGAGAAAATGACATTCATGTGTCCCTTTGGCACTTTTGCATATCGACGTATGCCATTTGGCCTTTACAACACTCCTGCCATGTTTATAAGATGCATGGTCAGCATTTTTTCCAATATGATCGAACGTTTTCTTGAAATGTTTATGGACGATTTTTCTGTAACGACCCGCTATTTCGTGCCATTCGCATCTGCACATGTCAGACTTGAATTGCTCAAAATATCAGATTGTTAATTTATATTTGGCAAAACTCAGCATATACAGTAAATAAATCAATCACAGAATCACAGACACAGAGTAATATAACAATAAGCAGCGGAATAAATAAATAGTAGTTCATGAAGCTACTATATAAACAACAGAGTTTGAAATAAAATACAACAAAATATCTCAAAAATACAGTGAAGTCTCGAATACAAACAGATGACATCTTTGAACAAATCAACTGGAAAAGCTGAAAGCTGAATAGATGCAGATGGATTTCCAAGTGAAGCTCCAACTCCAAAGGTGAGTCTCAAATGCGGTGACACTTAGTCTGACCCAAGCGTAAAGCAAAACACAAAACACTCGAGTCAGGATTAACATTCTTATATCAATAAATCCAACTCAAGTGAAATAGCAACTGAAATACAAGTAACTCAAAGGATGTTTGGGATAACCATCCTCTAAGGATCCGTGGAACTATCTACTATGTAGTAATATACACTATTATAATATGTCTACAATAAAGTAAACTATTAAAATAACGTTAAGGCGTTGCCCATATCCCCTTTAACACATTTTATATATTCTCATAGTCTATACAGTACCGTAACCCCCCTCGTAAACTGGAGGGCTATCAGAGGGCACTCCATAGGTATGGTACAAACCAAACTCGTAGAAGGCGCGCTAGGACATGTGAACACGGCACACGAGGAGATGCCAGGGTAGATATACCAATTGCACTCCTTAACTGGTGGTAACGCATAGCAGCTACTACCGCCCACCTCGGACACACTCCCATAATCAAAATCGAGGGGTGGCCACCAAATCAATCACAAAGTCAAAATATAATGTCGAAGAAATATGCCCGATAAGAGGAATGACCTCACTTTGCCCGGTATAGCTCCTGATTTTAGTCACATCTAAGCTGACTCACGAGAGTCAGGGTCACGTCATACCTTATACAGGAATCGTTCACCAAACCATCCTACTTCATTTCTGGAATCTCCACCACGTACAAAGTTGTTAAAGTGGTTTTTGGTATTGGCAGAGAGTATGACAATATCCGATCCCGGTCTCTTCAACAACCAAATGCTATTATAACACCGTGGTCATTTCAAAATATCATATTCATTTCAAAACCATATCAAATTCGATATCATTATTCACTTTAAATAATATTCATTTCTAGAATCGCAACACTTTCAAAAATTATAACCATTTCGAAATAATAACACTTTTGAAATCATAGCACTTTAGAAATCATAAAACTTTGGAAATTATAACACATTGAAATCATAACACTTTGAAATCATAACACTTTCCACTCAACAGTTTAGATATAGGAAATAGTATATGTAATAAAATAGATTATAAAATAAAATAGTTTATATAATAAAATAGTTATAAATTAAAATAGTTTATATTAAAAAAATTAGTATAATAAAATAGTTTATAAAAAAATATATTCATAAAGTAAAAAAATTTATATTGTAATGACCCGTGAATTTTCGATAATTAAAACTTGTTAATATAATGAGATTTTGGTAATGTAAGATTTGGAGAAATAAAATTGGTGAATTATTATTGAAATAATAACTAGAATAAAATGGACAAGGTTAATTTAAGTTAATTATTAACTAGTTAATGAAATTCAAATTTGATTGAAATCATGTAAGTGTTATACTTGGTTATAAAGTGAGTATAAGAAAACAAGCGTAAACATTGAATTAATTAATGAATTAATATAATAAATGGTAAGTGAATAAAATCAATGTTCTATAAGTAATTTTAATATTTGTTTGAAAGTAATAAACTTAAATGTAATTAAAGGTTAATGGTAACAATTGTTATAAGTTACCTATTTGTTAAGTTCATAAAATTTAGTTTGAAATCAATTGCAGTTAATTGACTTAATTAGCGCAGTTAGTGTAGTTTAAATTAGTAATTAGAGAATGTTAATTCAATAAGGAGTAACCAATGAAAATTCTATTCATAATATGGAAATTGATGGAATAAAAATAATTGAAATTCAAGTTTGATTAATTTATTGGATTTTAAGCTGTAATAAATGGATTATTGAAATTAAATGAAATGAAATACTACGTTAATGGGAATTAATATGAAATGGGAATATATTAATGCAATAAATATAAATCAATGTTAATTATACCCATAAGATGATAATTGATTGAATAACAAGATGGAAATAAGATTATATGGATTTATTGGGAATTTAAATTTATAATTACTGGATTAATTGAAATTGAAATTAAATACTGTAAATTGTGAAATATTCAATGATAAATTAATATAGAAATTTGTTTAAAGGATTCTAAATTTACCAAGTAATCCAAATTGATAAAATTTGTGAATAATTAAATCAGAATTGAAAAAGTGATTTAATTAATTTATTTATTTAATTAACTGAAATATAGCCATTTTAGCCACTGACTCAGATTTCGACGAAACCAGTTTCATCGGATCCGTAACAGTTAATTATTGTAGGATTTCAAGTTTCGTAACGATCGAACTTGTCGTTTGGTCGTACGGGCTCGAAACGCCTCAAAATCAATTTAATTGAAATCAATTGAAATCAAATTGAAATAAGCTGATTTTGGCATAACTTCTTCATACGATGGAATTAGGACCTGAAACCCGTTCCATTGAATTTAAAATATTTGAAAGCATCTATTTTGATATATGGGATGACCCATCTTTGTTCTAGAGACAGAACGGACTTTTCGGGCCATTTATCGTTCAACGTGTAAATCAATCGTGTCCATTCATCTATTTTCTGTTCTGCCTATAAATAGCTCGTTATAAACCCTAGGTTGTTCTATTTTCATTTGTCTGTACGTACAATTCCTTCTCATCTCCTCTCTCCAATGGAAAACAAATCAGAACCAAATTTCCAATTCAATTGCAACTCAAAACCAAATCAAAAAATTTCAAACTCCTCAATATATATCGAATTATATATCGATTTGAAGCTCTCGACGAGCGCATTTCAGATCCGCAATTCGTTTTTCGTTTTGGTTCATTGTTTGTTCAGAAAACGTCGAACTATTCACTGCCGTTCATCGTGCCTCGATCAAACTTGTCCGGACGTCGAATCAATTTGTGGGTATTGTAGAGGGGACCGAGGGGAGTCGATCTGAGTGGTTCGTATGGCGAATCGATGGATGGATTTGCGGCAAAAATTCATTAGGGTTAATTACTTTTTGGCGGCGACCGTGATTTGATGACTTCGATCATCGACGTGGGGACGTCGCGAGAAGGGGCGAGGCCTAAGGCATGGTCGGCGGCTTCCTGGAGGGTTGTGGTAGCGTGCGTTGGTTGTTGACGATGGCGGTTGATGCTTGGTCACGTACGCTAGTTTACGGAAGAGAGGGGTGAGGGTTTCGGCTATTGTTTCCAAGCAAGGGTGACGTGGCCTTCTTCTTCTTATTTTTTTTGTTTGAAAATTTTGAATTTAAATGCTCTAATCTATATAACTTTTACATACGAGGTCCGTTTCTTACGCGGTTTGATCCATTGGGATCGTATCGAAATTCCGGACATTTTGACGCTGGTTTGGACGAATTCTGAGACCGTTCAAATGTTGGGCTTATTTTGAATTTAAATTCGATTTAAATTCAAAGGTGAGTGTTTTAACCCACTCATAACTTCTAAAATTTCTTATGTTAGTTAAATTAAAATTTTAATGTGATTAAAAATTTATTTATGACTGTTTGGTATATTTTGAATTATCATCCCAGTTAATTTGAATTTATTTGAATAAAATCGTTATTTAATTTATTATTGAATATAAATTGCCAGTTTAATACCCATTATTGATTATCATTTTTATATTGATATTTATTGATTGACTTGGATGATGATTGTGATGGATGTTGATTGTTGATGTTGTATTTTATACCGTTATAAACTGCAAGTTTGTTATGGATTTTTTTTATTTATTTTGGGATTGCGGTTTGAAATGATATACAACCGTAAAATGTTTAAATTGCGGATTGAAATGATAAATATCCGTATCCCTTGACCCTAGGGTAGAAAATTATATACGGACACCAGATTGATTAAATTAAATGATTTTAAAATCCTTAAATTTTTGAATTTAATCAATTGATGTTTTGAAATAAAATTTGATTTATATAATTTGAAGTATTTTTGGAAAAATCAAGTTTTATGATGAAATGTGAATTGGTTTAAAAAGGAATTTCTTTAAGAAATTAAATCGGAAGTTTAAAGTTAAACTTTTAAGTATAAATGAAATTCTATCGAAATTGAGTTATTGAATTTGTTTGAAAATAACTTTGAAATATTTTTGAAACTGGAGTAATCCGTATTGATATTTTGAACATGGATTGAAACGATATGAAATTCGATAGTTTATTGAAATTTGGTTTGTCAATTTGGAAATTTGAAATGGTTCAAATATGTTGAAATGAAATGAATAGTTTAATTTGATATTAATTTCAAACTCATATTTTAATATAAACTGTTTTAAAGATATACTATTTAAAATTTCTAATTATTAAGACTTTCAAATTTATTAAACTATTTAACCAATATTAACTATATAAATTATTTTAATCTATTTTAAACCAATTCAATTTATTTTAAACAAATTAAACCATTTTAATTTAATTTAAGTATGATTAATCTATTTTAAAGTTATTTAATCTATTTTAAATTATATTTAATCTAAATTTAACTATCTTAAATCAATTTAAAATATTTTTACCTATAATTAAACTATTCTAGAGCATTTTAACTATTTATAACCATTTAAACAAATTTTTAAATTTCCAAACCAAGTAAAGTGAAAGTGTTTAAATTCAATTCATTGTTTTAAAAAGAAAATAAGGCCAAATGATGTTATAACCTAAGTTGGAATTTAAATGTATAATGTATTGAATGATGATTTTGAAGTAAGAATTTAACCTGTTTTGGAACTACGATTTGAAAGAAATTATGGTTTTGGAAACGATATGATTTGGAAGCGACATGGTTTTTGAGAACATGATATTCGGTATAAATTGTGAACTTGACTTTGAAAGGAAATATAATTATCAAATATGATTTCAAATGCGATATGATTTCAAAGGTGAATATGATTTCGAAAGTAAGTAATGATTTCGAAAGCGATATGGTTTGAATCGAATATGATATTTTGATATCAATTATGAAATGATTTTGGAAATGTTAAAGAACCATCCGGTGTGTAATAAGCGATTGGTTGTTAAACCGGGATCGGATATGGGCATACTCTCTGTCGATACCAAAAACCACTTTGACAACTGTGTACGCGGTGGAGATTCCAGAATGAAGTAGGATGGTGGCAACGATCCTAAAGGTATATTTACGTGGACCTAACTCCCGTGAGTTAGCATAAGGTGGCTAAAACAGGAGCGATTTCGGGCCAATGAGGTAGCTCCTCTGATCGGACATATTCCATCGATACTAAATTCTGACTTGCGATTTATTTAGTGGCCACCCTTCGATTTTACTCGGGAGTGTGTTTCGAGTTGGACGGTAGTTGCGGCTATGCGTTACCAACAGTCCGGATGCGTAATTGGTATATCTACCCTGGCATTGCCTAGTTGTGCCGTGTCACCTACCCTAACGCGCCTTCTACGAGTTTGTTTTATGTCGTACCTATGTGGTATCCTCTGGCGGCTCCAGTTTACGGGGAGTTACGGTACTGTATAGACTATTGGCATACCTAAAAATGTGTCAAGGTGGAAAATGTAAAGCCTTAACGCTATTTTTAAATAGTATACTTTACTTTAGACACTATTATAATAGCGTATTGTACTACATAGTAGATAGTTTAACGGATCCTTAGGAGATGTGAATCCCGAACATCTCTTAAGTTACTGCACTCACGTTAGACACTGGATAGGAGATGTCAAAACCCCGTAAACATCTCCGATGCCGATTACACTCATATTTATTTACCGTTGATTTAACTTACATAAGATCTTTAGGTTCTGACTCGAGTGTTTTGTCTTTTCAATTCGCTCGGGTCAGCCTGAGCATTTTAGGATTTGAAGACCTTATTTCCGGAGGACGAAGACGAAGATTGTATTATTATTATTTACTATATTATTCCACTGCATCATACTGTTCCGCTGCAATGTTATGTATTTATCCCCGATATGTGTAACTCTGATTTCGTATTGTATAAGTATAATCAAATGTTTTGTAAACATCTTCATGAACTGTTATTTGATTATTATATTTTGTCATTCCACTGCGAGAGTCTATTTTGTTTTTATTTCTTCCTCCTTTTCTTATTCACCCCAAATAACAATTCACCCTTCTGTATGGTTTGAGTCGGCATGTGTGTTTGCTTAAAGCGTACAAAAAGGCGGGATGTTACATATATATTTAAATACTTTATATAAAATAAAAATAGTTTCCTCAAATTTCACAAATCGATTCAGATCAACTTGAATTCCCAAAATTCAATTTAATTTAATCTCAATTCACCAATTTCAATTCAGTTCAAAACCATTTAAAATTTATATCGATTTCAAATACATATATAAACCACAATTTAAACAATTTCAATTTCAATAGATTTCAAAGCATAATTTCAT
This sequence comes from Allium fistulosum, assembly GCA_030737815.1. Lineage (NCBI taxonomy): Eukaryota > Viridiplantae > Streptophyta > Magnoliopsida > Asparagales > Amaryllidaceae > Allium > Allium fistulosum. The sequence goes on along the minus strand of CM060905.1, from coordinate 1,168,068,517 downwards.
TTATATTTCAAATTCAACTTTACCATTATTTAATATTGAAAAATTCACTTAGTCAATCCAATATCATTTAAATAAAACCTTGAATTACAATTTATGTAAACTAAATATTCCCTTCAATTTATTTACTTAAAATTAATCATTTTAAATCAAATTAAGTTTATAACGATCCATAAATTTTAGTAATTTTATTTATTAAATTAATTGAAATTTTGTAAAATTTTAAACAATAAAATTTGAAAATAAAAATTTATTATTAGGAATACGTCTATTTAAACATAGCAACTGGTAAATTTTCATATGATAATATTGAAGTTTATTTTCATATGGAATTTTATTTCAATTTAAATCAGTTAATAACAGTTGAATTTAAAAGTGTTTCAAAACCTAAATATGTCAACATGAGAAAATTTATTTAGAACACTCTATATCAGACTGCGTAATCCGTTTCGCGAAATCAGGACGTTTCTAGCTCCGTTTGGATTTTTCCGTACGGGATAGCAACGTTTATCAGTGTCCGTATGGACTTTCGATAGGAAGGTCCTGACACAGATATTTCTGTTTCCTCTTGTCCGTCTCATCGCGCTGACCACCGTGATATATTCATTGGTGTATTTCGGAGTACGGTGCGCGACGGAATCATTAGAATGCAAAGTGTAACGATTCGCCAAACTGGGTCCATTTGCAATTCTGTGTCCTCCATCTGGTTCAGCTTGCTGTGTTAATCACAGATATAACCTATGTCCTTCTCTATTCGTAAGTTTTGACACCCAAAAGTCAAAAATACGAAAGGACGTAAGTAGTTCGGTGGGTACGTATTTAATTTCATTTTCAACTCTTTTCTTTCTTTTTCATTCTCACGCAACATCTCTTTGTCTCTCTCTTCTTCATTTTATTTTTTTCTTCCAGTTTAAAATTCCTCTCGAGAACTTCATCATTCAGCCAAGGCCGCCTTCCACCATTCTCGGAGCAACACACCCTCGCCAGCGGCCGCCGTTCTTCCCCACCTCCAAACTCCTCGTCAACCGTGCATGGCCTCCCATCAGCCAATGCCTCCGCTACCTCGACCTGAGTACATCGCCTTCCCTTCCATCGCGTTCAACTCCACCTCGACCTCGACCTTGACCCGCTTCCGCCACCGCTCCATCAGGCAACCACCACTACCTTGTCAGGCCTCCAACCATCACTCCTCTGGCCGTCTTCCTCTTTGTTGCAATTGTGTATGTATGTATATCTATTTATAAATACATTTGTTTATATATATTTTAAAATAAGTTATAGCATAGTAGATTAATATGTTGAGTATATGCCTGTTTATATCCGCGTGAATAGGTGTGTTTATATATATATGAGCTTTGTCTGTAACTTATGTGTATACTAAAGCATAGTATATCTGAACAGCTTTGATAATATTATATACAGTGTTTTATATATATTAGTTTGTATAATGTATACATATATGTCTTAAATTTTGAAACATGTGTTTTATCCTATATTCAAGGTATATACGAATACGTTGTAAAGTTATATATGAATTGGTTTCGTTACTGACTTTGGTCAGTTCCATGCTTGTATTTCTCCTTAAGCTTGAGTATGTTTGTTATATATCTGTTTAATATACATAGGAAGTCTGTTGTTTTTCAAAGGAAGGTTAATTATCTATGTTATTTTATGTATATACTTATATATGTTGATTTAGATATTATAATATATTAGATTTACATATAATAGTTACGTTTTCAACCTGCTCTGTCTCTTCTCTTATGGTATTATACATAATATCTAAGTTTTATATTCAATAGTTTTCTAAATTTACTTATGTTTGTACATGTTATACAGTTCAATTTTCTTTTGTTTCGTATATTTTAAAAGCATACATATATTTAAGTATAAGGTTATATTTGTGATATATTTAGATTTATATATTATGTGGTGTGTCAGATTCTTTATTAGTATTATATTGGGTTAGTTTTATATACAGTTATGGTTATACTATTAATAGACGATATATATTTGTTAGTTTTAAATATATAGTATGTTTTATAAAGTATGTATATGTTGTTATTAATATATATAAGTATCCGATTTAATATGTGTTGAATTTAGAATATGATTATATATATATATATAGTTATATATGGTTATACACAAGTTTACTTATATCAATCATCTTCATCGATCTAGTTCTGATTTGAATTCGTCTATTCCTATTTATCAGCTTTAATCATCGATTCGTGCCAATCTAGCTTTGATTGGGAGTCGTGCTTGCAATTCGTAACTCAATTTCATCGTCCAATCTATCCAGCCTCGAAAGGTGAGCAATCACTCACGATTAACGTTTTTTTATTTATTAAATTTGATTTCAATTGAAACGACAATTGAAATATGTTGCTGTAGTTATTTAAATTGCTATATATGCTATTATCTGTAATTGTTCACCTGTGGGATATGCCACCATATCCTGTTGTTTATATACTATGTTGTTATTGATGATATATGCCTGTTATATTATTATCATATATGTTATCACTCTGCAAGTTCCCTGTTAGTATAGAATTCACTATGGGTTGAAATGATACATACCCGAACAGACTTTAGAATAGGAGAAAATCGTTATGGATTGAAATGATAGACCCAAGCGATTTTCATTTGAATTGAATTTGGGATTGCGGGTCAAAATGATATCTACCCGTATATATTTAAATTACGGATTGAAATGATAAATATCCGTATCACTTAACCATATGATAGGAAATTATATACAGACACCGTTGGTCTATATGTAAATATTTTAAAAATGATTTCTATGGTTTTGGAAGGGAATATATATGGATTTATTTAATATTGGAAATATTTTAAGTTTTTATATAAAGTAGATTTAATAATAAACTTTAAATCTAATAAAGTTGATTTAATTAATATAATATGTCTAAGTATTATATCTTTGAACAGATTTTTCAAGGATTTGTATAAGTTAAGTAAGATAGAGTTGAATTAAGTAAAATTGTATCTAATTAAGAATTCTACTTAATTAAATCGATTTGAACTATTGAATTTGAAGTTTAAAATTTGATTTTTATAACTTGATTTTTGATTTAAAGTAATTAAATGGATATTTCAAGCTTAAACAAAACGAAAGGAATATTTAGTTTAAAGGTAAATTTAGGCTATTTAAATAATACTAAATTTATTAAGTGAATATTTCAAGACTAAATAATAATGAGGTTAAATCGAGACCTATATGAAACTGTTAAATTGAACTTTGAAATGTTGAATATTAAAGCTTTGAAATATACTGGAACCTAAATGGGTTATTTGTGGTTCAGATCTGTATTTGAAATCAATAAAATTTGAATTTGTTATTTAGAAAACTGAATTGAATGGAATTTGATAAATTGAGATTGAATTTGATTTGAATGGGAAAGTAGAGTTGATTTTGAAGCGATTTGTGAAATTTGAGGAATTTGCAAACACTTTACTTTATTAATTATTTAAAATAAATATACTATTTTGGAAAATAGATATATTTGAAATGAAAATGACATCTTGGTTTTGAAGTATAAATGGCCACAGTGTTGTAGTGTATATTTCTACATTGTAGACAGTTCCACAGATCCTTAAAGGATGGTTATCCCAAACATCCTTTGAGTTACTTGTATTTCAGTTGATATTTCACTTGAGTTGGATTTATTGATATAAGAATGTTAATCCTGACTCGAGTGTTTTGTGTTTTGCTTGACGCTCGGGTCAGACTGAGTGATACAACATTTGAGACTCATCTTTGGAGTTTGGAGCTTCGTTTGGAGGTCCCACTATCGATTCAGCTTTCAGCTTTTCCAGTTGATTTGTTCAGAGAAGTCATCTGTTTGTACTGGAGACTTCACTGTATTTCAGATATTCTGTTGTATTTTATTTCTAACTCTGATATTTATATAGTAGCTTCATGAACTACTATTTATCTATTCCATTGCATTATTGTTATATTACTCTGTGTCTGTGATTCTGTGATTTATTTATTTACTGTATATGTTGAGTTTTTGCCAAATTTAAATTAACAATCTGATATTTTGAGCAATTCAAGTCTGACATGTGTGTCTGCCTATGCACTTGGCAGGTGCAGCATGATAGGGGGTTCTCGCATTTGGTTTAGTAGCGAGCGGATGACTCTTACTCCTACATGTCCCTGCGGGGTTGGTGCAGTCGAGAGGTTGGCCATAAAGGCAGAACATAGGTACAGCTGTATGCTACGGTGGGCGTTACCCCACTGACGTGGTCCATTACAGTTGGTATCAAAGCTTTGGATCTAGGAAAAACTTAGCATGTATGGTAAATTTAATTACGGAATCACTTTCGTTCGAGCTTGAATCCCTTACTCTTCGATTCGGTTTCCTTTGAATTTTGGAACGATTCCCTCAGTTCCAAAATCCATTCTTGTCTCTCCCTATTTGTATTCTTTTGATTTCGGAGTACCCCATAGCTCCACTTCGAATGACATTTATAAAGGTCGGCGATCCCGCCAATCTTTGAATGATTTGTAAAGGGGTGAAACTCCTTTACAATTGGCATTGATTCACCGAAGATTTCTGTATCCTCGGTTACAATTTTGCAGTTGGTACTGTCTTAGGGCAACGAATCAACAAAATTCTTCATGTCATCTATTATGCTAGTATGACTCTTAATGATGCTCAACTCAATTACACGACCACTGAAAAAGAGCTTCTAGCTTTAGTCTTTGCGCTCAAAAAATTTCGATCTTATTTGATTGACTTACACATTACGGTTTACACTAAGCACTCCGCTCTTAGGTACCTTTTCGCTAAAAAGGATGCTAAGTCTCGTTTGATCCGTTGGTTCCTTTTACTCCAAGAATGTGACCTTACGATCAAAGACAAAAAAGATCCGACAATGTCATTGCTGATCATTTGTCACATCTTCGAAACACACCATCCTCTTTACCGATCAACGAGAACTTTCCCGATGAACAACTCCTTTTTGTTTCTGTCGATCCATGGTATGCCGACATAGTGAACTATCTAGTCACTAAGGAAACTCCTTCATTTTGGTCGAAACAAGATAAATATAAATTTCTTTTCCAAGTCAAGTACTTCTATTGGGATGATCCATACTTGTTTAAGTAATTTTCCGACCAAATAATTCGATTTTGCATTTCGGATTGTGAAATCAAAAGTATTCTTTCGTTTTGTCATGACCAAGCTTGCGGTGGTCACTTCGGTCCAAAAAAACCACGGGAAAGGTGCTTCAATGTGGTTTTTACTGGCCTACGATTTTTAAAGATGCATTTGAGTTTTGTAAAACTTGCGATCGCTGCCAAATGTTAGGAAGAATCTTTCGACGAAATATGATGACTTTGAACCCCATTTTTACGATCAAAATCTTTGATGTTTGGGGTATTGACTTTATGGGACCATTTCCTAACTCTTTCGAAAATTTGTACATTCTTCTTGCTGTTGACTACATCTCGAAATAGGTTGCGGTCATTCCTTGTAAAACCAATGACCATAAAGTTGTTGTGAAATTCATAAAAGAAAACATATTTTCGAGGTTTGGAACACCTCGCACAATAATAAGCATCAATGGAACATATTTCTGCAATTGTTCATTTGAAACTCTAATGAAGAAATACCCAATAACCCACAAGCTATCCACCTCAAACTTGTGGCTAAGTTGAAGTTTCAAATCGTTAAATTAAATAAATTTTGGAGAAAACTATTAATAAAAATTGAAAAGATTGGTCTTAGAAATTGACTGATGCGCTTTGGGCTTATCGTACCGCTTTTAAAACTAACCTTGAGATGTCCCCGTTTTGTTTAGTTTATGGGAAAGCCTATCATTTACCATTTGAAATCGAACATAGAGCATTGTGGGCAGTGAAGAACTTAAACTCTGATCTTGAAAAAGCTAAGCAAAAACAGAAAATTGCAAATCAACATTAAAAGAGGTTAGGAACGATGCATATGAAAACGAGAAAATTTATAAAGAAAGAACAAAAGTTTTTCATGACAAGTCTATCTTACGAAAAACGTTTTCGCCAAACCAAAAAGTTCTTTGTATGACTCTAGACTTCACTTATTCCTTAGGAAATTAAAATCAAGATGGACCGGCTCTTTGTGGTACGAACTGTTTTTTCACACAGTGCCATAGAAATACAAAACCCCAGGGATGGATTGATTTTTAAAGTCAACGGTCATCACTTGAAACCTTACTTTGAGTTGCCAAGTGATCGAGAGAAGGAGCTCATGACTCTTCATGAGTCATACTACGTCAAGTAAGAAATGTTAACCCTCTCTTGTAAATATGTACATATTTTTCCCCATTACACCCATTATATCATGCACTGACTCTGGGGACATAGTCAAAATCAAGTGTGGGAGGAGTCACATCTTCATTTTTTATTTTTCATGGTTATTTTTTGCATTTTCTTTCCAAAACTCAAAACTTAAAAAAACAAAAAAAATCTCAAAACAAATTTTCTTTTTAGCATATTGATTTACTTTTGAAGAAACACTATAGAATCAGTATATGTTTTTTGTTATTAAATTGAAATTTTTGAAAATTTATTTAGTCTCAAAAAAAATAAAAATAAAGTTTGATTAAAAGTAACTATGGTTTAACTAGTATATAGGAAGGTTCATAGGTGATAATTATGAAGTATGTCCTAATTGTAATCTTTGTTTAAAAGAGTGGTTGATTTAAAGTGAAGACGATAACGTTTTTGATCTTCTAAGTTAAGTGGTGCTAAGATGATTTTGCAAAACTCACTCTTCATAAAAAAACAAAAAAGGCTTTTATAAAAACAAAAACACCTAGAGTCAGGTGTTCACACGGAAGTGTGTACATTCGCCATGCTCTATACCCTTCTCACGTAAGTCTGAAAGGCAGGGCATGATCGGTATATCTGGCCTCAGTTTATCCGAGTGAGGTGTATGTAAATAAATTTTTAATAAGAATAACCACCTAGAGTCATGTGTTCACACATAAGTGTGTACACTCGCCATGCTCTGTACTCTTCTCACATAAGTCCGAAAAGCAGTGCACGATCGGTATATCCGGCCTCAATTTATCCAAGTTAGGATTGTAAATAATAATAATGTTAATACTTTTCTAAAATAGAGAGAGCAAGCAATTGAATCCAAGCACTATTTTCACTTAGTTGATTCGACTTGTTATTCAAAAGAAATAAAAATACCACTTTGAAAACCTTTGATAAATAAAAAGGATCCATTTCATAGTTGCACTATGTTATCAACCGAAATAACTAGCCAAACTAGAGTCTAATTATGATGATAACTTAATTTTTGTTGGAAGTTTTGACGAGAAAAAGGACTTAAATTTCTTGATAATGACCGGAACTTATATTTAACTTATTCATGTCAATTTAAAAGTAAAATCTTCATTTGTAAATATTTTCAAAAACTTGCATTCATATCTTTGTAAATAAATCTTCCATTTAGGAATTTTTCATGTTGCATTTGGATTTTGTGGGTAGTATCCACTGAAAACCCTCACGAGACAACACTCGTCCTACTAGAGACACCTAGAGGTTTAACGGTTTGTTGCATACGTTCAATGCAATCATGCTCCCTACAAAGTCGATTTATCTCAGTCTTTCTTTATTCCAGGACGAATAAAAAGATAAGTATATGGGTATTTAATGTGCAAGTAAAAATATATATTTTTACTCACACACTTAATCTCATTTTAGTAAAATAAATATCATAATTGGGTGTTTTTACATGATTAAAACCAAATTTCAAAAATGCTTTCAAGTCATCATTCATGCATCTACATGGGGCAGAACAGTAATTTTCATGTGCGAATTAATTTGAAAAAAATTACCTGCACATTTTAATTTGTTTTATAGGAATTTGGATTTAACTTGAAAGTGACTTCATGGAAATATGAATATACAAGAGTTGAAAGCGAAAGAAATGAAGAAATAAAAGAATTCATATTATTATAGAGGACCCCACCTACCCACTAACTAATAAACCACAATTAAGAGCTAATACACATGTTAGTGGGGATTAAAGGCACATGCATATTTAATAGAGGATTAATTTCATGCTAATGATAACTTGGAGACCACATTACCTCAATTGCATTTTAGGGAGTTTTCTAAAAATGGATTAGGGTTTTAGTTATGTATAAATAACCCTCTTATGTTCTTGTAATAAAGTTTTTATGATCTTATCATATTATGCAAGTTGTAGCCACAAAATTAATGAGAAATAAAATGACTTCCTAAGCCTCTTCTTCTTTTTTGTTCTTTACATGCTTTTATTTTGTTTTATACTCATTTTTATTTACATGCTCTCTTTCCTTTTATGTTAGTAGATTAGATTTCCATTTATGCATTTAGTTTAGTTTTATTTTTATGCAAGTTGTTAGTTATTTCTATTTTAATTAGCTTGCACTTTCCTTTTTTGTTCTATGTTGAAATTTACATGTATTGAAACACAAATGAGAAGCTAAATCCCTTCAATTTAGGGATAATGAAGCTCTCTAAAATTTTGTAGATTCAACATATTTTAATATATGATCTCTTTTTAGTGCTTAATGAAAAGTTGGATTATGATGTAAGTTTATTAGGGAATTTGATAGCATATATTGTGTTTCTAATTACCAATTGGCTATGCTTAATCCAACACAAACACAATTTACATCATCATCTTATTAATTGATTTTGACGATGAAATTAAAGTAGAATCAAAATTTGATGATCTATGTTACTAAAAAATATAGTAAATATATCATGCTTAAAATAGATTTTTTTTAACTTCATGATTGTAATGATCCTGGATTTTAACTAAGTTTAAATTGATAATTAATTTAATTTTTGAATAAAAATTGTGAAATTAATTGGTAAATCGATTTGAGTTTCTCCAAATTCAAATAAAATATGTGTTAAATCATTTGAATTTAAATTTTAAGTAAATGGTTTAAAATAATTTGAATTTATAACACTACAACAAAATAGTCTTTTTACAACGGGCAATTCCCGTTGTAATATGGTTTTCGCAACGGGAATGTGCCCGTTGTAATAGGCCTCGTTGTAATAGATCCATCACATTTTACAACGGGCAAAGCACGTTGTAAAAACCGTTGCAGTATACCTTTTTATAACGGGCTATGACCGTTGTAATAGACTATAATACAACGGCCAAAACCCGTTGCAATAGACTAACCATACTAGTTGCATAGCCTGTTTCACAACATGCATTGACCGTTGTAAAAAGCTCATATAACAATGCACATTGCCCGTTGCAAAATAAATGCAAATTTAAAAAAAAATTACAGCAGCATCCATGCAATACATCCATACTAATACCAAATATTGTCGTAAAATAATTAAAATCACATACGAAAAGACTAAAAGCTAGAGTCATAGAATTCTAACACTCCAAAAAGTTAAATAAGTTTACATGCCAAATACATAAAGCATTAACACATAACAGTCCGCTACAAATATCATGTTCTAAGTACAATCATACTATACCACAGAGATGAAGTCTTTATGCCACGCGACGGTTGATCCAACGGCCTCTTTGATAGTCTGCATCTCTGTTTCTTCCTCGGAAAGATAGCAACAAGGCTCATATGTGGTGGTGGATGTCTCTGTTTCTTCCTCGGAAAGAAAAACAAGCATCTTACTACTATGCTTTGGTCTTTCTACTGGTCATTGTATGTGCTGTGCATGGAACGAATCATGAAATGATTTTGTAGATTATTAAAATGGCATTCTAGGAATAGTTCTCACCCGTAAGCTATATCTGTTTATCTCGTGATTCCTAGTTATACCATAATCAAGATATTTATTGGGTCGCTAAGCACTGCAAACGAAAAATGAGTTGCTCATTGTCAATATCTCCCTTACAATTCAGGGATATGCCAGTAAAAGGATAAATACTCCAAAACATAGCATAGACGACGAACATGCATATCCTTGTATGAAACAATAGATTGTTGTATCTGATTGCATGTGTAAATGCAATTTCTGAGGGAATAAAACAAAGTAAATTTACCTTTGTAGGCTTCATTTATCTCTTGAAATTTTGCAGTAACGTCACTGTCTCCTTTGTGCTTATCAGGGTGCCATTTCTAGCAATTAATGAGGGGAAATGAGTTAATGAAAGTGTTATATAACTATGTATAACATTTGTATATAACATACATGTCTGCTAGAAATATTAGAATTACCTCTAAGAAAATTTAAGAATACCTATCAAAGCTAGCATTTGATAGCTATATTTTATAACCTCATCTATTCATCATATGTAACTTCTATCACTTTGTAGTAGTCCTGAAATTTGTTGCAAAATTGATGGAATATAATTTTCATCATGCAAAAATGTATATAGAGGTGGCACAACTATAATTTGAACTGCTAAAGTAGCAACTATAATTCGAACTGCAAAAATGTATACTAATCCATACATATACAATTTCATACTTAAAAAAGAACTTTGTATATATATTTATATAAACTTGCCTACCATCCAAATTGTACGGCATTGACACGGTCCTCAGGACCGCCATCTCCATTTACAAGAAAAAACTGGGAACTTGTAGCTTGTTCTACTTCAACAAAATCGTGACGATACACTTCCATTTCAACTACAGCACCAAAAAATCTATTTGTGCTGCCTTCATAATCAAACGCCTCTAATGCATATTGTGCATAGATGTACAATGTGGTTAAACATGATGTGCAATTGACAAAGTTCAAATGGAATAAATTATGAGTTCACATAGACTTACGTAAGTCTTCAAATCTTTGTCAAGGACCTCAATGGGATTCTTCAAACTCAGGTAATGAAGATGCTTTTTATTCTGAGCTCGGATTAAACTTTCCTTTGTTCTTTTAATAAGTACAGCTTCACTTGGGCACTCTTTTAGTCCCGAATTTGAGAGCTTTGATGTTGTTGAAGTTTGCCTAGCTTGCAGACTCAATCTTATCTGAATTATCAGGTTGCGACATATGTATAAGAAATTGAACTTAACACATTAGAGCATGACTTGTAAATGAGAGTGATTTACCTGATCTGAATAATTCTTAAGTAGAGGATGATCAAATGCAGGTTGTTTGTACATGTCTACACAATCATAGTTATCTCCATTGTTGTCCTATTGATCATCATCAAATAAATCTTCATATAAATAACCTCTTTACCAGGAGAAACTTTGTAAATAATAATTAAAAAAAAAACAGTCTAGGCTCTCACTATTATAGTTGTGAATGTTTATGGAAAATACAATATGCAGTGGGATTTTTACCTTCCTGCACCCATTTAAATTTATACATAAGCTGAATTTGTTCATTTTGTTTCCAAAAATGCATTGTTAAATATGCACACACATGTTATTTTGGGAATTCGTTGTATAATTTTTCAAAATGTAAAATAGAAGTATCATGATGTAATTTGAAATTGTCAAATTGCTATGGAAAAACACTTAAAAGAAATCCCAAGAAACCAAATTGGAGATGTCTACAGAAACCAATTTAAAGCCGCACTTGCTCTTGCAAAGGTAAGCTTGAGTTCTTTGTTGATAAAGACAGATCTCCTTCTTTACTTCATCAAGCTTTACTGATGCATCTATTCCTTGTAAATCCGAACCTACAATAACAATAGCAACAAGGCAAAAAGGAATGAGTAAAACTGAACCTGAACGAGGATGACTGGTGCAATTATTCCCTTTCCTAAGCATTATAATCAGTAATAGCAACCCAGTCTCCAAGAGATTGGGTGTTAAGTCTCTTTATTTCCACTGCTTGCATATCTCCTCATCATGTTGGATTATAAAAATGTTACGCATAGATCTAAACAATATTATTTTCACAATGTACACTACTTGATCACACAATTCACGCTATGTCCTGCGTTTACTTTTATTAAATATCCTTGAAATTCGTTCTTTCCAAATACACAAAATGCAAGTTGTAAAATTAATTTTAGCTATGTCCCTGCTTTTACATTTAATATTAAAATTATGTTGTAATTGGGTGATTACTGAATCAATTGGTAAAAATCAGTATGATTCGCAGGCCAAAGAAGTCTGATCCTAGACCGTTTCCACACATACGCACCATATTTGCATTGAAAAAATGGATGTAATTTTGATTCTGGTGCAGAATTACATAACATACATGTTGACTCGACTACAACATGCTTTTATAGTAGTCGATCCTTTATCGGCAATAAATTGGAGATTGCTTTGAATGCACATAGAGCTGATTTTGGATAGCTGATGCTACCCCAAATCCATTTATACCAATTAACTTTGCTGAACTGCTGTCTGATACAACTCGAATCAAAGTTGATGATGGTGGATTTATTCAACATCCTTTCAACTATTAGTGCTTTAAGGAAAGGTTATTAGTCCTTGAAGCTAAAACAGAAGGTCATATAGCTGTAGCTTAGATGAATTTTAATCATTTTTAAATTTAAATACTATATTATACTAGGATAAGGTAAGTCAGTTAGTACATGCCAGTTATGGACTTTAGAATTTTTTTTAGACGAACACCAATTATTCATCAAAAGAAACGTTACGTATAAACATAGCTTCTATCGTCCTGGAAAATACAAAACGACAAATAGAGACAATAAGAATATAGTACATAAACCTAGAGAAGCATCTCGCAAGGAAGCAAAAGTAAACGCAATTAATTAACGTATAATACAAACATGTGGCAAACTAAAATATTTAGCTTGTAAAGTTGTTTAATGAATGAGTGATAAGCTGATACTGATTGATACTCACCTTATAATCATCATTCGTATGAAGATTAGATTACAACAGCAAACCTACCATTATATTTTAATCTCTCGACAATTAAGATGTCATATCACAAGTCCCAAAACCATGATAGGCTACGTATAGCACCGCGATGTAATATAACAATATCACAGAGAAGCATGATTGTTCAGGCAGCTGGAGCGGGTGCAAATCACCTAGTCCAAGATCCTCTACCAAAGTCGAATCAAAGTTGAGCGTAATTGAAATCAAAGAAACATCACCTACCAATTTATATGAAGCTGCCAAGTTCGATGCCGATGATATCTCCTGAAACAAGGATTGAGGCTTCCTGCTTCGGCCACTTGCCATCGCGTAGGACTGTGGTTCAGTGATTAGGGATTGATTAGGGATTTTGTTGTGAAGCAGTGATTAGGGATTTGTGGGTAAATGCGGATTTGGGGATTATGGTTCTAGTAAAAGTAAAGGCATAGCGGTTAATGAAAATTTCACGCGGGCTTTAAAATTTTGTTCCAACGCCACGTTTCCTTACTTTAAAATTTTGTACCAGTGCCTGTTCCCTTTTTTGGTTTTTTAGCTTTTTCATTTTTATTTTTCGACGACGGGCATATTTATTTGATTTGAAAAAAAAGTGAGAAATGAAGAGAAAGCTTAAAGCTAAAATTTTGCAAAAAAGGGAAATAATAAATATTATTATAAATTATATGTTATTAAGTATATATTATTATTAATACATTGTTATTGTAAATTATTAACTATGACGTTTAGAACAGTCAAAGATAATGGTAATCGTTAAGAGTTGTCAAAAATTGGTATTTATTACAACTAGTAAACTATAAATATTGTAAAATATAACTTTACAACTAGCAAAAAAAAGTTGTAATAGTTGACATCTATTACAACGGGCTGAAGAAAGTAGTTGTAATAAGCATCTAATACAATGAGCGGGTGAGAATGAAAACCGGTTTTGAGTGCCACGTAGACATTTGTTAGTGTTTGTGCACTTTAAAGTTATTCTTACCTCATTTTTGTTTGGATAAAGTTAATATTAGTCCTAATTAATTATTACTTATTAAGTATTAATTAATTAATACCATAATGAAACTATTAATTAAAGAAAAATTTATGATTAATGAAAATAATCGTAAAATTAATTATTTAATTGTAATTATTAATTATTGATTGTTGAAAATTGGTAACATACATTTATTACAACGGCCATTTTATGATCGTTGTAAAATTAGCATCGGTTAAAACGGGCATTTTATGACCGTTGTGAAATTGGCACCTATTACAACGGACGTTATGAGCATTGTAAAATTGGCACCTCTTACAACGGGCATTTTGTGATCGTTGTAAAATCGACATCTATTACAACTGGCATTTTGTGAACGTTGTAAAATTGGCATATATTACAACGGGCATGAAAGGAACGTTGTAACAGCACTATAGTACAACGGGAAGTCATTGCCCGTTGTAAAAAGGGCGTTGTATAGGGCATCTATTACAACGAGCCTGAATGGACCATTGTAATAGCCGTCTATTACAACGGACAACCAATGCCCGTTGTAAAAGGGGCGTTGTAATAGGGTATTTTTGTTGTAGTGTAAATAGATATATATAAGATAACTTATAAAATATAAAGTAAACATTAGCTAAATTTTAACAACATATTAAATATAGAAATTCACCTATATTATAAAATAATAAGATTAAAGAAAAATAAAATACATTCAAGTATGTAGACAAAAAAAATCAAATTGGATAAGTTTGTACATGGCAATTTAATGCAAGCCACCACAAATAATCATCTCAGCCACCAAAGCAAGAAAAATCTCTGGTATATGGTACAACATACATCACCTTGTTTTGTACAAACAAAAAAATATCACCCTGTACAAAATATATTTACCCTGTAAGCTTCCTTTCCATATATCAATCTTTATCTCAGTTCGACCATTTCAAGCTGAGCAAAGTCTAAAATAACATCATCTTAAACTTCAACAAAATACAACTTAAACAACAACACATATCAATACAAACAAGAAGATCAAGAAAAAAGAAGGGATTCCAGCAAGCAAGTTCAAGGCTGGTTCAAGATAAAGGGACTCTGTTCATTTTTGGAAAATCTAGGTGAGTAACATCTTTTCTAAACTTAAGTATCCTTGAATATGATGGCATGTTAATTCTCCGGGAATAAGTAGGTTCTGTGTGTTTATATGTAAGTGAATTATCTGTATGTATATATGTATGCATTGCTGTGTATCTGTTCTTCCCTGTTCTTGTCTTTCCCTGTCCCAGATTTGCAAACTAAAATCATATCCTTTGATTTAATAACTATTAGAACTCAAAATATAAACAAAGGTTGTTTGTTTGATTTTGAATTAAGTTTTAAAAATTAATCTGAGTTAAAACAACTTGTTAATAACTCTAGAAATCAAAATATCTGAACAAACTTCAAATAAATCAAAAATTCAAGTTGCTTAATTCAAGAATTCAGGTGTGTGAGTCGAATCTATATACTTAAACATGATTTTTAAAGCAAAAATCATAATTTTTAGTGTTGTGTTTAAAGAGCAGTTCAAAGATGATTGAAAATGGTACTTTGATCAATTTCCGGCGATATGTTGAACTGGGGAAGGCGAGTTTTCGATTGGAGGAGGATGAAGGCATGGCGAGGTCGGAAAAAATGGTCTCACGCATTCCAATTCATCGAG
The DNA here is from genome assembly GCA_030737815.1 of Allium fistulosum. Classification (NCBI taxonomy): domain Eukaryota; kingdom Viridiplantae; phylum Streptophyta; class Magnoliopsida; order Asparagales; family Amaryllidaceae; genus Allium; species Allium fistulosum. The sequence continues at coordinate 1,168,053,026 of CM060905.1, read as the reverse complement.
GCGTCGGCAGCGAGGAGGGTTTTATTTCTAAACCTAGTTTTGGCTATGGTCGAGAATTTGATCGAAGCGGTTTCGTTTATGCATCGAGCTGCACGTACGACTGGGGAATGATGGCTTTGGGGTTGACACGTTCGAGGCCGGAGACCGGGGTTTTCTGATGGTCGAGGTTTCGAGAACGACGATGATTTCCAGATTGATGGTGAGGCCGGCTGTTGTTTCCAGGTTTCGAGTTTGTACTCGATTTTGATTTCGAGAAGATGAGGGAGTTCTGGTGGTCGGGGAGAGGAGCGTGGAGGATCGTCGACTTGCTCGACGATGTGATGTCGCCTGGAGTCGATCATCGGCGACATGCATGTGCACCGTGCACTATTCTCGGTGACTTGGATTTTGTTAGTTTGGGTGTATCAGGTTTTCGCGAGTGTCTCGGGTGTTTACTCGAAGTTTTTGGGTGCTGGACTCGAAGCAGGGAGTGGTCATAGCTCGGGTCAAATATTTTTCCAGGTCTTAAAACAGAAACCTGTTCTGTTTTTGGCAATTTAAAACTGAATTTAAAATTTCAAAGCAAAGTTTTAAATTGAGTTTTAAAATTAAGGTTAAATCATGAATTCAAGTTAGTTTGGAATTCAGTTTGGAAATAAATAAGTTTTTACTTTCAAATTGTTTTAATAACCAAAAGTGTTTAAGTCAATTAGTGTTTGGATTTATCAAGTTAACTAGAATGATTAATTTGTGATTAAGAACTAATTAAGTTACAATTAACACTTAATTTATTAAATAATTAGGATTGATCATTGAGTTATTAATAATTAATCAATTTTGATTAATAATGATTAATGTAAGTAATTTCTTTAGCAAAGTAATTAAAGAATTGTTATTAGTTAATGAAGGTCATTAACTAAGATTATTTAAATAATTAGTTAATGTGATTAATTTTACCAATAAATTAGATTAATTAATTAATGATAATCATTTATAAAATTGTGTAAGTGTAATTACTTTATGGAAGTAATTAAGAAATTAATTGCTCATTGTAATTAACTTGAGAATAATTAATTTATTAAAGGTCAATTAATTAATGAAAGTGATTAAGAAATAGTTATTAATTAAGGAGTAATTAATTAGTTATTGTAATTAATTAAGAATAATTAATTAAGGATTAATTATTAATTAAGGGTTAATTAATGATTAATTAAAGGATAATTTATTAAATGTTTTATAATTAATTGATTATTAATTTACCATGACTAGCAAATATATTCATAGAACTTAATCTGATTTAAATTAATCAGATAATTAAATTGTTCCTACTTGTGAAGATTTGGATTTTATTAAATGGGTGAATCATTTGATATTCCCGATATTTGATGCTTTGTGTTATACACTGTGATATAATTAATTATCTGTGATGTAATTCATTCATATGTAATGTAGTTAATTATCTGTGATTTAAGTTATTAATCTATGATCTGTGAATGGAAGATAAGCGTTATAGTTTATACCGCTTATCAAATATATTGTTGTATTTGAATCTGTGGTGACTGAATGATGTTGCACTATTGTGTTAAACCCCTGGACTACACCATTCACACACAAATATGGACTTCACGAGGAAATCGATTAAGTCACAGATTTTTGAAATGGTTTTAAAAATTAAATTTGAATTCAAATGGTTGGACATGAAATCAGGTTAAATGTGAAAAGCTTTGGAAAAGGAGTTTTGAGGATAAAGTTATTTTGGATAACTTCATAAAGTTTTGAAATTTAAAACGGTTGAACCTTGTTTTGAAATTGAAGAGGATTTTAAATGGTGTATCTTTTATATATAAAAGATTTGAAATGAAAAATGGTTTTCCAAGTTATGAATGAATCTTTTTGAAAGCTATGAATTAAATCTTGATTTAAAGATTTGATGAGTTAATCCAATTTGAAAGGGAAATTGCGTTGAAAAGAATATGTATAAATCTTTGTTAAAGATTGGTATACTTTGTTTTCAAATTGAAAAGGGGTCTTAAAAGTGTATCCTTTCTATAAAAGATTTGAAATGGAAATTGGTTTAAAATCTGTGAATGAATCTTTGTGAAAGATTGGTGAACTCTGTGAAATGAATCTTTTTGTTTAAAAGATTGAAGATGGTAATTTGTTTAAACCATTTGAAGAAAAGTTTTGGGTAATAAGTTATGACTTAACTAAAATCCCAATATCCATATGTTTTAAAATATTGCGCTCACTATTCGATTTAGCCTGGAGAGGACTTTGTGTCATATAACCCATTCCGAATAGTGATACAATGTAAATGGATAGCATTTGAAGACCAGCGTTGAAGACCGGGTGTTTGCGAGAATGATAGGATAACCTATCGATTGTCTCTGCACTGAGTTGCTCTGGTATAGAGACCTCCATATGTGATGGGAAGTCCGATCGGGATTGTGAATAACCGGATTGCAAGGGCTTCTTTGGAAGTGCCTTCGGTTCTGTTCGAACCCGGAACAGATTTGTATGGTTGTATGTCTGACATTACACTTTGAGATATAAAACAGATTTCTTTCAAATACATTTCTGTTTGGTGGCGGAGATTTATTCTCTTAGCTTAACACCCTTCTCTAAGACATACGAGCTCAGAGGTTATGTAGTTGAAGGTTATCAGTGATATACTCCCAATTTGGTAATGTGGCATGCTGAGTGCTGCTGTGTGTTGCTGATCATTTGTTCATCAAAGCATGGCTTTGTGAAGAAGCGTAGCTTTGTGGACGAGACTGCATCAGGACCTCACACCCCGGAAATGGTTGAAACAGGAAAGATGCGGCAAGGTTATGAGGGTCGCTCCCTTTAGGGTATGTCATTTCCTTCTGGAAAAAGGTGGTATCAGGTATAGAGCCCTGATATTTAACCTATGTGGTTGCTGCAATCTCATTTCTGTTTGGTTGTTGCTTTGTTGAGGCGCCTCGGATAAAGGTCGCAAATGACCGGGGGATGGCATATTCGTGTAGTAGTTACCTAGTTACAGAGGTAACCCGGCCTTGTGTTGGCAGAGAGCTGGTTAAGTTCTCGGGACGTCCTTCCAAAGGCGTACCCATGTATTAATAGAAAGTTCCTTAGCCTGACCATTTGTTGGAATTCCAAAGAAACAATACGAGCCCTTTACGGTTTTAGTTGTATAACCTGCTATGGAATGTGGCGGTAACCTGCTATTGAACATAGTAGCTATAGTAGGCATACAATAATGGTTGTATGCTGGCTAAGATTAATATTATATGTTTGAGATGTTTTCACACTATGCATTAGCAATAATATCAAAGATTTTTCTCGTATCAAGCATGTTTGACTATCATAAGGATAAATCTCCTCCAATTTTGCGTTTGCATTGTGTGTGTGGCGGGAGGCCTTATGGTAGTTTCATTTTCCAAAAAGCATATCGGATTTCTCTTATGTACTGTTTTATTTTAAACAACTGTTTTGTTACTCATACCAGTCCCATGACTGACCTGGAGTTTATTGTTCCCTTTCTAAACTCTGGGTGCCCACAATTTTCCACACGGGCAGTCTAGAGTTGGGTTTTTCAGATAATTAGGTTTAGTAGATTATCGGGAGCTAGTTCAGTTTTTGGAGTTCACGGACGATCGACGTTGCTTATCTTGGTGGAACGTGATGGTGGTTTGAGCTTAATGTTGAAATTGTTGGACGCATTCTCTTTTGAAGATCATTTAGAGTATCACTTCTGTTGTTTCCGCTGTAACATTATTTGTCTCTGATATTCTTGTATCATATAGATATCATTGTTGTATATCATTTTGGATATGGTATTCATTGGAGTTGTATATGATATTATTCTTTTCTTTCTTCCGCTATGTTGTTATACTTAACGTGTTATAAGCTCCGGCGAGCCAGATTCGGCGTTTGAATCTACGACATTCGAGTACAAGTGAAGTACGGGTGCCGATTTTCGAAGGCCGAGTCAGGACCGCTACAATGATCATTTTCAATTAATAAGTGGTTTTAGTTGTTGTATTAAACTTTGATGGTTTAAGTTGTCTTAATTAATAACACAAATAGACCATACTCATGATAAATACATCACTAATTCTACTTAGATTAAAATGAGAGATCATAGATTGATTTTGTGTTGATTTTATGTGAGAGTAAGAGAGTGGATTTGCCTCTAAATTGTCTCTTAATCTCATATTTTTATTCACTTTTGTTTTAGTTAGATTTTACATTTCTTTTTAGTTAAAACAATTTCAAACTCTTTGGGTTAATTTGATTGAGTATAATATAAAATTTAATTCATTTCCCTGCGGATCGACCTGTACTCACATACGTAGTACAATTGTACGCCGTGCACTTGCGGTTTATAATGATATATTTTTAACGGTGATTTTCTAACCAATAGAAAATTCCACCGTTATCAACACTATACCCTACGTATAAACTTGTCTTGCTCTTCTAGGGTAAAAGGTAAGGAATTCCATCTGGATAGAAGATGATATTCACCCTTATGGATTATCTATTTATTTCCGAAAGAATCGGAGTTAAATTAACTAGAAATCTATCAATTGGTTTTGAGGCATCCGGTAAGCAACGGAGTGTACTTATATGAGATGACTCAAAATCGTAGCCACTTCAAAACTGGTATATATGTTCTATGTTTTAGAAGCGGTTGTGAAACAAAATGTTATAAAATTGCACTATCTAATGTCAAGTCCAAGGGAGAGGTCAGCGTTAACAGTTAAAACGATGCCATTGTGAAGTACTATCTACCTTGAGGGTGATCCCAAGTGTAACAACCCTGTATTTTGTAATTAATTTCGATTTGAATTTCCTGATTTAAAAACTTTATTTTATTTATTTAATGGGAAATTTTGTTATTTTAAATATTAATTATGTTTCGTATGTGAAGTATAATCCCAAACATGAATAAATAGAGTATCTTCCAGAACTGTGAATTTTGGTCAATATGGTCAAACTTTGACTTCTAATATAAAAATTTAAAATGATGAAATTTTGAATTTTATCTTTTATTATGGAAGTAAATAAAATTTCAAGAATACTGCTTTTCATTTCGTTGAAATCTGATTTATAATGTGAAAGTTATGCCCTTTTAAATATTGTGTGTAATTTGCTGTATTTAACAAAATTGTTTATTTTAAATTATATAAATAATATTTTATTTGGTCATGTAATGTTATTAATTATATTTATATGGGTAAAATAACTTGTTATGTATATATTTTGGTTTTAAAATATTTTTAAGAGAAGTATAAATTTTTCTAGGGTTAATGGTAATTTATTTGAAATTTTCATGTCCTGTTTCCTATTTTTAAACAATTTCTTCAGTTCTTTTGCTATTTTCTCTGAATTTAATTATTTACTTCACTTTAAAATGTTTAAAATTCATTTTTATTTCAAATTTTGTTTTAGAATATTTTTAAGATGAAGTTGATAATTTTCCAAAGTCAATGGTGATTTATTTGTAATTTCTGGACACTGTTTTTGAATTTTTAAGCAATTTCTTATATTCTTTTTCCATTTTCTCTAAATTTAATTATTTATTTTTATTCTATATTACTTTGTTTCAGTTTTAAAGCTAACTACTGATTTTATTTTTGTTTTATTTGAATTAAAGAAAATAAGAAATATGAAGAGTTTTAAAAGCTTTTGAAACTTAAGTCTTTTCGTCTCCAATGTCTCTTCATTTACCATAACTCTCCTCATTTACTTTGGCCGTGCAATTTTTTTCTCAATTAGCCGTGACTTGCACTTCTCATTCATGCAAAAACTCATATCCCACTTCTTCATTCACGGCTCAAAATATTTTGGTAATGGCTCCTCCTTGTTTTCTTCCTTTTTCTTCTTATTTTCATATGATTTTTGCCTTGTTCTCTCCATAGTTTTGATCGGCCTCTCCTCCATAGCCATGGCCACCACCTCCTACACCTCTTCCCTGCCATCATCACCACCTACCCCTTCAGCCTTGACCATAGCCGAGCCCACCATGATGCAAATATCCACAAAACTTCAACATTTGCCTTGAAACCATGCTTGTTTGACCACCACATGCTTCACCACTCCATTTGTTCACACCACCACCACCTTAGGCCGCCACCACCACCTCTGTCCAGACCCTTACTCACCCCTCCTACCCTTGTCCAGACCCACACCCCACTGGCCGAGCCCAAACCCTCAATGGCCGAGCCCAAAATTGAACAAAAACCTACCCTATGTTGCTTGAACCCCTTCACCTTCCCAAGTATAACTTCCTCTACATGTTCTTGCTTATGCCGTGCATTTCCTAGCCCAAACCTGAGCCATATTATGTTTAAACTAGAGCTAAACCACCCCCTAGGCCATGCAAAAGAATAGAGAAATCAAGGCAAAAGTCGTTACATTCATATTTGTTTTTATTCCAAAGTTATATCATTTCAAAGTTGCATTGAAATTTATAATTTGTTTGATTTGTTTTGGGTTGTAACACAAGATTTGTAGCATTGGATCTCGCTCTCCACTCAAATCCGTAGTCTTTTCATCGTGCTTTTGATTCCGTTGTGTCATATGTATTGCAATCTCCAGCTATAGAGGTGAGTAAATCTCACCTGACATTTATACTTATGCAAATGTGAATTTACAACAATTGAATGTGTAGAATATTATATATGATGTTATAACTGCCTATGATTATTAATTATATGATGATAAACCTATTATTTTACCTGTCATATTATCTGTTACTGTTATTTATTGTTAAACTGTTCATTTATACATGTTTATCACACTGCAAGTTCCCTGTAGATTAGATTCACTATGGGTTGAAATGATACATACCCGAACAGACTTTAGAATAGGGAAAAATCGTTATGGGCTGAAATGATAGACCTAAACGGTTTTTATTTATTTTATTTTAACTTGGGATTGCGGGTTTGAAATGATAGAACCCGGATTTTTCTTTGTAAACCGCAGATTGAAATGATACATATCCGTATCACTTGACCTAGGTTAGAAAACTATATACAGGCCCATGGTTATTTTATAAAGTATTTTGAATAATTTAAATATGTTTGAAAGTGTAAATTTATGCTAATTTGATTCAAATTGGATTTTAAATAAAGAAATTATGATTTTTCTAGAAGTTAAAAATGTAATTTAAATGAATGGTAAAAGTGAATTTTTGAAATATAACTTAAGTTTGGAAATTTGGAATTTTGGTTTTAAAATGATATTTAAGTTATATAAATAAAATGGAAATTTAGTTATATTTGGAAAATGGTAAATATGATAATTTGATTTGAATTTGAATTTAAATGATTTAATAAAGTGTTATTGAGTTTTCTATATATTAAATGGTTAAATAAATGAATGCTTAAAAGTGTAATTTTTAAATATAACTTGACTTGGAAATGTGAATTTGGTTTTTATTAAAGGTTTAAGTTAATTAAATAAAATTGAAAATTTAGTTTAATTTGTGAAATGGAAATAAAATATAAGTGTTAAGTTTATTTGTTAAAAATGTGAAGAAAAAAAAATTGTACATTTGGATTTGTTAAGTAAAATTATTGGAAATTTGGATTTTACTGTAAATGTTTCTTATGAAAATCATAAATTAAAAGAGTAATTTTAACGAACATTTTTGAATGTCAAAATATGATTTTTATAATGTTTAAAAGGTTTAATATTGAAGGTTAGTATTTGCTGGAAATACACTAAAATCCGGAGATTACTTTTTATAGCATTCAGAAATGTTATGATTTATGTAAATGAACTAAAACTTAAATAAGAGGCTATTACAGCAGCTCTGTAATGTTGTAGTTGCTGAGGTAAATTAAAAGGCTAAAAACTTGATAAAGGCCTATTACAGCAGTTATGTAATTACTGTAGAATTTGATGAAACCCTTTAATTTGAAACCTGAGCTATTACAACATTTCTGGAAATGTTGTCTTTGCTGTTTTAAACTAAATTACAACTAAAACTGAGATTTAACAGCATTTTTAAATGCTGTCTTTGCTGAATTAAAATGTTTTCAAGTATAACTTATAACAGTTTTTTTCTGAATGCTGTGAAAGGCTGAAATTTTCAATGTTTATGGTTTTTAACTTAGTAAATGAACTCAGAATAGTTTAAACTTCGGTAATTGAATACTTGATTTGAAAGTATAATAATTACACTTTTAAATGGTTTAAATGAATTATTTTGATTGAAATATAAAGTATTTAAAAGGTGACTTGAAATGATAATAAATGAATGATATCTTTAAATTTAAAAAGTATTTAAAGTTGAATATTTAGATTTGAACTCAAATGATATTTTGATATATTGAAATGATTTGAAATGAAGTTTTGAAAGGATATGATATTTGGATATATTAAAATGATTTGAAATGAAGTTTTGGAAAGATATGATATTTTGATATATTAAAATGATTTGAAATGAAGTTTTGAAATGATATGATATTTTAAATACATTGAAATGGTTTTGAATTGATTTAATCTTTATTTGATAAAGATTTGGATTTGAAATGATATTCTATTTTGAAGTATAAAATATTATTTTAAAATTATAACCACGGGTTATAATAACGATTGGTTGTTAAAGAGACCGGGATCGGATATGGACATACTCTCTGTCGATACCGAAAACCACTTTAACAACTGTGTACGCGGTGGAGTTTCCAGAATGAAGTAGGATGGTGGCGACGATCCTAAGGTATATACGTGGACCCAACTCCCGTGAGTTGGCATAAGGTGGCTAAAACAGGAGCGATCTCGGACCAGTGAGGTAGCACCTCTTAACGGACGCACTTCTTCGATACCATTCTATTACTTTGTGATTGTTTGGGTGCACCCCTTGATTTGGGAGTGTTGTTCGAGGTGGAGCGGTAGTGGCTGCTATGCATTTCCAACAGTCCATATGCGTAATTGGTATATCTACCCTGGCATTGCCTTGTGTGCCGTGTCACCTACCATATCAAGCTTTACTACGAGTTTCTATTTGTGTCGTACCTATGGAGTATCTTCTCATAGCCTTTCGAGGTATGCAGGTACTGTATAGACTATTGGCATTATTCGTGTTAAGGGGAATATTGGGTCACTCCTTAATGCTATTTTAAAGTATGTTTATTTTATATTAGACATTATTATAATAGCGAATATTTTTACATAGTAGATAGTTTAACGAATCCTTAAAGAATGGGCGATCCCAAGCATTCTTTAAGTTACTTGTACTTTTATTACAATTCACTCGAGTTGGTTTACATTGTATAAGTATGTATGTCCTGACTCGAGTGTTTTGTGTTTTTGCTTTACGCTCGGGTCAGACTGAGTGATACAGCATTAGAGACTCACCTTTGGAGCTGGAGTTTTGCTTTGAAGATCCTGATATCTATTCCTCTAGTTGGTTTCAGTTGTATTCTGAGTTGTTCCTAATTATCATACTGTTTCTCCTGTCGTACCTTGGTATTCCTATTGTATCTTACTTAACTCTGATATATTTATATAGTAGCCTCATGAACTACTATTTCTTTTACTTCTGCTCCATTATTAAATACTCTGTGTCTATGATCTGTGATTATTTATTTACTGTATATGATGAGTTTGCCAAATTTTTATTTACAACGCGGTATTTTGAGCAATTCAAGTCCCACATGTGCGGATGCGAATGGTTGAAAATATAGGGTTGTTACACCAAGAGAGAGGACAACGTTAGCATTCATGGAGGACTAAAGCTGAAATCCTTATAGAGATTCAAGATCTGTTCAAGATGATAGGACCTTGGGAGAGATTCGAGATCTATTCAAGTGATGAAGACTCGTGTGTTGAGATGTTGAATCTGACTTCACAATCAGAAATGACACAAACGAGAGTATAATGCATAGCCAAAGGGTTTAAAACCTTAGGGTATATCAACTCTATTCTAGAGATGCTTTCGGATTTCTAACGATAGCTCGGTGCCACATGTTAGGGCGTGGACCAGGTATGTTTATTATATGGTATTTTTTATCTAGAGATATATGTTGTTTGGAAAGATATCTCTGACCCTTGTTAGGAGGCCCATTCTTGACGTACCAGATGCACTTTCAACATAAATCCATATATGCAAATGAACCTTAGTGCTCTTAATTGTACACTCAATATTGTCGTGGTGTGATCAATGTAAGCATCATGACTTTATTTATTTATATAATACATCCTAAACATTTTCTATTATATCACCATATATGCTTATTAGATGGTTTGACTCTTTTGAGGGGAAACCATTCCAGTAATTTGATTGCTCTCAAAAGGTGTTGTTATGTGGGCACATATTTCTTGAGTTTCTCTTACCAAACTTTTGCATGACTGTTGCTTTATTTTTTTCCTTAATTCTTCAAGCGCTCTTTTGAGCAGCTTGAGAAAGGTAGGTTTTACTTGGATATTCTTTAGAGCTCAAGGAGACGGGTTGGATGTTTCACTGCCGTAGTGTTCTTGTTTCCACTGCATTACTAATATATATATATATATATATTAGCATTTGCGAGGACAGACTGTTATAATTGTCCAGGCTGATGATAGTACTTAGGAATGTGACTTTGAAATGTTATGAATCTTAGAGTAGCACTTTGTAACGTCTTTTGATTAATATGTTATCATTCCGCTGTGAGATTCTAATGTTGTTTTCTTCCTTCCTTATTCCTTTTCTTTTTATTATACACTAACAATCCATCTTTTCGACACTTGAGTGCTCAACACGTGAATATTGTGGATGTACTAGTATCAACATTTAGGGGTCAAGAAGGAGGGTCATTACAGCAGGTATCAGAGCTGAATGTTAAGCGATAACCTTGGTTTTGGTTGGTATATATGACTCTTTTGAAATATGGTAAGTGATGCCTTAGAATGAGTTGAGTGTATTATATATATGAGAGCGTATAAGTATTTGTTATATTAAGCAATTTATACAACTATAAGTATAAAGTGTAGTCAAATTAATGTAGGGATTAATGTTGGTCATTCGTTATCCCTCATTGATTAGCTTAGCTTTTCTCAACCAGTTTACGAGCTTTGATTAGTTAGGCTTGACTAGTTCATGAGCATTGGTTGTTGGTTTATGCTCAACCAGTTTATAAGCAATTTACCTTTTTACCGCATGGGTTAGGTAGACAGTATTTGTGAGTGCATTGAAACAAACACCTTGTGAATTGAATATCATTGTTTGACTATAAGGCATTGGGTGATAATGTTAGGTTAGAAGTTTATTCTAATAAAAGAAGTTTAGTATAAATTTTCTAAGAAAGCGATTTTTTATAAGTATAGTTGTAACAACCCCGTTGTTAATCACCTAATTAATTAAATTTAATTATGGATGATTAATTCAAATTCGTGGTTTGTGAAATTTAATTGTGAAATTGAATCTGGTTTTGTGAATAGCTAATTTAATTTAGTTAAGAAACGAGTTTCATTTCTTAAAGAGCATTTCAATTCAAATTTGAAATATTATTAAATCAATTATTTAATTTTGGTAAATTGAGTAAAATATTAATATTGAGATTCATCTTTTAAAATGAGAATTTATAACTAATAAATTAATTTCATCAAAATAATGAGAATAAATTTTATTTCAAAAGTTATATTTAATTTTATATGACATCTCAATATTGTTAGAAATGAATTTTTTTATCTTGTGAATGGTTTTGATAAATTTTGAGAGATTAAACTATGGTAAATAAAATATTGGCTTAAGGTAAAAATAGTGTTTATAACAAGAGAATTGAGAAATAATTAGTAGCACTTTCCTAGGAATCAAATTAGTAACACTTCTCTTCTTATTAGGTTTGGTTCTTAACCCAAGCCCACTTAGTCAAAGAGATAGATGCACTTTCTCTTATTTTGTATGCTCCCTTCTTTATCAATAAAAGAAATCAGAAATAGAAAATAAAAAAATGAAATCTCTAAACCTAAATCAATCAAATTCTAGCGCAAATCAAAGGGAAATTATCTAATTATTGAAGAAATGAATTCAGGTAATGGTTTCAAACTTGTTTATATACAAATAGATTCTTGTATCTCAATTATGTAGTAAATTAAAATAGGGTTTTGTGGTTATTTTGCTAGAGAACTTCTAAGGTTTGTCGATTCTTATTTGTGGCTGCTGTGATTGATTTTTCCTGTTGGATTAAGGATAAAAAGGTGAGTTAAACCTCACAAAACATATCTATAGGTTTCTGATTTGCATGCTTTTGATTTTATAATAATTTATTGTGAATTTAGTTGATGAATTGGTGTTTTTGTAGTTGCAATGTTATTGTTTAGCCCCTGTTCAAAACTAAACACAGTTAGTAAATTAGGCATATCTTTCTCGTTCCTTGTCAGATTTTAATAATTTTTAATATTCTAGAAAGCTTACTTTGTGTGTGACCACTTTCATGTTAAACATATTTGCAAATTTTGAGCATAAGTTGGCTGACATCATGTTGCAAACTCTCAGCTCTTTCACTTTGATAATCACATTCTATGAACTAAACATAGTTAGTAAATTGGGCATATCTTTCACTTTTCTTGTCAGATTTTAATAATTTTTAATGTTCTGAAAAGCTTACTTTGTGCGTGACAACTTTATTGTTGAACATATTTGTAAACTTTGAGCATAAATTAACTAAAATCATGTTGCAAACTCTCAGCTCTGTCATTTTGAGAATTAGATTCTCTGAACTAAACACAGTTAGTAAACTGGGCATATCCTTCATGTTTCTTGTCAGATTTTGATAATTTTTAATGTTATGGAAATTTTACTTTGTGTGTGATAACTCTCATGTTGAACATATTTGAAAATTTTGAGCATAAGTTGAATGAAATCATGTTGTAAACTCTCAGCTCTATCACTTTGATAATCACATTCTCTGAACTAAACACAGTTAGTAAATTAAGCATATCTTTCACGTTTCTTATCGGAGTTTGATAATTTTTATTGTTCTAGAAAGCTTGCTTTATGTGTGACAACTTTCTTGTTGAAAATATTTGCAAATTTTGAGCATAAGTTGAGTGAAATCATGTTGCAATCTCTCAGCTCTGTCACTTTGATAATCACATTCTCTGAACTAAACACGGTTAGTAAATTGGGCATATCCTTCACGTTTCTTGTCGGATTTTGATAATTTAATGTTATAGGAAGCTTAATTTATGTATGAAAACTCTCATGTTTTGAGTTTTGCATAATTTTAAAGTTTAAATGGTCAAAAATTCGTTTCATTGTCGCTGCCCTATCAATGAAAGACAGAGTTAATTAATTTGAATCTAAAAATTATTTTGGTCATAACTTTTGAACCGTAAATCCAAATTGTATGATATTTTTCTTTTATGAAAGCCGAGACTTTTATTTACAACTTTCAGATTTTAAGTTTTGCAAAATAATGAGATTTAGGTGGTCGAAACTGCAGATCTTTAAATCATAAATTTGAGTTAAATGAAATAAATAGATAAGCTTCATATACAAGTATTTTACGAAAGAGAATTAGTTATCTTTATAAATCTTAGAATTGTTTCTAAATTAAGTTAAGATACTATAAATGATTTTTAGCAAGTTTTTTTATGTATTAAGAATGGTTAGTAAAATATTTTATGGATTTGGAAATATGACTTTGGAAATACAAGCCTAATCTATTTTGACAGTAAAAGTGATTATGGAATTGGAATATAAGTATTAGGATTTGATTAAATAAATGATTTAAGATTCATGGAATTAGGAAATGTAGTTTTGAAAATTATAAACTTAAGTTTATTTCTAAATAAAATGGTTATATTTTAATGTGGATTTAGAAGAGTAATTAAATATGGTTTTGTGAATAATATAACATATGGAAATTTAAGACAAGTTTGTGTATATATGTAAAATCTTGGAAAAATTCAGAGTTATGGAATACTTTAGCAAATTTGTGAATATTTTTATAAATTTAAATAATAAACGGATTTATGGAAAATTATAATAAGTGTTTTAAATAATAAACTCAAAAGAGAAAAATGTTTTGAGAACCTTAATTCTATAATTTGAGGAGTACTAATAATCGACTTAGTGTTATCGATTGGTTTAAATCCTTTCGAATAATGCTTTATCGAATATGGTATAACTCATTGAATAGAATGTTTGAGTGGAACTTAACCAATTAGCAGATACTCAAATTCCACCGGGTAGTATGGGATGCCTTGGTTAAATTCTTGTGATCGTATTTGGGAAAGTACTTAACACTTTAAAGTTGTATTCACTTATGGTGTGCGATAAGTGGTTGCTAGTTCCTTAAGAGAATGTAGTTCAAGTTTTCCGGTGGTATCCGTAATAAGTGATATTTACTAGCTTTTAGTAAACACTTGAATTTCACTATACGGTATGAGACGTATTGGTTAAATTCTAGTGATTACTGAAGGTGATATTATTTGACACTTTAGAGTTTACTCTCTTTTGGTATGCGACAAGCGGCTGCTAGATCCTTAGGAAGTTTACTCCTGGATTTTTTATCAAGTGTAATAATCAAAAATAAATCTGAAAGATTTGGTCATGGCTGTTATCCTTGAGATCGTCTTGTGATCCTATGATTCCCGTCTTATGTACGATTCTCGGTATCGGATCGGTTCGTGTGATACCAAATTGTTTGTTTTTTTGCTACGGTTCTGTGTACGATCATTACAATCGTTTTGAGCAAGATCCCTTGGATTCTAGATATTTGGATTCCGTGACTATTCTATGTTCGTGAAATAAATATATATTCTTGGATCTTATGTTCGTGAAATAAATATATATTCTTGTGTCTTGTGTTTGTGAAATAAAATTTATATTCTTGTGTCTTGTGTTAGTGAAATAAATATATATTTGTGTGTCTCGTATTCCTAAAATAAATATATATATTCTTATGTGTTATGATGGATGCTAAATTAAGTTAATTCTATTATTCTGTGTTTAGTGACTAGTTCGTGTATGTGACTTACACTTGTAACCCTGTTCTGAGTTAAATTAGTCCCCTAACTCGTTATATCCTGGACATCTGTATTTACTTATATGTTTTTTTATTCTTTTGTTATATTCTGCTCACACCCTATTGGATATTTAGAGATAGTCCGACCCTGGTGTTATTTTGCTCGGGTCAGGCTGAGACTTTTCAGGTTATAGGATAAGTACCTTTGGATGTTTGGGCTAGCAATGAGATAAACACTTTTGATTTTTTTAGTTTGCCTCATTTAGGAAATTTGTGAATATGTTTATAAGATGTACAATTGAGATTAGAGAATTGTTAAACTTGTATAACAATCGAGTTTAGTATTTTATTTTGTAAACTCAAAATTTGTATACGTGTAAGTTGAGATTTATTCCGCTTTGATCTATGATTGTTATTTATATGATAAAATGTTCTGATTCGGAGAAATTGGTGTGTCTATTACTTTATATTAATACTGTACATGTCAAATTTCAGTTTAGATATTTAGTGAAAAGGTATAAATGACGTGTCAGTGTTAGTATAAAGATATATTCACATTCGATCGCCCTTAACAAGCCGTATTCTCTGGATTAGTAGATGACATTACTTGTAATGCTCTTTGCTAAACTGGGCATCGCGGTAGGGTCGTTACAATAGTTTATAAAATATAGTTTATAAATAAATAGGATTTAAACTGAGAATTTAAGAACTTAAATCCTGATGTACCTGAAAATGGGTTTCAAGTAAATATTTTGAAAATTTGTTTATGAAATTAAGATCATGATACTTAGTGCTATTATATGAAGTATTTGACATTGCTTTGAAAATGATTTTGGTTAATTCCAAAAGTATGATTTGAATGTACTAAACTTTCTTTTGTCGCTTGAAAATAATTCAGGTATTGACTGCAGCATCATCGCATTTATTTTTGTGTTTCAAAATGGGGAACGCTACGAAAGTAGTTTGCTATAGAGTACTTTCGGTAAAATAGATTTTGATTTAATCCTAAAAATATGATTTGATATAAAAAAGGTACATGTATATATTATTATTTCAAATAATTTAGAATAAAACTTGGGTATTTAGTCCTAATGTTTTCTCTAAAGAAATTTGATATTGAAATATAAAGATCAGTTTTTGTAACTCTTGAATTAAAAAGGTAGTAATGTTAAAACAACTTTTAAACCGTTGAACATCTATGTTAAGTAGGAAATTTGATGTCATTGGGCCAACTACCAAATGCCTTTGCCTTAGGGGTGTCTAAGGAAAGTAGACTCTAGGAGTAAGTGTGGATACCAGTTTATGCCACTTGCCTAACCCAACGGATAAATAAGCCTATAAGGTTGACTCATTTATAAGATCCGGATTTATTTTAGGGCCTTCGTTGGGATTTTAAAAAGTGGAGTCAATCTGATGTTTTTTATATACTCTTAGAATGTAGTGGAGTATTATACGAATATGAACTTAAATTATGAAATGTTTTATAAACAAAATTGTGTATTTATAAATATTTATAAACTTGAGTTACGCTTTATGAAATTATTCATAAATGGGTTTTAGTATTTAATAATATACTATGCATGAAAATGAATGTGATTTAAAAAGGTAATTAGTGTAGTTAATAAACCAATGGAATAAAGTACGTAAGTTGTACGCTGTGCAGTTAAAGCGCTCCACAGATTCAATGCGGCGGAGGTGCAAAAAGTCATAGCGGGGATACAACGAGGATATAGCGGATGACTCTAAAATAGCATATAAAACACGTACTTAATGTTTTACAAATATATAGGTAATTAAATGAAAAATAAACATTCAATTGAATTATAATTAATACATTCATAATTTGAAATAAAAACATGTGCGAATATACTGTAAATAAACGTAAAACTATTATATAACATAATTGAATTTAGTAGAATATTAGAGTATTTTCATTTCAGAAAATATATTAAAAATTTAATTAAATAAATTAATTTCATAATTTTTATAATGTATAAATGTCATTTTTCAATTCATTTCTTTTAAAGACGATATAACGGAATATAGCGGGAATAACGAGATATAGCAGGGCTTAAAGGGGAAAGGCTATATTTGGGGCTATATGGAAAAATCGTAGCGGTAGAAATCCGCTATGAGATTAGCAGGGTTATAGCGGGGCATTAACTGCACAGGTATGTAGATCACTTTATTCGCATGACGATCTAGGATTCGAGTACATGGTTTCTAGGCGATTTACACCGGTCTAGAAAAGGATTTTTCACATGATTATTGACGATAAATACTTAAGTTGAATCTTGATATGATCTTAAAGTTTTTTTTATCATAATAGATGGTTAGGTAAGGAAAATAGAGGTTTCTAATCAAGGAACCTGATTGAAGTTCGTGTTAGAGAGGTTAAGTGATCTATACTAATTTGAAAGTGAAACTATGCGATCGAGCAAGTGATCAAATCAGATACCGCATACGGATGGTCCATGCATATCGTATGTAACAACCCAAAATTTAAGCTATAATAATCAATCAACGAATTAATTAAATAATAAAATAACTTTGTGAAATTATCAGAATTGAGCCACGGAAGTTGCACCATTGTGTCCGTGGTAATTTTCTGGTCAAATTTTATACATAGATTGTCAAAATTCGAGTTAAAACGAAGAAGTTACAAAAGAAAGAAGAAATCAGACAATAAGAAAGAAAAAAATATATAAAAGGGCTAGGTCGACCCTCACATAGGCAAGGTCGACCTATAAGTCGACCCTTGCTTGTGATGGTCGACTGGTAGGTCGACCCGCCTACCCCAGAATGTATTCTTTTACGTTCCTTCGTCCAGAGCAATTTTAACACGTCATTTTGCTATTTTCGCTTCATCTCGTGCGTCCGTGCTTCCATCCGATGGTTCCTATCGAGCCTATGACGTGGTTGCACCAGATTTAATCTTCAAATCCAACAGTCTGAGATCCATAAGTGCCACTATAAATAAGACCCTAGGCCTATCTATTTTTCTCATTCAGATTTTCTCCATCTGGGTTCATTGCCTGAGGCTGGACCCTAAAAGGAATATTTTTCCGAGGAGAAGATCTTTTTAATTAAAATATTATATACACTATAAGTGGATCTGGGAAGGCCAAGGAAAGAGCTAAGGACCATAAGTGAGTGTTTAAGTAATTATTTTAGATTTTTAAGTAATTTAAAATAATAGGATTTTCAACAGTTTTAGTTTTTCTACAATTTTGAGACTGCTTTTATACTAGTTATTTACAGTTAATTTTTAACGTTCTTTTCAGTCTATTTTATTTAGCTATTTTATTCATTTATTTACAGTTATTTACTGTCATTTACAGTTAATTGTATTTTATTTACATCTGTTTTGCGTTAGATTTCAGCCTGTAAATTTTAGTTCTTTTTACGCGAATAAATTAATAAAAAGTGGATAATTCGCTATTATGGACTAAATTTTAAGAACACTAAAATTACAGAAAATTGGATGTAAATAAGTAGAACTTTAATAAAAGAATATAGACCGAAATAGGCAAATTTGACATTTGCAAGCAAGTTATAACTAGTGGATTTAACTAGAAAGACAAGAAAAAAGAGAAATTATAACATAGGTTATAATTAAATAGAAAGAATAGAAAGTGGCTTATTTTAAAGACTTACACTAAGTTAATAAGCAAATATAGCAGAGATAATAGAAGAGGCTTATTTAAAAGACTTAGAATAAGTTAATAAGCAAATAGAGCAGAGATAACAGAAGAGGCTTATTTAAAAGACCTATATTTAGTTAATAAGCAAAGATAGAAGTAGGGCCTATAACCAGTAGCATTTCCTTTTAGACTAGGACTGATGGTTTCATAATAGTTGAGGCTGGGCATGACCCTTTCAGAGTAGGACTGATGATCTCACAGTAGGTTAGGTGAGGCTGGTCCTGACCCTTTCAAAGTAGGACTGATGGTCTCACAATAGGTTAGGTGAGGCTGGGACACGCTTATGCTAACTTAAGTAACTAAGGGGCCAATAGATAGAAGTTCAAATCAGGGGATTTGGGCAAGGGGCGCAAGTAGATTTTGTTTGGTAGGACCTGAATTGACAGCATTCCCTTTCAGACTAGGACTGATGGTCTCACAACACACTTAGGTGAGGCTGGGCAGGACCCTTTCAGACTAGGACTGATGGTCTCACAACGGAGGAAGTGAGGCTGGGCACGCTTATGCTATTTAGGGTAAGAAGGAGCAACAGATAGTGCGAGCCTAACGGTGGTCGTGCGTGCGGCCTCGGTGCGGGGAGATAAGTCGCTATTGAGTTTCAGGGCGCTAGTAGGTGTCCTTTTGCTATGGGACCAATGTTGGGGACTAGCTCATAGTGGCACAACAGAGATAGAAGGCCGATCAAAGGGTAGAAATTAGTAATTCAGCCTAATTAAAGTAGGATTAGGAATTCAACCTAATCAAAGCAGTAATCTAAGACAAGTGTAAACAATCGAAATAATCAAAGCAAGCAGCGTTTTATTCCAGCTTTATCTTTTCCTTTATTTCCTTTTTATACTATAACTCTTGATAAGTCAATTATCTTTATCTCGCTTAAAAGTACTAGTAGTTACTTCCACTCACCAGACTTTTAGTCTGACACACTCCTCTATTTTTTCCTTTTCCGCCCCTCTCCATAGGCCAGCAGAGGCAGGGACAGTAGATTTCGGACTCTTGGAGATTTCAGCTACGGAGATTTTTCTTTATGTATTCTACTTCTTCTTTTTCCAGTTTTTATTTCATTTTGATGTACTGGTACTTTTCTTTGAGAGGGATAGTTATTTTATGTACTCTGATGTTATAACTGAGATAATTTTTTTCACTAGACATGGATATTTGGTATTTTGAGACATATTTGGTTTTATGAAGTATTTATGAAGTTTGACTTTTAAATAAGTTAATGTTTTAAATGTTTCCGCTGTTTTATTTATTATGTCTTGTGAATCTTAGTCTCTGTAAGTTTTTAGCTATACCTATAACGCACCATATTCTTTAGTGTGCCCTTTTTGGGTATACTAAGGGATGTGCGGTGTTTCATCGTACATGCTTTAGTTTATTTGTATACTATGTTTTGTTGTTTTGTTGGCTTATGGAGAGTTCAGGGAATGATTCTTTGATTTGTTCTCAGGTAGCATGAATAATCGACTAGGTAATAACCTGAGGCTGTTGAGCGTATGGTACACTTAATAGGTTATTTATCGTCCTTGTGCGATGAGAGAGTTATTGAACCTAAGCAAAAGGTGAGCTATGTTTGCTAGTGATTTGAATACTGTTAAGTATTGATGTGTGATCGTTTCTTTTTGTTGCTTGTGTTGGAATTTTGTGAATGAAATGTTTTAAATAGGGGTGAATGTAACGACCTGAAATTTCGAACACTTTGTATTTAAATATATGAATTATTTAAATATTTGAATCTTTTATTAAATGAGATTAAGTATATTTTATAACCTTGTTAACCCCCTTTTAATTAATAACTAATGATGGTAAACTTGTTTTTAAAAAATGTTTACAAAAATAAATAGTTCGAAGAAATGTCAGTAATGTGACCGAAAATCGTTTTATTGATAAACAACTTTTTACTTGGTAGAAGTTGGTTGAACTTATTTTGCTTGCCTAATATATCATTGTTTAATTAATTAGCAATTATAAATATTTTTTTACAACTAACTAAATGTGATTAATGAAGAATAACAAATTGATTAAGGAAGAAGAAATTTTGGTGAATAGTGTTTAGATATTTTTTGGGGTCAAAGTGAGGTGGAAATGTGAAAACAAGAGGGGGTGGGGTTGCTTTGGCTAGTCATAGAGGGTTGTAAAGGTGATAATTATCTCTTGAATAAGTCTTCTAATACCCTTCATGGTATCACATGTTCATTGGCTTTTCATGAACAAAAATGATAAGTGTTCATACTCCTCTTTAATTTTCTAAAATCATATCAAACTAACTCTAATCCCTCTCAAACTTTAGAAAAGATCTTAGAAAATCTTAGCAATAAGGAAAAGAAACTCAAAGTTGAAGGAAAATGAAAAAAAGTGCACACTCAATCATGGCCGTGAGCTATTTATGGAGGTGGAGTGTGGCCATGAGCTTGTGAAGGAAAAGGTGGAAGCTTTGGATATTTAGTGATGGTAGAAAGTGCTTCCAGTGCTTGTGATTAGTTTTTATAATGGATTTAAGTGAGTCTACTCACCATTGAATGAATATGTATTGTGTTATATTGTTGTGTGCTTGAATGTAAAGTTAAAGTTAAGTATGAACTAATTAAAGTTATAACTTTTGACCCCCTTGCTTTTGAAAAGTAATTGGCAACTTTAAATTGTATATTTTCACTTCTATAACCTTCTATAACATGTGGCATGGCCTTGAAATTATGTATATATGGTTGTTTGGATTATATGTTGAAACTGGAATGAATATGGAATGATCTGTATTGCGATAGTCGCTATGAAAGCACTTTGAATCCCCTTATGTTTAAACTTGTTCAAATTGGCTATATGTGAATATATTGTGAATGTATATATTTTGGATATGTTGTACACTTATAGTAGTGTATGGGAGAATGAGGAAGTGGTTTGAAAAGTTATGAAAATGGTTGGACAAAGTTGCAAAAGTTATAGTGAAAATGGTTGCTATATGAGCACTTTGAAATCGCCTTGTGCTCGGTAATTTTTAATATGAACTTACAAAGACATCCTTAGGGGTTTCTTTGTTCTTTTAATAATTAATATATGTGTACTTCTTACTATAAAAATATTGGAGTTTAAATCATTTTATAACTGGTTGAATAAAATTGAAAATGTTAGTAGCGAAAATGTCACTAAATGAGCACTTTGTAAATAGCTCATTTTTGGGAATTTTTAAAATGAGTTTGGAAGATATCCTTAGGGGTGTCTTTGCATGGGTTTTAAGTACTCTAAGTATATTATATAATTCAAAAAAAAATCAGATCTTAAAACTTTTGTTTGGATGGGGAAAAATGGTCAAGCATTTATGCAATTATTCTAGTGTTCTTCGCCCAGGACCTTTAACAGCACTTATAAATGCTGTGTTTGACCTATGACAACATTTCTGGGCTCTTTTTACAACATTGGTCGTGTAGTATTTTTAACAATTTTTATGATTTAAAGTGAGTTTAAATTAATTATTTTTGTGGGATCTTTTTAGGGATGTTTAATAGTAGGTTTTAAAGTATTTTAAAAATGGTTTCAAGTTCAAATATAATTTTATTAATTACTTATGAATTTTTAAAGTAAAAGGTTTTTAAGTATAAAAAATGCTTTTTTTATGATTTTTTTAAATTTTAAAATGTGTTATTTTTAAGTAATATTTTATATAGATATTTAAAACCTATTTATAAGTATTTTTAAAGTAATTATATATTAGTGTGGAAAAGTGTTACACGCATCCTCAATAATCTTGGGCTCTTCACTTAGAATTCTATGTTTTCAATTTGTCAAACCTTCACTTTATTAATATCGAACTTGAAGAGTAAATTCTTCAGCCCTTGGAAACTTTTTATAATCATAACAGAAATGTTGTTAAACTAAACTGGTAGGAAAGGCACCAAATGCAATTGTGGTTATGATAAGAGCATGTCCAAAATAGTATGTAATCTTGTACATATGTTAGCCAAATGAATGATGCCAGATGATACTGTGAACGTGGTCAGAGCATGCCTAAGATATAAAGTAATCTCTCATATATGAGCTAGTTAAATGATGCTAGTGATATTGTGATTGTGCTTAGAGAAAAGATGAAAAATAATCTCATACATGTGTAATCCGATTAAATGACGGTCTTGATAAAGTTAATGCATGCCCTTGAGGTAATTATGTAAGTTATTGTAAATATCCAACTCTATAATCAATCTTGTTTGTAAAAAAAGTTATTTGGTATTTGTTTTCTTTTATATACTTTGTTATATTGTAATGTCAATAATTGAGTAATTAATTTGAAGTATATAAATAAGAAATTCCTTAAATACAATGTTATGTGATTGTAGTTGCAAATTGTTGCAATTGTGAGTAATTAATTACAATATAAAATAACATTTTGTAACAAATAATCCTAGGCAAGTTGTTTCCAGAAATGATATCGATACATCCGTTGAGACTAGAGTCTGTAACACTCTCCAAATGTTATGTAGTGTGTTACTCATGTCTGTTGGAGGGCCAAGGGGTTACTTACTTATAATTATTGGATAACTACAGAATGACTCAATCGAGAGTTTCTTGTTAGTTGTAACAAATGGGGCATAAAAGAAATCTCAGTGTGACGAAGACACACAGTTCATTCGACTGGAGAATACTGTGGCACTTCGATATGGTCCATGGATACTCCACTTTTGATTATGGTTAAATCAGGGCTTGGAGACCATTAATTGACTATAGTTGGGTCTGAGTTGAAGCATATGATGTGAAGCATTATTCAATAGAGAATTTGGCTCCTTAGTTGTATGAGGTTAGCCTCACGATTAACTATAGTCAACTCAAAGTCAAAATCTCTAGCAAGACTATACCGATTTATAATAAATGTTTTTATTTGAACCAAGGACTTCGTAAATGGGCTGAACAATTGAATATGGATATTATTGGAGTTTTGACCAATACCAAACTTTCTATATCCTAAAGTGATATAGTGTTGATAAAGAGAACACGTGTGTATTATATCATCAATTAACGGTAATCCTTAAGGTAATCTAAAATTTGATTTTTACAGAAAAGATCTATAAGCAATGAATTCGGCAGAACCATCAGATCGTCAGCTAAGGTGACATGTGAACACTAATATTTGAATTGTTTGATATTGGTCGTCAACTGAATTCATACCTATGAGTCACATAACCGCATCTGTGAATTCTTTGAAACACGATTTAATTTGTTTATAAAGTGTTATAAATTAATTAATACTTAAGAAATGGTAATTATTATTGTATTTAATATATGGGGCATTTTTAGTAAAGGGGTGGCTCCTAGAAATTTCATAAGTGCCATTAGTAATTGTATTGATGCATATATAAATGTTATATACACACGAATCGATACATACACGTAGAGGCTTTAAATATAAACAATTGGTAAGTATGCTGAATGCATTTTGATCCATGATCTGATCATAGTGAGGCCGACCATAAGGGGAGAAAGAAAGGGCGGATCTGGTTTGAATTTATATGGGAGACCGAGAAAAAGGCGGTGGATATTTCTCCATTTTCTCCCTCTATAAATAAAAAAGGTGGTTACACTTATTCGAATGCTCGTTTAAGTGGCGAATTTAAGATTCTAAAAGCTTATTTACAGGTCGACGTGTTACGAAAAGCGAGATTTACTGAGGTACATTTCCACTTTCTTAATTCACATATACAAGTTTTATCACTTGATATCTATTCATATGTATGTACATTATTGCTATATAATCAATTATATATTATTCAATAATTTAGAAAATTATTTGTTGGATTTTGTATTATAAAATTGAAATTAAAATTATTTATGAATAAATAACATCATATTTGTTTTGACCATTATTACAAATTATTTTGTATTATTTAATTTAATAAGATATTATATATATATATATAATTTTAGTTTTAATTAGTTCTTTTTGTATATTTGATAAATTAGTGTATATAACAAACACACACACACACATATATATATATTATTAAAAAAATTAATTCTCTTGGCACCTTATTAAAAAATTAGACCGGGAATTAATGGTATATATTTTTATATAAATTTATTTTATAATACAAAAAATATACATATATAAGTTATAATATAGAATTATTTTAATTCAAAATATTTAGGATGAAAATATGATAATAATTTTTATAAATTAATATATTGTGACTTAGTCATAATTTATAAATATTTATATTTAATGTTTTGAATTTTAATACACACACATATATATAATATTTGAAATATTCAAGCTTATATTCAAATAATATATATTTTGTAACGACCCGTAAATTTTAACGATTTTAATAACCTAATTAACTAAAATTTTTTGGAAATTAAATATTAAATTTTTACAATTAAAACTTGATATTTGTAATACGACCATTTAAACATAGCAAATGGCAGATTTTCATCTAAAAATATGGAAGTTAGTTCTGTTGTGTAATTTTCAATTTCAATTTAAAATCAGTAATTTGATGAAAATAAAATATTTTTGAAACCTGAATATTTTTGTATAACAAAAATATAAATCATTTTCTGAGTGAAACGTCGTATTTCATTTCGCCAAATTTGGACTGCTCTAGCCCCGTTTATCTTATTTTTGGCGAATTAGCAGCACTTTTGGCAGCGAATATCGACTTTTGATAGGATGATCGTATCGCTGATATCTGTGTACCATTATGTTCGCCTCGTTGTGTTGGTCTCCGCAGTATATTCATTTGTGTATTTCGGCGTCCGGTACGCACCGAAATCTGCGAAAGAGTTAGCCGTATCGATACCCGTTTTGAGCTTTTTGGTTTCTGTATGTCCTTTCGTTATCTGCTGTGTAAAACCAAACAACCACTAGCTATTAATGTCCCTTGAATCCAATGGTCCTGACTTTTGTTATTCCAACTTTTCAATATATTTGCTATTTCCAATATAATTCTGGTCTCCTACTCTCATTTTCTCTTTGCCCCTTTCGTTTGATTCTTGCTTTTGAAAACAATATTTATGATAAAGTTATATATATAATAGAGAAAATATATAACAGTTGTTATATTTTTGAATGTCCTACACGTTTCTTCTTCATCTCGCTAACTTACATGACCACTTCACGACTCATCACCACGTCCACTTCCCACCGGCCGCCTCCCCGAGCCTTCCACCATGGTCAGCCCGCCTAAACTTCCCTCGCCGACAGCCACAACCTGAGCCGCCTCTACCTGTTGTAACCACAATAGCCGAGAGAACCAAACCGATCGCTGCCATGGCCAACATCCCCACCACGATAGCTCACCAGACACGAGCCTCCCTCTGACCATTTCAACACCCACTCTTCCATCGCTAGCATCCGCAACACCCTCCACGACAGCAGATCTGTTTCACCATAGCTCCACACCGCACAAGCCGACCCCAGACCCGCCTCCTCAGTCGCCACAACCTCCGTGACAGCCTTGAATCCATCCCACGCCACGCTCCTCCACTTCAGCCTGCTCCTCCAACCTCTGACCGAACAAAGCACCCAGACCACAACATATCGCCCGTTCGCCTACCACCACTCTACCCACAGCATCACCGAACACAAAGCCACCGACAGCCAATCATAGCATCTCCACCCGCAACCACTCTTCTCCGCTGACAACCGCCCACCATCGTCTACAGCCCGCAACCGGATCCGCCTTTGACACCGACCTTCCTCCTGCCACCTGTGCCGCCTCGCATCTTTGTTCTCCTCTTTTGCCTTCTTCTCTTCCTACCTAGTTTTCTATTTTACTATGTGTTTTAAAGTGTATATATTAGTTTATATATATATATATAAGTATACATGAGTTTTGGTTTTCAAATATAAAATAAGAGTTTTATTTTAAATTTTAATATGTGTTTTAAGATGTAATGATTTGAAATATATATATATATATATATATTATTTTATATGGGTTTAAATTAAATATTGATTTGAAATATACATATTACGATTTTATTGTAAATATGTGTTTTAAATTGAACATTGATTTTTAGAAAAATAATATAATATATGTTTTGTTTCAGTTTATATCAAGCCAGTTTTGATTTGTTTCATAAATTTCAAGCTATCAACTTTGCTCGTTGAATTCATGTTCATCGTGCCGTGCTTTGGAATTTGTGCTTGTATTGTCACATCTCGTTCTTGTTATTTCTCTAGCCTCGAAAGATGAGCGATTACTCATGATAACATTCTTATATCTAGAAAATTCAATTCACATGAAATGATGATTGAAATATGTTGTTAAATTTTAAATTGTTAGTTATTTAATTATTAAATATGATCTGTTATTATTTGCATTAGTTAACCAACGTTAATTGGCAATATTGACACCAATAGTCTATTAATATATATTTTATTGGTTAATTATGATCATATTTGTCATTGATATGCTATGTCATTTTATATTATTATTTTATTGTTATCACTCTGCAAGTTCCCTGATAGTTAGAAATTCCCTATGGGTTGAAATGATATATACCCGAACGATATTATAGATTGAGGGAAATTCGTTATAGGCTGAAATGATAGACCCAAGCGATTTTATTGAATTGAATTTTGGGATTACGGGTTGAAATGATATATACCCGTAAAATATTAAATTTAAATTGCGGATCGAAATGATAAATATCCGCATCACTTGACCATAGGTTAAAAAATTGTATACGGACACCGTTAGTCTATTTTGAAAATGATTTCCAAAGTTTTTGAAAGGAAAATATATGGGTTTTGATAAATATGGATTTAAATATATATATATATATATATTTTATTTTAATATGTGTAAAATTTAGATTTTAAATTATAGTTTGGAAATTTTGAAATTATAAGTTAAGTTTTGGAAAAACATAAATTTAAATATTTTACTTAAAATTTTATTATTTTTAAATATATATAAAATAAGATTTAATATAAAATAAATTTAATAATAAGATTTAATTTAATAAAATTTAATTTAATTAGAATATATAATATGTTTAAGTATTTATTTAAATTTATATTAATATGTTAAAAATAGATTATGTAATAATTTTTATAATAGGGGTTGGAAAGATGAATTAAAGTTGACTTGAAATTTAAATTGATTAATAATTGAATTTAAATAAGGATTGATTTGGAACTTATTGATTTTATTTAAACTCGTAATTTGATATTTTATTCAAATGTTATTAAAAATGATTAAGTGAATATTTCAAATGTAGATAAAAATTCAAGTTGGATTTTTGAAATATAAATGAAATGTTTCAAATTTAGTTATTGTACATTGTTTGAATACTAAAACTTATTGAATTGGAAGTGATTTAAATTTGTAGTTCAAACATGGATTTGAAATCAATATAAAATGGTTTTTATGAGAATTTGAAGTGAACCTTTAACCTTTTAATTGAAGTTGTTGAACCGAGACTTGATTTAAGTCGAATCTTCGAATTAGAGTTGATTTGGGAAATTGAAAGAAACAATTCTAATTTGGAACTATTTTTTTTAATATATAAACTATTTTTAATATATAAATTATTTTAATATATTTAAATTATTTTTAAAATATAAACTATTTTAATATATAAACTATTTTGATCTATAAACTATTTTAAATATAAACTATTTTAATCTATAACCTATTTATAAATATAAACTATTTTAATGTATAACTATTTCAATATATAAACTACTTTCAATATTTAAACTGTTTAAGTTGGAACTGTTATAATTTAGATTTAATGGATTTAAATGCGAACATTTTGATATGATGGTTTAAACTATATGTGGTTGTGATTTCGAAAGTAAACAATGATTTCAAAAGTGATGTGATTTTGAAAGTAATATGATTTCGAAAGTAATACGACTTTGAAATGAATATGATATTTCGATATGAATTATGAAATGTTTGAAATATAAAATGAACACGGTGTGAAATAAGCATTTGGTTGTTAAAGAGACCGGGATTGGATATTGTTATACTCTCTGCCAATACCGAAAACCACTTTAACAACTGACATGGTAGAGATTCTAGAACGAAGTAGGATGGTTTGGCGAATGATTCTATATGAGGTATTAACATAGCCTCGACTCCCATGAGTCGGCTTGACATGGCTAAAACAGGAGCCATGCCGGGCCAAGTGGGGTCGCTTCCCGTATCGGGCACATTTCTTTGATACCATTCTATTACTTTGTGATTTGATTGGGTGCACCTTTGATTTTGGAAGTGTGTCCCGAGGTGGGCGGTAGTAGCTGCTATGCGTTACCACCAGTCAGGATCCGTAAAACGGTAGTATCCTACCTTGGGCATTGCCTCATGTGCCTTGTCACATGCCTTATCACGCCTTCTACGAGTTTGGTTTATACCATACCTATGGAGCGCCTCTGATAGCCCTCCAGTTTACGGAGGAGTTACGGTACTGTATAGACTACCGAAATATATAAAAATGTATTAAGGGGGATATGGGTAACGCCTTAACGCTATATTAATAGTTTACTTTACTTTAGACATTATATATGTAGCGTATTGTACTATGCATGTAGATAGTTTAACGGATCCTTAAAGGGTGGAATCCCAAACATCCTTTGAGTTACTTTGTATTTCTCTTGACATTTCACTTAAGTTGATTTACTGGTATAAGAGTGTTAATCCTAACTCGAGTGTTTTGTGTTTTGCTTTATGCTTAGGTCAGACTGAGTGTCACAGCATTTGAGACTCACCTTTGGAGCTTGGAGCTTTGCTTGAAGATCTGTCTCTATCTTTTCAGCTTTGCAGTTATTTCAGTTATTTCCAGTTGTTTATGATTCAGATTTGTCATTCGCTTATGTACTGAGATTTCTATATATTCGAGATTTCTGTTGTATATTGTTTTAGATTTTAATGTTCTATAGTAGCTTCATGAACTACTATTTATCTATTCCGCTGCTTATTGTTATTATACTTTGTGTCTGTGATTGATTTATTGACTTTATATGCTAAGTTTTGCCAAATATAAATTAACAATCTGTTATTTTGAGCAATTCAAGTCTGACATGAGTGGATGATTGTCGATTTGAATGGTTCGAAATGCTAGGTTGTTACATATTCTGACCAAATCTAATTTGATTTAAAATTAAGATATTTAGAATGTTTTACAAATTCAGTTAAATGAATTAAAATTAAAATTTATAAATAATTCTCAAAATATGTTTTTAACAGGGACGTTTTTCAAATACCCTTCAAAAGTTTCAAGATTCACTTCCGTCCCTTTGTCATAAACAAGTTTCATGAGAAACTCGTGTCAATATTTTCGGTGAACATATGCATTTTAAACTGCATAATTCATAGTTAGAACTACAAATACTTGCATTATACATGGCAGATATTTGCAGTTCTAACTGCAAATTTTTCTAAAATTAAAATTTACATTCTATACTACAAGAATGCACATTCTACTCTCTAAATATTTGTAGTCCACACTACAAATATTTATTTTACAAATACATGCAATTTAAACTAAACACATTTGAATTTTAAACAGCAAATATTTGCATTTCTATGTTCAAATATGTGCAGTTTAAAATGCACATTTTCACTGGAAAAAAATAACAGGGGTGTTTCATGAAATTTGTTTTTGAGAAGAGATTTTTAGGTATTAAGTTTGACAATAAGGGGCGGATAAGAATCTCCACTTTACACACACATATAAACATAATTTATATTTGTATGGCAATATTCTATATACATACATATTATTTATATATGCATGTTTAAACTTATCTGTCATCTTGTTATACATACGTACATACATACATATATACACATGCATACACATATATACATAGTATCTATACGTGTGTGTGTGTGTGTTTGTATAACTACACACACATACATGCTTATAGTCATCTTATTATTATACTATATAAGTGTTTATATATATAATATTCAATTATACGTCATATATAAATATTTTAAAATAAAATGTGATATTAATTTAATTTTTTATCGAATCTAATGCTAACTAATAGTTTACGTATGCCCATTAAGATCCAAATACAATCTTTTCTCGAAATTTATTTATTCACCCACTACCGAATTAGCTAAATCCAACAATGGTATCTTAGCCCAACTAGTATATGCAAATTTATAAGTTAGCATTTAAAACTAGTTAATAAACTTGAGTTGCTTCTTCGGTTGACTACAAGTGAGAAGTCTGTGCTGACTATCAGCAGCAGGAAGAGATCGGCCGGAAACGAAAGCAAGCAGTACAAGATCCAATCTTTCTTCAAGGCAACTCACTTTCGCTACGCACCTCCAATAGGTGTCTAAAATACGAGTGTCTAGGCTTGGGGTTGGATTAAAATTATTCCCCCCTTCATGGCTCTTGGTTTGGCCCAATGAGTGGAGAAGTCTAAAAGGTTGTACCAAATGTTGGCCCTAGTTTTAATTTGGGCCTTGGATCGATTTCAAATTTAAATTTGAAAATATATTTTTAATTTAAATGTTAAGTTTAAAATATAAAAGGATTTTATATATCTTACAAAATAAAATTAAAATGTTTTAATTTTTCAAAATTGTTTTGAGTAATTAATTTAAATAATTTCAAAATTTTGTTAAAAATATTTAATTTAAATGTTTAATTAAATAAATAATTAAGTAAAAATTAGTTAATTAATATATGTGTATATATATATAACTTTAAAGGTTATAGTTAAATATTTATCTTAAATTGTTAAAGATAAATAAAAAAATTATCAAAATTTATTGAATATTTAATTAAAATAATTAATTAATTAATCAATTAAATAAATAATTAAATAGTTAATATATATATATATATATGAAACTACAAAGGTTGTAGTTAAATATTCTTCTTAAATAGTTTAAGACGAATAAAATAAAATAATCTGTTTGATATTTTATAAAAATTTAATTAAATTAATAATTAAAATTGTTTTAGTAATAAAATACGTATATATATTATATGTAAGTTAATAAAGTTATAAATAAGTTGACTTTATATAATTATATGTATAATTCGAATATAAGCGGAAAATAAAAAAAAACTAAATTGATTTTTAGAATAAATACATAGTATGGCATGTATACCGTTATATCAGATACATTTCACACTTGTATCACTTGGGTATACCATAAGAAATATATTATTCCTTAAATCGATATCACTATATGAAATACTAAAGATTATGAATTTTTAACATATAGTTGTGCTTTATCATTTTTTATTAATAAATTACTTGCATACGCACTAGTTGTTGAGCAAACTCAACTAGGGCTGTTATGTAGAGTACTATTATATATTGTTGGATGAGGTAAGATAAATGTTTATATTTGTTGAGCAAACTTAAGTATAAGCATATATACTTAGTCTGTCAAGAAATGATAGTCAAAAGTGGATATTCTCTTTTGATTTGTTAAGCAAACTCATGATCAAAATTGAGATTAGGGAAAAGACAACGATTAAAAGTTATATATGATATAACCAATAAAGAGCAATCTATTTCTTGTGGGACTATGATTTGTTGAGCAAACTCAAGATTTGAATTCCAAGGCAAACGAGTCCTAACACTCACTAGAGAAATCAAAAGGTTTCTATATTTCTCTTAGGGTTTTGAGAAATATAAAATTCTAGTGTGAACCTTATTAGATGTAACGACCCGTATTTTAATAATTAAAAATATTAAATCAAATAAGATTTTGGAATTTAATATTGTTAGAAATAAAATTTTATGGTTTATTAATAAAACAAATAATTAGAATATAATTTAATAATATTGTTTGATGGTTATTGGCAACTGTTTTAATGTAATTTCATAAATTAAAATAATAGTTAGTTTAATAAGGAATAAAATTAAATGGTGTATTAAAAAGAAAAATCATAGGTTATTTAATTTAAATTGGTTTTAACATGCAATAAGAAATCAATTATTTAGTAAGTAAATCTATTAACCTTTGTTTGTAAAAAATAAATTTATAAATGCGTTTAAATTACTTAAAGGTAAATTTTGTTTTATTTCTCATCTTATCATTTAATCCGTTTGAAATTAATTTGGAAATTCATGATTGATTAACACATAAGGTATTTGTTGATTTAATAATAAGAATGTAAATTAAAATAAAAGAGTTTGTTTGGAATTTAAATTATAATGAACGGTTTTTTATTACCGTTGTAATTTAACGTTGAAATTAATTTAATATTTAAATCTTGTATTTAAAATGAAAATTAAATTTTGAAAGATTATTAATTCATTTTAAACCAAGGATGATGATAGGAAACTTTTAATTTATGATTTAAAAGTGATTCAATCAGTTTAATAATAATCCGTTTTTAATAAACGTGCAAAAATGAATATAATCTGATTTTGAAAGCTAACTTCAATATATAATAGAATTAGGGTTTGAAATTAGTTTCATTGAGTTTAAAAATATTGAAAACCTATATTTTGATATATGGGATGACAACGAAACGGCCTTTTCAGGCCTTTTTGACCCAATCGATTTATAATCAAATAAAAAATGTTATTTTAGAAATGTAGTTATTTAAATTGATTCAAATATATGGAATAATAATAAAATCGAATTATTAATGAACGTCGTAGTTTGCAATAACGTATTTGTAAATTAGAATATTATATTTGTCCATAATTGTGAATTGGTAAATTATTTGAATATATTTTAATTTAAATTTATTGAACAATAAAATGTTAACTTTTGTATATGATGGAATCAGGCCTCGAAACTAGTTCCATTGTGTTCGGAAGGCATTTTTACATACAGATTGTTTGTAAGCATGCCTCGATGGGAGTTCGAGCTGTTTTTGACCTCACGCTATAAATTGGCATGCAAATCGAGATGAAAATATTATTAAAATATTCAGAAACCCTAATTTCTCATGGCAGCAGCAGTCTACATTTCTATGGCCAGAATCGCTCCATCTTCTTTCCCTTGGATCTCTCTCATCTCTCATCGGATCTCGACGACTCCAAAACGAAAGTTGTAAAGCTCGACGAGTTCTACAAGATGTACAGTTGGATCGAGCTAATTGCATCAGAGTTGCTAGAATCTGGCCATGAAGCGATGATGGTTTTTCTCGTTTTGCATGCAAATCGAGGTGTCGGAGGCAACAAAATTATTGGTGAACATGGAGCTTGCTGAGGCGGTCCTGGTGGTGGGTTCCGATCGTGGTGAAAATGCACGTAGTGGCGGTGACAGGCGGTTGAAGGAGGCGGCGTGATGGGTGCATGGAACGTCAGGGGTTTGGGGAAGATTAGGGTATTTACAACTTTGCCCCTCGTTTATTTTAATTTAATTTAAATTTTAACACGCATAACTTTTGCATACGAACTCCAATTGACGTGCGGTTTCTTCCATTGGGATTGTATCAAAATTCTAGACATTATGAAAATGGTTTGGTTGAATTTGGAGACTGTTGAAATTTGGGCTTTTATTAGATTTTTAATCGACTATAAATCAAATGTGAGTGATTTAACCCACTCACGCAATACTAAATTTTCTTATGTTAGTTAAATCAAAATTATGAAGTGATAAAATTTTATTGATTGTTGTTTGGTAGTTTAAATTGACATTTAAATTAATTTGTATTTTATATTGAATAAAATTGACATTTAAATAAATATTGAAATTTAATTGCTAGTTAAACACCAACAATTGATAACTAGTAATCGTTGTAATATATTGGTTGATTTGGATGTTGGTTGCAATTGGATGCCTATTGATTGATATATTGGATTTGTGGTTGTTTATTTATTTGGACATATCCCTGTTATTATCCTATTTATTATTTGAGATCCTATAAATTGTCACTTGTAATATTTGATTTGAACGAAGAAATAGGTTGAAATGATATATACCTATGTCATTTAATTATGGGTTGAAATGATATATATCCATCCATGTAATTAAAATTGAAATAATTGATCACTTGGCCATATGGTAGAAAATTATATAAGGACACCGGATTTGTTAAATTAAATAAATTTAAATTATTGAAATTGGATTTGTTTAAATGATGTTTTAATGAAAATAAAAATTGGATTTATGTGAATTAAATTATTTTCTAAATTCATGCTTTGAAATGTTAAATGAAATTGTATAAAGATTTAATCTAAAATCCTTAATTTGAATTTGAGAAATGACTTAAATTTATTGAAAGTGAATTATTTTAAAGGTTAAATTTTAATTTAAACTTTCAATTTACTGTAATTAAAGGGATTTAAATTGGTATTTCCAAGTTTTGGATGTGAAATGGATTTAAACTAAATTGTTAAAAAAAATGAAAAATTGAATTGAAACTTTTAGTCATTTGAATAGAACCATTTTAAATTGAAATTGAAGTAAAGTTGGAAATCATTTGAATTGAGGTTTATTTAAATTGAATTTTGAATATGAAAGTTTACTTGAATTGGAAGTCGGAAAATTGATTTCATTGGAATTGAAACATGAGTTCAAATTGTTGTGAAAGAAAGAAACGGTTTTAATATAAACTATTTTAATATAAAAACTATTTTAATATATAAACTATTTTAATTATCCAAACGATTTTTCAGGATTAAAACTGTTTAGATTTAAAACTATTTCCAATCTTTATACTATTTTAATTATTCCAAACCATTTTTCAATATTAAAACTATTTTAATTATCCAAGGTACTTTCAATATTCAAACTATTTTATTATTCAAAACCATTTACAATATTCAAACTGTTCAAAAAGGGGATTTATGTAGATTAAAATCGTTGACTTAAATACGAATATTTTGATATGAAGGTATAACCTGTTTTGAATCCGAAATGATTTTGAAGTGAATCTGATAGTTTACTATGAAATATGATTTGTTCTTGAAATTTAAAAGAACCAACCGGTGTAAAATATGACGTTTGGTTGTTAAAGAGACCGGAGCCAAATATTGGCATACTCTTTGCCAATACCGGAACCACTTTAACAACTATGTACACGGTGGATGTTATCCAGAATGTAGAGGTTGAATTGGCGACGTTTACTGGAATGAAGAAAGAGAACGATGATGGGGGACCCCAAGACTTGTGCCAATCCGAAATGACTAAAACATTAGCTATGTCTGGCCAAGGGGTTAGCTACCTTTAGGGGCCCCACCCCATCGTATTATATTGACTTTTGACTTGATCGATGCACATTGATTTGATTTTGGGGGTGGTAGACTCGGTGGGCGGTCGTGGCTACGATGCGTTACCACCAGCGAGAAAGGGTAAACTAGTATAATCCTACCTTGGGCATTGCCTCACGTGCCTTGTCATACTTTTAACCTTATACACGATCACTACGATTTTGTTTTAGTGTTGTCTTATCATGGCGCCTCCCTGGCTACCGACGTTACTGGTGATGCTACTAAGGAAAACTGTAGGATAATACTTAAAATTGTTTTAAGGGGGATCGATGTAAAGCCTTAACAATATTTTAATACTTTTCTTTACTGATACACACTACATATATAGCGTACTTTACTATATATAGATAGTTTGACGAATCCTGTCACGGCCTGGATTTTCAACCTTCGAAAATCGGCATCAATGCGTCCACTGTATTACATGCCGAGCAATCTAGAGCCGGAAATACCAGATCGTTAGGGAAAAAGAAAAAAGAGGTAGAAGAAGAGAACATAACATCAACACAAAATCTCACAATCGCAGCAGAACACTATATATAATAGATAACAACTGGTCTTTATACAAAAAGAACTATAACTGTTATTTATACATTACATCATCAGAGTTCAATACATCAATAACACAACACTGGACAATTATAATAACTTGTCCTCACAAGTGCTGAATATACAGCCTACAATACACAGCGGAATAAAATCAAGTACGTGTGATATGTCTTCGTCATCCAGCTCGTCTCCTGAGCTCTATAGCATCCTACCCTGAATATGTAATAATCGGTATGACCTAAGCATTATAATAAAATAACACCCGAGTCAGTTTGGAAAACCAGCGTGAGAAAACACACTCAATTTGAATTATTAAAGTTATCAAATCCTTTGAAAAACAAAGGTATCTCGTAAGACCACGCCACACATAAACACGACTGGTTTTTACCTTACGATAACCAAACATTTTATATCAAAATCATCTGATATTATAATAGTGTCTAAGTACAAATACTTATTCAAATAGCTGAAATGCTTGCATCTCACTTTTGAGCATAGTTGGGCACAATCAAAACCGTAAAGGCACGTATTAGAGAATGGATTCCATACGAATGACTAGGTACTGGGGTATCACCTGTCACAGTACACATCTAGAAAAATGCACCGAGGACCACATCGGGATCCTTTACAACACAAGACCGAACTACCCCTACCTGGATAGACCGAATATGCTATCACCCTGGATGTTCCCACCCTTTTCCGAGCTCCTTTCATATATCGTAGTAATAGAATAATATCCGAGGGTATCTAGAAAGGTGATAAACATACCCTAATTGGGTGCTACCCACTTAGCCTTGCTGCATCTCCCATGCTTTTTCGTCATTCCCGGTTGATGAGGCTAGAGGCTACGATTACCTTTTAAAAGAATTTTCACTTAGAATGCTCATTGCCCTCCAATGACAATGTACTGATAGCATTCATCCATACAAGTCTGTTCTGGGTCCGAACGGAACCGAAGGCAGTATTTGTAACAACCCGGGGTTTTACACCAATTTATAATCGTCATTAAAACGATTAATGGTGATAGCTGATTGCTGTTGGGAGTTTTAACTGGGTTGAAATTCATTTATAGATTGGTTAAATGTTATGTGGACTTTATAATTATCTTGGTCCAAGTTTTTATGGGTGCTGTGTTGTATCATAAGGCAGAGACCCGTTCTTTTCACCCTTTTCATTATTTTTCGCAACCCTAAAACAAAACAAACGAAAAAAAATAAAAATGGTTGCTAGGGTTTGTCTTCGCTCGATCCCTAAATCGCCACGGCTTTACTTGAAGCGGCGATGTATTCTCTAATTTCTTGAGTTCCACGGCTTTGACTCTGAATTGTTCGATCTTTGATTTCGGCTGTGAGATTGGGTTTGGATTCTTCGAATAAGGTGAGTGATTTACACTCACATCTTAAATTCAAACTTAGTGTTATGCTTCGCGTTCGATTTGGTTTCGTCGTTGATGATTTCTGACTTGATTTTGACTTGGTTCGATTTCTTGTTTTCTTGGTTATCACGGCACTGTTTTCGTATGGATGTTGATGATGTTGATTTGTTCAACTCGAATATATTTTTGTGCTTGAATTCCATGGTGTTGATTTCCTTTGACTTCGCCCATTTTTGATTTCATGAATTTTTGGCTTTGACTTGGACTTGTTGCGTGAATTTCTGGTCGGCTTCGACTTTGATTCTTCACTGTCCTGTACATGTTGTTACCATTTGTGTCAACCTGGACTTGTTCGATTTTGACTTGATTTTGTTCACTGAATTTCTGGCTTCACTGATCATTATGGATTTGATTTTATGGCCCCTATGTACTTCGACTCTGGCCATCTTTGTGTTCATCCCAGAGCATTTTCGATCTACTGTTTGCATTGCATCATTCATGTATGTTGCCACTGTTTGCAACAGCAGTTTCATTGTGGTGACTTCATTGGTATTACTTGATGTCATTTTGACTTGTTGTTCATAATTCGAAGTCTGGTGCTTCATCATTGACTCAGTTTTGTCTACCATATATGTGATGCATTTGTGATATTTGCTTGCCTTTTTGTTGTGCACTGACTCGAGTCTTTGTGAACTTCATATATGCACTTGTGTATTGGTTGCTTTGCCTTTGCCGTTGCCTGAATTGAAGTCTGATCATTTGTAGTTGCATACATGTTGTATCTTTAGCGCACTTGGTTTGTGATTCATTATTGCATTCCTTTGTGCTCGACTCTGATCTGTTGGCACTGGTTTATATGAGTTGCTGTGTTGCCATATTAATCTAGTTGGACAGGCTTCATCACTGTTCCATCTGTATCATTTACTGGGTCTCTTGAACTTCATGTCGAGGCTGCATATATGTATTGTGTTTCCAGTCATCATGTAGTTTCATTGTGTGACGCCCCACCTCTATACCCACGCTAACCAAGAACACTACGATGTAGTGCTGTCAATTAGCACGGATAATAAGGCTGTGGAGGAGCGACCATCCATGTAACTTCTTTGTGCGAGCACCAATATGTCAGATAGAATAGAATGCATATCTTTTAAAGAGGAAATCCGACATACCGATACAAACACAAAGCTATCACACGGTGGCTATATATAATCTTCGGAAAAAAACATAGAAATAATCATAACATAAATCAGTCACAGACATCCATATCACAAAGGCGGAAGAAGATATGAATAAATATATAACACATGAAAGTGTACATCAGAGTAGTGGTCGGAAAGATCCACGATAATACAAAAGAATAGCATCACGTGCTATACAAAAGAATAAGTACACAACATAGAGTCTATATCTCAAATGTGTACATCCAAAAACTACTAATCTATGTAGTTAGCCAAAAGTCAGAATAATCCTGAAGAGAAGTCAAGCAGAAGCACCTGTAACATCTCGGTCTGACCCGAGTATTATTTATAAGAAAATAATAAATGGATCAGTCTAGCTATAAATATCAGATGATAAGGTATAGGATAAATAATATGGCATGAACATGTAACAACCATAACGGCATACTACTATAAGTATGTAAATGATAATCAACAAAGGATTAATCAATATCACAAGAATCTTCTCAAAGATAAAATAGGGTATCATACCCTAAACTTGTATTCATAACAAGTCAATAACACATAAATTCACCAATGCACAAAAATTGATATCATAACAATGAAAATCATGAAAGTTGGTGAAGCACAAATTCTAGAAATCAATACAAGAAATCCAGAAAAACACATAAAAAAAGGGGGAGGCCTAACACATGAACGGGAGCATGAAAACTCTCCAACACGTATAACACATGAACGAGGAGCTATCTCATGGAAGCTATCCATTAAATTTTAACACATGAACGGCCCGAAGACCATGGGGTGCTACCCCATATATGTGATGGCGAAACATCACAAAAGCGGGGTCTAGTCTCCCTCGCAGACAAAGAGACATCGCTCAATCGCTAGTCTAAATCACAAAAATGATCGTCATGATCATAAGGAAGTGTCAATTACACTAAGCCAGTAAATATATGAGTTTAGCTTCATGTCCCATAACCACTAGCTTAACTTAAATATTTACGAACAAACTGTAGATCTTCACTAGGAAATTGTCACAAAAAGGGTTCAATCGAACAAGTCCAAGAGCTAACCGACAAAGTGAACGCGAGCGTTTCATACCACTTGTTTTACTAAGTCGTTTAATTCGATTCCTCATTCGAGTGAAGTAAAGGCTTGTATATACTAGTAGATTGGAAATCGGTTTGAGAAAACGAACTTTTGATATTTTAAAATAGTGTTGAAATCGCTTTGATGAAAGAGTTTTGATATTTACTACTAGTATTGAAACCTTCATATCTTTAGAGTGACAAGTCACAAAACGATTGTTGAAACAAATCGAATCACATAAATTCACGTTCGAAGACGTGAGTAAAGTCCAAAGGAATCAATCCCAAAACCATCAAAGTAGGAATATACTTGCGACCTAACGTGGTCGAGTTAAAGTGCAAAAACTTTAAGTCAAATAGATCGAACGACCGAAGGGTTGTAATGTCGTGCGACCTAACAGAAGAATAGGTCGAGCGACCTAGTGAAATACAGGTCATACGACCTAAGTGTAAATAGGTGGGCGACTTAACAAAGTGGCCGAGCGACCTAACTGGAGCAAGCGACCTAGGTGAGCGACCTAACACATGGCCGAGCTAAACAGTGGAACGACAAAACATGGGCGAGCGACCTAAGGGACTCGCGACCTAAGGACTATCGAACGACTTAATTGTCGAACGACCTAAAAGCAAACAGGTCAAACGACCTAAAGGAGGAAGCAACCTAAGGCTAGCGACCTAATAGAGAGGAGCCGAGCGACCTAATTGCAGAAATGGGTCGAGCGACCTAACAAGGTAAGGCCGAGCGACCTAAAGGAGGTACGCGACCTAAAAGGGTGTGCGACCTAACTGGTTCGCGACCTAAAGGGGTGCGCGACCTAACTGGCACACGACCTATAGGGGTGCGCGACCTAACATTACGCGCGACCTAAGGAGTTATCGAAGCCGAGCGACCTAGGGACTTCACAAGGCCGAGCGACCTACGACCTAACTTCCCCCGAGCGACCTACGACCTAAGCGCAGAACGCTGTATTTGCAGGCAGAGACTTTTTACGCCGAACGACCTAGCACAGGCAGAACGACCTAAGCCCAGATTTTTGCTAAACACTGAAAATTGGAGTTTTTTGCCAATCCAATCCAAACCAAATGCAAATGTGCATGCTAAAGTGATAGGGAATCATTCCCAACAGTCCAATGACAGTTATAGGCAAGATGTGAGATTAAAAATCTCACCTTTTCACTAAAATGGATGAAGATGGAGCTTGAAAGCAAGGAGAAGCAATCCAAAGCTTGAATCCAATATCTTCTACTTGAATTTGGAGTTGAATGTTGGATTTGCAATAGAATTTGAGTTTGGAGTTTTAATTTCCCATTCCCTCCTCCATTTTTGACAAAGCTTGAAGTGTTTGATAAAGTGAGGAAGAGGAGGTGGGTTGGGGCTGAGTTAGAAGGGGTTTAGTCCAACCAAAGTCAAAGGCCGGAAAAAGTGACGAAAATTTCACTATCTCCAAACCTATCGAAGTTTACACTCAAAAAGATCGCAAACGTCATTTTGAACTCAACGGAGGTGGTCTCGAGTCCTAGTTTGACCGTATGTAAAAAGTAGCTTTTCGGACTAACATCCGACTAACGATAAAATATTTAAATAAAATATTTAAATATAAAATCGATAAATATGCGGGTTGTTACACATTGAGTTGGTCTGCCTTTGTTTCCAGTCTTTGTTGTACATGATTGTATCTTGAATCTGTCTGGCCTTGATTTCTTTGTAGTCTCTGGTATCACTCTTCGAGGCAGTCTGCATTTCAATTGCATTGTTGGTCTTGAAAAATTTCTCTGTGCACATTGCATTTTATCTGACTTTATCATGTCTGCATATGGACTTGTGCATTATTATTTTTTTGTGATGGCACTATCCAGTTGAGTTTGAGTCGTATAACTCGAACTTGATCTCGAGTTGGTGCCATTTGCTTCTGATTCATTGATCTTTTACATATTTCATCACTGTAGTGGCGAGGCAGTACACGCGACCGTGTACTGCAGCTAAACAGTATTGACTTTTTATGTGATATTTCAATTGTTTGAATTGTTTCGTGTATTCAATTCAATAATTTGAAACTGTATTTTGATTTGATTTAATTTTCTCATATTGTTGCTATCTAATTATCTACTGGATGAATCAGATTATGTGTTTTCTAATTATCGTATCGATAATTAGATATTGTTGTTTCTGTTGCTTTACTGGCTTGAGTTTTGCTTTGGCCACTTGCTGTTAATTGTTGTTTGGGCAATTCTGTTGTTTTCTAAATTATCTTCATTGATAATCTTTTTATTTATCTTTGTTGATGATTTGAATTTGCTGATTTGTTGTTTAACACTGTTTCATGTTATATCTACCGTTATCCGGTTCTCTTATTGAAGGGTTGGATATACGAGATTTATTGTGACTGTCATCTATTTGATTATTTAATTATTATTGCTTCCATGCATTAATAACTGAGTTTGAATTAGACTGACCCGTGTATTATTTTCTTTTGAATTTAATACTCGGGTCAGACCGAGTTATTTCAGGTTGTTGATATCTTGCTTTGGGTTGCTGCTTGAGCTATGAAGTCTCTTCATATCTTTTGGAGTAGTCGTTGTCATAGTATAGGATGATATGTATTCATGTATATTATTTACAATAATGTACTTGTATATGTAACTTCCAGTGTCGACAGTTGTAGTTGTATCACATGTATTGTATCACATGTATTGTAACTGACTTCAGTTATATATATATATATGAGATTTTATATTATTTGTGTTTCGCATTTAGTTTATCTATGTTATTATTATATATATGTCCTAAACTATTATGAACCATCGTAGTTCGTTTTATACTGGAATTAGATATGTCGATGGGAGTAAATAAACAAAGAGATGAAAAATATATATACCACTCCTATCGAGATAACCAATACTAGTGTAAGGCCTAATTACGGATGGCCGCTCCTATCCAGCCTTATTCTTCGTAATAACAGACAGTATTTCTTTTAATACTCTTTGTTATTGTGAGCATAGAGGTGGGGCGTCACAGTATTCCTACTACATCCATTTTGGAATCATCCTCAGGATTAGTAGTGATTAGCCCTTGCACTTCAATACTCCATCTTCGACTCCATGCTCTTGTTTTCCCTTCGAAAACATACTCATTGGATCGAAGTGGTTTTCAGATAACTTATCCGATCCCGGTCTCTTCGAAACAACGTTCGATATTTCCCGGTAAACTCAACCCCGGTTCTTTACGAAATAAACATATGAAAATAAGATCGGAGATCACCTCCTAACCATTAGTGGGTGGATTTCCTTATCGTCGTCCTAGAAGAATGAAACGAGTTTATACGTACAGTATAGCACCTCGAACGGTAACTGTTCCATATAATTTCCGTATTTCTCCTAGATATTCCCAAAGTTATATTTTGGGTCCAGATTTGATAGTCGGTTATTTAACTATCAAATAAACAATCTTTCATCCAAATATTGCCTTTTCCACTGAAAACACTAAGTCTTATTTTATTTAATTTTAATAAATTAAATCTATTATCAAAAGCCATGTACTTATCTTATCGAAGTAAGTACATTTACTAACCATTCTTTCAAAATGTTTGAAAACATTTTAATATAAACATGGAAAGCACCACGCGGTATCAACCATGGATTCACAGCTCAATGGTTACGTCTCTATCCCAGAGAAATCCAAAACTTAACTGCAGGCACTCACTACCTTCGATTATACCATGAAAGTATACCATTACTTTCCAATACTTTATTTAATAATTTTCTCAAAAATAATACTTATAAAAATTTCTATATAAATTTCCAAGTTAATT
The DNA here is from genome assembly GCA_030737815.1 of Allium fistulosum. Taxonomy (NCBI): domain Eukaryota; kingdom Viridiplantae; phylum Streptophyta; class Magnoliopsida; order Asparagales; family Amaryllidaceae; genus Allium; species Allium fistulosum. The sequence goes on along the minus strand of CM060905.1, from coordinate 1,168,009,259 downwards.
TTAGGCAAATACTCTTTAAAATAAAAGTTATTATATAATATTAATATTGAATAATTTATCTTTTAAAATAATAGTAATACTAATAAATTCTTAAATAATAATTTACTTGATATAACTGCTTAATCAATAATCAAATATACTTAAAACAATTTTAAAACAACTAAATAATTAATTTTCTGAAATACTTTTAAGCACTTTTAAATTTTATAGTTAATACTTAAAAATCCTCCTTTTTTAAGATAACTAAATTTCTCAATAAAAATATATTTTCCCATTTCCAATATAACCAGTCTAACATCTATAAATCTCTCTCGATTTATTTCCAATTTGATTTACGTCCTAATTCCGTAAATCCCCTTTTCACATTTTCTAAAATAAATCTTCCGTTTAATTTTAAACTGATTTACCCATCTCCTTATAAATCCTCACCGTGAATTTATAACTTCAATTTATCCACTGATAATCACTTCACTTTATTTATAAACCCAATTTATAAATTTCATAGTCTCAATTCCCGTTTAAAACGGTTTCACAATACTTAATCGATTTTAAATCAGTTTTCCAAATTAAATTCCATTTTTAAATCAATTTCTTAATCAACTCAACTATATTCCAAAAACCCAACTAATTCCGATTTCCACTTCCATTTCATAATATAAAATCTTATTTAAAATCTAGTATAACAATTTCATATTTTATTTCCAAATTTCCTTTTTATTTTTCCCAAACTATTTGAAATCTTGATTTATAAAATAATCCTTTTACACTTAACAAATATCGCTTAAGTTTTATTATTTTAAAATTATTTTATTTACATTATTCCAAAATCTCTATTTTTCCATATTCCGAAATTATTAAGTACAAATTTTAAAATCTAGCTATTTATTTTTCCCAAATTCATTTCTTTTAATAAATCTAGATTTCACTATAAATATTTTACTTTCAATTTCCCTTTTTATTTTCTATTTAAAATTCGATATTCATCTTTATGGTATTTTAAAATGCCAAAATCTAAACCAGTAATACCATAGCATCCAATAAATTCAAATTCCACTATAATTTATCACAGATTATTCAAACAAATCATATCACTGAATATGAAAATAATTTCAACATTTTTGAGGAATCCAGTTGGATCCCTCCAACCTGTTTCCCTGCGTCCACAGATGCTAGCACAATATAAAAATATCAATCCCACTTCGAGGGGGATATCGCGATATATAGGGTCATCCGCTATTATGCGGGGCGCATAGGGTCTCATCCGCTATATATATGCGGGAATATCAATCACTCCAATATATATACTACTATATATAATATCACATTCAACTGATAAAAATATACAAATCCAACTAATCAATTAATAATTAATTTAACTACTTAAAATTAATTGCAGTAGTCCAAAATTGAGTGAGATTAACTCACATTGATTTTTATTGTCGCTTCGCGTTCCGGTTCCGATTCAACCCGAACGCGTTTGAAATTATCAGAAAATTTTGCAAGCTCAGATCTCGACCAATCCAATTCCTATGTGTAGGCAATGGTAATACAATCCCAACGCAACTTGAAACGTTCGAATCAGACCTCGTATGCATGAGTTATATATTTATAAGTTCATAAGAATATAAGTAATAAAATTTACACTTTTCCCTTTTTTTAGAAAAAAAGCCCATACACTCACAAAACCAGACCCGGCCCGCTATGTGCTCCTTCCCCAAAATGCCGCTCATCCAGAATTCAAAACCCACCATAGCCGGCCTCTTCCTCCACATCTCTCTCTCTCTCTCTTGTCCTTGCACGAAGACCCACGAAACCACCGCCGATGAGCTTCTCCTTCTGAAGGCAACCCATTCCACTCGAAGACGACACACTCGGCCCACCCTCCTGATTCGCGATCTAACATGGTCACCGTGCCTCCCCTGTCACCACGTGATCCCTACCGAGCAACCGAACCCTAAAAAAACCACACGCAGCAACTAACTTCGACGACGAACTCAAATACCACCTCGTAATCCCCCATCGAGCTCTTAATCAACGTGAAAAGCAAGCCCTAGTTTTTCGGCTATGCTCTGTCAAAAGTTGAGCAACTCCAAATGAACATCGAACACCACAATTTCGTGTCCTCACAAAGCTCTTGCCCAAACAAGAATTTTAAAACAAGTTTCGTGATTTTAGGCCAAGTAGAATTGAAGAAATTTATATTCAAAGTTTCAATTTTTTTCTTTTCTTGGTTCTGTACACAGAACTGTTGCGTACATTTAAAAAGAAAAAGGGAGGGACGTGATGAGATGTTTGCGTGTAGAGCTTGTGTACAGTGACTTGAAGGAAGAAAAAGGCTGACGTGAAAACTTTTGACTAGACAATATATTATTTAAATTTCAAACGTCTCGTTTTACGCAACTCAAATTTTTGAACCCCTATCGAGGCATGCTGCTAGGCATTTATAATATTATACCCCTATTCCGAATGCAATGGAAAAGGTTTCGAGTCCTAATTCGATTGTATGGAGAAGACAGCTTTTTGGACCTAATTATTATATTTATTTTTCGATATAAATTCCAGCGCGTTTATATTCCGTACGACCAAACGACAACTCCAAACGCTATGAAATTTGAAATCCGATAATAATACACTATTACGGATCTAATGGAACCGGTTTTGTCGAAATTCGAGACTGTGCCTCGGAAGGCTATTTTCAAATGTCAATTTAAACAAGCTATTTTTAAAATTGAACAGATCACTTTTAAATTCAATTTAAAAAGTTTTATTACCTTCAGTATTATTAATATAAATTTTATAAGTCTTTAAATTATTTTAATCAAGCTTAAAACTCCAGATTCAATATTTTAACCAATTTTCAATTATTAGTTCAATAATTAAATTATCCAATAAATAATTATATTTTAAATTCAAGTTAAAAATTAAAATTTAAATATTAAAAATGAATTAAATATTCCAATTTCAAATATCCAAAATTCTGGGTCGTTACCGATCTGGAGATGGAAAATCCCGTAACATCTCTTAAGTTATTGCACTCACGGTGTACACTTGATAGGAGATGGAAGAACCCTGTAAACATTTCTGAAGCTATCACACTCATACTTACTTGTTATTGATTTAACTTACATAAGAACTTTTAGTTCTGACTCGAGTGTTTTTTTTTCATTACGCTCGGGTCAGCCTGAGCATTTAAGTGTTTGAAGACATTATTTCTGGAGGACGAAGACAGAGCTTGGTATATTATATTATTATTATTATTCCACCGCATCATTTTGGTATGTTGTTGGTTGTACTCTAATTATGTTGTAAGGATTGTGTAATCAAATGTATATTGTAAAATAGCTTCATGAATTGTTTATTTGATTATTATATTTTGTCATTCCACTGCGAGATTCTGTATTGTGTTTTCCTTCTTTTCCCTTATTTTTTTATTTACCCCATTGATAATCTACCCTTTTAAATGGTTTGAGTTAGAAATTTATGGTTTATTTTCGATTTAAACCGTCCAAAAAGGTGGGTCATCACATTAGAAAAATGAAATGACAACATTTAACTATTCTAATATCGTAGGAACGTACGTTGTATAAACTAAACCAATTTACTTGAAATAAATTTGCATATAACCTCAGATTTTTTTCTTCTGAAAACCAAAAACTCACTGGACCTAATTAGACCGATTGGTTAAGAGCAATAAAGATTACACAAACTTATGAACAATTATGGTCTATCATAACCGAACCTTTAAAAGCAAACCAGCCAAGGGTGTAGATCCTAAAATGGTAAAATCTCATAAAACTTGGGTAACTATTTGTGACATAGCACAAACTTATGCATTGTCTACTTTAGACAAACCATTACAACGAATGTAAAATTCAAGAGCACTATCCATAAATTCTTCGATAGCCTCAAATCTTTATTTGGGGAGCAATCTTATTCTGCAAGGTACGAGATAACTATGAAATTGTTCAACACAAAGATGAGTAATGATGGTAGTGCAGAGGACTATGTCATTACGATGAAAGACTATATTGGTCGACTTTCCATGCTTGGTGCTAAGATCAGAGAAGAGCTACAAGTGGACTTGATTCTAGGTTTATCGAATCCGCAGTTTAAGCCATTCATACTAAATTTCAATATGAACTAAATGGAAGCAAGCCTTGTTAAGCTCCTCAATATGTTGTGGTTAGCTGAAATTTCACTAAAGGATCAACTAATCAAGGTACAGTGCTCTCCGTTAGAGGAAAGACATCATCTTCAAAAAGTTCAAAGAAAAGAAAGCGAGGGGTTAGAAAAGATAAGAAGAGTGCCTCTAATGACAAGGGTGAATGTCACAATTGTCATGAGAAGACGGCACTAGAAAAGGAATTTCCCAAACTATCTGAAGATGGTAAGGGAGAAGAAGAAAGCAGATTCCTAAGATCCTAAAGGTATGTTTATGATTCAAAATTGTTTTGCAATCAATAGAAACTCTTAGGTTTTAAATACTAGATTTGGAACTTGTATCTTTAATTCGTTACAAGAACTTAGTAGAATATGACACGTAACAAAAGGGGAAATGAGCCTTCAAGTTGTTGATGGATATGTAGTAGATGCAATTGCATTTGGAGATTTTCAGTTATGTTTGCATAATGAACATGTTATTGTTTGTATAGTTGCTATTATGTAAAAAAAACTTTATTTGTGGTATAATTTCTATGTCCAGATTAGTTTAGACCATATATGGTTTTCATTATAATAATGATGTTATGAATATTGTGTTTGATGGAAATGATATTTGCAATGGTGTTTTGGATAATGGGATTTATGTTCTTAATTTTAAACATGTATTCGCTATCAATAATTATTTAACTATAATGTTAAAGATAAAGGAATTTGGCCGATCAACAATAGGCGAAATGAGTAAATTTCAAAAATATACATTCATATTTGGATCATAGTGGGTCTATGAAGTCTAATGGGCTTCACCAGATCTAGTTTTAAATAAAATCATATTTTATTTAAATTTATTTAAATTTGTTAATTAATTGTATCAACATTTCAAATAAGTGTTTAATTTGGAAATGCATCGTGTATACATTCAAACATACAACAACATAAATATTCTAATATAAATGTGTATAACTATACACACACATTTATATATTGAGATCTACATCTATTATATATACATATATATTATACTTACATATACATGTAATAATCTCACATGCATATCGGGGGTATAAATGCCGAAGTATGTACATAGGTTTGGATATACTACAATATATGTGTATGGTTTGTATACACATATTGATAGTACCACATACATATAGTTTAGACATACACACACACACACACATATGATTTTATTGCCACTTATATATATAGGCATATACACATTTACAAAAGTATGAAATCAATTCATATAAAATTAATATTTCCAAATTGGAGAGAATTTAAAGAATGAAAATGGGAAGGAAATTTATGTTACATTTAAATCTAATCAAATTTGAATAAAAAGGAAATGACATGAAGTGGGATTTTACTTTACCTTTCTTCTATAAACACCAATTTAACAATTAATCTAATACCATAAAAATTCCCAACTTAATTGATGGTCTTTTAAGTAAAATTCTCCTATTTCTTATATGGTACCTTATAGTAACTATTATTTACACCAATTCTCTTCATCAACACTATATCACTTTAGGTCTTCTGGAACTTAAATTGGTCAAAATTCCAATATCACCCACATTCAACTTGATGGTCCATAAACAAAGTTCTTGGTTCAATAATAACATTATTATTAACCATGCTACTCTGGCCAGAGATTTTGACTTTCAATTTACTAGCGTTAACTCTGATACTAACCTCATATAACCAAGGAGACGAATTATCTATTGAATAGTGTTTCACTTCTAATGCATTAACTTAGACTCAACTATAGTCGTTCGATTAACGCCATGGCATGATTTAACTATAATCAAAGTGGAGTACCTATATTGAAGTTCAACGGTATTCTCAAGTTAAGAGAACCGTGTAATATCTTCACTTTGAGATTTCCTGTTTGACCTTAGTTATTATTAACCAACATAAAACTCTTGATTGAGTCATTCCTTATTTATTCAATAACTATTGGTACATCACCCCTCTGTGCCTCCAACGGCCTTGAGTAATACACTACCCAACATTTTGAGAGCGCTACGTACTCCAGCCTCAGTAGATGTACCAATATCCTTTCCCAAAAAATCTCGACCAGGAATATTTAAAATAAAATGTTATTTTATATTGTGACTAATTACTCTCGATTGCAACTATTTGCAACTACAACCGCAAACATTTCATTTAAGGAGTTTTTTATTTATCTACTTTAAATTAATTACTTAATTGATTATATCACCATATAGCAAAGTTTATAATAGAAATCAAATTCCTTTACTGTGAACAAGATCGATCACAGAGTTAGATATATTTAACAAATCACATAATTTCCCTTAGGGCATACCTTTAACTCTATCAAATGATGGTTATTTATAGCACTATAGGCTAAATCATATTAGTGACAAAAGATTACACAAACTGATAGTTTTCTTTCGTCATTTGACTACGACTCTTCTAACATTTGTGTGTCATGTCTCAAAGGGAAAATGACCTCGCATCCTATCAATAGGAGCAATGATAATGAACTCTTGGGTCACCTTGTATATACTAGTGTATGCGGCCCAATTCCTATACTGACTAAAGATAGTTCCATATACCTCGTAACATTTACCGATGATTTCTCTAGACTAGGATATATATATATATATATCTTATTAAGAATAAATCTGATGTCTATGAGAAATTTATGTTGTACAAAAAACAAAGTTGAAAATCAGACAAACCATGAAATTAAAATACTTTGTTCTAATCAAAGAGATGCGTACTTTGGACAAGAACTCTAACGGTACATAAAAATATAATAGGATTATCTCTCCGGTTATCCACCTTATACTCCATAACACAATGGTGTTTCGGAGAGAAGGAATCAAACTCTATAAGATATAGTTCGATCTATGATGAATGGGTCTAAGTTACCTCTTTCCTACTGGGGATATGCATTAGAATCTGTAGCGTAAATATTGAATTTGATGCCATCCATGTATTTCTAAAACACCATATGAGATGTGATATGGGAAGAAACTCCACCTTAAGTACTTGAAGGTGCAGGGTTGTACATCCTACATTAAGAATGTTGGCTCCAATAAGCTTGAGGCAAGATCGATTCTGTGCAGGTTTATAGGATATCCCAAAAATTCTATGATATATGTTTTCTATAACATGAAGGAACAAAAGGTTATTATTTCTTGGCATGTAGTCTTTTTAGAAAATGTATTTCCATCAAAAGAAATTAACAACGAAATTGCAAAGTTGGACGTGATCCAAGAAACTAACACGGAGGCCGAACATTTGGAAGAATTAAATTCACTAATATATGATAACACGCAACCTATTAGAAGGTCTAATAGGGAATCTCGCGCAACAGGGATATACTATAATTTTCTCATGGATGGTGAGAAAGAGGATTGTGTCCTAAAAGATGACACTTCCCTCACTTTCTGACAAGCTCTTCAGTGTAAAGAATCTGCACCGTGGCTTGAAACTAGAAAATCCAAGATGCATTCCATTTACACAAATAAAGTATGGACTTTGGAAGATGTACTTGATGGGGGTAAAACTTATTGGCTTTCAATGGATCTTTAGAGAGAAACTTAATGCAAATGGAAAGGTAGAGGCTTACAAAGCAACACTAGTCATTAAAGGTTTCTGTCAAATTCAAGGTGTTGATTATGACAAAACATTTTCACTATAGCCATGCGAAAATCAAATTGGAGATTACTCGCTATTGCCATGTTCTATGACTATGAAAGATGATAGATTGACATGAAAATGGTGTTTCTAAATGGTGATTTAGAAAAGCCCATTTACATGTCGCAGCCCGAGGGTTTCGAAGTCAGTGAAAGCGAGGGAAAGGCTTGTGAATTGTTAAGATCAATATATAGTCATATACAAGCTTCAAGGAGTTAGAACAAGTGTTTGATAAAGTGATAAAATTGTTTGGCTTTTATCAGAACGCAAAGTAAGCGCACGTATACCAAAAACAGCAAGGTAGTATTATAGTGTTTATCATTCTATATGTTGATGGTTTAATTCTAATTTGCAACAAGGTACCATTGTTGTAATCAATGAAAGCTTGGTTGTCCAAGAACTTCTCCATGCAGTATTTGGGAGAAGTAACCTATATACTTGATATTTGGATCTATACATATAGATCCAAAATGTTGCTAGGATTATCTCAATCCTTGTACATAAACACTATACTAAAAGGGTTTAATATGGAGAATCCCAAGCATGGAAAAGTCCTAACATAATCGAGAATATCCCTTTCGAAGAAGGACGCTCTTTATATTGATGAGGAAAAAGAGCGTATGAAAAGGATACAGTATCCATAAGTAATCAGATCCATTATATATGCCATGCTATGTATGAGACTAGATGTGGCTTTTACATTAGGATATATAAGCTGATACCAGTCAGACCCTAAAGAAAAACATGAGACGGATGTAAAATGTATTCTTAAGTATTTACGAAATACTAAAGACTTATTTCTAATCTATGCGAATGAAGACCCCCTTATATAAAGGTATACAGATTCAAGCCTTCTAAATGATATCGATGATAGTAAATTAGTGTCAGGTTACGTATTCATGTTAAACGAAGGGTCTGAGAGTTGGAAAAGTCCTAAATAAGAGTAGATGATTCAGCGATGGAGGTTGGATACATCGCCCTAAACAAAGCAGCTAAAGAAGCAATCTAGATGCGTAAATTTATGACTGAGCTTGGGGCAATTCCAAACATTGAGAAACCTATGGCATTATTTTGTGACAACAATGTCGCGATGTAGATCGCGAAAGTACTAAGAGATCACAAGGAATCAAGACATGTACTTTGGAAATTCTACTTGATAAGGAAGTTCATCAGCGATAGAGAAGTGGTGATTAAAAGAGTGGATACTAAAGACAACATGGCAGATTCATTCATGAAGGGACCGGCTCGATCAGTTCTGAGTAAACTAATCAAAGGAATGTGTTTGAGAACAATAATTGACCCTAAGTATAAGTGGGTGATTGAGAGAGTTAGTGGTATGTCTTAGGGGCAATTATAAAATTTATTATAAATATCTGACTCTATAATAAATCTTGTTCGTAACGTTATTTGGTGTTTGTTTTATTTTGTATACTTTGCTATACCGTGATATAAATAATTAAGTAATTAATTTGAAATATACGAATAAGAAAATCCTTCAGTAAAATGTTATGTGATTGTAGTGCTAATAGTTGCAACTGCGAGTAATTAATCAGGATATAATTTTTTTTTTTAAAATATTCCAAGTCAAGATGTTTCGAGAAAGGATGTCGATACATCCATTGCGACCAGAGAACGTAATACTCTCCAAATGTTAGGTAGTGTATTACTCAAGTTTGCTAGGGAACCAAGGGGTTATGTACTTATATTTACTGAATAATTATAGAATGACCCGATCGAGAGTTTCTTGTTGGTTGATAATAACTAGGTAAAACATGAAATCTCAATGTGATGACGTTACATGGTTCTCTCGACTTGAGAATGCTATGGAACTTTGACATGGATACTCCACTTTGATTATAGTTATATCATGACATAGCAACCATCGAGCGACTGTAGTTGGGTCTGAGTTGAAGCGTAGGAAGTGAAGCACTATTCAATAGAGAATTCATCTTCTCACTTGTATTAGTTTAGTCTCATGGTCAATTTTAGTCAACTCAAAGTCAAAATATTTGGTCATAGTAGAATGGTTGATAATAAATGTTATTATTAATCCAAGACTTTGTAAATGGACTAAAAAATTGATTATAAATATTATTGGAGTTTTACCAAAACCAAACTCCATATATTCTAAAGTGTATAGTGTTGATGAAGAGTGTGTGTTTGCTATATTATTACCTAAGGGTGTCTCTTAAGGTGATTTAAAATTTGATTTTACTGAAAAGATCTATAAATAACGAATTCAGCCAAACTGTCACATCATCGGCTAAGGTACATGTGAATGTTAATATCGAATTGTTCAATATTAATCGCTGGCAAAATTCATACCTATAAGTCACCCAACCGCATCTATGAATTCTTCAAAATACCACATGATTTAATTGGTTTATAAAGTGTTATAAATTAATTAATATTTAAGAAACAGTAATTATAATTGTATTTAATGTTTGGGTTAGTCTTAGTAAATAGGGTGGCTCATAGAAATTTCTTGGGTGTCCTTAGTAATTGTTTGAAGGTATATATAAACGTTACAAGTGTATCGATATACGATTTAAATAGGCTTTAAATATAAATAATTGCTAAACGGACTGATTACATTTTGACCCATGATCCAATCATGGTGAGGTTGGACATAAGGGGAGAAAGAAAAGGTGGATCTGGTTTGATTTGGTATGGGACTAAGTAAAAGGTGATAGATATTTCTCACTTTTCTCCCTCTATAAATACCAAAGCATACCAACCCTTTTACTACTTGATGCAACTTCCCCTAGCTGCCATCACTTCATCGCCATTCCCATCTCCTCCTTAGGCTGAACCCACTTTCATCCCAAACATCAAAATACAAAATTTAAAAGGTGGTTACACTTGTTCAGTTGCTCGTTCAAGTGGCAAATTGGAGATTCTAGGAGCTTATTCGCAAATTGACATGTTATGGAAAGCGAGATCGACTGAGGTACATTTCCACTTTATTAATCATATATACAAGTTTTATCACTTGACATATATTCATATGTATGTACATTATTTCCATATAATCAATTATATATTATTTAATAATTTAGAAAATTGTTTGTTGGATTTTGTATTATAAAATTGAAATTAAATTTGTTTATGAATAAATAACATCATATTTGTTTCGACCTTTATTCCAAATTATTTTCTATAATGTAATTTAATAAGATATTAATTTTATATGTATATATTATATAATTTTGGTTTTAGTCAGTTTTTATATATATATTTAATAAATTAGTGTATATAACATATATACATTTTAAAAAATTAATGCTCTTAACCTTATTAAAAAAATCGATTGAGAATTAATAATATATATTTTATATGAATTTTTTTTATAATATAAAACACACACCACACAAGTATAGTTTGCAAAATAAATTTAATTTAATTAATATGATAATAGATTTTAAAAATGATAGTATTTAAATAATGATAATATATATACGTCAAACATATAATAATAAAATTTAAAAATTAATATATTTTGACTTAGTCATAATTTATAAATATTTGTAGTTAGTATTTCAGATTTTAATATATATATATGTATGCATGTATGTATGTAATGTATGTATGTATGTATGTATGTGTGTGTGTATGTATGTATGTAATATTTGAAATATTCAAACCTACTCATACTATAGATATTTTAACCAAATCTAACTTAATTTAATGTTAAGATATTTTGATTGAATTTTACTAAGTCAATTAAATGAATTTAAATTTAATTTACAAATGATTTTCAAAATATATTATATATATGTGTTAACACAAATTATATTTTTACGAAAATATACTAGATACACACACACACACATATGTCTAAACCATATACATGTGATACTAAAAATATATGTATAAAAACCGTACACAATGTCTTAGTGTATTTAAACATATGTATGTACTTTGGCATATATATACCCTTAATATGTATATGAAATTATCATATACATATACATATATGTGTGTATGTGTGTGTGTGTAATTATAATATATACATGTACATGCAATAGATATAAATCTCAATATCTATACGTGTATGTGTGTGTATATATACACATACGCACACACGCATGCTTATAATCATCATGCTATTATATTATATAAGTGTTTATATATATAATATTCAGCTATACATCATACATATAAATATATAAACATTAAAAAAAAGATATTATTTTAAAATTTGGATTTGATCTAATGCTTACTAATAGTTTACATAGGCTCATAAGATCTAAATAGGATTTTTTTTTTGAATTTACAGATTTCACCCGCTGCTAGACAAGCCAGATCCAATAGGTCTCCAATATACTAGTACTAAAATTTTGTAGTACAGTCTTGAACTCTTGGACTTCTTTAAACACCATTGCATAATTCAAAATATACTATAATGATAGAATGTAGTTCTTGAACTCATGGACTCTTGAGCTCTTTTATGTGTATACGAGGGCCAGCTACAACACTCTTCAAAGTCTTAGGTAATAAAGTCTATATTGACCGGTGTTCAAATAGTACTAATTGGAACCAAAACCTAATGTAGGTATTTTCTTATGGATATTCAAAGTTGAATATGGGTTAAAGTCATACTATCCGAGATAACGGTTTGTCGAGTCAAATGATCAAAGCCACACTGTTATGGATGCTCATGTAAATTGCTTGCTGAATCGAATGCTCAAGGCCCTAAATGATGGACACAATCACTTGCTAAAACGTTTGCTTGATGCATGCACAACTTTGTTTATTGAGGGACTACTATTACTAAAGCGAATGCTTAAGTTAGAATAGTTTTGACATAGTGGCTTCCGAGATGTATTGTCAAGGACCGCACCACTATGTTTGAGGTTGTACTTCCAAGGGTAGCCGCTTTTCGATACTGATGCTCAACGTTTTCATGGTTATGGATCATCGTTGTTAATCATTTGCCGAGGCGAATGCTTTGGTCAAAATAATTGACACTTTTAGTTACCAAGAGGAATTCTCATCATTCGCACAACTATGTTTATCGAATAGTAAACTGCTTACCGAGGCGAATGCTCATATCAGAATGATTTCTAATATAGTGGCTCACTGAGATGAATGCTCAATTCTCACAACACTATGTTTTCTCTATGGGATTTACCACTTATCAAGGCAAACGCTCAAGTCCAAACAAATGTTGACATAATAATTTATCGAGGCAAATGCTCATATTTGAAATACTACGTGTTGTATTTGTATGCCCAACAAATTTAGAGGGCGTGGGTACATAAAAAAGTCAAATCTATTAGATACATAAGTGACAACATAAATAAATTCCTTCCAATAACATAGATAAGTGCCGACTACTCGGAGTACCACACGTCGGAAATATATAATAAAGACTATTATAATAGATAATCCATAAGCTACCTACTCGTCTCCACTATTCAACTATCATGCATGGTCATACCAACCTATTACTCATCCTACTCGTCTAATTATGCCTTAGACAACAGTCTACTGTGAATGACTCATCTACCAAAAACAATATACAAACTTGATACACACACACATGCGCACACACACACACATATCGACGTAATGCATAAGTATAAGAACCCATACCTATCTATAAGAATGGCCATGCTACATGCTAGTGCACCATGTTCATACCACTCTCCTGCACACATAAGCATTAGCACATAAACTAGATATGTTTAATCTATAGTAGGGTACACTACTATTGCATAAATTGATCTAAGGTGTCAACGGGTATAAACATACTCAAACTAAATACCACACAACGAACAAGACATCTAAAACATCCTTGATTGAAATTTACCCCTCATATCTCAGTGCTCTTGGATATATGATGTCCCAAATGACCTACCAATTTCCAAGGAGAGAGGACAGACTGGACCCATTGGTCATGATAATCTATTCGATGTACTTGTTTAAGAGTTAACGTCCCTACTCAGCCTTACATTGCATCATTCCTCCTAGAGGTTACTAATGGAGCAGGGCCAGTCGAAAGCATGTGAAATAGGTATATTACAAAAAAAAAATCTATTTTGCATATATTGGGCTTATGAAGTTTGAAGTGGATTTTAGAACCAATCTAAAATATTTTAAATAAAATCTTTATTTTATTTTATTTATTAAATGAAATAATTTTTTTAAAATTTTTGTTTACAAATGTTGCAAATACATTTGTCTGTGTAAAGTGCACGTGCTGTAGATAAAAAGTGTACATAATTAATATGACCATATGTAGGTGTTGGAGTTCACACCGAACCAGACACATTTCTCCTTTATATATGTCTTTGTTGTCTAAGATTTTGAATTGAAATTATGTTTGGTAATCTTTATATGGTAATGATGAATTTTGGTTTCAATTAAGAAAGAATTTGAAATTAAACATTGCATTTTACACAAAAAATCTCATGAATTTGAGTTAATGCAACATACACATACATTTTACCACATATATAAATATTGCAAGTAATGTTTTAGATTGAAAATAACTTATATATGTAATGCTTATAATGTACAATATATGTATAGATATATGTAGGATTTTTAAAGTTAACAGTTTGAACCAAACTTTTAATTTAGAAAGGAATACAAAGATAAAGGATTTTACAAAAAAACATTAAACTTAGAAAGAAAATAAAAGGTTTTTGAATTTTACACAAAAGTCAACTCATGAATCCTAGATCGAAAAGCTTATATCTTATGAAAATAATTGTATCCAAAACATCAACCATATAATATAAGAAATCAATTTTCAAGGTAAATTTAAATAATTAACTTATACAGTTTATTTACATTTGTGTATGCAAATATTATAAAATAGTTTTTTATTATTAACAAATTTTGCAGAACAAAAGAAAAAGGGAACTGGACAACTTAAGCTTATAAATCCATGATAAGATCATTCAAATCAAAATAATATAGAGAAAATAATAAATTATTAAAGGAGATATAGGATCCAAAGCATATCAATCATGGTGAACATATGTGGAATGAAGAGAAAGAACAAAAATGAATCTAAATCAAATCAACTTAATAAACATACTATTAATTGTAATGAAAAAGAGATTTGAATTGCATGTTGCAAAATGAACAATTAAAAATGAGATGAATCATAAAATTCAAGCGTATAAACAAGAGGAACACATAATCAAATTATATTAGAGGAGTACCTTAGGAAATTGCCAAAAGTTGCACCTTGGATGGTGAATCGATTGAATCAATCTTTGGATTTTGTATGGATCGAGAGATAAAACCACCTTTAATAAATTGATTTAATTAGCATTTGTTTTTGGAAATTTTGAATCCATGGAGGCCTAATGAATTCAGCCATTAAGGGAGAGGAGGAGAGAACGAAAAGAAATTTTTTGTTAGGTAGAATAATGAAATTGTGGAAGAATGAAGGAGAATTTATTTTAAAGAAAACATTGAAACCATTCAATTCCATCCTTTGAAACATTCCATATTTAATTCCTTATTAAACCTCATCAAATTCTCTACCACCTCTCATGCATATCTGACCATAAAAGAAGGCATGTTGCTTAAATAATTTCCCTAAACCACTTAGCAATTAATCTATTTAAATTCAATTTAAATATTCTACCGATATCGTATATTAATACGCACGTTTATATCTTTTATATAGATACTTTATTAGATACTAGTGGTATTAAAACAAATCAAGTAAAATTTAATAATTAATATTAATTAATTTAATTACTTTATAAAAATTTATAAATTAATTAAATCATGTGGTTTTTGGAGTATTCATCATCACGGTTGTGTGAATCAAAAGTGTAAATTCAATCAGCGATTAATATCGAACAATTCGAATATTAAAAAGTTCACACATCATCTTAGCTACGAGTATGACATTTTGGTTGAATTTATCACTTACGTATCTTTTAAGTAAAATCTAATTTTACTATTATAAGTGGTACCCTTTAATAACGATTTTTTTACACTTATTCTCTTCTTTAACACTCTATCACATTAGGACTTGTGGAATTTGGTTTTGGTCAAAATTCCAATATTGTCCACATTCAGCTTGATCGTCCAAACACAAAGTCATTGGTTCAATAATAACAACCATTATTAACCATACTGCTCTAGCCAGAGACTTTGACTTTGAATTGACTATAGTTGACCGTGATATAACCTATATAACTAAGGAGACGAATTCTCTATCGTATAGTGTTTCACTTCCAATGCTTCAACTCAGACTCAACTATAGTCATTCGATGGATGCCCATGCCACGATTTAACTATAATCAAAATAAAGTGTATACATTGAATTTCAATATTATTCTCAAGTCAAGAGAATTGTGCAATATTGTCAATTCAAGATTCTTTGTTTGACCTTAGTTTCTAATAGAAAACTCTCAAGTGAGTCATTTCATAATTATTCAATAACTATTAGTATATAACCCATTAGTGTCCAACAGTTATGAGTAATACACTGCCTAAAATTTAAAGAGCGTTAGACACTCAACTTTTAACGGATGTATTGATATCTCATCTTGAAGCATCTTTACTAGAAATATTTAACAAAATATTTTATTTTAATGTGAAAATTTTCTCATGATTGAAACACATTGTAATTACTATCACATAATACATCATTTGAGGATTTTCTATTTAAAATACTTTAAATTAATTACTTAATTAATTATATCACAATATAGTAAGTATATAATAGAAAGAAAACACCTTTTATTTTGAACAAGATTGGTTATCGAGATAGATATATGTAACAAATTGCATAATTGCCCATAGAGCATACCCCTAACTTTATAAATCTCCTACTTGCACTTGGGGTCCTTTAGGAAATTTTATTCCAACTACTTTGATTGGTTTTCTTAAAAACTAAACGGAAACGTCCCTTAGTTAATGGGAACTCTATATTATTTGAGTTATCTACTCTTTTAATTACTCTCTATAATGCTGATAAATTGTCTTTATCATGTGGAGCCTATCAGAGTATGTTTATCGAACTCTTGTGAGCTTTAGATTCTTTTACGAACTATGTTGCAATTACATAACAATGTCATGGAATTTTCAATATTTGGAATCACCCATAGCCCAGTTATAAATTTGTGCATTTATTTATACTTCTTTTATTGTAGTGCTATTCAAGACGATGTACTTAAACTTTGGCTGAATCAGCCATTACTTGTTGTTTGGAATATTTCCAACTTAAAGTTCTAATCTTAAGATTGAACATGAATTTTAGATTGACATATAATACTAGCTGTGACACCCCACCTCTATACTCACACTAGCCAAGGACACTATGGGGTAATGCCATCGACTAGCACGAAGAATAAAGCTGTTGAGGAGCGACCATCTGTGTAATTGCTTTGTGCGAGTACCGATATGTCAGATAATATGAAATTCGACATATCAAATACAAACTCGAAACTACCACACAGTGGCTATGAGGACTTCAGAAACAAATATAGAAATAAGCATAACACAAATCAATCATAGATATTCATATCACAAGGCGGAAACAGATATGAATATATCACATAAAGGCGAACATCAAAATAGTGGTCATACAAGATCCACTACATCACAAAAGAATAGATACAAGTGCTAGACAAAAGAATAAGTATACTTCATGGAGTCTCTATCTCAAATGTATAATAACGAAAACTGCTAAGCTAAAGTAGTTAGCCAAAATTCAGGTGACGGACCCTGATAAGAAGTCAAGCAGAAGCACCTGAAATACCTCGGTCTGACCCGAGTATTATTTAAGAAGAAAATAATAAACGGATCAGTCTAGCTATAAATATCAGATAAAATGAGATAGGATATGAGATATCACAAAAAAGTATGATGACAATAATGCCATACTGTGACAAGAATACATCCGATAACAACAAAAATCATACAATATCTCAAATATTCTCAAACACCAAAAAGAATGTCATACTCTTTAAATTATTCACCAAAACACAAATATTGATAGAGCTTATCAATGTATATCATCAAAATTGGTGAAACACAAATTCTAGAAATCAACCACCAGAAATCCAGAAAAACACAAAGGGGGAAGGCCTATCACAAACGGGAGCATGAAAACTCCCCAACACGTGTATCACAAACGGAACGCTATTCCATGGTCGCTAACCATCAATATTGAGCCGAAGCTCCACAAACGGCCCGAAGACCATGGTTCGCTACCCCATCAAATTTTGAGTTGAAACTCCACAAACGGAGTTTAACCCCTACACAAACAAATAGACGTCGCACATCGCTGGTCTAAATCACAAAATGATCATTATTGATCAATAAAAAGTGTCAATTACACTAAGCTAGTAAATAAATGAGTTTAGCTTCATGTCCCATAACCACTGGCTTAACTTAAATATTTACGAACAAATTGTAGATTTCCACTCAAAGATTGTCACAAGAGTTCAATCGAACAAGTCCAAGAATTAACCGACGAAGTAAACGCAAGCGTTTCATACCACTTGTTTTGCTAAGCCGTTTAATTAGATTTCTCATACGAATGAGGTAAAGGTTTGTATATACTAATAGATTGGAAAACGGTTTTATAAACGAGATTTGTATTAAAAATAGAGTTGGAATCATCTTTGTGAAAGAGTTTGAATATTTACTACTAGTATAGAAACCTTTGTATTTTAAAGTGATAAATCACAAAAATAATTGTAAAAACAATCAATCACCAAAAATTCACATACGACGATGTGAATTAAATCCATAAAAATCGATATCAAATCCATCAAATGGATATTCCCAAAAATCTAAAGAAAGAAGTCATCAAAGTCGATAATAAGTGATAACAACTAGCTGGATCAACAAAACAATCGATTAAAATTGGAAATCCACTCAAAAACAGCCAAAATAGGCAAAACTGCACATTTCAGACGTCTGAGATTACCAACCAGACGTCTAGATGGATTTCCAAACATCTGGATTTTGTCTCTGCCTTTTTCCGTTTTCCAAGGACCAATTCTAGATGTCTGGATTTCCAATCCAGACGTCTGAATTTGAATCCAGACGTCTGAATTTGAATTCAGACGTCTGAAATCCACCTGTAGGCAAAAATCAGCCTAGCCCGTAAAGGGCGAAAATTCAAACGAAATGCGATCGATCGAGCGATGGATGCTAGGGGTTTATGCCAATCGACAACCCAGCCTTATAGGCTCTTCGATACACCACCAAAACATGTCCAAACATCCATGATAGGATTTTTAAAGATTTTGACTTCAAAACACCAAAATTGGAAAATTCACCAAATCAATTCAAATCAAAAGCAAATGAACATGAATAGAAGTTAGGAATTCATACCTAACAACAATGAAAGTTATAGACGTAGATGTGAGTTCAAAAACTCACCTTTAAAACTCAAAGACACAAATGAGAAGCTTTAAAACAAAGCAAGACCAATTCCTCTTCAATATACCTCTAGAATCTTCAATCAAGTATCAAAGGTGAAGTTTTTCCTAAGTTAGGTTATAGGTATTTTATGTAAATTGAAGAGAGATAGAGATGGAGAAGATGAAGACGATGCTTACCTAAGCTTCTCCTTGATTTTGGACTTGAATTTGAGTTTCCTAATCAAAACTAGGGTTTAGGAATTTCCATTTCCCTTTCTTCCCCCCATTTTTCTCTAGAGCTTGAATGTTAGGAAATGAGGAATGAAATGAATGAAGAGGAGTTGAGTTAGGGTATTAAGTTGGGTTAGTAGGCTGAAACCCAAACCCAAAGCCCAAAATAGAAAAATAGCAAAATTCCACTCAACTCCAAACATATCGATGTTTATACTCAAAAAGTTGTAAACGCCATTTTGGACTCAATGGAAGTGGTCTCGAGTCCCAATTCGACTGTTTACAAAAAGTAACATTTCGGACTTTAATCCGATTAACGATGCTATATTTAAATAAAACATTTAAATATACAATCGTGAAATATGTGGGTTGTTACAGACTCCCCTCCTTAAAGAAAATGCGTCCTCGCAATACTTAAGAAGAAATAAAAAGTAACAACCATACTAAGGCATAACAACACAAAAGAAGAAATTTTGAAATGAGAAGTTTACCTTAAGGAGAATTAGAGAGTAAGTCTGGATGTGTTCGCTCGATGAATTCTCTGGATTCCCAAGAACAATCCTTAGGATTTGAGGACCATTGAACTTTCACAAGTGGAACATCTTTATTACGAAGACGTTTAACCTCCATAGCAATGATACGAATAGGATGTTGCTCATAAGTCAAATTAGGCGAAACTTCAATTTCTTTAATAACACCGGGTTCAAGAATAGAATCGGAATTTCTAAGGAATTTCCAAAGTTGTAAGACGTAGATACGTCATGAATAGCAGAAAACTGAGCCGGTAGTAAAAGGCGATAAACCACGAAACCAATACGTCCGGTGATGGGAAATGGACCAATATATCGAGGTGCTAACTTTCCCGATCGATTGAAACGCACAACACCCTTCATACGTAAAACACGAATACAATCTGGACCTAAAACCAACTTCTCATCGGCTTCAAGCCAACATAAAGGAGATCGGCATGGCCTTCCGTAGAGTGCCTTGAAAGGTGCCATACCAATACTAGATTGGAAGCTATTATTATAGGAAAACTCAACAAGAGAAATATGATCTTCCGAACTTCCACCAAAATCAAGAACACATGCACGAAGAAAATCTTCAAGAGTTTGATTCACATGCTCTATTTGTCCATCGAATTGAGGACGATAAGCAGTGATAAAAGAGAAGGATGAGCCTCAAGGCTACATAAAACAAGAGATGAACATGAATTGGATTCACGATCTCGAATCTCCCAAGTGGATAAAGTCTCGAGATCATTCCATTCAGATATCATCATTGAAACAACCGCTTGTTGCTTACGACTAAGGGCATCGGCAACATGATTTACCCTTTCCGAGAGTATAGAGAATATCAAGATCTTAAGATGCAAGGAACTCGAGCCAACGTTGTTGACGCAAATTAAGTTCCTTTTGAGAAAATAAATACTTCAAAGATTTATGATCGGTGTAGAGAACAAATTCCTCTCCCAAAAGATAACGACGCCAAATTATAACGGCGAAAACAATGGCCGCGAGCTCTAGATCATGAGTGGCATATCTAGTCTCGGTAGGCTTTAATTGTCAAGAAGTATAAGCGATAACGCGTTCCCTTTTTACATGAGAACGACACCCAAACCAATACGACTAGCATCGGTATAAACAGTGAAGTCTTGGTTCCCTTCGAGAATCACAAGAATAGAAGTATCGGGAAGGAGTTCTTTTAAATGATCCTCTTTCCCGAAAAGCTAAAACATTCAAAATTATAATGAACTTTATGTAATCATCTTTGTAGAAAAATTTACTTTTTACAAGTCAATTTACTGTGTTTGACTGCCTCATCATAGCATTTCGGAGATTCCTATCGATAACGTTGATCAAGCGCATCGACCAGAATTCTTAAAGCACTCAATGGGAAAAACAACACAAAATTATCTTCTATATGATAAACATGTCTCTTAAAAATTTTATGAATTTTCTTTGCTCGTTTTAAGAAAAAAATCCAATTATATTTATAAATATTTTATTAAAAAGATTTGTAAATTTTAAATTGTTGTTTTCATCCTTAATCATGTAATACAAGGATGGTCTCATCGAGATATTAGTAGAATACTCGATTCATAAGATGGATGAAATAAGCTGGACAAACTGAATGACATCACAGGTCACTCATAAGAATCATAACGAGTGCGGAATGCGGTAAGTGGAATGCTACCCTCCGCAACTCGTAGCTGATGAAAACCGGTGGCAAGGTCAAGCTGAGGAGACCTTAGCACCACTCAATAGATTGCTTAGGTGATAATCCTAAGACAAGCTCAAAAATACTAGAAAATTCACAAATTACTTGAATGAGAGAAATAACATTTTCCTCATCTTGTGGGTTTAAAGAATAAAATAATGCCACCAAATTAGAATCAAAATCATTAAGAATAATAGAAATCTTCTTAACAGATTGAGGATGTCGAAGATGGATAGTCCTCTCAGGACATAGGATACGGGCTTTATAATGATTAAGCCAATCCTTTCCCAAAAATCAATTCTGAAACCTAAGTAGCACATAACATGAAAATTGGCTCGGAAAGAATAATCACATAAAATAATCTCGACATTTTTCACCAAGTAAACTGAGTGTTGCGGATCCACCAACCAGATTCGCAATTCTCAATGAAGTCATCAAGCCCATAATATTTAAAGAAAAAGTACCGACAAGTTCTTTTAATACAAAAGAGTGAGATGCACCCGAATCAAAAGAAATTCGAATAGGATAAAGGATTTACCGGTGCTGGGATGGCCAGGTCTAACCATTTCTCTTCTTTATGAAAGATAGAAAGAAAAGGAAAAAGGTTATTCTCAGAATGAATTCAAATAACTAGATTGATAAAACAAGGCATCACAAAAGAAAATAGGATAGAACGGTACGAAGACTTGAATTAAATTCTATGGCACGATTCCTAAGAGAGACTTAGGACAATGATCCTTGCTAGATTATTCTACATTGTTCCGAAGTTTGGCTACGATACCAACCTGTGACGCCCCTCCTCTATACTCACACTAGCCAAGGACACTACGGGGTAATGCCGTCGACTAGCATGAAGAATAAGGCCGTTGAGGAGCGACCATCTGTGTAATTGCTTTGTGCGAGTACCGATATGTCAGATAATATTAAATCCGACATATCAAATACAAACTCAAAGCTACCACACAGTGGCTATGAGGACTTCGGAAACAAACATAGAAATAAGCATAATACAAATCAGTCACAGATATTCATGTCACAAAGGCGGAAACAAATATGAATTTATCACATAAATGTGAACATCAAAATAGTGGTCATACAAGATCCACTACATCACAAAAGAATAGATACAAGTGCTAGACAAAAGAATAAGTATACATCAAGGAGTCTCTATCTCAAATGTATAATAACAAAAACTACTAAGCTAAAGTAGTTAGCCAAAAGTCAGGTGACGAACCCTGATAAGAAGTCAAGCAGAAGCACCTGAAATACCTCGGTCTGACCCGAGTATTATTTAAGAAGAAAATAATAAACGGATCAGTCTAGCTATAAATATCAGATAAAATGAGATAGGATATGAGATATCACAAAAACGTATGATGACAATAATGCCATACTGTGACAAGAATACATCCGATACCAACAAAAATCATACAATATCTCAAATATTCTCAAACACCAAAAAGAATGTCATATTCTTTAAATTATACACCCAAACACAAATATTGATAGAGCTTATCAATGTATATCATCAAAATTGGTGAAACACAAATTCTAGAAATCAACCACCAGAAATCCAGAAATACACAAAGGGGGAAGGCCTATCACAAACGGGAGCATGAAAACTCCCCAACACGTGTATCACAAACGGAACGCTATTCCATGGTCGCTAACCATCAATTTTGAGCCGAAGCTCCGCAAATGGCCCGAAGACCATGGTTCGCTACCCCACCAAATTTTGAGTTGAAACTCCACAAACGGGGTTTAACCCCCACAAAAACAAAGAGACGTCACACATCGCTGGTCTAAATCACAAAATGATCATTATTGATCAATAAAAAGTGTCAATTACACTAAGCTAGTAAATAAATGAGTTTAGCTTCATGTCCCATAACCACTAGCTTAACTTAAATATTTACGAACAAATTGTAGATTTCCACTCAAAGATTGTCACAAGAGTTCAATCGAACAAGTCCAAGAATTAACCGACGAAGTAAACGCAAGCGTTTCATACCACTTGTTTTGCTAAGCCGTTTAATTAGATTTCTCATACGAATGAGGTAAAGGTTTGTATATACTAATAGATTGGAAAACGGTTTTATAAACGAGATTTGTATTAAAAATAGAGTTGGAATCATCTTTGTGAAAGAGTTTGAATATTTACTACTAGTATAGAAACCTTTGTATTTTAAAGTGATAAATCACAAAAATAATTGTAAAAACAATCAATCACCAAAAATTCACATACGACGATGTGAATTAAATCCATAAAAATCGATATCAAATCCATCAAATGGATATTCCCAAAAATCTAAAGAAAGAAGTCATCAAAGTCGATAATAAGTGATAACAACTAGCTGGATCAACAAAACAATCGATTAAAATTGGAAATCCACTCAAAAACAGCCAAAATAGGCAAAACTGCACATTTCAGACGTCTGAAATTACCAACCAGACGTCTAGATGGATTTCCAGACATCTAGATTTTGTCTCTGCCTTTTTGCGTTTTCCAAGGACCAATTCCAGATGTCTGGATTTCCAATCCAGACGTCTGAATTTGAATCCAGACGTCTGAATTGGAATTCAGACGTTTGAAATCCACCTGTAGGCAAAAATCAGCCTAGCCCGTAAAGGGCGAAAATTCAAACGAAATGCGATCGATCGAGCGATGGATGCTAGGGGTTTATGCCAATCGACAACCCAGCCTTATAGGCTCTTCGATACACCACCAAAACATGTCCAAACATCCATGATAGGATTTTTAAAGATTTTGACTTCAAAACACCAAAATTGGAAAATTCACCAAATCAATTCAAATCAAAAGCAAATGAACATGAATAGAAGTTAGGAATTCATACCTAACAACAATGAAAGTTATAGACGTAGATGTGAGTTCAAAAACTCACCTTTAAAACTCAAAGACACAAATGAGAAGCTTTAAAACAAAGCAAGACCAATTCCTCTTCAATATACCTCTAGAATCTTCAATCAAGTATCAAAGGTGAAGTTTTTCCTAAGTTAGGTTATAGGTATTTTATGTAAATTGAAGAGAGATAGAGATGGAGAAGATGAAGACGATGCTTACCTAAGCTTCTCCTTGATTTTGGACTTGAATTTGAGTTTCCTAATCAAAACTAGGGTTTAGGAATTTCCATTTCCCTTTCTTCCCCCCATTTTTCTCTAGAGCTTGAATGTTAGGAAATGAGGAATGAAATGAATGAAGAGGAGTTGAGTTAGGGTATTAAGTTGGGTTAGTAGGCTGAAACCCAAACCCAAAGCCCAAAATAGAAAAATAGCAAAATTCCACTCAACTCCAAACATATCGATGTTTATACTCAAAAAGTTGTAAACGCCATTTTGGACTCAATGGAAGTGGTCTCGAGTCCCAATTCGACTGTTTACAAAAAAGTAACATTTCGGACTTTAATCCGATTAACGATGCTATATTTAAATAAAACATTTAAATATACAATCGTGAAATATGCGGGTTGTTACAGACTCCCCTCCTTAAAGAAAATGCGTCCTCGCAATACTTAAGAAGAAATAAAAAGTAACAACCATACTAAGGCATAACAACACAAAAGAAGAAATTTTGAAATGAGAAGTTCACCTTAAGGAGAATGAGAGAGTAAGTCTGGATGTGTTCGCTCGATGAATTCTCTGGATTCCCAAGAACAATCCTTAGGATTTGAGGACCATTGAACTTTCACAAGTGGAACATCTTTATTACGAAGACGTTTAACCTCCATAGCAATGATACGAATAGGATGTTGCTCATAAGTCAAATTAGGCGAAACTTCAATTTCTTCAATAACACCGGGTTCAAGAATAGAATCGGAATTTCTAAGGAATTTCCAAAGTTGTAAGACGTAGAATACGTCATGAATAGCAGAAAACTGAGCCGGTAGTAAAAGGCGATAAACCATGAAACCAATACGTCCGGTGATGGGAAATGGACCAATATATCGAGGTGCTAACTTTCCCGATCGACTGAAACGCACAACACCCTTCATACGTAAAACACGAATAAAATCTGGACCTAAAACCAACTTCTCATCGGCTTCAAGCCAACATAAAGGAGATCGGCATGGCCTTCCGTAGAGTGCCTTGAAAGGTGCCATACCAATACTAGATTGGAAGCTATTATTATAGGAAAACTCAACAAGAGAAATATGATCTTCCGAACTTCCACCAAAATCAAGAACACATGCACGAAGAAAATCTTCAAGAGTTTGATTCACACGCTCTATTTGTCCATCGAATTGAGGACGATAAGCGGTGATAAAAGAGAAGGATGAGCCTCAAGACTACATAAAACAAGAGATGAACATGAATTGGATTCACGATCTCGAATCTCACAAGTGGATAAAGTCTCGAGATCATTCCATTCGGATATCATCATGGAAACAACCGCTTGTTGCTTACGACTAAGGGCATCGGCAACACGATTTCCCCTTTCCGAGAGTATAGAGAATATAAAGATCATAAGATGCAAGGAACTCGAGCCAACGTTGTTGACGCAAATTAAGTTCCTTTTGAGAAAATAAATACTTCAAAGATTTATGATCGGTGTAGAGAACAAATTCCTCTCCCAAAAGATAACGACGCCAAATTATAAGGGCGAAAACAATGGCCGTGAGCTCTAGATCATGAGTGGCATATCTAGTCTCGGCAGGCTTTAATTGTCAAGTAGTATAAGCGATAACACGTTCCCTTTTTACATGAGAATGACACCCAAACCAATACGACTAGCATCGGTATAAACACTGAAGTCTTGGTTCCCTTCGGGAATCACAAGAATAGAAGTATCGGGAAGGAGTTCTTTTAAATGATCCTCTTTCCCGAAAAGCTAAGACATTCAAAATTATAATGAACTTTATGTAATCATCTTTGTAGAAAAAATTACTTTTTAAAAGTCAATTTACTGTGTCTGACTGCCTCATCATAGCATTTAGGAGATTCCTATCGATAACGTTGATCAAGCGCATCGACCACAATTCTTAAAGCACTCAATGGGCAAAACAACACAAAATTATCTTCTATATGATAAACATGTCTCTTAAAAATTTTATGAATTTTCTTTGCTCATTTTAAGAACAAAATCCAATTATACTTATAAATATTTTATTAAAAAGATTTGTAAATTTTAAATTGTTGTTTTCATCCATAATCAATGAATACAAGGATGGTCTCATCGAGATATTCGCAGAATACTCGATTCATAAGATGGATGAAATAAGCTGGACAAACTGAATGACATCACGGGTCACTCATAAGAATCATAACGAGTGCGGAATGCGGTAAGTGGAATGCTACCCTTCGTAAATCGTAGCTGATGAAAACCAGTGGCAAGGTCAAGCTGAGGAGACCGTAGCACCACTCAATAGATTGCTTAGGTGATAATCCTAAGACATGCTAAAAAATATCAGAAAATTCACAAATTACTTAAATGAGAGAAATAACATTTTCCTCATCTTGTGGGTTTAAAGAATAAAATAATGCCACCAAATTGGAATCAAAATCATTAAGAATAATAGAAATCTGCTTAACAGATTGAGGATGTCGAAGATGGATAGTACTCTCAGGACATAGGATACGGGCTTTATAATGATTAAGCCAATCCTTTCCCAAAAATCAATTCTGAAACCTAAGTTGCACATAACATGAAAATTGGCTCGGAAAGAATAATCACTTAAAATAATCTCGACATTTTTCACCAAGTAAACTGAGTGTTGCGGATCCACCAACCGGATTCGCAATTCTCAATGAAGTCATCAAGCCCATAATATTTAAAGAAAAAGTACCAACAAGTTCTTTTGATATAGAAGAGTGAGATGCACCCGAATCAAAAGAAATTCGAATAGGACAAAGGATTGACCGACGCTGGGATGGCCAGGTCTAACCATTTCTCTTCTTTATGAAAGAAAGAAAGAAAGAAGAGGAAAAAGGTTATTCTCAGAATGAATTCAAATAACTAGATTGATAAAACAAGGCATCACAAAAGAAAATAGGATAGAATGGTACGAAGACTCGAAATAAATCCTATGGCACGATTCCTAAGAGAGACTTAGAACAATGATCCTTGCTAGATTATTCTACATTGTTCCGAAGTTTGGCTATGATACCAAGCTGTGACGCCCCTCCTCTATACTTACACTAGCCAAGGACACTACGGGGTAATGCCGTCGACTAGCATGAAGAATAAGGCCGTTGAGGAGCGACCATCTGTGTAATTGCTTTGTGCGAGTACCGATATGCCAGATAACATTAAATCCGACATATCAAATACAAAATCAAAGCTACCACACAGTGGCTATGAGGACTTCGGAAACAAACATAGAAATAAGCATAACACAAATTAGTCATAGATATTCATATCACAAAGGCGGAAACATATATGAATTTATCACATAACGGTGAACATCAAAATAGTGGTCATACAAGATCCACTACATCACAAAAGAATAGATACAAGTGCTAGACAAAAGAATAAGTATACATCAAGGAGTCTCTATCTCAAATGTATAATAACAATAACTACTAAGCTAAAGTAGTTAGCCAAAAGTCAGGTGACGGACCCTGATAAGAAGTCAAGCAGAAGCACCTGAAATACCTCGGTCTGACCCGAGTATTATTTAAGAAGAAAATAATAAACGGATCAGTCTAGCTATAAATATCAGATAAAATGAGATAGGATATGAGATATCACAAAAACGTATGATGACAATAATGCCATACTGTGACAAGAATACATCCGATAACAACAAAAATCATACAATATCTCAAATATTCTCAAACACCAAAAAGAATGCCATATTCTTTAAATTATACACCCAAACACAAATATTGATAGAGCTTATCAATGTATATCACCAAAATTGGTGAAACACAAATTCTAGAAATCAACCACCAGAAATCCAGAAAAACACAAAGGGGGAAGGCCTATCACAAACGGGAGCATGAAAACTCCCCAACACGTGTATCACAAACGGAACGCTATTCCATGGTCGCTAACCATCAATTTTGAGCCGAAGCTCCACAAACGGCCCGATGACCATGGTTCGCTACCCCACCAAATTTTGAGTTGAAACTCCACAAACGGGGTTTAACCCCCACACAAACAAAGAGACGTCGCACATCGCTGGTCTAAATCACAAAATGATCATTATTGATCAATAAAAAGTGTCAATTACACTAAGCTAGTAAATAAATGAGTTTAGCTTCATGTCCCATAACCACTGGCTTAACTTAAATATTTACGAACAAATTGTAGATTTCCACTCAAAGATTGTCACAAGAGTTCAATCGAACAAGTCCAAGAATTAACCGACGAAGTAAACGCAAGCGTTTCGTACCACTTGTTTTGCTAAGCCGTTTAATTAGATTTCTCATACGAATGAGGTAAAGGTTTGTATATACTAATAGATTGGAAAACGGTTTTATAGACGATATTTGTATTAAAAATAGAGTTGGAATCATCTTTGTGAAAGAGTTTGAATATTTACTACTAGTATAGAAACCTTTGTATTTTAAAGTGACAAATCACAAAAATAATTGTAAAAACAATTAGTCACCAAAAATTCACATACGATGATGTGAATTAAATCCATAAAAATCGATATCAAATCCATCAAATGGATATTTCCAAAAATCTAAAGAAAGAAGTCATCAAAGTCGATAATAAGTGATAACAACTAGCCAGATCAATAAAAAAATCGATTAAAATTGGAAATCCACTCAAAAACAGCCAAAATAGGCAAAACTGCATATTTCAGACGTCTGAAATTACCAACCAGACGTCTGAACCACTAACCAGACGTCTAGATGGATTTCTAGTCGTCTGGATTTTGTCTCTGCCTTTTTGCGTTTTCCAAGGACCAATTCCAAATGTCTAGATTTCCAATCCAGACGTCTGAATTGGAATTCAGACGTCTGAAATCCACCTGTAGGCAAAAATCAGCCTAGCCCGTAAAGGGCAAAAATTCAAACGAAATGCGATCGATCGAGCGAAGGATGCTAGGGGTTTATGCCAATCGACAACCCAGCCCTATAGGCTCTTCGATACACCACCAAAACATGTCCAAACATCCAAGATAGGATTTTTAAACATTTTGACTTCAAAACACCAAAATTGGAAAATTCACCAAATCAATTCAAATCAAAAGCAAATGAACATGAATTGAAATTAGGAATTCATACCTAACAACAATGAAAGTTATAGACGTAGATGTGAGTTCAAAAACTCACCTTTA
This sequence comes from Allium fistulosum, assembly GCA_030737815.1. Taxonomy (NCBI): domain Eukaryota; kingdom Viridiplantae; phylum Streptophyta; class Magnoliopsida; order Asparagales; family Amaryllidaceae; genus Allium; species Allium fistulosum. The sequence continues at coordinate 1,167,979,378 of CM060905.1, read as the reverse complement.
AAACTCAAAGACACAAATGAGAAGCTTTAAAACAAAGCAAGACCAATTCCTCTTCAATATACCTCTAGAATCTTCAATCAAGTATCAAAGGTGAAGTTTTTCCTAAGTTAGGTTATAGGTATTTTATGTAAATTGAAGAGAGATAGAGATGGATAAGATGAAGACGATGCTTACCTAAGCTTCTCCTTGATTTTGGACTTGAATTTGAGTTTCCTAATCAAAACTAGGTTTAGGAATTTCCATTTCCCATTCTTTCCCCCATTTTTCTCTAGAGCTTCAATGTTAGGAAATGAGGAATGAAATGAATGAAGAGGAGTTGAGTTAGGGTATTAAGTTGGGTTAGTGGGCTGAAACCCAAACCCATAGCCCAAAATAGAAAAATAGCAAAATTCTACTCAACTCCAAACATATCGATGTTTATACTCAAAAAAGTTGTAAACACCATTTTGGACTCAATGGAAGTGGTCTCGAGTCCCAATTCGACTGTATACAAAAAGTAACATTTCGGACTTTAATCCGATTAATGATGCTATATTTAAATAAAACATTTAAATATACAATCGTGAAATATGCGGGTTGTTACACTTGCTATCACTTATGAAGTTCGATTCTGTGCACTCCTTTATAAGGAGTTTTTTTGTTTCTATAAACAATTCTCTAGTATTTCATAAATACACAAGAACACTCTAAACTATCATTAGGTGATCTTAATTCAGATATGTTACTTATTATATGTATCAAATACATAGGCAAAGTGTAATATTGTAGACAACACAACAAGTATGATAATTCCTATTGCCAATGCATAAGGAATCCATCTTACATGTTCCACATTAAATATTTTAATATGGTGTCTATATATATAATTCTGGGACACTTCCCTCCCCACATCCTTTTATACTAATTAAAAGTGGTGTCAATTTCAAATCCAATATCAAGAGTTAAACAATAACTAAAATGAATTTAACATGACTACATCATTAATAATCATAAGTTTGTTGTTTACTTATAGTATTGTAACTATTTTTTGACCTACAAATGTTATTTCTTATGGACACATGCTTCTTCGACCTTATGACTGAAATTCTAAGTATTTCACTACTCTTTCAAAATACTTTCTTAACTTTGATGCTTATCGAATGATGCTTTCGTATCATTTCTTGGATCATATTCAATACTCACAAACTCAATTATCAATCCTATTGACTTCGAGACATTTTGGTTGTTGTATGTTGATAGTCTATTCTAAATCATTATTTAGAATTTCCATTTCAACATACATATACCAATACTCAAAATCATATCGAGTGATAATTTTGTGAGTATAATCTGAATTGACTTAAGTACGTTGAATGACGAATCTGTTATGTTAGTTTCAACAATTGAAATTTTCGATGTTATTCCATTAGTGTAGCTTACCATATTCCAACTGCATTGGTCTTCTTCTCGAAGTCACTTTACGACCGATGGATCATATCCCTTCGGGTACAACCATCAAAATCATATTTTGATAATGTACTTGGAGTCCATTCCGAATTTGGGTATCATGCCATACGGCAGAGCCAATACTCTTAATGGCTTATTGACCACTAAGGGAATTTTTTTTCTTGACGTCGACAAGAAAATCATAATTCCTCTTTAATGTGCGAGAACTCTTATTATACATTCTAATATGTTATGTCCGTTTAGGCTTGGTCAATTTTGTTTCATCCTTTGTAATCATTTTTATCTTTGGATTGTACTAATATCCAATTTATAGCCAATAATTTCTAAAGGAATTCCTTCGCCATGAAGTTGGAGTTTCTTTAAAAAAAACAGTTGTCTCTTAGTGCAACAAAATAGGTATTCATAAACATTTTATTAATTGCCTTTATATACGTACAAAACTGATTTGGTTTTAGTTTAAGAAACTTATATTCATAACACAAATTGGTCAATCAATATTGATTGGTCTCAAACTCCTTTGGGTTTGTCCACACAAGATACCTTACGAACAAGTATTACGTGTAGCCTCCTGACTTACATGACCTGTCAACTCCTGGACCTATGGTATACAGGGGTCTATTATCAACTTTCATCTTCTATGATCTAATAAACTTTGCTTTCAGATGAAATTAATTTTATCTTATGTACTTACTATTAAGTACACAACCTTATAGAAAGACGTTAACTCAACTTCACTCATCATTAATCATACTGGTCCAACAAAATCAAATTACTCCTTATTGATACATCAATATATATCATAGGACGAGTGACATTTGAGATTGAATCTTATTCATTTTTAAGTACTTCTAGAAACCTTTCCAATACACTCACCTATTCAATAAAATTAAATATGTTTTATTTCCCTTTGTACGTTATGTTATTCACTTCCATTTTATATTCTATGAACTTATCATAGATATATTACATTTGTATCAAATACACATGTTCATGTTTGTAGTGATTCATCTGTGAATTTATCAAAGTAAATGGAACCATTTTAGTATCATTAGACCTATGATTGCATACATCTATATGAGTCGATTTGAAGAGTTCATTAACTCTTTTGTCGCTCCCACTGAATGACTGCTTTGCCCATAATCATTTGACACTAGTATCATATATTTCATAATCATATGACTAAAAAGTTATTTCTTAGAGATATGACATAATCCATAATTCCAACATAACTGTAAAAAAATGTTGTACTCTTTTATATTGAATCAATTTTGTTTTAAATACCATTATTATAGATTTATTATAAACGAATATTCACAATATTCATATCAAAATAAAACTATATCTATTTCCATTCAATACTGAAAACACTGATTATTTCATAAATAATATTTGGCATGTTTACAATTTTTCTTTCATAACTTGATGCATCAGCAGAGAAGCGTTATATGGTATGCGCCCGCTATTTCCACCATTACTATAATAACATATGAAATATGAAGCTCTATTCTACCATTATCATTGTATTTTATTTCATTCAATGTAACTTGTTTATAGTCATAAGTTTCAGATCAATTATCTTGAATTTGAAGAAATTGAAAGTGTACACTGTTCTTGTATAATACGGCTTATTTGTATATTCAAGTATATAGTCTAAACTAAGCAGTACTAACTAATAGAGTATTGTAAAGTAAAGTAAATAAAAGCAATCACACTTGGATTTTTTATACTGGTTTGGACCTCCCGTCCTACGTCCTATCCCAGACTCATGTAGTTAACTAACCAACCCTCACTTAACTCGAAGGAACATGTATCTTAAAAAATGCCTAGGCAGCCAAATGGGAATTCAACCTTTTCCTAAAGATCTACAACAGGACTTCACAAAACAAGGATAATTCTCTGACTTCTAATGAGTTCTTGATAATCCGAATATAGTTAGTTATAGTACTAGACTTCTTATAATCTCCTTTATGATTCAAGATGCGTGCTCCATGATTATGGAAGTGTAGCAAGTGATTCTTAAGTAAAGAATAAGATTTGAATACAGTTGTTCAAGAGTGCTAAAGAGAGAAACCAGAGATCAAGAAGGTAAGTAGAAAATTTAAAATGATTTGTGAAAGTTGATTCTATCTATAAATATCAAAGAGTTGCATCGAATAGTTGTAATCGTTCGTAACAGCCATTACTATTTGTAGAGATGCTTATGAACTTTTGCAACCATTCAAGGTGACTTTTCAGAAAATAGCCGTTACAGGATAATCAGTCAACTGAGTATAAAAAGTCAGTTTACTGAACATAAACATTGAATTACGCAGCAAAATTTGTAACAACCCGGAAATTTTAACGGTTTAAATAATGAAATTAAATGATTTTTTTTGTGAAATTTAAAATAATTAAATTTGGTAATGAAAATTTAATATTTGTAATGCGTCTATTTAAACATAGAAAATGGTAAATTTTCATTGAAAAATATGTAAGTTAGTTTTGTTGTGTAATTTTCAATTTCAATTTAAATCAGTTAAGATTTGATGTAAATAAAATGTTTTCGAAACCTGAATATTTTTATACAATAAATTTGTTTATCATCTTCTAAGTGAGACATCATATTTCGTTTCACCAAATTTGGACTTCTCTAGCCCTGTTAATCTTATTTTCGGCGCTTTAGCAGCATTTTTGGTACCGAATATCGACTTTTGATAGGATGGTCGTATCGCTGATATCTAAGTACCATTATGTTCGTCTTGTCGTGCTGGTCTCCATAGTATATTCATTCGTGTGTTTCGACATCCGATACATGGCGAAATCAGTAAAACGGTTAGCCGTAGCGGTTCTTTATTTGAGCCTTTTGGTTTCCATATGGCTTTTCTTATTTATTTCCTAGATTAAAGGTCGACCATCAGCATTAGCTGAGTTTCAAGAAGATACATGTTTTGTTTGTTTGTGTCTCTTTCTCTTCTTTTTTGGTTCTGAAATATAATATACTAATAAGTGCATTCATTATTTTTGTTGCTTACGTCCTATATCTATAATAGACCCAGCTGTTCATTTTATTTTGCCCATCTCTCTCCTCCTTTTCTGCCGCGTTTCCTTTTTGTAAGCTATTATATTTATAATATGTAAGCTATTATATAATTCGTTACTTGCTTTATCTCCTTAACTTGTTCGCCTCTATCCTTTATTTTTTTTCGATCCACGAGCCACTTCCAACACCAGATCGGCAATAGCCTACCACCACCACGCAGTAGAGCCTCGTCTCCTCCACTACCGCAGACTCCAAGCAGCCCCACGCACACGAGCCGACCATCACCTTTCTCCAACCCACAGCAGCCCAAAGCCACCACCCTCTCCACAGCCTGTCACCACGTCATCAATATGTTCGAACTCTCCGCCCTCCCCTACCTTTCTTCACCGACTATCTCCTCAGCACGACCACCCTTTCACCATCTTCCCCGCCACATCCACCCTCTTTCTCCACTTACCATCCCGCAAACCCTCCGCCCTACCCACAGCCCGCCTACACCCATCACCGAGCCACCCAGACCCGAGAAACTCCTCTGCCCTAACCATCTACCACCCACCGTGTCCCCTTCATGCCGAATACACCCAGTCAGTCATCCCTCCGACCCACCATCAAAACATGTCCGCCTTCCACCTTGCTCATCAGTCGATCTACCACCTTTGTGCCGCCCATCTTCATCGTCATAGCTGTAGCTGTTAGCGTCAAAATTGGTCACTAACACCCAAATCCAGTTGAAAGCACCAAATACCAGTCACAGATAACAGATATAGTGTATGTAGAGAGTATAAATATGAAGAGCAATGGAAATTAAAATGAAAGCAGAAAAAACAGTGGATTTATAGTGGTTCGGCTGACTCTGGCCTACGTCCACTCCAAACTTTTCCTTTTTATTGCTGTAATAATCGATTACAGTTACAATCTGGAGTTTTCAAAACAATTATGGCAGAGTAGCCTTAATGAGGAAGAAGAAGAGAAACATAATGGAGATCCATTTTCTGAAGCCCCACATGTTGTATTTATAGGAAAAATCTTGTTTATTGGACTTCCCAAGTGATACAGGCCCATTAAGACTCAACCCCTTCCTCCAATACACCGACTCCTTGCCCAAATGCTGCCGACCCAGGAAATCTACCTAGGCGACTCGAAGTAAATCCCCTTTTAACTCGAAGTAATCCGAAGTGGCCGACCCAGTGAAACAACTACTTGGACACAAGACTGCCGAGCGGCGATGCCGAGCGACGATGCCGAGCCACCTTGCCGAGCCACCATGCCAAGCCACAATGCCGAGCGACAATGCTGGGCCACCATGCTGAGCCACAATGTCGAGCGACGATGCTGAGCCACCTTGCCGAGCCACCATGCCGAGCGACCCACGATGCCGAGCGACCCACGATGCCGAGCGACATCTCTAAGGCCGAGCGACATCACCAAGGCCGAGCGACCCAAGATGCCGAGCGACATCTACCGACCCACCTAGGCCGAGCCATGCATATTGAACCATCCCTGACTGACCGTCTATCCATTCAGTTGGCTCCAACCAATCGTATTCCAGTCTTGCTAAATGAGCAGTCGATTTGGTTATATCCGCCTGTCCACGGCCTTGCAAAAAGGCGGGTTAACAGCAGCCTTCATTTTATAAAGAAAATATATGTAAATATATATTATGTAGGTAAGTCTTTATACATCAGAAGTTATATATATGCTTACTGTATATATTATATAAGAGAAGTAAAATATATATAATATGTTAAACTGTTTATATAATAAGTTTAAAACTGAGAATATTAAACTAAGTATATATAATATGTTTAAACTGTTAGTTAAAATTGTGTTAATATTTCTAAAATAGATTCTTGAGAATTTTTTTTTACATATAAATGGTCTGTTTAAAATGTATTTGGGAAATTTTGAAAGAAATATGTGGGTTTTATGAATATTGATTTTGTATTGATTTTGATATTATATATATAGACATTTTGATATAATATGTATATAAGTTATATACTAGTTTATATATGTATAAGTGCATGAGCTTGGTTTTCAAATATATATAGGGTTTCTATTTTATATGTGTTTAAATTTAGGATTGATTTGAAAGTATACATAAAGATTTTAGATTAAATATATGTTTTAAAATCGATTTTTGAAACAATATAAAATATGTATATATATAACATATTCAGTTCAGTTTATATCAAGCCAGTTTTGATTGGTTTTCCGTCAATTCCAAACTTCCAGCTTTGTTTTGGTCGTCAATTTCATGTTCATTGTACTTAACTTTGGAATTCGTCGCTCGGATTCGCAGCTCAGTTAGTTATCAAATGTCTCAAGCCTCGGAAGGTGAGCGATCACTCACGATTAACATTCTTATATTTAGTAAATTTGATTTCACTTGAAACGACAATTGAAATATGTTATTAAATTTGAATTGTTAGTTATTTAAATTGTTAAATATGATATACCATTATCGGTAATTGTTTACCTATGATATATGACACCATATCCTGTTGTATATATTTTATTTAATTTTTTACTGATGATATATGCCAGTGTTGATATGTTATATTATTATCATATTTGTTCTCACTCTACAAGTTCCCTGTTAGTTTAGAAATTTCCTATGGGTTGAAATGATACATACCCGAACGATCTTATATATTAGGGGAAAATTGTTATGAGTTGAAATGATAAACCCAAGCGATTTTCATTGATTTTGAAATTTTAGGATTGCGGGTTGAAACGATATACATCCATAAATATTAAATTATTACGGATTGAAATGATAAATATCTGTATCACTTGACCATAGGATAGAAAATTATATATGGACACCATTGGTCTATTTTGAAAAAATGATTGCCAAAGTTTGAAAGGAAATATATGGATTTTATTAAATATTGATTTTTAAATTATAATATAAAGAATTTATTTTAATAGATGTGTAAAATTTGGATTTTTAAATTATATGTTTTGGAAATTTTAAATTTATAAGTTAGTTTTGAAAATATAATTTTTAAGATTTTTCTTATAATTTTATTATTTTAAAAATATATATAAGATAAGATTTAGTGAAAATTAGGGTCGCATCCCTAAAACCAAACGTAATTCACAAAACTCCTTCCGTTCGAAACTTTATAAATCCGGTCCCTATTTTTGTTTCGGCTTAATTCTTTTCCATAAATACCCTCGTTTATACCGTGCTCCATTTTTTCTATCTGTGATTATTTGGTTTATATTGAACGATAAAATTATCTTTGCTTAATGATTTATCTATTTGCAATAAAAGATTTTTACTGAAGTACTGTGTAAGTTCGTTTTCTGCAACTATTTGCAATAGTTGCAGAAATGTCTGCAACTATACCAAATAGTTGCAGACATTTCTGCAACTATACCAAATAGTTGCAGAAATGTCTGCAACTATTGCATATAGTTGCATTTCTGCAACTATACCATATAGTTGCAGAAATGTCTACAACTATATGCAATAGTTGCAGACATTTCTGCAACTATTTGCAATAGTTGCATTTGCAACTATTTGCAATAGTTGCATTTCTGCAACTATATGCAATAGTTGTAGAAATGTCTGCAACTATATGAAATAGTTGCAGACATTTCTGCAACTATTTGCAATAGTTGCATTTCTGCAACTATATGCAATAGTTGCAGAAATGTCTGCAACTATATGAAATAGTTGCAGACATTTCTGCAACTATTTGCAATAGTTGCATCTGCAACTATTTGCAATAGTTGCATTTCTGCAACTATATGCAATAGTTGCAGAAATGTCTGCAACTATATGAAATAGTTGCAGACATTTCTGCAACTATACCATATAGTTGCAGAAATATCTGCAACTATATGTAATAGTTGCAGACATTTCTGCAACTATACCATATAGTTGCAGAAATATCTGCAATTTTTGCAATTTTTATATATTTGAAAAAAAATCGAAAATGTTCAATATTTGCTGAATTGTCTGCAAATATTTGAAATAATTGCAGCTTTAATACAAATTTAAATTTTTGGTATCAACAATGGATCTCATTTTAAAGATCATAAAATTTGCGATTTTTTGGTGAAAACGTTATGTTGATCCGGTTTTTGTAAATAAAGTTATACACGTTTGAAAAGTTAAAAACATAAAGGGTATTTCGGTCTTTTTGCGTGCGTGAATTTGAAAACAGGGAGCGGAAACGTAAATGTTGGTTGGGAAGGATGTTTTCTCTATTTTAAAACTTGTTAAGGATGTGAGCCAAACTTACCCTAAGATTTAATACAAAATACATTTAATAATAAGATTTAATTTAATAAAATTTAATTTTATTGGTTTATAATATGTTTAAGTATTTATTTAAATTTATACAAATATTTTAAAAATGGATTTTTATAACTTTAATAATAGAGGTTGGGAAGATAAATTAGTGTTGACTTGGAATTTAAATTGGTTAATAATTGAATTTAAATAAGAATTGATTTGAACTTATTGATTTTGAGATTTCGAAAGATATGATTTATAACTTGATTTGATAAAAAGTGATTATATGAATATATTCTCAATATTAAATAAAATTGAGACTGAATATTTAATATGGATTTAAATTTGTAAATTCAGATTTTATTTAATGGTTATTAAAATGATTAAGTGAATAGTTTCCAATTTGAAGAAAATTAAAGTTAAATGTTGAAATATAAATGAAAATTATATTGTAAATGTTTGAATAGTTAAACTTTGAATCTTATTAGAATTGAAGTGATAGTTCAAACCTGGATTTGAAATCGATATAAATTGAAATGGTTTATTGAGAATTTGAATTGAATCTTTAACCTTTTAAATCGAAAATGTTGAACATGGATTGATTTAAATTGAATTTTTGGAATTTAAGTTGATTTGAATCGATTTGTGGAATTGGATGAAACAATCCTAATTGGGAACTATTTCAGTATAATCTCTTTAAATAATTATAAACTATTTTAATTTACAACTCTTTTAATATATGAATTATTTTAATATATAAATTATTTTAATTTATAACTATTTTAATATATATTATTTTCAACTTCTAAACTATTTAAGTTGGAACTGCTATGATTACGGAAGTGTTATGATTTCAAAAGTGTTATGATTTTAAAAGTGTTATGATTTCAAAAGTGTTATAATTTTGAAAGTGTTACGATTCTGGAAATGAAAATTGTATTTTGATGTGAAGTATGAACTATTTGAAATGAAATTACCACGGTGTGAAATAAGCGTTTGGTTGTTAAAGAGACCGGGATCGCATATTGTCATACTCTCTGCCAATATAGAAAACCACTTTAACAACTATGTACGTGGTGGAGATTCCAGAACGAAGTGGGATGGTTTGACGACGGTTCTATATGAGGTATTAGCGCAGCCCTGACTCTTATGAGTCAACTTGATGTGGCTAAAACAGGAGCCACGCCGGGCCAAGTGAGGTCATTCCTCTAATCGGGCACATTTCTTCGATACCATTCTATTACTTTGTGATTTGATTAGGTGCACCTTTGATTTGGGAGTGTGTCTCGAGGTGGGCGGTAATAGCTGCTATGCGTTACCACTAGTCCGGATCCGCAAACGGTATATCTACCCTGGCATTGCCTCGCGTGCCTTGTCACATGCCCTATCGCGCCTTCTATGAGTTTGTTTTGTGTCGTACCTATGGAGTGCTTCTTGATATCCCACTTGCGAGTGGAGTTTACAGTATCTATATAGACTATGACATTATATAAAATGTGTTAAGCGGGATATGGGTAACGCCTTAACGCTATTTTAATAGTTTACTTTACTATAGACATATTATAATAGCGTATATTACTACATAGTAGATAGTGTTAGTCCTTGAGATGATGGTTTTGATGACAACAACTTTAGAATAAGATTATAAAATATAAATACTAACATTATAGTTTAGATATATATATGTATATGCAGGATTTAACCATGCAGGTACAAAGAATGAAGACTGTACAGTATAGAGATTCAAGATATCAAGATTGAAGACTCATGAGTATCAAGATTATCAAGAGTTCAAGATTTCAAGATAAGTATTGAGTCTAGAATTATGTTAAAACTTCATAATATCACTGAAATCTTCACTCCATTTTTCTTTTGGGATGGAACCCATTTCTACCTTCTTAGTGGCTTACAAACCCACGACAAGTAGCTTACAAACCTACGACAAGTGGCTTACAAACCCAGGAACATCCTGGTTTTGTACAATTTCTCGAGTCCTGATGTGATGAGATATTCTACAGGAAGAAGCTTGCAAAACTACTTCAAAATGATTTTCAAAACTACTTCAGAATGATTTTCAAAACTTCATTTCAAAATGTTTTAGCCTTAAAAATTATCTTTTCAAATGATTTTCAAAAAGATGTTTTAGCCTTAAAATATTCTTTGTTTTTGTTTTTAATAAACTCTTGTTTTAAACTTCGTTTGTTTTAAACTATCTTTTAATTATAATATATTTATACTTAGATTTAAATATAAAATTATAGTAAAATTATATATATATTATTCTCTATATTTATCTATGTATTTTATCTATAGTCAAGTATATTTATAAAGTTTAAATAGTTTTTAATATAAGATAAAGGTTATTTTCAAAGAAAATCAAATCTTCAAAAAATGCTTTGGGATGTCGACATTCCCTAGTACCCCATGTCGACATAGTGACAGTTAGATTCAAAAATTTGAGTTTCAAAAGAAGTGTCTATTCGCCATAACCTTTCACGAATGGACATGGCTGTTGTTCTTCTATAAATAGGGGTTAGTTTCAACGATTTTATATATAGATTTTCTGGTTTTTCACTTCTCTTCTTCTTTCATATTTCTTTATACATATTCTTACCATTACTCTGCCGAAATCAACATTGAATCTAACTAGATAATCTCTGGTTTGATTCTCTGTCACTATCTCATCAAGATTTATAGTTATTCTTACCATTATTCTTACCATTATTTAGAGTTATAGGCTTTCTTTGTAATCAATAGAATAAAAGGTGTGATTGTAGCCTTGGAAATCAATCAAGTGAGAAAAGGTGTGATTGTAGCCTTGAGAAATCAATTGGGTGAACTTGTTGCCCGGAAATCAAGTATCTCTACCCAGAGGATTGTGATTCTGGAGGGTGTATGTAACGACCCGTAAATTTCAACTGTTTTAATAGCGTAATTAGTTGAAATTTTGTGAAATTTTAAACGATAAAATTTTGAAATATAAATTTGATATTTGGAATGCGTTTAGTTAAACATAGCAACTGGTAAATTTTCGCCCGAAAATATGAAAGTTTATTTCGCGTGTAAATTTACTTCAATTTAATCAGTTAAAAAGCGATGAAAATAAAATGTTTTTCGAAACCTAAATATTTTTACATAGAAAAATTCTAAACCATCTTCTAAGCAAGATGTCAGTTTGTCGTTTTTCCAAATTCGGACATCTTTGGCTCCGTCGATCTTATTTTTCAGCGTTTTTCTTGCATTTCCGCCAGTAGAAAATTCGAATTTTTATAATCCAATCGCACCACTGATATCTGTATACAGTTTTGATCGTCTCGTCGTACGGATCTATGCGGTATATTCAAATTCTGTGTTCTGAAGTCCGATACGCAACAGAATCCATAAAAACGATTAATCGTATCGGTATCCAATTGCAAACTTTTTGGATTCCTGTTCTTTCATCTACCTAACTGTTGGAAATCAACAGCCTCTTGGTTTTCATATTTCCGTAATAAATAACTATTGCTTTTTCTCGGTTCGTTCATTTCTTACCTCGGTTTCACTCAAATACAAATTTATACAGCCTGTTATTTGAGAAACTATTAAACGTACAACTGTTCATACATCATTCCCAGCTGTTCAAATTATTACCTCTGGTTCGTTCTTTTTCTTGCTCCTTCCCATCTCTTCTTTCCATACTAGTTTGTTCATAGTTCCATTTCAATGCCTAGAACCGACCACGTCCTCCCTATGTTGAACCCCGCCTATAGCCGCAACACCTAGATCAGCCCATCCATTCCACCAAACCCATCGTTTTCAAGCACTCCATCTACCAAATATCAGCCTCTCACCTCGCCACTACCCCTCCGCAGCATGCATGTAGCCTTCCACGTTGTTCACCAAACCCAACAAGCTCCTTGCTCGCCACCAATCCCCTCCGCTTTTGCCACTCGCCTGTGCCATTTCTTCCACGTGATAACCCACGACCATCCACCTACAGCCACCAAGACCCAACCCACTGCAAGTTCGCCTGCCTTATTCCTCTCCGACCCCGAGCAACCACCTCAGCCTGTGCCATCTGCCACGTCCCCTCCTCCGTACCCAAACTCCACCGAGCAGCCTATCACCTACTATCTGTCAAGCACATATGCCACAGCCAACATCACCCGAGCAAACTCGCAGTCGGCTAGCATCCCATTGCTCTGCCTACACCTTCACCGGACAACCGCCTCAACTTCCAAGCCCACCATTCCATCAGCCCCGCCCACTGCTTTGCCGTCGCCTGTCTTGTCTCTTGCCGAGCTCGGCCTTGCAGCTTCTTGTATATATTTCATAGGTTAGTTATTATTTAAATGGTTGTTTTATTTATATATAAAGATGATGTATGTTTGTTTATTTAAAGTATTAGTGCGTGCATGTAGATTGAAGAACGTATATGTTAGTTTATAATTATATATATACAGTAATAGTTTAATATGTTAAATTATTGTTCACAGTGTAAGTAACGTATGTATCTTCTCCTTTTGCTTTATAAAGTGTTATTTTATACATCTGATTCTATTATAAGTTGCCAGCTATCTATTCTTAGATAAAGCAAGTAAGGATATAAAGTATATTGTAGGCTCTTATATAAATATATTTGCTAGTACAAATAGATGTCCGCATACTTAAGTAAGTATTTTAATATATTATATAGATCTATATTTGACTTCAAAATGTATAAAGATTTTAACATATATATTTGTTTAACAATTTTGACTTTTGATTGTTAAGCCTGTAAATATATAACACTGTTATGTGGTGGATGAGACAGTATTAAAAGTAATATCATATATATTACATTATAAAGAAGAGGTTGCTGTTCTGTTTTTGAAGAGATTATATACAAGCCAAAATCTGTAGCCTGTAGATGCTTTTAAGTATGCAAATCTTATGTTAGTTTTATACATGATCTGGTTGCTTTGGGTAGTGAATGTAGCAGTTCGTGTATATAGGTTTTAAAATATATATCTTTGATTTTAAATGTCTGAGTTTAAAAATAATGGTGTTAAAATCTTTATATCATTTTAATATATATTTGTCTTAAACTAAAATACTGGATATATATATATATATGTATGTATGTATGAATAATAAGGTATGTATTCTCCGTTATATCAAAACTAATTTTGAGTTGTCCTCTTCGATTTTCCATTATCAGCCTGGTCCGTCGTGCCTATTTTCTGCATCAAATCTTGTCCATCCAGCGCTGCTTTGGGTTTCGTAGCTCATTCCTTTATCGAAATCTATCTAGCCTCGGAAGGTGAGCACTCACTCACGATTAACGTTCTTTTATTTATTAAATTTGATTTCGATTGAAACGACAATTGAAATATGCTGCTGTCAGTTATTTTCACTGTTATATGTATGCTATTACCTGTATCAGTTCACCTGTGACATCTGACACCATCATTTGTTAATTATACGATGATAATCCTGTTTGATTGATAATTGATTGATTGTTTGTTGTTTATATTGGATGTTAAATTGAAATGTATAAAGTGATAAATATTATGCAAGTAAATTTGACGTAGGATAAATAAAAATTTGAATCGACATATATGTTGGATTTGATTAGTTGAATATGACCCCTTTTATTTGTTAAATAAATTGACATGTAAAATAGTGGTAATTACACTTTGTACCATTGAACGTATATTGGATTAATTGTTGTAGTTGTAAATAGATGACAAGTGAAAACCGTAATGCAATAATCTTTAATCTACATGAAATGATAGTGTAGATTCTAGAAATAATTATATTAATTTGCACAAATAACAATGTGAATTAATACGATTATTTCGGGATTATTTGAATTGATTATTGGATTGTTATTGATGTTGCTATTGCTTGTTTATTTACTTTGACACCATCCCAGTTATCACACTGCAAGTTCCCTTTGCTATGTTTTGATTTTGAATTGAATTGGAATCGGGTTGAAATGATAAATACCCAAATTAAACTTTGACCTAGGATAGAGAATTAAATAAAAACCCGATTGGTCAAAAATTTGATTTAAAAATAAAACGAAGATTTTATTTGAAAAAAATAATATGGTTTTGAAATGAAGTTGAAATTGAATTTTCAATGAAAGGAAAATGTTAATATTTAATCTGAAACAAAATGTTAACAATGTAATTGATGGAAGAATGTTGTTTAATTTGAGAAATGATTGAATTAAGTTTGAAATTATTAAGCTTTGAAATTATTTAATAATTAAGTTTTGAATTATTTAATAATTAAATAAGATTGAATTATTTAATGATTAAATTGCATTGAATTCTTTAATAAGTAAAATTGAACTTTTGAATAAGTGAATTTACTTCGTAAATAATTAGAATTGAGTTTTCTTTATTAATTAAGTTGGAAAATCATTTAAGTAAGTAAATAAGTGAAACTGAATTTCTTTATCAGGAAATAAAATGTGATTTATTGGAATTAATGCAAGACTTGAAATTTAAAGAATTTGATTTGATGAATTTAATTTAATTCAAATTGTAAGTTTTGAAATAAGGAAGTTGAATTTAAATAATGGATTTAATGAATTGGAAATTTAATAGAAATTGTTTTGAATGACAAATTTACTTAACGAATATTGAATGAAATCGATAAATGAGTTTAAGTTGATTTGAATGGTAAATTAAATTAATTTAAATGATTTCGGAATGAAACTTATATACGAATTTGAATCAATATTTGAATTGTTTTAAATAGAAATTGAAATTGAATTATAAGATTTTGAAATTGTGAATTTGGAAGTTTTGAAACGTATATATTGGAAATTGGTTTAGAAAGACAAATGAAATGTTGATTTACAAATTCTAATTGAAATTGAAATTGATTTGGTTTTGAATTTATTAAATGACCAATCGGTGTAATAATTACGAAAGTTATTAAAGAGACCGGAATCGGTTATGGACATACTCTCTGTCTAAACCGAAAACCACTTTAATAACTATACGCGGAGTGTGATCCAGAATGAAGTGGTTGGAATGATGTACGTGATGACTGAAGAAAGAGAACGATGATGGATAGCCTTGACATTTGTCTCAAATTGGAAATGACTAAAACAGGAGCCGTGCCGGGCCAATGGAGGTCAGCTACCTCAAGCGAACACACTTCTTCGAACTACTCATTACTTGTTGTCGATTGGTGCACCCTTGATTTTGGGAGTGTTGTTTCGCGGTGTTGTGGTCGCTGCGGCGATGCGTTCTCACCAGTCCGAATCAGGCAAACGGTAGTTTCACTACCTTGGGTATTGCCTCATGTGCCTTGTCGTACACTACTACATAGTAGATAGTTTAACGGATTCTTAAAGGATGGTTATTCTAAACATCCTTTGAGTTACTTGTATTTCAATTGCTATTTCACTTGAGTTGGATTTATTGATATAAGAATGTTAATCCTGACTCGAGTGTTTCGTGTTTTTTTTTACGCTCGGGTCAGACTGAGTGTACCAGTATTCGAGACTCACCTTTGGAGTTGGAGCTTGCTTGAAGATCCAGCCATCTATTCTGCTTTCAGTATTCGATGATTCCAGTGATGTATTCTGCTTTGTATTTGATGTATCGCATTACTCTTCCGTTGTATCTGGTTTAACTCTGATGTAACTTATACATATATATAGTAGCTTCATGTACTACTATCTCTTTTATTTCCGCTGCATTTATTACTCTGTGTCTGTGATCTGTGATTATTTATTTACTGTATATGTTCAATTTTGCCAAATTTAAATTAACAACGCGGTATTTTGAATTATTCAAGTCCGACATGTGCGGATGCGAATGGTCCAAAATATCGGGTCGTTACAGTTGGTATCAGAGCTTTTGTAGCTCTAGGCAAAACTTAACATATAGGGTAAATATATTTACGGAATCACTTTCATTCGAGTTGAATCTTTTCCTTTTGACTCGATTCTTTTGAATTTTGGAACATTCCCTGCGGTTCCAAAATTCATTCTTGTCCCTCACTATTCGTATTCTTCTGAATTCTGGAGTATCACATAACTCCACTTCGAATGATCTTTATAATGAGTTGGCGGTCCCGCCAATCTCAAATTGATTTGTAAAGGGGTAAAACTCTTTCACGATAGCATCGATTCACCGGAGATTTATATATCCTCGGTTTAGATGCTGACATCTTTGGTTATGCCGAATTCTATCTCTTGAGACCAATGTTGATTTGCCTCAGAATTCTACATTGATCTTATTCTTGAAGTCACGGTTGACCCAGTTAAGATTTCCCGTGATTTATATAAATTTATCCATCTTCCTATTTCGTTATTTAATCATCTTATCTTCGTTTCGAACTTATCTTCGAATCAAAAATTCTCTTTGATTTGAGTCCATCAAATTTGAATCCATATCCTTGCTTTAAAATCCATTCTTGTATCATCGAGCGAGGAAGTGTATTTGTAAATAAATATTAAAATGTTTATATACTGTGTTGTTTGAGTTGTTGATGTTGATTTGGGTTTCCGATCGTTTCGTCTGATCAACGCTATCGATAGGATTTCCAAAACACTTGAGCAGAGCAAACTGACACAATATCATTTTCAAATTTGATAAATAAAATAAAAGTTTTGTATGATTATATTATATATAAGTTTTCTGAAATTAAATTATTAATGAATTTGTTGTCTGAAATAATAATATTGATTTTCATTTATTGTTTGTAAACCATTGACTATTGCATAATATAAATAAATGAATTTATAAACTTGGTTATAAATTGATTGGAATTTGAAATGAATTTAATTCAGAAATTTGAGAATTTATTAGTTTCTGGTGATTTCGAACTTTGGGTTTTAAAATTTTAATGTATATATTATTGGAAGTATTTTCGAATAGAAATCGTTTCAAAGGATTTTTAAAATGTTGAAATCAGTGCTCTTCTCTTTGTCGTTGGAAAATAATTTCGGTGATGGCGGCCGCATCATCGACATTCATTTTCGAGTTTCGAAGTGGAGATACTATTCTGTAGCTTTGCTACAGTTTTGTTTTGAAAAATATTTTGATTTGAATTTCTTCAGTATAATTTGATTTATATATATATAGGTATCTTATTTTAAAATTTAATCTGATTTGATATAAATATATTATATATATCTCTAAATTGTTTAAAGTTAATCGGAAATCTAATTCTTAAATTTTGTTAAAAGATGATTTTAAATTATAAATAAAACCAAAATTTGGAATAAGTATTTAAACTTGAAATAATTGAATTTGAAATTTTTATTTGTATAGTACTAAAATGCATTTCAATACAACTTACCTAAATCATTCAGAAGTTGAATATGTAATTGGATACTATATAATATAAATTGAATTTATAAATAAAATTTGAGTGTTTATAATAAATGTTATACACTAAATTTTGATTATAAAGATGTTAGTAGCGTTAGATAGGATAATAAGTAAGACTCAGTTAATAATGAAATAAATTTGTTTTGAAAGAATTAATAAATTTGTTTTGAAATAATTAATAAATTGAAATTTGATCAACATATGAAAATACATTGAATTTAAAAGAAATTAATAGATGTAAATTAATTTAAATCGAAACTTTTATGTTTTAAATTAATTTATATGAGTTAAATATATGTGAGTAGATATATTAAGTAGAATAAATTTAACAGTAATTTGGAATAAAGAAGAATTTAAAATTGTTGAAGAAAACATGATTATAATAAAAGGCCATTCAAATTTATGGTTTTAGAAATTGTAAATTGAAGATCATTGGATAATAAGATAATGAATTTAGAAATAGTTGAGATTGATTTTAGTAAAATCAAATGGATTAAATCAATTATTGAATATCAATTAATTGAAATTTGAATTTATATGGTTTAAATTAATTGTTATTTTGTATTTCAAATCAGTTTTTCTTTCTGGTGGTTTCTATTCTCCTACCTTGTTCCTTTTCCGGGACGAAAAGTTTTGAGTGGGGGAGAGTGTAACGACCCGTAAATTTCAACTGTTTTAATAGCGTAATTAGTTGAAATTTTGTGAAATTTTAAACGATAAAATTTTGAAATATAAATTTGATATTTGGAATGCGTTTAGTTAAACATAGCAACTGGTAAATTTTCGCCCGAAAATATGAAAGTTTATTTCGCGCGTAAATTTACTTCAATTTAATCAGTTAAAAAGCGATGAAAATAAAATGTTTTCCGAAACCTAAATATTTTTACATAGAAAAATTCTAAACCATCTTCTAAGCAAGATGTCAGTTTGTCGTTTTTCCAAATTCGGACATCTTTGGCTCCGTCGATCTTATTTTTCAACGTTTTTCTTGCATTTTCCGCCAGTAGAAAATTCGAATTTTTATAATCCAATCGCACCACTGATATCTGTATACAGTTTTGATTGTCTCGTCATACGGATCTATGCGGTATATTCAAATTCTGTGTTCTGAAGTCCGATACGCAACAGAATCCATAAAAACGATTAATCGTATCAGTATCCAATTGCAAACTTTTTGGATTCCTGTTCTTTCATCTACCTAACTGTTGGAAATCAACAACCTCTTGGTTTTCATATTTCCGTAATAAATAACTATTGCTTTTTCTCGGTTCGTTCATTTCTTACCTCAGTTTCACTCAAATACAAATTTATACAACCTGTTATTTGAGAAACTATTAAACGTACAACTGTTCATACATCATTCCCAGCTGTTCAAATTATTACCTCTGGTTCGTTCTTTTTCTTGCTCCTTCCCATCTCTTCTTTCCATACTACTTTGTTCATAGTTCCATTTCAATGCCTAGAACCGACCATGTCCTCCCTATGTTGAACCCCGCCTATAGCCGCAACACCTAGATCAGCCCATCCATTCCACCAAACCCATCGTTTTCAAGCACTCCATCTACCGAATATCTGCCTCTCACCTCGCCACCACCCCTCCGCAGCATGCATGTAGCCTTCCACATTGTTCACCAAACCCAACAAGCTCCTTGCTCACCACCAATCCCCTCCGCTTTTGCCACTCGCCTGTGCCATTTCTTCCACGTGATAACCCACGACCATCCACCTACAGCCACCAAGACCCAACCCACTGCAAGTTCGCCTGCCTTATTCCTCTCCGACCCCGAGCAACCACCTCAGCCTGTGCCATCTGCCACGTCCCCTCCTCCGTACCCAAACTCCACCGAGCAGCCTATCACCTACTATCTGTCAAGCACATATGCCACAGCCAACATCACCCGAGCAAACTCGCAGTCGGCTAGCATCCCATTGCTCTGCCTACACCTTCACTGGACAGCCGCCTCAACTTCCAAGCCCACCATTCCATCAGCCCCGCCCACTGCTTTGCCGTCGCCTGTCTTGTCTCTTGCCGAGCTCGGCCTTGCAGCTTCTTGTATATATTTCATAGGTTAGTTATTATTTAAATGGTTGTTTTATTTATATATAAAGATGATGTACGTTTGTTTATTTAAAGTATTAGTGCGTGCATGTAGATTTAAGAACATATATGTTAGTTTATAATTATATATATATAGTAATAGTTTAATATGTTAAATTATTGTTCACAGTGTAAGTAACGTATGTATCTTCTCCTTTTGCTTTATAAAGTGTTATTTTATACATCTGATTCTATTATAAGTTGCCAGCTATCTATTCTTAGATAAAGCAAGTAAGGATATAAAGTATGTTGTAGGCTCTTATATAAATATATTTGCTAGTACAAATAGATGTCCGCATACTTAAGTAAGTATTTTAATATATTATATAGATCTATATTTGACTTCAAAATGTATAAAGATTTTAACATATATATTTGTTTAACAATTTTGACTTTTGATTGTTAAGCCTGTAAATATATAACACTGTTATGTGGTGGATGAGACAGTATTAAAAGTAATATCATATATAGTACATTATAAAGAAGAGGTTGCTGTTCTGTTTTTGAAGAGAGTATATACAAGCCAAAATCTATAGCCTGTAGATGCTTTTAAGTATGCAAATCTTATGTTAGTTTTATACATGATCTGGTTGCTTTGGGTAGTGAATGTAGCAGTTCGTGTATATAGGTTTTAAAATATATATCTTTGATTTTAAATGTCTGAGTTTAAAAATAAATCTTTATATCATTTTAATATATATTTGTCTTAAACTAAAATACTGGATATATATATATATGTATGTATGAATAATAAGGTATGTATTCTCCGTTATATCAAAACTAATTTTGAGTTGTCCTCTTCGATTTTCCATTATCAGCCTGGTCCGTCGTGCCTATTTTCTGCATCAAATCTTGTCCATCCAGCGCTGCTTTGGGTTTCGTAGCTCATTTCTTTATCGAAATCTATCTAGCCTCGGAAGGTGAGCACTCACTCACGATTAACGTTCTTTTATTTATTAAATTTGATTTCGATTGAAACGACAATTGAAATATGCTGCTGTCAGTTATTTTCACTGTTATATGTATGCTATTACCTGTATCAGTTCACCTGTGACATTTGGCACCATCATTTGTTAATTATACGATGATAATCCTGTTTGATTGATAATTGATTGATTGTTTGTTGTTTATATTGGATGTTAAATTGAAATGTATAAAGTGATAAATATTATGCAAGTAAATTTGACGTAGGATAAATAAAAATTTGAATCGACATATTTGTCGGATTTGATTAGTTGAATATGACCCCTTTTATTTGTTAAATAAATTGGCATGTAAAATAGTGGTAATTACACTTTGTACCATTGAACATATATTGGATTAATTGTTGTAGTTGTAAATAGATGACAAGTGAAAACCGTAATGCAATAATCTTTAATCTACATGAAATGATAGTGTAGATTCTAGAAATAATTATATTAATTTGCACAAATAACAATGTAAATTAATACGATTATTTCGGGATTATTTGAATTGATTATTGGATTGTTATTGATGTTGCTATTGCTTGTTTATTTACTTTGACGCCATCCCAGTTATCACACTGCAAGTTCCCTTTGCTATGTTTTGATTTTGAATTGAATTAGAATCGGGTTGAAATGATAAATACCCAAATTAAACTTTGACCTAGGATAGAGAATTAAATAAAAACCCGATTGGTCAAAAATTTGATTTAAAAATAAAACGAAGATTTTATTTGAAAAAAATAATATGGTTTTGAAATGAAGTTGAAATTGAATTTTCAATGAAAGGAAAATGTTAATATTTAATCTGAAACAAAATGTTAACAATGTAATTGATGGAAGAATGTTGTTTAATTTGAGAAATGATTGAATTAAGTTTGAAATTATTAAGCTTTGAAATTATTTAATAATTAAGTTTTGAATTATTTAATAATTAAATAAGATTGAATTATTTAATGATTAAATTGCATTGAATTATTTAATAAGTAAAATTGAACTTTTGAATAAGTGAATTTACTTCGTAAATAATTAAAATTGAGTTTTCTTTATTAATTAAGTTGGAAAATCATTTAAGTAAGTAAATAAGTGAAACTGAATTTCTTTATCAGGAAATAAAATGTGATTTATTGGAATTAATGCAAGACTTGAAATTTAAAGAATTTGATTTGATGAATTTAATTTAATTCAAATTGTAAGTTTTGAAATAAGGAAGTTGAATTTAAATAATGGATTTAATGAATTGGAAATTTAATAGAAATTGTTTTGAATGACAAATTTACTTAACGAATATTGAATGAAATCGATAAATGAGTTTAAGTTGATTTGAATGGTAAATTAAATTAATTTAAATGATTTCGGAATGAAACTTATATACGAATTTGAATCAATATTTGAATTGTTTTAAATAGAAATTGAAATTGAATTATAAGATTTTGAAATTGTGAATTTGGAAGTTTTGAAACGTAAATATTGGAAATTGGTTTAGAAAGACAAATGAAATGTTGATTTACAAATTCTAATTGAAATTGAAATTGATTTGGTTTTGAATTTATTAAATGACCAATCGGTGTAATAATTACGAAAGTTATTAAAGAGACAGGAATCGGTTATGGACATACTCTCTGTCTAAACCGAAAACCACTTTAATAACTATACGCGGAGTGTGATCCAGAATGAAGTGGTTGGAATGATGTACGTGATGACTGAAGAAAGAGAACGATGATGGATAGCCTTGACACTTGTGTCAAATTGGAAATGACTAAAACAGTAGCCGTGCCGGGCCAATGGAGGTCAGCTACCTCAAGCGAACACACTTCTTCGAACTACTCATTACTTGTTGTCGATTGGTGCACCCTTGATTTTGGGAGTGTTGTTTCGCGGTGTTGCGGTCGCTGCGGCGATTCGTTCTCACCAGTCCGAATCAGGCAAACGGTAGTTTCACTACCTTGGGTATTGCCTCATGTGCCTTGTCATACTTGTATCCTTATACGCGACCACTACGATTTTTTTTGTACCTTTAGTATATGGATTGCCCTCTGGTGACTTCCGGTTTTGGGGAAACTACGGTCTTGTATATGCTCTTGGGAATAAAAATGTGTTAAGGGGAATAATGGTAACGCCTTAACACTATTTTGATATCTTATATTACTAATAAACATTATCTACTTATCGTACACTACTACATAGTAGATAGTTTAACGGATCCTTAAAGGATGGTTATTCTAAACATCCTTTGAGTTACTTGTATTTCAATTGCTATTTCACTTGAGTTGGATTTATTGATATAAGAATGTTAATCCTGACTCGAGTGTTTTGTGTTTTTCTTTACGCTCGGGTCAGACTGTGACATCCCGGAATTTCGAGCAATATCAATTTAATAATCTGTGATGAATATTAAATTGAATTGATATATTATTGGATTATAAGATCTGAATTAATATTTTTCTTCTGATAAATATTTAATTGATTTGAAATATCTTTGGATTATAACATTTGAATCGGTACTTTTCACTTAATTAATATCGTATTGTGAATTATTTTCTATCTATTTTATATATATTGGTATATATTGCAGATAGGGAAGTTCTGTTTTAAATTCAATCGATAAATTTTGTTTTAAATTTCTAATATGTATATTCTAGTGGTTTGGAAATTATTATTTATTTCAAAGTAAGTTTTTCAAAGCAATTAAATTCATAAATATATTGTTTTAAATATTTTAGATAAATGTTTAAATTGTCTAGAACTATTTCTGACTTTGGTTTAAATTTATATTTATTAACAAAAGGGTTTTGTTCTATTTTCTTTTTAAATAAAAGTATTGCTTGTTAAAAATATAGTTTAAAATGTATATATGTTATAAATTCAATTTTTGTCAAATGATATTCTAATATGTATTATAAAATAAGTAATGTGAATAAAAAGAATAATTTCTTTGTTTAAATTATTTTTAAATTTGATAAGTGAACTTTTATAATATAAATAAATAAAATATTCAAATAAAAATACAATACGATGATACGAGTAACAAAAACACCGATTGAAATAACAAGTGAAAACGAATATACGTGAGTAAACTTTGTCGTTTTGTAAATGATAAAAAAAACAATCACTATTTAATCTAACAACATAATTAAACTACATTCATCACATTTATAATTAAACAAAAACATTACAACAACATTTTAGTCACATTTCAAAGTAGAAAACAAGAAGATATAAATCATGGAAATGATGTGCCAGCCTTAACCAAATCTGCCTAGTCAATTAGCTGGTATAGGAAAGTGTAAAAGATTACATAAAAACAAGGTTCGAATATGTAAATGTCATGCAAACTTAAAGGAAATCAAAAGCTAAACAGAAAGTAAAAAAAAAAAATGAACCTGCTTGTAGCTTATAAGTGAAGTAAGGCAAAAGTATATAATATATAGATATGTATAAAATAAAACATCATAGTACAATAGCATTCAATGCTTCAATCCTTATAGCAGCCCAAACCTTACCATTCGAGCTGTATGAATTCCTTTCAGCCACCAAAAATTTGCAAATATCTCTGACATGAAAAAAATATACAAACCTGTAAACTACTTCTTCTTTTATCACCTTGCATTTCATTCGAGATAGCTAAATACAAACTGCAAAACAACTTCATTTAAAAATTTAAAACAAGACTCCATTTAAAATCAAAACCAGATTCTACAACTTAATACAACAGAGAAGTAGGATGGGCAGGAAGATCAAGTGGAGACATTCTTCCAGTTTCAAAACTGTTTCAACTGGGTGATCTGTTCTTTCCCCTAAGGCTGGTGAGTAACAAATGTTTTTAAAAATATAAGTATATAGTTAAATTGCAAAATCATCTCTGATCTTTTATAAACTCTGGTGAGTAACACTTTGTTTAAACTTATAACTTAAGTCATTATGGCATGTTTTTCTTCTTTGTTTTCTCTGTGATGATAAGCATCTTGTATATATGTGTCTGTGCTAAATTTGTCTGCCTCTGTTATTCGTGATACATGTTATCTGTGTTCCTGTTATTGGTAAACATGAAAACCAACCTCTATCATTTGATCTAGCAATTATATGAATGTAAATCATAAACAATAGTTGTTCGTTTATCTATAATCTAAGTGTTAAAATTTATTTAAGATTGAATCAACTTATATTTTCTCTGGAAATCAAGAAGCAGGTACAACTTCACATAAGTAAAAAAATCAAACTTCATGTTTAAGGGAATCAGGAGTATAAATTGAAATTACATACCAAAATAAGATTTTTAAGACAAAAATTGTAATTTTAAAAGCTTGGGTTGAAGAGCAGTTCCAGTTTCTCTGTTTCATGTATTTTAAGTTGTCATGGTCGTTGGAGTTGATAGGAAGTGTCGTGCTTCCTCCAATGGGTAGAGGAGTGACCAGTGAAGTCCGGAAAAATATTGGATGGCGATAATTTTCATCGTGGTGGCAGCGGTGACGTTTTCGTGTCCAGAGCCCTAGTTTTTGATAGGCTTAGAAAATTTGTCGTCGTGACTTTTGTGGGGGATCGAGTGCAATGAAACACTGGGATATGGTGGCGAGGGAGTTCGTCGAGGTGTGTATGCATTTTCACGTCGCCTGATGGCCGGAATCGCCTGGACGAGGAGGTTTTGGCCAGAGTTGGTTACCAGGTGGAGTTTGAGAGTGTTCGATTTTGGTTGGAGCTTCGTGGCACAGTTTCGTGGGTCGAGTTCGTGCTGGTGGTGGATCGTCGATGAGGCTGGGGGTTCGTCGGAGGTAGCGGCGGCGGAAACGAGCTGTGCACGTGCACGAGATTGAGCTAGTATCAGTTCGTATGACTGGGAAGAAGAAGAAGATCGTTTCGAGCAATCTCGTGAAAATCTGGGTTATGGGCTCGGGTAAATTGATAAATTTCACGAAGTAAAAGATAGGAGCCTCGGGTAGGACTGTTTTTTTTAGTTTTGACAATGCCCAGTTTTACTCGAGTTTGTACTCGGGTAAATTGCGTCTTGGCTCGGGTAATTCTAACTTTTTCTCGAAGCAAAGTGAAAATGGTCTCGGGTCAAATATTTTTAAGCTGTAACAGTAACAGATTTTACAGTTTTAAATTTGTGGAGTTTTAAAAGTTTAAACCAAAATAAATTGAGTTTAAATTAAGTGTTGAATTCATTTTTTTGAAATAAAAGAAAAGTTTAAAAATTTAAATACTTTAAATAATTTAAATAATTGAATTTAAAAAGAGTTTTGATTTAAAACCCTCTTCATAGCAAAGTATTTAAGATTGTGATTTAAGATGTTTAAAGGTTAGTTTTGTAAAATGATTAAGTCTTATTAGTGATTAGTTCAAAACTGAAAATTTAAAATGGAAGTTTAAAGGAAGTAAATAAACGATTTTAAACATTTGAAAGTGAAATTTAATCAAAAGTGAAATGAGTTTCTTAAGAAATAAAGATTAAATTTAAACTCATTAACTGATAAGAGATTTAGAATGGTATTAGAAATTGTATTGATTAAATAGGAGATTAAAGTTTAAATGAATTAATTAAAGTTTAAATGAATTAAGTGATTAATTTGTAACTACAAGTTTAATTTATATTAATTAAAGTTTAAAAAATGGAATAAGTAATTTATATGTTATTAATGAAAGGTTAATTGGATTTATAATTAATAATAAATTAACGTGAGTTGATTATTTTAGATTGAGATTAAATAAATGTTAATGGAGGTTATTAACTAAATTATTTTATAATTAATCAATATAACTGTTTATTTATAGTTATTTTGAATTGATTAATTAAAATCAACATTTTAACTGTTAAAGTATAGTTAATTGAATGGAAATAATTAAAGAATTAATTACTCATTTGATTTATTGAATAATTTGATTTATTTGAGTTAATTAAATTATTTTAATTAATCTGAATTAATCAATTGGTGATGTGATAAGTATAATTACTCAGAGAAGTAATTGGTAAGTAATTACAAGACGTAGTTAATGGGATGAGTTTGTTAATAAAATAATTAGAGTATAATTACTTTTTATAATTAATCAAGGGATTAATTGGAGATAATTATTTATAAAGTAATGAAAGGAGTTAATTACTGATTTGATTAATCAAGGGTGATTTATATTGTGGATTAAATTAAAGATTGATTACTTTGATTAAATTGTAAAAGTAATTCGAGATCATTAATTATTATAATTAATGTTGGAATTTGGAATAAATGTATTTGGATTTATTTATAAATGGAAAAATTTATTAATACAATTAATTGAGTAATGTAATTAACTTTAGTTAATTAATAAATGAAGTTATGAAAAGGTTAATTTCTATATTTGGTTAAGTAATTAATCTGAGAAGTAACTCAAGGAATTTACTTAAATGTAATTAAAGAAAATTAATCAGGGATGATTAATAAAAAGGAATAATGGGATGATGATTTATTAATTGATTGATAATTAATTAATATAGGCAAGTTTAATAATGATGAAGTAATTAATTTAATTAATTTTAAATTAATTAAAGGTAAGGTAATTGATTTAATTCGTTTTAAATTAATTACCAACGATGTAATTATTATCTTTGCTTATGAATGGATGATATGAATTCCCAATGATTGATTGAAAACTCAGTTATGTGATGAGTAATCTCTGTTGTGATATGGATGCTTGTTTAAGTGTGATATCATAGATTATCCATTTATGCTGATATGTGATTATTTATCTGTGATATTGTGATTTATCTATCTGTGTTGATATGGATAATTGAATTGAATTGTTTTAAACCTTTAAAACAACTTGGCCTTAAAAGACACGGTTTGGATTTCGATGAGACCGGGATCGGGTTTCCGTATACCGGGATTCCAGGTCTGGAGACCCGAATACCACATCGATCCAAAATAACGATAGGTCGTGAAATCCAAGTGGAGCAAGTGAAGACTCGAGGTATAAGAACTATTCGTCGGTATAACTCTGTGGGTGATTCCGTAATGAGTTTGACGGAAATAGTACTTATAGATTCGAGATGAAGATTCAGAGTGCAAGGGTTATCGTCGTTAACTCTGAGGGTGATTCCAATACGAGTGTAACGAGATAATGCCTTCGGTTTCGTTCGAACCCGGAACGAACTTATATGGATTGAATGCTTTCAGCACATCGTCAGGTGGACGATGAGTATTCTAAGTGATGAGTCCTATTCAGGTAATCGTGACCTCAAGCCTCATCAACCGGGAATGGCTAAAACAGGGGAGGTGCAGCAAAGCTTCGTGGGTAGCACCCACTTGAGAGCGAGATTTTCTCCTGTCTAGATGTCCCTTTTTATTTCGATTGTGTGGGCAGTGGAGACGTCCAACTGCCGGGGTTGTCTCGTTTGGAACTGTTCAGTAAGGAACGGGTCCGGCTTTGTGTTGCAGAGGAGCGGGCGTACTCCTCGGTACGGTGATCTAGGCCACGTACTGTGACGGGCGGTACCCCAGTAGCCCAGCCATTGATGAAAATCCAATTTCCCTACGAGACCTTACGGTTTTGATTGTATTACCCACATTGTGGCTAGTATGCTGGAATTTAATAGATGTAACAATTTCAGCTATTTTCTATTTACTTGAAAACCCTAGACACTATTATAATATCACTGGATTTCCTATGAAATGTTTTGGTTAGCGTAAGGTAAAAACTTACCCATGTTTATTTGTGGGGAGTCTTACGTGATACCTTTGTTTCAAATGATTTTTAAAAGTTAAACAACTTTAACCTGTTACTCATACCAGACCCATGTCTGACCCGAAGTTTATTTCTGTTTTTCATAAACTCTCGGGTACCCAAATTTTTACGGGTAGTCAAGGGATTCAGGTTTAGCTTTGACGAATTCTGGAGGAGCATTGGAGCAGGAGGCTTCAGCGTGTAGATATATATATTGGTTCCGCTGTGTCAGTGTTATTCTGTATATTCCGCTGTGTTGTATCTCTGTGATGTTGAGTTGTATTAACTAGACAGGTGTTTATAACTGTCTAGTATGTGTTGTATTATCTGTGTACTCTGATGTATATGATATTTATGTGATATATTATATTTTATTCGTTCCGCTGTTGAGATTCTGATGTTGTTTCTTCTTCTTTCTATCTTTTCTATTTTCTCACCTCTTTCTTTTCTTCAAAACGATGCGATTTCCTGGGCGTAGGAAGTCGGGTCGTCACAGTTGGTATCAGAGCACTAGGTTGAGCGAATACCTAGGCTCTTAAGTGATTTCTTCCTTGAGAGAGCGTATTTGTATTTTTGATATATATATTTATTTATTAAATTCTACCTATCGGTTGGGTTACCTGTTCGGGTATCCCAATATAAGTATAAAGGTAAATAGGGTGGTAGTGGTTTGTAACACGACTACCAATGGTTGAATTTGTTGAGGTTGGAAGTGTATCGACCGAGACGATATTGGGTCTACAGTTCGTCTCGAATGAAATTGTGGTGTAAGAATTTCTTTGAGTTTCTAAAGGAAATCTGTTAAGGATTCGAAGTCCAGCCTTTAAGTGTAAGATGATCGCGCTCGTGTGAGCGGATTTTCGAGAGTTTGGATGAGTATAGTTTGATCTGTCGGTTGGGCAGAAGAGAGATGATATTTTGATCTCTCGAGATGTAGTAGCTGTGTGATGAGACGCAGTGACTGTGGATGTCTCCGAAGATATTTATTTGGAACGAGTTGGGGAAGTAAGTCTGCTTCGGTGTTGTGGCGGTGTTCAGCAGAATGTATCTGTTTGATTCGAAGTTCGAGTTCTCGAAGAGCTTTGAATTAGGAATTCCTTGGCATTAGTGTCAGCAGTGCAGCTCGGAGTTTTCTGTGTTGGTAAAGAAGCTTTCTGGCTTAGCAGTGAGTTCAGAAGCAGCAGTGTGGATCCATTTCTTCGATGGATTGATTAGTGAGCGTAGGCTGTTCTGTTGGGTAAAGGGGAACAGTTTTTCTTTGAATTAGTCTGAGATGGTCGCAAAAGTGACTTGCGATTATTTGAGTGTTCTCTTGTGTTTAGAGATTCTTCTTTCTGGGTGACTTCAGAAAATCAGAGTTGTCAGTATCTGGAGATTGAGTTTGGTATCGACCATATTCCAAGAGTGATACCGACGGTTCAGCTTAGTAGTAGGATGGTTTTTGGAGGAAGATTTTTAGTGAAGCGGCTCAGGTTTTGGAGGAACTTCTGGGTTTTCTCTTTGTGGATCTGTAGAACCATATTTTCGGAATAGTTGAGAGGCTTACCAGTTGTGATTGCTGACTGATGGTTGCAAAGCCTAGGTCCGTCACAATTGGGTATCAGTGGAAGTTGTGTTTGGGTGCATCATCTATATTTTTATCTACCCATATCAGAGTTGTGCAGCGGAAGCAGTTGGAGTGTGTCTGCTTTTCTTCTCTGGAGAAGATAAGTTGTTTTCTACGGATGATGGTAAGGATTGTGTTCTTGATTTTGAGTTGATCGCGAGAAGATCATTCTACTGGATTGTTTTGGATCCAGATTGTTCTGGAAGGCATCAGCGGAGATTTAGCTGATTGGTAGTGATGAGAGCAGCCTTGGATCGTCTGGAGAATTTGGTGGATAAGAGACGGAGGAATTTGGAATTCGAAGTTAGAGACTTCGTTGTTGTTGAAGTTTCCTCTGATCAAAGGAGCTGTATAGTTGGGTAAGTCTGGGAAATTAGTTTCGAGGTGTTCTGGATTTTCTCTGTGTTCTGGAGAAGTTAGTGTTTGATCTTCTGGAGTGTGAATTGCCAGTTTGGATAGCTGTGATTCGTTGTGTTTCACGTGTCTCTGAGGGAGTACGTGTAAGATTCTGTTTCGGATTTTGGAACCAGCAGTTCAGGGAGTTTTGGTTGTTTAGTCAGACTTGTCTACAGTCTGGTATCTTGTCTAGTTGGGTGGATCTAGATGAGTAGGAGCTCTGTAGTTTAATAGTGTTGATGGTTTGGATTCTATAGAGCGAGTAACCCGATATTTATACTCGGGGAAACTCGAGAGAATTCTATTCGGAATTTTTGTCTGGATAGTTAGTTTTGTTTGGTTGGATGAATTGGATGTTATGGCTGTTTAATGATATATGCTTGTGTTTTATAATTAAATTTTTAAATAGATTATTAAATTACCTTTGTTTTAAATTTCGGGGACGAAATTCTTTTAAGGGGGGAGGAATGTGACATCCCGGAATTTCGAGCAATATCAATTTAATAATCTGTGATGAATATTAAATTGAATTGATATATTATTGGATTATAAGATCTGAATTAATATTTTTCTTCTGATAAATATTTAATTGATTTGAAATATCTTTGGATTATAACATTTGAATCGGTACTTTTCACTTAATTAATATCGTATTGTGAATTATTTTCTATCTATTTTATATATATTGGTATATATTGCAGATAGGGAAGTTCTGTTTTAAATTCAATCGATAAATTTTGTTTTAAATTTCTAATATGTATATTCTAGTGGTTTGGAAATTATTATTTATTTCAAAGTAAGTTTTTCAAAGCAATTAAATTCATAAATATATTGTTTTAAATATTTTAGATAAATGTTTAAATTGTCTAGAACTATTTCTGACTTTGGTTTAAATTTATATTTATTAACAAAAGGGTTTTGTTCTATTTTCTTTTTAAATAAAAGTATTGCTTGTTAAAAATATAGTTTAAAATGTATATATGTTATAAATTCAATTTTTGTCAAATGATATTCTAATATGTATTATAAAATAAGTAATGTGAATAAAAAGAATAATTTCTTTGTTTAAATTATTTTTAAATTTGATAAGTGAACTTTTATAATATAAATAAATAAAATATTCAAATAAAAATACAGTACGATGATACGAGTAACAAAAACACCGATTGAAATAACAAGTGAAAACGAATATACGTGAGTAAACTTTGTCGTTTTGTAAATGATAAAAAAAACAATCACTATTTAATCTAACAACATAATTAAACTACATTCATCACATTTATAATTAAACAAAAACATTACAACAACATTTTAGTCACATTTCAAAGTAGAAAACAAGAAGATATAAATCATGGAAATGATGTGCCAGCCTTAACCAAATCTGCCTAGTCAATTAGCTGGTATAGGAAAGTGTAAAAGATTACATAAAAACAAGGTTCGAATATGTAAATGTCATGCAAACTTAAAGGAAATCAAAAGCTAAACAGAAAGTAAAAAAAAAATGAACCTGCTTGTAGCTTATAAGTGAAGTAAGGCAAAAGTATATAATATATAGATATGTATAAAATAAAACATCATAGTACAATAGCATTCAATGCTTCAATCCTTATAGCAGCCCAAACCTTACCATTCGAGCTGTATGAATTCCTTTCAGCCACCAAAAATTTGCAAATATCTCTGACATGAAAAAAATATACAAACTTGTAAACTACTTCTTCTTTTATCACCTTGCATTTCATTCGAGATAGCTAAATACAAACTGCAAAACAACTTCATTTAAAAATTTAAAACAAGACTCCATTTAAAATCAAAACCAGATTCTACAACTTAATACAACAGAGAAGTAGGATGGGCAGGAAGATCAAGTGGAGACATTCTTCCAGTTTCAAAACTGTTTCAACTGGGTGATCTGTTCTTTCCCCTAAGGCTGGTGAGTAACAAATGTTTTTAAAAATATAAGTATATAGTTAAATTGCAAAATCATCTCTGATCTTTTATAAACTCTGGTGAGTAACACTTTGTTTAAACTTATAACTTAAGTCATTATGGCATGTTTTTCTTCTTTGTTTTCTCTGTGATGATAAGCATCTTGTATATATGTGTCTGTGCTAAATTTGTCTGCCTCTGTTATTCGTGATACATGTTATCTGTGTTCCTGTTATTGGTAAACATGAAAACCAACCTCTATCATTTGATCTAGCAATTATATGAATGTAAATCATAAACAATAGTTGTTCGTTTATCTATAATCTAAGTGTTAAAATTTATTTAAGATTGAATCAACTTATATTTTCTCTGGAAATCAAGAAGCAGGTACAACTTCACATAAGTAAAAAAATCAAACTTCATGTTTAAGGGAATCAGGAGTATAAATTGAAATTACATACCAAAATAAGATTTTTAAGACAAAAATTGTAATTTTAAAAGCTTGGGTTGAAGAGCAGTTCCAGTTTCTCTGTTTCATGTATTTTAAGTTGTCATGGTCGTTGGAGTTGATAGGAAGTGTCGTGCTTCCTCCAATGGGTAGAGGAGTGACCAGTGAAGTCCGGAAAAATATTGGATGGCGATAATTTTCATCGTGGTGGCAGCGGTGACGTTTTCGTGTCCAGAGCCCTAGTTTTTGATAGGCTTAGAAAATTTGTCGTCGTGACTTTTGTGGGGGATCGAGTGCAATGAAACACTGGGATATGGTGGCGAGGGAGTTCGTCGAGGTGTGTATGCATTTTCACGTCGCCTGATGGCCGGAATCGCCTGGACGAGGAGGTTTTGGCCAGAGTTGGTTACCAGGTGGAGTTTGAGAGTGTTCGATTTTGGTTGGAGCTTCGTGGCACAGTTTCGTGGGTCGAGTTCGTGCTGGTGGTGGATCGTCGATGAGGCTGGGGGTTCGTCGGAGGTAGCGGCGGCGGAAACGAGCTGTGCACGTGCACGAGATTGAGCTAGTATCAGTTCGTATGACTGGGAAGAAGAAGAAGATCGTTTCGAGCAATCTCGTGAAAATCTGGGTTATGGGCTCGGGTAAATTGATAAATTTCACGAAGTAAAAGATAGGAGCCTCGGGTAGGACTGTTTTTTTTAGTTTTGACAATGCCCAGTTTTACTCGAGTTTGTACTCGGGTAAATTGCGTCTTGGCTCGGGTAATTCTAACTTTTTCTCGAAGCAAAGTGAAAATGGTCTCGGGTCAAATATTTTTAAGCTGTAACAGTAACAGATTTTACAGTTTTAAATTTGTGGAGTTTTAAAAGTTTAAACCAAAATAAATTGAGTTTAAATTAAGTGTTGAATTCATTTTTTTGAAATAAAAGAAAAGTTTAAAAATTTAAATACTTTAAATAATTTAAATAATTGAATTTAAAAAGAGTTTTGATTTAAAACCCTCTTCATAGCAAAGTATTTAAGATTGTGATTTAAGATGTTTAAAGGTTAGTTTTGTAAAATGATTAAGTCTTATTAGTGATTAGTTCAAAACTGAAATTTTAAAATGGAAGTTTAAAGGAAGTAAATAAACGATTTTAAACATTTGAAAGTGAAATTTAATCAAAAGTGAAATGAGTTTCTTAAGAAATAAAGATTAAATTTAAACTCATTAACTGATAAGAGATTTAGAATGGTATTAGAAATTGTATTGATTAAATAGGAGATTAAAGTTTAAATGAATTAATTAAAGTTTAAATGAATTAAGTGATTAATTTGTAACTACAAGTTTAATTTATATTAATTAAAGTTTAAAAAATGGAATAAGTAATTTATATGTTATTAATGAAAGGTTAATTGGATTTATAATTAATAATAAATTAACGTGAGTTGATTATTTTAGATTGAGATTAAATAAATGTTAATGGAGGTTATTAACTAAATTATTTTATAATTAATCAATATAACTGTTTATTTATAGTTATTTTGAATTGATTAATTAAAATCAACATTTTAACTGTTAAAGTATAGTTAATTGAATGGAAATAATTAAGGAATTAATTACTCATTTGATTTATTGAATAATTTGATTTATTTGAGTTAATTAAATTATTTTAATTAATCTGAATTAATCAATTGGTGATGTGATAAGTATAATTACTCAGAGAAGTAATTGGTAAGTAATTACAAGACGTAGTTAATGGGATGAGTTTGTTAATAAAATAATTAGAGTATAATTACTTTTTATAATTAATCAAGGGATTAATTGGAGATAATTATTTATAAAGTAATGAAAGGAGTTAATTACTGATTTGATTAATCAAGGGTGATTTATATTGTGGATTAAATTAAAGATTGATTACTTTGATTAAATTGTAAAAGTAATTCGAGATCATTAATTATTATAATTAATGTTGGAATTTGGAATAAATGTATTTGGATTTATTTATAAATGGAAAAATTTATTAATACAATTAATTGAGTAATGTAATTAACTTTAGTTAATTAATAAATGAAGTTATGAAAAGGTTAATTTCTATATTTGGTTAAGTAATTAATCTGAGAAGTAACTCAAGGAATTTACTTAAATGTAATTAAAGAAAATTAATCAGGGATGATTAATAAAAAGGAATAATGGGATGATGATTTATTAATTGATTGATAATTAATTAATATAGGCAAGTTTAATAATGATGAAGTAATTAATTTAATTAATTTTAAATTAATTAAAGGTAAGGTAATTGATTTAATTCGTTTTAAATTAATTACCAACGATGTAATTATTATCTTTGCTTATGAATGGATGATATGAATTCCCAATGATTGATTGAAAACTCAGTTATGTGATGAGTAATCTCTGTTGTGATATGGATGCTTGTTTAAGTGTGATATCATAGATTATCCATTTATGCTGATATGTGATTATTTATCTGTGATATTGTGATTTATCTATCTGTGTTGATATGGATAATTGAATTGAATTGTTTTAAACCTTTAAAACAACTTGGCCTTAAAAGACACGGTTTGGATTTCGATGAGACCGGGATCGGGTTTCCGTATACCGGGATTCCAGGTCTGGAGACCCGAATACCACATCGATCCAAAATAACGATAGGTCGTGAAATCCAAGTGGAGCAAGTGAAGACTCGAGGTATAAGAACTATTCGTCGGTATAACTCTGTGGGTGATTCCGTAATGAGTTTGACGGAAATAGTACTTATAGATTCGAGATGAAGATTCAGAGTGCAAGGGTTATCGTCGTTAACTCTGAGGGTGATTCCAATACGAGTGTAACGAGATAATGCCTTCGGTTTCGTTCGAACCCGGAACGAACTTATATGGATTGAATGCTTTCAGCACATCGTCAGGTGGACGATGAGTATTCTAAGTGATGAGTCCTATTCAGGTAATCGTGACCTCAAGCCTCATCAACCGGGAATGGCTAAAACAGGGGAGGTGCAGCAAAGCTTCGTGGGTAGCACCCACTTGAGAGCGAGATTTTCTCCTGTCTAGATGTCCCTTTTTATTTCGATTGTGTGGGCAGTGGAGACGTCCAACTGCCGGGGTTGTCTCGTTTGGAACTGTTCAGTAAGGAACGGGTCCGGCTTTGTGTTGCAGAGGAGCGGGCGTACTCCTCGGTACGGTGATCTAGGCCACGTACTGTGACGGGCGGTACCCCAGTAGCCCAGCCATTGATGGAAATCCAATTTCCCTACGAGACCTTACGGTTTTGATTGTATTACCCACATTGTGGCTAGTATGCTGGAATTTAATAGATGTAACAATTTCAGCTATTTTCTATTTACTTGAAAACCCTAGACACTATTATAATATCACTGGATTTCCTATGAAATGTTTTGGTTAGCGTAAGGTAAAAACTTACCCATGTTTATTTGTGGGGAGTCTTACGTGATACCTTTGTTTCAAATGATTTTTAAAAGTTAAACAACTTTAACCTGTTACTCATACCAGACCCATGTCTGACCCGAAGTTTATTTCTGTTTTTCATAAACTCTCGGGTACCCAAATTTTTACGGGTAGTCAAGGGATTCAGGTTTAGCTTTGACGAATTCTGGAGGAGCATTGGAGCAGGAGGCTTCAGCGTGTAGATATATATATTGGTTCCGCTGTGTCAGTGTTATTCTGTATATTCCGCTGTGTTGTATCTCTGTGATGTTGAGTTGTATTAACTAGACAGGTGTTTATAACTGTCTAGTATGTGTTGTATTATCTGTGTACTCTGATGTATATGATATTTATGTGATATATTATATTTTATTCGTTCCGCTGTTGAGATTCTGATGTTGTTTCTTCTTCTTTCTATCTTTTCTATTTTCTCACCTCTTTCTTTTCTTCAAAACGATGCGATTTCCTGGGCGTAGGAAGTCGGGTCGTCACACAGACTGAGTGTACCAGTATTCGAGACTCACCTTTGGAGTTGGAGCTTGCTTGAAGATCCAGCCATCTATTCTGCTTTCAGTATTCGATGATTCCAGTGATGTATTCTGCTTTGTATTTGATGTATCGCATTACTCTTCCGTTGTATCTGGTTTAACTCTGATGTAACTTATACATATATATAGTAGCTTCATGAACTACTATCTCTTTTATTTCCACTGCATTTATTACTCTGTGATCTGTGATTATTTATTTACTGTATATGTTCAATTTTGCCAAATTTAAATTAACAACGCGGTATTTTGAATTATTCAAGTCCGACATGTGCGGATGCGAATGGTCCAAAATATCGGGTCGTTACAGTGTACCTCATGGCCTTGAAATCGAGGGTTGTAATTGTTGAATTGCTTTTGAAAGGAAATCCGTACTTAGTTGTACGGGACTGGATGTAGGGTAACTCCGAACCAGTATAAAATCCGGTGTGTTCTTTCCTTTACTGCATTTACTTTATTTCTGCATCTGTGTTTGATTCTGTGATTATATCTGTGTTTGAATATTGCATACATTTGTACAAATCAATAATAACTCAAAAAGATTTAGTAATTTCTTATAAACACTATTCACCCCCCCTCTAGTGTTCATTCTAGCCTTAAGATCCATATTCTGCATTCCTCACATTTGGTATCAGAGCAAGGTTTTCAAAAGTTTCATTATCTGAATTTTGAAAAGTTTTCTAAATGGCTACCAACACTGGTACTGTTTCTAACACTAGTTCATTTGTAGAAGGTCAGTCTACTGTCAGACCACCCCTTTTTAATGGCAGTAACTATGCATATTGGGCATGTAGGATGAAAATATATTTACAATCTGTAGGATTAGACACTTGGAATATCACACATAATGAATATTCTGAACCCACAACTGACTTTGCACAGTGGACCGCTGAGCAAAAGACTATTGCACAAAATAATTCTAAAGCAATGAATATTCTGTTTTGTTCACTTGATAGGAATGAATTTAATAGAGTGTCAGTTTGTAAGTCTGCATATGGAATCTGGAAAACTTTACAAGTTACTCATGATGGAACAAGCAAAGTTAAACAAACCAAAATTTCCATGCTCACAAATCAGTTTCAGTTATTTAAAATGAATTCTAATGAGTCTATTTCTGATATGTATAGTCGATTTTAGGATATTGTACATTCTCTCATATCCTTGGGAAAAGTGTTTTCCGAAGAAGATCAAGTCAGGAAAATTTTAAACTCTCTCACTCCAGAATGGGATCAAAAGACACTTGCAATCGAAGAGGCAAATGACATCAGTACTTTAAAGATAGAAGAATTAATTGGAAATCTAATGTCGTTTGAAGTCCAAATGATCGGGAGAAGAGAAAGCAAAGCATTTGAAAAGAAATCAATGGCATTCAATGCATTGACCGATGAATCAGACTCAAATAGTGATAATGATGAAGAGATAGCTCTTATGACGAGAAATGTTCGGAAATTCTTGAAATACATAAAGATGAATAATTTCAAGAGAAACAACTATAAGAATCCGGGAAATCAGAATGTAGTGACAAATAATGTCAAATGTTTCAACTGTGACGAACCAGGCCATATCAAAAGAGACTGTCCGTATCCAGAAAGGCAGAATCCTCCTATAACCAATGAATCGGTAAAGAAACGGAAGCGTGCATTTATTGCTACTCTAAATGACTCAGACTCATCCTCAAGCGATGATGATCAGAAGACAGATAATTCAAATTTGTGTTTCACGGCTGTTCATGACTTCAACGAATTCAAGGAAATGGACTCAGAAAAAGGTACACATTTACAATACAATTGATTGAAATTGCATGCTTAGAATTAGATGATTGATTGATTTTGAATTGGTGTGTTGATTGAATTTTAAATTTATTTTTTATTATTTTATTATTATTATTTTTTAATAATATAATAATATTTTCTGGAATATACTATAATTCTAATAATATTCCAGATATATATATATATATATAGACATTAAAATAATAAGTATATATATATATATATTAGAATACTTAGGAAAAATAAATCATAGAAATTCATAGGCATATGTCGACATGGTCCCTACCCTGATGTCGACATAGGTACCAGAATTTGAAATTCAAAATTTGAATTCAAATGGTTGAATTTCCCTCCACCTTTTCACTTCATTCAATACTCTGAAAAGGCATCTTTTGACCAGAGAACATGTGTTTCAAAAATCTATTTATTCACTATCTTTTATCATAACTTTTCACTTTCATTTTCAAATTCAAACTCTCTCTTCAAAACGCCAAGCTCTCTACTCTCTACTTTAATGGCTTCTTCAAGCAACCCCTCCACCATGAGACTTTCCAGAAACTTGAAAGAGCAACTCCTCAATAATCCGAAGGCAATAAAAGCATACATCAGTTATGCTAACTATGGAAAAGTCCATCCCGGAAAGTTTGCTATTTTTCAAGATTTTGCTTCTTATGAAATTGATATTCTTTTTGCAAACAATCAAATTCTAACTCTTGTTGATTATTCTCAAAATGATTTTGTTTGATACCCAAATCTTGTTAAAATTTTCTATGCAAATTTCAATCGATAATTTTATGTAGGAAATGATAATGAAATTTGGAGTAGTGTCAAAGGCACTAAAATTGTTTTGAATTGTGATCTTTTGGGTACCATTCTCAATTGCAAAAGCACGGGAATGGATCTTTCTAGTTTTCAAATCGATGAACATGATCGTGAGACATTTCATCATATTTTTTAAGGAGATGAAAACTTTGAATTTAAAAACCGAAACTTTCGTCCTAAAGCAAGAATTGTCAATCTTCTTTTACAATATACTTTGACCCCAAGATCGGGAAATTTTAACAATCCTACTTCAAAAGTGTGCAAAGCACTTTTTGCTATTTTCGGAAATTATGATATCAATTGGGCACAAGTTATTTTGGATGAACTTCGTCCTAAAAATTTTGAAATGGGAGAAAACACTTTATATCATGGAATTTACCTTACTCGGATTTTCAACTATTTTGGAGTAAATTTCAAAGGAGAAGAATTTATTTCAAGAAACGTTTTTAATATCTCAAACATTTCTCTCATGAAAATCCCATATGTTTCTCAACCTTATGAGACTCTTGCCGAAAAGGAAGAGCGTTTGGCTCATGAAGAAATGTAAGAGGAGGAAGAGAAAGAAGAAGAAGGGGATGAAATGGAAATAGAAGAAGAAGAAGAAGGTGAAACATCCCTAGAAAGTATTGAATATCCCTCCAATCCTACCAACAAAACCCTTCTCAAAAACCAAAAGATTATTGTTGAGAATCAACGGGTTCTTAAAAGATCCGTTAGTAAGAAGTTGGACAAAATATCATCCAAGATGAACAAGTTTTTCTCCAAAGTCAGCAAGAAACTTGGATTATCTTCATCTTCATCATCCTCTAACTAGTTCTATATTTTCATATCATGTCGAATTAGTTTAAGTTTGTTTTAATTTGAGTGTTTATGTAGTTGTTTATGATTAATCATTGTGTCACTCTTCTATGCAATGAAATTGAATTTCTTTTCTGTTATCTAGCTTATCTTATCTCTTGAATAAATGTTAGTATATTATATAAATATATATATACACGATTATTCACAAAATCAAAATTACCATCAAATTTCACCGCCTCATGTCGACATACCCTCTATGACCATGTCGACATTTATTGGTCAGAAATGACACTTCATTTTGAATTTGAAATTTGAATAACTACCATATGTATATTCATTTCAAACGAATTTCTACACCTATATATACCCATTTCTTCCAGAATTCATTACCGAATATTATTTCTTATCTATTATATCTCTCATTCTTCTTACAATTTCAAAAATGGCTAATCCAATTCATAACTTATCCGAGAATCTTGAAGAAACTCTTAATTCATTCAAGAATATTCTCTCGTTCATTCTTCATAACCAGCGACACTTAGAATTGAATCAAATGCAGATGATCAAGGAGCAAAAAAGGCATTTTGAGGCAATTCGATGGATGATTTCTTCCCTGCATGTAACGACCCGATATTTTCAACCATTCGCATCCATTATAAGTGTATAGGTAGACACTCATGCCGGAGTTGAATTGCTCAAAATACCGCGTTGTAATTAAAATTTGGCAACTCTCAGAATATACAGTAAATAAATATAATCACAGATCACAGAGTAAAATAATGCAACGGAAGTAAAAGAAATAGTAGTTCATGAAGCTACTATATAAATATATCAGAGTACATAAGATACAATAGAAGAAATAGAGTACAACGGAAGTATAAATAAGATAACCAAGTACAAGCTGAACAGAGCAACATAACTGAAGTCGATAGAACAAGACTAGCAGATAATCTCCAGCGA
Organism: Allium fistulosum; assembly: GCA_030737815.1. Taxonomy (NCBI): domain Eukaryota; kingdom Viridiplantae; phylum Streptophyta; class Magnoliopsida; order Asparagales; family Amaryllidaceae; genus Allium; species Allium fistulosum. The sequence goes on along the minus strand of CM060905.1, from coordinate 1,167,937,866 downwards.
TTCAAATCTCCAGAAGGTGGAAATCCAAATCTGTGAATACTCAGGCTGACCCGAGCGTAAAGCAAAACACAAACACTCGAGTCAGGACAATATATACTTATATAATATAAACTAACTCAAGTGAACTGTAAAAAGGTACAAGTAACTTAAAGAATGCTTGGGACCGCCCATTCTTTAAGGATCCGTTAAACTATCTACTATGTAGTAATATTCTCTATTATAATAATGTCTAATCAGTAAAGTATAATCATATAGAAAATAGCGTTAAGGGGATGGAGAACCTTAACGCGGTCGGATCTTAAAATCATAATCGTAGTAAAGCTCGATATGGTAGGTGACACGGCACAACTAGGCAATGCTAGGGTAGATATACCAATTACGCATCCGGACTAGTGGTGACGCATAGCAGCCACTACCGCCCACCTCGAACAACACTCCCAATCAAGGGTGGCCACCAAATCAATCACAAGTAATAGAATGGTATCGAAGAAGTGTGTCCGATAAGAGGTGCTACCTCATTGGTCCGTCAATCGCTCCTGTTTTAGCCACCTTATGCCAACTCACGGGAGTTGGGTCCACGTAACATACCTTAAGAACGTCGTCACCATCCTACTTCATTCTGGAATCTCCACCGCGTACACGGTTGTCAAAGTGGTTTTCGGTATCGACAGAGAGTATGTCCATATCCGATCCCGGTCTCTTTGCCAACCAATCGTTATTATAACCCGTGGTTATAACTTTTAAAAACAATACTTTACTTCAAAATAAGATATCATTTCAAAATCATGTCTTTATCAAAATAAAGATTTATCATTTCCAAATCATTTCAATATTCTAAAATATTGTATCCTTTCAAACTTCTTTTCAAATCATTTTAATACATCAAAATATTATATCTTTTCAAACTTTATTTCAAATCATTTTTATATATCAAAATATCATACCTTTGATAGTTATACTTCAAAACCAAAATCATTTTATTTCAAACTATGTTCATTTCAAAACAACATCATTTCCATTTCAAACATATATTCACCTTTCAAATAGTCTATACTTTCAAAGTTATAACTCTTTTGAAACAAAACATTTGAAATCATTATACTTTGAAAATCACAGCATTTCGAAATCATATATTTAAAATCATCTTTTAATTCTATACATTTACAAACTTATTAAATTCAAACCATCAAATTTCAATTCAATTACAGTTTACCAACAAACCGTTTCAAATCTTATCAATTCCCAATATAGATTAAATCCACAAAATACAATATTCAATCTTTAGTATATTTCAAAACTTTAAATCTCCCACATTTCATAAATTCAGTATCATTTAAATAAACTCAATTAATATATACTTCAAATATTCATTTATCAAATAAATTAAATAAGTCAGAAATCAAGTATCATTTCAAATTCATTTCACAATATCAAAATATTATTCAAAACACCATTCATTTTTATTCATTTAAATACCATTTAAATCCATTCATTTTATTAAATTTAAATACCATTTTAAACTCACATTAGAAATCAAATTCTTCCACTTAAATATCTCTTCATTATCTTTAGAAATTTAACATTTAATTTCCCAAAATTATATCATTTTCCAGAGATTATTTTTCATTAAAATTAATTTAAAACAACAAAATATAGTTTCCGTAGCACTTATAAAATGCTACGTAAAGTTATAGTTTAAAACAGTTAATTAACAAAAGACAGCGTTAAATGCTGTAATAGATTTCTTTTAAGTTTCAATTAACTTACATGTTAAGTTTAACCACTATAGCACTTACAAAGTGCTATAATAGCCTTTATTTCAAATTAACCTTTTAGTTCATTTAAAACACTACAACATTTACAAAATGCTGTAATATCCTTTACATTACATTTCAAAATGCTGTTAAATCATATTCAGAGTTTTATTTACAATTCCACAAATAATTAACTTTTAATATAAATCATTTTAACTTATAAAATCATATATTTCACATTTAACACAATCATTTAAATACCTTTATTTCTATGATTTTATAAAGTCAAATTTCCATACAAAAATCAAATTTAATAATAATTAAATTTTCATTTCTTTAATTAAATTATTAACTTAACAACTAAGTTTAAATTTCCAAAAATATAGCTTATTTCCATTTATTTTACTTAATTAAAATTTCACTTTTAAACAAATTTCACAAAATTCAATTTAAGTTATATTTCCAAATTCAGCTTAAATGTTCATTTATTCCATATTTTAATTTATACAAAATCATTAACACCTTTAAAACATTATTATTACTTAATAAAAATCATTAAATTCATCTTTAAATCAAATTTGTCATATTTTCTTACTTTACAAAAATTCCATTTATAAACAAAATCATAAATTCCAAAATTAACTTATATTTCAAATTCTACTTCACCATTTACTTAATTCACTTATTTAATTTGTAGAAAATCACAAATACTTTATAGAAATCATTTTAATGAAATTTAAATCAAAATACCATAATATTTACATTAAAAAAGTATTTTAAAAATTTTAGAAAAATATATAAACCACGGGTCTGTATATAATTTTCTAGCCTAGGTCAAGTGATACGGATATGTATCATTTCAATCCGCAGTTTACAAAGAAAAACCGGGTTTTATCATTTCAAACCCGCAATCCCAAGTAATATAAATAAATAAATAAAAACCGTTCAGGCCTATCATTTCAGCCCATAACGATTTTTCCTTATTCTAAAGTCCGTTCGGGTATGTATCATTTCAACCCATAGTGATTCTAATCTACAGGGAACTTGCAGTGTGATAAACTGATATAAATAAACAGAATAGCATGAGATAACAGTAATAGATGATATAACATATGTAATAACAGGGGTAAACATTATATGATCATAATATAACAGTTACAACAGGATGATATAATTTTACAGATTCAAATGGTGTCAGTTTACTAGTTATATAAGTACACATTGTCTGGTGAGAATTACTCACTTGTTCAAGCTGGAGATGACAACCACAAACGCACAACAAAGATTTCCAGAGGCACGAGAGCACGATAATTATTTGAGTGTGGGAGAGCCAAAGCTAATTTCCTTGTCACATTCAAACCAAACAATTACAAACAACATAAGATTTCAACCCAAAAATTCAATAAACAATGCTAGAAATGGATGCATAAACAAAGTCAAAGTGTTTGCACTTGCTTCCTACCACCTATGCTTCAGCTCCAGATCTGAAATGGAATGGCTAAAGGCATGGTTTGGATCAGGTATGGTCTGGAAAAGGTGCGGCTACAAGGTGATGAAGGTGAGTGGAAGTTACAAGGTGTTGAAGGCAATGGAATACCAAAGGGTTTCAAGGCAAAGTGTGGCTTTTGTTGCACCATAGGGTTCGGCCCCTTGCTGATGTGGCTTGGCCATGGTATGTGGTGGTCAGGTGGTGGCTGGAGTGTGGGCCAGAGGTGGTGGAAGGTCAGGTCAGAGGTGGTGGTGGTGGAGGTAGTGGTGGCAAAAGGTGGTAGAAGGAGGAGATGTCAATTCTAGGTCATAAGTGATAGTTTGTGATGGTTTTTGGTGGATTTTGTGTAGATCTTGGACTTGGATTGGTTAGGCCTGAGGAGGAGGGTTGCTAGGATGGGTGATGGTCAGAGGAAGGGGGTCGTGGTGGTCGGCCAAAGCCTGGAGGAGGAGGAACCAAACTATGAAGGTAGAGAGCATATGCAGTTTCAATAGAAAAAACATAGAAAACAAGGAAGAAAGAAGGAATTTTTACCCAAAATTTTGAAGCCATGGCCGTGATTTTTTTGGAGGAGAAAGAGAAGTGTTTGCGTGAAAAAAATGAAAAGAAGTCCGCTGAAAAGAATAGGGTATGCATGGCCAAAAACATTGAAGAGAGGAGTTGAGAAAGTGAAAGGTCGGGAGGTGAAAAGCCATAGGAATTTCAATAGTTTAAAACTTTTCATATTTCCTCTAATTTCTTTTTAAGTTTTATATAACTGAAATATATATATAAACTCAGATAAAATACGAAAATTTAGTAAATAAACAAAAATAAATTAATTAATTATTAATTATATAAAATTTAATTAAGTAAAACAGCAAAAATTGCAACTAGTCTTGAAAATATGAAAAATAAATGCAATGAACTTTGGAAAAAGTTTATGGACTTGTAAAAAATTTATAAACAAATATAATAACATAAAATAAAAATGCATTCACAAAATGAATAAATAAATTTTAATTAAATATAATTTAATTGAAGAAAATAGCAGAAAAATAGAAACTAGCCTTTAAAAATAGAAAATAAATTCAATACGCTTTGGAAAAATTATAAAATCATTTTAAATTATTTAAAAGACCAAATTATACATAAAATAAAATACTAACACATATTAGAACAAAATATGACAAATAAAATATAATTTAAAATAGACAATATTGCTAAATACATTAGTTTACACACAATATTGAAATATACATAACTTTCACAATTTAACTCCGTTTCCAACGAAACGAAAAGCTGTATCCATGGAATTGAATATATTTTCATAATAAAAGATAAAATTTAAGAATTTGAAATATTTAAATTTAAAGTTCAAAAGTCAAAGTTTGACCAGTTTCAATAGAAATTCACTTTTCAGTGAAATATCCAATTTATACTAGTTTGAACTATAAATCACTTAATAGTCAACATTTATATTTAAAATGAAATGTTTGAAATAGAACAAGTTTAAAATAATTTAAAATAAAATAAAGTCAAAATTTAAAATATAGGCCAAAATCTAGGGTTGTTACACTGCACAAGGATGATAATGAAGCACATCCTCCTGTCTCTCTCACAAATGACAATGAAAATTGGGATGCCATCAAAGCAGACCCTATTTTCGAAGAAGAAGGATGGGTGGAAGTTCCTTGTAACGTTTAATTTGATTGCTTTATTTAATTTGATTACTTTGTTTGAATTGATTGCTTTGATTGAAATTGTTTGTTTTGATTGATTTGATTGACACTTGGTGTGGATTGATGAATGTATAAATATACATTGATTTATTTATAATCGTTGATTGAATATCATGTCTATAAGTATAGTTATTTCTTAATATACTCTATTATATAGTTTATTAATGCAGGTACTTGAGTACAAGAATGAGGGGGAGTTATATAGTTTGGAGTTAGTTTGTTTTTGTTGATGACAAAGGGGGAGAAATATAAAATAGGAGAGTAAGGCATAGATTAAGGGGGGGGTTATTAGATTTAGGGGGAGTTATTAGGATAGAAGTAATATTTTATAAACAAAGGTTGTCATCATCAAAAAGGGGGAGATTGTTAGTCCTTGAGATGATGGTTTTGATGACAACAACCTTAGAATAAGATTATAAAATATAAATACTAACATTATAGTTTAGATATATATCTATATGCAGGATTTAACCATGCAGGTAAAAAGAATGAAGACTGTACAATATAGAGATTCAAGATATCAAGATTGAAGACTCATGAGTATCAAGATTATCAAGATTTCAAGATTTCAAGATAAGTATTGAGTCTAGAATTATGTTAAAACTTCATAATAGCACTGAAATCTTCACTCCATTTTTCTTTTGGGATGGAACCCATTTCTACCTTTTTAGTGGCTTACAAACCCACGACAAGTAGCTTACAAACCTACGACAAGTGGCTTACAAACCCACGAACATCCTGGTTTTGTACAAGTTCTCGAGTCCTGATGTGATGAGATATTCTGCAGGAAGAAGCTTGCAAAACTACTTCAAAATGATTTTCAAAATTACTTCAGAATGATTTTCAAAACTGCTTTTCAAAATGTTTTAGCCTTAAAAATTATCTTTTCAAATGATTTTCAAAAAGATGTTTTAGCCTTAAAATATTCTTTGTTTTTGTTTTTAATAAACTCTTGTTTTAAACTTCGTTTGTTTTAAACTATCTTTTAATTATAATATATTTATACTTAGATTTAAATATAAAATTATAGTAAAATTATATATATATATATTATTCTCTATATTTATCTATGTATTTTATCTATAGTCAAGTATATTTATAAAGTTTAAATAGTTTTTAATATAAGATAAAGGTTATTTTCAAAGAAAATCAAATCTTCAAAAAATGCTTTGGGATGTCGACATTCCCTAGTACCCCATGTCGACATAGTGACAGTTAGATTCAAAAATTTGAGTTTCAAAAGAAGTGTCTATTCGCCATAACCTTTCACGAATGGACATGGTTGTTGTTCTTCTGTAAATAGGGGTTAGTTTCAACGATTTTATATATAGATTTTCTGGTTTTTCACTTCTCTTCTTCTTCCACATTTCTTTTTACATATTCTTACCATTACTCTGCCGAAATCAACATTGAATCTAACTAGATAATCTCTGGTTTCATTCTCTGTCACTATCTCATCAAGATCCTCAGTGTTATTCAGAGTTATAGGCTTTCTTTGTAATCAATAGAATAAAAGGTGTGATTGTAGCCTTGGAAATCAATCAAGTGAGAAAAGGTGTGATTGTAGCCTTGAGAAATCAATTGGGTGAACTTGTTGCCCGGAAATCAAGTATCTCTACCCAGAGGATTGTGATTCTGGAGGGTGTACCTCGTGGCCTTGAAATCGAGGGTTCTAATTGTTGAATTGCTATTGAAAGGAAATCCGTACTTAGTTGTGCGGGACTGGATGTAGGGTAACTCCGAACCAGTATAAAATTCGGTGTGTTCTTTCCTTTACTGCATTTACTTTATTTCTACATCTGTGTTTGATTCTGTGATTATATCTGTGTTTGAATGTTGCATACATTTGTGTACAAATCAACAATAACTCAAAAAGATTTAGTAATTTCTTATAAACACTATTCACCCCCCTCTAGTGTTCATTCTAGCCTTAAGATCCATATTCCGCATTCCTCACAGATAGTTCCACGGATCCTTAGAGGATGGAAATCCCAAACATCCTTTAAATTACTTGTACTTCAATTGACATTTCACTTGAGTTGAATTTTCTATATAAGAATGTTAATCCTAACTCGAGTGTTTTGTGTTTTGCTTTATGCTCGGGTCAGACTGAGTGACACAGCAGTTGAGGCTCACCTTGGGAGTTTGGAGCTTTGCTTGAAGATCTATCTAACATCTAGTCAGCTTTTAGTTCTTTCCAGTTATTTCTGTTCAGTCTTGTCAGTTACCTTTGTATTTGAGACTACTTTGTATTTGAGATTTTGTTGTATTTTGTTTCAGACTCTGATGTTTATAGTAGCTTCATGAACTACTATTTATTCTATTCCGCTGCTTATTGTTATATTACTCTGTGTCTATGATTCTGCGATTGATTTATTTACTGTATATGCTAAGTTTTGCCAAATATAAATTTACAATCTGTCGTTTTGAGCAATTCAAGTCCGACATGTGCGGATGCGAATGGTTCGAAATACCGGATCATTACAGTTGGTATCAGAGCTCTGGTTTAGGCAAAATGTAGCATATAGAGTAAATATAAATTACAAAATCACCTTCGTTCGAGCTTGAGTTTCTTCCTCTTTGACTCGGGTCTCCTTTGGAATTTTGGAACTTACCCCTTTGTTCTGAAATCCATTCTTGTCTTCTTCTGTTCATGTTCTCTTGATATTGGAGCATCCCATAGCTCTATTTCTGTTGATCTCTATAATCAATTTTAGAACATCTTACCACCTCAATTGGCAATTTCATCCTTCTGTGTGTCTAATTCCATCGGCGATCCCGCCAATCTTAGAATGATTTGAAAAGGGGGTGAAACTCCTTTGCAACAAGCATCGATTCACCGGTGATTTCTGTAACGACCAGTAAATTTTAACGATTTTTATTAAAGTTATTAACTGAAATTTTTTAAAATTTTAAATAATTAAATTTTGAAATAAAAATTTGATATTTGGAATGTGTCTATTTAAACATAACAACTGGTAAATTTTCATCTGAAAATATGACAGTTTATTTTCTTGAGTAATTCTATTTCAATTTAAATCAGTTAAAAATTAATGATAATAAAATGTTTTCCAAACCTGAATATTTTTACATAATAAATTTATAAATCATCTTCTGAGTGAGACGTCGTCATTCGTTTTCCCAAATTTGAACCATTATTGCTTCGTTTATCTTATTTTCGGCAAAGTAGCAGTATTTTCGGTACCGATTTTCGACTTTTGATACGATGATCATACCACCGATATCTATATACCGTTTTGTTCATCTCATCGTGCTGATCTCTGCGGTATATTCAATTCTATATTTTGAAGTCCGGTACGCAGCGGAATCCGTGTAAACTGTAACCGTATCGGTAACCTGTTTGTGTCTTTTGGTTTCTTGCACCATTTCATATTCCACCGTAAAAATCAACAACCATTTGTTTATTCATTTCCTGAATTAAATAGTTGGCTTTCAATATTTGTCCAGTTTCAAAATATATATGTTTGTTCGTTAGTGTTTCTTTTTCTTCTTTGTTCGTTTCAAAAAATATATAAGATATCCATATAAGTACATCCATTTTTGTTGCTTACGTCCTATATCTATTCTAGACCCAGCTGTTCATTTCTGTTTCCCATCTCTCTCCCACTTTTTCTCTATCATATTACTTCCCAATGAAAAAAGGAAATATAAATAATAATGCAAGTTATATTCATTGCTTGAGTCCATCTTCTTCCTTCTTTTTTTTCTTCTGTTTGCCTAAAGCTCATCACTAATGCTAGCCTTCGCATTTTCCCAGCCTTCTACCGAGCCACCTCGGCCACTCACGTGAACAACGTAGCCGAGCATCACCTTACGCAACTGCCCCTCTCCACCACATCGTGCTCTGCACCTTTGCTCCGCCACACCCGCATCGGCCGTCATCAACTCCAAGATCCGCCTCTTTGGCTGCCAACCGCCTCCATTGCCTTCACACGATAGCAGCAGAACAACATCTCGCGCACCATCTCCTTCTCCCCCCCTCTGCTCTCGTGACCTTCAACCCGACCACCCGAGCAACATCGGCAGCCCGAACACCTCCACTTCCTCCACACTCGACCATGCAAGCTTCCGAGTCTACTCCGGCCTCTCTCTCCCCTCAATGCCTCTACACCCTTCACCACCGAACCCATCATCACTTCCTAACCCTGGCCGAGTGCATGCTTTTAAAGAGGTATTCATAATGTGTTTATAGTATTTTAAATTATGGTTTATAGTATATATATGTTCTGTGTTTATATATATATATATATATATATATATGTATGTATATATATATATATTAGCAACTGCATACGTGTTGATATCTATTTTAAAGTGGTTATATATTATTTGTTCTTTGTTTAGTATGTAAAAGCTATATGTTCGAGTATATATATATATATATGTGTGTGTGTGTTGGAATATGTATATATGTAGAGCTATATTTTTTTTATGAGATGCATATTTTGTACCGTGAGTTATAGATTACGTATATTAGCTGTGCTTTAAGATCTTTACAGTAAATATTGATATGTATATTATAGCACATGAGGTCTATATTAGTACTATATTTATATATATAATGTGGCTATATATGTTGTATTACATATGTGCGTGTGCAGTATATATATATATATATAATTTTGGTATATTTTATTTTTGAGTGTATTATATTACACTGTTTAAAGGTATATAAGTTATAGATTCTAAGTTATATAAGCTTATATATATATATATATATATATATATATGATTCAGTATTATGCTATTTGCCCTTAAAAAACATTTACGTGAAATATAATGTGTATATATGTTTGTTTTAATGTATGAGTCTGTATAGGCTCATATATATCAATTTGTATATATATATGAATATACATAAGTTTGGGTTTTCAAATTTTATTGATTTCAGAGAAAAATGTATACAGGTATTTTGATTTTAGTTAATGGGTTAAGAAATAATGATTTTGATATATATAGATTTTGATTTCAATATATATGTCTAAAATTTAAGATTGATTTAAAAATGTATATGTATTTTTTTTTAAAATTGAATATTTGGTTTAAGGAAAATTTTATTATAATATATACACCTTGTTTAAATTTTATCAAACAATTTTGATTTGTTCTCATCGATTTCTATTATCAGCTCTATTCGTCGAATTCGTGCCAATCTAGCTTTGATTTGGAATTCGTGCTTGGATCCATAACTCAATTCATTGTCTATCCTCTCTAGCCATGAAAGGTGAGCAATCACTCACGATTAACGTTCTTATATTTATTAAATTTGATTTCAATTGAAACGACAATTGAAATATGCTGCTGTCAGTTATTTACATTGATATATATATGCTATTATCTATATTGTTCACCTGTGACATCTGACACCATTATATGTTATTTATATTGATGATACATGCCTGTTATATTGTTATCATTTCTGTTCTCACTCTGCAAGTTCCCTGTTAGTATAGAATTCCCTATGGGTTGAATTGATACATACCCGAACAATCTTGTAGAATAGGAGAAAATCGTTATGAGTTGAAATGATAAACCTAAGTGATTTTCAATTGAATTTAATTTAGGATTGCGGGTTGAAAAGATATACACCCGTATATAATTTAAATTGTGGATTGAAATGATAAATATCCGTATCACTTGACCATAGGATAGAAAATTTTATACAGACACCGTTGGTCAATATATAAATATTTTGAAAATGATTTCTACGGTTTTGGAAAATGTAACATCCTGAAATTTTCAACCATTCGCATCCAAACATGTCGGACTTGAATTGCTCAAAATATCAGATTGTTAATTTAAATTTGGAAAAACTCAGCATGTAACGACCTGTATTTTTAACACTTTAAAAATACGAATTAAAATAAAAATTTTGGATAAAAATCCGAAGGAAATAAAATTTTGTGTTGTTAAATGTGAATTACAAGTTAAAATGCAAAACTGAATTCTGAAATAACTTATTTGTAAATTAAATATGGATGTTAACCTGTATTGAATGTAAGTAATGAATTGAGTTTGATTGTAAACCAAATTGGTTATGATTGTAAACAAAGAATAAATAAAACGGTAGATTTAATAGTGGAAGTTTATGTTATTGAAACTAATATAAATAAATGTAACTTAATATTACAGTTAAATCAAATAATAACCGAAACTGTAATTTGATAAAGATGTTAACTGGTAATTGAACGTAAGTAAAGATTTAAATTTGAATGTAACAAGAAATTGAATTGAATTGAATTTGATTGTAAACAACGAAATAAATAAAATGTACATTTAATATTGAAGTTATAATATGGAAATCAACGTAAATGAATGTAATTTAATATTACTGTGAATTTAAATAAGATGATAGCTGAAGAAAATGAAAGTAAATGAATTATAAACTATTGATAATAATGTATAAGTAAATGGTTGATGCAATAATGAAAGTGTAAATCAAAATAAAAGAATTCAATTGGAATTAAATAACTTGAATTTGAATTACAATATAATTGAACGCTGAATCTAATGTAATCTTTTATACTAGATTTATAATGGAAATCTACATTGTAAAAGATTGTTAATTACTGTGAAATTAAAAATAAAATTTGTGAACAATTGAAATTTGATTTAAAAGTTAATAGTTTAAAATTGGGAATTTTATATTGAAATTAAACAGTAAAAATTGTCATTTTTACAACTGTCTCGGATTTCGACGAAACTAGTTTCATCGGATCCGTAACAGTGAATTATTGTAAGGTTTCAATTTTCGTAGCAATCAGACTTGTCGTTTGATCGTACGGACTCGAAATGCCTTGAAATAAATGCAATTATAATCAATTAAAATCAATTTGAAAATTTGATTTTAGCATAACTTCTTCATACGATGGAATTTGGACTTGAAACCTTTTCCATTGCGTTTAAAATATTTTAAAACACCTATTTTGATATATGGGTTTACCCAATTCCGTTCCGGAGTCAGAACGGGCTTTTCGGGCCATAGTTTGTTCTGCACGTTCATCTATCCAGTCTATCTACTCTATCTCTAACATACCTATATAAACACAGTTATAAACCCTAGCCTCCCTAATCTTCATTTGTCTGTACGTACAATTCATCTTCTTCTTAGCTTCTCATTCCAATGGCAGACAAAACCTAATTCCCAAATTCCAAAATCTAAATAAAAAAAAAATTCAAGATTTACGCGCTTCGGGTCGCGCTTGGGGTTTCAGGGGGAAAAACCCTAGAGCTACTTCGAGTCGGGTAGAAAACTACTCGGGTCATCGGGTCGATTTCGCAAAAAAACTCCAAGCAGGCATCGGGTATTTGAGGCGGGAACTCGAAGTCGACTCAGCACCAGAATTTTCCAATCTTCAAATTTTCAGAACTTTTGCATACGGACTCGGATTTGGGCGATGTTTCTTTTGTTAGGATCGTATCGAAATTCCGGACACTTTGACGCTGGTTTGGATGGATTTGGAGACTGTCAAATTTTTGGGTTTAAATTGAATGTAAATTCAATTTAAATTCAAAAGGTGAGTGTTTTATAACGCTCACAACGTACTGAATATCTTTATGGTAGTTAAATTTGAAATTATGAAGTGATATGGATTTATTTGTCGTTGTTTGATAAAAATTTAATTGTCATATAGATTGTCATTTGAATTCACCGTTGAAAATTAAATTGATAGTCAAATTAAAGTTAAATTTTAATTGCGATCAAATTTCCTGATATTGATAATTATGAAGTTGTTGTGAATGTTATTGGCTTTATGGTTGATTGGTTGTGATGGATGCTATTGGTCGATATTGGTTGTTTATTTATTTTGATATATCATGCTATCATCATGTATATTGTTTATTGCATATAAACTGTAAACCGAATCATTTCGAATAAATTAAGAAATAGGTTGAAATGATATACCTATGACATCTATTTGGATTGAAATGATATATGTCCATCCTTGAAATTAAATTTGAAATAATTATCCACTTGGCCATTGTTATCCCATTTTCTGGTCAAAACTGGAATATCAGTGATGGGTGCGTTTCCTCCACGATCGAACCAAGAAGAAGCAGCCAGCAAGCGTATTTCACTCATGATTCAAGGGCATAAGGTTCATTCGGCACCAAGAGTAACTACCTCATTCGGCACTACCTCATCCGACACTCCCATCTATAGAATTTCATTCGGCAGCTCACTGCCAAGCCAGCTGCACCTCCATAAACCACCGAACCAACTGCTTCACATCCCTACCGAACCCCAACCTTCTCCAAGCACGGCCGAACCAAAGCTTCGCCGAACCGGAACGCTGCCAGGCCAGATTGCTTCAGCCCAGGCCCACCAGCAGCTATATACATCCAAGACCCCTGCCCCCAACCTCACTCTATAAATAGAGGGGCAGGGGTACAACAATGGAGGAGAAGTTTGAGAGCTCAAGCACGGAAGGAACTTTCAAACGCTTTTAGATACTTGTACCAAAGCTTTGTACTTGTAATCTGAGATCTAAAGGAGAAATAACATATAAAGTGGACGTAGGCACGTTCTGGCCGAACCACTATAAATCTGTGTGTCTTTTTACAGTTTAGCCCCTACTTTTCATATATTTGCATAAGTCATCCAAATCACTAAGAACAACATAAGATCTACTAAATCATACAACTTTGAGGTGTTTGTCCATTTTTTGTGCAAACATTTTTGGTGATTTCACTGAGAACTGAACTCAAGGATTCTACCGCTTGGAAGCTGAATTTGAAAGTCTAAAGATTCAGATTGGGAGAATCATGGCAAGACAATCAAGCAGAAGGCCGAGGCCAGAGCAAAGTCAACAGGAAGGGAGTCAAGAGGCTTCCTCAGGAGCAAACCAAGCTTCAGTCTTCATCACCAGGGATGAGATGGAGGCCATGATGAGAAGACAAGAAGAGATGATCCAGAACTTGCTTCAACAGATTGGGCAACTTGGAGCACGGAACCAAGGCGCAACTGGAGTTCAGAACGGAGCAGGACCATCTGGCGTAGCACCAGAGCTAGGGAGCACACACGCAGAACATGTTGATCCAATCCCGACAAGAGAGACGGGGGCATCCGAACAACCTGGTAACAATAGAAGAATGAACGCTCCGCCAGAGGGGCATACACCTGAAAGCTCCCACGGACTCAGGGGGCAGGTCGAAGGCAGTGAACGAGGACTACAACTTGGAGATAGTGACAGACTGGCGGAGATGGTCAGACGAGCCATGAGAGGCGGACTAGTGAATAGGGACCTGGAGGATGTGAATAGGAGTCCTTTTACCACAACAATCAGGCGAGCTAGGAACCCACCAGATTTTAAGCTACCATCATTGGATATGTATAATGGAAGGACAGACCCCACGGTTCATATGACAAAATATATAAGGCATATGGAAGTGCTGGGGGAATCAGAGGAGGTTATGGCCCGGTGCTTTCCATTGTACTTGGCAGATATTGCGGCGTTGTGGTTCAGACAACTGGAAAGCGGCTCCATAGGAACGTGGGCAGATTTAACTGAGAGATTCATGAGGCAATTCAGGGTTCATATTGCAAGACCCAAGAATGTGATGACTTTGGCAACCTTGAAGCAGAAAACTGGAGAGACTTTGAGGAGTTTTCTAACACGATTTAATGCGGCAGCAGCATCAGTGGATCGACCAAATCCATCTATGGTCATGATGGCGGCTGTATCTGGAATAGCTGATAGTACGGAGTTCAAGAATTCGTTAACTAAAGATCCGCCTATGAATCTGGGAGAGTTCTATCATGAGGCTGAAAAGTTTCTGCGTTTGGAAGATGCTAGTGCAGAAAGAGAGGAAGAAGTTGACGTTTACGCAATCAAGAGCGGAAACCCACCTGGAAGGGGTGCGGAGACTGGTAAAGGAAAGAGAAAGGCTGAGGATAATGATGACAGGTCAAAGCGGCCACGGAAAGAGTCGCGATTCACCACTTACTCCGAGCTGAATGAGAGTTTGGAGCGAATCTATCAAGATACAAGAGAGCAGGTTCCCTACCGTAGGCCAATGCGAAGGGATCCGACTATTAACGAAAGGAAATCAGACAGATACTGCTTGTTCCACGACCTGAATGGTCATCATACCAATGATTGCAGGCATCTGAAAGATGAGGTGGAGGGGCATATTCGGAATGGTTTGCTATCACAATATGTGAGAAGGAGGGCCACAACGGTGGGACAAGAACGACCACCGCCCGCACCAACTGAAGACGGCTCAGGATCGAGACATCATCTTATTATCCGTTGATCGAGATAACGACGAACGAGCAGCAAACTCCACACTAATACGGTTAAGTTGTTTACACATGTACAGGACCGCGAACGATCCTCAGGCATGCTCTGATACAACTATAAACCACATCGATATAGGCGTTTGCACTCCGACGTCACTGCTTTGCTTTTGTTCTTTATTTCTTAAATTTGGATTTGACTTTGCTGAACATTTCTATTTTAAATTTCATCAGTTGAATGGATATTTGGTTTTGATAATTCTAAAATGGCTAAGCTACTTACACATGTACGGGATCGCGAACGATCCCTAGGCATGCTCCGAGATAGTGATAAACCGCCACAACAGACAATCCAGAAACTCACCCGAACGTGAATCTGGTTTGGATGGTATTAAGTCCCCCCCCGGGCACACATCAACTCGCCTCGAACGGCACCCCGACCGCGAACGATCACAACTCGCCTCGAACGGCACCCGACCTCGAACGGTCACAATTCGCCTCGAACGGCACCCCGACCGCGAACGGTCACAATTCGCCGCGAACGGCACCCGACCTCGAATGGTCACAACTCGCCTCGAACGGCACCCGACTTCGAACAGTCACAAACTCGCCTCGAACGGCACAACTCATCTCTCCACAAGTGGCTCGATCGCGAACGGTCGCCATTTGAGGTCCACCCCCTGACCGCCAACAGTCGCACCTTACCACGAATGGCTCGATCTCGAACGATCGTCATTCGAAGTAAGGCGCTTGACCGCGAACGGTCACATTTCACCCCAAGTGGCTTAATCACGAACGGTCGCCATTCGAGGTCCGCCTTCTGACTGAGCTTGGTCGCACTTTACCTCGAATGACTCGACCCCGAACGGTCGTCATTTGAAGTAAAGCGCTTGACCGTGGACGATCACATTCCACCACAAATGACTCGATCTCGAACGATCGTCGCATGGATTTAGACGCTTGACCGCGAACGGTCGCACTTCACCTCAAATGACTCGATCGCGAACGGTCGTCATTTGAAGTTAGGCGCTTGACCACGAACGGCCGCGCTTCATCCCAAGTAGCTCGATCCCGAACGGTCGTCATTTGGGGCCATATAAAACTATCAAGCTCTTTACAGGTTGTTGACAGGTTACGAACATCCAGCTCATGGCATTACAAAACACGTCTTCCTACCGCAAGTCATGTTTTGGGGGGCAAAGTGTTATCCCATTTTCTGGTCAAAACTGGAATATCAGTGATGGGTGCGTTTCCTCCACGATCGAACCAAGAAGAAGCAGCTAGCAAGCGTATTTCACTCATGATTCAAGGGCATAAGGTTCATTCGGCACCAAGAGTAACTACCTCATTCGGCACTACCTCATCTGGCACTCCCATCTATAGAATTTCATTCGGCAGCTCACTGCCAAGCCAGCTGCACCTCCATAAACCACCGAACCAACTGCTTCACATCCCTACCGAACCCCAACCTTCTCCAAGCACGGCCGAACCAAAGCTTCGCCGAACCGGAACGCTGCCAGGCCAGATTGCTTCAGCCCAGGCCCACCAGCAGCTATATACATCCAAGACCCCTGCCCCCAACCTCACCCTATAAATAGAGGGGCAGGGGTACAACAATGGAGGAGAAGTTTGAGAGCTCAAGCACGGAAGGAACTTTCAAACGCTTTTAGATACTTGTACCAAAGCTTTGTACTTGTAATCTGAGATCTAAAGGAGAAATAACATATAAAGTGGACGTAGGCACGTTCTGGCCGAACCACTATAAATCTGTGTGTCTTTTTACAGTTTAGCCCCTGTTTTTCATATATTTGCATAAGTCATCCAAATCACTAAGAACAACATAAGATCTACTAAATCATACAACTTTGAGGTGTTTGTCCATTTTTTGTGCAAACAGCCATAGGTTAGAAAATTATATACGGACACCGGGTTGGTTAAATTAAATGATTTTAAAAGTTGTTTTGAAATTATTTAAATGAATTGATTTTAAGAATAAAATCGAATTTATGGAAATTGAATTATTTTGAATTGAAGCTTAAGATGTTGGAATTTAAACTTGGTAAATGAAATTGTTTAATTATTTGAAGTTTAGATTTTTAAGAAAATTTTTGAAATACGGCGTAAATTTTCGAAAGTTGATTTGTTTTAAAAGATTGGACTTTTAATCGAACTCTGAATATTTCTAAGAAATTTTTTATGAAATGATATTTCAAGTTTGAGTTTGGAATTGAAAATTTATTTAAAATTGAGATTTAATTAATTTGGAATTTAATTGAAATTCAAAGAAATTTGTGAATTGGACTAAATTGAAACTATTGAATTATTTAATAATTAAATAAGGTTAAATTATTTAATGATTAAATTGAATTGAAATTCTTTAATAAGAAAATTTTGAACTTTTGAATAAGTGAATTTTTACTTCATAAATAATTGAAATTGAGTTTCTTTATTAATTAAGTTTTGGAAAATTATTTAAGAAAGTAAATAAGTGAAATTGAATTTTTTTAACAAGAAATGAAAATGTGATATTTTTGGAATTAATGTAAGACTTGTAATTGGAAGAATTGATTTGACGAATTTAATTTAATTCAAAATTGTAAGTTTTGATTTAATGAAGTTGAACTTAAAACGGTAGTGTAATGGATTTGAAATTTAATAGAAATTGTTTTGAATGATAAAGTACCTTAACGGATATTAAATGAAATCGATAAATGAATTTAAATTGATTTGAATGTTGAATTAAATTAATTTAAATGATTTCGGAATGAAACTTATATACGAACTTGAATCAATATTTGAATTGTTTAAATTGAAATTGAAATTGAATTATAAGATTTTGAAATTTTGATTTGGAAGTTTTGAAACGTAAATTTGGAAATTGATTTAGAAAGACAAATGAAATGTTGATTTATAAATTTTAATTGAGATTGTAATTGATTTGGTTTTGAAATAAATAAATGACCAATCGGTGAAATAATTTCGAAGTTATTAAAGAGACCGGAATCGGTTATGGATATACTCTCTATCTAAACCGAAAACAACTTTAATAACTATACGCGGAGTGATGATCCAGAATGAAGTGGTTGGAATGATGTACGTGTTGACTGAAGAAAGAGAACGATAATAGATAGCCTTGACACTTGTGTCTAATTGGAAATGACTAAAACAGGAGCTGTGCCGGGCCAATGGAGGATTAGCTACCTCAAGTGGACACACTTCTTCGTAAACTATT
This sequence comes from Allium fistulosum, assembly GCA_030737815.1. Lineage (NCBI taxonomy): Eukaryota > Viridiplantae > Streptophyta > Magnoliopsida > Asparagales > Amaryllidaceae > Allium > Allium fistulosum. Next base: position 1,167,919,409 of record CM060905.1, on the reverse strand, counting down.
CTTTTACTTGTTGTCGATTGGTGCACCCTTGATTTTGGGAGTGTTGTTTCACGGTGTTGCGGGCGCTGCGGCGTTGCGTTCTCACCAGTCCGGATCAGGCGAACGGTAGTATCACTACCTTGGGTATTGCCTCATGTGCCTTGTCATACTTGTATTCCATTTATGCGCAACCACTACGATTTTAATTTGTACCTTTAGTATATGGATTGCCCTCTGGTGACTTCCGGTTTTGGGGAAACTACGGTCTTGTATATGCTCTTGGGAATATAAACTGTGTTAAGGGTGGAATGGGCCATGGCTTAACGCTATTTTAATACTTTTACTTTAATGTAGACATATTATAATAGCGTATTATACTACATAGTAGATAGTTTAACGGATCCTTGAGAGATGGAAAATCCCGTAACATCTCTTAAGTTATTGCACTCACGTTGACACTGGATAGGAGATGTCAAAACCCGTAAACATCTCTGACGCCGTCACACTCATATTTTCTTATTCGATTTGACTTACATGAGCTATTTTAGTCCTAACTCGAGTGTTTTGCCTTTTCATTACGCTCGGGTCAGCCTGAGCATTTCAGATAAGGTTGAAGATCTATTCTGGAGGACGAAGACGGAGTTTGGTATTACATCATTTGTATTCTACTACCATATTATTTTTCCGCTGCATTATTGTATTATCTCTGATATGTATGTAACTCTGATTTATGATGTATAATAATAATCAAATTTATTTATTTAACAGCTTCATGAACTGTTATTTTATTACTATATCTTGTTCCTTCCGCTGCGAGATTCTGAGTTTGTTTTTGTTCTTTCTTTTCCTTTCTTTTCTTATTTAACCCATTAACCATCCGCCCTTTTGAATGGTTTAGAATCGGCATGTGTGTTTGATTTGTCGATTTAAACTGTCCAAAAAGGCGGGTTGTTACAGTTGGTATCAGAGCTTTGGTTTAGATTACCTTGGCTCTAGTGGGGAATAACTCATTGAAATAGGGTTAAACCTTATAAATGAGTTCGAGTGTATATGAGAGAGCGTATTTGTAATTTTGATATAAAAATGATTTTATATTGTGTTAAATTGTTCCGTTGAGTATTTATGAATTCTGGTTGGTACTTGGGACGCCAAGGCATCGATATGAATTTCTAAACACTCGAATAGGACAGATTGACATAATATTGTTTTGGACTATATTTTTATATAAAAGAACTATCTTGAAAATTTATAAATTTTGATTGTATTGGTTGTTAGGAGATGATAATATTAGATTATCATCGTTTATTGTTGATTAGTCAATATTTCTAACTATTGACTATTGGACGATTTTAAGAAATGAAACTTGTAAATATGATTGACAATGAATATAAATGGTAAATAAAATAAAATAAAAATGAATTTAAATTAAGATGGAGAATTTAAATTCCGGTGTTTTGAAAATTTATTAACAAAAATTCGAAATGTATAATATAAGTATTATATGATAGTATATTCGATTAGAAATTGTTTTCAAAGGATTTTCAAATGAAGTAAGTGTTATACTCCCCTCTTGACACTAGAGAATGATTTCGGTGATGAGTGCATGCATCATCGACGTTTATTTTCGAGAGTCCAAGTGGGGGAGATCACTTAATAGTTTTTCTAAACCCTGTTTTGATTAAAAAAATTGAATTTTATTTTGTATTCTCTATAGTATGATTTGATATATAAATTATATAAGTATATATTATTTCAAAACTTGATTTGAAATGAAACCGGGATTGGAATTCTTGAGTTCTTTAATAATTAATGATTTTTTCTTTAATGGTTGAAATGAATTAATACTTGAATCATTACGGAACTTCTGAATTGCGAAATAAGAAATGAACCTAAGAGCTAAGTGAAATATCAATTGAAGTAGAAATCCTTAGAATTAGGAAATTATGAATTTAAAATAAAATTGAAACTGTAAAACTCGCATAGTATTAAATTTCATTCTATAGCATAGATATAACTTACCAAATCATTTAAGAAGTTCAAAAATGTTATATGAATTGTTAATTGGATAATATACAAGTATAGGTTTGAAAAATGAAATATGCATTTAATTAATGGTTTGAAAATATAAATAAAATTGTTAGTAAATAATTGGAATTTAAATTAACATTTAAAGGTGATTCACCATTATGTTAATATAAAATGGAAATACTATATGTGAATGTAAATGTGAAATTAAATTATAGTGAAATTTAAGTAATGACTTAAGAATTAATTAATTGAAAATTCAACTTTGAATGAAATGAGGTTGTATGTTGTTTAACTACATTCTATTTGCATAACAAAAACTTACCAAATACTTAAAAAGTTTAAAATGCTAATAAGGATAAGTAGAGGAATAATATACCAGTGTGAGAGTGAATAATAAAATGTGAAGATCTATTGATAGTTGTAAATATAAAGGAAATTTAAGTTTTAAAATGAATTAAATTTAAAATTAATTAAATATAGAATTAGTAAATGGAAACTAATTAAATTTGAATAAAATTAAATGTCAATAAACTTGGAAGTGTATGAAATTAAAATTTTGACTTGGAAATGTATAATTGATTTATTATAGATTTGGATGGATGTTAATGTTTGATATGCATTGGTTGTTAGATGGATGATAATTGATTAAATAGAATTCATTAGTGTTAATGGAATTGAATAAACGGAATAATTTTTTTTTTTAATAATTAAATTCAAATTTGAAGCAAAGTGGAATTAAATATAATTGAATTCAAATTAAATTGAAGCAAATTGACTTGAATTTAAATTATGAATGAAACAAACTTGAATAAATCGGAAACAGATCGAATGTAAACTTATTTCATGGATAAATAAGAAAATAAACGACTTTGGATTTGTGATTGATCTTTAGAAATTTGAAGTTTGATGGTTTGTACTTTGAAATAATAAAAGCAAAATTTTGGAAAAAAAAAATCCAAAATTGTCCAATATATGCTGAAACGGAAATAAGCATAACTTTTAAATGGATGGACGAAATTCAACGATATTAAACTTTTCGGAAAGCTTAGAAACTGTAGCACGACTTTTGTTTAGACTGTCTTGAGAAATTCCTTCATTTACTTAGTTAAAAATTTGAATCTTCTCGCTGACCTGTGTAAAAGGGAAGCAAAATCAGTAGCATATACTCTTAGTATTTTTGCCATAACTTTTTACTGGTGTATCGGATTTTGATGATCTTGCACTTTCTGGAAAGCTAAGAACTTAAGTTAAAACTTTTACTTTAAGTGTTTTGTGTTTTGCTCTCATTTAGAGGGTCGAAAACGTGACCAAATGTCGCTGATCTGCGCAATTCATTGCTAGGCTGAGGCGTTCCTATTTAGTAAAACAGTCGTAACTTTTGAACGGAAGGTCCGAATTCAATGATTTTGGACATTCCGGAAAGCCTGAAACGAATGCAACAACTTTTGTTTAGACTCCATTGTCAAATTTTATCGTTTAGGTGACCAAAAACTGAGATTCGTTTGCTGTCCTGGAATTGGAATTTTAGTTTTGAAGCTAAACATGTTATATGTGTGTTGTTTATGATAAGTATATCGATCTATCTTTATATTCATGGTTCTAACTTGGTTATTGATCATTTTAGTAGGTAGCAAAGAGGTATTGAGCATTTTAGTAGGTAGCAAAGAGGTTGCGCTTCGCTTGTGGAGCTCGCTTCTGCGCTTAATGCAAAATGTAAGTTAAAATGCTAATAAACGCTAAATAAAAGGTATGTTCTCGGATTACAGTTTATGTTGTGGTATATTATTGTGTTCCCCATGTTTTGGGATACCTCATTCTTGTAATGAGATGTGTATCATGCAATTATTACCATTGTGAAATTTTTCGGTCCTAGCCGCGCAAAGGAGGTGCTGCCGAAATTTTTCAAAAATCCGGGAGTTAGAAAATTTTGAGATTTTAAAAAAATCCTATAACTAAATTTTGCAAATAAGTCGAATATTTTGAATGAATTATATCTAAATGATGGTTTCCCCTTCTCCGTTCCTTTTCGAGGACGAAAAGTTTTAAGTGGGGGAGAATGTAACGACCTGTATTTTTAACACTTTAAAAATACGAATTAAAATAAAATTTTTGGATAAAAATCCGAAGGAAATAAAATTTTGTGTTGTTAAATGTGAATTACAAGTTAAAATGCAAAACTGAATTCTGAAATAACTTATTTGTAAATTAAATATGGATGTTAACCTGTATTGAATGTAAGTAATGAATTGAGTTTGATTGTAAACCAAATTGGTTAAGATTGTAAACAAAGAATAAATAAAACGGTAGATTTAATAGTGGAAGTTTATGTTATTGAAACTAATATAAATAAATGTAACTTAATATTACAGTTGATTGAAATCAAATAATAACTGAAACTGTAATTTGATAAAGATGTTAACTGGTAATTGAACGTAAGTAAAGATTTAAATTTGAATGTAACAAGAAATTGAATTGAATTGAATTTGATTGTAAACAACGAAATAAATAAAATGTACATTTAATATTGAAGTTATAATATGGAAATCAACGTAAATGTACATTTAATTGGGAATTTTATATTGAAATTAAACAGTAAAAATTGTCATTTTTACAACTGTCTCGGATTTCGACGAAACTAGTTTCATCGGATCCGTAACAGTGAATTATTGTAAGGTTTCAATTTTCGTAGCAATCAGACTTGTCGTTTGATCGTACGGACTCGAAACGCCTTGAAATAAATGCAATTATAATCAATTAAAATCAATTTGAAAATTTGATTTTAGCATAACTTCTTCATACGATGGAATTTGGAGTTGAAACCTTTTCCATTGCGTTTAAAATATTTTAAAACACCTATTTTGATATATGAGTTTACCCAATTCCGTTCCGGAGTCAGAACGGGCTTTTCGGGCCATAGTTTGTTCCGCACGTTCATCTATCCAGTCTATCTACTCTATCTCTAACATACCTATATAAACACAGTTATAAACCCTAGCCTCCCTAATCTTCATTTGTCTGTACGTACAATTCATCTTCTTCTTAGCTTCTCATTCCAATGGCAGACAAAACCTAATTCCCAAATTCCAAAATCTAAATAAAAAAAAAAATTCGAGATTTACGCGCTTCGGGTCGCGCTTGGGGTTTCAGGGGGAAAAACCCTAGAGCTACTTCGAGTCGGGTAGAAAACTACTCGGGTCATCGGGTCGATTTCGCAAAAAACTCCAAGCAGGCATCGGGTATTTGAGGCGGGAACTCGAAGTCGACTCAGCACCAGAATTTTCCAATCTTCAAATTTTCATAACTTTTGCATACGGACTCGGATTTGGGCGAGGTTTCTTTTGTTAGGATCGTATCGAAATTCCGGACACTTTGACGCTGGTTTGGATGGATTTGGAGACTGTCAAATTTTTGGGTTTAAATTGAATGTAAATTCAATTTAAATTCAAAAGGTGAGTGTTTTATAACGCTCACAACGTACTGAATATCTTTATGGTAGTTAAATTTGAAATTATGAAGTGATATGGATTTATTTGTCGTTGTTTGATAAAAATTTAATTGTCATATAGATTGCCATTTGAATTCACCGTTGAAAATTAAATTGACAGTCAAATTAAAGTTAAATTTTAATTGCGATCAAATTTCCTGATATTGATAATTATGAAGTTGTTGTGAATGTTATTGGCTTTATGGTTGATTGGTTGTGATGGATGCTATTGGTCGATATTGGTTGTTTATTTATTTTGATATATCATGTTATCATCATGTATATTGTTTATTGCATATAAACTGTAAACCGAATCATTTCGAATAAATTAAGAAATAGGTTGAAATGATATACCTATGACATCTATTTGGATTGAAATGATATATGTCCATCCTTGAAATTAAATTTGAAATAATTATCCACTTGGCCATAGGTTAGAAAATTATATACGGACACCGGGTTGGTTAAATTAAATGATTTTAAAAGTTGTTTTGAAATTATTTAAATGAATTGATTTTAAGAATAAAATCGAATTTATGAAAATTGAATTATTTTGAATTGAAGCTCAAGATGTTGGAATTTAAACTTGGTAAATGAAATTGTTTAATTATTCGAAGTTTAGATTTTTAAGAAATTTTTTGAAATACGGCGTAAATTTTCGAAAGTTGATTTGTTTTAAAAGATTGGACTTTTAATCGAACTCTGAATATTTCTAAGAAATTTTTTATGAAACGATATTTCAAGTTTGAGTTTGGAATTGAAAATTTATTTAAAATTGAGATTTAATTAATTTGGAATTTAATTGAAATTCAAAGAAATTTGTGAATTGGACTAAATTGAAACTATTGAATTATTTAATAATTAAATAAGGTTAAATTATTTAATGATTAAATTGAATTGAAATTCTTTAATAAGAAAATTTTGAACTTTTGAATAAGTGAATTTTTACTTCATAAATAATTGAAATTGAGTTTCTTTATTAATTAAGTTTTGGAAAATTATTTAAGAAAGTAAATAAGTGAAATTGAATTTTTTTAACAAGAAATGAAAATGTGATATTTTTGGAATTAATGTAAGACTTGTAATTGGAAGAATTGATTTGACGAATTTAATTTAATTCAAAATTGTAAGTTTTGATTTAATGAAGTTGAACTTAAAAAGGTAGTGTAATGGATTTGAAATTTAATAGAAATTGTTTTGAATGATAAAGTACCTTAACGGATATTAAATGAAATCGATAAATGAATTTAAATTGATTTAAATGTTGAATTAAATTAATTTAAATGATTTCGGAATGAAACTTATATACGAACTTGAATCAATATTTGAATTGTTTAAATTGAAATTGAAATTGAATTATAAGATTTTGAAATTTTGATTTGGAAGTTTTGAAACGTAAATTTGGAAATTGATTTAGAAAGACAAATGAAATGTTGATTTATAAATTTTAATTGAGATTGTAATTGATTTGGTTTTGAAATAAATAAACGACCAATCGGTGAAATAATTTCGAAGTTATTAAAGAGACTGGAATCGGTTATGGATATACTCTCTATTTAAACCGAAAACAACTTTAATAACTATACGCGGAGTGATGATCCAGAATGAAGTGGTTGGAATGATGTACGTGTTGACTGAAGAAAGAGAACGATAATAGATAGCCTTGACACTTGTGTCAAATTGGAAATGACTAAAACAGGAGCTGTGCCGGGCCAATGGAGGATTAGCTACCTCAAGTGGACACACTTCTTCGTAAACTATTCTTTTACTTGTTGTCGATTGGTGCACCCTTGATTTTGGGAGTGTTGTTTCACGGTGTTGCGGGCGCTGCGGCGTTGCGTTCTCACCAGTTCGGATCAGGCGAACGGTAGTATCACTACCTTGGGTATTGCCTCATGTGCCTTGTCATACTTGTATTCCATTTATGCGCAACCACTACGATTTTAATTTGTACCTTTAGTATATGGATTGCCCTCTGGTGACTTCCGGTTTTGGGGAAACTACGGTCTTGTATATGCTCTTGGGAATATAAACTGTGTTAAGGGTGGAATGGGCCATGGCTTAACGCTATTTTAATACTTTTACTTTAATGTAGACATATTATAATAGCGTATTGTACTACATAGTAGATAGTTTAACGGATCCTTGAGAGATGGAAAATCCCGTAACATCTCTTAAGTTATTGCACTCACGTTGACACTGGATAGGAGATGTCAAAACCCGTAAACATCTCTGACGCCGTCACACTCATATTTTCTTATTCGATTTGACTTACATGAGCTATTTTAGTCCTGACTCGAGTGTTTTGCCTTTTCATTACGCTCGGGTCAGCCTGAGCATTTCAGATAAGGTTGAAGATCTATTCTGGAGGACGAAGACGGAGTTTGGTATTACATCATTTGTATTCTACTACCATATTATTTTTCCGCTGCATTATTGTATTATCTCTGATATGTATGTAACTCTGATTTATGATGTATAATAATAATCAAATTTATTTATTTAACAGCTTCATGAACTGTTATTTTATTACTATATCTTGTTCCTTCCGCTGCGAGATTCTGAGTTTGTTTTTGTTCTTTCTTTTCCTTTCTTTTCTTATTTAACCCATTAACCATCCGCCCTTTTGAATGGTTTAGAATCGGCATGTGTGTTTGATTTGTCGATTTAAACTGTCCAAAAAGGCGGGTCGTTACACAGCATATACAGTAAATAAAATAATCATAGAATCATAGATACGGAGTAATATAACAATAATGCAGCAGAAACAAAAGAATAGTAGTTCATGAAGCTAATATATATATATATATATATATATAACAGAGTTAAACAAGATACAACAGAAGTCACGAATACATAGATGTCTCAATACAATAGTCAAATACAAAATCTGAATACATCACTAGAATCAACTGAATAACTGAAAGTAGAATCGATAGATGGATCTCCAAGCGAAGCTCCAACTCCAAAGGTGAGTCTCGAATACTGGTACACTCAGTCTGACCCGAGCGTAAAGCAAAACACAAAACACTCGAGTCAGAGCGAATGCTTATTATCATCAGATGCTTTGTCGCAGCTATTTGGCGCGAGAGGAACGCTCGTATATTTGAAAACAAAATTAAAAACAGAAGGGAGTTAATCGCTGAGATTATCGGAGCTTTTAAGAAACGTGCGAGATGGCTTCACTCTGTTGGACATATAGGATTTACGGTGCATTAATTAATCTGGTATTTGGGCTTACGGGCCTAAATCCTAATTTAATTACTGTTTTTCTGTTTTGCTGTTTTGGGTATTCTATTTTATTTTTTATTTTTCTTTATTATTCGATCTAGCGAACCCGCTGGATATTTGTAATTAATGCTACTTTTTCAACATGATCTGGTAGAGCCCAGTATAAAATACTCGTTTGCCTTAAAAAAAAAAGAATTAACATTCTTATATCAATAAATCCAACACAAGTGAAATATCAACTGAAATACAGTAACTTAAAGGATGTTTGGGATACCCATCCTCTAAGGATCCGTTAAACTATCTACTATGTAATAATATACGCTATTATAATATGTCTATAGTAAAGTAAACTATTAAAATAGCTTTAAGGCTTTACATTTTCCACCTTAACACATTTTATATATTCCCATAGTCTATACAGTACCGTAATCTCCCCCGTACTGGGCGTCGTCAGAGGGCGCTCAGTAGGTATGGTACAAAACAAACTCATAGAAGGCGCGCTAGGGTAGGTGACACGGCACAACTAGGCAATGCCAGGGTAGATATACCAATTACACTTCCGGGCTGGTGGTAACGTAGAGCCGCAACAATCGCCCACCTCGAGCCACACTCCCGAATCAAGGGTGCGCACCAAATCAATCACAAAGTAATAGAATGGCATATGATGGAGTGTGTCCGATAAGAGGAGCTACCTCATTGGCCCGTCGATTGCTCCTGTTTTAGCCACCTTATGCCAACTCACGGGAGTTGGGTCCACGTATATACCTCATATAGGATCGTCGCCACCATCCTACTTCATTCTGGAATCTTTACCGTGTACACAGTTGTTAAAGTGGTTTTCGGTATCGACGGAGAGTATGCCCATATCCGATCCCGGTCTCTTTAACAACCAATCATTATTATAACACCGTGGTCATTTAAAAATAGTTTATACTTCAAAACCAAAAATATCATTTCCATTTCAAACCATATCAAAACGATATCATTTTCACTTCAAATATATCCATTTCCAAAAATCATATCACTTTCCAAAGTTATAATGCTTTCGAAATCATAGTCGTTTAAAATCAAAACACTTTGGAAATCAAAACCTTGAAATTCAAAACACTTTGAAATCATAGCTTTGAAATCATAGCATTTTGGAATCCATAACACTTTCCTCTAAAACAGTTTAGATATAAAAATTAGTATATATAATAAAATAGTTTACAAAATAAAAATAGTTTATATAAAATAGTTATAAGTTAAAATAGTTTGTAATAAAATAATTTATATTAAAATAATTTACAAAGTAAAATATAAATAGTTTTAGATATAATTTAAAAATACTTTATATAAAATAAAATAGCTTCCTCAAATTTCACAAATCGATTCAAATCAACTCGAATTTAAAATTCAATCTCAATTCATAAATTTCAATTCGATTCAGTTTCTCAATAAACCATTTCAAATTATCGATTTCAAATACATATTTGAACCATAAAATAAGCCATTTCAATTTCAATATATTTCAAAGCTTTAAATATTCAACATTTCAAAACTAAATTCGATAATTTCATATATATATATATATATCAAATTCACTTTACTATTATATAGTTTTGAAATATTTACTTAATCATTTCAATAACATCTAAATACAACTTCAATTTACAAATTTAAATAAACAAAATATCCCATTTAAATTTATATGAATTTGAAATATTCATTTAAGTCATTTTTAACCAAATCCAAGTTAAAAAATCATATCTTTAAAATTTCAATTTTAATAAATTTTAAATCAAACTTATTTAAGTATAATTCTTAAATAAATATAATTTGAAATCAATTTCAAATTTATCTTTCAACCTGTATTATTATAAACTCTAAATTTGAAAAATATAAAATTTAAACATAATTTATATTGATTAAATCAACTTTATTAAATCAACTTTATTAAATTAACTTTAATAAATCTTTAAAATCAATATTTATTAAAACCATATATTTCTTTTCAAAACCATAGAAATCAATTTCAAAATATTTATTTATAGACCAATGGTGTCTGTATATAATTTTCTATCTATGGTCAAGTGATACAGATATTTATCATTTCAATCCGCAATTTAAATATATACGGGTATATATCTTTTCAACCCGCGCTTGGGTTTATCATTTCAACCCATAACGATTTTCTCCTATTCTATAGATCGTTCGGGTATGTATCATTTCAACCCATAGGGAATTCTATACTAACAGGGAACTTGCAGAGTGATAACAGATATGATAATAATATAACAGACATATAACATCAATATAAATAATAGATAATGGTGTCAGATGTCACAGGTGAACAGTTACAGATAATAACATATATATAACAATGTAAATAACTAACATCAGCATATTTCAATTGTCGTTTCAATTGAAATCAAATTTAATAAATATAAGAACATTAATCGTGAGTGATTGCTCACCTTTCGAGGTTAGAGTGAATAGGAGATGACACGTATATGCATACAGATACGGACATTGAAATTGAGTTACGAATCCAAGCACGAATTCCAAAGCAAAGCTAGATTGGCACGAATATGACGGACAAAGCTGATAGATAGGAATCAATGGGAAAAATCAATCATTTTGATAGAAACATAATATATATATATATCTTTATTATTTCCTAGAAATCAATATTTTAATTTAAAACAAATATTAGAATAACATATATATTTATACCCAAACCAAACTCAAACATATGCAACTTAATATATATTATACTATAAGATCCATCCTTATTATAAAACTAATATTATATTTTAAAACACAAACATATTAAATCAAACTCTATATACATATACATATATAATTATATATCACAAAATCATTATTAAATTTTAAACCGAAATAGGATAAATCTCCATATATTTTCAAAACTGAACTCATGTATATATAACTAATGTATATACTTTCATAAATATTATAATATAAAAATCAATATAATGTACTTTATTATAATATACATAACTTAATAGTTCACATACAACAATTGCAATTTATATATTTCTAATGTACTGTATAACTTCCATAAACTTAGATATCTCTAACTAATATATATCTATACTATAATAAAAACCCCTGGTCAAAGCGGTCAAAGTGAAGCCTTTTTCGGACTACCCAAAATATCCTTTTCCACCCACGACAATTAGCAGAAAACGAGGGTCTTTCCGTCTTCCTTCCATCCACCATGTTCTCAAAGCGGTTGCCATATTCCATTTCATCCCTGCTTCCCTTTCCCAACTTCTTCTCCCCCCTTACCCTACAAAATCGGAAGACAGAAAACCGTTCGTTAACTTAACTATCAATTCTCGGCGACTGATGCATCAAACAATTGCGTGCGATCGACACGGCTTCAACATCTATTTTCAGATCGGCAGATTGGAGAAGTATGGCTGATTCATGGTAGAAGACCATTTGCCTACATCTTTTTCCCCTTTTACGACTCAGTTTATCCAATTTAAAGCCGAGAGCAACAAAGTCTTCGAAACCAGGCAACCATTAAGGTTGCACGACACCTAGATCCAAAGATCACCTGTTGAAGCCATAACTCACGTGTCCGCTGGCGCCTAAAAAGCCGAGAGCGACGAAGAGGAAGACTTCCTCCTCCACCGATGAACCTCTATTTTGCTCCGTTCCTCGCCATCTGAATTCTGTTTCTGCTAAAGTTCCCTTTGACATCACTTCATCGCCTGAGAAGAAATGGATTCCAGTTGAGTAATAAAAAAAGGGTTCGATGATTTTGTACCACTGTCATTCATTATTTAAACCTTATGTTCTAAAATCGGTTCTTCCTCAAGTTGACATTTGTATTAATACACATCAACCATCAACCGATTAAGGTATTAATTTTTCTTCTATAATTAATTTTATACCAATACTTTTTATTTACTGATTTTTTCGACCATAGAGTCATGGAATTGCTTGATTATAACATTCGTCGATCTGAAGCATCGAAGTTTGCATGGAGATTCAAATCGAATTGTTGCTTTAATTACATAACCGAGATCTTTGAGGGTCGTGCTTTGTTGTTGATTTCAATTGTGTATTATTCGAAGACTAGAGGCAGACAGCTTTTAATGATGAAGTTAAGCTTTGCTTCGGCCGAAAGGGTCACCTTGCTACAGAGAAGGCCACGACGAGTTGATATATGCGATGTATGAATATTTTGTCTGCTGCTCGAATTACATCTGTATTGTTTAGGAAATGAGAACTATGTTTGTTTGGTTTCTTTTGCAGTTGCAGATCAGTTTATGTGTTGCTTTTATGAAGGACGGAGTTAAAGTTGTGATATGCTTACAGATACGAAATGGAGAGTCGGCAACTTTATAAGAAATAACCAATGACGAGAGGGGTTAACAGATACAAAATGGGGGAATTACTAAACAGGAGATGATCAAATCCAGGTATCATCTCTTATACATTTTTGGTATCAATCGTTTGTTTTTTCACATGGTTTGTAATGATTATCTGCATTTGAGAAGGTGTTTATCCCTAAATTTTCTTCTTTTACCACAGAACTTACCTTATGTTTATTCTAAAATCCTAATTGCTTTTGCCGAGTTCAAAAATAATATTCTCCGGCTATTAGGAGGACCGATTACAGATAGCTTTATAGTATTTATGAGTTGAATGTTCAAATGAAAACCTATATGTAATTGGCTGAATCATCAACTTGCTTATTCAGCAGAACACTCAAACACGGTAATCATATTTTACTGCTGATTAATTTATATAAGCTTAAGCTATTGCTCTAATGTCTTTGTTCAGTTAACAATAATATTTTGTAAATGTCCCAATTATATCAATCTTATTTTATAGTTTTAATTATTTGTTTGGTTTCACAAGACAATGAGGAAGAATGTATCTTCAATCGACTGAATCTACAACAAAATACATATTTACAACATAAATTGATTTATATATGTATATCTATATGTAAAGAAAACCAAACACTATAGAAAATATTATACAGTGCATGATGTCGACATTGTGCTAAACAACTTCAAGAAATTGCATCCTTAGGTATATTCAGATCTTTTCTATTTACAGTATTATTCAGTCTCCAAATTATTAAATTTCCATTGATGAAATACAAATGAAAGTGGACATAATTATCTTTTTTAACAACTACCGTAGTTTAATACAAAAAAATAATCTAACTGTTATAGTTCAATAAACAACATATTATCATAAACAAAGGACAATGTTGAATGATGTATGTTTAGATTTTCATACCTGATTCATTTCCTATGTGTTATGTGTTGTTGAATTCACCTGCAACAAATATACAAAAGATAATGAACATTCAATTGATATTTTTTCACTAGAATCGCATCTATGTTCCACAAGTTTGGTAATTTATTCAGTACTTTGGCTATACATTCTTACTGCATATTAACTGTATGTCATTACTACCCCTAGAGCAAATTAGGCAAAATCAAGAGTATGAAAAGATGAATGAGAAAACTGAGTTTAGAAGATTTTAAAACTAATTTCAATGTTGCACCATACGCTTCAGTTATCACACAGTTTCTTCATGTTACACACCAAGCATTAATTTTCATTCATGAAATTACCAACCCTTTAAAACTCGCGCTCAAAAAAACCTTCACTACACAACTTTGCATTGCTGCATAGCAATGCCAGTTTCTTTTTCTATTTTCAGATTTTGAATACCAATTCATTTTATGCAATAAACAAATTTGAAAAACATATACTAAAGTTAATAATGATCAATGATTGAAACTAATAACGGTTAGGAAAAACTGGAATGTTTATATAAACTTGGATTTATGTCCAATGTTGATTTGAGTATAGAGGTTACATGTGCAGGAAAATGGGAAGGTGATTGTTAGTGGATACATATGGATAGTGGATATTATTTTGGTTTTTTAATATAGTTCCACTTTGTCACTGCCTTTTTATTTGAGTATAATAAATGGCGCACTAGGGCATCCTCATCCTCACTCATGGTATCGATTTTCTAATTCAACTAAAATTCTTGTTCTTTACTCTTAATTGTTTATTTTAAAACTCTATTTCATCAATGTTATTTCCGCACACAGTACGGTCATTCAGATGGCTCTGCAGAAGAAGATGATCCACGGACAACAGCACTGCGGCGAAGATGATGGCGCACTAGGGCATCCTCGCTCACGGTATCAATTTTCTAAATTCAACTGAAATTTCTATTCTTTAATCTTCATTTGTTTATTTTAAAACTCTATTTCATCGATGTTACTTCCGCAAGCAAAACTGTGATTCAGATGGCTCTACAGCAGGAGCGGACAACCAGTCCATGGAGACAGATATATACGAAATTAAGGTACTATTTTTTTTACTACTACAGTTTGTATTTCGGTCATTGCCAAAACTACTGCATTTACAATCAAAAAATCATTTACAGTTGAAGGTACCATCAAGATCCTGTCAGAAAGTAAGAAGAAACTGAAAAATAACAACTCGAAGATGTGAATGGATTACTGTCTACAGCAATTTGGGTATCTCCATCTTTTTTGACACTGCTTAAAGCTTTTCTTCTTATTCATTTGCATTTGCAGATTTATATGACGAGCATTATTACATTATTCTGCCTATTTTAAGCATGACTATCAAAAAACTTTAATTCACAGTTTATTCACTGTTTTTAACTACAAATAGCTTGATTAAATGATGTGCGCCCTTAGTAATTATAATACTAAACATACCAATCCTATAAAGAACAAAATATAGATATTTTTATTCCATGTTTGATATTTATCCATTAATTTGGTTTGGTTCTCAAATTTCTGTGATAACACTCCGTACTGTACTTCATAGACTTTGATAATGCAAAATGAATGGTATTTAAGCATTTACTATTCTCTTTGTTACTGATAAGATTATAGCAATTTCTAATTTTATATCTGACTTTCATCATGTTTGGGAAATCCAATTACAAATACATGTAATTAATAAGTACTTAATTTTTTTACTACACTGGATTGGTACTTTATGTCCACGTATAAATATAACATTTCAAAACATAGTCTTCATCACTTACTTTGGACAGTCAGTACACAGGTTTTCCTAACTGTGTGTTTGTTAAACTGTTTGTCAGTTGGTCTATTTTGGGTTTTATGTGGCTAAGTTGATTTTATATGTCGACGTTTGTTAATTTTTCGTAAAATTCAATTATTTGAGTATTTTGTTGTAGTTTTTGACATATAGAGTTTTGATTGTACTTGGTCAAAAGGACTGTCGGTGTGAATTAAAAAAACAATGCAAATGATTTTGAAAATCATAAGCTGAATAAAGATTTTCCCTACGCACCGAATATTCTGTAATATTGACATGGCACATGCAATTTTGGATTAACTAAGCATGATTGATTTCCATAGATATTTAGTTGATTATTTTATTTACATCTTTGCAATAGAACCATAAGTACAAAAGTGATTTTTGATGAGTAAATGGTAAACACTATATTTGTTCATATTGCAAATCATTTCTTTTTTACTGTTTTGTTCACAATTAGTATACGTCCTAAACAGGAGAATATTTATACTTGGTATTGTACTAATGTTTCACATTACTTCCTATAAAAGAATATTCAGATCATTTTAAAAATATTTTTATTTTCAAAGTGCATATTTTTTGTTCCCTTTTTAAGAATAAATAAATTATAATGTAGTAGCTACAATTACTATATACTCCTCTTATGTTTTGATTCTGAAATACTGCACAATTTATAGCTTCTTACCTGCTCTTGCTTGAACTTCAGTGTCATCAGAGGCCTTGCACAATTTAGTCACAGTTACATTAAAACAAATAACTATTGCAATGCTATATAATTGATTGTTTGATGGATATCCGTGTGTTCCTTATCAAAGTATGTGCAACTTACTGGATATGTGACTTAGGTATAGTTGGCAGATTCTAAAATTAGGCATGCCCCTTAAAATACGTGCAGATGCATTTTCGATAAGAATTAGTGCAACTGTAAGAATAATTAATTCTGTAATAATAGGTGTTGACAAATTTGAAACTTCCTTAAAATAACGTGTTAAGAAAATATGCCCCCTGTTAAGAAAGAATGAACCCAGGACTGTGTGGTTTCTAGTTTTAGGCTTTGGGCTCTATGTCCAACGTCTGTATAAATAAGAAAAACATACATGAATCTAATATCCTTCATATTTAGGATTTAAATTGCCCATTGTGTTACAGTGTCTTTTCACATATACTTTACGTGACAGAGCAGAATTTGATCTGTTACCTAAGCCAACGACGTAGAACATGTTGACTCCAGATCATCTTTCACAAACGTTGATAAAGAATAGTTTGAACTGCAATAAGAATAATACTATCATATCACTATTTTTTGAAGTTTGCATTTGGTAATGAACTGAGTACACCGGTTATGTCTTTATCTTATCTATCAAAGTATATAATTGTACTGAAATGCTTGGTACATGATGCAAAATCATAAGTTGTTGTAAGGGAAATGTTTAATATAGTCCAATGTTTTATATGTATGATTTTTCAAACTTAGAATGCTTGATTTGTATGGTTTCTCTGTGATTATGCAAAACACTGAGCACTTTGTTGATGTGTATGTTTTTTCAGATATATGAAATTTGTTCTCTGCGTTTCTTTTAATGACAGTACTTGCCAGTTTTGTCCCATGATTATTAAAATATTCTGTAAATACACATTTTTTATCCTGGATTCAAAAGAAAGGATACAACCACTGTTTTTGATCCCATAATCTTGATTTCAAATTTCATTTATGTATTCATCTTGATTTCCAGTTTATTACTTGGCTCAACTGCGTATTACTAAAATTAGATTAGCTGAAGTTGTTGGATATTTGTTTGCTTTTGACCTACTGACATTTGATTCATGCTTGCACTAAACCTGCTTTGTATGCCTTACCATTGTTCTGTTACTGCATTAATTTATGCGTAGCATTCATCAATATAAAAGGACACTTGAATATTATTAAAGGTAGAGAGACGTATGAAGTATTCAATTTTTATCATTAAATTTTTAAATGCTTATTAATATTTATAAAAAACTCGAAAGAATTAATCATCTTAAACCGATATTTTTAAAATTGCATAATAGCACAGACATATACTTGATCATGCAAGAAAGAAAATTTATATCAGCGACCGTTTTCTTCCAACTTTTACAAGGTTATTCTATTTTCTACTTAATGAATTAGTATGCTGCAGATATGCATGTTCAAATACATATTTAGTAACATATATATGCTATCCCTGTTTAAGGAAAAAATAAAATAAAAGTGAAATTAGACTGCACAATTCCTTTAAAGTATGATATGATCATTCTTCTGATTTTAATTTCAAGCCTTTTTAGGTTTGTATAATTGCATTTTTGAACAAGGATGGAACCCTTTGAAGCACAAACATCAATTTCTTTTTGGTTAATAATTGATTTTTGTCAATATATATACGTAAATACATGCAACATTATGTATACTTCAAATCATGCTGTAAGATCCAAAAAATCTTACAAACGGTGTTTTTAACAAAGACAAACTACGTCACTTCCTTCTTTGCATACGTCCAACGGACGTGCCACCATACTTGTATATATATATATATATGAGATGTATATGTAATACTTATAAACCAATATTCGATTAAAATACATATTTAAAATTTATATATATGAATATAACACCAAATAAACATCTGCTTTAACTTCAAAAAAATCAAACTGATACGTATATACAAACTATATAACTAGCCACTTATATAACTGATATACATTAAACAACTTTAAATATATCTCAGCAATATAATACAGTAACCCATATAATACTTATGTATTTTAGAATCTAGAGTATAACATATGTATAACAACGAGTGTATGCAGAGTCAATATATAGATATAAAATAAAATGTATACAAACAGAAGAAAGAATAGGATTATAATAAAATGCTGCTGTAGACAGGCTACAGATGCAAACCTTTAACCATATATATATTCGCAAGGAAAAGTGTGCTACTAAATATACTACTATAGAAATACTTATAAAATTTTCGCATATGCCTCTGTAACTTATATATATCATTGCAATTCATATATAGTACTTCCCTATATCACGCATATAAAACATATAACATATATATACTATATATATACAATCATTCATAAACTTATATAAGCCCTAATATATAATATAGACTAATATATTCTTACACAAACAGATTATAGAACTATACTATAAATACAGACCGAATATATATACAACCTATGTACAAACGCATCTATATATAACAACAGGGTATATAGTATAAACATAGTATATATATACATATAGCTGCTATATTAAAACTATACACAACTTCTATAAACATTTATATAACCGATCCTATATATATAAGTACCTTGTATAAAAGAGATGAAAGTGCTTCTGAGGGAAGTGAGGCTCGGCGAGCGGCAACCGTGGAGGGTCGAGATGAGAGGCCGATGGGAGGAAAGACGAGCAGCTGCGGTGGTCGAGTGACGCTAAGAGCAGGCTCGGTTTGCCAGGAGGATGGGAGGGGTAGCGCGTGGAGATATGGAGGCTCGATTATGGGCTGACTGGATGGAAACGATGGAGAGTTTGGACGTGGGAAGGGACTGAGGCCATGAATGAGAAAGTGAAGAATGCGGGGAAGATGATGGGTTGCAGAGGGAGGTAAATATTGGCGAACATGCTAAAGGTTAAAACAAAACAAAAACGTTATATTTGGTTGTAATATCACAAGCATAGAAAATGAGAAGGCAAAGGAACCGACTTAGAAATGCAATTTGAAATGGTGAGATATAAAAGGTCAAGAGCTGAAATAAAAATTGTTAATGACTATTTGATTTCGTGAATAACTGAAAAGTCACAGAATCAAAAAGTGTTTTAAAACGAGTACCGTTACGAAAATCATTTTATTGATTTCGCTCAGTACCAGAAGCCGAAACACAAGGATGAATATACTTCAGAGATCAGCACGACGAGACGATCAAAACGATATACATATATCAATGGTACGATCATCCTATCAAAAGTCGATAATCGGTACCGAAAATGCTGCTAATTTGCAAGAAATAAGATAAACGAAGCAATAATAGTAAAAATATGGAGAAATGAAATATGATGTCTCACTCAGAAGATGATTTACAAATTTTCTATAGAAAAATATTCAGGTTTGGAAAATATTTTATTATCATCAATTTTAACTGATTTGAATTGAAAAAAAATTACACAATAAAATAAACTTCCATATTATAAATTGAAAATTTACCATTTACTATGTTAAATAGACGTATTCCAAATATCAAACTTTTATTTCAAAATTTTATTATGTAAAATTTCAAAAATTCAATTAATTAAATAAATAAAACCACTAAAATTTACGGGTCGTTACAGAAAGAAATATATGATTTAATAAATATTGATTTTAAGATATTATGTATACATGTTATTTTATAAAGGCTAAATTTTAGATTTTTAAATTTATTTATCTGAAATTTTTTAAAGGTTATAAGTTAGTTTTGAAATTATAGTTTAAAATAGATTTTTTAATGATTTTAATAAATAAAGGTTGGAAAGATAGTTTTGAAATTGATTTGAAATGGTATTTAAATTTAGAATCTTTATTTAATTAAATCGATTTGAAACTTATTAAATTGGAGATTTAAAGGATATGATTTTATAACTTGATTTTGGTTTAAGGTTATTAAATGAATATTTCAAGTTTAAAAAAAATTAAAGGAAATATTTAGTTTATTTGTAATTTGGGGTTTTATATAAATGATAGTGGATTTATCAAGTGGATATTTCAAAACTAAACAATAATGAAGTTAAATTATGATATATATGAAATTATCAAATTTAGTTTTGAAATTGTGGAATATTTAAAGCTTTAAAGTATATGGAAATTTAAATGGTTTATTTTGGTGGTTCAAAATCTGTATTTGAAATCGATATAATTTGAAATGATTTATTGAGAAACGAGATTAAATTGAAATTGATGAATTAAGATTTAATTAAATTTGAATTTTGGAATTCGAGTGAATTTGAATCGATTTGGGAAATTTGAGGAAACTATTTTATTATATAAAGTATTTTTAAACTATGCCTAAAACTATTTTATATTTACTTTATAAATTATTTTAATATAAACTATTTTAATATAAATGTGACGACCCGGATTTTTAACGGTTGTTAATTGGTAATTAATTGAATTAAATCATTGGAATATTACTTTAGATAAGTCGAATAAATAAAATTTCTGATAATTAAAATATCTTAATATATATATTGAATTAAAAACTATATTAGAGATTTCATTTTTATATCTCTGGATAAGATAAATCCCATAGATTAGATTAAAGATAAACGTTCAAATATATATATATATATATATATATATATATATATAGATACAAACTCCACCATTTAAAATTAGGATGAAACATCCAAAGGAATATATATAAATTACACAAACCCTATGATATTTGATAACGTATATAAGTATATAAAGGTGCATGTATGTACATATGCCCATATGAAATAAAATATAGGAAAATTGTAAAAGTATGGATAAGCATGTAAACATGGAAGGAGACACTTGCATTTAATGCTATAAATTCTAGCACAAAAACAAGGTCATTTCGAAATGTTTCCATTTTCCACAAAATCTTGTCTAGTCAAAGAAGAGGAAAAAATCTTCGACCAAAGATAAATAAAAATATAAAGGTAAAAAGAAGCTTACGGTAGAAGGCAGCCTACCCCTTTTCTTATTTGTACATCCACTCCTGTCTTCTTTTTCTTCATTCATTCGAGAGCAAGTGTGACGCCCCACCTCTATGCTCATAATAACAAAGAGTATTAAAAGGAATACTGTCTATTATTACGAAGAATGAGGCTGGATAGGAGCGACCATTCGTAATTGGCCTTACACTAATATTGGTTGTCTCGGTAGGAGTGGTATATACTTTTTATTTTTCATCTCTTATTTATTTACTCCCATCGACATATCCAATTATCAGTATAAAACAAACTATGATAGTTCATAATAGTTTAGGACATTAGATATAACAATAACACAGATAATATAAATGCGGAACACAGATTAACAAAAATCTCATATATATAACCGATGTCAGTTACAATATAGTTGACACGATACATATGATACAACTACAACTGTCGACTCTAGAAGTTATATATACAAGTACATTATCGACTAATATACATGAATACATATCGTTCTATACAATGACGCGACTACTACAAAATGACACTGACAACTTCAGAAGATGTGAAAAGTCTTCATATCCTGAACAGCAACTCAAAGAAGAAAATCTACAACCTGAAATAACTCGGGTCTGACCCGAGTATTACATTCAAAAGAAAATAATACACGGGTCAGTCTAATTCAAACTCAGTTATTAGTGCATAGTAGCAATAATAATCAGATAGTCAAATAGACGACAGTCACAAAAATCTCGTATATCCAACTCTCGATACGAGAATTGGATAACGGCATATATAACATTAAATAGTGTTAAACAATAAATCAGCAGATTTAAATCATCAACAGAGATAAATAAACAATTTATCAAATCGACTAAATCAATTTAAAACAATTGAAATTGTCACTTTAAAACCATCAAAAACTCGATTGGCTGCCGTACACGCACGCGTGTACGGCCTCGCCACGTTAAAAGGTGTGGCTGCAGTACACGCGCGCGTGTACTGCCTCGCCAACACATACAAACAGGTGCAGCTACAATGACAACAAGTATGACAGGGAGGCATACATGCACCAGAGATGAAACCCAAACAACAACATCAAGTGGTAGTTCTAATCAAAGAACAGCATGAACAAAGTACATAAAACAGTGAGACAGTGGCTCAATATAAATGTACGAGTAGTCAAGCATCAGCACAGACCAGACCCAAAGGATCTGGTTCAATGCCAAAGAAATATAGAACCTGTGCATATATATATATATATATATACACAAGAAGCCTACAGGTAAAACTAGTGAAGCAGCTACCACAAAATGGAACAAGAGATAGTATAGCCTCGACATCAAAGAAGTAGGCCCAAAATACATGAAGACATCAGAATGAAGGTGAGAGCACCAACAATATGGCACCACACACCCAACATTGAAAGACACGGAAAAATCAGTACCCAACAGGGGCAATTGGAAATCACAGGTATACATATACATGCTACTAGCAAGCAACATGGAGCTGCGACCACAACAAAATACAAGGCAGAACTGCACAAAAACTCAGATGCAAGCACGAAACTCGAAATGATCTGAGCATAAGCAAGAAGGTTCAAAGTTGTGCAGTGGAACCAAAAGAATAAAATGAAACAGAGAAGGCACATGGATGTGCAGATCAAAAGATGCAACTACAACAGTGTATCAATGGTGAACGGCACATAACAAGTTTAGGAATTACATGAAAATATCATGAAGGAGCTCAAATGCAACAAACCCAACATGTACTCGAACAGCCTGTTTTACGAGTTTCAAATCAAGTGAAGTCACAATGGAACTGCACTGGACAAGTGCAAACAATTAAACACAGTGCTACCCGAAATCAAACTACACCATGACAAAAGTATAACTGATCAGAGGTGGTAGTCCGTCATCAGACTAAACAGGGCACTCAAGTAAAATTCCAAAAATCAAGATGAAGCTCAGATGAAGTCAAATGATTATGTGGTCTGCCACAATGCCAAGTAACATGTACAGAGCACCCAATCAATGTGACACAAGAACTACAAGCTACAGACGGGCACTTCAAAAATGTCAGACTCGAAATAGAACAAGTACACCAAGAATCTAAGTTCATATGCAATTGGATAGTGCAATGATGAAAAGACAGTGGTATGTAGCAGTGAACACACTGTGAAGCAAACAGGACAAGTGCACGTATCATACTCGAGAACAAGGGCAACATAATGTGCGGTTAACTCGAACAACCCAAAATTTCATAAAATCAAAGAATGAAGTAGGAAATCACCAAATGCAATTTTATGAACCAGCATAAAGGCTACAGGTGCCCAGACATCACACATAAAAGAAACAAGAATATGTACTGGTACATGTTGTAAGTGGTACTAACTTACAAATTAATGCAAACAAAGGTATAAAGCCGAAGCCAAAAAGGGATTACCCGACATGCCACAGCCAACATAAAAACCCATTCAACGTCAAAACTATGGTGATGGCCGAAACCAACAAAACTCACATAACCCAAACTTTCCAGAGAATCATAACTTCACAGCAAAATTATCGATCGCGATGTCAAATTGAATTCAAGACAAAACAGATAAAACTCATCAACACAAAAACGAAGTCGAACAACCCAAGCACAGTAGCGAGAATAAACTAGATGTGAGTGATAGTTCACTCACCTTACTTCGTAGAGCTATCGAACCATTCAGATTCGAAGCAGAGGCGAACCCAATCAATCGGCCGAAGCATCTCAAAGACGAGCAACTGACGAAGCAAGAAAATCGTTTGGAAACGCGTGTTTGAAGTTGGCGGCTTTGAAGATAACCACGAGGCCCTAATTTTTAGATCTGATAACGAAGATGAAGCCACCATTTTTTTTCTCGATGGTTTTGTTTTAGGGTTACGAATCGAATGAAGAGAGGAATGGGTATTGGCCTTAGATAATTATCACGGCATCAACACATATGGGCCACGATTTAAAATGTAAAGCCCACTCAACACTTATCGATTATCACTAAAGAATTTTTACTTGATATAAATTCCAAACAGCAATTAACCATCAATTTAATCGTCATTAGACAATAATTAATTTTTCACAAAATTCCGGGTCGTTACAGACTCCCCTCCTTATAAAAATTGCGTCCCCGCAATTTTCATAATTAAGGTCGTTAACAATTACTATTTTTCTAACATAAACTGGTTAAGCTAGAAAAACGAAAGTCAGGAACACAAAAGCCAAAGAATCTTTTAATTTCATAAAAGAAATTCACAAATTCTCCACAAAAATCCAATTATCGGAAATACAAAACCATAAAATGGCAATATCAAATTATCGATACGATAATTAGGAAGCACCGAAATCTAATTATCAACAAGGATAATTATGAAACACAATCACAATTCGCAAAACTTCAATTATCTAGTTATCCAACAATTAACTAGAAAACACAAATTCCATAATCAGTAAACTTTAACTATTAACAGAAATAGATAGAAATCAGTGATTCAATAAAATCAGCATATTCTAGAATCTATTGGAGACTAGAAAATCTCATATCAATAAAATCAGCAAACATCCAATCATCCAAACGATACTCAGAAAACAAATCAACAAATGTCAAATTATCGAAGACGAATATCACAAAACATCAAATTCAACAAATATTCGATTATCAAAAACGATAATCAAATTTCAAATCAACAATTATTTGATTATCACAAGCGATAACCAAATTTCAAATTCAATAATTATTTTATTATCTCACGCGATAATCAAATTTCAAATTCAACAAATATTTGATTATCTCAAGCGATAATCAAATTCAACTCAACCAATATTTAATTATCTAAAGCGATAATTAAATTTAAAATCAGCAAATATTTAATCATCCCAAGCGATAATTAAATTTAAAATCAACAAATATTTAATTATCTCAAGCGATAATTAAATCTCAAATCAACAAATATTTAATTATCTAAAGCGATAATTAAATCTCAAATCAACAAATATTTAATTATCTAAAGCGATAATTAGAAACAACAAATATCCGATTATCAAAAACGATAATCAGAACTCATATCAACAAATATCTAATTATCACAAGCGATAATTAGAAACAACAAATATCCGATTATCAAAAACGATAATCAGAACTCATATCAACAAATATCTAATTATCACAAGCGATAATTAGAAACAACAAATATCCGATTATCAAAAACGATAATCAGAACTCATATCAACAAATATCTAATTATCACAAGCGATAATTAGAAACAACAAATTTCCGATTATCAAAAACGATAATCAGAACTCATATCAACAAATATCTAATTATCACAAGCGATAATTAGAAACAACAAATATCCGATTATCAAAAACGATAATCAGAACTCATATCAACAAATATCCAATTACCTGCAGATAATTGGAAACAACAAATATCTAGAAATCAATTAAGAAAACTAGAAAATCAACATAAAAGCTTGGATCGATCCCATCAGATGGCGAGTTTTTAATTCGCCGCACGTGCATCTCAGAGTGGCCGAAGCCTACCAAGTACTCAACATAATTTTTGGCGCCCATCAGATTGACCCGAAGGTCCGCAGAGTGACCCGAAGGTCTAGTACTGGTATTTGACCCGAAGGTCCGCAGAGTGGCCCGAAAGCCCAACAAATGACCCGAAGGTCCGCAGAGTGGCCCGAAAGCCCAACAAATGACCCGAAGGTCCTCATAGTGGCTCGAAAGCACACGAAAGCATCAAAATGTTTCAATTAACGAGTCCGGAATTAACCGAAATAGCAAACGCACATGTCCCATACCACGTGTTTTACTAAATCGTTTGATTCTCTTCATCGTTTCCTTGAAAGTGTAAAATTCATCAAAATCATCAAAACAACAGATATTCAATTAACGAGTCCGGAATTAACCGAAAAAGTAAAAGTGTGGTTCCATACTCCGCACTTTTGCTAAATCGTTTAATTCTCTTCATCGTTTCCTTGAAAGTGCAAAATTGTGCATTTTGTAAAAATACACTTTACATTCTCAAACGGACAAGTCCGGAATTAAGCGAATCAGTAAAAGAAAGGGGTCATAATCCTCGATTTTGCTGAATCGTTTAAGTCGCTTTCTCATTCTTTTGAAAACGCAAACTGTTACTATGACGCCCCACCTCTATACCCACGCTAGCCAAGAACACTACGGGGTAGTGCTGTCAACTAGCACGGAGAATAAGGCTGTTGAGGAGCGACCCTCTATGTAATTGCTTTGTGCGAGCACCGATTTGTCAGATAATAAAACATTGCATTTCATCTTCAGAGGAAATCCGACATACCGATACAAACTCAAAGCTACTACACAGTGGCTATACTAGTTTAGGACAATAGATATAAAAATAACACAGATAACATAAATGCGGAATAAAGATGGAACAAAAAGTCTCATATATATAATAACTGATATCAGTTACAATACATTTGACACAATACAAATGATACAACTACAACTGTCGACTCAAGAAGCTATATATACAAGTACATTATCGACTAATATACATGAATACATTATCATCTTAAAACAGACACACTGACTACTACAACACGACGAAGACCACTTCAAATGATATAAAAAGTCTTCATAGCTCTAGCAGCAACCCAAAGCTAAAAATCTACAACCTATAAATACTCGGTCTGACCCGAGTATTACATTCAAAAGAAAATAATACCCGGATCAGTCTAATTCAAACTCAGTTATTAGCGCATGGAAGCAATAATAATCAATCTCAATATGGATGACAGACACAGAAATCTCGTATATCCAACTCTCGATACGAGAATTGGATAACGGCAGATATAACACTAAACAGTGTTAATCCACAAAACAGAAATCCAAAGCAGTTTAAGCAATTGAAATGTCAATTTTAAAAACATCAATGCTAATTGGCTGCAGTACACGCTAACGTGTACTGCCTCGCCAATACAGCCTACGAATTACGCAACAGATCGATGAATTAAGAACAAAAGAGATATCGATTAAAATCTGTCAATTCGGTGTGGCTGCAGTGCACGCACGCGTGCACTGCCTCGCCACAACAGAGTATAAATTCACCATAAGGGACAAGGGTAAAACTGCTACGAAAATGCAGCAGGTCAGCAAGTGCTCAGGGATGAACAGATGCAAGTGAAAATGACACATGGATAAGCAGTGTATACCCTAGTACAACCAAAATTGAAATAAGTCAAGCATATATAGATATGCAGTGCCAAAGTGAACCAAGTCACAATGTCACAGCGAGATCAAGTGACAGTGGCAATCACAGGACAGACAAGTCAAAGCAGTGAAACCAGGGTGGGCAACAATGAATGCAGAGGAATGCATGCAACTGATGACAACTAAAACCAGATCACAAGCAACTACAAAAGCTCACCACCACAACATCGATGAAGAACATGGATGCAGATTCAAGGCTGTCACAAACGAGCATGGACAGTGGCACAGTGAAGTACCAACATCATAAACAAGTGCTACCGTACTAGTATGCATATGCACTGCGGTTCGTATGTACAACATATACAATGAAGAAGATTCAAAGACTCAAACAAGTGAATAGCTAAATGCAACTCAAGTGAAGATACCAACTACATAAAAGTTCAAGTGAATCAAGTTCAGGTCAAACATTTCAAGCAGACCAGAGAACTGCTGCAGTGAACTACAAAAGTGCTTCATAGTACCACAACCTTATCGGACCAGAATGCTCAAATACAATATGGACTAATGAACACTACAGGGCAGTAGTGAACCCAGACAAAAGACAGCGAGTGCAGACAACTGAAGTGCTAAACAACATAACCAAAATCAAGTCAATAGCTTCAAGAGAAAAAAGAATGCAAATTCGAATATACATATATACATATCAAATGATGTATATACATACATGACTGCATACCCATGTATGGAGACTAAAAAAATGCAACTGTATGAAATCAGCCTCAAAAACATAAATGTACAGGTCAGAAGTGAAGACAGAGCTCGAGGCTGAGATTAAAAGGCATCAGGACTTCGATCAACACGAAATAGTTTACGTAAGTTACATCAAGTGATACAAAACCAGAGTGTCACTAATATATGAACAATGAAGTGCAACATGCAACAGGACAAGTGCTAAATGATCGAACATGGAAATGCAACTCAGTGATGTTCAAATGACCAAGTAAAGTTCAAAGACAGCGAGCTACACCAACTACAAGCCCAATGTGACAGCAATACGAAGAAAATGCAACCACAAGGCATGGAACCATAGTGGAACAGGTCAAGCAACAACATGAAGCAGTGCAGACTACCCTAAATGAAGCATGAATGCTACTGGCAACAAGATGAAGACTACACAAATAAGTCAAAATGATCAAAGCCGAAGCTATAAATTGAAACCAGTTCAGGTATCACAAAGATGGTAATAGAGTACAAGTACACAGTCGAGTATCATATCACAATACACATGATAAAGCAACCCAAAAATGGAAACAGCAGCAGCCTCGACATCGAGTTGTCAAGACAACCAAAGTTTACTCGAAGTAATTAAAAACAATCGAAAGACTAGGAATCAAAACAGTGAGACAGTAGCACTACAACAATTTTACAAGAGAGACGTAATCTCAAGTGTGGATTCCACACTATATGCATACACCCACAATGGTATATATGCACATATGTGGAGTCATCACTATCAAGCAATTCTTCCAATTTACAGTTTTGTCAAAGCCAAAGTCACGGCAGTTCAAAGAGATAGTCAAAACAATGTCGAAGTCATGGCAATTTCAGAGTAAAGAATCGAGCAATTAAAACATCAAAACCATGGCAACCACGAAATCATTTAAAGCCAAAGGAACAACAAAAACAACTCGATACTTCGGCAATTCCATTTAAATTGGTCAGCGTCGAAACCACCAAACATCAGATAAAGTCGAACGAAAACTAACAAATCGAAGCTATCTAGAAACGAACGAAAACCAACAGGGTTGAGTGAATTAGATGTGAGCAATAAATCGCTCACCTTTGCCATGGAAGCGAAGACGTTGCTGATGCGGTGAGGACGACGAACGAAGTTAAGCCAAAGCTTTAGCATACGAAGCGAAGAAGAGCGCGGCAAACCCTTTTTAAGCGGCGTCGATTCGAAGTCTCAAAACCCTAAATCGCCAGGGGGATGAAGATACAAGACCGCCATTTTTAATGCTTTCGACGTTAAGGGTTTGGAATGAGAATGAAATAAAGAGGGACGGTTTACAAGGTTATCACGGCAATCCAAAGAACAAAGGGCTAGCTTTTCTTTAAAGCCCAACAACATTTAACTCAACATCTTAAAGAATTTTACAGCCTAAAAAGTATTTCAATTCGATCAAAATGCCAATAGCTATAAGCAACCGGATTAGTTCGTCAAGAGGCGATAATTAAATGGGTACGAAATGTCGGGTTGTTACAGACTCCCCTCCTTAAAGAAATTGCGTCCTCGCAATCTTAAGGGATAAGTGGGAAAAAGGTAACAACCATAAGAACATAGCAATGACGAGTGCATAAGCAAAGAAAATGTCAGCAGGGGAAGTATTAAACATGAAATCAAAAGGTTCGACTGATTCAAATCAAAAGAATCAACATCGAGGGGATCAAGGAATCAAAATCAGACGACTGCTAAAGCAAGAATCAATCGAGTTCCAGTATTTAAAAGAAAAGGAAAACAGAGCAGAATTCACATACTGCACGAATTGAATGCGAGTAAAGCAAATTACTCACCTGAATCGACAGAGAAAAAGACGAAGCTCAAATCTCAAAATTGCAAATATTCAATCATCAAAAATGATAATCGAATTTCACGAATATCTAATTATCAAAAACGATAATCAGAAACATAAACATTCGATTAATCAAATCGAAAAATATTTAATTATCTCAGACGATAATTAAATTTCACAAATATCTGATTATCAAAAACGATAATCAGAAATCACAAATATTCGATTATCAAATCGAAAAATATTTGATTATCTCAAACGATAATCAAATTTTACAAATATCTAATTATCAAAAACGATAATCAGAACCACAAATATTCGATTAATCAAATCGAAAAATATTTAATTATCTCAGACTATAATTAAATTGGAAAATATTTAATTATCACAAATGATAATCAAATTTCACAAATATCTGATTATCAAAAACGATAATCAGAAACACAAATATTCGATTAATCAAATCGAAAAATATTTAATTATCTCAGACGATAATTAAATTGGAAAATATTTAATTATCACAAAGGATAATCAAATTTCACAAATATCTGATTATCAAAAACGATAATCAGAAACACAAATATTCGATTAATCAAATCGAAAAATATTTAATTATCTCAGACGATAATTAAATTGGAAAATATTTAATTATCACAAATGATAATCAAATTTCACAAATATCTGATTATCAAAAACGATAATCAGAAACACAAACCTCCGATTATCAAAAACGATAATCAGAAGTCGTAAATATTCAATTAACGAGTCTGGAATTAACCGAAGTAGTAAAAGTATGGTTCCATACTCCTTACTTTTGCTAAATCGTTTAAATCTCTTTATCGTTTCCTTGAAAGTGCAGAATTGTGTGTTTAAAAATAACATTTCACATTCTCAAACGGACAAGTCCGGAATTAAGCGAATCAGTAAAAGAAAGGGGTCATAGTCCTCGATTTTGCTGAAACGTTTAAATCGCTTCCTCGTTCTTTTGAAAATTGTAAACTGTAAAATTTTTGAAAACAATTTTAATTTATATTTTTGAAACAACTTTTAAAAATAACGAATTTTGAAAATACGTGATTAAATTAGCAATATCAGTGTTGCGGGAGAACCGCTTGTAAATCCATTTCAAAATTGACGGTTACCGAAGTTAACACGTCAAAGTCTCATCAAAATAACTGGCATCAAAATATAATACCAAATGAATTTTCATTCATCAAAAATGTCACAAGAATCTTCTCAAAGATAAAAAGGGATGTCATACCCTAAACTTGTATTCATAACAAGTCAATAACACATGAATTCACCAATGCACAAAAATTGATAAACATATCAATAGAAATCACGAAAATTGGTGAAGCACAAAATTCTAGAAATCATCACAAGAAATCCAGAAAACACATAAATAAGGGGGGGAAGGCCTAACACATGAATGGGAGCATGAAAACTCACCTACGCGTATCACACAGGAATGGCCCGAAGACCGTAGGGTGCTACCAAAGAAATATGTGATGGCGAAACATCACATAAACGGGGTATAGTCTCCCCACAGACAAAGAAATATGCGATGGCGAAACATCACATAATCGGGGTATAGTCTCCCCGTAGACGAAGAAATATGCGATGGCGAAACATCACATAATCGGGGTATAGTCTCCCCGTAGACGAAGAAATATGCGATGGCGAAACATCACATAATCGGGGTATAGTCTCCCCGTAGACGAAGAAATATGCGATGGCGAAACATCACATAATCGGGGTATAGTCTCCCCGTAGACGAAGAAATATGCGATGGCGAAACATCACATAATCGGGGTATAGTCTCCCCGTAGACGAAGAAATATGCGATGGCGAAACATCACATAATCGGGGTATAGTCTCCCCGTAGACGAAGAAATATGTGTGAGACGAAATCACACAAAGAGTATCCAGACAACCCTCAAAGCCCAAGAGATATGTGTGAGATGAAATCACACCGATGAGGCCTAGTCTAACCGTGCAATATGTGTGAGACGAAATCACACACTGGTTTCTAGACAATCCTCAAAGCCCAAGAGATATGTGTGAGACGAAACCACACCGATGAGGTCCAGTCTAAATCATAAAAATGATCGTCATGATCATAAATAAAGTGTCAATTACACTAAGCTAGTAAATATAAGAGTTTAGCTTCATGTCCCATAACCACTTGCTTAACTCAAATATTTACGAACAGATTGTAAATCTTCACTAGGAAATTGTCACAAAAAGGGTTCAATCGAACAAGTCCAAGAGCTAACCGACGAAGTGAACGCAAGCGTTTCATACCACTCGTTTTACTAAGTCGTTTAAGTCGATTTCTCATTCGGGTGAAGTAAAGGCTTGTATATACTTATAGATTGGAAACCCGTTTAAGAAAAAGAGTTTTGTAGTAAAATAGTTTTGAAATCGTTTGGAGAAAAGGATTTTAATATTTACTATTAGTATAGAAAACCTTTATATTTTTAAAGTGACAAATCACAAAAACGATTGTAGAAACAATCAATCACAAGAATTCACATACGAAGATGTGAATGGAATCAAAAGAAATCGATACTGAATTTATCAAAGTAGGAATACTAAAAAATTCCAGAAATAGAAGTTATCAAAATCAATAAAGGTGATAACAACTAATTATAAAAGAAGAATCGATTATCAACTGGAGAAACAAAGCAAAACGAGCAGAAATGCATAAATGACTTCAACAAAAATAAGAATCAAGTCAATGTCGAAGCCAACAATTAATAGCCGCAGTCGAGTACAAAAAGAATCAATCATCATTATCAAAGAAACCAACGGCAAACAAAATCAGAGTCTTGAAAATCAAGAAATTAACAATTTCTCAAAAACAAAGTGATCGAAGTCGAATGGAATTCAAGATGAGGAAAACACAAAATATCAAGTTCAAAATCGCTGAGATTCAAACTAGATGTGAATGAGAAATCAAAATCACTCAATTTGCAACTGGTCCAGCTATTTTTCATCACAGTGTAACAGGTACACAATGACACTCATAGCATAGAACAAAAGTGGAACAAAGTCCAAAAATCAAAATGGCTTTAATTTGCCAAATTAAAACAAAATCAACATCGGCTAAATCAATTCAAAGCCGAAAACACAAGAATAAGCGTTAGGAATTCATACCTAACCGTCAAAAATAATCATATGTAAAGATGAGAGATAAAACATCGACAAATAGTTGTAACACATTCTCCATCTAAGTTATGTTTTATAATTGTCCTAAACCCCAGGCTCTGATACCAAGCTGTGACGCCCCACCTCTATACCCACGCTAGCCAAGAACACTACGGGGTAGTGCTGTCAACTAGCACGGAGAATAAGGCTGTTGAGGAGCGACCCTCTATGTAATTGCTTTGTGCGAGCACCGATTTGTCAGATAATAAAACATTGCATTTCATCTTCAGAGGAAATCCGACATACCGATACAAACTCAAAGCTACTACACAGTGGCTATACTAGTTTAGGACAATAGATATAAAAATAACACAGATAACATAAATGCGGAATAAAGATGGAACAAAAAGTCTCATATATATAATAACTGATATCAGTTACAATACATTTGACACAATACAAATGATACAAATACAACTGTCGACTCAAGAAGCTATATATACAAGTACATTATCGACTAATATACATGAATACATTATCATCTTAAAACATACACACTGACTACTACAACACGACGAAGACCACTTCAAATGATATAAAAAGTCTTCATAGCTCTAGCAGCAACCCAAAGCTAAAAATCTACAACCTGTAAATACTCGGTCTGACCCGAGTATTACATTCAAAAGAAAATAATACCCGGATCAGTCTAATTCAAACTCAGTTATTAGCGCATGGAAGCAATAATAATCAATCTCAATATGGATGACAGACACAGAAATCTCGTATATCCAACTCTCGATACGAGAATTGGATAACGGCAGATATAACACTAAACAGTGTTAATCCACAAAACAGAAATCCAAAGCAGTTTAAGCAATTGAAATGTCAATTTTAAAAACATCAATGCTAATTGGCTGCAGTACACGCTAACGTGTACTGCCTCGCCAATACAGCCTACGAATTACGCAACAGATCGATGAATTAAGAACAAAAGAGATATCGATTAAAATCTGTCAATTCGGTGTGGCTGCAGTGCACGCACGCGTGCACTGCCTCGCCACAACAGAGTATAAATTCACCACAAGGGACAAGGGTAAAACTGCTACGAAAATGCAGCAGGTCAGCAAGTGCTCAGGGATGAACAGATGCAAGTGAAAATGACACATGGATAAGCAGTGTATACCCTAGTACAACCAAAATTGAAATAAGTCAAGCATATATAGATATGCAGTGCCAAAGTGAACCAAGTCACAATGTCACAGCGAGATCAAGTGACAGTGGCAATCACAGGACAGACAAGTCAAAGCAGTGAAACCAGGGTGGGCAACAATGAATGCAGAGGAATGCATGCAACTGATGACAACTAAAACCAGATCACAAGCAACTACAAAAGCTCACCACCACAACATCGATGAAGAACATGGATGCAGATTCAAGGCTGTCACAAACGAGCATGGACAGTGGCACAGTGAAGTACCAACATCATAAACAAGTGCTACCGTACTAGTATGCATATGCACTGCGGTTCGTATGTACAACATATACAATGAAGAAGATTCAAAGACTCAAACAAGTGAATAGCTAAATGCAACTCAAGTGAAGATACCAACTACATAAAAGTTCAAGTGAATCAAGTTCAGGTCAAACATTTCAAGCAGACCAGAGAACTGCAGCAGTGAACTACAAAAGTGCTTCATAGTACCACAACCTTATCGGACCAGAATGCTCAAATACAATATGGACTAATGAACACTACAGGGCAGTAGTGAACCCAGACAAAAGACAGCGAGTGCAGACAACTGAAGTGCTAAACAACATAACCAAAATCAAGTCAATAGCTTCAAGAGCAAAAAGAATGCAAATTCGAATATACATATATACATATCAAATGATGTATATACATACATGACTGCATACCCATGTATGGAGACTAAAAAAATGCAACTGTATGAAATCAGCCTCAAAAACATAAATGTACAGGTCAGAAGTGAAGACAGAGCTCGAGGCTGAGATTAAAAGGCATCAGGACTTCGATCAACACGAAATAGTTTACGTAAGTTACATCAAGTGATACAAAACCAGAGTGTCACTAATATATGAACAATGAAGTGCAACATGCAACAGGACAAGTGCTTAATGATCGAACATGGAAATGCAACTCAGTGATGTTCAAATGACCAAGTAAAGTTCAAAGACAGCGAGCTACACCAACTACAAGCCCAATGTGACAGCAATACGAAGAAAATGCAACCACAAGGCATGGAACCATAGTGGAACAGGTCAAGCAACAGCATGAAGCAGTGCAGACTACCCTAAATGAAGCATGAATGCTACTGGCAACAAGATGAAGACTACACAAATAAGTCAAAATGATCAAAGCCGAAGCTATAAATTGAAACCAATTCAGGTATCACAAAGATGGTAATAGAGTACAAGTACATAGTCGAGTATCATATCACAATACACATGATAAAGCAACCCAAAAATGGAAACAGCAGCAGCCTCGACATCGAGTTGTCAAGACAACCAAAGTTTACTCGAAGTAATTAAAAACAATCGAAAGACTAGGAATCAAAACAGTGAGACAGTAGCACTACAACAATTTTACAAGAGAGACGTAATCTCAAGTGTGGATTCCACACTATATGCATACACCCACAATGGTATATATGCACATATGTGGAGTCATCACTGTCAAGCAATTCTTCCAATTTACAGTTTTGTCAAAGCCAAAGTCACGGCAGTTCAAAGAGATAGTCAAAACAATGTCGAAGTCATGGCAATTTCAGAGTAAAGAATCGAGCAATTAAAACATCAAAACCATGGCAACCACGAAATCATTTAAAGCCGAAGGAACAACAAAAACAACTCGATACTTCGGCAATTCCATTTAAATTGGTCAGCGTCGAAACCACCAAACATCAGATAAAGTCGAACGAAAACTAACAAATCGAAGCTATCTAGAAACGAACGAAAACCAACAGGGTTGAGTGAATTAGATGTGAGCAATAAATCGCTCACCTTTGCCATGGAAGCGAAGACGTTGCTGATGCGGTGAGGACGACGAACGAAGTTAAGCCAAAGCTTTAGCATACGAAGCGAAGACGAGCGCGGCAAACCCTTTTTAAGCGGCGTCGATTCGAAGTCTCAAAACCCTAAATCGCCAGGGGGATGAAGATACGAGACCGCCATTTTTAATGCTTTCGACGTTAAGGGTTTGGAATGAGAATGAAATAAAGAGGGACGGTTTACAAGGTTATCACGGCAATCCAAAGAACAAAGGGCTAGCTTTTCTTTAAAGCCCAACAACATTTAACTCAACATCTTAAAGAATTTTACAGCCTAAAAAGTATTTCAATTCGATCAAAATGCCAATAGCTATAAGCAACCGGATTAGTTCGTCAAGAGGCGATAATTAAATGGGTACGAAATGTCGGGTTGTTACAGTTACAATTTTATAAAACAATTTCCATTTTAAAACAATTTTCCAATCACGTGATTAAAACAGCAAATCAGTAACAATTTCGATAAGGAAATTGTACTTCTCAAAATACCGTAAAAACGGTTACAAATCAGTATTGCGGAATAACCGCTTGAAAATTCACTTTTAAAATTTGGCGGTTACTGAAGCCAAAGCGACAGTAGTTTTAAAACGTCAAAATCACATCAAAACAATCTACATCAAAATGTAATGTCAGTGAATTTTCATTCATCAAAAATGCCACAAAACACCTTGCTTCTAAATATAGCATTGGTGTAAAAATCCCGTTATAAAAATAACGGCAACGAAATACGTTTCATAACCAAGCATCGGTTCAACGTAAAAATAAATGCAGTAACGCGCAATTCAAATTTTTGCACGTATTACAGAATGAACAAAGAAATCATTCGAAGGTATCTTCAATGAAGACAATTCAAAACAGCAAAATCTAATCAATAGATGATTAGTACAAAAGAAAGCCAGCGAAAGTTTCAACAAAAATCACATATCTGCAATTTCTTCGAATCCTCAATTTGGATTCGAAATTCTCAAAGAAACAAATAATTACAGCTATGTAAATAACAATTGGAATTCATATCAATTTCTTATTTTGATTCTTAAATCAAAAAGATTATCAGTTGTACTCAGCGAAGACAGTTTCACTGTTTCCGCTGCGCACTCTGATAAATAGAACACAAATCAATCAAATCATCAGAACACAATTTCATCCAAACAACAAAACACAAGTCCACTTTTATTTTTAAATAACGATATTTAAAATTTCATCAAAATTTCAAAACTTTAGTTTTGACTCAAATCACAGATAAAATGTCGACTAATAGTTGTAACATATGTTCCATCCAAGTTATGTTTTATATTATGTCCATAAACCCCAAGCTCTGATACCAACTGTGACGCCCCACCTCTATGCTCATAATAACAAAGAGTATTAAAAGGAATACTGTCTATTATTACGAAGAATGAGGCTGGATAGGAGCGACCATCCGTAATTGGCCTTACACTAATATTGGTTGTCTCGGTAGGAGTGGTATATACTTTTTATTTTTCATCTCTTATTTATTTACTCCCATCGACATATCCAATTATCAGTATAAAACAAACTACGATAGTTCATAATAGTTTAGGACATTAGATATAACAATAACACAGATAATATAAATGCGGAACACAGATTAACAAAAATCTCATATATATAACCGATGTCAGTTACAATATAGTTGACACGATACATATGATACAACTACAACTGTCGACTCTAGAAGTTATATATACAAGTACATTATCGACTAATATACATGAATACATATCGTTCTATACAATGACGCGACTACTACAAAATGACACGGACAACTTCAGAAGATGTGAAAAGTCTTCATATCCTGAACAGCAACTCAAAGAAGAAAATCTACAACCTGAAATAACTCGGGTCTGACCCGAGTATTACATTCAAAAGAAAATAATACACGGGTCAGTCTAATTCAAACTCAGTTATTAGTGCATAGTAGCAATAATAATCTGATAGTCAAATAGACGACAGTCACAGAAATCTCGTATATCCTACTCTCGATACGAGAATTGGATAACGGCATATATAACACTAAATAGTGTTAAACAATAAATCAGCAGATTTAAATCATCAACAGAGATAAATAAACAATTTATCAAATCGACTAAATCAATTTAAAACAATTGAAATTGTCACTTTAAAACCATCAAAAACTCGATTGGCTGCCGTACACCCACGCGTGTACGGCCTCGCCACGTTAAAAGGTGTGGCTGCAGTACACGCGCGCGTGTACTGCCTCGCCAACACATACAAACAGGTGCAGCTACAATGACAACAAGTATGACAGGGAGGCATACATGCACCAGAGATGAAACCCAAACAACAACATCAAGTGGTAGTTCTAATCAAAGAACAGCATGAACAAAGTACATAAAACAGTGAGACAGTGGCTCAATATAAATGTACGAGTAGTCAAGCATCAGCACAGACCAGACCCAAAGGATCTGGTTCAATGCCAAAGAAATATAGAACCTGTGCATATATATATATATATATACACAAGAAGCCTACAGGTAAAACTAGTGAAGCAGCTACCACAAAATGGAACAAGAGATAGTACAGCCTCGACATCAAAGAAGTAGGCCCAAAATACATGAAGACATCAGAATGAAGGTGAGAGCACCAACAATATGGCACCACACACCCAACATTGAAAGACACGGAAAAATCAGTACCCAACAGGGGCAATTGGAAATCACAGGTATACATATACATGCTACTAGCAAGCAACATGGAGCTGCGACCACAACAAAATACAAGGCAGAACTGCACAAAAACTCAGATGCAAGCACGAAACTCGAAATGATCTGAGCATAAGCAAGAAGGTTCAAAGTTGTGCAGTGGAACCAAAAGAATAAAATGAAACAGAGAAGGCACATGGATGTGCAGATCAAAAGATGCAACTACAACAGTGTATCAATGGTGAACGGCACATAACAAGTTTAGGAATTACATGAAAATATCATGAAGGAGCTCAAATGCAACAAACCCAACATGTACTCGAACAGCCTGTTTTACGAGTTTCAAATCAAGTGAAGTCACAATGGAACTGCACTGGACAAGTGACAATTAAACACAGTGCTACCCGAAATCAAACTACACCATGACAAAAGTATAACTGATCAGAGGTGGTAGTCCGTCATCAGACTAAACAGGGCACTCAAGTAAAATTCCAAAAATCAAGATGAAGCTCAGATGAAGTCAAATGATTATGTGGTCTGCCACAATGCCAAGTAACATGTACAGAGCACCCAATCAATGTGACACAAGAACTACAAGCTACAGATGGGCACTTCAAAAATGTCAGACTCGAAATAGAACAAGTACACCAAGAATCTAAGTTCATATGCAATTGGATAGTGCAGTGATGATAGACAGTGGTATGTAGCAGTGAACACACTGTGAAGCAAACAGGACAAGTGCACGTATCATACTCGAGAACAAGGGCAACATAATGTGCGGTTAACTCGAACAACCCAAAATTTCATAAAATCAAAGAATGAAGTAGGAAATCACCAAATGCAATTTTATGAACCAGCATAAAGGCTACAGGTGCCCAGACATCACACATAAAAGAAACAAGAATATGTACTGGTACATGTTGTAAGTGGTACTAACTTACAAATTAATGCAAACAAAGGTATAAAGCCGAAGCCAAAAAGGGATTACCCGACATGCCACAGCCAACATAAAAACCCATTCAACGTCAAAGCTAAGGTGATGGCCGAAACCAACAAAACTCACATAACCCAAACTTTCCAGAGAATCATAACTTCACAGCAAAATTATCGATCGCGATGTCAAATTGAATTCAAGACAAAACAGATAAAACTCATCAACACAAAAACGAAGTCGAACAACCCAAGCACAGTAGCGAGAATAAACTAGATGTGAGTGATAGTTCACTCACCTTACTTCGTAGAGCTATCGAACCATTCAGATTCGAAGCAGAGGCGAACCCAATCAATCGGCCGAAGCATCTCAAAGACGAGCAACTGACGAAGCAAGAAAATCGTTTGGAAACGCGCGTTTGAAGTTGGCGGCTTTGAAGATAACCACGAGGCCCTAATTTTTAGATCTGATAACGAAGATGAAGCCACCATTTTTTTTTCTCGATGGTTTTGTTTTAGGGCTACGAATCGAATGAAGAGAGGAATGGGTATTGGCCTTAGATAATTATCACGGCATCAACACATATGGGCCATGATTTAAAATGTAAAGCCCACTCAACACTTATCGATTATCACTAAAGAATTTTTACTTGATATAAATTCCAAACAGCAATTAACCATCAATTTAATCGTCATTAGACAATAATTAATTTTTCACAAAATTCCGGGTCGTTACAGCAAGCTAAGTTAAACAAAGAAAAAAAAGAAAAACAACACTGCCATTTAAAAGAAAAATCCAACTCAATCCAACTCAAACAAAAGCAGATCAAAATCAATTTAAACTTGCAGTTTTCAAGTGAAGTTGCAGATTTCAAAACTCTGTCTCCATGTTCAAGGTTTCACTGTGAGTAAATCTTTCTGAAATTTGGATTTTTACTTGTTGTTTGAAAATCATGCTTGAAGTAAAGTGATAAAGGATTGTATGTATACAAATATGTATGTATATATATATATGGATGTGACTGTGCATGTCTGGAAATAGACATATGTATCTCTGTTCTAAGTTTTATAGGCTTCAAACTGGTTTAAAATCAAACTCTTCATCTCCAATCCATGTTAGGCTTCAAGATCTACATGAAACTTGATTGTATCATAAAAATCTAGGTCTTAAAAATATTTTCAAGAAGAATAAATTTGAGTCTAACTGGAAATTTAAGAATACAGTGAAAAACTTCAAAAACATGATTTATTCAAATCTCATAATTTATTGATTCACCTATACCATCCATCACGTCTTCGAAAATCACGATTTTTAAAAGTAAAATCAGAATTTTTAAAAGTAAAATCAGAATTTTTAGTGAAGTATTGATCGAGAAATTCGAAGTTGAACGGAATGTGGGTTTCTGTTGATTGCTGGTGATCGCGAGGTGGATGGGTGTCGTGGTTAAGACTGGAGGATGGTTGATGGTCAGGGATCATTGGAAAAATGGAGTGACATTTTTAAGATGACTGTGGTGGTCGAGGGACGGCGAAGTTGGATTTTGGAGGCTGTTTTGGTCGAGGTTGTTGAAGTGTTGATTTCATCATCGGTGCTGGTTCGAGGTGGACCGGACTGAGGGGAAACGTGGCATAGGGTAGTGACGAGGCTTTGGTCGGAGTTGCGAGTTGTCTGGTGGTCAGGGGCAATGGCAGGTGGTTGTTTTGGTCTGCAGGGTTGGGTTCCAGTGGGAATTGAGTTGCTCGATTTCGTTTTCTTGTGTTTTTGTCGGCGCTGAGTGATCGGAGCTTTCGCATAGGTGATGGGTGACTGGTGGGTAACCTCGGCGAGGCGTCGGAGTCGGTCAGGCCATCGTGTACGTGCACGTAATGTCTGATGAGGTTTTGGTATCGGGTAAATCTTGAATTTTATCGTGGGTGACTCGAGGGAGCAGGTTTGCGAATAGAAGCTCGAGTATTTGAGGGTTTTGCTCGGGTTATTGTGTTTCTGTCTTGAATTTGTTTTCGTAAGATCAGGTTTCAAAATTTAAAATGGAACATGTTCAAGTTTTTTTTTATGTGAAGTAAATTTTGAATCTAAGTTTAAAAGCAAAAATGTTTCAAAGGTTTTAAATTGTTTAAAAGGTTTTTTTTTTAATTTTTAAACAATTTGTTTTAAAAAGGAAAAATGTTTAAACAAGTTTAAAGTTTGGAAATTTTGAAAGTAATCAAGTTTTCAAAAATGATTAACTAAGTTTTTAATATATTTAAAGTGGATAAGTTTTAAAAGGAATGTTTAATTAAGTTTTCAAAGAATATGAATTTATTTAAACAAGTTTGAATAAGTTTCAAAGACTTTAATAATTAAGATTAAATGTTTAAATTGTTTTGTTTAAAGAAAATTATATACTTTTAAATTTTAAAGTTGGCTGCAAAATGTTTTCAAATGGAACTTAAATGATGTAATTAAGTATTTATTAAAGATAAAGAATTTATCCTTAAATTATTTAAGTTGTGATTAATTGAGATTTATTCATGATGTGATTAATTAAAAGGTAATTACTTAGAGTAAGTAATTAAAGGATAGTTAATGATGTAATTAATTTAAGGATCATTAACTAGTGATTAAGGGATAATTAATTAGATTAATTAATTAAGAATAATCACTAAATGAAATTGATTAAGTATAATTACTTAATGTAATTAATAAGTATAATTACTTGGTGTAATTAATTAAAGGATTAATTAATGTAACTAATTAAAAGAGTAATTAATTAATGGAAGTAATTAGGGGTTACTAAATGAAAGTAATTAAAGGATAATTACTTAATGGAAGTGATTAAGGATTAATTACTTAATTAATTAATAAATTAAAGGGTTAGTTAATTAATGAAATTAATTAAGGATCATTAATTAATGTAATTAATGAGAGTTATTAAGGGTTAATTAATATGAATGGTTAAAAGATAATTAATTTATGTAATTAATTAAATGCTAATTACTTAATGTAATTAAAGAATAATTAATTAAGGTTGATTAATTAAGATGGATAATTAGAGGATGATTAATCAATTGATTTGTAATTAATTAATGTTAAGTAAGCAAGATTTAAGAGTAATTAAAGTAATTAATTTAATTCATTGGTGGTTAATTAAATTAATTTGAGATGGTGTGGTTGATTTATCTTGCTTATGGATGATTGAGTTATATGGATGATTTGGATTATGTGAGATCTCTGACATGTGATTGTGATGCTCTGTGATATGAGATGCTTTGGATGAATTGTGATAATGTAAGTTATCTATCTGTGATAGAATTGCCATGTGAATATGATATCCCGAATATAAATTGAATTGTTTAAACTTAAAACAACTTGGCTTAAAAAGATGGTATTTAATTCGAAGAGACCGGGATCGGATATCAGCGATATCCGGAACCACTTCGATTAGTAATCTATAATTCTTTATAGATTTGATTTGTAAATTAAATAGGCTGGAATCGAATAAATTAAGTAAACTAGACCATTGAAACTTAGTAACAATACTTAGACATTTCTTTGTGAAATAAGTGTTTGGTTACAAAATGATTAGAACTCGTAGTGAGGTACGAGTTACCCTGGTTTTCAAAGAAGTTTTATAACTTAGTATTTCAAATTAAATGGGTTTTACTCACGCTGGTTTCCAGCCTGACTCGGGTGTTACTTTAATGTAATGCTCGGGTCAGACCGAGTATTATAGATTTTCAAGTAAGGACGTTCTGGAGCTCAGGAGACGAGCTGGATGGCAGGAACGTATGGAGTGATTCCGCTGTGATATTATTTCTGTTTATCTGAGACATGCGTTTATATATGTCCAGTGTTTGTGTATGAGTGTAACTCTGATGTAAAAATATAATTGACAGATACAGGTTTTCTTTGTAAACTGTTATTATTTGATATTATATTTTGATCCGCTGCTGTAACGACCCATAAATTTCAACTGTTTTAATAATGTAATTAGTTGAAATTTGGTGAAATTTTAAACGATCAAATTTTGAAATAAAAATTTAATATTTGGAATACGTCTAGTTAAACATAGCGACTGGTAAATTTTCGTCCGAAAATATGAAAGTTTATT
The DNA here is from genome assembly GCA_030737815.1 of Allium fistulosum. Taxonomy (NCBI): domain Eukaryota; kingdom Viridiplantae; phylum Streptophyta; class Magnoliopsida; order Asparagales; family Amaryllidaceae; genus Allium; species Allium fistulosum. The sequence continues at coordinate 1,167,875,197 of CM060905.1, read as the reverse complement.
TCGCGCGTAAATTTACTTTAATTTAATCAGTTAAAAAGCGATGAAAATAAAATGTTTCCGAAACCTAAATATTTTTACATAGAAAAATTCTAAACCATCTTCTGAGCAAGATGTCAGTTTGTCGTTTTTCAAAATTCGGACATCTTTGGCTCCGTCGATCTTATTTTTCAGTGTTTTTCTCGCATTTTCCGCTATTAGAAAATTCGAATTTTATAATTCAATCATACCACTAATATCGGTATACCGTTCTGGTCGTCTCTTCGTGCCGACCACCACAACATATTCGTTTGTGTGTTTTGAGGTTTGATACTCGACGAAATCTGTGAAACGATAAATCATACCGGTTCCCAATTTCAATCTGTTTGGCTTCCTTCCTTTTCATTTATCTTAATGTTGAAAATAAACGGTCATGGGACATTATTAGTCCTAAATTTTTGTGCGTGGCTTTACCCATTCGCAACAATTAATATATTGGGACGATCATTTTTCCTTGGTTTTAAAATTTTTGTTCGTTTCCTATTCCTTTTCAGTTGCCTTACTGTACAAACTTAAGTTTCAGTTCTATTATTTCCAAGACCTCTCATATCCTCCCACCTTTCCACCCATTAACTGTTTATAGAATCATTTTAGCATATGTCAGTCTTCTATTTTGCAACTATGGATACATGCCATATTATAAGCTTTGCTTCTATCTATTTTCCTATTTTTTATCAAAGTCTCCACGTCCATGTATGAAATCAACCTTCCACCGAGAGCCTCCTTTCAATTCATGCCTCTCCTCTTTTCAACAACCACTCAACTTTCCCTCCATGCAACACGAAGTCAGACCGAGCAGCACCGGACAACCGAGTCTCATCAACCAATGACGCATGCAAGCACGCGACCTCGGCCACTCCTCCACCACCTCTGACTTCCAACCAAAAGCCGCCACTGCTGCAACTCCCCTCGCCGACCGCATCACCTTGACCACAGTATGCCCGACCGCCTGCCCTAGCCTTCGCCGCCGAGAGCACCAACTGCACATTCCCTCTTATCCTCCTCGATTTCCGTACCCAATGGCGCACCACACAACCGACCTTGTCTACAACCGAGCCTGCTCTTTCCTTTTTTCCTCTATAGTGCTCGGCCATCGGCCTCCGCCACCCGCACAACAGCCATTCTTCCCCGCCAAAGCTTTTCCCATTACCCAGCAATGTCGATCTGTTTTGTCCCACACTCGATCACATTTTTTTTCTTCTTCACCTCGCAAGCACAGAGGTACATTCTTTTTGCATGTGTATATATATATTTTTGGGTATGACGGTAAAGTGTAGGTTAGTTATATAACCTATTGTTATATATTAGTTTATTTAGTAATATATATTGGTTATTAAGCGATTGTTTAAAATATGTTATATAAGCTTTTACCTGAACACGTCTGTAAGCTTTGATTTAATAGTAGGTAATATAGTCTGTATATATAGGTTGGTTTATAAACATTTTGATGAAGTAATTTATACTGATGTATAATGATTTTAGATTTTAAAATGTAACACATTGAGAAGTATATGTATATTTTGGTAGTTTCCTGTTACATGTCTTTATTGAAATTATATTTATACATATTAGCTTATATATAAGTTATGTATATATAAAACTATTACAGACTTCTATATATATATAAGTTAAACATTATTTCAGGTTTTATAGTGGTGTTTATATATATGCTGGTATGCCTATATCTACTATCTATTTGGGTTTTAATGTTTAAAGTTACATTGTTTATATATATGTAATTATGCAAGGGAACTTATATTAGTCTATGAAAAAAATATAGTTATAAAATATATTATATTGTGTTAGTGTGGTAAGTTTACAGTATTTGTGAACTTAGCTTTTCAAATATATATATTTACATATAACATAATAGCATTATTTCTATTTTGTCGAATATAGGCAATATATTATTTAAAACATTGATTTTATTTAAATATGATTTTATATAATGTATTACATAGTTATATATATATATATATATATATTCAATTACACCATCTATCTTCATTCGTCCAATTCTGAATGGTTTTACTGATTTCTATCTATCAGCTTGTCCGTCCAAATTTCGTGTCGATCTACCTTTACTTTGGAATTCGTAGATTGTTCTATACCAAACTCTCTAACCTCGGAAGGTGAGCAATCACTCACGATTAATGTTCTTTTATTTATTAAATTTGATTTCAATTGAAATGACAATTGAAATATGCTGCTGTTAGATATTTACACTGTTATTACCTGTATCAGTTCACCTGTGACATCTGACACCATTATCTGTTATATATGCAATGATAATCCAGTTTGGTTGTTAAATGATTGATTGTTTGATGTTTAAAATTGGACGTTAAAATTGTAATGTATAAAGTGATAAATATTATGCAAATAAATTTGACGTAGGATAATTAAAATTTGAATCGACACATATGTTGAATTTGATTAGTTGAATATGACCCCTTTTAATTGTTAAATTAATTGACATGTAGAATAGTGATAATTACACTTTGAACCATTGAACGTATATTTGATTAATTGTTGTAGTGTTAAAATTGAAATCGAATGACAATTGAAGAACCGTATGAATAATTAGTGTAATAATCTTTAATCTGCATGAAATGATAGTGTAGATTCTAGAAATAATTGTATTAATTTGCACAAACAACAATGTAAATTGATACGATTATTTCGGGATTATTTGAATTGATTATTGTATTGTTATTGATTGTTGTTATTGCTTGTTTATTTACTTTGACACCATCCCAGTTATCACACTGCAAGTTCCCTCTGCTATGTTTTGATTTGAATTGAATTGGAATCGGGTTGAAATGATAAATACCCAAATTGAACTTTGACCTAGGATAGAAAATTAAATAAAACCCGATTGGTCAATAATTTGATTTAAAAATAAAACGAAGATTTTATTTGAATAAATAATATGGTTTTGAAATGAAGTTGAAATTTGAATTTTTAATGAAAGGAAAATGTTAATATTAAAAAATCTGAAACAAAATATTAACGATGTAATTGATGAAAGAATGTTGTTTAATTTGAGAAATGATTGAATTAAGTTTGAAATGATTTAATAATTAAGTTTGAAATTATTAAAGTTTGAAATGATTTAATAATTAAGTTTGAAATTATAATTAAGTTTGAAATTATTAAACTTTGAAATTATTTAATAATTAAGTTTTGAATTATTTAATAATTAAATAAGATTGAATTATTTAATGATTAAATTGAATTGGATTCTTTAATAAGAAAATTTGAACTTTTGAATAAGTGAATTTTACTTCGTAAATAATTGAAATTGAGTTTCTTTATTAATTAAGTTTTTTGGAAATTTATTTAAGTAAGTAAATAAGTGAAATTGAATTTCTTTAACAAGAAATAAAATGTGATTTATTGAAATTAATGTAAGACTTGAAATTTAAAGAATTTGGTTTGATGAATTTAATTTAATCAAATTTGTAAGTTTTGATATAATGAAGTTGAATTTTTATAATGGATTTAATGAATTGGAAATTTACTAGAAATTATTTTGAATGGCAAATTTACTTAATGAATATTGAATGAAATCGATAAATGAAGTTAAATTGATTTGAATGTTAAATTAAATTAATTTAAATGATTTCGGAATGAAACTTATATACGAACTTGAATCAATATTTGAATTGTTTTAAATAAAGATTGAAATTGAATTATAAGATTTTGAAATGATAATTTGGAAGTTTTGAAACGTAAATTATGGAAATTGTTTTAGAAAGACAAATGAAATGTTGATTTGTAAATTCTAATTGGGATTGAAATTGATTTGGTTTTGAAATAAATAAAGACCAATCGGTGAAATAATGACGAAAGTTATTAAAGAGACCGGAATCGGTTAGGGACATACTCACTGTCTAAACCGAAAACCACTTTAATAACTATGCGCGGAGTGTGATCCAGAATGAAGTGGCTGGAATGGTGTACGTGATGATTGAAGAAAGAGAACGATAATGGATAGCCTTGACACTTGTGTCAAATTGGAAATGACTAAAACAGGAGCCGGGCCAGGCCAAATGGAGGTTAGCTACCTCAAGCGAACACACTTCTTCGAACTACTCATTACTTGTTGTCGATTGGTGCACCCTTGATTTTGGGAGTGTTGTTTCGCGGTGTTGCGGTCGCTACGGCGATGCGTTCTCACCAGTCCGGATCAGGCAAACGGTAGTTTCACTACCTTGGGTATTGCCTCATGTGCCTTGTCATACTTGTATTCCTTTATACGCGACCACTACGATTTTGGTTTGTACCTTTAGTATATGGATTGCCCTCTGGTGACTTCCGGTTTTGGGGAAACTACGGTCTTGTATATGCTCTTGGGAATAAAAATGTGTTAAGGGTGGAATGGGCCATGACTTAACACTATTTTGATATTTTATATTACTAATAGGCATTATCTACTTATCGTACACTACTACATAGTAGATAGTTTAACGGATCCTTAAAGGATGGTTATGAAAGTCTATATGGATCGATAATATAGTTAAACTACGACTAGCAAGTGCGGAATTATAAATAATAGTAAATGGCAGTAATAAAAATGACACCAGGGATTTTTATACTGGTTCGAACTTCTCGTTCTACGTCCAGTCCCAGACTGCTTCTGGAATTTCTCGAATAACCCTCACTTAACCCGGAGGAACAGGTATTACACCGCCTGAGCAACCGAAACAGGACTTTTACGCTTAAGCAACCGAATAGGACTTTTCCGCCTAAGCAACCGAATAGGACTTCAATTACAATTTGGTAAATTGTTTCTTGACTTGTGTGTTCTTTGAATAACACGAATATAGTCAATGTAGTACACCCTTCCTATAATCTTCTTGATATGATGATTTGAATGTGCAAAAGATAGGAAGTAGAGAATTGAAAATCACTTGATATTATAACAATATAAGATCAGAATAGATAGAAAGAATTGGTTGTTTGAAATAGTGGATTTTCATCTCTATTTATAGTATTGAATAGTTTTAATTCAATAGTTGCAACTATTTGAAGAGGTGCAACTCTTGGTGAAGAAGACAACTCTTCAGATTTTGATATTTTATGAAGAGATGCTTCAGTTCGTCAAGTTCAGATGTCTGAGATAAAAATGACAGATGTCTGAATAATTTTGAATTTCGAAAAAGTAAAAGGAAAACAAAAACAGTTAATTTAGACGTCTGTCTTTTAATTCAGACGTCTGTCTAGGGTGACAGACGTCTGTTATTAAATGACAGACGTCTATTTCATATAGAAATAGAGGCATTAACAACATAGTGTTCAGACATTTGTTATCTTAATTTAGACGTCTGATATTGATGTCAGACGTCTGAATTAATATACAGACGTCTATTTCTGTGCTGTTCTGTTCCTTTGTCCATTTTAGTATTTTTGAACTTGAGAAAATATATAATTTTGAAAATACTTTTTTATATTTATTTTAAAGCAAGATTTTCAAAAGTATATTTGTGTGTGTGTGTTTCATCACCATATCAGAGATTGTACATATATATCTAAATAGATTTTTTAAGAACTTTAATCTTGTTGATGATAATAGCTTCTTTTGACGATTCCTGCAAGAATATTTGACATAATAGTATATAGATTGAAATATATAGTTGTCGCATTAAAATCGAAGAAGGAAGGTTTCAACAGGTTATTCCAACTGTGACGACCCGCCCTTCACGACCCTCGAAAATCGATACAAAATACTCAACAGTATAATATGCCGACGATCGAACGCCGGAAAAGACAGATTGTAGGGAAAGAAATAAGGTAGAAGAAGAAGAAAGAACTAAACAACATCAGAACCTCACAGTCGCAGCGGAATAAAATATAATATATAGAACAGATCTTTACACAAAATGAAAACTATATATGTTTATATACAATACATCATCATCAGAGTATATCAATACAACCAACCATAACCAGTCAAACAATCTCAACAATCACAGCAGCGGAATAATACAAGTACGAGAAATATGTCTCGAACTCCAGCTCCTCTCCTGAGCTCCATAGCATCCTATCCTGTAAATATACTCGGTCTGACCCGAGCATTATAATAAAATAACACCCGAGTCAGTCTGGAATACCAGCGCATCATAAATACACCCAATTGATTATTAAAGTTTCAAAAATCCTTTGAAAATCAAAAGCATCTCGTAAGACCACGCCACAAATAAACATGTCGGGTTTTTACCTTACGATAGCTAAAACACTTTATATAAAAATCCTCTGATATTATAATAGGGTCTATTCACAAATACTTATAAAATAGCCGAAATTGTTACATCTATTAAATTCCGGCTGTAGCGACCCGACTTCCTACCCCAGAAAGTCGTATCGATTTTAAGAAAAGAAAGAGGTGAGAAAGTAGAAAAGATAGAGAAGAAAGAAGAAAACACACCAGAATCTCAACAGCGGAACGAATGAAATATAATATATCACATAAGAGATTACATAATACCATATATATCAGAGTTACACAGATAATACAACACATACTAGACAGTTATAAAACACCTGTCTAGTTAATACAACTCGATACATCTCAATACAATACAGAGATACAACACAGCGGAATACAGATAAATACTAACACAGCGGAATCACTATATATCTATACGCTGAAGCCTCCTGCTCCATTGCTCCTCCAGAATACGTCAAAGCCAACCTGAATCCCTTGGCTACCCGTAAAAATTTGGGTACCCGAGAGTTTAGGAAAAACAGAAATAAACTCCGGGTCAGACATGGGTCTGGTATGAGTAACAGGTTAAAGTTGTTTAACTTGGAAAACCTTTGAAAACAAAAGGTATCACGTAAGACATCCCACACATAAACATGGAAATGTTTTTACCTTACGCTAACCAAAACATTTGATAGGAAATCCAGTGATATTATAATAGTGTCTAGGGTTTTCAAGTAAATAGAAAATAGCTGAAATTGTTACATCTATTAAATTCCAGCATACTAGCCACAACGTGGGTAATACAATCAAAACCGTAGGGTCTCGTAGGGAAAATGGGTTTCCATCAATGGCAGGGCTACTGGGGTACCGCCCGTCACAGTACGTGGCCTAGATCACCGTACCGAGGACCCATCCTAAGTCCCCTGCAACACAAGACCGGAACCATCCCTTACTGAACAGTTCCAAACAAGACAACCCCGGCGGTTGTAGCTACTAAACCGCCCACACAGCCGAAATAAAAGGGACTCTAGACAGGGGTATATCTCGCTCTCAAGTGGGTGCTACCCACGAAGCCTTGCTGCACCTCCCCTGTTTTAGCCATTCCCGGTTGATGAGGCTTGAGGTCACGATTACCTTTAGAGAACACATCTCTTAGAATGCTCACCGCCCGCCTGACGATGTTCTGAAAGCATTCGATCCATATAAGTTCGTTCCGGGTTCGAACGAAACCGAAGGCATTATCTCGTTACACTCGTATTGGAATCACCCTCAGAGTTAACGACAATAACCCTTGCAATTTGAACCACCATCTCGAATCTATAAGTACTATCTCCGTCAAACTCATTACGGAATCACCCACAGAGTTATACTGACGAATAGTTCTTATACCTCGAGTCTTCACTTGCTCCATTTGGATTTCACGACCTAACGTTATTTTGGATCGATGTGGTATTCGGGTCTCCAGACCTAGAATCCCGGTATACGGAAACCCGATCCCGGTCTCATCGAAATCCAAACCGTATCTTTTAAGACCAAGTTGTTTTAAAGTTAAAACAATTCAATTTATTATCTATATCAACACAGATAGATAAAACACAATATAACAATGGAGAATAACATCATCATCATAAACGGATAATCCATATTATCTACTCAACAGATAATCAATATCATCATACTTAACCAAGCATCCATAACACAATAGATATATATCTGAGATCACAATCAATCATGGAAATCAATATCATCCATCATATATAAACAAAGATTAATAATCACCTCATTTTATAATTAATTTAAAATGAATTAAACTAATTACAAATCTTTAATTAATTTAATGTAAATTAAATTAATTACTCCACCATTATTAACTTGCTTATACTTCTATTAATTAATTATCAATCAATTAATTAATCATCAACCAATTATTCATTTTAATTAATCATCCTTGATTAATTATCTTTAATTACATTTAAAGTAAATTATCCTTTAGTTATTTTTACAAATTAATTATCTTTAACCAAATATAGGTAATAACCTTTACCTTACTTCATTTATTAATTAACCTAAATTTAATTACATTACTTAATTAATTTCATTAATAAATCTATTCATTTATTAATTATTTCCAAATAAAACCATTCTCAATTTCCAGCATTAATTATAATAATAAATGATCTCTAATTACCTTTACATTTTAATTTAATTACATCAAGTAATTAACTTTAATTAGTTATTTTATTTCTTAATTTTTATTAAGAAAACTAATCTTCAAATCACATACATTAATCTCCTTGATTAATAACATACAGTAATTAATTATCCTTAATTAATTACTCCCAATAAACAGACTTAAATTAATCCCTTGATTAATTTCAAGTAATTTTTATCCAAATTACTTCTATTAACAAATCATTATCCATAAATTACATCCTGTAATTATTCATCAATTACTTTCCTCAGTAATTATATCTCCCAATTATCAATTGATTAATCCAAATTAATTAAACTAAATTAATTAACTCAGATAAATCAAATTACCCAATTAACTAAAGTGAGTAATTAATTCCTTACTTAATTCCCATTAAGTAATTACACTTAAACATTAACAAATGTTGATTATCAAATTAATTAATCTAATTAACTATTTAAAAATCAATTATATTAATTAATCATAAAATAATCTAGTTAATAATCTTCATTAACATTTATTAATTACTTTATCTTAAATAATACTTACAATTTCCTTATTATTAATTATAAGTTCCATTAACCCTTCATTAATTAATTAAAGTCAAATCTATGATTCATAATTACATATTAATTACTTAACTCCTTATTTTACTTTAATTAATACATTTCAACTTATAATTACTAATTAAATCAATACCGTTTTATCGATTATCATTCTAATTATTTCAATGGACAATGCATTTAAATCTTTAATCTTTATTTACTTAAAGAAAACTTCTTTTCCAATATTGATTAAATTTCATTTAAATATGTTCGAAAACATATATTCCATTTTTCCTTTTGAACTTTCATTTTAAACTCCACGTTTAAACTATCACTAATTTAACTTAAATCACTTTAAACTAACTTTTTAAAACCTTAAATTATAACTTAAAGCAATACCTTAGTTATGAAGGGGTTTAAATCAAATTCCCTTAAGTTCAAATATTTAAATTTAATTAAAGTATTTAAATTTTAAACTTTCTCTTCATTCCAAAAATCTGGAATTCAAATATTTAATTAAACTCAGTTTTAACATTGGTTACAATTTAAAAACCAACACTTTAAAATCTGCAAATCTGGAACAGGTTAAAGCTCTGGGAACAAAACTACCCGAGTTCCCTTATCTTTGCTTCGAGTAAAAATAGGGATTCACTCGAGCAAATCCACGTCCTACTCGAGTAAATCTCGAGTTCCACCTCTGCCATCACAAAGGAAAACAGCCACCAGGAAACATCCCACCGTGCACGTGCACGTCGCCCCTAGTCACCTTCGATCATCAGTGATAATCGTCCCACTTCCAAAACCATTCCACTACCCCAACTCGATCGACAGATTAGCTCCAACCCAACTCGAATTTGAATTCGAGTTTCAAACTAAACCTGGAACGCAAATAACACCCAACTTCAAAGCCTGGAAGTTTGCCTTCCTCGCCAATTTCCGACCACCAGAAGTCCATCACCCCTGGCTGCAGCCTCGTCTACCTCTCCTCTACCCAACCACCAACGCACGTGACACTCGATCGCCTGATGGCCTCGTGCGAACGAAACTTAACAGCACACTAAAAACTAGGTTTCCTCACGAGAAATCATCGCCATCGCCTCCACGTTGCTCTGTCGACCATCACGACAATTTTCGCCAAATCCCTGGTCATTCCTCTACCTTCTGACCTGAACTCGACATCACCAGTGGACTTGATCATCCACGGCAACTCAAAACACTTAAAACAGTCGAGCCAAAACTGCTCTTCACCCCTTGCCTTAAAAATTTTAAATCTTGTTTTAAAAATCCTATTTTTGTATGTAGAATCGATTTATACTCCTGAATCCTTAAAATCAGAGTTTTGATTTAAACATATATAAAGTTGTATTTTGCTTTCTTGGTTCCCAGGGTAAATTATAGGTTGATTCATCTTTACTAGATTTTTAACAACTAGATTATAGCCAAACAAACAACTTTTGTTTACTTCCTACATTCAAACAATTTGTAGATCAAGTGGTGAGGGATTTGTTTACTAATCTACTCAAAGAGATATCATCAGATAACAGAGTATCAAAGGTAACAGATATACATAGATTTGCACAAACATATATACCAAAATTCACATTATCACAGAGAAACAAACACTACATTAACTTAAGTTATATTTTTAAACAAAATGTTACTCACCAGGCTTTATCAAGAACAGAGCATCCTGTTTGAAAACAGTTTGAATTTGAAAAAAATGCTTCTCACTTAGATCTTCTTGCCAAATTCTTCTGCTCACTGTTATATTGATTTGTTGATAATGTTGAATACTTGTTTTAGGATTTAATGGAGTTTTCATTTTTGGTTTTGTTGAGCTCGAACTGGAAATAGAAATGATAAGAGAAGGTTGCTTCCAGGTTGAAGTTTTAAAACATTTTACAGGGTTTGTATATTTCTTTTCTTATGTCAGAGATATTTGATACAATGGAGGCTGAAATACAATTCAACAGATTTTGTTTGGCTGCAAGGATGTGAACATTTAATGTTATTGTACTTGTGTCTCATTTTAACACTTATCAAATTTTTATTACTTGCCTGAGTCTTACTTTACAAGCCACAAACATATATTATCACTTTACTTTAAATCTTGTTGTTCTTAAGTTTGCATACATACTATCTTTACTTACCAGCCTATATATCTACCTATACTTAGTTATACTCAAGACTGCATATCTATATATTATTCGAGCCACTTGTGTACATATCTATCCTATCCAAGTATTTTCTAACAAGTTGCTTTTACTTTTGACTTAGCAGATTTTTATTTGAAGCTGGCCAATCTTCTTATGTGCTATGCAACATATGCTACTAGTTTGATAAGGAATGTAAGTGATTGTTAATTTCCTTTGCTCACTTCCCTAAGCAGATTTCTTGATTGATGATGTTGTATAAATGAAATGTTATTCTAATGTGTTGTTTGATTATTTAGTGTATTTGTTTTACAACTTTACAAACATTAAAATTTAACTTATGTATATTTTATATTTCCTTGTTTGATACATTTACTTTGTTACTTGCTTTATATTTTCTTGTTATTTTTAGTCAAGTTGCTTTAAAATATAAGTGAAGTCCTATATTTTTCTTTCATCTATTTATCTCATATGTACATTCTTATTTATTATTTTAAAATAAATAACACATTTAACAAATTGAAATGATTTATAAAAGAAACCATTTCTTACTATAAACTACTTCTTTTATAACATATACTAAAGTATCATTTGACCAAAATTGAATTTAAAACTTATATACATTTTTAAACTATATTTATCAAGCTAAACTTACAAAGAAAATAAAACAAATCTTTTTTGTTAATTAAATTTAAATTTAAACTAAAGCTAGAACAAGTTTTAAAACTATTTAAACATTTATCTTAAGTATTTAAACCCATATTTTATTTATTAGATAGTTTTTGAAAAGATTAATATTAAATAAATCAAAATCCCAAATCACTAAAATATATAGTAGGAATTTGAAAACATAATTTATTAGTTGAATTTAAATCAAAGCTTTCTTATCTACAATATATATCAATATATATCCATAATAAATAGTGAATAATTTATTAGTTTTAAAAGATGAAATTCACAAATACGATATTTATTAAAAGAAAAGTATTTATTCAAGCCTTATAAATCAAAGATATATCAAAACAATTCAATATTTAATATAAATTATTAAATAGTTATTGCTCGAAATTCCGGGTCGTCACATTCCTCCCACCTTAAAAGAATTTCGTCCCCGAAATTTAAAACAAAGGTAATTTAATAATCTATTTAGGATTTTAATTTTAAAACACATGCATATGACAACCAATGCTAACAACCATATCAACCAATCATCCAAACAAACAAATCTATCTATTCAGACAAAAATCCTGGATAGAGTTCTCTCGAGTTTCCCGAGTATAAATACCGAGATACTCGCCCTACAGAATCCAAACAATCTATACAACTAAGCTATAGAACTCCTACTCATCTAGATCTACACAACTAGACAGGATATCAGACTACAGACGAGTCTGACTCGCAACCAAAACTCCCTGAACTGCTGGTTTCCAAAACCAGAGATAGAATCTTACACGTACTCCCTCAGAGATACGTGAAATACAACGAATCCCAGCTATCCAAACTGGCAATCCAAATCTGAAGACCAAACACCTACCTCTCCAGAACACAGAGAAACTCCAGAACACCTCGAAGCTAACTTCCGGACTTACTAAATTATAGAGCTTCTTTGAATCAGAGAAAATTAACCCAAAATCAAATCTCCAACTCTGAAATCCAAATCCCTTCGTCTCTTATCCACCAACTCTTCGGACGATCCATAGCTGCCTCCATCCCTACTGATCAGCTAAATCTCCGCTAATGCCTTTCAGAACAAATCTGAATCCACAACAATCCAGTAGAATAATCTTCTCAAACCCACTAAAATCAAGAACACAACCTTTACTATCATCCGTAGAAAACAACTTCTCTTCTCCAAGAAAGAAAAGTAGATGCACTCCCAACTGCTTCCGCTGCACAACTCTGATCTGAGTAGATGACAATGCTGATGACGAACACAAACAAACACGGGACAACAAATTCCAAAAATATGGTTCAACAGATCCAAAAATAAACTCAGAAGTTCCTCCGAAACCTGAGCTGCTCTACTAAAAACTTCCTCCAAAAACATCCTACTATTAAGATGAACCATCGGTACCACTCCTGGAATCCAGTCGATACCAACTCAATCTCCAAATGCTAACAAAACTCTGACTTCCTGAAGTCATCTAGAAAAATATCTGAAACACAAGAGAACGCTCCAACTATCGCAAGTCACTTTTGCGATTAATCCATCCTGATTCCAAAGAAAAACTGTTCTCTCTTTACCAAACAGAACAGCTTACGCTTAACTGGCCCATCCAACGAAAGAACGAAACCACTCTGCTGCTTCTGAATTCTACTGCTAAGCTAGAAAGCTTCTTGCCAATACACAGAACACTCCGAGCTGCACTGCTGACACCAATGCCAAAGAATTCCCAATCCAAAGCTCTTCGAGAAACTCGGACCTCAAACCAACCAGAAACATCCTGCTGAACACAGCCACAACACCCAAGCAGACTCACTCCCTTAACTTGTTCCAAAGAAAACATCTTCGGAGACATCCATAGTCACTGTGTCTCATCACACAGCTACAACATCCTGAGGTATCAAGATATCATAACTCGCTTCTGTCCAACCGACAGATCCAAACTATACTCATCCGAACTATACACTACAAAAAAAATGATCTCCAAATCTTAACAGATTTCCTTCAGAGACTTGGTGAAATCCTTTCACCGCAAATTCACTCGAGAAGGACTGTAGACCCAATACCGTCTCGGTCGATAAGCTTCCGACCTCAACAAATTCAACCATTTGTAGTCGTGTTTCACACACCACCACCTTATCTACCTTTATAAATTATATTGGAAAACCTGAACGGGTAACCCAACAAATAGGTAGAATATAAATATATATATATATATATCAAAATACAAATACGCTCTCTCAAGAAAGAAATCACTTAAGAGCCTAGGTATTCGCTCAACCTAGCGCTCTGATACCAACTGTAGCGACCCGACTTCCTACCCCAGAAAGTCGTATCGATTTTAAGAAAAGAAAGAGGTGAGAAAGTAGAAAAGATAGAGAAGAAAGAAGAAAACACACCAGAATCTCAACAGCGGAACGAATGAAATATAATATATCACATAAGAGATTACATAATACCATATATATCAGAGTTACACAGATAATACAACACATACTAGACAGTTATAAAACACCTGTCTAGTTAATACAACTCGATACATCTCAATACAATACAGAGATACAACACAGCGGAATACAGATAAATACTAACACAGCGGAATCACTATATATCTATACGCTGAAGCCTCCTGCTCCATTGCTCCTCCAGAATACGTCAAAGCCAACCTGAATCCCTTGGCTACCCGTAAAAATTTGGGTACCCGAGAGTTTAGGAAAAACAGAAATAAACTCCGGGTCAGACATGGGTCTGGTATGAGTAACAGGTTAAAGTTGTTTAACTTGGAAAACCTTTGAAAACAAAAGGTATCACGTAAGACATCCCACACATAAACATGGAAATGTTTTTACCTTACGCTAACCAAAACATTTGATAGGAAATCCAGTGATATTATAATAGTGTCTAGGGTTTTCAAGTAAATAGAAAATAGCTGAAATTGTTACATCTATTAAATTCCAGCATACTAGCCACAACGTGGGTAATACAATCAAAACCGTAGGGTCTCGTAGGGAAAATGGGTTTCCATCAATGGCAGGGCTACTGGGGTACCGCCCGTCACAGTACGTGGCCTAGATCACCGTACCGAGGACCCATCCTAAGTCCCCTGCAACACAAGACCGGAACCATCCCTTACTGAACAGTTCCAAACAAGACAACCCCGGCGGTTGTAGCTACTAAACCGCCCACACAGCCGAAATAAAAGGGACTCTAGACAGGGGTATATCTCGCTCTCAAGTGGGTGCTACCCACGAAGCCTTGCTGCACCTCCCCTGTTTTAGCCATTCCCGGTTGATGAGGCTTGAGGTCACGATTACCTTTAGAGAACACATCTCTTAGAATGCTCACCGCCCGCCTGACGATGTTCTGAAAGCATTCGATCCATATAAGTTCGTTCCGGGTTCGAACGAAACCGAAGGCATTATCTCGTTACACTCGTATTGGAATCACCCTCAGAGTTAACGACAATAACCCTTGCAATTTGAACCACCATCTCGAATCTATAAGTACTATCTCCGTCAAACTCATTACGGAATCACCCACAGAGTTATACTGACGAATAGTTCTTATACCTCGAGTCTTCACTTGCTCCATTTGGATTTCACGACCTAACGTTATTTTGGATCGATGTGGTATTCGGGTCTCCAGACCTAGAATCCCGGTATACGGAAACCCGATCCCGGTCTCATCGAAATCCAAACCGTATCTTTTAAGGCCAAGTTGTTTTAAAGTTAAAACAATTCAATTTATTATCTATATCAACACAGATAGATAAAACACAATATAACAATGGAGAATAACATCATCATCATAAACGGATAATCCATATTATCTACTCAACAGATAATCAATATCATCATACTTAACCAAGCATCCATAACACAATAGATATATATCTGAGATCACAATCAATCATGGAAATCAATATCATCCATCATATATAAACAAAGATTAATAATCACCTCATTTTATAATTAATTTAAAATGAATTAAACTAATTACAAATCTTTAATTAATTTAATGTAAATTAAATTAATTACTCCACCATTATTAACTTGCTTATACTTCTATTAATTAATTATCAATCAATTAATTAATCATCAACCAATTATTCATTTTAATTAATCATCCTTGATTAATTATCTTTAATTACATTTAAAGTAAATTATCCTTTAGTTATTTTTACAAATTAATTATCTTTAACCAAATATAGGTAATAACCTTTACCTTACTTCATTTATTAATTAACCTAAATTTAATTACATTACTTAATTAATTTCATTAATAAATCTATTCATTTATTAATTATTTCCAAATAAAACCATTCTCAATTTCCAGCATTAATTATAATAATAAATGATCTCTAATTACCTTTACATTTTAATTTAATTACATCAAGTAATTAACTTTAATTAGTTATTTTATTTCTTAATTTTTATTAAGAAAACTAATCTTCAAATCACATACATTAATCTCCTTGATTAATAACATACAGTAATTAATTATCCTTAATTAATTACTCCCAATAAACAGACTTAAATTAATCCCTTGATTAATTTCAAGTAATTTTTATCCAAATTACTTCTATTAACAAATCATTATCCATAAATTACATCCTGTAATTATTCATCAATTACTTTCCTCAGTAATTATATCTCCCAATTATCAATTGATTAATCCAAATTAATTAAACTAAATTAATTAACTCAGATAAATCAAATTACCCAATTAACTAAAGTGAGTAATTAATTCCTTACTTAATTCCCATTAAGTAATTACACTTAAACATTAACAAATGTTGATTATCAAATTAATTAATCTAATTAACTATTTAAAAATCAATTATATTAATTAATCATAAAATAATCTAGTTAATAATCTTCATTAACATTTATTAATTACTTTATCTTAAATAATACTTACAATTTCCTTATTATTAATTATAAGTTCCATTAACCCTTCATTAATTAATTAAAGTCAAATCTATGATTCATAATTACATATTAATTACTTAACTCCTTATTTTACTTTAATTAATACATTTCAACTTATAATTACTAATTAAATCAATACCGTTTTATCGATTATCATTCTAATTATTTCAATGGACAATGCATTTAAATCTTTAATCTTTATTTACTTAAAGAAAACTTCTTTTCCAATATTGATTAAATTTCATTTAAATATGTTCGAAAACATATATTCCATTTTTCCTTTTGAACTTTCATTTTAAACTCCACGTTTAAACTATCACTAATTTAACTTAAATCACTTTAAACTAACTTTTTAAAACCTTAAATTATAACTTAAAGCAATACCTTAGTTATGAAGGGGTTTAAATCAAATTCCCTTAAGTTCAAATATTTAAATTTAATTAAAGTATTTAAATTTTAAACTTTCTCTTCATTCCAAAAATCTGGAATTCAAATATTTAATTAAACTCAGTTTTAACATTGGTTACAATTTAAAAACCAACACTTTAAAATCTGCAAATCTGGAACAGGTTAAAGCTCTGGGAACAAAACTACCCGAGTTCCCTTATCTTTGCTTCGAGTAAAAATAGGGATTCACTCGAGCAAATCCACGTCCTACTCGAGTAAATCTCGAGTTCCACCTCTGCCATCACAAAGGAAAACAGCCACCAGGAAACATCCCACCGTGCACGTGCACGTCGCCCCTAGTCACCTTCGATCATCAGTGATAATCGTCCCACTTCCAAAACCATTCCACTACCCCAACTCGATCGACAGATTAGCTCCAACCCAACTCGAATTTGAATTCGAGTTTCAAACTAAACCTGGAACGCAAATAACACCCAACTTCAAAGCCTGGAAGTTTGCCTTCCTCGCCAATTTCCGACCACCAGAAGTCCATCACCCCTGGCTGCAGCCTCGTCTACCTCTCCTCTACCCAACCACCAACGCACGTGACACTCGATCGCCTGATGGCCTCGTGCGAACGAAACTTAACAGCACACTAAAAACTAGGTTTCCTCACGAGAAATCATCGCCATCGCCTCCACGTTGCTCTGTCGACCATCACGACAATTTTCGCCAAATCCCTGGTCATTCCTCTACCTTCTGACCTGAACTCGACATCACCAGTGGACTTGATCATCCACGGCAACTCAAAACACTTAAAACAGTCGAGCCAAAACTGCTCTTCACCCCTTGCCTTAAAAATTTTAAATCTTGTTTTAAAAATCCTATTTTTGTATGTAGAATCGATTTATACTCCTGAATCCTTAAAATCAGAGTTTTGATTTAAACATATATAAAGTTGTATTTTGCTTTCTTGGTTCCCAGGGTAAATTATAGGTTGATTCATCTTTACTAGATTTTTAACAACTAGATTATAGCCAAACAAACAACTTTTGTTTACTTCCTACATTCAAACAATTTGTAGATCAAGTGGTGAGGGATTTGTTTACTAATCTACTCAAAGAGATATCATCAGATAACAGAGTATCAAAGGTAACAGATATACATAGATTTGCACAAACATATATACCAAAATTCACATTATCACAGAGAAACAAACACTACATTAACTTAAGTTATATTTTTAAACAAAATGTTACTCACCAGGCTTTATCAAGAACAGAGCATCCTGTTTGAAAACAGTTTGAATTTGAAAAAAATGCTTCTCACTTAGATCTTCTTGCCAAATTCTTCTGCTCACTGTTATATTGATTTGTTGATAATGTTGAATACTTGTTTTAGGATTTAATGGAGTTTTCATTTTTGGTTTTGTTGAGCTCGAACTGGAAATAGAAATGATAAGAGAAGGTTGCTTCCAGGTTGAAGTTTTAAAACATTTTACAGGGTTTGTATATTTCTTTTCTTATGTCAGAGATATTTGATACAATGGAGGCTGAAATACAATTCAACAGATTTTGTTTGGCTGCAAGGATGTGAACATTTAATGTTATTGTACTTGTGTCTCATTTTAACACTTATCAAATTTTTATTACTTGCCTGAGTCTTACTTTACAAGCCACAAACATATATTATCACTTTACTTTAAATCTTGTTGTTCTTAAGTTTGCATACATACTATCTTTACTTACCAGCCTATATATCTACCTATACTTAGTTATACTCAAGACTGCATATCTATATATTATTCGAGCCACTTGTGTACATATCTATCCTATCCAAGTATTTTCTAACAAGTTGCTTTTACTTTTGACTTAGCAGATTTTTATTTGAAGCTGGCCAATCTTCTTATGTGCTATGCAACATATGCTACTAGTTTGATAAGGAATGTAAGTGATTGTTAATTTCCTTTGCTCACTTCCCTAAGCAGATTTCTTGATTGATGATGTTGTATAAATGAAATGTTATTCTAATGTGTTGTTTGATTATTTAGTGTATTTGTTTTACAACTTTACAAACATTAAAATTTAACTTATGTATATTTTATATTTCCTTGTTTGATACATTTACTTTGTTACTTGCTTTATATTTTCTTGTTATTTTTAGTCAAGTTGCTTTAAAATATAAGTGAAGTCCTATATTTTTCTTTCATCTATTTATCTCATATGTACATTCTTATTTATTATTTTAAAATAAATAACACATTTAACAAATTGAAATGATTTATAAAAGAAACCATTTCTTACTATAAACTACTTCTTTTATAACATATACTAAAGTATCATTTGACCAAAATTGAATTTAAAACTTATATACATTTTTAAACTATATTTATCAAGCTAAACTTACAAAGAAAATAAAACAAATCTTTTTTGTTAATTAAATTTAAATTTAAACTAAAGCTAGAACAAGTTTTAAAACTATTTAAACATTTATCTTAAGTATTTAAACCCATATTTTATTTATTAGATAGTTTTTGAAAAGATTAATATTAAATAAATCAAAATCCCAAATCACTAAAATATATAGTAGGAATTTGAAAACATAATTTATTAGTTGAATTTAAATCAAAGCTTTCTTATCTACAATATATATCAATATATATCCATAATAAATAGTGAATAATTTATTAGTTTTAAAAGATGAAATTCACAAATACGATATTTATTAAAAGAAAAGTATTTATTCAAGCCTTATAAATCAAAGATATATCAAAACAATTCAATATTTAATATAAATTATTAAATAGTTATTGCTCGAAATTCCGGGTCGTCACACCGGCATACTAGCCACAACGTGGGTAATACAAACAAAACTCGTACAAGGCACGTAGGGAGAATGGATTTCCAACGAATGACTAGGCACTGGGGTACCACCTGTCACAGTACGTGGCCTAGATCACAGTACCGAGGAGTACGCCCGCTCCCCTGCAACACAAAGCCGGAATCATCCCTTACTGGATAATTCCAAGTAAAATCACCCCACGGTTGTGATCAGCAACCGCACCACTAAGCCGAAATAAAAGGGACATCTAGACAGAGATGACCTTACTCTCAAGTGGGGGCTACCCACGAAGCCTTGCTGCATAACCCCTGATTTTCAGTCATTCCCGGTTGATGAGGCTCGAGGCTAAACGATACCTTTATAGCACATATCCCTTAGAATGCCCATCGCCCACCTGACGATGTCATGAAAGCATTCGTCCATACAAGTCCTTCCCGGGTCCGAACGGAACCGAAGGCACTATTCCTACTACATCCATTTTGGAAATATCCTCAGGATTAGTAGCGACTAGCCCTTGCACTTCACTGCTCTATCTTCGACTCCGAACACGTTACGTGAAACGTACAAACCGGATCGAAGTGGTATTCGAGTCTCCAGACCTAGAATCCCGGTATATGGAAACCCGATCCCGGTCTCTTCGAAACGATCAGCGCATTTGGCCCATATTGATAGTCGGTGATTTAACTATCAATTAATGTTCACAAACATCCATACACATCCATCACACAATAAATAATCTCCATATTATTTATTTGCTTCTAATATCTTTCAAAGATATATTTTCACATTTCCAAAACTCGTTTGAAAACAATTTTCCAAACTCTTCCTTTATAAGGTAAATCTTTTACCCTTTATTCCCATCGGGAATAACCAAGTATAAAACAATTTGCATTAAAACAGCTAAAATACTTTATACTGAAATATACTTTAAATATGAAAATTACTTCTATTTATTTACTCAAAATATAAATTTAAAATGTGTGAAAAAAACTAGTTATTAACACATAAACTTTGATTTAAAGATAAGGGTCTTAGTTTAACTAAATTCAAAATAGCATTATAAGAAGAAAAATGCTAATTTTAACAACTTAAGCTAAAACCAACTTTTAAATAAATCCATTTGTAAAAATATTTACTAATATATTCTCAAATCATTACGATTTCTAAATTATTTGTTGTTACTTTAAAAATAACAATTTCTTAAAAATACTCTTTAAACAAATTTTAAAACTTAACTTTTAACTTAAATAAAATCTTTAAAAACACTAACTTGGTTTTCCCAGGGAAACACTTTCCCGTTTCAAAACATTTCAAAGTACTCTTTCATATAAATCCACTGATTTATTTCAAGTCAATTTATGATTTCAACATAAATTTCCAATTCCATACTTATCTATAACTTCCTCCGAAGTTAAATCACAATTTTTCCTTTCCGGAAATTCATTTTTAAATATAGTTTAAGCATTTTTAAATAAACATTTTGGTAAATTTTCACTGGAAGCCAAATTTCCATTTCACTTAATTAAATTCCAATGAAATACGGCATTTTCAAAACATTCTATTTTTCATTTGAACTTGTTAATTTATAGTCGGAAACTCCATTTTAACATATTTTTAATTTCCGGATAACATTAGTCATTATTAAAATAAACACTGTTATTTTAAACAATTTATAATTTCATAAATTTAATCTCCAGAAAATTTATATTTCATATTTATCGATTGATAAATTTTCCCACAATATTAAATCCGAATTTTACAAATTTCATTTTCCATTCCAAACCAGATTTCAAATTCTATTCTTCGAAATTCTAAATTTAACAATTCATTTTATTTCGAAAAACCCAATTAATCCATTTATAATCAAATTCTGTAATTATAATTTATACAACAATTTCACAGTACAAATTTAATTCCTGATTTTTATCAATCACAACATATAAACAGGCATCACTATCAAATATAAAATAATTACTACATTGTGAGGAATCCAGTTGGATCCCTCCAACCTGTTTTCCCTGCATCCACAAGTATTAGCACATCACAATATAAAATATCAATCCAGACTGATAATCACAGATATAATCAACCATTCACACAGATATTTAAATATCAATTATTAATAATGCCTAGCATCCATATGTGAGTGAGAAAAACTCACCTTGAATTTCGGCGAGCGTTCGAAATTTAAATTAAACCGGATGATGTCCGATTTAACCCAAATTTCTAGTTGTTCGGAATGAATCCGGTACTGCACCATTGCATAGTACTCTTTTCTGCGATTCCAACGCTTCTAGATTCGTCTCAATCTGATATCGTATGAACTCGTTATGATTTTACAAAGTTTGAATTAATATTTAAAACAAATTTCTTTTTTTTAATAATACAAACCAAAATAACCGGCCCGTCACACGAACCCGACCCGCTCCCTCCTGCTCATCTTCTCGCGCGCGATACAGGAGAGTTCGAACCCATCGTTCGAACCTAGGGTTCGACGCCGTCCTCCCTACAACCACCGAGAGCACGATCAGACAAGCCCACGTCGTAGCACAACGATGCGCGCGCCCATGGCCAGAGTGCGGCGAAGCCCGGTCGTCCACGCTGCTCGAAACTCGAGCTCGAACGGCAACCGCTTCAACCATGATAACTCCCCTTCCGCTCCACCAAAGCTCATCACCACCGCACAATCTCCAGATCGCGAAGCCCTCTACATTTTTCCAGTTAAAAATTTCGTGAATTAGTGTGTGGATTGAAAGATTTTGGAGGAAGAAAACCGGTTGATTTCGGCCATTAATTGTTTGAAGTGGCGGCAACGTTCTCTGAGGCTAGGGTTAGGGATAAAATAGATTATATAATAAATTTTAATATTATTTAATTAATATAAATCTCGATTTAACAGTTAATGCAAACGACCACTAATTCTCACGTTCCGACAGGCTATCCTGGGGGTTTTCCACGTTCCGGACACAATGGAGCAGGTTCCGTAAGCTAATTTGATCGTATGCGCGAGTTACGAAATTAAACGATCAATTTAAAATTAAATCGGTTAAATCGATTTCTAAGCGTTTCGAGCTGCCACGGTCACACGACAACTCCGATCGCTACGAAAATTGAAATCCGATAATAACTAACTATTACGGATCCAATGGAACTGGTTTCGTCGAATTCCGAGACTGTGCCCCCGGAAGGCTATTTTAACTCGTCTATTAAATCAGGCGATTTGTCAAAATTTACGAAAATGCGTAAAATTTCACTTTTAAAATTTTATTTACTTAACAATAAATCATATAAAATTTATAAACACATTAAAAATCATTTTGGCTCATTTCAGACTAAAATCTGATTAAATTGCATTTTAATAATATTAAATTCATTTTTAAATTAATATAAAATTCCAAATAATAACTTGTCGACTTTTAAATTCATCTAAAAATCCAACATTATTGTTTATAACCAATTGAACTTAAAAATACATGTAAACACCATTTTTATAATCATTTATCCCAAATTCACCTTTTATCCCAATTTCGAATATTTAATTATTATTTTTCCATTAATCAAATTCAACCAGAATTGCTATAATTAAAATTTATAGCTTATTTCATTGATTGAACCCGAATCTATTCATTTAAAATCAATTAAGAATTCACATTAACATTTAAAACGAATTAAATGTTCAAACCCAATGGCTTAAAAATTCGGGATGTTACATTCCTCCCCCCTTAAAAAATTTCGTCCCCGAAATTTGCTAAGGTAGAAATACACTTCCCAACTCATCTACTTACCCAAAAGGTTGCAACTCCATTTCAAAACCATTTGCTTTATTTACTCTAAAGCCTTTATTTTAACACTCGCTTTTAAAATAACTTTACTTATTAATAAATTTTCCCAAAAACCTCAAAAATTTTCTAACTCCCAAAATTTCTGGAAAATTTTGGCGGAGTCTCCTTTGTATGGAGGAGCTTCTGCGATATCGCAGGATACACAAATATATATACATCGGCTCACACGGCCGGAAATCAAAATATAACACAATATATATATATATATATATATATATATATATATATATATATCAATTTCCCAATTATATTTGCGTAGGCGTACCTTATAGCAAATTTTAAATAGCGAGCGGCTAATATAACGCGTATACGCGCTCCAACTCTCTCGAACGCCTCCCGTACCTGTACTAGACTCAAAAAACTCATCAGTTTCCCAATATGAGCATTTTAATAACATTTCCAATGTAAATGCAAGCCAAACCTATCCATTTCATAATCAAACCAAGCAAACTTTATCATTAACAATGTCAACCATATTTTATTAACAATTCAAAGTTTTCCATCACTTTTCAAATTACTTATTCAAGTCCAACTTCATTTTATTTCACTTGAAGGACTTGTATTCAAGTTTAATATTCTCAATTCATATTTACATCAATTTGATTACATGCGTATCACTTGCATCAATTTACTTCAATTCAATTACAAATTGATTCACAATCAAATTCTTATTCTTAAATTTGATATACTTACATTTTCTTTATTTTAACTTACATTCCCAATTTGATTTACCATCACATTTTACTTTAAACTTGAAATATTTACATTTCTTTTATGATCCACTTTCATTTATATCCAAAATTACTTAATAATATTTCAATCCATTTCCAATTAATTCAAAATCAATTCCATTTACTATTTAAACCAATATACTTGCATTCATATACTAATTCTTTGAATTAGATTCCAATCCATATTAATTCATTCAAAAATCAATTTCAATTGCTTGTTAAACAACTCAACTCCGAATACATGCCAATTTCATCTCATTCAAGCAAAATAATCACCACTTAAGCTTATAACCATTCAAAATTAATTTCAACTCAGATTTATATTAATTTTACTCCATTGCATGATTCACAATCCAAGTATTTTTATTCCAATGCAATTGTTAAATTCAAAATTTCCTTACATATTTATTTCAATATCCAATTCAGGTTTATATAAATATTTTTCCATCTTGGATTATTTACATTCCATACATCCTTATTTCATCTCAATAATTAATTAAAACAATTTCACATGCATTTCCATTTTATTATTTAACAAATTTCATTCAGATTACTTAATAAGCCTTATCGACAATTATTTTTGTCTTCAATTAGCTTAAGTTCTTTCAAATGTTCACAATATTCACATTCCTTCTTAAATCAATTTAATTTTATTTTCATTTGATTCTCATTCAAATCAAATTTAAATTCATTTATAAATCTATAATGCACTTTGTTTATTTATTCAATCTATATTAGATTTATTTTATTAACAAAGAGACCAATTAAATTATTTCTCTCATTTGAATTTACTTACAATTCAAATCATCTTTATTACAATCTAATTCCATTATCCATTCATACTTTCCAATAATTATTATCAAAATTAAATTCCATCCCAAAACTAGATTTTATTTACCTTTCAAATTTTGACCAAACTATCACAATTCTATTCATTACCATACACATTCCATTTAATTTAGCTTACACAAAATTCATTTCCAAACAATCATCATAGCTTTAATTGAGTAAGCATTTACTACATTCAACATCCCCTCAACTGAATTAAATTTTCATTCAATTCGATTCTTAACCAAATTTATTCCAAGTTCACTAAATTTTATTTAGCCAAATTTAAATCCATTCCTCTTCCTTTACTACTTACATAATGCTTGAATTCCATTCAATATTGCTTATAATGCATCTGAATTTTAAATTTCACTTCAAACCAATTTATTCTTCCATAACTAAGTTCAAAACTTATTTACTATTTAAGTTCATTCACATCTTTTATATCTCACTTTACCTCATCTTACTTTACATTCCATTTAGGATTAAGTTTGAAGTCACTATACCATTCAACTATTTCCCATTTGTGATTATAATTCCACTTTACTTGGGTTTACACCCAAATTTTCCATCTTTAGGTTCATCAACTTATTTATTTCTAAGCTTACATTGCTCATTTTAATCCATTTACATCTTATAATCACAATTCCAATTTCTATACATATGCATCTCTGAATTCTTAAGGATACAAATTTTTACTTCACCTTAATCCTTTGCAAATTTTAAATACACAATTCCAGATTATCAGTATAACACTTAATAGCTTATGGGTACAATTTGTTACACAACGACCCATAATTACAAAGTTATTTTATTTTCAACTTAACCCAAACCAATTTAATCCCAATTCTCAATTTTACTTAACTTATTCCAAGTTAAATTCAACTTCTATTCACTTCAATAACTTCATTTACTTCCATTTACCCAAATTAAATTTTAATTTCCGGATTAAAATTTCCATCCTTCCTTTCTCACTTAAATCAACTTTCCTTTCAAAATTATAGTTGATTTATTTCAACTTCCACATTTTTATTTTAACAGAATTCCCAGAATTCAATTTACCCGGCTTTATTTCAAAACCACTTTGAAATATAAATCAACACATTTCCATTTGATATCCAAATCAAATACCAAATTCCAAAACAGACTGCTTTTACCAAACAATTTTCCTTTTTGAAAATTTTAAAATTACTTGTTTCTCAAACAAGTCCAAACAATATCATAACCACTATTTTGGTAGCCATCCATCACTTTAGAAACTCGAAAATGAATTCTGATGATGTGGCCAGCATCATCAGGATTATTTCCCAGCGACTGAAGTGAGTTCAATGCTTTCCACTTCCAAAATTTCCTCAAAACAATTTCTATTCAAAAGATTTTCAAAATATACTCCATCATTGACTTCAAAACCTTTGGAAAACATTTCAACATTCCCAAAATTTCAATCAAATTCAATTTAAAACCCTTTCCAAAATTTCCGGAATCAAAATTCTGGTTTAAAGCAAATTTTAATTATACTTCTTCTTACTTAAACATATTCAATCAATTCCATTTAGTTATAAACCATTTTAATATTTTAAATTCCTATTTGCTTAGAAATCATTTCGAATTTTAAATCATATTTTAATTTCTTACTTGATTATAGAAGAAACAACCAAACAAACATCCAATATATATAATAATTCAGAAAATTATTCCTTTTTATATCAAAATATAGTTTTGGGTAAAATTATCATTTACCCACCTTTAAAACAATACTATGTCGGTTTATCTTGTTCAAGAGTTTAGAAACCCCTATCGATACGGTTGTACTTCCCGCACCGACCAGAATTCATAAACACTCAACCGATAAGTCAACACAGTACAAAAATAATTTTATATCCACTAACAAGTACGCTCTCATAGCTATTATTACACTCAACTCATTATAGAGTACTATTGACTCTATTTAAAATGAGAAATTTCCCACCAAAGCCTAGGTTGTCGCCAACTTAAGCTCTGATACCAAGTGTGACGACCCGCCCTTCACGACCCTCGAAAATCGACACAAAATACTCAACAGTATAATATGCCGACGATCGAACGCCGGAAAAGACAGATTGTAGGGAAAGAAAGAAGGTAGAAGAAGAAGAAAGAACTAAACAACATCAGAACCTCACAGTCGCAGCGGAATAAAATATAATATATAGAACAGATCTTTACACAAAATGAAAACTATATATGTTTATATACAATACATCATCATCAGAGTATATCAATACAACCAACCATAACCAGTCAAACAATCTCAACAATCACAGCAGTGGAATAATACAAGTACGAGAAATACGTCTCGAACTCCAGCTCCTCTCCTGAGCTCCATAGCATCCTATCCTGTAAATATACTCGGTCTGACCCGAGCATTATAATAAAATAACACCCGAGTCAGTCTGGAATACCAGCGCATCATAAATACACCCAATTGATTATTAAAGTTTCAAAAATTCTTTGAAAATCAAAAGCATCTCGTAAGACCACGCCACAAATAAACATGTCGGGTTTTTACCTTACGATAGCTAAAACACTTTTTATAAAAATCCTCTGATATTATAATAGGGTCTATTCACAAATACTTATAAAATAGCTGAAATTGTTACATCTATTAAATTCCGGCATACTAACCACAACGTGGGCAATACAAACAAAACTCGTACAAGGCACGTAGGGAGAATGGATTTCCAACGAATGACTAGGCACTGGGGTACCACCTGTCATAGTACGTGGCCTAGATCACAGTACCGAGGAGTACGCCCGCTCCCCTGCAACACAAAGCCGGAATCATCCCTTACTGGATAATTCCAAGTAAAATCACCCCACGGTTGTGATCAGCAACCGCACCACTAAGCCGAAATAAAAGGGACATCTAGACAGGGATGACCTTACTCTCAAGTGGGGGCTACCCACGAAGCCTTGCTGCATAACCCCTAATTTTCAGTCATTCCCGGTTGATGAGGCTCGAGGCTAAACGATACCTTTATAGCACATATCCCTTAGAATGCCCATCGCCCACCTGACGATGTCATGAAAGCATTCGTCCATACAAGTCCGTCCCGGGTCCGAACGGAACCGAAGGCACTATTCCTACTACATCCATTTTGGAAATATCCTCAGGATTAGTAGCGACTAGCCCTTGCACTTCACTGCTCCATCTTCGACTCCGAACACGTTACGCGAAACGTACAAACCGGATCGAAGTGGTATTCGAGTCTCCAGACCTAGAATCCCGGTATACGGAAACCCGATCCCGGTCTCTTCGAAACGATCAGCGCATTTGGCCCATATTGATAGTCGGTGATTTAACTATCAATTAATGTTCACAAACATCCATACACATCCATCACACAATAAATAATCTCCATATTATTTATTTGCTTCTAATATCTTTCAAAGATATATTTTCACATTTCCAAAACTCGTTTGAAAACAATTTTCCAAACTCTTCCTTTACAAGGTAAATCTTTTACCCTTTATTCCCATCGGGAATAACCAAGTATAAAACAATTTGCATTAAAACAGCTAAAATACTTTATACTGAAATATACTTTAAATATGAAAATTACTTCTATTTATTTACTCAAAATATAAATTTAAAATGTGTGAAAAAAACTAGTTATTAACACATAAACTTTGATTTAAAGATAAGGGTCTTAGTTTAACTAAATTCAAAATAGCATTATAAGAAGAAAAATGCTAATTTTAACAACTTAAGCTAAAACCAACTTTTAAATAAATCCATTTGTAAAAATATTTACTAATATATTCTCAAATCATTACGATTTCTAAATTATTAGTTGTTACTTTAAAAATAACAATTTCTTAAAAATACTCTTTAAACAAATTTTAAAACTTAACTTTTAACTTAAATAAAATCTTTAAAAACACTAACTTGGTTTTCCCAGGGAAACACTTTCCCGTTTCAAAACATTTCAAAGTACTCTTTCATATAAATCCACTGATTTATTTCAAGTCAATTTATGATTTCAACATAAATTTCCAATTCCATACTTATCTATAACTTCCTCCGAAGTTAAATCACAATTTTTCCTTTCCGGAAATTCATTTTTAAATATAGTTTAAGCATTTTTAAATAAACATTTTGGTAAATTTTCACTGGAAGCCAAATTTCCAATTCACTTAATTAAATTCCAATGAAATACGGCATTTTCAAAACATTCTATTTTTCATTTGAACTTGTTAATTTATAGTCGGAAACTCCATTTTAACATATTTTTAATTTCCGGATAACATTAGTCATTATTAAAATAAACACCGTTATTTTAAACAATTTATAATTTCATAAATTTAATCTCCAGAAAATTTATATTTCATATTTATCGATTGATAAATTTTTCCACAATATTAAATCCGAATTTTACAAATTTCATTTTCCATTCCAAACCAGATTTCAAATTCTATTCTTCGAAATTCTAAATTTAACAATTCATTTTATTTCGAAAAACCCAATTAATCCATTTATAATCAAATTCTGTAATTATAATTTATACAACAATTTCACAGTACAAATTTAATTCCTGATTTTTATCAATCACAACATATAAACAGGCATCACTATCAAATATAAAATAATTACTACATTGTGAGGAATCCAGTTGGATCCCTCCAACCTGTTTTCCCTGCATCCACAAGTATTAGCACATCACAATATAAAATATCAATCCAGACTGATAATCACAGATATAATCAACCATTCACACAGATATTTAAATATCAATTATTAATAATGCCTAGCATCCAGATGTGAGTGAGAAAAACTCACCTTGAATTTCGGCGAGCGTTCAAAATTTAAATTAAACCGGATGATGTCTGATTTAACCCAAATTTCTACTTGTCCGGAATGAATCCGGTACTGCACCATTGCATAGTACTCTTTTCTGCGATTCCAACGCTTCTAGATTCGTCTCAATCTGATATCGTATGAACTCGTTATGATTTTACAAAGTTTGAATTAATATTTAAAACAAATTTCTTTTTTTTAATAATACAAACCAAAATAACCGGCCCGTCACACGAACCCGACCCGCTCCCTCCTGCTCATCTTCTCGCGCGCGATACAGGAGAGTTCGAACCCATCGTTCGAACTTAGGGTTCGACGCCGCCCTCCCTACAACCACCGAGAGCACGATCAGACAAGCCCACGTCGTAGCACAACGATGCGCGCGCCCATGGCCAGAGTGCGGCGAAGCCCGGTCGTCCACGCTGCTCGAAACTCGAGCTCGAACGGCAACCGCTTCAACCATGATAACTCCCCTTCCGCTCCACCAAAGCTCATCACCACCGCACAATCTCCAGATCGCGAAGCCCTCTACATTTTTCCAATTAAAAATTTCGTGAATTAGTGTGTGGATTGAAAGATTTTGGAGGAAGAAAACCGATTGATTTCGGCCATTAATTGTTTGAAGTGGCGACAACGTTCTCTGAGGCTAGGGTTAGGGATAAAATAGATTATATAATAAATTTTAATATTATTTAATTAATATAAATCTCGATTTAACAGTTAATGCAAACGACCACTAATTCTCACGTTCCGACAGGCTATCCTGGGGGTTTTCCGCGTTCCGGACACAATGGAGCAGGTTCCGTAGGCTAATTTGATCGTATGCGCGAGTTACGAAATTAAACGATCAATTTAAAATTAAATCGGTTAAATCGATTTCTAAGCGTTTCGAGCTGCCACGGTCACACGACAA
Source organism: Allium fistulosum (assembly GCA_030737815.1). Classification (NCBI taxonomy): domain Eukaryota; kingdom Viridiplantae; phylum Streptophyta; class Magnoliopsida; order Asparagales; family Amaryllidaceae; genus Allium; species Allium fistulosum. The sequence goes on along the minus strand of CM060905.1, from coordinate 1,167,844,093 downwards.
CTCCGATCGCTACGAAAATTGAAATCCGATAATAACTAACTATTACGGATCCAATGGAACTGGTTTCGTCGAATTCCAAGACTGTGCCCCTGGAAGGCTATTTTAACTCGTCTATTAAATCAGGCGATTTGTCAAAATTTACGAAAATGCGTAAAATTTCACTTTTAAAATTTTATTTACTTAACAATAAATCATATAAAATTTATAAACACATTAAAAATCATTCTGGCTCATTTCAGACTAAAATCTGATTAAATTGCATTTTAATAATATTAAATTCATTTTTAAATTAATATAAAATTCCAAATAATAACTTGTCGACTTTTAAATTCATCTAAAAATCCAACATTATTGTTTATAACCAATTGAACTTAAAAATACATGTAAACACCATTTTTATAATCATTTATCCCAAATTCACCTTTTATCCCAATTTCGAATATTTAATTATTATTTTTCCATTAATCAAATTCAACCAGAATTGCTATAATTAAAATTTATAGCTTATTTTATTGATTGAACCCGAATCCATTCATTTAAAATCAATTAAGAATTCACATTAACATTTAAAATGAATTAAATATTCAAATCCAATGGCTTAAAAATACGGGATGTTACACCAACATCCTTTGAGTTACTTGTATTTCAATTGCTATTTCACTTGAGTTGGATTTATTAATATAAGAATGTTAATCCTAACTCGAGTGTCTTGTGTTTTTGCTTTACGCTCGGGTCAGACTAAGTGTACCAGTATTCGAGACTCACCTTTGAAGTTGGAGCCTTGCTTGAAGATCCAGCCATCTATTCTTCTTTCAGTATTCGATGATTCCAGTGATGTATTCTGATTTGTATCTGATGTATCGTATTACTCTTCCGTTGTATCTAGTTTAACTCTGATGTAACTTATACATTTATATAGTAGCTTCATGAACTACTATCTCTTTTATTTCCGCTGCATTTATTACTCTATGTCTGTGATCTGTGATTATTTATTTACTGTATATATGTTCAGTTTTGCCAAATTTAAATTAACAACGTGGTATTTTGAGCAATTCAACTCCGGCATGTGTGTCTGCCTATGCACTTGGCGGGTGCAGCATGATAGGGGGTTCTCGCATTTGGTTTGGTAGCGAGCGGATGACTCTTACTCCTACATGTCCCTGCGGGGTTGGTGCTGTCGAGAGGCTGGCCGTAAAGGCAAAACACAGGTACTACTGTATGCTACGGTGGGCGTTACCCCACTGACGCGGTCCGTTACAGTTGGTATCAGAGCTTTGGTAGCTCTAGGCAAAACTTAACATATAGGGTAAATGTATTTACCGAATCACTCTCATTCGAGTTTCAATCTCTTCCTTTCGACTCGATTTCTTTGAATTTTGGAACATTCCCTACGGTTCCAAATTTCATTCGTGTCCCTCACTATTCGTCTCCTTTCAATTCTGGAGCATCAGATAACTCCACTTCGAATGACCCTTATAGTGAATCGACGGTCTCGCCAAACTTCGAATGATTTGTAAAGGGGTGAAACTCCTTTACAATAGGCATTGATTTACCGGAGACTTCTGAATCCTCGGTTTACGATGCTATCTATCTCCTGCTATACCTGAATTCTATTTCTTGAGATCGAATGAAGATTTGCCTCGAAATTCTACATCGATCTTATTCTTGAAGTCTCGGTTGACCCGGTTAAGGTTGCCCGCGATTTATATAAACTCATCCATCTTCTTATTTGTTATTTAAATCATCCTATCTTCTGTTTCAAACTTATCTTCGAATCAAAAATTCTCTTCGATTTGATTTCTATCAAACTTGAATCTCTATCCATGCTTGAAATCCATTTTGTATCGTCGAGCGAGGAAGTGTATTTGTAAATTAGTATTAAAATGTTTTATATATTGTGTTGTTTGAGTTGTTGATGTTGATTTGGGTTTCCGATCGATTCGTCTGATCAACGCTATCGATAGGATTTCCAAAACACTTGAGCAGAGCAAACTGACATAATATTGTTCTTAAATTTGGTAGATAAAATAAAAGTTCTATATGATTATATTATATATAAATATAAGTTTTTGGAAATTAAATTGTTATTAACCTTGTTGTCAAAAATGATAATATTTGAATTTCATGTATTGTTTTGTAAACAATTGACTATTGCAATATAAATGTTATAAACTTGGTTATAATGCAATTTGAAATTTGAACTGTATTTAAATCAAGAATTTGAGAATTTAAATTTTTGGTGATTTCAACTTGGTTTTTAAGTTTTAAAGTGTATAGTATTTTAAAAAAAAATTCAAATAGAAATCATTTCAAAGAATATAAAATGTTTAAATCAGTGCTCTTCTTTTATCGCTGGAAAATAATTTCGGTGATGGCGGCCGCATCATCGACATTCATTTTCGAGTTTCGTAGTGGAGATACTATTCTGTAGCTTTGCTATGGTTTTGTTTTGAAAAATATTTTGATTTAAACTTCTTCAGTATAATTTGATTTATATATATAAGTATCTTATTTTAAAATTTAATTTGATTTGATATAAATATATTATATATATCTCTAAATTGTTTAAAGTTAATCGGAAATCTAATTCTTAAATTTTGTTAAAGGATGATTTTAATTATAAATAAAACCAAAATTTGGAATAAATATTTAAACTTGAAATAATTGAATTTGAAAATTTTATTTGTACAGTACTAAATTGCATTTCAATATAACTTACCTAAATTATTCAGAAGTTAAAATGTAATTGGGTAATGTACAAAAAAAAATGTCTTTATAAATAAAATTTGAGTGTTTATAATAAATGTTATACGTTAAATTTTGATTATAAAGATGTGAATAGAGTTAGATAGGATAATAAGTAATTGAATAATTAATAGACGAGACAAATAAATTTGTTTTGAAAGAATGAATAAATTGAAATTTGATCAACCTATGAAAATACCTTGAATTTAAAAGCGATTAGTAAATATAAATTGATTTGAATCGAAACATTTATGGTTTAAATTAATTGTTATTTTGTATTTCAAATCTGTTTTCTTTCTGGTTGTTTCTATTCTCCTACCTCATTCCTTTTCAAGGACGAAAAGTTTTGAGTGGAGGAGAGTGTAACGACCCGTAAATTTCAACGGTTTTAATAACGTAATTAGTTGAAATTTGGTGAAATTTTAAACGATCAAATTTTGAAATAAAAATTTAATATTTGGAATACGTCTAGTGTAACGACCCGTATTTTTACGGATCGAAAAGTTCGTTCGAATCTGGAAATTTCAGTATTTTAAGTCGTTTCTGATTTTAGGCAGAATTTTTCTAAGTCCTAGGTCATGAACGACCTAAGTGATAGGTCGTGACCGACTTATAGGATTGGCGACCTAAGGGGTAGGTCGGCAGCGACTTAAGGAAGTTGATGACCTAAGAGTTTTGGTGAGTTAAGTGTTAGGCCGGCAGGGCGAGTTAACGACCTAAGGAACTGACCGACTTAAGGAGATGGCGACTCAAGGGTAGGCAGACCTAGTGGAGTTAGCGACCTAGTGGTTACCGGGTTAGCATAGTTAGGTCGGCAACGACTTAGAGGAGCTGGGGTAGCAGGTTAGCGACTTAGTAGAGTGAGCGACCTATGGGATTGACCGACCTAAGAAATAAGCTGGTTAACGACTTAGTAGTTAAGTTGTTGGACGACCTAAGGGGTTAAGTATCTGGTCATGTGGACTAAGTCGGAGTGGTTGGCTTGAGTGTTAGGTCGCGTAAGCGCTTAAGTGATAGGTCGTAACACTGTTAGGTCGCGTGGGTTGCTAAGTTGTTAGGTCGCAAGGTTTTATAAGTCGTAGGTCGTATACAAGTGGAAGCGCATGTGTTAAGTCGCGTGTTGCGTTAGGTCGTAGGTCGCTGGGTGCTTGGATGCGCAGAAGTGTTAGGTCGTAGGAGTTGGGGCGCACGTGCATATCTGTTAGGTCGGAGAGGCTTAGGTCGGAGACGACCTATGGAGATAGCCGAGTTACGACTTAGAGAGATTTTCAGCTATAAATAGGAAGGGTTTTTCTCACTTTTTGGGATCCGGATTTCGAAGCGACGAAGTGCTGCCATTTTGAGAGCTCGACTTCTACACTTCTTCACTTCTTTTCTCTACTCTAATCTAGTGATTCCTTCCATCCATATCGAAGATCAAGATTGAAGATTCAAGAGCTTAGATTGAAGATCTTCATCTTTTCAAGAGAGATTTCTTCGTTGGAAGCGGATTCGTGATAGATCAAGCTTGATCCTTTGCTGTCCAGATCTGAAGTGTGTTGATTTGGGGTTGTTTAGGTGATTTGGTGAGTGGTGATTATCTCTCACACGGATCCAGAGGAGTATATCGGATTGTTGGCTCGATTTGGTGTTAAAATAGTGATTTCTATGCATTTTCTTCATCCTAAGTGTAGATCCATGTAGATCCATTGTTCATAATGATTTGACAACCATTTTACTAAGTGTTAACCTATGCAAGTTCATTCATCAAGATTGTAGAGATATTTCTTATGATTTCATGCATGTTAGACTTTCAACTCTTTAATTACGAAAATGCCATTATTGTTATAATTATCTACTTAGATCATATTTGAATGCTTGATTGCTTGGATTAATGTTTGGTTTGATTGAATGTTATGAATGAGATGATTGATGGTTTGATTTAGACCGAAGATGATTCAAAAGCTAGGAGAAAGGCTCTTGAATTGGGTAAGCTGCTCGTGGCATATGTAGCGGGATGATGAAGCTCTTATGCGTAGATTTGATGATATGATGTTGAGATGAGGCTTTGCGAGGATGTGATGAAGCGAGGCAATCATGTGATGAAGACTTGGTCTAATCCAGACGGTATCATTCCAAGCTTGTTGATAACTCGGTGATATGATTCGAGTTGAGGATAATGAATGGATATGAGAATAGTCGTCGAGGAGGATGACTAGGAGGCTTGGGTAGCATCGTTGTTGAAGGTTCTAGCATGCTCTAAGCAAGAGTACGTTTGGGAAGATTCGATAGTCCCAACGGCCAACTGTTGATGGTCGAGTACTCTGGGCAGATTCGATAGTCCTAGGCACGAGCTGCGACGACGTGCGGGAGTTATGTCTAGAACCGGGGTTTCCATTAGCCCTTGACGGACGGCTGAAAGAATGTGCCGGTCATTCAATTAACGGTGATATCGAAGCAATGATAACAGTGATAGCCAGAGTCATGGATGTTTGGTTGTATCGTCATTCGGACTTAAGAGCGGTATTTTCTGGGTGCTTATCTGATTTAGGCCTTGGTACTTGGAAAACATCGCCCTTGACTCGAATGATTATTACTTTACTTTAAATTGTATGCTCTGCTATGTTGCTTCTGCTTAGTGTGTGTCTGGGGGCTATCATTCTAGAAAGAGGTGGAGTGGGAGGGTTGTATTCCTATTCCTTTTCCTTTATGCTCTTTTGGTATGTTGTTAGTTAATTTACTGCTCACTAAGACTGTTGTCTGACTCAAGGCTTTATGTTTTAATTCTTATTGCCTTGGGCTGTTCGTCCATTTTTGGGACGGGCAGACTAGGTAGCAGGTGACAGGTGCTGTTCTCTTCTCACGATGCTGATATCGAAGACGAGCTGGAGGGTTGCATATTATCTTCTTATTATATGTACTGGATGTTCCGCTGTTTTGTATTCTCTGAGTGTCATGTAGTGAGGCTTGATGTATTGGCTATTTGGATGCTTGTATTCAACTATTATGGAGTTTTATATGATGTCATTTTGTTCTGTAAAGCTTCACTATACATATGTTCTATTGTATTTTGTCCATGCGCAGTGAGTAATACGATAGATTCTGTTGTTTTAATCTACCCTGACAATCGTCCATGGTCGCCTGGCACACTTTACAGCGCACTATCTCTAGATTCGGTGCAGGGGTCATGGGCGGTCGTCACATTTGGTATCAGAGCATTGGTTAATCGATTTTACCCAACGCTCACTGACGTAACTACGTATGAGAGACGTAATTGTATTTTGATGTATGAATACTATATATAATATAGTGCTTAGTAGAGTTGAGTCCTTTATGCAGTTGTTTCTCTAGATGTTCTAATCATTCCTTTTTATAGATATTGAGAATGAGTCGAAGAGGGAGACCAGCTGCTAGGGAAGGCCGTGCTACTGAGGGAACTGCTGATTATGCAGCTATGTTCGAAGCTATGATGACTTCGATCATGAGAAGGATACCAGTTCCAGGGGCAGCAGTAGATGTTGGAGTTCAAGTCCAAACTCCGAAACCAGTGGATTTTGCTAAGTTGTGCAAGGATTATACTGCTCTTGGAGGAAAGGTTTTCTTGGGAACAGAATCAACTATTGAAGTCCAGAGATGGATCGATGCTTGTAGAAGGATCTTTGGTGATTTGGGAATTGATGATGCAACTAAGAGGAAGTTGGCATCAAGGCAGCTTCATGGGAGAGCCTCTGATTGGTGGAACTCTATTACCATCAATACTGCGGAGGAGGAGATTACTTGGGAGCAATTCCAAGCTAGATTTGAAGCTAAGTTCATTTCTACAGCTCAGAAGTCTGTTCTGTTCAAGAAGTTTGTGGAGCTCAAGCAAGGTGGAAGATCAGTCCTTGAGTATGTTTCTGAGTTTGAAGCTTTGTCCAAGTATGCCCGGTCATATATTGAATCAGCATATCAGAAGAATGAGAAGTTTGTGACAGGATTGGACAGTTATCTTGGGAGGCAGTTGGTGGATCATTTGGATGATTCATTTGAGAAGCTTGTGGAGAAAGCTCTCAGGCATGAGAGTCTGTTTCCTAAGGAAGGATCTGTTGTTGCTGTGACCAGGGAAGAGTCTAAACCCCAGCAGGGTGGAAACAAGAAGAGGAAGCAGCAGCAGCAGAAGGGTAAGGATGGCCAGAAGAAGCCGAAAGGCGAGGTGACTTGCTACAATTGTCAGCAGAAGGGCCATTTCTCGAAGGATTGTAAGAATCCGAAGGTACCGATGAAGTGTCACAACTGTGACAAACCAGGGCATTTCAGGAAGAATTGTCCAGAACCGAGGAGGGACAAGCAGATTGTGCAAGCTTATGCTTTGGGAGCTGTTCCGTCGTCTTCGAAGGCTCCTACCGCTGAAGAGAAAGGAAAGAGTGTGGTTGTTCAAGGTACTCTTTTCCTAGGTGGTGTTCCAGTTAGAGTTCTGTTTGATACTGGAGCGTCACATTCGTTTGTTTGTAATGAACTCGTAGGCCGGTTAGGTTTGGAATCAGATATTGTTGATAGGCCATTGGTTGTGACTAATCCAGTTGGGGGTTCGTCTTGTTTGTGTATGTTATGCCGTGGTCTGATTGTGTCGAGTCATGGTTGCTCTTTTGTTTGTGATTGCTTTGTTCTGAACTTTGCGGGGTTCGGAATTATTTTGGGTATGGACTGGCTTAGGAAGTATGCGGCTAAGGTTGATTGCGAGAGGCTGGAAGTGGCAGTCGAGAATGTGAAGGGGCGAAAGGTGGTGATACGATGTAAGCATGAAGAAGGCGTCTTCATGAGCTTCATGTATTCATTGGTTGTTCCACGGGATGGACTGTCATCAGTGCCGATCGCTAATGGATTCGAGGATGTCTTTGACGAAGTCAAAGGGTTGCCGCCGCATAGAGAGATCGAGTTTCGTATAGATCTAGTTGAAGGAGCCAGACCTGTTGTGATGCCTCTTAGGCGGATGGCACCTAGGGAACAGCAGGAGTTGAGGGTGCAAGTTGATGATCTTTTGCAGAAAGGATTTATTCGGCGTAGTGTGTCCGAGTGGGGTGCACCAGTTGTGTTTGCAACCAAGGCAGATGGGTCATTGAGATTGTGTGTGGATTATCGTGAGCTGAATAAGGTGACTAAGAAGAACAAGTATCCATTGCCGAGAATAGATGACTTGTTTGATCAGCTTCACGAAGCTAAGGTGTTTTCCCAGATGGATTTGGCAACAGGATTTCACCAGTTGAGAGTAGCTAAGGATAGTGTGCCGAAGACTGCTTTTCGGACACCATCGGGTTTCTTTGAGTGGCTGGTAATGCCGTTTGGATTGACTAACGCGCCAGCATATTTTGTGGATCTTATGAATAGAGTGTTCAGAGATCAGTTGAACAAGTTCGTACTTGTGTTTGTGGATGATATTCTGATTTATTCCAGAACTGAAGAAGAGCACAAGACGCACTTGGGTATTGTTTTGGAAATCTTGCGGAAACATCAGCTGAAGGCTAAGTTTTCGATGTGTCACTTCTGGAAGAGTGAAGTGAGGTTCTTAGGCCATGTGATTTCTGGAAATGGAATAGCGGTTGATCCCGCTAAGGTGGCAGCAATCCAGGATTGGGTTAGACCTAAGAATGCATCTGATGTGAGAAGTTTTCTTGGATTAGCAGGATATTATCGACGGTTTATCAAAGACTTCTCCAAGATAGCTGCACCGCTAACAGGATTGACGAAGAAGAACCAAGTGTTCAGTTGGGATGCTAAGTGTGAGCAAGCTTTCGGAATCCTAATAGAGAGATTGACGAGTGCTCCTGTTCTGACTATTCCTAGTGGGAATGATGAGATGGTGGTTTACACTGACGCATGTGGTACTGGACTTGGAGCAGTGCTGATGCAGAAGGATAAAGTTGTTGCGTATGCCAGTCGACAACTGAAGCCGCATGAAAGGAATTACCCGACTCATGATTTGGAGTTAGCGGCGATTGTATTTGCTCTGAAGATGGGGAGACATTATCTATTGGGAGTTCGATTTGAGTTGTTTACGGATCACAAGTCATTGAAGTATCTTTTCTCTCAAAAGGATTTGAATCTTCGGCAGCAACGTTGGCTAGAGTTTTTAGCATCATATGATTTTGGTATAGCTTATACTCCGGGAAAAGGTAACGCAGTGGCAGATGCGTTAAGTCGAAGACATGCAGGATTAGGATCCATGTTTTCAGAATGGAAGAGTCTCGAGTATTTAGCTGGATTTGACTTCAGGCCTAGATGTGAATTGGAACCTGAGATATTGGCAAACTTATCGATAAGACCTTCTCTTGTGGAAAGGATTGGCGAGAGCCAAAAGCGAGACGATAAGCTTGTCAAGATTATCCGTGAATTGGAATCTGGATTGGATCCAGAAAAGGATAAAGGATTCGAGGTCGATCGAGAGGGTTGGCTTCGAAAGCAAGGACGACTAGTTGTTCCCGATATAGATGAATTGAGGAGTGAAGTCCTGAAGGAAAGTCATCACTCGAAGCTGACAATTCATCCAGGTGGAAATAAGATGTATCGGGATATGAAGAGAACCTACTACTGGGAAGGCATGAAGAAGGATGTTGGAAATTTTATTTCCAAGTGCATGAACTGCCAGTTGGTAAAGGCTGAACAGAAAAAGCCAAGTGGATTACTTCAGCCATTAGAAGTTCCTACATGGAAGTGGGAGCAAGTGTCGATGGATTTTATTGATGGATTGCCTAGAACCAGAACGGGAAATGAAGGGATTTGGGTCATTGTAGATCGCCTGACTAAGAGTGCAAGATTTATTCCTGTTCGATCGACTAGGACTGCATCAAGGTTGGCTGAGTTGTATGTTAAGTGGATAGTTCGATTCCATGGTATTCCGAAGAGTATAGTGAGCGATCGAGATCCATTGTTCACTAGTGGATTTTGGAAGAGCTTCCAGGAAGTTTTGGGAACCGAGTTATGTTTGAGTACAGCTTATCACCCTCAAACAAATGGTCAGACCGAGAGAGTCAACCGAGTTTTGGAAGATCTTCTTAGAGCATGTGTTTTGAACTTCGGAGGATCATGGGAAGATCACCTTCATTTGGTGGAGTTTGCGTACAACAACAGTTACCAGTCAAGTATTGGTATGGCACCGTATGAGGCATTGTATGGAAGACCGTGTAACTCTCCGACATGTTGGTTAGAGACAGGAGAAAAACCGTTACTTGGGCCAGAGATGATTCGGCAGACTTCAGATTATATAGAAATCATTCGGCAACGAATGAAGGCAGCCCAAGACCGTCAGAAGAGTTATGCTGATAAGCGTCGAAAGGATTTGGAATTCGACGTTGGTGATATGGTTTTTGTGAAGATTTCTCCGTTGAAGAATGTTATTCGATTCGGGAAGAAAGGAAAATTGACTCCGAGATTTGTTGGACCATTCCCGATCATCGAGCGAATTGGAAAGCTCGCCTATAGATTGGAGTTACCGGAAAAGATGTCGAGTGTGCATAATGTTTTTCATGTATCATATCTATGGAAGTATGTGCACGACTCGAATTCAGTGGTTTCTACTGATAGCTGTGAAGATTTCGAAGTTGATCCAGTCGATAGAAGACCTCGTAAGCCGCTTCGTGTTGTGGAGACCGACACGAAACAGCTCAGGAGGAAGGTAGTTAAGTTGCTCAAGATACAATGGAGTGATGATGATAACGACTGTACGTGGGAAGTGGAAGAGAGGATGAAGGCAGCTCATCCTGAACTCTTCAAGGTATGGCCCTAAGGTGTCGTGTCATCTCACGATATTGTGACTTGTTCTAGTGTTAGAATTCTGTACGCTAAGCTAGAATTGGATGCATGGTTTGTTGATTGTTATGGATGGTAGGCGTACAGAATAGTCTTTGATTGCTTTGTTTGTTTGGAATTTCGGGGGCGAAATTCCTAAGGGGGAGAGAATGTAACGACCCGTATTTTTACGGATCGAAAAGTTCGTTCGAATCTGGAATTTTCAGTATTTTAAGTCGTTTCTGATTTCAGGCAGAATTTTTCTAAGTCCTAGGTCGTGAACGACCTAAGTGATAGGTCGTGACCGACTTATAGGATTGGCGACCTAAGGGGTAGGTCGGCAGCGACTTAAGGAAGTTGATGACCTAAGAGTTTTGGTGAGTTAAGTGTTAGGCCGGCAGGGCGAGTTAACGACCTAAGGAACTGATCGACTTAAGGAGATGGCGACTCAAGGGTAGGCAGACCTAGTGGAGTTAGCGACCTAGTGGTTACCGGGTTAGCATAGTTAGGTCGGCAACGACTTAGAGGAGCTGGGGTAGCAGGTTAGCGACTTAGTAGAGTGAGCGACCTATGGGATTGACCGACCTAAGAAATAAGCTGGTTAACGACTTAGTAGTTAAGTTGTTGGACGACCTAAGGGGTTAAGTATCTGGTCATGTGGACTAAGTCGGAGTGGTTGGCTTGAGTGTTAGGTCGCGTAAGCGCTTAAGTGATAGGTCGTAACACTGTTAGGTCGCGTGGGTTGCTAAGTTGTTAGGTCGCAAGGTTTTATAAGTCGTAGGTCGTATACAAGTGGAAGCGCATGTGTTAAGTCGCGTGTTGCGTTAGGTCGTAGGTCGATGGGTGCTTGGATGCGCAGAAGTGTTAGGTCGTAGGAGTTGGGGCGCACATGCATATCTGTTAGGTCGGAGAGGCTTAGGTCGGAGAGGCTTAGGTCGGAGACGACCTATGGAGATAGCCGAGTTACGACTTAGAGAGATTTTCAGCTATAAATAGGAAGGGTTTTTCTCACTTTTTGGGATCCGGATTTCGAAGCGACGAAGTGCTGCCATTTTGAAAGCTCGACTTCTACACTTCTTCACTTCTTTTCTCTACTCTAATCTAGTGATTCCTTCCATCCATATCGAAGATCAAGATTGAAGATTCAAGAGCTTAGATTGAAGATCTTCATCTTTTCAAGAGAGATTTCTTCGTTGGAAGCGGATTCGTGATAGATCAAGCTTGATCCTTTGCTGTCCAGATCTGAAGTGTGTTGATTTGGGGTTGTTTAGGTGATTTGGTGAGTGGTGATTATCTCTCACACGGATCCAGAGGAGTATATCGGATTGTTGGCTCGATTTGGTGTTAAAATAGTGATTTCTATGCATTTTCTTCATCCTAAGTGTTGATCCATGTAGATCCATTGTTCATAATGATTTGACAACCATTTTACTAAGTGTTAACCTATGCAAGTTCATTCATCAAGATTGTAGAGATATTTCTTATGATTTCATGCATGTTAGACTTTCAACTCTTTAATTACGAAAATGCCATTATTGTTATAATTATCTACTTAGATCATATTTGAATGCTTGATTGCTTGGATTAATGTTTGGTTTGATTGATTGTTATGAATTAGATGATTGATGGTTTGATTTAGACCGAAGATGATTCAAAAGCTAGGAGAAAGGCTCTTGAATTGGGTAAGCTGCTCGTGGCATATGTAGCGGGATGATGAAGCTCTTATGCGTAGATTTGATGATATGATGTTGAGATGAGGCTTTGCGAGGATGTGATGAAGCGAGGCAATCATGTGATGAAGACTTGGTCTAATACAGACGGGATCATTCCAAGCATGTTGATAACTCGGTGATATGATTCGAGTTGAGGATAATGAATGGATATGAGAATAGTCGTCGAGGAGGATGACTAGGAGGCTTGGGTAGCATCGTTGTTGAAGGTTCTAGCATGCTCTAAGCAAGAGTACGTTTGGGTAGATTCGATAGTCCCAACGGCCAACTGTTGATGGTCGAGTACTCTGGGCAGATTCGATAGTCCTAGGCACGGGCTGCGACGACGTGCGGGAGTTATGTCTAGAACCGGGGTTTCCATTAGCCCTTGACGGACGGCTGAAAGAATGTGCCGGTCATTCAATTAACGGTGATATCGAAGCAATGATAACAGTGATAGCCAGAGTCATGGATGTTTGGTTGTATCGTCATTCGGACTCAAGAGCGGTATTTTCTGGGTGCTTATCTGATTTAGGCCTTGGTACTTGGAAAACATCGCCCTTGACTCGAATAATTATTACTTTACTTTAAATTGTATGCTCTGCTATGTTGCTTCTGCTTAGTGTGTGTCTGGGGGCTATCACTGTAGAAAGAGGTGGAGTGGGAGGGTTGTATTCCTATTCCTTTTCCTTTATGCTCTTTTGGTATGTTGTTAGTTAATTTACTGCTCACTAAGACTGTTGTCTGACTCAAGGCTTTATGTTTTAATTCTTATTGCCTTGGGCTGTTCGTCCATTTTTGGGACGGGCAGACTAGGTAGCAGGTGACAGGTGCTGTTCTCTTCTCACGATGCTGATATCGAAGACGAGCTGGAGGGTTGCATATTATCTTCTTATTATATGTACTGGATGTTCCGCTGTTTTGTATTCTCTGAGTGTCATGTAGTGAGGCTTGATGTATTGGCTATTTGGATGCTTGTATTCAACTATTATGGAGTTTTATATGATGTCATTTTGTTCTGTAAAGCTTCACTATACATATGTTCTATTGTATTTTGTCCATGCGCTGTGAGTAATACGATAGATTCTGTTGTTTTAATCTACCTTGACAATCGTCCATGGTCGCCTGGCACACTTTACAGTGCACTATCTCTAGATTCGGTGCAGGGGTCATGGGCGGTCGTCACATCTAGTTAAACATAGCGACTGGTAAATTTTCGTCCGAAAATATGAAAGTTTATTTCGCGCGTAAATTTACTTCAATTTAATCAGTTAAAAAACGATGAAAATAAAATGTTTCCGAAACCTAAATATTTTTACATAGAAAAATTCTAAACCATCTTCTGAGCAAGATGTCAGTTTGTTGTTTTTCAAAATTCGGACATCTTTGGCTCCGTCGATCTTATTTTTCAGTGTTTTTCTCGCATTTTCCGCTATTAGAAAATTCGAATTTTATAATTCAATCGTACCACTAATATCGGTATACCGTTCTGGTCGTCTCTTCATGCCGACCACCACAACATATTCGTTTGTGTGTTTTGAGGTTTGATACTCGACGAAATCTGTGAAACGATAAATCATACCGGTTCCCAATTTCAATCTGTTTGACTTCCTTCCTTTTCATTTATCTTAATGTTGAAAATAAACGGTCATGGGACATTATTAGTCCTAAATTTTTGTGCGTGGCTTTACCCATTCGCAACAATTAATATATTGGGACGATCATTTTTCCTTGGTTTCAAAATTTTTGTTCGTTTCCTATTCCTTTTCAGTTGCCTTGCTGTACAAACTTAAGTTTCAGTTCTATTATTTCGAAGACCTCTCATATCCTCCCACCTTTCCACCCATTAACTGTTTATAGAATCATTTTAGCATATGCCAGTCTTTTATTTTGCTACTATGGATACATACCATATTATAAGCTTTGCTTCTATCTATTTGCCTATTTTTTTATCAAAGTCTCCACGTCCATGTATGAAATCAACTGTGACGCCCCACCTCTATGCTCACAATAACAAAGGTTATTATAAGGAACAACGTCTGTTATTGCGAAGAATAAGGCTTGTGAGAAGCGACCATCCGTAAGTTATGCCTTAGACGAGTAATGATTACATCGATAGAAGTTGTGTAAATTACTCCCAAAGATATATTTTCAATCCAAATCTAAAACGAAACTACAGTGGCTAAAGAAAAATTCAGAACAGCTCATAATAACAACAACACTGATAGTATAATCACATCAGAACAGAAATATCAGATATATAGCGGAAGACAAGTCTGGAATACATGCTACAACAGTCGATGGTTCACATGAACCAAATGTACATAAACATATACATCAACATACATAAGATGAGAGTCAAATAACCAAAAGAACTCCTCGAAGGCTAGACAAAAGATGATGCGATATCCCAAAAGCTGAAGGTGCTACTGAATCAGAGATAGAGACTACCCTGAAATAACTCGTTCTGACCCGAGTATTATTCAAAAAGAAATAATAAACGGATCAGTCTAATTTATTCTTAGATGTGAGTGCATCATAGATAACATCAAAGCAAAATAATAATAGTCTCGAATGAGGCTATTCAACATAAGAAATCAACATAGTTAAATGAAGAAATCACATCAAACTCCATCAAAATCAACTTTCAAATTCACAATTGAATTCAAAACAACAATTCACCAAAATCTAGAAATCAAAACAGACAACTAGAAAATCAACATAAAAGTGGATCGATCCCAACAAATGGCGAGTTTTAGCTACGCCGCACGTGCATCAACATATGGCCGAAGCCTACCAAGTACTGTCAACATAATTTTTTGCGCCCAACATATGACCCGAAGGTCCAACATATGACCCGAAGGTCTAGTACTGGTATTTGACCCGAAGGTCCAACATATGACCCGAAGGTCCAACATAGTGGCTCGAAGGCGCACAAAATCATCAAAATCATCAAAATCATCAAATAACAAATATTTCAATTAACGAGTCCGGATTTAACCGAAATAGTAAAAGTGTGGTTCCATACTCCGCACTTTTGCTAAATTGTTTAAATCTCTTCATCGTTTCCTTGAAAGTGCAAAATTGTGTATTTTATAAAGATACATTTTACGTTCTCAAATGGACAAGTCCGGAATTAAGCGAATCAGTAAAAGCAAGGGTTCATAGTCCTCAATTTTGTTGAATCGTTTAAATCGCTTTCTCATTCTTTTGAAAGTGCAAACTGTAAAAATTTTGAAAACAATTTTATTTTAAAACGATTTTTAAAACACGTGAACAAAACAGCAACAACTATGGCAATTTCGATGAGGAAATTGTGTATCACCAAACACAGTAAAAACGTGTATCAAATCAACGTTGCGGGATAACCGCTTAAAAATCCACTTTAAAATTGACGATTACTGAAGTCAAAATGACAGTAATTTATATACGTCAAAACATCATCAAAATAAATTAGCATCCAAATATAATACCGGTGTAAGATTCGTTATAAAAATAACGGTAGCCAATTTTTCCATCAAAATAACACCGGATTCACGTGAATAAATTTAACTCACGTGTATAAAAGGAGATTGGAAGATATTGTTAAATTGCCAACTTATACTTGCTATTCGAAGTCACAAAATTAATACTTCTACTAATTGACCCATATTATACACGTGCATCAAAGCTAGTGGAAAGTGTTTAATAAATGGCCTTAACACATTTTAGAATTACAGTGCATGCATTTATATCCTAAGGCACGTGTAGGGGTGAAAGTGAATTGGTCTCACCATATTTTTCTTTCCAGGCAAGCACTACTGTAATATCCCGGAAATTTAGGGCAATATCAATTTAATAATATGTTTAAATAATTAAATTGATTTGTTAATCTTTGATAAAAATATTTGAATTGGTTTAAAAATCTAATTAAATGAATATTTAATTAGTGAATTCTATCCTTTAAAAACTAATAAAATGATTTCTATTTATAATGTATATATATATATGTATATATTGTAAATAGATAAGCTTGGATTTGAAATTTAAATAATAAATGAAATCTTGTTTTAAATTTCTAATATATATATATTTATAGTTTGGAGATTTGGATTTATTTAATATTAGCTTTTCAAAGTTATTTAAAATTAATATCTATATGGTTTTAAATAAGATTAATAATAAGGTAATCTCTTTTATAAATTGTTTTAATATTAATAAATTATTATGTTAAACAATATTATTAATATATTGTTTTATATATATAGATATAAATAAACTTTAATAAAATAGGATTGTTATATTCAATATGTTGTTTTAAATTTACTTTAAATTGGATTTTAAAAATATAATTTGAATTTGAATTTAGATTTAATTTTGAAATTCAAAAGAGGTAAGGTTTTAAATAGTTTTTGATTTTATAAATATATGTATAAGCTTTATATATATATAATTAGTTTTATTTCTTTAAAAGTATTATATATATAAATAGATAAGTAATAAGTGTTTTATAAATAAAGAAAAAGATTTATTTACATTTAAAATAAATAAAACTAAATAAAAAGACAAGTGTTAAATTATTAAGTAACCATTTTAACATGTGTTGTAAAATTAGAATATGAGAAAGACAAGTGTCATTGTTGTTTTTAATTTTTCTTTTTATTTTAAAATAAATCATTTTTACTTATATATACATCTATCTCTTATACTCATTTTTTCTTTTCTATCTTCTTAAATTCAAAAGACAAAAGACTTCAGCCTATTTTCTAAAACCAAAATCTGAAACAAACAATCTCTCAAAATATATCTGTAATCAAATTCCTTAATCCCAAAAACAACATGTAATCAATCCTCTAAAAAGCTTCTTCTTCAATCCCTGTAAAACTTCTTCTTCAATCCCTGTAATGCATTTCTTCAATCTCAAAACAAAGCCTGCAAGTGTAAACCCTGTAATCCATTATTCAAAAATCAAAGGCAAAGTCTGTTTCCTCTTCAAATCTGAAAGCCTGCATTTCTTCAATCTGGAAACAAGTAAACCTGTTTTAAAGCAAGATCAAAGAAAAATCAAACCTGGAGTCTAAAGCAACACATCAAAACAAACAAGTTAACATGCATGCAAGATTTATTAACAACAATTCCAGTTTTAAAAAGTTTCAAAGGCAGTTTCAAAAGAGATGCTCTGTCCTTCATTTTATCTGGTGAGTAACATTTTTCTAAAATAACTTTATTCTCTGTTTATCAAATTAGATGAGTAAACTTTTAGATTAAAAACTTAAGTAACAAATATATGTTTCGTGTGAATTACCATGTGATGATTTCTTTGCATATCTATATATATGTAAGCCTGTGAGTATTTTAGTTGATTTTATCATTTCTGTTCTTAAGTTTAGACCTATGCCCTTTTAAACTGTGAGCATAAAACATCTTTAAATTTGATGCATATGCTAAGTGTTTGAAGTAAACTCATGAGGTATGTTTGGAGATATGTATGCATGTTGTTTTAATCTGAATATATGAATATGTGAATGATTTAAAACCTGAGTACATATGTGATTCATTTGTTCATATAAGTGTTTCTCTGTTCTTTGTTCCAGAGTTAAGTGACAATTTAGAAATTTAAGATTTTTATAAAATCACTATTAGGACTTGGATTCAAAACAAAATAGATTAGTTAATCATAATCTAGGTATTAAAAATAGTTCAAGTATCTTATGATTGGAAATCCTCTGAAAAATCAAGAAATACAGTAACCATTCAAACATCATGATTAAATCAAATGTTTTAATTCGTTGTCTCATAGTTATAACTTGAATCTATTTAGAAAATTAAGATTTTTAAAACTAAAATCTAAATTTTTAATAATGCATTGAGGTTGTATTTTGGGTTAGACTGGAGAATGTATTTGTGGCAATCTCTGGCGATCTAAGGGTAGAGAAGTTTTGTGGTTTCGCGTAGAGGTGGAGGGGCTTACGAGAATGCAGGGAAAAATGGACGGAGATGATCTCGATCATCGAGGCGAAGGCGGCATGATTTTGTAGTTCGTAAACCTAGTTTTAGGTGTGCTCTGGCAATTTGATCGACATCGTACCTATGAGTGATCGAGTTCTCTGATATTCAAGGAGGTCGTAGCTTGGATGTTGAAGGAGGGTTGGACGAAGTTTCCAAGTCTTTGATGGTCGGAGGTGTGAGATCGAAGTGATTTTAGGTTATGGAAAAATGGTTTCAGTTTGGTTCCAGGATTTGGTCGAGAATTGCTCGAATTCGATGGTGGTGGTTGTTCGAGGTTCTGGAGGTCGCAATCGTGGATGATGGTCGAAGTCGACATGCTGGTGATGGTACCGATGGCCTGAGGCGAGTGTTTCACCTGTGCACGTGCACATGTACATTTCGTACATCTGGAAGAAGTTGGATTAGAGGAAGAAGAAGACGTACTGGAGGAAATGGAATTTGACTCGAAGTCATACTCGAGAAATTAAGGCTCTGGCTCGAGTTGTTTTCAGGGGAGACTCGCGTGGGTTTAACAGTTTTAAATTTTTAATAAAATAAAGTATAAAAGAAAAGGGAAGAGAAAACTCGAAGCTGGTCTCGTGATTTCTGTAAATTTTCTCGGGTAATATGATGTTTGGCTCGGGTAATCTGTGATGTTGCAGTTTTAAAATCTGACAGGAGTTTTAAAATTTAAAATGAGTTTAAAAAGTTTGAAACAAGATTTAAACAAAGTTTTAAATCAAATTTAAAGTATGGTTTCAAATCTAATTTGAATTATAGTTTGAAATAAATAAAGTTTATAAAATTTATAATGTTTAGACAAAGTTAAATATTGGAAGTATAATTTTAAATCAAAATTGAATTTAAATAAATTAGTTTAAAATCTTTAATGTTAAGTGGTTCTTTAACATTGGGTTATAATTTGATTTAAATTTGGTTAAGTTAAATTTGAAATTTATTTTAAATCCTTAATTTGAAATGAATAAAAGGAAGATTTAAAAGTAAAAGAATTTCAAAGCCTTTTTGTAAATGATAATTAAAGTAGTTATTAATGTTTATACTTTAATTTGGAGATTTAATGATATAGGAGTCATTAAATTAATAAGGTAATTAAGGAGTAATTTGGTAATTTAATTAATTAATGGTTTAATGTTAATTAATTAATTAATTAAGATTTTAAGTTAATTAGTTGAGAGTTAATTAATTTGAAATTAAGAAATTTAATTAGATAAGTGTAGATTATTAACAAATGATAATCATTTGTAAAATTGGTTAAGTATAAATTACTTAATAAAAGTAATTAAAGAAATAAATTACTTAAGGTAATTAATTAAATAAATTTGATAAGTTTAAATTAATTTATTTAATTAATTTAAGAAAATCACTGGGTGATTAGATAATTACTTAAAGGTAATTAGTGAAAGTATAAATTACTTAGAAAAGTAATTAAAGTTAATTAGTGGATATAATTAACTAAAGGTGGTTTAATAAAAGTAATTTGAGTTTAGTACTTTTAATAATTAATCAAGGGATTAATTAAAGGATAATTAATTAAGGAGTAATTAATTTATGAAGTGTAGTAATTAAGAGTAGTTAATTACTAAATGAGATTAATCAAAGGTGATTAATAAATGTGACTAATTAATTATTAATTTAAATAAGATAATTAATTAAGAATAATTAAGGATCATTAATTAATATAATTAATGATGTAATTAAGAATTTTAATGATGTAATTAAGGATTAATGTAATTAAATATAGTTAATTAATTAATGAAGTAATTAAGGATTAATTACTGTAATGGATTAAGATAATTAATTTGTGGAATTAATTAAGGATTAATTACTTGAAGTAATTAAAGGGTAATTAATCAGGAATGATTAATTAAATAGATACTTAGAGTATGATTAATTAATTGGTTTAATTAATAATTAAGTAAGCAGGATTTATAAGATGAAGTAATTAATTTAATTCACTTTAAATTGACTAGAGATGATATAAATCATTACTTAAGGATGATGAATGATATTGAATGCTTTGCATGGTTTGATATCTCTGATGAGATATGATTAATCTGTGATATAGATGTTTGGTTGAATTAATGATAATATGAATTATCTGTTGTGATGATAATGTAGATTATCTGTTGAATTATCTATCTTTGTGTATATAGATAAGAATTGAATTGTTTTAACCTTAAAACAACTTGGCCCTTAAAAGATACGTTTTGGATTTCGATGAGACCGGGATCGGGTTTCCGTATACCGGAATTCCAGGTCTGGAGACCCGAATACCACATCGATCCAAATTAACGATAGGTCGTGAATCTCAAGTGAAGATGAAGATTCAGAGTGCAAGGGTTATTGTCGTTAACTCTAAGGGTGATTCCAATACGAGTGTAACGAGATAATGCCTTCGGTTTCGTTCGAACCCGGAACGAACTTGTATGGATTGAATGCTTTCAACACATCGTCAGGAGGGCGATGAGCATTCTAAGTGATGTGTTCTGATTTAAAGGTAAATCGTAGCCTCAAGCCTCATCAACCGGGAATGGCTAAAACAGGGGAGGTGCAGCAAGGCTTCGTGGGTAGCACCCACTGAGAGTAAGGTCATCCCTGTCTAGAGAGTTCCTTCTTTTATTTCGGCTTAGTGGTGCAGTTGGCGACGGCCATCTGTGGGGTGATTTTATTCGGAATTATCCAGTAAGGGATGGTTCCGGCTTTGTGTTGCAGGGGATTGGGAGTGATCCTCGGTACGGTGATCTAGGCCCCGTACTGTGACGGGCGGTACCCCGGTAGCCCTGCCATTGTATGGAATCCAAAATTCCAATAAGTGATAACGGACTTGATTGTATACTTATGTATGCTGGAATTTAATAATGTAACAATTTCGGCTATTTCATATTTATTTGAAAACCCTAGACCCTATTATAATACAATCGAATTTCCTATCAAATGTTTTGGTTATCGTAAGGTAAAAACTTTTCCGTGTTTATGTGCGGGAAGTCTTACGAGATACCTTTTCTTTCCAAATGGTTTTCAAAGTTAAACAAGTTTAACCTGTTACTCACACCAGACCCATGTCTGACCCAAGTTGTTTATTTCTGTTTTATAAACTCTTGGGTACTCAAATTTTTACGAGTAGCCAAGGGATTCAGGTTTAGCTTTGACGAATTGTGGAGGAGCAATGGAGCAGGAGGCTTCGGCGTTCGTAGATATAGTATTCCGC
The DNA here is from genome assembly GCA_030737815.1 of Allium fistulosum. NCBI lineage: Eukaryota > Viridiplantae > Streptophyta > Magnoliopsida > Asparagales > Amaryllidaceae > Allium > Allium fistulosum. The sequence continues at coordinate 1,167,822,703 of CM060905.1, read as the reverse complement.
TGTGTTGATATCTGTGTTAGAGTCTTGTATTGTATTTGAGTTGTAATATCTAGACAGATGTTTATAACTGTCTAGTATGTGTTGTATAGTTGTGTAAACTCTGATAAGTGTTGTATACTTTGTAATAGTTTATGTTATTAATATAATTTATTCGTTCCGCTGTGAGATCGTTGTTGTTGTTTCTTTCTTTCTTCTCTTCTTTTCTATTTTCTACCCCTTTCTTTCTTATTAACGATGCGACTTTCTGTGGAGAGAAAGTCGTGGTCGTTACAGTGGTATCAGAGCCAGATTGAGCGAATACCTAAGCTATTAGTTAAGTGAATATCAGAACACTAGGTTGAGTGAATACCTAGGTTCGGAAGGGTTGTTCAATTAGGATCTGTAGCAACCTGTTTGAGTCCGAGTGTATATATATACGAGAGTGCGTATTTGTTAGTTATATAAAATGGTTTTATATTGTGTTAATTGATCGGTTAAGTGGTATATGGATTCTGGTCAATACGAGTAGCTACCGTTATTGATAGGGATCTCTAAACACTTGGACCAGGCCAACGGACACAATATTGTTTTAAAAAGGGAAGGTGAAATAATTTTACCCAGATATATTTTCTATATATAAAAAGTATCATTTTAAAAGTATATGGTATTTATAATGATTGGTTGAGATGATAATAATTTATCATCTAAGATTAGGAGTCTGAGTGTTGAGGTTGGAAGTATATTTGTCGAGACTGTAAACCTAATACCGTCTCGAGTAAACTTTACTGTGGTAAAGAATTTCATCGATCTCCGAAGGAAACTGTTATGGTTCGGAGTTTATCTTTGTAGTTTGGATGAGTAAAGTTGGAGCTGTCGGTTGGACAGAAGCGAGTGATGGTATCTTGATACTTCTGGAAGAAGTAGCTGCGTGATGAGATGCAGTGACTATGGATGTTCCCGAAGATGTTTTCTTTGGAACAAGTTAATGAAGTGTGTCTGCTTCGGTGTCGAGGCTGAGTTCAGCAAGATGTTTTTGTTCTGTTTGAAGTCCGAATTTCTCGAAGAACTTTGGATTGAGAAGTCTGTGGCATCTGTGGCAGTAGTGCAGCTCGGAGTGTTCTGTTTTCGGCAGAAGTTTTTCTGAAGGTGAAGTTCAGAAGCAGCAGAGAGAATCCATTTCTTCGATGGATTGGATAGTCAAGTGTGAACTGTTCTGATTGGTAAAGAGAGAACAGTTTTATTTGGCTGGGTGGATCGCAAAAGTGACTTGCGATAGTTTGAGTATTCTTTTGAGTTATCCGATATTTTCTGGAATGTGTTGTCCAGTCTGTGCTTGTGTTCATCATCAGCATTTTCATTTCTACTCCAGATCAGAGTGGTGCAGCGGGAGCAGTTTGGCAAGTGCTCCTGTTTATCTTTTCCAGATAGGAGAAGTTAGTTCGTCTACTGATATGGTGAAGTAGAGTTGTGTTTTGGATTATTGGTAGATCTTGAGAGGATCATTGTTGATTGGGTTATTTCTGGTCCAGTTATTGCTAGAAGCATCAGCGAAGGTTGAGTTGATCAGGAAAGATCTGTAGACAGCTCAGGATCGTCTGAAGGATTTTGTGGATAAGAGACGATAGAATTTGAAATTCGAAATTGGAGACTTCGTGGTTGTGAAGTTTTTCTCTGGTTAAAGGGAGCAATAAGATTTGGTAAGTCTGGAAAGTCAGCTCCGAATTGTTTTGGATCTTTTCTGTGATCTAATTTGGATAAGTGCTTTGATCTACTGGATTGAATTGTCAGTTTGGATAACTGGAATTCATTGTGTTTTACGTATCTCTGAGGGAGTACGTGTTTGATCTATCTCGGGTTTTGGAACCAGCAGTTCTGGAGGATTTGGTTGTTGAGTCAGACTCGTCTGTAGTCTGATATCTTGTTTAGTTCTGTAGATCTAGATGAGTAGAAGCTCTATAGCTTAGTAGTATTGATTGTTTGGATTCTGTAGAGCGAGTATCCCGGTATATATATACTTGGGGAAACTCGAGGAAATTTTATTCAGAATTTTGTCTGGATAATTAAAATTGTTTGTTTGGATGAATTGTTTGCTATGGTTGTTAGCATATGGATGATAATATATGCTTGTGATTTAAATGGATTATTAAATTACCTTTGTTTTAAATTTCGGGGACGAAATTATTTTAAGGGGGGAGGAATGTAATATCCCGGAAATTTAGGGCAATATCAATTTAATAATATGTTTAAATAATTAAATTGATTTGTTAATCTTTGATAAAAATATTTGAATTGGTTTAAAAATCTAATTAAATGAATATTTAATTAGTGAATTCTATCCTTTAAAAACTAATAAAATGATTTCTATTTATAATGTATATATATATATGTATATATTGTAAATAGATAAGCTTGGATTTGAAATTTAAATAATAAATGAAATCTTGTTTTAAATTTCTAATATATATATATTTATAGTTTGGAGATTTGGATTTATTTAATATTAGCTTTTCAAAGTTATTTAAAATTAATATCTATATGGTTTTAAATAAGATTAATAATAAGGTAATCTCTTTTATAAATTGTTTTAATATTAATAAATTATTATGTTAAACAATATTATTAATATATTGTTTTATATATATAGATATAAATAAACTTTAATAAAATAGGATTGTTATATTCAATATGTTGTTTTAAATTTACTTTAAATTGGATTTTAAAAATATAATTTGAATTTGAATTTAGATTTAATTTTGAAATTCAAAAGAGGTAAGGTTTTAAATAGTTTTTGATTTTATAAATATATGTATAAGCTTTATATATATATATATAATTAGTTTTATTTCTTTAAAAGTATTATATATATAAATAGATAAGTAATAAGTGTTTTATAAATAAAGAAAAAGATTTATTTACATTTAAAATAAATAAAACTAAATAAAAAGACAAGTGTTAAATTATTAAGTAACCATTTTAACATGTGTTGTAAAATTAGAATATGAGAAAGACAAGTGTCATTGTTGTTTTTAATTTTTCTTTTTATTTTAAAATAAATCATTTTTACTTATATATACATCTATCTCTTATACTCATTTTTTCTTTTCTATCTTCTTCAATTCAAAAGACAAAAGACTTCAGCCTATTTTCTAAAACCAAAATCTGAAACAAACAATCTCTCAAAATATATCTGTAATCAAATTCCTTAATCCCAAAAACAACATGTAATCAATCCTCTAAAAAGCTTCTTCTTCAATCCCTGTAAAACTTCTTCTTCAATCCCTGTAATGCATTTCTTCAATCTCAAAACAAAGCCTGCAAGTGTAAACCCTGTAATCCATTATTCAAAAATCAAAGGCAAAGTCTGTTTCCTCTTCAAATCTGAAAGCCTGCATTTCTTCAATCTGGAAACAAGTAAACCTGTTTTAAAGCAAGATCAAAGAAAAATCAAACCTGGAGTCTAAAGCAACACATCAAAACAAACAAGTTAACATGCATGCAAGATTTATTAACAACAATTCCAGTTTTAAAAAGTTTCAAAGGCAGTTTCAAAAGAGATGCTCTGTCCTTCATTTTATCTGGTGAGTAACATTTTTCTAAAATAACTTTATTCTCTGTTTATCAAATTAGATGAGTAAACTTTTAGATTAAAAACTTAAGTAACAAATATATGTTTCGTGTGAATTACCATGTGATGATTTCTTTGCATATCTATATATATGTAAGCCTGTGAGTATTTTAGTTGATTTTATCATTTCTGTTCTTAAGTTTAGACCTATGCCCTTTTAAACTGTGAGCATAAAACATCTTTAAATTTGATGCATATGCTAAGTGTTTGAAGTAAACTCATGAGGTATGTTTGGAGATATGTATGCATGTTGTTTTAATCTGAATATATGAATATGTGAATGATTTAAAACCTGAGTACATATGTGATTCATTTGTTCATATAAGTGTTTCTCTGTTCTTTGTTCCAGAGTTAAGTGACAATTTAGAAATTTAAGATTTTTATAAAATCACTATTAGGACTTGGATTCAAAACAAAATAGATTAGTTAATCATAATCTAGGTATTAAAAATAGTTCAAGTATCTTATGATTGGAAATCCTCTGAAAAATCAAGAAATACAGTAACCATTCAAACATCATGATTAAATCAAATGTTTTAATTCGTTGTCTCATAGTTATAACTTGAATCTATTTAGAAAATTAAGATTTTTAAAACTAAAATCTAAATTTTTAATAATGCATTGAGGTTGTATTTTGGGTTAGACTGGAGAATGTATTTGTGGCAATCTCTGGCGATCTAAGGGTAGAGAAGTTTTGTGGTTTCGCGTAGAGGTGGAGGGGCTTACGAGAATGCAGGGAAAAATGGACGGAGATGATCTCGATCATCGAGGCGAAGGCGGCATGATTTTGTAGTTCGTAAACCTAGTTTTAGGTGTGCTCTGGCAATTTGATCGACATCGTACCTATGAGTGATCGAGTTCTCTGATATTCAAGGAGGTCGTAGCTTGGATGTTGAAGGAGGGTTGGACGAAGTTTCCAAGTCTTTGATGGTCGGAGGTGTGAGATCGAAGTGATTTCAGGTTATGGAAAAATGGTTTCAGTTTGGTTCCAGGATTTGGTCGAGAATTGCTCGAATTCGATGGTGGTGGTTGTTCGAGGTTCTGGAGGTCGCAATCGTGGATGATGGTCGAAGTCGACATGCTGGTGATGGTACCGATCTCCTGAGGCGAGTGTTTCACCTGTGCACGTGCACATGTACATTTCGTACATCTGGAAGAAGTTGGATTAGAGGAAGAAGAAGACGTATTGGAGGAAATGGAATTTGACTCGAAGTCATACTCGAGAAATTAAGGCTCTGGCTCGAGTTGTTTTCAGGGGAGACTCGCGTGGGTTTAACAGTTTTAAATTTTTAATAAAATAAAGTATAAAAGAAAAGGGAAGAGAAAACTCGAAGCTGGTCTCGTGATTTCTGTAAATTTTCTCGGGTAATATGATGTTTGGCTCGGGTAATCTGTGATGTTGCAGTTTTAAAATCTGACAGGAGTTTTAAAATTTAAAATGAGTTTAAAAAGTTTGAAACAAGATTTAAACAAAGTTTTAAATCAAATTTAAAGTATGGTTTCAAATCTAATTTGAATTATAGTTTGAAATAAATAAAGTTTATAAAATTTATAATGTTTAGACAAAGTTAAATATTGGAAGTATAATTTTAAATCAAAATTGAATTTAAATAAATTAGTTTAAAATCTTTAATGTTAAGTGGTTCTTTAACATTGGGTTATAATTTGATTTAAATTTGGTTAAGTTAAATTTGAAATTTATTTTAAATCCTTAATTTGAAATGAATAAAAGGAAGATTTAAAAGTAAAAGAATTTCAAAGCCTTTTTGTAAATGATAATTAAAGTAGTTATTAATGTTTATACTTTAATTTAGAGATTTAATGATATAGGAGTCATTAAATTAATAAGGTAATTAAGGAGTAATTTGGTAATTTAATTAATTAATGGTTTAATGTTAATTAATTAATTAATTAAGATTTTAAGTTAATTAGTTGAGAGTTAATTAATTTGAAATTAAGAAATTTAATTAGATAAGTGTAGATTATTAACAAATGATAATCATTTGTAAAATTGGTTAAGTATAAATTACTTAATAAAAGTAATTAAAGAAATAAATTACTTAAGGTAATTAATTAAATAAATTTGATAAGTTTAAATTAATTTATTTAATTAATTTAAGAAAATCACTGGGTGATTAGATAATTACTTAAAGGTAATTAGTGAAAGTATAAATTACTTAGAAAAGTAATTAAAGTTAATTAGTGGATATAATTAACTAAAGGTGGTTTAATAAAAGTAATTTGAGTTTAGTACTTTTAATAATTAATCAAGGGATTAATTAAAGGATAATTAATTAAGGAGTAATTAATTTATGAAGTGTAGTAATTAAGAGTAGTTAATTACTAAATGAGATTAATCAAAGGTGATTAATAAATGTGACTAATTAATTATTAATTTAAATAAGATAATTAATTAAGAATAATTAAGGATCATTAATTAATATAATTAATGATGTAATTAAGAATTTTAATGATGTAATTAAGGATTAATGTAATTAAATATAGTTAATTAATTAATGAAGTAATTAAGGATTAATTACTGTAATGGATTAAGATAATTAATTTGTGGAATTAATTAAGGATTAATTACTTGAAGTAATTAAAGGGTAATTAATCAGGAATGATTAATTAAATAGATACTTAGAGTATGATTAATTAATTGGTTTAATTAATAATTAAGTAAGCAGGATTTATAAGATGAAGTAATTAATTTAATTCACTTTAAATTGACTAGAGATGATATAAATCATTACTTAAGGATGATGAATGATATTGAATGCTTTGCATGGTTTGATATCTCTGATGAGATATGATTAATCTGTGATATAGATGTTTGGTTGAATTAATGATAATATGAATTATCTGTTGTGATGATAATGTAGATTATCTGTTGAATTATCTATCTTTGTGTATATAGATAAGAATTGAATTGTTTTAACCTTAAAACAACTTGGCCCTTAAAAGATACGTTTTGGATTTCGATGAGACCGGGATCGGGTTTCCGTATACCGGAATTTCAGGTCTGGAGACCCGAATACCACATCGATCCAAATTAACGATAGGTCGTGAATCTCAAGTGAAGATGAAGATTCAGAGTGCAAGGGTTATTGTCGTTAACTCTGAGGGTGATTCCAATACGAGTGTAACGAGATAATGCCTTCGGTTTCGTTCGAACCCGGAACGAACTTGTATGGATTGAATGCTTTCAACACATCGTCAGGAGGGCGATGAGCATTCTAAGTGATGTGTTCTGATTTAAAGGTAAATCGTAGCCTCAAGCCTCATCAACCGGGAATGGCTAAAACAGGGGAGGTGCAGCAAGGCTTCGTGGGTAGCACCCACTGAGAGTAAGGTCATCCCTGTCTAGAGAGTTCCTTCTTTTATTTCGGCTTAGTGGTGCAGTTGGCGACGGCCATCTGTGGGGTGATTTTATTCGGAATTATCCAGTAAGGGATGGTTCCGGCTTTGTGTTGCAGGGGATTGGGAGTGATCCTCGGTACGGTGATCTAGGCCCCGTACTGTGACGGGCGGTACCCCGGTAGCCCTGCCATTGTATGGAATCCAAAATTCCAATAAGTGATAACGGACTTGATTGTATACTTATGTATGCTGGAATTTAATAATGTAACAATTTCGGCTATTTCATATTTATTTGAAAACCCTAGACCCTATTATAATACAATCGAATTTCCTATCAAATGTTTTGGTTATCGTAAGGTAAAAACTTTTCCGTGTTTATGTGCGGGAAGTCTTACGAGATACCTTTTCTTTCCAAATGGTTTTCAAAGTTAAACAAGTTTAACCTGTTACTCACACCAGACCCATGTCTGACCCAAGTTGTTTATTTCTGTTTTATAAACTCTTGGGTACTCAAATTTTTACGAGTAGCCAAGGGATTCAGGTTTAGCTTTGACGAATTGTGGAGGAGCAATGGAGCAGGAGGCTTCGGCGTTCGTAGATATAGTATTCCGCTGTGTTGATATCTGTGTTAGAGTCTTGTATTGTATTTGAGTTGTAATATCTAGACAGATGTTTATAACTGTCTAGTATGTGTTGTATAGTTGTGTAAACTCTGATAAGTGTTGTATACTTTGTAATAGTTTATGTTATTAATATAATTTATTCGTTCCGCTGTGAGATCGTTGTTGTTGTTTCTTTCTTTCTTCTCTTCTTTTCTATTTTCTACCCCTTTCTTTCTTATTAACGATGCGACTTTCTGTGGAGAGAAAGTCGTGGTCGTTACAACTACTGAATGCAAACAATCCTGGGCATGAATCCTAAGTGTTGCGCATGAAATATCTTCATGCAAAGGTATGTATTAATGTCCTGAAACCAATAACGTGGACATATATGCACGTTTAACTAACGTGTTTTGTAAAGTAGTGCTCTGGCATGCTCCAAGAGGCCGTATACATGCACAAAGGGGTACATGCCTATGCTCTGAAGCTACTGGTAGTCTATTTACTTTGAATGATACCCACGCAAGCAAAGAAAATATATTGAACCAAAAATCAATGTTTGAACACCATTCTAACTCACGCATGCTGCTAAGGGAGAAAACATTTCATGTGTGCAAATTTCTTACTCACGCATGCAGCTAAGGGAGAAGAACACTTCAATACTGCAAATTACTTACTCACACATGCAGTGTCTTTATATACTGAACTAGATTAGGCTAAAGAAGTTCACATGTAGTTCATAAGGCAACGGTTCCAAAATAACAAGTGCCTCATGTCAGAGTTTAGCCGTGACTAAAGAGCCGAGGCTGATGTACGAAGTGGCATGGCTGAAGCAATTAATGCAATTCCACCAGAACTGATGCATCAGGTTGTAAAAACTAATGGAACAAACATAAGACTTATGCAATCTAAAACCAAGTGAGAACCTAACAGAAGTAGAAAGCTAAATCTGTAGCATAAATGAACTAGTGCTAAAAAGTGCTCAATCTAAAGCCAGAGGATGAATGAAAGCACTGAAGTATTGTTTCGAAATCACCAGAAAAACAGTGAAAAGAACAATGAACATGAGTAAATGTTTTACCCCCTATTCTAAAGTCAAACAATGGAAAGAACAGTTAACTGGGCACAAAAAGGATTAGAGATGTGAGTTATACTCACCTTAATTTGCCTCGAATACAGCTAAAACAGGGGATTCAAATCGTAGAGCTGCTGCCATTAATGCCCAAGTTCTGAAATGAACGAAAGAAAATGAAGCAGAGAAAATATTATTTTCTTTCTTTCATCGGTAAGTCAAAGAATTTGAGTACTGGCCATCAACTGGTACACTTTGCATTTAATGCAAAAGTGTATTTTGAAGTATTGTACACTGCAATACTCGGCTAGTGATAGACAGAAAAATGATATTCGAAAATATGATACCTGATAATACACACTTGCTTTCACACTAAGATTTGCTTTTGTGAACATGCTTTTACATTGCCACTTGCATTCTAACGTGGGGTCAAAGGTTGCATAATTCACTTTATATGCAAATCTTGTTTCCAGCGTGAATAGTGTATTATGTATATGACAACAACGTGAATAAACTGTTTGACTGCCACTATGCAATTGTTCATCAAGTCAAAAATGCAAGAAAATTTTAAATAAAATATGCACTTCGACAGTAATTTAGCAATTACGGTCGTTACCGATTTTAAAATATTTATTATGACGGTAATAAAATCACGGTCGTTACAGACTCCCCCCTTATAAAAATTTGCGTCCCCGCAATTTTCATACTAGAAGCAGTCAATACCGTACACAATTTACTGCAACAAAGACTAAAAAGAAAAGATAGATACGAATGCTCACCTCCACCCGAAGAGGAGAGAAAACCGGGATAAGAACGCTCAATGAATTCTCTGGTTTCCCAAGTGCAATCCTTGGGGTTTGCGGACCATTGAATCTTTACGAGCGGAACTTCTTTGTTCCGAAGGCGTTTAACCTCCGAAGCTAACACACGAATAGGATTTTGCACCATTGACAAGTCGGGTGAGATCTCAAGATCTTGCAACATAGGAGGATCAATAATAGAATCTGAATCTCGAAGGCATCGACGAAGTTGAGACACATGAAATACGTCATGTATTCCCGAAAACTGAGCAGGTAGCGATACACGATAAGCAACTGGGCCAATGCGTTCCATAATAGGAAACGGTCCAACATATCGAGGAGCCAATTTCCCGGAGTGACTAAAACGCACCACACCCTTCATCGGGGAAACACGAATAAATACGAGATCGCCAATAGAAAATTCCAAAGGCTTCCTACGACGATCGGCATAAGATTTCTGCCTATTCTGAGCCTCCTTCATTCTCTGTTTGATAATATCAATCCTCTCAGAAGAATCACGAATATAATCGGGGCCGAGAACTAACTTTTCCCCCGATTCCAACCAACAAGATGGTGATCGACACGGCCTTCCATAAAGAGCCTCGAAAGGAGCCATACCGATACTGGATTGAAAACTGTTGTTGTAAGAAAATTCAACAAGAGATAAGTGGTCTTCCCAACTACCACCAAAATCTAAAATACAAGCTCGAAGGAGATCTTCCAAAACTTGATTCACCCTTTCAGTCTGACCATCAGACTGTGGATGATAAGCTGTACTGAGATTGAGCTTAGTGCCCAAAGCTTTCTGAAGACTCTGCCAGAACCCACTAGTGAAAAGCGGATCTCTGTCACTAACAATAGAACTAGGCACACCATGAAGTCGAACGACTTCTTTAATAAACAGCTTAGCCAACAAAGGAGCAGTCCGATTGGACTTGATAGGAATAAAATGGGCTGATTTAGTCAATCGGTCAACAATCACCCAAATACTAGTATGGCCCGACCTCGAACGAGGTAGACCATCAATGAAGTCCATGGAAATATGATCCCATTTCCATAATGGAATCTCAAGAGGCTGCAAAAGACCACTGGGACACTGGTGTTCTGCTCTAACCAGTTGACAAGTCATGCAACGACTTACATAACTTGCAACTTCACGCTTCATACCTTCCCAATAGTATAAGCGTTTCATATCAGCATACATCTTGCTACTGCCTGGATGGATAGTATACTTAGAACGATGACGGTCCTCAAGAATGTCATTTCTAAGATTAGAAATATCAGGCACGATCAATCTACCCTTCTTCCGAATACAACCATTGTAACGACCCTAGATTTTTAATTTATTTAAATTTATAATTAAATGAATTTTTGAGTAAAAATTTGTAAAGTTAATTATAAAGTGATGCGAGTTTCCCCAAGTTCAAATAAACTTTATATTAAATCATTTAAATTTAAAATTTATTATATATATGTGTATATATATATATTGGATTTGAAATAATTCGTAAATAAATGGTTTAAAAATAAAGATACAAATTTTATAAGATATAAAGTATAAAATAAAAACGTTGGATAAAATTTAATAGCATAAACAAACACTTTCATTTAGCAGTAAAACAAGAACAAGATTTGTTCACAAAGTAAAGGAACATCTAAAAAAAATAGTAAGTAAATACATTAACTAAAATCTAACAGCATAATTAAAATAGAAACTTAGTCACATTATAAAGTGAGAAAACAAAACAAATGTATTCAAACAAGACTTAAGCAATGAATGCAGCCACCATATAAAAGAAAGGAAAACAAAACAAGTATAATAAAATATGTTTGTACAAAATAAAGAATGCAAACCATCCCTATATCCTCTATCAGCCGAAAACAAAAATGATTTTTGTACAAACTCATTAATGCAAGCGTCTTCAGCCATGCTTGTATTGTTCAAACCATACCTATTATAAAACAAACATACCCTGCTGTACAAACTTGTAAAGTTGTCTTTGATAAATATTAGCCTTCTCAGTTCGTCCATTTGAGAAAATTATCAAAACTGGAAAGAAAAAAAATAGCATGGTTGAAACAAAATAAAAGCAAACATCATACTTTACAAATTCAAGCTTGAAAACAAATTGCTGAAGAAAAGAAAAGAAAACAGAGAAAAGGATCAAATTGCAGTTTTTAAAAACCAGAGTCTTTGTTCATCAATATATCCAAGTGAGTAAACAACTTGAAAAGATGATTTTTAAGTATATCTATTTGTTGTTTGTAAGTCTAAAGATTTGAAACTGCTTTATTAGTTACACATATAGAAAATTCTTCCCTTTATATAGATATTGGTAGGTGTGAATGTCTGAAACCACCTCTGTCTTTTATTTCAGAGCATCAACCTTGTTCGAAAAACCCAATACCTTGTCATTCGATCATTGATAGGCCTTGATTTCAAAAGTAAATATGTGTATTTAAGTATAAAATAAAATTTAAAAATAGTTTCAGACATGTTAAGTCTATACAGTAAAAATCATTGTGTTTATAGAGTAAAATTCAAATTTGGGAAAATTTCGAATGTAATGATTTGGTACTTCAATCATATAACGTAAATCCTTAATCAAAAATAGGATTTTTAGTATACAAATTAGAATTTTTAAGTGAGTATTTAAGGTACAATTTGAATATGAAATAAAATTACATTTTGGTCAATTGCAGCAGATTCAATTGATTTTAGTTGTTGAAATTCGGTATGTAGTAAGCTTGAACATGAATTAACCTTAGAAAAATACTAAAAAAAAATTTCGAATGCATAGATTTTGGGTTTGGATCGAGAGTAGGGTTTAGTTCATATGTTTTTCGATGCTCGGCATATCTTCGTTTGCGTCATCATTTCGTGATCGAGTGCCTCGCGAGTTTGGGGAAGGCTCGAACAAGGTCTGACCGAGATGCGGGCGGAGCTACGTCGCCGCAGGTGATCGGCAATTGGGGGACGAGGCGTTTTGGTGTGAAGTGTTCGTATAGCTTGCTCGAGCAGATGGGTCGATTTTGATTTCGATCGTTTCGTGTTGATCTGGGGTTGTTTTCCGATTATCGAGTGGATTTGTGGGTTGTTGGTGGTGGCGCGAGTAGCCGGAGGGTCGCCGAACCACCGTGCACGTGCACGGTGGTGATGATGAGTCAGTGGAAAGAAAATGGGGATATACATGAAATTCTCGAAGCAGTCGAGTGGAACCTCGGGGATTTTTGAGAGTTGCTGGAGTTTTTCGTTGCATGGGTTCGAGTCAATTTAAAACGAAGCTATCGGGTTTTTAAAACTTAAGAAAAAAAAGAGAGAGAAGAAGGAACAGGTGCGGGGAGGAGAAAGGAAGGTCTCGGGGAAGAAACGAGAGGGACCGGGTTTGGCTCGAGTCAAGTACCCTGTTTACTCGGGTGAGTATATAAATGGGTTAACCCCAAATTTTTATAAAGACTAAACTATGAAATTGAATCATGTTGTATAATTTTAAGAAAATTTTGTTTTAAGATATTTACAAAGAAAGTATACATAAATATCAATGCTTTATAAAACCTTAATTAGTATCTAAATTAAGTAATTTAATTTAAGTTAAGTATAAAGTTAATTAACACTTAAGTTTGTAGTTAATAGAAAATTCGTTTAAAATAAATCATTCGATAAAATGAAATTTATTAGTTTAACTGAAACTCTTAGTTAAATTAAGATTTTAAAATGGCAAATTTAATTATTCAGTTTATTTTGAATATTAACCGATTGTATAAAATTGTTTATACAAGGTTAAAATCGAGAAAACAAAACTGGAATGGAAAATGGATGGCAAAATAAAGGCGAAGGTGAGATCTTTCTCACTCAAAATTAAATTTGAATTTACAGTTATTGATTGATGATTGCTATTGGATGTGATATTAGATATAGTAGGATATATCTATATATATATATAGCAATATATACATATTGGCATATGTATATATTGGATTGATGATTTCCCGCCTCGTATAGCGGATGAGACCCTATTGCGCCGTTAGTAAGCGGATATTTTTATAAAACCCATATACCGCGATATTCCACCTCGAAGTGGAATTGGTATTGTGCTAACATCTTTGGATGCAGGGAAACAGGTTGGAGGGATCCAACTGGATTCCTCACCAGTATTTATCTATTTACAGATATTGTGATATTTGTTGATTATCATATTGATGTATGATATTGAATGTTGTGATGGACTAATTGGTGCGTTGCATCATCAGATCCAATTTTTGAAGTTTAAAAATGACGATGTTGATTTTTAAAGAGATTTTTAAAGTGATTTTGAAAATATACGTTTATTAAATTTTTGAAGTGATTCATCTTAAAATAAATAAACGTTCAAATTTTAAAGTTATATAAATTTAGATTTTTGTGAAATATAACCGAAAGGTAATTTCTCTTAAAATAAAAGTTAAGAAATATATAAAAGATGTACAAAAAGTGATATTTATAACTTTAAAATATTGGAATTATAAAACGAGTTTTATAAGTGTTAAAAATGAAATATTATGGAATCCGTAAGTGAATGAAATTTATAGATTTATAAATTTTGAAGTTATAAAATGGATGAAACTGTAGAATAAAAGATTTATAAGAGATTAACTTATAAATTGGATTGTTGCCTTTAAATGGAATATTGATCACATTTGCAAATAAAAGAAATTTATAAGTCGAAGTTGTTATTAAAATAGAAACAAAATTTATAAACGTTGTTTTATAAATTCAAAATCAATTGAATTTGATAAATCAAATATAGAAGGTTATTAAAGAAGATATATTCGCGATTTTGGATAGCGAATTTTTATTGAGATAAAAATGTGTAGAAATGATTGAAATGTGGTTAGTGAAGTATATTCACGATTTTGGACAGTGAATATATTATCAAATAAAATGGATTTATTTTTGAAGAAGTGATATTAAAAATGAAGTTAAACATTTTAAAGATGTTTTAAAATGTGTTAAATAGCGAAATCATAGATTTCAACATTTATTGTTGAAATAGACATTTTCGAGAAATGAGGAAATGGTGGACTATAACACTGTTGTTATAGTAAATGATTTCCAAAAGGAAATGTTTTTATGTAGTATTGGGATTTATATATATCTATCTAAATCCGAATCCCTATACTAGTGATTTTGAGTCGTCGTAACGATGTTTTACGTAACATTCGTTTTGACTCAAATAAATGTTGTTATAATAAATGTTTTCCTTAAAGAATGAAATATATACTTAATATTGAGTTAAGTATATCGAATATTTTCCAAGTGTTGAAAATAAATAGATTTGTGAAATACTTATTATAAAATAAGTATAGAAATGCTTTTCCAAGATGAAATGAAACGTTTTGAGAATTTATCTTCTTTAAGATAAATTAAAAGTGAATATTGAAATCGATTTGAAAAATCGAATATTAGTAGATATTCGAAAAATATAAATTCAATATGGAATTTATAAAAGAAAAAGGGAAATTGTTTAAAAATAAACGTTGATTTATTTTTGAAGTGTGGAAAATTTTATATCTAGTAAAGATATTTTGGAAAATAAATAATTTGGAAAATTATTTGGAATCTGATGATGTTGCGCATCTTTATTGATAGTTAAATAACCGACTATCAATAATTACCTTGAATTGGTATTTGTTGTGAATTGGATGAATTTGAATGCCACACTTATTTTTGAATAATCGCTCACTATTCGGGTTAGCCGGGAAAGGACCATGAAGTATAACACATTCCAAATTTGTGATACGTCGTTATGAATTGCATTTGAAGACCGGTGTTGAAGACCGGATATTTTTGAAAATGGAAGGATTACCGTCGAGTTACTCTACATCGGCTGATCTCCGGTTTAGAGGTTTTATCACCCTTAGTGACGGGAAGTCCTGACGTGATTGAAAATTATCCGGAATATGCAAGGGCTTCGTGAGAAGTGCCTTCGGTTCTGTTCGATCCCGGAACAGACTTGTATGGATTGTGTGTCTGACGTTACAATTTGAGATATAAAGCTGATTCCTTTCAAATACATATCTGTTGGTGGCGGAGAATTTATTCTCTTAGCTTAACACCCTTCTCTGAGACGTACGAGCTCAGAGGTTATGTAGTTGAAATTTATCAGCGATATATCCCAATTTGGTAACGTGGCATACTGAGTGTTGCTGTGAAATGATCAGTGTTTGATCATTTGTGATATGATCATTTGTTTGATCTTATATCTTTGTGATCATAGGTTGATCATTTGTTTGACCCGAAGCATGGCTTTGTGAACAAAGCGTAGCTTTGTGGACGAGACTTCGTCGAGCCTCACACCCCGGAAATGGTCAAAACAGGAAGGATGCAGCAAGGTTCTAGGGAGTAGCGCCCCTTAGTGTATGTCATTCCTTCTGGATAAAGGTGGCATCATGGTATGGAGCCCAGATACTTAACCTCTGTGGTTGCTGCAAATTTATTACTTTGTGGTTGTTGCGAATCGGGGATCCTCGGGAAGATCGGTGACGATCGGGGGATGGCATACGCGTGTCAGTAGTTACCTATTTTTGCAGAGGTAACCCGGCCTTGTGTTGGCAGAGATCTAACCGTAACGTTAGGTTCTCGGGTCGTCTATTCTAGGGACGTACCCATCGTGGAAAAGGAAGTTCCTTAGCCTGACCATTTGTTGGAAATCCAAAGAAACAATACGAGCCTTTACGATTTCAATTGTATAACCTGTCTCCTCAGGAGGCAGCTATAGCAGGCATAATATAATGGTACCTATGCTGGCTAAGATTTATATTATACTTTTGAAATGTTTTCCACTATGCACTAATAATAATATCAAACATGATTTGATTTTTGCGTAGTAAGCATCTTTGACTATCATAAGAAGAAATCTCCTCCAATTCTGCGTTTGCATTGTGTGTGTGGTGGGAGGTCTTATGGTAGTTTCATTTTCCAAAAGCATTGCGAATTGACATTAAAGTTTCCTGTTGTTTATTTTAAAGATAAAATGTTTTACGATCTCACACCAGTCACCATGACTGACTCGGAGTTTATTGTTTCCCTTCTAAACTCTGGGTGCCCACCAATTTCCACACGGGCAACCTAGAGTTATGTTATCAGGATATTCTGGAGCTTTGGAGATAAGCTGGATGACGAGACGTAGTATTTGTATCTGATAGTATTTATTCCGCTGTGTATTCTGTATGAGGACAAGTTTATATAACTGTCCATTGTTGTATATTGACTCTGATGATTGATGTATGTATAAAATGATATAGTTCTTTGTTTTAAAGATTATTCATTTATCTATTATATATTGTTCCGCTGCGATATGTGAGATTCTAATATTGTTTCTGTTCTGATGTTGTTCTGTTGTTCTTCTTTCTTCTTCTGCTTTCTTCTTCTTCTCTTTTCCTTCTATCTTTTCTTCCTTTTTCTTCTTTTTAAAACCCTCACTATTGGAGTTTCCGGCACTCGATTTCTCGGCAGTCGATAAAGTGAGTATCGATGTCGAATTTTCGAAAGTCGAAAATTTCGGTATGTGACAGCGTGGTATCAGAGCATATGGTTAAGCGACAACCCTGCTCTGTTGGGTGTTACTCATTAAAGATAGAGTCAGCAGTACTCTAGAATGAGTTGAGTGTAATAATAGATATGAGCGCGTATTTGTTATTGAATATAAAATTGTTTTATATTGTGATGATTGATTTATTGAGTGGCATATGAACCTTCGTCGGCACAGTCTGCGCAACTGGATCGAAGGGGTTTCTAAACACTTGAATAGAACAATTCGGCACAGTATTGTTTTAAAATAGGGTAAATGAGATAATTTTGCCCAAAACTATTTTTGTATAGAAAAGAAATGTTTTTCTATGAAGTACTATAGTATATGGTTGCATGGTTGTTAGGAAAGTGATAATATTGAATTGTTATCATTGTTATGTTGAAATTGAATAAGAAATAAAATAATAACCAAAGATTTGAAAATAAAATTCGTATCATAAGTTTGAGGAATTATAGGAGATCGAATCTATCTATCTCTGTGTTATTTTCGTGCCTACGAATTTCGAGGACGAAATTCTTTTAAGGGGGGAAGTTTGTAACGACCCTAGATTTTTAATTTATTTAAATTTATAATTAAATGAATTTTTGAGTAAAAATTTGTAAAGTTAATTATAAAGTGATGCGAGTTTCCCCAAGTTCAAATAAACTTTATATTAAATCATTTAAATTTAAAATTTATTATATATATGTGTATATATATATTGGATTTGAAATAATTCGTAAATAAATGGTTTAAAAATAAAGATACAAATTTTATAAGATATAAAGTATAAAATAAAAACGTTGGATAAAATTTAATAGCATAAACAAACACTTTCATTTAGCAGTAAAACAAGAACAAGATTTGTTCACAAAGTAAAGGAACATCTAAAAAAAATAGTAAGTAAATACATTAACTAAAATCTAACAGCATAATTAAAATAGAAACTTAGTCACATTATAAAGTGAGAAAACAAAACAAATGTATTCAAACAAGACTTAAGCAATGAATGCAGCCACCATATAAAAGAAAGGAAAACAAAACAAGTAGAATAAAATATGTTTGTACAAAATAAAGAATGCAAACCATCCCTATATCCTCTATCAGCCGAAAACAAAAATGATTTTTGTACAAACTCATTAATGCAAGCGTCTTCAGCCATGCTTGTATTGTTCAAACCATACCTATTATAAAACAAACATACCCTGCTGTACAAACTTGTAAAGTTGCCTTTGATAAATATTAGCCTTCTCAGTTCGTCCATTTGAGAAAATTATCAAAACTGGAAAGAAAAAAAATAGCATGGTTGAAACAAAATAAAAGCAAACATCATACTTTACAAATTCAAGCTTGAAAACAAATTGCTGAAGAAAAGAAAACAGAGAAAAGGATCAAATTGCAGTTTTTAAAAACCAGAGTCTTTGTTCATCAATATATCCAAGTGAGTAAACAACTTGAAAAGATGATTTTTAAGTATATCTATTTGTTGTTTGTAAGTCTAAAGATTTGAAACTGCTTTATTAGTTACACATATAGAAAATTCTTCCCTTTATATAGATATTGGTAGGTGTGAATGTCTGAAACCACCTCTGTCTTTTGTTTCAGAGCATCAACCTTGTTCGAAAAACCCAATACCTTGTCATTCGATCATTGATAGGCCTTGATTTCAAAAGTAAATATGTGTATTTAAGTATAAAATAAAATTTAAAAATAGTTTCAGACATGTTAAGTCTATACAGTAAAAATCATTATGTTTATAGAGTAAAATTCAAATTTGGGAAAATTTCGAATGTAATGATTTGGTACTTCAATCATATAACGTAAATCCTTAATCAAAAATAGGATTTTTAGTATACAAATTAGAATTTTTAAGTGAGTATTTAAGGTACAATTTGAATATGAAATAAAATTACATTTTGGTCAATTGCAGCAGATTCAATTGATTTTAGTTGTTGAAATTCGGTATGTAGTAAGCTTGAACATGAATTAACCTTAGAAAAATACAAAAAAAAAATTTCGAATGCATAGATTTTGGGTTTGGATCGAGAGTAGGGTTTAGTTCATATGTTTTTCGATGCTCGGCATATCTTCGTTTGCGTCATCATTTCGTGATCGAGTGCCTCGCGAGTTTGGGGAAGGCTCGAACAAGGTCTGACCGAGATGCGGGCGGAGCTACGTCGCCGCAGGTGATCGGCAATTGGGGGACGAGGCGTTTTGGTGTGAAGTGTTCGTATAGCTTGCTCGAGCAGATGGGTCGATTTTGATTTCGATCGTTTCGTGTTGATCTGGGGTTGTTTTCCGATTATCGAGTGGATTTGTGGGTTGTTGGTGGTGGCGCGAGTAGCCGGAGGGTCGCCGAACCACCGTGCACGTGCACGGTGGTGATGATGAGTCAGTGGAAAGAAAATGGGGATATACGTGAAATTCTCGAAGCAGTCGAGTGGAACCTCGGGGATTTTTGAGAGTTGCTGGAGTTTTTCGTTGCATGGGTTCGAGTCAATTTAAAACGAAGCTATCGGGTTTTTAAAACTTAAGAAAAAAAAGAGAGAGAAGAAGGAACAGGCGCGGGGAGGAGAAAGGAAGGTCTCGGGGAAGAAACGAGAGGGACCGGGTTTGGCTCGAGTCAAGTACCCTGTTTACTCGGGTGAGTATATAAATGGGTTAACCCCAAATTTTTATAAAGACTAAACTATGAAATTGAATCATGTTGTATAATTTTAAGAAAATTTTGTTTTAAGATATTTACAAAGAAAGTATACATAAATATCAATGCTTTATAAAACCTTAATTAGTATCTAAATTAAGTAATTTAATTTAAGTTAAGTATAAAGTTAATTAACACTTAAGTTTGTAGTTAATAGAAAATTCGTTTAAAATAAATCATTCGATAAAATGAAATTTATTAGTTTAACTGAAAATCTTAGTTAAATTAAGATTTTAAAATGGCAAATTTAATTATTCGGTTTATTTTGAATATTAACCGATTGTATAAAATTGTTTATACAAGGTTAAAATCGAGAAAACAAAACTGGAATGGAAAATGGATGGAAAAATAAAGGCGAAGGTGAGATCTTTCTCACTCAAAATTAAATTTGAATTTACAGTTATTGATTGATGATTGCTATTGGATGTGATATTAGATATAGTAGGATATATCTATATATATATAGCAATATATACATATTGGCATATGTATATATTGGATTGATGATTTCCCGCCTCGTATAGCGGATGAGACCCTATTGCGCCGTTAGTAAGCGGATATTTTTATAAAACCCATATACCGCGATATTCCACCTCGAAGTGGAATTGGTATTGTGCTAACATCTTTGGATGCAGGGAAACAGGTTGGAGGGATCCAACTGGATTCCTCACCAGTATTTATCTATTTACAGATATTGTGATATTTGTTGATTATCATATTGATGTATGATATTGAATGTTGTGATGGACTAATTGGTGCGTTGCATCATCAGATCCAATTTTTGAAGTTTAAAAATGACGATGTTGATTTTTAAAGAGATTTTTAAAGTGATTTTGAAAATATACGTTTATTAAATTTTTGAAGTGATTCATCTTAAAATAAATAAACGTTCAAATTTTAAAGTTATATAAATTTAGATTTTTGTGAAATATAACCGAAAGGTAATTTCTCTTAAAATAAAAGTTAAGAAATATATAAAAGATGTACAAAAAGTGATATTTATAACTTTAAAATATTGGAATTATAAAACGAGTTTTATAAGTGTTAAAAATGAAATATTATGGAATCCGTAAGTGAATGAAATTTATAGATTTATAAATTTTGAAGTTATAAAATGGATGAAACTGTAGAATAAAAGACTTATAAGAGATTAACTTATAAATTGGATTGTTGCCTTTAAATGGAATATTGATCACATTTGCAAATAAAAGAAATTTATAAGTCGAAGTTGTTATTAAAATAGAAACAAAATTTATAAACGTTGTTTTATAAATTCGAAATCAATTGAATTTGATAAATCAAATATAGAAGGTTATTAAAGAAGATATATTCGCGATTTTGGATAGCGAATTTTTATTGAGATAAAAATGTGTAGAAATGATTGAAATGTGGTTAGTGAAGTATATTCACGATTTTGGACAGTGAATATATTATCAAATAAAATGGATTTATTTTTGAAGAAGTGATATTAAAAATGAAGTTAAACATTTTAAAGATGTTTTAAAATGTGTTAAATAGCGAAATCATAGATTTCAACATTTATTGTTGAAATAGACATTTTCGAGAAATGAGGAAATGGTGGACTATAACACTGTTGTTATAGTAAATGATTTCCAAAAGGAAATGTTTTTATGTAGTATTGGGATTTATATATATCTATCTAAATCCGAATCCCTATACTAGTGATTTTGAGTCGTCGTAACGATGTTTTACGTAACATTCGTTTTGACTCAAATAAATGTTGTTATAATAAATGTTTTCCTTAAAGAATGAAATATATACTTAATATTGAGTTAAGTATATCGAATATTTTCCAAGTGTTGAAAATAAATAGATTTGTGAAATACTTATTATAAAATAAGTATAGAAATGCTTTTCCAAGATGAAATGAAACGTTTTGAGAATTTATCTTCTTTAAGATAAATTAAAAGTGAATATTGAAATCGATTTGAAAAATCGAATATTAGTAGATATTCGAAAAATATAAATTCAATATGGAATTTATAAAAGAAAAAGGGAAATTGTTTAAAAATAAACGTTGATTTATTTTTGAAGTGTGGAAAATTTTATATCTAGTAAAGATATTTTGGAAAATAAATAATTTGGAAAATTATTTGGAATCTGATGATGTTGCGCATCTTTATTGATAGTTAAATAACCGACTATCAATAATTACCTTGAATTGGTATTTGTTGTGAATTGGATGAATTTGAATGCCACACTTATTTTTGAATAATCGCTCACTATTCGGGTTAGCCGGGAAAGGACCATGGGGTCGTATAACCCATTCCGAATATGTGATACGTCGTTATGAATTGCATTTGAAGACCGGTGTTGAAGACCGGATATTTTTGAAAACGGAAGGATTACCGTCGAGTTACTCTACATCGGCTGATCTCCGGTTTAGAGGTTTTATCACCCTTAGTGACGGGAAGTCCTGACGTGATTGAAAATTATCCGGAATATGCAAGGGCTTCGTGAGAAGTGCCTTCGGTTCTGTTCGATCCCGGAACAGACTTGTATGGATTGTGTGTCTGACGTTACAATTTGAGATATAAAGCTGATTCCTTTCAAATACATATCTGTTGGTGGCGGAGAATTTATTCTCTTAGCTTAACACCCTTCTCTGAGACGTACGAGCTCAGAGGTTATGTAGTTGAAATTTATCAGCGATATATCCCAATTTGGTAACTTGGCATACTGAGTGTTGCTGTGAAATGATCAGTGTTTGATCATTTGTGATATGATCATTTGTTTGATCTTATATCTTTGTGATCATAGGTTGATCATTTGTTTGACCCGAAGCATGGCTTTGTGAACAAAGCGTAGCTTTGTGGACGAGACTTCGTCGAGCCTCACACCCCGGAAATGGTCAAAACAGGAAGGATGCAGCAAGGTTCTAGGGAGTAGCGCCCCTTAGTGTATGTCATTCCTTCTGGATAAAGGTGGCATCATGGTATGGAACCCAGATACTTAACCTCTGTGGTTGCTGCAAATTTATTACTTTGTGGTTGTTGCGAATCGGGGATCCTCGGGAAGATCGGTGACGATCGGGGGATGGCATACGCGTGTCAGTAGTTACCTATTTTTGCAGAGGTAACCCGGCCTTGTGTTGGCAGAGATCTAACCATAACGTTAGGTTCTCAGGTCGTCTATTCCAGGGACGTACCCATCGTGGAAAAGGAAGTTCCTTAGCCTGACCATTTGTTGGAAATCCAAAGAAACAATACGAGCCTTTACGATTTCAATTGTATAACCTGTCTCCTCAGGAGGCAGCTATAGCAGGCATAATATAATGGTACCTATGCTGGCTAAGATTTATATTATACTTTTGAAATGTTTTCCACTATGCACTAATAATAATATCAAAAATGATTTGATTTTTGCGTAGTAAGCATCTTTGACTATCATAAGAAGAAATCTCCTCCAATTCTGCGTTTGCATTGTGTGTGTGGTGGGAGGTCTTATGGTAGTTTCATTTTCCAAAAGCATTGCGAATTGACATTAAAGTTTCCTGTTGTTTATTTTAAAGATAAACTGTTTTACGATCTCACACCAGTCACCATGACTGACTCGGAGTTTATTGTTTCCCTTCTAAACTCTGGGTGCCCACCAATTTCCACACGGTCAGCCTAGAGTTATGTTATCAGGATATTCTGGAGCTTTGGAGATAAGCTGGATGACGAGACGTAGTATTTGTATCTGATAGTATTTATTCCGCTGTGTATTCTGTATGAGGACAAGTTTATATAACTGTCCATTGTTGTATATTGACTCTGATGATTGATGTATGTATAAAATGATATAGTTCTTTGTTTTAAAGATTATTCATTTATCTATTATATATTGTTCCGCTGCGATATGTGAGATTCTAATATTGTTTCTGTTCTGATGTTGTTCTGTTGTTCTTCTTTCTTCTTCTGCTTTCTTCTTCTTCTCTTTTCCTTCTATCTTTTCTTCCTTTTTCTTCTTTTTAAAACCCTCACTATTGGAGTTTCCGGCACTCGATTTCTCGGCAGTCGATAAAGTGAGTATCGATGTCGAATTTTCGAAAGTCGAAAATTTCGGTATGTGACAACCATGAATATCAATATCGAAATCCTTCAGATCGTCACTTCGGGATTCCGATTTACAACTCTGAATAAGATAAACAATATGTGGATCTTGTTTCTGAGCATCAGCAACACGATCCAACAAACTAGGACGAGCTTCCATGCTAAATAAAAGCACGGGAGAATCAGAAACTGAGGGACGGTCTCTAATATCACAAAGAGATAAAGCTTCCAAAATATTCCACTCTGCTAGCATCATGGAAACAACAACTTGCTGCTTGCGGCTAAGCGCATCAGCAACTCGATTACCCTTACCAGGGGTATACTGAATATCGAAATCATATGAAGCAAGAAATTCGAGCCAACGTTGTTGCCTCATATTAAGCTCTTTCTGAGTAAATAAATACTTCAGAGATTTGTGATCAGTGAAGAGAATAAAACGCTCACCCAATAAATAATGTCGCCAAATCTTTAGAGCAAAGAATATGGCGGCTAACTCCAAATCATGGGTAGCATAACGAATCTCGTTAGGCTTTAGTTGTCTAGAAGCATAGGCAACTACTCTATCTTTTTGCATGAGAACAGCACCGAGCCCAAAACCACTGGCATCGGTATAAACAACAAGATCACGATTCCCTTCGGGAACCACTAAGATAGGAGCATGAGTAAGGAGATCTTTTAACTTCAAGAAAGAATTCTCACACTTATCCGACCAAATAAAAGGAACAGCTTTTCTCGTAAGAGTGGTAAGCGGTAAAGCAATACGAGAAAAGTCCTTAATAAATCGGCGATAATAACCCGCCAATCCAAGGAAACTACGGACCTCAGTAACGGACTCAGGCCTCTTCCAATCCTGAATAGATTCGATCTTGACAGGATCGACAGAGATACCATCGGAAGAAACAATGTGACCGAGAAATTTCACCTTATTCTCCCAGAAATGACACTTGGAGAATTTGGCATAAAGCTGATGCTGACGAAGAGTGCTCAAAACAATCTCCAAATGCTGAATATGATCGGCTTCAGATTTGGAATAAATAAGAATATCATCAATGAAAACCAAGACGAACTTATCGAGATATTCCCGGAATATCCGATTCATAAGATCTACAAAATACGCCGGAGCGTTCGTCAAACCGAACGGCATAACAAGCCATTCGTAAGAACCATAACGAGTACGGAATGCAGTGAGAGGAATGCTATCTTCCGCCACTCGTAACTGATGAAAACCGGTAGCAAGATCGAGTTGGGAGAAGATCTTGGCGCCACTTAATTGATCGAACATGTCATCGATCCTAGGCAATGGATACCTATTTTTGATAGTAAGCTCGTTAAGCTTGCGATAATCAATACATAGCCTAAGAGTACCATCTGGCTTCTTAACGAAGACAGCGGCGGCGCCCCAAGGAGACGAGCTAGATCGGATAAAATGTTTGGCTTCCAACTCAGATAATTGTTTCCTCATTTTCCTTAGCAGACATCCTCATGGGAGGACGACTGACAGGATGTGCACCGGAGATAAGATCTATACGGAACTCAATTGCCCTTTTTGGCGGCAATCTAGAAATAGGCTCGAAAACATTTGAAAAATCACAAACAACTGGAATATTATCTAGGTCATCCTCAGATTCAAGGGAAGAAATGAACGCATTCGAAGTATGATCCATGCTTCGAAATATAATAGATAATCGCTCGCTAGCATCGGGATGTTTGAGATACAAAGTTCTTTCGGGACATAAGATTTGAACTTCATAACGGACGAGCCAATCCATACCCAATATCATATCAAAATCAAGATGATCCATAACATGCAGATCGCATGAAAGGAGAAACCACAAAGAATAATCTCAACATCAACACACAACAAACCAAGAGTAGCAGATCCACCAATAGGATTTACGATCCTCAAAGGGTCGCAAAGAGTAACAACATCCAAATGAATAATATCAATAAGCTCCTTCGACACGAATGAATGCGATGCACCCGTATCGAAAAGAACTCTAATAGAACGGCCATGAAATAAAAGGAAACCTTCCAAAACAGAAGGAGTAATACCTTTGGGCTGAGAAGAATCACCAGAAGCTTAAGCAACATTAAGCTTCCTAGATTCGAAACCCTTAAGAGCAGTAGGACAATAAAAACAAAGGATTTTCCTTGTTTTAACTCAAGGAAACTACGAGCAAGATTGGTAAGGAATTTTAACAAATGGAATACTACGGAAATATGAGATATATTCCTAGACACATTCCAACATGTTAAAGAGGATAAAAGTTCTAAGAACAACGAAGGAATCGATTAGAATGGCATGAATAAAATTCCCAAATTGTTGTAACACATGTTCCATTTTTATTTTTATTTTTCTGCTCTCTGTTTATTACAATTTATTCTGAATTCCAGCTCTGATACCAAGCTGTGACGCCCCACCTCTATGCTCACAATAACAAAGGTTATTATAAGGAATAACGTCTGTTATTGCGAAGAATGAGGCTTGTGAGAAGCGACCATCCGTAAGTTATGCCTTAGACGAGTATTGATTACATCGATAGGAGTTGTGTAAATTACTCCCAAAGATATATTTTCAATCCAAATCTAAAACGAAACTACAGTGGCTAAAGAAAAATTCAGAACAGCTCATAATAACAACAACACTGATAGTATAATCACATCAGAACAGAAATATCAGATATATAGCGGAAGACAAGTTTGGAATACATGCTACAACAGTCGATGGTTCACATGAACCAAATGTACATAAACATATACATCAACATACATAAGATGAGAGTCAAATAACCAAAAGAACTCCTCGAAGGCTAGACAAAAGATGATGCGATATCCCAAAAGCTGAAGCTGCTACTGAATCAGAGATAGAGACTACCCTGAAATAACTCGGTCTGACCCGAGTATTATTCAAAAAGAAATAATAAACGGATCAGTCTAATTTATTCTTAGATGTGAGTGCATCATAGATAACATCAAAGCAAAATAATAATAGTCTCGAATGAGGCTATTCAACATAAGAAATCAACATAGTTAAATGAAGAAATCACATCAAACTCCATCAAAATCAACTTTCAAATTCACAATTGAATTCAAAACAACAATTCACCAAAATCTAGAAATCAAAACAGACAACTAGAAAATCAACATAAAAGTGGATCGATCCCAACAAATGGCGAGTTTTAGCTACGCCGCACGTGCATCAACATATGGCCGAAGCCTACCAAGTACTGTCAACATAATTTTTTGCGCCCAACATATGACCCGAAGGTCCAACATATGACCCGAAGGTCTAGTACTGGTATTT
The DNA here is from genome assembly GCA_030737815.1 of Allium fistulosum. NCBI lineage: Eukaryota > Viridiplantae > Streptophyta > Magnoliopsida > Asparagales > Amaryllidaceae > Allium > Allium fistulosum. Next base: position 1,167,795,655 of record CM060905.1, on the reverse strand, counting down.
GACCCGAAGGTCCAACATATGACCCGAAGGTCCAACATAGTGGCTCGAAGGTGCACAAAATCATCAAAATCATCAAACAACAAATATTTCAATTAACGAGTCCGGATTTAATCGAAATAGTAAAAGTGTGGTTCCATACTCCGCACTTTTGCTAAATCGTTTAAATCTCTTCATCGTTTCCTTGAAAGTGCAAAATTGTGTATTTTTTAAAGATACATTTTACGTTCTCAAATGGATAAGTCCGGAATTAAGCGAATCAGTAAAAGCAAGGGTTCATAGTCCTCAATTTTGCTGAATCGTTTAAATCGCTTTCTCATTCTTTTGAAAGTGCAAACTGTAAAAATTTTGAAAACAATTTTATTTTAAAACGATTTTTAAAACACGTGAACAAAACAGCAACAACTATGGCAATTTCGATGAGGAAATTGTGTATCACCAAACACAGTAAAAACATGTATCAAATCAACGTTGCGGGATAACCGCTTAAAAATCCACTTTAAAATTGACGATTACTGAAGTCAAAATGACAGTAATTTATATACGTCAAAACATCATCAAAATAAATTAGCATCCAAATATAATATCGGTGTAAGATTCGTTATAAAAATAACGGTAGCCAATTTTTCCATCAAAATAACACCGGATTCACGTGAATAAATTTAACTCACGTGTATAAAAGGAGATTGGAAGATATTGTTAAATTGCCAACTTATACTTGCTATTCGAAGTCACAAAATTAATACTTCTACTAATTGACCCATATTATACACGTGCATCAAAGCTAGTGGAAAGTGTTTAATAAATGGCCTTAACACATTTTAGAATTACAGTGCATGCATTTATATCCTAAGGCACGTGTAGGGGTGAAAGTGAATTGGTCTCACCATATTTTTCTTTCCAGGCAAGCACTACTGAATGCAAACAATCCTGGGCATGAATCCTAAGTGTTGCGCATGAAATATCTTCATGCAAAGGTATGTATTAATGTCCTGAAACCAATAACGTGGACATATATGCACGTTTAACTAACGTGTTTTGTAAAGTAGTGCTCTGGCATGCTCCGAGAGGCCGTATACATGCATTAAGGGGTACACGCCTATGCTCTGAAGCTACTGGTAGTCTATTTACTTTGAATTATACCCACGCAAGCAAAGAAAATATATTGAACCAAAAATCAATGTTTGAACACCATTCTAACTCACGCATGCTGCTAAGGGAGAAAACATTTCATGTGTGCAAATTTCTTACTCACGCATGCAGCTAAGGGAGAAGAACACTTCAATACTGCAAATTACTTACTCACACATGCAGTGTCTTTATATACTGAACTAGATTAGGCTAAAGAAGTGCACATGTAGTTCATAAGGCAACGGTTCCAAAATAACAAGTGCCTCATGTCAGAGTTTAGCCATGACTAAAGAGCCGAGGCTGATGTACGAAGTGGCATGGCTGAAGCAATTAATGCAATTCCACCAGAACTGATGCATCAGGTTGTAAAAACTAATGGAACAAACATAAGACTTATGCAATCTAAAACCAAGTGAGAACCTAACAGAAGTAGAAAGCTAAATCTGTAGCATAAATGAACTAGTGCTAAAAAGTGCTCAATCTAAAGCCAGAGGATGAATGAAAGCACTGAAGTATTGTTTCGAAATCACCAGAAAAACAGTGAAAAGAACAATGAACATGAGTAAATGTTTTACCCCCTATTCTAAAGTCAAACAATGGAAAGAACAGTTAACTGGGCACAAAAAGGATTAGAGATGTGAGTTATACTCACCTTAATTTGCCTCGAATACAGCTAAAACAGGGGATTCAAATCGTAGAGCTGCTGCCAGTAATGCCCAAGTTCTGAAATGAACGAAAGAAAATGAAGCAGAGAAAATATTATTTTCTTTCTTTCATCGGTAAGTCAAAGAATTTGAGTACTGGCCATCAACTGGTACACTTTGCATTTAATGCAAAAGTGTATTTTGAAGTATTGTACACTGCAATACTCGGCTAGTGATAGGCAGAAAAATGATATTCGAAAATATGATACCTGATAATACACACTTGCTTTCACACTAAGATTTGCTTTTGTGAACATGCTTTTACATTTCCACTTGCATTCTAACGTGGGGTCAAAGGTTGCATAATTCACTTTATATGCAAATCTTGTTTCCAGCGTGAATAGTGTATTATGTATATGACAACAACGTGAATAAACTATTTGACTGCCACTATGCAATTGTTCATCAAGTCAAAAATGCAAGAAAAATTTAAATAAAATATGCACTTCGACGGTAATTTAGCAATTTCGGTCGTTACCGATTTTAAAATATTTATTATGACGGTAATAAAATCACGGTCGTTACATCAACCTTCCACCGAGAGCCTCCTTTCAATTCATGCCTCTCCTCTTTTCAGCAACCACTCAACTTTCCCTCCACGCAACACGAAGTCAGACCGAGTAGCACCGGACAACCGAGTCTCATCAACCAATGACGCATGCAAGCACGCGACCTCGGCCACTCCTCCACCACCTCTGACTTCCAACCGAAAGCCGCCACTGCTGCAACTCCCCTCGCTGACCGCATCACCTTGACCACAGTAAGCCTGATCGCCTGCCCTAGCCTTCACCGCCGAGAGCACCAACTGCACATTCCCTCTTATCCTCCTCGATTTCCGTACCCAATGGCGCACCACACAACCGACCTTGTCTACAACCGAGCCTGCTCTTTCCTTTTTCCCTCTACAGTGCTCGGCCATCGGCCTCCGCCACCCGCACAACAGCCATTCTTCCCCGACAAAGCTTTTCCCATTACCCAGCAATGTCGATCTGTTTTGTCCCACACTCGATCACATTTTTTTTCTTCTTCACCTCGCAAGCACAGAGGTACATTCTTTTTGCATGTGTATATATATATATATATTTTTGGGTATGACGGTAAAGTGTAGGTTAGTTATATAACCTATTGTTATATATTAGTTTATTTAGTAATATATATTGGTTATTAAGTGATTGTTTAAAATATGTTATATAAGCTTTTACCTGAACACGTCTGTAAGCTTTGATTTAATAGTAGGTAATATAGTCTGTATACGTAGGTTGGTTTATAAACATTTTGATGAAGTAATGTATACTGATGTATAATGATTTTAGATTTTAAAATGTAACACATTGAGAAGTATATGTATATTTTGGTAGTTTCCTATTACATGTCTTTATTGAAATTATATTTATACATATTAGCTTATATATAAGTTATGTATATATAAAACTGTTACAGACTTCTATATATATATATATAAGTTAAACATTATTTCAGGTTTTATAGTGGTGTTTATATATATGCTGGTATGCCTATATCTACTATCTATTTGGGTTTTAATGTTTAAAGTTACATTGTTTATATATATGTAATTATGCAAGGGAACTTATATTAGTCTATGAAAAAAATATAGTTATAAAATATATTATATTGTGTTAGTGTGGTAAGTTTACAGTATTTGTGAACTTAGCTTTTCAAATATATATATTTACATATAACATAATAACATTATTTCAATTTTGTCGAATATAGCCAATATATTATTTAAAACATTGATTTTATTTAAATATGATTTTATATAAAGTATTACATAGTTATATATATATATATATATATTCAATTACACCATCTATCTTCATTCGTCCAATTCTGATTGGTTTTACTGATTTCTATCTATCAGCTTGTCCGTCCAAATTTCATGTCGATCTAGCTTTACTTTGGAATTCGTAGATTATTCTATACCAAACTCTCTAACCTCGGAAGGTGAGCAATCACTCACGATTAATGTTCTTTTATTTATTAAATTTGATTTCAATTGAAATGACAATTGAAATATGCTGCTGTTAGATATTTACACTGTTATTACCTGTATCAGTTCACCTGTGACATCTGACACCATTATCTGTTATATATGCAATGATAATCCAGTTTGGTTGTTAAATGATTGATTGTTTGATGTTTAAAATTGGACGTTAAAATTGTAATGTATAAAGTGATAAATATTATGCAAATAAATTTGACGTAGGATAATTAAAATTTGAATCGACACATATGTTGAATTTGATTAGTTGAATATGACCCCTTTTAATTGTTAAATTAATTGACATGTAGAATAGTGATAATTACACTTTGAACCATTGAACGTATATTTGATTAATTGTTGTAGTGTTAAAATTGAAATCGAATGACAATTGAAGAACCGTATGAATAATTAGTGTAATAATCTTTAATCTGCATGAAATGATAGTGTAGATTCTAGAAATAATTGTATTAATTTGCACAAACAACAATGTAAATTGATACGATTATTTCGGGATTATTTGAATTGATTATTTATTGTTATTGATTGTTGTTATTGCTTGTTTATTTACTTTGACACCATCCCAGTTATCACACTGCAAGTTCCCTCTGCTATGTTTTGATTTGAATTGAATTGGAATCGGGTTGAAATGATAAATACCCAAATTGAACTTTGACCTAGGATAGAAAATTAAATAAAACCCGATTGGTCAATAATTTGATTTAAAAATAAAACGAAGATTTTATTTGAATAAATAATATGGTTTTGAAATGAAGTTGAAATTTGAATTTTTAATGAAAGGAAAATGTTAATATTTAAAAATCTGAAACAAAATATTAACGATGTAATTGATGAAAGAATGTTGTTTAATTTGAGAAATGATTGAATTAAGTTTGAAATGATTTAATAATTAAGTTTGAAATTATAATTAAGTTTGAAATTATTAAAGTTTGAAATGATTTATTAATTAAGTTTGAAATTATAATTAAGTTTGAAATTATTAAACTTTGAAATTATTTAATAATTAAGTTTTGAATTATTTAATAATTAAATAAGATTGAATTATTTAATGATTAAATTGAATTGGATTCTTTAATGATTAAATTGAATTGGATTCTTTAATAAGAAAATGTGAACTTTTGAATAAGTGAATTTTACTTCGTAAATAATTGAAATTGAGTTTCTTTATTAATTAAGTTTTTTGGAAATTTATTTAAGTAAGTAAATAAGTGAAATTGAATTTCTTTAACAAGAAATAAAATGTGATTTATTGAAATTAATGTAAGACTTGAAATTTAAAGAATTTGGTTTGATGAATTTAATTTAATCAAATTTGTAAGTTTTGATATAATGAAGTTGAATTTTTATAATGGATTTAATGAATTGGAAATTTACTAGAAATTATTTTGAATGGCAAATTTACTTAATGAATATTGAATGAAATCGATAAATGAAGTTAAATTGATTTGAATGTTAAATTAAATTAATTTAAATGATTTCGGAATGAAGCTTATATACGAACTTGAATCAATATTTGAATTGTTTTAAATAAAGATTGAAATTGAATTATAAGATTTTGAAATGATAATTTGGAAGTTTTGAAACGTAAATTGTGGAAATTGTTTTAGAAAGACAAATGAAATGTTGATTTGTAAATTCTAATTGGGATTGAAATTGATTTGGTTTTGAAATAAATAAATGGACCAATCGGTGAAATAATGACGAAAGTTATTAAAGAGACCGGAATCGGTTAGGGACATACTCACTGTCTAAACCGAAAACCACTTTAATAACTATGCGCGGAGTGTGATCCAGAATGAAGTGGCTGGAATGGTGTACGTGATGATTGAAGAAAGAGAATGATAATGGATAGCCTTGACACTTGTGTCAAATTGGAAATGACTAAAACAGGAGCCGTGCCGGGCCAAATGGAGGTCAGCTACCTCAAGCGAACACACTTCTTCGAACTACTCATTACTTATTATCGATTGGTGCACCCTTGATTTTGGGAGTGTAGTTTCGCGGTGTTGCGGTCGCTGCGGCGATGCGTTCTCACCATTCCGGATCAGGAAAATGGTAGTTTCACTACCTTGGGTATTGCCTCATGTGCCTTGTCATACTTGTATTCCTTTATACGCGACCACTACGATTTTGGTTTGTACCTTTAGTATATGGATTGCCCTCTGGTGACTTCCGGTTTTGGGGAAACTACGGTCTTGTATATGCTCTTGGGAATAAAAATGTGTTAAGGGTGGAATGGGCCATGACTTAACACTATTTTGATATTTTATATTACTAATAGGCATTGTCTACTTATCGTACACTACTACATAGTAGATAGTTTAACGGATCCTTAAAGGATGGTTATTCCAACATCCTTTGAGTTACTTGTATTTCAATTGCTATTTCACTTGAGTTGGATTTATTAATATAAGAATGTTAATCCTGACTCGAGTGTCTTGTGTTTTTGCTTTACGCTCGGGTCAGACTGAGTGTACCAGTATTCGAGACTCACCTTTGAAGTTGGAGCCTTGCTTGAAGATTCAGCCATCTATTCTTCTTTCAGTATTCGATGATTCCAGTGATGTATTCTGATTTGTATCTGATGTATCGTATTACTCTTCTGTTGTATCTAGTTTAACTCTGATGTAACTTATACATTTATATAGTAGCTTCATGAACTACTATCTCTTTTATTTCCGTTGCATTTATTACTCTGTGTCTGTGATCTGTGATTATTTATTTACTGTATATGTTCAGTTTTGCCAAATTTAAATTAACAACGCGGTATTTTGAGCAATTCAACTCCGGCATGAGTGTCTACCTATACACTTATAATGGATGCGAATGGTCCAAAATAGCGGGTCGTTACAGCTGCGATTTGTGAGAATCAGTGCTGTATTTCTGTTTCTTCTTTTATCTCTTTCTTCTTTTCCTAACTATCTGGAATTTTCGTGATCGAAAATTTTGGGTCGTTTCAATAAATCAATTTCAATATAAATTATTTTAATATAAACTATTTTAACTAATAACTATTTTTATATAAACTATTTTGTTTTATAATTATTTTATTATATATACTATTATTAATACCCAAAAGGTTTAAATGAAATGTTATGATTTCAAAGTGTTATGATTTCCAAAGTGTTATGATTTCAAAGTGTTATGATTTCCAAAGTGCTATGATTTCAAAATGTTGTGATTTCCAAGTGTTATAATTTCAACTGTTTTGGTTCCGAAAGTATTATAACTTTGAAAGTACTATGATTTTTGGAAAAGAATATATTTGAAGTGAAAAATGATATTGTATTGATATTGTTTTGAAATGGAAATGATATCGTATTGATATGATTTTTGAAATGGAAATGATATCGTATTGATATGGTTTTGGAATGGAAATGATATCGTATTGATTTGGTTTTTGAAGTGAAAATGATATTTTGGTTCTGAAGTATAAACTATTTTGAAATGACCGCGGTGTTATAACAACGTTTTGTTGTTAAAGAGACCGTGATCGGATATGGGCATACTCTCTATCGATACTGAAAACCACTTTAACAACTGTGTACGCGGTGGAGATTCCAGAATGAAGTATGGTGGCGACGATCCTATATGAGGTATATACGTGGACCCGACTCCTGTGAGTTGGCATAAGGTGGCTAAAACAGGAGCAATCGACGAGCCAATGAGGTAGCTCCTCTGATCGGACACACTCCATCGTATGCCATTCTATTACTTTGTGATTGATTTGGTGCGCACCTTTGATTCAGGAGTGTGGCTCGAGTTGGGCGATTGCTGCGGCTTTGCGTTACCAACAGCCCGGAAGTGTAATTGGTATATCTACCCTGGCATTGCCTAGTTGTGCCGTGTCACCTACCCTAGCGCGCCTTTTACGAGTTTGATTTGTGTCTTACCTATGGAGTATTCTCTGGTAGCTCCAGTTTACGAGGTATTACGGTACTATATAGACTATTGGCACTATAAAATGTGTTAAGGTGGAAAATGTAAAGCCTTAACGCTATTTTAATAGTTTACTTTACTTCAGACATATTATAATAGTGTATATTACTACATAGTAGATAGTTTAACGGATCCTTAGAGGATGGTTATCCCAAACATCATTACTTGTATTTCAGTTGATATTTCACTTGAGTTGGATTTATTGATATAAGAATGTTAATCCTGACTCGAGTGTTTTGTGTTTTGCTTTATGCTCGGGTCAGACTGAGTGATACAGCATTTGAGACTCACCTTTGGAGTTGGAGCTTCGCTTGGAGATCCTGCTATCTATCTCGTTTTCTATTATTCAGTTGACTCCAGAGATATATTCTCATCTTGTATTTGATTATTGTGACTTCTATGTATTCGAGACTTCTACTGTATCTTGTTTAACTCTGTTATATATATATATAGTAGCTTCATGAACTACTATTCTTTTGTTTCCGCTGCTTACTGTTATATTACTCTGTGTCTATGATTCTGTGATTATTTATTTACTGTATATATGAGTTTTTCCAAATATAAATTAACAATATGATATTTTGAGCAATTCAAGTCCGACATGTATGGATGCGAATGGTTGAAAATTTTAGGAGGTTACAATTTCTATATCATCGGTTTTGATGTTGTTATCTCTTGTAAAGCCCGAACCGTTCTCTGGTAGACGATTTGGGTAATTCTCTTCTACTCGAATATCGAATGCCTCGAGACTCATACAGGCAGTTCTATCTATTCGTTTGATTCTCAGCCTAGTGATCTTGACTCCACCCGATATTCAGGGATTATCCTGATGTTTTCGTGAATTCACTTCTCTTCCTCCCATGCGGGAAATTGAATTTCGCATCAATCTTATTCCTGGAGTCTCGATTGACCCAGTTAAGGTCACCCGCGATCAATATAGATATATCCATTTTCCCTCTTTCGTATTTTGATTATCTTATCTTCTGTTTTGAGCTTTTCTTTTTAATTAGAATTCTCTTCGATTAGGGTCCCTCTAAATCTGAATTTCTATCCTTGTTCTATAATCCATTCTTGAAATCATCCGGTGAGGTTGTGTATTTGTAATTAATATAAAATGTTTTGTATTATGTTGTTTGAGTTGTTAAGTTTGATTTGGGGTTCCGATCGATTCGTCTGGCCAACGCTATCGATAGGAATTCCAAAAACCCTTGAACAGAGCAAACAAACACAATATTGCTTTCAAAATTGGTAAATGAAATAATTTTATGTAAAATTATATTTTGTATATATATAAAAGTATAATTTTCTGAAATTAAAACGATGAATGAATTAGTTATTGGAAATGATAATACTAGATTATCATTTATTGTTTGTCAACATTTCCTAAACTATTAACTATTGTTGTTATAAGGAAATGAATTTGATAAAATAGTTTATAAATTTGATTTAAAATTTGAAAATAAATTCAAATTAAGGATTTGAGAATTTAAATTTCCAATGTTCTTCTAAATTTGGTTTTCAAAGTTTTGGAAAAATATATTATTTGAAAGTATTTTTCAGATGGAAGTTGTTTCCAAAGAAATTTTAAAAGAATTAAATCAGTACTCTCCTTTTTTGTCGCTGGAAAATAAACTTTGGTGATGACTACAGCATCATCGACATTCATTTTCGAGTCTCGGAGTGTTGAGACCACTTAGTAGCTTTGCTACACTTGTGATTTGAAAAAAAATGGATTTGACTTGAATTTCTTAAGTATGATTTGAGGTATAATATATATTTATATATATGTATACGTATAGTATATGTATATATAGTATGATTTGAATTTCTTATATATGTATATATTTATTTCAAAACGGTTTGATGTGACACCGGAAAAATCTAACTCTTAAGTTTTATATTAAGAAATGGTTCAATTATTAAAATAAAGTGAAATTTTGAATAATTGGAGTATCTAAAATGGAAATGGAATTTAAAACAACTTAAACAGTAGAAATAAGATAAAAATTTATTTGTATAATAGTCAATTGCATTCTAATATACAAATAACTTACCTAAAATATTCAAAAGTTAATGTTAGTGTGAAAATGTAATTAAAGGTTATACAAGAGAAATTTAAGTAATAAAATGTCCAAACTAAATTTTGCTTAATAAAATGTTGTAAATAACTGTAAATTTGTATAGGGCTCAATTACACTCTAAAAACATTAATATAACTTACCTAGAAAGTTAAATGTTAATAAGAATATGTAATTGAATAATATACAATATAAATGTAAATAATAAGATGTCCAAAAATGAAATTTTGATAAGAGAATTTATTAAAAAAAAATTGGAATTGGTATAAGAAATGTTTATACACTTAACCTATTTTATAAGAACTGTTAAGTGAAATAAATTGAATAATAAATAGAGAATGCTATATAAGTAAATAAATATGAACTTAAGAATAGTTGAAGTTGAATGTTGAGGTAGAATTAACTATAGTTTAATCAAATAGATTTAATAAATGAGTTAAATAAAACAAATTTTGTTGTGAAAATTTTATAATAAATGTTAATAAATTGAAAACAAATCAATTGAATGAAAATATATTCAATTGAGACCAACCAATTGTATATACCACAAATATTTATTGATTGAATAAATGGATTAAAACCAAATTTGTTGAATATTAATAAATTTATATAGTTTTAAATTAATCGTTATGTCTAATATTGTGTCTTTTAAATCTATATTTTTCTCTATTGTTTCTATTCTCCTACCTCGTTCCTTTTCGAGGATAAAAAGTTTTGAGTGGGAAAGAGTGTAACAACCCGGAAATTTTAACGGTTTAAATAACGAAATTAACTGAATGTTTTTGTGAAATTTAAAACAATTAAATTTGGTAATGAAAATTTAATATTTGTAATGCGTCTATTTAAACATAGCAAATGGTAAATTTTCAGTGAAAAATATGTAAGTTAGTTCTGTTGTGTAATTTTCAATTTCAATTTAAATCGGTTAAAATTTGATGTAAATAAAAAGTTTTCAAAACCTGAATATTTTTATACAATAATTTTTTTTATCATCTTCTGAGTGAGACGTCATATTTCGTTTCGTCAAATTTCGACTTCTCTAGCCCTGTTTATCTTATTTTCGGCGTTTTAGTAGCATTTTTGGTACCGAATATCGACTTTTGATAGGATGGTTATATCACTGATATCTTTGTACCATTCTGTTTGTTTTGTCGTGCTAATCTCCGTAGTATATTCATTCATGTGTTTCGGTGTTCGATACATGGCAAAATCAGTAAAACGGTTAGCCGCAGCGGTTTGTTATTTGTGCCTTTTGGTTTCCATATGGCTTTTCTTATATCCACCGTGTTAAACAAACAACCATTTGTTTATTTATTTCCTAGATTAAAGGCTAACCATCAGTGTAACGACCCGCCTTTTTGGACGGTTCAAATCGACAATAAACCACACATGTCAGACTCAAACCATTCAAAAGGGAGGATTTGTAACGACCCGCTATTTTGGACCATTCAAATCGACAATAAATCCACACGTCTGACTTGAATAATTCAAATATTAGATTGTTAATTTGAATTTGGCAAAACTCAGCATATGCAGTAAATAAATCAACCACAGAATCATAGACACAGAGTAATACAATAATATGCAGCGGAATAGATAAAATAGTAGTTCATGAAGCTACTATATAAACATCAGAGTTAAAAATAAAATACAACAGAATATCTCAAATACAATGAAGTCTTCAGTACGAATAGATGACTTCTCTGAACAAATCAACTAGAAGAGCTGAAAGCTGAGGCGATAATTGGATCTCCAAAGGAAGCTCCAAACTCCAAGGGTGAGTCTCAAATGCTGTATCACTCGGTCTGACCCGAGCGTAAAGCAAAATACAAAACACTCGAGTCAGGATTAACATTCTTATATCAATAAATCTAACTCAAGTGAAATATCAACTAAAATACAAGTAACTTTAAAGGATGTTTGGGATAACCATCCTCTAAGGATCTTCAGAACTATCTACAAGGTGGAAATATACATATTAACACCGTGGTCATTTCAATTTTAATTTATACTTCAAAACCCAAATATCATTTCATTTCAAATATAACTATTTTCCAAGATAGTATATATATTAATTAATTTATAAAGTAAAGCATTTAATTTTCTCAAGTCTCACAAATCAATTCAAATCAACTTCAAATTCCAAATTCAAATTTATTCAAGCTCCATTCATCAATTCAATTCAGTTCTAAATATACCATTTAAATTTTCAATATATTTCAAGGCTTTAATATTCAACAATTTCAAAGTTAAATTTAACAATTTCATATAGCTCTTGATTTAACTTCATTATTATTTAATCAGGGAATATTCACTTAATAGATTCAATATCATTTAACTAGCCCTAAATTTCAATTTTACTAAATACTTCCTTAAATTTATTTAAACAAGAAATATTCATCAAATTATTTAAATCAAACCCAAGTTATAAATCATATCATAAATCTCAATTTCAATAAATTTCAAATCGGTTTAATTAAATAAAATTCTTTAATGAATACAATTTCAACTAAATTCAAATTATCTTTCCAACCTTAATTTGTTCAAATTATTACCAAAATCTATTTTGAAATAATTTTTTTTTCTTCCCAACTCCATAGAATTTATTTTCAAAATATTTAAATATATGGACCAACGGTGTTTGTATATATTTCTATCATATGGTTAAGTGATACAGATATTTATCATTTCAATCCATAATTTAAATATATACGGGTAGATATCATTTCAACCGGTAATCCCAATTTCAATTCAAATGAAAATCGCTTGGGTTTATCATTTCAACCCATAACGATTTTCTCCTATTCTAAAGTCCGTTCGGGTATGTATCATTTCAACCCATAGTGAATTCTATACTAACAGGGAACTTGCAGAGTGATAACAGATAATATAAAATACAACAACAGGCATATATCATCAATAAGAATAGAATAAGAATAACATGATATGGTGTCATATCCCACAGGTGACAGTTACAGATAATAGCATATATATAACAACTTAAATAACTACAGCAGCATATTTCAATTGTCGTTTCAATTGAAATCAAATTTAATAAATAAAAGAACGTTAATCGTGAGTGATTGCTCACCTTTCGAGACTAGATAGATTTGACCAGAATTGAGCTATGGATTGGGTCACGATCTAGACAATCGAACAAATCCAAACAAATCTCAAAGCGAAATAAGCTGAAAGTGGATTTGACGGCAAAGCTGAAAGATAGAGATTGATGGAAACGAATCAGAATTATCTTGATATAATCGAAACAAAATATATGTTATAAATTTCAAATCAAAATTTAATTTAAAACACTAAAATAAAAATAAAATAAAATATATTATCATTTAAGGCCGCATATCTTCTAAATCAAAGTATATAAAAATCAATAATAAGATTAAAAATGCAGACCATTCAAATGCCATATGCAGACCAAGATTTATATATACACATGCAAACTAAATTTTATACTTACGCAGTTACACAACAACATATGTATACTGTATATATAGCAATTTAACATATACCAAAATATTAACAACTGTATACTCGAATAAATAAAACTATATATATATATAACGAAATTGTAACGACCCCGAATTTTTATAAATTTAAAATGATAATTAATTGGATTTTTGAATTAATATTTGTGGAATAAATCGATAAGAGATGCGAGTTTCCCCGATATCCAAGTATATTTGTATAAATCGTTTAAAAATTTATAAATTTAAATGTATTTATTTGATTTGAATTTAAGTCGTAAATAAATGAGTTAGAAATAAAAATACAAAATTATATAAGATAAATAATAAAAATATCAAGTAAATACATTTGCTAAACTTTAACAACTAAATAAAAATAGAAATCATCAATATTACAAGATAATGAGAAATAAATAAATTCTATAGTACATACAATATAAAGTAAATCTCAATATTAATAAATCAATACAAAATAAAATAAAATATAAGTATATGAATGAACAAGCAAAGGAAGCCACCAAAAACATATTGTCTCGGCCAACAAAGAAGAAGATCAAAGAAAAGTAAAATATAATACATTTGTATCCAGTATTTGCTGGTAGCTTGTTATTGAAGCTAGGCAAGTGAAAATATGAGATAAGTATGAATAAACAAAACATAAAGTACACAACATTAAATGCCTTCAATCCTTGCAGCCAACAAATCTGTTCGAATTGGCATAAAAACTTCTTTCAGCCTCCATTTTTATAAAAAATCTCTGATATAGATTGTACAAAATATCATACCCTGTAAACCTTCTTCCTATATTATATATCGACATCTTCTTCATCTCAGTTTCAACCATTCCAAGCTGAGGAGAATCTAAAGTATACATCATTTCAACTTTAAACAACCATTAAAAAAAAATCAACTCAAACCAGCAAGTCAAAAGGGTTTAGCTTGCAAGTTCCAAGCCTGGTTCAGCATCATCAAACTCTGTTCTTCTTCCAAAACAACAGTGAGCAAAACTAACCACTTAAACTTGAATTTGTGAATTGTCTTGATATGATTGCTTGCTGTTATTGAGATAAATGCCTGTATGTATAGATATACATATTGAAAGTGATGTGTTTGCCTATAGATGTATATATATATGGTTCTGTTAAGTAACAGAACTTCAAAATTCAAGAGAAAATTTCGTATCTCTTCGTATAACAAAAAAAAATGATTATAATGTCTGAATGAAAGTTGTTTATAATGTTACAATTTGAATTAAAAAAAATGGTTCCAAGAAGGAATATTTAGAAAATATTTTGAAATTCAAATATCACAGTGATGAACAATATTTGTTAGAAAATCAAATGATTTATTTTCGAGTTTTGAGTAGATAAGCTGTTTTGAATTGGTAAATGATGATTTTAGAAAGTTATTTTAAGATTTTCAGTTGAATGGTTGTCGAGATATTGTGGTATGAACAGAAATTGTAAATTCATCAATTTCTGGTGATTGGAGTAACGATAAATCTCGTGATTAAAGGGGAAGCATGTTTGGAGTTCAAAGATCATCAGAAAAATGAGGGATGATTTTATAATTCGTTGTGGGAAGCAAATGAGGTCGAACTAGGGTTTTTGTGCTCAGTTGTGGTGTTGATGTTGATGGGGTTCGTACGACGACGGTGGCGCATCGGTATCGATCGCATAGGGGGGAATGGCTTCGGTGGTTCAAGGGGCGTCTGTGGTCGTAGCAGTTTGGGTGCAGGTGGTGTGGTTTGTCGTCGGCCGATGGTTTTGCTGATTGTGTTCATCTCAGTTTTGATCGAGATATTGATTTTGGGTTTGCTTTCGAATTTCGCTGTTTTGCTTCGTCGAGGTGGTTGTTAGGATCAATTGTGGGTTAGTGGGAGCCGGAGAGTTGAACGGCGTCGAGGTTTCTGGTCGTGCACGTGCACGAGTGTTCGCCTGTGTCTGATGTTGCTGGGCGTTCGAGAGCTTTGGGGAAGACGAGGAAGAAGAAGTTGGTCTGGGGTTTTCTTCGTGTTTTTTTTCGTGTATTACTCGAGGCACTGGGTAGTTTGCTCGGGGCAGTGGGGCAGTGGACTCGAAGTAAAGGGGTGACAGGAGGACTCGGGGATTTAGTTGATTTACTCGAAGCAAGATGATAAGGGCTCGGGTATGTTGGGTAGCAGGTTTTAATAACCTGTTTTGTTACTAAAAAAAGAATAAAAACTGATTTAAATTGTTAAGCAAAATTAAAACAAGTTTAAATCTAAGTTTGGATCTGAATTCAAGATAGTTTGAATCTGAGTTTAAAATAAAATAAGTTTTTAAATTTAAAATTTGTTTAACAACCTAAAAAATGTAAGTGGGTTGAATTTTAAGAATGCAAATTCAAATTTGAAATGTAAGTTTCAAAGCCAAGTTTAATCAAGTGCTTTGATATGAATTAAAATAAATATTTGAATAAATGATTTAGATTCATTTAAAATTAGAAAGTAATTAAAGGTTTAAATCATTAATTAAAGTAAATAATTTGAGAAGAATTTATTTATTAAAGGTTAATGAATAAATGAAAGTGATTAAGAAATTGAATTAATAAGGATTAATCACTAATTGAAATTAATGTTAGATATTTTGATTTATTTAAAGTCAATTAATTATGTAACTGGTTTAAAAGGCTGATTTAATTGATAGGATAAATCAAGAATAATTTAATTGATTAAGGTGATTGATAAATTTATTTATACCAAATGATTTGTAATAAGTTAATCTGAATTTGATGATTAATTCATAAGTAATTAATTTACTTGGAAATAAATTGAATTAATCAGGATTTAACGATTAATTGATTCTGCTTATAAATAACTATTGAATACTTGACCTTACTTATGAATGATTATATTATATGAGATGCCTTGAATTGATTGTCCTATCTGATTTGTGATGCTTTGTGATACATCCTGATTTATGTTGTGATCTGAAATTTCTATTTCTGTGATATATATTACTATGTGAATATGAAACCCTTGGCCCGTGAAACGGCACTTGAATTTCGATGCGACAGGGAGTCGGATTCCAGTTGGTTATTCGAAACCCACATCGAATTGTAATAGTATATCTTTGTGATTGATAAATTTATTTTATCTATGAATCTGTGAATGAAGATAAGCGTTATCGATTTTACCGCTTATCGATATATCTGTGATGATTGATGTTGTGCACTATTGTGTGAAACCCCTGGACTACACCATACACACACAAATATGGATTTCACGTGGAAATCGGTTAAGTCACAGATAATTTAAATTTAATGTTTTTGACATTTAAATTTTAATTTCAATTGATTTTGAATTTGAAATTTGGGTTTAATGTGAAAAGCTTTTGAAATGGAATTTCAAAGATAAAAGTTATTTTGAATAACTTAATCGAGTTTTGAAAATGTAACGACCCGGAAATTTCGAACCCGAAATTTCCAGATAGTTAGAAGAAAAAGAAAAGAGATAGAAGAAAGAACAGAACAAGGCACAGATTCTCACATTCGCAGCGGATCAAAATACAATATCAAATAATAATATCAGTTATACAAAGAAAACTGTATCAGTCAATTACATTTTTATACATCAGAGTTACAACATTTCACAATCACTATACAGTTAAAATAACTCGTCCCAATAATTAACAATATATCACACTCCATACGTTCCTGCCATCCAGCTCGCCTCCTGAGCTCCAGAACGTCCTTACCTGAAATCTGTAATACTCGGTCTGACCCGAGCATTACATCAAAGTAACACCCGGGTCAGGCTGGAAACCAGCGTGAGTAAACCCATAAAATTTGAAATACTAATTTATAAGACTAATTTAAAACTAGGGTAACTCGTATCTTTTACGAGTTCTTACTTATTATAGTCAAACCATTATTTCACAAAATAATATCTAAGTACCGTTACTTAGTTCCAATGGTGCAGATTACTCAATTTATTTCATTCCAGCCTATTCGATTTACCAATCAAATCTATAAAGAATTATAGATTACAAATCGAAGTGGTTTCGGGTATTTACTGATACCCGACCCCGGTCTCTTCGAATCTCATGTCATCTTAACCAACTCATTCAATTTAATACAATTCAACTTAAAATACAGGATGTCACTTTTACACAGCAATTTATCATCTATAGATAACCACATTATCACTGTCCACTCAAAATCTCATATCACGAAACATTTCATATCAGAGATATCAACCAATGCAAGGCATTTAACATCATTCAATCATCATAAGTAAGATTGATCACTTCCTAATTAATTTAATTTATCTCTAATTATTATTAATTTCTAACTTTAATCACTTAGATTACCTTCTCTTAACCTAAATCAATTATAACCTAATTAATTAATCATCTTTTAATTATCCATCTTAATTAATCATCCTTGATTAATTATCCTTTAATTAAATTAATTAATTATATAAATTAATTAACCTCCCATTCATATTATTTACATTGATCCTTAATTAATTAATCAAATTAATTATTCTATAATCACTTATATTGATTAATTATCCTTTAATTAATCATACTCATTAATTAACTAACCCTTAATTAAATTACACTAAGTAATTAATACTTAATTACTACCATTAAGTAATTTCTCTATTATTACTTACATCAAGTAATTATTCTTTAATAAATCACATTTAGTAATTGTCCATTAATTACCCACCTTAATTAATGACATTAAGTAATTATTCTATAATTACTTCATTAAGTAACTAACACTAATTAATTTCATTAATTGATTAATTCTAAATAAATTAATGATCCTTTAATTAATAACTTAATTAATTTATCACATTTATAAATTAATCCTTTAACTTTGATTACACAAATTAATTACTAATTACCTTAATAGTTTAATTAATTAATAATTTCTTAACTGATTTCATAAATTAACCTTCCATTATTAGATAATTATACTTTGATTATTAACATACTAAAGTTATTTTGAAATCTTTTGACTAACTAAAGTTTAATCACTTCCTAATTCATCATTATATCATATCCAAGAATTTTTATTAAGTTAATTATCCGAACATAATTATTTAAACAAACAAATTTAAAACATGCTTTATGTTTAAAAGTTTAAATCTTAAAAACTTGTTTCAAAATTTGTTTTAAAATTTCACTTAGATCTTGTAATCCTTTCTATTGAAAACTACAACATTTTAAAATATGAAATCTGGTCTACACACTTTCTTTTATAAAACTGTTCATCTTTTTGAATTTTAAAACTCTGGTTAAAACATTTACAAAATACCGAGTCCAATGCATAAACTCACGAACGAAAACTCGAGTCACTCACAATCCTCCTGCCACTTCGAGTCGAACCACCAAAATCTTCGAGGAACTCACCAATATTCCCGATGCTCTCATCACGTAGCAACCATCAGATACCAGAGTATACGCGTGCACGTGCACGACTAGCCTGACGACCTCCGACCATCGCCGATCTTCCCAACGAGTCGCTGACGATCTCATCACCCTGAACAATAACCCAATATCACCAAAATCACCACGAAACCTAAAAGAGCTATCGAGCTCCACCTGAAACCCGACTTCGATCACCAATTCACTTCGCACCTCCATGTCACTTCGCCAGAATTCTCGCCACTTAACCAGGGCCTCCGCCTGAGTCCCTAGCTCCTGCTCCCCCTTGACCGATCACCTCAAAAACTCTGACGATGTTGCAATTTCCTCGAGAACCAATTCGACCAAAACCACAGTTCAAACCCTAAATCATCGCCACCCGATCACCACGATCATCAGAAAAATTTATAAACATTTTTCCGTGAATCCCCATCCCCCTGGCTACCTTCAGTCATGACGACGACCTTCTCTACTTCGCCGACGACCAGCAATTCCCAAAAATCCCAATTTCGATCATCTCTCGAATATTTGATATTCCCAAACTTAAAAATCAAGATTTGATTATTAAAATTCATTAATTTGTAATACGAATCAAATTATAAGTCTAAATCATGAATTCCAGAAACTTTAACTTTTGACTTATATTTGGTTTTTACTGTAATTCATATATTTTAAGATAATTACTCATTAATTTCTTTTGAATCTATTTTTAAAAATGATGTTAACATATTACAAACATTTTTCTTTTAGACATCAGAGCCTAAATTCGATCGACAATGAGCAATTAAATTTCTTTGGTGGCTTTGAACCTACAGTATGACAGAGATGATATATACACATATGCACAGACCTACATTTACATATAACTCTATATATATCAACATGCAGCACATTATCATTCACATAAACTCAATTCCAAGTCATTTCTCAATATTAATCACATGCAAATCAATTTACATATAAAATTTTGAAAGTTTGCTCACCTCAATGAAGAACAGAGGCCTGGTTTTAATGCTCTGATCTTGAAAGCTAGATTTTGTTTTCTGAAACTTGGTTTATCTGGATCAGTTTGATTGATGATGATCTGATGTTTGATTTACCTTGATGTAGAATTTGTTGCTTGATCCAGGCTTTGATTTGTTTCCAATTTTAAATGCTTTGAATTTGTTTTAATCTGTTCAGGTTTTGATTTTATTTTACTTCTTTTCTTTGTTTTGAATTTTCAGGTTTGAGATGTTTTAAAACTGAAAATACTTTTTGTTTCTCTTTTCTATTTACTCAAATTAAAAGAATTTCATAATGCCACTTGCCTATATTGTTAACACTTGTTCATTTCTTAAGTTAAATGATTTACATTTGTTACTTTGTGTGTTAAAATCTTAACACTTGTCCTTAGCATGAGAATTTTTATTATATAATGTATTTTATCCTTTATATTATTTATATTATATTTGTTTATTTATTTATATTTTATTATATATACTTATATAACCCAAAGAAAACAATATAAACTTATTTATTTATCCCCATTTTAAGCTTAAACTATTTATTTATTTATTTATTTGTATTTTTTTTAAAGAAAGTATTTTAAACCTTTAAATCTTAGCTTAAGCTATTATAAATATATATCCTTAATGTTTTAAAAATATAGATTTTAACTTTAAATAACCTTTGAAAATTATTACATTGAATTCAAATCAGTATTTAAATCTTTTCACTTATAAATCAGTATTTTATTAGTTCAATCCTATTAATTATCAATTTACAGATGTCCGAAAAATCCTGGGTTATCACATTCCTCCCCCCTTTAAATCTTTTCGTCCTCGAAAAGAAACGAAGCAATAATTTTATTACAATGTTGATTATCAGTTAAATTATTCCTTAGACATCTTAACTCTTAACTCTATTTATTATATAAATTTCAAAACACTTTTAAAACTACATAATATTACCAAATAGTTTTATAAAAATACTTTTATAACTCGATGTCTCAACCAGTCCATCCTTGTTCTCACAGAAATTCGGTAATACGTTGATCAGGCGTAAGACTGAAAATCTATAAGGACTTTAGCAAACCCATTTCAACACCTAGTGAAAATACTTGGAAAATAATTTATTGAAAATATAGAAAACATTTTTGAAATCAAGGAAATATCTTTGGTGAGAATGCTCTGGAAATCATCACCCCCATCCATGGTCACAGTTACATCACGGGTTACGTTGCCATCGTAGCAAAAGTCCATGTAACTGATAACAGCATGGAACCCACAACAGATCGCAGTTACATTCCAGGGTTACGTTGCCGTCGTAGCAAAAGTCCATGTAACTGTTGGCTCTCAGCGGCACACACGATTTCGCTGTCAAAATGAAACTCCTCCACATAGGTCGCAGTCTACCGATATAAAATCAAACGCAGACTGTTGGCTCTCAGCGGCTCAAACGACTTTCGCTATGTTACCATAGTGTCACAGTCTACCGATATAAAATCAAACGTAGACAGTTGGCTCTCAGCGGCACACATGACTTCCGCTATAGTCTGCAGTAGATCGCAGTGACATTGAGTTAAATTGTTGTCATAGCATAACCCAAATGCCTCTGTGGGCACCAGCCCCTCGACTTTCGCTACACAAATAATCCTCAGGAACTAGTTTTGTCCGGACTCCTCACAGGATCAACTTTAGAATCCCCCCTTGGGGTTCAAGGCAGTACCACCCAGTGGCACTCCTGAGAAGTTCATTTTAAGGGAGCGCCTTTTTCCCCAGAGCTATTCTCAAAACACTTTATACTATATACTTATAGTATCTTCAAATCATACCCTTTATGATTTATCAAAATCTCCTTTACACAAAATCGATTACCAAAATCGATAATTCTCAAACTAGGCTTTCCAAAATCCAAAATTGATTTTCCTAAAAATCAAAAGCCCTTTCCAAAATCCATAGGTTCCCAAAACCTTTTCCAAAATCATTCTCATAAGATCCTTTATATATATATATAGATATAGATATATATAACTTTGAAAATCTTTGGATCATTTCAAACTTTGTATAAAACCTTTTTTATACTTCAAATATTTCAAAAATCTTTTCTTTTAGCAATAGATTCAACAAGGGAAGATTTACCTTATATAACAAGGATATATAACTTTATTTTATTCTAAATCAAATATTCACATTTGATAAATCTTTTATAAAGTTATTAACCATATTTCTTTTCAGAAACCATTTTACAGTTCTTATCCACAAATCTTCAATATCAATTTCATTCAAACTCGTACGATGTACATATATCATCCGTACGCAATATCAGTTTGATCGCTCACTCGATCACACAATTTCACTTCCGAACTAGTATCGTCCACTCGACTTCCTAGTGCGGACTCAAATCTGGTTTCTTGATCAGAAACCGTCATTCTCCTTGCATAGTCGTAGCTATGATAGAGAATATCCAGAACCAATCAAAACCCATATCCAGGTTCGCCGTTGAAAATCGAGTGAAAAATCCCAACTCGGATCGATAATACTATCTCGAAATTCTGTGCTCGAATCTGGATCAAATCACTATGCGAATAGAATAATATACGTATATCCTACGTATTTATCTTTATTGGTTATTAGCCAAATCAATTTTCTTTTCTATTCACATTTCCTTTAATTCCATTCACATTATTCTCAATTGCTTCCATTTCCAATTGAGTTATTACTTTAATTACAAACAGTTTGAACTCTGACCTATTTAAATTTAAAAATAGCTTGAAAAAGTTTAAAATATATAAGTAGTTGAAAAATAGTTATTAGTTTGTAAAATAGCTGTAAAATAGTTAAGTAGGTATAAAATAGTTAGATAATTGCAAAATAGATTTTAAAATAATAATTAGATATAAGTAACTGAAAAATAGTAATTAGTTTATAAGATAGTTTCAAAATAGTTAAATAATTCCAAAATAATTATAAAATAAGTATAAGATAGTTTGGGTTTAAGAAGAAAGATTGTGTAGTAAATAGTTTGGAAAAATATATTTGTATTTAAACAATTTATTTTGAAAATAATCCAGAGCCAAACTGTTTAATTTCCCAATCTCCATTTCCAAATAATTTCCCATCAATTCAATTTAAATTCCACTTCCATTTAAATTGACTCAATACTTCAATTTCCATTGAAATTAATTTAATTCCAATTCAAGTTGAATTAACCTTAATTCTTTCCCAAATTCAAATCAAATTCCATTTGATTTTTAAACTTATTCAACTTTAATCTCAATTCCAAATTATTTCAAATCAATTTGGATTAATTTCAAATTGAACCAGCTCCAATTTCAAATCCTTTCAATTCTAATTTACCATTTGAATTTTTAAACTTATACATCTTCAATCACAATTCTAATTAATTCAAATCAAATTCAATTTGAACTAATTATATTTAAATCTCAATTTTAAACTATCTCGAATTATATAAATTCGAGTTAAAATTTTTAAATATTGATTTAATTCCTTAAATCACAATTCCTTTACTTTTAAATTAATTCAACCTTTATTTTTAATTTTAACAAATTAAATCTTCAGATTCTAATTTATTATCCATTTTCAATTTCCAAATCTCAAACCCATTTTGAGATCACTCATAACTCCCATTTAAATTAACCATTTAACTACCCAAGTTAAATTTAAATTTCATCTTGAAATTTCCAATTCAAGTTATTTATTCAAACTTATTTAACTTCCTCCAAGTTAAATTTACTTAATCCGGTCGACCTTTCACAATTTGAATTCCCATTCAAATTTTAAACTTCAGATTAATAGTTTTTCCCCTTTTAAGTTTAAAAAAAAACTTACTTTACTTTGGGTTTCACATCACATTCCAATTTAAAACTCAACACTAAGTGTTTATTTCAAATCATCATTGGTATTATGTATATTCCTCATATATACATTTTCTTTATACACCAAGTTATACTTTAAATTTTTAAACCACCTTTGGTTTTAATTCAAAACAAACTTCTTTAAAACAATTTCAAGTTTTCTGGATTTAGATTTAAAATTTCTTAATTTTAAATTATCTTCAATTCCAATTTATAAGTTATACTCACTTAAATGTTTACTTCCCTAAAACATTTCATTTTGCTTAATCATTAACAACATTCATTATTAAACACAACTACCATTTATGATAATAACCAAGGTTATCATATCTGGAAACCAATTTATTATTATCTTTATTTCTAAAAATTCAAGATTTTAATTTCAGTTTGGATTCATTTCAAACTTAACTTTATTCAATTTTAATTTGGTTGTATTACTATTACCACTTAATTTAATTCCAATATTTTAACAACCAATTTCTTTATATTTATTAGAAAGAAATATCATTTTATATATCAAAATATATTCTTATATAAAATCATTTAAAATCTTTATATATAAAAATAACAAGTACGCTCTCATATATATATACACTCAACTCGTTCTAGGGTACCATTGACCCTATCCTTAACGAGTAATCCCAACAGAGCCAAGGTTCTCGCTTAACCTTTGCTCTGATACCAACTGTAACGACCCGGAAATTTCGAACCCGAAATTTCCAGATAGTTAGAAGAAAAAGAAAAGAGATAGAAGAAAGAACAGAACAAGGCACAGATTCTCACATTCGCAGCGGATCAAAATACAATATCAAATAATAATATCAGTTATACAAAGAAAACTGTATCAGTCAATTACATTTTTATACATCAGAGTTACAACATTTCACAATCACTATACAGTTAAAATAACTCGTCCCAATAATTAACAATATATCACACTCCATACGTTCCTGCCATCCAGCTCGCCTCCTGAGCTCCAAAACGTCCTTACCTGAAATCTGTAATACTCGGTCTGACCCGAGCATTACATCAAAGTAACACCCGGGTCAGGCTGGAAACCAGCGTGAGTAAACCCATAAAATTTGAAATACTAATTTATAAGACTAATTTAAAACTAGGGTAACTCGTATCTTTTACGAGTTCTTACTTATTATAGTCAAACCATTATTTCACAAAATAATATCTAAGTACCGTTACTTAGTTCCAATGGTGCAGATTACTCAATTTATTTCATTCCAGCCTATTCGATTTACCAATCAAATCTATAAAGAATTATAGATTACAAATCGAAGTGGTTTCGGGTATTTACTGATACCCGACCCCGGTCTCTTCGAATCTCATGTCATCTTAACCAAGTCATTCAATTTAATACAATTCAACTTAAAATACAGGATGTCACTTTTACACAGCAATTTATCATCTATAGATAACCACATTATCACTGTCCACTCAAAATCTCATATCACGAAACATTTCATATCAGAGATATCAACCAATGCAAGGCATTTAACATCATTCAATCATCATAAGTAAGATTGATCACTTCCTAATTAATTTAATTTATCTCTAATTATTATTAATTTCTAACTTTAATCACTTAGATTACCTTCTCTTAACCTAAATCAATTATAACCCAATTAATTAATCATCTTTTAATTATCCATCTTAATTAATCATCCTTGATTAATTATCCTTTAATTAAATTAATTAATTATATAAATTAATTAACCTCCCATTCATATTATTTACATTGATCCTTAATTAATTAATCAAATTAATTATTCTATAATCACTTATATTGATTAATTATCCTTTAATTAATCATACTCATTAATTAACTAACCCTTAATTAAATTACACTAAGTAATTAATACTTAATTACTACCATTAAGTAATTTCTCTATTATTACTTACATCAAGTAATTATTCTTTAATAAATCACATTTAGTAATTGTCCATTAATTACCCACCTTAATTAATGACATTAAGTAATTATTCTATAATTACTTCATTAAGTAACTAACACTAATTAATTTCATTAATTGATTAATTCTAAATAAATTAATGATCCTTTAATTAATAACTTAATTAATTTATCACATTTATAAATTAATCCTTTAACTTTGATTACACAAATTAATTACTAATTACCTTAATAGTTTAATTAATTAATAATTTCTTAACTGATTTCATAAATTAACCTTCCATTATTAGATAATTATACTTTGATTATTAACATACTAAAGTTATTTTGAAATCTTTTGACTAACTAAAGTTTAATCACTTCCTAATTCATCATTATATCATATCCAAGAATTTTTATTAAGTTAATTATCCGAACATAATTATTTAAACAAACAAATTTAAAACATGCTTTATCTTTAAAAGTTTAAATCTTAAAAACTTGTTTCAAAATTTGTTTTAAAATTTCACTTAGATCTTGTAATCCTTTCTATTGAAAACTACAACATTTTAAAATATGAAATCTGGTCTACACACTTTCTTTTATAAAACTGTTCATCTTTTTGAATTTTAAAACTCTGGTTAAAACATTTACAAAATACCGAGTCCAATGCATAAACTCACGAACGAAAACTCGAGTCACTCACAATCCTCCTGCCACTTCGAGTCGAACCACCAAAATCTTCGAGGAACTCACCAATATTCCCGATGCTCTCATCACGTAGCAACCATCAGATACCAGAGTATACGCGTGCACGTGCACGACTAGCCTGACGACCTCCGACCATCGCCGATCTTCCCAACGAGTCGCTGACGATCTCATCACCCTGAACAATAACCCAATATCACCAAAATCACCACGAAACCTAAAAGAGCTATCGAGCTCCACCTGAAACCCGACTTCGATCACCAATTCACTTCGCACCTCCATGTCACTTCGCCAGAATTCTCGCCACTTAACCAGGGCCTCCGCCTGAGTCCCTAGCTCCTGCTCCCCCTTGACCGATCACCTCAAAAACTCTGACGATGTTGCAATTTCCTCGAGAACCAATTCGACCAAAACCACAGTTCAAACCCTAAATCATCGCCACCCGATCACCACGATCATCAGAAAAATTTATAAACATTTTTCCGTGAATCCCCATCCCCCTGGCTACCTTCAGTCATGACGACGACCTTCTCTACTTCGCCGACGACCAGCAATTCCCAAAAATCCCAATTTCGATCATCTCTCGAATATTTGATATTCCCAAACTTAAAAATCAAGATTTGATTATTAAAATTCATTAATTTGTAATACGAATCAAATTATAAGTCTAAATCATGAATTCCAGAAACTTTAACTTTTGACTTATATTTGGTTTTTGCTGTAATTCATATATTTTAAGATAATTACTCATTAATTTCTTTTGAATCTATTTTTAAAAATGATGTTAACATATTACAAACATTTTTCTTTTAGACATCAGAGCCTAAATTCGATCGACAATGAGCAATTAAATTTCTTTGGTGGCTTTGAACCTACAGTATGACAGAGATGATATATACACATATGCACAGACCTACATTTACATATAACTCTATATATATCAACATGCAGCACATTATCATTCACATAAACTCAATTCCAAGTCATTTCTCAATATTAATCACATGCAAATCAATTTACATATAAAATTTTGAAAGTTTGCTCACCTCAATGAAGAACAGAGGCCTGGTTTTAATGCTCTGATCTTGAAAGCTAGATTTTGTTTTCTGAAACTTGGTTTATCTGGATCAGTTTGATTGATGATGATCTGATGTTTGATTTACCTTGATGTAGAATTTGTTGCTTGATCCAGGCTTTGATTTATTTCCAATTTTAAATGCTTTGAATTTGTTTTAATCTATTCAGGTTTTGATTTTATTTTACTTCTTTTCTTTGTTTTGAATTTTCAGGTTTGAGATGTTTTAAAACTGAAAATACATTTTGTTTCTCTTTTCTATTTACTCAAATTAAAAGAATTTCATAATGCCACTTGCCTATATTGTTAACACTTGTTCATTTCTTAAGTTAAATGATTTACATTTGTTACTTTGTGTGTTAAAATCTTAACACTTGTCCTTAGCATGAGAATTTTTATTATATAATGTATTTTATCCTTTATATTATTTATATTATATTTGTTTATTTATTTATATTTTATTATATATACTTATATAACCCAAAGAAAACAATATAAACTTATTTATTTATCCCCATTTTAAGCTTAAACTATTTATTTATTTATTTATTTGTATTTTTTTAAAGAAAGTATTTTAAACCTTTAAATCTTAGCTTAAGCTATTATA
Source organism: Allium fistulosum (assembly GCA_030737815.1). Taxonomy (NCBI): domain Eukaryota; kingdom Viridiplantae; phylum Streptophyta; class Magnoliopsida; order Asparagales; family Amaryllidaceae; genus Allium; species Allium fistulosum. The sequence continues at coordinate 1,167,767,751 of CM060905.1, read as the reverse complement.
AATATATATCCTTAATGTTTTAAAAATATAGATTTTAACTTTAAATAACCTTTGAAAATTATTACATTGAATTCAAATCAGTATTTAAATCTTTTCACTTATAAATCAGTATTTTATTAGTTCAATCCTATTAATTATCAATTTACAGATGTCCGAAAAATCCTGGGTTATCACATTCCTCCCCCCTTTAAATCTTTTCGTCCTCGAAAAGAAACGAAGCAATTATTTTATTACAATGTTGATTATCAGTTAAATTATTCCTTAGACATCTTAACTCTTAACTCTATTTATTATATAAATTTCAAAACACTTTTAAAACTACATAATATTACCAAATAGTTTTATAAAAATACTTTTATAACTCGATGTCTCAACCAGTCCATCCTTGTTCTCACAGAAATTCGGTAATACGTTGATCAGGCGTAAGACTGAAAATCTATAAGGACTTTAGCAAACCCATTTCAACACCTAGTGAAAATACTTGGAAAATAATTTATTGAAAATATAGAAAACATTTTTGAAATCAAGGAAATATCTTTGGTGAGAATGCTCTGGAAATCATCACCCACATCCATGGTCACAGTTACATCACGGGTTAGGTTGCCATCGTAGCAAAAGTCCATGTAACTGATAACAGCATGGAACCCACAACAGATCGCAGTTACATTCCAGGGTTACGTTGCCGTCGTAGCAAAAGTCCATGTAACTGTTGGCTCTCAGCGGCACACACGATTTCGCTGTCAAAATGAAACTCCTCCACATAGGTCGCAGTCTACCGATATAAAATCAAACGCAGACTGTTGGCTCTCAGCGGCTCAAACGACTTTCGCTATGTTACCATAGTGTCACAGTCTACCGATATAAAATCAAACGTAGACAGTTGGCTCTCAGCGGCACACATGACTTCCGCTATGGTCTGCAGTAGATCGCAGTGACATTGAGTTAAATTGTTGTCATAGCATAACCCAAATGCCTCTGTGGGCACCAGCCCCTCGACTTTCGCTACACAAATAATCCTCAGGAACTAGTTTTGTCCGGACTCCTCACAGGATCAACTTTAGAATCCCCCCTTGGGGTTCAAGGCAGTACCACCCAGTGGCACTCCTGAGAAGTTCATTTTAAGGGAGCGCCTTTTTCCCCAGAGCTATTCTCAAAACACTTTATACTATATACTTATAGTATCTTCAAATCATACCCTTTATGATTTATCAAAATCTCCTTTACACAAAATCGATTACTAAAATCGATAATTCTCAAACTAGGCTTTCCAAAATCCGAAATTGATTTTCCTAAAAATCAAAAGCCCTTTCCAAAATCCATAGGTTCCCAAAACCTTTTCCAAAATCATTCTCATAAGATCCTTTATATATATATATAGATATAGATATATATAACTTTGAAAATCTTTGGATCATTTCAAACTTTGTATAAAACCTTTTTTATACTTCAAATATTTCAAAAATCTTTTCTTTTAGCAATAGATTCAACAAGGGAAGATTTACCTTATATAACAAGGATATATAACTTTATTTTATTCTAAATCAAATATTCACATTTGATAAATCTTTTATAAAGTTATTAACCATATTTCTTTTCAGAAACCATTTTACAGTTCTTATCCACAAATCTTCAATATCAATTTCATTCAAACTCGTACGATGTACATATATCATCCGTACGCAATATCAGTTTGATCGCTCACTCGATCACACAATTTCACTTCCGAACTAGTATCGTCCACTCGACTTCCTAGTGCGGACTCAGATCTGGTTTCTTGATCAGAAACCGTCATTCTCCTTGCATAGTCGTAGCTATGATAGAGAATATCCAGAACCAATCAAAACCCATATCCAGGTTCGCCGTTGAAAATCGAGTGAAAAATCCCAACTCGGATCGATAATACTATCTCGAAATTCTGTGCTCGAATCTGGATCAAATCACTATGCGAATAGAATAATATACGTATATCCTACGTATTTATCTTTATTGGTTATTAGCCAAATCAATTTTCTTTTCTATTCACATTTCCTTTAATTCCATTCACATTATTCTCAATTGCTTCCATTTCCAATTGAGTTATTACTTTAATTACAAACAGTTTGAACTCTGACCTATTTAAATTTAAAAATAGCTTGAAAAAGTTTAAAATATATAAGTAGTTGAAAAATAGTTATTAGTTTGTAAAATAGCTGTAAAATAGTTAAGTAGGTATAAAATAGTTAGATAATTGCAAAATAGATTTTAAAATAATAATTAGATATAAGTAACTGAAAAATAGTAATTAGTTTATAAGATAGTTTCAAAATAGTTAAATAATTCCAAAATAATTATAAAATAAGTATAAGATAGTTTGGGTTTAAGAAGAAAGATTGTGTAGTAAATAGTTTGGAAAAATATATTTGTATTTAAACAATTTATTTTGAAAATAATCCAGAGCCAAACTGTTTAATTTCCCAATCTCCATTTCCAAATAATTTCCCATCAATTCAATTTAAATTCCACTTCCATTTAAATTGACTCAATACTTCAATTTCCATTGAAATTAATTTAATTCCAATTCAAGTTGAATTAACCTTAATTCTTTCCCAAATTCAAATCAAATTCCATTTGATTTTTAAACTTATTCAACTTTAATCTCAATTCCAAATTATTTCAAATCAATTTGGATTAATTTCAAATTGAACCAGCTCCAATTTCAAATCCTTTCAATTCTAATTTACCATTTGAATTTTTAAACTTATACATCTTCAATCACAATTCTAATTAATTCAAATCAAATTCAATTTGAACTAATTATATTTAAATCTCAATTTTAAACTATCTCGAATTATATAAATTCGAGTTAAAATTTTTAAATATTGATTTAATTCCTTAAATCACAATTCCTTTACTTTTAAATTAATTCAACCTTTATTTTTAATTTTAACAAATTAAATCTTCAGATTCTAATTTATTATCCATTTTCAATTTCCAAATCTCAAACCCATTTTGAGATCACTCATAACTCCCATTTAAATTAACCATTTAACTACCCAAGTTAAATTTAAATTTCATCTTGAAATTTCCAATTCAAGTTATTTATTCAAACTTATTTAACTTCCTCCAAGTTAAATTTACTTAATCCGGTCGACCTTTCACAATTTGAATTCCCATTCAAATTTTAAACTTCAGATTAATAGTTTTTCCCCTTTTAAGTTTAAAAAAAAACTTACTTTACTTTGGGTTTCACATCACATTCCAATTTAAAACTCAACACTAAGTGTTTATTTCAAATCATCATTGGTATTATGTATATTCCTCATATATACATTTTCTTTATACACCAAGTTATACTTTAAATTTTTAAACCACCTTTGGTTTTAATTCAAAACAAACTTCTTTAAAACAATTTCAAGTTTTCTGGATTTAGATTTAAAATTTCTTAATTTTAAATTATCTTCAATTCCAATTTATAAGTTATACTCACTTAAATGTTTACTTCCCTAAAACATTTCATTTTGCTTAATCATTAACAACATTCATTATTAAACACAACTACCATTTATGATAATAACCAAGGTTATCATATCTGGAAACCAATTTATTATTATCTTTATTTCTAAAAATTCAAGATTTTAATTTCAGTTTGGATTCATTTCAAACTTAACTTTATTCAATTTTAATTTGGTTGTATTACTATTACCACTTAATTTAATTCCAATATTTTAACAACCAATTTCTTTATATTTATTAGAAAGAAATATCATTTTATATATCAAAATATATTCTTATATAAAATCATTTAAAATCTTTATATATAAAAATAACAAGTACGCTCTCATATATATATACACTCAACTCGTTCTAGGGTACCATTGACCCTATCCTTAACGAGTAATCCCAACAGAGCCAAGGTTCTCGCTTAACCTTTGCTCTGATACCAACTGTAACGACCCGGAAATTTCGAACCCGAAATTTCCAGATAGTTAGAAGAAAAAGAAAAGAGATAGAAGAAAGAACAGAACAAGGCACAGATTCTCACATTCGCAGCGGATCAAAATACAATATCAAATAATAATATCAGTTATACAAAGAAAACTGTATCAGTCAATTACATTTTTATACATCAGAGTTACAACATTTCACAATCACTATACAGTTAAAATAACTCGTCCCAATAATTAACAATATATCACACTCCATACGTTCCTGCCATCCAGCTCGCCTCCTGAGCTCCAAAACGTCCTTACCTGAAATCTGTAATACTCGGTCTGACCCGAGCATTACATCAAAGTAACACCCGGGTCAGGCTGGAAACCAGCGTGAGTAAACCCATAAAATTTGAAATACTAATTTATAAGACTAATTTAAAACTAGGGTAACTCGTATCTTTTACGAGTTCTTACTTATTATAGTCAAACCATTATTTCACAAAATAATATCTAAGTACCGTTACTTAGTTCCAATGGTGCAGATTACTCAATTTATTTCATTCCAGCCTATTCGATTTACCAATCAAATCTATAAAGAATTATAGATTACAAATCGAAGTGGTTTCGGGTATTTACTGATACCCGACCCCGGTCTCTTCGAATCTCATGTCATCTTAACCAAGTCATTCAATTTAATACAATTCAACTTAAAATACAGGATGTCACTTTTACACAGCAATTTATCATCTATAGATAACCACATTATCACTGTCCACTCAAAATCTCATATCACGAAACATTTCATATCAGAGATATCAACCAATGCAAGGCATTTAACATCATTCAATCATCATAAGTAAGATTGATCACTTCCTAATTAATTTAATTTATCTCTAATTATTATTAATTTCTAACTTTAATCACTTAGATTACCTTCTCTTAACCTAAATCAATTATAACCCAATTAATTAATCATCTTTTAATTATCCATCTTAATTAATCATCCTTGATTAATTATCCTTTAATTAAATTAATTAATTATATAAATTAATTAACCTCCCATTCATATTATTTACATTGATCCTTAATTAATTAATCAAATTAATTATTCTATAATCACTTATATTGATTAATTATCCTTTAATTAATCATACTCATTAATTAACTAACCCTTAATTAAATTACACTAAGTAATTAATACTTAATTACTACCATTAAGTAATTTCTCTATTATTACTTACATCAAGTAATTATTCTTTAATAAATCACATTTAGTAATTGTCCATTAATTACCCACCTTAATTAATGACATTAAGTAATTATTCTATAATTACTTCATTAAGTAACTAACACTAATTAATTTCATTAATTGATTAATTCTAAATAAATTAATGATCCTTTAATTAATAACTTAATTAATTTATCACATTTATAAATTAATCCTTTAACTTTGATTACACAAATTAATTACTAATTACCTTAATAGTTTAATTAATTAATAATTTCTTAACTGATTTCATAAATTAACCTTCCATTATTAGATAATTATACTTTGATTATTAACATACTAAAGTTATTTTGAAATCTTTTGACTAACTAAAGTTTAATCACTTCCTAATTCATCATTATATCATATCCAAGAATTTTTATTAAGTTAATTATCCGAACATAATTATTTAAACAAACAAATTTAAAACATGCTTTATCTTTAAAAGTTTAAATCTTAAAAACTTGTTTCAAAATTTGTTTTAAAATTTCACTTAGATCTTGTAATCCTTTCTATTGAAAACTACAACATTTTAAAATATGAAATCTGGTCTACACACTTTCTTTTATAAAACTGTTCATCTTTTTGAATTTTAAAACTCTGGTTAAAACATTTACAAAATACCGAGTCCAATGCATAAACTCACGAACGAAAACTCGAGTCACTCACAATCCTCCTGCCACTTCGAGTCGAACCACCAAAATCTTCGAGGAACTCACCAATATTCCCGATGCTCTCATCACGTAGCAACCATCAGATACCAGAGTATACGCGTGCACGTGCACGACTAGCCTGACGACCTCCGACCATCGCCGATCTTCCCAACGAGTCGCTGACGATCTCATCACCCTGAACAATAACCCAATATCACAAAAATCACCACGAAACCTAAAAGAGCTATCGAGCTCCACCTGAAACCCGACTTCGATCACCAATTCACTTCGCACCTCCATGTCACTTCGCCAGAATTCTCGCCACTTAACCAGGGCCTCCGCCTGAGTCCCTAGCTCCTGCTCCCCCTTGACCGATCACCTCAAAAACTCTGACGATGTTGCAATTTCCTCGAGAACCAATTCGACCAAAACCACAGTTCAAACCCTAAATCATCGCCACCCGATCACCACGATCATCAGAAAAATTTATAAACATTTTTCCGTGAATCCCCATCCCCCTGGCTACCTTCAGTCATGACGACGACCTTCTCTACTTCGCCGACGACCAGCAATTCCCAAAAATCCCAATTTCGATCATCTCTCGAATATTTGATATTCCCAAACTTAAAAATCAAGATTTGATTATTAAAATTCATTAATTTGTAATACGAATCAAATTATAAGTCTAAATCATGAATTCCAGAAACTTTAACTTTTGACTTATATTTGGTTTTTACTGTAATTCATATATTTTAAGATAATTACTCATTAATTTCTTTTGAATCTATTTTTAAAAATGATGTTAACATATTACAAACATTTTTCTTTTAGACATCAGAGCCTAAATTCGATCGACAATGAGCAATTAAATTTCTTTGGTGGCTTTGAACCTACAGTATGACAGAGATGATATATACACATATGCACAGACCTACATTTACATATAACTCTATATATATCAACATGCAGCACATTATCATTCACATAAACTCAATTCCAAGTCATTTCTCAATATTAATCACATGCAAATCAATTTACATATAAAATTTTGAAAGTTTGCTCACCTCAATGAAGAACAGAGGCCTGGTTTTAATGCTCTGATCTTGAAAGCTAGATTTTGTTTTCTGAAACTTGGTTTATCTGGATCAGTTTGATTGATGATGATCTGATGTTTGATTTACCTTGATGTAGAATTTGTTGCTTGATCCAGGCTTTGATTTGTTTCCAATTTTAAATGCTTTGAATTTGTTTTAATCTGTTCAGGTTTTGATTTTATTTTACTTCTTTTCTTTGTTTTGAATTTTCAGGTTTGAGATGTTTTAAAACTAAAAATACTTTTTGTTTCTCTTTTCTATTTACTCAAATTAAAAGAATTTCATAATGCCACTTGCCTATATTGTTAACACTTGTTCATTTCTTAAGTTAAATGATTTACATTTGTTACTTTGTGTGTTAAAATCTTAACACTTGTCCTTAGCATGAGAATTTTTATTATATAATGTATTTTATCCTTTATATTATTTATATTATATTTGTTTATTTATTTATATTTTATTATATATACTTATATAACCCAAAGAAAACAATATAAACTTATTTATTTATCCCCATTTTAAGCTTAAACTATTTATTTATTTATTTATTTGTATTTTTTTTTAAAGAAAGTATTTTAAACCTTTAAATCTTAGCTTAAGCTATTATAAATATATATCCTTAATGTTTTAAAAATATAGATTTTAACTTTAAATAACCTTTGAAAATTATTACATTGAATTCAAATCAGTATTTAAATCTTTTCACTTATAAATCAGTATTTTATTAGTTCAATCCTATTAATTATCAATTTACAGATGTCCGAAAAATCCTGGGTTATCACATTCCTCCCCCTTTAAATCTTTTCGTCCTCGAAAAGAAACGAAGCAATAATTTTATTACAATGTTGATTATCAGTTAAATTATTCCTTAGACATCTTAACTCTTAACTCTATTTATTATATAAATTTCAAAACACTTTTAAAACTACATAATATTACCAAATAGTTTTATAAAAATACTTTTATAACTCGATGTCTCAACCAGTCCATCCTTGTTCTCACAGAAATTCGGTAATACGTTGATCAGGCGTAAGACTGAAAATCTATAAGGACTTTAGCAAACCCATTTCAACACCTAGTGAAAATACTTGGAAAATAATTTATTGAAAATATAGAAAACATTTTTGAAATCAAGGAAATATCTTTGGTGAGAATGCTCTGGAAATCATCACCCCCATCCATGGTCACAGTTACATCACGGGTTAGGTTGCCATCGTAGCAAAAGTCCATGTAACTGATAACAGCATGGAACCCACAACAGATCGCAGTTACATTCCAGGGTTACGTTGCCGTCGTAGCAAAAGTCCATGTAACTGTTGGCTCTCAGCGGCACACACGATTTCGCTGTCAAAATGAAACTCCTCCACATAGGTCGCAGTCTACCGATATAAAATCAAACGCAGACTGTTGGCTCTCAGCGGCTCAAACGACTTTCGCTATGTTACCATAGTGTCACAGTCTACCGATATAAAATCAAACGTAGACAGTTGGCTCTCAGCAGCACACATGACTTCCGCTATGGTCTGCAGTAGATCGCAGTGACATTGAGTTAAATTGTTGTCATAGCATAACCCAAATGCCTCTGTGGGCACCAGCCCCTCGACTTTCGCTACACAAATAATCCTCAGGAACTAGTTTTGTCCGGACTCCTCACAGGATCAACTTTAGAATCCCCCCTTGGGGTTCAAGGCAGTACCACCCAGTGGCACTCCTGAGAAGTTCATTTTAAGGGAGCTCCTTTTTCCCCAGAGCTATTCTCAAAACACTTTATACTATATACTTATAGTATCTTCAAATCATACCCTTTATGATTTATCAAAATCTCCTTTACACAAAATCGATTACTAAAATCGATAATTCTCAAACTAGGCTTTCCAAAATCCAAAATTAAGTCAACCAATTCATTTCCAAAATCAAATGTTTTCAAAATCATCTTATACTTACGTAAGGTCTATCTTATATAAGGATCAAATTTTTCAAAATAAATTTCGCTGTATGAAGAGCCATATGGGATTGAATATCTTTGTTTTTATGGGTTATATATCTTTGTAATTTAAATTGGAAAATTTCTTTTAGTAAGCAAAGATATTCTAACTCGACAGCTTTCAATTTCAGCATCAAAATATATCAATGATATTAGAATATAAGATGTACATACGTCATCATTTCGCATAATCACATTTGATCGCTCACTCGATCACACAAGTTCGCTTTCGAACTAGTATTGTCCATTCGACTTCCCTAATGCGGACTTCGATATGGTTTCTCGACTAGAAGCCATCAGTCTCCTTGCATAGCGATATACTACGATAGAGAATTCTAGAATCAAGCCCAAAGTCCATATCAAATATTCGCCATCAAGAATCGAATGAAAAATCCTAACACGAAATGGTGTAATTCACCTCGAACTTGTGTACTCAAACCTGGATCAAATTAATTATGCGAATAAAATAGCATACGTACAACTTATATATTTATTCCAACTTGTTAAATATATAGTTTCATAAAGATGTTACTAAGTTAAAACATTTAAACTAAATTTTATTCCAAATATTTTGAAGACCAAATTCTTTTCAAAACATTTCAAATCTAAATTTCATATTAGAAAATTTTAAAATTGCCTTATTCATTTACTTAACAAAACAGTTCAACTTATTTAAATCATATTACTACATATTTTAAACATATAGATCAAACTTATATACTTTATACTTTTCGAAATTTCTTAGCTTTGAAAAGTTAACCTTGATTTGGAAGTGCTCGAACCTTCAAAATAGTTGAAGAAATCATTTTCAAATTCAGGAGTTGGAAATCAACAATAAATCAGTAAGTCAATTTCAAAAGATAGGTTTATATCAAATTCGAAACACGAGGACTGAACACCGGCTTACTTCAAATCATTTCAAGTATATATATACATATATCTTTCGAATATCAAATCATACTTTGGAATTTGAAATCAAAATCGGTTTCGCAAAAAAAATCACTCGCGTAGCAATGCTACTAAAGTGGCCTTTCCCTCACTCTGAAACTCGAAAATCAATGTCGATGATGCGTGCACTCATCACCGAAATTATTTTCCAGCGACATAAGTGAGTTCTGGACTTCTATTTTCTCAAACTTCTTTTGAAATTTCTTCGAAACTCATTAACATCATTTGAAACATTTCTTATTCGGAAAATATTTTTAAATCATATTATTATTATATATTTCAAAATCTTAAAACAAATTCCAAAATACCGGAGTTCAATTCTCGAATTTCAAATTTAAAATCCTTCAGTTATAAATCAAATTTCTTATATAGTTTTTTTTCAAAATTACAAATCCTTTCGAAACCTCAAATTCTTATTTTAAAAGGGTTTATAATCTTTATCGAAAACATTTCACTTTTATATATAGAATAAAATAATTTCGATATATAAAACAATTTCTAAAATATAAACAAGCCTGATTTTTCAAAGGATAGTTCAAGAATGGATTTCAAAACAAAGATAGAAATTCAACTTAGAGGGACTCTAATCAAATAGGATTCTGATTCGAAGATAGGCTCGAATGAAGATGAGATAATTAATTACAAAACAGTAGATGGATACACTTATATAAATCGCGGGCGACCTTAACCGGGTCAACCGTGACTTCAGGAACAAGATTGATGCAGAATTCCAAGACAAATCAACATTCGATCGCAAGAGATAGCGACATCTAAACCAAAGATATAAAAATCTCCGGTGAATCAATGCCAATTGTGAAGGAGTTTCACCCCTTCACAACTCATTCAAAGATTGGTGGGATCCTATTCTTATAGAGATCATTCGAAGTGGAGTTATGGGATACTCCAGAATCAAAAGAATACAAATAGGGAGAGACAAGAATGAATTTTGGAACCACAAGAAACGTTCCAAAGTTCAAAGGAAATCAAGTCAAACGGAAGCGATTCAAACTCGAACGATAGTGATTCTGTAAATAAATTTACTATATATGCTAAGTTTTGCCTAGAGCCAAAGCTCTGATACCAACTGTAACGACCCGCTATTTTTGACCATTCAAATCGACAATAAATCCACACATGTCTGACTTGAATAATTCAAATATCAGATTGTTAATTTAAATTTGGAAAAACTCAGCATATGCAGTAAATAAATTAACCACAGAATCACAGACACAGAGTAATACAATAATACGCAGCGAAATAGATAAAATAGTAGTTCATGAAGCTACTATATAAACATCAGAGTTAAAAATAAAATACAACAGAATATCTCAAATACAATGAAGTCTTCAATACGAATAGATGACTTCTCTGAACAAATCAACTAGAAGAGCTAAAAGCTGAGGCGATAATTGGATCTCCAAAGGAAGCTCCAAACTCCAAGGGTGAGTCTCAAATGCTGTATCACTCGGTCTGACCCGAGCGTAAAGTAAAATACAAAACACTCGAGTCAGGATTAACATTCTTATATCAATAAATCTAACTCAAGTGAAATATCAACTAAAATACAAGTAACTTTAAAGGATGTTTGGGATAACCATCCTCTAAGGATCTTCAGAACTATCTACAAGGTGGAAATATACATATTAACACCGTGGTCATTTCAATTTTAATTTATACTTCAAAACCCAAATATCATTTCATTTCAAATATAACTATTTTCCAAGATAGTATATATATTAATTAATTTATAAAGTAAAGCATTTAATTTTCTCAAGTCTCACAAATCAATTCAAATCAACTTCAAATTCCAAATTCAAATTTATTCAAGCTCCATTCATCAATTCAATTCAGTTCTAAATATACCATTTAAATTTTCAATATATTTCAAGGCTTTAATATTCAACATTTTCAAAGTTAAATTTAACAGTTTCATATAGCTCTTGATTTAACTTCATTATTATTTAATCAGGGAATATTCACTTAATAGATTCAATATCATTTAACTAGCCCTAAATTTCAATTTTACTAAATACTTCCTTAAATTTATTTAAACAAGAAATATTCATCAAATTATTTAAATCAAACCCAAGTTATAAATCATATCATAAATCTCAATTTCAATAAATTTCAAATCGGTTTAATTAAATAAAATTCTTTAATGAATACAATTTCAACTAAATTCAAATTATCTTCCCAACCTTAATTTGTTCAAATTATTACCAAAATCTATTTTGAAATAATTTTTTTTTTCTTCCCAACTCCATAGAATTTATTTTCAAAATATTTAAATATATGGACCAACGGTGTTTGTATATATTTCTATCATATGGTTAAGTGATACGGATATTTATCATTTCAATCCGTAATTTAAATATATACGGATAAATATCATTTCAACCCGTAATCCCAATTTCAATTCAAATGAAAATCGCTTGGGTTTATCATTTCAACCCATAACGATTTTCTCCTATTCTAAAGTCCATTCGGGTATGTATCATTTCAACCCATAGTGAATTCTATACTAACAGGGAACTTGCAGAGTGATAACAGATAATATAAAATACAACAACAGGCATATATCATCAATAACAATAGAATAAGAACAACAGGATATGGTGTCATATCCCACAGGTGAACAGTTATAGATAATAGCATATATATAACAACTTAAATAACTACAGTAGCATATTTCAATTGTCGTTTCAATTGAAATCAAATTTAATAAATAAAAGAACGTTAATCGTGAGTGATTGCTCACCTTTCGAGGCTAGATAGATTTGACCAGAATTGAGCTATGGATTAGGTCACGATCTAGACAATCGAACAAATCCAAACAAATCTCAAAGCGAAATAAGCTGAAAGTGGATTTGATGGCAAAGCTGAAAGATAGAGATTGATGGAAACGAATTAGAATTGTCTTGATATAATCGAAACAAAATATATGTTATAAATTTCAAATCAAAATTTAATTTAAAACAATAAAATAAAAATAAAATAAAATATATTATCATTTAAGGCCGCATATCTTCTAAATCAAAGTATATAAAAATCAATAATAAGATTAAAAATGCAGACCATTCAAATGCCGTATGCAGACCAAGATTTATATATACACATGCAAACTAAATTTTATACTTACGTAGTTACACAACAACATATGTATAGTGTATATATAGTAATTTAACATATACCAAAATATTAACAACTGTATACTCGAATAAATAAAACTATATATATATAACGAAATAGTTAAAATACCAACAACAGTTGTAACATGTTCATACTTTCAAAATAAAGTAATATATAAATGTATCCGTTCCTACATGTACAACCAACAGCCTATACCAGCCTGTATTTGCTAAACTATATATACTTACTAACATATTTTATTAACTAGAACAACTTATATTATATACTTAAAATATAATGGACTCACGCATACTAACATTATAAAATATATATAACAGTGGACTAACTTTATACAAACTTTGGAAATATAAGTATAATATATATTCACTTAATAAACTTGCAAATCGATATTACTAGATAGATACTATAACGTGTGCAGCACTTATATCAATTTACATACCTATATACAATAGAGTACAAACTTTGATACTATCAACACTCAAGACTATATATATATATATATATGTGCACCGTAAAACAAATGTTCTAACAACTATACTTAGATATAAATTTGTATAACAAAACTTATAACACCTATATATGCATGCAACATACATAAATATATGCAGGTCTTCTAATCTATATACTTATATATAAACTAATGTATTAATATATAATATATAAATGCAAACTAGACTCATTCAATATAATATACCTATGTACACAGCACCTATATATAAACCTATTAAGACAAACAACACATACATATGAATCAATATAGACTGGCTCGGTTGTGGTTTGATACATAAGTGTGCAAATGAATTTCCTTTCAGCAATTATATAGAGTAACAACAGTACATAACTTACCTATATTAATAAATAACAAACATAGTTATAGCATATAAAAGATGCAGATCCAAAAGGCTTGATGTACATCACCTTATGAATATGTATGTACCCTTTTTCAAAGCAAAGAAGAAGAAACAGAGGCAGGCGCAATAAGGCTGGGCTGAGGAGGTGGAGAGGGCGGAGGCGAGAGATCTGGGTGGTTGAGCGGGTAAGTGAAGGGGAAGATGGGATGTTGCCAGAGCTACGGCATGCGGTGGGAGAAAGGCGGGGCGGAGAGGCTAGGGGCGGCTGCCTGGAAGGCCGAAGGTGGTGGAGAGCACGGTGGTTGCTCAAAGCAGGGTATGGCCGTTGGATGAGGCGATAGTTGGTCAGACGAGGGAGGGTGACGTGGCCTGTTGCCAGAGGAGGGAGGCAGAGCGAATTGAAGGCGGAAGGCCAGGGAGGTGGATGTTGGTATGGATGGGCGGCGGGTAGAGAGGCCGGAGAGACAAATGAACAGGGGAGACGAAAGAGAAAATGATGCAGATAGAAGAGAATGGAAAATATATGAGTATGAATTGGAATCCAAAAAAAGGAACGCCACAAAAGTAACCATTCAAATAAATTAACCCAACTTAAAAATTAATGTAATTGTAACGGTCAGGAGTTGATTTAGCTATACATTTAAAGAAATAATTTTTTGTTTGCTTGGATAGTACGTATGAGGTAGGAAAGGCAATGATATTTTAAAAATAGAAAAAGAATGGACAGAGAAAATTTTGTGAAACGTACTAAAAATAAATATGAAGTACTTATTGTATTATACGTTTTCTTTTGCAGAGTCCAAAATTTGAAAGCCAAGTAACGGTCAACCCTTGATTTGGTGAAAATAATTGTAGCAATTAATAAAAGAACTAAATAGCAACGGTCACGTTGCTTTGATTTAGCTGACCCATCAAAGAAAAATATTTATAATTTAACCGGTAGGAAACGTAAAGGAACGTACCACCCTAAAAATGAAATTGATAACATCTGCACATTGATTCTGCAATATTTATTAAAGAAATTGATTCTGCAATATCTATTAAAGCAATTTTATTAGCTAGCTTGAATTAAATAGAATTTCACAATGGAATAAACTTTGATAAAATAAATTGAAAATTTAAAATCTGTTATGTTTAATTGGACGAAATCCAATTATTAAATTTTTATTTCAAAATATTATTATAAAATTTCTCAAAGGTTTCAATTAATTACTTTAAATAAAACCATTTAAAACTATTAAAATCTATGGGTCGTTACAGGATTGTTAATGGGGTAAATAAGAAAAAGAAAAAAAAAGGAAAGGAAAAACAAAACACAGAATCTCGCTGCAGAACGACAAAATATAATAATCCAATAAACAGTTCATGAAGCTATTTTACAAATTACATTTGATTACACTTTTACAAATTCAAATCAGAGTTATACATACATCATAAATAAACAAATAATGCAGTGGAATAATAAATAGCAATAATATACTGAAACTTCTTCTTCGTCCACCAGAAAATAGTCTTCAACACTGAAAAACTCAGGGTGACCCGAGCATAATGAAAAACAATACACTCGAGTCAGAACTAAAACAATTCCTATGTAAGTCAAATCAATCTCAAATAAAAATATGAGTGCAATGGCTTCAGAGATGTTACGAGATTTTTCATCTCCTATCAAGTGTACAACGTGAGTGCAATAACTTACGAGATTTCAAATAATTTGAAATACCAATTTTAACCACTTTATTTTAAATAAATCCGAAGTTTAAATTAAAAAATTAAACTTTTTAAATAATTCAGTTTCAATAAATAATCCAAATTCAAGAAATTGTATGGGTATATGTCATTTAAACCCATAATTTAAATGTCTTAATTATCCAATTCTAAAATGATTCAGAGGACCATTTAAACGATGTCAATAATATATAAGGTGGTAACAGGGACATAATAAAATAAATAAACAACCATACATCCAACATATCAATCAATAAGCATCCATTTCAAACAACATCCAAATCAACCAATATATTTCAACGTATAATTTTTATCAATATTAGGGTTTAACTATCAATTAAATTCCAATATAAAATTAAATGTCAATTCAGATTCAACATCAATTCAAATGTCAACTTAAATCAACAAACAACAATAAAAAAATATATATCACATCATATATATTATTTAACTTGCAATGGAATTTTTAGTTTTGCGTGAGTGGCTTTAATCACTCACCTTTGATTTATTGCCAATTGAAAATCTAATAAAAGTCCAAAATTTCAACAGTCTCAAAATTCAACCATACTAATTTCATGTTGTTCAGAATTTGATACGAACCCAAAGGAAGAAACCGCGCATTAATCGGAGTTCATATGCGGAAGATATTCAAGTTATAAGAATATTATGGAAATGAAATAGAAAACCATGTACACACATTTTAATAATAAAATAAAACAAGTTAGTTACTCACATTTAAGAATTTTGAAACCTGCTCATGTTTCTAAATTCTAGAGAATTAACGGAAAAAAATGACACGATGGCTCACACATGGATGAAGG
The DNA here is from genome assembly GCA_030737815.1 of Allium fistulosum. NCBI lineage: Eukaryota > Viridiplantae > Streptophyta > Magnoliopsida > Asparagales > Amaryllidaceae > Allium > Allium fistulosum. Next base: position 1,167,751,347 of record CM060905.1, on the reverse strand, counting down.
AGGCTTTAAGAAATGGATTTGTAAACAAATGGAAAAGATTGGCTTCATGAAAATAAGTTGCTCACATTTGTTTGTTTTTTTAGAAGAGAAAGAGAATTTTAGGCAAAAGAAATAATGGAAGCACATTTTGGAGATGGAAAGTTAGAGGAAGAGATTTATGAAATAGGAAACGAATAAGGGTAACGCACGTTTGGAAATTGGAATATGAAAGGGAAGGATACAAGAAGATGTAAATTTGCAAAATAAAAAGAGCCTAACATGTAGGTAATTAACAAAAGATGAAAGACACACGTTGGAATTTATGATGTATCCATATTAATTCTTATTATGGTTGTTTATTTATGATGCTTATTGAATCCTTATTGGAAGATAGGATTTTTAATGCAAGTTTTGTGATTTTTAATATTATGGGTGAAGAGCAGTTTGAGGATGATCGAAATTGTCACTTTGACCAATTTCCGGTGACGTGTTGATCTAGAGGTGTCGGGGTTGCTAGTGGAGGTGGTCGGGCCTACGGGGTAGGAAAAATGGCCGGAGGTGACAACGACCAGGGTGGTGTCGGCGGCGAGGGGTTTTCTTTTGTAAACCTAAATTTTTAAGTGGTTGAACATTTGATCGTCGCGACCTCCTCAGTGCATCGAGCTGCACGTCATCGGAGGGGAGAGAGGCTTGGAGGGTGGCGGAGTTGTGACCGGAGTTGCTGGGCGTCTGATGGCCGGAGGGGGATTTGCGAAGCGATTTCGTGGATCGGTGATGGGTTCGAGTTCTCGAGCTATGCTCGATTTTGAACAACGAGGTGATCGAGTTGTTCGTTGATGCGTGATCAATGTCGAGGTCGATTGCAACTTACTGGAGGCCTCACTGATTGCCAGAGTGTTGTCGCAGCCTCGTGTACGTGCACAGCGACACGGTTGTGTTAGTGATTGGTTCGTGTGGGGAGGGGAACTCAGGGATTAACTCGAGAAAAAGGAAATTTCTCTCGGGATGTACTCGAGTCGTGGAGTGTTATAATTATCAGTTTATATTTAATCTTGTTTTATATAAGATGAAGAAGGGAAGGAGGAATGACTCGAGGAAAAGGTGTGAAATCGCGGACTGTTACTCGGGTAACCTGATGCGTTTTCTCGGGTTTGGTATAAAAAGAGATTAAGCCTAAGTAAGCTTTATGTTAATGATGGTAAACAAATTCATATTAATGAAATTAGTAATGTTGTACAAATTTATCTAACATTTGAGCTTTAAGTTAATAACCAAGTTATTTAAAGTTATTAAAGAAGATTTAAAATGTAAGATAAATAATTTTTAGTTAATTAATTATATTGTAAATAAATTAGAAATGTAAATTAATGTGTAGTTGTAATTAACTAAATAATTTAAGAATAAATAGTTGAGTTGGTAAGTAAGAAATTATATAACAACCCTGAGATTGCAATTACCGAGATGTCGCTGCCACTTCGTCTCAACTCAGAATCCAGAAATTCTTTTTGCATCTTAAAGTAGGGATGTTGGACTACATGCCTGCAAATTTTCATGACATTTGTACATCGTTTGCTGGTCCAAATAAATTGCCGAACTTGGATTCGCAGCTGTTTTTGAATGTTTACAAAAACTTAGAATATTTTTCAGTGATTTTCTGGTTTTATTGATTTCTTTGAGATTTGTCTCTAGATTTCGTACACGGGGTTTATGAATCATTTTCAAAAGATTTTTCACTCCTAAATGGCTTTCGAAATTATTATATATAATATTATTTTTAATTATTAAATTAATTACTCCATAATAGGAGAGTTTTCAAAAGCCGTTTTAAAGTGATTTCAAAATCAATTATAAATCCATTTCGCACCATTATTTTCTATAATAAAAATCTCACACTCACTTTTTAGCACGTCGAGCGAAGTGGAAAGGTGCTTAAACGGTTAGGAAATCTCCGGCTTATGGAACCGTATGTATTTTCTTTCCGGTTAATCCCCGACCTATTCGATTGATCGTTTTGACCTCTGGGTCTAGTTTACCGATGATACGAGGTGGACTTTTTATTGTTTGGAGTGTGAGCTTGCTATTGGTTAAGAAACCGTTTAGTGCAAACGTGGGGTATGGGACTCATTGTTAACACTTTACGGGTTCCTCTCCAAGAAGTTAGTGACACATTAGCCTCTGGGCGGCCAGTATTGGACCTCTGGGTCACCACGCCTCTGGGCAACAGTCTCTGGACACCTGCTCTATGGAGCAGTTTATTTTTTGGCGTGTGCCTCTGGGCCTTTATCCTTCTGGGAAGGATCTCGCCGTCTCGCGCGTTCCGCATCTGTGCGAGTGATCGATCACAACTCTACAGTACTTGGCAATAACGACTCTGGTCGGTGCATGTGCAATATTGGTATTATTTGATGATTTTTATATCCATTCAAGTACCGCCATTCAGTGTTGGTTCTATGGAACCATACGATGTAAGTGCGATTGCCTTGTGGATTCACAGTGTCTCTGGACACTGCTTTTCAGTGTTGGATTTCATTGACTTTTTAGTATATCCCCATTGCTCTTTGGAGCATCGATCTTTGCTTGGGCATTGATTACAGACTCTGGTCACTCTTGGGATTATTGCCTATGGGCATCTTTTTATAGCTTTGGCTACGCCGATGATATAAGGCGATTTTATTTATTCTACACTTTGGTGTTGATTTCTCTTTGGAGATTTTTATTGTTTATTGATGATTAGGGATCGTCATTATATTCATGTGGTTCATAATATACTTCTCTTTGGATAAGTACTGTTTTATATATGTACCGCATTATTATATATCTCAGTTATTACTGATTGTTTAGCTAGCCTGACCCGAGTGTTTTCGCTCGGGTCAGACCGAGTTGTTTCAGGTTAGGTCTCTGGACTTAGCTGCTCTGTGCTTCCGCTTTGGACTTATCTGCTATGCTTTTGAGATAGCTTATCTTAGTGTCCGCCTTATGTTATTATTCAGACTTTGCTATGTACATATTTTTGACTCACATGTGTGAGCAGTGGCTTTGTACCCACTTACGATATTTGGATCTGTATTGACGTTGTATTGTCCTGAGATTTTATATCTGTCATGTGATTCTGTTCTGTGGTATTTTATCATTTTATTACTATGCTTATTCTGATAGATCTTTAGCCATTGTAATTTCGTTATAAATATTTATTGAATATGTCGAACCACTTGAGAAAAAAAAGATACCACCCTTTCGACGTATTCAGTAGATAGTTATAGCTTGATTACAAATGGTCGCTTCCACTATACTCTATTCTCCGCTTTAACAGACAGTATTACTCCCGTAATACTCTTTATTATAGTGGGTCTCGGAGTGGGGCGTTACAACTTGGTATCAGAGCCACGTTTCAGGAATAAGCATAATAAACACAGGACAGATACACTTAGTACAATACATTTTAAATTAGATCCGAATTAAATCAAATCCCTTCCTTAGGTTTATTGATAGATAAGTTAGGAATATGTATAGGAATCCGTTATATTCCATAGTATTCCTTAATTAATTATCTATCATTGAATCATGTCTAACTCTGATTCCCGTTACGACATGTTTGACTAATTGAGCAGTGCGAAGGTCTTCTCTCAGCTTGACCTTGCCACCGGATTCTATCAGCTACGAGTCGTGGAAGACAACATTCCTCTTACAGCATTTCGCACTCGTTATGGTTCTTTTGAGTGGTTGGTCATGCCGTTCGGCTTGACGAACGCTCCGGCTTTCTTCGTCGATCATATGAATCGAGTATTCCGGGAATACATCGATAGATTCGTACTGGTTTTCATCGACGATATTCTTGTTTATTCTAGATCCGAGGCAGAGCATGCTCATCATTTGCGGATTGTCTTGGATACTCTTCGTCAGCATCAGCTTAGGACCAAGCTCTCCAAGTGCCATTTCTGGGAGAGCAGGGTCAAGTTCTTGGGTCATATTGTTTCTTCTGAGGGTATATCTGTTGATCCTGTCAAGATTGAAGCTATTCAGAATTGGAAGCAGCCTGAGAACGTTCATGATATTCGCAGCTTCCTTGGTCTGGCGGGTTATTACCGTCGATTTATCAAGGATTTCTCTCGTGTTGCACTTCCCCTCACGACTCTGACTCGCAAGGGGGTTCGCTTTATTTGGTCTGATAAGTGTGAAGTTTCTTTTCAGCGATTGAAGGAACTTCTCACTCATGCTCCTATCCTTGTAGTTCCTGAGAGTAACCAGGATCTTGTAGTTTACACCGACGCTTGTGGTAGCGGCCTCGGTGCTGTGCTTATGCAGAAAGATCGGGTAGTTGCTTACGCTTCTAGGCAGCTACGTCCGAATGAGGTTCGCTATCCTACTCATGATCTTGAGTTAGCAGCTATCGTCTTTGCCTTGAAGACGTGGCGTTATTATCTATTGGGTGAACGTTTCATTCTCTACACCGATCACAAGTCGCTGAAGTATTTATTCAGTCAGAAGGATCTCAATATGAGGCAGCAGCGATGGCTCGAGTTTCTCGCCTCATATGACTTAGACATTCAGTATACCCCTGGCAAGGGTAATCGTGTGGCTGATGCACTCAGTCGCAAACACTCGGCAGTAGTTTCTATGATGATAGCCGAGTGGGATATTCTTGAGACTCTTTCTATGTGTGATATTCGAGATCGAGCTCCGTCTTCTGATCCTCAGATCTTGTTATTCAGCTTGGAAGCTCGACCTATTCTATTGGATCGCATTGCCCATGCTCAGCGGCAGGATCCAGACTTGTTGCGATATATTCATCTCCTTGAGTCGGAATCCAGTGATGAGACATTGTTGGATTATTCTATTGATTCTCATTGGTGTCTTCGCAGGAAGAACCGTATTTTGGTACCATCTGATTTATCACTTAGGCATGCCATTCTGGACGAGTGTCATCGCACTAAGTACACCATCCATCCCGGTTCGAGCAAGATGTATGCCGATATGTGTCGGGTATATTATTGGGAAGGCATGAAGAGTGATGTTGCAAATTATGTAAGTCGTTGCATTACTTGTCAACAGATCATAGCTGAGCACCAGCGTCCATCTGGTCTTCTTCAGCCGCTCGAGATTCCATTGTGGAAATGGTATCAGATATACATGGATTTTATTGACGGTCTGCCTCGATCGAGGTCAGGCCATACTTCTATTTAGGTCATCGTCGATCGCTTGACCAAATCAGCTCATTTCATTCCTATTAAGTCCACTCGGACTGCTCCTCAGCTTGCCAAGTTATACGTGAAGGAAGTCGTTCGACTTCATGGCATTCCTAACTCTATCATCTGTGATCGAGACACTATCTTTACTAGTCACTTCTGGAAGTGCCTACAGTCAGCTTTGGGCTCAAAGCTGAATCTCTCGACTGCTTATCATCCTTAGACCGACGGTCAGACAGAGAGGGTGAATCGTGTTTTGGAGGATCTTTTGTGCTGTTGTATTCTGGATTTCGGAGGTAGTTGGAAGGATCACTTACCGCTTGTGGAGTTCCCCTACAACAATAGCTTTCAGTCTAGTATCGGCATGGCACCTTTCGAGGCTCTCTACGGAAGGCCATGTCGCTCTCCTGCTTGTTGGTTAGAATCTGGCGAGAAGCTCCTTCTTGGTCAAGATTCAGTTCGGGAATCTTCTGAGAAGATTATTCTCATCCGTCGGAGAATGAAAGAGGCACAGGACCGCCAGAAATCCTATGCGGACAACCGTAGGAAGCCTCTTGAGTTCTCCATTGGTGATCATGTCTTTATTCGGATATCTCCCATGAAGGGGGTTGTGCGTTTCAGCTCTACAGGGAAGTTGGCTCCTCGCTATGTCGGACCATTTCCTATTACGAAACGCATCGGCCCCGTTGCTTATCGTGTGGCTCTACCTGCTCATTTCTTTGGAATACATGATGTGTTCCATGTTTCTCAGCTTCGCAAGTGTGTGCGCGACCCTGATTCTCTTATCGAGCCTCATATCGTGCCCGATTTGGAGATCTCACCCGATCTATCTATAGAGCAACAACCTCTTCGTGTGCTTGATTCGGAGATCAGACGTCTTCGAAACAAAGAGGTTCCTCTTGTGAAGATTCAATGGTCGTCTAACCCTAAGGACTGCACTTGGGAGACCAGAGAATTTATCGAGCGTACTTATCCTGGTTTTCTTCCATCTTCCGGCACGGGTGAGCATCTATATTTTATCCTCCGTATTCCTTTGTGGATTAGATGTTATAGACGACTTCTATATTTAAGGAAATTGCGGGGACGCAATTTTCTTAAGGGAGGGAGTCTGTAACAACCCTGAGATTGCAATTACCGAATGATAAATTAAAATTATGATTTTAAGTTGAAAAGGGAGTTAAACAAAATTTTGGGAATTTAAATTTGCAATTGGTTTGCAAATTAAAGTATTTTGGGTTTAAAATGGGGAAATTAATATTTTTGGAATTTAATATTTAAAAGGGGAATTTTTAAATGTGATAATGGGTTTAATTGGCTAATGAGACAATTATATGGTTTTGATTAAAACTAGGATGCCACTTAGGATTTTGTTCACATGACAACCTTAGAAATTAAACTAAGTCCTAATGGGTTTTAAAACCTCCTAACATGACCCATTAGCCTACCCACTTCTATATACTATCTCAAACCCCTTCCATAAACCCTAACCCTCCTCTTCATAATTCCTAAACCTAGATCTAAACATAACTAATGGCCTTCCTTTGGTAGAAGACCCATCTCCTTCTCTACATATCTAAACTAGTTTGATCTTAACAAAAGGTAATGCAATCTCCCCTATTCTCTAATCCTTCTTAATCCCTATTTACCTCTACCATCTTGTGTAATCTTTGTATTATTTTTTTGATTTTGGGTCCTTGAAGTCTCTTGATCTTTTGCTTGGGGTTGAGGATTTTGGCTTGCTTGATATTGTGCACACAAACCATTTGATCATTTGCTTCTTTGAGGTAATTACTATTTATTAGTAATTATTGCTAGTTATAATATTGGTGAAAAATTGATGCCAAAAACTGAAAAAAAACACCCCAAAATCATCAAAATTAGTTGGCTGGAAATGTTTAGCCTGAAAACAGGTTGAAACAGAGATCTGGGTGCACCAGGACAGGCCTGGGCTGCACCTAGGCTGCTGCTCCCCAGCCCAGACGGGCTGGGGAAGAACCCCCCAGCCCAGCCCAGGCGGGCTGGGCCGAATCCCCCCTCCTCCCCAGCCCAAGCGGGCTGGGGCAGAACCCCCCAGCCCAGGCGGGTTGGGGCGGAATCAGACCCCAGCCCGCGTGGGCTGGGGCCTTCCTAGCCCAGGCGGGCTGGGGCCTGAAGAACCCCAGCCTGCGTGGGCTGGGGCGTCCCCAGCCCAGGCGGGCTGGGGCCTGGATGGACCCCAGCCCAGGCGGGCTGGGCTGGGCTTGAATCGAAAGAAAAAAAAAACAAAACTAAGTGTTAAGTCCTGTTTCCAGATTCTTTTACCTCCACTTCGCGATGCCACCATGATCGCATCCGAAGTCGGAATTCGACGTTTTCAGTCTCGTTGGAAAGGTGGAGTTTCGAACTCCATCTTTGGAAAATTTGGGCAACATCAGAGTTCGTTTGGTACTTTGAATTTCGTGTCGAAGTTGAACTCTGGTCGCTGTTGGTAAACAGTATGAATCTTTTTCTGGGTCCAACTTTGAGATGTCTCTGCCACTTCGTCTCAACTCGGAATCCAGAAATCCTTTTTGCATCTTAAAGTAGGGATGTTGGACTACATGCCTGCAAATTTTCATGACATTTGGACACCGTTTGCTGGTCCAAATAAATTGCCGAACTTGGGTTCGCAGCTGTTTTTGAATGTTTACAAACACTTAGAATATTTTTCAGTGATTTTCTGGTTTTATTGATTTCTTTGAGATTTGTCTCTAGATTTTGTACACGGGGTTTATGAATCATTTTCAAAAGATTTTTCACTCCTAAATGGCTTTCGAAATTATTATATATAATATTATTTTTAATTATTAAATTAATTACTCCATAATAGGAGAGTTTTCAAAAGCCGTTTTAAAGTGATTTCAAAATCAATTATAAATCCGTTTCGCACCATTATTTTCTATAATAAAAATCTCACACTCACTTTTTAGCACGTCGAGCGAAGTGGAAAGGTGCTTAAACGGTTAGGAAATCTCCGGCTTATGGAACCGTGTGTATTTTCTTTCCGGTTAATCCCCGACCTATTCGATTGATCGTTTTGACCTCTGGGTCTAGTTTACCGATGATACGAGGTGGAATTTTTATTGTTTGGAGTGTGAGCTTGCTATTGGTTAGGAAACCGTTTAGTGCAAACGTGGGGTATGGGACTCATTGTTAACACTTTACGGGTTCCTCTCCAAGAAGTTAGTGACACATTAGCCTCTGGGCGGCCAGTACTGGACCTCTGGGTCACCACGCCTCTGGGCAACCTTCTCTGGACACCTGCTCTATGGAGCAGTTTATTTTTTGGCGTGCGCCTCTGGGCCTTTATCCTTCTGGGAAGGATCTCGCCGTGTCGCGCGTTCCGCATCTGTGCGAGTGATCGATCACAACTCTACAGTACTTGGCAATAACGACTCTGGTCGGTGCATGTGCAATATTGGTATTATTTGATGATTTTTATATCCATTCGAGTACCGCCATTCAGTGTTGGTTCTATGGAACCATACGATGTAAGTGCGATTGCCTTGTGGATTCACAGTGTCTTTGGACACTGCTTTTCAGTGTTGGATTTCATTGACTTTTTAGTATATCCCCATTGCTCTTTGGAGCATCGATCTTTGCTTGGGCATTGATTACAGACTCTGGTCACTCTTGGGATTATTGCCTATGGGCATCTTTTTATAGCTTTGGCTACGCCAATGATATGAGGCGATTTTATTTATTCTACACTTTGGTGTTGATTTCTCTTTGGAGATTTTTATTGTTTATTGATGATTAGGGATCGTCATTATATTCATGTGGTTCATAATATACTTCTCTTTGGATAAGTACTGTTTTATTTATGTACCGCATTATTATATATCTCAGTTATTACTGATTGTTTAGCTAGCCTGACCCGAGTGTTTTCGCTCGGGTCAGACCGAGTTGTTTCAGGTTAGGTCTTTGTACTTATCCAAAGAGAAGTATATTATGAACCACATGAATATAATGACGATCCCTAATCATCAATAAACAATAAAAATCTCCAAAGAGAAATCAACACCAAAGTGTAGAATAAATAAAATCGCCTCATATCATTGGCGTAGCCAAAGCTATAAAAAGATGCCCATAGGCAATAATCCCAAGAGTGACCAGAGTCTGTAATCAATGCCCAAGCAAAGATCGATGCTCCAAAGAGCAATGGGGATATACTAAAAAGTCAATGAAATCCAACACTGAAAAGCAGTGTCCAGAGACACTGTGAATCCACAAGGCAATCGCACTTACATTGTATGGTTCCATAGAACCAACACTGAATGGCGGTACTCGAATGGATATAAAAATCATCAAATAATACCAATATTGCACGTGCACCGACCAGAGTCGTTGTTGCCAAGTACTGTAGAGTTGTGATCGATCACTCGCACAGATGCGGAACGCGCGAGACGGCGAGATCCTTCCCAGAAGGATAAAGGCCCAGAGGCGCACGCCGAAAAATAAACTGCTCCATAGAGCAGGTGTCCAGAGACGGTTGCCCAGAGGCGTGGTGACCCAGAGGTCCAGTACTGGCCGCCCAGAGGCTAATGTGTCACTAACTTCTTGGAGAGGAACCCGTAAAGTGTTAACAATGAGTCACATACCCCACGTTTGCACTAAACGGTTTCCTAACCAATAGCAAGCTCACACTCCAAACAATAAAAAGTCCACCTCGTATCATCGGTAAATTAGACTCAAAGGTCAAAACGATCAATCGAATAGGTCGGGGATTAACCGGAAAGAAAATACACACGGTTCCATAAGCCGGAGATTTCCTAACCGTTTAAGCACCTTTCCACTTCGCTCGACATGCTAAAAAGTGAGTGTGAGATTTTTATTATAGAAAATAATGGTGCGAAACGGATTTATAATTGATTTTGAAATCACTTTAAAACGGCTTTTGAAAACTCTCCTATTATGGAGTAATTAATTTAATAATTAAAAATAATATTATATATAATAATTTCGAAAGCCATTTAGGAGTGAAAAATCTTTTGAAAATGATTCATAAACCCCATGTACGAAATCTAGAGACAAATCTCAAAGAAATCAATAAAACCAGAAAATCACTGAAAAATATTCTAAGTGTTTGTAAACATTCAAAAAGAGCTGCGAACCCAAGTTCGACAATTTATTTGGACTAGCAAACGGTGTCTAAATGTCATTAAAATTTGCAGGCATGTAGTCCAACATCCCTACTTTAATATGCAAAAAGAATTTCTGGATTCCGAGTTGAGACGAAGTGGCAGCGACACCTCAAAGTTGGACCCAGAAAAAGATTCATACTGTTTACCAACAGCGACCAGAGTTCAACTTCGACACGAAATTCGAAGTACCAAACTAACTCCGATGTTGCCCAAATTTTCCAGAGATGGAGTTCGAAACTCTACCTTTCCAACGAGACCGAAAACGTCGAATTCCGACTTCGGATGCGATCATGGTGGCATCGCGAAGTGAAAGTAAAAGAATCTGGAAACATGACTTAAAACTTAGTTTTTTTTTTCTTTCGATTCAAGCCCAGCCCAGCCCGCCTGGGCTGGGGTCCATCCAGGCCCCAGCCCACGCGGGCTGGGGTTCTTCAGGCCCTAGCCGACGGGGGCTAGGGTCTGATTCCGCCCCAGCCCGCCTGGGCTGGGGTCTGATTCCGCCCCATCCCAGGCGGGCTGGGGTGTGCTTCGGCCCCAGCCCGCCTGGGCTGGGGAGCCCCAGCCCAGGCGGGCTGGGGTGTGGCTCCGCCCCAGCCCGCCTGGGCTGGGGAGGAGGGGGGATTCGGCCCAGCCCGCCTGGGCTGGGCTGGGGGGTTCTGCCCCAGCCCGTCTGGGCTGGGGAGCAACAGCCTGGGTGCAGCCCAGGCCTGTCCTGGTGCACCCAGATCTCTGTTTCAGCCTGTTTTCTGGCTGAACATTTCCAGCCAACTAATTTTGATGATTTTGGGGTGTTTTTTTTTCAGTTTTTGGCATCAATTTTTCACCAATATTATAACTAGCATTAATTACTAATAAATAGTAATTACCTCAAAGAAGCAAATGATCAAATGGTTTGTGTGCACAATATCAAGTAAGCCAAAATCCTCAACCCCAAGCAAAAGATCAAGAGACTTCAAGGACCCAAAATCAAAAAAACAATACAAAGATTACACAAGATGGTAGAGGTAAATAGGGATTAAGAAGGATTAGAGAATAGGGGAGATTGCATTACCTTTTGTTAAGATCAAACTAGTTTAGATATGTAGAGAAGGAGATGGGTCTTCTACCAAAGGAAGGCCATTAGTTATGTTTAGATCTAGGTTTAGGAATTATGAAGAGGAGGGTTAGGGTTTATGGAAGGGGTTTGAGATAGTATATAGAAGTGGGTAGGCTAATGGGTCATGTTAGGAGGTTTTAAAACCCATTAGGACTTAGTTTAATTTCTAAGGTTATCATGTGAACAAAATCCTAAGTGGCATCCTAGTTTTAATCAAAACCATATAATTGTCTCATTAGCCAATTAAACTCATTATCACATTTAAAAATTCCCCTTTTAAATATTAAATTCCAAAAATATTAATTTCCCCATTTTAAACCCAAAATACTTTAATTTGCAAACCAATTGCAAATTTAAATTCCCAAAATTTTGTTTAACTCCCTTTTCAACTTAAAATCATAATTTTAATTTATCATTCGGTAATTGCAATCTCAGGGTTGTTACAAATTAAGAGATTAGTTAAGTGATTAATAAATATATAATGAAATTTATTAATTAATAATTAAGGTTAACTAAGGTTAATTGACTTATTTAATAAATAATTAAGGAATGAGCATTAGGGATAATTAAATTAATCATTGTGCGTAATTAAGGGCAATGTAACAACCCGCATATTTATCGATTTTATATTTAAATATTTTATTGTTAGTCGGATGTTAGTCCGAAAAGCTACTTTTTGCATACGGTCAAATTAGGACTCGAGACCACCCCCATTGAGTTCAAAATGACGTTTGCGATCTTTTTGAGTGTAAACTTCGATATGTTTGGAGATAGTGAAATTTTCGTCACTTTTTGTGTTGAGCTTTTGGTTTGGGCTGCACCTCTTCTACCTCAGCCCAACCCCTTCCTTCTCTTCATCACTTCATCAACTTTGAAGCTTTAGCAACAATGGTGGAGGGAGTAGGAAATTAAAAATTCCAAGCTCAAGTTCTTTAGCAAATTCAACATCTAACTCCAAATTCAAAGTGAAGACATTGATTCAAGCTTGTGGTTGATCTTTGCTTTGCCTCCGAGCTTCATCTTCATCAAATTCCGTGAAAAGGTGAGATTTTTGATCTCACATCTTACCTATATCTATCTTGGACTGTTGGGAATGATCCCCTATTGCATTTGCATCAACATTTGCATTTGGTTTGGATTGGATTGGCGAAAAACTTCAATTTTCAGCGTTTTGGTGATTTTTCTGGCCTTAAGTCATTTCTGGCCTTCGCTGAGTCATCCACGAGTTAAGCCTAAGTCGTAAGTCGTTCGCGAGTTAAGGGCTTAAGTCGCGCGCGTTGAAAAGTCACCGCCTTTGTATTTCTGTTCGCCTGGCTTGAGTCGTTCACGAGTTAAAGGCCTGAGTCGTTCACGAGTTAAAGTGTTAAGTCGTTCTGGGTGTTCTGCCTTCGCTAGGTCGTTCGCGAGTTAAGTGCTAAGTCGTTCGCGAGTTAAGTGATAAGTCGTAGCTCGTATTTGAGCTTAAGTCGTAGCTCGTATGGCGCTTAAGTCCTAGGTCGTTGGCTTTTAAATCGTTAAGTCGTAGGTCGCTGCTTCTACTAAGTCGCTAGGCCATGCCAACTCCGCTAGCTCGCAACTGTTAGGTCGTATGACCTTATCCCTTAAGTCGTAAGTCGCTTGCCTCCCTTAAGTCGTAAGTCGCTTGCCTCCCTTAAGTCGTAAGTCGTTCGCGAGTTAGTACTTGGTCATTTGACCTGTTTTCCCCTAGGTCGTTCGACCTGTTCTTCTGCTAAGTCGCGTGGCATTCTCCACTTAGGTCGTATGACCTTATCCCTTAAGTCGTAAGTCGCTTGCCTCCCTTAAGTCGTAAGTCGTTCGCGAGTTAGTACTTGGTCGTTTGACCTGTTTTTCCCCTAGGTCGAACCCCGTATTACTCTGCGTAGGCAATCATATCTGAAAAGCATTCATCAGAACTTCCACTTTGATGCATTTTGAGCTAATTTCCTTGGATTTTATTCACGTCTCCGAATGTGAATTTTTGTGATAGATTGTTCCAACAATCGTTTTATGACTTGTCACTTTAAAGATATGAAGGTTTTAATACTAGTAGTAAATATCAAAACCCTTTCATCAAATCGATTTCAACACTATTTTTAATATCAAAAGTTCGTTTTCTCAAACCAATTTCCAATCTACTAATATATATAAGCCTTTACTTCACTCGAATGAGAAATCGACTTAAACGACTTAGTAAAACGAGTGGTATGAAACGCTTGCGTTCACTTCGTCGGTTAGCTCTTGGACTTGTTCGATTGAACCCTTTTCGTGACAATTTCCTAGTGAAGATTTACAGCTTGTTCGTAAATATTTAAGTTAAGCAAGTGGTTATGGGACATGAAGCTAAACTCATATATTTACTAGCTTGGTGTGATTGACACTTCTCGCTGATCATGATGATCATTTTATGATTTAGACTAGCAATTGTGCGATGTCTCTTTGCCCGTATGAAGGACTGTACTTCATTTTATTGAGCTTCGTCTCATTTCTTTGTGGGCTGGCAACCCAAGTACTTTTAATGTGTTTTGATTCATCTGATGTACCGTTTGTACTACATCGATGACTCTGTCTTTCTGATTCATTGGACGTACCGTTTGCACTGCGTCAATGTTCGATTCATTTGATGTACCGTTTGTACTACATCGATGACTCTGTCTTTCTGATTCATTGGACGTACCGTTTGCACTGCGTCAATGTTCGATTCATCTGATGTACCGTTTGTACTACATCGATGACTCTGTCTTTCTGGTTCATTGGACGTACCGATTGCACTGCGTCAATGTTCGATTCATCTGATGTACCGTTTGTACTACATCGATGTCTCTGTCTTTCCGATTCATTGGACGTACCGTTTGCACTGCGTCAATGTTTGATTCATCTGATGTACCGTTTGTACTACATCGATGTCTCGGCTTTCTGGTTCATTGGACGTACCGTTTGCACTGCGTCAATGTACCGGCTTTCGTGCTCCTGTTTGGGATTGGCCATCCTTTTCTTGTGATTTCTGGATTTCTAATTATTGATTCCTGGAATTTTATGTTTCACCAGCTTTTACCATTGACATTGATGAGTATGTCATTTTATTGTGGCTTGGTGAATTAAATTAAGAATATGACATTCTTTTCTCTGTTTTGAGATTATTGAGATGTTGTATGACTTTTGTGGGATTTCTAATGTATACTTTTCATAGTATGACACCTTTTTGTTATCATACGTTCTATTATCATATCTCATATTCTATCTCATTTTATCTGATAATTATAGCTAGACTGATCCGTTTATTATTTTCTTCTTAAATAATACTCGGGTCAGACTGAGATTTTACAGGTGCTTCCTCATGACTTCTTATCTGGAGCCATCTTCTGACTTTTGGCTAACTACTCTAGTTTAGTAGGTTTTTGTTGTATGCATTTGTGATGAGACTCCTTGATGAATACGTATTCTATTGTCTTGCACTTGTATCTATTCTTTTGTGTTATTGTGGATCTTATTTGACCACTACTCTGATGTACACTTTTAGGTGTAATATTCATATCTTATTCCGCCTTTGTGATATGAATTGTCTGTGACTGATTTGTGTTATGTTTATTTCTATATTTGTTTCCGAAGATTATATATAGCCACCATGTGATAGCTTTGTGTTCGTATCGGTATGTTGGATTTCCTCTTTAAAAGATATGCATTATATTCTATCTGACATATCGGTGCTCGCGCAAAGAAGTTACATGGATGGTCGCTCCTCAACAGCCTTATTCTCCGTGCTAATTGACAGCACTACATCGTAGTGTTCTTGGTTAGCGTGGGTATAGAGGTGGGGCGTTACAGGCAATTAATCAAAGGATTAATTATTAAATTAAAGGATAATTAATGATTTAAGATTAATTAAAAGTAAGGGTTTTGAAGTTGTTATAAACTTTATTAAAGTTAAATTGTTTTCCTTTTAAATTTTGAAATTTTGAAATGACAATTTAAAAGTAAAATTTAAAAGTAAATTGTTTTTAAATACCTTGTTAGTGATAATTTGATCATCTTTAAATAAATGAAGATTTAATGACTTGTAACTATTAAATTAATTAAAAATGGATAGGTAATGATTTGAATTAATTAATTTAATACTTAAAAGCTTAAATGAATTAATTAAGGTTTGAGACAATTAATTTAGAATAAATAAATGGGTAATTAAGGATCATTAATTAAATAAGATTTGAATTTTTAATTAATGATTAGTAATAAATTAATCAATTAATTAGGAAGTAATTAAGTTACAATTAACATTTGATTAATTAAATAATTAGGAATAATGAATGAGTTATTAAAGATTAATTTAATCGTAATTATTAATGATTAATTGTGGATAATTTATTAAATGTTTTGTAATTTAATTGATTATTAATTCACCATGACTAGCAAATTAATTCATAAGTAAATAATTTGATTAAAATAAATCAGATAATTAAATTTATTCTACTTATGGATGTTTGGATTATGGTGAATGGTTGGATTGTTTGATATCCCTGATATGCGATGCTTAGTGATACATCTTGATTTGTGTTATGATCTGTAGTATGATTTATTTATCTGGGATAAATGTAATTAATTATCTGTGATGTAATTTATTATCTGTGATATATATCTGTGAATCTGTGTATAAAAGATAAGCGTTATAGTTTATACCGCTTATCAAATATATTGTTGTATTTGAATTTGTGATGATTGAATGATGTTGCACTATTGTGTGAAACCCCTGGACTACACCATACACACACAAATATGGATTTCACGAGGAAATCGGTTAAGTCACAGATTTTTGACAATTGTAAAGATTGAATTCTTGAATCCAAAATAGTTTTGGAATGGGAATTGAAAGCTTTTGAAAACAAGTTCAAATAACTTAATAAAATTTGAAATCTAAATCATTTGATTTAAATTTGAATTCAATATTTGGAATTGAATTCAATGATTTGGAAATATAGTCCATACCAGTTATAAATGTGTTTTATAGGGATTTTTAACCATTTAAAAGTATGGTTTTGGAAATTTAAGAAATTTAATCCAAGTTTTATACTTGAATGGTTTTAACTTATGTAAATTGTAATTAGTTTCCCAGAATGTAAACTAATTGTTTCAAAGAATAAAAGCTTTCATATAAGAAATGAAATTCCAATTTAAGTTAAAGGAATTTCAAGTTTAAATTGAAAAATGGTTTTCCAAGTTATGAGTGAATTCTTTTTTGAAAGCTATCAGTTATGTAACAACCCGCATATCTATCGATTTTATATTTAAATATTTTATTTAAATATTTTATCGTTAGTCGGATGTTAGTCCGAAAAGCTACTTTTTGCATACGGTCAAATTAGGACTCGTGACCACTTCCATTGAGTTCAAAATGACGTTTGCGATCTTTTTGAATGTAAACTTCGATATGTTTGGAGATAGTGAAATTTTCGACACTTTTTGGCTTAGGACTTTGGTTTGGGGCTGAACACACACTAACTCAGCCCAACCCCCTCTTCTCTTCATCACTTCATCAAATAACATTCAAGCTTCATCAAAAATGGTGGTGGGAAGTGGAAATTAAAACTCCAAACTTAAATTCTATTGCAAATCCGAGTTTCAACATCAAATTCACGTGAAGAACATTGATTCAAGCTTGTTGGTGTGCTTGCTTTGCTCTCAAGTCTCATCTTCATCAATTTCGTGGAAAAGGTGTGATTTTTGATCTCACATCTTGCCTATGATCATCATTGGACTGTTGGGAATGATTTCTCATCACTCTAGCATGTGCATTTGCATTTGGTTTGGATTGGATTGGCGAAAAACTTTGATTTTCAGTGTTTTTGGTGAATTCCAGCCTTTAGGTCGTTCTGCCCAGGTTAGGTCGTCCTGACTGCTAGCTCGCACGCGTTGAAAAGTCATGGCCTTCATATTTTCGTTCGCATACCTTAGGTCGTCCACGAGTTAACGCTTTAGGTCGTCCTCGAGTTAACGCTTTAGGTCGTCCACGAGTTAACGCTTTAGGTCGTCCACGAGTTAACGCTTTAGGTCGTCCCCGACCTAACTTCACTAGGTCGTTCCAGGCCTTAAGTCATAGGTCGTCCCCGACCTAACTTCACTAGGTCGTTCCAGGCCTTAAGTCGTAGGTCGTCCCCGACCTAACTTCACTAGGTCGTTCCAGGCCTTAAGTCGTAGGTCGCGTGGCACTTTAGGTCGCATGGCCTTGTTTCCCCCTTAGGTCGTACAACCTTTAATCTGTTAGGTCGTAAGACCCTTTTTCCCTTAGGTCGCAAGACCTTAGGTCGCACCTTGTTAGGTCGCGTCTTAACTTAGCTCGTCCACCACTTTAGGTCGTTTGTACCTTAGGTCGTTCGCTATTTTAGGTCGCGTACCCAATTAGGTCGTTCGCCTATTTTAGGTCGCGAACCCAGTTCGGTCGCGCATTTTCTTTAGGTCGCTTGGACCTTAGGTCGCAGCTTCTATAGGTCGCTAGTCCTTCTGGGTTGATAAGTCGCTCGACTCTGTTAAGTCGTAGGTCGTTGGACCTTAAGTCACTCGCCTCCCTTAACTCCAGTTAGGTCGCTCGGTCACTGTGTTAGGTCGCGTGAACCCTTAGGTCGTATGACCTACTTTTCCTTAGGTCGCTGGACCAGCTTGCCTTCATTAGGTCGAACCCCGTACACCTCTGCGTAGGCGATCTTATCTGAAAAGCATTCAACAGAACTTCCACTTTGATGCATTTTGAGCTGATTTCCTTGGATTTTGTTCACGTCTTCGAATGTGAATTTTTGTGATAGATTGTTTCAACAATCACTTTATGACTTGTCACTTTAAAGATATGAAGGTTTTAATACTAGTAGTAAATATCAAAACTCTTTCATCAAATCGATTTCAACACTATTTTAAATATCAAAAGTTCGTTTTCTCAAACCGATTTCCAATTACTAATATATACAAGCCTTTACTTGTGACGACCGCCCATGACCCCTGCACCGAATCTAGAGATAGTGCGCTGTAAAGTGTGCCAGGCGACCATGGACGATTGTCAAGGTAAGATTAAAACAACAGAATCTATCGTATTATTCACAGCGCATGGACCAAATACAATAGAACATATGTATAGTGAAGCTTTACAGAACAAAATGACATCTTATAAAACTCCATAATAGTTGAATACAAGCATTCATATAGTCAATACATCCAGCCTCACTACATATCTCTCAGAGAATACAAAACAGCGGAATATCCAGTACATATAATAAGAAGATAATATGCAATCCTCCAGCTCGTCTTCGATATCAGCATCGTGAGAAGAGAACAGCACCTGTCACCTGCTACCTAGTCTGCCCGTCCCAAAATGGACGAACAGCCCAAGGCAATAAGAATTAAAAACATAAAGCCTTGAGTCAGACAACAGTCTTAGTGAGCAGTAAATTAACTAACAACATACCAAAAGAGCATAAAGGAAAAGGAATAGGAATACAACCCTCCCACTCCAACCTCATTCTACAGTGATAGCCCCCAGACACACACTAAGCAGAAGCAAACATAGCAGAGCATACAATTTAAAGTAAAGTTACTATCACTCGAGTCAAGGGCGATGTTTTCCAAGTACCAAGGCCTAAATCAGATAAGCACCCAGAAAATACCGCTCTTGAGTCCGAATGACGATACAACCAAACATCCATGACTCTGGCTATCACTGTTATCATTGCTTCGATATCACCGTTAATTGAATGACCGGCACATTCTTTCAGCCGTCCGTCAAGGGCTAATGGAAACCCCGGTTCTAGACATAACTCCCGCACGTCGTCGCAGCCCGTGCCTAGGACTATCGAATCTGCCCAGAGTACTCGACCATCATCAGTTGGCCGTTGGGACTATCGAATCTGCCCAAACGTACTCTTGCTTAGAGCATGCTAGAACCTTCAACAACGATGCTATCCAAGCCTCCTAGTCATCCTCCTCGACGACTATTCTCATATCCATTCATTATCTTCAACTCGAATCATATCACCGAGTTATCAACATGCTTGGAATGATCCCGTCTGGATTAGACCAAGTCTTCATCATATGATGCCTCGCTTCATTACATCCTTGCAAAGCTTCATCTCAACTTCACATCATCAAATCTATGCATAAGAGCTTCATCATCCCGCTACATATGCCACGAGCAGCTTTTCCAATTCAAGAGCCTTTCCCTTAGCTTTTGAATCACCTTCGATCTAAATCTAGTCATCAATCATCTAGTTCATAACAATCAATCAAATCAATCATCAATCCAAACAATCAAGCATTCAAATATGATCTAAGTAGACAATTATAACAATAATGGCATTTTCGTAATTAAAGAGTTGAAAGTCCAATAAGCATGAAAACATGGATTATATCTCTACAAACTTGATGAATGAACTTGCATAGGTTATCATATGATAAAATGGATGTAACATCATCATGAACAATGGATCTATATGGATCTATACATAGGATGAAGAAAATGCATGGAAATCACTAATTTAACACCAAATCGAGCCAACAATCCGATCTACTCCTTTGGATCCGTGTGAGAGATAATCACCACTCACCAAATCACCTAAACAATCCAAAAGATAACAACTTCAGATCTGGACAGCGAAGAACTAAGCTAGATCCGACAAGATCTCACTTCAAACGAAGAAATCTCTCTTGAAAAGATGAAGATCTTCAATCTAAGCTCTTGAATCTTCAATCTTGATCTTCGATTTGGATGGATGGAAGCACTAGATTAGAGTGGAGAAAAGAAGTGAAGAAGTGTAGAAGTCAAGCTCTAAAAATGGCAGCACTTCGTCGCTTCAAAATCCGGATCCCAAAAAGTGAGAACAACCCCTCCTATTTATAGCTGAAAACTGCCCTTAAGTCGTGACTAGTCTATCTCCTAAGTCGTTTCCGACTTACGACTTAAGCCCCTACGACTCAGCAACCCCCTACGACTTAACCAAGCTACGAGTCAACACACGCTCCTACGACTTAACCTTCATCAGTCTACGGCTCATCAGGGTACGACTCATCAGGGTACGACTCATCAGGGTACGACTCATCAGGGTACGACTCATCAGGGTACGACTCATCAGGGTACGACTCATCAGGGTACGACTCATCAGGGTACGACTCATCAGGGTACGACTCATCACATCTATGCTTCTACGACTTATGACCGCTAACTCCTCAGTCGCTCACGACTCAACAGCTTACTGGAATACGACTCATCGAACAAACACTTAACTCGGCACCGACTTATGAATGCGTTAACACTTAACATATGACTCGGTCACGACTTAACCCCTTAGGTCGCCTACGACCTAACCAAAGCCAACAACTAGCCTTCCTTAAGTCGTCTAACGACCTAACTCCAAGCCCTGTGACAACACTCCCACCTCCTAAGTCGTATACGACTCACGACTTATGCTAAGTCGTGAACGACTTAGGACTTAGCCAAAAAAAATTGCCTAAAATCTGAGTTGGCTCAAAAATGCTAAAATCCAGATTTTGACAAACTTTTCGATCCGTGAAAATACGGGTCGTTACATTCTCTCCCCCTTAGGAATTTCGCCCCCGAAATTCCAAACAATCAAAGCAATCAAAGACTATTCTGTACGCCTACCAACCATAACAACCAACAAACCATGCATCCAATTCTAGCTTAGCGTACAGAATTCTAAGACTTAGAACAAGTTGCAATATCGTGAGATGAGACGACATCTTAGGGCCATACCTCGAAGAGTTCAGGATGAGCTGCTTTCATCCTCTCTTCCTCCTCCCACGTACAGTCGTTATCATCATCACTCCATTGTACCTTGAGCAACTTTACTACCTTCCTCCTAAGCTGTTTTGTGTCGGTTTCAACAACACGAAGCGGCTTACGAGGTCTTTTATCGACTGGATCAACTTCTAAGTCTTCACAGCTATCAACAGAAACCACCGTACTCGAGTCGTGCACATACTTCCGTAGATATGATACATGAAAAACATTGTGCACACTCGACATCTTCTCTGGTAACTCCAATCTGTAAGCGAGCTTTCCAATTCGCTCGATGATCGGGAATGGTCCAACAAATCTCGGAGTCAATTTTCCTTTCTTCCCGAATCGAATAACATTCTTTAGTGGAGAAATCTTCACAAAAACCATATCTCCTACGTCGAATTCCAAATCCTTTCGACGCTTATCGGCATAACTCTTCTGACGATCTTGGGCTGCCTTCATTCGTTGCCGAATGATTTCTATACAATCTGAAGTCTGACGAATCATCTCTGGCCCAAGCATCAGCTTTTCTCCAGTTTCCAACCAACATGTTGGAGAGTTACACGGTCTTCCATACAATGCCTCATACGGTGCCATACCAATGCTTGACTGGTAACTGTTGTTGTACGCAAACTCCACCAAATGAAGGTGATCTTCCCATGATCCTCCGAAATCCAAAACACAAGCTCTGAGGAGATCTTCCAAAACTCGGTTGACTCTCTCGGTCTGACCATCTGTTTGTGGATGATAAGCTGTACTCAAACACAACTCGGTTCCCAAAACTTCCTGGAAGCTCTTCCAAAATCCACTAGTGAACAATGGATCTCGATCGCTCACTATACTCTTCGGAATACCATGGAATCGAACTATCCACTTAACATACAACTCAGCCAACTTTGATGCAGTCCTAGTCGATCGAACAGGAATGAATCGTGCACTCTTAGTCAGACGATCCACAATGACCCAAATCCCTTCATTTCCCGTTCTGGTTCTAGGCAATCCATCAATAAAATCCATCGACACTTGTTCCCACTTCCATGTAGGAACTTCTAAGGGTTGAAGCAATCCACTTGGCTTCTTCTGTTCAGCCTTTACCAACTGACAGTTCATACACTTGGAAATGAAATCTCCAACATCCTTCTTCATGCCTTCCCAGTAGTAGGTTCTCTTCATATCCCGATACATCTTATTTCCACCTGGATGAATTGTCAACTTCGAGTGATGACTTTCCTTCAGAACTTCACTCCTCAATTCATCTATATCGGGAACCACTAGTCGTCCTTGCTTTCGAAGCCAACCTTCTCTATCGACCTCGAATCCTTTATCCTTTTCTGGCTCCAATCCAGATTCCAATTCACGGATAATCTTGACAAGCTTATCATCTCGCTTTTGACTCTCGCCAATCCTTTCCACAAGAGTCGGTCTTATCGATAAGTTTGCCAATATTTCAGGTTCCAATTCGCATCTAGGTCTGAAGTCGAATCCAGCTAAATACTCGAGACTCTTCCATTCAGAAAACATGGCTCCCAATCCTGCATGTCTTCGACTTAACGCATCAGCCACTGCGTTACCTTTTCCCGGAGTATAAGCTATACCAAAATCATATGATGCCAAAAACTCTAGCCAACGTTGCTGCCGAAGATTCAAATCCTTTTGGGAGAAAAGATACTTCAACGACTTGTGATCCGTAAACAACTCGAATCGAACTCCCAACAAGTAATGTCTCCACATCTTCAGAGCAAATACAATCGCCGCTAACTCCAAATCATGAGTTGGGTAATTCCTTTCATGCGGCTTCAGTTGTCGACTGGCATACGCAACAACTTTATCCTTCTGCATCAGCACTGCTCCAAGTCCAGTACCACATGCATCGGTGTAAACCACCATCTCATCATTCCCACTTGGAATAGTCAAAACAGGAGCACTTGTCAGCCTCTCTTTCAGGATTCCGAAAGCTTGCTCACACTTAGCATCCCAACTGAACACTTGGTTCTTCTTCGTCAATCCTGTTAACGGTGCAGCTACCTTGGAGAAGTCTTTGATAAACCGTCGATAATATCTTGCTAATCCAAGAAAACTCCTCACATCTGATGCATTCTTAGGTCTAACCCAATCCTGGATTGCTGCCACCTTAGCGGGATCAACCGCTATTCCACTTCCAGAAATCACATGGCCTAAGAACCTCACTTCACTCTTCCAGAAGTGACACTTCGAAAACTTAGCCTTCAACTGATGTTTCCACAAGATCTCCAAAACAATACGCAAGTGCGTCTTGTGCTCTTCTTCCGTTCTGGAATAAATCAGAATATCATCCACGAACACAAGTACGAACTTGTTCAACTGATCTCTGAACACTCTATTCATAAGATCCACAAAATATGCTGGCGCGTTAGTCAATCCAAACGGCATTACCAGCCACTCAAAGAAACCGGATGGTGTCCTGAAAGAAGTCTTCGGCACACTATCCTTCGCTACTCTCAACTGGTGAAATCCCGTTGCCAAATCCATCTGAGAAAACACCTTAGCTTCGTGAAGCTGATCAAACAAGTCATCTATTCTCGGCAATGGATACTTGTTCTTCTTAGTTACCTTATTCAGCTCACGATAATCCACACACAATCTCAACGACCCATCTGCCTTGGTTGCAAACACAACTGGTGCACCCCACTCGGATACACTACGCCGAATGAATCCTTTCTGTAAAAGGTCATCAACTTGCACCCTCAACTCCTGCTGTTCCCTAGGCGCCATCCGCCTAAGAGGCATCACAACAGGTCTGGCTCCTTCAACTAGATCTATCCGAAACTCGATCTCTCTATGCGGCGGCAACCCTTTGACTTCGTCAAAGACATCCTCGAATCCATTAGCGATCGGCACTGATGACAGTCCATCCCGTGGAACAACTAGCGAGTACATGAAGCTCATGAAGACGCCTTCTTCATGCTTACATCGTATCACAATCTTTCGCCCCTCCACATTCTCGACTGTCACCTCCAGCCTCTCACAATCAACCTTAGCCGCATACTTCCTAAGCCAGTCCATACCCAAGATAATTCCGAACCCCGCAAAGTTCAGAACAAAGCAATCACAAACAAAAGAGCAACCATGACTCGACACAACTAGACCACGGCATAACATACACAAACAAGACGAACCCCCAACTGGATTAGTCACAACCAATGGCCTATCAACAATATCCGGTTCCAAACCTAACCGGCCTACTAGTTCATTACAAACAAACGAATGCGACGCTCCAGTATCAAACAGAACTCTAACTGGAACACCACATAGGAAAAGAGTACCTTGAACAACCACACTCTTTCCCTTTTCTTCAGCAGTAGGAGCTTTTGAAGACGACGGAACAGCTCCTAAAGCATAGGCTTGCACAATCTGCCTGTCCTTCCTTGGTTCTGGACAATTCTTCCTGAAATGCCCCGGCTTGTCACAATTGTGACACTTCATCGGTGCCTTCGGATTCTTACAATCCTTAGAGAAATGGCCCTTCTGCTGACAATTGTAGCAAGTCACCTCGCCTTTCGGCTTCTTCTGGCCATCCTTACCCTTCTGCTGCTGCTGCTTCCTCTTCTGGTTTCCACCCTGTTGTGGTTTAGATTCTCCCTTGGTAACAGCAGCAACAGGTCCTTCCTTAGGAAACAGACTCTCATGCCTAAGAGCTTTCTCCACAAGCTTCTCAAATGAATCGTCCAAATGATCCACCAACTGTCTCCCAAGATAGCTATTCAAGCCGGTCACAAACTTCTCATTCTTCTGATAAGCAGATTCAATATACGACCGGGCATACTTGGACAAAGCTTCGAACTCAGAAACATACTCAAGAACTGATCTTCCACCTTGCTTGAGCTCCACGAACTTCTTGAACAGAACAGACTTCTGAGCTGTAGAAATGAACTTAGCTTCAAATCTAGCTTGGAATTGCTCCCAAGTAATCTCTTCTTCCGGAGTAGTGATGGTAATAGAGTTCCACCAATCAGAAGCTCTCCCTTGAAGCTGCCTTGATGCCAACTTCCTCTTAGTTGCATCATCAATTCCCAAATCACCAAAGATCCTTCTACAAGCATCTATCCACCTCTGGACCTCAATGGTAGATTTTGTTCCCAAGAAAACCTTCCCTCCAAGAGCAGTATAATCCTTGCACAGCTTAGCAAAATCCACTGGTTTCGGAGTTTGGACTTGAACTCCAACATCAACTGCTGCCCCCGGAACTGGTATCCTTCTCATGATCGAAGTCATCATAGCTTCGAACATGGCTGCATAATCAGCAGTCTCTTCAGTGGCACGGCCTCCCCTAGCAGCTGGTCTCCCTCTTCGACTCATTCTCAATATCTATAAAAAGGAATGATTAGAACATCTAGAGAAACAACTGCATAAAGGACTAACTTACTGCTAAACTACTATATTATATATAGTAATCATCCATCAAAATACAATTACGTCTCTCATACGTAGTTACGACAGCGAGCGTTGGGTAAAATCGATTAACCAATGCTCTGATACCAAATGTGACGACCGCCCATGACCCCTGCACCGAATCTAGAGATAGTGCGATGTAAAGTGTGCCAGGCGACCATGGACGATTGTCAAGGTAAGATTAAAACAACAGAATCTATCGTATTACTCACAGCGCATGGACCAAATACAATAGAACATATGTATAGTGAAGCTTTACAGAACAAAATGACATCTTATAAAACTCCATAATAGTTGAATACAAGCATTCATATAGTCAATACATCCAGCCTCACTACATATCTCTCAGAGAATACAAAACAGCGGAATATCCAGTACATATAATAAGAAGATAATATGCAATCCTCCAGCTCGTCTTCGATATCAGCATCGTGAGAAGAGAACAGCACCTGTCACCTGCTACCTAGTCTGCCCGTCCCAAAATGGACGAACAGCCCAAGGCAATAAGAATTAAAAACATAAAGCCTTGAGTCAGACAACAGTCTTAGTGAGCAGTAAATTAACTAACAACATACCAAAAGAGCATAAAGGAAAAGGAATAGGAATACAACCCTCCCACTCCAACCTCATTCTACAGTGATAGCCCCCAGACACACACTAAGCAGAAGCAAACATAGCAGAGCATACAATTTAAAGTAAAGTTACTATCACTCGAGTCAAGGGCGATGTTTTCCAAGTACCAAGGCCTAAATCAGATAAGCACCCAGAAAATACCGCTCTTGAGTCCGAATGACGATACAACCAAACATCCATGACTCTGGCTATCACTGTTATCATTGCTTCGATATCACCGTTAATTGAATGACCGGCACATTCTTTCAGCCGTCCGTCAAGGGCTAATGGAAACCCCGGTTCTAGACATAACTCCCGCACGTCGTCGCAGCCCGTGCCTAGGACTATCGAATCTGCCCAGAGTACTCGACCATCATCAGTTGGCCGTTGGGACTATCGAATCTGCCCAAACGTACTCTTGCTTAGAGCATGCTAGAACCTTCAACAACGATGCTATCCAAGCCTCCTAGTCATCCTCCTCGACGACTATTCTCATATCCATTCATTATCTTCAACTCGAATCATATCACCGAGTTATCAACATGCTTGGAATGATCCCGTCTGGATTAGACCAAGTCTTCATCATATGATGCCTCGCTTCATTACATCCTTGCAAAGCTTCATCTCAACTTCACATCATCAAATCTATGCATAAGAGCTTCATCATCCCGCTACATATGCCACGAGCAGCTTTTCCAATTCAAGAGCCTTTCCCTTAGCTTTTGAATCACCTTCGATCTAAATCTAGTCATCAATCATCTAGTTCATAACAATCAATCAAATCAATCATCAATCCAAACAATCAAGCATTCAAATATGATCTAAGTAGACAATTATAACAATAATGGCATTTTCGTAATTAAAGAGTTGAAAGTCCAATAAGCATGAAAACATGGATTATATCTCTACAAACTTGATGAATGAACTTGCATAGGTTATCATATGATAAAATGGATGTAACATCATCATGAACAATGGATCTATATGGATCTATACATAGGATGAAGAAAATGCATGGAAATCACTAATTTAACACCAAATCGAGCCAACAATCCGATCTACTCCTTTGGATCCGTGTGAGAGATAATCACCACTCACCAAATCACCTAAACAATCCAAAAGATAACAACTTCAGATCTGGACAGCGAAGAACTAAGCTAGATCCGACAAGATCTCACTTCAAACGAAGAAATCTCTCTTGAAAAGATGAAGATCTTCAATCTAAGCTCTTGAATCTTCAATCTTGATCTTCGATTTGGATGGATGGAAGCACTAGATTAGAGTGGAGAAAAGAAGTGAAGAAGTGTAGAAGTCGAGCTCTAAAAATGGCAGCACTTCGTCGCTTCAAAATCCGAATCCCAAAAAGTGAGAACAACCCCTCCTATTTATAGCTGAAAACTGCCCTTAAGTCGTGACTAGTCTATCTCCTAAGTCGTTTCCGACTTACGACTTAAGCCCCTACGACTCAGCAACCCCCTACGACTTAACCAAGCTACGAGTCAACACACGCTCCTACGACTTAACCTTCATCTGTCTACGACTCATCAGGGTACGACTCATCAGGGTACGACTCATCAGGGTACGACTCATCAGGGTACGACTCATCAGGGTACGACTCATCAGGGTACGACTCATCAGGGTACGACTCATCACATCTATGCTTCTACGACTTATGACCGCTAACTCCTCAGTCGCTCACGACTCAACAGCTTACTGGAATACGACTCATCGAACAAACACTTAACTCGGCACCGACTTATGAATGCGTTAACACTTAACATATGACTCGGTCACGACTTAACCCCTTAGGTCGCCTACGACCTAACCAAAGCCAACAACTAGCCTTCCTTAAGTCGTCTAACGACCTAACTCCAAGCCCTGTGACAACACTCCCACCTCCTAAGTCGTATACGACTCACGACTTATGCTAAGTCGTGAACGACTTAGGACTTAGCCAAAAAAAATTGCCTAAAATCTGAGTTGGCTCAAAAATGCTAAAATCCAGATTTTGACAAACTTTTCGATCCGTGAAAATACGGGTCGTTACATTACTTCACTCGGATGAGAAATCGACTTAAACTACTTAGTAAAACGAGTGGTATGAAATGCTTGCGTTCACTTTGTCGGTTAGCTCTTGGACTTGTTCGATTGAACCCTTTTTGTGACAATTTCCTAGTGAAGATTTACAGTTTGTTCGTAAATATTTAAGTTAAGCAAGTGGTTATGGGACATGAAGCTAAACTCATATATTTACTAGCTTGGTGTGATTGACACTTCTCGTTGATCATGAAGATCATTTTATGATTTAGACTAGCAATTGTGCGATGTCTCTTTGTTTGCAAGGTTAGACTAGACCGCATTGGTGTGATTCCGACTCACACATATCTCTTTGTCCGTAAGGTTAGTCTAGACACCATTTGTGTGATTCCACTCACACATACCTTTTTGTTTGCGAGGTTAGGCTAGACACCACTTGTGTGATTCCACTCACACATACCTTTTTGCTTTTTGGTTAGCCTAGACCTCAATCTGTGTGATTCCGACTCACACATATGGGGTAGCTCCCCATGGTCTTCGGACCATCATGTGATAGGCCTCTTTCTCTTTTTATGATTTCTGGATTTCTTGTTTTGATTTTTGGATTTCTTTTATGTCATTGACTTGTTATGAGTACAAGTTTAGGGTATGATGCTCTCTTTGGATCTTTGAGAAGATTCTTGTGATATTGATCATTTCTTATCGGTTGATCTCCTGTTGATCATCATTTGCATACTTATAGTAGTATGTCAGTATGGATATTTTATGTTTATGCCATATCTTTTATTTTATATCATGTCATCTGATATTTATAGCTAGACTGATCCGTTTATTATTTTCTTAAATAATACTCGGGTCAGACCGAGTTGTTACAGGTGCTTCTGCTTGACTTCCTCCCGAGATTTGCTACTCTGACTTTTGGCTAACTATTTAGTTTAGCAGTTTTTGTTGTATACACTTGAGATATGGACTCATTGTTGTATTCTTTTGGTATAGCACTTGTTGCTATTCTTTTGTATTATTGTGGATCTTTTTGACCACTACTCTGATGTACACTTTCACGTGTTAGTTATATATTCATATCTTCTTCCGCCTTTATGATATGGATGTCTGTGACTGATTTATGTTATGTTTATTTCTATGTTTGTTTCCGAAGATTATTTTATAGCCACCGTGTGATAAGTAATTACATGGATGGTTGCTCCTCAACCCTTATTCTCCGCGCTAGTTGACAGCACTACATCGTAGTGTTCTTGGCTAGCGTGGGTAGTGAGGTGGGGCGTCACAAGTTAAATCTTTGTTTTAAAGATTGGGCGAGTTAATCCAAATTGAAATGGAAATCGATTTGAAAATCTATGAATGGATCTTTGTGAAACTGGGTGAACTTTGTAAATTGAATCTTTTTGTTTAAAAAGATTAAAATGGTAATGTGTTTAAACCATTTGAAGTTTTGGGTAATAAGTTGTGACTTAATCGAAATCCCAATATCCATATGTTTTTAAATATTGCGCTCATTATTCGGTTTAGCCGGGAGAGGACCTTTGTGTCTTATAACCCATTCTGAATAATGATACGTCGTATATGGATTGCATTTGAAGACCGGTGGTGAAGACCGGATATTTTCGAAAACGAAAGGACAACTCGTCGAATGTCTCTACATCGACTGGTCCCCGATATAGAGATTTGATCACCCTTTGTGATGGGA
Organism: Allium fistulosum; assembly: GCA_030737815.1. Lineage (NCBI taxonomy): Eukaryota > Viridiplantae > Streptophyta > Magnoliopsida > Asparagales > Amaryllidaceae > Allium > Allium fistulosum. The sequence continues at coordinate 1,167,721,376 of CM060905.1, read as the reverse complement.
AGTCCAGACGTGATTAGAAATTATCCGGATTTTCAAGGGCTTCTTTGGAAGTGCCTTCGGTTCTGTTCGAACCCGGAATAGACTTGTATGGTTGTATGTCTGACATTACACTTTGAGATATAGAGCTGATTTCTTTCAAATACATTTCTGTTTGGTGGCGGAGATTTATTCTCTTATCTTAACACCCTTCTCTGAGACGTACGAGCTCAGAGGTTATGTAGTTGAAGGTTATCAATGATATACTCCCAATTTGGTAGTGTGGCATGTTGAGTGTTGCTGTGTGTTGCTGATCATTTTTTGATCAAAGCATGGCTTTGTGAAACTTTGTGGACGAGACCTCATCGAGCCTCATAGACCGGAAATGGTCGAAACAGGAAAGTGCAGCAAAGTTTCAGGAGTAGCTCCCCTAGGGTATGTCCATTCCTTCTGGAAAAAGGTGGTATCATGGTATGGAGCCCATATATTTACCTGTGTGGTTGCTCCAATCTCATTTTCTGTGTGGTTGTTGCTTTGTGATCGATAGCTCTCGGATAAAGGTCCCAAAGGACCGGGGGTGGAATATCTCAGGTTTACTACCCGGGAAAGGGGTAACCGGCCTTGTGTTGGCAGAGAGCCAGGTGGTTCTCTGGGCGTCCCTCCATAGGCGTTCCCATGTGGCATAGGAAGTTCTTTAGCCTAACCATTTGTTGGAAAAATCCAAAGAAACATTACGCGCCCTGTACGGTTTTGGTTGTATTACCTGCTATGGAATGTGGCGGTAACCTGCTATTGAACATAGTATCTATAGTAGGCATAAGTGCGAAATGCCTATGCTGGCTAAGATTAATATTATACTTTCGAAATGTTTTCCTCACTATGCACTAGTAATAATATCAAAAGAGTTTTGTTTTGCGTAGTAAGCATGTTTGACTATCATAAGGAGAAATGTAACGACCCAGAATTTTGAACAAATTTAAATTGAAAATATTTAATTGATTTTAAATATTTGAACGATAATTTAATTTGAATCCCGAATATAACTTTGAATTTGACGATTAAACTTTAAAATTTAATCTATTGAAACTGGATAAAAATTTGAATCTTCAATTTAAAGCTGATTAAAAATATTTCAAACGCTTGTAAAATTTATATTGATAACACTGAAGATAACAGCAGCTTCAGATTTGAAATTTAAACTGTTTCGTTCAGTTTTGAAATTTAATTGTTTGAATCGATATTTAAAATAGTCATTTTTCAAACAGTCTCGGAATTCAACGAAACCAGTTCCATTGGGTCCGTAATATTGTATTTCTGTCGGATTTCCAATTTCATAATTTTTTTGGAGTTAATTTGTGAGTACACGACACAAAAACGCGTCAAAATCAAATTGAATTGAATTTAAATTTAAAATTTAAATTGGGTAACATTAGCACATTGTCTTCCCCAGGTCACGCCTTCAAACACGCCGAGAATCACGAAATAATCGTGCCAGCCATTTCCTTTCGTTTCAAATACGTCCTCCTCATCCCTCTCTGATATTCAAAGTTAAAAACGAAACCGAGCTTTTCATTTCAAAATTCAGAAGAAAATAAAACAAATAAATCGTCCTCCTTTCTATAAAAATATAATGGCCTCCGCCCTCTCGTTCCTCTCCTCAAATTTTGAAACCCATTTCCTAATCGAATTTCATGTTCTTCCTCGATTTCAAATTTGCGAATTTTTTTTTGAAGTATGGCTGCTTCTTCCCAAATCGATTCGTTCGCCCTCCACTTCCCTCAACTTGGAGCTTCGATCGATCGAAGGAAGGCTCGCGATGAGCGCCGCATCTGCAGAGGAAGGGAGACATTCATTTCCGAGCGCAATGGCGTAGGGTTAGAGTCGCGACAGGGGTAGGCAACAACGGCGACGGCGATCTGGAAGGATTGGGGATTCGCGACTGGATGGCGGTCGAGCTCATAGGCGAAGAGGGTGGCACGCGCGTTCGACTGGGAGGTATTTGCCGTGGTCTGGTATCGCGAGCTCGAGACAGTGGATGCCGCGTGGTGCTCTGACGAAGGCAGAGCAGCTAGGGGAGGGTTGCTCCATCGTGGCCATTGATTCGTGATTTGGGATGCGTCTTCGAGCTCGAGAGGTATCCAAATAGGTAAGGTTCATGTTTCAATTTAATTAGTAAAAACAAAAATGAATGTTTGCAGAAAAGAAAAGAAAAAAAAAATTTGCTTTAAGGTTGAAACAGGAAAGAAAAAATTTTTACAGTGAAGGTTTATTTAAAATAAAAAAAATTAGTTTTTACCTAAATTTTAGTTAGATAAATTTATTAAAAGAAATTTTATAAGTTAAACTAAATAGTAGATTTTTAAACAATAAATTATAATGGATAAATTATTTGGTTAACCTATATAATTATTTTAGGTAACTAGAAAAATATTTTTTTGACGAGAATATAGTTTTAAATTTAAATTTTTAGTCAAATAAATTTATTTAAAGGAGAATTGGTTTAAATAAAACTATCAGTTAATTTAAATATTAAAATGAAACCATCAATGAATCAAAATTTTAAAATGAAAATTTAATTATTCAGTTGATTCGAATATTAATAGATGGTATAAAATGTTTATACTAGGGCAAAAATCGTGAAGGAAGAATGCTAATTTGGATGGATGGAAAAAAAATAAATAAATGGCAAAAGGTGAGATTTTTTCACTCGAAGGAAATTTGATTTTACAGGTATTATTGATTGATGATTGCTATTGGATGTGATATTAGATATAATAGGATATATCTATATATAGCAATATATACATATTGGCATATGTATATATTGGATTTGATGATTTCCCGCCTCGTATAGCGGATGAGACCCTATTGCGCCGTTAGTAAGCGGATTGTTATAAAAACCTATATACCGCGATAATTCCGTACTGGAGCGGAATTGGTATTGTGCTAACATCTTTGGATGCAGGGAAACAGGTTGGAGGGATCCAACTGGATTCCTCAACTGTATTTATTTATTTACAGATGTTGATATATATTCTGTTATCATATGATGATATATGATGTTTGATGTTGTGATTGACGAATTGGTGCTGTTGCATCATCAGATTTAAATTTTGAAATTTAAAAATAACGATGTTGATTTTAAAAGTGAAATTTTAAAAGTGATCTTTGAAAATATACGTTTATTTAAATTGTTGAATTGATTTACTTTAAATAAATAAACGTTAAAACTTTTAAGTTATAAAAGTTAAGATTTTGTGAATTTTAACAAAAAAGTAATTTCTTTTGAAATAAAGAGTTAAGAAATTTATAAAATGGTTTAAGTTGAGATTTTTGAATTATTAAACCAATGTATATAAAAGATGTATCAAATTGATATTTATCAATTAAAGTTATTGGAATTTTAAAATGAGTTTTATAAGTGATATGAAATTTATAATTATAAAATGTGAAGATATGAGATTTATAATTATAAAATGTGAAGATATGAAATGTATAGAATTATAAATTGTAAAGATATGAAATTTATAGATTTATAAAGTATGAAGTTGTAGAATGAATGATTATAAGAAATTTACTTATAAATTGGATTTTTGCTTTTAAATGGAATATTGATCGGATTGTTAATAAAGAAAAATTATAAATCGAAGTTGTTATAAAATAAAATTAGAATTTATAAACGTTGTTTTTTATAAATTCGAAATCAATTGAATTTGATAAATTAAATATAGAAGATTGTTAAAGGAGATATATTCGCGATTTTGGATAGCGAATTATTATTGAAATAAAATGTGTAGAAAATAGTGGAAAGTAATTAGTGAATTATATTCACGATTTTGGACAGTGAATATATTGTTGAGTAAAAAGTATATGATTTTGGGAAAGTGATATTTGAAATGAAGTAAATTGTTTTAAAAGATGTTTTAAAACGTGTTAAATATCGAAATCATAGATTTCAACATTTATTGTTGAAATAGACGTTTTCGAGAAATAGAAGGAAATGATGGACTATAACACTGTTGTTATAGTAAATGATTTCCGAAAGGAAATGTTTTGTGTAGTATTGGGATTTATATATCTATCTTAAAAATCCGAATCCCTATACTAGTGATTTTTGGGTCGTCGTAACGATGTTTTACGTAACATTCGTTTTGACTCAAATAAATGTGTTAAAAGAATATTTTCCTTAAAGAATGAATATATACTTAATTTTTGATTTAAGTATATCGAGTATTTTCAAACGTTGAAAATAAATAGATTTGTGAAATACTTATTATTAAGTATGGAAATGCTTTTCCAAAATGAAATGAAACGTTTGAGAATTTACCCTTGTGAAGATAAATCGAAAATGAATATTGAAAACGATTTGAAAAATCGTATATCAGTAGATATTTTTGAAATATAAATTCACTATGGAATTTATAAAAGAAAGGGAAACTGTTTAGAAAAATAAACGTTGATTTATTTTTGAAGTGTGGAAATTTTATATCTAGTAAAAGATATTTTGGAAGATAAAAATAATTTGGAAAATTATTTGGAATCTGATGATGTTGCGCATCTTTATTGATAGTTAAATAACCGACTATCAATAATTACCTTGAATGATATTTGTTGTGAATTGAATGAATTTGAATGCCACACTTATTTTTGAATAAGCGCTCACTATTCGGGTTAGCCGGGAAAGGACCATGGGGTCGTATAACCCATTCCGAATATGTGATACGTCGTTATGAATTGCATTCGAAGACCGGTGTTGAAGACCGGATATTTTTGAAAATGGAAGGATTACCATCGAGTTACTCTACATCGGCTGATCTCCGGTTTAGAGGTTTTATCACCCTTAGTGACGGGAAGTCCGGACGTGATTAGAAAATTATCCGAAAATGCAAGGGCTTCGTGAGAAGTGCCTTCGGTTCTGTTCGATCCCGGAACAGACTTGTATGGATTGTGTGTCTGACGTTACAATTTGAGATATAAAGCTGATTTCTTTCAAATACATTTCTGTTGGTGGCGGAGAATTTATTCTCTTAGCTTAACACCCTTCTCTGAGACGTACGAGCTCAGAGGTTATGTAGTTGAAATTTATCAGCGATATATCCCAATTTGGTAACGTGGCATACTAAGTGTTGCTGTGAAATGATCAGTGTTTGATCATTTGTGATATGATCATTTGTTTGATCTTATATCTTTGTGATCATAGGTTGATCATTTTGTTTGACCCGAAGCAGGGCTTTTTGAGAAAGCGTAGCTTTGTGGACGAGACTTCATCGAGCCTCACACCCCGGAAATGGTCAAAACAGGAAGGATGCGGCAAGGTTCTAGGGAGTAGCGCCCCTTAGTGTATGTCATTCCTTCTGGATAAAGGTGGTATCATGGTATGGAGCCCAGATACTTAACCTCTGTGGTTGCTGCAAAATTTATTTCTTTGTGGTTGTTGGAAATCGGGGATCCTCGGGAAGATCGGTTACGATCGGGGGATGGCATACACGTGTCAGTAGTTACCTATTTTTGCAGAGGTAACCCGGCCTTGTGTTGGCAGAGATCCGGTTAGGTTCTCGGGTCGTCTATTCCAGGGACGTACCCATCGTGGATAGGAAGTTCCTTAGCCTGACCATTTGTTGGAAATCCAAACTCCAATACGAACTTTGTACGGTATTAGTTGTAGAACCTGCCATTTACGTACGGTGGTCACCACTGTTTAGATGGTAGCTATAGTAGGCATACGATACTGGTCGTATGTTGGCTAAGATTAATATTATACTTTCGAAATGTTTTCTACACTATGCACTAATAATAATATCAAAAGGAATTGATTTTGCGTAGTAAGCATCTTTGACTATCATAAGAAGAAATCTCCTCCAAGTCTGCGTTTGCATTGTGTGTGTGGTGGGAGGTCTTATGGTAGTTTCATTTTCCAAAAGCATTGCGAATTGACTTTAAAATTCTCTGCTATTTATTTTAAAAATAACTGTTTTACGATCTCACACCAGTCACCATGACTGACTCGGAGTTTATTGTTTCCCTTCTAAACTCTGGGTGCCCACCAATTTCCACACGGGCAGTCTAGAGTTTAGTTATCAGGATATTCTGGAGCTTTGGAAGCAAGCTGGATGACGAGACGTAGTATTTGTATCTGATATATTTATTCCGCTGTGTATTCTGTATGAGGACAAGTTTATATAACTGTCCATTGTTGTATATTGACTCTGATGATTGATGTATGTATAAACTGATATAGCTTTTTGTTTTAAAAGACTAGTGTTTATTTATTATATATTGTTCCGCTGCGATATGTGAGATTCTGATATTGTTTCTGCATCTGATGTTGTTCTGTTGTTCTTCTCTTCTTTCTTCTTCTTCTGTTTTCTTCTTCTTCTACCTTTTTCTTCTTTTTAAAACCCTCACTATTGGAGTTTCCGGCGTTCGATTTCTCGGCAGTCGATAAAGTGAGTATCGGTGTCGAATTTTCAAAAGTCGAAAATTTCGGTATGTGACAGCGTGGTATCAGAGCATATGGTTAAGCGACAACCCTGCTCTGTTGGGTGTTACTCATTAGAGATAGAGTCAGTAGTACTCTAGAATGAGTTGAGTGTATTAATAGATATGAGCGCGTATTTGTTAGTGAATATAAAAATGTTTTATATTGTGTTTGCTTATCCGTTGAGATGTTTATAAATTTTGGTCGGTATGTGGGACGCCATATTATCGATAGGGATTTCTAAACACTTAAACGAGGCAAGACGACATAGTATTGATTTTAAATATAGGGTGAATGAAATAATTTTGCCCAAAACTATTTTTGTATAGAAAAGAAATGGTTTTCTATGAATTATCATAGTATATGGTTGCATGGTTGTTAGGAAGTGATAATATTGAAATGTTATCATTATTATATGCAATTGAATAAGAAATTGAAACCGAAACTCCAAAGTTAAGAAATTAATTCACATACGAATGAAATTTAAGAATATAAATTATAAATGTGAATTGTAATTTAAAACGGAATTCCAGAGAAGTTTTTGGAAATGTTTTGAAAAGAATTTGAAAATTTTGGAAATTTAAATTTCTTTTTGATTTGAAAATGAATTTCAAAGGTTTTGAAAAGTATTCTGAAGGAATGAAAAGCTCTAAACTCTTTTCGGTCGCTGGAAAATAATTCCGATGATGATCGCGACATCACCGGTGTTCATTTTCGGGTTTCCAAAGGAGGAATTGCTGCCAGATTGTTTTAAATGGAAGTTGTTTTGAAAATTTGGGTTCTGTTTTGAAAATTCAAGGGATAATTTGAATTGTTTTCAAAAATGGTTTTGAAATGTTGAAAAGACTCTGGAATACTATATAAAAATAATTGTGAAATATTATTAAGTTGATAACTTATACAAATTAAATTATGAAAATAAAATTGTGTGTGAATAAATAAGTTTACAATTGCAAGTGCCAGAAAATGAAATTGAATGTTAAAGTTCATTTTGAATTTGTAAGAAAATGAGACTGAATTGAATTTGATTTGTAATAAACAAAGTGAAGTATTGAAATAAGAAAATTAGTAAGCGAAACTAAGTGAAAAAAATAGTGATATGAATCAGCTATAATTGAAAGATAAAATTCAATATTTCAGAATAGAAGTTAAATAGAATTCAAATTGAATTGAACTTTTAAATTGAACTCAAATGAAAATTGAAATGCAAAAATTGAATGATAATGAATATGTAACTTCAATGGTGAAGTAAAAATGATATAAGAAGTATATATTGAAAATTTTGTAATTGAATGTATGAAATGGTTTGAATATATGTAACTAGATATTATGGCTAGTAGGATATACAGGTATATAAAGGAATTGGGAATTTTGATTTCAAAGATAATTTGAATTGCTCGACAAAAGGTATGTATTTGAATTATAATATGAGTTTTTGATGATTTCTTCTCTAGCCGTTTGGCTTTTTCTTTTTCTTTTTGAAATCTGAGAGTCCGTAGGGACGTTTTGTAGTCGTGCCGTATTAGCCGCGCAAAGGAGACGCTGGCGAAATTTTTCAAAAATTTCGGGCGTTAGAAAATTTTTGAGAAAATTTTGAAAGTTTAAATTTGAATTTGAATTTAAATTTGAATTTTGAAGTAAACAATGTTGTTTGGAAACCATGAAAGGTTTAGGAAAGTTAGTTGAAACTAATAACGAATCTTTAATAGAAAGATTTGTTTTGAAATTTGATAAAACTATTGGATGTTGAAAAATAGTAGACGAGTTAAGGACCACTTTTCCTAACTTGTAATTTCGAGGACGAAATTCTTTTAAGGAGGGAAGTCTGTAACGACCCAGAATTTTGAACAAATTTAAATTGAAAATATTTAATTGATTTTAAATATTTGAATGATAATTTAATTTGAATCCCGAATATAACTTTGAATTTGACGATTAAACTTTAAAATTTAATCTATTGAAACTGGATAAAAATTTGAATCTTCAATTTAAAGCTGATTAAAAATATTTCAAACGCTTGTAAAATTTATATTGATAACACTGAAGATAACAGCAGCTTCAGATTTGAAATTTAAACTGTTTCGTTCAGTTTTGAAATTTAATTGTTTGAATCGATATTTAAAATAGTCATTTTTCAAACAGTCTCGGAATTCGACGAAACCAGTTCCATTGGGTCCGTAATATTGTATTTCTGTCGGATTTCCAATTTCGTATTTTTTTTGGAGTTAATCTGTGAGTACACGACACAAAAACGCGTCGAAATCAAATTGAATTGAATTTAAATTTAAAATTTAAATTGGGTAACATTAGCACATTGTCTTCCCCAGGTCACGCCTTCAAACACGCCGAGAATCACGAAATAATCGTGCCAGCCATTTCCTTTCGTTTCAAATACGTCCTCCTCATCCCTCTCTGATATTCAAAGTTAAAAACGAAACCGAGCTTTTCATTTCAAAATTCAGAAGAAAATAAAACAAATAAATCGTCCTCCTTTCTATAAAAATATAATGGCCTCCGCCCTCTCGTTCCTCTCCTCAAATTTTGAAACCCATTTCCTAATCGAATTTCATGTTCTTCCTCGATTTCAAATTTGCGATTTTTTTTTTGAAGTATGGCTGCTTCTTCCCAAATCGATTCGTTCGCCCTCCACTTCCCTCAACTCGGAGCTTCGATCGATCGAAGGAAGGCTCGCGATGAGCGCCGCATCTGCAGAGGAAGGGAGACATTCATTTCCGAGCGTGATGGCGTAGGGTTAGAGTCGCGACAGGGGTAGGCAACAACGGCGACGGCGATCTGGAAGGATTGGGGATTCGCGACTGGATGGCGGTCGAGCTCATAGGCGAAGAGGGTGGCACGCGCGTTCGACTGGGAGGTATTTGCCGTGGTCTGGTATCGCGAGCTCGAGACAGTGGATGCCGCGTGGTGCTCTGACGAAGGCAGAGCAGCTAGGGGAGGGTTGCTCCATCGTGGCCATTGATTCGTGATTTGGGATGCGTCTTCGAGCTCGAGAGGTATCCAAATAGGTAAGGTTCATGTTTCAATTTAATTAGTAAAAACAAAAATGAATGTTTGCAGAAAAGAAAAGAAAAAAAAATTGCTTTAAGGTTGAAACAGGAAAGAAAAAAAATTTACAGTGAAGGTTTATTTAAAATAAAAAAAATTAGTTTTTACCTAAATTTTAGTTAGATAAATTTATTAAAAGAAATTTTATAAGTTAAACTAAATAGTAGATTTTTAAACAATAAATTATAATGGATAAATTATTTGGTTAACCTATATAATTATTTTAGGTAACTAGAAAAATATTTTTTTGACGAGAATATAGTTTTAAATTTAAATTTTTAGTCAAATAAATTTATTTAAAGGAGAATTGGTTTAAATAAAACTATCAGTTAATTTAACTGTTAAAATGAAACCACCAATGAATCAAAATTTTAAAATGAAAATTTAATTATTCAGTTGATTCGAATATTAATAGATGGTATAAAATGTTTATACTAGGGCAAAAATCGTGAAGGAAGAATGCTAATTTGGATGGATGGAAAAAAAATAAATAAATGGCAAAAGGTGAGATTTTCTCACTCGAAGGAAATTTGATTTTACAGTTATTATTGATTGATGATTGCTATTGGATGTGATATTAGATATAATACGATATATCTATATATAGCAATATATACATATTGGCATATGTATATATTGGATTTGATGATTTCCCGCCTCGTATAGCGGATGAGACCCTATTGCGCCGTTAGTAAGCGGATTGTTATAAAAACCTATATACCGCGATAATTCCGTACTGGAGCGGAATTGGTATTGTGCTAACATCTTTGGATGCAGGGAAACAGGTTGGAGGGATCCAACTGGATTCCTCAACTGTATTTATTTATTTACAGATGTTGATATATATTCTATTATCATATGATGATATATGATGTTTGATGTTGTGATTGACGAATTGGTGCTGTTGCATCATTTGATTTAAATTTTGAAATTTAAAAATAACGATGTTGATTTTAAAAGTGAAATTTTAAAAGTGATCTTTGAAAATATACGTTTATTTAAATTGTTGAATTGATTTACTTTAAATAAATAAACGTTAAAACTTTTAAGTTATAAAAGTTAAGATTTTGTGAATTTTAACAAAAAAGTAATTTCTTTTGAAATAAAGAGTTAAGAAATTTATAAAATGGTTTAAGTTGAGATTTTTGAATTATTAAACCAATGTATATAAAAGATGTATCAAATTGATATTTATCAATTAAAGTTATTGGAATTTTAAAATGAGTTTTATAAGTGATATGAAATTTATAATTATAAAATGTGAAGATATGAGATTTATAATTATAAAATGTGAAGATATGAAATGTATAGAATTATAAATTGTAAAGATATGAAATTTATAGATTTATAAAGTATGAAGTTGTAGAATGAATGATTATAAGAAATTTACTTATAAATTGGATTTTTGCTTTTAAATGGAATATTGATCGGATTGTTAATAAAGAAAATTTATAAATCGAAGTTGTTATAAAATAAAATTAGAATTTATAAACGTTGTTTTTTATAAATTCGAAATCAATTGAATTTGATAAATTAAATATAGAAGATTGTTAAAGGAGATATATTCGCGATTTTGGATAGCGAATTATTATTGAAATAAAATGTGTAGAAAATAGTGGAAAGTAATTAGTGAATTATATTCACGATTTTGGACAGTGAATATATTGTTAAGTAAAAAGTATATGATTTTGGGAAAGTGATATTTGAAATGAAGTAAATTGTTTTAAAAGATGTTTTAAAACGTGTTAAATATCGAAATCATAGATTTCAACATTTATTGTTGAAATAGACGTTTTCGAGAAATAGAAGGAAATGATGGACTATAACACTGTTGTTATAGTAAATGATTTCCGAAAGGAAATGTTTTGTGTAGTATTGGGATTTATATATCTATCTTAAAAATCCGAATCCCTATACTAGTGATTTTTGGGTCGTCGTAACGATGTTTTACATAACATTCGTTTTGACTCAAATAAATGTGTTAAAAGAATATTTTCCTTAAAGAATGAATATATACTTAATTTTTGATTTAAGTATATCGAGTATTTTCAAACGTTGAAAATAAATAGATTTGTGAAATACTTATTATTAAGTATGGAAATGCTTTTCCAAAATGAAATGAAACGTTTGAGAATTTACCCTTGTGAAGATAAATCGAAAATGAATATTGAAAACGATTTGAAAAATCGTATATCAGTAGATATTTTTGAAATATAAATTCACTATGGAATTTATAAAAGAAAGGGAAACTGTTTAGAAAAATAAACGTTGATTTATTTTTGAAGTGTGGAAATTTTATATCTAGTAAAAGATATTTTGGAAGATAAAAATAATTTGGAAAATTATTTGGAACCTGATGATGTTGCGCATCTTTATTGATAGTTAAATAACCGACTATCAATAATTACCTTAAATGATATTTGTTGTGAATTGGATGAATTTGAATGCCACACTTATTTTTGAATAAGCGCTCACTATTCGGGTTAGCCGGGAAAGGACCATGGGGTCGTATAACCCATTCCGAATATGTGATACGTCGTTATGAATTGCATTCGAAGACCGGTGTTGAAGACCGGATATTTTTGAAAACGGAAGGATTACCGTCGAGTTACTCTACATCGGCTGATCTCCGGTTTAGAGGTTTTATCACCCTTAGTGACGGGAAGTCCGGACGTGATTAGAAAATTATCCGGAAATGCAAGGGCTTCGTGAGAAGTGCCTTCGGTTCTGTTCGATCCCGGAATAGACTTGTATGGATTGTGTGTCTGACGTTACAATTTGAGATATAAAGCTGATTTCTTTCAAATACATTTCTGTTGGTGGCGGAGAATTTATTCTCTTAGCTTAACACCCTTCTCTGAGACGTACGAGCTCAGAGGTTATGTAGTTGAAATTTATCAGCGATATATCCCAATTTGGTAACGTGGCATACTAAGTGTTGCTGTGAAATGATCAGTGTTTGATCATTTGTGATATGATCATTTGTTTGATCTTATATCTTTGTGATCATAGGTTGATCATTTTGTTTGACCCGAAGCAGGGCTTTTTGAGAAAGCGTAGCTTTGTGGACGAGACTTCATTGAGCCTCACACCCCGGAAATGGTCAAAACAGGAAGGATGCGGCAAGGTTCTAGGGAGTAGCGCCCCTTAGTGTATGTCATTCCTTCTGGATAAAGGTGGTATCATGGTATGGAGCCCAGATACTTAACCTCTGTGGTTGCTGCAAAATTTATTTCTTTGTGGTTGTTGGAAATCGGGGATCCTCGGGAAGATCGGTTACGATCGGGGGATGGCATACGCGTGTCAGTAGTTACCTATTTTTGCAGAGGTAACCCGGCCTTGTGTTGGCAGAGATCCGGTTAGGTTCTCGGGTCGTCTATTCCAGGGACGTACCCATCGTGGATAGGAAGTTCCTTAGCCTGACCATTTGTTGGAAATCCAAACTCCAATACGAACTTTGTACGGTATTAGTTGTAGAACCTGCCATTTACGTACGGTGGTCACCACTGTTTAGATGGTAGCTATAGTAGGCATACGATACTGGTCGTATGTTGGCTAAGATTAATATTATACTTTCGAAATGTTTTCTACACTATGCACTAATAATAATATCAAAAGGAATTGATTTTGCGTAGTAAGCATCTTTGACTATCATAAGAAGAAATCTCCTCCAAGTCTGCGTTTGCATTGTGTGTGTGGTGGGAGGTCTTATGGTAGTTTCATTTTCCAAAAGCATTGCGAATTGACTTTAAAATTCTCTGCTATTTATTTTAAAAATAACTGTTTTACGATCTCACACCAGTCACCATGACTGACTCGGAGTTTATTGTTTCCCTTCTAAACTCTGGGTGCCCACCAATTTCCACACGGGCAGTCTAGAGTTTAGTTATCAGGATATTCTGGAGCTTTGGAAGCAAGCTGGATGACGAGACGTAGTATTTGTATCTGATATATTTATTCCGCTGTGTATTCTGTATGAGGACAAGTTTATATAACTGTCCATTGTTGTATATTGACTCTGATGATTGATGTATGTATAAACTGATATAGCTTTTTGTTTTAAAAGACTAGTGTTTATTTATTATATATTGTTCCGCTGCGATATGTGAGATTCTGATATTGTTTCTGCATCTGATGTTGTTCTGTTGTTCTTCTCTTCTTTCTTCTTCTTCTGTTTTCTTCTTCTTCTACCTTTTTCTTCTTTTTAAAACCCTCACTATTGGAGTTTCCGGCGTTCGATTTCTTGGCAGTCGATAAAGTGAGTATCGGTGTCGAATTTTCAAAAGTCGAAAATTTCGGTATGTGACAAGAAATCTCCTCCAATTCTGCGTTTGCATTGTGTGTGTGACAGGAGGCTTTATGGTAGTTTCATTTTCCAAAAAGCATTGCAGGTTTCAATGTTTAAAATTCTTTTGTGTTTATTTTAAAGATAAACTGTTTTTGTTTGCTCACACCAGTCCCATGACTGACCCGGAGTTTATTGTTCCCTTCCTAAACTCTGGGTGCCCATAATTTTCCACACGGGCAGTCTAGAGTTAGGTTTTTCAGATAGTCAGGTTTAGTAGACTAGTTGGAGCTAGTTCAGTTTCTAGAGATCACGACTAACCTTGCTTATCTTGGTGCAACATGATGGTGGTTCGAGCTTGATGTTGGAGTTGGTGGACTCATGCTCTTTTTCAGATCATTTAGAGTTATCAGTTCTGTTGTTTCCACTGTATCTTTATTTATCTCTGATATTGTTGTATCATATTGATATCATTGTTGTATATCATTCTGGATATTGTATTCATTGGAGTTGTATATGATATCATTCATTCTTTCTTCCGCTGTGTTGTTATACTTAATGGTGTTATAAGCTCCGGAGAGCCAGATTCGGCGTTTGAATCTGCGGCATTTTGAGTACAAGTGAAGTACGGGTGTCGATTTTCAAAAGCCGAGTTCAGGATCTTCACAACCGCTCAAAATCTAATGCCAAACGATGATGTTACGATAGCAATGGCCCACTGCTGATCCATTATTTACACAATGAACACAAAACTTTCGAGAAGATCCTTCCACCTTCTAGATTCCAGAAAAATATCGTAGCCATTACGTAAACAAGGGACCATCGACCCCTGCTGCAGTGGTAACTGCTGATTCAATGATTTACGGAATGGATGCACTTCCTTCCCGGAAGATCCATAAACAACAAATCCCAGGATCGAAAGTGCCATCTACCCTGCAAAAAAATGAGGAACTCATGAGTTTAAGTCCGGACAACCATATTGGTTCGAATCCATTTCTGAATTCACCCAAGTATATTAAGGTTTATCGGTCGAATCCATTCCTGGATTCCCCAAGTCCATCTGGGTCGAAGCATATCATACTATACTTCTTCGTGGAGGGTACTTCCCATACCTCTTACTTCAAAATATACAGTACCCTTTCAAAATCATAGCTTCAAATATCGCACTTATATAAATTCCATTATATATAAGATTTCATTTTCAGATAAAGTACTTTCCAAAATCAATAATCTCGAATATATCAAATCATTCTTATATAAATTCCGTTATATATAAGATTTATCTCTTCAGATCGAATACCTTCCAAAATCAACAGTTTTGAAAATCACCTTATACTTATATAAAGTCCGTCTTATACAAGAATCAAAAAATTTCCAAAATCAATTTCACTGTATGAAAAGCCATATGAGATTCAATATCTTTGCTTTATAAAAGGTTTTGAATTTTGAATAGTTTCGTATATAAAATCTTTTTGTGAAATAGTTTTGTATATAAAATAGTTTTGTAAAATAGTTTGTAAATAAAATAGTTTGTAAAATAGTTTTGTAAATAAAATAGTTTGTAAAACAGTTTTGTAAATAAAATAGTTTGTAAATAAAATAGTTTCGTAAATAAAATAGTTTTGTAAATAAAATAGTTTGTAAAACAGTTTTGTAAATAAAATAGTTTGTAAATAAAATAGTTTGTAAATAAAATAGTTTGTAAATAAAATATTTGTAAAATAGTTTTGTAAATAAAATAGAATAAGATAGTTTGTATAAGAAAAATAAAAGTAAATTGCTTTGAAAAATGGTTTTAAACTAATAGTAGTTTTGCATATAAGAAAAATTCAAATTTTAAATTACAAAGATATCCAATCCAAAAACTTTCAATTTCAGCGTCATAGCATATCAATAATATTAGAACAAAAGATGTACATATGTCATCATTTCGCAAAATCACATTTGATCGCTCGCTCGGTTACACAAGTTCGTTTCAAACTAGTATTTTTCATTCGACTTCCCTAATGTGGACTTCGATAAGGTTTCTTAACTAGAACCCATCATTCTCCTTACATAGCCATATACTATGATAGAGAATTCTAGAATCAAACCAAAAATCCATATCAAATATTCGCCATCAAGAATCGAATGAAA
The DNA here is from genome assembly GCA_030737815.1 of Allium fistulosum. Classification (NCBI taxonomy): domain Eukaryota; kingdom Viridiplantae; phylum Streptophyta; class Magnoliopsida; order Asparagales; family Amaryllidaceae; genus Allium; species Allium fistulosum. Next base: position 1,167,705,438 of record CM060905.1, on the reverse strand, counting down.
AATCCTAACACGAAGTGGTGTAATTCACATAGAACTTGTGTACTCAAATCCGGATCAAATTAATTTTGCGAATAAAAAAATATACATAATACTTACATAATTATTCCAATTTGTTTCATCACAATTACATTTTAATCAAATTCATTATTAATCTCATTGATTTCACTTGAAACGACAATTAAAATATGCTGTTAAATTTGAATTGTTAGTTATTTAAATTGTTAAATATGATATGCCATTATCTGCAATTATTCACCTGTGATATATGACACCATATCCTGTTGTATATATTTTTTTAATTTGTTATTGATGATATATGCCTGTGTTGATATGTTATATTATTATCATATTTGTTCTCACTCTGCAAGTTCCCTGTTAGTTTAGAAATTCCCTATGGGTTGAAATGATACATACCCGAACGATATTATAAATTAAAAGAAAATCGTTATGGGTTGAAATGATAAACCCAAGCGATTTTCATTGATTATGAAATTTTGGGATTGCGGGTTGAAATGATATACATCCGTAAATATTAAATTATTGCGGATTGAAATGATAAATATCCATATCACTTAACCATAAGATATAAATTATATACGGACACCATTGGTCTATTTTGAAAAATGATTGCCAAAGTTTGAAAGGAAATATATGGATTTTATTAAATATTGGTTTTTAAATTAGAATATAAAGAATCTATTTTAATATATGTGTAAAATTTAGATTTTTAAATTATATATTTTGGAAATTTTAAATTTATAAGTTAGTTTTGAAAATATAATTTTTAAGTTTTTTCTTATAATTTTATTATTTTAAAAATATATATAAGATAATACTTAATACAAAATACATTTAATAATAAATTTTAATTTTATAAAATTTAATTTAATTGGTTTATAATATGTTTAAGTATTTATTTAAATTTATATTAATATTTTAAAAATAGATTTTTATAACTTTAATAATAGAGGTTGGGAAGATAAATTAGTGTTGACTTCGAATTTAAATTGGTTAATTATTGAATTTAAATAAGAATTGATTTGAACTTATCAATTTTGAGATTTCAAAAGATATGATTTGATAAAAAATGATTATATGAATATTTTCAATATTAAATAAAATTGAGACTGAATATTTAATATGGATTTAAATTTGTAAATTGAGATTTTATTTAATGGTTATTAAAATGATTAAGTGAATGGTTTCCAATTTGAAGAAAATTAAAGTTAAATGTTGAAATATAAATGAAAATTATATTGTAAATGTATGAATAGTTAAACTTTGAATCTTATTAGAATTGAAGTGATAGCTCAAACCTGGATTTGAAATCGATATAAATTGAAATGGTTTATTGAGAATTTGAATTGAATCTTTAACCTTTTAAATCGAAAGTGTTGAACAGAGATTGATTTAAATTGAATTTTTGGAATTTAAGTTGATTTGAATCGATTTGTGGAATTGTATGAAACAATCCTAATTGGGAACTATTTCAGTGTAATCTCTTTAATTAATTATAAACTATTTTAATTTACTACTCTTTTAATATATGAATTATTTTAATATATGAATTATTTTAATTTATAACTATTTTAATATATACTATTTTCAACATCTAAACTATTTAAGTTGGAACTGCTATGATTACGGAAGTGTTATGATTTCAAAATTGTTATGATTTTCAAAGTGTTATGATTTCGAAAGTGTTATAGTTTTGAAAGTGTTACGATTTTGGAAATGAAAGTTGTATTTTGATATGAAGTATGAACTATTTGAAATGAAATGACCACGGCGTGAAATAAGAATTTGTTGTTAAAGAGACCGGGATCGGATATTGTCATACTCTCCGCCAATACCGAAAACCACTTTAACAACTGTATACGTGGTGGAGATTCCAGAACGAAGTAGGATGGTTTGACGATGGTTCTATATGAGGTACTAGCGCATCCCCGACTTCCGTGAGTCAGCTTGATGTGGCTAAAATAGGAGCCACGTCGGGCCAAGTGAGGTCATTCCTCCGATCGGGCACATTTCTTCGATACCATTCTATTACTTTGTGATTTGATTGGGTGCACCTTTGATTTGGGAGTGTGTCTCGAGGTGGGCGGTAGTAGCTGCTATACGTTACCACCAGTCCAGATCCGCAAACGATATATCTACCCTGGCATTGCCTCGCGTGCCTTGTCACATGCCCTATCACGCCTTCTACGAGTTTGTTTTGTGTCGTACCTATGGAGTGCTCCCTAATAGCCCACTTGCGAGTGGAGTTTATAGTAGCTGTATAGACTACGACATTATATAAAATGTGTTAAGGGGGATATGGGTAATGCCTTAACGCTATTTTAATAGTTTACTTTACTATAGACATATTATAATAGCATATATTACTACATAGTAGATAGTTCCACGGATCCTTAGAGGATGGAAATCCCAAACATCTTTTAAGTTACTTGTACTTCAGTTGACATTTCACTTGAGTTGAATTTTCTATATAAGAATGTTAATCTTGACTCGAGTGTTTTGTGTTTTGCTTTATGCTCGGGTCAGACTGAGTGACACGGTAGTTGAGACTCACCTTTGGAGTTTGGAGTTTGGAGCTTTGCTTGAAGATCTATCTAACATCTTGTCAGCTTTTAGTTGTTTCCAGTTATTTCTGTTCAGTCTTGTAAGTTACCTTTGTATTTGACACTACTCTGTATTTGAGATTCTATTGTATTTTATTTCAGACTCTGATGTTTATAGTAGCTTCATGAACAACTATTTATTCTATTCCGCTGCTTATTGTTATATTACTCTGTGTCTGTGATTGATTTAGTTACTGTATATGCTAAGTTTTTCCAAATATGAATTAACAATCTGTCGTTTTGAGCAATTCAAGTCCGACATGTGCGGATGCGAATGGTTCGAAATAATGGGTCATTATAAAATTTGAAAATAAGTTTGTATAATAAAATATTCTTGTTCAATCGATTGAATATATTTTCAGTCGATTGCCCTCAGTCGACTAAACTATTTAAAATATGTTTTTTATATAGACAACCCATTTAAACTTGTTTATCTCTTTGATCTTTGAAAATATTTGTATGCAGGTGTGCGTGTGTGCGTGCATATGAACTACAAGAAGATTTTACAAGTATATCTAAGACCAAATACATACATATGACTTGACGATCCGTATTTCCATAGCTTTTGATATGTAGTTGATCCGCATTGTTTTCTCCTTGATTCTCTTATTCAAGAGCTTCTTATACTTACATAATATTACATACTATATATATATTAAGATATTGTTATCATCGTTAAAAAAATACAAATAGGGTTCTAACGATCTCCCTCCGTTTTGATGATGCCAACTATAAAAATTGAGATAGAATAATATAATACCCTCCTCCTTAAGACATGCTCTCCCTGTCAATATTCTCTCCCCTTTTATCATCAATAAAAAGGCGAGAATATAAAGGAGTTGAGATTACGTTCGAACACCAAAGGGGAACTGGATGAAATACACAATAATACCAAAAATTTGAAAAACATGCACATATGAATGTAGAACAAACATATAAACGAAACATATGGAATTATAAAAATCAAGAGCACAAATTCACATAATTGCAATAGCAATAAACAAGTTAATCAACATAACTACTAGTTCACCACAATAATAACTACTATAACAACATATGTTTTTCCAAACACATACAACCAACTCATAGCAACAATAACATGAGCACCATTACTTAACAACACAAAACATCAAACTACCAACACATGAGTTTAAAATATTACAAAACCATCAACAATTTCATCACCAAACACAACACAAAACAAGTTGTATGCTTACCAAACCAAGATGCATATCTAACTCTCTGGCTCTGAGTCATCAAGAGAGGATGGTCGAGAACATGAAGATAGTTTATTCCAAAACTTTTCTGGAAATCCAACCATCGTCTTCCCAATATTATTTTGTTGCTTAATCATTTTTCTTTGTTGCTTATAAAGAATTTCTTGGTTTTTGAGAATAACAATATTAATAAAGATATTCTTAGATGGCTCAATAAAGGTATGTTCTTTATTGCTATCGAAACTCCAATCCACTTTACTCGGTAATATCTTGTTGGGTAGGTTGTTGAATGGCCAGTTGAGCTTGGGATGATGATTGGGATAAACTACCTTGAATAACTCGAGCATTATGAACAATATATAGCATTATAGGTTCCATCTTTGCGGGTAATTTCATAAATGAAATGGATTTTTGGTCCATTACCCTAGGCAAGGCGAAGTCTTGCATGCTTTCAACGTTAACGCCATACTAAATGAAAATCTTAGTCAAGTATGACACAAAGAAAATTGTACGTTGGGAGCGGGCATGAAAGCTTTTGATCTTGTCGTGTATTATTTTTGCCCAATTCAACTTCTTGTTAGAGTAAATAGCATATAGGACCTTGTAGTTATTATCATACAATTATTCATTACTCTCGTATCTTGGCAAGATGGTGTAAACTATCATTTTGTTGAGTATACAAGCTTAGGGATGAAGGTCAACCGAAGTGTTAGGAGTTTGGTCGGTAAGAAATAGATGGATGTTGTATTATAAGTGAACTCATCATGGTCAATATCTTCCAATTTGTATCTGAAACTAGAACAACCTAAGATTGACCCCAAATCCTCTATTGACAACTTAATTTCAACACCAAGACTTTATTCCAAAGCAATTCTTCATCATTTTTAGGTTTATCAAACGTTCCATACAAATTTGCATAGAACATTCTTACTAAAATAGGATAGATCTTTACCATGTTTTGATTAGTTTCGACTAAAGAACGAAATTCATATTCCCGAGTGAGTGCTTCAATCCCAAAGGCTTTAAAGTCCACCATCTTATAAAAGGTCTCTTGAAACACCCGTTTGTCCTTCAGTTCATTAAAATGCTTCAAAGTAATTTTACTGCATTTAACCAAAGTAGTATTTGCTCATCGAAAGCAAACTCGAGGTGAGAAGGGTTAGATGTTGAAGTTGGAGCGTTATCTCTTCACGGTCTTTTCTCTTTAATGGTGAGTTTTAGTTTTGGAGCCATGGAATCAGTTTCGAAAGCTTTTGAAAAACTAGAGTTTAAAATTTGAAAGAGTAAAGTGAAGGAATGAATGAAAAGTCACGAATTTTCTATTTAAAATAACAGCAACTACCAATCAATCGATTGGCCATAGTATTCAGTCGATTGAAAACATACAGAGTGTTTATCAAGAGCAAGATGCAATTTTTAGTGGACTGTAAGAAATAGAGATAGCCAACTAATCATACTAGCTTAGTCGACTAGATTTTTGTTCAGTCGACTGAACTAGGTAAATTTGAAAATGGGGAGAAGGATTGTATATAGTCGACTATTTTATAATCTTTTAGTTGACTATTTTTGTTTTTGGCCTACGTTTAATCGACTGGGAAATTTATTTAGTCGACTGAAAGAATGGATAACATAGTATTTTTATTTGCATTTTGTTGAACTCGTTGTTATATTTTATAACTTATATTTGTTCTAAATTTTTATTTGCTTATATATGTATATTTTAAAACTTTTTTATCATATATATACTTTTATTTCATGTGTTTGAAATATATATATATATATATATATACGTATGTTAATTACATATGTATATACACTTATTTAAAAGCTTCATTTGCTTATATGTTACACAATGCCATTCGTAAAAACTCAAAACAATCTTAATCCATCGACGGACTTGATTCCTCCTCAAATGGATCTGTCTTCTATAAAATTTTTATATACGGTTCATATATTTTTATCGAGCTGGCCGATTTTTTGGCTAACATGGTTGTTTTTGTAGTTAAAAACCTTATTATAGTTTATATATACATAAGTTTTACTAAAACTAGCAGTACATAGTTGTTGGTAGGTAAATATTTACCATACAATCTTTTCATCAACTTTATCTTTATAGAAAATTTATATATTTTCCAAAGAATTTTTAGAAAATGAATATGAGTCAACCATAGTTTTGGATAATGATTTATACCAAGATTATTTACATAAATTTGTATTAAACCTTTAAAAATTTGATATTTATAATCATAGTGTTAATATTATGAAATTACAAGGGCCTACATGTTAGTAGAAGATGGTAGCCATACCCAAGAAGGTTTTGAACCTTTAGAAATATAATCACTACTATAAACAACATTTATTAGATAATCATCTATATATTTCTGTCTAATCAATTTTTTATTAGCTTTAGGAATCCAAAAGTATAAGATTTTATATTTGAATTACTTGATTTAACACTATCTTTGGACTTTTTAAACTTAGTATACAAAATACTATATTTCTTATGACTTTGTTTAGTTTTGAAACCAAGTACAATTATGTTGCCTAATGGTTTTGAAATTTTAATTAAATTTTCTAAATTCTATTTTCCTTTATTAAATTTCGAAACATTGTTAGTAATTTGTTCCAATTTTTTCTTTAGTTCAAAATTTTCATTTCTAGCTAAGTCTAAACTAGATTTAATTCATAATTTTCTTTGCTAAGTTTATCGTTCTTAGTTTTGCTAACTTTAATTTCATCGATTAGTGCAGCATTTTGAGAAGATAAGTTTTCACTAGATTTTTGGCAAATTTTTAGTTCCTCCTCTAGAATACATTTCTCATATTTTAGTTAGCCAATTTCTAGTTTAGCTCTACTTAACTTTCCTATATTCTCTTTTTATAATTTCTTTAAATCTCTAAGTTTATCATCCAATTCAATACTTATTTCTGAAATATCATTATAAGAGAGTTTGGGATTTATCTCGCTTGTAGCCATGAAACAAACGTTTGCTTGTTCCATCTCACTATCGCTATCATTGCCTGGAGAAGACATGTCCGAGTTATACCATGTAATCTAAAAAGATTTTCTTTTCTTCTTAAATTTGTCCTTCTTCTTTTCCTTGTTTAATTATGATAAATCCTCCTTTGTGTGTCCGAATTTTTCATATTCGAAGCATTCGATTGAGGTGGAGTTTCCACCATTTTTAACCTTCGTGGACTTCTTGAATTTGTTGTAGTTCTTAGCAACAAACACAATCTCATCTTCATCAAAATCTAAGTCATCATCATTGGCTTGGAAAGCTATACACTTTTTCTCCAAGTTTTGTTCTTTCTTGGCCTGCAAATTAACTTCGTACAACATCAAATTTCCTACTAATTCTTCAACTTTAAGTTGAGAAAGATTGTTAGCTTCTTCGATAGTTAAATTTTTTCTTTCCCATTCAACATTTAAAGAGTTCAAAATGTATGTGACTAAATCAAAATCTGTAAAAGTAACTCCTAGTGCCATGAGATCATGCTGAATCGTTTAAAATCTAGCATACATTTCTGTTATAGTCCCATTTTCTTTCATTTTGAATGATGAGAACTGATTTTGTAAAATAGATATTTTGGTTTGTTTTACTTTATTCATGCCTTCATGAGTGACTTTTAGTGTACGCCAGATATCGTATGCAGTTTCACAAAGCATAGTTCTTAAGAACTTATTTTTATCAAGTGAACTGAATAATACATTCATAGCTTTAACATTGTTGTTCGCTGTAATCTTTTAAGCATCTATCCAAGTACTCATTTCATTAGTAGGAGCTTCATACTTAGTTTGAGTAGTGTTTGCACAAAAAATGGACAAACACCTCAAAGTTGTATGATTTAGTGGATCTTATGTTGTTCTTAATGATTTGGGTGATTTATGCAAATATATGAAAACAGGGGCTAAACTGTAAAAAGACACGCAGATTTATAGTGGTTCAGCCAGAATGTGCCTACGTCCACTTTATATGTTATTTCTCTTCTCTTGTTTTAATTACAAGTACAAAGCTTTGATACAAGTAAAAGAAAGTTGATTGAAAGTTCTATCCGTGCTTGAGCTCTCAAAACTTGTCCCCATTGTTGTACCCCTGCCCCTCTATTTATAGAGTGAGGCTGGGGGTAGGGGTCTAGGATGTGTATAGTTGCTGATGGGCCTGGGCTGATGTGATCTGGCCTGGTACGTCTTGGTTCGTCATTGCTTGATCCGGTGTGGAGATGGTTCGGCATGGGCTGGTCCGGTTGGTTTGGCAGGAGGGTTGGTCCGGTTGGTTCGGCAGGAGGTGGTTCGGTGGGAGTTAGGAAGGTTGGTCCGGTTATGGAGTTAGGAGAGGCTGGTCTGCCGAATGAGTTCGAATAAGGTCTGCCGGATGGGGTATGCCGAATGGGGTATGCCGAATGGATCAAGCTTCTTAGTCTCGAGGTCTTCTGGGTGAGAACACGCCCAACATTTGCCCCCCAAAGTGGGGCATATTCTTGAATATGGCGTGCTTTGTTTGACATTTGCAATTGGTCCTTGGATGCCGAACCAGATGGTCCGGTCGTGTCCTTTTGTCTATAAGTAAGGACCGTACGCCTTTGCTATTTCCTACCTGCCGAACTAAACATTTGCTCTTGCCGGACCAAACTTCGTAGCTGAATCGATCGTGGTAGCCGAATCAACGTGGTAGCCGAACCAACCTGGTAGCCGAATCAAAGTGATAGCCGAATCAACGTGATAGCCGAATCAACGTGGTGCCCGAATCAATTTCCCTATATTCACTGAATCAGGTGAGATCCTTTCTATGTTGGACAAATGGTTTATCGAAGGTAGTTGTATATCTGTATAAACGGATGGAGTTGGGAATGCCGAATGGATATGAGAACTACCGAACGGCCTTGAGAATTTTGCATTTACTTTACCGAATGACAACGGGAGTTTGAACATTCTGATTTTATGAGTGAAATTCCATATTATATACTTACTTTTTTACCTCCTTTGTTCTAACAACATGTTTTTCCGGTGTTGTAGATAATGTCTCGTAAAGTGGAAACTCGATCAGACAAAAAGAAATCCGGGGGTGAAGGAGGTTCCTCTGCCGTGCCCCCAGCTCAGCCGAATCCAGAACGTCACGGATCTGCCCCGAGATCACTAGTGGACGGGTACGGCCCTCAGGAGCTTCTGAACTCCCCGCCCGATTGCTTTCCTAGTTCCCTCAAGGAGGAGCAGCTCGATGTCATTTCCCGATCCTTTGGAATCGATAGGGCGCGCTTGCTATTGCCTGGGAGAGATGTTATGCCGTATGATCCTCCTGAAGGGTACTTCGCCTACAGCAGATACCACTGCATGTGTGGTGCCATCCCTCCTCTGAACGCTTGGATAGCCAGCTTCCTTACATATCTTAAGGTGTCCCCGTTCCAGCTTCAACCCAACTCCTATACTATACTGGTGAGCCTCTTCGTCATTTTCCGGAGGAAGTATGGTCGTGCTCCTTCCAACCGAGAGATCCGGTATCTATATAACCTGAGGGGCTATAAGAAGGGGTCCCCATACATTAGCTTGGAGTCAGCTGTGACCTTCAAGCCGGTCTTGGATCTGTATTCCAAATTCAGCATGTTCAAGAAGGAATGGTTCTTTGTTAGGGACGACTCTGTATCAATTCGGCGCTTTACTTCTGGATGTAAGTTGATGCTTTTACTTATAATTTCCATTTCGATTGCGATGCTTCTTCTCATACTTCCTCATTTTTGCTAGCGACAGGTGGCTTTGCGGTTGTGGAGACTGACCGCCTGGTTCAGACGGCGGCTGAGATAGAAGCTATTCTCGGGAAATATAGATCATCTGCCTTCTTGATCAGAAATGCGATTCTTTTGGAGTATAACTTAATCCTTCCACAGCAGTCAGTAGTTAAGCTGAGGGAAACGGCGGAGGAGAGGGCGGCTGCTCAGACCAAGGAAGGTGTTACGGTAGAGAGTAGCAAGAGGAAACCTTTCACAAAACCTCCAGCTGTCGGTGGTAAGAAACTCAAGAAGTCGGACGGTCCCTCCCCCAGCAATTGTCCACTTACCCGGGAGGAGGAAGACATAGAGGAGGAAAGAGGCGAGGGTGAAGATGGTCGGGAAGGTGATAAAGGTGGCAATGGCATCGGGGCCTTGCTTCCTGGGCAAGCGGGCGAGATTCAGGAGTGGACGGACGATGCGTTCCACCAGGCTTTCGAGGGGCTGGACGAAGATCCGGCTTTGGTAGAGAAAACCGGGAAAGCGGACAAGGCCGGGACCGGTGCAAGCGAGTCTTCCCAGACCATTCCAGCCAGGGTGGCTTCGACGACTCAAGGTGAACTCTTGACTCCTGCATGCTTCACTAATGATAGGGACTTAGGAATATTTTATGACCCGCTCCCATCCTGGAATGAAATCCAGGACCTATTGCAGTATCCTACTCCTCCCCAGGGTTTGTACAACCACAGATGTGTTTCTCTCCTTTTAATTTGCTGTGTTTTCTCGAAGTATAGAACAATATATGCTTGTGACACTTTTTCTTCATATCAGGAGTAGGTAAAACGGTCAAAGCCTCAGATTTTCGGCACAGGCTTGAACAGTACAAGCTTTCCAAAACTTCTGTCAAGCCGAAGCCTTCGACCCACCGCTCCGGGGATGTAGTTGGCTACCGTCCTCTTCTCGGGGTTATCGAAGAGGGTATTCAGCAGAGAAAGAGGAGTCGTCCTTTATCCGAACCTTCGTTTGGTCCTCAGTTCCCGGCTCAGCCTCTTCATGATATCACGGAGGAGGATAGCGAGTTTGCACCTTCTCCGCACCCGTTCGGAAACCCTTCTGTTACTCATATCGACCGTCCTGACTTGGCTCGTAATCCATTTGCGGGTCATCCTGATCTGGATCCAAGTTCCCATGATGTTACTTTTGATGAGGTTACTGGCGAGCACCTTCTTCCCCGCAATCCTATGGTACGGGTGCTTGATGAGGCTAAGTCTTTAGATCTTGATCTTCTTACTACTCGGATAGTTACCATGGGAGACGAGGCCAAGGCTAATATTGATCGGGTGGCGGAGGAGACTAAGAAGCTGATGGGGCATCATGCCCGGCTGGTTAAGGCTGGAGAGGAAATTGGGAGTGCCAACATCCGATTACGGTTGATGGTTTCGGACCAGGCGAAACAGCTTGCTGATCAAGCCATTCAGATTTCCCAGCATGAGGCTGCCTCCGGGCGGCTGAGGAAGGCTATGGAGGAGGCTAGTAAGGCGGAACTGCGGAAGATGGAGGCCGCCTGCAAGGAACAGATAAATATGGCCATCTCGACAGTGGATGAGGTTCGGAGGGCGGAACTTGAGCGGGTAGAGGTGCTGTCGGGGAAACTTGAAGCCGCAGAGCTCGCTCAGGTTAGGCTAAAGGAGGAGATGGAGGCGATGCGGAAATCCCTTCAGGCTGACTGCTCGAGATACCGTTTGGAGAGAGAAGCTGCTGTGGGAAGGTTGTCGGCTTCCGAGGCCCGGATGAGGGAGTTTGAGGAGAATGAGGGGATGATGGATGAAATGCTTCAGGACATGTACTTCCGAACTTGGAAGCAGGGCAACCTATCTTGGATGGATGATTATCCTAGGGTGATGGCTAAGATCTATCTTCAGGCTCTGGAGGAAGCTAAGGCCGATGCGGATAAAGATGGTGGCGTGGTCTTCAGCATGGATGCGGTCACTGCTCAGTTTGCCAAGGAGGAGAAGGTGGCGGTGAAGGAAGGTATGCGGTTTCTTGCTGCTGAGGAGGTAGGCGTGCAGGTAGAGGATGATGATCAGGATAGTCAGGAAGCAGGCACTGGTAAGTCTCCCTTTTTAGTTTTTCCATCAACTTGGTTGCTTATTGCTAATGAGTCCTTTTTCTGACTGGACAGGGGGTCAACAGGGCAAGGAGCCCTTGATCAATCCCCCAGAACGGAACCAAACTCATTTCTATCTACTCCAAGTTCTGATGAAAGGATGGCACGCTTATTCAGAGAGTGTGTCCAACGGGAGCAAAGAGATCGAGGGATAGGCGCTAGGGTAACCAGCCCTTTCGCCCGCAATATCGAAATTGCTATCACCCCCCGAGAATGGAAGATGCCAACAATGGAACTCTACAAAGGAACCTCCGATCCCGTTGTACACTTACAAAGGTACACGCAGCATATGCTCATGAGTGGAGCAACAGAGGGAGTACTGTGCAAATGCTTTCCGCTCTTCTTAGCAGATCTTGCTACCTCCTGGTTCTGTCATCTACCCCAAGGATCCATCAGCTCGTGGGAAATGTTGAAAGAAAAATTTATCAGTCAGTTCCGCATTCATGTGGAGCAACCTAAGGACGCTTATTCCTTGTCCAGCGTCAAACAGAAACCTGGAAAAAAGCTGCAGCAATACCTAACCAGATTCAACGCCGCAGCAGCCGCAGTCCAAGATGCCGATGAAAAGCTTATCCTAATGGCCCTCTGCAGTGGTGTGCATCCGGACACTAAATTTGCTAGAAGGTTGACAAAAGAAAAGCCAGCTACTTTACCCGATTTCTTCCATGAAGCCGGGAAATACATGAGGCTTGAGGATGCTGCCGTTGAGGGGCAGCCAGGACAGCAAAATAAGACAACCCATGGCAACGCCCCTGCTGTGGCAAGGGACGTTCGAAGAACTGATTCCAGAGACAATGCTGGGGGCAAGAAGGGAGAAAAGCGCCTATATCGGCCAGGGCCAAGATTCGACACTTACACTCCTTTGAACGAGACCGTCGAAAATATCTTCCTTGCCACCCAAGGCGAAGTTAGGTACAAACGCCCACCGTATAAGAAGGAATCAGATAACGCACAGAAGTTTGGAAAATTCTGCCGCTTCCACGAATCTCACGGGCATGATACCAACGAATGCCATCATCTCCGAGATCTGATTGAGGAACACATCAGAAGAAAGAAACTGGAACATTATGTAAAAGGTCAGGACAGGACCCCAGCTCCTGCCAATGAAAACCCAAGGCTACCCTCCCCGGGGGCCGACAAGGGGAACCGCAACGCTAGCAGCTCTAGTCAGGAAAAGATAGTGGTCCATACCATCTCAGGAGGGCCACACATCGCAGACAGAAGCTGGAAAGAGATGGAAAGATACGGAAAGTCGCTTAGAGACAATAAAGACTATGTCAATTCGGTTATAGAAGAGCGCCACCCGAAGCGGAAAGAAAGTAATGACATCACGTTCGGTAAGCGTGACCTAGAAGGAAGGCAGTACCCTCACATGGATCCCATGGTCATCTCTGCCCGACTTGGTCCCGCCGAAGTCTACCGAATCCTGGTAGACACTGGAAGCTCGGTGAACATCCTGTTCAAACACGCATTCGACAAAATGAAGCTATCAATGAAGGATGTATCTCCCTGCGATAAACCACTACACGGTTTCACTGGAGATGCGAAGATGCCCCTCGGGCAGCTGGACCTCTTTGTTGAGATTGGAAGCCATCCCCGCTCCGTTGTACGGAAACAGACGTTTGTGCTAATAGAAAACCATTCGGCCTACAACGCCTTCTTAGGAAGACCAGCCTTATCTGACTTCCAAATTGTCCTAGCCCCATGGTGCCTGAAAATGAAATTTCCAACAGACAATGGGGTAGGGGAAGTGGAAGGAGACCAGGATATTGCACGAGACTGCTATGTAACCGAACTTCGCAACAACCACAGGAAGGATAAAGGGAAAGGTGTAGAGATTGCCCTCTGCACAAAAAGCCTTGAAGCATAGCAACTAAAGAAAGCCCCTCCCCTTTGATACACCAGCGACCCTTTCAATGAATTAGACCCTAGGGACAAAGAGGTGGAGGCCACCGCCGAGCCTGCAGAGGCTATGGAGTTTATATCTGTAGACAAGCACGACTCAAGTAGGCTACTGAAAATTGGGTCCCAACTAAAAACCGAGTTGAAGGAACAACTCATCGATTTTCTCCGCCACAACTTGGATGTATTTGCTTGGTCACACGCCGACATGACCGGAATCTCCCCCGACATAGCATGCCACGTATTAAACATTGATCCTACCAAGGCGCCTGTAAAGCAAAGAAAGAGAAGTATGGGGGCAGAGCGATCAGCAGCCCTCGATGAAGAAGTAAAGAATCTACTCGCCAATGACTTCATACGAGAAGCTATCTACCCGGAATGGATCGCAAACCCGGTGCTGGTAAAAAAGGCTAATGGGAAGTGGCGAACCTGCATTGACTTTTCCAACCTAAATGATGCCTGCCCAAAGGATTGCTTCCCACTTCCCAGAATCGACCAACTTGTAGACAGCACAGCCGGGCACGAACTCCTATCCTTTATGGATGCATACTCAGGATATAACCAAATTCCTATGCATGCTCCCAACCAAGACCACACTAGTTTTATCACCGACCGGGGCTTGTACTGCTATAAGGTAATGCCTTTCGGACTTAAAAATGCAGGAGCCACCTACCAGCGCCTCGTCAACAAGATGTTTGCAGGGCTGATAGGACAAACTATGGAAGTATATGTGGATGACATGCTAGTAAAGTCAAGGAAAGACATAGATCACGTGAGCCACCTAGGCAAGATGTTTCAAGTACTTCGACAATTTGGAATGAAGTTGAATCCGCTAAAATGCTCCTTCGGAGTGTCATCTGGAAAGTTCTTAGGATTCATCGTTCATGCCAGAGGGATAGAAGCAAACCCTGAACAAGTCCGAGCGCTAAGGGATATCAAGATACCTTCCACTCGGAAGGAAATGCAAAGTTTGAACGGAAAAGTGGCCGCTCTAAGCCGATTCATCTCCAAGGCGACAGACAAGTGCGTCCCCTTTTTTGAAGCTCTAAAGAAAGACAAGGGAAAGTTCGAATGGACTGACGAATGCCTGACCGCTTTCCTTCACTTAATCGAACACCTCCAGAAACCACCGGTGCTCTCAACTCCAAGCGAAGGAGAAGAATTACACCTATACCTCGCTGTGTCATCCCACGCCCTAAGCGCCGCCTTGGTAAGGGAAGATAACCGCACGCAGCGGCCAGTTTACTTCGTCAGCAAAAGGTTTACTGGGGCAGAAGTAAGATATCCTAAACTTGAAAAGCTAGCATACTGTTTACTTATCACATCACGGAAGCTACGTCACTACTTCCAGTCCCATTCCATCAAAGTTCTGACCGATCAACCACTGAGGCAGGTACTCCATCGCCCCGACACTTCTGGGCGACTACTTAAATGGTGCATTGAACTGAGTCAGTATGATATCACCTATCACCCTCGCACCGCCATCAAGGGACAGGCCATGGCTAACTTCATTGCAGAATTCACTACCAACGAAGATAAGGAGCAATTGGAAATAACAGGAGACATCAAATGGAATCTGTTTGTGGATGGCGCGTCGAACGAACAGGGCTTGGGGGCAGGTGTTGTAATAATCACTCCCAGGGGAAATAAACTGCACTATGCTATAAGGTTGGAGTTCGCTGCCACCAACAACGATGCAGAATATGAAGCAGTGATAGCCGGACTAGAAATTGCCATCGAGATCGGAGCCAATCTTTGTGTCTTCACAGCGATTCTCAGCTTATTGTTAATCAAATACTAGGGGAATTCCAAGCTCGAGAAGAACGACTCATAGCATATCTAAAGAAGACCAAGTTACTTCTCAACCGATTGGACCACTACTTAGTCAAACACAACCCTCGGGAGGAGAACCGAGAGGCCGACGAATTGGCAAAGCAAGCAAGTGTGAGAGACACCACCATCTTCGGGGCAGTGACCATCTCAAAGCAACTGGCCCCAAGTTTTGAGCAAGTGAATCTGATAGCTGCAACCGAGGAAGCAACTTGGATGACTCCCATCCGAAACTACCTACAAAGTGGCACACTACCCGACGGGCGTAATGAAGTCAAGAAAATCTTGAGGAAAGTGTCCCGCTATACAATACAAGAAGACATCCTCTATCGACGCGGTTTCTCTAACCCATTATTAAGGTGTGTCGCCGGAAGGGAAGCCAAGGAAATCTTATCCAACATCCATCAGGGGAGCTGTGGAGATCACACCGGGGGGCAAACATTAGCAAAAAAGATACTCTGATACGGATATTTCTGGCCCACCTTAAGCAAGGACGCCTTAGATTTCGTCAAGAGATGTGACAGATGCCAAAAATTTGCTAAGATTCCACGGCTACCAACAACTGAGATTACTCAAATGACCAGCCCTTGGCCCTTCGCAATATGGGGAATTGACTTAATCGGCGAGCTACCGATGGGCCGAGGCGGGGCCAAATATGCTATAGTGGCAGTTGATTATTTCACCAAATGGGTGGAAGCAGAACCTCTGAATAAAGTATCTTCAGCAAAAGTTATTAACTTCTTGATCAAAAATGTTCTGTGCAGGTATGGAGTCCCACTCAAAATCATATCAGACAATGGACTTCAGTTTGACAGCGAGGAATTCGCCAACTGGTGCCGAGAGCACGAAATTCATAAAAGCTTCTCATCCGTAGCGTATCCCCAGGCAAACGGACAAGTCGAAGCAGTCAACAAAATTCTGAAGACTCTGATCAAAAAGAAGCTCGAAAAGTCAAAGGGCGCTTGGGTGGACGAACTCCCTACGGCACTGTGGGCTTACCGCACATCTTTCAGAACATCAACGGGGCACACTCCTTTCTCTTTGGCTTACGGATCGGAGGCTATGCTCCCGGTTGAAACCATTGTGCCTTCCCACCGTAGGATCCACTATAACCCAGAAGAGAATGAAGAGCTCCTCAACATGTCTTTGGATCTAGTCGAGGAAAGAAGAAATGATGCAGTCCTTAAAGCAGCAGCCCACAAACAAAAAGTGGCGGCACACTACAACTCCAAAGTCAAGCATCGTACCTTACAGGAAGGGGATCTTGTCCTCAAGCGAATCTTCCCTCACCCCGGAGCACTAGACCCAATCTGGGATGGGCCATATGTAATTCATAAAGATCTCCACAACGGAGCCTATATTTTGTCAACAGTGGACGGAGAGGTGTTCCAGAGGGCATGGAACATCCAACACCTCCGTCGATACTTTTCTTAACTTGTATTGCCCATATGAAGTGAATTAACAAAGAGAATCAGTGGACGTAGGCATTTTCGTGCCGAACCACTTTAAAAACCTTGTCTCTTTTTTAACTTGTTCCTTTGTATCTTGGCTGCTTGTTAACTTTATCCTTTTCTGTTGAACGAAATCCTGAGTATATAGCATTTCTATTCAAAGCACTCCACAATGCAACTTCACCTGGACAAAACCCAACAGGTACTATGCGAATCTATGCCCTCGCCAATGAGACACTTTTGCTCCAGCATCCCTCTGCTGCGGGTTAACTCATTGCTCACGACGGCCCTTAAAGCCAACTGTAATGAGCCGATTATAAGCCACCGAGAAGGCCGACTATAGCCGAGGCAGCTCATTACGGCGTTAGGCTCGCCGGCAACTGTGAACCGACTATAAGCCCCAACATAAGGTGTGGCCAGCCAGGGGCAGTTCACAGTTGACGATCGGCACCCACGCTAGCCGGCCACAGTAAATCGAATAATACCCACGATTACAGGCCATAATGGCCCGGGTAGTTACTGTGCGCGATCTCGGCTCCGATGTGTCTTAAGTGCGGCTGTGCTAAAAAAGAATTAACTCCCCGCGGAGGCGTAAGATGGGTGACGAATGTCTCCAAGACCCACAGCTAGGGAAAGTGACTACAAAACCCGTTTGCCACGAACTTAAGCACATCGAAGGCCTTCCGTGATTGGAAGTTTTACCTTTTCACGTATTTCAATTTTACTTAAAAAGCTTTTTCCCTATCCTCTATAACAATCCCTAAAGTACATGATACAGAGTAGGAGATACTCGCCAATGGGTGTAGGGACTCACAGTGGCAGGACATTCGACTACATTCCATGCTCGGTCATACAAGATATTCAAGACCGCCGTCTACGATTAAAACATGAAAGGCGGTATTTTCTTCTTTTATGTACAAATACATGACTATAATTTGTTCACACCACACGCTAATAATGCAAGTCATGAAATTATGATTTAGAACCAGAATCTGACATCAAACACAATTTAATTACAAGAATATACATAGCTATATTTCTCATACGACATGCCAAAATAACAGCAAACATTCAAGAGACGACAAAATCAGCTTAAGTTAAAGAATTACACGTCAAAAATAAGACTATTTATTACAAGTGGCAAAATATTACAACCTAAAGGCTACGTTACTATTTTTTGACTAACATATACAACACTGTCAAATCCACAAAAAGAGTTTTTCCAGGTATAATCAAGGGGCCGGCTGCAGTGGAGCTTTATCCTTGCCCTGTTGACCCCCTGTCCAGTCAGAAAAAGGACTCATTAGCAATAAGCAACCAAGTTGATGGAAAAACTAAAAAGGGAGACTTACCAGTGCCTGCTTCCTGACTATCATGATCATCATCCTCTACCTGCACGCCTACCTCCTCAGCGGCAAGAAACCGCATACCTTCCTTCACCGCCACCTTCTCCTCCTTGGCAAACTGAGCAGTGACCGCATCCATGCTGAAGACCACGCCACCATCTTTATCCGCATCGGCCTTAGCTTCCTCCAGAGCCTGAAGATAGATCTTAGCCATGACCCTAGGATAATCATCCATCCAAGATAGGTTGCCCTGCTTCCAAGTTCGGAAGTACATGTCCTGAAGCATTTCATCCATCATCCCCTCATTCTCCTCAAACTCCCTCATCCGGGCCTCGGAAGCCGACAACCTTCCCACAGCAGCTTCTCTCTCCAAACGGTATCTCGAGCAGTCAGCCTGAAGGGATTTCCGCATCGCCTCCATCTCCTCCTTTAGCCTAACCTGAGCGAGCTCTGCGGCTTCAAGTTTCCCCGACAGCACCTCTACCCGCTCAAGTTCCGCCCTCCGAACCTCATCCACTGTCGAGATGGCCATATTTATCTGTTCCTTGCAGGCGGCCTCCATCTTCCGCAGTTCCGCCTTACTAGCCTCCTCCATAGCCTTCCTCAGCCGCCCGGAGGCAGCCTCATGCTGGGAAATCTGAATGGCTTGATCAGCAAGCTGTTTCGCCTGGTCCGAAACCATCAACCGTAATCGGATGTTGGCACTCCCAATTTCCTCTCCAGCCTTAACCAGCCGGGCATGATGCCCCATCAGCTTCTTAGTCTCCTCCGCCACCCGATCAATATTAGCCTTGGCCTCGTCTCCCATGGTAACTATCCGAGTAGTAAGAAGATCAAGATCTAAAGACTTAGCCTCATCAAGCACCCGTACCATAGGATTGCGGGGAAGAAGGTGCTCGCCAGTAACCTCATCAAAAGTAACATCATGGGAACTTGGATCCAGATCAGGATGACCCGCAAATGGATTACGAGCCAAGTCAGGACGGTCGATATGAGTAACAGAAGGGTTTCCGAACGGGTGCGGAGAAGGTGCAAACTCGCTATCCTCCTCCGTGATATCATGAAGAGGCTGAGCCGGGAACTGAGGACCAAACGAAGGTTCGGATAAAGGACGACTCCTCTTTCTCTGCTGAATACCCTCTTCGATAACCCCGAGAAGAGGACGGTAGCCAACTACATCCCCGGAGCGGTGGGTCGAAGGCTTCGGCTTGACAGAAGTTTTGGAAAGCTTGTACTGTTCAAGCCTGTGCCGAAAATCTGAGGCTTTGACCGTTTTACCTACTCCTGATATGAAGAAAAAGTGTCACAAGCATATATTGTTCTATACTTCGAGAAAACACAGCAAATTAAAAGGAGAGAAACACATCTGTGGTTGTACAAACCCTGGGGAGGAGTAGGATACTGCAATAGGTCCTGGATTTCATTCCAGGATGGGAGCGGGTCATAAAATATTCCTAAGTCCCTATCATTAGTGAAGCATGCAGGAGTCAAGAGTTCACCTTGAGTCGTCGAAGCCACCCTGGCTGGAATGGTCTGGGAAGACTCGCTTGCACCGGTCCCGGCCTTGTCCGCTTTCCCGGTTTTCTCTACCAAAGCCGGATCTTCGTCCAGCCCCTCGAAAGCCTGGTGGAACGCATCGTCCGTCCACTCCTGAATCTCGCCCGCTTGCCCAGGAAGCAAGGCCCCGATGCCATTGCCACCTTTATCACCTTCCCGACCATCTTCACCCTCGCCTCTTTCCTCCTCTATGTCTTCCTCCTCCCGGGTAAGTGGACAATTGCTGGGGGAGGGACCGTCCGACTTCTTGAGTTTCTTACCACCGACAGCTGGAGGTTTTGTGAAAGGTTTCCTCTTGCTACTCTCTACCGTAACACCTTCCTTGGTCTGAGCAGCCGCCCTCTCCTCCGCCGTTTCCCTCAGCTTAACTACTGACTGCTGTGGAAGGATTAAGTTATACTCCAAAAGAATCGCATTTCTGATCAAGAAGGCAGATGATCTATATTTCCCGAGAATAGCTTATATCTCAGCCGCCGTCTGAACCAGGCGGTCAGTCTCCACAACCGCAAAGCCACCTGTCGCTAGCAAAAATGAGGAAGTATGAGAAGAAGCATCGCAATCGAAATGGAAATTATAAGTAAAAGCATCAACTTACATCCAGAAGTAAAGCGCCGAATTGATACAGAGTCGTCCCTAACAAAGAACCATTCCTTCTTGAACATGCTGAATTTGGAATACAGATCCAAGACCGGCTTGAAGGTCACAGCTGACTCCAAGCTAATGTATGGGGACCCCTTCTTATAGCCCCTCAGGTTATATAGATACCGGATCTCTCGGTTGGAAGGAGCACGACCATACTTCCTCCGGAAAATGACGAAGAGGCTCACCAGTATAGTATAGGAGTTGGGTTGAAGCTGGAACGGGGACACCTTAAGATATGTAAGGAAGCTGGCTATCCAAGCGTTCAGAGGAGGGATGGCACCACACATGCAGTGGTATCTGCTGTAGGCGAAGTACCCTTCAGGAGGATCATACGGCATAACATCTCTCCCAGGCAATAGCAAGCGCGCCCTATCGATTCCAAAGGATCGGGAAATGACATCGAGCTGCTCCTCCTTGAGGGAACTAGGAAAGCAATCGGGCGGGGAGTTCAGAAGCTCCTGAGGGCCGTACCCGTCCACTAGTGATCTCGGGGCAGATCCGTGACGTTCTGGATTCGGCTGAGCTGGGGGCACGGCAGAGGAACCTCCTTCACCCCCGGATTTCTTTTTGTCTGATCGAGTTTCCACTTTACGAGACATTATCTACAACACCGGAAAAACATGTTGTTAGAACAAAGGAGGTAAAAAAGTAAGTATATAATATGGAATTTCACTCATAAAATCAGAATGTTCAAACTCCCGTTGTCATTCGGTAAAGTAAATGCAAAATTCTCAAGGCCGTTCGGTAGTTCTCATATCCATTCGGCATTCCCAACTCCATCCGTTTATACAGATATACAACTACCTTCGATAAACCATTTGTCCAACATAGAAAGGATCTCACCTGATTCAGTGAATATAGGGAAATTGATTCGGGCACCACGTTGATTCGGCTATCACGTTGATTCGGCTATCACTTTGATTCGGCTACCAGGTTGGTTCGGCTACCACGTTGATTCGGCTACCACGATCGATTCAGCTACGAAGTTTGGTCCGGCAAGAGCAAATGTTTAGTTCGGCAGGTAGGAAATAGCAAAGGCGTACGGTCCTTACTTATAGACAAAAGGACACGACCGGACCATCTGGTTCGGCATCCAAGGACCAATTGCAAATGTCAAACAAAGCACGCCATATTCAAGAATATGCCCCACTTTGGGGGGCAAATGTTGGGCGTGTTCTCACCCAGAAGACCTCGAGACTAAGAAGCTTGATCCATTCGGCATACCCCATTCGGCATACCCCATCCGGCAGACCTTATTCGAACTCATTCGGCAGACCAGCCTCTCCTAACTCCATAACCGGACCAACCTTCCTAACTCCCACCGAACCACCTCCTGCCGAACCAACTGGACCAACCCTCCTGCCAAACCAACCGGACCAGCCCATGCCGAACCATCTCCACACCGGATCAAGCAATGACGAACCAAGACGTACCAGGCCAGATCACATCAGCCCAGGCCCATCAGCAACTATACACATCCTAGACCCCTACCCCCAGCCTCACTCTATAAATAGAGGGGCAGGGGTACAACAATGGGGACAAGTTTTGAGAGCTCAAGCACGGATAGAACTTTCAATCAACTTTCTTTTACTTGTATCAAAGCTTTGTACTTGTAATTAAAACAAGAGAAGAGAAATAACATATAAAGTGGACGTAGGCACATTCTGGCTGAACCACTATAAATCTGCGTGTCTTTTTACAGTTTAGCCCCTGTTTTCATATATTTGCATAAATCACCCAAATCATTAAGAACAACATAAGATCCACTAAATCATACAACTTTGAGGTGTTTGTCCATTTTTTGTGCAAACAAGTAGCTTGCCAGACTTCAAGACCGTTAGTTTCCATAAAGATTCTCATATGTGTAGACTATTAAGCATAGTAAGTCCGGTGAATAGTGGAAGATGTGCAGTTGACTGACCCTCTAGAAAAGTGCTTGCCATATTATAATGATTATTCAACCACTTCGTTATGGTAATTTGAAATAACCAAGCTCTGATACCAAATGAGTGTATACAGATCTTATATAATATGGCTTATATGTATATTCAAGTATATAGTCTAAACTAAGTAGTACTAACCAATAGAGCATTGTAAAGTAAAGTAAATAAAAGAAATCGCACCAGGGTTTTTATACTGGTTCGGACCTCCCATCCTACGTCCAGTCCCGGACTCCTTCTAGAACTGACTAACCAACCCTCACTTAACGTGGAGGAACATGTACCATACAAAATGCATGAGCAGCCGAACAAGACTTCAACCTTCTTCTGAAGATCTCCTGCAGGCGTTCACAAAATGAAAATAATTCTCTGACTTCCGATGAGTTCTTAATAACTCGAAGACAGTCAATTGTAGCATAAGACTTCCTATAACTTCCTTGATGGTTTAAGATGCGTGCTCCATGATTATGGAAGTGTAGCAAGTGATTCTTGAGTAAAGAATAAGATTTGAATGCAATAGTTCAAGAGCGCTCAAGAGAGAGAGTATAGATCAAGAAGGTAGTAGAAAAGTTAAAATGATTTGTGAAAGTTAATCTCTATTTATAGATATTAAAGAGTTGCATCGAAAAGTTTTAATTGTTTGGAACAACCATTACATACGTAAAGATGCTCATGAACGATCACAACCATTTGAGGTAACTTTTCAGAAAATAGCTGTTACAGGGTAATCGGTCGACTAAGTATGAAAAGTCGGTCTACTAAATATAACTATTGAATTAAGTGGAAAAATTTGAAAATAAGTTTATATAATAAAATTTTCTTGTTCAGTCGACCGAATATATTTTCAGACGACTGCTCTCGGTCAATAAAAAATATATTCAGTCGATTGAACTATATAAAACATGTTTTTTATACAGATAGGCCATTTTAAACTTGTTTAACTCTTTGATCTTTCAAAATATTTGTATGCAAGGGTGTGTGAATGTGCGCATATGAACTGCCAAGGAGATTTTACATGCATATCTAAGACCAAATACATACATATTGCTTGACAATCCGTGTTTCCTTAGCTTTTGATATGTAGATGATCCTCATTGCTTTCTCCTTGATTCTCTAATTCAACAGCTTCTTATACCCGCATAATATTATATACTAGATATATACAGAGATATAATTGTCATCATTAATATATATCAACAGGGTTCTAACATTCATAGAAAACAATTTTCTATATGAAAATACATTTGGAATAGAAATCACATTTCTCATTCCATATTAAGTTCCTTTAGTATTTTATAAAATTCTCGTTTCTAATGTCTCTTCATGAAGCTAACATGACCATTCACTCTCTTCATCCCAATCGTTCATAAGTTACATCCACTATTGTACATTCACTTTCATTTTCAAAATGGTCGAACCATTTAAAGGAGATTCTTATTGTAATCAATTGTATCGAATACACGATTTTGCATTATGGTTTATTTACTTATTTTCAATGAACTAATTTCATTAAAGTTTCATACATTACGAACCACGATCGTTCATCATATAACATTTATATGTGATTGAATACAGATCAAATATCTATTATTGTAACAAGCCCCACCTTAATGGGCCTGAATTTCGACAAAGGTCCATTAGAGTACTGACTCTTGGTTTAGCAACCTGTAATAAATATAAGTATATCAGAGATCGATCAAATAATACTCATAGTAGAGAGAAAGGATAACAAGGTCAAATTACAATTGAGGCTACAACTTCAGAATCAACCGCATCTCATGGACATCTATAAGCCTCACCAAAATTGAGCATAAAAAGGAATAACTCTCCATCAACCATTCCGTCAGCGCTAGTGACCTGGTCCTATAAATCTATCTTGTGGGTTGTAGTAGAAAGGGGGTTTAAACAATATTCGACTGCAAAATTGACATACATTACCCATAACATAAACTTAAACAGATTTGGCTCTATTCAATGTCTTGTTTATTATTTAGCTAATATTTGCACATATGATATGTTTATTCTTACCAACGCACAACTACATATATACATATGCCAATATTGATATGTATATAATTCTAAGCGTTTAACTACCCAAAGAATTCCAACCACTTAATACTAATTAACTAGGAAAGAGGCGAACCCAATAGCCATTTAATACCCTAATCCCAAAGCGGGTTAGCTTCTGATAACAAATGTAATAGTCGTCCTAAATCAATCGGTCCTAGAGATCGCTTGACTTCCACACATGGTTTACTAACATAAAATTTAACTGCCATACATCTACCACTCTTTCAGCTATATCGTTATTTCAATCTATAAGCTCGAAGGATATTCTAGTCCAAAATTCTAACGCACTATCATCTACGATGTGAGAGAGTACCCCCAAACCACTTAATACTCTTCTACTTGGCATTAGGCAGACTCTGACCATTTAAAACCTATAAAATAGACAGGTCCCTGTCATTTAAGACCTAACCCCAAGGCGGGTCCCTACACGATTCTCCGCAACCGACATCATAAGGAATCCCATTGGGTCACTAAATACTTTTCCTAGGAAAGAGGCGGACCCCATTTGGTTACTTAATACTTCTCCTAGGAAAGAGGCGGACCCTACCATAACCACTTAATACCTCTAACCCGATGCAGACCCCTTGCTGTAGATTTCTACAATCGTACCCATAGCGTAATTATGACCCATAACCCAAAGTGTGACATCTTACGTTAGCCCGCCCGTAGGTACTGGTAGCCAGATTTACTGGGTAGTTTTATCCTATAGAATTGGGACTAACCTTGCATCCACTAGGGTTATTTATTATATGCAATGTCCCACATTAGTCCGCAAAGTCACACCGCTAGTAGCCATATTTAACTATGCATACTATCATATAACTTTGAACTAACCTCACATCGCTATAACTCAGTCATACTTTATATGTTTACCACCCATATACATATATCATCCTACATGTTTAATAGTTGATGCCTTATAAGGTAACCCCTTATTACGCCTCTAATTACGAATTAACTCCTTATTTAATTAATTTTCCTAAGAGATTTACACTATTAAATTACAAATATCATGTTATTCTATGTGTCTTACACACTTTATTTCTTTCCTTATACCCTCAAAATTACTTTAATACATTTCATTAATTAGTCCCACTTATTTGTTTATGACTATTTAAATTCTCATAACTCCTATTTCATTCATTGCTCATTCAATGCTCATTTATTTCTGGAGTTAAAACCTTTCGACTATTTAAATCCTCATAACTCTCATTTCATTTATTTCCACATTAATTGGTTATTTACCATTTCTTCCTTTATTCCCAAATATTACCATTTATTGTATTTTTATTTATATTTCTAATTCCTCTTAACATAAATGTTTATATGCATTTTTGTTATTTTAATAATGATTTTCTTTTTGGATTTAGCGCGGTTATATATGTTTTATGCATTTATTTTCTTTTATTTCTCTTTTAACTTTCTAGTTGCATTCATCTTTAATTAGGATATGACTTCGTAGTCTAATTTTTAAGAAATTTCCTTTTAAAAATGTTTATCACTATACTTTTCCATAGATTTACCTAAATAAGTGGTTTGCGTTGTTTGACATTACAAGGAATTATTGGACTCCCTTTTTATTTTGACATAGATGGTGTAAACTACAGAGTGAAATTCCATACCTTACACATCTCTTTCTTTTTCTTTCTAGTTATGTTCCTTGTCAAAAACAAACACCGCACTTTTCAATATAAATAAAAGATTAGATACATCTATGTAATTTGAATGGATTACATACTCAACAGATTAAAATACAGAAACTTTCTTATTTCAATGAATTTAGAACAACTTAATTCATATTAACACCCTTCAATACAAATATAGATCTAAAATAAATCCTACACTAAACCAATTGGTAGATCTAAAACAATTCCACATTCAATTCATATTTTACTACCAATAACTTAGGACAAATTTACAGATCTGGGTGCAATTAACAGTTCCATTCAATCTTCTCTAGTTTACAGAATATGTAGGCGATATTTTATACATTAAATTTTAAGCTTATAGCTCCAAATCCCTCTAGTAGGCATAATAATAAATAAAATCAAACAAGGTAAATTATCATGTTATAAATAATTCACATAAATTTCGCACTCACAATTTTAAGCTTCCCAAACTTCTAGATCTGAATTTGATTCTTCTGATTCACTGCTTTCCCTTTTCAATTCAAGGCATATGCATAAAAAAGAATATACATAATATTAGAATAATAGATCTAAAAAGAGAATTGAGATTTAAGGGAAAATATAGATTTATTAATGTGAGATTTACCTTTTTATTATGCAACGCTAATTCGTACATTCCTCTCTTCTCCTTATTTTTGATCTTCTCTAATTTTTTTGTTTAAAGTCTGTTTTATTTTAGGGGAGAAAATAGAGGAGAGAAAATGATAGAGCTTCGCGGTCTGCATCAAGAAATATGAGAAGAGGAGGACGGTTTGGATATGTATTTATAGATGCTAGAACGAATCATACGCGTTAGACTAAAAATTATAAAATTCAGGCCGTTGGCCGAGGTTTAACCTCAGCCTTTGGGCTTCGACCGGTCGACCGCCCATCGACCGCCACTTATCGACTGCCCCTCTTTAGGGCTCGACCCGTGGGGTCCATTATTTATTACTGATTTTTGTTTTTAATTATTTTTGTTTCGATTTCTTTAAACGTTCGTAACTTCTTCGTTTGAACTCCGTTTACGAAACTCAAAATACGGAAATTGCTCAGAAAATTGCCATCAACGCAGTGTGCAAGTTTCATTGCCAAATTCTACTATCTACACAAATTCCATTTTGGCACCTAACTAATTAACTAACGTAAATTTACGTACATTCTTTCTCCCTTAAAAGAATTTCGTCCTCGAAATTATACCCATGCTTAAATCATAGTTATTGCTCGTAATTTTTCTAAACTACTCAACCAATTAGTGTTCAACCAATTTTGCAACCAAATGTTCATTAATGCATAGTGCATCACAACCATAGAAAACATGTATGCAGAATGATTCTAAATCGGGCCCTCCTATATGAATGTGTTTCTTTTAAAAAAACATTTTTGAAAATATGATGTAAAAAACCTATATATATACCGCCAGTTTTATATGTATACAGATTCTGAAAACTTTTTCATCAAAAATCCTCATACTCCTACGAATAGAAGCATGGTGCAACCAATTTTACATCCAATTCTAACCATCCAAGGATCTACGCGTCGAAATATTGCTTCCAAAATGTTACTCCTATGTCGGGAAAAGGAATTTAGGTAGAGGACTACACATTCTTACCCCTCTATAAGCTACCAATTACTATTGTACAGTGCAAATTCTATAGTTGCACCAGATTTCCTCCAAAAATTTCCATGTACACAACACATACAGAGGCTTGTCTTCAAGCTTTAAAAAGAAATTGAATCTAAAAATGGACTCTCGTTGTCGTTGACAAGGTATAGAAATAAAAATTCCAAGACTAAAACAACTTTTCCTTTATTATTGTTTGCGTTTTATCGCACCGTCGATCCTAATGCATTGCTAAGTTCGCATTTTATTAATTCATTTACCGTCTCTATGCTTAGCATGTGGCCTTCAAAAATTAGAAATTCCAAAAAAACCTCCTTCATTTTTCAAATTTGTACGTCACCTGAAAAATCAATTACCAAAATATTTTGACGCAAAAATATTTTCTTAAAACCAATTTAGACAAAAGTTCCAAAATCTATTTGGAAGCTAAGAATAAAAGTTTTTTTCCTTTTCATCATGTGAACTTTAAAATATTTTCCTTTCAAAAATTTGAACTGTTCAAGCCACAATTCAGCATAGTCGGGAGTTGTTTGTGCACTAGCACATAAATTCCACTCTAACACTTCACATTTAACCTTTATCCTTAAAACATAACATTTTTATTTTAAACTATCAATCCATTTAATATTTCATTACGGTAACCCATAAAGAAAATTATAAATTTTAACTTTTCAAGGAATAATGAAATAAACTATAATTCCTTAACAACCTTTGTTGTTCATTGCTCGTTAAAATTTACTGTTTTAACAAACTTCCAATCCAATATTGCTTTTACCATTAGTTAAGTGTCCTTATGAGATTTTTTTTCTATTTTATTTTTTTCTCTTTACACCGTTTCTCCTTAAAATACAAATAAGAGTGGTATACATATCTAGAGACAACAGTAAAATGAATAAATAGGAACGCACCTCATAACATACCATAAGCGCCTTTTTATACAGAGACAATCAACGGTTGCAACCCAAACTAACCCTAAAGAAAGAAGAGAACAAATACTAGAAGGAAACTACATACAACACTATTAAAACTAAAACACTACCAACGAACAATAAGACGACCCCAATCCTCTGTGAGAACAAGAACCATCATCGTTGCCTTGGAATGGGTGCAGCATAGCAGCTATGCATCTAATCTTGCAGCTCTGGTGCTGATGCTCAACCCGAACCTCTCGGATCTCCTTCTGGACTTACCGAAGAGCGATAAGTTCAGGGCCTAAGTACTCCTCAGCATCTTGCTTTGCTCGGCCTTCTACTGAGGCTACACTGCTGCTGCTGCCATTTGTGGCTCAGGAATGTCCATCTTCCTAAGAGAAGCTCTGCCAAATATTAAAGGAAGCTTCTCCTAAACAAGCTCACCAAAGAGGTTCACTCCGTACCTCCTAAAGACACGGGTGAAGAGGTGGTAGTAAGGAAAGTAGCCCTGGGCGCGCCAACTTCAGGACTAATGCAGTTGCTCATGATAGCACAAGCCAAGTTAACGACAATACTACCTATGATGGTGTAGGTGGCCTTTTGAACCAGTAGATAAATTCGGTCAAAACTGCAGCTCTTTGGGATAATATTGTTCTAGATAATCCGAATGACGAGGCGGGTTGTAAGTCACAAATTACCCAACCTCCAAGCATCGACATCCCTAGTAAAGATCCATTGTAAAATCTCCGGATCTGTCATCTCTATATCATCTAAATCTGGCCCCTCGGAAGGAATTCCCAAAATATCACCGAGTTCGTCATCAGATATATCGATTTCGACCACTTGACATTCGATAGAAGCTGGCTGACATTCTCATCAAAATTGTATGCTAACTGAGTGTCGAACAGATGCATACAACATGGATAACACCTTCTCTCAAAGGTAGTATGGCTAAGGATGGGTGCTACTCATGTCGTC
Source organism: Allium fistulosum (assembly GCA_030737815.1). Taxonomy (NCBI): domain Eukaryota; kingdom Viridiplantae; phylum Streptophyta; class Magnoliopsida; order Asparagales; family Amaryllidaceae; genus Allium; species Allium fistulosum. Next base: position 1,167,675,813 of record CM060905.1, on the reverse strand, counting down.
GTAAATAGCTCCTCAAACTCAAAGGTAGCAAAATATCCAAACTTGACCGTCGCTCTTGCAGAAAGGAGAAATTTGCAGCGAACAAGTAGACAACGATTTTGATCTCGGTTTGGTCAAATTTGCAGAAAGAAAAGAAAAATAATATAATATATATCTTCTTTCAGTTTATATAAAGCTAGTTTGATTCATTTTCAAAAATTACAAGCTATCAACTTTGCTCGTGGAATTCGTGTTCATCGTGCCGTGCTTTGGAGTTTGTGCTTGGATTCGTCGCATCTTGTTCTTGATATTTCTCTAGCCTCAAAAGGTGAGTAATCACTCACGATTAACATTCTTATATTTAGTAAGTTTAATTCACATGAAATGACAATTGAAATATGTTGTTAAATTTGAATTTATTAGTAATTAAATCGTTAAATATGATATGATATTATTTTCAATTGTTCACTTATGTTAATTGACATATGACACTATAACCTATTGTGTATATTATATTTAAATTGTTAATTTTGATATTTTCCTGTCATTGGTATATATGTCATTTATATTATTATTCTATTTTTTCTCACTCTACAAGTTCCCTGTTAGTTTAGGAATTCCCTATGGGTTGAAATGATACATACCTCAACGATATTTTAGAATAGGAAAAAATCGTTATGGGTTGAAATGATAAACCCAAGCGACTTTTATTGATTTATGATTTGGGATTGCGGGTTGAAATGATATATACCCGTAAATATTAAATTTAAATTGCGGATTGAAATGATAAATATCTGTATCACTTGGCCATAGGATAGAAAACTATATACGGACACTATGGTCTATTTTAAATGATTTACGGAATTTTGAAAAGAAATTATATGGGTTTTGATAAATATTGATTTTAAATTATAATTTAAAATTTATTTTATATATGTGTAAAATTTAGATTTTAAAATTATATGTTTTGGAAATTTTAAAATTATAAGTTAAGTTTTAAAATTGTAATTTATAAAATTTTACTTATAACTTTGTTATTTTAAAAATAGATTTAATAAAAATAAGATTTAATTTAATAATAATTAATATAATAAAATTTATTAAGAATTTAATTTAACTAATATATATATATATGTATAATATGTTGAGTATTTATTTAAATTAGGTTTTTGTAATAACTTTAAGTAAATGGAGGTTGGAAAGATAAATTAAATAAGAATTGATTTATAATTAAATTTGTTTAGAATTGAATTTAAATAAGGTTTGATTTGAACTTATTGATTTTGAGTTTTTAAAGATATGTTTATAACTCGATTTTGATTAAAATGGACTTAATTAATATTTTGAATTTAAATAAAATTGAAATCGAATATTTAATTTTGATTTAAATTTGTAATTGGGATTTTATTTAAATATTTATTAAAGTAATTAAGTGAATATTTCAAAATTAAAATAAAATTAAAGTTGAATTTAAAATATAAATGAAATTTATCAAATTGAGTTATTGTAAATGTTTGAATACTTAAACTTTGAAACCTATTGAAATTGAAATGGTTTAATTTGTAGTTCAAATCTGTATTAGAAATCGATATAAATTAAAATGGTTTTATTGAGAATTTGAATTGAATTATAATTGATGAACCGAGATTGATTTAAATTCAATTTGGAACTAAAGTTGATTTGAATCAATTTGTGGAATTGGACGAAACAATTCTAATTTGAAACTGTTTTTGATATAAACTATTTTAATATAAAACTATTTTAATCTATAACCTATATTTAAATATAAACTATTTTTAATATATATATATATAAACTATTTAAACTATTTAAGTTGGAACCGTTATGATTTAGATTTAATAGATTTAAATGTAAATATTTTGATATAATGGTTTATACTATTTGCAGTTATGATTTTGGAAGTAAATATGATTTCAAAAAGTGAATACGATTTCGAAAGAGATATGATTTTTGAAATAAATATGATATTTTAAATATGAAGTATGAACTATTTAAAATGAAAATGACCACGGTGTGAAATAAGCATTTGGTTGTTAAAGAGACCGGGATTGGATATTGTCATACTCGCTGCCAATACCGAAAACCACTTTAACAACTGTGTACGTGGTGGGGATTCCAGAATGAAGTAGGATGTTTTGGCAATGATTCTGTATGAGGTATTAACGCAGCCCTGACTCCCGCGAGTCAGCTTGATGTGGCTAAAACAGGAGCTATACCGGGCCAAGCGAGGTCGCTCCCTCTATCGGGCACATTTCTTTGATACCATTCTATTACTTTGTGATTTGATTGGGTGCACCATTGATTTGGGAGTGTGTCTCAAGGTGGGCGGTAGTAGCTGCTATGCGTTACCACAAGTCCGGGAGTGTAAACGGTAGAATCCTACCCTGGAATTGCCTCGTTTGCCATGTCACATGCCTTACTGCGCCCACTACGAGTTTGTTTTGTACTGTACCTATGGAGTGCTCCCTGAGCAAACCATCAGTTTGGTGGAGCTTACAGTATCTGTATAGACTACGGGAATATATAAATGTGTTAAGGGGGATATGGGTAACACATTAACGCTATTTTGATATTTTACTTTACTGTAGACATTATCTATGTAGCGTATTGTACTATGTATGTGGATAGTTTAACGGATCCTTAAAGGATGGGAATCCCAAACATCCTTTAAGTTATTTGTATTCCACTTGACATTTCACTTGAGTTGATTTACTGGTATAAGAATGTTATTCCTGACTCGAGTGTTTTGTGTTTTGCTTTATGCTCGGGTCAGACTAAGTGTCACAGCATTTGAGACTCACCTTTGGAGCTTGGAGTTATCTATTCAGCTTTCAGTTATTCTAGTTATCTCCATATTGTTATATTCTAATGTTGTCATTTGAATATGTATTGACACTTCTATGTATTGGATATCTGTTGTATTTTGTTTAAGACTCTGGTGTTTATTGTAGTAGCTTCATGAACTACCACTAATCTATTCCGCTACTTATTGTTATATTACTCTATGTCTGTGATTGATTTATTTACTGTATAAGCTGAGTTTTGCCGAATATAAATTAACAATCTGTTGTTTTGAGCAATTCAAGTCTGACATGAGTGGATGATTGTTGATTTGAATGGTTCGAAATGCCAGGTCATTACATGTGGTATCAAAGCTCTAATTTAGGCAAAACCTTAGCATATGGAGTAAAAACTCATTAGAGATAGGGTAGGAATACCCTAGAATGAGTAGAATTAATCACAGAATCATATTCGTTCGAGCTTGAAATCCTTCGTTAGAATTCTCCTTGATCTGGATTTCCTTTTTGAATTTTGGAACGCTCCCTTCATTCTGAAATCCATTCTTGTCTCTTCCTACTCGTGTTCTTCTTGATACTGGAGCATCCTATAGCTCCATTCTTGTCTCAACCTTAGTATGATTTGTAAAGGGGTGAAACTCCTTTACAACCGGTGTCGATTCACTAGAGATTTCTACATCCTCGGTTTTGGATGCTGTTATTTCTTGAATAGCCCGAACCGTTTCTCTAGTAGACAACTAGAGAATTCTTTCGTGATCGAATGACGATTGCCTCAGGATTTGCAGGGAGATTATCTTTTCGCTTGATTCTCATCCTTGTGATCTTGACTCCACCCCGATAGTAAGAGATTATCCTAATGTTTTGGTGGAGTCACTTCTCCTCCCCTCAAGGTGGAAATTGAATTCCGCATTGATTTTATTCCTGGAGTTCGACATGTTGTCCTCCCTTCCGGACGAACGGTTTCTATGAATGGTTAGTCATACCTTTTGGATTAACCAATGCTCCTGCCTTCCTTGTCGATCTCATGAATTGCATTTCCCCGATATTCTCAATAAGTTTGTCCTGATTTTCGTTGATGATATTCTTGTCTTTTCTAAGTCTCGGTTGACCCGGTTAAGGTCACCCGTGATTAATATAAGTATATCCGTCTTTCCTCTTTTGAAATTTAATTATCTTATCATCCTTTTGAGCTATCTTCGTTATTAGAATTCTCTTTGATTAGGGTTCCTCTAAATTTGAATCTTTATCCTCGTTTAAAATCTATTCTTGAATCATCCTGTGAGGGAGTGTATTTGTAATTGATATAAAAATATTTTTATATTGTGTTGTTTGAATTGTTGAGTTTGATTTTGGGTTTCGATCGATTCGTTTGGCCAACGCTATCGATAGAAATTCAAAAACACTTGAACAGAGCACACTGACACAATATTGTTTCCGAAATTGGTAAATAAAATAATTTTATGTATGATTATATTTTGTATATAAAGTATAATTTTCTGAAATTGGATAGTTAAATGAATTGGTTGGTAGAAACGATAATACTAGATTATTGTTTATTATTTTGTTAACATTTCTAAACCGTTAACTTTTGTTATATGTTATAAGGAGATGAAAATTTTAAACGTGGTTTATAAATCTGTTTTACAAATGAAATTGATTTAAATTAAGAATTTGAGAATTTAATTTTCGGTGCTTTTTCAGAATTTGGTTTCAAAATTTTTGGAAAATATATTATTTGAAAGTATTTTTGAATAAAAATTGTTTCCAAAGAATTTTAAAAGAGTAAGTCAACACTCTCCTCTTTTGTCGCTGTAAAATAATTTCGATGACGACTGCAGCATCATTGACATTCATTTTCGAGTCTCAAAGTGGAGAGACCCCTTAGTAGCTTTGCTACGCTTTTGCTTTGGAAATAGATTTGATTTTAATTTCTTGTTTATGATTTAATGTACAAATTTTATATATATATATATATATGTATATATTTATTTCAAAATGGTTTGAAGTGAAACCTGAAATTTAATCCTTAAATTCTATGTTAAGTAATGGTTTTCAGTTATTGAAATAAAGTAAATTTTTTGAATAATTGGAGTGTCTAAGATGAGAAATAAAATTGGCACAACTTGGAACAGTTGAATTTGAATAAAATTAATTGTGTAATCTCAATTGCATTCTAAAATATATATAACTTACCTGAAATATTCAAAAAATTTAAATATTAATGTGAAATTGAAATTTAAGGTTATACAAGCGAAAACTTAAGTAACAAATGTTCAAACTAAAATTTTCTTAATAGAAATACTGTAAATAAAAGTTAAATTTGTATAGTGTTTAATTACACTCAGAAACATTTATATAACTTACCTAGAAAAAGTTTAAATGTTAATAAGAATATGTGATTGAATAATATAAAATATAAACGTCAAGAGAAATAAATTGAATAATAAATAGAGGATGCTATTTAAGTAAATAAATATGAACTTAAGAAACTAAACATGTAACAAATAAATTTCATTTTGTAAAATGTTTATAAATTATATTGGGTAAACTGTTTGTAATACAATAAAAATTTACAAAGAATAGTTGAAATTGAATTATAAGTGGAATTAACTTAAGTGAAGTCAAATGGATTAAATAAATGAGTTAATTAAAATAAATTTTTTTTTGAAAGAAAATTTGGTAACAAATGTTAATAATTGAAATCAAATCAACTGAATGAAAATAAATTGAATTGAAATCAACCAAATATGAATACAATGAATATTTATTGATTAAATAAAATGGATTGAACCCAAATTTGTTGAATATTAATCAATTTAAAATAAATGAAATATATATGGTTTTGAATTAATTGGTGTATCTTGTATTTTGAATCTATCTTCCTTTCTGTTGCTTCTACTCTCCTACCTCGTTCCTTTTCGGGGACGAAAAGTTTTGAGTGGGGGAGAGTGTAACGACCCGAGAATTTTAATGATTTTTATAACGTAATTTACTAGATTTTTTGTAAAATTTTAAACTATAAAATTTGGCAAGGAAAATTTGATATTTGGAATACGTCGATTTAAGCATAGCAAATGGTAAATTTTTATTGGAAAATATGTAAGTTAGTTCTGTTGTGTAATTTTCAATTTCAATTTAAAACCAATTAAATCTAATAGAAATAAAAATATCATTAAAATCTGAATATGTTTACATAATAAAAATGTAAATCACTTTCTGAGTGAGACGTCATATTTCGTTTCGCCAAATTTGGACTGCTCTAGCCCCGTTTATCTTATTTTCGGCGTTTTAGCAGCATTTTGGCAGCGAATATCGACTTTTGATAGGATGGTCGTATCGCTGATATCTATGTACCATTTTGTTCGTATTGTCGTGCTGATCTCCGCAGTATATTTATTTGTGCATTTCGGTGTCCGGTACACAGCGAAAACCGCGAAACAGTTAACCGTATCGGTACCCATTTCGGAGTCTTTTGGATATCCTGTGCCCATTCGTTTATTTCCCGAGAAAAACAAATGGCCACTATCATTATTATTTCCATAAATTCAAGTTTTGACTTTTGTTATTCTCTGGTTACAATATAATATGCTGGTTGTCCTTTCGTTCTCCTTCCCTTCCTCTTGTCACTTTCATTCTGCCATTCTCAGGAGAAGTAATATAATATATAAACTTCTTATATATATATATATGTTTGGTTCGTATATATCTATTTTTTGGCTTGAGAAGAAGCTGCTTTGAAATTGCTCATCTCTTTCTTGAGCCTGTTCATCTTCGATCTGCCAAATATAAAAAAAAAATATAAATACAGCACTTTTATATATTTATATTTGCTATGAAACTGAATACGTCCTCCCAGCTTCATCTTTGTGGCCGCCGAAACCCAATACCATGCTGAAACCCACTCTGACCTTCTGAAACACGTCAACACCACTGCTACCAAGATCCGCCTGAGATGCCTACCGCTCAATCCATTCCACACTAGACCTTCTCTTCCCTTCGCACTCCCCATCTCATCAACCACAGTCCGCTTGCTCCTACACCACCGTTCATCACCCCTTCACCAATAGCTGCACCCAGATCACCAAAGCTCACCCACTGACCATCACAACCACCAGCTCGTCTGCCACCTTCATATCACTCCAACTTCCAACCGACCACAGCCCTGACCTGACAACCACCCTCCTAACCGCCAGCACCTTATTCCGCCTTCCATTCCTTCCCCCGATCCATCCAAAGCGCAGTATTCGCCTCCACACAGTCTGTAACGACCCGATATTTTCAACCATTCGCATCCATTATAAGTGTATAGGTAGACACTCATGCCGTAATTGAATTGCTCAAAATACTACGTTGTAAATAAAATTTGGCAAATCTCATAATATACAGTAAATAAATATAATCACAAAATACTGCGTTGTAAATAAAATTTGGCAAATCTCATAATATACAGTAAATAAATATAATCACAGATCACAGACATAGAGTAAAATAATGCAGTGGAAGTAAAAGAAATAGTAGTTCATGAAGCTACTATGTAAATATATCAGAGTTAAATAAGATACAACAGAAGAAATAAAGTACAACAGAAGTCTCAATATGATAACCAAGTACAAGCTGAATAGAACAACAGAACTGAGATAGATAAAACTAGATAAGCAGATAATCTCCAGCGATTCCAATCTCCAAAAAGTGGAATCCAAATCTGTGAATACTCAGGCTGACCCGAGCGTAAATAAAAATACAAACACTCGAGTCAGGACAATATATACTTATATAATGTACACCAACTCAAGTGAACTATAATAAGGAACAAGTAAGTTAAAGAATGCTTGGGATCGCCTATTCTTTAAGGATCCGTTAAACTATTTACTATGTAGTAATATACGATATATACAGTAGTGTCTAATTAGTAAAGTATAATCATATAGAAAATAACGTTAAGGGGATGGTGAACCTTAACGCGGTCGGATCTTTAAACCAAAATCGTAGTGGGCTCGATATGGTAGGTGACACGGCACACAAGGCAATGCCAGGGTAGATATACCAATTACGCATCCGGACTGGTGGTGACGCATAGCAGCCACTACCGCCCACCTCTAACAACACTCCCAAATCAAGGGTGGCCACCAAATCAATCACAAGTAATAGAATGGTATCGAAGAAGTGTGTCCAATCAGAGGTGCTACCTCCTTGGTCCGTCGATCGCTCCTGTTTTAGCCACCTTATGCCAACTCACGGGAGTTGGGTCTACGTATATACCTTAGGATCGTTGTCACCATCCTACTTCATTCTGGAACTCCACCGCGTACATAGTTGTTAAAGTGGTTTTCGGTATCGACAGAGAGTATGTCCATATCTGATCCCGGTCTCTTTAACAACCAATCGTTATTATAACCCGTGGTTATAATTTAAAACAGTTTATACTTCAAAATAGAATATCATTTCAAATCCAAATCTTTATCAAAATAAAGATTAAATCAATTCCAAACCATTTCAATATATTTAAAATATCATATCATTTCAAAACTTCATTTCAAATCATTTCAATATATCAAAATATCATCTTTCCAAAACTTCATTTCAAATCACTTTAATATACCAAAATATCATTTGAGTTCAAATCTAAATATTTAACTTTAAATACTTTTTAAATTGAAAGATATCATTCATTTATTATCATTTCAAGTCACCTTTTAAATAGTTTATATTTCAATCAAAATAATTCATTTAAACCATTTAAAAGTGAAATTATTATACTTTCAAATCAAGTATTAAAATTTCCAAAGTTTCAATTCAATTTAATCATTTATTTCAATTAAATTTCCATAGACCATTTCAAATTTTATAAATTTCAAATATAGATTTAATCCACAAAATAACTATTCAAATTATAAAATAAATTCCAACGCTTTATTATCCTATATTTCATAAGTCCAATATCTTTTGAATAGATTCAGATTACAAGTAAACCAAATATTTTTCATACTAATATAAACTTCAATTATTTATTCCAAGATTTAATATCACTTCAAATTCATTTCAAAATATCATTTCAAAGCATCATCTATTTAAATTAAATTTAAATACCATTTAATCATATTTCAAAATAGTTGTATTTCCCAAATCAACTATTCCATTTAAATCATTTAAAATCAATTCATATATTTAATAATTAAATATTTAATTTACAAATTTAATCTTTTTCAAAGATCATTTATTCATTTGAATTTATTAAACAAAGAAAATTCAACTTTCGCAGCACTTAGAGAATGCTACGAAATGTTATGTTTAAAAATGGTTCAATAACAAAAGGCGACATTTTAAATGCTGTAATATCTTAATTTAGTTTCAATTAAAATTTTAGTTAAATTTAACAACTATAGCACTAACAAAGTGCTATAATAACCCTTAGTTCAAATTTGCTATTTGGTTCATTTAAAACAACTACACCATTTTCCAATGCTGTAATATCTTTACATTACATTTCAAACATGCTGTCAAATCAAATTCAGAGTTTTATTTACAATTTCACACATAATTAACTTTTAATATAAATCATTTTAAATTATAAAATCATATATTTTCACATTTAAAAATAATCATTTAAATACCTTTATTTCTATGATTTTATAAAGTCAAATTTCCATACAAAAATCAAATTAAATAACAATTAAATTTTCATTTCTTTAATTAAATTCTTAACTTAACAACTAAGTTTAAATTTCAAAATATATCTTATTTCCATTTATTTTACTTAATTAAAAATTCACTTTTAAACAAATTTCACAAAATTTAATTTTAGTTATATTTCCAAATTCAGCTTAAATATTCATTTATTTCATATTTTAATTTATACAAAATCATTAACACTTTTCACAATTATTATTACTTAATAAAATCAATAAATTCATCTTTTAAATCAAATTTGTCATATTTTCTTACTTTACATAAATTCCATTTATAAACAAAATCATAAATTCCAAAATTAACTTATATTTCAGATTCTACTTCACCATTTACTTAATTCACTTATTTAATTTGTAGAAAATCACTAATTGTAACGACCCAGAATTTTGAACGAATAAAATTGAGAATATTTAATTAATTTTAAATATTTGAACGATAATTTAATTTGAATTCCCAATATAACTTTGAATTTGGCGGTTAAACTATAAAAATTTAATCTATTGAATTGAATAAAAATTTAAATCTTCGGTTTTAAGCTGAAGAAAAATATTTCAAAAGCTTTTAAAATTCATATTGATAACACTGAAGATAATAGGAGCTTCAGAATGTAATTTCAAACTGTTCTGTTCAGTTTTGAAATTTTATCGTTCGAATCAATATCTAAAATAGCCGTCCGAGTCAGAGTCTCGGAATTCGACGAAACCAGTTTCATTGGGTCCGGAATATGGAATTATTGTCGGATTTCAAATTTCGTATTGATCAGAGTTGTTATGTAACTGTACGATGAATAAACGCGTTAAAATTTTAAGACGAATTCAAAATTTAAAATTTATATTTATATAAATTAATATTACACGTTACCTTTCCCTTACCTCACGCCCACAATCACGGGTACGAGATCGTGCAAACCATACCTTGTCAACTGTAAATATCTCGGCTCTCCCTCTCGCAAATTATTCGAACGAAACAAAGAAAGAAAAAAATGGCCGTTCGTCCTTAAACTTCAAAATCGAAATCCCCTTTCTCGATTTCAATTTTTTTAGAGCCTCTGAAAGAAATCGAAAATGGCCAGCCTTCTTCTCAAAACAACCACCGCCTCCTCCCCTTCGATTCATACCTTTATCGCGACCAAAATTAGGCTGGCATCGACGAATTCGAGGGTGGGGTTGTTCGACTTCTGGTGATGCTCGCGTTCGAGCACGACGAGGTCTAGGAATTCGCGAATGGTAGGCGGCGATGGAATTGAATTCGCGAGCGTGATGATGAACAGGCGATGGCGCCGAGTATCTGGAGGAGTGCGCGAGCTCGAGTTTGGGTCAGGCGGTAGCTCGCGTTCAGGCGGCAACCCGGTGGTGTCGTTCGCAAGGAGGCGGAGGCGCTTTCGCGTGGAGGTGCGCATTGCCGTGAGGTCGGAAGGCGTAGGGGTGTACGGCGGTGCTCGCGTGATTAAGTGTCTTCGACGACTTCAAAGGAGGCCGGAGGGAGGGTCGCGATGCAGAATTTCTGTTGGTGGCAAACATCGGCGTTGAAGGTCGAGGTAAATTCTGGTAATTTATTTTAGTCTAGTTTTTTTTTATATACCAAATCTAATTTTTAGTTACCTCTGAATTGATTTAGTTAATAATAGAAGTTTTAAAGTTTTATTTAATCCAAAGAAAAAAAAATGAAGTTACTGTTTTTACAAAAATATTATTTACAGTAAGCTAAGTTTGTTGTAGGAAATTTATTTTAAGGTGAATTTAGTTTTAAATTTATTTTTAATTAGATAAAATTGTTAAAAGTAATATGTTTAGAATTAAAAGAAATAGAAATTTTAAAAGTTGAGAAACTTTTGTATAAAACCAGATTTATAAAAATCTGTATAGATTATTTTAAAATGTACATAGATTATATTTTAGTATATGGGTTATCTTTATAAATACTTATATAATTTCTAAAAAGAAAGTTAGCTTAAAATAAAATATAAAGAATATTAGTTTAAGATAAAATCACTTGTTAATTAAAAATTTTCAAATAGAAAATTTTATATGGAAAGGACTTTGAAAAATATATATAAGGTTGAAAAGGAATTTTAAAAATACATATTAGTTGGAGTAAAACTATTAAACGGTAATTGGTTGTTCGATTTATTTCGAATATTAACGAAATGTATAAATTATTTATACAAGGTTAAAATCAAGAAAATCGGGTCAAGAATGGAAATTGGATTGCAAAATAAAAGCTAAGGTGAGATTTTTCTCACTCAAAATGAAAGTGGAATTTTCAGTTATTTATTGATTGATTTGATTGCTTTTGGATGTGATATTAGATATAGTAGGATATATATCTATATATAGCAATATATACATATTGGCATATGTATATATTGGATTGATGATTTCCCACCTCGTATAGCGGATGAGACCCTATTGCGCCGTTAGTAAGCGGATTTTTATAAAACCCATATACCGCGATAATTCCGTACTGGAGCGGAATTGGTATTGTGCTAACATCTGTGGATGTAGGGAAACAGGTTGGAGGGATCCAACTGGACCCCTCACATTGATTAAATTTATTTATACTGTGATATGAATCTGTGAATGATTATATTGATGTTATTAATCATATTGATATCTGGGAATTGTTTTGAAGCTAAAATATAGCTGAATGGATGTTTGACATCATTGGATTCCAAAGATAAACAAAGTTGAATTTTTGAAATTCAAGTAGAAATTTCTAAGTGAATAAATTTTAGAAATTGAATAAATCTTGAAGAAAGGAATTTTTAAAGTATAAAAAGTTAATTTTTATAATCTTATCGAATTAATTCCAGAATCAAGTGAAAATGTTAAATAAATGGATTTCGTAAAACAGTGATTATAAATTGAAGAATTAAATTTAAATTTGGATTTTTAAATAGATTGAAAGAAACGATTTAAATCTATTTTCTTAAAAAAAGAAATTTATTAAAAGAAGATAAGTTGGAAATCCAACTAGAAATTTAATTGGTAAATTGAAATGATTTGGGAAATCAATGTAAAATGATTTCAATTTAAAGAATCCATTTAAAACAGGATATTGAATAATTTGAGAAAAAAATGAGGAATTTACTTAGTAGTGATAAATAAATAAAATTAGAAAATCAATCTGTAATTGATTTAATATTTGGAAAGGAATTTTTGAGAAATCAGTATGGAAATCTTATTTAAGGTTGAAAATAAATTTAGAAATCAATATTGAAATTGATTTGGTATTGAAGTTTTTACAAATAGAATTGAAATTTATAAAAGTTGCTTATAAATCCGAAATCACTTATTTTGATAAGTATAATATAGAAGTTAATAAAAAGAAGATTTATAAGTTGAAGTTGTTATTAAAACAGAGATAGAATTTATAAACTTCGTTTTATAAATTCGAAATCGATTGAATTTGATAAATTATATATAGGAGATTATTGAAGAAGATATATTCGCGATTTTTGAATAGCGAATTTTTATTGAAATAAAATGTGTAGAGATTTTTGAAAATGTGGTTAGTGAAGTATATTCACGATTTTGGACAGTGAATATATTGTTAAGTAAAATGGATTTATTTTTGAAGAAGTGATATTAAAAATGAAGTAAACATTTTTTAAAGATGTTTTAAAATGTGTTAAATATCGAAATCATAGATTTCAACATTTATTGTTGAAATAGACGTTTTCGAGAAATAAGGAAATGGTGGACTATAACACTGTTGTTATAGTAAATGATTTCCGAAAGGAAATGTTTTATATAGTATTGGGATTTATATATCTATCTAAATTTCGAATCCCTATACTAGTGATTTTGAGTCGTCGTAACGATGTTTTACGTAACATTCGCTTTGACTCAATTAGATGTTGTTATAGTAAATGTTTTCCTTATAGAATGAACTATATACTTAATTTGGTTTAAGTATATCGAATATTTTCAAATGTTGAAAATAAATAGATTGGTGAAATACTTATTATTAAATAAGTATGGAAATGCTTTTCCAATATGAAATGAAACGAAATGTGTTTTGAGAATTTTATCTTTTGAAGATAAATTGAAAAGTGAATATTTGAAATTGTTTTCAAATGATTAAGTGTGGGAATTTTATATCTAGTAAAAGATATTTTGGAAGATAAAATAATTTGGGAAAATTATTGGAATCTGATGATGTTGCGCATCTTTATTGATAGTTAAATAACCGACTATCAATAATTACCTTGAATGGTATTTGTTGTGAATTGGATGAATTTGAATGCCACACTTATTTTTGAATAATCGCTCACTATTCGGGTTAGCCGGGAAAGGACCATGGGGTCGTATAACCCATTCCGAATATGTGATACGTCGTTATGGATCATATTTGAAGACCGGTGTTGAAGACCGGATATTTTTGAAAACGGAAGGATTACCGTCGAGTTACTCTACATCGGCTGATCTCCGATTTAGAGGTTTTATCACCCTTAGTGACGGGAAGTCCGGACGTGATTAGAAAATTATCCGGAAATGCAAGGGCTTCGTGAGAAGTGCCTTCGGTTATGTTCGATCCCGGAACAGACTTGTATGGATTGTGTGTCTGACGTTACCATTTGAGATATAAAGCTGATTTCTTTCAAATACATTTCTATTGGTGGCAGAGAATTTATTCTCTTAGCTTAACACCCTTCTCTGAGACGTACGAGCTCAGAGGTTATGTAGTTGAAATTTATCAGCGATATATCCCAATTTGGTAACGTGGCATACTGAGTGTTGCTGTGAAATGATCAGTGTTTGATCATTTGTGATATGATTATTTGTTTGATCTTATATCTTTGTGATCATAGGTTGATCATTTTGTTTGACCCGAAGCAGGGCTTTTTGAGAAAGCGTAGCTTTGTGGACGAGACTTCATCGAGCCTCACACCCCGGAAATGGTCGAAACAGGAAGGATGCGGCAAGGTTTTAGGGAGTAGCGCCCCTTAGTGTATGTCATTCCTTCTGGATAAAGGTGGTATCATGGTATGGAGCCCATATACTTAACCTCTGTGGTTACTGCATTATTATTACTATGTGGTTTGTTGCGAATCGGGGATCCTCGGGAAGATCGGTGACGATCGGGGGATGGCATACGCGTGTCAGTAGTTACCTATTTTTGCAGAGGTAACCTGACCTTGTGTTGGCAGAGATCCGGTTAGGTTCTCGGGTCGTCTATTCCAGGGACGTACCCATCGTGGATAGGAAGTTCCTTAGCCTGACCATTTGTTGGAAATCCAAAGAAACAATACGAGCCTTTACGATTTCAATTGTATAACCTGTCTCCTCAGGAGGCAGCTATAGCAGGCATAATATAATGGTACCTATGCTGGCTAAGATTTATATTCTACTTTCGAAATGTTTTCCACTATGCACTAATAATAATATCAAAAAGAATTTGATTTTTTGCGTAGTAAGCATCTTTGACTATCATAAGAAGAAATCTCCTCCAATTCTGCGTTTGCATTGTGTGTGTGGTGGGAGGTCTTATGGTAGTTTCATTTTCCAAAAGCATTGCGAATTTGACTTTAAAATATTTCTTTGTTGTTTTAAAGAATAACTGTTTTACGATCTCACACCAGTCACCATGACTGACTCGGAGTTTATTGTTCCCTTCTAAACTCTGGGTGCCCACCAATTTCCACACGGGCAGCCTAGAGTTATATTATCAAGATATTCTGGATATTCTGGAGCTTTGGAGATAAGCTGGAGGACGAGACGTAGTATTTGTATCTGATAGTATTTATTCCGCTGTGTATTCTGTACGAGGACAAATTATATAACTGTCCATTGTTGTATATTGACTCTGATGATTGACGTATGTATAAAATGATATAGTTCTTTGTTTAAAGATTATTCATTTATCTATTATATATTGTTCCGCTGCGATATGTGAGATTCTGATATTGTTTTCTGTTTCTGTTCTGATGTGTTGCTGTTCTTTCTTTCTCTTCTCTCTTTTCTTCTGTTTTTTCTTTTTCTTAAAACCCTCACTATTGGAGTTTCCGGCACTCGATTGCTCGGCAGTCGATAAAGTGAGTATCGATGTCGAATTTTCGAAAGTCGAAAATTCTGGTCCGTGACAAAGTGGTATCAGAGCATATGGTTAAGCGACAACCCTGCTCTGTTGGGTGTTACTCATTAGAGATAGAGTCAGTAGCACTCTAGAATGAGTTGAGTGTAATAATAGATATGAGCGCGTATTTGTTATTGAATATAAAATTGTTTGGTATTGTGTTGACTTATCGGTTGATTGTTTATAGATTCTGGTCGGTGCAGTCTAGCTAACTGTAATCGATAGGGGTTTCTAAACTCTTAAACAAGGTAAACCGACACAGTATTGTTTTAAATAGGGTAAATGAGATAATTTTACCCAAAACTATTTTTGTATATAAAAGAAATGTTTTTCTATAAAGTACTATAGTATATGGTTGCATGGATGTTAGGAAAGTGATAATATTGAAATGTAATCATTATTATATGAAATTGAATAAGAAATTGAAATCGTAACTCCAAGGTTAAGAAATAAAATTTATATACAAATGAAATTAAAGAATGTAAATTATAAATGTGAATTGTAATTTAAAACGGAATTCCAGAGAAATATTTGGAAATGTTTTGAAAGGAGTTTGAAAATTTTGGAGATTTGGAAAGTTTAAATCTTTTTGGATTTGAAAATGAATTTCAAAGGTTTTGAAAAATATTTTGGAGAGATGAAAGCTCTAAACTCTTTTTGGTCGCTGGAAAATAACTTTGGTAATGACTACAGCATCATCGATGTTCATTTTCGGGTTTCCAAAGGAGGAATTGCTGCCATATTGTTTTAAATGGAAATTTGGGTTTTGTTTTGGAAATTCAAAGGATAATTTGAATTGTTTTCAAATGATTTTGAAATGTTGGTAAGATTCTGGAATACCATATGAAAATATCTATGAATATTATGAAGTTGAATTAGATAAATTGAGACTTGAATTGTGAACTAAATAAAAGAATGGTTCGGAATTTCAAATAAATTCAAGTAAGAAGAAATAAATTTCAAATGAATGGAATTTACAATTGTAAGTGAATAAAATTGAAACTGAATGTTGAAACAAATTTGAATTGTGTGAAATAAAATGAAGCTTTAAGATTAGTTTGAAGTGAACTAAAGATAATTGATGAAATTCAATATTCAGAAGTAAACTGAATCTAAATTAGATTGAAAATGTGAATTATAAGTTCAAATGAATGTGAAATGAAAAATTGAACGAAATTGAATATGTAACTTCAATAGCGAATTTAAAGAGGATATAAGAAGTATATATTGAAAATTTGTAACCGAATTTGCAAAATGATTTGAATGCTGTAACTAGATATAATGGCTAGTAGGATATACAGGTGTATAAAGGGATTGGAAAATTTATTTCACAGATAATTCGAATTGCTCGAAAAAGGTATGTATTTGAATTATAATATGAGTTTTTGCTGATTTCTTGTCTAGCCGCTTGGCTTTTTCTTTTTCTTTTTGAAATCTGAGAGTCCGTAGGGACGTTTTGTAGTAGTGCCGTATTAGCCGCGCAAAGGAGACGCTGGCGAAATTTTTCGGAAATTTAGGGCGTTAGAAAAATTTTGAGAAAATTTGGAAGTTTAAAATTTGAATTTAAACTCGAATTTGAATTTTGAAGTAAACAATGTTGTTCGGAAACTTATAATTAGAATTGGAAAATTAGTTGAATTGATAACAAATCTTTAGTAGAAAGATTTGTTTTGATAAATTGATAAAACTATTAGATTGTGAAAAATAGTAGACGGGTTAAGGATTTTTTTCCTAACTTGTAATTTCGAGGACGAAATTCTTTTAAGGGGGGAAGTCTGTAACGACCCAGAATTTTGAACGAATTAAATTGAGAATATTTAATTAATTTTAAATATTTGAACGATAATTTAATTTGAATTCCCAATATAACTTTGAATTTGGCGGTTAAACTATAAAAATTTAATCTATTGAATTGAATAAAAATTTAAATCTTCGGTTTTAAGCTGAAGAAAAATATTTCAAAAGCTTTTAAAATTCATATTGATAACACTGAAGATAATAGGAGCTTCAGAATGTAATTTCAAACTGTTCTGTTCAGTTTTGAAATTTTATCGTTCGAATCAATATCTAAAATAGCCGTCCGAGTCACAGTCTCGGAATTCGACGAAACCAGTTTCATTGGGTCCGGAATATGGAATTATTGTCGGATTTCAAATTTCGTATTGATCAGAGTTGTTATGTAACTGTACAATGAATAAACGCGTTAAAATTTTAAGACGAATTCAAAATTCAAAATTTATATTTATATAAATTAATATTACACGTTACCTTTCCCTTACCTCACGCCCACAATCATGGGTACGAGATCGTGCAAACCATACCTTGTCAACTGTAAATATCTCGGATCTCCCTCTCGCAAATTATTCGAACGAAACCAAGAAAGAAAAAAATGGCCGTTCGTCCTTAAACTTCAAAATCGAAATCCCCTTTCTCGATTTCAATTTTTTTAGCGCCTCTGAAAGAAATCGAAAATGGCCAGCCTTCTTCTCAAAACAACCACCGCCTCCTCCCCTTCGATTCATACCTTTATCGCGACCAAAATTAGGCTAGCATCGACGAATTCGAGGGTGGGGTTGTTCGACTTCTGGTGATGCTCGCGTTCGAGCACGACGAGGTCTAGGAATTCGCGAATGGTAGGCGGCGATGGAATTGAATTCGCGAGCGTGATGATGAACAGGCGATGGCCCCGAGTATCTAGAGGAGTGCGCGAGCTCGAGTTTGGGTTAGGCGGTAGCTCGCGTTCAGGCGGCAACCCGGTGGTGTCGTTCACAAGGAGGCGGAGGCGCTTTCGCGTGGAGGTGCGCATTGCCGTGAGGTCGGTAGGCGTAGGGGTGTACGGCGGTGCTCGCGTGATTAAGTGTCTTCGACGACTTCAAAGGAGGCCGGAGGGAGGGTCGCGATGCAGAATTTCTGTTGGTGGCAAACATCGGCGTTGAAGGTCGAGGTAAATTCTGGTAATTTATTTTAGTCTAGTTTTTTTCATATACCAAATCTAATTTTTAGTTACCTCTGAATTGATTTAGTTAATAATAGAAGTTTTAAAGTTTTATTTAATCCAAAGAAAAAAAAATGAAGTTACTGTTTTTACAAAAATATTATTTACAGTAAGCTAAGTTTGTTGTAGGAAATTTATTTTAAGGTGAATTTAGTTTTAAATTTATTTTTAATTAGATAAAATTGTTAAAAGTAATATGTTTAGAATTAAAAGAAATAGAAATTTTAAAAGTTGAGAAACTTTTGTATAAAACCAGATTTATAAAAATCTGTATAGATTATTTTAAAATGTACATAGATTATATTTTAGTATATGGGTTATCTTTATAAATACTTATATAATTTCTAAAAAGAAAGTTAGCTTAAAATAAAATATAAAGAATATTAGTTTAAGATAAAATCACTTGTTAATTTAAAATTTTCAAATAGAAAATTTTATATGGAAAGGACTTTGAAAAATATATATAAGGTTGAAAAGGAATTTTAAAAATACATATTAGTTGGAGTAAAACTATTAAACGGTAATTGGTTGTTCGATTTATTTCGAATATTAACGAAATGTATAAATTATTTATACAAGGTTAAAATCAAGAAAATCGGGTCAAGAATGGAAATTGGATTGCAAAATAAAAGCTAAGGTGAGATTTTTCTCACTCAAAATGAAAGTGGAATTTTCAGTTATTTATTGATTGATTTGATTGCTTTTGGATGTGATATTAGATATAGTAGGATATATATCTATATATAGCAATATATACATATTGGCATATGTATATATTGGATTGATGATTTCCCACCTCGTATAGCGGATGAGACCCTATTGCGCCGTTAGTAAGCGGATTTTTATAAAACCCATATACCGCGATAATTCCGTACTGGAGCGGAATTGGTATTGTGCTAACATCTGTGGATGCAGGGAAACAGGTTGGAGGGATCCAACTGGACCCCTCACATTGATTAAATTTATTTATACTGTGATATGAATCTGTGAATGATTATATTGATGTTATTAATCATATTGATATCTGGGAATTGTTTTGAAGCTAAAATATAGCTGAATGGATGTTTGACATCATTGGATTCCAAAGATAAACAAAGTTGAATTTTTGAAATTCAAGTAGAAATTTCTAAGTGAATAAATTTTAGAAATTGAATAAATCTTGAAGAAAGGAATTTTTAAAGTATAAAAAGTTAATTTTTATAATCTTATCGAATTAATTCCAGAATCAAGTGAAAATGTTAAATAAATGGATTTCGTAAAACAGTGATTATAAATTGAAGAATTAAATTTAAATTTGGATTTTTAAATAGATTGAAAGAAACGATTTAAATCTATTTTCTTAAAAAAAGAAATTTATTAAAAGAAGATAAGTTGGAAATCCAACTAGAAATTTAATTGGTAAATTGAAATGATTTGGGAAATCAATGTAAAATGATTTCAATTTAAAGAATCCATTTAAAACAGGATATTGAATAATTTGAGAAAAAAATGAGGAATTTACTTAGTAGTGATAAATAAATAAAATTAGAAAATCAATCTGTAATTGATTTAATATTTGGAAAGGAATTTTTGAGAAATCAGTATGGAAATCTTATTTAAGGTTGAAAATAAATTTAGAAATCAATATTGAAATTGATTTGGTATTGAAGTTTTTACAAATAGAATTGAAATTTATAAAAGTTGCTTATAAATCCGAAATCACTTATTTTGATAAGTATAATATAGAAGTTAATAAAAAGAAGATTTATAAGTTGAAGTTGTTATTAAAACAGAGATAGAATTTATAAACTTCGTTTTATAAATTCGAAATCGATTGAATTTGATAAATTATATATAGGAGATTATTGAAGAAGATATATTCGCGATTTTTGAATAGCGAATTTTTATTGAAATAAAATGTGTAGAGATTTTTGAAAATGTGGTTAGTGAAGTATATTCACGATTTTGGACAGTGAATATATTGTTAAGTAAAATGGATTTATTTTTGAAGAAGTGATATTAAAAATGAAGTAAACATTTTTTAAAGATGTTTTAAAATGTGTTAAATATCGAAATCATAGATTTCAACATTTATTGTTGAAATAGACGTTTTCGAGAAATAAGGAAATGGTGGACTATAACACTGTTGTTATAGTAAATGATTTCCGAAAGGAAATGTTTTATATAGTATTGGGATTTATATATCTATCTAAATTTCGAATCCCTATACTAGTGATTTTGAGTCGTCGTAACGATGTTTTACGTAACATTCGCTTTGACTCAATTAGATGTTGTTATAGTAAATGTTTTCCTTATAGAATGAACTATATACTTAATTTGGTTTAAGTATATCGAATATTTTCAAATGTTGAAAATAAATAGATTGGTGAAATACTTATTATTAAATAAGTATGGAAATGCTTTTCCAATATGAAATGAAACGAAATGTGTTTTGAGAATTTTATCTTTTGAAGATAAATTGAAAAGTGAATATTTGAAATTGTTTTCAAATGATTAAGTGTGGGAATTTTATATCTAGTAAAAGATATTTTGGAAGATAAAATATTTTGGGAAAATTATTGGAATCTGATGATGTTGCGCATCTTTATTGATAGTTAAATAACCGACTATCAATAATTACCTTGAATGGTATTTGTTGTGAATTGGATGAATTTGAATGCCACACTTATTTTTGAATAATCGCTCACTATTCGGGTTAGCCGGGAAAGGACCATGGGGTCGTATAACCCATTCCGAATATGTGATACGTCGTTATGGATCGCATTTGAAGACCGGTGTTGAAGACCGGATATTTTTGAAAACGGAAGGATTACCGTCGAGTTACTCTACATCGGCTGATCTCCGATTTAGAGGTTTTATCACCCTTAGTGACGGGAAGTCCGGACGTGATTAGAAAATTATCCGGAAATGCAAGGGCTTCGTGAGAAGTGCCTTCGGTTCTGTTCGATCCCGGAACAGACTTGTATGGATTGTGTGTCTGACGTTACAATTTGAGATATAAAGCTGATTTCTTTCAAATACATTTCTGTTGGTGGCGGAGAATTTATTCTCTTAGCTTAACACCCTTCTCTGAGACGTACGAGCTCAGAGGTTATGTAGTTGAAATTTATCAGCGATATATCCCAATTTGGTAACGTGGCATACTGAGTGTTGCTGTGAAATGATCAGTGTTTGATCATTTGTGATATGATCATTTGTTTGATCTTATATCTTTGTGATCATAGGTTGATCATTTTGTTTGACCCGAAGCAGGGCTTTTTGAGAAAGCGTAGCTTTGTGGACGAGACTTCATCGAGCCTCACACCCCGGAAATGGTCGAAACAGGAAGGATGCGGCAAGGTTTTAGGGAGTAGCGCCCCTTAGTGTATGTCATTCCTTCTGGATAAAGGTGGTATCATGGTATGGAGCCCAGATACTTAACCTCTGTGGTTACTGCATTATTATTACTATGTGGTTTGTTGCGAATCGGGGATCCTCGGGAAGATCGGTGACGATCGGGGGATGGCATAAGCGTGTCAGTAGTTACCTATTTTTGCAGAGGTAACCCGGCCTTGTGTTGGTAGAGATCCGGTTAGGTTCTCGGGTCGTCTATTCCAGGGACGTACCCATAGTGGATAGGAAGTTCCTTAGCCTGACCATTTGTTGGAAATCCAAAGAAACAATACGAGCCTTTACGATTTCAATTGTATAACCTGTCTCCTCAGGAGGCAGCTATAGCAGGCATAATATAATGGTACCTATGCTGGCTAAGATTTATATTCTACTTTCGAAATGTTTTCCACTATGCACTAATAATAATATCAAAAAGAATTTGATTTTTTGCGTAGTAAGCATCTTTGACTATCATAAGAAGAAATCTCCTCCAATTCTGCGTTTGCATTGTGTGTGTGGTGGGAGGTCTTATGGTAGTTTCATTTTCCAAAAGCATTGCGAATTTGACTTTAAAATATTTCTTTGTTGTTTTAAAGAATAACTGTTTTACGATCTCACACCAGTCACCATGACTGACTCGGAGTTTATTGTTCCCTTCTAAACTCTGGGTGCCCACCAATTTCCACACGGGCAGCCTAGAGTTATATTATCAGGATATTCTGGATATTCTGGAGCTTTGGAGATAAGCTGGAGGACGAGACGTAGTATTTGTATCTGATAGTATTTATTCCGCTGTGTATTCTGTACGAGGACAAATTATATAACTGTCCATTGTTGTATATTGACTCTGATGATTGACGTATGTATAAAATGATATAGTTCTTTGTTTAAAGATTATTCATTTATCTATTATATATTGTTCCGCTGCGATATGTGAGATTCTGATATTGTTTTCTGTTTCTGTTCTGATGTGTTGCTGTTCTTTCTTTCTCTTCTCTCTTTTCTTCTGTTTTTTCTTTTTCTTAAAACCCTCACTATTGGAGTTTCCGGCACTCGATTGCTCGGCAGTCGATAAAGTGAGTATCGATGTCGAATTTTCGAAAGTCGAAAATTCCGGTCCGTGACACTAATATTTTATAGAAATCATTTTAAATAAAATTTAAATCAAAATATCATAATATTTACATTTTTAAAATATTTTATACATTTCAGAAAAATATATAAACCATGGGTCTGTATAAAATTTTCTAGCCTAGGTCATGTGATACGGAAATGTATCATTTCAATCCGCAGTTTACAAAGAAAAACCGGGTTCTATCATTTCAAACCCGCAATCCCAAGTTAAATAAAATAAATAAAAAGTCGCTCAGGCTTATCATTTCAGCCCATAACGATCTTTCCCTATTCTAAAGTCCGTTCGGGTATGTATCATTTCAACCCATAGTGAACCTAATCTACAGGGAACTAGCAGTGTGATAATTGATAAAACTGAAAAGAAAAACATGAAATAACAGTAACATATAGTATAACAGGTGTAAATACAGGTGTGAACATCATATGATTATAATATAGCAGTTACAACAGGATGATATGCATTTACAGATTCAAGTGATGTCAGTTTATCAATTATATAAGTACACATCGTCTGGTGAGAATTACTCACCTCTAGATGCTGGAGTTTTGATACAAAATAAAGAATATCTACACCAGAATGCGTACAGAAGGCACGATCAATTTCAGTGGATGTGACATCCCGATTCAAAACTTGAAAAATAAATAAACTAAGTATGAATTTCACATTTGAACATAACAAAATTTGATAAAGCACTGGAACAAAATCGAATAAGATGATATGAAACAAAGTGGGTAGATAAATGGAAATAAAAGAAAGAGAAAAAAAAAATTAAAGAAAGAAGAAGATAAAAGTTCATCCATTACCTTATGTTGATGCCCACGCGCGAAGAGAATGAAGGCAATAGATGAGGTAAGAAATTGGAATGTGAGTTTTAATTTATAAGGATGATTTGCGTAAATTTTGTGGGAGAAAATGGTGAAGAGTAATTGATTTTTTTTTTAAAAAAACGTATGAAGCAATTGGAAGATTTTATTCCATATATATAGGAGAGTCAAGTGTAGAAAGTTGCACGTGAATGACAATGCAACAAATGAATTTGAACGGCAGGGAAATTAATATTTTATACCAATTATATCAATTTAAGCAAAAGGAAAGTGTGTAAAGTAACACGTAAATTTTAAAGCAAGGAAGTAAACGTGTTCGTGACTAGTATATTTATAAATAAGCGTTGCGTGATTCAAGTGATAAAACGGCAAGAGATATTTTGTTTTGAATGTATCATAGAGGAGGCTTTGATTTTAGATGAGAAGTTATAGGCAAGAAAAATATAAATATTGATATTTAAAAAGGCCATGAGTTGATTGAGCACAGATTTATTACTTGTTATACACTGCCATTTAGTTCTATTCCTATTATAAGCAATAGGTAGGAAATCTTGTTGTGATGGAATTATGCCATGGGTTTCGTAATTAAGGAGAACATAAAACGGCAAGCAATCAATTTGCTTCAAAACGGAAATGGAAAATTAACCAAAAGAATAATTTGTGTGAACGGGTAAATATTCAAGAGAATATCTTGCGTTGATTTAGGTGCGAGAATCTAGGCAAGAAAGATTTGAACGAATATTTACAGTGTTATTGATTGCGTGAATTTAGCAAAAGGAAACGGCAAGAAATCTTTGGCAAACATTTTGTACACATTTAAAATTTATTAGGAAGTAAATGCGTTGATTTAAAAACGCAAGAAATATTTATAAAATGGGAAGATGGTGAAAATGATTTGCGTACAAGGTTGAGTATTTAAATAAAACTAGAATTTATTGCTTTGAGAAACGGCAGGAATTTAATTAGCACGCATTTGCACTCGTTTGAAAATATTAAGAAGAGAATGCGTTGATAAATAAAAACGGAATGGCAAGAACGATTGGAGCAATTAATTGCAACGGGTATGAATTTATTAGCGAGAGAAACGACAAGCCATTATATTTTTGCTATGAGCGGTAAATGGAAATTTAAAGATTTTATACTTATCAAAACAAATGGAAGTAAAGGACGGTGAAATATCTTTAAACGTAATGGCAAGGCATGGTTGAATTTTCCTCCTTTAAAAGTGCAAAGCAATTGATTTAGTAACAAGGCAAAAATTTGAATGTGAACGGTTATAAATTTGAGGATAACGTTTCTATTAAATCAGAAGGAAAGTGAATATATTTAAAAGTGCGTACAACAGACGCAATAGTTTATGCCCAAAATATAACAAAACAACGGTTTTAAATTTTATACGTTTTCCTATTTATACGTTATTTATTCCATCAAATAACGCGCCTTTTTAAACGCGTAATTAACAGTTTAATTATACATAAATTTTGCAATCTATTACTTAATAAAACATGATTTATTTACATTGGGTTTTTATTCATTTACCATGTACTAAGAATCTATTACCAAACGTAACTAAGAAGAATATAAATGATTAAATTTAAAAGTATATAAACCCTTTTTAAAGAACAAAAGTGAAATAAAACTTTGTTATGAATATATTCGACTAAACTAAAAGATTGGAAAATTAGAAATTTAAAGATTTATCACTTCAATAAATGTTGAGTTTTAACCAAAATAAGAATTATAGAATTTACTTATATAAAAAATCTTGGGTGATTATTTATAATTAAATTTAGAAATTCATCTTCCGTAAAATAAAACCCCAGAGTTAAAATTAAAGAATAAAATATTGCTAAAATTTTAGGCTGTTACACTCTCCCTGAAACAACCCGACTAATTAATTAATCATTATATAAGTAAGACTTATAATGAAGTAATTAATTTAATTCACTTTAAATTAATTAAAGATAAAGATAGTTAATTTAATTCATTTTAAATTAATTATATTGTGATTAAGTAAATCATTGCTTATATAAGAATGGATGACATTGATTTGTCTTGAATGGATGTAATCTCAGAAATGAGATAAGTAATGTTGTGTGGTAAGAATGCTTGGTTGCATTATGATGGTAATATAGATTAACTATTGTGATGTTGATATGGATTACCTATTTGGTTATGAATCATCTGTTTAAATGATAATGTGATTATCAATTGTGACTTGTGAATTATCTATCTGTATAGATAAGTTAAATTGTTTAAACCTTTAAACAACTTGGCCTTAAAAGATACGTTTTGGATTTCGATGAGACCGGGATCGGGTTTCCGTATACCGGAATTCCAGGTCTGGAGACCCGAATACCACATCGATCCAAATTAACGATAGGTCGTGAATCTCAAGTGAAGATGAAGATTTAGAGTGCAAGGGTTATTGTCGTTAACTCTGAGGGTGATTCCAAAACGAGTGTAACGAGATAATGCCTTCGGTTTCGTTCGAACCCGGAACGAACTTGTATGGATTGAATGCTTTCAGCACATCGTCAGGCGGACGATGAGCATTCTAAGTGATATGTTCTGATTAAAGGTAATCGTAACCTCAAGCCTCATCAACCGGGAATGGCTAAAACAGGGGAGGTGCAGCAAGGTTTCGTGGGTAGCACCCACTGAGAGCAAGATAGATCCCTGTCTAGAGGTCCCTTTTCTTTATTTCGGCTTAGTGTGTGGTTGGTCGCGCCAACTACGGGATTGTCTTGTTCGGGATTATCCAGTAAGGGATGGTTCCGGCTTTGTGTTGCAGGGGAGCGGGCGTACTCCTCGGTACGGTGATCTAGGCCACGTACTGTGACGGGCGGTACCCCAGTAGCCCTGCCATTGTATGGAATCCAAGCTCCAATAAGTGCCGTACGTATTAGTTGTGCCCAACTATGTTGGAATGCTTACATCTCACATTCCAACATAGTATACAACAATTTACAGAGTTACACAGCATATACATCACTTACTAGACAGTTATAAACATCTGTCTAGACATTACAACTCAAATACCAGACAAGACACTATCACAGATATCAACACTCAGACTCCTAATCCTAGATTATGCTAAAACTAAACTGATTTATCTTTAATTCAAATCTTAACAATGAATCAATAAAAAGGTATGGGATTTGGTAAATTGGGTTATCACAAAAATCTGGAAAACAGAGGCATATCATCATACACAGTTCAATACATACAAACAGTGTACATCCATAAATATAAACATGCAAAGTTACTTCATTCAAAAATCACATAAAAGCAAATTTAAATCCAATTTAAACTTTTGAAAAGAATGTTTACTCAATATTCCAGAGATCATCATGAAACAACCCGACTTCCTATGCCCAGAAAGTCGCATCATTACGAAGAAAGAAAGGGGTAGAAAATAGAAAAGAAGAGAAGAAAGAAAGAAACAACAACAGCGATCTCACAGCGGAACGAATAAATTATATTAATAACATAAACTATTACATAGTATACAACAATTTACAGAGTTACACAGCATATACATCACTTACTAGACAGTTATAAACATCTGTCTAGACATTACAACTCAAATACAAGACAAGACACTATCACAGATATCAACACAGCGGAATACTATATCTACGAACGCCGAAGCCTCCTGCTCCATTGCTCCTCCAGAATATTCGTCAAAGCTAAACCTGAATCCCTTGGCTACTCGTAAAAATTTGAGTACCCAAGAGTTTATATAAAACAGAAATAAACACTTGGGTCAGACATGGGTCTGGTGTGAGTAACAGGTTAAACTTGCTTAACTTCAAAACCTTTAGAAAGAAAAGGTATCACGTAAGACTCCCCATAAATAAACATGGGTAAGTTTTTACCTTACGCTAACCAAAACATTTGATAGGAAATTTGATTTTATTATAATAGGGTCTAGGGTTTTCAAGTAAAATATAGAAATAGCTGAAATGCTTACATCTCACATTCCAACATAGTTGGGCACAACTAATACGTACGGCACTTATTGGAGTTTGGATTCCATACAATGGCAGGGCTACTGGGGTACCGCCCGTCACAGTACGTGGCCTAGATCACCGTACCGAGGAGTACGCCCGCTCCCCTGCAACACAAAGCCGGAACCATCCCTTACTGGATAATCCCGAACAAGACAATCCCGTAGTTGGCGCGACCAACCACACACTAAGCCGAATAAAAGAAAAGGGACCTCTAGACAGGGATCTATCTTGCTCTCAGTGGGTGCTACCCACGAAACCTTGCTGCACCTCCCCTGTTTTAGCCATTCCCGGTTGATGAGGCTTGAGGTTACGATTACCTTTAATCAGAACATATCACTTAGAATGCTCATCGTCCGCCTGACGATGTGCTGAAAGCATTCAATCCATACAAGTTCGTTCCGGGTTCGAACGAAACCGAAGGCATTATCTCGTTACACTCGTTTTGGAATCACCCTCAGAGTTAACGACAATAACCCTTGCACTCTGAATCTTCATCTTCACTTGAGATTCACGACCTATCGTAAATTTGGATCGATGTGGTATTCGGGTCTCCAGACCTGGAATTCCGGTATACGGAAACCCGATCCTGGTCTCATCGAAATCCAAAACGTATCTTTTAAGGGCCAAGTTGTTTTAAGGTTAAAACAATTCAATTCTTATCTATATACACAAAGATAGATAATTCAATAGATAATCTACATTATCATCCCAAACAGATAATTCACATTATCATTATAATTCAACCAAACATCCATATCATATATCAATCATATCTCATCAGAGATATCAAACAATGAAATACATTCAATCTCATTCATCCATCCTTAAGCAATGATTTATATCATCTAATTAATTTAAAGTGAATTAAACTAATTACTTCATTCTATAAATCCTGCTTACTTAATTATTAATTAAACCAATTAATTAATCATTACTCTAAGTATCCATCTTAATTAATCATTCCTGATTAATAATCCTTTAATTACTTTAAGTAATTAATACTTAATTAATTTCACAAATTAATTATCTTAAACCATTCAGTAATTAATCTTTAATTACTTCATTAATTAATTAATTATACTTAATTATCTTAATCCTTAATTAATTACAATTAATTAATTACTTATTATTTATTAATTAATCTTAATTAATCAATTCTTAATTACATCATTAATTTTATTAATTAATGATCCTTAATTACTCTTAATTAATTATCTTATTTAAATTAATTACATTTAATAATTAATTAGTCACATTTATTAATCACCTTTGATTAATCTCATTTAGTAATTAACTTCCCTTAATTACTCCACTTCATAAATTAGTTACTCGTTAATTAATTATCCTTTAATTAATCCCTTGATTAATTATTCAAAAGTAATTAACTCAAATTACTTTTATTATTAAATCATTTTCAGTTAATTACATCCAGTAATTACCTTTAATTACTTTCCTAAGTAATTATACTTTCACTAATTACATTTAAGTAATTATCAAATTTCCAAATCATTATCTTAAATTAATTTAACTAATTAATTTAAACTTATCAAATTTATTTAATTAATTACCTTAAGTAATTAATTTCTTTAATTACTTTCATTAAGTAATTTATACTTAACCAATTTATATTAATTAATTAATCTAATTGATTATCAAAAATTAATCACATTAATTAATTATTTAATAATTCCTAATTAATGATCTCTCATTAATTATTAACAATTCTTTAATTACTTTCTTTAAGAAATTTAGCTTTAATCAACTATTTATTAATTACAACTTAATAATTTCTTAATTACCAATTAATTTCTAATTACTAAATTAATTGCTTAATTAATCTTTAAATTAAAGTATTAACCTTTAACTACTTTAATTATTATTAACAAAGACTTTAAAACATTTTACTTTAAAAATCTTTCTTTTAATTTATTTTAAATTAAAGATTTAAAATAAATTACAATTTAACTTTAACCAATTTAAATTAAATTTACAATTCCCTTTTTAAATCCAAATGTTAAAGAACACTTAACATTTATAAAAGAAATTTATAAGATTTTTAAACCCACTCATTAAAATTCAAACCTTCTTTAAACATTTTAAATTTGCTTAAATATTATAATTTAATAAACTTATTTATTTTAACTAGGATACAAATTTAAATTGAATCCATACTTTAAATTTGATTTTAAAACTTTATTTAAAATCATACTCTACAAATTTAAACTTATTTTAAATTTTGAAAACACTGTCAGGTTTTTACTTCTATTATCATCAAATCTACCCGAGCCCAATATCAAAATACCCGAGTAAAAACTGGAAAACCCCGAGACCCACTTCGAGTTTTTCCCTTCCCCTCTTTATTAAACTTTGTTATGTTTAAAAATTTTAAAACAGATTAAACCCACGCGAGTTCCTCTGCAACGAACCCGAGCCAGAACCCTATTTTCTCGAACACGACTTCGAGTCACTCATCAACTTACCCGAGTACAACTGAGACTTCATCTTCCCAAAACAAGAAAACGACCCAGGCTCCAAAGTATCTCGTGTACGTGCACAGGCGAGTCAATCGCCTCCGACCATCGCTTCCATCACCATCATGTCGACTTCGACCATTATCCACGATCGCGACCTCCAGAACCACGAACAAGCATCACCATCGAATTCGAGCAATAATCCCAAACCTGGAAACATTCTGAGCAACATCACCACAACCCTGTCAACCACGTCGCAATCTCACCTCCGATCATCAGAATCACCGCGACTCCGGCAATTTATCCATCAATACCCCCTCTGCCAAACTCCAAAGCCTCGTATCACTCGAAGCACTACAGACAACACGAAGCTACTAAAACTTCGACCCTCAGTAACTAGGGCTAGGAACCTAAATTTAGTCACCACTGTCGCCAACCACCACTGTCAGCACTTCAGACAATTTTCCCCTATTCTTCCATCTATTCTCCAATTCCAGGCAGAACCACATCACCCCAATATCATTTGACAATCAGATAAACCCAAAAATCCTCATTTCGTTCAACCCAGACAAGTTGACTCAACAGTTAAATAAAAATTGTGATTTTTGTTTTAAAATTCATGATTTCAAACATGCATTCAGGTTATAAACCTGTTTCAATGATTTAAGATGTTTAAATTTTTGATATATGTTAAACTTGAACTATTCCTAAGGTTTTCAGGGAAATTTCAATTTACTTTTAACTTAAATAAAATTTTAAACCAATTTCATGACTAAATAAACAGTTTTCAAAGAAGCCTAAGTTTTAACCAAGATCAGATAAGGAGATAATGAATTTTCTTTGAAAATCTTAGTTTTTAAAACTAAGAACAGAGGGAACACATAGTCACAGACATGCACACAATCAATACTTCCAAATGTACACAAAAATTTCATAAATAAACAAACACACTAACATGCTTTCATTCCAGAATTTACATGCAACCAGATTAAAATACTTAAACTTTTTAGGAAAGGGGTTACTCACTTGATTTAAAGGAGATGAACAGAGGCAGTTTAACCTTTGAAGACTGTAAACTTGCATGCTCCCTTTTGATTTAAAAACTTGAGTTGATGGAACTTAACTTATTGAATTTAAAACTGCATGCATGTTGCTTTAGACTCCAGGTTTGATTTTTCCTTTGATCTTGCTTTAAAACAGGTTTACTTGTTTCCAGATTCAAGAAATGCAGGCTTTGATCAGATTTTGAAAAGAAGAACAGGCTTTTGCTTTGATTCCAGATTGAAGAAATGATTATAGATTGTTTTTGAAAGGATTTTGGTTGAGAGGAAAGTTTAATTACAGATTTATTGTCTTTGGAAATTTTGTTACAGGCTTTGTTGAATTTATTTTCTGGTTTGCTTGTAGAAGTGGAAAACTGAATTTCAGTTTAGAAATGGAGATTAGAAAGAAAGGAAGAGATGTGAAAACATGTTTTTATAAGTATAAATGAATTTAATTTTACAATAAAAAGAAAAATTAGAACAAAATGACACTTGTCTTTCTCATATCTTAATTTTACAACACATGTTACTATTAAGCTTTATATAATTACACTTGTCTTCTAAGTAATTCATATTTATTTAAATGTAAATAAAAGCCTTTTCTTAATTTATAAATGTTTGTTTATATATATATAAGTTACTTAAAAGAAAATAAAACTAATTATATATAAATAAAAGCTTATCCATATATATATACAAATCCAAAACTATTTAAATATTACCTCTTTTGAATTTCAAATTAATTTTAAATTCAAATGTAAATTATATTTTAAAATCCAATTTAAAGTAAATTTAAAACAACACATTCAAATTGAAAATAACCATTCAATTTCTTACAAATCTATTCATATCTATAAACAAAACAATACATTATTAATATTGTTTTAGAAGTAACAAATTTGTCAATTTAAAATAATTTATAAAAGAGATTATAGATTACTACTATTATTAAATGAATTAACATCTCATATGTAAATTGTATTTTAAACTTATATATATATTCTTAAACCATATTTATTAAGCAATATAAAATAAACCTTATTATTAACCTTACTTAAAACCATATAGTTATTTTGTTTTAAAATAGCTTTGTAAAGCTAATATTTAAATAAATCATAATTTCCAAACTATAAGAATATACATTAGAAATTTAAAACAAGATTTCATTTATTATTTAAATTTCAAATCCAAGCTTATCTATTTACAATATATACATATATATATATACATTATAAATAGAAATCATTTTATTAGTTTTTAAAGGATAAAATTCACTAATTAAATATTCATTTAATTAGATTTTTAAACCAATTCAAATAATTTTATCAAAGATTAACAAATCAATTTAATTATTTAAACAGATTATTAAATTGATATTGCCCCAAATTTCCGGGATATTACATTCCTCCCCCCTTAAAATAATTTCATCCTCGAAATTTAAAACAAAGGTAATTTAATAATCTATTTAAATCACAAACATATATTATCATCCATATGCTAACAACCATAGCAACCAATTTACCCAATCAAACAATTTTAACTATCCAAACAAAATTCTGAATAGAATTTCCTCGAGTTTCCCCAAGTATATATATATATATCGGGATACTCGCTCTACAGAATCCAAACAAACAATACTACTAAGCTATAGAGCTCCTACTTATCTAGATCTACATAACTAAACAGAATATCAGACTACAGACGAGTCTGACTCAACAACCAAAACCTCCAGAACTGCTGGTTTCAAAACCAGAGATAGATCAAACACGTACCCCCTCAAAGATACGTAAAACACAATGAATTCCAATTATCCAACTGACAATTCAATCTTGAAGACCAAAGTATTTATCCAAATTAGATCACAGAAAAGATCCAAAATAACTCGAAGCTAACTTCCCATACTTACCCAATCTTATAGCTCCCTTTAACCAGAGAAAAACTTCACAACGAAGTCTACAACTTCGAATTTCAAATTCCTTCGTCTCTTATCCACAAAATCCTTCAGACGATCTTGGGCTACCTATAAATTCTTCCTGATCAGCTCAACCTTCGCCGATGCTTCTAGAAACAAATAGGACAAAAAAAAAAAAAACTCAACCAATGATCCTCTCAAGATCTACCCAATCCAAAACACAACTCTACTACCATCAGTAGACTGAACTAACTTCTCCTATCTGGAAAAGACAAACAGGAGCACTCGCCAAACTGCTTCTGCTACACCACTCTGATCTGGAGTAGATAAGAATGCTGATGAAGAACACAAGCACAGACTGGACAATACATCCCAGAAAATCTCAGATAACTCAAGAGAATACTCAAACTATCGCAAGTCACTTTTGCGATCAACCCAGCCAAAATGCAAAGAAACTGTTCTCTCTTTACCAATCAGAACAGCTTACACTTAATTATCCAATCCATCGAAGAAATGGATCCACTCTGCTGCTTCTGAACTTCACCTTTAGAAAAATGCTTAGCCAAAAACTTTCTGCCAACACAAAGAACACTCCGAGCTGCACTGCTGCCACAGATGCCAAAGATTTCCTAACCAAAGCTCTTTGAGAAACTTGGACCCAAACCAACACAAACACCATGTTGAACTCAGCCACAATGCCGAAATATACACACTTCTTTAAACTTGTTCCAAAGAAAACATCTTCGGGAACATCCATAGTCACTGCATCTCATCACACAGCTACAATTTCCTGAGATACCATCACTCGCTCCTGCCTAACCGACA
The DNA here is from genome assembly GCA_030737815.1 of Allium fistulosum. Classification (NCBI taxonomy): domain Eukaryota; kingdom Viridiplantae; phylum Streptophyta; class Magnoliopsida; order Asparagales; family Amaryllidaceae; genus Allium; species Allium fistulosum. The sequence goes on along the minus strand of CM060905.1, from coordinate 1,167,641,657 downwards.
GATCTAACTCTACTCATCCAAACTACAAAGATAAACTCCGAACCTTAACAGGTTTTCTTTAGAGATTGTGAAATCCTTACAATTGCAAAGTTCACTCGAGACGGTATTAGGTTTACAGTCTCGACAAATACACTTCCAACCTCAACACTCAGACTCCTAATCTTAGATGATAAATTATTATCATCTCAACCAATCAATACAAATACCATTTTAAAATGATACTTTTTTTTATATATAGAAATTATATCTGGGTAAAATTATTTCATCTACCTTTTTAAAACAATATTGTATCCGTTGGCCTGGTCCAAGTGTTTAGAGATCCCTATCAATAACGTTAGCTACTCGTATTGACCAGAATCCATATACCACTCAACCGATCAATTAACACAATATAAAACCATTTTATATAACTAACAAATACGCGCTCTCGTATATATATATACACTCAGACTCAAACAAGTTGCTACAGATCCTATCTCTAATGAACAATCCTTCCGAACCTAGGTATTCACTCAACCTAGTGCTCTGATGTTCACTTAACCAATAGCTTAGGTATTCGCTCAACCTATGCTCTGATACCAAATGAAACAACCCGACTTCCTATGCCCAGAAAGTCGCATCATTACGAAGAAAGAAAGGGGTAGAAAATAGAAAAGAAGAGAAGAAAGAAAGAAACAACAACAACGATCTCACAGCGGAACGAATAAATTATATTAATAACATAAACTATTACATAGTATACAACAATTTACAGAGTTACACAGCATATACATCACTTACTAGACAGTTATAAACATCTGTCTAGACATTACAACTCAAATACAAGACAAGACACTATCACAGATATCAACACAACGGAATACTATATCTACGAACGCCGAAGCCTCCTGCTCCATTGCTCCTCCAGAATATTCGTCAAAGCTAAACCTGAATCCCTTGGCTACTCGTAAAAATTTGAGTACCCAAGAGTTTATATAAAACAGAAATAAACACTTGGGTCAGACATGGGTCTGGTGTGAGTAACAGGTTAAACTTGCTTAACTTCAAAACCTTTAGAAAGAAAAGGTATCACGTAAGACTCCCCACAAATAAACATGGGTAAGTTTTTACCTTACGCTAACCAAAACATTTGATAGGAAATTTGATTTTATTATAATAGGGTCTAGGGTTTTCAAGTAAAATATAGAAATAGCTGAAATGCTTACATCTCACATTCCAACATAGTTGGGCACAACTAATACGTACGGCACTTATTGGAGTTTGGATTCCATACAATGGCAGGGCTACTGGGGTACCGCCCGTCACAGTACGTGGCCTAGATCACCGTACCGAGGAGTACGCCCGCTCCCCTGCAACACAAAGCCGGAACCATCCCTTACTGGATAATCCCGAACAAGACAATCCCGTAGTTGGCGCGACCAACCACACACTAAGCCGAATAAAAGAAAAGGGACCTCTAGACAAGGATCTATCTTGCTCTCAGTGGGTGCTACCCACGAAACCTTGCTGCACCTCCCCTGTTTTAGCCATTCCCGGTTGATGAGGCTTGAGGTTACGATTACCTTTAATCAGAACATATCACTTAGAATGCTCATCGTCCGCCTGACGATGTGCTGAAAGCATTCAATCCATACAAGTTCGTTCCGGGTTCGAACGAAACCGAAGGCATTATCTCGTTACACTCGTTTTGGAATCACCCTCAGAGTTAACGACAATAACCCTTGCACTCTGAATCTTCATCTTCACTTGAGATTCACGACCTATCGTAAATTTGGATCGATGTGGTATTCGGGTCTCCAGACCTGGAATTCCGGTATACGGAAACCCGATCCCGGTCTCATCGAAATCCAAAACGTATCTTTTAAGGGCCAAGTTGTTTTAAGGTTAAAACAATTCAATTCTTATCTATATACACAAAGATAGATAATTCAATAGATAATCTACATTATCATCCCAAACAGATAATTCACATTATCATTATAATTCAACCAAACATCCATATCATATATCAATCATATCTCATCAGAGATATCAAACAATGAAATACATTCAATCTCATTCATCCATCCTTAAGCAATGATTTATATCATCTAATTAATTTAAAGTGAATTAAACTAATTACTTCATTCTATAAATCCTGCTTACTTAATTATTAATTAAACCAATTAATTAATCATTACTCTAAGTATCCATCTTAATTAATCATTCCTGATTAATAATCCTTTAATTACTTTAAGTAATTAATACTTAATTAATTTCACAAATTAATTATCTTAAACCATTCAGTAATTAATCTTTAATTACTTCATTAATTAATTAATTATACTTAATTATCTTAATCCTTAATTAATTACAATTAATTAATTACTTATTATTTATTAATTAATCTTAATTAATCAATTCTTAATTACATCATTAATTTTATTAATTAATGATCCTTAATTACTCTTAATTAATTATCTTATTTAAATTAATTACATTTAATAATTAATTAGTCACATTTATTAATCACCTTTGATTAATCTCATTTAGTAATTAACTTCCCTTAATTACTCCACTTCATAAATTAATTACTCGTTAATTAATTATCCTTTAATTAATCCCTTGATTAATTATTCAAAAGTAATTAACTCAAATTACTTTTATTATTAAATCATTTTCAGTTAATTACATCCAGTAATTACCTTTAATTACTTTCCTAAGTAATTATACTTTCACTAATTACATTTAAGTAATTATCAAATTTCCAAATCATTATCTTAAATTAATTTAACTAATTAATTTAAACTTATCAAATTTATTTAATTAATTACCTTAAGTAATTAATTTCTTTAATTACTTTCATTAAGTAATTTATACTTAACCAATTTATATTAATTAATTAATCTAATTGATTATCAAAAATTAATCACATTAATTAATTATTTAATAATTCCTAATTAATGATCTCTCATTAATTATTAACAATTCTTTAATTACTTTCTTTAAGAAATTTAGCTTTAATCAACTATTTATTAATTACAACTTAATAATTTCTTAATTACCAATTAATTTCTAATTACTAAATTAATTGCTTAATTAATCTTTAAATTAAAGTATTAACCTTTGACTACTTTAATTATTATTAACAAAGACTTTAAAACATTTTACTTTAAAAATCTTTCTTTTAATTTATTTTAAATTAAAGATTTAAAATAAATTACAATTTAACTTTAACCAATTTAAATTAAATTTACAATTCCCTTTTTAAATCCAAATGTTAAAGAACACTTAACATTTATAAAAGAAATTTATAAGATTTTTAAACCCACTCATTAAAATTCAAACCTTCTTTAAACATTTTAAATTTGCTTAAATATTATAATTTAATAAACTTATTTATTTTAACTAGGATACAAATTTAAATTGAATCCATACTTTAAATTTGATTTTAAAACTTTATTTAAAATCATACTCTACAAATTTAAACTTATTTTAAATTTTGAAAACACTGTCAGGTTTTTACTTCTATTATCATCAAATCTACCCGAGCCCAATATCAAAATACCCGAGTAAAAACTGGAAAACCCCGAGACCCACTTCGAGTTTTTCCCTTCCCCTCTTTATTAAACTTTGTTATGTTTAAAAATTTTAAAACAGATTAAACCCACGCGAGTTCCTCTGCAACGAACCCGAGCCAGAACCCTATTTTCTCGAACACGACTTCGAGTCACTCAACCTAGTGCTCTGATGTTCACTTAACCAATAGCTTAGGTATTCGCTCAACCTATGCTCTGATACCAAATGAAACAACCCGACTTCCTATGCCCAGAAAGTCGCATCATTACGAAGAAAGAAAGGGGTAGAAAATAGAAAAGAAGAGAAGAAAGAAAGAAACAACAACAACGATCTCACAGCGGAACGAATAAATTATATTAATAACATAAACTATTACATAGTATACAACAATTTACAGAGTTACACAGCATATACATCACTTACTAGACAGTTATAAACATCTGTCTAGACATTACAACTCAAATACAAGACAAGACACTATCACAGATATCAACACGACGGAATACTATATCTACGAACGCCGAAGCCTCCTGCTCCATTGCTCCTCCAGAATATTCGTCAAAGCTAAACCTGAATCCCTTGGCTACTCGTAAAAATTTGAGTACCCAAGAGTTTATATAAAACAGAAATAAACACTTGGGTCAGACATGGGTCTGGTGTGAGTAACAGGTTAAACTTGCTTAACTTCAAAACCTTTAGAAAGAAAAGGTATCACGTAAGACTCCCCACAAATAAACATGGGTAAGTTTTTACCTTACGCTAACCAAAACATTTGATAGGAAATTTGATTTTATTATAATAGGGTCTAGGGTTTTCAAGTAAAATATAGAAATAGCTGAAATGCTTACATCTCACATTCCAACATAGTTGGGCACAACTAATACGTACGGCACTTATTGGAGTTTGGATTCCATACAATGGCAGGGCTACTGGGGTACCGCCCGTCACAGTACGTGGCCTAGATCACCGTACCGAGGAGTACGCCCGCTCCCCTGCAACACAAAGCCGGAACCATCCCTTACTGGATAATCCCGAACAAGACAATCCCGTAGTTGGCGCGACCAACCACACACTAAGCCGAATAAAAGAAAAGGGACCTCTAGACAGGGATCTATCTTGCTCTCAGTGGGTGCTACCCACGAAACCTTGCTGCACCTCCCCTGTTTTAGCCATTCCCGGTTGATGAGGCTTGAGGTTACGATTACCTTTAATCAGAACATATCACTTAGAATGCTCATCGTCCGCCTGACGATGTGCTGAAAGCATTCAATCCATACAAGTTCGTTCCGGGTTCGAACGAAACCGAAGGCATTATCTCGTTACACTCGTTTTGGAATCACCCTCAGAGTTAACGACAATAACCCTTGCACTCTGAATCTTCATCTTCACTTGAGATTCACGACCTATCGTAAATTTGGATCGATGTGGTATTCGGGTCTCCAGACCTGGAATTCCGGTATACGGAAACCCGATCCCGGTCTCATCGAAATCCAAAACGTATCTTTTAAGGGCCAAGTTGTTTTAAGGTTAAAACAATTCAATTCTTATCTATATACACAAAGATAGATAATTCAATAGATAATCTACATTATCATCCCAAACAGATAATTCACATTATCATTATAATTCAACCAAACATCCATATCATATATCAATCATATCTCATCAGAGAAATCAAACAATGAAATACATTCAATCTCATTCATCCATCCTTAAGCAATGATTTATATCATCTAATTAATTTAAAGTGAATTAAACTAATTACTTCATTCTATAAATCCTGCTTACTTAATTATTAATTAAACCAATTAATTAATCATTACTCTAAGTATCCATCTTAATTAATCATTCCTGATTAATAATCCTTTAATTACTTTAAGTAATTAATACTTAATTAATTTCACAAATTAATTATCTTAAACCATTCAGTAATTAATCTTTAATTACTTCATTAATTAATTAATTATACTTAATTATCTTAATCCTTAATTAATTACAATTAATTAATTACTTATTATTTATTAATTAATCTTAATTAATCAATTCTTAATTACATCATTAATTTTATTAATTAATGATCCTTAATTACTCTTAATTAATTATCTTATTTAAATTAATTACATTTAATAATTAATTAGTCACATTTATTAATCACCTTTGATTAATCTCATTTAGTAATTAACTTCCCTTAATTACTCCACTTCATAAATTAATTACTCGTTAATTAATTATCCTTTAATTAATCCCTTGATTAATTATTCAAAAGTAATTAACTCAAATTACTTTTATTATTAAATCATTTTCAGTTAATTACATCCAGTAATTACCTTTAATTACTTTCCTAAGTAATTATACTTTCACTAATTACATTTAAGTAATTATCAAATTTCCAAATCATTATCTTAAATTAATTTAACTAATTAATTTAAACTTATCAAATTTATTTAATTAATTACCTTAAGTAATTAATTTCTTTAATTACTTTCATTAAGTAATTTATACTTAACCAATTTATATTAATTAATTAATCTAATTGATTATCAAAAATTAATCACATTAATTAATTATTTAATAATTCCTAATTAATGATCTCTCATTAATTATTAACAATTCTTTAATTACTTTCTTTAAGAAATTTAGCTTTAATCAACTATTTATTAATTACAACTTAATAATTTCTTAATTACCAATTAATTTCTAATTACTAAATTAATTGCTTAATTAATCTTTAAATTAAAGTATTAACCTTTAACTACTTTAATTATTATTAACAAAGACTTTAAAACATTTTACTTTAAAAATCTTTCTTTTAATTTATTTTAAATTAAAGATTTAAAATAAATTACAATTTAACTTTAACCAATTTAAATTAAATTTACAATTCCCTTTTTAAATCCAAATGTTAAAGAACACTTAACATTTATAAAAGAAATTTATAAGATTTTTAAACCCACTCATTAAAATTCAAACCTTCTTTAAACATTTTAAATTTGCTTAAATATTATAATTTAATAAACTTATTTATTTTAACTAGGATACAAATTTAAATTGAATCCATACTTTAAATTTGATTTTAAAACTTTATTTAAAATCATACTCTACAAATTTAAACTTATTTTAAATTTTGAAAACACTGTCAGGTTTTTACTTCTATTATCATCAAATCTACCCGAGCCCAATATCAAAATACCCGAGTAAAAACTGGAAAACCCCGAGACCCACTTCGAGTTTTTCCCTTCCCCTCTTTATTAAACTTTGTTATGTTTAAAAATTTTAAAACAGATTAAACCCACGCGAGTTCCTCTGCAACGAACCCGAGCCAGAACCCTATTTTCTCGAACACGACTTCGAGTCACTCATCAACTTACCCGAGTACAACTGAGACTTCATCTTCCCAAAACAAGAAAACGACCCAGGCTCCAAAGTATCTCGTGTACGTGCACAGGCGAGTCAATCGCCTCCGACCATCGCTTCCATCACCAGCATGTCGACTTCGACCATTATCCACGATCGCGACCTCCAGAACCACGAACAAGCATCACCATCGAATTCGAGCAATAATCCCAAACCTGGAAACATTCTGAGCAACATCACCACAACCCTGTCAACCACGTCGCAATCTCACCTCCGATCATCAGAATCACCGCGACTCCGGCAATTTATCCATCAATGCCCCCTCTGCCAAACTCCAAAGCCTCGTATCACTCGAAGCACTACAGACAACACGAAGCTACTAAATCTTCGACCCTCAGTAACTAGGGCTAGGAACCTAAATTTAGTCACCACTGTCGCCAACCACCACTGTCAGCACTTCAGACAATTTTCCCCTATTCTTCCATCTATTCTCCAATTCCAAGCAGAACCACATCACCCCAATATCATTTGACAATCAGATAAACCCAAAAATCCTCATTTCGTTCAACCCAGACAAGTTGACTCAACAGTTAAATAAAAATTGTGATTTTTGTTTTAAAATTCATGATTTCAAACATGCATTCAGGTTATAAACCTGTTTCAATGATTTAAGATGTTTAAATTTTTGATATATGTTAAACTTGAACTATTCCTAAGGTTTTCAGGGAAATTTCAATTTACTTTTAACTTAAATAAAATTTTAAACCAATTTCATGACTAAATAAACAGTTTTCAAAGAAGCCTAAGTTTTAACCAAGATCAGATAAGGAGATAATGAATTTTCTTTGAAAATCTTAGTTTTTAAAACTAAGAACAGAGGGAACACATAGTCACAGACATGCACACAATCAATACTTCCAAATGTACACAAAAATTTCATAAATAAACAAACACACTAACATGCTTTCATTCCAGAATTTACATGCAACCAGATTAAAATACTTAAACTTTTTAGGAAAGGGGTTACTCACTTGATTTAAAGGAGATGAACAGAGGCAGTTTAACCTTTGAAGACTGTAAACTTGCATGCTCCCTTTTGATTTAAAAACTTGAGTTGATGGAACTTAACTTATTGAATTTAAAACTGCATGCATGTTGCTTTAGACTCCAGGTTTGATTTTTCCTTTGATCTTGCTTTAAAACAGGTTTACTTGTTTCCAGATTCAAGAAATGCAGGCTTTGATCAGATTTTGAAAAGAAGAATAGGCTTTTGCTTTGATTCCAGATTGAAGAAATGATTATAGATTGTTTTTGAAAGGATTTTGGTTGAGAGGAAAGTTTAATTATAGATTTATTGTCTTTGGAAATTTTGTTACAGGCTTTGTTGAATTTATTTTCTGGTTTGCTTGTAGAAGTGGAAAACTGAATTTCAGTTTAGAAATGGAGATTAGAAAGAAAGGAAGAGATGTGAAAACATGTTTTTATAAGTATAAATGAATTTAATTTTACAATAAAAAGAAAAATTAGAACAAAATGACACTTGTCTTTCTCATATCTTAATTTTACAACACATGTTACTATTAAGCTTTATATAATTACACTTGTCTTCTAAGTAATTCATATTTATTTAAATGTAAATAAAAGCCTTTTCTTAATTTATAAATGTTTGTTTATATATATATAAGTTACTTAAAAGAAAATAAAACTAATTATATATAAATAAAAGCTTATCCATATATATATACAAATCCAAAACTATTTAAATATTACCTCTTTTGAATTTCAAATTAATTTTAAATTCAAATGTAAATTATATTTTAAAATCCAATTTAAAGTAAATTTAAAACAACACATTCAAATTGAAAATAACCATTCAATTTCTTACAAATCTATTCATATCTATAAACAAAACAATACATTATTAATATTGTTTTAGAAGTAACAAATTTGTCAATTTAAAATAATTTATAAAAGAGATTATAGATTACTACTATTATTAAATGAATTAACATCTCATATGTAAATTGTATTTTAAACTTATATATATATTCTTAAACCATATTTATTAAGCAATATAAAATAAACCTTATTATTAACCTTACTTAAAACCATATAGTTATTTTGTTTTAAAATAGCTTTGTAAAGCTAATATTTAAATAAATCATAATTTCCAAACTATAAGAATATACATTAGAAATTTAAAACAAGATTTCATTTATTATTTAAATTTCAAATCCAAGCTTATCTATTTACAATATATACATATATATATACATTATAAATAGAAATCATTTTATTAGTTTTTAAAGGATAAAATTCACTAATTAAATATTCATTTAATTAGATTTTTAAACCAATTCAAATAATTTTATCAAAGATTAACAAATCAATTTAATTATTTAAATAGATTATTAAATTGATATTGCCCCAAATTTCCGGGATATTACACTCCCCCACTCAGAACTTTTCATCCTCGAAAAGGAAGAAGGTAGGGGAATAGAAACACCCTGAAAGGAAACTAAATTGAAACTCAAAATAGAATCATTAATCTAAACCCTACAAATTAAATTTTAAATTAATAATTGATTTCATCTATTTAATTTCACTTAAGTTAAATTTTACTATTTCAAATTTCATTACTTCATCTTCCAATTATCTTAAAATAAAAATTTCTAAAATCATAAGTTTCAAAATCATTTGTTATACTAAAAAATGTGTTCAAAAAATTAATATCTTTTTTTTTCTAATTATAACTAACTTTATTTCTCTCAATATATTTTTATCATCTATATTAAGTATGTTTACACTTATTACAACTGCTTAAATTTATTCTTAGTTCCTTTAACATCATTTTATATTGTAAATTATTTCATTACCTCTGTAAATCTTTTTATAACTAGAATTTAAGTGTATAACATTTATTATAACCACTCAAATTTTTATTTACAAAATCTTTTTATATTGTATATTGTCCAATTACATTGTTAACTTTTAATAATTAAGGTAAGTTATATTGGAATGCAAATTGAATATTATACAAATAAAGTTTCTTAACTCAATTATCCAAGCTTTAATATTTATTCAAATTTTGATTTCCTTTTATAATTGAAATTATCCTTTAAGATAAAATTTAAGAATTAAATTTTTGATTAACTTTAGACAATTCTTGGTAAATAAATATATATTCACAATATATATCAAATCAAATTTAAAATCATATACCAATATATATATATATATATATTATAAATTAAGTCATATTTTAGAAATTCAACTCAATTAAATTTTCCAACATAAAACTGTAGCAAGGCTACAGAATGGTCTCTTCACTTCGAAACTCGAAAATGAACGTCGATGATGCTGCAGTCATTACCGAAATTATTTTCCAGTGACAAAGAGAAGAGCACTGATTTACAAATTAAAAATCCTTTGAAACAATTTCTACTAGAAATACTTTTAACTAATAAATCCTTTTAAAACTTTCAAAATAAAGTTCGAAATCATCGGAAATTAAATTCTCACATTCTTGATTTAAATCCATTTAAATTTCCAAATTAATTTATAACCATTTTTAATTATTTAGATATGAACCTAAAGCCAATGATTATAAAATACATGCAAAGTTAAATGTTATTTCTTAACACCCAATTCCATTAATTATCAAAATTCAGAAAATTAACCTTATACATATTATAATTATACAAAATTTATCCAACTATTAAATTTAAAACCATATTGTGTCAGTTTGCTTTGTTCAAGTGTTTTGGAGATCCTATCGATAGCGTTGATCAGACAAACCGATCGGAAACCCAAATCAACATCAACAACTCAAACAACAGAATATATAAAACATCTTTAAAATATAAAAATTTCAAATACAAGATTAATTTTTCAAAATAAGGATAGGGAATCAAATTGATGGACTCAAATTAAAGAGGAAATTTTTTTTTTAGACAAATTGGAGACAAAGATAAGACGATTAAATAACAGAATAGGAAGACGGGTAAGCCTATACATATCGCGGGCAACCTTAACCGGGTCAACCGTGACTTGAAGAATAAGGTCGATGTGGATTTTTCTGGGGTAAATCTACATTCAATCTCAAGAGATAGAATTTTAGGCATAGCAAGAGATAGTAGCATCGTAAACCAAGGATACAGAGGTCTCCGGTGAATCAATGCTTTTTGGGAAGAAGTTCCACCCCTTCACAAGTCATTAGAATATTGGTGGGACCGCCAATTCATTAGAAAGATTATTCAGAGTGGAGTTATGGGACACTCTAGAATCAAGAAGACACGAATAGGGGAGGACAAGAATGGACTTTGGAACCGAAGGGAACGTTCCAAAATTCAAAGGAAACCGAGTCGAAGAAGAAGGAATTCAAGTTCGAACAAAAGTGATTTTGTAATTAAATTTACTCTATATGCTGAGTTTGCCTAAAACCAGAGCTCTGATACCAACTGTAACGACCCGATATTTTCAACCATTCGCATCCATTATAAGTGTATAGGTAGACACTCATGTCGGAATTGAATTGCTCAAAATACCGCGTTGTAAATAAAATTTGGCAAATCTCAGAATATACAGTAAATAAATATAATCATAGATCATAGACACAGAGTAAAATAATGCAGCGGAAGTAAAAGAAATAGTAGTTCATGAAGCTACTATGTAAATATATCAGAGTTAAATAAGATACAACAGAAGAAATAAAGTACAACAGAAGTCTCAATATGATAACCAAGTACAAGCTGAATAGAACAACAGAACAGAGATAGATAAAACTAGATAAGTAGATAATCTCCAGCGATTCCAATCTCCAGAAAGTGGAATCCAAATCTGTGAATACTCAGGCTGACCCGAGCGTAAATAAAAATACAAACACTCGAGTCAGGACAATATATACTTATATAATGTAAACCAACTCAAGTGAACTGTAATAAGGTACAAGTAACTTAAAGAATGCTTGGGATCGCCCATTCTTTAAGGATCCGTTAAACTATTTACTATGTAGTAATATACGCTATATACAGTAGTGTCTAATTAGTAAAGTATAATCATATAGAAAATAGCGTTAAGGGGATGGTGAACCTTAACGCGGTCGGATCTTTAAACCAAAATCGTAATGGGCTCGATATGGTAGGTGACACGGCACACAAGGCAATGCCAGGGTAGATATACCAATTACGCATCCGGAATGGTGGTGACGCATAGCAGCCACTACCGCCCACCTCGAACAACACTCCCAAATCAAGGGTGCGCACCAAATCAATCACAAGTAATAGAATGGTATCGAAGAAGTGTGTCCGATCAGAGGTGCTACCTCCTTGGTCCGTCAATCGCTCCTGTTTTAGCCACCTTATGCCAACTCACGGGAGTTGGGTCTACGTATATACCTTAGGATCATCGTCACCATCCTACTTCAATCTGGAACTCCACTGCGTACACAGTTGTTAAAGTGGTTTTCGGTATCGACAGAGAGTATGTCCATATCTGATCCCGGTCTCTTTAACAACCAATCGTTATTATAACCCGTGGTTATAATTTAAAATAGTTTATACTTCAAAATAGAATATCATTTCAAATCCAAATCTTTATCAAAATAAAGATTAAATCAATTCCAAACCATTTCAATGTATTTAAAATATCATATCATTTCAAAACTTCATTTCAAATCATTTCAATATATCAAAATATCATCTTTCCAAAACTTCATTTCAAATCACTTTAATATACCAAAATATCATTTGAGTTCAAATCTAAATATTTAACTTTAAATACTTTTTAAATTGAAAGATATCATTCATTTATTATCATTTCAAGTCACCTTTTAAATAGTTTATATTTCAATCAAAATAATTCATTTAAACCATTTAAAAGTGAAATTATTATACTTTCAAATCAAGTATTAAAATTTCCAAAGTTTCAATTCAATTTAATCATTTATTTCAATTAAATTTCCATAGACCATTTCAAATTTTATAAATTTCAAATATAGATTTAATCCACAAAATAACTATTCAAATTATAAAATAAATTCCAACGCTTTATTATCCTATATTTCATAAGTCCAATATCTTTTGAATAGATTCAGATTACAAGTAAACCAAATATTTTTCATACTAATATAAACTTCAATTATTTATTCCAAGATTTAATATCTGTCACGACCCGGCTTTCTTTGCCCAGAAAGACGCATCGTTATGAAGAAAGAAAGGGATAGAAGAAGAAAAGAAAAGAAGAGAGAACAACAACACATCAGAAATCTCACAGCGGAACGAGAAATATATTATCACATAAGATATTACATAGTATCATATACATCAGAGTACACAATTTATACATCACAGAATAGACAGTTATAAACTTCTGTCTATTATACAACACAAGTACATCAGTACAATACAGACTAATACAAACACAGCGGAAACTCTATATATCTACTCGCTGAAGCCTCCTGCTTCACAGCTCCTCCAGAATTCGTCAAGACTATCCTGAATCCCTTGACTACTCAATACAATATTGAGTACCCAAGAGTTTAATAAAACAGAAAATAAACACTTGGGTCAGACATGGGTCTGGTGTGAGTAAACGGTTAGATTGCTTAACTTTGAAAACCTTTGAAAACAAAAGTATCACGTAAGACTCCCCACAAATAAACATGGGTAAGTTTTTACCTTACGCTAACTAAAACATTTGATAGGAAATCCGATTGTATTATAATAGGGTCTAGGGTTTTCAAGTAAAATACAGAAATAGCTGAAATGCTTACATCTCACATTCCAACATAGTTGGGCACAACTAATACGTACGGCACTTATTGGAGTTTGGATTCCATACAATGGCAGGGCTACTGGGGTACCGCCCGTCACAGTACGTGGCCTAGATCACCGTACCGAGGAGTACGCCCGCTCCCCTGCAACATAAAGCCGGAACCATCCCTTACTGGATAATCCCGAACAAGATAATCCCGTAGTTGGCGCGACCAACCACACACTAAGCCGAATAAAAGAAAAGGGACCTCTAGACAGGGATCTATCTTGCTCTCAGTGGGTGCTACCCACGAAACCTTGTTGCACCTCCCCTGTTTTAGCCATTCCCGGTTGATGAGGCTTGAGGTTACGATTACCTTTAATCAGAACATATCACTTAGAATGCTCATCGTCCGCCTGACGATGTGCTGAAAGCATTCAATCCATATAAGTTCGTTCCGGGTTCGAACGAAACCGAAGGCATTATCTCGTTACACTCGTTTTGGAATCACCCTCAGAGTTAACGACAATAACCCTTGCACTCTGAATCTTCATCTTCACTTGAGATTCACGACCTATCGTTAATTTGGATCGATGTGGTATTCGGGTCTCCAGACCTGGAATTCCGGTATACGGAAACCCGATCCCGGTCTCATCGAAATCCAAAACGTATCTTTTAAGGCCAAGTTGTTTAAAGGTTTAAACATTTAAACTTATATTCTGAATGATATAAACAGATAGATAAATAACATTATCACAATAGATAATTCATATCAACATTCATCTCACAAAGCAGCATATATCATATATATATCAGAGACATACAAATCATCCAATATCAACCAATCACCCAATATCAAACATCCAGTATTAATCAATTATCTAAACAGAATTGATTTACTCTAATCAATTTAATTAACCTTTAATTAAATTAATTACTATCCTTTAATCACTTGGATTATCTTAATCCTGCTTCATTGATTTATTACATATCAATTTATTAATCATCTCTTAATGATCTTTCTTAATTAATCTTCCTTGATTAATTATACTTTAATTACATTAAGTAATTACCCTTTAATTAATTATAGAAATTAATTATTCTTAACCATATACAGAAATAACCTTTAATTACTATCATTAATTACAATAATTAATGATCCTTCATTTACTTCCATTAATTAATTTAACTATAATTATTTTCATTAATCCTCAATTAATTATAATTAATTAATCATACTTTAATTAATCACTTTTATTAATCAACCTTGATTAATTTCATTACTTATATTAATTAATGATCCTCTAAATACTTCATTAATTAATTAACCTTCTAGTTAATTAAATAATTAATCTTTAATTAACCATATTCATTAATTAATTAATCATAAACAGTGATTAAGCATCCCGTAATTACTTACCTTAATTAATTAACTCCTTAATTAATTATATTAATTCTTAATTAATTAATTACTCATTTAATTAATTACCTTATCAAGTAATTAACCACATTATTAATTAACCTTAATCCTTTAATTAATTAATTACTCTTTAATTAATTAATTAATTAATTAATTAACTCTTTAATTAATTTTATTAATAAATCCTTTAATTAATAACATCAAGTGATTAACTCTTAATTACTTCCATTAGTAATTCTTCTTAAATTAATTACCTTTAGTAATTATTCATTAATTACTTCACTAAGTGATTACACTTAATTAATTATAAGTGATTATCTTTAATTAATTAGACTAATTAATTAACCTAAAATTAATTACATTAATTAATTACTCAATTAATTAATCCCTCAATCTCTAATTCATTTATTTATTAATTACATTCATTTCCACTAATTACTTCATTAAGTAATTATTCTTAATTACAAATAAGTAATTAAGCTTTAATTTATTTTATTAATTAACTATTCTTAATTAATCTCAACATAACAAATTTAGAATAAACCTGTATTTATATTAAATACTTACTCAAATCATTTACTTTATTAAAACAAATTTAAAAATCAATTTTGAAATATAATTTATTTTAAACAAAGCAATTCAAACATTTAATTTCAATATACTTAAAATCTTTGGAAACCATTTCAAACATGTTTAATCAAATTAAACGATTATTTATTTAAAACTTGTTTTAAATACTTAAAAACTTGTCCATGCTTTAAATTTTAAAACCAAGATATAATTTGCTATAAAATCTCAAAACCTGGTTACTTAAATAACCCGAGTAAAACCCCAAAACCACACGAGTCTGCCCCGAGTCTTCCACCAAACTTCATCTGCTTCGAGTCAAACACCCACTCGCACGAGCCCAAACCCGAGTACAACCCTCCGTTCCCAAACCATCGAAACCACCCAGACATGGCACAGTGCCTGTGCACGTGCACAACGACCACGATCGCCGACGAACTCCACCCTGGCCTCTGACGAGTCGACAACAACCACGACAACACTCGCGAACATCCAACTATCTCGATTCGATCTAAAATCGAATTCGACCCAAAAACCCATACCACCTGAAACATACATCATCGGAATTTCGACCCCCTCCGATGATCCTTGCCTCGAGAAGCTCCGCCGCCTTCACCGTAGCTCCGCCTCGACCTTCAACACCTCCAGCACCTTCGCGAACGACTCCGGTGCACCATCGTCATCGTGCGAAGCTCGACAACTACCTCGACAAAAACCGGTCACCAAGCCCTAGTTCAACCTCCCCTGACCGTTACGATCACCAGAAAATTCCACCTCCATTTTTCCAGAGAACGTCACCACATTGGCCATCTCCAAACCAAACATCATCCAACTCGATCACGCCGATCATCGGCAATCAACGAAGATACCCAAAACGAACATCTCGAAAATTCTCATGAATTAACAATCTAAAAATTATGATATGAATATTAAAATTCGTGATTTCAAATCACGAACACATTCATGCAATTTAAAACAGAAATTGCATTGATTTGGTTTTTAACATATGTATATATTTTTACTGTTATTACATTTTACAATTGATTTGCTGAGTTAAAAATACTAATTCTATTTTTAAAATCAACAACAGACACAAACAATCAACTTTCATTCAAACATCAAAGTCTAATATTGATTCTATAGGGAGATTTTGAATTTTTATTAAGGAAATCAAACCCTGTAAGTAAGAACAGAGAAGATATATGCATACAGGAGCTTATATATACACAGACATTTCACATTTCAATATGCATTCACAGATAACATTCATATAAAAATATAAGCATTATCACAAAACAATCCATCACATGCATCAAAGTTAATTCACAGATTTTAAAACTGTTTTTAAAAATGTTTACTCACCTTTTTTTTAAAAGCAGAGAAATTCCCAGGCTTTAAATTTTTCTGGCAAATGCTTTTGATTTAAAAACTTGAATTGCTGTTGAATCTGAAATCTTTGCATTTGAATCTACAATTGCTTGCTGTTGCATTACTTATTGAATTTTAGTCTGAAGTTGATCTCAGGTTGCATTAGAGGATTTTTGTTTTCCAGGTTTTCTTGCTTGATAAACTTGTTACAGGCTTTTACTTGAGGGGATTTAAATTTTAAACAGAGGTGAATCTTGGCTTTAGCTTTTGATTTTGAAAAATGTTTACTGGATTTGGAAAGCTTGAAATTCTTTTTCGTTACAGCTGAGAATAGGAAAAGAAGATTGAAGAGATGAAAAGTATACTTTTTATAAATTAAGTTATGATTTATTTAAAATTAAAGAAAATAAAATTTAAAAGATGACACTTGTTTTAAAAACTTACATTTGTCAACTATGCCATTTAATTATACTACACATGTTACTAACATGTCTTAAGGTATTAACACATGTCCTTAAGTATTTTATGTTTCTTAAATGTTAATATAAAGCTTTTCATACTTAACTTATTAATTAATAAACACTTATCTTAATATATGTATATATATAATTACTTTAGAGAAAATATTATAAAACAAGTTACCCTTTTAAAAAAAGTATTTATATCTTAAAACCTTATTTACAAAAGTATTTATGTTATATTAATTATGTGAATATGGGTTTATATAATTTTATTTACTTGTTTACAAACTATTTTAGTTTAAGAGATATTTTAAAAAGAAAGTTTATTTAAACCTTGTATATATATATTTATAACCATTTTAAATTTAAACACTTTAAAGAATACAAAATAAAACTTTATTTAAACTATCATATTTAAAATAAACTATTATCTTATATTTTGAAAACAATTAAATTAATCTAAACTAACCTTTGAAAAATATAAATTTTAAAACAAAGCTTTAAATCACAGTTCATACATATATAAATTATCAATAGACTAAATTAAATTCAAAACAATCCAAATTATAACATATACATACATATATATTACAATTTGAAAATTCAACTTTAATTTAAAACAAAAGATATTTCCATTCACAATATATATCAAATATATATATTATAAATAGAATAAAATTTTATTAGCTTTAACAAACAAATCTTATCAATATTGTCAGATTAAGTATTTATTATCTTTTAAAAGATTAAATTACCAATTTTAAATTAAAATTATATAGGATAATTTTCAATCCAATTTAATTATTAATAAAGATTATTAAATTTATATTGCCCAAAAACCCGGGATATCACATTCCTCCCCCCTTAAAATAATTTCGTCCCCGAAATTAAAACAAAGTTAATTTATTAATCCATCAAATATTTTAAAACAGCAAAGCATACCTATCATCCAGTAACTAACAACCATAGCAACCAATCAAACAAACAAACCTAACTAACTATTCTGATACAAATCAGGATAGATCTTCACTAACACTATCTAGAGTTTCCCAGATATAACACCGGGATACTCCCTCTACAGAATCTAACAATACCACTGTAATACAGAGCTCCTTTCTTCTCTAGATCCACTAATCTGAACAAAAATATCAGACCACACTCAAGTCCAGTTCAACTTCCAAATCCATCTGAACTGCATAACCTACAATCAACAATGAATCATACACGTACTCCCTCAGAGATACGTGAAATACAATGAATTCCAGATATCCAAACTGGCTATTCAATCCTGTAGATCAAAGAACTACTTTTCTCGAGAACACAGGAAAATCCAAAATAATTCAGTGCTAGCTTTCCAGACTTACCAAATCTGATAGCTTTATAATCGGAGAAAACTTAAAACAAATTTCCAATCTCCAACTCCGAATTCCAAACTCTGTCTCATATCTGCATAACTCATTAGACGATCCTGGGCTACCTCATCTCTTCCTGATCAACTTAACCTTTGCTGATGCTTCTTGAAACAACTGGACCAAGAACAAAATGATTTCCAGATCCTATCAACAAGATGATATTCCAAAATCTACTGAAATCCACAAACTCTACTCCACAAGAAATAGAAGACTGAACTTCCTTCTTCCAGATTCCAGAAAATTCTATACACACTTAGAAATTCACATAAACTTCTTGTAGAAATCTGAGGTTACTTCCTTTCTTGCACAGCTACTACCTTTGCTTCCGCTGCACAACTCTGATTTTGAAATAGATGAGAATGTCGATGAACTCGAGCACAAACTAGATCCACAAACAAGCGGGAACATTGGTTATCTTAAAGACATAGCCAACAACTCAAAGAATGGATGAGTCCTCGGTCAAGGGTACTGTCTTCAGCTATCCTTAGCTAGAGGAAACTCGAAACTAGAAACAGAAGAGAAAACACAGATACTCCATAAAATTCTAAGATGCTTCACCAATCCTTCTCTAGGAACAAATCGATATAAACTAAATCTTTACCTACGGGCAACCTTTGACCTCTTCGATAACTTTTACTTTCTCTTGAGATGCCTCAACTCCATACAAAAGATTACTTAAGATGAACTCTCAAACTAATCGCAAGTCACTTTTGCGATCCTACCTAGTTCGGATTCCAAAGATACTGTTCTCTCTTTACCAATTAAAACAGCCTTAAGCTTTTCCAAACAAGGTTAACCCTTCAAGAAAAACTTCACCATCTACTTGGACTGCTGATAGAAGATCCACAAAGATTCCTGAACCATCCGAAAAACGGACCACACTTCTGTTTCCAAACTCTATCTCGACAGCACACCGAACACTCCGAGCTGCACTGCTATCACAGCTAACCAAGAACTTCTAATCCAAAGGCTTCTCAAAACTAAAACCATCAACAAACCTCTCAACGAATCTCCGAGATGGCAGACATCCAAAAGAAACTCGGGCTCCAAACCAATCGCCAATAACTTACTCTTCTTAAGGGAACAATGAGACCATGTCCGAAGAACAACTAATCGACCTTAGTCCCATACTTCCAAACAGATAAAACTCTCTTACTCGATATCAAAGAATTCCTATACAGCCGAGTCTTTCCTATGGTAGACATCAACTGTTCCTCCAATACCTTCTTAATCTTGCTCCAAAAAGAACACCTCCTTCGGGAACATCCATAGATACTGTGTCTTATCACACAGCTACTCCTTCCTGAAGTCGCCAAGCTACCATCACTTACCTCTGCACAATTGATAGATTCAACTCTAGAAAATCTACTCACCCGAGCTCAACCAATCTTACATTCCAATAATGGACTCCGAATCTTGAAAAGGATTTTCTTCAGAGATCCGAGACATCCTTACTCCATACTGCCAACTTACTCGAGACGATATTGGGTTACGGTCTCGATATATACTTCCAACCTCAAACATTCAAACTCCAACTATTGGTAATTGTGTTACACACACTACCACCTTATCTACCTTTATAACTTATATTGGAAAACCCGAACAGGTAACCCAATAAATAGGTAGAAATACATAAATATATATATTTAAAATGATATATTTTTTTATATATAGAAATTATTTCTGGGTAAAATTATTTCATCTACCTCTTTAAAACAATATTGTGTCCGTTGGCTTGGTTCAAGTGTTTAGAGATCCCTATCAATAACGTTAGCTACTCGTATTGACCAGAATCCATATACCACTCAACCGATCAATTAACACAATATAAAACCATTTTTATATAACTAACAATTACGCGCTCTCAAGATAGACACCACTTCAGAGCCTAGGTATTCACTCAACCAACTGCTCTGATACCAACTGTCACGACCCGGCTTTCTTTGCCCAGAAAGACGCATCGTTATGAAGAAAGAAAGGGATAGAAGAAGAAAAGAAAAGAAGAGAGAACAACAACACATCAGAAATCTCACAGCGGAACGAGAAATATATTATCACATAAGATATTACATAGTATCATATACATCAGAGTACACAATTTATACATCACAGAATAGACAGTTATAAACTTCTGTCTATTATACAACACAAGTACATCAGTACAATACAGACTAATACAAACACAGCGGAAACTCTATATATCTACTCGCTAAAGCCTCCTGCTTCACAGCTCCTCCAGAATTCGTCAAGACTATCCTGAATCCCTTGACTACTCAATACAATATTGAGTACCCAAGAGTTTAATAAAACAGAAAATAAACACTTGGGTCAGACATGGGTCTGGTGTGAGTAAACGATTAGATTGCTTAACTTTGAAAACCTTTGAAAACAAAAGTATCACGTAAGACTCCCCACAAATAAACATGGGTAAGTTTTTACCTTACGCTAACTAAAACATTTGATAGGAAATCCGATTGTATTATAATAGGGTCTAGGGTTTTCAAGTAAAATACAGAAATAGCTGAAATGCTTACATCTCACATTCCAACATAGTTGGGCACAACTAATACGTACGGCACTTATTGGAGTTTGGATTCCATACAATGGCAGGGCTACTGGGGTACCGCCCGTCACAGTACGTGGCCTAGATCACCGTACCGAGGAGTACGCCCGCTCCCCTGCAACACAAAGCCGGAACCATCCCTTACTGGATAATCCCGAACAAGATAATCCCGTAGTTGGCGCGACCAACCACACACTAAGCCGAATAAAAGAAAAGGGACCTCTAGACAGGGATCTATCTTGCTCTCAGTGGGTGCTACCCACGAAACCTTGCTGCACCTCCCCTGTTTTAGCCATTCCCGGTTGATGAGGCTTGAGGTTACGATTACCTTTAATCAGAACATATCACTTAGAATGCTCATTGTCCGCCTGACGATGTGCTGAAAGCATTCAATCCATATAAGTTCGTTCCGGGTTCGAACGAAACCGAAGGCATTATCTCGTTACACTCGTTTTGGAATCACCCTCAGAGTTAACGACAATAACCCTTGCACTCTGAATCTTCATCTTCACTTGAGATTCACGACCTATCGTTAATTTGGATCGATGTGGTATTCGGGTCTCCAGACCTGGAATTCCGGTATACGGAAACCCGATCCCGGTCTCATCGAAATCCAAAACGTATCTTTTAAGGCCAAGTTGTTTAAAGGTTTAAACATTTAAACTTATATTCTGAATGATATAAACAGATAGATAAATAACATTATCACAATAGATAATTCATATCAACATTCATCTCACAAAGCAGCATATATCATATATATATCAGAGACATACAAATCATCCAATATCAACCAATCACCCAATATCAAACATCCAGTATTAATCAATTATCTAAACAGAATTGATTTACTCTAATCAATTTAATTAACCTTTAATTAAATTAATTACTATCCTTTAATCACTTGGATTATCTTAATCCTGCTTCATTGATTTATTACATATCAATTTATTAATCATCTCTTAATGATCTTTCTTAATTAATCTTCCTTGATTAATTATACTTTAATTACATTAAGTAATTACCCTTTAATTAATTATAGAAATTAATTATTCTTAACCATTAACAGAAATAACCTTTAATTACTATCATTAATTACAATAATTAATGATCCTTCATTTACTTCCATTAATTAATTTAACTATAATTATTTTCATTAATCCTCAATTAATTATAATTAATTAATCATACTTTAATTAATCACTTTTATTAATCAACCTTGATTAATTTCATTACTTATATTAATTAATGATCCTCTAAATACTTCATTAATTAATTAACCTTCTAGTTAATTAAATAATTAATCTTTAATTAACCATATTCATTAATTAATTAATCATAAACAGTGATTAAGCATCCCGTAATTACTTACCTTAATTAATTAACTCCTTAATTAATTATATTAATTCTTAATTAATTAATTACTCATTTAATTAATTACCTTATCAAGTAATTAACCACATTATTAATTAACCTTAATCCTTTAATTAATTAATTACTCTTTAATTAATTAATTAATTAATTAACTCTTTAATTAATTTTATTAATAAATCCTTTAATTAATAACATCAAGTGATTAACTCTTAATTACTTCCATTAGTAATTCTTCTTAAATTAATTACCTTTAGTAATTATTCATTAATTACTTCACTAAGTGATTACACTTAATTAATTATAAGTGATTATCTTTAATTAATTAGACTAATTAATTAACCTAAAATTAATTACATTAATTAATTACTCAATTAATTAATCCCTCAATCTCTAATTCATTTATTTATTAATTACATTCATTTCTACTAATTACTTCATTAAGTAATTATTCTTAATTACAAATAAGTAATTAAGCTTTAATTTATTTTATTAATTAACTATTCTTAATTAATCTCAACATAACAAATTTAGAATAAACCTGTATTTATATTAAATACTTACTCAAATCATTTACTTTATTAAAACAAATTTAAAAATCAATTTTGAAATATAATTTATTTTAAACAAAGCAATTCAAACATTTAATTTCAATATACTTAAAATCTTTGGAAACCATTTCAAACATGTTTAATCAAATTAAACGATTATTTATTTAAAACTTGTTTTAAATACTTAAAAACTTGTCCATGCTTTAAATTTTAAAACCAAGATATAATTTGCTATAAAATCTCAAAACCTGGTTACTTAAATAACCCGAGTAAAACCCCAAAACCACATGAGTCTGCCCCGAGTCTTCCACCAAACTTCATCTGCTTCGAGTCAAACACCCACTCGCACGAGCCCAAACCCGAGTACAACCCTCCGTTCCCAAACCATCGAAACCACCCAGACATGGCACAGTGCCTGTGCACGTGCACAACGACCACGATCGCCGACGAACTCCACCCTGGCCTCTGACGAGTCGACAACAACCACGGCAACACTCGCGAACATCCAACTATCTCGATTCGATCTAAAATCGAATTCGACCCAAAAACCCATACCACCTGAAACATACATCATCGGAATTTCGACCCCCTCCGATGATCCTTGCCTCGAGAAGCTCCGCCGCCTTCACCGTAGCTCCGCCTCGACCTTCAACACCTCCAGCACCTTCGCGAACGACTCCGGTGCACCATCGTCATCGTGCGAAGCTCGACAACTACCTCGACAAAAACCGGTCACCAAGCCCTAGTTCAACCTCCCCTGACCGTTACGATCACCAGAAAATTCCACCTCCATTTTTCCAGAGAACGTCACCACATTGGCCATCTCCAAACCAAACATCATCCAACTCGATCACGCCGATCATCGACAATCAACGAAGATACCCAAAACGAACATCTCGAAAATTCTCATGAATTAACAATCTAAAAATTATGATATGAATATTAAAATTCGTGATTTCAAATCACGAACACATTCATGCAATTTAAAACAGAAATTGCATTGATTTGGTTTTTAACATATGTATATATTTTTACTGTTATTACATTTTACAATTGATTTGCTGAGTTAAAAATACTAATTCTATTTTTAAAATCAACAACAGACACAAACAATCAACTTTCATTCAAACATCAAAGTCTAATATTGATTCTATAGGGAGATTTTGAATTTTTATTAAGGAAATCAAACCCTGTAAGTAAGAACAGAGAAGATATATGCATACAGGAGCTTATATATACACAGACATTTCACATTTCAATATGCATTCACAGATAACATTCATATAAAAATATAAGCATTATCACAAAACAATCCATCACATGCATCAAAGTTAATTCACAGATTTTAAAACTGTTTTTAAAAATGTTTACTCACCTTTTTTTTAAAAGCAGAGAAATTCCCAGGCTTTAAATTTTTCTGGCAAATGCTTTTGATTTAAAAACTTGAATTGCTGTTGAATCTGAAATCTTTGCATTTGAATCTACAATTGCTTGCTGTTGCATTACTTATTGAATTTTAGTCTGAAGTTGATCTCAGGTTGCATTAGAGGATTTTTGTTTTCCAGGTTTTCTTGCTTGATAAACTTGTTACAGGCTTTTACTTGAGGGGATTTAAATTTTAAACAGAGGTGAATCTTGGCTTTAGCTTTTGATTTTGAAAAATGTTTACTGGATTTGGAAAGCTTGAAATTCTTTTTCGTTACAGCTGAGAATAGGAAAAGAAGATTGAAGAGATGAAAAGTATACTTTTTATAAATTAAGTTATGATTTATTTAAAATTAAAGAAAATAAAATTTAAAAGATGACACTTGTTTTAAAAACTTACATTTGTCAACTATGCCATTTAATTATACTACACATGTTACTAACATGTCTTAAGGTATTAACACATGTCCTTAAGTATTTTATGTTTCTTAAATGTTAATATAAAGCTTTTCATACTTAACTTATTAATTAATAAACACTTATCTTAATATATGTATATATATAATTACTTTAGAGAAAATATTATAAAACAAGTTACCCTTTTTAAAAAAGTATTTATATCTTAAAACCTTATTTACAAATGTATTTATGTTATATTAATTATGTGAATATGGGTTTATATAATTTTATTTACTTGTTTACAAACTATTTTAGTTTAAGAGATATTTTAAAAAGAAAGTTTATTTAAACCTTGTATATATATATTTATAACCATTTTAAATTTAAACACTTTAAAGAATACAAAATAAAACTTTATTTAAACTATCATATTTAAAATAAACTATTATCTTATATTTTGAAAACAATTAAATTAATCTAAACTAACCTTTGAAAAATATAAATTTTAAAACAAAGCTTTAAATCACAGTTCATACATATATAAATTATCAATAGACTAAATTAAATTCAAAACAATCCAAATTATAACATATACATACATATATATTACAATTTGAAAATTCAACTTTAATTTAAAACAAAAGATATTTCCATTCACAATATATATCAAATATATATATTATAAATAGAATAAAATTTTATTAGCTTTAACAAACAAATCTTATCAATATTGTCAGATTAAGTATTTATTATCTTTTAAAAGATTAAATTACCAATTTTAAATTAAAATTATATAGGATAATTTTCAATCCAATTTAATTATTAATAAAGATTATTAAATTTATATTGCCCAAAAACCCGGGATATCACAATATCACTTCAAATTCATTTCAAAATATCAAAATATCATTTCAAAGCATCATCTATTTAAATTAAATTTAAATACCATTTAATCATATTTCAAAATAGTTGTATTTCCCAAATCAACTATTCCATTTAAATCATTTAAAGTCAATTCATATATTTAATAATTAAATATTTAATTTCCAAATTTAATCTTTTTCAAAGATCATTTATTCATTTGAATTTATTAAACAAAGAAAATTCAACTTTCGCAGCACTTAGAGAATGCTACGAAATGTTATGTTTAAAAATAGTTCTTTAACAAAAAGTGACATTTTAAATGCTGTAATATCTTAATTTAGTTTCAATTAAAATTTTTGTTAAATTTAACAACTATAGCACTAACAAAGTGCTATAATAACCCTTAGTTCAAATTTGCTATTTGGTTCATTTAAAACAACTACAGCATTTTCCAATGCTGTAATATCTTTACATTACATTTCAAACATGCTGTCAAATCAAATTCAGAGTTTTATTTACAATTTCGCACATAATTAACTTTTAATATAAATCATTTTAACTTATAAAATCATATATTTTCACATTTAAAAATAATCATTTAAATACCTTTATTTCTATGATTTTATAAAGTCAAATTTCCATACAAAAATCAAATTAAATAACAATTAAATTTTCATTTCTTTAATTAAATTCTTAACTTAACAACTAAGTTTAAATTTCAAAATATATCTTATTTCCATTTATTTTACTTAATTAAAAATTCACTTTTAAACAAATTTCACAAAATTTAATTTTAGTTATATTTCCAAATTCAGCTTAAATATTCATTTATTTCATATTTTAATTTATACAAAATCATTAACACTTTTCACAATTATTATTACTTAATAAAATCAATAAATTCATCTTTTAAATTAAATTTGTCATATTTTCTTACTTTACATAAATTCCATTTATAAACAAAATCATAAATTCCAAAATTAACTTATATTTTAGATTCTACTTCACCATTTACTTAATTCACTTATTTAATTTGTAGAAAATCACTAATATTTTATAGAAATCATTTTAAATAAAATTTAAATCAAAATATCATAATATTTACATTTTTAAAATATTTTATACATTTCAGAAAAATATATAAACCACGGGTCTGTATAAAATTTTCTAGCCTAGGTCATGTGATACGGATATGTATCATTTCAATCCGCAGTTTACAAAGAAAAACCGGGTTCTATCATTTCAAACCTGCAATCCCAAGTTAAATAAAATAAATAAAAAGTCACTCAGGCTTATCATTTCAGCCCATAACGATCTTTCCCTATTTTAAAGTCCGTTCAGGTATGTATCATTTCAACCCATAGTGAACCTAATCTACATGGAACTTGCAGTGTGATAACTGATAAAACTGAAAAGAAAAACATGAAATAACAGTAACATATAGTATAACAGGTGTAAATACAGGTGTGAACATCATATGATTATAATATAGCAGTTACAACAGGATGATATGCATTTACAGATTCAAGTGATGTCAGTTTATCAATTATATAAGTACACATCGTCTGGTGAGAATTACTCACCTCTAGATGCTGGAGTTTTGATACAAAATAAAGAATATCAACACCAGAATGCGTACAGAAGGCACGATCAATTTCAGCGGATGTGACATCCCGATTCAAAACTTGAAAAATAAATAAACTAAGTATGAATTTCACATTTGAACATATCAAAATTTGATAAAGCACTGGAACAAAATCGAATAAGATGATATGAAACAAAGTGGGTAGATAAATGGAAATAAAAGAAAGAGAAAAAAAATTAAAGAAAGAAGAAGATAAAAGTTCATCCATTACCTTATGTTGATGCCCACGTGCGAAGAGAATGAAGGCAATAGATGAGGTAAGAAATTGGAACGTGAGTTTTAATTTATATGGATGATTTGCGTAAATTTTGTGGGAGAAAACGGTGAAGAGTAATTGATTTTTTTTAAAAAAAAACGTATGAAGCAATTGGAAGATTTTATTCCATATATATAGGAGAGTCAAGTGTAGAAAGTTCCACGTGAATGACAATGCAACAAATGAATTTGAACGGCAGGAAAATTAATATTTTATACCAATTATATCAATTTAAGCAAAAGGAAAGTGTGTAAAGTTTACACGTAAATTTTAAAGCAAGGAAGTAAACGTGTTCGTGACTAGTATATTTATAAATAAGCGTTGCGTGATTCAAGTGATAAAACAGCAAGAGATATTTTGTTTTGAACGTATCATAGAGGAGGCTTTGATTTTAGATGAGAAGTTATAGGCAAGAAAAATATAAATATTGATATTTAAAAAGGCCATAAGTTGATTGAGCACAGATTTATTACTTGTTATACACTGCCATTTAGTTCTATTCCTATTATAAGCAATAGGTAGGAAATCTTGTTGTGATGGAATTATGTCATGGGTTTCGTAATTAAGGAGAACATAAAACGGCAAGCAATCAATTTGCTTCAAAACGGAAATGGAAAATTAACCAAAAGAATAATTTGTGCGAATGGGTAAATATTCAAGAGAATATCTTGCGTTGATTTAGGTGCTAGAATCTAGGCAAGAAAGATTTGAACGAATATTTACAGTGTTATTGATTGCGTGAATTTAGCAAAAGGAAACGGCAAGAAATCTTTGGCAAACATTTTGTACACATTTAAAATTTATTAGGAAGTAAATGCGTTGATTTAAAAACACAAGATATATTTATAAAATGGAAAGATGGTGAAAATGATTTGCGTACAAGGTTGAGTATTTAAATAAAACTAGAATTTATTGCTTTGAGAAACGGAAGGAATTTATTTAGCACGCATTTGCACTTGTAACAACCCTAGATTTTGTATGTTATTTAAAATTGACTTTTTTTTTTAAATTATTTTAAACTTGTTATATTTCAAACATTTCATTTTAAAAATATAAATGTTGATTATTAAGTGAATTATAGTTTCAAACTAGTATAAATTGAATATTTTATTGAAAAGTGAAATTCTGGTCAAACTGTTCAATCTTTGACTTTTAAACTTCAAATTTAAATTATATAAAATCTTAAATTTTATCTTTTATTATGAAAATAGATGTAATAACTTGAACACTGCTTTTTGTTTCGTTGAAAACAGAGTTAAACTTTAAAAGTTATGTACATTTCAATATTGTGTGTAAACTGATGTATTTAGCAATATTGTCTATTTTAAATTATATTTTAGTTGTCATATTTTGTTCTAATATGTGTTAATACTTTTTTTATGTATATTTTTGTCTTTTAATATTTTTAAAGTGATAATAGAATTTTTCCAAAATATGTTGCATTTAAGGCTAGTTTCCATTTTTCTGCTATTTTCTTCAATTTAATTATATTTAATTAAAATGTATTTATTCATTTTGTGAATGCATTTTTATTTTATGTTCTTATCTTTATTTATAAATATTTTCCCAAGTCCATATAATTTTTCCAAAGTTTATTCTGTTTATTTTCAAATTTTCTAGACTAGTTTGCAATTTTGTGCTATTTTCTTATTTTAACCTTATATAATTAATAAATATTTATATATATTTTATATTTTGTTATATTTTCGAATTTGTGACTGAATTTATTATTATTTTCAGTAATATAAACTTAAATAAAGAAATTAAAAGAAATTTGAAAGGTTATGACTTTTGATTTGCCTAAGGCCTTTTATCTTCCAACCTTTCACATTTGTAACTTACCTTTTCATCAATTAGCCTTTACTATCCACATCTATCAGCTGCATACTCTATTTTCTATTCACGTACATTCATTTTCATTTCTGAAACAAAAGAATTTCGGCCATGGCTATTGAGGAAAGTTTGGGTAATGATTTTCAACTTTTTCTTATTCTTTTTCTACTTGTTTACATTGATTTTTGCACTTGCTCTCTTCTTCTAGGCTTGGCTCCTCCTCAACCAGATCTGGTCCGACCTCCACCACACCCTTTCTCTGATCATTACCCACCCTACTACACCACCAAGGCAGTCCAAGCACATCCATGGCAAGGAGCACCACCAAAATCAACAAAAACCACCACATATTACACTAGCCGAGCCTAGATTGTTAGCACCACCTTCTACCACCATTTCCTGCCACTACCACGACCACCACCTCTGACCTGACCTCCATCCTCTACCACATCATCCACCATCACCAGCACCCACTGGCCGTGACCCATGACCTCTGGCCGAACATATTTGTGCCAAATATGTGAGGTTATGTTGCATTGTTTAGCCTTGAACACATAGTTTTTGCACCTAGACTTCACCACTTTGTTAACGCATGCTAGGCCGACCCTATGGAACCCAAAACCAGATCCAAACCCACCCCTTAGCCATGAGTTTCAAATCTGGAGCTGAAGCATAGATGGTAGAAAGCAAGTGCAAAAACTTTGGTTTTGTTTTATGCAGTTGTTCCTAACATTGTTTAGTGGCATCCTGTTTTGAAACTTATGTTTTATATATTTGTTTTGTGTAATGTTTTCGAGGGGTATAGCTTTGGCTCTTCCAATCTCAAATCATTGTCGTGCTTTCGTGCCTCTGGAAATCTTTGTTGTGTGTTTGTGGTTGTCATCTCCAGCTTGAACAAGTGAGTAATTCTCACCAGACGATGTGTAGTTATATAACTAGTAAACTGACACCATTTGAATCTGTAAAATTATATCATCATGTTATAACTGTTATATTATGATTATATGATATTCATCCATGTTTATACACATGTTATATCATCTGTTACTGTTATATATTGTATACTGTTTATTTATATCAGTTTATCACACTGCAAGTTCCTTGTAGACTAGAAATCACTATGGGTTGAAATGATACATACCCGAACGTACTTTAGAATAAGGAAAAATCGTTATGGGCTGAAATGATAGGCCTGAACGGTTTTTATTTATTTATTATATTACTTGGGATTGCGGGTTTGAAATGATAAAACTCGGGTTTTCTTTGTAAACTGCGGATTGAAATGATACATATCCGTATCACTTGACCTAGGCTAGAAAATTATATACAGACCCGTGGTTTATATATTTTTCTGAAAATTTTAAAATATTTTAAAAATGTAAATATTATGATATTTTGATTTAAATTTTATTAAAACGATTTCTATAAAATATTAGTGATTTTCTACAAATTAAATAAGTGAATTAAGTAAATGGTGAAGTAGAATTTGGAATATAAGTAAATTTTGGAATTTATGATTTTGTTTTTAATGGAATTTATGTAAGTAAGAATATATGACAAATTTGATTTAAAAGATGAATTTAATGATTTTATCAAATAATAATAATTTTTAAAAGTGTTAATGATTTTGTATAAATTAAAATATGAATTAAATGAACATTTAAGCTGAATTTTGAAATATAACTTAAATTGAATTTTGTGAAATTTGTTTAAAAGTGAAATTTTAATTAAGTAAAATAAATGGAAATAAGTTATATTTTGGAAATTTAAACTTAGTTGTTAAGTTAAGAATTTAATTAAAGAAATGAAAATTTAATTGTTATTTAATTTGATTTCTGTATGGAAATTGGACTTTATAAAATCATAGAAATAAAGGTATTTAAATGATTTTTTTTTAAAGTGAAAATATATGATTTTATAAGTTAAAATGATTTATATTAAAAGTTAATTATGTGTGAAATTGTAAATAAAACTCTGAATTTGATTTGACATCATTTTGAAATATAATGTAAAGATATTACAACATTGGAAAATGCTGTAGTTGTTTTAAATGAACCAAATAGCAAATTTGAACTAAGAGTTATTATAACACTTGTTAGTACTATAGTTGTTAAATTTAACTTAAATTTTAATTGAAACTAAATTAAGATATTACAGTATTTTAAATGCTGTCTTTTGTTAATGAACTGTTTTAAAACATAACATTTCGTAGCATTT
Organism: Allium fistulosum; assembly: GCA_030737815.1. Taxonomy (NCBI): domain Eukaryota; kingdom Viridiplantae; phylum Streptophyta; class Magnoliopsida; order Asparagales; family Amaryllidaceae; genus Allium; species Allium fistulosum. The sequence goes on along the minus strand of CM060905.1, from coordinate 1,167,609,640 downwards.
CCTAAGTGCTACGAAAGTTGAATTTTCATTGTTTTAATAAACTTAAATGGATAAATGATCTTTGAAAAAGATTAAATTTTGTAAATTAAATATTTAATTATTAAATATAATGAATTGACTTTAAATGATTTAAATGGAATAGTTGATTGGGAAATACAACTATTTTGAAATGTGATTAAATGGTATTTAAATTTAAATTAAATAGATGATATTTTGAAATGATATTTTGATATTTTGAAATGAATTTGAAATGATATTAATTCTTGGAATAAATAATTGAAGTTTATATTAGTATGAAAAATATTTGGTTTACTTGTAATTTGAATCTATTTAAAAGATATTGGACTTATGAAATATAGGATAATAAAGCTTTGGAATTTATTTTATAATTTGAATAGTTATTTTGTGAATTAAATCTATATTTGAAATTTATAAGATTTTAAATGGTCTATGGAAATTTAATTGAAATAAATGATTGAATTGAATTGAAACTTTGGAAATTTTAATACTTGATTTGAAAGTATAATAATTACACTTTTAAATGGTTTAAATGAATTATTTTGATTGAAATATAAACTATTTAAAAGGAGACTTGAAATGATAATAAATGAATTATATCTTTAAATTTAAAAGGTATTTAAAGTTGAATATTTATATTTGAACTCAAATGATATTTTGGTATATTAAAATGATTTGAAATGAAGTTTGAAAGGATATGATATTTTGATATTTTTTTTTGCAAGGCAAGCGGGGTTAACTGGTCCCCTACCAGTTTATTGAAGAAAAAAGTAACAATGAACAAGCTCATTGTCAGCAGAAAAAAGAAAGATAAAAAAATCAAAACAAAGAAACAGGACAGAGATTACAACGAGATACAAACAGAAATAAAATGGAGAACACTGGACAACAGAAAGATGACCGCCAGAAGAGATCCAAAATCAAATAGACATGGATCGGTCTAATGCATCAGCCCAGTGTGAACTGAACACAAAATTGCTATCCTTCATTCCAGTGATTATAGCTTTCTTAAGAACTGTAACGACCCAGAATTTATATTTAATTAAAATTTATTTATTTAATTGATTTTGAATATTAATAAATGAATTTAATAAGTTGAATAATTTATTTATTGAATATTGGATTTAATTTGATAATTAAATCGATAATTTAATAGTTGAAATTGCAGAAATAATTGAAAATTGGGTTTAAAATGATTAAAAATGATTTGTAAAATTTTATTTAATCATACTAGAGTTATAGAGATGGTACAGGACTTTTAAAACTGAATTTAAAGTTAATCTGTGAAAATTGAATATTTTAATATTTAATTATCGACTGAAAAATAGCCAATTTTTGAACAGTCTCAGAATTGAACAAAACCAGTTCCATTGGATCCGTAATAGTTAGTTATTAACGGATTTCAAATTTCGTAGCAAACGGAGTTGTCGTTTGACCGTGGCAGCTCGAAACGCATTGAAATCGTTCTAATTTTAATTCGGCGAGTTAAAATAGTCATTTTTCAAAAAGTCTCGGATTTCGACGAAACTAGTTTCATCGGATCCGTAATGTGATATTATTGTATGGTTTCAAATTTCGTGTCAATCGGATGTACGGTTTGTCCGGGGCAAGCCAAAACGCATCGAAATCGGTTTAAATCGGTTTAATTAAAAATCGATCGTTTTTCTCCGTATCTCGCACAGATGTCCGAATTAGCTCCCAAAACACGTTCCATTGCGTTCGGAACGCGGGGTAAACCTTAGACACGTCAGTCGGCACGCTCGATTTGGAGTTCGGAAAATTTTCGATGAATAGTGTTTTCGTTGTTTTTCTATAAAAGCACCTCAACTTTTTCATTTGCAAAAGAAACCCTCCTTCCTCCTTGAGCCGGCCCTAAATTTTAATGGCCAGAAATTTGTGTTCTTTCTCCCTCCAAATCTCTCAATCCGTTGACAATTACAACAAATGTCCAACTAACAAAATGTAGAGCACATCCTCCTCTATAATCTGAACGGTGGAGATCGTATTTAACGAAGCGGATCGACAGAAATTGGGCCTCGAAGCACGCACGTTCGTGCACGTTTTTCCATAAGAAGGGGGGGCCGAGCTTCCTACTGCTCTGGGCGTGGGTGGAGCGTGGCGTGGGCTTCAATTTGGTGGTTGCTGATCAACTCCTCGATGCTTGATGATGGCGCGTGAATTAGGGTTACACGGCGGCTATGGGTTTGAGGCATATGTGATTTTCACGTTGGGAAGAAAGACAAAAGCACGGCCCAGATTTCTGAAGCAACAGCGAACGGCTATGATGAGATCTAGGTTTAAAAATATAAATAAAAGTGTGAAATTTTTGTATATAAATTCGTGTATCTTTAAAAATGAATAACTTTTTCATACGAGGTCCGTTTCGGATGAAATTTTTTGCGTTGGAATCGTCTTGACGAGCTCTACGCAGTGCAACTGATTTGGAGTCGATTGGAGTCAAGAAAAATTTTGGGTAAAATTAAACGTCTGTTTAGTTTTATCCGAAATAAACCGCTACGACTGTTATTGAAAAGCAAAGGTGAGATTTTTCTCACTCAAAATGAAAGTGGAATTTTCAGTTATTTATTGATTGATTTGATTGCTATTGGATGTGATATTAGATATAGTAGGATATATCTATTATATATATATAGCAATATATACATATTGGCATATGTATATATTGGATTGATGATTTCCCGCCTCGTATAGCGGATGAGACCCTATTGCGCCGTTAGTAAGCGGATTTTTATAAAACCTATATACCGCGATAATTCCGTACTGGAGCGGAATTGGTATTGTGCTAACATCTGTGGATGCAGGGAAACAGGTTGGAGGGATCCAACTGGATTCCTCACCGTATTGATTATTTACAGATATTTTGATATATTATGTTATCATATTGATATATGATATTGACTGTTGTGATGGACTAATTGGTGTTGTTGCATCATCGGATTCAGTTTTGAAATGTAAAAATAACGACTGTTATTTTAAAAGGGTTTTTTTTAAGTGATTTTTGAAAATATACGTTTTATGGAATTTTTGGATCGGTTTATAAACGTAAAATTTTAAAGTTATAAAAGTTATAATTTTTAGTGAAATATAACCGAAGTGTCGTTTTTTTGAAATAAAAGTCGATTTATTTATAAAATGGTTTAAGTGGGATTTTTGAATAACTATAAATGATTTGTATAAAAAGATTTATAAAATTGATATTTTATAAATCAAAATATTGGACTTATAAAACGAATTTTATAAGTTTTAAAAAAGAAGTATAAATGGATTTCATAAGTGAATGAAATTAATAGATTTACGTTGTGAAGTTAAAAATGAATGAAGTTGTAGAATAAAGGATTTATAAGTAATTTACTTATAAATTGGATTTTTGCCTTTAAATGGAATATTTATCGAATTGATTTATAAAGGAGATTTATAAATCAAAGTTATTATAAAATATAAAAATAGAATTTATAAACGTTGTTTTATAAATTCGAGATCAATTGAATTGGATAAACTAAATATAGAAGATTTTTAAAGAAGATATATTCGCGATTTTGGATAGCGAATCTCTATTGAAATTAAAATGCGTAGAAAGGATTGAAATTGAGTTAAGTGAATTATATTCACGATTTTGGACAGTGAATATATTGTTTAGTAAAATGGATTTATTTTTGAAGAAGTGATATAAAAAAATTGAAGTTAAACATTTTAAAAATGTTTTTTTTAAATGTATTATGAATCGAAAGCATAGATTTCAACACTTGTTATTGAAATAGACGTTTTCGAGAAATTTAAGGAAATGGTGGACTATAACACTGTTGTTATAGTAAATGATTTCCGAAAGGAAATGTTTTTATGTAGTATTGGGATTTATATACCTATCTTAATTTCGAATCCCTATACTAGTGATTTTGAATCGTCGTAGCGATGTTTTACGTAACATTCGTTTTGACTCAAATAAATGTGTTTAAAGAGAATGATTTCCTTAAAGAATGAATATATACTTAATATTGATTTAAGTATATCGAATATTTTCAAATGTTGAAAATAAATGATTTGTGAAATACTTATTTTTAAATAAGTATGGAATTGCTTTTCCAACATGAAACGAAGGGTTTGAAATTTTATCTTTTAAAGATAAATTGAAAAGTGAATATTTGAAATTTGTTTTCAAACGGTTAAGTGTGGAAATTATATATCTAGTAAAGATATTTTGGAAAATAAATAATTTGGAAAATTATTTGGAATCTGATGATGTTGCGCATCTTTATTGATAGTTAAATAACCGACTATCAATAATTACCTTTAGATAGGTATTTGTTGTGAATTGGATGAAATTGAATGCCACACTTATTTTTGAATAAGCGCTCACTATTCGGGTTAGCCGGGAAAGGACCATGGGGTCGTATAACCCATTCCGAATATGTGATACGTCGTTATGAATTGCATTCGAAGACCGGTGTTGAAGACCGGATATTTTTGAAAACGGAAGGATTACCGTCGAGTTACTCTACATCGGCTGATCTCCGATTTAGAGGTTTTATCACCCTTAGTGACGGGAAGTCCGGACGTGATTAGAAATTTATCCGGAAATGCAAGGGCTTCGTGAGAAGTGCCTTCGGTTCTGTTCGATCCCGGAACAGACTTGTATGGATTGTATGTCTGACGTTACAATTTGAGATATAAAGCTGATTTCTTTCAAATACATTTCTGTTGGTGGCGGAGAATTTATTCTCTTAGCTTAACACCCTTCTCTGAGACGTACGAGCTCAGAGGTTATGTAGTTGAAATTTATCAGCGATATATCCCAATTTGGTAACGTGGCATACTGAGTGTTGCTGTGAAATGATCAGTGTTTGATCATTTGTGATATGATCATTTGTTTGATCTTATATCTTTGTGATCATAGGTTGATCATTTTGTTTGACCCGAAGCAGGGCTTTGTAGAAAGCGTAGCTTTGTGGACGAGACTTCATCGAGCCTCACACCCCGGAAATGGTCGAAACAGGAAGGATGCGGCAAGGTTCTAGGGAGTAGCGCCCCTTAGTGTATGTCATTCCTTCTGGATAAAGGTGGTATCATGGTATGGAGCCCAGATACTTAACCTCTGTGGTTACTGCATTATTATTATCTATGTGGTTTGTTGGAAATCGGGGATCCTCGGGAAGATCGATGACGATCGGGGGATGGCATACGCGTGTCAGTAGTTACCTATTTTTGCAGAGGTAACCCAGCCTTGTGTTGGTAGAGATCCGGTTAGGTTCTCGGGTCGTCTATTCCAGGGACGTACCCATCGTGGATAGGAAGTTCCTTAGCCTGACCATTTGTTGGAAATCCAAAGAAACAATACGCGACGTGTACGGTTTTAGTTGTATTACCTGCTATGGAATGTGGCGGTAACCTGCTATTGAACATAGTAGCTATAGTAGGCATACGATACTGGTCGTATGTTGGCTAAGATTAATATTATACTTTCGAAATGTTTTCTACACTATGCACTAATAATAATATCAAAAAGAATTTGATTTTGCGTAGTAAGCATCTTTGACTATCATAAGAAGAAATCTCCTCCAATTCTGCGTTTGCATTGTGTGTGTGGTGGGAGGTCTTATGGTAGTTTCATTTTCCAAAAGCATTGCAAATTGACTTTAAAATTCTTCTGTTGTTTATTTTAAAGAAGAATAACTATTTTACGATCTCACACCAGTCACCATGACTGACTCGGAGTTTATTGTTTCCCTTCTAAACTCTGGGTGCCCACCAATTTCCACACGGGCAGCCTAGAGTTATGTTATCAGGATATTCTGGATATTCTGGAGCTTTGGAGATAAGCTGGATGGCGAGACGTAGTATTTGTATCTGATAGTATTTATTCCGCTGTGTTTTCTGTATGAGGACAAGTTTATATAACTGTCCATTGTTGTATATTGACTCTGATGATTGATGTATGTATAAACTGATATAGCTCTTTGTTTTAAAAGACTAGTGTTTATTTATTATATATTGTTCCGCTGCGATATGTGAGATTCTGATATTGTTCTGTTTCTGTTCTGTGTGTTCTGTTGTTCTTCTTCCTTCTTCTTCTCTTTTCTTCTTCTTCTACCTTTTTCTTCTATTTAAAACCCTCACTATTGGAGTTTCCGGCGCTCGATTGCTCGGCAGTCGATAAAGTGAGTATCGATGTCGAATTTTCGAAAGTCGAAAATTTCGGTATGTGACAGCGTGGTATCAGAGCATATGGTTAAGCGACAACCCTGCTCTGTTGGGTGTTACTCATTAGAGATAGAGTCAGTAGTACTCTAGAATGAGTTGAGTGTAATAATAGATACGAGCGCGTATTTGTTAGTTAATATAAAATTGTTTTATATTGTGATGATTGATTTGTTGAGTGGTATATGGATTCTGGTCGGTATTGCCCGTACAACTCTATCGATAGGGATCTCTAAACACTTGTATAGAACAATTCGGCACGATATTGTTTTAAATTGGGTAAATGAAATAATTTTACCTCTATTATATTTTGTATGTAAAGGAAATAATTTTTCGGAAATGATTAAAGTGTATATAAATTGATTGTTTGGTTGTTGAAAATGTAAATATATATGAGTAGATAAAAGTTGTTTGAATAAGTTAAATAAAACAACAATTGTGAAAGAATGAATTGTATAAGCAAATGAATTATAAGTATGAAGTTATAATTAAAATGATTTACAATGGTAAAAATAATCTTATACATAAGAAGTGAAATTTTATAAGTAAAAGATTTATAAATGTGATTTATAATCTGAAATAAAATTCCAGAGAAGTGTTTTGAAAGGATTTGATATTGTGAAAAAATTGTTTTTTTGACAATGAAAGCTCTAAACTCTTTTCAGGTCGCTGGAAAATAATCCTGATGATGATGGCCACATCATTAGAATTCATTTTCGGGTTTCCAAAAGAGGAATTGCTGCCAGATTATTTTAAATGAAAGTTGTTTGGAAAATTTGGATTTTTGTTTTGGGAATTCGAAGGATAATTTGAAATGATTTAAAAAAAAATGGTTTTTGAAAGATTGAAAAGACTCTGGAATCCTATTTAAAATATTTATGGGAATGATAAATAAGTTTATAACTGATATAATTTAAATTCTGATAGAATAAATTTAACTTAAAGGATGAAGTTAAATTAAAGTAAGTATAAGTGAATCAATTAAATCTAAGTTGAGATTGTGGAATATGAAATCTGGATCTAATATGAATTTTGAATAAGTGAAGAAATTTGACCTTGGTAAAAGTTAAATAGGATTGAAATTTGAATTTGGATTTATAAGTGGAAATGTAAGTTAAGTTAAACAAACGATGTTTAATGGGATATAACTTAAGTGTTGATTGAAGTTGATTTTGGTATTGAAGTAAATAATCAAGTGAATTAAATGAATATGAACTTGAGTTATATAAATGAAATTCAACTTGAAATGTGAAATGAATTAGCTATTGAACTAATGAATGAATTGAATGTAAATCAATTGAATGTAAGTGTTAATTCATTAAAGAAATTGAATAAATTGAATGTAAGTCAATTTAATATCAACCAATTGAAATAAAAGAAGTTGAACCAAATTGAATGTAAAGAAATGTAAATGGAATAAATTTGGTTGTGATGTTTATGCATTGGTTGTTATATGAGTGTTGGTTGATTGTATATAACATAATTCATTAAGTATTAATGAAACTGAATTGACAAATTGAAAGTTAGAGTAATTGAGTTCAAATCGAAAGTAAATAAATTGGAATAGAAATTGAAATTGATTGATGAATTGGAAGTGAACCAACTTGAATGTGAATTAGTGAATGTAAACTAATTGAATTTGAACGAATGAATGTTAGTAAAATCCAATGTAAATGATTCAAATATGATTTAAAATGGAAAACCAAATTCAATGAATATTAATGAGGATATGAATGAATATTGAAATTGTTGGATGATTGTAGATGGTTGCATTTGTTGTTTTGTTGCATTTGCTATATTGACACATATGTAGTTATTATGTTACTATATGTTGTATATTGATATTATTTTCATATCTACATGTTCTCATATGTTTGATTGAGTGTTTAGTAGGTGCGGATGGCGTTTGCTTCGCATTTGGAGCTCGCTTTCGCGCTATATTAGTCGTATACGCTCGCTAATAATATATAAGGTACATATCTCGGATTAAATATCGTACTTTTACACTTTTTCCCTACAGGATGCCTCATCACTTGATGAGATGTATATTTGTGATATATATATACTGTCATTTTTTTTCCGGACCGAGCCGCGCAAAGGAGGCTATGGCGAATTTTTTCGAAAATTTAAGGCGTTAGAATATTTTTGAGAAAATTGGAAATTTTGAAAAGATTTGAAAACTTAGTAAAGTTTTTGTAAGAAGTTTAACTATGAATTTTGGAAAAGTTAAACACTTAAGAGGTTTGTAAATCTAATTTGAACGGTTTATCTTGGAAAGTTAACGGATTTTGTATCTTCTTCTTGCTCGGTAATTTCGAGGACGAAATTCTTTTAAGGGGGGAAGTTTGTAACGACCCAGAATTTATATTTAATTAAAATTTATTTATTTAATTGATTTTGAATATTAATAAATGAATTTAATAAGTTGAATAATTTATTTATTGAATATTGGATTTAATTTGATAATTAAATCGATAATTTAATAGTTGAAATTGCAGAAATAATTGAAAATTGGGTTTAAAATGATTAAAAATGATTTGTAAAATTTTATTTAATCATACTGGAGTTATAGAGATGGTACAGGACTTTTAAAACTGAATTTAAAGTTAATCTGTGAAAATTGAATATTTTAATATTTAATTATCGACTGAAAAATAGCCAATTTTTGAACAGTCTCAGAATTGAACAAAACCAGTTCCATTGGATCCGTAATAGTTAGTTATTAACGGATTTCAAATTTCGTAGCAAACGGAGTTGTCGTTTGACCGTGGCAGCTCGAAACGCATTGAAATCGTTCTAATTTTAATTCGGCGAGTTAAAATAGTCATTTTTCAAAAAGTCTTGGATTTCGACGAAACTAGTTTCATCGGATCCGTAATGTGATATTATTGTATGGTTTCAAATTTCGTGTCAATCGGATGTACGGTTTGTCCGGGGCAAGCCAAAACGCATCGAAATCGGTTTAAATCGGTTTAATTAAAAATCGATCGTTTTTCTCCGTATCTCGCACAGATGTCCGAATTAGCTCCCAAAACACGTTCCATTGCGTTCGGAACGTGGGGTAAACCTTAGACACGTCAGTCGGCACGCTCGATTTGGAGTTCGGAAAATTTTCGATGAATAGTGTTTTCGTTGTTTTTCTATAAAAGCACCTCAACTTTTTCATTTGCAAAAGAAACCCTCCTTCCTCCTTGAGCCGGCCCTAAATTTTAATGGCCAGAAATTTGTGTTCTTTCTCCCTCCAAATCTCTCAATCCGTTGACAATTACAACAAATGTCCAACTAACAAAATGTAGAGCACATCCTCCTCTATAATCTGAACGGTGGAGATCGTATTTAACGAAGCGGATCGACAGAAATTGGGCCTCGAAGCACGCACGTTCGTGCACGTTTTTCCATAAGAAGGGGGGGCCGAGCTTCCTACTGCTCTGGGCGTGGGTGGAGCGTGGCGTGGGCTTCAATTTGGTGGTTGCTGATCAACTCCTCGATGCTTGATGATGGCGCGTGAATTAGGGTTACACGGCGGCTATGGGTTTGAGGCATACGTGATTTTCACGTTGGGAAGAAAGACAAAAGCACGGCCCAGATTTCTGAAGCAACAGCGAACGGCTATGATGAGATCTAGGTTTAAAAATATAAATAAAAGTGTGAAATTTTTGTATATAAATTCGTGTATCTTTAAAAATGAATAACTTTTTCATACGAGGTCCATTTCGGATGAAATTTTTTGCGTTGGAATCGTCTTGACGAGCTCTACGCAGTGCAACTGATTTGGAGTCGATTGGAGTCAAGAAAAATTTTTGGTAAAATTAAACGTCTGTTTAGTTTTATCCGAAATAAACCGCTACGACTGTTATTGAAAAGCAAAGGTGAGATTTTTCTCACTCAAAATGAAAGTGGAATTTTCAGTTATTTATTGATTGATTTGATTGCTATTGGATGTGATATTAGATATAGTAGGATATATCTATTATATATATATAGCAATATATACATATTGGCATATGTATATATTGGATTGATGATTTCCCGCCTCGTATAGCGGATGAGACCCTATTGCGCCGTTAGTAAGCGGATTTTTATAAAACCTATATACCGCGATAATTCCGTACTGGAGCGGAATTGGTATTGTGCTAACATTTGTGGATGCAGGGAAACAGGTTGGAGGGATCCAACTGGATTCCTCACCGTATTGATTATTTACAGATATTTTGATATATTATGTTATCATATTGATATATGATATTGACTGTTGTGATGGACTAATTGGTGTTGTTGCATCATCGGATTCAGTTTTGAAATGTAAAAATAACGACTGTTATTTTAAAAGGGTTTTTTTTAAGTGATTTTTGAAAATATACGTTTTATGGAATTTTTGGATCGGTTTATAAACGTAAAATTTTAAAGTTATAAAAGTTATAATTTTTAGTGAAATATAACCGAAGTGTCGTTTTTTTGAAATAAAAGTCGATTTATTTATAAAATGGTTTAAGTGGGATTTTTGAATAACTATAAATGATTTGTATAAAAAGATTTATAAAATTGATATTTTATAAATCAAAATATTGGACTTATAAAACGAATTTTATAAGTGTTAAAAAGAAGTATAAATGGATTTCATAAGTGAATGAAATTAATAGATTTACGTTGTGAAGTTAAAAATGAATGAAGTTGTAGAATAAAGGATTTATAAGTAATTTACTTATAAATTGGATTTTTGCCTTTAAATGGAATATTTATCGAATTGATTTATAAAGGAGATTTATAAATCAAAGTTATTATAAAATATAAAAATAGAATTTATAAACGTTGTTTTATAAATTCGAGATCAATTGAATTGGATAAACTAAATATAGAAGATTTTTAAAGAAGATATATTCGCGATTTTGGATAGCGAATCTCTATTGAAATTAAAATGCGTAGAAAGGATTGAAATTGAGTTAAGTGAATTATATTCACGATTTTGGACAGTGAATATATTGTTTAGTAAAATGGATTTATTTTTGAAGAAGTGATATAAAAAAATTGAAGTTAAACATTTTAAAAATGTTTTTTTTTAAATGTATTATGAATCGAAAGCATAGATTTCAACACTTGTTATTGAAATAGACGTTTTCGAGAAATTTAAGGAAATGGTGGACTATAACACTGTTGTTATAGTAAATGATTTCTGAAAGGAAATGTTTTTATGTAGTATTGGGATTTATATACCTATCTTAATTTCGAATCCCTATACTAGTGATTTTGAGTCGTCGTAGCGATGTTTTACGTAACATTCGTTTTGACTCAAATAAATGTGTTTAAAGAGAATGATTTCCTTAAAGAATGAATATATACTTAATATTGATTTAAGTATATCGAATATTTTCAAATGTTGAAAATAAATGATTTGTGAAATACTTATTTTTAAATAAGTATGGAATTGCTTTTCCAACATGAAACGAAGGGTTTGAAATTTTATCTTTTAAAGATAAATTGAAAAGTGAATATTTGAAATTTGTTTTCAAACGGTTAAGTGTGGAAATTATATATCTAGTAAAGATATTTTGGAAAATAAATAATTTGGAAAATTATTTGGAATCTGATGATGTTGCGCATCTTTATTGATAGTTAAATAACCGACTATCAATAATTACCTTTAGATAGGTATTTGTTGTGAATTGGATGAAATTGAATGCCACACTTATTTTTGAATAAGCGCTCACTATTCGGGTTAGCCGGGAAAGGACCATGGGGTCGTATAACCCATTCCGAATATGTGATACGTCGTTATGAATTGCATTCGAAGACCGGTGTTGAAGACCGGATATTTTTGAAAACGGAAGGATTACCGTCGAGTTACTCTACATCGGCTGATCTCCGATTTAGAGTTTTTATCACCCTTAGTGACGGGAAGTCCGGATGTGATTAGAAATTTATCCGGAAATGCAAGGGCTTCGTGAGAAGTGCCTTCGGTTCTGTTCGATCCCGGAACAGACTTGTATGGATTGTATGTCTGACGTTACAATTTGAGATATAAAGCTGATTTCTTTCAAATACATTTCTGTTGGTGGCGGAGAATTTATTCTCTTAGCTTAACACCCTTCTCTGAGACGTACGAGCTCAGAGGTTATGTAGTTGAAATTTATCAGCGATATATCCCAATTTGGTAACGTGGCATACTGAGTGTTGCTGTGAAATGATCAGTGTTTGATCATTTGTGATATGATCATTTGTTTGATCTTATATCTTTGTGATCATAGGTTGATCATTTTGTTTGACCCGAAGCAGGGCTTTGTAGAAAGCGTAGCTTTGTGGATGAGACTTCATCGAGCCTCACACCCCGGAAATGGTCGAAACAGGAAGGATGCGGCAAGGTTCTAGGGAGTAGCGCCCCTTAGTGTATGTCATTCCTTCTGGATAAAGGTGGTATCATGGTATGGAGCCCAGATACTTAACCTCTGTGGTTACTGCATTATTATTATCTATGTGGTTTGTTGGAAATCGGGGATCCTCGGGAAGATCGGTGACGATCGGGGGATGGCATACGCGTGTCAGTAGTTACCTATTTTTGCAGAGGTAACCCAGCCTTGTGTTGGCAGAGATCCGGTTAGGTTCTCGGGTCGTCTATTCCAGGGACGTACCCATCGTGGATAGGAAGTTCCTTAGCCTGACCATTTGTTGGAAATCCAAAGAAACAATACGCGACGTGTACGGTTTTAGTTGTATTACCTGCTATGGAATGTGGCGGTAACCTGCTATTGAACATAGTAGCTATAGTAGGCATACGATACTGGTCGTATGTTGGCTAAGATTAATATTATACTTTCGAAATGTTTTCTACACTATGCACTAATAATAATATCAAAAAGAATTTGATTTTGCGTAGTAAGCATCTTTGACTATCATAAGAAGAAATCTCCTCCAATTCTGCGTTTGCATTGTGTGTGTGGTGGGAGGTCTTATGGTAGTTTCATTTTCCAAAAGCATTGCGAATTGACTTTAAAATTCTTCTGTTGTTTATTTTAAAGAAGAATAACTATTTTACGATCTCACACCAGTCACCATGACTGACTCGGAGTTTATTGTTTCCCTTCTAAACTCTGGGTGCCCACCAATTTCCACACGGGCAGCCTAGAGTTATGTTATCAGGATATTCTGGATATTCTGGAGCTTTGGAGATAAGCTGGATGGCGAGACGTAGTATTTGTATCTGATAGTATTTATTCCGCTGTGTTTTCTGTATGAGGACAAGTTTATATAACTGTCCATTGTTGTATATTGACTCTGATGATTGATGTATGTATAAACTGATATAGCTCTTTGTTTTAAAAGACCAGTGTTTATTTATTATATATTGTTCCGCTGCGATATGTGAGATTCTGATATTGTTCTGTTTCTGTTCTGTGTGTTCTGTTGTTCTTCTTCCTTCTTCTTCTCTTTTCTTCTTCTTCTACCTTTTTCTTCTATTTAAAACCCTCACTATTGGAGTTTCCGGCGCTCGATTGCTCGGCAGTCGATAAAGTGAGTATCGATGTCGAATTTTCGAAAGTCGAAAATTTCGGTATGTGACAAGAACTTCCCATAACTGATGCATACTCCTACATTTTCTTTTAAATATTCTCAAGTTTCTTTCCTCCCAAACTAAGCTCCGGTACTTCTTCAGATATAAAAAGAAGACAGTTCTTCTTTCATTCCTCCACCTTGTTGATTTGCTAATAAGGTCCCATTCAAAGTCAGATAAGCCATGTATGTGATCATCAGAAATTCTTCTAGCCAAATTCCCCCAGATACCAAGCAATTCATTACATTCAAAAAACAGATGCTCCACTGTCTCAATCTGCAGCTTGCAAAAGACACACAGTGGTTCAATGTTGAAACCATAACTCAACAATTTATTCTTTGTTAATAGTGCATTCATGATCACCTTCCACATCATCAGGTTATCCCTAGCAGGTGAGGAAGTGGACCATATAACCTTATGCCAAACTGAAGTTGGTCTTACAGTCACATTAGAAAGTATGTCATATGCTATAGAAATAGAATGCCGCTTCCCATTCCACTGAACTTCATCTCTTTCAGCAAATCCATAGTGGTGTGTCTGGTAACATTTCCAAAAAGCCCTTATAACTCGGTTACTTGTGTATGGGAGTATCAGCTTGCCGTCATTCAAGAAGTCAATAGCTTTTGCATTTCTACTTATGCCGGCCTGTTCTATCTGATGGGGAGAAAATACACTAACTAGAACTAATCCTTCAGCCATCCATGGATCATTCCAAAATTTGATGCTACTGTTGTGGGAGAGATCATATTTGATCATATTTTGATATATTAAAATGATTTGAAATGAAGTTTTGGAAAGATATGATGTTTTGATATATTAAAATGATTTGAAATGAAGTTTTGAAAAGATATGATATTTTAATATATTAAAATGATTTGAAATGAAGTTTTGGAAAGATATGATATTTTGATATATTGAAATGATTTGAAATGAAGTTTTGAAATGATATGATATTTTAAATATATTGAAATGGTTTGGAATTGATTTAATCTTTATTTTGATAAAGATTTGGATTTGAAATGATATTCTATTTTGAAGTATAAACTGTTTTAAATTATAACCACGGGTTATAATAACGATTGGTTGTTAAAGAGACCGGGATCGGATATGGACATACTCTCTGTTGATACCGAAAACCACTTTGACAACTGTGTACGCGGTGGAGTTTCCAGAATGAAGTAGGATGGTGGCGACGATCCTAAAGGTATATACGTGGACCGAACTCCCGTGAGTTGGCATAAGGTGGCTAAAACAGGAGCGATCGACGGGCCAAGGAGGTAGCACCTCTGATCGGACACACTTCTTCGATACCATTCTATTACTTGTGATTGATTTGGTGCGCACCCTTGATTTGGGAGTGTTGTTTGAGGTGGGCGGTAGTGGCTGCTATGCGTCACCACCAGTCCGGATGCGTAATTGGTATATCTACCATGGCATGGCCTTGTGTGTCGTGTCACCTACCATATCGAGCCCACTACGATTTTGGTTTAAAGATCCGACCGCGTTAAGGTTCACCATCCCCTTAACGCTATTTTCTATATGATTATACTTTACTAATTAGACACTACTGTATATAGCGTATATTACTACATAGTAAATAGTTTAACGGATCCTTAAAGAATGGGCGATCCCAAGCATTCTTTAAGTTACTTGTACCTTTATTACAGTTCACTTGAGTTGGTTTACATTATATAAGTATATATTGTCCTGACTCGAGTGTTTTGTGTTTTGCTTTACGCTCGGGTCAGCCTGAGTTATTCACAAATTTGGATTTCCACTCTCCTGGAGATTTGAATCGCTGGAGATTATCTGCTTGTCTTGTCCTATCTATTTCAGTTCCGTTGTTCTACTCAGCTTGTACTTGGTTATTTTATTGAGACTTTTGTTGTATTCTGTTTCTTCTGTTATATCTTATGTGACTCTGATATATTTATATAGTAGCTTCATGAACTACTATTTCTTTTACTTCCACTGCATTATTTTACTCTGTGTCTGTGATCTGTGATTATTTATTTACCGTATATTCTGAGATTTGCCAAATTTTATTTACAATGCGGTATTTTGAGCAATTCAAGTCCGACATGTGCGGATGCGAATGGTTGAAAATATCGGGTCGTTATAGTTGGTATCAGAGCTTTGGCTTTGAGGCAAAACTTAGAATGTATGGTAAATTTAGTTACAGAATCACTTTTCATTCGAGCTTGAATCTCTTCATTTTTATTTGATTTCATTTGAATTTTGGAACGTTCCATGCGGTTCCAAAATCCATTCTTGTCCTCCCGTATTCGTGTCTTCTTGATTCTGGAGTGTCCCTTAATCTCCACTCCGAATAATCTTTCTAATGTATTGGCGGTCTTGCCAATACTCTAATGACTTGTAAAGAGGGAAACTCCTTTACAAATTAGCATTGATTCACCAGAGACTTATATTAATCCTTGGTTTAGATGCTAATATCTTTTGTTGTTCCAAACTATACCTTTTGAGATCGGATGTAGATTTACCCCAGAAACATCCACATTTGATCTTATTCATTAAGTCACGGTTGACCCGGTTAAGGTTGTCCGCGATTTATCTAAGCTTATCCATCTTCATATTTTGTCAATTAATCATCTTGTCTTTTGTTTCCAAACTATCTCCAAACATTTTTTTTAAATTATGCTTGTAAATCTATGTTTTGTTTTATATATTGTGTTGTTTGAGTTGTTGATGTTGATTTGGGCTTCCGATCGATTCGTCTGATCAACGCTATCGATAGGATTTCTAAAACACTTTGACAGGACAAACTTACACAATATTATTTTAAAATTTGGTTAATGAAATAAATTTTGATAAGTAAATATTATGGAACTTAATAAATTGATTTAAATTGATTATTTGAAATGATAATACTTGATTTATCATTCTATAAATGAATTTATAAATAGTTGTTTATAAATTTGATTTCGGAACTGAAATGTATTTAAATCAAGAATTTGAGAATTTAATTTCCGATGGTTTCAAACCTTGTGTTTAAAGTTTTAAAAGGGATATATTATTTAAAGCATTTTCGAATAGAAATTTGTTTCCAAAGAATTTTAAAGTTTTAAAATTTTAGTTCTCTTCTCTTTGTCGCTGGAAAATAATTTCGGTGATGACCGCGGCATCATCGACGTTCATTTTCGAGTTTCGAAGTGAAGAGACCATTCTGTAGTCTTGCTACAGTTTTGTTTTGGGGAATTTAATTGATTTGAATTTCTAAAATATGACTTGATTTATAATAGATATAGATATATGATTTAAATTTGATTTGATAAGTTATGTACATACATTTATTTATCTCTAAATGGTTTGAAGAAATCAGAAATTTAATTCTTAAATTCAATTATAAAAAGAAATTCAAAAATTTGGATAAATGATTCAAACTTGAGATAATTGAATTGGAAAGTTTTATTTGTATAACACAATTGCATTCAAATATAACTTACCTTAATTTCAGAAGTTAACAATGTAATTGGATAATATACAATATAAAAAGATTTATAAATGAAATTTGAGTGGTTATAATAAATGTTATACACTTAAATTTTAATTATAAAATGATTAACAGGGGTAAATATAATAAAGGGTAATTGAATAACTTACAATAAAATAATGTTAAAAGAACTAAGGATAAAAGAAAGCAGTTATAATAAGTGTAAGTATATATAACATGAGTGATAAATATATTGAGAGGAATAAATTTAATTTTAATTAGGAATAAAGAAGAATAAAATTTATTAAGTACATTGTGAGTGTAATAAATGATTTTTTTTTCAAACCCATGATTTAAAAATTGTTAATTTAAGATGATTGGATAATAAGATAATGAAATTTGAGATAGTTAAGATTTATTTAACTTGTGTAAAGATTTATTCTCTATTAAAGTTGAAATTTCCATGCTTTCAAATTTATTTCCTTATTTTGTTTTTCAAACTACCTTTTAGTTGTCCTTATCATCCTTATCTTGCTATAGACTGGTATAGGCATCTTTTTATAGCCTTTCTGTTTAGAAATCTTTCTATAACCTTTGATAATATTGGGCACTCATTTTGAATCTATTTTTGCGTGCTTGTGTTCTTGATTTTGGAGAATCTTTGAAAGATCATCTCCACCTTGTTAAACATACCTGTAACAATAGTTATCGGGTATAATTTAAATCTCCTTGTCATCTTACCTTAATTTTATTTCACTCTATCTTTTTCTATGCTTTCCCGTACCTCATTCCTTTTCGGGGACAAAAAGTTTTGAGTGGGGGAGAGTGTAACAACCCTAGATTTTGGATGTTATTTAAAATTGACTTTCTTTTATTTTTAAATTATTTTAAACTTGTTATATTTCAAACATTTCATTTTAAAAATATAAATGTTAATTATTAAGTGAATTATAGTTTCAAACTAGTATAAATTGAATATTTTATTGAAAAATGAAATTCTGGTCAAACTGTTCAATCTTTGACTTTTAAACTTCAAATTTAAATTATATAAAATCTTAAATTTTATCTTTTATTATGAAAATATATGTAATAACTTGAACACTGCTTTTTGTTTCGTTGAAAACGGAGTTAAACTGTAAAAGTTATGTACATTTCAATATTGTGTGTAAACTGATGTATTTAGCAATATTGTCTATTTTAAATTATATTTTAGTTTTCATATTTTGTTCCAATATGTGTTAATACTTTTTTATGTATATTTTTGTCTTTTAATATTTTTAAAGTGATAATAGAATTTTTCCAAAATATGTTGCATTTATTTTCTATTTTTAAAGGCTAGTTTCCATTTTTCTTCTATTTTCTTCAATTTAATTATATTTAATTAAAATTTATTTATTCATTTTGTGTATGCATTTTTATTTTATGTTCTTATCTTTATTTATAAATATTTTCCCAAGTCCATATAATTTTTCCAAAGTTTATTCTGTTTATTTTCAAATTTTCTAGACTAGTTTGCAATTTTGTGCTATTTTCTTATTTTAACCTTATATAATTAATAAATATATATATATATATATTATATTTTGTTATATTTTCGAATTTGTGACTGAATTTATTATTATTTTCAGTAATATAAACTTATATAAAGAAATTAAAAGAAATTTGAAAGGTTATGACTTTTGATTTGCCTAAGGCCTTTTATCTTCCAACCTTTCACATTTGTAACTTACCTTTTCATCAATTAGCCTTTTCTATCCACATCTTTCAGCTGCATACTCTATTTTCTATTCACATACATTCATTTTCATTTCTGAAACAAAAGAATTTCGGCCATGGCTATTGAGGAAAGTTTGGGTAATGATTTTCAACTTTTTCTTATTCTTTTTCTACTTGTTTACATTGATTTTTGCACTTGCTCTCTTCTTCTAAGCTTGGCTCCTCCTCAACCAGATCTGGTCCGACCTCCACCACCCCCTTTCTCTGATCATTACCCACCCTACTACACCACCAAGGCAGGCCAAGCACATCCATGGCAAGGAGCACCACCAAAATCAACAAAAACCACCACATATTACACTAGCCGAGCCTAGATTGTTAGCACCACCTTCTACCACCATTTGCCGCCACTACCACCACCACCACCACCTCTGACCTGACCTCCACCCTAAGCCACAACATCCACCATCACCAGCACCCACTGGCCGTGACCCATGACCTCTGGCCGAATCTATTTGTGCCAAAGATGTGAGGTTATGTTGCATTGTTTAGCCTTGAACACCTAGTTTTTGCACCTAGACTTCACCACTTTGTTAACGCATGCTAGGCCGACCCTATGGAACCCAAAACCAGATCCAAACCCACCCCTTAGCCATGCATTTCAGATCTGGAGCTGAAGCATAGATGGTAGAAAGCAAGTGCAAAAACTTTGGTTTTGTTTTATGCAGTTGTTCCTAACATTGTTTAGTGGCATCCTGTTTTGAAACTTATGTTTTATATATTTGTTTTGTGTAATGTTTTCGAGGGGTATAGCTTTGGCTCTTCCAATCTCAAATCATTGTCGTGCTTTCGTGCCTCTGGAAATCTTTGTTGTGTGTTTGTGGTTGTCATCTCCAGCTTGAACAAGTGAGTAATTCTCACCAGACGATGTGTAGTTATATAACTAGTAAACTGACACCATTTGAATCTGTAAAATTATATCATCATGTTATAACTGTTATATTATGATTATATGATATTCATCCATGTTTATACACATGTTATATCATCTGTTACTATTATATATTTTATATTGTTTATTTATATCAGTTTATCACACTGCAAGTTCCCTGTAGACTAGAAATCACTATGGGTTAAAATGATACATACCAGAACGAACTTTAGAATAAGGAAAAATCATTATGGGCTGAAATGATAGGCCTGAACAGTTTTTATTTATTTATTATATTACTTGGGATTGTGGGTTTGAAATGATAAAACCCGGGTTTTCTTTGTAAACTGCGGATTGAAATGATACATATCTGTATCACTTGACCTAGGCTAGAAAATTATATACAGACCCGTGGTTTATATATTTTTCTAAAATTTTTAAAATATTTTAAAAATGTAAATATTATGTTATTTTGATTTAAATTTTATTAAAATGATTTCTATAAAATATTAGTGATTTTCTACAAATTAAATAAGTGAATTAAGTAAATGGTGAAGTAGAATTTGGAATATAAGTAAATTTTGGAATTTATGATTTTGTTTTTAATGGAATTTATGTAAGTAAGAATATATGAAAAATTTGATTTAAAAGATGAATTTAATGATTTTATCAAATAATAATAATTTTAAAAGTGTTAATGATTTTGTATAAATTAAAATATGAATTAAATGAACATTTAAGCTGAATTTTGAAATATAACTTAAATTGAATTTTTTGAAATTTGTTTAAAAGTAAAATTTTAATTAAGTAAAATAAATGGAAATAAGTTATATTTTGGAAATTTAAACTTAGTTGTTAAGTTAAGAATTTAATTAAAGAAATGAAAATTTAATTGTTATTTAATTTGATTTCTGTATGGAAATTGGACTTTATAAAATCATAGAAATAAAGGTATTTAAATGATTGTTTTTAAAAGTGAAAATATATGATTTTATAAGTTAAAAGATTTATATTAAAAGTTAATTATGTGTGAAATTGTAAATAAAACTCTGAATTTGATTTGACATCATTTTGAAATATAATGTAAAGATATTACAGCATTGGAAAATGCTGTAGTTGTTTTAAATGAACCAAATAGCAAATTTGAACTAAGAGTTATTATAACACTTGTTAGTACTATAGTTGTTAAATTTAACTTAAATTTTAATTGAAACTAAATTAAGATATTACAGTATTTTAAATGCTGTCTTTTGTTAATGAACTGTTTTAAAACATAACATTTCGTAGCATTTCCTAAGTGCTACGAAAGTTGAATTTTCATTGTTTTAATAAACTTAAATGGATAAATGATCTTTGAAAAAGATTAAATTTTGTAAATTAAATATTTAATTATTAAATATAATGAATTGACTTTAAATGATTTAAATGGAATAGTTGATTGGGAAATACAACTATTTTGATATGTGATTAAATGGTATTTAAATTTAAATTAAATAGATGATATTTTGATATTTTGAAATGAATTTGAAATGATATTAAATCTTGGAATAAATAATTGAAGTTTATATTAGTATGAAAAATATTTGGTTTACTTGTAATTTGAATCTATTTAAAAGATATTGGACTTATGAAATATAGGATAATAAAGCTTTGGAATTTATTTTATAATTTGAATAGTTATTTTGTGAATTAAATCTATATTTGAAATTTATAAGATTTGAAATGGTCTATGGAAATTTAATTGAAATAAATGATTGAATTGAATTGAAACTTTGGAAATTTTAATACTTGATTTGAAAGTATAATAATTACACTTTTAAATGGTTTAAATGAATTATTTTGATTGAAATATAAACTATTTAAAATGTGACTTGAAATGATAATAAATGAATTATATCTTTAAATTTAAAAGGTATTTAAAGTTGAATATTTAGATTTGAACTCAAATGATATTTTGGTATATTAAAATGATTTGAAATGAAGTTTGAAAGGATATGATATTTTGATATATTAAAATGATTTGAAATGAAGTTTTGGAAAGATATGATGTTTTGATATCTTAAAATGATTTGAAATGAAGTTTTGGAAAGATATGATGTTTTGATATATTAAAATGATTTGAAATGAAGTTTTGAAAAGATATGATATTTTAATATATTAAAATGATTTGAAATGAAGTTTTGGAAAGATATGATATTTTGATATATTGAAATGATTTGAAATGAAGTTTTGAAATGATATGATATTTTAAATATATTGAAATGGTTTGGAATTGATTTAATCTTTATTTTGATAAAGATTTGGATTTGAAATGATATTCTATTTTGAAGTATAAACTGTTTTAAATTATAACCACGGGTTATAATAACGATTGGTTGTTAAAGAGACCGGGATCGGATATGGACATACTCTCTGTCGATACCGAAAACCACTTTGACAACTGTGTACGCGGTGGAGTTTCCAAAATGAAGTAGGATGGTGGCGACGATCCTAAAGGTATATACGTGGACCCAACTCCCGTGAGTTGGCATAAGGTGGCTAAAACAGGAGCGATCGACGGGCCAAGGAGGTAGCACCTCTGATCGGACACACTTCTTCGATACCATTCTATTACTTGTGATTGATTTGGTGCGCACCCTTGATTTGGGAGTGTTGTTCGAGGTGGGCGGTAGTGGCTGCTATGCGTCACCACCAGTCCGGATGCGTAATTGGTATATCTACCCCAGCATGGCCTTGTGTGCCGTGTCACCTACCATATCGAGCCTACTACGATTTTGGTTTAAAGATCCGACCGCGTTAAGGTTCACCATCCCCTTAACGCTATTTTCTATATGATTATACTTTACTAATTAGACACTACTGTATATAGCGTATATTATTACATAGTAAATAGTTTAACGGATCCTTAAAGAATGGGCGATCCCAAGCATTCTTTAAGTTACTTGTACCTTTATTACAGTTCACTTGAGTTGGTTTACATTATATAAGTATATATTGTCCTGACTCGAGTATTTTGTGTTTTGCTTTACGCTCGGGTCAGCCTGAGTTATTCACAGATTTGGATTTCCACTCTCCTGGAGATTTGAATCGCTGGAGATTATCTGCTTGTCTTGTCCTATCTATTTCAGTTCCGTTGTTCTACTCATCTTGTACTTGGTTATTTTATTGAGACTTTTGTTGTATTCTGTTTCTTCTGTTATATCTTATGTGACTCTGATATATTTATATAGTAGCTTCATGAACTACTATTTCTTTTACTTCCACTGCATTATTTTACTCTGTGTCTGTGATCTGTGATTATTTATTTACTGTATATTATGAGATTTTCCAAATTTTATTTACAACGCGGTATTTTGAGCAATTCAAGTCCGACATGTGCGGATGCGAATGGTTGAAAATATCGGGTCGTTATAGTTGGTATCAGAGCTTTGGCTTTGAGGCAAAACTTAGAATGTATGGTAAATTTAGTTACAGAATCACTTTTCATTCGAGCTTGAATCTCTTCATTTTTATTTGATTTTATTTGAATTTTGGAACGTTCCCTGCGGTTCCAAAATCCATTCTTGTCCTCCCGTATTCGTGTCTTCTTGATTCTGGAGTGTCCCTTAATCTCCACTCCGAATAATCTTTCTAATGTATTGGCGGTCTTGCCAATACTCTAATGACTTGTAAAGAGGGAAACTCCTTTACAAATTAGCATTGATTCACCAGAGACTTATATTAATCCTTGGTTTAGATGCTAATATCTTTTGTTGTTCCAAACTATACCTTTTGAGATCGGATGTAGATTTACCCCAGAAACATCCACATTTGATCTTATTCATTATGTCACGGTTGACCCGGTTAAGGTTGTCCGCGATTTATCTAAGCTTATCCATCTTCATATTTTGTCAATTAATCATCTTGTCTTTTGTTTCCAAACTATCTCCAAACATTTTTTTTTAAATTATGCTTGTAAATCTATGTTTTGTTTTATATATTGTGTTGTTTAAGTTGTTGATGTTGATTTGGGCTTCCGATCGATTCGTCTGATCAACGCTATCGATAGGATTTCTAAAACACTTTGACAGGACAAACTTACACAATATTATTTTAAAATTTGGTTAATGAAATAAATTTTGATAAGTAAATATTATGGAACTTAATAAATTGATTTAAATTGATTATTTGAAATGATAATACTTGATTTATCATTCTATAAATGAATTTATAAATAGTTGTTTATAAATTTGATTTGGGAACTGAAATGAATTTAAATCAAGAATTTGAGAATTTAATTTCCGATGGTTTCAAACCTTGTGTTTGAAGTTTTAAAAGGGATATATTATTTAAAGCATTTTCGAATAGAAATTTGTTTCCAAAGAATTTTAAAGTTTTAAAAATTTAGTGCTCTTCTCTTTGTCGCTGGAAAATAATTTCGGTAATGACCGCGGCATCATCGACGTTCATTTTCGAGTTTCGAAGTGAAGAGACCATTCTGTAGTCTTGCTACAGTTTTGTTTTGGGGAATTTAATTGATTTGAATTTCTAAAATATGACATGATTTATAATAGATATAGATATATGATTTAAATTTGATTTGATAAGTTATGTACATACATTTATTTATCTTTAAATGGTTTGAAGAAATCGGAAATTTAATTCTTAAATTCAATTATAAAAAGAAATTCAAAAATTTGGATAAATGATTCAAACTTGACATAATTGAATTGGAAAGTTTTATTTGTATAACACAATTTCATTCAAATATAACTTACCTTAATTTCAGAAGTTAACAATGTAATTATATAATATACAATATAAAAAGATTTATAAATGAAATTTGAGTGGTTATAATAAATGTTATACACTTAAATTTTAATTATAAAATGATTAACAGGGGTAAATATAATGAAGGGTAATTGAATAACTTACAATAAAATAATGTTAAAAGAACTAAGGATAAAAGAAAGCAATTATAATAAGTGTAAGTATATTTAACATGAGTGATAAATATATTGAGAGGAATAAATTTAATTTTAATTAGGAATAAAGAAGAATAAAATTTATTAAGTACATTGTGAGTGTAATAAATGATTTTCTTTTTTCAAACCCATGATTTAACAAATTGTTAATTACAGTCCACTTGAGTTGGTTTACATTATATAAGTGTAACGATACGGATTTTTCGCGTTCGAAAATCGACATCCATACTTTACATCGTACTCGAATGCCGTAGATTCGATCGTTCAAATCCGTGTCGCCGGAGCTTATAACACAGTAAGTATAACAACACAACGGAAGAAAAAGAATACAATGATATCATATACAACTCCAATGAATACAATATCCAGAATGATATTCAACAATGATATCAATATGATACAACAATATCAGAGATATGATACAATGACAATAGCAGCGAAAAGAAAAGATAACATCAGCAGCGGATAGAAAATCTCCAATAGAATGCTCTAATCCATAGCTAGCTCCAGCTAATCCACTCAACCTGAATATCTGAGAAACCCAACTCTAGACTGCCCGTGTGGAAAATAGTGGGCACCCAGAGTTTAGGAAGGGAACAATCAACTCCGGATCAGTCATGGGACTGGTGTGAGCAACAAAAACAGTTTATCTTTAAACAAACAACAAAGGATTTTAAACATTGAAATCTGCAATGCTTTTCGAAAATGAAACTACCATAAGACCTCCCACCACACACACAATGCAATCGCAGAATTGGAGGAGATTTCTTCTTATGATAGTCAAACATGCTTACTACGCAAACAAAACTCCTTTGATATTATTACTAGTGCATAGTGTGAAAATATTTCGAAAGTATAATATCAATCTTAGCCAGCATACAACATTTCATCGTATTCCTACTATAGCTACCATGTTCAATAACAGGTTACCGTCACATTCCATGGCAGGTTATACAACTAAAAACCGTACAGGGTTCGTATTGTTTCTTTGGATTTCCAACAAATGGTCAGGCTAAGGAACTTCCTTACCAAAATAGAAACGCCTCTGGAAAGACGCCCCGGATCCTAGCCGGATCTCTGCAAACAAAAGGCCGACGCTACCTCACGCTGTACAGCTGTAACTAGGTAACTAACACACTGACGCTACCTCACGCTGTACAGCTGTAACTAGGTAACTAACACACAAGTATGTCATCCCCCGGTCGTAACCAACCTTTATCCGAGGATCCTCAATCATAAAGCAACAGCCACAAAGTATAATCAACATAGGTAAGATATCTGGGCTCCATACCATGATATCACCTTTTATCCAGAAGGAAATGACATACCCTAGGGGCGCTACCCCTACAAACCTTTGTCGCAACATTCTTGTTTCGACCATTACCGGGTTGTGAGGCTCGACGAAGTCTCGTCCACAAAGCCACGCTTTTTCACAAAGCCACGCTTTTTCACAAAGCACGCTTTGACCAACAAATGATCATCAGCACTTCGTATGCCACATTACCAAATTGGGAATGTATCACTAGTAACCATCAACTACATAACCTCTGAGCTCGTACGTCTCAGAGAAGGGTGTTAAGCTAAGAGAATAAATTCTCCGCCACCAACAGAAATGTATTTGATAGAAACCAGCTTTACATCTCAAAGTGTAACGTCAGACACACATCCATACAAGTCTGTTCCGGGTTCGAACAGAACCGAAGGCACTTCCGAAGAAGCCCTTGCAAATCCGGGTATTCACAATCTCGATCGGACTTCCCATCACTTAGGGAATCTCTATACCGGAGCCATGATGCAGAGAAAATCGATAGGTCATCATATCGCTCTCGCAAATACCCGGTCTTCACCACCGGTCTTCAAATGTTATCCATATCGTCGTATCACTATTCGGAATGGGTTATATGACACAAATGTCCTTTCCCGACTAAACCGAATAACGAGCGCAATTAAAAATCATATGGATACCGGGGTCTCAGTTAAATCACAGCTTAAAACCCAAAACTTTTCATTCGAATGGTTAACAATTTACCATTTCCAATCTTTTAAACAAAAAGATTCATTTCAAAAACCTTCATTGGTTTAAACAAATTCCACACTTTTAATCTTTTAAACAAAAAAGATTCAATTCACAAAGTTAACCTCGTTCACAAAGATTCATTCATGGATTTCAAAACAATTTCCATTTCAATTGAATTAACTCTTTAAATCTTTAAGTCAAGATTTAACTTATAGCTTTCAAAACTCGTTTCCAAAGATTCATTCATAGCCTTTCAAAACAATTCTATTTCAATTTGGATTAACTTGTCCGGTCTTTGAATCAAAGACTCATTTCATAGTTTTCAAAACATTTCAATTCTATTTCAAACTTGAAACCGTTCAACACAATTTGGAAATCCTTTCTTATGTGAAAGCTTTTACTATTTGAAAACAAATAGTTTCGTTTCTGAAAAATCCAGTTATATTTACACGAGTTAAAACCCTTGAATTAAATTCAAATTCCCAAATCAATACTTTAAAATGGTTTAACCCATATATAACTTGTACAGCATCTTTAATCCCTAGTTTCAAATCATAGAGTTCAGTTTCAAACTTGAATTCAAATTTAAATCAAATTATTTAAATTTTCAAAACTCGATTAAGTTATTCAAAATAACTTTTATTCTTTGAAATCCCATTTCAAAATCTTTTCACTTTAAACCCAAATTTCCAACTTCAAAATCAATTGAAATTAAAATTTCAATTTCAAAAACATCAAATTTAAATTATCTGTGACTTAACCGATTTCCACGTGAAATCCATATTTGTGTGTGTATGGTGTAGTCCAGGGGTTTCACACAATAGTGCAACATCATCAGTCATCACAGATATATCAATATCGATAAGCGGTATAATCCACAACGCTTATCTTCATTTACAATTTCACAGATAAAATAAATTTATCAATCACAAGGGTTCATCATTACAATTCGATGTGGGTTTCGGATAACCAACTGGAATCCGACTCCCTGTCGCATCGAAGTTTAAATGTCGTTTACGGCCCAAGGTTTTTATATTCACATAGTAATATATCACAGAAACAGAAATCACAGCTCAGCACAACTTAAATCAGGGTATATCACAAATGATCATATATCAAGGATATCAAACAATTCACATTCATTAGAATTCAAACATTCATAAGTAAGGTCAATTAATATCTGATTATAATTAATTTATACCAGATTAATTACTTATGAATAAACTACAAATCTTGGTTAATTAATATTAATTAATTACAAATCATTCTGATTAATTATCCTTTAATCATTTATTAATTAACTTTTAAAAATAAATAAATTACCCTTAATTCATTCCTTAATCATTAATTAATGAATCTCAATTATTAATTAATAAGCCTTTAATTAATCACCTAATTAAATTAATTACCTTGGTAAATTAATCTTTGATTAATTACATAATTAATCCTTTTAATTAGTCACTTTAATTAATTAACCAATTAACTTTAAATCTTTAAGTTAATTAAGGATTAAAACACTTTACCTTCCTTAATTACATCATCATATATTTCAAAATCACTTGTTTTTAACTTTACTTTTAAACTTTGAACTTTTTGCAAAACTTGAGTTCTTTGTTTAAAACTTGAAATACTTTCTTTCTTGTTCTTTAAAAATTTTAAACCTGTTCAAAACAACCCAACCCGAGCCCAACACCTGATTTACCTGAACAAAAACACTCAAACCTCGAGCTTTCTTCTTCTCTTCCCCTTTTTTTTCTTTGCTTCAGTTTAAAATCTGAAAACTTGCTAATCATAATATCACTCAAAAGCATACTCGAGCATGCACCCGAGTGTGACCCGTGCGAAAACTTCCTGTGCTCGAGTTCCAACTCAAGTCACTTCCACGCGAACTATCACCAGACACGGCAGCCCAGCCGTGCACGTGCACAGATCATCGTCGACATTCTCATCATCGCTCCAACCTCCAACATGTCACTGACGACCTCGTCCATCAGTATGACCACCCAGACATCCCAAATCTAACTCAAAAACTAGATCGAGCTAGCTCGATCAAACTAGCGCAAGCGACATCACCAGAAAGCTGCCCTGAACTCACGTTGCCGGCCACCAGAGATCGAGCACCCCACTCCCAAGCTTCGCCAGACTTCCATGCTATCAATGTCCAAAGTCTCGATCAACTCGAAACACTGGAACCGCCGCAGTAGCCTAAACTACTACCCTGACCAAAACTGGGTGTTAAACCCTACCTCGATCAATTTCTATTACCATGGCGATTTATAAATTCAAACGCCATTTTTCCTTCATTCCCTAATCCCCAAGCTTCCCTCAGACCCAATCTCGACCGATATTATTTCGCCAATCGTCAGCAATTGGTAAAAACCCCAAATCGGATCATCCCATTATTTCTCTCAAACTACCATCCTAAAAATCTTGATTTTATCGTTAAAAATCATAGTTTTCAACTTCGAACGAGACTATATAAATAAACCAAGAAATCATGGTGGTTGAATTTTTAAGAAGGTTTAATTCTTACCATATCATTCATTTTTTTTCAATAATCATAAATGATTTCACTTAATATTATTTTTAATATTTAAGATCTTGCTAAATTGAACATGTTTTGTTTAAGCTTCCAAGCCTAAAAAGAATTGTGGGGTGAGATTTTGA
The DNA here is from genome assembly GCA_030737815.1 of Allium fistulosum. Lineage (NCBI taxonomy): Eukaryota > Viridiplantae > Streptophyta > Magnoliopsida > Asparagales > Amaryllidaceae > Allium > Allium fistulosum. The sequence goes on along the minus strand of CM060905.1, from coordinate 1,167,580,120 downwards.
ATTTTGAACAGGTTTGGAACCTGAAATCTGGAACAGAAGTGAATTTGCCTGTATATCAGACATGCACAGACAAGTACTACCTATATACATACATCCCATTCATTTCATACATGCAAACATCATTCACATCATAATTTCAAATAAGATCACATGTATCACAGATAAAAACAAGTTTAAGCTTTTTAGAAAGAAGTTTACTCGCCGGTAAATAAGAAGAGTTGCTCACCTGAGTTTCTTTTGAACAGAGGACATTTTTTTGAAATAGCTTTGAAAACTTTAAAACTGGAAGATGCTTGAAAGTTGCTAACTGGAACTCTTTTTTTTTGATCTTCTAGTATGTATTGAGTTGAATTGTTATTGGATCTTTGTTTCAGTTTTTAAATGGTATTTTACTTTCAGTTTTCATAACTAAGAATGGAACAAAACTGAGATGAAGAGGTTGATGTATAGAAAAAGGAATGCACAGGGATATAACTTGGTACAGGGTGATGATAATATTGGTACAATGTAATATTATTTTATACAAGTCGATATGTTGTTTGTACAAAATCAAGTCAGAGATTTTTTTTCTTGTTTGCTGATATACGTTTTGGCTTGGTGGCTACAGATCTTGCTTGGTGGCTGAAAGTGTTTTCAAACAGACCTTGTTTTGTGCTAGGATGAAAAGCATTAAATGCAATGGTACCTTATGTCTAGCATGTACATAGATATTTTATTTACTTTGATCTTGCCTTCATCTCTAAGCTTTACAGTCAACATACAAATATACAAAGCCTGGTTTACTTTTACTTTATGTTTTCCTTTGCCTTTTGTATTTTATTATTGTTCCTTCTTTAGCAAGTGTTTCATTCTTTGTTTATCTCAGCTGAAGATGTTATATGTACTTAGAGATGTTTTGTTTTTCAAGTCTGGTTTTATTCAATTTGCATATGTATTATTTGTTTTCTTTAGTCTTGTTCATGCTTTGTAATATATTTTATAATATGTTGTTATAATTTATTTAAGTGTTACTTTTATTTTTTAATTTACCTTATGCAAGTTCAAAGATTCTATATGTATTTGTTTACTTTGGTTTGTACATATATACTTTTGTTTTCATTTCAAGTGTACATGAATATACATTTTGTTTTGTTGACTATGTCTTTATACTCTATAATATAACAAATTTCTATTTTAATTTGTTGTTAGATTCATTTTATACTTTTTATAACCCTTTAAAGAAAACGGATTAAAAATACAATCTATACATTTAATAAATAATTATTTGGATTCGGGGAAACTCGAATTCATTTATCGATAAGTTATACAATTTTATTTAAAGGCTAAATAAATTATCAATTTAAATTCATACAAAATTCGGGGTCGTTACAGACTTCCCCCCTTAAAAGAATTTCGTCCTCGAAATTACCAAGGAGACAAAGATAGATGAAGAACATTCCATCAAATTAACAGAATATCAATTCTGCGTTTGGCTTACCAAATCAGAATATCAATAATAGATACAAGAACGAATCTGTTTTAACACTTCACAAGATACTCGAGTTATCCAGATCTACGAAATATACAATGGCATCGATCAGTTCGAAGGGATAACTAACCATTCGTAGAATATATCCGGACCCAAAGAATAGATAGATGTATGGATACAATTTCAGAACTTTCAGTTTAAAAACCAAATTATAACTATCAACCATAGCAACCAAATCAACCAACACATCCAACAAACAATTTTGGCCTATTTGGAGTTTATGTCCCATATTAATATATCGAATCTTCTTCCTGGATCTACCAGAAATTATCGAAGAATTGAGAAGAGATGACGAACAAAATAGATTGATAGAGAAAAGATTGTTTCCATTGTTGCAGGATATTGACCATTTACAGTCGTATTCCCCTGTCCCCTATCTCATCCTCTTCTAGCGCTCATACTTACTATCAGTGGATAGTAAGAGAATTTACTGAGTCATTCGAACAGATATCTGAGGAATACTCATTCTAGGGTATACTTCACCCTATCTCTAATGAGCTACTTAATGTGTTATACTCCTGAGCTAAAGTTCAACCTTCAGCTCTGATACCACATGTAACGATACGGATTTTTCGCGTTCGAAAATCGACATCCATACTTTACATCGTACTCGAATGCCGTAGATTCGATCGTTCAAATCCGTGTCGCCGGAGCTTATAACACAGTAAGTATAACAACACAGCGGAAGAAAAAGAATACAATGATATCATATACAACTCCAATGAATACAATATCCAGAATGATATTCAACAATGATATCAATATGATACAACAATATCAGAGATATGATACAATGACAATAGCAGCGAAAAGAAAAGATAACATCAGCAGCGGATAGAAAATATCCAATAGAATGCTCTAATCCATAGCTAGCTCCAACTAATCCACTCAACCTGAATATCTGAGAAACCCAACTCTAGACTGCCCGTGTGGAAAATAGTGGGCACCCAGAGTTTAGGAAGGGAACAATCAACTCCGGATCAGTCATGGGACTGGTGTGAGCAACAAAAACAGTTTATCTTTAAACAAACAACAAAGGATTTTAAACATTGAAATCCGCAATGCTTTTCGAAAATGAAACTACCATAAGACCCACCACACATACAATGCAATCGCAGAATTGGAGGAGATTTCTTCTTATGATAGTCAAACATGCTTACTACGCAAACAAAACTCCTTTGATATTATTACTAGTGCATAGTGTGAAAATATTTCGAAAGTATAATATCAATCTTAGCCAGCATACAACATTTCATCGTATGCCTACTATAGCTACCATGTTCAATAACAGGTTACCGTCACATTCCATGGCAGGTTATACAACTAAAAACCGTACAGGGTTCGTATTGTTTCTTTGGATTTCCAACAAATGGTCAGGCTAAGGAACTTCCTTACCGAAATAGAAACGCCTCTGGAAAGACGCCCCGGATCCTAGCCGGATCTCTGCAAACAAAAGGCCGACGCTACCTCACGCTGTACAGCTGTAACTAGGTAACTAACACACTGACGCTACCTCACGCTGTACAGCTGTAACTAGGTAACTAACACACAAGTATGTCATCCCCCGGTCGTAACCAACCTTTATCCGAGGATCCTCAATCATAAAGCAACAGCCACAAAGTATAATCAACATAGGTAAGATATCTGGGCTCCATACCATGATATCACCTTTTATCCAGAAGGAAATGACATACCCTAGGGGCGCTACCCCTACAAACCTTTGTCGCAACATTCCTGTTTCGACCATTACCGGGTTGTGAGGCTCGACGAAGTCTCGTCCACAAAGCCACGCTTTTTCACAAAGCCATGCGTTTTCACAAAGCACGCTTTGACCAACAAATGATCATCAGCACTTCGTATGCCACATTACCAAATTGGGAATGTATCACTAGTAACCATCAACTACATAACCTCTGAGCTTGTACGTCTCAGAGAAGGGTGTTAAGCTAAGAGAATAAATTCTCCGCCACCAACAGAAATGTATTTGATAGAAACCAGCTTTACATCTCAAAGTGTAACGTCAGACACACATCCATACAAGTCTGTTCCGGGTTCGAACAGAATCGAAGGCACTTCCGAAGAAGCCCTTGCAAATCCGGGTATTCACAATCTCGATCGGACTTCCCATAACTTAGGGAATCTCTATACCGGAGCCATGATGCAGAGAAAATCGATAGGTCATCATATCGCTCTCGCAAATACCCGGTCTTCACCACCGGTCTTCAAATGCTATCCATATCGTCGTATCACTATTCGGAATGGGTTATATGACACAAATGTCCTTTCCCGGCTAAACCGAATAACGAGCGCAATTAAAAATCATATGGATACTGGGGTCTCAGTTAAATCACAGCTTAAAACCCAAAACTTTTCATTCGAATGGTTAACAATTTACCATTTCCAATCTTTTAAACAAAAAGATTCATTTCAAAAACCTTCATTGGTTTAAACAATTTCCACACTTTTAATCTTTTAAACAAAAAAGATTCAATTCACAAAGTTAACCTCGTTCACAAAGATTCATTCATGGATTTCAAAACAATTTCCATTTCAATTGAATTAACTCGTTAAATTTTTAAGTCAAGATTTAACTTATAGCTTTCAAAACTCGTTTCCAAAGATTCATTCATAGCCTTTCAAAACAATTCTATTTCAATTTGGATTAACTCGTTCGGTCTTTGAATCAAAGACTCATTTCATAGTTTTCAAAACATTTCAATTCTATTTCAAACTTGAAACCGTTCAACATAATTTGGAAATCCTTTCTTATGTGAAAGCTTTTACTATTTGAAAACAAATAGTTTCGTTTCAGAAAAATCCAGTTATATTTACACGAGTTAAAACCCTTGAATTAAATTCAAATTCCCAAATCAATACTTTAAAATAGTTTAACCCATATATAACTTGTACAACATCTTTAATCCCTAGTTTCAAATCATAGAGTTCAGTTTCAAACTTGAATTCAAATTTAAATCAAATTATTTAAATTTTCAAAACTCGATTAAGTTATTCAAAATAACTTTTATTCTTTGAAATCCCATTTCAAAATCTTTTCACTTTAAACCCAAATTTCCAACTTCAAAATCAGTTGAAATTAAAATTTCAATTTCAAAAACATCAAATTTAAATTATCTGTGACTTAACCGATTTCCACGTGAAATCCATATTTGTGTGTGTATGGTGTAGTCCAGGGGTTTCACACAATAGTGCAACATCATCAATCATCACAGATATATCAATATCGATAAGCGGTATAATCCACAACGCTTATCTTCATTTACAATTTCACAGATAAAATAAATTTATCAATCACAAGGGTTCATCATTACAATTCGATGTGGGTTTCGGATAACCAACTGGAATCCGACTCCCTGTCGCATCGAAGTTTAAATGTCGTTTACGGCCCAAGGTTTTTATATTCACATAGTAATATATCACAGAAACAGAAATCACAGCTCAGCACAACTTAAATCAGGGTATATCACAAATGATCATATATCAAGGATATCAAACAATTCACATTCATTAGAATTCAAACATTCATAAGTAAGGTCAATTAATATCTGATTATAATTAATTTATACCAGATTAATTACTTATGAATAAACTACAAATCTTGGTTAATTAATATTAATTAATTACAAATCATTCTGATTAATTATCCTTTAATCATTTATTAATTAACTTTTAAAAATAAATAAATTACCCTTAATTCATTCCTTAATCATTAATTAATGAATCTCAATTATTAATTAATAAGCCTTTAATTAATCACCTAATTAAATTAATTACCTTGGTAAATTAATCTTTAATTAATTACATAATTAATCCTTTTAATTAGTCACTTTAATTAATTAACCAATTAACTTTAAATCTTTAAGTTAATTAAGGATTAAAACACTTTACCTTCCTTAATTACATCATCATATATTTCAAAATCACTTGTTTTTAACTTTACTTTTAAACTTTGAACTTTTTGCAAAACTTGAGTTCTTTGTTTAAAACTTGAAATACTTTCTTTCTTTTTCTTTAAAAATTTTAAACCTGTTCAAAACAACCCAACCCGAGCCCAACACCTGATTTACCTGAACAAAAACACTCAAACCTCGAGCTTTTTTCTTCTCTTCCCCTTTTTTTTTCTTTGCTTCAGTTTAAAATCTGAAAACTTGCTAATCATAATATCACTCAAAAGCATACTCGAGCATGCACCCGAGTGTGACCCGTGCGAAAACTTCCTGTGCTCGAGTTCCAACTCGAGTCACTTCCACGCGAACTATCACCAGACACGGCAGCCCAGCCGTGCACGTGCACAGATCATCGTCGACATTCTCATCATCGCTCCAACCTCCAACATGTCACTGACGACCTCGTCCATCAGTATGACCACCCAGACATCCCAAATCTAACTCAAAAACTAGATCGAGCTAGCTCGATCAAACTAGCGCAAGCGACATCACCAGAAAGCTGCCCTGAACTCACGTTGCCGGCCACCAGAGATCGAGCACCCCACTCCCAAGCTTCGCCAGACTTCCATGCTATCAATGCCCAAAGTCTCGATCAACTTGAAACACTGGAACCGCCGCAGTAGCCTAAACTACTACCCTGACCAAAACTGGGTGTTAAACCCTACCTCGATCAATTTCTATTGCCATGGCGATTTATAAATTCAAACGCCATTTTTCCTTCATTCCCTAATCCCCAAGCTTCCCTCAGACCCAATCTCGACCGATATTATTTCGCCAATCGTCGGCAATTGGTAAAAACCCCAAATCTGATCATCCCATTATTTCTCTCAAACTACCATCCTAAAAATCTTGATTTTATCGTTAAAAATCATAGTTTTCAACTTCGAACAAGACTATATAAATAAACCAAGAAATCATGGTGGTTGAATTTTTAAGAAGGTTTAATTCTTACCATATCTTTCATTTTTTTCAATAATAAAAAATGATTTCACTTAATATTATTTTTAATATTTAAGATCTTGCTAAATTGAACATGTTTTGTTTAAGCTTCCAAGCCTAAAAAGAATTGTGGGGTGAGATTTTGTGTAACGACCCGTATTTTACGGATCGGAACATCGTAAAACAGTTGACAATTGGTTACATTGTTGATAAGTCATTCAGAATTTTTCTAAGTCCTAAGTCGGTTTGGACGAGTTAAGAGAAGTCTGGGTCGAGTTGCCAACTTAAGAGATTAACTGGGTTAAGGTGGTGACATATGAGTTTTAGTCAAAAATATGGCTAAGTCCTAAGTCGTTCACGACTTAGTATAAGTCGTAAGTCGTATATGACTTAGGGGATAGGAACTACCCAGGGAAATGGCGGGTTAAGGGATTGGAGATAGGTCGTTTGGACGACTTAAGAGGTAGGCGCGACTTAAGGATAGTGGCGAGTTAAATTGTTACCGAGTTAAGTGTTTAAGTCGTTGCCAAGTTAAGTCGACTGGGTGAGTTAACGACCTAAGGGATAAACAACCTAAGGAAGTGACCGAGTTAAGAAACAGCGAGTTAGCAAGTTAAGTAATAGTGCGACTTAAGTGAGTTAGCGACTTAAGGAGGGTACGACCTATGGGAGTTAAGCCGTGGACGAGTTAAGGTGTTAAGTCGTAAGCGACTTATGTATGGGTTGTTAGGTCGCAGGGTATAGCTTAAGTGTTAGGTCGCGTGATTTTTAAGTCGTAGGTCGCGCGAGTTGCTAGGTCGCTGGGCTTTGGCTTAGTAGTTAGGTCACAGTCCAGTTGTTTGCGACTTATGTTAGGTCGCGTGGTAGCTTAAGGAGTTAGGTCGTAATGTTGTTAGGTCGTTTCTCAATTGAGTCGTAGGCGCGCATGCTATAAGTCGTGACCGACTTAGGAGATAGCTGTTATGTCGTGAGTCATAGACAGGTAAGTGTTAGGTCGTAGGAGTTGGGGCACGCGTGCATATCTGTTAGGTCGATGAGGCTTAGGTCGGAAACGACCTATGGAGATAGCCGAGTTACGACTTAAGGAAATTTCTGCTATAAATAGGAAGGGTTTTTCTCACTTTTTGGGATCCGGATTTTGAAGCGACGAAGTGCTGCCATTTTGAGAGCTCGACTTCTACACTTCTTCATTTCTTTTCTCTACTCTAATCTAGTGATTCCTTCCATCCATATCGAAGATCAAGATTGAAGATTCAAGAGCTTAGATTGAAGATCTTCATCTTTTCAAGAGAGATTTCTTCGTTTGAAGCGGATTCGTGATAGATCAAGATTGGTCCTTCACTGTCCAGATCTGAAGCGTGTTGATTTGGGGTTGTTTAGGTGATTTGGTGAGTGGTGATTATCTCTCACACGGATCCAAAGGAGTATATCGGATTGTTGGCTTGATTTGGTGTTAAAATAGTGATTTCTATGCATTTTTGTAAACCTAAGTGTAGATCCATGTAGACCCATTGTTCATGATGATTTGACAACCATTTTTGTATATGATTAACCTATGCAAGTTCATTCATCAAGTTGTAGAGATAATTCTCATGTTTCCATGCTTGTTAGACTTTCAACTCCTTAATTACGAAATTGCCATTATTGTTATAATTGTCCATTTTGCTTATATTTGAATGCTTGGTTACTTGGATTGATGTTTGACATGATTGATTGCTGTGAATTAGATGATTGTTGATTGGTTTTAGACAAGGTGGTCGAAGATGATTCAAAAGCTAAGGGAAAGGCTCTTGAATTGGGAAAGCTGCTCGTGGCATATGTAGCGGGATGATGAAGCTCTTATGCATAAATTTGATGATGTGATGTTGAGATGAGGCTTTGCGAGGATGTGATGAAGCGAGGCAATCATGAGATGAAGACTTGGTCTAATCCAGACGGGATCATTCCAAGCACGTTGGTAACTCGGTGATATGATTCGAGTTAAGGGTAATGGATGCTTGAGAGGCGCTCGAGCTAGTATGGAAATAGTCGTCAAGGAGGATGACTAGGAGGCTTGGATAGCATCGTTGTTGAAGGTTCTAGCATGCTCTAAGCAAGAGTACGTTTGGGCAGATTCGATAGTCCCAATGGCCAACTGTTGATGGTCGAGTACTCTGGGCAGATTCGATAGTCCTAGGCACGGGCTGCGACGACGTGCGGGAGTTATGTCTAGAACTGGGGTTTCCATTAGCCCTTGACGGACGGCTGAAAGAATGTGCCGGTCATTCAATTAACGGTGATATCGAAGCAATGATAACAGTGATAGCCAGAGTCATGGATGTTTGGTTGAATCATCATTCGGTCTCAAGAGCGGTATTTTCTGGGTGCTTATCTGATTTAGGCCTTGGTACTTGGAAAACATCGCCCTTGACTCGAATGATTATTATTTTACCTTAAATTGTATGCTCTGCTATGTTGCTTCTGCTTAGTGTGTGTCTGGGGGCTATCACTGTAGAAAGAGGTGGAGTGGGAGGGTTGTATTCCTATTCCTTTTTCCTTTATGCTCTTTTGGTATGTTGTTAGTTAATTTACAGCTCACTAAGACTGTTGTCTGACTCAAGGCTTTATGTTTTAATTCTTATTGCCTTAGGCTGTTCGTCCATTTTTGGGACGGGCAGACTAGGTAGCAGGTGACAGGTGCTGTTCTCTTCTCATGATGCTGATGTCGAAGACGAGCTGGAGGGTTGCATATTATCTTCTTATTATATGTACTGGATGTTCCGCTGTTTTGTATTCTCTGAGTGTTATATAGTGAGGCTTGATGTATTGGCTATTTGGATGCTTGTATTCAACTATTATGAAGTCCTTTTTATATGATGGCATTTTATTCTGTAAAGCTTCACTATATATATGTTCTATTGTATTTTGTCCATGCGTTGTGAGTAATACGATAGATTCTGTTGTTTTAACCTACCCTGACAATCGTCCATGGTCGCCTGGCACACTTTACAGCGCACTATCACTAGATTCGGTGCAGGGGTCATGTGCGGTCGTCACATTTGGTATCAGAGCATTGGTTAATCGATTTTACCCAACGCTCACTGACATAACTACGTATGAGAGACGTAATTGTATTTTGATGGATGAATACTATATATAATATAGTAGCTTAGTAGAATTGAGTCTTTTATGCAGTTGTTTCTCTAGATGTTCTAATCATTCCTTTTTATAGATATTGAGAATGAGTCGAAGAGGGAGACCAGCTGCTAGGGAAGGCCGTGCTACTGAGGGAACTGCTGATTATGCAGCTATGTTCGAAGCTATGATGACTTCGATCATGAGAAGGATACCAGTTTCGGGGGCGGCAGTTGATGTTGGAGTTCAGGTTCAGACTCCGAAACCAGTGGATTTTGCTAAGTTGTGCAAGGACTATACTGCTCTTGGAGGGAAGGTTTTCTTGGGAACAGAATCAACTATTGAGGTCCAGAGGTGGATGGATGCTTGTAGAAGGATCTTTGGTGATTTGGGAATTGAGGATGCAACTAAGAGGAAGTTGGCATCAAGGCAGCTTCAAGGGAGAGCCTCTGATTGGTGGAATTCTATTACCATCAATACTCCGGAGGAAGAGATTATTTGGGAGCAATTCCAAGTCAGATTTGAGGCTAAGTTCATTTCTACAGCGCAGAAGTCTGTTTTGTTCAAGAAGTTCATGGAGCTCAAGCAAGGTGGAAGATCAGTTCTTGAGTATGTTTCTGAGTTTGAAGCTTTGTCCAAGTATGCCCGGTCATATATTGAGTCTGCATACCAGAAGAATGAGAAGTTTGTGACAGGCTTGGACAGTTATCTGGGGAGACAGTTGGTGTAACGACCCGTATTTTTAACACTTTAAAAATACGAATTAAAATGAAAATTTGGGATAAAAATCCGAAGGAAATAAAATTTTGTGTTGTTAAATGTGAATTACAAGTTAAAATACAAAACTGAATTCTGAAATAACTTATTTGTAAATTAAATAAAGATGTTAACTTGTAATTGAACGTAAGTAAAGATTTAAATTTGAATGTAACAAGTAATTGAATTAAATTGAATTTGATTGTAAACAACGAAATAAATAAAATGTTACATTTAATATTGAAGTTATAATATGGAAATCAACGTAAATGAATGTAATTTAATATTACTGTGAATTTAAATAAGATGATAGTTGAAGAAAATGAAAGTAAATGAATTATAAACTATTGATAAAAATGTATAAGTAAATGGTTGATTCAATAATGAAAGTGTAAATCGAAATAAAAGAATTCAATTGGAATTAAATAACTTGAATTTGAATTACAATATAATTGAACGCTGAATCTAATGTAATCTTTTATACTGGATTTATAATGGAAAACTGCATTGTAAAGGATTGTTAATTACTGTGAAATTAAAAAAATGAAATTTGTGAACAATTGAAATTGGATTTAAAAGTTAATAATTTAAAATTGGGAATTTTATATTGAAATTAAACTGTAGAAATAGCCATTTTTACAACTGTCTCGGATTTCGACGAAACTAGTTTCATCGGATCCGTAACAGTAAATTATTGTAAGGTTTCAATTTTCGTAGCAATCAGACTTGTCGTTTGGTCGTTCGAGCTTGAAACGCGTAGAAATTTAACGTCGTTAATTAAAATAATCGACTTCAAAAAAGCTATCTTCCATATACGATTGAATTAGGCCTTGGGACTAGTTCCATTGCGTCCGGAACGGGGGTAAAACCTTATAAACGCCTGGCGGCACGTCTCGTTTGGAGTTCGGACGATTTTGGACCTAACTTTATAAATACACACTCAAAACCGAGACAGTTTTATCATTTTTCATTTCAGAAACCCTAACTCTATCTCATGGCCGCCACCTATTCAATGGCCAGAATCGCTCGAACTTCTTTCCTCTTTATCTCTCAATCCGTTCAACGAAATCGAAAAATTCCAAAAGCAAAAGTGTAGATCTCGGCGAGCTCTTCAAATCCATACGGTTGATTCGTGATAATTCGTCATGGATTGGTCCAGATCTGGCTTTGAAGTCGTGCGTATTTTCTTGGTTTGCGTGCAAACGGTGACGACTGGTGATGCGAAACTTCTGGCGTTGGTGGCTCTCCTGGAGGCGCTCGCGTGGGGACATCTTGATCGAACTCCGGCTGCCTCGAGTTGCGTGCGTTTTGTGGTGGTTGTTGCGTTCATGGGTTCGGCTGTGCTAATGCGCGTAAAGAAGAAGAAGAAGGTTAAACGATTAATTAATTGCTAATCATGTTTTAAATTATATCGTTATATTAATTTAAGCGTAAATTTTGCATACGAGGTCCGCTTCGAAGCGAAACATCTGGCGACGTTGAAATCGCAGCGACGAGAGCTACGCTGCAGTTTAGGTCCGAAGACATTCGGAGCTCGTTAAAATTTTAGGTTAAATCGAACGTTGTTCGATTTGATTTAAAAATCGAAACTCAAGGTGAGTGTTTATACGCTCACAATTGACTGAATATCTTTATGGTAGTTAAATCTGACATTATGAAGTGATATGGATTTATTTGTCGTTGTTTGATAAAAATTTAATTTTCATATAGATTGTCATTTGAATTCACCGTTGAAAATTAAATTGACAGTCAAATTGAAGTTAAAATTTAATTGCGATCAAATTACCTGATATTAATAATTATGAAGTTGTTGTGAATGTTATTGGCTTTATGGTTGATTTGTTGTGATGGATGCTATTGGTCGATATTGGTTGTTTATTTATTTTGATATATCATACTATCATCATGTATATTGTTTATTGCATATAAACTGTAAACTGAATCATGTCGAATAAATTAAGAAATAGGTTGAAATGATATACCTATGACATCTATTTGGATTGAAATGATATATGTCCATCCTTGAAATTAAAATTGAAATAATTATCCACTTGGCCATAGGTTAGGAAATTATATATGGGCACCGGGTTGGTTAAATTAAATGATTTTAAAAAAGTTTTTTTGAAATTATTTAAATGAATTGATTTTAAGAATAAAAATCCAATTTATGGAAATTGAAGTATTTTGAATTGAAGCTCGAGATGTTGGAATTTAAACTTGGTAAATGAAATTGTTTAATTATTCGAAGTTTAGATTTTTAAGAAAAGATTGAATACGACGTAAATATTCGAAAGTTGATTTGTTTTAAAAGATTGGACTTTTAATCGAACTCTGAATATTTCTAAGAAAATTTATATGAAATGATATTTCAAGTTTGAGTTTGGAATTGAAAATTAATTTGAAATTGAGATTTAATAATTTGGAATTTAATTGAAATTCAAAGAAATTTGTGAATTGGACTAAATTGAAACTATAGAATTAAATTTGAAGATAAAATTGATTTGAATAGGATTTGAACTGAAATTGATTTGGAATGTAATACTTAAATGAATTCTTGAAATCCGAATGTTAATATAAGTTTATTGAATTGGAATTGTTCCAGAAATTAAGTAAACTACTTAATACGGATGTTTAATTTGAAGTATATTCTAATTTGAATACGAAATGGTTTTAAAGCGAATCTTATATTCTTATATAAATATATGAGCTTTTTTGAAATGTGGAATATTTAAAGTTTCGAAATATATTGAAAGTGAAATTGTTTATTTTGTGGTTCAAATATGTATTTGAAATTGATAATTTGAAATGGTTTATTGAGAAGCTAAATCGAGTTGAAATTAATGATTTTGAAATCGAGATATTGAGGCGAAAATGATTTTTGAAATGAAATCGTATATTTTGAGTAAATAAGATGATTTTGGAAATGGATTTATTTGAAGTGAAAGTGATATCGTATTGATACGATTTTGAAATTGAAATGAGATGTTGAGGCAAAAATGATTTTTGAAATGAAATCGTATATTTTGAGTAGATATGATGATTTTGAAACGGATTTGATCTTTGAAGCGAATATGATATTTTGATAATCAATGATGAATTGATTTTGAAAATGTAAAAGATCCAACCGGTGTGAAAAATATAACGTAGTTATTAAAGAGACCGGGATCGGATATGGACATACTCTCTGTCGATACCGAAAACCACTTTAGTAACTATTATACGCGGAGTGTTGATCCAGAATGAAGTGGATGGTTTGGCGAACGCGTTGACTGAAGAAAGAGAACGATTTTGGATGACCCCTGACATGACTAAAACAGGAGCCGCGCCGGGCCATTGAGGATCGCCATCTCTAGCGGACACACTCCTTCGATACCATGTCTATTACTTTTGTGATTCGATTTGGGTGCACCCCGCGATTTGGGAGTGTTGTTTCGCGGTGTTGGGGTAGTAGCTGCTATGCCCAACATCAGTCCGGATCACGCAACTACTAGTATCCTAGTTGGTATTGCCTCATGTACCTTGTCATACTGATTATCCTATTCGCGACCACTACGTTTTGGTTTGTACCTTGAGTATATGGATTGCCCTCTGGTGACTTCCGGTTTTGGGGAAACTACGGTCTTGTATATGCTCTTGGGAATATAAACTGTGTTAAGGGTGGAATGGGCCATGGCTTAACGCTATTTTAATACTTTTACTTTAGTGTAGACATATTATAATAGCGTATTGTACTACATAGTAGATAGTTTAACGGATCCTTGAGAGATGGAAAATCCCGTAACATCTCTTAAGTTATTGCACTCACGTTGACACTGGATAGGAGATGTCAAAACCCGTAAACATCTCTAACGCCGTCACACTCATATTTTCTTATCCGATTTGACTTACATGAGATATTTTAGTCCTGACTCGAGTGTTTTGTCTTTTCATTACGCTCGGGTCAGCCTGAGCATTTCAGATAAGGTTGAAGATCTATTCTGGAGGACGAAGACGAAGTTTGGTATTATATCATTTGTATTCTACTACCATATTATTTTTCCGCTGCATTATTGTATTATCTCTGATATGTATGTAACTCTGATTTATGATATATAATAATAATCAAATTTATTTATTTAACAGCTTCATGAACTGTTATTTTATTATTATATCTTGTTCCTGCTGCAAGATTCTGAGTTTGTTTCTGTTCTTTCTTTTCTTTTCTTATTTAACCCCAATAACCATCTGCCTTTTTGAACGGTTTGAGTTGAACATGTGTGGATTATTGTCGACTTGAACGGTCAAAAATGCTGGTTGTTACAGTTGGTATCAGAGCTTTGGTTTAGCGATAAACCTTGGCTCTAGTGGGGAATAACTCATTGAAATAGAGGTAAACTATATGAATGAGTTGAGTGTATATGAGAGAGCGTATTTGTAATTTTGATATAAAAATGATTTTATATTGTGTTAATTTGTTACGTTGAGTATTTATGAATTCTGGTTGGTACTTGGGACGCCAAGGCATCGATAGGAATTTCTAAACACTCGAATAGGACATATTGACATAATATTGTTTTAGATTATATTCTATATATAAAAGACTTATCTTGAAAATTTATAAATTTTGATTGTATTGGTTGTTAGGAGAGGATAATATTAGATTATCATCATTTATTGTTGATTAGTCAATATTTCTAACTATTGACTATTAGACGATTTTAAGAAATGAAACTTGTAAATATGATTGACAATGAATATAAATGGTAAATCAAATAAAATAAAAACGAATTTAAATTAAGATGGAGAATTTAAATTCCGGTGTTTTGAAAATTTATTAACAAAAATTTGAAATGTATAATACAAGTATTATATGATAGTATATTCGATTAGAAATGGTTTTCAAAGGATTTTCAAATGAAGTAAGTGTTATACTCCCCTCTTGACACTAGAGAATGATTTCGGTGATGAGTGCACGCATCATCGACGTTTATTTCCGAGAGTCTAAGTGGGGGAGATCACTTAATAGTTTTTCTAAACCCTGTTTTGATTAAAAATTGTAAATTTCTAAAGTATGAAATGAAAATAGGTATATGTATATATATATTTCAATGCTGATTAAAATTCTTCTAAAAAGTATGATTTGAGATATAAAGATATTAGTATATATATATTTATATTTTTATAAAAAAAATGGTTTAAATCGAATCCGGAGTTGAAATTCTTAAGTTCTCAAATAAGGAATGATTTTAATTATTAAACTAAAGTAAATCTTGAATTGTTTGAAACTTATGAATGGAAAAAGGTGAAATTGAATTTAAGTGTAAAAAAAAATTAATTTAAAATTGTAGTAGTAACCCTTAATTTGGAAAATAATAAATTGGAAATTTATTTAATAGGTATAACACTCAAATTGAACGAAAAGAAGTTGTATATTGTTTAACTACATTCTATTTGCATAGCTATAACTTACCAAATACTTAAAAAGTTTAAAATGCTAATAAGGATAAGTAAATGAATAATATACAAGTGTGATTGCAAATAATAAAAATGTGAAGATCAATTAATAGTTGTAAATATAAAGGAAATTTAAGTTGTAAAATGAATTAAATTTAAAATTAATTAAATATAAAATTAGTAAATGGAAACTAATTAAATTTGAATAAAACTAAATGTCAATAAACTTGGAAGTGTATGAAATTAAAATTTTGACTTGGAAATGTATAATTGATTTAGTGTGGATTATGGATGGATGTTAATGTTTGATATGCATTGGTTGTTATGTTAGACGGATGATAATTGATTAAATAGAATTCATTAGTGTAAATGGAATTGAATAAATGGAATAAAATTTTTAAATAATTAAATTCAAATTTGAAGCAAAGTGAAATTAAATATAATTGAATTCAAATTAAATTGAAGCAAATTGACTTGAATTTAAATTATGAAACAAACTTGAATAAATTGGAAACAAATCGAATGTAAACTTATTTCATGGATATATAAGAAAATAAACGACTTTGTGTTTGTGATTGTTTGTTTAGAAAATTTGAAGATTGATGGTTTGTACTTTGAAATAATAAAAGCAAAATTTGAAAAATCCAAAATACTCAAAGAGAGCTGAAATGAAAATAGCCATAACTTTTAAATGGTTGAACGAAATTAGATGATCTTAGACTTTTCAGAAAGCCTGGAAACTGTGCTACATGTTTGTTTAGAATGTTTTGATAAATACCTTCATCCACCAGGCTTAAAATACCAATATTAGTCGCTGGCCTGTGCGAAGTAGAAATCTGAAGCACCTTAGTATTCTTGCCATAACTTTTTACTGGTGTATCGGATTTTGACGATCTTGCCATTTCTGGAAAGCTTAGAACTTAAGCTAAAACTTTTGTTTTAAGCATTTGGTGTTTTGCTGTGGTTTAGAAGGTCAAAAACGTGAGGGAACGTCGCTGACCTGCGCAATTCATTGCCCAGGCTGAGGCGTATCCATTTAGTAAAACGGCCTTAACTTTTGAACGGATGGTCTGAATTTGATGATTTTGGACATTCCGAAAAGCCTGAAACGAAAGCAACAACTTTTATTTAGATTCCATTTCAAATTTTATCGTTTAGATGACTAAAAATTTGGATTTGTTCGCTGTCCTGAGACATAAATTTTGGTTTTGAAGATAAAATGAGTTATATATATGTTGTATATGCTAAGTATATCGATCTATTTTCATATGCATGATTCTCACTTGGTTGTTGAGTATTTTAGTAGGTAGCAAAGGGTTGCGCTTCGCTTGTGGAGCTCGCTTCTGCGCTAAATGCAAAATGTAAGTTAAAATGCTAATAAACGCTTAATAAAAGGTACGTTCTCGGATTACGGTTTATGTTGTGGTATATTATTGTGTTCCCCATGTTTTGGGATGCCTCATTCTTGTAATGAGATGTATATCATGCAATTATTATCACTGTGAAATTTTTCGGTCCTAGCCGCGCAAAGGAGGTGCTGCCGAAATTTTTCAAAAATCCGGGAGTTCGAAATTTTTGAGATTTTAAAAAAAAAATTCTTATAACTAAATTTTGCAAAAATAAGTAGAATATTTTGAATGAATTATATCTAAATGATGGTTTCCCCTTCTCCGTTCCTTTTCGAGGACGAAAAGTTTTAAGTGGGGGAGAATGTAACGACCCGTATTTTTAACACTTTAAAAATACGAATTAAAATGAAAATTTGGGATAAAAATCCGAAGGAAATAAAATTTTGTGTTGTTAAATGTGAATTACAAGTTAAAATACAAAACTGAATTCTGAAATAACTTATTTGTAAATTAAATAAAGATGTTAACTTGTAATTGAACGTAAGTAAAGATTTAAATTTGAATGTAACAAGTAATTGAATTAAATTGAATTTGATTGTAAACAACGAAATAAATAAAATGTTACATTTAATATTGAAGTTATAATATGGAAATCAACGTAAATGAATGTAATTTAATATTACTGTGAATTTAAATAAGATGATAGTTGAAGAAAATGAAAGTAAATGAATTATAAACTATTGATAAAAATGTATAAGTAAATGGTTGATTCAATAATGAAAGTGTAAATCGAAATAAAAGAATTCAATTGGAATTAAATAACTTGAATTTGAATTACAATATAATTGAACGCTGAATCTAATGTAATCTTTTATACTGGATTTATAATGGAAAACTGCATTGTAAAGGATTGTTAATTACTGTGAAATTAAAAAAATGAAATTTGTGAACAATTGAAATTGGATTTAAAAGTTAATAATTTAAAATTGAGAATTTTATATTGAAATTAAACTGTAGAAATAGCCATTTTTACAACTGTCTCGGATTTCGACGAAACTAGTTTCATCGGATCCGTAACAGTAAATTATTGTAAGGTTTCAATTTTCGTAGCAATCAGACTTGTCGTTTGGTCGTTCGAGCTTGAAACGCGTAGAAATTTAACGTCGTTAATTAAAATAATCGACTTCAAAAAAGCTATCTTCCATATACGATTGAATTAGGCCTTGGGACTAGTTCCATTGCGTCCGGAACGGGGGTAAAACCTTATAAACGCCTGGCGGCACGTCTCGTTTGGAGTTCGGACGATTTTGGACCTAACTTTATAAATACACACTCAAAACCGAGACAGTTTTATCATTTTTCATTTCAGAAACCCTAACTCTATCTCATGGCCGCCACCTATTCAATGGCCAGAATCGCTCGAACTTCTTTCCTCTTTATCTCTCAATCCGTTCAACGAAATCGAAAAATTCCAAAAGCAAAAGTGTAGATCTCGGCGAGCTCTTCAAATCCATACGGTTGATTCGTGATAATTCGTCATGGATTGGTCCAGATCTGGCTTTGAAGTCGTGCGTATTTTCTTGGTTTGCGTGCAAACGGCGACGACTGGTGATGCGAAACTTCTGGCGTTGGTGGCTCTCCTGGAGGCGCTCGCGTGGGGACATCTTGATCGAACTCCGGCTGCCTCGAGTTGCGTGCGTTTTGTGGTGGTTGTTGCGTTCATGGGTTCGGCTGTGCTAATGCGCGTAAAGAAGAAGAAGAAGGTTAAACGATTAATTAATTGCTAATCATGTTTTAAATTATATCGTTATATTAATTTAAGCGTAAATTTTGCATACGAGGTCCGCTTCGAAGCGAAACATCTGGCGACGTTGAAATCGCAGCGACGAGAGCTACGCTGCAGTTTAGGTCCGAAGACATTCGGAGCTCGTTAAAATTTTAGGTTAAATCGAACGTTGTTCGATTTGATTTAAAAATCGAAACTCAAGGTGAGTGTTTATACGCTCACAATTGACTGAATATCTTTATGGTAGTTAAATCTGACATTATGAAGTGATATGGATTTATTTGTCGTTGTTTGATAAAAATTTAATTTTCATATAGATTGTCATTTGAATTCACCGTTGAAAATTAAATTGACAGTCAAATTGAAGTTAAAATTTAATTGCGATCAAATTACCTGATATTAATAATTATGAAGTTGTTGTGAATGTTATTGGCTTTATGGTTGATTTGTTGTGATGGATGCTATTGGTCGATATTGGTTGTTTATTTATTTTGATATATCATACTATCATCATGTATATTGTTTATTGCATATAAACTGTAAACTGAATCATGTCGAATAAATTAAGAAATAGGTTGAAATGATATACCTATGACATCTATTTGGATTGAAATGATATATGTCCATCCTTGAAATTAAAATTGAAATAATTATCCACTTGGCCATAGGTTAGGAAATTATATATGGACACCGGGTTGGTTAAATTAAATGATTTTAAAAAAGTTTTTTTGAAATTATTTAAATGAATTGATTTTAAGAATAAAAATCCAATTTATGGAAATTGAAGTATTTTGAATTGAAGCTCGAGATGTTGGAATTTAAACTTGGTAAATGAAATTGTTTAATTATTCGAAGTTTAGATTTTTAAGAAAAGATTGAATACGACGTAAATATTCGAAAGTTGATTTGTTTTAAAAGATTGGACTTTTAATCGAACTCTGAATATTTCTAAGAAAATTTATATGAAATGATATTTCAAGTTTGAGTTTGGAATTGAAAATTAATTTGAAATTGAGATTTAATAATTTGGAATTTAATTGAAATTCAAAGAAATTTGTGAATTGGACTAAATTGAAACTATAGAATTAAATTTGAAGATAAAATTGATTTGAATAGGATTTGAACTGAAATTGATTTGGAATGTAATACTTAAATGAATTCTTGAAATCCGAATGTTAATATAAGTTTATTGAATTGGAATTGTTCCAGAAATTAAGTAAACTACTTAATACGGATGTTTAATTTGAAGTATATTCTAATTTGAATACGAAATGGTTTTAAAGCGAATCTTATATTCTTATATAAATATATGAGCTTTTTTGAAATGTGGAATATTTAAAGTTTCGAAATATATTGAAAGTGAAATTGTTTATTTTGTGGTTCAAATATGTATTTGAAATTGATAATTTGAAATGGTTTATTGAGAAGCTAAATCGAGTTGAAATTAATGATTTTGAAATCGAGATATTGAGGCGAAAATGATTTTTGAAATGAAATCGTATATTTTGAGTAAATAAGATGATTTTGGAAATGGATTTATTTGAAGTGAAAGTGATATCGTATTGATACGATTTTGAAATTGAAATGAGATGTTGAGGCAAAAATGATTTTTGAAATGAAATCGTATATTTTGAGTAGATATGATGATTTTGAAACGGATTTGATCTTTGAAGCGAATATGATATTTTGATAATCAATGATGAATTGATTTTGAAAATGTAAAAGATCCAACCGGTGTGAAAAATATAACGTAGTTATTAAAGAGACCGGGATCGGATATGGACATACTCTCTGTCGATACCGAAAACCACTTTAGTAACTATTATACGCGGAGTGTTGATCCAGAATGAAGTGGATGGTTTGGCGAACGCGTTGACTGAAGAAAGAGAACGATTTTGGATGACCCCTGACATGACTAAAACAGGAGCCGCGCCGGGCCATTGAGGATCGCCATCTCTAGCGGACACACTCCTTCGATACCATGTCTATTACTTTTGTGATTCGATTTGGGTGCACCCCGCGATTTGGGAGTGTTGTTTCGCGGTGTTGGGGTAGTAGCTGCTATGCCCAACATCAGTCCGGATCACGCAACTACTAGTATCCTAGTTGGTATTGCCTCATGTACCTTGTCATACTGATTATCCTATTCGCGACCACTACGTTTTGGTTTGTACCTTGAGTATATGGATTGCCCTCTGGTGACTTCCGGTTTTGGGGAAACTACGGTCTTGTATATGCTCTTGGGAATATAAACTGTGTTAAGGGTGGAATGGGCCATGGCTTAACGCTATTTTAATACTTTTACTTTAGTGTAGACATATTATAATAGCGTATTGTACTACATAGTAGATAGTTTAACGGATCCTTGAGAGATGGAAAATCCCGTAACATCTCTTAAGTTATTGCACTCACGTTGACACTGGATAGGAGATGTCAAAACCCGTAAACATCTCTAACGCCGTCACACTCATATTTTCTTATCCGATTTGACTTACATGAGATATTTTAGTCCTGACTCGAGTGTTTTGTCTTTTCATTACGCTCGGGTCAGCCTGAGCATTTCAGATAAGGTTGAAGATCTATTCTGGAGGACGAAGACGAAGTTTGGTATTATATCATTTGTATTCTACTACCATATTATTTTTCCGCTGCATTATTGTATTATCTCTGATATGTATGTAACTCTGATTTATGATATATAATAATAATCAAATTTATTTATTTAACAGCTTCATGAACTGTTATTTTATTATTATATCTTGTTCCTGCTGCAAGATTCTGAGTTTGTTTCTGTTCTTTCTTTTCTTTTCTTATTTAACCCCAATAACCATCTGCCTTTTTGAACGGTTTGAGTTGAACATGTGTGGATTATTGTCGACTTGAACGGTCAAAAATGCGGGTCGTTATAGTTGGTGGATCATTTGGACGATTCATTTGAGAAGCTTGTGGAGAAAGCTCTTAGGCATGAGAGTCTGTTTCCTAAGGAAGGATCTGTTGTTGCTGTGACCAGGGAAGAGTCTAAACCCCAGCAGGGTGGAAACAAGAAGAGGAAGCAACAACAGCAGAAGGGTAGGGATGGCCAGAAGAAGCCGAAAGGCGAAGTGACTTGCTACAACTGTCAGCAGAAAGGCCATCTCTCCAGGGATTGCAAGAATCCGAAAGCGCCGGCGAAGCACAACTGTGACAAGCCGGGGCATTTCAGGAAGAATTGTCCAGAACCGAGAAGGGACAAGCAGATTGTGCAGGCTTATGCTTTGGGAGCTGTTCCGTCGTCTTCGAAAGCTCCTACCGTTGAAGAGAAAGGAAAGAGTGTAGTGGTTCAAGGTAATCTTTTCTTATGTGGTGTTCCAGTTAGAGTTCTGTTTGATACTGGAGCATCGCATTCGTTTGTTTGTAATGAACTCGTAGGCCGGTTAGGTTTGGAACCAGATATTGTTGATAGGCCGTTGGTTGTGACTAATCCAGTTGGGGGTTCGTCTTGTTTGTGTATGTTATGCAGTGGTCTGATTGTGTCGATTCATGGTTGCTCTTTTGTTTGTGATCGTTTTGTTCTGAACTTTGCGGGGTTCGGAATTATTTTGGGTATGGACTGGCTTAGGAAGTATGCGGCAAAGGTTGATTGTGAGAGGTTGGAAGTGACAGTCGAGAATGTGGAGGGGCGAAAGATTGTGATACGATGTAAGCATGAAGAAGGCGTCTTCATGAGCTTCATGTATTCGCTTGTTGTTCCACGGGATGGACTGTCATCTGTGCCAATCGCGAATGGATTCGATGATGTCTTTGACGAAGTCAAAGGGTTACCGCCGCATAGAGAGATCGAGTTTCGTATAGATCTAGTTGAAGGATCCAGACCTGTTGTGATGCCTCTTAGGCGGATGGCGCCTAAGGAACAGCAAGAGTTGAGGGTGCAAGTTGATGATCTTTTGCAGAAAGGATTCATTCGGCGTAGTGTGTCCGAGTGGGGTGCACCAGTTGTGTTTGCAAC
Source organism: Allium fistulosum (assembly GCA_030737815.1). NCBI lineage: Eukaryota > Viridiplantae > Streptophyta > Magnoliopsida > Asparagales > Amaryllidaceae > Allium > Allium fistulosum. The sequence continues at coordinate 1,167,557,265 of CM060905.1, read as the reverse complement.
CAAGGCAGATGGGTCGTTGAGATTGTGTGTGGATTATCGTGAGCTGAATAAGGTGACTAAGAAGAACAAGTATCCATTGCCGAGAATAGATGACTTGTTTGATCAGCTTCACGAAGCCAAGGTGTTTTCTCAGATGGATTTGGCAACAGGATTTCACCAGTTGAGAGTGGCTAAGGATAGTGTGCCGAAGACTGCTTTTCGAACACCATCCGGTTTCTTTGAGTGGCTGGTAATGCCGTTTGGATTGACTAACGCGCCAGCATATTTTGTGGATCTTATGAATAGAGTGTTCAGAGATCAGTTGAACAAGTTCGTACTTGTGTTCGTGGATGATATTCTGATTTACTCCAGAATGGAAGAAGAGCACAGGACGCACTTGCGTATTGTTTTGGAAATCTTACGGAAACATCAACTGAAGGCTAAGTTTTCGAAGTGTCACTTCTGGAAGAGTGAAGTGAGGTTCTTAGGCCATGTGATTTCTGGAAGTGGAATAGCGGTTGATCCCGCTAAGGTGGCAGCAATCCAGGATTGGGTTAGACCTAAGAATGCATCTGATGTGAGAAGTTTTCTTGGATTAGCAGGATATTATCGACGGTTTATCAAAGATTTCTCCAAGGTAGCTGCACCGTTAACAGGATTGATGAAAAAGAACCAAATGTTCAGTTGGGATGCTAAGTGTGAGCAAGCTTTCGGAATCCTGAAAGAGAGATTGACGAGTGCTCCTGTTTTGACTATTCCAAGTGGGAATGGTGAGATGGTGGTTTACACCGACGCATGTGGTACTGGACTTGGAGCAGTGCTGATGTAGAGGGATAAAGTTGTTGCATATGCAAGTCGACAACTGAAGCCGCATGAAAAGAATTACCCGACTCATGATTTGGAGTTAGCGGCGATTGTATTTGCTCTGAAGATGTGGAGACATTATCTATTGGGAGTTCGATTCGAGTTGTTTACAGATCATAAGTCGTTGAAGTATCTTTTCTCCCAAAAGGATTTGAATCTTCGGCAGCAACGTTGGCTAGAGTTTTTGGCATCATATGATTTTGGTATAGCTTATACTCCGGGAAAAGGTAACGCAGTGGCAGATGCGTTAAGTCGAAGACATGCAGGACTGGGAGCCATGTTTTCTGAATGGAAGAATCTCGAGTATTTAGCTGGATTTGACTTAGGCCTAGATGCGAATTGGAACCTGAGATGTTGGCAAACTTATCGATAATACCTTCTCTTGTGGAAAGGATTGGCGAGAGCCAAAAGCGAGACGATAAGCTTGTCAGGATTATCCGTAATTTGAATCTGGATTGGATCCAGAAAAGGATAAAGGATTCGAGGTCGATCGAGAGGGTTGGCTTCGGAAGCAAGGACGACTAGTTGTTCCCGATATAGATGGATTGAGGAGTGAAGTTCTGAAGGAAAGTCATCACTCGAAGCTGACAATTCATCCAGGTGGAAATAAGATGTATCGGGATATGAAGAGAACCTACTACTGGGAAGGCATGAAGAAGGATGTTGGGAATTTTATTTCCAAGTGTATGAACTGCCAGTTGGTAAAAGCCGAGCAGAAGAAGCCAACTGGATTGCTTCAGCCATTAGAAGTTCCTACATGGAAGTGGGAGCAAGTGTCGATGGATTTTATTGATGGATTGCCTAGAACCAGAACGGGAAATGAAGGGATTTGGGTCATTGTAGATCGCCTGACTAAGAGTGCAAGATTTATTCATGTTCGATCGACTAGGACTGCATCAAGGTTGGCTGAGTTGTATGTTAAGTGGATAGTTCGATTCCATGGTATTCCGAAGAGTATAGTGAGCGATCGAGATCCATTGTTCACTAGTGGATTTTGGAAGAGCTTCTAGGAAGTTTTGGGAACCGAGTTGTGTTTGAGTACAGCTTATCACCCTCAAACAGATGGTCAGACCGAGAGAGTCAACCGAGTTTTGGAAGATCTTCTTAGAGCATGTGTTTTGGACTTCGGAGGATCATGGGAAGATCACCTTCATTTGGTGGAGTTTGCGTACAACAACAGTTACCAGTCAAGCATTGGTATGGCACCGTATGAGGCATTGTATGGAAGACCGTGTAACTCTCCGACATGTTGGTTGGAAACTGGAGAAAAGCTGATACTTGGGCCAGAGATGATTCGGCAGACTTCAGATTGTATAGAGATCATTCGGCAACGAATGAAGGCAGCCCAAGACCGTCAGAAGAGTTATGCTGATAAGCGTCGTAAGGATTTGGAGTTCGACGTAGGAGATATGGTTTTTGTGAAGATTTCTCCACTGAAGAATGTTATTCGATTCGGGAAGAAAGGAAAATTGACTCCGAGATTTGTTGGACCATTCCCGATCATCGAGCGAATTGGAAAGCTCGCCTACAGATTGGAGTTACCAGAGAAGATGTCGAGTGTGCACAATGTTTTTCATGTATCATATCTACGGAAGTATGTGCACGACTCGAATACAGTGGTTTCTGCTGATAGCTGTGAAGACTTCGAAGTTGATCCAGTTGATAGAAGACCTCGTAAGCCGCTTCGTGTTGTTGAAACCGACACGAAACAGCTTAGGAGGAAGGTAGTTAAGTTGCTCAAGATACAATGGAGTGATGATGATAACGACTGTACGTGGGAGGTGGAAGAGAGGATGAAGGCAGCTCATCCTGAAATCTTCAAGGTATGGCCCTAAGGTGTCGTCTCATCTCACGATATTGTAACTTGTTCTAAGTTTTAGAATTCTGTACGCTAAGCTAGAATTGGATGTATGGTTTGTTGATTGCTATGGATGGTAGGCGTACAGAATAGTCTTCGATTGCTTTGTTTGCTTGGAATTTCGGGGGCGAAATTCCTAAGGGGGAGAGAATGTAACGACCCGTATTTTACGGATCGGAACATCGTAAAACAGTTGACAATTGGTTACATTGTTGATAAGTCATTCAGAATTTTTCTAAGTCCTAAGTCGGTTTGGACGAGTTAAGAGAAGTCTGGGTCGAGTTGCCGACTTAAGAGATTAACTGGGTTAAGGTGGTGACATATGAGTTTTAGGCAAAAATATGGCTAAGTCCTAAGTCGTTCACGACTTAGTATAAGTCGTAAGTCGTATACGACTTAGGGGATAGGAACTACCCAGGGAAATGGCGGGTTAAGGGATTGGAGATAGGTCGTTTGGACGACTTAAGAGGTAGGCGCGACTTAAGGATAGTGGCGAGTTAAATTGTTACCGAGTTAAGTGTTTAAGTCGTTGCCAAGTTAAGTCGACTGGGTGAGTTAACGACCTAAGGGATAGACAACCTAAGGAAGTGACCGAGTTAAGAAACAGCGAGTTAGCAAGTTAAGTAATAGTGCGACTTAAGTGAGTTAGCGACTTAAGGAGGGTACGGCCTATGGGAATTAAGTCGTGGACGAGTTAAGGTGTTAAGTCGTAAGCGACTTATGTATGGGTTGTTAGGTCGCATGGTATAGCTTAAGTGTTAGGTCGCATGATTTCTAAGTCGTAGGTCGCGCGAGTTGCTAGGTCGCTGGGCTTTGGCTTAGTAGTTAGGTCGCAGTCCAGTTGTTTGCGACTTATGTTAGGTCGCGTGGTAGCTTAAGGAGTTAGGTCGTAATGTTGTTAGGTCGTTTCTCAATTGAGTCGTAGGCGCGCATGCTATAAGTCGTGACCGACTTAGGAGATAGCTGTTATGTCGTGAGTCATAGACAGGTAAGTGTTAGGTCGTAGGAGTTGGGGCGCGCGTGCATATCTGTTAGGTCGGTGAGGCTTAGGTCGGAAACGACCTATGGAGATAGCCGAGTTACGACTTAAGGAAATTTCTGCTATAAATAGGAAGGGTTTTTCTTACTTTTTGGGATTCGGATTTTGAAGCGACGAAGTGCTGCCATTTTGAGAGCTCGACTTCTACACTTCTTCATTTCTTTTCTCTACTCTAATCTAGTGATTCCTTCCATCCATATCGAAGATCAAGATTGAAGATTCAAGAGCTTAGATTGAAGATCTTCATCTTTTCAAGAGAGATTTCTTCGTTTGAAGCGGATTCGTGATAGATCAAGATTGATCCTTCGCTGTCCAGATCTGAAGCGTGTTGATTTGGGGTTGTTTAGGTGATTTGGTGAGTGGTGATTATCTCTCACACGGATCCAAAGGAGTATATCGGATTGTTGGCTTGATTTGGTGTTAAAATAGTGATTTCTATGCATTTTTGTAAACCTAAGTGTAGATCCATGTAGACCCATTGTTCATGATGATTTGACAACCATTTTTGTATATGATTAACCTATGCAAGTTCATTCATCAAGTTGTAGAGATAATTCTCATGTTTCCATGCTTGTTAGACTTTCAACTCCTTAATTACGAAATTGCCATTATTGTTATAATTGTCCATTTTGCTTATATTTGAATGCTTGGTTACTTGGATTGATGTTTGACATGATTGATTGCTGTGAATTAGATGATTGTTGATTGGTTTTAGACAAGGTGGTCGAAGATGATTCAAAAGCTAAGGGAAAGGCTCTTGAATTGGGAAAGCTGCTCGTGGCATATGTAGCGGGATGATGAAGCTCTTATGCATAGATTTGATGATGTGATGTTGAGATGAGGCTTTGCGAGGATGTGATGAAGCGAGGCAATCATGAGATGAAGACTTGGTCTAATCCAGACCGGATCATTCCAAGCACGTTGGTAACTCGGTGATATGATTCGAGTTAAGGGTAATGGATGCTTGAGAGGCGCTCGAGCTAGTATGGAAATAGTCGTCAAGGAGGATGACTAGGAGGCTTGGATAGCATCGTTGTTGAAGGTTCTAGCATGCTCTAAGCAAGATACGTTTGGGCAGATTCGATAGTCCCAACGGCCAACTGTTGATGGTCGAGTACTCTGGGCAGATTTGATAGTCCTAGGCACGGGCTGCGACGACGTGCGGGAGTTATGTCTAGAACCGGGGTTTCCATTAGCCCTTGACGGACGGCTGAAAGAATGTGCCGTTCATTCAATTAACGGTGATATCGAAGCAATGATAACAGTGATAGCCAGAGTCATGGATGTTTGGTTGTATCATCATTCGGTCTCAAGAGCGGTATTTTCTGGGTGCTTATCTGATTTAGGCCTTGGTACTTGGAAAACATCGCCCTTGACTCGAATGATTATTATTTTACCTTAAATTGTATGCTCTGCTTAGTGTGTGTCTGGGGGCTATCACTGTAGAAAGAGGTGGAGTGGGAGGGTTGTATTCCTATTCCTTTTTCCTTTATGCTCTTTTGGTATGTTGTTAGTTAATTTATTGCTCACTAAGACTGTTGTCTGACTCAAGGCTTTATGTTTTAATTCTTATTGCCTTGGGCTGTTCGTCCATTTTTGGGACGGGCAGACTAGGTAGCAGGTGACAGGTGCTGTTCTCTTCTCACGATGCTGATGTCGAAGACGAGCTGGAGGGTTGCATATTATCTTCTTATTATATGTACTGGATGTTCCGCTGTTTTGTATTCTTTGAGTGTTATGTAGTGAGGCTTGATGTATTGGCTATTTGGATGCTTGTATTCAACTATTATGAAGTCCTTTTTATATGATGGCATTTTATTCTGTAAAGCTTCACTATATATATGTTCTATTGTATTTTGTCCATGCGCTGTGAGTAATATGATAGATTCTGTTGTTTTAATCTACCCTGACAATCGTCCATGGTCGCCTGGCACACTTTACAGCGCACTATCACTAGATTCGGTGCAGGGGTCATGGGCGGTCGTCACATTTTGAATTTTGAACAGGTTTGGAACCTGAAATCTGGAACAGAAGTGAATTTGCCTGTATATCAGACATGCACAGACAAGTACTACCTATATACATACATCCCATTCATTTCATACATGCAAACATCATTCACATCATAATTTCAAAGAAGATCACAGGTATCACAGATAAAAACAAGTTTAAGCTTTTTAGAAAGAAGTTTACTCGCCGGTAAATAAGAAGAGTTGCTCACCTGAGTTTCTTTTGAACAGAGGACATTTTTTTGAAATAGCTTTGAAAACTTTAAAACTGGAAGATGCTTGAAAGTTGCTAACTGGAACTCTTTTTTTTTTGATCTTCTAGTATGTGTTGAGTTGAATTGTTATTGGATCTTTGTTTCAGTTTTTAAATGGTATTTTACTTTCAGTTTTCATAACTAAGAATGGAACAAAACTGAGATGAAGAGGTTGATGTATAGAAAAAGGAATGCACAGGGATATAACTTGGTATAGGGTGATGATAATATTGGTACAATGTAATATTATTTTATACAAGTCGATATGTTGTTTGTACAAAATCAAGTCAGAGATTTTTTTTCTTGTTTGCTGATATACGTTTTGGCTTGGTGGCTACAGATCTTGCTTGGTGGCTGAAAGTGTTTTCAAACAGACCTTGTTTTGTGCTAGGATGAAAAGCATTAAATGCAATGGTACCTTATGTCTAGCATGTACATAGATATTTTATTTACTTTGATCTTGCCTTCATCTCTAAGCTTTACAGTCAACAAACAAATATACAAAGCCTGGTTTACTTTTACTTTATGTTTTCCTTTGCCTTTTGTATTTTATTATTGTTCCTTCTTTAGCAAGTGTTTCATTCTTTGTTTATCTCGGCTGAAGATGTTATATGTACTTAGAGATGTTTTGTTTTTCAAGTCTGGTTTTATTCAATTTTCATATGTATTATTTGTTTTCTTTAGTCTTGTTCATGCTTTGTAATATATTTTATAATATGAATGAATTTATTTCTAATATGTTGTTATAATTTATTTAAGTGTTACTTTTATTTTTTAATTTACCTTATGCAAGTTCAAAGATTCTATATGTATTTGTTTACTTTGGTTTGTACATATATACTTTTGTTTTCATTTCAAGTATACATGAATATACATTTTGTTTTGTTGACTATGTCTTTATACTCTATAATATAACAAATTTCTATTTTAATTTGTTGTTAGATTCATTTTATACTTTTTATAACCCTTTAAAGAAAACGGATTAAAAATACAATCTATACATTTAATAAATAATTATTTGGATTCGGGGAAACTCGAATTCATTTATCGATAAGTTATACAATTTTATTCAAAGGCTAAATAAATTATCAATTTAAATTCATACAAAATTCGGGGTCGTTACAATAAGTATATATTGTCCTGACTCGAGTGTTTTGTGTTTTGCTTTACGCTCGAGTCAGCCTGAGTTATTCACAGATTTGGATTTCCACTCTCCTGGAGATTTGAATCGCTGGAGATTATCTGCTTGTCTTGTCCTATCTATTTCAGTTCCGTTGTTCTACTCAGCTTGTACTTGGTTATTTTATTGAGACTTTTGTTGTATTTTGTTTCTTCTATTATATCTTATGTGACTCTGATATATTTATATAGTAGCTTCATGAACTACTATTTCTTTTACTTCCACTGCATTATTTTACTCTGTGTCTGTGATCTGTGATTATTTATTTACTGTATATTCTGAGATTTGCCAAATTTTATTTACAACGTGGTATTTTGAGCAATTCAAGTCCGACATGTGCGGATGCGAATGGTTGAAAATATCGGGTCGTTACAGCACTCGTATGAAAATATTAAGAAGATAATGCATTGATAAATAAAAAGGGAATGGCAAGAACGATTGGAGCAATTAATTGCAATGGGTATGAATTTATTAGCGAGAGAAACGTCAAGCCATTATATTTTTGCTATGAGCGGTAAATGGAAATTTAAAGATTTTATACTTATCAAAACAAATGGAAGTAAAGGAAGGTGAAATATCTTTAAATGTAATGGCAAGGCATGGTTGAATTTTCCTCCTTTAAAAGTGCAAAGCAATTGATTTAGTAACAAGGCAAAATTTTGAATGTGAACGGTTATAAATTTGAGGATAACGTTTCTATTAAATCAGAAGGAAAGTGAATATATTTAAAAGTGCGTACAACAGACGCAATAGTTTATGCCCAAAATATAACAAAACAACGGTTTTAAATTTTATACGTTTTCCTATTTATACGTTATTTATTCCATCAAATTACGCGCCTTTTTAAACGCGTAATTAACATTTTAATTATACATAAATTTTGCAATCTATTACTTAATAAAACATGATTTGTTTACATTGGGTTTTTATTCATTTACCATGTACTAAGAATCTATTACCAAACGTAACTAAGAAGAATATAAATGATTAAATTTAAAAGTATATAATCCATTTTTAAAGAACAAAAGTGAAATAAAACTTTGTTATGAATATATTCAACTAAACTAAAAGATTGGAAAATTAGAAATTTAAAGATTTATAACTTCAATAAATGTTGAGTTTTAACCAAAATAAGAATTATAGAATTTACTTATATAAAAAATCTTGGGTGATTATTTATAATTAAATTTAGAAATTCATCTTCCGTAAAATAAAACCCCAGAGTTAAAATTAAAGAATAAAATATTGCTAAAATTTTTGGGCTGTTACACGTCTTTCTCTCCCTTGCCCTCACTACCGTGGCAGCCAATCATCACTCTAGTCAGCAGAAAATGCCTCGTCTAACAGCCCCTCACCGTGTCTAGGCATCAGACTCTGCCGCGTAGCCTACCCACCTGACAGTCTCGACCTAGACAACCTCCGCCAGACCTCTCCGTTAGCCACCAGTACCACCGATAGACAACACACCGACCTAGCGACCTTCCTCCTATGCCGAGCCTGCGCCCTTCCCACTGTCATCGACGAACTCCTGCCCGCCTGCAGTTACCCTCCAATCCACTTCAGTTTTGCTTTATATATATATATATATATATAAGTTTTATCTATTTTAGTATTGATTTTTAAAAATATGATATATATATAATATTGGTTATAAGTAATGATTTCATGTAGTATACATATAATATTTATTTCATGTTGTATTAGTATACATATAACAGTATATATATATATATATTAGTATACATATAATATATTGGTTTTAAGTGATTTCATGTAGTGTACATATAATATATATTCCATGTAGTATATATATTGATTTTAGTATTGATCTAAATATGATATATATATAAAGATTTTGATTTTTATTTTATGTGTTTGATTTTCAAATATAATGTAGGGGTTCTTTTTTCTTTATTTTTAATATATGTTTTCAAAATGAATATTGTTTTTAGAAAGAAAAGAAAAATAATATAATATATATCTTGTTTCAGTTTATATAAAGCTAGTTAGATTCGTTTTCAAAAATTCCAAGCTATCAACTTTGCTCGTTGAATTCATGTTCATCGTGTCGTGCTTTGGAATTTATGCTTGGATTCGTCATATCTTGTTCTTGTTATTTCTCTAGCCTCGAAAGGTGAGTAATCACTCACGATTAACATTCTTATATTTAGTAAATTTAATTCACATGAAATGACAATTGAAATATGTTGTTAAATTTGAATTTGTTAGTAATTAAATCGTTAAATATGATATGATATTATATGCAATTGTTCACTTATGTTAATTGACATATGACACTATAACATGTTGTGTATATTATATTTAAATTGTTAATATTTTATTGTTCTCACTCTGCAAGTTCCCTGTTAGTTTAGGAATTCCCTATGGGTTGAAATGATACATACCTGAATGATATTTTAGAATAGGGAAAAATCGTTATGGATTGAAATGATAAACCCAAGCGATTTTTATTGATTTTTGATTTGGGATTGCGGGTTAAAATGATATATACCCGTAAGTATTAAATTTAAATTGCGGATTGAAATGATAAATATCTGTATCACTTGACCATAGGATAGAAAACTATATACGGACACCGTGGTCTAATTTAAATGATTTACGGAATTTTGAAAAAAACTATATGGGTTTTGATAGATATTGATTTTAAATTATAATATAATATTTATTTTATATATGTGTAAAATTTAGATTTTTAAAATTATATGTTTTGGAAATTTTAAAATTATAAGTTAAATTTTAAAAATGTAATTTATAAAATTTTACTTATAACTTTATTATTTTAAAAATATATAAAATAAGATTTAAATAATAAATTTAGTAAAAATAAGATTTAATTTAATAATAATTAATATAACAAAATTCATTAAGAAATTAATTTAACTAATAATATATATATAATATGTTAAGTATTTATTTAAATTAGGTTTTCGTAATAACTTTAAATAAATGGAGGTATGAAAGAAATTAAATAAGAATTGATTTATAATTAAATTTGTTTAGAATTGAATCTAAATAAGGTTTGATTTGAACTTATTGATTTTGAGTTTTTAAAGATATGTTTATAACTTGAAAACTTGATTTTGATTAAAAAGGACTTAATGAATATTTTGAATTTAAATAAAATTGAAATCAAATATATAATTTTGATTTAAATTTGTAATCGGGATTTTATTTAAATGGTTATTGAAGTGATTAAGTGAATATTTCAAAATTAAAATAAAATTAAAGTTGAAATTGAAATATAAATGAAATTTATCAAATTGAGTTATTGTAAATGTTTGAATACTTAAACTTTGAAACCTATTGAAATGAAACTGTTTAATTTGTAGTTCAAATCTGTATTAGAAATTGATATAAATTAAAATGGTTTTATTGAGAATTTGAATTGAATTGTAATTGATGAAATAAGATTGATTTAAATTGAATTTTGAAACTAAAGTTGATTTGAATCAATTTGTGGAATTGGACGAAACAATTCTGATTTGAAACTGTTTTTGATATAAACTATTTTAATATAAAACTACTTTAATCTATAACCTATATTTAAATATAAACTATTTTTAAATTATAACTATTTTTACTATATATATATATATAAACTATTTAAACTGTTTAAGTTGGAACCATTATGATTTAGATTTAATGGATTTAAATATGAATATTTTGATATAATGGTTTAAACTATTTGTAGTTATGATTTTGGAAGTAAATATGATTTCGAAAAGTGAATATGGTTTCGAAAGAGATATGATTTTTGAAATGAATATGATATTTTAAATATGAAGTATGAACTGTTTAAAATGAAAATGACCATGGTGTGAAATAAGCGTTTGGTTATTAAAGAGACCGGGATCGGATATTGTCATACTCTCTGTCAATACCGAAAACCATTTTAACAATTGTGTACGTGGTGGAGATTACAAAATGTAACGACCCAAAATTTTGAGTGATTTTATTTATTTAATTAACTGAAATTTTGTGAAATTTTAAACAATAAAATTTGAAAATAAAATTTTAATATTTGGATTACGTATAATTAAATATAGCAAATGGTAAGTTTTCATTAGAAATTATGGAAGTATATTTTATTGTGTAATTCTATTTGATTCAAATCTGTTAATAATTGATGATAATAAATTTATTTCTAAACCTGAATATTTTTCTACAGAAAATTTCTAAATCATCTTCTGAGAGAGACGTCATATCTCGTTTCTCCAAATTTGGACTGCTATTGCCCCGTTCATCTTATTTCTGGCAAATTAGCAGCATTTTCAGTACCAATTATCGACTTTCGATCGGATGATCGTACCACTGATATTTGTATACCGTTTGGATCGTCTCGTCGTGTTGATCGACGCAGTATATTCATTTGTGCGTTTTGGAGATCGGTACGCGATGGAATCCGCAAAACGGTAACCTTATCGATAACCATTTCGTGCCCTTTGAGTTGTTGTGTCCATTCATTTTCCACTGTGTAATACATATTGCCATCAGCTATTAATAATTTCAATCTTTTGGTTGTTGCTTTTTCCAAGTTAATTTATTTCTGTTTCGCTTGCAATTCTATTTTCTGTTGATTCTTATTCTTGCAAACGAAATAAATTATAAGTTATATTATATAGTTTATTTTTCTCTGAGCCTACTCATCTTCCTTCCTCATCAACCAACTCGTTCGTTCTTGCAGCTTCCCCCTTCTTCCCCGAGACCAAACAGCTGCATCTCGCGTTAACCGTACCCGCGGCAGCCTACGCCAATCTCCGCCACTCACCTCCTATCTCCCCTCCGACCCAACGCCAAAAGCTGACCACCCTTCTTTTGCCCATCCAATAGCCTCGCAACCGGCCACCACCTCCTCGTGACCATCACCCAAACCCAGATCTACCGAGACAACCAAGGCAGCCCTGTCCACATCATCCACCACCAAGCCATGCCACCCCTAGCCTCTGCCTCCACCACTTCAGCACCACATCGCAGCCGAACCCACAGCCAAGATCTCAACTTCTCCTACCACCACGCGAGACAGCCCATGGTCGAACCCACCCATCACCGACCACCTGTCCCCTCCACTTTGCTTACATCAGCTAGCCGAGCATCTCTTCTTTTGGTGAGATATATATATATATATTATGTTCTAGTATATATATATAGTTATATCAGTTTATACGGTCTAACATATGGGTTTGTTTATATAATAAATTTGAGTCTGTTCATAAAATATATGTAATGTTTATAAGTATATAAGTTTATATTTTATATACATGCATAATACAGTAATATAGTTGTGTATATGTATATATACTTTTATGTTGTTGTTTGGTAATATGTAGATATTTTTGAAATCAGAAAGAAAAATACATTATATATGTATAATATATTATAGAAGCCTAGTCTGTTATAAGGTATATATATTTTTCCAGTATAAATTATATGGTTATAATATAAAGGTACATCTATTGCTGTATATATGGGTTTCGAATATAATTCTATTTTAAGTAAATTTCATGCTACTTTCATATTATATAGTGTATATTGTTTATGTTTTAAAGTATTATACATATTATATTATAAAGTATATATTTATACGCGTGTGTTTATAAGTATATATAGGTGGTTATACGTTGTATAGTATATAAATATTTTATATTGTAAGTTGTTAACTGTATATGATTTTTATTGGTGAAAAATAAATAAATATATATGTTATATCAGTATGCAGAGCATGTCTATTAGACTTTGAATTAAAGTATATATATATATTTTCTTTTGGTTATAAGCATAGTAATGTACAGTTAGTTATATATATATATATACTTTTATGATGTTAGTTTGTATGTAAACTTATATTTTATTATCCTTTATAGTATAGAGAAAGTGTGTTTGTCCTTGTAGTTGTACTTTAGGAATAGCAAGTGTCGGTTGTGAGTTCAAATCATGATGTCACTGTGTTTTGATTTCAAAGTTATATTCTGGGTTTTTCCGTGTTTTGCAGTTTTCGAGTGGGCAGTTTTATGTACAAGTTTGTATATAGGTTTTAATATAAAATATATGATCGAATTAGCATATGATTTTATATTTATATATAGTTATATATAAGTTCACTTATATATCAATTACCTCCATCAATCCAAAACTGATTTGATTCATCCTCATCGATTTCTTATCTATCAGTTTGTCCGTCGAATTCGTGCCAGTCTAGCCTTGCTTTGGAAGTCATGTTTGCATTTCGTAGCTTATTTCATTGTCCATTCTCCCTAGCCTCGGAAGGTGAGTAATCACTCACGATTTAACGTTCTTATATTTATTAAATTTGATTTCAATTGAAACGACAATTGAAATATGCTGCTGTAGTCATTTAAATTATTATATATGCTATTATCTGTAACTGTTCACCTGTGGGATATGACACCATATCTTATTGTTTATATTATATTGTTATTGTTGATATATGCCTGTTTTATATTATTATATTTTCTGTTATCACTCTGCAAGTTCCCTGTAGTTTAGAATTCACTATGGGTTGAAATGATACATACCCGAACGGACTTTAGAATAGGAGAAAATCGTTATGGGTTGAAATGATAAACCCAAGCGATTTTTCATTTGAATTGAAATTGGGATTACGGGTTGAAATGATATATACCCGTATATATTTAATTTACGGATTGAAATGATAAATATCCGTACCACTTAACCATATGATAGAATTATATACAGACATCGTTGGTCCATATATATAAATATTTTGAAAATTAATTCTATGGATTTGGGAAGAAATATATGGTTTTAATAAATGTTGATTCTTAAATTATTATATATAAATGGCAATGATATATATAGCTTTAATAATAATATTTAATTTAATTAAGATTGATCTGATAAATATAATATGTTTAGGTGTTTAAATTTATATTCCAAATATATTTTGGTAATAATTTGAATAAGTTAAGGTTGGGAAGATAATTTGAATTTAGTTGAAATTGTATTCAATAAAGAATTTTATCTAGTTAAACCGATTTGGAACTCATTGAAATTGAGATTTAAGATATGATTTATAACTTGGTCTTGATTCAAGTAATTTAATGAATATTTCTCGTTTAATTAAATTTAAAGAAATATTTAGTGAAAATGTAATTTAAGGCTAGTTAATTGGTATTGAATTTTTAAGTGAATATTTCCTGACTAAATAATAATGAGGTTAAATTAAGATATATATGAAACTGTTAAATTTAACTTTGAAAAGGTTGAATATTAAAGCTTTGAAATATATTGGAATTTAAATGGTTTGTTTGTGACTCAGATCTGTAATCGAAATCAATATAATTTGAATTTGTTATTTAGAAAACTAAATTAAATGGAAATTGATAAATTGATAATTAAGTTTAAATTGATAATTAAATTAATTTTTGAATAAAAATTGTGAAATTTATTGATAAATCGATTTGAGTTTCCCCGAAACCAAATAAATTATATATTAAATCATTTAAAATTTAAATATTGTATATATATGTATATATGTGAATATATATGTATATATGTGAATATATATGTATATATGTGAATATATATGTATATGTGCATATATGAGTAAATATGAATATATATATATATATTGAATTTGAGTTTAAATCTAAAATAAATGGTTTAATAATAACAATTTGAGTTTATAAAAAACATATTTATAGAATTCAAATAAGTGTTGATGTTAAACAAATATTTCAAATAGATTTATAGTTATATAAAATGTGAAATTAACATATTAAATAATTCTAGAATTATATAAACTATAAAAATGAATATTATAAAGTAAAGCAAAATTAAAATGGAAATTTATTATATTTTAAAGTGATATTGCATACCTATGTATGTACACTTGCAAAAGAGAACATATATTCAAGCATATCTATGAAGCCACAAAATTATCTTCAGCCGAAATCAAAATTTAGCATAGTCAAAGAAAAAAGGGATAAGTACAAGCTTGCAAAAGAAGATCTGTTCAAATTTGTACAAGGTAATTAATACAAGTATCCATCAGCCGAAATGAAGAAAAGCAAATAAATATATTTGTACAAACTAATTAATGCCATATCTATTAGTACACAAGAAAAATTATATCAGCCCCAAAGCAAAGAAAATATCTCTGCTAGAAATTGTAAAAACCAATATTTTATCAACCTGTACAAAATAATCTCACCTGTAAACTCATTTGTATATCAGCTTTCTCATCCCATTTTTCGTTCATTTCAAAACTGAGATAATATCACTTTGTAAACAAACAAAACTTCCACTTAAAACAACAAAACAAATCAAGCAATTCAATTTGAATCAGAGGATCAAAAGAAGGAAGAGACTCAAGCCTGTGAAAATGGAAGCTCTGTTCTTTTTTTTCCTGGAAACAATACTGTAAGCAAACTTTCCACCCTCAATATATTTTTGCTTGATTTTGTATGCCTGTGATGATAATGACTTGAAAATGTTTGTATCTGCATGTGTGTGTATATATATATGTGTGTGTGTGTGTGTAGATTTAGATGTGCATGTCTGTATATATATAAATAGACCTCTGTTTGGTTTTACAGACCCAACCAATTCAAAGAAATTAAATTCTCTTTAACCAATTACTGATAGCTAATGCTGTCTTAAGGGAATGTGTTTGTCAACATGAAATCTTCTTTTTAAAAATATTATCAAGTTGAACTAGCAAGTCAAACTATCTGGAGCAATGAATTTACAGTAAGAATCATATATATGTAAAAATTTAATGAGCATAAATTTGTGTTTCGATTATATAATCAAATTCGAATTCCAAAATGATGAATTTTAAAAATAATATTGTGATTTTTAATTTGGTAGTTGTGGTGAATTTTTAAGTTGAACGGGTTTCAATTTTTTGGCAAATTCCGGCTATCGACGTCGTATGTCT
Organism: Allium fistulosum; assembly: GCA_030737815.1. Classification (NCBI taxonomy): domain Eukaryota; kingdom Viridiplantae; phylum Streptophyta; class Magnoliopsida; order Asparagales; family Amaryllidaceae; genus Allium; species Allium fistulosum. Next base: position 1,167,541,141 of record CM060905.1, on the reverse strand, counting down.
GTAAAATAAATGCAATATCATATCTCAGCCAAAATAAATGTGCAAAGCAAAATAAGTAAACATATATAAAGACATAAAGGACTAAGCATTTAATGCTAGCACCCAAAATGTTCTCATCAGCCAAGCAAGAAAATATCACTGCTAAAAACTGGTACAAATAAATAAATGCAAGCATGCCTCTAGCCCATGCCTATATCGTATAAACAAATACAATTCCCCTGTACAAAGCATGATATCAGCCTTCTACCCTCATTTTTGTTCGAGCACCATCATAACTGAAAGAAAAAAAAAGGAATTTAAACATCTTTACTTTGCAAAGCTTAAACAAACTTCAACTTGAATAACAACTCAAAGCAAACCAGAGATCAAGAAGATGATTCCAGCTAACACATCAAAGCCTGTTTCAAAAAAACAAAGCTCTGTTCTTCAAAATGAAAGGTGAGCAAACTTCAACTTCCTTATTTTGAAATACCTATGGTGATGAGTGAAAATGATGATTTGAAATTGCTTTGTATGGTTGTAGATATGCATTTTTGTTTGGGTGTACAAGTGTATGGATGCATGTTTGTGTATCTGCCTTTGGCATACCTCTGTTGTTTAACAGGTTTAAGGAATTCTCAAAAGTGATTCCTAACTTCTCATCCAAATCATTTTAAAGCATGATGTTTAATAGGAAATTGATTGAAAATGATGTATTGCAAATAAAGAAAATAATAAAATAAAAAAAAGAGTAAAATTGTTAAGCAAATTTTCTGGAAATAAAAATTACAGCGAAAACCCAATTTATGTCAAAAATAAATAAGTATAATTCCATATTTTGATTATCTAAACATGATCGTATGGTAGAATGATGAATTTAGGGAGTAAAGTCTTGATTTTTTGATAGGAGATTGTGGGAATAATTTGAGACGAACGATTTTGGGTATTTCTTCGATTGCCCATGATCTATGTCGAGATGGAGTTCGAGGTTCATGTCAAAGGAAGATGGGGGAATGACGATTATAGGAAAAATAATGGATAAAATATTAGATCACCGTGGAAGCGTCACGTCGTCGAACTAGGGTTCCTCTAGCAGTTTTATCGATCAAGTTCAAGTGGAAATCGCGTCGTCGTCGAAGTATTTGAGATGATCGGACCGGGGGGGGGGGGAAGGTTCAGGGTTCATCGAAGCAACTGTGGTCGAAGCCGCTTGGGTTCTGGTGGCATCAGGCGGCGGGGCGAGGTAGTTTAGTAAGTAGGGTCGATTCCGGTTTAGGTTTGTGTTCGTCCGATTTTGGGTATCGAAGAGGTTGATGGTGCTGGGTGGTCCTATCGATCAGGGAAGGCTGCGACGACTCGCTGAGGGTCTCAGAGTTGGTCGGAGGTGATCAGGGTGGTGTGCGTGGTGCACACGTATCTGTGTGTCAGTGGGATTTGAGGAGGAAGCGTTGATTCGAGTTCGTCTCGAAGGATTTGGTGGATTTACTCGGGGAAGTTTGGTTGTTGACTCGGAGTTTTTTCAAAATGGCTCGGGTCTGTTAATCAGGAACCGGTTTTCCAGAGTTTTTCTTTAGAAGTGTATTTGCAGGTTTTAGAATTTTTGGAACAAAATCTGTACAGGTTTAAAAGCTATGAGTATAAATTATAGTCTAAATACACGTTTTAAGTTCAGTTTGAAACTTAGTTTGGGAACAAAGCTTGTAAATAAAAATTGTTTTTAATAACTGAAAATGTTTAAGTTTATGTGTATTTAAAAAGAGTTTGAAATTTAGAAATGGAATTTGAATTTAAATTAGAGTGAAATGTTTAAAATACACTTAATGTTAATGAAATCATTAAGGAAGAAATTAATTATCTTAGAAGGTGATTAAAGAATGATAATTAATTGAGGAATAATTAATTAAAACAAGTAATTAAAGATAATTAATAGTGAATTAAATAATTAAAGATTAATTATTTAAATAAGTAAAGGTTGATGAATTATAATTAAAGGTTAATTAATTATTGATGGTTAATTTATAAATGATTAAAGAATAATTAATCCAAATAATTTGTAATTTATCGATGTCAATTAACCAGAATTAATAATTCATAAGAAATTAATCTGATTTGAATAAATCAGATAATTAACTGATCTTACCTATGGATATTTGGATTCTATTGAATGTGAATTGTTTGATATCCCTGATATATGATGCTTTGTGATACATCCTGATTTATGTTGTGATCTGTAGTTTACTTATCTGTGATGTATATATTGTTATATGAATATGCAAACCCTTGGCCCGTAAAACGACACTTGTTTTTCGATGCGACAGGGAGTCGGATTCCAGTTGGTTATCCGAAACCCACATCGAATTATAATTGTGAATCTTTGTGACTGGTAAATTTATTTTATCTATGAATCTGTGAATGAAGATAAGCGTTATCGATTTTACCGCTTATCGATATATCTGTGATGATTGATGTTGCACTATTGTGTGTGAAACCCCTGGACTACACCATACACACACAAATATGGATTTCACGTGGAAATCGGTTAAGTTACAGATAATTTAAATTTGATGTTTTGAAATTGAAATTTTGATTTCAATTGATTTTGAAATTTGAAATTCGAGTTTAAAGTGAAAAGCTTTTGAAATGGAATTACAAAGATAAAAGTTATTTTGAATAACTTGATAAAGTTTTGAAATTTAAATAATTTGATTTAAATTTGAATTCAAGATTTGAAATTGAATTCTATGATTTGAAACTAGGGATTAAAGATGTTATACCAGTTATATATGGGTTAAACTATTTTAAAAGTATTGATTTTGGAATGTGAATATAATTCAAGGGCTTTAACTCATTCAAATATAATTGGATTTTTCTGAAACGAAAACTATTTGTTTCAAATAATAATAACAGCTTTCATATGAGAAGTGAACTTCCAATTTGTGTTGAAAGGTTTCAAATTTAAAATGAAATTGAAATGTTTTGAAAGGCTAAGCATGAATTCTTTTTGAAAGCTATGAATTGAATCTGTTTATTTTTAACAGATTTAAAATGATGATTGGTTTAAACCATTCGAAATGAAATTGTTTTGAAAGCTATAAGTTAAATCTTTGTTTTAAAGATTTAACGAGTTAATCCAATTGAAACGGAAATTGTTTTGAAATCTATGAATGTATCTTTGTGAATGGGGTTAACTTTGTGAAATAAATCTTTTTGTTTAAAGATTTGAAAATGGTCATTTGTTTAACCATTCGAATGAAAAGTTTTGAGCTTTAAGCTGTGATTTAACTGAGACCCCAGTATCCATCTGATTTTTAATTGCGCTCATTATTCGGGTTAGCCGGGAAAGGACCTTTTGGTCGTATAACCCATTCCGAATAATGATACGTCGTATATGGATCGCATTTGAAGACCGGTGGTGAAGACCGGATATTTTCGAAAATGAAAGGACAACTCGTCGAATGTCTCTGCATCGACTGGCCCCGATATAGAGATTTTATCACCCTTTGTGATGGGAAGTCCGGACGGGATTGGGAATACCCGGAATTGCAAGGGCTTCGTAAGAAGTGCCTTCGGTTCTGTTCGAACCCGGAACAGACTTGTATGGATACATGTCTGACAATATACTTTGAGATATAAAGTCGATTTCTTTCAAATACATTTCTGTTGGTGGCGGAGAATTTATTCTCTTAGCTTAACACTCTGTTGCGACTTTTCTATTGATTAGAAAAACACAAATTTTAATAAATTCTGCAAGCGCACAGGTGTGTAGTATGCAGGTCGAACGCAGGGAAATGTATTTTAAATCAATTGAAATCCATATTTAAATCTTAGGCGTGTTAAAAAAATTCGATGATGGTTTTGAGCAGATAAAAACAATAATAAAAGCAATCACCCTGAGATTCCAAATTTCACTGAAACTAATCAACAAAATTTACGGTAGAATTCACAGTAAAAATAAAAAGTACGGAAGGGAAATAAGCAGAGTGAACAACTGGAAATCAAACGAACTGAATTTAAATTAAAATGAAAAGAGTACTGACAAATAACTAAAAACCAGAATAAAAAGACTACTAAAACTAATTAACAATTCTGTCCATTCTCTGAAGAAATAAATAACAATGCTGAAAAATAAACTAGTAGAAAAAGTGATGGGGTAAGAGATGATCCTTCTGGTTGCTATCTCTTCTGTATTTATAGAGTTTTCCTTTGAAAATATCAGTCCAACTTTTCACAAAAGAATGGGTCCACATCACTTGCTCTGCCGAAATATACGTACTGATCTATTCAAGCTTCAATTGATGAAAGAATATAATGTGGCCACGTGGTCATTGCTTGAATTGGTCCATATTGCTTTGAATTGATGTTTGCTACTTTGAGAATATGCAGCCAATATTTACTAAATCAAAGTTTGTGCATGCTTTGCCACGTCATTGATTGAAGAAAATATATGTTGAACATGGTTGGTCCCCACTTGCTTGAATTAATTAAATTTGTTCCATGCTTTGAGTTTGAGCACGTGACTTGCTTTATTAAGTTGGAAATGGGAGTAATTTGAGATATATATGATTTGTTCCTCATGTTGCTTGCACCCATATGCTGAAGTGAGAACGTGAACTGACTCATTACGCCGAAATATACATGTCTTATTGCTTGATTTATTTGGTGCTCAAAATGTTGCTCTCTTTGCTGCGTGACTCTTGAACCAATGGACGGCACAACCGGTTAATTTCAACGTTGCACTTCGGAATCTATATTCTGCAAAACCACAATAAAATACCCGTATAATACCGCTTTATTAAAATAAAAATATATGAAACAAACGGTTTAAAATGCAGAAAAATACGTTCATCAAATACCCCCACACTAGAACTTTATTCGTCCTCGAATAAGCAAGAAAATAAAAACTAACGAAATCCTTTTTCGTAGGAAACACGATTGCATTGAGCATATGCAACAAGCCGTTAAACCTCTAGGTGTCCCTAGTAGGACGAGTGGTGTCTCGTGAGGGTTTTCAACAGATACTACCCACAAAATCCAAATGCAGTATGTGAGGATCCTAATGTACTACATGAATGCAAAATTTTAAACAAATGGAGACTTGATTTATTTCAGAATAATTGCAACAAAATAATATAGATCAGTTTTAGTCAACTTCTAGAAATTTTTGGTTCCTCACTAAACACAAATTTCAAGATAACTCAAGTTTTCATACATTAGATTCTAGTTTAGCCAGTTGTTTCAGTCAATAACGTAGTGCAGTCATGAAATAATCTCTTTATTGTCAATCATAGTTTTTCAAAATGGTATTTATCATTTCCATTTGTATAACAAGCCAAATCAATAAAGTCAAGAATAGCTTACTCTCTCTTTATTAAATTATATATATATATATACACCTAACCTTAGGACCAAGGTATACCACCCATGCACTGCCTCGCGGGCTTACGTGAGAGTTGGGACAGAGCTTGGCGGATTGTGCAAACCGACGCTGACTATGTCAGAAAAGGTCGGTAATCCTTAGGTGATTATTTATTTAATTTCTTTATACACCTAACTCAGAATGCTGAGGCCAGATATACCATCCATGCCCTGCCTCGCGGGCTTACGTGAGAAGAGTACAGAGCGTGGCGAGTGTACACACTTTCATAAGTGTGTACACCTATTGACTCTAGGTGTTTCTTAAACCATTTTTTTTAAATGAACTGAAGAGAGTTATGCAAATCAACTTAACACCACTTAACTTCAATGATTTGAAATGTCAACGCATGTACTTTAAATCTACCACTTTTTTAAACAAAGACTACAATTTAGAAAGGATTTCATAACCATCACCTACGAATCCCCCTATATACTAACCTCACTATTATCGCTTGTAATTCAACTTTTCATTATATTTTACATTTGAAATTAGCGATTCAAAAAAAATTTCATTAATTGACTTCAACTGTTTATTTACTTTGTCTTGACTAGTTAAAAATAAATCAAAGTCCTGAAAATAACGGAGAATGAGATGAAGCTTGAAAATAAATTGAAAACAAATTTGAAAACAAATAATGAGAAATATTTTTTTTTAAGTGATGCCACACTGTGAAATATGAACAAACAATATGAGATATGCGTCCCCCCCACACTGGAAAGAGACAGTGTCCCAACTGTCAAATGGAATGCACATGCACATGAAAAAAAACTAAAAAGAAAAACTAAAAGAAATACATCCTGATATGTACAAGATAGTGAGTGGCTCATGCCGAATAGCTAGGTTCGTGGAGATCCACGAACTCGTCGTCCTCGTGTTGTTCGAACTCTAGAAATGGCTTCAAGCGTTGTCCATTGACCTTTGAAATGGAACTGTCCCTAGGATTTTCAATTTCAACTGCACCATAAGGGTATGCGGTTTTCACAATATATGGACCTGTCCATCGAGATCTCAATTTGCCCGGAAATAAATGAAGTCTGGAATTATATAAGAGAACTTTCTGCCCTACTTCGAATGTCTTACGAAGTATGAATTTATCATGATAAAATTTAGTTTTCTCTTTATAAATCTTTGCATTTTCATACGCTTCATTTCTTAGTTCTTCTAATTCTGACAATTGTAATTTACGATGTGATCCGGCTTTTTCCATGTCAAAATTAAGATATTTGATTGCCCAAAGTGCACGGTGCTCGAGCTCAGCGGGTAAATGACATGCTTTTCCAAAAATTAATCGGCAGGGTGACATTCCTAGATTGGTTTTAAAAGCTGTGTGAAATGCCCAAAGAGCATCTATCAATTTAGATGACCAATCTTTTCTATTTGAGTTCACTGTCTTTTCAAGAATTTGTTTGATCTGTCTGTTGGAAATCTCGACTTGACCGCTAGTCTGTGGATGATATGGAGTAGATAGTTTATGCGTGATAGAGTATTTCTTAAGAAGAGATTCAAAAGCACGATTACAGAAATGAGAACCGTTATCACTTATGATAGCTCGAGGTGTACCAAAACGAGAAAATATGTTTTCTTTCAGAAATTTGACAACAACTTTATTGTCGTTCGTTCTGGTGGGAATGGCTTCAACCCATTTAGACACGTAATCCACTACAAGGAGGATGTACAGATTTCCAAAAGAATTCGGAAAAGGTCCCATGAAATCGATGCCCCAAACATCAAAAATTTCGATAACAAGGATTGGGTTTAGGGGCATCATGTTACGTTTGGAAATACGGCCTGTTTGTTGACATCGAGCGCATTTGGAGCAAAATTCGTGAGCGTCACGAAAAAGAGAGGGCCAATAAAAACCGCACTGTAATACCTTGGCAGCGGTTTTATTTGCTCCAAAGTGTCCTCCACATGCGTGATTATGTGAAAAAGAGAGAATACTGTGGAATTCATGTTCGGGGACACACCTACGAATGATCTGATCAGGACAATATTTAAAGAGATAAGGATCGTCCCAGTAAAAGTTTCGAACATTGGAGAGAAATTTTTGTTTATCTTGTTTTGACCAATGGGAAGGTGTTTCATTTGTGACAAGATAATTTACAATGTCGGCGTACCATGGTGCACTAGAAATAGAAAGAATTTGTTCATCGGGAAAATGATCGTTGATTTGAGTGTCATCGACGTTTTCGTGCACAATACGGGAGAGATGGTCGGCTACGACATTTTCAGAACCCTTTTTGTCTCGTATTTCTAAGTCAAACTCTTGAAGAAGTAGGATCCAACGGATTAAGCGGGCTTTGGCATCCTTCTTCGTGAGTAAATACCGTAATGCGGCATGATCGGTGTAAACTATAACTTTAGAACCTACGAGATATGATCTAAACTTATCGAGGGCGAAGACAACTGCTAAAAACTCTTTTTCTGTGGTTGAGTAATTCAATTGAGCATCGTTTAGAGTTTTGCTAGCATAGTAGATGACTCGAGGAAGTTTATAGACTCGTTGACCCAAGATGGCTCCAACGGCATAATCAGAAGCGTCACACATTAATTCAAAAGGCAGAGTCCAATCTGGAGGTTGGATGATGGGTGCAGTGGTCAAGATCGATTTAAGGGTTTCAAAAGACGTTTTACATTCATCGGAAAAGTCAAATTTAACGTCTTTTGCTAGAAGATTTGAGAGAGGTTTTGAAATTTTTGAAAAATCTTTAATGAACCTTCTATAAAATCCCGCATGGCCAAGAAATGAGCGAATGTCCTTGACGGACTTTGGAGGAGGAAGGTTAGCAATAAGATCAACTTTAGATTTATCAACTTCTAGGCCATTTTTAGAGACAACATGGCCTAAGACAATTCCTCGCTTAACCATAAAATGACATTTTTCCCAATTAAGCACAAGAGATTTCTCCTTACATCGCTTTAAGACACGTTCTAAATGAAGGAGGCATTGATCAAAAGATGACCCATAGATTGAAAAGTCGTCCATGAATATTTCTAAGAAGTCCTCCACCATATCGGAAAATATACTCATCATACATCTCTGAAAGGTGGCGGGGGCATTACAAAGACCGAAGGGCATGTGACGATAAGCGAAAGTTCCAAAGGGACATGTGAACGTCGTTTTGTGTTGATCCTCTAACGCAATAGGAATTTGATTATAGCCGGAGTAACCATCAAGAAAACAGTAATATTCATGACCGGCTAAACGTTCAAGCATTTGATCAATGAAAGGGAGGGGAAAATGATCTTTTCTTGTTGCTGTATTGAGTTTTCGATAGTCGATGCAGACACGCCATTTTGTTTTGACTTTTGTGGGAACAAGTTCGTTATTTTCATTTGTGATCACAGTGATTCCAGATTTCTTTGGTACAACTTGTACCGGACTTACCCAAGTACTGTCAGAGGTAGGGTAGATAATGTCATTGTCTAAACATTTGATAATCTCTTCCTTTACCACTTCTCTCATATTGGGATTTAGTCGCCTTTGAGCTTCGCGGGTGGGTTTAGCCTCATCGATTAAATGTATTCGATGTTCGATGATTGATGGACTAATTCCTTTAATATCGGCGATTACCCATCCTAATGCCTCTTTATTTTCCCTTAAAATTTTCAAAAGTTGTTCTTCTTGGTCCTTAAGGAGATCGGTGGCCAAGATTACAGGGAAATTTTCCGAAGAATCTAAGTATGCGTACTTAAGCTCGATTGGAAGAGGTTTGAGTTCTAATTTAGGGCGTTCTTCGGTTGAGACTTCGATGGAAGTCAATTGATTGAATTCTAGCGAATCATAAGAAGAGTGGAGCAAATCATTTAATTCAGAAATGTATTCATCCTCGTTGAAGTTGGAATTAAAATGATCTAGGCACATATTAAGAGATTCTGTGGTATCGCTAAAATCATTTTCTACAATTGTTTGAATCATGTCAACTTCTTCTATTTCAAGATCCCTTGGTTGTTTGTTAAGATTGAAAATATTTAGTTCGATGGTTAGGTGTCCAAAGGAAAGTCGAAGTTGACCATTCCTACAATTTATGATAGCATTTGATGTTGCCAAGAATGGACAGCCTAATATCAAGGGAATTTGACTGTTCGGATTTGAGACGGGAGCGGTCTCTAGGACTATGAAATCAATTGGGAAATAGAATTGCTCAATTTGTATCAAAACATCTTCAACTGTGCCTAATGGTTTTTTGACAGATCGATCAGCTAGTTGAATTGTGATGTTTGTAGGCTTTAATTCCCCTAGTCCAAGTTGACAGTACACAGTATAAGGTAGAAGATTTACACTCGCTCCAAGATCAAGTAGGGCATGACTAATGTGAGTGTTACCAATTTTACAACCGATTGTAGGACAACCGGGGTCCTTATACTTGATTGGGGAGGGATTTGAAAGAACAGAGCTAGTATTTGCAGTTAGAAATGCGGTCTTTGGAACGTTCGTGGCACGTTTTTGAGTACATAGCTCTTTAAGACACTTGGCATATTGAGGAATTTGCTCAATGGTATCAAGAAATGGAATATTGATTCGAACTTGTTTGAAGATTTCAAGAATTTGGTCAAAATTAGCGGGCTTCTTCTTTTTGTTGAGTCTATGAGGAAATGGAGCTATGGGTTTATAGACTCGTTCGGTAGTTTTTTCATTTGAAGAAGAAGGTGTTATACTAGATGGTGAAGATAAAGAAACTGGAATGTTGGGGTTGCCAACATCAGAAGGTGAAGAGTGGTTGGGATTGCCAACCTTGGATGAAGAATGAGAGTTGATAGGATCGACAACAGTGGGTGTCGACTGAGTCTCAGAATTTTGAACATGGGTAGATTTAGGGAGGATGTCAGGGTTGCCGACGTGGTTGTCTACCTTCTTTCCAGACCTTAATGTGGTGACAGCATTAACTGGATTTATATTTTCGTCCTCACAAGAATTTGCTCCTCGAGTGTTATACTTTGGATTCACTTCGGGTTGACTAGGCAATTTACCTTTCTCATTGATTTTCATAAAGTCCTTCATCATAATCAACAATTGTTCATTTTGTTTAGTGATTTGCTCAATTCTTGCATCGTGGTTAGTGATTTGTTTTTCTAATCGAGCAATTTCTTGTGATGGTTGAGAAGGTTGGGCTGATGAATTGAAATTAGGATGCCTGTATGGTTGATTCGAAGGTTTTGTTTGAGGAGTTGGTTGAGAATTTTGAGCATTAGAGGTTGGGGCTCGATAATTTGGATTTGGTATCATCGGATACAAATGTGATGGATTAGCTGCATTGTTAGGATTTGACCACGAAAAATTTGGATGATGCTTCCAGTTAGGGTTGTATGTGGATGAGTAAGGACTGTTTTGAGCTATAGCATTGATTTGGTCTTGTGTGTAGTAATGGGTAGTCCTTCTCCTTCTTGAGGAGTTTGGGCTTCTATAGGAAGATGTGATGGGTCAATGGCATGTACTCCTCTGTTTGGAGTACGAATTGGAACACGAATTGTTTCCAATTGCATATCCTTTTCCGAATACTCTTCTAAAAATTCCCAAGCTTCCTTGTTTGTTTTTGCCATGAATTCTCCTCCGCACATTGATTCGAGTTGGGATCTTGTTTGATAGTTAAGCCCTTCATAGACGATTTGGCACAAGACGTGTCTAGGGATTGCATGATGAGGGCAACTATATAACAATTGATTGAACCTTTCAAAATATTTTGAAAAAGTTTCTCCTTCATTCTGAGAGAATTGATTGATTTCAGTTCGAATTTTAAGTGTTTTGTGGAAAGGAAAAAACTTTTTCAAAAATATAGTGACGAAATCGTCCCAACTTTTAATTGAATTTTTAGGAAGAGAATTAAGCCATCTTTTTGCACTTTCTAGAAGTTCAAATGGAATAAGCCTTAGCTTGATGGATTCATTAGAAAGTTGTTGCATTTTAGTTGTAGAAGCGTATAACTCAAATTCACTGAGAAATTCATATGCATTTTCAGACCCGGTGAATTTTGGTACCCCTTGGATAAAAGAATGTTTTAGCTCAAAATTATTTCCTTCGGCAGGTGGAAATGAAATAACCGAAGGTTGAACAGTTCTAGTTGGATAACATCGATCTCTAAGTGACAATGGTCTGTTCTCATGAAATTCATTATTTCCAACATGTGATCTAGGTGATGAGTTAGCTGAAGTGTGATGTGAACCGTGATTGCTCATATTCGTTTGATTTAAATTTTCCGTTGATTTGTTTAACGAGAAATTTTGGCTTTCTAAACGGTTAAAATTATTTCTTGCCCAAACGCGCATAAACAACTCAAAGTGTAATAGCAAAAAGTAAATTTAAACAGTTTTCAGTTGGGCACCTGTAGAGTAGAAAATTACTTACAGAGGGGTATGGTAGTCCGTCCAATGCAACTGAGTAGCGCTAACGGATCAAACTCCACAGTTTGCGGTTGCTATGTTGTTGCTACCTGTCAGATATCTAAGAGCTGATAACCTTAGAAAAAAATGAAACGAGAGTGAATGAAACTGCAGCAAAAGGCAAGTGTGTATATATAAATGAAACGTGAGTAAAATAAACTAAATGGAATGTAACTTGATGCAATGAAGTATGCTTTGGTTATGTGAAAAACTATGTGTGAATGAAACGTGGTGAAAAACTATGTGTGAACGAAATAAGAAAACATGAAAATGTGTACTGAAACGATCACTGAAAAAAATGAGTGCAAAGTGAATGAACGTGGAAGCAAAGTGAATAACTGTGCAAACGTGAAAACAATGGAAAGTGCAAACTAACGTAAAAATGTGAAGGTGGAAAACTTACTTTGATGAAAAAAAAATGATATATGAAAATGCAGCTACAGAAACTAATGGTTACGTGCTTGAGTAATATGAAAATGCAAATGGCACTGGATAGAAACGTGAATGGTTAGAGTGGTATTGGAACGTGAAAATGTATGAGATGATTGGGAATTCATGTGTGAGTGAATGTAACTAAATGCAAAGTGAATGTGAAAAGGAATAAAAAATAAAAATAAACTAGAAACGGTAATAGACGTAGAGACTAACTTAAATGCGAAACTTGAAATTGCAACTGACAGCAAAATGTAACTGATATGCAACTGACATAAATGTAATGCGAAACTTGAAATTCCTTTAAAACTAACGTAAGCTAGTATGTGAAAAAGAATGAAATGCAACTGACATGCAAAATGTAGCAAATGAAACAGAAACTAAACCAAATGCGAAACCTAAACAAAAAAAAACAGAATTTTTTTTTTAAAACTAAAAAAAACAGAAAAATAAATTAACACGAATAGACTTAAAAAAACAGAAAAATCGAAAATTTCAAAATAGCAACTCCCCGGCAACGGCGCCAAAAACTTGTTGCGACTTTTCTTTTGATTAGAAAAACACAAATTTTAATAAATTCTGCAAGCGCACAGGTGTGTAGTATGCAGGTCGAACATAGGGAATTGTATTTTAAAACAATTGAAATCCATATTTAAATCTTAGGCGTGTTAAACAAATTCGATGATGGTTTTGAGCGGATAAAAACAATAATAAAAGCAATCACCCTGAGATTCCAAATTTCACTGAAACTAATCAACAAAATTTACGGTAGAATTCAGAGTAAAAATAAAAAGTACGGAAGGGAAATAAGCAGAGTGAACAACTGGAAATCAAACGAACTGAATTTAAATTAAAATGAAAAGAGTACTGACAAATAACTAAAAACCAGAATAAAAAGACTACTAAAACTAATTAACAATTCTGTCCATTCTCTGAAGAAATAAATAACAATGCTGAAAAATAAACTAGTAGAAAAAGTGATGGGGTAAGAGATGATCCTTCTGGTTGCTATCTCTTCTGTATTTATAGAGTTTTCCTTTGAAAATATCAGTCCAACTTTTCACAAAAGAATGGGTCCACATCACTTGCTCTGCCGAAATATACGTACTGATCTATTCAAGCTTCAATTGATGAAAGAAAATAATGTGGCCACGTGGTCATTGCTTGAATTGGTCCATATTGCTTTGAATTGATGTTTGCTACTTTGAGAATATGCAGCCAATATTTACTAAATCAAAGTTTGTGCATGCTTTGCCACGTCATTGATTGAAGAAAATATATGTTGAACATGGTTGGTCCCCACTTGCTTGAATTAATTAAATTTGTTCCATGCTTTGAGTTTGAGCACGTGACTTGCTTTATTAAGTTGGAAATGGGAGTAATTTGAGATATATATGATTTGTTCCTCATGTTGCTTGCACCCATATGCTGAAGTGAGAACGTGAACTGACTCATTACGCCGAAATATACATGTCTTATTGCTTGATTTATTTGGTGCTCAAAATGTTGCTCTCTTTGCTGCGTGACTCTTGAACCAATGGACGACACAACCGGTTAATTTCAACGTTGCACTTCGGAATCTATATTCTGCAAAACCACAATAAAATACCCGTATAATACCGCTTTATTAAAATAAAAATATATGAAACAAACGGTTTAAAATGCAGAAAAATACGTTCATCACACCCTTCTCTGAGACGTACGAGCTCAGAGGTTATGTAGTTGAAATTTATCAACGATATATCCCAATTTGGTAATGTGACATGCTGAGTGTTGCTGTGAAATGATCAGTGTTTGATCATTTGTGATATGATCATTTGTTTGATCTTATATCTTTGTGATCATAGGTTGATCATTTGTTTGACCCGAAGCATGGCTTTGTGACAAAGCGTAGCTTTGTGGACGAGACTTCGTCGAGCCTCACACCCTGGAATGGTCAAAACAGGAAAGATGCGGCAAGGTTCTAGGGAGTAGCGCCCCTTAGTGTATGTCATTCTTTCTGGATAGAGGTGGTATCATGGTATGGAGCCCAGATACTTAACCTATGTGGTTGCTGCATTATTATTCATATGTGGTTGTTGGAATCGAGGATCCTCGGGAAGATCGGTTACGATCGGGGGATGGCATACGCGTGTCAGTAGTTACCTATTTTTGCATAGGTAACCCAGCCTTGTGTTGGCAGAGATCCGGTTAGGTTCTCGGGACGTCATTCCAGAGGCGTTTCCATGTGGCAATGGGAAGTTCCTTAGCCTGACCATTTGTTGGAAATCCATCTTCCAATACGAACTTTGTACGGTATTAGTTGTAGAACCTGCCATCTAATATGGTAGCTATAGTAGGCATAGTATAATGGTACCTATGCTGGCTAAGATTGATATTATACTTTCGAAATGTTTTCCACTATGCACTAATAATAATATCAAAAATGATTTGATTTTGCGTAGTAAGCATCTTTGACTAACATAAGAAGAAATCTCCTCCAAGTCTGCGTTTGCATTGTGTGTGTGTGGTGGGAGGTCTTATGGTAGTTTCATTTTCCAAAAGCATTGCGAATTGACTTTAAGATTTTCTACTATTTGTTTTTAAAGATAAACTGTTTTTGTTGCTCACACCAGTCCCATGACTGATCCGGAGTTTATTGTTTCTTTTCTAAACTCTGGGTGCTCAAAATTTTCTACACGAGCAGTCTAGAGTTTGGTTGTTTTTCAGATAGTCAGGATTAGTAGATTTTCTGGAGCTAGTTCAGTCTTTGGATATGGACTGCATTTGCTTATCTTTGTGCATCGTTATGGAGAGTTCGAGCTATTTCTGGATTAGTGCTTTGAAGATGGAGATTATCCGCTGCTGCTGTTATCGTTTTCTTTTCCGCTGCTATTTGTTGTATCATATCTCTGATGTATATTGATATTCATTGTATCACTCTGTAGTATCAGATATTGTATCAGATATTGTATATCAATGTATTATTCTTTTATTCCGCTGTGTTATTTACTTAACTGTGTTATAGGCTCCGGCGACTCGGATTTGAACGGTCGAATCTGTGGCATTCGAGTACGATGTAAAGTATGGATGTCGATTTTCGAGCGGGCAAAATCCGAGATGTTACATTATCATCCACCGTGGTGGCGTAGCGGTGACGAACTTGGGTTTTAACCCAGTTTTGGCCATGGTGGTAAAGCGAATTGTTGCGGCAACGGTGGCGCACTGGGATGGATCGCATATGGGGGAAATCGAAGATGGGTTTGTGGTGCATCTCTGGTTGGAAAGGCAGGCGTTCTGGTGAACGATTTGGGTGGCGCGTGTCGATATGTTTGATGATGATGGCTTCCTGAGTGTGGTCGTGGGATCGATTCTGTTTCTCTGGTGAATTCAGAGATATGGGTAGTTGTACCATTAGAGGAGGTGGTCTCTGACATGTCGGCGTTGTTGTCGATGATCGGAACGGCGAGTTTCTAACGTGCACGTGCACGCGTGCACGTTAATGTCTAGTAGAATTTGAGTCTTCGGGGAAGAAGGAAGGCGCGACACCTGCTCGAGTTTCTCTCATGATTATCTCGAGGAAGGTCATACGCGTGTGAGTTTGTGAATGGCTCGAGAAAAATTAGCCTGGGCTTGGGTAAATGTTGTCCAGGGTTTAAGAACAAAAATCTGTTCTGTTTTGGTTTTGGAATTTTAAAATTTAAATTTCAAATTATAAAACAAAGTTAAACTGAGTTTAAATTTAAAGTCTAAATACAAATTCAAGTTCAGTTTTGAAACTTAGTTGTAAATAAATCAAGTTTTAAATTTAAATTGGTTAACTAATTGAAAGTATACTTTAAGGAATTTAAAAGTAAGTTTAAAGGTGAATTGTTTTTAAAATGTGTTTTAAACTTTGTTAAAGTTAAATTAGTATTCATTTTTAAGTCTTAAATTTAAAGTGAAATTGGAAAGTAATTGTGATAAGTATAATTACTTAATGTAATTAATGAAGCATAATTATTTAGTGATGTAATTAAGGGTAATTACTTAAAGATAATTACTTAATTAAAAGTAATTAATTAATGGTTAAAGTTGATTAAGTGATTATGACTAATCACTTATTTTAATTAATTAAGGATAATTAATTAAATGGTAATTAATTAAGGGTTAATTTATTAATTAAAGATAATTAATTAAATGGTGAATTAAATAATTAAATGTTAATTATTTAATAATTAAAGGTTGATAAATTATAAGTAAAGGTTAATTAATTTATTATTTAAGGTTAATTAATAAATGATTAAAGGATAATTAATCAGAATGATTTGTAATTAATTAATGTTAATTAACCAGGATTAGTGATTTATTCATAAGTAATAAATCTGATTTAAATAAATCAGATAATTAATTGATCTTACTTATGGATGTTTGGATTCTATTGAATGTGAATTTTTTGATATCCCTGATATATGATGCTTTGTGATATATCCTGATTTGTGATATGTAATGTAATTAATTATCTGTGATATATATATCTGTGATCTGTGAATGAACGATAAGCGTTATAGTTAATACCGCTTATCAATTATATTTCTGTATCCTGATCTGTGATGATTGAATGATGTTGCACTACTGTGTGAAACCCCTGGACCACACTTTTACACACACAAATATAGATTTCACGTGGAAATCGGTTAAGTCACATATGATTTAAATTTAATATTGTTGAAATTGAAATTTTAATTTCAAATGAATTTGGAAATGGATTTGGGTTAAATGTTAAAGCTTTTGAAAGGAGTTTTAAAGATATTTTGAATATCTTGAAATTTAAATAATTCAATTTGAATTTGAATTCAATATCTGAAATTGAATCCTATATTGGTATTTATGATTTAAAAAGAATTAAACAATTTTATAAGGGTTTTAAACCATTTTTATAGTGTTGTTTTTGGGAATTTGAACTAACCCAAAGATTCAACTTGTATAAATGAGATCGAATTTTTCTGTGATACCCCACCTCTATACCCACGCTAACCAAGAACACTACGATGTAGTGCTGTCAATTAGCACGGAGAATAAGGCTGTGGAGGAGCGACCATCCATGTAACTTCTTTGTGCGAGCACCGATATGTCAGATAGAATAGAATGCATATCTTTTTAAGGAGGAAATCCGACATACCGATACAAACACAAAGCTATCACACGGTGGCTATATATAACCTTCGGAAACAAACATAGAAGTAATCATAACATAAATCAGTCACAGACATCAATATCACAAAGGCGGAAGAAGATATGAATAAATATATATAACACATGAAAGTGTACATCAGAGTAGTGGTCAGAAAGTTCCACGATAATACAAAAGAATAGCAACACGTGCTATACAAAAGAATAAGTACACAACGTAGAGTCTATATCTCAAATGCGTACAATCAAAAACTACTAATCTAAGTAGTTAGCCAAAAGTCAGAATAATCCTGAAGAGAAGTCAAGCAGAAACACCTGTAACATCTCGGTCTGACTCGAGTATTATTTATAAGAAAATAATAAACGGATCAGTCTAGCTATAAATATCAGATGATAATGTATAGGATAAATAATATGGTATGAACATGTAACACCCATAACGACATACTACTATAAGTACGTAAATGATAATCAACAATAGGTTAATCAATTTCACAAGGATCTTCTCAAAGATCCAAACCCATAAGCAGGTAATGACACACAAATTCACCAATACACAAAAACCGATATCATATCAATGAAAACCACAAAAGTTGGTGAAGTTCTAAATCCAGAAATCAACACACGAAATCCAGAACAAATCCCAGAAATCAACACACGAAATCCAGAAATCACTAAAAGGGGGAAGTCCGAGCACACGGACGAGAAGCTATCTCATGGAAGCTATCCATTTAATTTTCCGAACACACGGATGGCCCGAAGGCCTTTGACACACGAACGGCCAAAAGACTATGGGGTGCAGCCCCATATATGTGAGTAGAAACATCACCCAAGTGGGGTCTAGTCTCCCTCGCAAACAAAGAGACATCGCTCAATCGCTAGTCTAAATCACAAGAATGATCGTCATGATCATAAGGAAGTGTCAATCACACCAAGCTAGTAAATATATGAGTTTAGCTTCATGTCCCATAACCACTTGCTTAACTTAAATATTTATGAACAAACTGTAGATCTTCACTAGGAAATTGTCACAAAAAGGGTTCAATCGAACAAGTCCAAGAGCTAACCGACGAAGTGAACGCAAGCGTTTCATACCACTCGTTTTACTAAGTCGTTTAAGTCGATTTCTCATTCGAGTGAAGTAAAGGCTTGTATATACTAGTAGATTGGAAATTGGTTTGAGAAAACGAACTTTTGATATTTAAAATAGTGTTGAAATCGCTTTGGTGAAAGAGTTTTGATATTTACTACTAGTATTGAAACCTTCATATATCTTTAAAGTGACAAGTCATAAAGCAATTGTTGAAACAATCTATCACAAAAATTCACATTCGAAGACGTGAACAAAATCCAAGGAAATCAGCTCAAAATGCATCAAAGTGGAAGTTCTATTGAATGCTTTTCAGATATGATCGCCTACGCAGAGGTGTACGGGGTTCGACCTAAGGAAAAGTAGGTCATACGACCTAAGGGTTCACGCGACCTTACAAGACCAAGGGTAAGGTCGGAGACGACCTACGACTTAACAGAGTCCTGCGACCTAAGTGGGATGGCCACGCGACCTAACGACCTAATGAGTCAAAGGTCCAACGACCTACGACTCAACCGAGTCGAGCGACTTATCAACCCAGAAGGACTAGCGACCTGTAGAAGCTGCGATCTAAGGTCCAAGCGACCTAAGGTGCAGAGATCGAGCGACCTAAAGAAAATGCACGACCTAACTGGGTTCGCGACCTAAAATAGGCGAATGACCTAACTGGGTACGCGATCTAAAATAGGCGAACGACCTAACTGGGTACGCGACCTAAAATAGCGAACGACCTAAGGTACAAACGACCTAAAGTGGTGGACGAGCTAAGTTAAGACGCGACCTAACAAGGTGCGACCTAAGGGGAAAAAGGGTCTTACGACCTAACAGTTTAAAGGTCCTACGACCTAAAGTGCCACGCGACCTACGACTTAGGCATGGAACGACCTAGTGAAGTTAACTCGTGGACGACCTATGGCTTAACTCGTAAACGACCTAAGGTTTGCTTGGAGATTATAGGTTGGCAACGACCTACGACTTAACTCCAGGCGACTTTTCCACGCGCGCCTACGAACCTAAGCGACCTAAGAGGCCAGAACGACCTAAGGCTGGAAAATTCATCAAAACGCTAAAAAAGGAGTTTTTCGCCAATCCAATCCAAACCAAATGCAAATGTGCATGTTAAAGTGATAGGGAACCATTCCCAACAATCCAATAACCATTATAGGCAAGATGTGAGACCAAAAATCTCACCTTTGCACGGAAATTGATGAAGATGGGGCTTGAGAGCAAAGCAAGAATCACAACAAGCTTGAATCAATGTTCTTCACGTGAATTTGGAGCTGAATCTCGGATTTGAAATAGAATTTGAGTTTGGAGTTTTAATTTCTCTTTCCCACCACCATTTTTGACAAAGCTTGAAGGGTTTGATGAAGTGAGGAAGAGGGTTGGGCTGAATTAAGAAGGTGCAGTCCAAACCAAAGTCAAAGGCGGGAAAAAGTGACGAAAATTTCACTATCTCCAAACATATCGAAGTTTACACTCAAAAAGATCGCAAACGTCATTTTGAACTCAATGGGAGTGGTCTCGAGTCCTAATTTGACCGTATGAAAAAAGTAGCTTTTCGGACTAACATCCGACTAACGATAAAATATTTAAATATAAAATCAATAGATATGCGGGTTGTTACATTTTCCGAAACGAAAACTATTTGTTTTCAAATAATAATAGCTTTCATTTTAAGAAAGGATTTCTAAATTGTGTTGAAAGGTTTCAAGTTTGAAATGGAATTGAAATGTTTTGAAAACTATGAAATGAGTCTTTAATTCAAAGACCGGACGAGTTAATCCAACTTGAAATGGAATTATTTTGAAAGCTATCAATTAAATCTTTGTTTAAAGATTGGACGAGTTAAATCCATTTGAAATGGAAATTGATTTGGAAAATCTGTGAATGAATCATTGTGAAACTGGGTGAATTTTGTGAATTGAATCTTTTTGTTTAAAAAGATTAAAAATGGTGATTTGTTTAAACCATTTGAAAAGAAAGTTTTGGATATTAAATTGTGACTTAATTGGAATCCCATTATCCATTTGTTTTTGAACATTGCACTCACTATTCGGTTTAGCCGGGAGAGGACCTTTGTGTCATATAACCCATTCCGAATAGTGATACGTCGTGAATGGATAGCATTTGAAGACCAGTGGTGAAGACCGGGTATTTGCGAGAATGATAGGATAACCTATCGATTGTCTCTGCACCGAGTAGCGCCCGGTATAGAGATTCCCTAAGTGATGGGAAGTTCGGTCGGGATTGTGAATACCCGGATTACAAGGGCTTCTTCGGAAGTTCCTTCGGTTCTGTTCGAACCCGGAATAGACTTGTATGGTTGTATGTCTGACATTACACTTTGAGATATAAAGCTGATTTCTTTCAAATACTTTCTGTTGGTGGCGGAGAATTTATTCTCCTAGCTTAACACCTTTCTCTGAGACGTATGAGCTTAGAGGTTGTGTAGTTGAAGGTTATCAGTGATATACTCCCAATTTGGTAGTGTGGCATGCTAAGTGTTGCTGTGTGTTGATGA
This sequence comes from Allium fistulosum, assembly GCA_030737815.1. NCBI lineage: Eukaryota > Viridiplantae > Streptophyta > Magnoliopsida > Asparagales > Amaryllidaceae > Allium > Allium fistulosum. The sequence goes on along the minus strand of CM060905.1, from coordinate 1,167,520,171 downwards.
TCATTCGTTGATCATTTGTGATCAAAGCATGGCTTTGTGAAAAATCGTAGCTTGTGGACGAGACTTCGTCGAGCCTCACAACCCGGTAATGGTCGAAACAGGAATGTTGCAGCAAGGATTTTAGGGGTCGCGCCCCTAGGGTATGTCCATTTTCTTCTGGATAAAGGGTGGTATCATGGTATGGAGTCCAGATACTTAACTCGTGTGGACACTGTAAATTTATTACTGTGTGATGTTGCTTTGTTGGTTGAGGGGCCCCTCGGATAAAGGTCGGTAACGACCGGGAATGGCATACTCGTGTGGTAGTTACCTAGTTACAACTGTACAGTGTGAGGTAACGTCGGCCTTGTTTTGCAGAGATCCGGTTAGGTTCTCGGGGCATCTTTCCAGAGGCGTTCCCATTTCGGTAAGGAAGTTCCTTTGCCTGACCATTTGTTGGAAAAATCCAAAGAAACAATACGAGCCTTGTACGGTTTTAGTTGTATAACCTGCTATGGAATGTGGCGGTAACCTGCTATTGAACATAGTAGCTATAGTAGGCATACAATAATGGTTGTATGTTGGCTAAAATTAATATTGTATTTTCGAAAGGATTTTCACACTATGCACTAGTAATCATATCAAAAGAGTTTTCTTTTGCGTAGTAAGCATGTTTGACTATCATAAGGAGAAATCTCCTCCAATTCAGCGTTTGCATTGTGTGTGTGGCGGGAGGTCTTATGGTAGTTTCATTTTCCAAAAGCATTGCGGATTTCAATGTTAAAATTCCTTTGTTGTTTGTTTAAAGATAAACTGTTTTTGTTTGCTCATACCAGTCCCATGACTGACCTGGAGTTTATTGTTCCCTTCCTAAACTCTAGGTGCCCACAATTTTCCACACGGGCAGTCTAGAGTTGGGTTTTTTAGATAGTCAGGTTTAGTAGACTAGTTGGAGCTAGTTCAGTTCATCGGAGATCAGCACTGACGTTGCTTATCTTGGTGCAACGTGATGGTGGTTCGAGCTGATGTTGGAGTTGTTGGAGTCATTCTTTTTTGTAGATCATTTGGAGTGATCTCTTCCATTATTGTTATTTCCGCGGTAGCTGTGACGCCCCACCTCTATGCTCATAATAACAAAGAGTATTAAAGAAAATACTGTCTATTATTACGAAGGATAAGGCTGGATAGGAGCGACCATCCGTAATTGGCCTTACACTAACATTGGTTATCTCGATAGGAGTGGTACATTCTTTTTATTTTTCTTCTATTATTTATTTACTCCCATCGACATATCCAATTATCAGTATAAAACAAACTACGATAGTTCATAATAGTTTAGGACATTAGATATAACAATAACACAGATAATATAAATGCGGAACACAAATTAACAAAAATCTCATATATATATAACCGATGTCAGTTACAATATAGTTGACACGATACATATGATACAACTACAACTGTCGACTCTAGAAGTTATATATACAAGTACATTATCGACTAATATACATGAATACATATCATTCTATACAATGACACGACTACTACAAACTGACTGACAACTTCAGAAGATGTGAAAAGTCTTCAATCCCGAACAGCAACTCAAAGGAAGAAATCTACAACCTGAAATACTCGGGTCTGACCCGAGTATTACATTCAAAAGAAAATAATACCCAGGTCAGTCTAATTCAAACCAGTTTATTAGTACCTAGTAGCAATAATAATCAGATAGTCAAATAGACGACAGTCACAGAAATCTCGTATATCCAACTCTCGATACGAGAATTGGATAACGGCAGGTACAACACTAAATAGTGTTAAACAATAAATCAGCAGATTTAAAACATCAATAGAGATAAATAAACAATTTATCAAATCGACTAAATCAATTTAAGACAATTGAAATTGTCAATTTAAAAACAACAGTGCTGATTGGATGCAGTACACGCTAACGTGTACTGCCTCGCCAATACAGTCTATCAAACACTCAGAAGATCAATGAATCCAAAAGCCAACGGATACAACTCAAATCGAAATGAACCATTTCAAATACAGCTTCAAAATATTGAATTGAACCAATGCAATAATTTAACAATCGAATTATCAACCAAACCTGTCAATCCTGCTAGGGCTGCAGTACACGCACGCGTGTACTGCCTTGCCACTACAATAATGCAACCAAACTCGACTAACAGACCAGAGAACTGCAAGGGTAAAACTGCACCCAAATACAACTGGCAAAAGTAAAGACCAGACAACATGGCTCAGGTGGAACTGCACATACAAATAGATGCAGCCACCATGGCAACAAGTACGACAGGGATGAGCAGATGCAAGCAACAATGACACATGAATATGCAGTGTATAACCAAGTCGAGGCCTGAGATATATAAACAGTGGCAACACATCACAGTAAAGATCAACACGAAATGATGTTTGTATGCCAAAAGGTCGGAGGCAGGCAAACACAAATATCGATAATGCAAACTGTCTCGAACCATTAACCAAGTCAGGTAGATAACTAATGCAACAGCTTAGGTCAGTGAACACTTCCTATATACAGACCATAATCACAAGACTCAAGTGATAACAATGCTCAAGGAAAAAGCAAAATTTAGTCACTGTAACATGAACAAGTAACTCAGCTACAGGCCAGAAAACATGATACTCACAGTTCAGTTCAAAATCAAATAAAGTCACAGGGGAGTTTAAAATCGAAGTCAAATACAAGTATCCACTTTAAACAAGAAGTAGCTGCCGAAGTCGTGCAACAACAGGAAGTGATCAAGTTCAATGCAGATTTCGACAATGTCAATGTCATACTCAAAATATTTTTACAAAGGCGCAAAGGCACAAAGGCACGCATAGGCACAGAGGCACCTTACAAATTTGAAAAGAACCCAAAACCAATCAATCGAAGTCAACCCGAAATGAAAACGAACGTAAAAAGGTCGGGTAAATCTCAGGTAAACAATGCAACAAAGGCCGAGAAAGCATCAAAACAGTATGAACTTTGTTCGAATAAAACTTTATACTTAATTTCTGGAGTCGTATGTTTTCAATAGTTATTTTCAAATTCCCTAAGTTTTCAATATCAGGTTGCAAGTGCAACCGAGCTAAAATGTGAAACTGTAAATACATGGGGGGAATTTCATAATGTAATATGAACCCAGGAATGCAACTATACTTCATGCTAAAAGAACTGGCCAATGTCATCCTAATTACAAAACCAACAATGAAGCCACCAGACTACTTGAACAACTACAAACAAAACATAACTGCACAGTTCAGATCATAGTTATTTACCAGTTTCAAACTCAATGGAACAGCAGTTGCAAAAATTGGAACCAAGTCATAAGGACGAGGTTCAAAGTCAAGTTATATATATGAGAATTGCACTGCCGAAGTCCATAATTAATGTGATGAAAACGACCAAACCAAGACGAGGACATCTGCAGTCCAAAAACATAGAACAGCAACTACAACCCAAGTTAATACTGAGAGAGAGTCGAGGAATTTGATCCATTCAAATGGTAGAGCAAATAAATCGACAAATTCAATTGGGCGAAATCGAACATTAGCAGGTTCGACCACAAAATTCAAAATCAAGAACAATGCCGCAAGTATCAAAAAGTAAAACCAAATCAGAAGTTATCAACCACAAGACCACAATTCGAACTGCCGAGATAAACAAGGGACGAGAAGTCGAACCACAGCGAAATCAAGACCAAAAATCATCATCGATGAAGCCAAATCAAACTCAAGGCACAGAACTAAGTCAAATTAGATGTGAGTAGGTATTACTCACCTCTTATTCAAGAATCGATCAGAGAGAAAAACCCTAAGCACTCGTTCGAAGTGAAGGCGAAGTCGTCCCAAGCAGGAGGAGTCGCGAGCGATCCAGTTGATCGTGAAAGGATTCGAAGCATCTTAGCAGCGCCTTCCCTTTCCCACAAGCTCCAGATTTGAAAAGAGGACGAACAAGAATTTTGAGCCGCCATTCTTTTTCCCCTCGTACGATTTCTCTAGGGTTGTAGAACGAATAATGAATTGAGGATCAAGGGGACGGTTTTCTTTAGTTAGATATCACGGCAGAAACAAGTATGGGCCACAATATTCTTTTTCTTTCAAGCCCACTACAATCTCTACAAAATTTATAAAAGGAATTTCAAATCGATTTAAACTGCAATAGCAATTAACCAACGATTTTAATCGTCATTTGACGATGATCAGATAATTGCGAAATCTCGGGTTGTTACAGACTCCCCTCCTTAAAGAAATTGCGTCCACGCAATCATAGGGAATAAATGGATAAAAGGTAACAACCAAAAGAGCAAGGTAATGACGAGTGCATAAGCAAAGCAAATGTCAGCAGGGAAAGTACTAGATATGAAATCAAAAAGTTCGACTGCTTCAAATCAAAAGAATCAACCTCGTGGGAATCAAGGATCAAAATCAGACGACTAACAAAAGCAAGAACAATCGAGTTCCAGCAACTAAAAGAGAAGGAAAACAGAGCAGAAATCTCATACAGAGCACGAATTGGATGTGAGTAAATCAAATTACTCACCTGAATCGCCAGAAAAAAAGACGAAGCTCAAATCTCAAACGATAATCAGAAGACAAATCAAATATCTGATTATCTCATACGATAGTCAGAAAACAAATATTCAATTATCAAAAACGATAATTAAATCTCAAACCAGCAAATGTTTAATTATCAAAAGCGATAATTAAATCTCATATCAACAAATATTTAATTATCTAAAGCGATAATTAAATCTCAAATCAGCAAATATTTAATTATCTAACAGCGATAATTAAATCTAAAATCAACAATTATTTAATTATCAAAGACGATAATTAAATCTCAAATCAACAAATATTTAATTATCTCAAGCGATAATTAAATCTCAAATCAGCAAATATTTAATTATCAAAAGCGATAATTAAATCTCAATCAGCAATTATTTAATTATCAAAAGCGATAATTAAATCTCAAATCAATAATTATTTAATTATCAAAAGCGATAATTAAATCTCAAATCAACAAATATTTAATTATCAAAAGCGATAATTAAATCTCAAATCAACAAATATTTAATTATCTCAAGCGATAATTAAATCTCAAATCAGCAAATATTTAATTATCAAAAGCGATAATTAAATCTCAATCAGCAATTATTTAATTATCAAAAGCGATAATTAAATCTCAAATCAACAATTATTTAATTATCAAAAGCGATAATTAAATCTCAAATCAACAATTATTTAATTATCAAAAGCGATAATTAAATCTCAAATCAACAAATATTTAATTATCTCAAGCGATAATTAAATCTCAAATCAGCAAATATTTAATTATCAAAAGCGATAATTAAATCTCAATCAGCAATTATTTAATTATCAAAAGCGATAATTAAATCTCAAATCAACAATTATTTAATTATCAAAAGCGATAATTAAATCTCAAATCAACAAATATTTAATTATCAAAAGCGATAATTAAATCTCATATCAACAAATATTTAATTATCTAAAGCGATAATTAAATCTCAAATCAGCAAATATTTAATTATCAAAAGCGATAATTAAATCTCAATCAGCAATTATTTAATTATCAAAAGCGATAATTAAAAGCAACAATTATCCGATTACCGAAAACGATAATCAGAACTCATATCAACAATTATCTAATTATCACAAGCGATAATTAGAAACAACAAATATCCGATTATCAAAAACGATAATCAGAACTCATATCAACAAATATCTAATTATCACAAGCGATAATTAGAAACAACAAATATCTGATTATCAAAAACGATAATCAGAACTCATATCAACAAATATCTAATTATCACAAGCGATAATTAGAAACAACAAATATCCGATTATCAAAAACGATAATCAGAACTCATATCAACAAATATCCAATTATCACAAGCAATAATTAGAAACAACAAATATCCGATTATCAAAAACGATAATCAGAACTCATATCAACAAATATCCAATTACCTGCAGATAATTGGAAACAACAAATATCTAGAAATCAATTAAGAAGACTAGAAAATCAACATAAAAGTTTGGATCGATCCCATCAGATGGCGAGTTTTTAATTCGCCGCACGTGCATCTCATATGGCCGAAGCCTACCAAGTACTCAACATAATTTTGGCGCCCATCAGATTGACCCGAAGGTCCACAGAGTGACCCGAAGGTCTAGTACTGGTATTTGACCTGAAGGTCCATCATATGACCCGAAGGTCCATCATATGACCCGAAGGTCCATCATAGTGGCTCGAAAGCACACGAAAGCATCAAATATTTCAATTAACGAGTCCGGAATTAACCGAAATAGCAAACGCACATGTCCCATACCACGTGTTTTACTAAATCGTTTGATTCTCTTCATCGTTTCCTTGAAAGTGTAAAATTCATCAAAATCATCAAAACAACAGATATTCAATTAACGAGTCCGGAATTAACCGAAATAGTAAAAGTGTGGTTCCATACTCCGCACTTTTGCTAAATCGTTTAAATCTCTTCATCGTTTCCTTGAAAGTGCAAAATTGTGTATTTTGTAAAAATACACTTTACATTCTCAAACGGACAAGTCCGGAATTAAGCGAATCAGTAAAAGAAAGGGGTCATAGTCCTCGATTTTGCTGAAACGTTTAAATCGCTTCCTCATTCTTTCGAAAGCGTAAACTGTTAAATTTCTGAAAACAATTTTTATTTATTTTGTAAAAATAACAATTCACATTCTCAACTGGACAAGTCCGGAGTTAAGCGAAACAGTAAAAGAAAGGGGTCATAATCCTCGATTTTGCTGAATCGTTTAAGTCACTTTCTCGTCCTTTTGAAAACGCAAATCGTTAAAAATTTATAAAACAATTTTCGTTTTTAAAACGATTTTCCATTCACGTGATTAAAACAGCAATTCAGTAACAATTTCGATAAGGAAATTGTACTTCTCAAAATACCGTAAAAACGGTTACACATCAGTGAATTTTCATTCATTAAAATTGTCAACAAAACACCGTGCCTCAAAAATTCAGCATTGGTGTAAAAAGTCCGTTATAAAAATAACGGCAACAAAATACGTATCCTAACCAAGCATCGGTTCAACGTAAAATAAATGCAATAACGTGCAATTCAAATTTTTGCACGTACTACAAAATGAACAAAGAAATCATTCAAATGTATCTTCAATGAAGATAATTCAAAACAGCAAAAATCTAATCACTATATGATTAGTACAAAAGAAAGCCAGCGGAAATTTCAACAAAATCACATATCTGCAATTTCTTCGAATCCTCAATTCGGATTCGAATTTCTCAAAGAAACAAAATAACTACAGCTATGTAAACAACAAATGAAATTCATATCAATTTCGTATTTCGATTTGTAAATCAAAAAGATTATCAATTGTACTCAGCGAAGACAGTTTCACTGTTTCCGCTGCGCACTCTGATAAATAAAACACAAATCAATCAAATCATCGAAACACAATTTCATCAAAACAACAAAACACAATTCCACTTTTATTTTTAAATAAAGATATTTAAAAATTTCATCGAAATTTCAAAACTTTAGTTTTGACTCAAATCACAAATAAAACATCGACCAATAGTTGTAACATATGTTCTATCCAGGTTATGTTTTATATTATGTCCATAAACCCCAAGCTCTGATACCAACTGTGACGCCCCACCTCTATGCTCATAATAACAAAGAGTATTAAAGAAAATACTGTCTATTATTACGAAGGATAAGGCTGGATAGGAGCGACCATCCGTAATTGGCCTTACACTAACATTGGTTATCTCGATAGGAGTGGTACATTCTTTTTATTTTTCTTCTATTATTTATTTACTCCCATCGACATATCCAATTATCAGTATAAAACAAACTACGATAGTTCATAATAGTTTAGGACATTAGATATAACAATAACACAGATAATATAAATGCGGAACACAAATTAACAAAAATCTCATATATATATAACCGATGTCAGTTACAATATAGTTGACACGATACATATGATACAACTACAACTGTCGACTCTAGAAGTTATATATACAAGTACATTATCGACTAATATACATGAATACATATCATTCTATACAATGACACGACTACTACAAACTGACTGACAACTTTAGAAGATGTGAAAAGTCTTCAATCCCGAACAGCAACTCAAAGGAAGAAATCTACAACCTGAAATACTCGGGTCTGACCCGAGTATTACATTCAAAAGAAAATAATACCCAGGTCAGTCTAATTCAAACCAGTTTATTAGTACCTAGTAGCAATAATAATCAGATAGTCAAATAGACGACAGTCACAGAAATCTCGTATATCCAACTCTCGATACGAGAATTGGATAACGGCAGGTACAACACTAAATAGTGTTAAACAATAAATCAGCAGATTTAAAACATCAACAGAGATAAATAAACAATTTATCAAATCGACTAAATCAATTTAAGACAATTGAAATTGTCAATTTAAAAACAACAGTGCTGATTGGCTGCAGTACACGCTAACGTGTACTGCCTCGCCAATACAGTCTATCAAACACTCAGAAGATCAATGAATCCAAAAGCCAACGGATACAACTCAAATCGAAATGAACCATTTCAAATACAGCTTCAAAATATTGAATTGAACCAATGCAATAATTTAACAATCGAATTATCAACCAAACCTGTCAATCCTGCTAGGGCTGCAGTACACGCACGCGTGTACTGCCTTGCCACTACAATAATGCAACCAAACTCGACTAACAGACCAGAGAACTGCAAGGGTAAAACTGCACCCAAATACAACTGGCAAAAGTAAAGACCAGACAACATGGCTCAGGTGGAACTGCACATACAAATAGATGCAGCCACCATGGCAACAAGTACGACAGGGATGAGCAGATGCAAGCAACAATGACACATGAATATGCAGTGTATAACCAAGTCGAGGCCTGAGATATATAAACAGTGGCAACACATCACAGTAAAGATCAACACGAAATGATGTTTGTATGCCAAAAGGTCGGAGGCAGGCAAACACAAATATCGATAATGCAAACTGTCTCGAACCATTAACCAAGTCAGGTAGATAACTAATGCAACAGCTTAGGTCAGTGAACACTTCCTATATACAGACCATAATCACAAGACTCAAGTGATAACAATGCTCAAGGAAAAAGCAAAATTTAGTCACTGTAACATGAACAAGTAACTCAGCTACAGGCCAGAAAACATGATACTCACTGTTCAGTTCAAAATCAAATAAAGTCACAGGGGAGTTTAAAATCGAAGTCAAATACAAGTATCCACTTTAAACAAGAAGTAGCTACCGAAGTCGTGCAACAACAGGAAGTGATCAAGTTCAATGCAGATTTCGACAATGTCAATGTCATACTCAAAATATTTTTACAAAGGCGCAAAGGCACAAAGGCACGCATAGGCACAGAGGCACCTTACAAATTTGAAAAGAACCCAAAACCAATCAATCGAAGTCAACCCGAAATGAAAACGAACGTAAAAAGGTCGGGTAAATCTCAGGTAAACAATGCAACAAAGGCCGAGAAAGCATCAAAACAGTATGAACTTTGTTCGAATAAAACTTTATACTTAATTTCTGGAGTCGTATGTTTTCAATAGTTATTTTCAAATTCCCTAAGTTTTCAATATCAGGTTGCAAGTGCAACCGAGCTAAAATGTGAAACTGTAAATACATGGGGGGAATTTCATAATGTAATATGAACCAAGGAATGCAACTATACTTCATGCTAAAAGAACTGGCCAATGTCATCCTAATTACAAAACCAACAATGAAGCCACCAGACTACTTGAACAACTACAAACAAAACATAACTGCACAGTTCAGATCATAGTTATTTACCAGTTTCAAACTCAATGGAACAGCAGTTGCAAAAATTGGAACCAAGTCATAAGGACGAGGTTCAAAGTCAAGTTATATATATGAGAATTGCACTGCCGAAGTCCATAATTAATGTGATGAAAACGACCAAACCAAGACGAGGACATCTGCAGTCCAAAAACATAGAACAGCAACTACAACCCAAGTTAATACTGAGAGAGAGTCGAGGAATTTGATCCATTCAAACGGTAGAGCAAATAAATCGACAAATTCAATTGGGCGAAATCGAACATTAGCAGGTTCGACCACAAAATTCAAAATCAAGAACAATGCCGCAAGTATCAAAAAGTAAAACCAAATCAGAAGTTATCAACCACAAGACCACAATTCGAACTGCCGAGATAAACAAGGGACGAGAAGTCGAACCACAGCGAAATCAAGACCAAAAATCATCATCGATGAAGCCAAATCAAACTCAAGGCACAGAACTAAGTCAAATTAGATGTGAGTAGGTATTACTCACCTCTTATTCAAGAATCGATCAGAGAGAAAAACCCTAAGCACTCGTTCGAAGTGAAGGCGAAGTCGTCCCAAGCAGGAGGAGTCGCGAGCGATCCAGTTGATCGTGAAAGGATTCGAAGCATCTTAGCAGCGCCTTCCCTTTCCCACAAGCTCCAGATTTGAAAAGAGGACGAACGAGAATTTTGAGCCGCCATTCTTTTTCCCCTCGTACGATTTCTCTAGGGTTGTAGAACGAATAATGAATTGAGGATCAAGGGGACGGTTTTCTTTAGTTAGATATCACGGCAGAAACAAGTATGGGCCACAATATTCTTTTTCTTTCAAGCCCACTACAATCTCTACAAAATTTATAAAAGGAATTTCAAATCGATTTAAACTGCAATAGCAATTAACCAACGATTTTAATCGTCATTTGACGATGATCAGATAATTGCGAAATCTCGGGTTGTTACAGTAGCATTGTATCATATCTCTGATATTGCTGTGTATTATTGATATCATTGTTGTATATCATTCTGGATATTGTATTCATTGGAGTTGTATATGATATCATCTATTTCTTTCTTCCGCTGTGTTGTTATACTTACTGTGTTATAAGCTCCGGAGAGCTAGATTCGGTGTTTGAATCTGCGGCATTTTGAGTACAAGTGAAGTACGGGTGCCGATTTTCGAAGGCCAAGTCCGGAATCTTTACAGTGGTATCAAAGCTAAGGTTGAACTTTAGCTCAAGAGTATAACATATTAAGTAGCTCATTAGAGATAGGGTGAAGTATACCCTAGAATGAGTAATCTCTAAGATATCCGTCCGTATGCCTCAGTAAATTCTCTTACTATCCACTGATAGTAAGTATGAGTGTAAGAAGAGGATGAGATATGGGACAGGGGAATACGACTATAAATGGTCAATACCCTATAACAACAAGAAAACAATCTTTTCTCTATCAATATCTTTTGTTCGTCATCTTTTCTAAATTCTTTGATAGTTCTTGATAGATCTAGGAAGAAGATTCGATATATTAAAATCGGACGTAAACTCCAACTGAGTTAGAATTGTTTGTTTGAACGAATTGGTTGTTTTGGTTGTTATGGTTGATAGATATACTTTAGTTCTAAACTAAAAGTTTTGAAATTGTATCCATATATCTGTCTATTTTTGGATCCCAATATACTCTACGAATGGTTAGTTATCTCTTCGAACTGACCAATGCCACTGCATATTTCGTAGATCTGGGTAACCCGAGTATCTTGTGAAGTGTCAAATAGATTCATTCTTGTATCTATTATTCATATTCTGATTTGGTAAGCCAAATGCAGAATAGATGTTCAGTTTGATTTGATGAAACATTCTTCATCTATCTTTGTGTCTCCCTGGCAAATTTCGAGGACGAAATTCTTTTAAGGGGGGAGGGTTGTAACGACCCCGGATTTTAATTAAGTTTAAATTGATAATTAAATTAATTTTTGAATAAAAATTGTTAAATTTATTGATAAATCGATTTGAGTTTCCCCGAAACCAAATAAATTATATATTAAATCATTTAAAATTTAAATATTGTATATATATGTATATATGTGAATATATATGTATATGTGCATATATGAGTAAATATGAATATATATATATATATATTGAATTTGAGTTTAAATTTAAAATAAATGGTTTAATAATAACAATTAGAGTTTATAAAAAACATATTTATAGAATTCAAATAAGTGTTGATGTTAAATAAATATTTCAAATAGATTTATAGTTATATAAAATGTGAAATGAACATATTAAATAATTCTAGAATTATATAAACTATAAAAATGAATATTATAAAGTAAAGCAAAATTAAAATGGAAATTTATTATATTTTAAAGTGATATTGCAAAAGAAAAGAAAATAAAATAAAAATACATTCAAGTATATTCTAGTGTGAATAAATATACATAGCTATGTATATACACTTGCAAAAAAGAACATATATTCAAGCATATCTATGAAGTCACAAAATTATCTTCAGCCGAAATCAAAATTTAGCATAGTCAAAGAAAAAAGGGATAAGTACAAGCTTGCAAAAGAAGATCTGTTCAAATTTGTACAAGGTAATTAATACAAGTATCCATCAGCCAAAATGAAGAAAAGCAAATAAATATATTTGTACAAACTAATTAATGCCATATCTATTAGTTCACAAGAAAAATTATATCAGCCCCAAAGCAAAGAAAATATCTCTGCTAGAAATTGTACAAACCAATATTTTATCAACCTGTACAAAATAATCTCACCTGTAAACTCATTTGTATATCAGCTTTCTCATCCCATTTTTCGTTCATTTCAAAACTGAGATAATATCACTTTGTAAACAAACAAAACTTCCACTTAAAACAACAAAACAAATCAAGCAATTCAATTTGAATCAGAGGATCAAAAGAAGGAAGAGACTCAAGCCTGTGCAAATGGAAGCTCTGTTCTTTTTTTTCCTGGAAACAATACTATGAGCAAACTTTCCACCTTCAATATATTTTTGCTTGATTTTGTATGCCTGTGATGATGATGACTTGAAAATGTGTGTATCTGCATGTGTATATATATATATATATGTGTGTGTGTGTGTGTGTGTGTGTAGATTTAGATGTGCATGTCTGTATATATATAAATAGACCTCTGTTTGGTTTTACAGACCCAACCAATTCAAAGAAATTAAATTCTCTTTAACCAATTACTGATAGCTAATGCTGTCTTAAGGGAATGTGTTTGTCAACATGAAATCTTCTTTTTAAAAATATTTTCAAGTTGAACTAGCAAGTAAAACTATCTGGAACAATGAATTTACAGTAAGAATCATATATATGTAAAAAATTAATGAGCATAAATTTGTGTTTCGATTATATAATCAAATTCGAATTCCTAAATGATGAATTTTAAAAATAATATTGTGATTTTTAATTTGGTAGTTGTGGTGAATTTTTAAGTTGAGCGGGTTTCAATTTTTTGGCAAATTCCGGCTATCGACGTCGTAATAGTTGTCGTGGTTGACGCTGGAGGAAGGTGGAGGTTAGGAGAGCTGTGGAAAAATAGTAGGTGAATTTATCATCCACCGTGGTGGCGTAGCGGTGACGAACTAGGGTTTTAACCCAGTTTTGGCCATGGTGGTAAAGCGAATTGTTGCGGCAATGGTGGCACACCGGGATGGATCACATATGGGGGAAATCGAAGATGGGTTTGTGGTGCATCTCTGGTTGGAAAGGCAGGCGTTCTGGTGAACGATTTGGGTGGCGCATGTCGATTTGTCTGATGATGATGGGTTCCTGAGTGTGGTCGTGGGATCGATTCTTTTTCTCTGGTGAATTCAGAGATCTGGGTAGTTGTACCATTAGAGGAGGTGGTCTCTGACATGTCGGCATTGTTGTCGATGATCGGAATGGCGAGTTTCTAACGTCCACGTGCACGCGTGCACGTTAATGTCTAGTAGAATTTGAGTCTTCGGGGAAGAAGGAAGGCATGGCAGCTGCTCGAGTTTCTCTCGTGATTATCTCGAGGAAGGTCATACGCGTGCGATGTGACGCCCCACCTCTATACCCACGCTAGCCAAGAACACTACGGAGTAATGCCGTCAACTAGCGCGGAGAATAAGGCTGTTGAGGAGCGACCATCTGTATAATTTCTTTGTGCGAGTACCGATATGCCAGATAAAAATATAACTTTTCATCTCAAGAGGAAATCCGACATACCGATACAAACTCAAAGCTATCACACAGTGGCTATATATAATCTTCGGAAACAAATATAGAAATAAACGTAACACAAATCAGTCATAGACAATTCATATCACAAAGGCGGAAATAGATATGAATATAACACATGAAAGTGTACATCAGAGTAGTGGTCAAATAATATCCACAATAACACAAAAGAATAGATACAAGTGCAAGACAATAGAATATGTATACATCAAGGAGTCTAATCTCAAAAGTATACAACAAAAACTACTAAACTAGAGTAGTTAGCCAAAAGTCAGAAGATGGCTCCAGATAGGAAGTCATGAGGAAGCACCTGTAAAATCTCAGTCTGACCCGAGTATTATTTAAGAAGAAAATAATAAACGGATCAGTCTAGCTATAATTATCAGATAAAATGAGATAGAATATGAGATATGATAATAAAACGTATGATAACAAAAAATGTCATACTATGATAGGTATACATTAGAAAACCCACAAAAGTCATACAATATCTCAAGAATCTCAATTCGACAGAAAAGAACATCATATTCTTAATTTAATTCACCAAGCCACAAATAAAGACATACATATCAATGCCCATCGTAAATGCTAGTGAAACATAAATTCCAGAAATCAATATCCAGAAATCACAAAAGTTAATGACACACAAATTCTAGAAATCATCAACAAGAAATCCAGAAAACACAAGAAAGAGGATGGCCAATCCCATAAAAATGAGCCGGAGCTCCTCCTGACTGGGTATAGTCCCCCATTGCGGACTTTGAGCCGAAGCTCCTCCTGATGAGCCGAAGCTCCTCCTGACTGGGTATAGTCCCCCATTGCGGACTTTGAGCCGAAGCTCCTCCTGACTGGGTATAGTCCCCCATTGCGGACTTTGAGCCGAAGCTCCTCCTGATGAGCCGAAGCTCCTCCTGATGAGCCGAAGCTCCTCCTGACTGGGTATAGTCCCCCATTGCGGACTTTGAGCCGAAGCTCCTCCTAATGAGCCGAAGCTCAATAAAACGAGGAACAGTCCTCCACGTGGACAAAGAGACATCGCACATTGCTAGTCTAAACCATAAAATGATCATCATCGATCATCAAGAAGTGTCGATTACACTAGGCTAGTAAATATAAGAGTTTAGCTTCATGTCCCATAACCACTTTCTTAACTCAAATATTTACGAACAGATTGTAGATCTGCACTAGAAAATTGTCACAAGAGTTTCAATATGTGTGAATCGAAATCACACCAATGAGGTATAGACTAACCTTGAAGATAAAGTGATATGTGTGAATCGAAATCACACAAATGGTGTCTAGTCTAACCTCGCAAACAAAGAGACATCGCTCAATCGCTAGTCTAAATCACAAAAATGATCGTCATGATCATAAGGAAGTGTCGATTACACTAAGCTAGTAAATATAAGAGTTTAGCTTCATGTCCCATAACCACTTGCTTAACTCAAATATTTACGAACAGATTGTAGATCTGCACTAGGAAATTGTCACAAAAAGGGTTCAATCGAACAAGTCCAAGAGCTAACCGACAAAGTGAACGCGAGCATTTCATACCACTCGTTTTACTAAGTCGTTTAATTCGATTTCTCATCTGAGTGAAGTAAAGGCTTGTATATACTAGTAGATTAGGAAACGGTTTAATAAACGAGTTTGGTATTAAAAATAGAGTTGAAAACATTTTGATGAAAGGGTTTTGATATTTACTACTAGTATTAAAACCTTCAAATCTTTAGAGTGACAAGTCACAAAACGATTGTTGAAACAAATCGAATCACATAAAACTCACATTCGAAGACGTGAGAAAAATCCAAAGAAATCAATTCTCAAAACCATCAAGGTAAGAAGTTCTGTTAAATGTTTTTCGGATAAGATCGCTTACACAGAGTTGTACGGGTTCGACCTAGAGAGGACAAAATGAGGTCTAACGACCTAAGGGGGATAGGGTCGAGCGACCTAACGAGGTACCATCCCAAAAGAGGAGTCATCAAAGTCTTAAGAAATGATAACAACAAATAGGGAAGTAATACGAATTGATTAAATTTGGAAACCACGCAAAACTGGCGGAATAGGCAAAATAGCAGCAGGTCGGTCGGCCGGCTTCAGGGCTCGGTCGACCAGACCCTGTTCTGGAAAATTCTCGGGAAGCAGGTCGGTCGACTGAGCTCTGCAGTCGGTCGACCAAACCCAAACAGAGAAGTACTTAGCACTTTTGGAAGCAGGTCGGTCGACTGACTACAGAGCTCGGTCGACCGGACCTGTTTCCAGCACTGTCCAACTTATCAAGTTCATTGGCCAAATCTCGACTAAATTGCATTTTCGCGAGCAACGACACTAAGGATTTAAGCCTAACGACAACCCGGCCTTATAAGCTCTTCAATGCATCACAAAAATCATGATCAAAGATCAAAGTTTGGATTTTTAAAGAATTGAACTCAAAACACTAAAAATTGGAATATTCACCAAATCAATCCAAACCAAGTGCAATTGCACAAGAATAAGTGTTAGGAATTCATACCTAACAATCGAAGATAAATATAGTTTAAGATGTGAGATAAAAATCTCACCTTTGACACAAGAACAAGGAAGGAGAAGCTTGAAATCAAAGGAGAGGCAACCACTCTTCAATCCTAACTCAAGAAGCTCCAACTAAGATCAAAACAAGCATCTCCCAAATTTAGGTTTAGTAAATAAACTGAAATTGATAAGAGGATGAGTTGGAGAAGATGAAGAGGAGGCTTACCAATGGGTTCTCTTTGAATTTGGAGCAAAAACTTGATTTTGCAAGAGGAACTAGGGCATGGAGTTTTAATTTCCAATCTCTCCCACCATTTTTGCTTTGAAACTGAAATGAGGAGGAAGTGAGGGAGAATGGGGAGAAGTGGTTCAGATTTGGGGGTTAAGTTGGCAAAGGGGCTGAACCCAAACCCAAACCCAAAGTGCAAATGGTCATATTTTTGACTAGCTCCAAACATATCAAAGTTTATACTCAAAAAGGTCGCAAACGGCATTTTGGACTCAATGGAAGTGGTATCGAGTCCTAATTCGACTGTTTGCAAAAAGTAGCTTTTCGAACTAAAATCCGACGAACGATGTTATATTTAAATAAAATATTTAAATATAAAATCGACAAATATGCGGGTTGTTACATGCGAGTTCGTGAATGGCTCGAGAAAAATTAGCCTGGGCTCGGGTAAATGTTGTCCAGGGTTTAAGAACAGAAATCTGTTCTGTTTTGGTTTTGGAATTTTAAAATTTAAATTTCAAATTATAAAACAAAGTTAAATTGAGTTTAAATTTAAAGTCTAAATACAAATTCAAGTTCAGTTTTGAAACTTAGTTGTAAATAAATCAAGTTTTAAATTTAAATTGGTTAACTAATTGAAAGTATACTTTAAGGAATTTAAAAGTAAGTTTAAAGGTGAATTGTTTTTAAAATGTGTTTTAAACTTTGTTAAAGTTAAATTCGTATTCATTTTTAAGTCTTAAATTTAAAGTGAAATTGTGATAAGTATAATTACTTAATGTAATTAATGAAGCATAATTATTTAGTGATGTAATTAAGGGTAATTACTTAAAGATAATTACTTAATTAAAAGTAATTAATTAATGGTTAAAGTTGATTAAGTGATTAAGAATAATCACTTATTTTAATTAATTAAGGATAATTAATTAAATGGTAATTAATTAAGGGTTAATTTATTAATTAAAGATAATTAATTAAATGGTGAATTAAATAATTAAAGGTTAATTATTTAATAATTAAAGGTTGATGAATTATAAGTAAAGGTTAATTAATTTATTATTTAAGGTTAATTAATAAATGATTAAAGGATAATTAATCAGAATGATTTGTAATTAATTAATGTTAATTAACCAGGATTAGTGATTTATTCATAAGTAATAAATCTGATTTAAATAAATTAGATAATTAATTGATCTTACTTATGGATGTTTGGATTCTATTGAATGTGAATTGTTTGATATCCCTGATATATGATGCTTTGTGATATATCCTGATTTGTGATATGTAATGTAATTAATTATCTGTGATATATATATCTGTGATATGTGAATGAACGATAAGCGTTATAGTTAATACGGCTTATCAATTATATTTCTGTATTTTGATCTGTGATGATTGAATGATGTTGCACTACTGTGTGAAACCCCTGGACCACACTTTTACACACACAAATATGGATTTCACGTGGAAATCGGTTAAGTCACAAATGATTTAAATTTAATATTTTTGAAATTGAAATTTTAATTTCAATTGATTTTGGAAATGGATTTGGGTTAAATGTTAAAGCTTTTGAAAGGAGTTTTAAAGATATTTTTAATATCTTGAAATTTAAATAATTCAATTTCAATTTGAATTCAATATCTGAAATTGAATCCTATATTGGTATTTATGATTTAAAAAGAATTATACAAGTTTATAAGGGTTTTAAACCATTTTTAAAGTGTTGTTTTTGGGAATTTGAACTAACCCAAAGATTCAACTAGTATAAATGAGACCGAATTTTTCCGAAACGAAAACTATTTGTTTTCAAATAATAATAGCTTTCATTTTAAGAAAGGATTTCTAAATTGTGTTGAAAGGTTTCAAGTTTGAAATGGAATTGAAATGTTTTGAAAACTATGAAATGAGTCTTTAATTCAAAGACCGGACGAGTTAATCCAACTTGAAATGGAATTATTTTGAAAGCTATCAATTAAATCTTTGTTTAAAGATTGGACGAGTTAAATCCATTTGAAATGGAAATTGATTTGGAAAATCTGTGAATGAATCTTTGTGAAACTGGGTGAATTTTGTGAATTGAATCTTTTTGTTTAAAAAGATTAAAAATGGTGATTTGTTTAAACCATTTGAAAAGAAAGTTTTGGATATTAAATTGTGACTTAATTGGAATCCCATTATCCATTTGTTTTTGAACATTGCGCTCACTATTCGGTTTAGCCGGGAGAGGACCTTTGTGTCATATAACCCATTCCGAATAGTGATACGTCGTGAATGGATAGCATTTGAAGACCGGTGGTGATGACCGGGTATTTGCGAGAACGATAGGATAACCTATCGATTGTCTCTGCACCGAGTAGCGCCCGATATAGAGATTCCCTAAGTGATGGGAAGTTCGATCGGGATTGTGAATACCCGGATTGCAAGGGCTTCTTCGAAAGTGCCTTCGGTTCTATTCAAACCCGGAACAGACTTGTATGGTTGTATGTCTGACATTACACTTTGAGATATAAAGCTGATTTCTTTCAAATACATTTCTGTTGGTGGCGGAGAATTTATTCTCTTAGCTTAACACCCTTCTCTGAGACGTACGAGCTTAGAGGTTATGTAGTTGAAGGTTATCAGTGATATACTCCCAATTTGGTAGTGTGGCATGCTGAGTGTTGCTGTGTGTTGATGATCATTCGTTGATCATTTGTGATCAAAGCATGGCTTTGTGAAAAAGCGTAGCTTGTGGATGAGACTTCGTCGAGCCTCACAACCCTGTAATGGTCGAAACAGGAATGTTGCGGCAAGGATTTTAGGGGTCGCGCCCCTAGGCTATGTCCATTTTCTTCTGGATAAAGGGTGGTATCATGATATGGAGCCCAGATACTTAACTTGTGTGGACACTTTAAATTTATTACTGTGTGATGTTGCTTTGTTGGTTGAGGGGCCCCTCGGATAAATGTCGGTAACGGTCGGGAATGGCATACTCGTGTGGTAGTTACCTAGTTACAGCTGTACAGCGTGAGGTAGCGTCGCCCTTGTTTTGCAGAGATCCGGTTAGGTTCTCGGGGCGTCTTTCCAGAGGCGTTCCCATTTCGGTAAGGAAGTTCCTTTGCCTGACCATTTGTTGGAAAAATCCAAAGAAACAATACGAGCCTTGTACGGTTTTAGTTGTATAACCTGCTATGGAATGTGGCGGTAACCTGCTATTGAACATAGTAGCTATAGTAGGCATACAATAATGGTTGTATGTTGGCTAAGATTAATATTGTATTTTCGAAAGGATTTTCACACTATGCACTAGTAATAATATCAAAAGAGTTTTCTTTTGCGTAGTAAGCATGTTTGACTATCATAAGGAGAAATCTCCTCCAATTCTGCGTTTGCATTGTGTGTGTGGTGGGAGGTCTTATGGTAGTTTCATTTTCCAAAAGCATTGCGGATTTCAATGTTAAAATTCCTTTGTTGTTTGTTTAAAGATAAACTGTTTTTGTTTGCTCATACCAGTCCCATGACTGACCTGGAGTTTATTGTTCCCTTCCTAAACTCTGGGTACCCACAATTTTCCACACGGGCAGTCTATAGTTGGGTTTTTTAGATAGTCAGGTATAGTAGACTAGTTGGAGCTAGTTCAGTTCATCGGAGATCAGGACTGACGTTGCTTATCTTGGTGCAACGTGATGGTGGTTCGAGCTGATGTTGGAGTTGTTGGAGTCATTCTTTTTTGTAGATCATTTGGAGTGATCTCTTCCATTATTGTTATTTCCACTGTAGCATTGTATCATATCTCTGATATTGCTGTGTATTATTGCTATCATTGTTGTATATCATTCTGGATATTGTATTCATTGGAGTTGTATATGATATCATCTATTTCTTTCTTCCGCTGTGTTGTTATACTTACTGTGTTATAAGCCCCGGAGAGCCAGATTCGGCGTTTGAATCTGCGGCATTTTGAGTACAAGTGAAGTACGGGTGCCGATTTTTGAAGGCCGAGTCCGGGATCTTTACACTAGCCTTGCTTTGGAAGTCATGTTTGCATTCCGTAGCTCATTTCATTGTCCATTCTCCCTAGCCTCGGAAGGTGAGTAATCACTCATGATTTAACGTTCTTATATTTATTAAATTTGATTTCAATTGAAACGACAATTGAAATATGTTGCTGTAGTTATTTAAATTGTTATATATGCTATTGTCTGTAACTATTCACCTGTGGGATATGACACCATATCTTATTGTTTATATTATATTGTTATTGTTGATATATGCCTGTTTTATATCATTATATTTTCTGTTATCACTCTGCAAGTTCCCTGTAGTTTAGAATTCACTATGGGTTGAAATGATACATACCCGAACGGACTTTAGAATAGGAGAAAATCGTTATGGGTTGAAATGATAAACCTAAGCGATTTTTCATTTGAATTGAAATTGGGATTATGGGTTGAAATGATATCTACCCGTATATATTTAATTTACGGATTGAAATGATAAATATCCGTACCACTTAACCATATGTTAGAATTATATACAGACACCGTTGGTCCACATATATAAATATTTTGAAAATTAATTCTATGGATTTATGAAGAAATATATGGTTTTAATAAATGTTGATCTTAAATTATTATATATAAATGACAATGATATATATAGCTTTAATAATAATATTTAATTTAATTAAGATTGATCTGATAAATATAATATGTTTAGGTGTTTAAATTTATATTCCAAATAGATTTTGGTAATAATTTGAATAAGTTAAGGTTGGGAAGATAATTTGAATTTAGTTGAAATTGTATTCAATAAAGAATTTTATCTAGTTAAACCGATTCGGAACTCATTGAAATTGAGATTTAAGATATGATTTATAACTTGGTCTTGATTCAAGTAATTTAATGAATATTTCTCGTTTAATTAAATTTAAGGAAATATTTAGTGAAAATGTAATTTAAGGCTAGTTAATTGGTATTGAATTTATTAAGTGAATATTTCCTGACTAAATAATAATGAGGTTAAATCTAGATATATATGAAACTGTTAAATTTAACTTTGAAAAGGTTGAATATTAAAGCTTTGAAATATATTGGAATTTAAATGGTTTGTTTGTGACTCAGATCTGTAATCGAAATCAATATAATTTGAATTTGTTATTTAGAAAACTGAATTAAATGGAAATGGATAAATTGAGATTTAATTTTATTTGAATGGGAAAGGCGAGTTGATTTTGAAGTGATTTGTGAAATTTGAGGAAATTACTAATACTTTACTTTATAAATTATTTAATATAAATATACTATTTGGAAAATAGATATATTTGAAATAAAAGTGAATTTTTGGTTTTGAAGTATAAATTAATTTGAAATGACCACGGTGTTGTAGTATATATTTTTACATTGTAGATAGTTCTACGGATCCTTAGAGGATGGTTATCCCAAACATCATTTAAGTTACTTGTATTTCAGTTGATATTTCACTTAAGTTGGATTTATTGATATAATAATGTTAATCCTGACTCGAGTGTTTTGTGTTTTGCTTTACGCTCGGGTCAGACTGAGTGATACAGCATTTGAGACTCACCCTTGGAGTTTGGAGCTTCATTTGGAGATCCAACTATCGAATCAGCTTTCAGCTTTTCCAGTTGATTTGTTCAGAGAGGTCATCTATTCGTACTGAAGACTTCACTGTATTTGAGATATTCTGTTGTATTTTATTTTTAACTTTGATGTTTATATAGTAGCTTCATGAACTACTATTTTATCTATTCCTCTGCGTATTATTGTATTACTCTATGTCTGTGATTCTATGATTTATTTATTTACTGTATATGCTGAGTTTTCCAAATTTTAAATTAACAATCTGATATTTTGGACAATTCAAGTCCGACATGTGCGGATGCGAATGGTTGAAAATACTGGGTCGTTACTGTTGGTATTAGAGCTTTGGCTCTAGGCAAAACTTAGCATATATAGTAAATTTATTACAGAATCACTTTCGTTCGAGTTTGAATCTCTTCCTTTTGACTCGATTTCCTTTGAACTTTGGAACGTTCCTTGCGGTTCCAAAATTCATTCTTGTCTCTCCCTATTTGTATTCTTTTGATTCTGGAGTATCCCATAACTCCACTTCGAATGATCTCTATAAGAATAGGCGATCCCGCCAATCTTTGAATAATTTGTAAAGGGGTGGAACTCCTTGACAATTGGCATTGATTCACCATAGATTTATATATCCCTCGGTTTGATGTTACTATCTCTTGTTATGCCGAATTCTATCTCTGGCAATCGAATGTTGATTTGCCTCAGAATTCTTTACCAATCTTATTTTGAAGTCACGGTTGACCCTAGGGTCATCCGCGATTTATAAAAATACATCTATCTTGTATTTTGTAATTTTGTTATCTCATCTTCGTTCGAGCCTATCTTCAAGTCAGAATTCTATCTGATTGGAGTCCCTCTAAATGGAATCTCTATCTTTGTTTTGAAATCCATTGAAAATCGGGTTTGTTTGTATTTTTAGAAAGTGTTTTATATATCGAAATTATTATTTTGATAAGTATGATTATATTCTATATATATAAGTGAAATGTTTTCGATAAAGACTATATACCCTTTTAAAATGAGAATTTAAGGTTTAGAAAGGATTTGTAATTTTTTTTTAAAAATTATATAAGAAATTTGATTTATCTAAAAATGATTTATAACTGAAGGATTTTAAATTTGAAATTCGAGAATTGAACTCCGGTATTTTGAAATTGGTTTTAAGATTTTGAAATATATAATAATAATATGATTTAAAAGTATTTTCCGAATAAGAAATGTTTCAAATGATTTTAATGAGTTTCGAATGATTTCGAAGAAATTTCAAAAGAAGTTTGAGAAAATAGAAGTCCAGAACTCACTTATGTCGCTGGAAAATAATTTCGGTGATGAGTGCACGCATTATCGACATTGATTTTCGAGTTTCAGAGTGGGGGATAGGCCACTTTGGTAGCTTTGTTATGCGATTGATTTTGTGAAACCAATTTTGATTTCAAATTCCAGAATATGTTTTGATATTCGAAAGATATATGCATATATATTTGAAATGATTTGAAGTAAGCCGGTGTTTAGTCCTCGAGTTTCGGATTTGATTTAGTATAAACCTATCTATTGAAATTGATTTACTGATTTGTTGGTGATTTCCAACTCTTGGATTGTAAATATGATTTCTTCGACTATTTTTAAGGTTCGAGCACTTCCAAATCAAGGTTTAATTTTCAAAGCTAAGTAATTTTGAAAAGTATAAAGTATATAAGTTTGGTATGTATGTTTAAAGTATGTAGTAATATGATTTAAATTAGTTGAAACTGTTTTGTTAAGTAAATGAATAAGGCTATTTTGAATTTTTCTAATATGAAATTTAGATTTGAAATGTTTTGAAAAGAATTTGGTCTTCAAAATATTTTGAATAAAATTTAGTTTAAATGTTTTAACTTAGTAACAGCTTTATGAAACTATATATTTAACAAGTTGGAATAAATACATAAGTTGTACGTATGTTGTTTTATTCGCATAATTAATTTGATCCAGGTTTGAGTACACAAGTTCGAGGTGAATTACACCATTACGTGTTAGGATTTTTCATTCGATTCTTAACGGCGAATATTTGATATGGATTTTTGGCTTGATTCTAGAATTCTCTATCATAGTATATGGCTATGCAAGGAGACTGATGGCTTCTAGTCGAGAAACCATATCGAAATCCGCATTAGGGAAGTCGAATGGACAATACTAGTTCGAAAGCGAACTTGTGTGATCAAGCGAGCGATCGAATGTGATGTTGCGAAATGATGACATATGTACATCTTATGTTCTAATATCATTGAGATACTTGACGCTGAAATTGGAAGTTGTTGGGTTGGATATCTTTGTAATTTAATTGGAAATTTTCTTTTATGAAAAATTACTATCAATTTAAAACCATTTTTTTTCAAAACTATTTTTCTTTTATTTTCTTAAACAAATTGCTTTATTCTATTTTGCATACAAAACTATTTTTCAAAATTATTTTATATACAAATCTATTTTACAAAACTATTTTATTTACAAAACTATTCTAAATTCAAAACCTTTTATAAAGCAAAGATGTTTAATCCCATATGGCTCTCCATGCAGCGAAATATATTTTTGAAAAATTTGATCCTTATATAAGATGGACCTTATGTAAGTATAAGATGATTTTGAAAACCATTGATTTTAGAAATGAATTGGTTGACTTAAATTATATTGATTTTGAAATTTGGATTTATTTTCTAAATTTATTATTTTGGAAACTTTGGAACTGAAGATATTTAATTTGAGAAGAAATAATTTGGTGGAATTGTATATGATTTTGAAACTGAACTGATATTGAAACAAATTGAAATTTGAGAACCTTTTGTTACTAAATACTTGATTTGGGAGTTATCGAACTTATATAAAATTGATTTGTATAAGTATGAAATTGATTCGAAAACTATGGATTTGAAAGGGTATTCAATTTGAAAAGTGAAATATTATATAATTGAAGTCTATATAAGTGTGATTTGATATACTTTTGATTTTGGAAAGGTATTTGATTTGAAATTAAAATCTTACATATAATGGACTTTATATAAGTATGATATTTGAAAGTGATTTAAAAAGGTACTATATGATACATATTTTCGAAGTAAAGATATGGAAAGTGCCTTCTGCTTGATATCCGCTTTGTGGCCACATTGTGGATTCATTCTATCGATATTTCTCTGATTTTTGGTTTTTCGGATATGATACTCGAGTTTCCATCAAATTCCATGGCAATCTCCATGGTCTTACGAGCGCAACTTCATGGCGTAATCGCAGGGTTGGGGGGCGGCCTACGGGTACGGATGTTTCCTGAGAGATCCAGGCGTAACCATTGTGTATCTGCGATCCATTGGGTTGCTTGGTAGCGTAATCAGCAGGGTCTGCGAGAGCCTAGGGTACGGATGTTTCCTGGGAGATCCAGGCGCAACCATTGTGTATCTGCAGTACTACCAGTCTTCATGGCGTAATCGCAAGGTTGGGGGGCGACCTACGGGTACGGATGTTTCCTGGGGGATCCAGGCGTAACCATTGTGTATCCGCGATCCATGATCAACATGTTTTGTTTTTTTATTGTACTTTCCATATCTATTTTAAAAGTTTTTTCCAGTATTTTCACTGGGTGTTGAAACAAGTCTACTAAGTACCTGGAGAATTCTAGCTTTGCGCCTGATCAACGCACTGCCAGAGTCTGCAGGAACGAGGATAAACTTGTTGAAACATCGAGTTATAAAAGTATTTTATTATAAAGGTATTTTATTATAAAAGTATTTCCAACAAAGAAATTTTGTATTAATATTTGAAATTGAAATCCTTATGGTTTGAATTAACTATTCATGCCCGATACTATTCTTTTGAATCTACCTTATCTGCTCAGCTTTATTTATTCACCTATATTCTATTTTTCCAAATCCTACTTCTTTTCCTTGTTGACTATATCCTTTTTAAATATTGTTTATTTATATACTACATGGTTTAATAGAATATTTTAGTGTTATAAATATTTTAGAAGTTATTAATTAAATAAAACATATTTAAAGTAAATGATTATTGATTTATTAATAATATTTGAAAGGTATCTTGAGTTAAAAATTAATAAATTTATGAATTATGGATTTAATGTTTTCAAATAGCTTCTTTGTAAATATAAGTAATAATGTAAATAATTGTTTTCAAATAGTTTTCATATATTTATAAAGGTGTTATTTAAACATAAATGGATTTATAAAGGAAGCAAAAAAATTTACAAATGGGTTTTGAAAGGTATTAAAGTATTAAAGATAATTGAATTGCAAATGAAGTTTTCAAATGAATATTTCAAGTAAAATTTATATGGTTTCAAATTAATTGTTTAATCTTGACTTTCAATCTACATTTATCTTTGGTTGTTCTATTCTCCTACCTCCTTCCTTTTCGGGGACGAAAAGTTTCGAGTGGGGGAGAGTGTAACGACCCAAAATTTTGAGTGATTTTATTTATTTAATTAATTGAAATTTTGTGAAATTTTAAACAATAAAATTTGAAAATAAAAATTTAATATTTGGATTACGTATAATTAAATATAGAAAATGGTAAGTTTTCATCAGAAATTATGGAATTATATTTTATTGTGTAATTCTATTTGATTCAAATCTGTTAATAATTGATGATAATAAATTTATTTCTAAACCTGAATATTTTTCTGTAGAAAATTTCTAAATCATCTTCTGAGAGAGACGTCATATCTCGTTTCTCCAAATTTGGACTGCTATTGCCCCGTTCATCTTATTTCTGGCAAATTAGCAGCATTTTCGGTACCGATTATCGACTTTCGATCGGATGATCGTACCACTGATATTTGTATACCATTTTGATCATCTCGTCATGCTAATCTAC
The DNA here is from genome assembly GCA_030737815.1 of Allium fistulosum. Lineage (NCBI taxonomy): Eukaryota > Viridiplantae > Streptophyta > Magnoliopsida > Asparagales > Amaryllidaceae > Allium > Allium fistulosum. The sequence goes on along the minus strand of CM060905.1, from coordinate 1,167,492,860 downwards.
GCAGTATATTCACTTGTGCGTTTCGGAGATCGGTACGCGATGGAATCCGCAAAACGGTAACCTTATCGATAACCGTTTCGTGCCCTTTGAGTTGTTGTGTCCATTCATTTTCCATTGTGTAATACATATTGCCATCAGCTATTAATAATTTCAATCTTTTGGCTGTTGCTTTTTCCAAGTTAATTTATTTCTGTTTCGCTTGCAATTCTATTTTCTGTTGATTCCTATTCTTGCAAACGAAATAAATTATAAGTTATATTATATAGTTTATTTTTCTCTGAGCCTACTCATCTTCCTTCCTCATCAACCCACTCATTCGTTCTTGCAGCTTCCCCATTCTTCCCCGAGACCAAACAGCTGCATCTCGCGTCAACCGTACACCCGGCAGCCCACGCCAATCTCCGCCACTCACCTCCGACCCAACGCCAAAAGCCGACCACCCTTCTTTTGCCCATCCAACAGCCTCGCAACCGGCCACCACCTCCTCGTGACCATCACCCAAACCCAGATATGCCGAGACAACCAAGGCAGCCCCATCCACATCATCCACCACCAAGCCACGCTACCCCTAGCCTCGGCCTCCACCACTGCAGCACCACATCACAGTCGAACCCACAACCAAGATCTCGACTTCTCCTACCACCACGCGAGACAGCCCATGGCCGAACCCACCCATCACCGACCACCTGTCCCCTCCACTTTGCTTGCATCAGCTAGCCGAGCATCTCTTCTTTTGGTGAGATATATATATATATATATATATATTATGTTCTAGTATATATATATATATATATCAGTTTATACAGTCTAACATATGGGTTTGTTTATATAATAAATTTGAATCTGTTCATAAAATATATGTAATGTTTATAAGTATATAAGTTTATATTTTATATACATGCATAATATAGTAATATAGATGTGTATATGTATATATACTTTTATGTTGTTGTTTGGTAATATGTAGATATTTTTGAAATCAGAAAGAAAAATACATTATATATGTATAATATATTATAGAAGCCTAGTCTGTTATAAGGTATATATATTTTTCCAGTATACATTATATGGTTATAATATAAAGGTACATCTATTGCTGTATGTATGGGTTTCGAATATAATTCTATTTTAAGTAAATTTCATGCTGCTTTCATATTATATAGTGTATCCTGTTTATGTTTTAAAGTATTATACATATTATATTATAAAGTATATATTTATACGCGTGTGTTTATAAGTATATATAGATGGTTATACGTTGTATAGTATATAAATATTTTATATTGTAAGTTGTTAACTGTATATGATTTTTATTGGTGAAAAATAAATAAATATATATGTTATATAAGTATGCAGAGCATGTCTATTAGACTTTGAATTAAAGTATATATATATTTTTGCTTTTGGTTATAAGCATAGTAATGTACAGTTAGTTATATATATATACTTTTATGATGTTAGTTTGTACGTAAACTTATATTTTATTATCCTTTATAGTATAGAGAAAGTGTGTTTGTCCTTGTAGTTGTACTTTAGGAATAGCAAGTGTCGGTTGTGAGTTCAAATCATGATGTCACTGTGTTTTGATTTCAAAGTTATATTCTGGGTTTTGTTGAGTCACAGATTCTATGAAGTTTTGATTTCTGACAAAGAAATAAAGGCGATCGACAAAACGAAGACATCATGGCTATAAAGATTCCCAAAAGAGCTCATATGGTACTATAGATTATAGATTGATTATTTGATGTTGTAATAGTATTATACTTGTTAAAATCTATCCTCAAATAATCATGCATCTCAATATAATCGATGTATATATGTTATAATATGCATTGCACATTCATTGTGCAAGTTATCAGTGACCGGTCGACTGGTAAGTTTTTGGGCGGTCGACCGTTCCTGTCTAAGTTGCACAATAAACGTGCACACATGCACATAACGTCTATATATTTGAAATCCTGTCTACCGGCCATTTTTGACCTGTCGACCGTTTTTAAACAGAGAGCAACCTTTTCTAAAAGACACTTCTTTCTCCAATGGTCGCATCTCTTACCTTTCATCAATGATCATATCTATTAATGGCTACTCTTCACAAAGAGTTACAACCATTTATTCTCTATATAAACACGTCTAAATCATTGATTCAATACCGAGAATTCTTGCTCGAATTTCTGATCTTACTTTCTAAATACTCTTGCATTCTAAAAGCTCTCTACTTCAAATTGCTTATTGAATCATTGAAATTACTTCATATCTTTTGATTCAATTAAGTAATATACTTCCTTCAATCTTCATAAACATCATTCACATACTTTGAGGATAAGATTATAGGAAGGGTGTACTACAAGTGACAAATCAGTGTTATCAAGAGCACAAGTTGTCAACGACAATTGTATTTGTTTTTGTTGAAGTCCTCGGTGTTGTAAGAGGCACGAAATCCCGTTCGGCTGTTCGGGTGTTGTAAACCTGTTCCTCCGGGTGAAGCGAGGTAGTTGGTAGTGAAAATCCAGATAGAAGTTTGGGACTGGACATAGGACGGGAGGTCCGAACCAGTATAAAAATCCCTGGTGTGATTTTTACAGTTTACTGCATTTACTATTCTATATCTGTGAATTGTTATAGTTAGTTTATTAAATATTTACTTGTATAGAACATTCCTCATATATTGTCAGTCCATATTACACGATCCATAATTAGTGTGCACAAGCATACACACTTTCATTTGGTATCAGAGCACGGTCATCATATAACCGTAACACCGTTATTTGATATATTCTTGTAATATGGCAAATAACGCAAGCACTAGCACTAACACTTACACGGAAGGTCAATCAACACAAAGACCTCCATTCTTTAATGGTCTCAACTATAGCTATTGGGCAACACGTATGTCATTTTTTATGCAATCAAATAGCTATGATGCTTGGAATGCTACCCAAAAAGAAATAGTGAATCCAACAACTGAATATTCAGAATGGACAACGGCTGAGAAAACGGCAGCAGCCGTAAATGCAAAGGCAATAAATATGTTGTTTTGTGCATTAGACCAAAATGAATATAACCATGTTAGTATCTGCACTACTGCATATCAAATTTGGCAAATGCTGAAAACCACTCATGAAGGTACTAACAAGGTTAAACAAGCCAAAATAGCCATGCTGAAAAGTCAGTTTCAAAATTTCAAAATGAAACCGAATGAGACAATCAATGATATGTATTCAAGGTTTCAAACTATTCATCATGCACTAATCGGATTAGGGCAAAAATATTCAGATTTTGATGTTGTTTCAACAGTCCTACATTCTCTGACTAGTGAATGGGAAGGAAAAGTATTAGCAATTGAAGAAGCTAATGACCTTTCCGTCATGAAGCCAGATGAATTAATAGGAAATCTAATGTCCTATGAAGCAAATTTGCAGGCTAGAAAAGAACAGAAAGAAGAAAAGAAAATTGTAGCATTTCATGCTGAGAAAGATGAAAATGAATCAGATTCTGAAGATGAAGATCTGGCATTTATTGCAAAAGGATTCAAAAAATTCCTAAAATATCGAAAAGCCAGTCGTTACAACAAAAGGAAACCTGGATCAAATAAACCATCTTCATCCGCTATAGAATGTTTCAACTGCCACAAAAAGGGACACATGCAGAAGGATTGTCCAGAACAAAAGAAGAAGTCAGAAAATGACAAATTCAAATACAAGAAGGACAAATCAAAGAAACGAGCATTCTCAGTAACATGGGATGATTCAGACTCATCTTCATCAGAAAGTGAAAGTGATTCGGAGAATGAACAAGCTAATGTTTGTTTTATGGCAACAGAAGATGAGGTACAAATTCCTACATCTGATGAATTACTTGATATTAATTCTGAATTGATAGTGAAATATAAAGACATAAAACGTCAATTAAAAGTAGCCAAAGCAGATTTGAGTAGAGCAGAGTTTGAACAAGATATGTTAAAAGACGAGAAGAAAATATTAGAAGAAGAACTTGAAAAACTTCAAGAATCATCATCTAATGTTGACTCTCAATTATCTCTTTTGAGTCAAGAAATTGAAACTCAAAAAGAGAAAAATGATGCTCTCACTACTGAAAATCATGAGCTTAAGGCAAAAGTCAAAAATCTGGACCTAGAAAAGGCGAGCTTACAAACTAAGTTAGATGACATTACTCAAAATGTTTCTAACTTTAACAAAGGTCGAGAAAATTTGACAAAAATCATTGAAAGTTCACAATCTGTTTCAAATAAACAAGGTTTGGGATATAAGAAACAAGAAACCAAGAAACATCTTGGTAATGAAAGGAAAAAGAAAGTACAAAAGACTGAAGCTAAGAAAAATCTGAGTTTATTATATTCCAAACCAAAACCAGTTGTGAAATTTCAGAAGAAAAATGTCAAAACTATCAAAATATGGGTTCATAAAACAAATAACAATTTGATTAGGAATAAATATATTCAGAATTTCATGAATATTGTGCATCTTAATACTAATTATATATATAAAGGAGATACCGGACCCGTATGGGTTTGGACTCCTAAGACCTAACTCTTAGGACCCCATAAAAAGTGGGTACCATGGTCTTAATTATATTTTTTGCAGGTCCCACTTAAGAAAAGAGGAAAGTGTATATTCTGGTTGATACATTCCTTTATTATTCCATTATTTATTACTCCTTTTTGTCGATGACAAAGGGGGAGAAAGTGCTAACAATTATTTGCAAGAATATATATATATATATATATAAAGAATACAGACAAAATCTCGGTGGGAGATCACATATTCAGGGGGAGATTCAGAACATCAGATATATGTTGTCATCAATCAAAAAGGGGGAGAATGTTGAGTTACAGATTCTATGAAGTTTTGATTTCTGACAAAGAAATAAAGGCGATCGACAAAACGAAGAGATCATGGCTATAAAGATTCCCAAAAGAGCTCATATGGTACTATAGATTATAGATTGATTATTTGATGTTGTAATAGTATTATACTTGTTAAAATCTATCCTCAAATAATCATGCATCTCAATATAATCGATGTATATATGTTATAATATGCATTGCATATTCATTGTGCAAGTTATCAGTGACCGGTCGACCGGTAAGTTTTTGGGCGGTCGACCGTTCCTGTCTAAGTTGCACAATAAACGTGCACACATGCACATAACGTCTATATATTTGAAATCCTGTCTACCGGCCATTTTTGACCTGTCGACCATTTTTAAACAGAGAGCAACCTTTTCTAAAAGACACTTCTTTCTCCAATGGTCGCATCTCTTACCTTTCATCAATGATCATATCTATTAATGGCTACTCTTCACAAAGAGTTACAACCATTTATTCTCTATATAAACACGTCTAAATCATTGATTCAATACCGAGAATTCTTGCTCGAATTTCTGATCTTACTTTCTAAATACTCTTGCATTCTAAAAGCTCTCTACTTCAAATTGCTTATTGAATCATTGAAATTACTTCATATCTTTTGATTCAGTTAAGTAATATACTTCCTTCAATATTCATAAACATCATTCACATACTTTGAGGATAAGATTATAGGAAGGGTGTACTACAAGTGACAAATCAGTGTTATCAAGAGCACAAGTTGTCAACAGCAATTGTATTTGTTTTTGTTGAAGTCCTCGGTGTTGTAAGAGGCACGAAATCCCGTTCGGCTGTTCGGGTGTTGTAAACCTGTTCCTCCGGGTGAAGCGAGGTAGTTGGTAGTGAAAATGCAGATAGAAGTCTGGGACTGGACGTAGGACGGGAGGTCCGAACCAGTATAAAATCCCTGGTGTGATTTTTACAGTTTACTGCATTTACTATTCTATATCTGTGAATTGTTATAGTTAGTTTATATAATATTTACTTGTATAGAACATTCCGCATATATTGTCAGTCCATATTACACGATCCATAATTAGTGTGCACAAGCATACGCACTTTCAGGTTTTTCCGTGTTTTGCAGTTTTCAAGTGGGCAGTTTTATGTACAAGTTTGTATATAGGTTTTAATATAAAATATATGATCGAATTAGCATATGATTTTATATTTATATATAGTTATATATAAGTTCACTTATATATCAATTATCTCCATCAATCCAAAACTGATTTGATTCATCCTCATCGATTTCTTATCTATCAGTTTGTCCGTCGAATTCGTGCTAGTCTAGCCTTGCTTTGGAAGTCATGTTTGCATTCCGTAGCTCATTTCATTGTCCATTCTCCCTAGCCTCGGAAGGTGAGTAATCACTCACGATTTAACGTTCTTATATTTATTAAATTTGATTTCAATTGAAACGACAATTGAAATATGCTGCTGTAGTTATTTAAATTATTATATATGCCATTATCTGTAACTGTTCACCTGTGGGATATGACACCATATCTTATTGTTTATATTATATTGTTATTGTTGATATATGCATGTTTTATATTATTATATTTTCTGTTATCACTCTGCAAGTTCCCTGTAGTTTAGAATTCACTATGGGTTGAAATGATACATACCCGAACGGACTTTAGAATAGGAGAAAATCGTTATGGGTTGAAATGATAAACCCAAGCGATTTTTCATTTGAATTGAAATTGGGATTACGGGTTGAAATGATATCTACCCGTATCTATTTAATTTATGGATTGAAATGATAAATATCCGCACCACTTAACCATATGATAGAATTATATACAGACACCGTTGGTCCACATATATAAATATTTTGAAAATTAATTCTATGGATTTGGGAAGAAATATATGGTTTTAATAAATGTTGATTCTTAAATTATTATATATAAATGGCAATGATATATATAGCTTTAATAATAATATTTAATTTAATTAAGATTGATCTGATAAATATAATATGTTTAGGTGTTTAAATTTATATTCCAAATAGATTTTGGTAATAATTTGTATAAGTTAAGGTTGGGAAGATAATTTGAATTTAGTTGAAATTGTATTCAATAAAGAATTTTATCTAGTTAAACCGATTTGGAACTCATTGAAATTGAGATTTAAGATATGATTTATAACTTGGTCTTGATTCAAGTAATTTAATGAATATTTCTCATTTAATTAAATTTAAGGAAATATTTAGTGAAAATGTAATTTAAGGCTAGTTAATTGGTATTGAATTTATTAAGTGAATATTTCCTGACTAAATAATAATGAGGTTAAATCAAGATATATATGAAACTGTTAAATTTAACTTTGAAAAGGTTGAATATTAAAGCTTTGAAATATATTGGAATTTAAATGGTTTGTTTGTGACTCAGATCTGTAATCGAAATCAATATAATTTGAATTTGTTATTTAGAAAACTATATTAAATGGAAATTGATAAATTGAGATTGAATTTGATTTGAATGGGAAAGGCGAGTTGATTTAGAAGCAATTTGTGAAATTTGAGGAAATTACTAATACTTTACTTTATAAATTATTTAATATAAATATACTATTTGGAAAATAGATATATTTGAAATAAAAGTAAATTTTTGGTTTTGAAGTATAAATTAATTTGAAATGACCATGGTGTTGTAGTATATATTTTTACATTGTAGATAGTTCTACGGATCCTTAGAGGATGGTTATCCCAAACATCCTTTAAGTTACTTGTATTTCAGTTGATATTTCACTTGAGTTGGATTTATTGATATAAGAATGTTAATCACGACTCGAGTGTTTTGTGTTTTGCTTTATGCTCGGGTCAAACTGAGTGATACAGCATTTGAGACTCACCCTTGGAGTTTGGAGCTTCATTTAGAGATCCAACTATCGATTCAGCTTTCAGCTTTTCCAATTGATTTGTTCAGAGAGATCATCTATTCGTACTGAAGACTTCACTATATTTGAGATATTCTGTTGTATTTTATTTTTAACTCTGATGTTTATATAGTAGCTTCATGAACTACTATTTTATCTATTCCGCTGCGTATTATTGTATTACTCTGTGTCTGTGATTTTGTGATTTATTTATTTACTATATATGCTGAGTTTGCCTAATTTTAAATTAACAATCTGATATTTTGAATAATTCAAGTCCGACATGTGCGGATGCGAATGGTTGAAAATACCGGGTCGTTACACAGAACGAAGTAGGATGGTTTGGCGACGATTCTGTATGAGGTATTAACGCAAACCTGACTCCCGTGAGTCAGCTTAATGTTGCTAAAACATGAGCTATACCGGGCCAAGCGGGGTCGCTCCCCCTATATGCCAAATTAAATTGTTCGTAGAAAAGAAGAAAATGTGACCAAAGAACGTTTTCCGAAATTTTGACCTTTCGGCACTGGAATATTGTCGGAAACGTTGTTCGTCTTTGTGCACCATATATGCATATATATAAGAGTTAATTAACTAGATAATCATATACATAATAATATTATCTTATAATAAATTTTAAATAACAAGTGATGTGACAACTCATAGATTTAAAAATAATAAACATTTTATATAAGTGTATATATATATAAGTATTGTCACTTCTTGAATATTTTTATAATGAATCATCATTAGCCACAATTACATGGATGAGGTGACTAGAAAGTAGAGATGTGATGCATGAGAGGGAGGAAAGATGTTGATTTGATTTTACATAATGATGACGTAGGAAGAATTGCTTATAAATAGCTCATATATTTCTCCATTTTTCCTCCTCTTTCCACCAACCTTTTCTTTCTCATTTCAAACTCAAATGGAGTTTTTATTTTATTCAAACTGTGTGAAATTTTAATGACTACAACATTCTAGTTGACCCCTTTTTCAAATTTCAATCATAGCTATGTCAAAACACCAATTCTTTACAGAGCAATTTTGAGCTCAGAATTTGAATTCCGAAAATGGTCCATCTTCTTTGGACCATAACTTCTTCAAATCAAGTCGAAAATGGGTGATTCTTCTTTCGAAATGATAGAGAAAAGAAATTCCAATAACTTTTTCTTTGAGTGATTTTTGAAATTCCATGAATAATTAGCCCAAAAATCAGTTGAAAAATAACCTATTTTCGGGTTTATTATTGAGAATTCGATATTTATCTGAAGTCGCTCTACCTTACCAAAACAAGTCTCGCCTCCTCTTCCCTTCAAGGCCGAGCCTACTTAGTGCATTTAGGGTTCAAACCTCCATCTTGTTGCTTAGAAATGGAAGTGCTATATCATACTCTAATTCAGCGAGAGTGGATAGCTTTCGGTGAGTAAATTCCTAATCTTTTGGAAAGAGCTTTCCTTTATATGTTGTGTTGATCCTTAGCTATATGTATGTTATATATATGTTGGATCTTGGCATGTATGAAATGTAATGATAAGTGCTAATGTATGGGTTAGTGTTAGCACTCGAATGGATGTGTTATTGCGAAGTTAGTAATTGTATATATATTGGTATATGTATACAATTTATTGTATGAATGTGATGTGTGAATATAAAAGGTTAATGATGAACTTGACTATAGTCATGATGGGTTGAAAACAAAGTTGAAACTTTGTATGTAGTTGCGACGGATTTGAGGTCAGATTTGAAATCAAACTCGTTTCAAGAGTTTAAAGTTTAGATTTTGGTTAACGTTTGCGTAATTGGTTTAAAAGTGTGAAAATTTACTAAGGTATGTTTCAATCATTAAATAAACCGTATTTAGTATAGTGGCTTCGCTTAAAGGTGGGTTAGAGCAAACTGCACTTATAGTGACAGTCGCTTGGATGCAGTTCGATAAAGATTTGAATTTCTTTTTCAAATTTGTTTTATTTTGAAATTAGTTTACAAAGTTTTTCAAACTTAATTAGTAATATTAATAAGTAATTAAGTTGTAATATAAATATTTAATTAATTAATTAGTAAATTAAAATATAATTAGCACTTAATTGGTAGTTAAGAAGGTGATTAAAGGTTAATCATCACTTAAGTTAAGTTAATGACTGTTAATTAATTAATAAAGTTTTAATTAAGATTTTATATGGTTAAGAAGTAATTAAGTGATTAATAATTATTTAATTAAGATTAATGGTTAATTAATTATTAAGTAATTAATGGATTATTTAGTTAATATTTAATTAATTAAGGTTTAACTTTTAAACAATTTGGTTCAACCTTAACCAAGTTGCATTAGTAAGTCAATTAGCACTTAATCAAGTTCGTTAAGCCTAATTAGAATTTAATTATGACTTAAGTTTGATTGATAAGGGTTAATTAAGAATTAATTGGGGTTTAAGCCGATTAAATCTATTTAAATCTTTTCAAAGGTGATTTTAAAACTTGAACTGAATGTGTTTTAAATCAATTTTTTTAAAGTGAATGGATTCCAAATCCAAGGATATCTTGTCTGTACCTTAAGTAACCCTATATGATTAGGAAGACTAAATGACATTTGTTAGCAGAACAAAAAACCATTCTGCTATAATGTAAGTGATTTGATTTTATGGACATGTGTTAGCAGAATAAATCCTCGTTCTGCTATGAATTGGTTGAGTTGTTTGGACATCTGTTTAGCAGGACAAATCACCCTCCTGCTATTATGTTATTTGGACATTTATATAATAGTTAGTTCATATTCACATGTTATTCCCGGATTTGGATATGAGTTGTATTTACATACATGTTGCTTATGTAGATAACTGTTAGTGAATTGGAATTGAAATTAAATGGTCACTTAAATTAGTACCATTGGGATTGCTAAGCCTCTTTTTGAATTTATAAAGTATGTTTTATTTTTAAATAAATTTAGAGTTTAAAGGTTATAAATGATTTCCAAGTTGTGCTATTATGTTGTAAAGTAATTTATAAGTAATAACTTGTTTATAAAGGGATTTTATTGAAGGTTTACTTAAAGTGTTTTACAAAAGATAATTTGTAAATGATATTTTATAAAGGAAATTTAATAAAGGTTTTATAAAGAAGTTTTATAAAGAGTTTAAATTAGAAAGAGATTTATAAATCATTTTTAGAGACTTCAAAGGAAGTTTAAATCTAGTTTGGAAATTTATAAAGAGGTTTGGAATGTGAAGTAAATGGGTTAATTGTAGGTGATGTTTTTAAAAGGGAATTGTTAACCATTTAATATGGAATTTTAAAGAGGGAATTTCTAAAATGTTTTTGGTAAATAATGTGAATTTTTTCCAAGTTTAAAGGGAATGTTAGGGGTTTGGAAAAAGTGTTTTGAATGATCTTTTGATCAGGTTTTATAAAGTGATTTTATTAATTAAGGATTAATTGATAAAGGCTTAGAGGATTCCATATGGAATTGAATCGATGTTTGATCGTTTTGTTTAATTTGATAGTTAAATTACAAACTATCAAATATGGACCAAGATGTAACTTTGGAAATATCTAGAAGAAACATGAGAATTATATGGTGCAGTTACCATTGAAGGTGCTATACTATACGTATAAACTCGTTTTTTCTTCTAGGATGAATGATATGGAAATCCATCCACAAACGATTAGGTGGTGAACTCCGCTCTTGTCATTTATCTGTTTATTTCCTAAAGAATCAGGGTTGAGTTTACCAAAAAATATCGAAGGTTGTTTTGAAGAGACTAGGATCGGATATGTTATCCGAAAACCACTTCAGTCCAACTCAAGCATTTTGGAATGAAGACATCTTGAAGCATGGGATCGAAGAAGGAGCCATTGAAGTACAATAGCTATTTTCTACTAATCCCAAGGGTGATTCCAAAATGGATGTAATAGAAGTAGTGCCTTCGGTTTGTCCTTATCCTGGACAACTTGTATGGATGAATGTTGGCACTACATTACTGCCGGAGGGCAGTGTTAGCATTCCAAGATGGACTGCTATTTAGAAAGGTAAAATGTAGCCTCAAGCCTCATCAACCAGGAATGACTAAAACAGGAGAGATGCAGCAAGGCTAAGTGGGTCGCACCCATTAGGGTATATTATCAGCCTTCTAGATATGATACATCTACATATTTATGGATTAGTTGTGCATGAGATGTCGATGGAAAGGGTTGCAAAGTAACCAGGGTGATGAAATATTCGATACTATAGGCCGGTCTTGTGTTGGCAGGGATCGATGGGTCTGATCTTGGAACATTTTCTAGACGTGTACTATGATGGACGGTACCCCAATAGCCCAGTCATTAGTTGGAATCCATTCTCCACTACGAGCCTTACAGTTTTAGTTGTATACTAAATATGTTGTAACGTGAGATGCATGCATTCCAGCTATTTTAATAATTTACTTTGAACCCTTAGACGTTATTATAATATCACTGAATTTTCTATAAAAAGTGTTTTGGTTATCGTAAGGTAAAAACCCGTCCGTGTTTATGTGCGGCGTGGTCTTACGAGATATCTTTAATTTCAAAAGAGTTTTTAACTTAATAATTCTGTTGCTTTGGGTTTACTCACACCAGACCCATGTCTGACCCGGAGTTTTATTTTTTTCCTTAAAACTCTTGGGTGCTCAAATTTTTATGAGCAGCCAAGTAGTTCGGGTTTCTACGGGATGCATTTTGGAGGAGCTTGGAGCAGGAGGCTTCATCGATAGATAGTTATCATTTTGTTTCCACTGTATATTATGTACTCTATATCTACATATAAGGACATGCCGTTATAACTCTCCTAAGTTAGAAATTACATTAGTATGAATCTGATGTATCATTTTGTAAATGATTTTGTAATATTATGTTGATTAATATATGTTATTCAGTTGCGTTGTGAGATTCTGTGTTTGTTCCTAGTTCTTCTATTTTCTATCACCTTTCTCTCCCATAACAATCTGTCTTTCCGACACTTAGTTGTTCGGCATGTTAAAACGGTGGATGTATTAGTGTCGACTTCTGGGGTTCGAAAAGATGGGTCGTTACATTCTCCGTACCATTTTTGTACGGAAATATTCTTCTTATTTGCTGGCGGGTACTACTACACTTCCTAACAACATACCCCATATAGAATTAAATGCTATTCTATTTTATCCGCCCATTAGAGAGAAAAATTTAAAAGCTTTTAATTCTTTCAAATTGCTAAATTTTCAAGCTATACATATGCCCGTTTTCTCTTCCGTCCACATGGACAACTCACTTTTTGCCAAAACTTTTGAAACCTTTATTATATACTAAAATTTCCTAAAATCTTACTTTTTATCCCAAAACTCGCCAAATTCTTTGGTATACTTATTTCTTTTAAAATATAAGCTTAGAATCTTTTTGTTTAATATATATATACACAAACACACACACACACTAATTTTTTTTTCCAACAACAGTTTTCAAATGGACTTTTGGGAAACATTATTATATTAGAAACTTATTTAATTAATTGAAGGCATTCTCTCATGGGGTCAGACCAAGAAATTAGACTTTCTTTCCCTCAATAGAATCCGGTCCGTCATCTTGGTGAACATTTTTCCACGAGAACTTGCTTCGGGTCTTAATGACATATTCAATTCTCGCTTGTCTGACTATAAGGTGTGCCTTTTACCAACAATCAATCAAAGTCCATAATCGTAAGGTAGCCGAGTTCCAACTATCAGTCTAAATACCATCCAGCCTCGAGGAACCCTTCCATATGTCGTCCTCATGCTCTACAGAATTAATGCTATATGGCTAATACACCATGGGGTAATAAGAGTAGATGCGAAATCTCTAACTCTATAAGAATTTTCCCAACTCACAGTTGCTTCGACTATTCTTTCATAATATGGTCACAATCTTTCTGGATTAGAATTTATAGAGTTTGGCGTAGATTAAGACAGAAAGATTAAGGATATGCTCTCTCGATATATCCTAACCTTTATGATCGACTAACCTAGACTTTAATACCAAATATAACACCCCGCACCTTAATGGGCTCGAATTTTAACAAAATCGAAACCCAAGTCCATTAGGGTACGGACTGTTGGTTTTGGTAGCCTGTAATAAACATAAGTATATCAAAGATCAATCAAACAAAATTCATAATGGAAAGAATGGATAAAAAGATCAAATATCAGTCGAGCTACAACTTCAGAATCAACCACATCCCACAATCATCCATAAGCCTAACCAAAATCGAGCATGAAAAGGAATAACTATCCATCAACCGTTTTGTCAGTGCCAGTGACCTATTTCTCTAAATCTATCATATTGGTTGTTGTGAGGAGGGGGTCAGAACAATGTTCTGGTGATTGGAAAAGTTACATACATTACCCATAACATAAATTTATACCGATTTGGCCTCTAATGAATGTCATGTCTATTATTTAGTTAATATTTGCACGTATTATATGTTTATCCTTACCTAAGGCACAACTACATATATACATATGCCAATATACGTATGTATATAATTTTAAGCTTTTCACTACCTAAAGATTTCCAACCACTTAATACTTCTTAACTAGGAAAGAGGCAGACCCAATAACCATTAAGTACTCCAATCCCAAGGTGGGTCAGCTTCTGAAACCAAATGTAATGGTCACCCTAAATCAATCGGTCCTAGAGACATCTTAAATTCTACACATTGTTTACTAACACATAACTAAATGGCCATGCATCTAACGTAATTTAAAATATAACCCTAAATCAATTGGTCCTAGAGACTCTGACCATTTAAGACCTATAAAATAGGCAGGTCCTCGTCATTTAAGATATAACCCCAAGGCGGGTCCCTATACGGTTCTCCCTAACTGACATCATAAGGAATTCCATTAGGTCACTTAATACTTCTTCTAGGAAAGAGGCGGACACTACCATAGCCACTTAATACCTATAACCCAAAGTGGACCCCTTGCTAAAGATTCCCCTATCATTCCTTTAACGTAATTATGACCCATAATCCAAACCGTGACGTCAAACATTAGCCTGACTATTCGTAGCTACTGGCACCCAAATTGACTAGGCAGCTTTACCGTATAAAATTAGGACTAACCTCACGTCCCTTATGGTTATTTATTATAGACAATGTCCCACGTTAGTCCGCAAAGTCACATCACTGGTAGCCAGATTTAACTGGGCATACTTCGATGTAACTTTGGACTAACCTCACTTCGCTATAACTTAGTCATACTTTATATGTATACTACTCATATACATATACTATCCTACACGTTTAATGGTTGGGGCTATATAAGGTAACCCTTTATTACGCCTCTATTATGAATTAACTCCTTATTTAATTATTTTTCTTGAGAGATTTACACTATTAAATTACAAATCTCTTGTTATTCTATGTGGCTTGCACAATTTATTTCTTTCCTTATTCCCTCACAATTACTTTAATCCATTTCATTAATTAGTCCCACTTATTTTTTGTGATTATTTAAATTCTCATAACTCCTATTCCATTCGTTGCTCATTCAATGCTTATTTATTTATAAGTTACAACCTTTTGATTATTCAAATCCTCACAACTCTCATTTTCATTTATTTCAATATTAATTGTTTATTTAACGTTTCTTCCTTTATTTCCAACTATTACCATTCATTGTAATTTTTATTTTAAATTTCTAATTCCTCTTAAAGTGGATGTTTATATACATTTTTGTTGTATTAATAATGATTTCCTTTTTGAATTTAGATCAGTTATATATTTTTGATGCATTTATTTTCTTTTATTTCTCTTTTATCTTTCTAGTTGCATTCATCCTTAACTAGGATATTTCTTCGTAGTCTAATCTATGAGAACTTTCCTTTTAAACATGATTTCCGTTATGCTTTTCCATAAATTTACCTAAATAAGTGGTTTGTGTTGTTTGAAATTACAAAGAATTATTAAACTCCCTTTTTATTTTGAAATAGACGGTTTAAATTATGGAGTGATATTCCATATCTTACACATCTCTTTCTTTGTCTTTCTAATTATATTCCTTATCAAATCAAACACCGCACTTCTCAATATAAACAGAAGATTAGATTGATCTATTGAATTTGAACGAATTACATACTTGGTAGATTAAAATATGGAAACCTTTTCATTTCAATGAAATTAGAACAACTTAATTCATATTAACACCTTTCAATACTAATATAGATCTAAATTAAATTCTACACTAAATCAATTGGTAGATCTGAAACAATTCTACATTCAGTTCATATTTAACTACCAATAACTTTGGATAAATTTATAGATCTGGGTGTAATTAACATTTCCATTCAATCTTCTCTAATTTATAGAATATACATGTGTTGTTTTATATATTAAAGTTTAAGCCTACAACTCTAGATCTTTCAATTAGGCATAACAACCAAACAACATCTAACGAGATAAACTATAATGTCATAAATAATTTACATAAATTTCCCACTCAGAGTTTTAAGCTTCCCAAACTTCCCAATCTAAATCTGATTCTTCTGATTAACTGCTTTCCCTTTTCAATTCATGACGTATGTATAAAAAGAAATATACATAGTATTAGAATCATAAATCTGATAAGAGAATTGGGATTTAAGGGAAAATACAGATTTATTAATTTGAGATTTACCTTGTTATTGTGCAATGCTAATTCATACGTTCCTCCCTTCTTCTTATTATCTTCTCTAATTTGTTTGTTTAGAGTCTATTTTATTTTAAGGAGAAAGTAGATGATAGAAAATGACAGAGCTTCACTGCATGCGTTGAAAAATATGAGAGGAGGAGGAGGGTTTGGACGTGTATTTATAGATGCTAAAACGAATCGTATGCATTAGATCAAAAATTATAAAATCTGGGTCGTTGCCCAAGGTTCAACCTCAGCCTTTTGGGCTCTGACCCGTCGACCGCCGTCGATCGCCACATGTCAACCACCCCTCCTTAGGGGCCGACCGGTAGGGCCCATTATCTATTACTGATTTTTGTTTTTAACTATTTTTTTTTGATTTTTTTAAATGTCTGTAACTTCTTCATTTGAACTCTGTTTGCGAAACTCTAAATATGAAAGTTGCTCAGAAAATCGCACGAATGCAATGGCGCAAGTTTCATGGCCAAATTCCACTATTTGCACAAATTCCACTGTTTGCACAAATTCCATTTTAATGCATAACTAATTAACTAACATAAATTTATGGGGTGTTACAAAATTCTTTTATTTCTTAAGAGTTCAAAACTCAAGGAAGACAATGCACAGTCTTGAACAAATAAACAATTAAGTGACCGAGGCACAAATGTTTCAGTGGTTGTATCAGTTTGATCTTGCATTGGTCTTGAAGTGATAATATGTTAAAAGATTTATTGGCATGTATATTTTATATTTCCACTTGAATCTTAATTTTGTTTAATTGTATAATTTAACCAACAAACATTTTACAATTATATTAGTTGCACAAATTCATCGAAGTAGATTATTTTAATTTTATATAGAAAATGTTCTTACAATATTTGAAAGGTTAAATGCTACCATTTCATTTTTTATAAAGGCCCCCACTAGATTTTTATGTTTCTTAAAACCTTAAGAAAAACATAGAAATCTTTTGATTTCTCTAGTGGGCGTTAGGACTCACTTGCTTTGAGATTCTGACCTTGAGGAAGATCAACAAATCATAGGTCCATAAGTGATGAATAAAACTTTATCGATTTTATCATATACAACTCCTAACCAATGGTCTTTGTCCTAATCTCATTTAGACCTTAAGGAAGATCAAAAAATCAAGAGACACTATTCACTCATATCCACCATTTCATGACAGCCTAAGTATAATGTACGTACCTTAAGGAAGATGAATAAATACATACATGTATCTTACCTTGTCTAGTCAATATATTAATAGTACTACACACATAACATCCCTAGCTTGTGGAAGACCAACAACTAAAGAGTATGCAAGTAATCTATTAATATAAAAATGGTAAAGACAACATTTGTATTAAGATTCATAATCTTTAATATACATTTATTTGAATGATATCTATTTAAAGAATAATGTATTTCTTATGAAATACCCTTATGATTCAAGTGTTAGACACATCTGAAATCACGGTATACTTACTATACATATGTATTTATTCCTTAAATCTAATTTATATTTCTTTCCAGTTCCACTTAATTTTAAACATATATAGTAATATAAGTATTAAATTATTTTTTTAACTTTTATAATTTAATTTACTTAAATAATATATATATATGAGTCTTATTAGTTAAATCTTAGTCAATTAGTTTTAATTTTATTAATTAAGTCATATTTAATTAATTTAATTTATTCATGTAATATTTTTATTTTATATTACTCATCTTACACTATTTAAGATATTTAATCAATTGTAACATTTACATTTTGTTTATGTGTACATATCAATAAATGTTTACATCTTAATTGATTAACCTTTAATTAATTTTATTTAATTAAACAATTTAATTAAATATTTTATTTGATTTTAAATTTTAATTTTCTTTATTACAAATAATTTGAGGTAAGTATATAACTACATTAATTATAGTAATAAGTACATATCAATATATATGTACTTTTAATTAGTTATTTAATTTCATTTAATTAATCATATTAATCATATTTTAAGTTTTAAAATTTCAAAATTAATTTATTTATTTTTCGAAACAATTTGAACACTTTGAATGCATTTTATAACTTTTGTAAAATTTCCTTTTTATATTTTAAACTTAAATTTTAAATTCAAAATATCTTCTTAATTTTCAAATAGACTTTGAAAATTAGCCTAAGGCCCAAAATCAATTTGGGCTTTTATATTGGGGATAACCTTTAGGCCTACTTCATCCTTCGAGCTAGGCTAGTAGCCAAATAGGGCAGAGTACTTATTACCCAATCTCAACCTTAAACAATACCTTTCTAGACACCCTACTAACTAGGTAGGCTTTAATCAACTAGCCCTAAAATTGCTAATTTAGACTGTATAGACCATTGGGCTCTGATACCGTTGATGGAACCGAGCCAATCAGAAGTTGGTCAAATAGGTAGATTTCAAGACAATTCCTATTTAGATCTATTGATCCAATGAAGTATAAAGTGGATTTTTGACCAGTCTAATATATTTTAAATAAAATTTTTATTTTATTTTATTTGTTAAAGGAAATAATCTTTTTTAACTTTGGTTTACAAATGTATGAAATACATTTGCTTGTGTGAAGTACACATCTATAGATAAAAAGTGTACATAGTTAATGTGACCCGTATGTAGGTGTTAGGATTTACACCGCAATTGGCCCATTTCCACTTTACATATGTTTTTGTTGTCCAAGGTTTTGAATTAAAAATACATACATAATAAAAGATGCATAATTGTATGTGAATATATCTGTTGAAATTATATTCGATAATTTTATATGGTTTGAAATCTAAAATCTACAATGATGGATTTTCTTCGATTAAGAAAGAATTTGAAATTAAACATTGCAATTTTATATAAAAACATCTCATGAATTTGAATTAATGCAACAAACACATATATGTTTCTACATATATTATCTCTGACAAATTTACCACAGTCTTAGAACAGACTTAAACCGATAGAATGGATCAAAAACTGATGAAAGAATGGATTGGGGAACCTCAAAGATGATGAAAAAAAGGAGTATACCAAAATTTGATAAGTTTTGGATAAGGAAATACATGTTAGTACCGACATGATTTGTTCGGTACCGACATAATTTGTTCGGCACCGACATGATTTCGGGTCACATCTTAGCAACTTTGGAAATATGGGAACTTTAACCATGGGGGAAAGCTAGGAAATATAGACTATAGAAACATCTCGGTACCAACATGATGTGGTTGGTACCGACACGACCTTGGTTCATGATCTAATAAACTTGAAGGGATGGGACTTAAGATATAAAAGAAAAAGTGAAGTATTAGTATACTAAACATATCGGTATCAGAATGATTTGGTCGGTTTGACATGATTTGGTTGGTACCGACATGATTGTTTTTCTTAGAATTCGTGCACAGACTCCTTTCGTCATTTTGGACTTTTGGATTTGAAGGAAGAGATGTAACACCAGTAAAATCAATCATAAGTAAATAATTAGATAAATTAATTTAAATAAGATAGGGTGAAAATGGAAATTTTGCAAAAGTTGGAGTTTGACCATGAAATTTTTTTCGTTACGTTCCTGGTGAAATTCTGATCAATTTTCATGTATAACATGTTGAAAATGAAGCTCAAACGAAGAAGTTATGGATGTTTGAAGTTTTCGAATTTAAAATAATTTAAATAGAATTCAAATTCTAATAAATATTTAATTCCCAAATTTGAAATTCAAAAGTTAGTAGTAATTATAATTGGAGATTAAGTAAACGTTAAGATTAAGTTAATGTTAAATTATAATTAAGGAATTAAATAAAATTAAATCAACGGCAATCAAAATATTTCCAGAATACGGGGAGCGATTGACCCCTTACCCATGACCTATCGACCGCTAGCGATTAACCAGTGGGAAGGTAGTAGTCGACCGCTGCCTATTGATGGCTACTAGGGTTTTGGCTATTTTAACATACCAAATTTTATTATTTTTAACCGACCTTTATCCAACGGTTTTGGTGCATTCCAACCACTATAAATAAGAGCTTAGCCCCCTCACTTTTAATCACACAATATTTTGGGAACATTAATGAAGCTCTATAAGTTCGTCTCTTAATAAATTCAGAAAGCTCCATTAGGGTTTCAGGTAAGAAATCCTATATATCTACCTTTGTTTATTGTTTATTTTCTCAATCTCTTATCCTCGAAATCTTTATTTTTCTGAATCTATCATATATACAAATCTCTTGCTATATATATATAAAAAAGAAGAGATATGAAATGTTCATTAAAGGCATGTCAAATCCAAGAGAAGGCAAAGCTAAGGACCTCTGTGAGTGGAAATATTAGTTTTTCTATTTTAGTAATTGCATACTGTGGTTTGGATTTGATATACGCCTTGGGAAGTTTTGGATTATGAAAACAATACGATAAAAGTCCTCAAAATTCCCCAAAACAAATAATTTAGTTTTCTTAATTTTAAAGTACGTTTTAATTAAATATCCATTCGAAATTAATAAAATATTAATTAAAAATTTCCAGTAAGTCTTTAATGATATTTTGAAGTTTGAACAATTTTCCACAACTTTTCTGGTTTAAACTAATTTTAAAATGAATTTCTTCATTTTCGACTGACATTAAATAATTAATTTAAAATGAAAATGTTTTATTTTTATTTTATTTTTCTGTCGAGAGCTTCTCTGATGTTAATATAGTTTTATAAAATATAAAATAATTTTCCATAACATATTTAAATTAATATAATTTATTTACGTAAAAATTGATTTAAATAATTAAAAAAAATATTTTTTCACTATTAATAATTGTTATTACTTTAATATTTTATATATAAAATTATATGATTATTTTTTACTATAGTATGATGTTGTAATTAATTATCAGCTATGTATATGTAATTAAATAATATATATATATATATTAATTTAATATAATAAAATATATTTTATACATAGCTATTTTGACTTTATATGTGTGTGTGTGTGTGTGCAATTTTTTTAAACATATATATACACAAATGCATATAATCAAACGACTTTGTGATAATATTACTTGTGTATTAGAATCGTCACCTAACTAACAATATATACAATATACATATATAATAAATCATAATAATGAGAATTAATAACTATAATATGACAAAATCATATCTTAATCCTAATGCCTTGAAGTACACCTTGAAAAGATGATTTCTTCCTTTTGAAACTCTTTCTGATTCCATAGAGAGTTAGTCCCTAAAACGTTGATCTTCAACTGTTTGACATCAATCGAATCATACTTGATTTGAGTTTGAAATGATGGAGCGACCAAGGTTAATTTTTGGCCAGTAAGTAATGGAGGAGCAGGTAGCAAAACGATTGAATCTAATTAGGTTAGAGATGCTTATATAGTAGATGGAAAAGAGAGAAAAGTGGATCTGATCTCATACTCATTTTCCTTTAATCTGAGCCATCCAAAACCAAGCCTATCTAACCCAAAAATGAGCCCTATATATCATCTATTTTCAGTCGAAAATTCTACCCCCATGATCGGCGTTACACTTATTTAAACCCAAAATAAAATATTATGCAATTAAATCAAATTTAATCACTTATTAATATCGTATATCGATTGATATATCTATAACTATTATAAAGTTATGATATTTATTCATCAAATCATAATCAAATTTTACAATTAATATTTCAAAAATATTAGTTAATTTAATTAATTTGTACAAATTATACATTAATTAAATCGTCTGATCAAAAAAGAATTCATGGTTGCAGCTGTGTGACTCATCAGGTGTAAATTTGGTCAGCGGTTAATATCAAAATATTCGAATATTAACGTTCACACGTCACTTAGTAGGTGGTGTGATATTTTTGCCAAATTTATCTCTTACTTGGTTTCTGTAAAATCCAATTTCAGTTTGATAAATGTTACCTAGTTGTGACTTTTATTTATACCAATTCTCTTTCTCAAAACTATATCACTTTAGAATTATGAAATTTGGTAATGGTCAAAATTCCAATATCATCCATATTAAACTCTATAGTCTAAACAAAAAAATCCTTGATTCAATAATAATTATTATTATCCAAACTACTCTAGCCAGAGATTTTGACTTTGTATTGACCTGGGTTGATCATGATACTAATCCTATATAATCGAGGATACGAATCCTCTCTTGAGTACTGCTTCACTTCCAATACTTCCACTTAACCCAACTATAGTCATTTGATGGTCGTTGTGCCATGATTTGACTATAATCAAAGCGGAGCTTTCGTATTGAAGATCCACAATATCCTCAATAAGAGAGAATTATGTAAATCTGACACATCGATATTTTGTGTTTGACCTTAGTTATATTAACCAACATAAAACTATCGAGTGAGTCATTCCATGGTTATATAATAACTATCATTATGTAACCCCTAGGTTCCCACAACAATCATGAGTAATACACTGTCCAACTTTTGAAGAGCGTTACACAATTTTGTCTCAATGGATACATTGATATCTAGCCTCAAACATCTTGACTAAGAATATTTAAAATGATGCGTTTTATAAATTATGGTACAATACTCATGATTACAATTATTTGTAATTACTATCACAAACATATCATTTATGGATTTTTTGTTAAATATGTTTTAATTAAGAATTTAATTATTTGTAACACATTATAACGAATATATACAAAAAAAACACCTTTATTACAAACGAGAAATGATTACAAAGTTAATTAATATAAAATTAATTATAGAATTTTCTTTAGGGCATACCCCTAACTCTACCATACATACATATATATATATGTATGTATGTATGTATATATATGTGTATATGTATATATTTCTAACTATTCATTCCTAAACTAGAACATTCCTTTCAACGTTTTAATTTATCAGAGCCATCCTTCAAAAAGGATTACCATTATAACTTTCCATAAATTAACCAAAAGTGAGAAATTTGCTTTGTTTGAAATAAAAAAACTATCTCTTTTCTTTTATTAAAATAAATAACGCAACTATAGGAAAGAACATCTGTACTTTATACATCTCTTTCATTTGTGGTATATCCTTATTATTTCAAACAATGCACTTTTTATATAATTGAGGAATCAGATAATTTATGGAAATTACATGAAAATAGATACAATTAAATTATACACACAATGCTCCTAATATTAAAGCATAGAAATTCACATTCCAAGTTAAATTAAGTTAACGTAAATTAATATTAACAAATTACACCCATTTATCCTAAATCTGGGATAAATTTTACAATCTTATCAACATTCCACTATAATAAATTTAAGGACTGATTTCCAAACTTCTAGATTATAATGTGAATACAATTCAATTCCAATTACCTATCTTACAGAATATGTAGGTGATTGTAGCACTACGTAAAATTAATGGTAATTAATAAATAATTAGTAAGGCTCCAAAAATGAAATTTAAGCAAAAGACGGGATTTGGCCATGAAATTTGCACCATTGCATTCGTGATGATTTTCTAAGTAACTTTCATATTTGGAGTTTCGCGATTGGAAATCAAACAAAAAAGTTATTAGTCTTTGAAGTTTCCAAAACGAGAATGATTAAAAAATAAATAAGGAAATATATTATTAAATTCAGACTCGACCGGTCGACCCCCTCCTTAGGTCGGTCGATCCTAGAGGTCGACTGCCTATAAGGGTGTGGTCAACCATGTCGTATGGTAGCGGCTAGGGTTTGAACCTTGGCCAAATAGCCCAGATTTAATTATTTTAATCTAGCAGTTATAATTGATTCGAACCCCTACAAATACCGGCCTAACCCCTCACTTCTTTTCTTATATTTTTGATCAAAGCAGCGAAACCCTGCTATTTTCCCTTTTCCACTATTCCTATAAATTATATATATGTATATATATATATTATCAAGAAGAGCAAAAAATAAAAGAGAAAACAAGAAGAAGCGAATCAATACTATGGAAAAGGGTCAATTTCTATAGTTTTTTGCGAAAAATGAGTGATCCTCTATTAGTAGAGGAGAGCACTCGGGTAAATTTCTATAGTTATAAATCTATATTCCTCTTAACCTAAATCTCTTCTTAGATCTATAATTCTAACAGTATGTACATATCTTATTATACATATTCTTTTAATTAGAATGGATATGTTCCTATTTTATTACTGTTTTGATGGTTTAGATGAGCTTTGATCGCTATATAAATATTTTGGAAAATAGTGTAAATAAGAAGATCTCATGAGGACACTTAACTAGCAATAAAATGTAGTTAAATCTGGAAGTGAATTAGGAAATTAGATTAGCAACTAGAAATAAATAATGCTTAGATCCAACTTTAGAATTTTGATAAAAATAAATTTTATTAAGCGAAAGGCAGGGGAAGGGTAGTTGCGAAATCATGGTCATTGTCCCTGTTATCCAGCATTTTAATCCATCTATACCCAAACTGATTGGACAAGCTAGACTCAACAGCCATCAAGGCCAGTAAGCCTAGAGAGATGATCGTGAGGTCAAAAAATCAAGTGTAGATGGTAATATGAAGCCGTGATCGAACGGAATTGAGAGATATACTATATAGAATATTCAAAGTATGGAATATAGTCTAATTTAGAAAAGGGATCGGCTAAAATCCCTCTCAATCATAGGGATCGGTCTACTTCAGCAAAACAAGTGCAATTCAATGGAAAACAATCGATATAGCAAGATCCATAAGCCCAATTCATATGAAACTTTGGAAGCAAGATGTAGGGACCTTAGGGAGTCTACCCTAGGGATCACACCTCAGAAGGACTAAGCAAGAGGGATTAGCATTCTTTCATCCATAAGGATCGGCCAGAATCAGGTAACAAGACACATTGCAACAAAGATCGAGCTGTAACTCAAGTTCTACTAATCCAATTGGCACGAAACTTGGAGGTTAGTCATAATACAACATGGAGAAGCTCCCGTAGGGATCACACCCTTAAACTCCTCCAAAATAGGGATTGGCCCAGATCCTTATTTCTTGGGATTTGGGTCATGTGATCCCTCCTATAGGCCTATATAGTTTCGGAGATCCTTCTACCGCATTTTCAGGGATATATTTCGCCATCTTTCTCTATAAATACAGGCTTGATTGGTCATTTTCAAGATTTTTTACACTGCTTGTTGCTTTGTACTTAATTGTAACTAAGGATTTTCATTCGATCCCTACTTACAAAGTAATTAATAAAGCTATCTCTTTAAAGTGGACGTAGGCAAACAACACCGAACCACTATAAATTGTTGTTCTTGTTAGTGCTTTGATTTTCCGTTATTTAATTTCTTGTTTCCTCTGTTCACATTTACTATTCTTCATTTATTCCTCTACCAAATCTATATTGGGTGTTTATGCCAATTTTTGGTGCAAACATTTTGATGCTTTCACTAAGAGGGAAGATTCTCAGCTCTATTTGGATCCCTTTGCTGCTACTAGAATGCATAAATCCCCGAAAGAGTTCCAGAATTATCTTCAAGTAGATTATCGTTCTATTTAGATTTGCAAAAGTCTAAGGAAAACTATCAACAATGGTTAGAAACACTAGATCTACCTCTCAAAACGCAGAAGGAAACGAGAACGCTAGCATCCAGCAAGGAGGCCAGAGCAATCTACTAGTAGATGTTAATGCTACCAATCCAATTAATGTCCATAATCCCACTGATTCCATTACAAGAGCTGATTTCTAGAATCTGATAAGAGAGCTCATGAATAGCCATCGATAGTTGAACCAGCAGATTCAAGCCAATATCGATTTAATGAATCAACTTGGAGGTCAGCAAAGCGGGAAAGCTAGGAGAGAGCCAAACCCTTTATTCTATGTTAGAGAGTTCTAGATCATCAGATGATTATCACAGAACTGGAGGATATCATGTAGAAGCATCTGACAACAACAAGCAAACCTAACTGGGTTGCCAGTCCGATCGGGGCGATCCCTCTATAGGGATCGGGGCCGACCCCTCCTTCAGAGGAGGAAGCTTACCTTTTTATGTTGGAGCACAAGCTGGAGCCGCTGTGATTGATTCGAATGCTAGATTTTAGGTGGATGCAGACCAGTTACTCCCATCCCGAAATGAAGATGAAGTGAATGCACGTGATATACAGCGAGAGGACATTGAGCCAAGAAGGCGTCGAACGACCCGTAGACATCGACTGGACCATTCCTATAAGGTGGAGCACGACTAGTGCTTGGGTCCAACTATCCAAACACCGGACTTGTCAGTTATGATTAGACAGCTAGTAAGGGAGAGCCAAGGCTTGAACAATGATGATTGGGGGATCTTGAGAAGCCATACCCTGTTTACTGACAGTATCCTACATATGGAGTATCCAAGGAGGTTCCGCATGTCGTCGGTGCCTTCCTATGAGGGAAAAATGATCCTAGGAAATGCATCATGAGATATTTATGGCTGATGGATTCCACACGAGCTGCTGATGCCACAAAATGCAGATGCTTTCCTATTACTCTCTCTGACATAGCAACGATGTGGTGTACGAGATTACCTCTGTGGTCAATCTCCAAATTTGATGATGTGGCAACAAAATTTGTGGAGCAGTTCCGTATGCATGCGACTCGCCTCAGAGATGTAATGTCCCTATCAAGCATGATCGAGGCTCCAGGTGAATCACTGAAATATTATTTGAAGAGATTTTATATAGCCATCATGGAAGTCAATAATTCGAACGACCACTCTATATTGATGGCGGTAACAAGAGGGATTGACCCAGAATTTGACATTAGTGATTGGTTAGCTGGCAAACCACCCGCAACGTTGGAGCGTTTCTATGAAAAAGCAGCCCGTGGAGTTGGGAGAAGGTGACCGCATGAGAGTAAGGATGTTGCCATTTGTTGTCTTGAATGTTGACTCTCCGTAAAATGCTTTTCTAGGCTGACCAACCCTAGCTGAATTCTAGGTAGCTCTTGTCCCGTGGCATTTGACTCTGAAGTTCCCAACTGATAACAGTGTTGGAGTTGTGCATGGTGATCAGGTGACCAGACATGCCTGTATGTGGCTGAATTGAGAGACGCTCAATAGAAGGAGAAAGGTAAGGGTGTGGACTACTCTCTCCACATCCAAGCCACTGAAGATTGACAACCAGTGCCTAGGCCTTGTCTCGGGCGCCAAAGTCGGTTCTATAAAGACATAGATCTAAGGGATGATGAGGAGGAGCCCAAGAGACCAAGGCTGCATCGGCTGAGCTGATGATTGACATTACGATTAGCCACAATGACCCATCACGGGTCCTAAAGGTTAGATCACAGCTTAGCCCCTCGATGATGAAAGAACTTGGTAGTTTTCTCCGAGTGAACCTTAATGTGTTTGCTTGGACTCATTCTAATATGTGTGGGATCTCGCCTGCCATTGTGAGCCACGCACTAACTATTGACTCGAGGCATGTCCCAGTGAAACAGAAAAGGCATGGCATTGATTCAGAGAGATCTGCTACCCTTAAAGAGGAGGTCGATAGGCTCAAAAGCAATGGGTTTATTCACGACGTCCTCTACCCTAAATGGGTATTTAATCCGGAGAAAGATGAATGGAAAGTGGCGGACATGCGCTGACTACTCAGACTTAAACAAGGCATGTCCAAAAGATAGCTTTCCCCTTTCGAGGGTCGATTAATTATTGGACTCCACCATAAGATACAAGTTGCTATCTTTCATGGATGCGTACTCCAGATATAATCAAATGCCGATGCACATTCCTGACCAGGAGCACACCAATTTTATTACCAACGTTAGACTGTAATGCTATGTGGTAATGCCATTCAGATTGAAGAATGCAAGAGCAACCTATCAATGCTTAGTTAACCAGATGTTTAAAGATCAGATTGGAAAGACGATGGAGGTATATGTGGATGATATGCTCGTGAAGTTACGACAATCAAGCGACCATATTAGAGACTTAGCAGAAATGTTTGACATCCTCAGATATTACAAAATGAAGATCAATCCTCTGAAATGTTCTTTCGGTGTTGCATCAGGAAAGTTTTTGGTTTTCATTGTCAATGCTCGTGGAATCTAAGCTAGTCCCAAAAAGATTCGAGCTATTTGCAACATTCAGGCGCCAAAGACCATCAAACAAGTACAGAGCCTAAATGGGAAGGTTGCTTCCCTAAGTCAATTTATTTCCAGTGCATTCCTTTCTTCGACTTAATTAGAAAGGGAAAGGGAACTTTGAATGGACACGGGATTGTGAAGATGCATTCCAAGCTTTGGCGAACCACTTAGAGAGGCCTTCCATCTTGTCAGAGCCGATGAATCACGAATACTTGTATATCTACTTTGCCATGTCGGTACATGCTATAAGTGTCGTACTGCTTTGGGAGAAGAATCAGATCTAGAGACCGGTCTATTATGTTAGCAAGCGATTAACAGAAGCTAAAAGGAATTATCCGAAGATAGAGAAATTGGCGTATTGCTTGTTGATTGCTTCACGAAAGCTCCGCCTCTATTTTCAGCCCCATCCATCAATGTTTACACCAACCAGCCATTATGACAGGTCTTATAGCGACCTGAGGTGTATTGAAGGTTACTAAAGTGGAACGTCGAACTGAGCTAATTCGACATCACTTATCTCCCCCAGAGAGCAATACAGGGACAAGCACTGGCATACTTTATAGTAGAATTCACTGCACAGGATGATCTCCAGAGAGCAGTGGAACCCCTACCATTTGATGGAAATTCTATATGGATGGAGCATCCAACGATCGTTGTTCTAGAGCCAGAATTATGCTAGTAACTCCAGAGGATCGATCAATTTGCTACACTTTGAAGCTTGACTTCCTTGCAACGAATAATGAAGCTCAGATTGTTGGACTCAAACTTGACAGAGAACCGGGGATGAAATCTCTCGAAGTCTTCTGCGATTCCCAGTTGGTAGAATACCAAGTCCAGGGAGATTACCAAGCTAAAGGATAATGACTCGCTCCGTACCTTATCTAAGTCCAAGATCTATTGATAGACTTTGAGTATTATGACATGGCGCATGTTTCCCGGGATCAGAACATAGAGGCTAATTGATTAGCAAAGTTTGCTAGCATCGAGGATGCGCAACTAATGGGCTTGGTTCTAGTCGAAGTACTAGACACTCCGAGCATAAACCATATGAAAATCGACTGGGTACTAGAGACAGAGCCTGAGAAGGAGTCGTGGATGTCTCCGATTCAAGATTATTTTCTATAGGAAGTCCCTCTTGAATGGAGGAATGAAAGACGACAAATCCTTCGTAAAGCTTCGAATATGTCATTCAGGAAGGAGTCATATATAGAAAGGATTTTTCTTTTCCCATGCACCGATGTATCGCTCGTGATGAAATAAAACGAGTCCTAAAGGAAGCTCACAAAAAGGAATGTGATGATCACATTGGAGGGAAAACCCTAGCAAAGAAAATACTTCGTTATGGGTATTATTAGCCGACTGTCAATGGAGAAGCTGCTGATTACGCTAAGTAATGCGACAAGTGCGTGATGTATGCTAAGGTTCTGAGTGCTCCACCGATGGAAATCACACAAATGGTCAGGCCATGGCCGTTTGCCTTATGGGGCATAGATATTATCGGTTCCTTACCGATCTCAAAAGGTGGCACGAAGTACGCCATTATAGCAGTTGATTACTTCACCAAATGGGCCAAAGAGGAACCTTTAGCCATGATCACAAATAAGAAAGTAATCAACTTCATTGTTTGGAACATCATCTATCATTTTGGCCTTCCACGAACCATTGTAACTGATAATGGGACTCAATTCAACATCATTGAATTCAAAGAATTCTGTTGTCGGCATCATATTGAGAAGAGATTTGCGACAGTTGCTCACCCTCAAGCAAATGGACGGGTTGAAGCTATGAACAAAATCATAAAGTCCATTATAAAGAAGCGTTTAGGCTAGAGGCAAGTGATGAACTCCTAACGGCATTATGGGCTTACAGAACCACCCACAAGTCCATGACTCGCCATACTCCATTCGCCCTTGCTTACTGCTCGGAAGTCGTAATTGATGTTGAACTCGAAGTCCCTTCGCATCGAGTAACCTACTATGATCCCAGAATGAATAGAGATCTTCTTTTAGAATCTCTAGACTTTTTAGATGAGAAGTGTGAAGAAGCTGATTTGAGGGCAGCTGCACATCGATACCGAGTAGTCCGATACTACAACACTAAAGTCCGACCTAGAACCTTTGAAGTCGGCGATCTCATCTTGAAATGGATTTTTCCTGCCCCGTCACACATGAATCCTACTTGGGAAGGACCCTATTTCATTGAACAGAGGCTTGGAGAGGGAACTTTTAAGCTAGTGACTGTTGACGACGTCACTCTCCTAAGGGCGTGGAATAGCGAGCATTTACGATGCTATTTCACTTAGTTTATGCTTTTTCATTCAGTTGTATTTAATTTTTGAATTTTCTTTAGCATTTGATTTTCTAGATATGTAATAAGACAAATTATGTCATTTCTTTCCATTTGGAAAATAAAGTCTGAAATTTCCTTTATATCTGTGATTGCTGTGGTATTGCATATTAGTTACGATACTCGACTAACTAATATTGACATGTTCGAGTAGGTTCCTAGAGTTTGGAGCTAGCCAATTACATAAATTCACAATTGAATTAAGCAAAATGAACGTGGTCCAACCATTCATTCGATGATTCTCGCTCACAACCCGATGGGTGGAGTACCTAACGGGAACAGGATGTGACTTGACCATCCGATAACCAAATTAATCCCACCGAGCGATGGGACAGACATGAATCAAAAGCGATTGTGACACGACCTATCGCTCGCTAAGTCAAACCCAAGACTTGGGGACAAACCAGCCAATTAAGGAAAGCACGGTCCGATTATTTTTCGAAATAACTCTAAGTCCCCAGTGTGTGGGCTGGAGTATAGACACAAGTTGGGTGTGACTCGATCACCTGCTAACTAATTCTTATTCGTAGAGTGCGGATATGAGTATAAACAAATAGATGAGTGTGGTTCGACCACTCACTATTCCATAAACTCCGGCCTGAAACCGATAAGAGGACTATAAACTCGCTAAGGGTGGAGTTCGACTGTCCACTATCTAACTCCGCTAACCTGAGACTGGAGGCAGGAGTATTATCACTTAAACCACTGAATCCAATGGCATAAAACTAGGCTCGGGCCCAGTGTTTGGTACAAATTGAGGCCACGACCATATGGAGGCCTTGAATAATTATTAGTGGATGATTTTCCAAATTAACAAGCAATGAATTACAAGTACATTGAATGGGAAGGTAATAGCTCTACTACTTAAACAAGTTCATATAAGAGTTCAATAGAAAATAAAGAATTTTTATTTACGCATTAAACTTGGAAATTGTTGTGCGGGTTTATTCAAAAACGAGGGCCATACCCGCACATATGCGGCCAACAAAAGGAAAAACTACTACACAAGTTATATACAAAACTAAGCCGAAGTGACGACTACTTCTTTTGCCCCTTCTCTCTTATAGATTTCTTGGGAGTGGATCCACCCAAGCCTCTGTCTGTCCTTCTCTTCGATTTTTTACCACCCTTGGCAGGAGAGCTTTTAGAGGTTATATGGAGTTCTCCGAGAATCGATCCGCCAATTGGAATGATTTGCAGTGGACGAGATTTAGAACATCGACGTCCACATCAACGGGTTCAGTTTTAGCTTTTTCTTCAATGACTCATCTCTCGCAATGCGCTCCTTAGAGTTAAGCTCATCAATGTTTTCGGAGGCACCTGTGATCACAACATCATCATATTCATCTGGTAGCGGCTGATCATCGACCTTTTCGTCATTGAGAGCTCCAATAACTAAAGCATTAGGCCCTAGAATATCGGTAGCTATTGGAATTTCAGCAAATGTCGGTTGTTGCTCTACAGTGGCACCGCTTCCTGGAATTTGACTAGGAGCCGGAAGACCTACAGATTCGTGAGAACAAGTAAATAAGTCCATAACAATTAGGCATGAGGAACGAAACCTCTCAATAATGGAGAGTAGAGTGGGATACATATGTTCGGCTGACTTTCAGCTATCGCCAGGGTGCTCCCTTCTTGAATAGGAGTCAACACATTTGATTGATGACCGGGACTATTCGGATCATAGCTCAGATCCTATTCCGAGCAAAGTGAAATTGATGCTTGGGCTGTTTGAAGTAAAAGGGGACCTTTGGGATCAGACTCTGAAGTTTCAACGATGTTTTCCCCTTTGCCAAAGGGTGCCAAAATATCAAAGTATCGAAGCCTTACAGCAGCAAGATCTAAAGGTTCATTTCCATGGAGAATCTACCTTACCTGTTTCTCCTCATCCAAATCAGCTTCGCCAAGGGCTTTCTTCTTCATTTCAACGATATATTCCTAAGCCTCGGCAAGCGATTCGAGGTAGCCCTCTCTGAGAAAACTCAGGTCATGATGGATTAGGACCTTAGCATTGTATTTAACAATCAGAGGATCGAACATGTCCTTAATCTCATTCCGGCTAGCCTCTTCAGCATCCTCCAACTGGGCCTCAATTTGTTCTCTAACTTCATTACAGCCAGCTTCCCTTGCCACTTCCTTGAGGACTTCGATTTGAGCGAGTTGCTCGTCAATTTTAATTTTCAACCCTCGAGCCTCGATGGTCTCTTCACAATACCTTTTAGACTCCTCCCGAGCCTCAAGTTTCTCTCCCTTCTCTTTCTTAAGTTCTTCGAGTTCCTCAACATGGCAGGCTAGAGTATATTTCTCTTTTTGCAGTGTGTCCTTCTCCAAAGCAAGCACACCGCTGTGATTAAGAGCAGCATCCAGCTCCTTTTTGTAAGCCATCTCCAAATGACTAACCACTATGGATGTTTCTTTAACACTCTTCTCTGCCGCGGCTAGCTTCATTGCCAACTCTGTGATCTCATCATCTTGATGTTTAATTATGTCTTTATCATGGATCACCTCCAACTTAAGGCGATCGATTTCATGTTGCCTCTCAATAGGCACCTCATAGATTTTCTTGGCTAAATGCTGGAATGCTTCATGCTGCACAAAAACATCATTGATACATGCAAGTGAGCTCGCTTTAGAACTTCCTAGAACTATATAGATGGAAGGAAGAAACTTTAGGCCATGAAAGAAGATTTTTGAAAAATTTACCTTAAGTTCGGCCAATCTTTCTATCGTGGATGCCTCATGAGCTACAGCCAAAACTGGATCAGATGTAACAATTGGGTGTTTGCTTGACCTACGATGGCGAGCCTGTCGAGAACCAGATGAACCTGAATAATGCTTAAGCGGTTGGGCAATTTGGGGAACATGGGAAGAGGTCTGATCATCGTTATGTACAGTAAGATTGGGCTGAACTTCTTGATGAGATGATTGAGATTTGGACTAATGTTTAGAAGATGAAGGCTCCCTTGAACGATGACTTCTTTCCTAGCCGTCATCCCTTTCTTGACTCCTGCCCGAATTTGGACCACGACTAGATCCATACTGTGTCGAGAAGCCCCTCAAGCGGTCGAAAGCACAGGAATGAGACATAGCACCTGCAAACCAAACAAGAGCATGTAAGTAACCATCAAATAAAAGATAGACAAAACTCATGCAGTGAAGTGCGCTTGATTGTAAATGTCCTAGTGTCCCCTCCCCCGATGGACCAGTTACGGTAGCCTGGCGTATAGCAGTGTTCTCCTATTTGCTAGTGGGAGGAATGTCATCATAGTCCCAGTGGGAGAATTAAGCCCCCTAGCACTAATGTCGGGAAGTCAAAGGTCATGATATCGTCAGGGATTGGAAGACTCGAGAATTTTTCCATCGAAATTTCTAAAGGCTGAGATGAAGACTCTTCTTCAATGGAGATGATGATGAACTCGGGCTTTCTAGCAGTTTTTCTCCTATGGAGTTTGTATGCTAGCTTTTTTTCCTTTTCTTGTTGGCACATGAGATTTCATGCCTTATGATGATTTGACTATAGGGGTGTTTCCTCGACTTGCATCTTCATCGCCAGGCTTGTTGGCTTCATCACCTCTAATTTCATCCTCTTCGACATCGTTCTGAGCACCCTCGACTGGAGGCATGATAGGGATATTAGTGTCACCTTCTTGTTCCGCAGCATTCCTTGGTGGTGTAATGCTTCCTAAAAGCCCGATGCTGCGACCTTCTTATAACAGCCCAAAACGAGATAGCCACTCATCAGTTATAGGAGATATGATGTCCCTATCCTCAAATGGGGTAGCATGGATTGTAGAAACCACCCTTGAAAAATATCGCCTTCTGAACATGGATGGACACCTGTAAATTTTCAAAGTATTTGTTAGTTTAGGATTTGACTCGGGATAAAGAATTTGAGAATAAAGTGAAGGCAACACTTACGTCCTTCCAACCATTACCTCGCAAAGCCAGTTGGACGACGAACATAGAACCATTCGTGTTTAAATATACAGAGCTTGCTCTAAGCACCAGTCAAAACTTGACGGTTGGGCGAAGGCTCGAGGAGAGTATAAGAAAGGCTTCCCGTTCGTCTTTTGAAATTGTAGATAAATCTAATGTCTTTGGGAGATGGGGGCGAAACAGAACATCCATAAATAGCAAGAAAGTGCTATGAAAAAAACATAGTTGTTCGGATGTAGCTGAGCAGGAGCTATTCCTAGATAATTTAGCATCTCTTAGATAAAAGAATTGAAAGGCAACACACATCTGAACCAGCACATAAATTTCTTACATGTCGTATACCCCTCCAGGGGCAAATGAACATTGACATTCACTAAAGGTACTAGAATCCAAATGGAATCCCATGTTTAGAGCACAGCCTACAGAGAGCAACCTCACCAATTCTGGAGGTCTAGGAATTCATCGAGTTATCCAGAAATATAGCACCCTCTATAGTGTTAGGGGCATGATTTATCTCTTCCACCGAAAGGGTTGAAACATCGGAGAAAAGTCAACCAACAGACCAAAAATCTTCGGTTACTCAGTTTGATGTTCAAGAGAGAGTCCACCGGATACAGTCGTAGAACTTGACTCAGAATCTGGATTGTTGTGCTGTGAAGGTTGTCCAGAAGACATTACGGTTAAACGCCCTTAACATCTGGAGCCCATATCAACTAAACTCAGTAGATAATCAAGATTAGAAAAACTAATCCGCCCTTCCGTGCTAAGTGTAAACTAGTGGATATAGTGTGGTGCAGTTTTGTGTAGTGCAGAGATAAACAGTTCCAAATTAAAAGTTAAAGTAAGTAACGAGACTTTGGATGCTGACTAGAGTGACCGTCATCGCTGACCGTATCAACTGGAATTTAGATTGAGCGGTTGTGTAAGCTTTGGGATCGACCATCGACATATCAAAATGTAAAGTTCATTATTGAAGTCCATATGATAGGTTTTAATTTATATTTTAAGCCCCAGAAGTTTGGTCATTTAGTTTCAAGTTCGATATTGGATATGCAATCCTGTTGTCCGTTATAGTCATATGTTTATGTAACGACCCGCAAACCCGTACCCCTTGAATCGACACTATTCTCCAACATATCGACTCAAAGTGAACGGAAATACGAACCATTAGGGTTAAAGAAGAAGAGGTAGAAGAAGAAAATAGAAAAAAAACAACATCAGAATCTCACATCGCAGCGGAATAAAATATAATAGATAATAACCGATCTTTACACAAAAGAAACTATATCTGTTTATACATCTCATCATCAGAGTACAATACAATCAATAATACATTACTGGACAGTTATATTAACTTGTCCCACAACAGAATACACAGTATACACAACACAGCAGAATATACAACAAGTACGAGTGATACGTCTCGCCATCCAGCTCGTCTCCTGAGCTCCACAGCATCCTATCCTGTATCTGTAATACTCGGTCTGACCCGAGCATTATAATAAAATAACACCCGGTTCAGTCTGGAAAACCAGTGTGAGAAAACACACTCAATTGGATTATTAAAGTTTTCCAAAACCCTTTTAAAATCAAAAGCATCTCGTAAGACCATGCCACAAATAAACATGTCGGGTTTTTACCTTACGATAGCCAAAACCCTTTTTATCAAATTCGTCTGATATTATAATAGTGTCTATAGAAAGTAAAATAGAATCTAGCTGAAATGCTTGCATCTCACGTTTCAG
Source organism: Allium fistulosum (assembly GCA_030737815.1). Classification (NCBI taxonomy): domain Eukaryota; kingdom Viridiplantae; phylum Streptophyta; class Magnoliopsida; order Asparagales; family Amaryllidaceae; genus Allium; species Allium fistulosum. The sequence goes on along the minus strand of CM060905.1, from coordinate 1,167,456,337 downwards.
CAATAGTTGGGCACAATCAAAACCGTATAGGCGCGTAGGGAGAATGGATTTCCAACTAATGACTAGGCACTGGGGTACCACCTGTCACAGTACCTGGTCTAGATCAGCGTACCGAGGACCACACCCGATCCCCTGTAACACAAGGCCGGAACTACCCCTTACTGGATAATTCCGAGTAAGATCACCCCACGGTTGGGATCAGCAACCGCACCACTAAGCCGAATAAAAAGGAACATCTAGACAGAGATGACCTCACCCTAATGGGTGCTACCCACATAGCCTTGCTGCATAACCCCTGATTTTCAGTCATTCCCGGTTGATGAGGCTCGAGGCTAAGCGTTACCTTTTTAGAACATTTCACTTAGAATGCTCATTGTCCTCCTGACGATGTTCTGAAAGCATTCATCCATACAAGTCCGTCCCGGGTTCGAACGGAACCGAAGGCACTACCCCTACTACATCCATTTTGGAATCACCCTCAGGATTAGTAGCGACTAGCCCTTGCACTTCACTGTACCATCTTCGACTCCAAACTCGTTTCCCCCACGAAAACGTACAAACCGGATCGAAGTGGTTTTCGAGAAATTAATCCCGATCCCGGTCTCTTCGAAACGATCAACGCATTGTCCAATATTGATAGTTGGTTATTAAACTATCAATTAACATCCACAAAACATCCAACAAACATAAATAATTTCCCAAATTATTTATTAATCTTAAAATATCTTCGCAAGATATATTTCCACTTTTCACCCCTTTGAAAACAGTTTCAAACCATCTTTCTCTTCACGGAATAAGTTTCCCAAATATTTCTATTTCCACTGAAATTACCGAGTACAAATACTTTAGATCTTAAAAATAATTTAAACACTTTATTATAAAATATACTTTAAAACACTTAAATTAAAAACTACGTTAATACTTTATTCAAAAATTTATACTTTAAGAATATTTAAAATAAAGCTACTTAATAAAATATAAACTAACTTTATCTTTAAAAAATAATACCCATTTAACCTTTAAATAATTACTACAAAAATAAATTTGAAAAAAATTACTTACTTAAAAATTTAAACAATTTAGAAATAATAATTTTCCAAAACATACTTTAAACTTTAACTTATACTTAAGAATTTGCTTTGAAACGTACTTGGCTATCAGGGAAATATATTTCTCTTTCACATCTTTAAAAATAAATCACTATTTATTTTTAATCAAATTTACCCATTCCTTTAATAAATTCCCACCGTGAATTTATCCTTCCAAATATCCACTGATATATTACTTCACTTTATAAACCTAGTTTATAAATTCCATAGTCTCATTCTTCTTTTGGAATTCCAATTTCAAATGCTTAAATCAATTTTCAAATTGATTTCCAAATTACTCCATTTTAAAATAAATTTCTTTACTTACTCAATTTATTCCAAACCCAGTAACTTCAGATTTTATTTCTATATTATGATTTAAAATCTTTTAACTGAAAATACCAATTTCAGATTTCCCAAATTCCTTCCTTATCCCTTTAAATAAATTCAAATCTTGAATTTAAAAATAAATTCTTTATTCCTTGATATAATATCACTTAAGTTTAAAATTAAATATTTCTCTGTTTATTTAAAATTCCCTTTCCCATACTCAGAATTTATTTATTAAAAATTCAGTATCACTTTTATTCTTTTCCAATTCATTCTTTAATTTATTCAAATTCTCTAAAATTATTTACTTAAAATTTCTCTCTTTTATTTTCTCATCAAAAATCTAATGCTATATATTTTAATAACTCATTATATCGAAATATATTCAAACATACCATAACATCCAACATTTCCAATTACCAATACAATTCATCACATAATATCAAATAATCATAACACAGAATTATTAGAACAGTCTAAATAAATTTGAGGAATCCAGTTGGATCCCTCCAACCTGTTTCCCTGCATCCACAGACGTTAGCACAATACCAATTCCACTTCGAGGTGGAATATCGTGGTATATGGGTTTATATAATATCATCGGCTATTATGCGGCGCATAGGGTCTCATCCGCTATATAATGCGGGAATATCAATCACTCCAATATATACTATATACTACTATATAATATACCACATCCAATCAATTCAACCATTCAACCAAATATTTAAATTTAACCATTTAAATTTAAATAATAATCTAGATGAGTGAGATTAACTCACCTTTGATTTTATTTTGCAGTCCGATCCAAACCGGCTTGTCTCTCCCTGATTTCAGACCTTGTATAAACAGTTTACGGTTTATTAACATTTTAAATCATCGAACAATTTATTACTATCTATTTATTTAACTAACAATTTAATTTAAACTGATAATTTGGTGTTGAACTAATAATTTAATTTTAACTAACTTTCTTTTAATAAAAATATTTTTAGTGACTAAAATAATTAAATAGGTTAAATAAGCAAATTAATCACCTTAAATACAAGTCTAAAATTAATTAGTCAATGAAAATATGTATATTTATTTTCTTTGAAACTACACCTATAAAAATAATCTATATGGGTTAAAAATATGATTTTTATATAACTTTCAACATTTTAAAATCCCTTTTTTTTCTTCAAATCTTATATAAGCTTTTCTGCTTTACTGCATACCCAATATCTATATATATATATATTATTATTAAATTTTGAAATATGTAAACCGCATATATATATACTTTGCTGCAGTTTAATTTTTTTCTTCTCTTTCTGTATATGTATATAAATTGGAAAAAGGGAATTATACCTCACTGGTGAACTTCGCGACCCAACCATCTGCATCGTTTCTCGACATCAACTCCTCAACCCAGCCTCGGCCACGCGAATTCGAGCAGGAGCTCACGTCGATCGCCACCAGAAACCACGACGCGACCCCCATCGGCGAACGCGCTATCGACCGCCACGCCATCGATAACCCTCGACTTTCAATCACAACTACCCTCTAAGCCATGAACTGCTTTGGCCCCCTATCAAAACGACTGACGCCTCAATCGCATGTCTTCGCCCTTCGCATACGCCACCTTCATCGAACCCGTACTCGACTTCCCCCTTTGCGTGCGCGAACGCGAACGCGCACTCCCCCTCCAGCGATTCACCAGGTTGCTTCCTATCGTCTCCGCTCTTTTTTTTTAAATTAAAAAATCGATTTGAATTCGATTTCGTTTACCTGAGCTTTGGATTAGAACGGAAGAAATGGGAGGTATGGTTCAATTTTCACTCGAGGGTTTGAAAGGGGGTAAGCACTTGGAGAAATAGAAATTAGAAGAAGACGTGAAAGAGGAGACTTTCACCATTTTTTTTCATGAATTTTGTTCTGCCACTTAAAAAGGTGAAGAGGAAGATTGCGTGCTTGAACAAGAAAAGGGAACGGGATTGGGTGCTAGGGTGGCTTGCTACAGAGGAGGTCAGCTATGGTGTTTCTGAAGTGAAGGGATAAAGTTTTGATTTGAAAGAAAGGCAGCTGATGGGCATATTGGACCAGTCAAACAATATATTAATTTAAATTTGAATTTAAACTTAAATTGTCTTGAATTCGCAGCCTAAAATCTCGACATCGTATCGAGACGTGCCGCTAGGCGTTTATAATATTATACCCCTATTCCGAACGCAATGGAAAAGGTTTCGAGTCCTAATTCGATCGTATGGAGAAGATAACTTTTTGGACTCAGTTATTATATTAAATTTTCGATATAGATTCAGCGCGTTTACTTATCGTACGCTCACACAATAACTCCAATCACTACGAAATTTGAAATCCGATAATAATACAATATTACGGACCTAATGGAACCGGTTTCGTCGAATTCCGAGACTGTGCCTCGGAAGGCTATTTTAAATTCAATTTAAACAATATATTTTTAAAACTAAACAAAACACCTTTAAATCCAATTTTAAAAGTTCTATCACCTTCAGTATTATAATATGAATTTTATAAGCCTTCAAATTATTTTTAACAAGCTTGAAACCCCAGATTCAAAATTTTAACCGACTTCAAATTATTTAATTTAATAATTAAATTACCCAATGAATAGTGATATTTGAAATTCAAGTTAAAAATTAACTTTTAAATATTTAAAATCAATTAAATATTCCAATTTCAAATATCCAAAATTCCGGGTTGTCACAGTTTAAGTTTGTTAAGACGAGATTGGTTTTAATTGTTCGTACAAGTTTACATGGAGTGGTTTGTTTATGGTTTCAACCTCGGTTCAAGGTTTTGAAATCGGCTAAGTCTCCATAGTCGATCCCTCTCCTAAAGCAAACAACCGATCCATATGCCATAACCAATATGACCAACCCCTTAGCCCAACACTCCATCACCGATCCCTACATCATATATATGAATTGATCCTTACACATTGGTACACAATTGATCCCTTGTCCATTAATATAACTGATCCCATTTCTCTCAAATTCACACCGATCTCTCCTCAAACTTCCATACCCGATCCTTATGACATGCATCTGCACTAACCGCTATACTTAGTCATTTTCGCACTTCCCTCAAACATTCACTCTGATCCCTCAGGGAACACGCAAGACCGATCCCTCTCCTTCACATACATCCTCCAACTGATCCCTCACTTAATCCATACACCTCATCTTCCTCAACCGATAGTTGATCCCTTCATTACTAAACAATTCAACCGTCTCCTGTCCATCGAACTGCAAACTACAACTCTATATACATCGAACCCTAACCCATCCACCAACATGATCGATGTTAGAACCTTGTATTTTGATGTTTTGATCATGACAACTATATGAGTAAATATTATGTGAACTAATCATATTTGCAAGAGAAGATGCTATTCTACTCAATAATAGATTGCAGACCAAGAATTTAGATAGAAGTTTCAATAATTGTCTATGGTTTGTCTATAGTCTAGTCTAGTAGTTGATTGTTGTTAAAATCTCTCCAAGGTAGTATATGCACACACACATACTTTAAAATCATGTTACATATCCCAAGGATTTACTATAAGATTCACGCACAAAAAATTTCACAAAAGAATCTCAATATGGGAAAAATATGGAATTCGGCTGACTGAAACAGGTAGGTCAGTCGACTGAATATCTGTGCACATGCACATTGCATATGAATGTTCAGTCAACTGAACTGCCCTATTCAGTCGACTGAATTGTAAGTTTATTTTAATATATGGCTTTCTAATTCGAAATTTTTAAATTTCAGCAAACTGAATTCTTTTATTCAGTCAACTGAAATTGCATAACGGCTATTTTCTGAACGGTCACTTCCATTCATTGAACAGAAACAACCCTTGATTCAAGAGTTGTTTCTGTATCTTTTGATTGTAACTTTTCACAATAAGTTGCAACACTTAAACACTGTAAATAGCCTTCAATTCATTAGTTTTAATCACCTAATTTCGGATTCTATTCTCTTATACTTATTGTCTAAACACTCTGCCATTTGCATTCAAATTTCTGTTCTAATCACTTGCACATTCAAGTGAAAATTCATTTGTGATTAAATTAACTTCCTATCTTCACAAACTATATTATATACCACAAAGTAGAAGATTATAGGAAGGGTGTACTCTAAAGATTTATCCATGCTATTAAAAGCGCACAATCAGTTAAGAAAATTCTCTGTATTATTGAAGACCTGTTCGGTTGCTCAGGCGATTGAAGTCCTATTCTGTTGCTTAGGCGGTGGAAGTCATGTTCGATTGCTCACATGGTGTAATACCCATTCCTCTAGATTAAGAGAGGGTTAATAGTTAAATTCCAGAAGGAGTCTGGGACTGGACATAGAATGGGAAGTTCGAACCATTATAAAAATCCATGGTGTCATTTACTTTATTATTTACTGTTATATTTATATTCGCACTAGTAGATAACTTAGATAATATTCCATATTACGATCTTTAGTAGCTTTCATTTGGTATCAGAGCCAGGTCATCATATAACCATAACACAGTTATTTGATACTCAGTTAATATGGAAAATAACACTAACACAAATTTTATTGAAGGTCAATCCACTACATGACCACCACTATTTAACGATTTAAATTACAACTATTGGTCAACTCGAATGAGTATTTATATGCAAGCAAATGGATATGAAACTTGGAATATCACTCCAAATGAATACACTATACCTACCACACCATTTGCAAAATGGTCAAACACACAAAAGTTAGATGCTTCTTCAAATGTAAAAGCCATGAATATGTTATTTTGTGCCTTAGATAAAATGAATTTAATAAAGTTAGTATGCGTAAAATTGCTTATGAAATCTGGCAAACTCTTAAGATTACACATGAAGGAACAAACAAAGTGAAACAAAGCAAAATTTCTATGCTTAAAAATCAGTTCTAAATTTCAGAATGAGACCAGATGAAACTATAAATGACATGTATTCTAGATTCCAAGACATACATCATTCACTATTAGCACTAGGAGAAAAATATTCAGATTTTGATATTGTCTTGAAAATTCTAAACTCCTTAATGGATGAATGGGAACAAAAAGGCTTAGCTATTGAAGAAGCTAATGACATTTCTACCATCAAACTTGAAGAGTTAATAGGAAATCTCATGTCGTATGAAGTTAATTTGCAGGCAAAATGAGATCAAGCCCAAAATAGAAAGAATATAGCTTTTCAAGCTGAACAAGAAGACTCGACCTCAGATGAAAATGACATGGCATATATAGAAAAGAATTTCAAAAAGTTTTTGAAATTTTATAAAGAACAAGAAATTTGAAAATAACATGAGAGACAATACCAATAAACCACCAGCCTCAAATCTCGAATGTTATGAATGTCATAAGAAGGGTCACATAAAGAAGGACTGTCTTGATCAAAAGAAAGACAGATACAAGAATAAAAAGGACAAGTATAAGAAAAAGCAAGCTTTCACTGTTACATGGGATGATTCAGAATCATCTTCATCATCAAACAATGACATTGACAGTGACTCTGAACAAGCCAATGTCTGCTTTATGGCTTCAACTAATGATGTAAGTGATCTTACTTTTGATGATTTAATAGAAATAAACTCAGAGCTATTGGATAAACTAAAAGAAGTTCGAAGAAAGTATAAAAATGCTCTAGAAAAATTAAACAGAAATGAAATAAAAGTTGATATGCTAAGAGATGAAAAGAAAATCTTGGAAGAAGAACTTGTTAAAACACAAGAATCTTGTTCTAACATTTCTTCTCAACTCACTATGCTATCAAATGAAATATAAGTGCAAAAAGAAAAGAATATGACATTAGTTTCAGAAAAACATGATTTAAAATAAAATGTCAAAATTCTTGAATTGGAAAATACCAGTCTCAAAATCGAGTTAGAGAATATCACTAAAAATGTATCTAATTTTAATAAAGGAAGAGAAATTCTATCTAAAATTATCAGGAATTCTCAAACTACTTCTAATAAAGGGGTTAGGATACACAAATTCTTCAAAAACTAGTTCAAAGAAGAATAACTCATCATATAAAAATTTAAGTTTACACAAGAATTTTGTAAAACCAAAACCAAAACCAAATATTTTCACTCAAAAGAAAGATATTTGCAACATAAATACTATAAAGATTTGGGTACCAAAAAATAATAATAGTTTAATCAGAAATAAGCATATTAAATCTTTTATAAATTGAGTTCATAAAAATAAAGATTTTACATATAAAGGGAATTCTAAACCCTCTTGGGTTTGGCTTCCTATGATCTAACTCTTAGGACCCTAATAAAAAGTGGGTACCAATGTCATTCCTATATATTTTGCAGGTACCAACTAAGAAAAGAGGAAAGTGGATACTTGACAGTGGTTGCTCAAAACATATGATAGGAAACAAAGATATGTTGACTAACAGTATCTACTCAGATGGAGGATCTATCACATTTGAAGATAATTCCAATATATCATTGGCAAAGCCGATGTGAGCAATGACGGTACATCTAACTTACCTCATATTATAAATGCTTTACTAGTTAAGAATTTAAAACATAATTTACTCAGTATAAGTCAACTTTGTGATAAAGGTTTTAATATAACTTTTTCTGAAAATAAATGCAACATATTTGATCAGAATAATAATCTTATATTTGAAGGAACCAGTGAAAGAAATATTTATATATTAAATATGAAAGTTAATCATAACATAAATATGAGTCTAGTAGCCAAAGAAAATGATCCTTGGTTATGGCACAAGAGATTTTGTCATATAAATTTGAAAGCAATAAACAAATTATCTAAGAATAATTTAGTTAAAGGTTTACCAAAAATGAATTTCAAAGTAAAAAATATTTGTGATGCTTGTCAATTAGGAAAATTAACAAAATCTTCTTTTAAATCAAAGAAAATGATTTCTACTGTAACGACCCGTATTTTTACGGATCGACAAGTTTGACAAAGTCTGGAATTTTAGAGTTTTTGAGCCATTTCAGATTTTAGGCGAAAATGGCTAAGTCCTGAGTCGTGAACGACTTAGTGTAAGTCGTGAGTCGTATACGACTTAGGGGATAGGAGCAACTCAGGGGTTTGGCTAGTTAGAGGTGTAAGGATAAGTCATTTGAACGACTTAAGGGGTAGGCGCGACTTAAGGACTGGGCGAGATAAGGCTTAAGTTGTAGCAGTTAAGTCGTGACCGAGTTAAGGTGATGAGTCGTATCCGAGTCATCTCATGAGTCGTACCCCAAGTCATCTGATGAGTCGTATCCGAGTCATCTGATGAGTCGTACCCCAAGTCACCTGATGAGTCGTGACCGAGTTATCTGATGAGTCGTACCCAGGTTTTCTGATGAGTCGTGGACGAGTTAAGGGATGAGTCGTAGCCTTTGTGATGAGTCGTATACGAGTTAGTAGTTGAGTCGTCTAACCAAGTAAGGCGTGCACATTTAAGTCGTAGACAAGGGGTCTGGTGAGTCGTAGGCGCATACTATAAGTCGGAGACGACTTAGGAGATAGTTGATTTGTCGTGAGTCATAGGCTGAAGTGTGTTAGGTCGTTGAGTCGTAGGGCTTTGAGTCGTGAGTCGTAAACGACTCATGGAGACAGACGAGATAAGGATTTAAGCTATAAATAGGAGGGCTTCTCTTCATTTTTGGGATCCGGATTTTGAAGCGACGACGTTCTGCCATTTTGAGAGCTCGACTTCTACACTTCTTCACTTCTTTTCTCCACTCTAATCTAGTGCTTCCTTCCATCCAAATCAAAGATCAAGATTGAAGATTCAAGAGCTAAAGTTGAAGATCTTCATCTTTTCAAGAGAGATTTCTTCGTTTGAAGCGGATTCGTGATAGATCAAGCTTGATCCTTCGCTGTCCAGATCTGAAGCGTATTGATTTGAGGTTGTTTAGGTGATTTGGTGAGTGGTGATTATCTCTCACACGGATCCAAAGGAGTATATCGGATTGTTGGCTCGATTTGGTGTTAAAATAGAGATTTCCATGCATTTTCTTCATCCTATGTGTAGATCCATATAGATCCATTGTTCATGATGATGTTACATCCATTTTATCATATGTTAACCTATGCAAGTTCATTCATCAAGTTTGTAGAGATATAATCCATGTTTTCATGCTTATTGGACTTTCAACTCTTTAATTACGAAAATGCCATTATTGTTATAATTGTCTACTTAGATCATTTTTGAATGCTTGATTGCTTGGATTGATGTTTGATTTGATTGATTGTTATGAACTAGATGATTGATGATTAGATTTAGATCGAAGGTGATTCAAAAGCTAAGGGGAAGGCTCTTGAATTGGGAAAGCTGCTAGTGGCATATGTAGCGGGATGATGAAGCTCTTATGCATAGATTTGATGATGTGATGATGAGATGAGGCTTTGCGAGGATGTAATGAAGCGAGGCAATCATGTGATGAAGACTTGGTCTAATCCAAACGGGATCATTCCAAGCATGTTGATAACTCGGTGATATGATTCGAGTTGAGGATAATGAATGGATGTGAGAATAGTCGTCGAGGAGGATGACTAGGAGGCTTGGATAGCATCGTTGTTGAAGGTTCTAGCATGCTCTAAGCAAGAGTATGTTTGGGCAGATTCGATAGTCCCAACGACTAACTGTTGATGGTCGAGTACTCTGGGCAGATTCGATAGTCCTAGGCACGGGCTGCGACGACGTGCGGGAGTTATGTCTAGAACCGGGGTTTCCATTAGCCCTTGACGGACGGCTGAAAGAATGTGCCGGTCATTCAATTAACGGTGATATCGAAGCAATGATAACAGTGATAGCCAGAGTCATGGATGTTTGGTTGTAACGTCATTCGGACTCAAGAGCGGTATTTTCTGGGTGCTTATCTGATTTAGGCCTTGGTACTTGGAAAACATCGCCCTTGACTCGAGTGATAGTAGCTTTACTTTAAATTGTATGCTCTGCTATGTTTGCTTCTGCTTAGTGTGTGTCTGGGGGCTATCACTGTAGAATGAAGTTGGAGTGGGAGGGTTGTATTCCTATTCCTTTTCCTTTATGCTCTTCTGGTATGTTGTTAGTTAATTTACTGCTCACTAAGACTGTTGTCTGACTCAAGGCTTTATGTTTTAATTCTTATTGCCTTGGGCTGTTCGTCCATTTTGGGACGGGCAGACTAGGTAGCAGGTGACAGGTGTTGTTCTCTTCTCACGACGCTGATATCGAAGACGAGCTAGAGGGTTGCATATTATCTTCTTATTATATGTACTGGATATTCCGCTGTTTTGTATTCTCTGATAGATATGTAGTGAGGCTGGATGTATTGACTATGTGGATGCTTGTATTCAACTATTATGGAGTTTTATATGATGTCATTTTGTTCTGTAAAGCTTCACTATACATATGTTCTATTGTATTTTGTCCATGCGCTGTGAGTAATACGATAGATTCTGTTGTTTTAAATCTTACCTTGACAATCGTCTATGGTCGCCTGGCACACTTTACAGCGCTCTATCTTTAGATTCGGTGCAGGGGTCATGGGCGGTCGTCACATTTGGTATCAGAGCATTGGTTAATCGATTTTACCCAACGCTCGCCGTCGTAACTACGTATGAGAGACGTAATTGTATTTTGATGGATGATTACTATATATAATATAGTAGCTTAGTAGAGTTTGAGTCCTTTATGCAGTTGTTTCTCTAGATGTTCTAATCATTCCTTTTTATAGATATTGAGAATGAGTCGAAGAGGGAGACCAGCTGCTAGGGAAGGCCGTGCTACTGAAGAGACTGCTGATTATGCAGCCATGTTCGAAGCTATGATGACTTCGATCATGAGAAGGATACCAGTTCCGGGGGCAGCAGTTGATGTTGGAGTTCAAGTCCAAACTCCGAAACCAGTGGATTTTGCTAAGTTGTGCAAAGACTATACTGCTCTTGGAGGGAAGGTTTTCTTGGGAACAGAATCAACTATTGAAGTCCAGAGATGGATTGATGCTTCTAGAAGGATCTTTGGTGATTTGGGAATTGATGATGCAACTAAGAGGAAGTTGGCGTCAAGGCAGCTTCAAGGGAGAGCCTCTGATTGGTGGAACTCTATTACCATCAATACTGCGGAGGAAGAGATTACTTGGGAGCAATTCCAAGTCAGATTTGAAGCTAAGTTCATTTCTACAGCTCAGAAGTCTGTTCTGTTCAAGAGGTTTGTGGAGCTCAAGCAGGGTGGAAGATCTGTTCTTGAGTATGTTTCTGAGTTTGAAGCTTTGTCCAAGTATGCCCGGTCATATATTGAGTCTGCTTACCAGAAGAATGAGAAGTTTGTGACCGGCTTGGATAGTTATCTTGGGAGACAGTTGGTGGATCATTTGGACGATTCATTTGAGAAGCTTGTGGAGAAAGCTCTTAGGCATGAGAGTCTGTTTCCTAAGGAAGGATCTGTTGTTGCTGTGACTAGGGAAGAGTCTAAACCCCAGCAGGGTGGAAACAAGAAGAGGAAGCAACAGCAGCAGAAGGGTAAGGATGGCCAGAAGAAGCCGAAAGGCGAGGTGACTTGCTACAACTGTCAGCAGAAGGGCCATTTCTCGAAGGATTGTAAGAATCCTAAGGTGCCGATGAAGTGTCATAACTGTGACAAGCCGGGGCATTTCAGGAAGAATTGTCCAGAACCAAGGAAGGGCAGGCAGATTGTGCAAGCCTATGCTTTAGGAGCTCTTCCGTCGTCTTCGAAATCTCCTACTGCTGAAGAGAAGGGAAAGAGTGTGGTTGTTCAAGGTACTCTTTTCCTATGTGGTGTTCCAGTTAGAGTTTTGTTTGATACTGGAGCATCGCATTCGTTTGTTTGTAATGAACTCGTAGGCTGGTTAGGTTTGGCACCGGATATTGTTGATAGGCCATTGGTTGTGACTAATCCAGTTGGGGGTTCGTCTTGTTTGTGTATGTTATGCCGTGGTCTAGTTGTATCGAGTCATGGTTGCTCTTTTGTTTGTGATTGTTTTGTTCTGAACTTTGCGGGGTTCAGAATTATTTTGGGTATGGACTGGCTTAGGAAGTATGCAGCTAAGGTTGATTGTGAGAGGCTGGAGGTGACAGTCGAGAATGTGGAGGGGCGAAAGATTGTGATACGATGTAAGCATGAAGAAGGCGTCTTCATGAGCTTCATGTATTCGCTAGTTGTTCCACGGGATGGACTGTCTTTAGTGCCAATCGCAAATGGATTCGAGGATGTCTTTGACAAAGTCAAAGGGTTGCCACCGCATAGAGAGATTGAATTTCGGATAGATCTTGTTGAAGGGGCCAGACCTGTTGTGATGCCTCTTAGGCGGATGGCGCCTAGGGAACAGCAGGAGTTGAGGGTGCAAGTTGATGACCTTTTACAGAAAGGATTCATTCGGCGTAGTGTGTCCGAGTGGGGTGCACCAGTTGTGTTCGCAACCAAGGAAGATGGGTCGTTGAGATTGTGTGTGGATTATCGTGAGCTGAATAAGGTGACTAAGAAGAACAAGTATCCATTGCCGAGGATAGATGACTTGTTTGATCAGCTTCACGAAGCTAAGGTGTTTTCTCAGATGGATTTGGCAACGGGATTTCACCAGTTGAGAGTAGCTAAGGATAGTGTGCCGAAGACTGCTTTTAGGACACCATCCGGTTTCTTTGAGTGGCTGGTAATGCCGTTTGGATTGACTAACGCGCCAGCATATTTTGTGGATCTTATGAATAGAGTGTTCAGAGATCAGTTGAACAAGTTTGTACTTGTGTTCGTGGATGATATTCTGATTTATTCCAGAACGGAAGAAGAGCACAAGACGCACTTGCGTATTGTTTTGGAGATCTTACGGAAACATCAGCTGAAGGCTAAGTTTTCGAAGTGTCACTTCTGGAAGAGTGAAGTGAGGTTCTTAGGCCATGTGATTTCTGGAAGTGGAATAGCGGTTGATCCCGCTAAGGTGGCAGCAATCCAGGATTGGGTTAGACCTAAGAATGCATCTGATGTGAGAAGTTTTCTTGGATTAGCAGGATATTATCGACGGTTTATCAAAGACTTCTCCAAGATAGTTGCACCATTAACAGGATTGACGAAAAAGAACCAAGTGTTCAGTTGGGATACTAAGTGTGAGCAAGCTTTTGGAATCCTGAAAGAGCGATTGACGAGTGCTCCTGTTTTGACTATTCCTAGTGGGAATGATGAGATGGTGGTTTACACCGACGCATGTGGTACGGGACTTGGAGCAGTGCTGATGCAGAAGGATAAAGTTGTTGCGTATGCCAGTCGACAACTGAAGCCGCATGAAAGGAATTACCCAACTCATGATTTGGAATTGGCGGCGATTGTATTTGCTCTGAAGATGTGGAGACATTATCTGTTGGGAGTTCGATTTGAGTTGTTTACGGATCACAAGTCGCTGAAGTATCTTTTCTCCCAAAAGGATTTGAATCTTCGGCAGCAACGTTGGCTAGAGTTTTTGGCATCATATGATTTTGGTATAGCTTATACTCCGGGAAAAGGTAACGCAGTGGCAGATGCGTTAAGTCGAAGGCATGCAGGATTGGGAGCCATGTTTTCTGAATGGAAGAATCTCGAGTATTTAGATGGATTTGACTTCAGGCCTAGAAGCGAATTGGAACCTGAGATGTTGGCAAACTTATCAATAAGACCCACTCTTGTGGAAAGGATTGGCGAGAGCCAAAAGCGAGATGATAAGCTTGTCAAGATTATCCGTGAATTGGAATCTGGATTGGATCCAGAAAAGGATAAAGGATTCGAGGTCGATCGAGAGGGTTGGCTTCGGAAGCAAGGACGACTAGTTGTTCCCGATATAGATGAATTGAGGAGTGAAGTTCTGAAGGAAAATCATCACTCGAAGTTGACAATTCATCCAGGTGGAAATAAGATGTATCGGGATATGAAGAGAACCTACTACTGGGAAGGTATGAAGAAGGATGTTGGAAATTTTATTTCCAAATGTATGAACTGCCAGTTGGTAAAAGCCGAACAGAAGAAGCCAAGTGGATTGCTTCAGCCATTAGAAGTTCCTACATGGAAGTGGGAACAAGTGTCGATGGATTTTATTGATGGATTGCCTAGAACCAGAACGGGAAATGAAGGAATTTGGGTCATTGTGGATCGTCTGACTAAGAGTGCTAGATTCATTCCTGTCCGATCGGCTAGGACTGCATCAAAGTTGGCTGAGTTGTATGTTAAGTGGATAGTTCGATTCCATGGTATTCCGAAAAGTATAGTGAGCGATCGAGACCCATTGTTCACTAGTGGATTTTGGAAGAGCTTCCAGGAAGTTTTGGGAACCGAGTTGTGTTTGAGTACAGCTTATCATCCCCAAGCAGATGGTCAGACCGAGAGAGTCAACCGAGTTTTGGAAGATCTCCTCAGAGCTTGTGTTTTGGATTTCGGAGGATCATGGGAAGATCACCTTCATTTGGTGGAGTTTGCGTACAACAACAGTTTCCAGTCAAGCATTGGTATGGCACCGTATGAGGCATTGTATGGAAGACCGTGTAACTCTCCAACATGTTGGTTGGAAACTGGAGAAAAGCTGATGCTTGGGCCAGAGATGATCCGGCAGACTTCAGATTGTATAGAGATCATTCGGCAACGAATGAAGGCAGCCCAAGACCGTCAAAAGAGTTATGAAGATAAGCGTCGAAAGGATTTGGAATTCGACGCAGGAGATATGGTTTTTGTGAAAATTTCTCCACTGAAGAATGTTATTCGATTCGGGAAAAAAGGAAAATTGACTCCAAGATTTGTTGGACCATTCCCGATCATCGAGCGAATTGGAAAGCTCGCCTATAGGTTGGAGTTACCTGAGAAGATGTCGGGTGTGCACAATGTTTTTCATGTATCATATCTATGGAAGTATGTGCACGACTCGAATACAATGGTTTCTGCTGATAGCTGTGAAGACTTCGAAGTTGATCCAGTCGATAGAAGACCTCGTAAGCCGCTTCGTGTTGTGGAAACCGACACGAAACAGCTTAGGAGGAAGGTAGTTAAGTTGCTCAAGATACAATGGAGTGACGATGATAACGACTGTACGTGGGAGGTGGAAGAGAGGATGAAGGCAGCTCATCCTGAACTCTTCAAGGTATGGCCCTAAGATGTCGTATCATCTAACAACATTGTAACTTGTTCTAAGTCTTAGAATTCTGTACGCTAAGCTAGAATTGGATGCATGGTTTGCTGATTGTTATGGTTGGTAGGCGTACAGAATAGTCTTCGATTGCTTTGTTTGTTTGGAATTTCGGGGGCGAAATTCCTAAGGGGGAGAGAATGTAACGACCCGTATTTTTACGGATCGACAAGTTTGACAAAGTCTGGAATTTTAGAGTTTTTGAGCCATTTCAGATTTTAGGCGAAAATGGCTAAGTCCTGAGTCGTGAACGACTTAGTGTAAGTCGTGAGTCGTATACGACTTAGGGGATAGGAGCGACTCAGGGGTTTGGCTAGTTAGAGGTGTAAGGATAAGTCGTTTGAACGACTTAAGGGGTAGGCGCGACTTAAGGACTGGGCGAGATAAGGCTTAAGTTGTAGCAGTTAAGTCGTGACCGAGTTAAGGTGATGAGTCGTATCCGAGTCATCTCATGAGTCGTACCCCAAGTCATCTGATGAGTCGTATCCGAGTCATCTAATGAGTCATACCCCAAGTCACCTGATGAGTCGTGACCGAGTTATCTGATGAGTCGTACCCAGGTTTTCTGATGAGTCGTGGACGAGTTAAGGGATGAGTCGTAGCCTTTGTGATGAGTCGTATACGAGTTAGTAGTTGAGTCGTCTAACCAAGTAAGGCGTGCACATTTAAGTCGTAGACAAGGGGTCTGGTGAGTCGTAGGCGCATACTATAAGTCGGAGACGACTTAGGAGATAGTTGATTTGTCGTGAGTCATAGGCTGAAGTGTGTTAGGTCGTTGAGTCGTAGGGCTTTGAGTCGTGAGTCGTAAACGACTCATGGAGACAGACGAGATAAGGATTTCAGCTATAAATAGGAGGGCTTCTCTTCATTTTTGGGATCCGGATTTTGAAGCGACGAAGTGCTGCCATTTTGAGAGCTCGACTTCTACACTTCTTCACTTCTTTTCTCCACTCTAATCTAGTGCTTCCTTCCATCCAAATCAAAGATCAAGATTGAAGATTCAAGAGCTAAAGTTGAAGATCTTCATCTTTTCAAGAGAGATTTCTTCGTTTGAAGCGGATTCGTGATAGATCAAGCTTGATCCTTCGCTGTCCAGATCTGAAGCGTATTGATTTGAGGTTGTTTAGGTGATTTGGTGAGTGGTGATTATCTCTCACACGGATCCAAAGGAGTATATCGGATTGTTGGCTCGATTTGGTGTTAAAATAGAGATTTCCATGCATTTTCTTCATCCTATGTGTAGATCCATATAGATCCATTGTTCATGATGATGTTACATCCATTTTATCATATGTTAACCTATGCAAGTTCATTCATCAAGTTTGTAGAGATATAATCCATGTTTTCATGCTTATTGGACTTTCAACTCTTTAATTACGAAAATGTCATTATTGTTATAATTGTCTACTTAGATCATTTTTGAATGCTTGATTGCTTGGATTGATGTTTGATTTGATTGATTGTTATGAACTAGATGATTGATGATTAGATTTAGATCGAAGGTGATTCAAAAGCTAAGGGGAAGGCTCTTGAATTGGGAAAGCTGCTCGTGGCATATGTAGCGGGATGATGAAGCTCTTATGCATAGATTTGATGATGTGATGATGAGATGAGGCTTTGCGAGGATGTAATGAAGCGAGGCAATCATGTGATGAAGACTTGGTCTAATCCAGACGGGATCATTCCAAGCATGTTGATAACTCGGTGATATGATTCGAGTTGAGGATAATGAATGGATGTGAGAATAGTCGTCGAGGAGGATGACTAGGAGGCTTAGATAGCATCGTTGTTGAAGGTTCTAGCATGCTCTAAGCAAGAGTACGTTTGGGAAGATTCGATAGTCCCAACGACTAACCGTTGATGGTCGAGTACTCTTGGCAGATTCGATAGTCCTAGGCACGGGCTGCGACGACGTGCGGGAGTTATGTCTAGAACCGGGGTTTACATTAGCCCTTAACGGACGGCTGAAAGAATGTGCCGGTCATTCAATTAACGGTGATATCGAAGCAATGATAACAGTGATAGCCAGAGTCATGGATGTTTGGTTGTAACGTCATTCGGACTCAAGAGCGGTATTTTCTGGGTGCTTATCTGATTTAGGCCTTGGTACTTGGAAAACATCGCCCTTGACTCGAGTGATAGTAGCTTTACTTTAAATTGTATGCTCTGCTATGTTTGCTTCTGCTTAGTGTGTGTCTGGGGGCTATCACTGTAGAATGAGGTTGGAGTGGGAGGGTTGTATTCCTATTCCTTTTCCTTTATGCTCTTCTGGTATGTTGTTAGTTAATTTACTGCTCACTAAGACTGTTGTCTGACTCAAGGCTTTATGTTTTAATTCTTATTGCCTTGGCCTGTTCGTCCATTTTGGGACGGGCAGACTAGGTAGCAGGTGACAGGTGCTGTTCTCTTCTCACGACGCTGATATCGAAGACGAGCTAGAGGGTTGCATATTATCTTCTTATTATATGTACTGGATATTCCGCTGTTTTGTATTCTCTGAGAGATATGTAGTGACGCTGGATGTATTGACTATGTGGATGCTTGTATTCAAATATTATGGAGTTTTATATGATGTCATTTTGTTCTGTAAAGCTTCACTATACATATGTTCTATTGTATTTTGTCCATGCGCTGTGAGTAATACGATAGATTCTGTTGTTTTAAATCTTACCTTGACAATCGTCTATGGTCGCCTGGCACACTTTACAGCGCTCTATCTTTAGATTCGGTGCAGGGGTCATGGGCGGTCGTCACATCTACGTTATAACCACTTGAGTTATTATATTTGGATCTTTTTGGACCAACTTAAGTTCAGTCTATAAACCATAATAGATATGTTTTTATAATCGTAGATGATTTCTCAAAATTTACTTGGACAATATTTTTGAAAAATAAAAGTGATACTTTTGAAAATTTTAAAATAATTTCTAAAATAACTCAAAATATTTAAAATTTAAAATTTAAAAATATTCGGAGCAATCACAGTGGTGAATTCAAAAATGAATCTTTTGAAAATTATTGTAATAAGAAAGGAATGGTTCGTAATTTTTCATTTCCTAGAACTCCGCAACAAAAATAGAGTTGTAGAAAGGAAAAATAGAAAACTTCAAGAATGTGCTAGAACATTAGTAAATGGAAGTACTCTACCAAAACATTTTTGGGCGGAAGCTGCAGTAACTACTTGCTATGTTTTAAATAGTTTCCATTAGACCATTAACAAAACATACCCCATATGAGATTTTTAATGGAAGAAAACCCAATATATCATATTTTATAGTTTTTGGTTCAAAATGTTTTCTTTTAAATACAAAAGACAATCTTGGTAAATTCGATCAAAAATCTGATGAAGTAATATTCATTGGATATTCAGAATGAAGCAAAACCTATAGAATTTATAATAAAAGAACTAAAGTAATCAGAGAAACACTTCATGTTTCATTCGATGAAAATTTAAAATTTAATCATAAATACGAAGATGAAGAAATTGTTTCTAAGACAAATAACATAGAAGATGATTTAGAAAATACTGAAAATAATATAAACAACAATTTTCCAAATAATAATGAAATGAGAACACCACCAAGACTTCTAAGAAATCATCCTGTTGAAAATATCATTGGAAAAGTAAATACTAACATAAGAACTTGAAATCAACTAAATCAAATGGGTCACTTAGCTTTTCTTTCAAACATTGAACCCAAAAATGCTAAAGTAGCCTTAACTGATGATTACTGGATTATAGCTACGCAAGAAGAATTAAATCAATTTGAACGTAATGACGTTTGGGACTTAGTTCCTAGACCAAGTAATCAAGTTGTTATCGGTACAAAATGGGTTTACAAAAATAAGGCCGATGAGCAAGCAAATATTATTCAAAATAAAGCTAGGCTAGTTGCTCAAGGTTATAATCAAGAAGAAGGAATAGAGTATGATGAAACATTTGCCCCTGTAGCTCATCTAGAACAACCACCTTTACTTAAATGGTTTTTAAATGGATGTAAAAAGTGCATTTTTAAATGGTTTTATAAAAGAAAATGTATATGTAGAACAACCACCTTTACTTATGCATGAAAAATATCCAGATCATGTCTATAAATTAAAAAGGGCTTTATACGGATTAAAACAAGTACCTCGTGCTTGGTTTGACCGTCTTAAAAATTATTTAATTACTTCTGATTTTAAAATTGGAAAAGTAGATCAAACCTTTTTTATAAAACAAGATAAAAATGATGTTTTAATAATACAGATATATGTAGATGACATTATTTTTGGTTTAACAAATGAAAAATTATGTTAAGAATTTTCAGATATTATGACAAGAGAACTTGAGATGTCTCACATGGGAGAACTTTCATATTTTCTAGGTTTACAAATTAAAAAATTAATAATGGAATTTTTAATAATCAAGAAAAATATTGTAATAATCTCATAAAACGATTTGGTACGGAAAAGACTTCTGCTAAACCAACTCCTATGAGTACTATAGTACATCTCGATAGAGATGAAAATAGCAAAAGTGTTTACCAAAAACTATATCGTAGTATGATCGGTTCACTACTTTATATAAATGCTAGTCGACCAGATTTAATGATGAGTGTATGCTTATGTGCACGATTTCAAGCAAATCCTAAAGAATCACATTTGCAGGAAGTGAAACGAATTTTGCGATACTTAAGCAAGACTAAAGACTACGGTCTCTTTTATCCAAAAGAACGTCCTTTTGAATTTGTATCATACAGTGATGCTGATTTTGGAGGATGTCGAACGGATCGAAAGTGTACAAGGGGTACTTGTCATTTCACTGGACAATCTTTAATATCTTGGTTTAGTAAGAAACAAAATTTTGTTTCCCTTTCGACGTGTGAAGCAGAATATATCTCTGTTGGTTTGGCATGTGCTCAAGTAATCTACAGGCGGCAAACACTACAAGATTTTAAAATAAACCTTTCTAAATCAACAATTTACTGTGATAATACAAGTGCAATAAATTTATCGAAAAATCCAGTAAATCATTCTAGAACTAAACCCATAGATATTAGACATCATTTTCTTCGCGATAATATAGAAAAAGGAAATATATCGCTAGATTTTGTACCATCAAAAATCAAATAGCTGATATATTTACTAAACCATTAAATGAATATATTTTTATTAAATTACGACGAGAACCGATCCCTCTCCTTCACATACATCCTCCAACTGATCCCTCGCTTAATCTGTATGTCTCGTCTTCCTCAACCGATAGTCGATCCCTTCATCACTAAACAAATCAACCGTCTCCTGTCCATTTAACTGCAAAATTACAACTCCATACACATCGAACCCTAACCCATCCACTAACATGATCCATGTTAGAACCTTGTATTTTGATCATGACAACTATATAAGTAAATATTATGTGAACTAACCACATTTGCAAAAGAAGATGCTATTCTACTCGAAAATAGATTGCAGACCAAGAATTCAGATAGAAGTTTCAATAATTGTCTATGGTTTGTCTATAGTCTAATCTAGTAGTTGATTGTTGTTAAAATATCTCCAAGGTGGTATATGCACACACACACACACATACTTTCAAATCATGTTACATATGCCAAGTATTTTACTACAAGATTCACGCATAAAAATTTTCACAAAAGAATCTCAATATGGCAAAAGATATGGAATTCAGCCGATTGAAATAGGCAAGTCAGTCGACTGAATATCTGTGCACATGCATAGTGCATATGAATGTTCAGTCGACTGAACTGCCCTATTCAGTCGACTGAATTGTAAGTTTTTTTAATATATCACTTTCTAATTCGAAATTTTTAAATTTCAGCAGACTGAATTCTTTTATTTAATCGACTGAAATTGCATAACGGCTATTTTCTGAACGGTCACTTCCATTCATCGAACAGAAACAACTCTTGATTCAACAGTTGTTTCCGTACTTTTTGATCGTAACTTTTCGCGATAAGTTGCAACACTTAAACACTATAAATAGCCTTCAATTCATTAGTTTTAATCACCTAATTTCTGATTCTATTCTCTTATACTTATTGTCTAAACACTCTACCATTTGCATTCAAATTTCTGTTCTAATCACTTGAACATTCAAGTACAAATTCATTCGTGATTAAATTAACTTCCTATCTTCACGAACTACACTATCACAAAGGAGAAGATTATAGGAAGGGTGTACTCTAAAGAATTATCCATGCTATTAAAAGAGCACAACCAGTCAAGAAATTCTCTGCATTATTGAAGTCTTGTTCGGTTGCTCAGGCGATTGAAGTCCTATTCTGTTGCTTAGGCGGTGGAATTCTTGTTCGGTTGCTCAGGCGGTGTAATACCTATTCCTCCGGGTTAAGAGAGGGTTGATAGTTAAATTCCAGAAGGAGTATGGGATTGGACGTAGAACGGGAAGTTCAAACCAGTACAAAAATCCCTGGTGTCATTTACTTTATTATTTACTGTTATATTTATATTCAGCACTAGTAGATAACTTAGATAATATTCCATATTACGATCCTCGGTAACTTTCAATCGAATCCATGGGCCTCGTCACAAAATTGGAACAAAGCAAATTGCAATTAAAAAAACCTACTTATGTGTGTAAATGGCTATGGTAATACACAAATCGAGGTAGGATCTTGATTTGGATTAGAGGTTTGGTGATGGTGTTGAATTACAAGAGGCAATGAGTGGAACAATGGAGGCGATGATTGATTCAAAGGAAAGTGAGGGTTCAAAGGTATGAAGGGAAGAGAGGGGTTCGGTTTTGATAGAAGGAAGTTAGGTTCAGTTTAGAAAACAAACGAATGAAGTAAAGTGAGGGATGTAAACATGAAGTGCTAGATTATATACGAGGCTAGAGGGATCAGCCTGCCTTAGCTTCTCCGTGAAGCCAATAAGATTAAGTCCTCTACATATAAAGGGATCGGTTGTGATCCCTCTACCAGGGGATCCAATCCAATCCTTATATTATAACAAAAAAAAGAAAGGGATGGGCTAGAGGGATCCCGATCCCTATAAACAAAAAAGGAGAGAACAAAGGGATCGGGTACGATCCCTTTGTACATGCAAAAATGTACCTAAAAACTATATAAAGTAAATAAATATAAAATGCAATGAAATTGAATCTAATTCAACGAGAATTGGCAATGATCCGTGAGCATGCAACGCATCCGGAAGCCAACTACAAGAACGTGTTCCTAAACGTGCATGTGTATATTCTAAAAGTTCAATTTTTGAAATCAACAGAAATTGAATTCAAACCAGAAGCTTTCAAGGTCAAGGCTAGATTATATAGCCGAAGCTTACTAGTCTTTTAGAACCAGACATAGAAAGCAACTGAGGGAACATAATCCTGAATTTATACTATTGGAAACCGATCGAGTGTCATGATGATCAAAAAGAGATACGATGCTTTGGGAAAATAATTCGACGGAAGGATAGCGACTATTCAGAAAACTGGATGATTTCTTTCCGTCGACTATAACTTGCTTAGATTCAAAGCACGTCATGTTTAACACAAGACGGACTTTGGGGGGCAAGTGTTATCTGGCATTTTGACCCGGCTATATCCGAACTGATTGGACAAGCTAGACTCGACTGTCATCAAGGCCAATAAGCCCAGAGCAATGATTGTTGGGTCCATAAATCAAGTATATATGGTAATATGAAGCTGTGATTGAATGAAACTGAGAGAATAAGTTATATGGAATGTTCAAAATATGAAATATAGTCTAATCCAGAAAAGGGATCGGCTATAATTCCCCTCAATCATAGGGATCTGTCTACTTCAGTGAAACAAGTGCAATTCAATGGAAAATAATCAATATCTCGAGATCCATAAGTTCAATATATATGACACTTTGGAAGCAAGATATGGGAGCCTTAGGAAGTCTACCCTAGGGACTGCACCTCAGAAGGACTAAGCAAGAGGGATCAGCCTTCTTCCATCCATAAGGATCGGTCAAAATCAGGTAACAACACACATTACAGCAAAGATCGAGCAAGAAATTAGTTTTATAAACCAATTGGCATGAAACTTGAAGGTTAGGCATAATACAACATGGAGAAGCTCCCTGAAGTGACCCATTTTTCTTCTATTATATTTTACTGATTTTTAGTTGAGTTTTTTTTTAAAACAAGGGATCGCTTCTTTTCTTGCCTCATTCATTTCTTTTAATTAATTTCCCAAGATCCAGAATTTACTAATATAAAAATATCAGTATTTTAATCAAGTCATATCATTTATATATGTGAAGATATATAAATGTTTCTTTGCCTATCAGAGTGTTAAAGTAGCAAAGAAATTTAATCACACAATATTTTCCATAATTGAAAAGTTTTGTGTCACATAGCTATTTTTACACTTTAATCTTTTATTTGACTCAAGACTGACTAATACATGATTCAAGTGTTACTACCTTAAAATGACTCAGGATTAACTAATACATTTTCAGGTATTTTCATCTTGGAATGACTCAAGATTGATTAATACATTTTTCAAGTATTAGCACCTATATTTCTCTTCTTCATTTTCCATATTATTCTATAAACCAGATTGATTAATTTGTGGATTTATAACCCATGCTTTAGATCGTTGGGATTCAAAAATTCATACATGTTGTTTTAGAATGATAAAACATATTAAAACTTGGTTTGATCTATGGATCTCTGGTTAGTCTAGCCCAAATTCAGGATTCAAACATAAACATGCACAAAACATGCACAAACATGCACAAGCAATTCAGGTCAAGCAAAATGCACATATCCAGGTTCATGAAGCATGTAATGATCATGTGAGTAATAGAGTTGTAAACTAATCTAAAGGTCATACAGATTTTTGATATTTAGATTGGAAATAGTGTTGAATATGATTTTAGAAAGATCTTTGCATATTTCTGGCTAAAAGCATATAGAGTGTGATGTTCTGGATTTTTAAACACTTAACAAAATTACTCTACAATATTGTTTGAGTTTATATTGTTTGTCCCTATTTCTGACTTGCTACTTCAGTTTCATATTGAAGTCGGTTCCAGATTTTACCCATTTCCAATTCCTAAAATCCTTGTATACTTATGATTTTCAGGTTTTATGATATCATAATCCTACTCTTGTTCTAGACATGTCATAGGATTTAGTTGTATTTCGAATTAACTTACACTATGGTCTTGTTTGCTCCAGAAATCTGAAGACTATTGCTTCAAGCTTTTGCATGTACTTGTATCAATTACAAGACATGTACAAGCCTTACTGGTTAGCCAAGACCATGTTCAACCCACCCACTCAATGCTTTGGCACATATTTATTCAAAAACAACTTAATCTTTATAATTGAAATATAACAAGCATGCCAAGGAGAATATATCCACATATCAGATTATATGGTATGTTCTCCTTCATTATAATCCTCTGGATTATTTCCATAGTCTGCTACTTGAATCAACAACTCACAAGCACATATAATACTTAAGTTTTTTCTTCTTCTTTTACATGTTCTTTTTCAAGAAAACAAAGCAAGTATCATTCCTGGAAATACACAAGACATAAGAGGGTTTTCCTAGATTATTTATTACAATCAAACTTCTACTTCTCTAAAGCATTCTAAGACCAGCAAGTTCTTCAAACATCCATACAAGCAAGCTACTCAAGCATCTTTCCCTGCAACAACACTTTGAACTGCCTCAATGAAAATGAGACACCCCAAAGATTGCAAAGGCAACAAATAGGTTCAGAAAATATATTCTGGTGTAAGTGAAATCATAGTTTATAAATAACTTGTAATTACTAAACTCTATGCAGAGACTCATATGTTTGATACTTATTTAGATTCGTACTAAAATCTGAGTATATATATACATATAAGCTCATACTAACATACATGCACACAAGTATTCATTCATCAACACAATTCAGTTATATGTACATATACTCCTATGGATTGACTCCCTTAATTCCATAGCTCAATTTCCCAATCCCCATTTATCATTTATTTGGTCTTAACTCTTGCCATTGAACACCATGTGTGCATTGCAAAGGGGCTCAATTCTGTTAACCCTTTACACAGTGGCCTACATGACTTAAACAAGTCATGCACATACCCATCATCCACCTAATGATGAATATATCAAGGCACTACTCCTAGATTAGCTTTATAATCTAGAGACCATTCTCATTTTCTTTCAGGAGAATTTTATTAATTCTTGAAATGCTTCATATTCTTTTCTTCCTTTCATAAATCAGAGAGTATTAAACTCACTCAGGGATTTCAGCCAGACATACAAAGTATTCATGTAAAACACCACATCCCATTTTAAGGTTATTTTTATTCAATCATATTTTCTAAGACCTGCATAAATTTATTTCCAGAAATATTCCCATTTCTTACATAAATCTGGTGAAGTCATATAAAACCTTACAATTATTTTACCATGAACATAGGGTAAGGTTTTTGAGAAAAACCCATAAAAACATATTAACTTGTGATTTGAACAAATCATCACACACACACACACACACACACACATATATATATATATATATATATATATATATATTGCATTGTTCATATCATTTTTAAAATGAACTAGACATAAGCATGAATCCCCTTATTCACACTGCCTACTTCATTCTTCATTAGTACCCTATTTCTCAGTAAAAATGTTTAACTCATTCCCATATAAAACTGGATTATAAGTTACAGAAGCCATTTCTGTAATCAGGGTGTTTGTCTTTTAAAAGCATTAATCAAAACAATCAAAACAGATCCAAACATCAACCAAAGACTCAGCCAAAACACCAACCATGATCAACATTTATTTATTCAGAGAATAAAATTAAACAAAACATGATATGGTTTTATAAAAGTAATATGGCTGCCCTTAACTTGGGTCTTAATGCCTTAAATTTCATAAGATGATTAATCACTCACCTTCCTTCTTCTTTCCCCGAGAATGCTCTAACTTGAAAACAGTGTGAGTTTGCTCTTCTTTTTCTAAAATATCTTTCTGTTTTCAAAAATAAACTGCTGCTTATCCTTTGATTTTTATAACATTTAGCTAGGGTTTTAGTGGAGTGAAAACCCCATTTTATCCCCACACAAATAAGAGAATTTTTTATATGCTTTTATGGCTAAATATGCCATTTTCTTTTTGATTCCATTTCGGGTATTTCAGTTGCTTTTCTTCTTTTTCTGTGTACATGCCATTTGCATGTTTCACCTACACACTATTTTCATGTGACTTATCTACATTATTTATTTTCTTAAGACAAATCAGAAATGTTCACATATATATCTTTTTATCAATTAATTCCTTGCTAATGTTTCAAGCCATTTGTTTTCTCTTGATTATAAAATGTATTTATACCTATATAATACTAATCCGGTTTCATATATTTTAATCATCATAAGAGTTTATTTTATCACTCTATACTCTTCTAACTACTTATATACAATATATATATATATATATATGAGATATGTGAATATAAAACTCATTCATACTTAGTTATTTTCTTCTCATTATTATTTATTGAAAACAACTATTCTCTTCCTTATTTATTTCACTCATTCTTGATATTTATTTTCAATTTATTTTATTCTTTGAATATTTTCTATTAACTGATTTTTTTATAAAATTATTTTCATCTCAATAATTTGGGTCTTCACATACTGTCCTCCTAAAAGGAATTGTGTCCCACAATTATTTTTCTCATACATTTCCATCCAAATGTATACAAAGCATAATTTCATTTCATAAATTTCAGAAACTCGTGCATTTAAAACCAATCAAACATACATAAGTAATGTTTAAGTTTATCATAATTTTAGGCATACCTTTAAGCAGAAAATAGATTAGGATATTTATCTTTTATCCTATCTTTAGTCTCCCATGTACAATCACTCTCATCTAAACTCCACTGGATTTTAACCAATTTAATTATTATATTTCTCAATTTCTTTTCTTCTCTAGCCACAATACCCACTGGTTCCTTCTTATAAACCAGATTTTCTTGAATTTCAACTTGTGTAGGAGATTTCAAAATGGTCTCCTTATCATGCACCCATCTTCTTAGTTGAGATACATGAAATACATCATGTATATTACTCAATTCCTCTGGCAATTTCAACTTATAAGCCAAAGTTCCTACTCTTTGAATAATTTCATATGGCCCTATATATCTTGGTGACAATTTTCCTGCCTTGCCAAACCTCAATATTTTTCTCATTGGTGAAACTTTGAGAAATACATAATTTCCCACTTCAAATTCCACTGGCCTTCTCCCTTTATCTGCATAGGCTTTTTGTCTCACTTGTGCTGCTCTCATTCTCTGCCTTACAAGTTCAATCCTTGCAGAGGTCTCTTTCACATGTTCTGGTCCAAGCAACACTCTTTCACCTGCCTCCATCCAGCATGTAGGAGATACACAAGGCTTCCCATACAAAGCCTCAAATGGAGCCATACCTGTAGTGGACTGATAGCAATTGTTATAAGCAAATTCAGCTAAATAGAGATGATCTTCCCAGTTGCCTCCAAAATCAAGTATACATGCTCTAAGCAAATCCTCTAAAATCTTGTTAACAATCTCAGTTTGCCCATCTGTTTGTGGGTGGTAAGCTGTGCTCAAGCTTAATTCTGTCCCCATAGCCTCTTGAAAGCTACCCCAGAACCTCGAGGTAAACAAGGTATTTCTATCACTAATGATAGTCTTGGGGATTCCATGTAATCTCACTATCTCCTTCACAAATAATTGAGCTAATTTGTGAGCATTTCTATTTGAATTCACTGGAATGAAGTGAGCTGTTTTTGTGAGTCTATCAACCATAACCCAAATACTATCATTGCCTCTTCTTGTTCTTGGCAAACCATCCACAAAATCCATTGAAATGCTTTCCCATTTCCAGGTGGCACTTCCAGAGGTTATAGTAAGCTTGAAGGTCTTTGATAATCTGCCTTGACTTGTTGACATGTTAAACACTTTGCCACATATCTTGCCACTGCCCCTTTCATTCCTGGCCACCAATAGTTTCTTTTAAGATCATGGTACATTTTTGTACCACCTGGATGTATAGTGTACTTTGTCTTGTGATGCTCATCCATAACCTCTTGCTTCAGTTCTTCTATATTGGGTATGCAGAGTTTCCTTTCTTTCTTAAGTAGCCTCTATCATCAACTTCATAATTTTCCACTTACATGCCTTGTGATATCATGTCCTTCTTTTCTTTTAAATTAGTGTCTTGATTCTGCATATTTCCTATTTTATCACCAGGGTTGATCTTAAGGAGATGAGACTTAATTTTCCATATTCAATCATGTCACTATGTACATTGTCTGATGCACCAATTTCTTCCTTCATTTCTAATTCACCAAGGATTGTTAAATCCTTGAATTCAGTCATCATTAAGCTTGCCAATCTTGCTTGATGTCTACTCAAAGCATCTGCTACATTGTTAGCTTTTCCCGGAGTATATAATATATCAAGATCATAGGCAGCTAAAAACTCCACCCACCTATGTTGTCTCATATTCAAGTCTTTTTGAGAAAACAAATACTTAAGTGATTTATGGTCTGTAAACAATTCAAATTTAGTACCTAACAAGTAGTGTCTCCATAGCTTCAATGCATAAACAATGGCAGCAAGCTCTAGATCATGAGTGGCATATCTGGTTTCATTTGGCTTGAGTTGCCTTGATGCATAAGCTATGACTCTTCCATGTTGCATGAGTACTGCCCATAACCCAGACCCACTAGCATCAGTATAAACCACTAATCCCTCATTTCCCTCTGGAACTTGCAAGACTGGAGCTTCCATCAATGCCTTCTTCAATGATTCAAAAGCTTGTTCACATTTTTCTGTCCACACATATGGTTGCTCTTTTTTGGTTAGCTTGGTTAATGGAATGGCTATCCTTGCAAAGTCTTTTATAAACCTTCTATAGTAGCCTGCCATTCCTAAAAATGACCTCACCTCAGTCACTGATTTAGGTCTACTCCATGATTGCACTGCCATGACTTTGTTTGGGTCTACACAAATCCGTTATTGAGATATAATATGTCCCAAAAATTTAACTTCATTCTGCCAAAATGTACACATAGTAAATTTTGCCTTTAAATCATGTGCTCTTAATCTTGACAAAACCAGATGCAAGTGCCCTGCATGCTCCTCTTCTGATTTTGAATACACCAATATATCATCAATGAAAACAACTACAAATTTATCTAGAAAATCTTTGAATGTCCTATTCATTAAATCTACAAAATAGGATGGTGCATTTGTCAATCCAAAAGGCATTACTAAAAATTCATATAGCCCATATCTTGTGTTGAATGCAGTGTACTTAATACTTTCCTCCTCAACCTTCATTTGATGGAACCAGAGGCTAAGTCTAGCCTTGAAAAGATTCTTGCTCCATTTAATTGATCAAATAAATCATCAATTCTGGGGAGTGGATATTTATTCTTGATGGTAACTTTGTTTAATTCCCTGTAATCAATACACATTCTCATTGTACCATAATGTTTCTTTACAAATACCACTAGAGAACCCCAGTTTGAACTACTAGGCCTTATGAAGCCTTTCTGCTCCAATTCTTCCAATTGTTGTTTCAATTCCACTAATTCTTTAGGACCCATTCTGGAAGGCTTCTTGATGATAGGACTTGCTCCGGGGATTAATCTTATCTGAAATTCAACTTGCCTATTTTCTGGAACTCCTATAACCTCTCCAAAGACATCTGGGTATTCATTTATTACATTTATGTCTTCCAGAATTAATTCTTTTTCAGTCATGCTCCACATTTGATTAAGGCAATTTGTTTTGGCTATTTCACTCATGACTATAATATTTTTACCATTTTCTGTTTTCAAAGAAATAGTAAATTTTCCAAGTTCAAAATTGCTTTGAATTTACTCAACCAATCTACTCCTAAAATAATTCCTATTCCATGATATTTTAACACAAACAAATCAGATTTAAACATATTTCCACCTATGTTTAATTTTACTCCCAAACATTTAATTCCTAGCATGCAGGAACTACCTAAGGGGCTCTGAATAAACAAAGGTTTATCAACTAGATTGCATGTGAGAGCCAATTTATTTACTACGTGTTGTGATATTAAGGAATGTGTAGCCCAGTGTCATATATAACTGAGATTGGATAATCTTTAATTAGGAGTATACCTTCCAATTGTCCAGAATTTCCCATTGCATTTGCTTTTGCTTTGCCTTCCAATGCTCCTACCTTTGCTCCTTTCTTGAACTCTGGGCAATTCCTTTTGATATGACATTCTTTCCCACAATTATAGCAACTAAATGGGGTTTTCTTAGCTGCTTGACACCTATTACTCATGTGTCCTTCCTTGCCACAGTTGTAGCAATTAATTTTCTTCTTAACTTCCCCACTGGTTGCTCCTTCAACCTTCTTGTCTGAATTCTTCTTGTCATAAGGATGTGCTCTATTTTTCCCCTTCTTGTTGTTGTTATTAGCTCTCATGTTTTTGAATCTCTCCCTTGCATTATCATGTTGTTCAAAAGAAAGAGTGAGATCTATGACTTGATCAAATGTTTTGTCTTTGTATGGTAGCATTGCTCTACTTAAACCAGCATTAAGTCCTTGAATAAATCTTGAATTCTTTGATTCCTCATTCCCTATGAGCATGGTTCCATACTTAGACAGGCTCTCAAACTTTGAGTGTATTCAGTCACACTCATTGATCCTTGCCTCAATCTTATGAACTCCTCAAGCAATGTTGCCTTAGCTGTTGCTGGGACAAACCTAGCCTCAAGCATATCCTTGAACTGATCCCATGTTATCTCATTTTCTGGTCTTCCTGTGATGATTACCTCCCACTAATCCAGTGCTGCTCCTTTGAGCCTTCTGGAAGCTATTTGCCTCTTCCTTTGATCATTGATTTGCATGTTTGCAAATATCCTTTCCAAAGTTCTTAGCCATGTTTGCACACCCATGACTCCTTCAGTTCCTTCAAAATCCTTGCCTCCTAAATTTGAGAATGTTTTCAGTAGCTTAGATAACTCCTGATGAGGATTTTCTTCCCTCTGCACTGCTCCTTCCCTAAATGCCCTCACCAAATCTTGAAAATTGACCAATGGTGTTGCACTAGAGGGTCATGCTCCAGAGTTTGGTGGTCTTCCTACCATGATTTGCTATATAATTTACATAGCTAGTTAGTCTTGTTTTTGATTTAATTGTTTCAGTAATTTATACCTACTGAAAATATTTTTATGTGGTTTGTTCCTTAGGATTTTATCTATATGAGAAAATTAGATATTTTTTTTTGCTATGTTTTTGGTAACATAGCTCTGATACCAACTGAAGTGACCCATTTTTCTTCTACTATATTTTACTGATTTTTAGTTGAGTTTTTTTTAAACAAGGGATCACTTCTTTTCTTGCCTCTTTCATTTCTTTTAATTAATTTCCCAAGATCCAGAATTTACTAATATAAAAATATCAGTATGTTAATCAAGTCATATCATTTATATATGTGAAGATATATAAATGTTTCTTTGCCTATCAGAGTGTTAAAGTAGCAAAGAAATTTAATCACACAACATTTTCCATAATTGAAAGTTTTGTGTCACATAGCTATTTTTACACTTTAATCTTTTATTTGACTCAAGAGTGACTAATACAGGATTCAAGTGTTACTACCTTAAAATGACTCAGGATTAACTAATACATTTTCAGGTATTTTCATCTTGGAATGACTCAATATTGACTAATACATTTTTCAAGTATTAGCACCTATATTTCTCTTCTTCATTTTCCATATTATTCTATAAACTAGATTGATTAATTTGTGGATTTATAACCCATGCTTTAGATCTTTGGGATTCAAAAATTCATACATGTTGTTTTAGAATGATAAAACATATTAAAACTTGGTTTGATCTATGGATCTCTGGTTAGTCTAGCCCAGATTCAGGATTCAAACATAAACATGCACAAAACATGCACAAACATGCACAAGCAATTCAAGTCAAGCAAAATGCACATATCCAGGTTCATGAAGCATGTAATGATCATGTGAGTAATAGAGTTGTAAACTAATCTAAAGGTCATACAGAATTTTGATATTTAGATTGGAAATAGTGTTGAATATGATTTTAGAAAGATCTTTGCATATTTCTGGCTAAAAGCATATAGAGTGTGATGTTCTGGATTTTTAAACACTTAACAAAATTACTCTACAATATTGTTTGAGTTTATATTGTTTGTCCCTATTTCTGACTTGCTACTTCAGTTTCATATTGAAGTCAGTTCCAGATTTTACCCATTTCCAATTCCTAAAATCCTTGTATACTTATGATTTTCAGGTTTTATGATATCATAATCCTACTCTTGTTCTAGACATGTCATAGGATTTAGTTGCATTTCGAATTAACTTACACTATGGTCTTGTTTTCTCCAGAAATCTGAAGACTATTGCTTCAAGCTTTTGCATGTACTTGTATCAATTACAAGACATGTACAAGCCTTACTAGTTAGCCAAGACCATGTTCAACCCACCCACTCAATGCTTTGGCACATATTTATTCAAAAACAACTTAATCTTTATAATTGAAATATAACAAGCATGCCAAGGAGAATATATCCACATATCAGATTATATGGTATGTTCTCCTTCATTATAATCCTCTGGATTATTTCCAGAGTCAGCTACTTGAATAAACAACTCACAAGCACATATAATACTTAAGTTTTTTCTTCTTCTTTTACATGTTCTTTTTCAAGAAAACAAAGCAAGTATCAATCTTGGAAATACACAAGACATAAGAGGGTTTGCCTAGATTATTTATTACAATCAAACTTCTACTTCTCTAAAGCATTCTAAGACCAGCAAGTTCTTCAAACATCCATACAAACAAGCTACTCAAGCATCTTTCCCTGCAGCAACACTTTGAACTGCCTCAATGAAAATGAGGCACCCCAAAGATTGCAAAGGCAACAAATAGGGTCAGAAAATATATTCTGGTGTGAGTGAAATCATAGTTTATAAATAACTTGTAATTACTAAACTCTATGCAGAGACTCATATGTTTGATACTTATTTAGATTCATACTAAAATCTGAGTGTATATATATATATATTTATATATATACACATATAAGCTCATACTAACATACATGCACACAAGTATTCATTCATCAACACAATTCAGTTATATGTACATATACTCCTATGGATTGACTCCCTTAATTCCATAGCTCAATTTCCCAATCCCCATTTATCATTTATTTGGTCTTAACTCTTGCCATTGAACACCATGTGTGCATTGCAAAGGGGCTCAATTCTGTTAACCATTTACACAGAGGCCTACAGGACTTAAACAAGTCATGCACATACCCATCATCCACCTAATGATGAATAGATCAAGGCACTACTCCTAGATTAGCTTTATAATCTAGAGACCATTCTCATTTTCTTTTAGGAGAATTTTATTAATTCTTGAAATGCTTCCTATTTTTTTCTTCCTTTCATAAATCAGAGTGTATTAAACTCACTCAGGGATTTCAGCCAGACATACAAAGTATTCATGTAAAACACCACATCCCATTTTAAGGTTATTTTTATTCAATCATATTTTCTAAGACCCGCATAAATTTATTTCCAGAAATATTCCCATTTCTTACAAAAATCTGGTGAAGTCATATAAAACCTTACATTTATTTTACAGTGAACATAGGGTAAGGTTTTTGAGAAAAACCCATAAAAACATATTAACTTGTGATTTGAACAAATCAGCACACACACACACACCTATATATATTGCATTGTTCATATCATTTTTAAAATGAACTAGACATAAGCATGAATCCCCTTATTCACACTGCCTACTTCATTCTTCATTAGTACCCTATTTCTCAGTAAAAATGTTTAACTCATTCCCATATAAAACTGGATTATAAGTTATAGAAGCCATTTCTGTAATCAGGGTGTTTGTCTTTTAAAAGCATTAATCAAAACAATCAAAACAGATCCAAACATCAACCAAAGACTCAGCCAAAACACCAACCATGATCAACATTTATTTATTCAGAGAATAAAATTAAACAAAACATGATATGGTTTTATAAAAGTAATATGGCTGCCCTTAACTTGGGTCTTAATGCCTTAAATCTCATAAGATGATTAATCACTCACCTTCCTTCTTCTTTCCCCGAGAATGCTCTAACTTGAAAACAGTGTGAGTTTGCTCTTCTTTTTCTAAAATATCTTTCTGTTTTCAAAAATAAACTGCTGCTTATCCTTTGATTTTTATAACATTTAGCTAGGGTTTTAGTGGAGTGAAAAACCCATATTTTCCCCACACAAATAAGAGAATTTTTTATATGCTTTTATGGCTAAATATGCCATTTTCTTTTTGATTCCATTTCGGGTATTTCAGTTGCTTTTCTTCTTTTTCTGTGTACATGCCATTTGCATGTTTCACCTACACACTATTTTCATGTGACTTATCTACATTATTTATTTTCTTAAGACAAATCAGAAATGTTCACATATATATCTTTTTATCAATTAATTCCTTGCTAATGTTTCAAGCCATTTGTTTTCTCTTGATTATAAAATGTATTTATACCTATATAATACTAATCCGGTTTCATATATTTTAATCATCATAAGAGTTTATTTTATCACTCTATACTCTTCTGACTACTTATATACAATATATATATATATATATGAGATATGTGAATATAAAACTCATTCATACTAAGTTACTGTAACGACCCGACTTTCTATGCCCAGAAAGTCGCATCATTATGAAGAAAGAAAGGGGTAGAAAATAGAAAAGAAAAGAAGAAAGAAAGAAACAACAACAACGATCTCACAGCGGAACGAATAAATTATATTAATAACATAAACTATTACATAGTATACAACAATTTACAGAGTTACACAGCATATACATCACTTACTAGACAGTTATAAACATCTGTCTAGACATTACAACTCAAATTCAAGACAAGACACTATCACAGATATCAACACAGCGGAATACTATATCTACGAACGCCGAAGCCTCCTGCTCCATTGCTCCTCCAGAATATTCGTCAAAGCTAAACCTGAATCCCTTGGCTACTCGTAAAAATTTGAGTACCCAAGAGTTTATAAAACAGAAATAAACACTTGGGTCAGACATGGGTCTGGTGTGAGTAAACGGGTTAAAATTGTTTAACTTCAAAACCTTTTGAAAACAAAGGTATCACGTAAGACTTCCCACACATAAACATGGAAAAGTTTTTACCTTACGCTAACCAAAACATTTGATAGGAAATCCAGTTATATTATAATAGGGTCTAGGGTTTTCAAGTAAAATACAGAAATAGCTGAAATGCTTACATCTCACATTCCAACATAGTTGGGCACGACTAATACGTACGGCACTTATTGGAGTTTGGATTCCATACAATGGCAGGGCTACTGGGGTACCGCCCGTCACAGTACGTGGCCTAGATCACCGTACCGAGGAGTACGCCTGCTCCCCTGCAACACAAAGCCGGAACCATCCCTTACTGGATAATCCCGAACAAGACAATCCCGTAGTTGGCGCGACCAACCACACACTAAGCCGAATAAAAAGAAAAGGGACCTCTAGACAGGGATCTATCTTGCTCTCAGTGGGTGCTACCCACGAAGCCTTGCTGCACCTCCCCTGTTTTAGCCATTCCCGGTTGATGAGGCTTGAGGTTACGATTACCTTTAATCAGAACATATCACTTAGAATGCTCATCGTCCGCCTGACGATGTGCTGAAAGCATTCAATCCATACAAGTTCGTTCCGGGTTCGAACGAAACCGAAGGCATTATCTCGTTACACTCGTTTTGGAATCACCCTCAGAGTTAACGACAATAACCCTTGCACTCTGAAACTTCATCTTCACTTGAGATTCACGATCTATCGTTAATTTGGATCGATGTGGTATTCGGGTCTCCAGACCTGGAATTCCGGTATACGGAAACCCGATCCCGGTCTCATCGAAATCCAAAACGTATCTTTTAAGGCCAAGTTGTTTTAAGGTTAAAACAATTCAATTCAGTTATCTATACTACACAGATAGATAATTCACAATAGATAATCTACATTATCACAAACAGATAATTCATATTATCATTACAATTCAACCAAACATCCATATCACATATCATATATCTCATCAGAGATATCAAACAATGCAAAGCATTCAATAATATTCATCCATCCTAAGTAATGATTTATATCATCTCTAATTAATTTAAAATGAATTAAATTAATTACTTCATTCTATAAATCCTGCTTACTTAATTATTAATTAAACCAATTAATTAATCATACTTTAAGTATCATCTTAATTAATCAATCCTGATTAATTATACTTTAATTACCTTAAGTAATTAACTCTTAATTAATTTTACAAATTAACTAACTTAAACCATTCAGTAATTAATCTTTAATTACTTCATTAATTAATTAACTATATTTAATTACATTAATCCTTAATTAATTATAATTAATTAATTACTTCATTTATTAATTATTCCTTAATTAATCAATTCTTAATTACCTCATTAATTATATTAATTAATGATCCTTAATTACATTTTATCATTAATTAATTACATTAAGTAATTAATCTTTAATTAAACCATAATTTATTAATCACTATTGATTAATCACATTCAGTAATTAACTACCCTTAATTACTTCTTAAAATAAATTAATTATTCCTTAATTTATTTCTTAATTAATCCCTTGATTAATTTCCATTAAGTAATTAACTACCCTTAATTACTTTATTAATTACATTAGTAATTATCCATTAATTACTTCCTAAGTAATTATACCTCATTAAATTACATTTAGTAATTACTCTTTCATTAAGAAATTTTATTTAAAACAATTTCCACAAATGTTTATCTTTTAAATTAATTAATCTAATTAATTATCTAAATTAATCACATTAATTAATTATCCTTAGTTAATGATCTACATTAACTATTAACTATTTTAATTATCTTTCTAAAATAATTAAACATTAATTAACCATTATTAATTACAACTTAATTAATTCTAATTATTAATAAATTAATCTCTAATTAATTAATTAAGTTCTTAATTAATAACTTAATTAAACCTTAATTACCTTAATAATTTTATTTCTAACCATTAACTTATAAAATTAATGATCCTTAATTCAAATTAATTAACCTTTAATTTTAATTTAATTAATCCTTCATTAATCAATTTTAAACCCTTAATTACTAATTTATTAACCCAAGTCATAAATTAATTAAATGGATTAATTAACTTTTAATTACCTTAATAATTTATTTTATCCTAAATTATTAAATCTCAATTATCTTTAAGATAACACTTTATTTCTATTAATGATTAAAATATCATTAATAAAGCATTTAAAACAATGTACCTTTAAATTTACTTTTAAATTTCATTTTAAATTTAAGATTTAAAATGAAGACAAGTTTAACTTTAACAAAGTTTTTTAAAAACATCCTTTTAATCACATGTTAAAGAAACACTTAATTAAAGAAATTTAAAACCAAATTCATTTTAAATTCAAATCAATTTAAAATACATTTTAAACATTCAAATTGTTTAAAACATTTTAGATTTTAAAACTTCTTTTTATTTCAAAATTGGAAATACATATTCCAGGTAAATCTTTTAGATTTATAACCTATCTACAATTTAAAAACTTTATTTTAAAAATTCTAACTACTTATCCCTTTTAAAATATTTAAATCAATTCAAAATTTAAATACCTTATCTTATGTAAAAACTGAGATTTTAACTTAAACTCCAGATTTTAAACTAGATTTAAACTTATTTAAACTTTACTTTTATATTTAACTTCAGTTTTCAAATTCTATTTTAAAATTTAAAAACTGGAAAAAAAACTTTCTCTGTTTAAAAATCTGGAATACAACATTACCCGAGACACATCCAGAATGCTTCGAGTCAAAAACCACACTACTTCGAGTCAACAACCAAAATTACTCGAGTTTTCCCCACTGCCTATACCAGACTTCAGATACTAGTCAACGTACACGTGCACAGTGATTCCGACCAACTACGATCAACCACAACGCCTTCCTTACATCGGCGATCACAACCTCAGATGATCTAAACCCCAACTTCTTCGATTCTCACTCGAATTTGAATTCGAGCATTCGAACCCAACTGGAACAAAAATGTAAAGCCTGGAACAACTTCATCCTTTCTCCTCCGACCACCGGAGTTGCTGAGCTTCCGGCCTCGCCTTTGCTAACACTCATGCTATCATTTCCCAGAACCCCATACAACTCGATTCACTGTAGATGCCGTGGTAACCCATATTTCAATCTAGTCTAAAACTAGGTTTACAAACTAAATCCAATCACCGCCCCTTCCACAACGCTTAGATCATCATTCTGACAATTTTCCCAAACTTCCCTATCACTCCTCTTCCACCAGTGAGAACCCCGTCTTCACCGAGCAACTAGATCGCCAGAGATAACTAAAAATGCATTTTCTGATCAAACCAGTACTACTCGCTCAACCCAAAACTAAAAATTGTGATTTTATATTTAAAAATCTTGATTTTGGTTAAGGGTTCAGATTATATCCCTGAATCAATGAATTAAGAAGTTGAATTTTTTAACAAAACTTCAACTTGAACTGTTCTACTCGATTTTACAGAGCCATTTCAAATTTTAATTTACTTAAATAAAATTTTAAACTTTAATCCATGCCTAAACAAACAAATTTTATTCGAATTCTAAGACCTAACAGAGATTGGTTAGAAAGAAAATGGATTTTGACCAAAATCTTAGTTTTTAAAACTAAGAACAGAGAAGTTCAGTCATGCATACATCATTCATCATAAATTTAACCATATAGATATACAAACACTTCACAATACAATATTAATCCCAGCAATAACATGCAACCAAAAATATACTTTAAGTTTAACAGTAAAGTTACTCACCAAATTTTAGAATGAAGACAGAGCTTCCATTTTTTTTTTAAAACAGCACTTATAAACAGCATGCACACAATTATCAGACATTCACTTATATACATGCAATACACATTAAATTCAAACATACTAGCATGCAACCAATTATAATTTAAATTTTTAAAAGTTACTCACTTGATTTAAAACAGAGATAGAGCCTTTGATGATTTCTCTGAAAACAGCCTTGAACCCTTAGGGATTTAGTTGCTGGAAATATCTTTTGAAAAACTTTTAAAACTTGAACTTGAATTGTTGAAGAATGCATGCTACTGGAATCCTTAAGTTGTTGAGATGGTTTAATGATATGATTTCCAGGTTGCTTGATTATCTCAGGTTGGAAGAAGAAAGTGCTCAGGCTTAAAGAAATGCAGGCTTGGGTTTTTGATTTGATTTACTTCAGATTTGAGAAGGAGTTAATTACAGATTATTGAATTGAGGAGGTATACACTATCAGATTTGTTTAGAGGAAATGTTTTGAGGAGTTTCTTACTTTATTTGTTTTCAGGTTTTGTTGATCTGAGATTTGCTTCTGATTTTTAAAAACTGAGTTGCTAATCCCTACAGAACTGGAATACTTGAAACAGAGTACTTGATTCCAGGCTTGAAGAAGATGCAAGTTAATGATTTGAGTTGTTTGATTTGAAAAGAATTATAGGTTATTGAATTTATTTTCTGGTTTGAGGAGGTATAGATCATCTGATTTGGTTTTGAGAGGAGTGTTTTGATTATAAATTGTTTTTGAGAAGTTTGTTTTAAGGAGGGTTTGATTTGTATAGGCTGAACACCATTTTCTCAAGATTTGAAAAGAGAAAATGGGAAACGAATGAAGATGAAGTAACATATGTATAAATGCTGAAATAATTTAAATAAAAATAAAAGAAAAATTAAATTAAAGGTGACACTTGTCATATACATTAGCTATTTAATTTACACATGTTTTATCAAGCCTTAATATGGTGACATTTGTCTTTTTAAGTATTTAATACATATTTTTATTTATTTTTAAAATGTTAATAAAACTTTTATACTAGTTTACTATTTATAAATACTTACCTAAATGTATATATGTATATAAATTACTTTAAAGAAAATGTAAATAAAACCAATTATATAAAATTAAAAGCTTTTTACTTAATTTATAAATTTACAAATACTTATTTATATATATAGATAACTTTTAAAGAAATAAAACAAACCTTTTATTTAAATTTAAACTTAAGCTTAAATCTATTTAAACAATTAAACATTTATTTTATGTATTTTAAAACCATATAGTTATTTGTTAAATAACTTTGAAAAGCTTAATATTAAATTAATCATGATTCCCAAATTTTCCAAAGCTTTCTATTTACAATATATATAAATAAATATATATATTCAAATAGAAAATATCTTATTAACTTTTAAAAGATAAAATCATCAATTAATACTAATTTAATCAGATTATTAAATTAAATTCAAATTTTATTATCAAAGATTAACAAATCAATTTAATTATTAAAACAGATTATTAAATTGATATTGCCCCAAATTTCCGGGATATTACAGTTATTTTCTTCTCATTATTATTTATTGAAAACAACTATTCTCTTCCTTATTTATTTCACTCATTCTTGATATTTATTTTCAATTTATTTTATTCTTTGAATATTTTCCATTAACTGATTTTTTTATAAAATTATTTTCATCTCAATAATTTGGGTCTTCACACTCCCATAGGGATTGCACCCCCAAATTCCTCCAAAATAGGTATCGGCCCCGATTATTATTTCTTGGGGTTAGGGTCATGCGATACCTCTTGTGGGCCCATATAGTTTTGAAGATCCTTCTACCGCATTTTCAGGGAGATATTTCGCCATCTTCCTTTATAAATGCAGGCTTGATTATTCATTTTCTGGATTTTTACACTGCTTGTTGCTTTGTACTCTATTGCAACTAGGGATTTTCATCCAATCCCTACTGTACTCAGTTTATAAAGTGATTAATAAAGCTATCTCTTCAAAGTGGACGTAGGTAAACAACACTGAACCACTATAGATTGTTGTGTTCTTGTTATTGCTGTGATTTTCCATTATTTAATTGCTTGTTTCCTCTATTTACATTTAATATTCTTCATTTATTCCTCTGCAAAACCTCGATTGGGTGTTTGTGCCAATTTTTGGTGCAAACTATCCCTATGACATAAAAGCTAAAATTTATAAATAGGCTTGTGTGTTGTTGTTTAGGAGTAAAAGGACATGTTCCCCAAATCTAGGATTAACTGCACAATGTTATGGTCAATTATATGCATTAACTCATTGATTGAGTCTCGATTACATTAGAATGTGGCTTGATTTGTTTTTAAGGATGGATTGGAAAATGTTTTGAAAAGTTGTGTATGAATGCTTTTGAAATTTTTTTAAAATGCTTTTGAGCAGTTGGGTTCAATTTTTTTTGAAAAATTATGTTTAAGTGCTTTGGAAAAAATAGTGTTTTAAATGTTATTGGGAATTCGATTTTCAAACTATTTTTCAAGTTTGGTTAAAGAGGGGAAGTTTTCTTTTGAAATGAAAAGCTTTTCGATTTTCAAATGCCGCATACTTAGCGTAGGGAGTGTCGGTGTCTTAGTAATATGAGTCTTACTGTCCGACAAGGGTGACAATATACTAAATATAGATAATAACAAGGGAAAATGATGTTTTACCTTTGGATTTTCTATTTTCATACCTTGTTGATAGTGATACGAAACTAGCATTTAAGATAATTATGTTTTAACATCCTAAAATAAATCTTCTTATCCGTATTGTACTTGGAAAGAAGGGATTGGAGGCAAAAAAGAAGGCTCCAAGATACAACGTAATAGTTATCCAAAAAGAAGCATGGAAATGTAAAATTTTCCATCTAAATTCCTTTTTCGGCATAGGAGTATAGATCTAGAAATCTAACTTTTCAAAAAAATTGGATGTTAGAAATTGTGTGTTATGATTTGGATAGTGGAGATTGGATGCAAAATTGGTTGAACCATACTCCTACTCATAGCAATTGTTGTGTGAAAAAGGATTTTTAAAAACTTGCATGTATATAGAGTTGCCAGTATATATAGGTTGTTTGCATCATTTTTTCAAAATGTTTTTAAATGAAAGCATTCATATAGGAGGTGCCAATTTAGAATCATTTTACATGCATATTTTATATGTCATGATAAGCCATGCACTTGTACAAGTTTGCCTGCAAAAATTGGTTGGACACTAATAGTTGAATAGTTTAGATGGTTGCGCGTTATGTTACATGATTCCACCATTGGAGAATTTCAAGAATGAAATTCTTCTAAGAGGGGAGAATGTAACAGTATGCAAAATTAATGATACTTAATAAATAATTAATAAGTCTCCAAAATTGAAATTTGAGCAAACTATGGGTCTTGGCCACGAAACTTGCAACATTGCGTTTA
Source organism: Allium fistulosum (assembly GCA_030737815.1). Lineage (NCBI taxonomy): Eukaryota > Viridiplantae > Streptophyta > Magnoliopsida > Asparagales > Amaryllidaceae > Allium > Allium fistulosum. Next base: position 1,167,413,318 of record CM060905.1, on the reverse strand, counting down.
TAACGATTTTCTGAGCAACTTTTGTATTTGCAATTTCACGATCGGAGCTCAAACGAAAAAGTTAGTAGCGTTTGAAGATTCCGAAGCGAGAATAATTAAAAAACGAAAAAGGAAATAAATATTATTGAATGCAGACCCCATTGCTCGACCCCATCCTTGGGCCGGTCGACCTCTAGCTATCAACCACCAATAGAGGAGCGGTCAGTCAGTCGTATGGTGATGGCTAGAGTTTGAACCTTGGCCTAAGATCTGGATTTAATTATTTTATTCTAACGGATATGATTGATATGAGCATCTATAAATACATGCCTAACCTCTCACTTCTCTTTTCATATTTTCTGATCAAAGCAGCAAACCTTTGCCATTTTCCCTTCTTCACCATCTCTATTAATTATAAATCATTATTATATATATATATAATAAGATACTTTAATTTGAAGCTTTGGGAATTACCAAAATATCCCTTTCAACAAAAATTACAGTCCGCATATTACAAAGGTTGTTTTAGTCATTCCCCCGCCACGATCCTAGCAGCATGTCCACCACATATTCAAACTTTTCCGTTTCTCTTTCGAGCAATCCATTTTATCTCCATCTTCCATATTCCTTATCAAAATAAACAATTCAATAAAAAATAAAAACGATGAAAGATATCTTCCAATCACAACTAATGGCCCTCTCAACAACTGTCAGTCTTCGATGGCTCACCTGAAGCATCATGAAAGAACTACTCAAGCCGATTCTCTAACGATTGAATATTGGATCATTAGATTTAAACATTACCCGACTCGAGTTTCAAAAGTAAGCGTTTTCACCAGCGATGCAATAGAGCGTCTCAATCTTAAAAGTAGGCATGTTCTCAATCATCTTAATTATAGTTTTTTCGATTAGACTTGGATCTCAAATTGATTTTTTTATTTAATTACAAATCAAAAATTAAGCTTAGATAAGTGGGTTAGTAATATGAGCACTAAATTGCTTTCACTTTTGTTGTTTGACAGTAGATGACTGAGTGAAAAATAGTTGTGTTGATGAGAGAATACGGCCTATGGAATTTTAGGTTGTTCTCATGTAAGTGAAGGAGAGTCTTTCATTTGATTTTTAGTTGAATGTACAAATGCAAATTTGCTGGATCTCCGAAGGTCACAACAACATAGGAAACAATGGTATTGTATTCATCTGATTATTATCAATAAGATTTATCTCCATTGATATTTGTCTACATTTTGATCAATGATTATGATAAAACCAACCTATTTACCAATAAATTTAATTGACATAGGGACTCAAAGATGTATGGAGATCAGATTGGAGGATGTATATTTTGGAGTTTAAGAGAGTTGTTTATGTCCAAAAAGTTACCCTTATTTTCTATGTTAACTTTGCATGTTTTTTTACTATCAATCATAGTAAGTTATTACAAAATGATGTTCAAACATTTTATCATATTAAAGGCTGAGTTAATTCCATTAAATGCAATCGATTTTTTGGCAGAATAAGATTTTTTTCTAATAGAAATCAGTACTTGAAAATGTGATCAGTACTTGAAAATGTGATCAATGCTTGAAATCGGCAAGTTATTACAAAGATGTTTTGTTACCATGTAATCAAATCATAAGTTAATTAGAGTTTATAGTTTTTTTTTCACCAATCTTTTTTTTGTTATAAATTTTGTTCTACTCATTTATCTCCAAAATTGTTTTGAAAGTTATACATTTACTTTAGAGACTTTATGACATAATCCTTAATGCTTAAACGTTAGTATTGCTTATACTTTCTTTTAATTTTTTTAAATATATTATTTAATGATCGAATATGGAAATGGGTTTATGTCAATTATAATGAAAAATAATTTTCAAGTTTAATGGTCTTATTAGAACTGTGGGTTATATCGAAACATCCCATAAACAACATTTTTAACATATGATATAAAGCTTTCCAATTATACCTTCGTATTAGTTCACTAAATATTTTTGTTTTTCATGATTGTCTTAACAAATATTCCACATATTAAATTTTTTGCACAACGTATTTGTTTCACTTTATTATTTGCGCAATAGCCAAATTTACACATCAAATGATTACATCGAGTTTTGTGCGTGTTTATATATACTATTTTTGCACTAAAAATAATTTAACTCACGTTTTTTTGCACATGTCCAATGGACGTGCCTTACATACTTGTATATATAATCTGAGAAGGGCAGAAAATAAAGGAGAAGAAGAGGAGTGAATCAATACTACGAAAAAAATAGTTATAAATCAATATTCCTCTTAACTCCAAATCTCTTCTCTGATCTGTAATTCTAATAGGAGTATATACCTTATTATACATATTCTTTTGGATTAGAAAGGAAAGGGAGTCAAGTAAAGGAATGGATTCAGATTTGGGAGATTTGAAAAGCTTGAAAGGTGAGTGGGAAATTATATAATTTATTTATAACATTGAAATTTATATCGTTGAGTTTTATTTAAATATTATGCCTATGCAAAGATTTATGGAGTTGAGGTTTAAAAAGATGAAATCTCGCCTACATATTCTGTAAGTTAGGTAATTAGAATGGAATATGAATGCTATTTACACCATAATCTGGAACTTTGAAAACCAGTCCGTAAATTTGTTAAAGTTGAATGTTGATAAGGTTGTAAAGATTATTCCAGATTTATAGTTGGATTGTAAAATGTCAGTATTAGTTTAGATTGTCTTAAATGGACTAGGAATGTGAATTTCTATGTTTTAATTTATTGGAAGCGGGGCATAAATTAATTGCCGTTTAATTTCCATAAATAATCAAATTTCAAAAATATATATATAAAGTGTGTCGTTTGAATTAACAAGGAATATACCAAAAAAGAAAGAGATGCGTAAAGTATACTAAGGGTTTGCCTCAGATTTGAAGTATTAAATGGCCCAGAAATGTTAAGGAAAAGAGATCTACTTCATTTCTAATAAGAGGTAATACTAACTGAAAGAGGCATTCTCCTCAACCTGCTTATGTTAATTTAAATGAGATGTCAGCCGAGGAAAGTCGAGGGGCTATGTCAGTATTTTTGTCTATCATATAATTTGCAGTAGGGCTGGCATATATGCTATGACCACCAACGATCCCGAGCGAGCAGTAGCAAAGACCTAGGTTATGCCCTGATGGATTTCGCTTCCTACTAGTGTAAAATCCATATGGGATACACACAGACCTCAAAGTTAGATGGTTAGACGTTTGTTTTTCAAAGGTGGGCTAGTTAACCCTTAGATGAGTCTATGAGATGCATTAGTAGTATAGAAATTAAATTATAAATTATAGAGCTGTATATAGGTATCGTCAGTCTCTGTAGATAGGACCGATTGACTAGCATTTACATTGTGGAGGACACGCTTTGGGGATTGAGGTATTGAATAGTCGTTGGGTCTGCCTCCTCCTTACTCAAGATGTATTAAGTGGCCGGGGTTTTTAGGTAGTATATGTTTATATATATGTATGTATGTATGTATGTATGTGTATGTATGTATGTATGTATATAGACACATACATAGTTATACCTCGGAGGAGGTTAAGCATATCATATCTACACATAGGATTTAACAGATTAGCGTTAAATAGTAGATATAACATTGAAATGGAAATCAATTGACATAAATTAATGTTATAGGTAAAGTATGTAAATTTCCAATCACCAGAATGTTGTTCTGACTCCCTCCTCATTGCAACCTACATGATAGATTTAGAGGGATATGCTACTGGTGCGAGACGAGAACGATAGATGGAGAAGTCTTCTTATTCATGCTCGGTGCTGATAAGGCAATTAGATATCCAAGGAATACTATTAACTCCAAGGTAGTAGCCTCAGTCGGTATTTATGTTCTATTATAATTTTCTATTCCACTGTGAGTTTATATTGATCGCACTCAAATATACTTATGTTTATTGCAGGTTACCAAAACCAACGATTCGTGCCCTACCGGACTTGGGTTTCAATTTAGTCGAAATTCGAGTCCATTAAGGTGCAGGTTGTTACAGCGATATTCCTATACATTCGTTTTAAGCTTATAACTCATCAGATTTTATATAGACATAATAAGTAAGTAAAATTCAACGATATAAATTTTAATGATATAAATAAACCATATAATTTCCCGCTTAACTTTCTAGCTTTCAAATCTCTCAAATCTTAAATCTCAAATCTGAATTCATCACGCTTAACAAGATATATACATACTATTTGGATTACAAATTTGAGAAGAGATTTGAGGTTAAGGGGAATACATATTTATAATAATGAAATTTACCTTTTTCAACAGTATTGATTCACTCCTTTTCAGCAGTATTTATAATAATGAAATTTATATATTTTATAATTAATAAAAGTAGTGGAGGGGAAAATGGTAAAGCATCACTGCTTTAAACAAAAAATATGAGAAGAGAAGTGAGGAGCTAGGCCTGTATTTATAAGCGCTTGAATCAATTGTATCCGTTAGATTTAAAATAGTTACACGAGACGTTCGGCCAAGGTGTACCCTTGGCCGCCACCATCCCAAACGGTCAATCTCCCCTTATAAGCGGTAGACTGCAACCGCCCCAAGTAAGGGGGTCGACCGTTGGGTCCATGCGATTTAATATTATTTATTTCCTTTTCTCATTTTAAATTATTTCCATTTTGAAAACTTCAAACGCTAATAATTTCTTCATTTGAATTCTGATTGCAAAACTCCAAATATGAAAGTTGCTCACAAAATCGCAACAAGCATAATGGTGCAAATTTCATGGCTAAACTCCAACTTTTCTCAAATTTCATTTTTGAACCTTATTAATTATTTATTAGTTACCATTAAATTTATAGGTGTCACATTTCCCCCTCCCTCAAAAGAATTTCATCCTCGAAATTCCTTCGAGGGTTGAATCATGTAACATAGCATACAACCCTTTTAAACTAGTCAATTATAAGTACACTGTGTATCATAACATATATGATATGCATGCTAAATAATTCTAAATTGGCACCTCCAATATGAATATATTCTTTTAAAAATATTTTGAAAATATGATGCAAACAACTCAAATATATTGGCAGTTCTATATGTATGCAAGTATTCAAACATCAAAAATTCTTTTTCACATAATAATTTCCACACTCCTACGAATAGGAGTATGGTTCAACCAATTTGCATCCAATACCTAACACACAATTTCTAGCATCTAAAATTTTAAAAATTCAGTTTTTCTAAATCTATACTGCTATGTTGGAAAAGGAATTTAGGTGGAGAATTCTACATTTCCACCTTTCTTTTAGATACCCGCTCCACTGTACCTTAGAACCTTCTCTTTTGCCTTCAAATATTTTCCAACTTTTTCATGTACAATTTATGTATGGATGATTATTTTTGGATGTCAAAACGGAATTATTCTAAACGAAGGTTTTGTTCCCTATCAATAAGGTATAGAACTAGAAATTTCAAAGCTAATACAACTTTATTCCTTATGTTTTATATACTGTCACCCTTGTCGAATAGTAAAATCATATTAACTAACACATCGACCCTCCTTACGCTAAGCATATGGCACTAGAAAATTAAAAAAATTCATTTTCTGTCAAAAACTCCTTCCCCCTTTCAATCAAACTTGAAAAATAGTTTGAAAATTTAAAATTTCTAAAGCATTCAAACACAATTTTTCAAAAGCATTTAAACATAACTTTTCAAAAGCGTTTGAACACAACTTTCCAAAAGCATTTGAACATAATTTTTCAAAATATTTTTCTCTCCATTCTTAAAACAAATTAGACCACATCTTAATATAGTCGAGACTCGGTCAACGAGTTAATGTTTAACCCTAACAGTGTGCAGTTAATCTTAGATTTGGTTAATCTTTCCTTTAACCCTAAAACAACAAACAACACACAAGCCTATTTATAAATTTTAGCTTTTAAGGCATAGGGACAGTGATATGTTGTTTCACAACAACCCTTCCCTATTCTTCACTTGCTTAATTTATTTTCTTCAAAATTCTAAAGTTTTTAGGATTAAAGTGTTCTTTATTTATAGTTGCTAACTTAATTTCCTAATTCATTTATAAACTTCCAACTTTAATAAATTCATCGCTAGTTAAGTGTCCTATGAGATTTCCATATTTATACTTTTTTCCAATATATATAGCGGTCAATGCTCATCAAGAAAATCGACATAGCAAAAAATAGAAACATATCTCATATTATATCGTATGCTTTTTTCAATACCTGAAAGGAGACAACTAGCAATCACAACCCAAAAACCTAAAGAAACAATTTCTTGAAGCTGCCCTCCAACATCAACCGGTGTTAATGATGTTGTTGTCATATCACTCATTGCTCAATTAAGGTGGACATTTCTAGTATGTCATTCAACTATAATCCACATATCTTGACTTACCTCCTTGGCTCCCCATAAATATGGTCCATCTATTACCTCAATCATTAAACCTGATTATGGGATAAATTGTGCACTCCGCACTGCAGTAGGTAAGAAATGTAAACTATGCACATTTAGAATAACTCACTAGAAAATTGGTTTGGTGGAATAACTTTCCTACCATCTATCTTGCCTTCTTTATCCTTGAGTCAACCAACATCCTCTATGTGTGTTTGCCATCTCATTACCCTCTTCTCTAATCATATTACTATTTTTTTTCAATCAAAATCTCTTGATAGTGTTCTCAAACTTTGGTATTTGCTTCTTTATCCTTGATCTTTCATGCAAGTATATCTTAGTACTCGAAAAAGTGTACTTTGATACCATTCTCCAATTCTTTGAGGGTTCTTCTTATGAATTTCACACATATCAACATGGATTCTTTGTTGCTACCCTACGAACATCCATATCTATTTTATTCGTAGCCTAAACTTTGACCTCGTCTTACCTAAATTGCCTTTAAGTGGCTTCTCCTTACATAGATCTTTTCCTCTTTTATTATCTTTTCCATTGGCTCATTGCAATGTTTATGCCTACCGTTTTAGTTACTGGACTTTTCTTCACTAATATGAAAAGAGATATGTATAAATCTATTTCAGCTATTTTTCTCTGTACTTTCCTTATATGAGAATATTCCTCATATCTTCATTATTGAGCATTCTTACCCTTCTATATTCTATACCTCATTTCAATCAAGTATCATTTCCATGTATCCACCTCTTAAAAAGAATTTTAAAAGGAACTTCCAAATTTACAAAAATAGAAAAAATCAATGAGCCAAACCTATGTTCTATTTTCCATTTATAAAAACGAAAAATCCCTTTGTCAAACACCTGTAAATCAAAACTTGTTGATCTAACCAATTTGTGAACATCACTAGAAATCTTTTTAATGGCAGGTTCTTTTTGTTAAAATAAAACCTTTGAAAAACCATTCAAAATGTTCCAAGAAACTTTCGAAATCTTTTTGTTAAATTCTATCATATGGGATCGGACTCAAAAATGGATTTTTATTGTCCTTTATTTTGGAATTTCTTCTTGGTCAACGCCTTACAGTACAGCCCATGTATCAGAACCTCCATTCTTAGTTTTGATGACAACAACTATACAAACACGCATATATAATATAAACATCATCACACGCTACAAGATCATGGCTAGAAGACACGCAAGGAGAAACTTTTACTGGTAAGGTCATATTTAGACGTAGATAAAATATGTAAAATCTCCTTGAATGATTCATAAAACAAAAATTCACGTTTTCAACTTAGAAATAATTTATCTTAAGAAAGCTGAATTCACAGACCTTTGTGATATTACACGGGAAAATTAATCCCTGTAATGACAGACGTTTGTGATTTTCTACATACGTCTGTGACCTTTTTTCTAAAACATAAAGGCTCTTTTTTTTGAAAGGTTGCTTTTTTCTGAAATTTTTAATACACTCAAATTACTCAAACATTGCAACTCTTTGAAAGGAAATGGTTTCTTCTCTTTGAGAAACAACTCTTGAATCTTATAAATACAACTAAATGATTGAGGCTAAGATTCACCTTGATTTCTATACTCTTATCTATATTCTTATTTCTGTGCTTTCATTGGTTCAATTTTCTCAATCGTTCAAATAACCAGAATTTATATTTTTGGTTATATCGTTTCCTAAAAATCAAAGTGCACACAAGCAATATCGCTCAATAGAGATTATATGAAGAATTGTATCGTACAGTCAATATCTGTGTTATTCAGAACACACAATTGTCATCAAAATACTTTTGTATTAAGTCTGTTCCTCCAGGTGAAGTGAGAGTTTTTTATTAGTAAATACCAAAGGGGAGCTTCAGGACAGGACGTAGGACGGAAGGTCCGAACCACTATAAAAACTTCGGTTTGCACGCTTTTTATACTTACTATTTATTGTCTGCTACAGCCTTAGCTCATACACTTGCATATTATGCACAAGTAAGATAATATATGATCTACAAAATTTTCATTTGGTATTAGAGCAAGGTTATTTCAATCTACAGTAACACATAATTAAAATCATTAAAATGGCAAGTACATTTCGAGAAGGTCAATCAACTGCACGTCCTCCACTATTTACTAGTTCTAATTATGCTTATTGGTCAACACGAATGCGAATTTTTATGGAAGCAAATGGGTTAGAAATATGAGTAGAAACTCAAAACAAATATGAAGCACTTGACACCAATATTTGCACATGGACTGATGCATAAAAAGCAAAGGCATCTAACAATGCCAAAGCAATGAATGTATTATTTTGCTCATTCGATAAAAATGAATTTTCACGAGTCATGTTTTGCACTAATTCTTATGATCTATGGCGTACATTACAAATTACCCGTGAAGGCACAAACAAAGTTAAGCAAACAAAAATTTCTATTCTACAAAATCAATTTTCATCTTTTAAAACGAAATCAAATGAATCAATTATTGACATGTATGCTAGATTTCAAACTATACAACACGTTCTTGTAGCACTAGGAGATAAATTCACTAATTTTGATTTAGTCACACGAATTTTTAACTCTTTGACAAACGAATTAGAAAGAAAAATTTTAGCCATCGAAGAAGCTAACGATCTTTCCCAACTCAAAGTCGAAGAGTAAATAGGAAATCTGATGTCGTATGAAGCTAATTTACAAGCAAGCAAAGAACAAAATCAAGAAAAGAATAACATATCATTTCGGGCAAATAATGACAACTCCGACTTAGAAGAAGAAGAGATTGTTTTCGTCGCCAAAAATTACAACAAGTTCAAAATGATGACGAAATTTCAAAACAACAGCAACACAAATTCCTCATATCAAACATCAATGAAATGCTTCAGGTATGATAAATTTGGCCATATGAAGAAGGACTGTCCAATACTCAACAATGATAAAAAGAAAAACAAATTCAAAAATTTCAAGAAAAAAAGAAGAGCATTTCAAGTAACTTGGGATGACTTCAACTCTTCCTCTCCATCCGATAGCGACAGTGACTCAGAACAAACAAATGTTACTTCATGGCTAGCACAGATGAGGTACGTCCTGAATTAATATATGATGAAATTCTTGAAATTAGTATAGAATTAGATGACAAGTATAAAGAATTATAAATGCAAATAAAGAAAATGTGGGAAAATTAAATAGAGCTGAATTGGAAATTGATTGTTAAAAGATGAGAAAACTATTTTAGAAGAAGAATTAGAATTAGCACAAAAAGAATGTAAAAAATTATCATCTCAAAATGCTACTCTAACACATGATATAGAGAATAACAAAATAGAGAATTATAAACTTGAAAAAGAAAAGTGTGAACTGAAACAAAATTTAGAATTAGCTAATATAGAAATTTCTGATCTCAAAAATAAATTAGATAAAATTACTAACAATGTTTTAAAATTTTAATTAAGGAAAGAAAAATCTAGAAAATTTGATAAAAATTTCAAAACCGTCAGGAAATAGGAAGGGATTAGGATTTAATAGAAAAAATCATAAACTTTCAAGAAATAATTTGGTTTCTAATAATAATCGAGGACCAAAGAAATATAGTACATTGTATACTAATTTTAGAAAAACATAATCTAAATAGGAAAATAAGGGAACAAAAATGATTAAAATATGGATTCCTAAAACAAATAACAAATTGATTAGACGAAAACACATATATGTATATTTAAAAGAAATAGTTCATAATGAAAATTACATCTCTAATGGTCCCAAACCCTCATGGTATGGCTACCTTCTCCTACTAACACATAGGACCCTAACGGAGGAAGTGGGTACCATTAAGACTTTTTATTATTTTGCAGCTAGCCAAATGCAAAATTAATAATAAGGAGAAATGGATACTCGATAGCGGATGCTCCAAACATATGACGAGAAATGCACACATGCTATCAAACATCACTTACATAGACGGTGGCATGGTCACTTTTAGGGATAATTCCAAAGGATATGTTATAGGGATTGGAAACGTCATCAATGATATATCTACTTCTCTGGTTATTTCAAATGTATTATTAGTTAAAAACTTAAAACATAATTTACTAAATATAAGCCAATTATACGATAAAGGATTCAGAATCGATTTTGAAAATGATAAATGCAATATCTTTGATCAAAATAAAACTTTACTTTTTGAAGGAACAAGAAATCAAAATATTTATGTTCAAAACATGAATACTAATCATAATAATGATTTATGCTTAGTCGCAAATCATGATGAACCATGGATATGGCATAAAAGATTTTGTCACATAAATTTCAAATATATGAACAAATTAGCTAAAAACAATTTGGTAAGAGGATTACCCAAAATAAATTTCAAAATTAAAAATCTATGCGATGCATGTCACCTTGGAAAATTAAAGAAAAGCTCATTTAAGTCTAAAAAGGAAATATATACTAAACAACCTCTTGAATTACTTCATTTGGACTTATTTGGTCCAACTCAAGTATGTTCAATAAATCACAAAATATGTTTTGTAATTGTAGACAATTATTCAAGATATACTTGGACACTATTTTTAAAATATAAAAGTGATACATTCGAAATGTTTAAAAAAATTTCTAAACGAATTAAGACTCTAATGGATTTAAAAATCAAAAGTATAAGAAGTGATCACGGTGGAGAATTTGAAAATGTGCAAATTTTTGTAATAAAAAGAGAATTAGCCATAATTTTTCATTTCCATGAATAGCACAATAAAACGGAGTAGTTGAAAGAAAAAATCGCACCTTGCAAGAATGTGCTCAAACTCTCCTATATGGCAGTGGCTTAGCAAAGAAATTTTCGGCCGAAGAAGTTGCTACTGCATGTTATGTGTTAAATCGTGTAATCTTAGACCTATAAATACATGTTATGTGTTAAATTGTATAACTCTTAGACCTATAAATACATGTTATGAAATGCTCTACAAAAAGAAACCAAAAGTATCATACTTTCGAATATTTGGATCAAAATGCTTTATTCTAAATACAAAAGATAATCTTGGTAAATTCGATCCAAAAGCCGATGAAGGAATTTTTGTTGGTTATTTCGATCGAAGTAAAGCATATATAATTTTTAACAAACGAACAAATATTATAGAGGAAAGTCTTCATGTCTCATTTGATGAAAACTTTAAAAATATAAATAAAGACGATGAAGAAACTTTTGACACTAATCAAAATAAAGCTATTGAAATTATAGTTGAAAAATAATAATGGTAATCAAAATAGCAGTTTTTTGAAATCACCACCCCATTATCATCTTGCTGATAACATAACTGGAAATCTAGATAACAAAGTTTCGACTAGAAGTTAAATAAATCAAATGAGTAATGTAGCAGTTATATCTAATTTTGAACCAAAAAAATACAAGAAAGCATCAAATGATGATTTCTGGATTTTAGCGATGCAAGAAGAACTTAATCAATTTGAACGAAATAATGTTTGGGAACTAGTACCAAGACCAAACGATCAATCAGTAATTGGAACAAAATGGGTATTTAAAAACAAAGTAGACGGAAATGGAAATATTATACGTAATAAAGTAACATTAGCGGCACATGGATACAATCAAGAAGAAGGAATTGATTATGAAGAAACTTTTGCACCTGTGGCACGTCTTTAAGCCAAAAGAATATTACTTGCTTTTGCATGTCATTATAACTTTAAGCTATTTCAAATGGATGTTAAAAGTGCTTTCTTAAACGGTTTTATAAAAAAAATGTTTACGTTGAACAACCACCACTATTTGTTCATGAAAAATATTCAGATCATGTTTTTAAACATAAAAAGGCGTTATATGGTTTACAACAAGCACCTCACGCTTGGTATGATCGATTAAAATCACATTTAATAAATTCTGGTTTGGTATTATTAAAAGAGAACAGAAGGATATATTAATTATTCAAATTTATGTTGATGATATTAATTGGATCTACTAACGAAAAATTATGTAATAAATTTTCTACAATAGTGACAAACGAATTTGAAATGTCTCATATGGGTGAATTAATTTTTTTTTAGGATTACAAATAAAACAGTTAAATAATGGAATCTTTATAAATTAAGAAATATACTGTAAAGAATTACTAAAACATTTTGGAATGGATAATACATCAAGTAAACCCACTCCAATGAGTACTACAAATCATCTAGACAAAGATGAACATGGAAAAGAGTTCGATCAAAAACTATATCGAAGTATGATAGGATTTTTACTATACTTAACAGCCAATAGACCAGATATTATGATGAGTGTTTGTTTATGTGCAATATTTCAAGCACAACCCAAGGAATCACATCATTGGGAAGTTAAACGGATTTTATGATATTTAACCAACACTAAAGATTACGGTCTATTTTATCCAAAAGGCAGTTCGTTTGAACTCGTGTCTTACAATGATGCAGATTTTGGTGGATGAAAACTGGATAGAAAGAGTACAAGTGCCACATGTCACTTTATTGGTCAATCTTAGTTTCGTGGTTTAGTAAAAAGCAAAATTTTGTTTCTCTTTCGACGTGTGAAGCCGAATATATATCTGCTGCCTTAGCCTGCGCTCAAGTAATATATATGCAACAAACACTTAAAGACTATGGAAAAATAATAGACAAATCTCCAATATATTGCAATAATACTAGTGCTATAAATCTATCTTAAAATCTAATTAATCACTCACAAACAAAACATATCGATATTCGTCACCATTTTCTGAGAGATAAGGTTGAAAAAGAAATAATAACTCTTGAATTTGTAAATACCAAAAATCGAATAGCCGATATTTTTTGAAACCATTATGTGAAACAACGTTTATCAAACTAAGACCAGATTTAGGAATTTGCTCATATAATGAACTAGTAAATTAAAACTATATGATTCATAGCATAACCTCTAATATACTAAAGGATAAAAACATAAAACAGCTCTGTAAGTTAGTTAAGCTATAAATAAACTTTAAACTTTCTAACCACTAATTTTATTTTATTTTAAACAAAATTATATTTCATGTTTTAGTGGTCGTAATAATCTTCATCACAAATATTGTATACCTAAATTTAGTATGCTTAAGAAATGTTTAAGGAACAAAGGTTGCTAGTTATAAATATCAAACTACTGCATTTTTAAATATTCTCTAAATTCCATCATCTACATTGTGAATTCAACATACTACGCTTTAGACTTCAGCTCACCATCATCAAAAAGTGGACATGTGTGATATCCCGGAATTTCGAGGAATTTAAAATGTGATAATCTCTTAATTAAATGATTTAAAATTGATAAAATTGTTATTTTCAGATATAAATAACCAATTAATTAATAATGTGATGTTTTAAATTATGATTATAGATTGATTTTAAATAAGAATAATTATTTAATTTGTGTTATTTTAAAAATAGATTTTTAATATACTTATTGTTTTCAAATTTAATAAGTGTGTATATATATGTGTGTATTTTAGAAGGAAGCTATGATTTAAAAATTTAAAATAAAGTCTTTCAAAAATATTTAAAGGAAAATCTATCGTAAATTAAAGTAAGCTTTACCTCATTTACATTTGATCTAAATATATAAATATTGATGTAATCTAGATAAAAATGTTTAAAATAGAAATAAAATCTTATCAATATTAAATATAAGTAAACAAATATATGGTTATAAACATAAGAAACTTTGATATTAAACATAAGTGAAAATAAATAAATAATTATAAATGAAGTAGGAAAAAAGAGGAAAATAAAATATATACAAGATTGTACCTTCAAAATAAAAGAAATGGTATGTGTACATGATAAGGAACAAGGCATTTAATGCCATCATCTCTAGCACAAGGAAATAAAGAGGAATACATATATTTGCAGGCCAGAGAAACAATAAAATGTACACAAGTGTACTTGTTAGAAATAGAAATCATATTAGTACATACGAATTGGAAAAGGGGATAAGTAGGACAATGTTTAATTAATGCTTGTACAAATGTATCATCTCAGCCACCATATAAAGAAAAATCTCTGACCCAAACTAATAAATCTTATACCAGAAATACAAAGCCTCTGTATACTTATTCTTATTTATATCTCCTTTTTCATTATCGTTCATTAAAACAATGCAAAACCAGAGAGCCAAAACCTGGAAGCTTCTCCTCAAAATATTCTTTAACCTGTAAATACTTTCCTGAAATCAAACCTTGTGATCAAAAGCCTGTAATCATTTTTTTCAAAAGCCTGAAATCAAGTCTTGAATCATCTCATCATCAAGTCTAGTTCAACTAAGTATTTCAGTTTCAAAAGATCTAAACACTTTCTACTGCAAATTCAAGTTTCAAAGTTCCATCCAGTTTTCAAGGTCTCTATCTTTTTAAAAGGTGAGTAAACAATTTATTTAAACTTAAGTAAATAAATCTGTTGCCAGTGAAGTTTTGAGATGAATGATGTTTGGTTTGTGCATGTTTGTTTTAAGCTGAATACATGTATATATATGTATATAGAGAATTGTGTGTGCATTTTTATATTAAAACTGATGTTCTGATTTGTGGTTCAGAGCTTCAATCTGAAAAGAATCATAAGTTCTTCCTTCCTGATCTTCTTTAGGCTCTAATTTGTAAACAAGAATTGTTTGTTTCAACAAGATATCAGTAATAAAAATATTTTCAAGTTGAATCAATGGCTGGATGTAACAGAAAGTAAAAGAACAAGTAAATATGAAAACAATTCAAAATCCCAATCATAATGATTGTTTGTTTCAGGTACATAATTGTTTTTGTTTTCGAAATCTAGGATTTTTAAAACTAAAATCATGAATTTTAGTTGGGTTTCGAGTGAGATATTAGGGTTTGACCAGAAAATAGGATTTGGTGCTTTTCTGGTGATCGGAGGTTTTGGGATGATCGGAAACTTGGCTGGAGGTAGCACAATGTCTGGTGGTCTAGGGAAAAATCTCAGATGGATGGATAGTGCACCGTGGCGGCAGCGGTGGAGTGGAATAGGTTTTAAACCTAGTTTAGTTTAAGGGCAGATTTGTGGTCACTACAACACCTCTGGTTGATCGAGTGACTCAAGGCTTTGGGAAATGGTGGCGTGGTGGTTCGGCAAGGTGTGGCCGGAGTTGCTCGACCTCTAGTGGTCTGAATAGCTTGGACGAGGAGTTTTCTGGGATGGGTTTTTGTTCCAGTTTCATCTGTGTGCCTCGATTTGAATCGTGAGCTTGTGCGAGTGGTTTGAGGGTAGGGTTCGAGAGTCTGGGTGATCGTCGAAGTATTGGAAGGTTCGTTGATGGTTGGAGGAGCTTCTGTCGTTGGTGCACATGCACGGTGGAGCTCTGTCGTGCCTGTGAGTTTTAATTGTGGGATTACTCGAGTAGGGACTCGGGGAGCAGCGTTTTGACTCGGGTTCGTCTCGAGTTCGCCTCGTGTTCGCATGAGTGTCAAAGCGTGTTCACAGTTTAAAGTGTTACCAGGTTTTTAAAAGATTTTAAAATAAGTTTTGAAATTTAAATTGTAATAGTTTTAAAACTATCACTTGATAATGTTTAAAACACTTAAAGGTAAGTTATGATTTGGTAACCTTAATTTATCAAGTTAAATGGTTATTTTATTTAAACTTAATTAATGATTTAATTAAGTAAAGTTAATTAAAAATAAAATGGTTTAAATATGTTGATGGAAATTAAGGCATTAATAATATAATGTTTTATCTTAAGATAATTAAAGTTTTAATGTTTAAGATTAATTAAGTTAATTAAGAAAATTTAAATATAATTAATTATTTAATTAATTTATGATAAAGGATTAATTGAGAAATTAATTAAGAGTAATTAATTAATTTAATTAACTCAATGATTAAGATTGATTTAATTAATGACTAAAGGTTAATTAATGTGTAATTAATTAATTAAGTAATTAGAGGTTGATTATTTTGTAATTAAGAAGTACTTAATTTGTAATTAAGTTTTATTAATTAATAATTAGGTTTTATTAATTAATTAATAAATAAGAGATAATGAGTCTATAGAGATTAATTAAGGGTTAATTAATTGTTATTAAGAATTGATTAACTATAATTAAGGATTAATTAATTTGTTATTAAGTTTTATTAATTGATAATTAAGGTTTATTAATTAATAATTAAAGAATAATTAATCTATAATTAAAGATTAATAAATTTGTTTTAAAGGCAATTAAGGAATGAATTACCCAATTGTAATTAATCAAATGAATGTGATAATTAATTGATTGATTGATTAAAGATAATATTAATGGTTGATTAAGTAAAATTACTTGATGAGATTGAATAGTGGAATTACTTAGTGAAGTAACTAATGTATAATTACTGGATGTAATTAATTTAAAGAATTACTTAATGGGAAGTAATTAAAGGGTAATTACTTGGAAGAAGTAATTAAGGGTTTATTACTTGGTGTAATTAATCAATGGATTAATATAATTAATTAAGAAGTTAATTAATTAAGATAAGTAGTTACAGGATGATAATTACTGTTTATGATTTAGGTTGATTAATGGAAGTGATTAATTAAAAGTTTAATTAATTAATGTAATTAATTAAGGATTAATGTAATTAATTATAGTTAATTAATTAATGGAAGTAATTAATTAAGGATGTAACGACCCGATATTTTCAACCATTCGCATCCATTATAAGTGTATAGGTAGACACACATGCCGGAGTTGAATTGCTCAAAATACCGCGTTGTAAATAAGATTTGGCAAATCTTAGAATATGCAGTAAATAAATATAATCACAGATCACAGACACACAGTAAAATAATGCAGCGGAAGTAAAAGAAATAGTAGTTCATGAAGCTACTATGTAAATATATCAGAGTTACATAAGATACAATATAAGAAATAAAGTACAACATAAGTCTCAATACAATAACCAAGTACAGCCGAGTAGAACAACAGAACTGAAATAGATAGGACAAGACAAGCAGATAATCTCCAGCGATTCAAATCTCCAAGAGAGTGGAAATCCAAATCTGTGAATAACTCAGGCTGACCCGAGCGTAAAGCAGAACACAAAACACTCGAGTCAGGACAATATATACTTATATAATGTAAACCAACTCAAGTGAACTGTAATAAAGGTACAAGTAACTTAGAAGATGCTTGGGACCGCCCATCCTCTAAAGATCCGTTAAAATATCTACTATGTAGTAATATTCGCTATTATAATAATGTCTAATAAGTAAAGTATAATCATATAGAAAATAGCGTTAAGGGGATGGAGAACCTTAACGCGGTCGGATCTTAAAATCATAATCGTAGTGGGTTCGATATGGAGAACCTTAACTGCACCACCCACCAAAAATCACCAGAGTTGCTCCCCATCGCCGATCAACCCATGACCCCTTCACAACCCACCAAAGCCACTGCATCATCTTGAAACAAAATCGAGCAGCCCTACCCAACCTGGAAAACACAACAGAACCCAACCTCCACACCTGTCAACGCCTCGCCTCTTTATCTCCGACCACCAGAGAAGCTTCACCACCGGCCACGCATTCGCCTACGGCTCCTCTTCCAATTCCCAAAGCCTCTCAACACTCGACGCACCAGAGAGCACGCGAAGCCAACAAACTTCGTCCATCCACAAACTAGGGTTCTGAACAAAAAAACCCAACCGCAACCTCCTCGATCAATGCAATCACCATCGGCCATTTTTCCTCCACTCACCAGTCATCCAACTATCACCGGAAGGAACCCCGTCCTCCCCCTTCAAGCGTACCGGCCAAGATAACCCAAACTACCCAAAATGCTCAACCCAGAAATGCCAATTCATATCATTACAAAAAAATATGATATGAGCTTTAAAAATCCTATTTTTGATTACGAAATCAGTTTGTAAACTTGAAACAATAATCCGTGATGTTTGAATTTGCCACTTATGCTAACTTGGTACTGTTCTTATGTTCTTCTGTAACAACCCTGAGATTGCAATTACCGAATAATAAATTAAAATTATGATTTTAAGTTGAAAAGGGAGCTCAACAAAAATTTTGGGAATTTAAATTTGCAATTAGTTTGTAAATTAAAGTATTTTGGGTTTAAAATGGGAAAATTAATATTTTTGGAATTTAATATTTAAAAAGGGAATTTTTATTGTGATAATGGGTTTAATTGGCCAAATGAGACAATTACATGGTTTTAATTAAAAACTAGGATGCTTATTAGGATTTTTGTTTACATGATAACATTAGAAAATAAACTAAGTCCTAATGGGTTTTAAAACCCCTTATCATGACCCATTAGCCTAACCCACTCCTTTATAATATCTCAAACTCATTTCATAACCCTAACCCTCATCCTCTTCATAAATTCCTAAACCTAGATCTAAACAAGAAAAAAAATTAATGGCCTCCATTTAGAAGCTCCATCTCCTTCTCTTCATAATTAGTTTAAATCCTAGAAAAAAAAGAAAGGTAATGCAATCCTAAGCCTAATCACCTTCTAATCTTTAGTTTAATTTGTGAAATCTCTTTGTAATCCTTGGTTTTGTTCTCTTTTTAATTTTGAAGCTCTCTAATCTCCATCCTCTTTGCTTTGGAAAGTTGCACTTGAAGTGTTTGCTTATTTGCTTGATATTGTGCACACAAACCACTTGATCATTTGCTTCTTTGAGGTAATTACTATCTATTAGTAATTATTGTTAGTTATACCTATTAGTGATAATTACTAGTTAATTTTGGTGAAAATTTGATGCTAAAAGTTGAAAAAACCACACCAAATCACCTAAAATCTGCATTTTAGGTTGGTTGTTTTGATCAGCCTGAAAACAGGCTGAAAACTGAGCTCTGGGTGCACCAGGACAGGCCTGGGCTGCACCCAAGCTAGTGCAGAAACTGCCCAGCCCAGCCCAGACGGGCTGGGCCGAATCCCCCCCCCCCCACCCAGCCCGCCCGGGCTGGGTCAGGTCCCCAGCCCAGGCGGGCTGGGACCTTGTGGTACCCAGCCCGTCCGGGCTGGGTCAAGTCCCCAGCCCAGGCGGGCTGGGGCCTTAGAGGACCCAGCCCGCCCGGGCTGGGTCAGGTCCCCAGCCCAGGCGGGCTGGGACCTTGTGGTACCCAGCCCGCCCGGGCTAGGTCTGGTCCCCAGCCCAGGCGGGCTGGGGCCATGAAGCACCCAGCCCGCCCGGGCTGGGTCTGTTCCCCAGCCCAGGTGGGCTGGGGCTGGACCAGGGCTGCACCATGTGGTGCAGCCCGAAAGAAAAAAAAATATATAATAATTTTTTTTTTAAACCTTGTTCCAGATTTTTATCTTCACTTCGCGATGCTGCCACGATCGCATCCGAAGTCGGAATTCGATGTTTTTGGTCTTGTTGGAAAGGTGGAGTTTCGAACTCCATCTCTGTAAAATTCGGGCATCATCGGCATTCGTTTGGTATTTCGAATTTCGTGCCGAAGTTGAACTCTGGTCGCTGTTGGAAAACAGTATGAATCTTGTTCTGGGTCCTAGTTTGAGACGTTGCTGCCACTTCGTCTCAACTCGGAATCCAGAAATTCTTTTTTCATCTTAAAGTAGGAATGTTGGACTACATGCCTGCAAATTTTCATGACATTTGGACATAGTTTGCTGGTCCAAATATATTGCCGAACTTGGGTTCGCAGCTGTTTTTGAATGTTTACAAACACTTAGAATATTTTTCAGTGATTTTCTGGTTTTATTGATTTCTTTGAGATTTGTCTCTGGATTTCGTACACGGGTTTTATGAATCATTTTCAAAAGATTTTTCACTCCTAAATGGCTTTATAAATTATTATATAATATTATTTTTAATTATTAAATTAATTACTCCATAATAGGAGAGTTTTCAAAAGCCGTTTTAAAGTGATTTCAAAATCAATTATAAATCCGTTTCGCACCATTATTTTCTATAATAAAAAAATCTCACACTCACTTTTGAGCACGTCGAGCGAAGTGGAAAGGTGCTTAAACGGTTAGGAAATCTCCGGCTTATGGAACCGTGTGTATTTTCTTTCCGGTTAATCCCCGACCTATTCGATTGATCATTTTGACCTTTGGGTCTAGTTTACCGATGATACGAGGTGGACTTTTTATTGTTTGGAGTGTGAGCTTGCTATTGGTTAGGAAACCGTTTAGTGCGAACGTGGGGTATGGGACTCATTGTTAACACTTTACGGGTTCCTCTCCAAGAAGTTAGTGACACATTTGCCTCTGGGCGGCCAGTACTGGACCTCTGGGTCACCATGCCTCTGGGCAACCGTCTCTGGACACCTGCTCTATGGAGCAGTTTACTTTTCGGCGTGTGCCTCTGGGCCTTTATCCTTCTGGGAAGGATTTCGCCGTTTCGCGCGTTCCGCATCTGTGCGAGTGATCGATCACAACTTTACAGTACTTGGCAACAACGACTCTGGTCGGTGCACGTGCAAAACTTGTATTATCTGATGATTTTTATATCCATTCGAGTACCGCCATTCGGCGTTGGTTCTATGGAACCATACGATGTAAGTGCGATTACCTTGTGGATTCACAGTGTCTCTGGACACTGCTTTTCAGTGTTTGATTTCATTGATTTTTCAGTATATCCCCATTGCTCTTTGGAGCATCGATCTTTGCTTGGGCATTGATTACAGACTCCGGTCACTCTTGGGATTATTGCCTATGGGCATCTTTTTATAGCTTTGGCTACGCCGATGATATGAGGCGATTTTATTTATTCTACACTTTGGTGTTGATTTCTCTTTGGAGATTTTTATTGTTTATTGATGATTAGGGATCGTCATTATATTCATGTGGTTCATAATATACTTCTCTTTGGATAAGTACTGTTTTATTTATGTACCGCATTATTATATATCTCGGTTATTACTGATTGTTTAGCTAGCCTGACCCGAGTGTTTTCGCTCGGGTCAGACCGAGTTGTTTCAGGTTAGGTCTCTAGACTTAGCTGCTCTGTGCTTCCGCTTTGGACTTATCTGCTATGCTTTTGAGATAGCTTATCTTAGTGTCCGCTTATGTTATTATTCAGACTCTGATATGTACATATTTTTGACTCACATGAGTGAGCAGTGGTTTTGTACCCACTTATGATATTTGGATCTGTATTGACGATGTATTGTTCTGGGATTTTATATCTGTTATGTGATTCTGTTCTGTGATGTTTTATCATTTTATTACTATGCTTATTCTGATAGATCTTTAGCCATTTGTAATTTCGTTATAAGTATTTACCGAATATGTCGAACCACATGATTGAGAAAAATTTAAATAGATTCCACCTTTCGACGTATTCAGTAGATAGTTATAGCTTGATTATAAATGGTCGCTTCCACTATACTCTATTCTCCGCTTTAACAGACAGTATTACTACCGTAATACTCTTTGTTACAGTGGGTCTCAAAGTGGGGCGTTACATCTTCCCAGAGCAGTTAAATTTTATTAGCATGAATTAAATTTTTAAAATTTACTTTATACTTACCCAACCATATTTTGTTTATATGTTGGGTCCTAACAATCAATGGTTTGAGCACACATGATTTTTGAAGCAACTCAGGCCTCTAAAAATTTTAAACAGAGCATCATCCAGATAAAAGAAAATGGACAGGCTTCATCTTATCAAAATTAAATGAAATGCATATATTCCATACAACAATATATCTGATATCCATCATACGCTAGATTTAAACTTAGGTTGTTTGAGAAAAGTGAAGTTACTCACAGTATTGTTTCCAAAGGAGATGAAACAGACTTGAAATTTGCAAAATGAAGACTCCCTTTTGATCTCTTGTTTGAGTTGAAGCTTCTGTTTATATGATACTAGGCAGAGACTTATATTTTTTCTTTCATTAGCTTTGAAATTTGATTGTTTAACTGGAATATGATGATGATAACTCAAACTTGATTCCAGGTTACAATTGGAAGATGAAGTCTGGTGACAGACTTTTGAAAAACTGGCATCTTTCTTCCTTCCTTTGATCTCTGGTTTTGATTTGGGTAGATTGTTGTTTTAAACTGAATTTGTTTGTTTATGTTTGAACTGAGGCTTACTTTTGTTTCAGTTTGAATAACATCTTACTTGAAGAAACGAGCTAAGATAATGTATATAAGAAATGAAGTAGACAGGTATGCATTTGGTTTTGTACAGAGTTATAATATGTTTTGTACAAAAGAAATCAGGGATTTTTTCTTGCTTTGTCTACTGATGTCTGGTTTGGTGGCTAAAGAGATGATGGCATTAATTGCCTAGCCTTGCTTTGTACGTGAATATACTTTACTGTCTTGTTCCATACTTATCCAAGCAGCTTTTATACTTTATGTTGATATTTTCCTATATACTTTGTTTGTTTGACTTATGCAAACTTCGGCTGAGATGACTTTAGTTTGTACAAATGTTTCTATTTTTGCTTACAGCCTCATATTCGTATGTACTTTATTTGTTTTCTTTTCCAGGTTGTAGCTTGCTGTTATGTATTTTGTTTTGCAATTCATACTTTTTTTTGCCTTTGTTTTCGGCTATAGGTCTTGTTACTTTGTTTCTACCTTCAATATATTACATACTTATATTTAGTTATGTTTTATTTTTGTAGTACTTTTATTATCTTGTATTTATTTATATATATATATATATTATAAATTCAAATTATCATAAATTCTAAATTTTTAAATCAATTTATTTAGTTATTTATTCTTATACTTGTGTCCAAAGTATATATATTATTTATCTTTAAAAATCATTTATTTAAGAGTTTATTTCAAATCCAATATATACAAATTTTTTACAATATTTACATTTTTATTATTTATACAGAATTTATTTACGATCGGGGAAACTCGAGATCAATAAATCCATTTATTTTACAGTTTTATTCAAAAATTAATTTATATTATCAATTTAAATAAAATTAAATTTCGGGGTCGTTACAGACTTCCCCCCTTAAAAGAATTTCATCCTCGAAATTTGCCAGGGAGACACAAAGATAGATGAAGAATATTTCATCAAATCAAACTGAACGTCTATTCTGCATTTGGCTTACCAAATCAGAATACCAATAACAGAGACAAGAACGAATCTGTTTAACACTTCACAAAATACTCGGATTATCCAGATCTACGAAATATGCAGGGGCATCGGTCAGTTCAAAGGGATAACTAACCATTCGTAGAACATATCGGAACCCAAAGAATAGATAGATATATGGATACAATTTCAAAACTTTTAGTTTTAAAACTAAAGTATACCTATCAACCATAGCAATCAAAGCAACACATACATCCATACAAACAATTTTGGCTCCGATGGAGTTTATTGTCCCATATTAACACATCGAATTTCTTCTTCCTGGATCTACCAGAAACTATCAAAGAATTGAGAAGAGATGACGAACGAAAGAGATTGATAGAGAAAAGATTGTTTCCTTGTTGTTACAGGGTATCGACCATTTATAGTCGTATTCCCCCTATCTCATCCTCTTCTCGCACTCATACTCACTATCAGTGGATAGTAAAAGAATTTACTGAGGCATACGGATGGATATCTTAGAGATTACTCATTCTAGAGTTTACTTCACTCTATCTCTAATGAGCTACTTAACGTGTTATACTCCTGAGCTAAAGTTCAACCTTAGCTCTGATACCAAATGTAACGATCCAGATTTTCGCGTTCGAAAATCGACATCCATACTTTACATCGTACTCGAATGCCGTAGATTCGACCGTTCAAATCCGAGTCGCCAGAGCTTATAACACAATTAAGTAAATAACACAGCGGAAGAAAAAAAAACAATGATATCATATACAACTCCAATGAATACAATATCCAGAATGATATACAACAATATCAGTGATAAATAATGATACAGTGGGAAGCGGAAATAATAACTCCAGCAGCGGATAGAATGTCTCCAATAGAATGCTCCAAGATAAACAACATCAGTCCATGAACTCCAAGAACTGAACTAGCTCCAGATAATCTACTCAACCTGAATATCTGAGAAACCCAACTCTAGACTGCCCGTGTGGAAAATGGTGGGCACCCAGAGTTTAGGAAGGGAACAATAAACTCCGAATCAGTCATGGGACTGGTGTGAGCAACAAAAACAGTTTATCTTTAAAACAACAACAAAGGCTTTTAAACATTGAAATCCGTAATGCTTTTTGAAAATGAAACTACCATAAGGCCTCCCGCCACACACACAATGCAATCGCAGAATTGGAGGAGATTTCTCCTTATGATAGTCAAACATGCTTACTACGCAAAAGAAATTCTTTTGATATTATTACTAGTGCATAGTGTGAAAATATTTCGAAAGTATAATATCAATCTTAGCCAGCATAAAACCATTGTTGTATGCCTACTATAGCTACTACGTTCAATAGCAGGTTACCGCCACATTCCATAGCAGGTAATACAACTAAAACCGTACTGGGTTCGTATTGGTTCTTTGGATTTCCAACAAATGATCAGGCTAAGGAACTTCCTTACCGAAATGGAAACGCCTCTGGAAAGACGCCCCGGATCCTAACCGGATCTCTGCAAACAAAAGGCTGACGCTACCTCACGCTTTAACCAAGCTGTAACTAGGTAACTAACACACGAGTCATGTCATCCCCCGGTCGTTACCGACCTTTATCCGAGGGCCCTCGATCACAAACCAACAACCACAAAGTATAATAACTGTGCAGCATCCACATAGGTAAAATATCTGGGCTCCATACCATGATATCACCTTTTATCCAGAAGGAAATGACATACCCTAGGGGCGCTACCCCTACAAACCTTTGCCGCAACATTCCTGTTTCGACCATTACCGGGTTGTGAGGCTCGACGAAGTCTCGTCCACAAAGCTACGGTTTTTCACAAAGCCACGCTTTTTCACAAAGCCACGCTTTTCACAAAGCAACGCTTTTTCACAAAGCACGCTTTTCACAAAGCAACGCTTTTTCACAAAGCACGCTTTGACCAACAAATGATCATCAGCACTTCGTGTGCCACATTACCAAATTGGGAATGTATCACTAGTAACCATCAACTACATAACCTCCGAGCTCGTACGTCTCAGAGAAGGGTGTTAAGCTAAGAGAATATATTCTCCACCACCAACAGAAATGTATTTGATAGAAACCAGCTTTACATCTCAAAGTGTAACGTCAGACACACATCCATACAAGTCCATTCCGGGATCGAACGGAACCGAAGGCACTTCCAAAGAAGCCCTTGCAAATCCGGATAATTTCTAATCACGTCCGGACTTCCCATCACAAAGGGTGCTAAAATCTCTATATCGGGGCCAGTCGATGCAGAGACATTCGACGAGTTGTCCTTTCGTTTTCGAAAATATCCGGTCTTCACCACCGGTCTTCAAATGCTATCCATATACGTCGTATCACTATTCGGAATGGGTTATATGACACAAAGGTCCTCTCCCGGCTAAACCGAATAACGAGCGCAATTAAAAATCATATGGATACTGGGGTCTCAGTTAAATCACAGCTTAAAGCCCAAAACTTTTCATTCGAATGGTTAAAACAAATTACCATTTCCGATCTTTTAAACAAAAAGATTCATTTCAAAAACCTTCAATGGTTTAAACAATTTCCACACTTTTAATCTTTTAAACAAAAAGATTCAATTCACAAAGTTCACCTCGTTCACAAAGATTCATTCATAGATTTTCAAATCTATTTCCATTTCAATTTGATTAACTCGTTAAATCTTTAAATCAAGATTTAACTTATAGCTTTCAAAACTAGTTTCCAAAGATTCATTCATAGTTTTCCAAAACAATTCCATTTCAAGTTAGATTAACTCATCCGGTCTTTCAAATCAAAGACTCATTTCATAGTTTTCAAAACATTTCAATTCCATTTCAAACTTGAAACCGTTCAACACAAATTGGAAGTTCATTACTTATGCAAAAGCTTTTACTATTTGAAAACAAATAGTTCCGTTTCGGAAAATCCAGTTATATTTACACGAGTCAAAACCCTTGAATTAAATTCAAATTCCCAATCAATACTTTTAAAATGGTTTAACCCATATATAACTTGTACAACATTTTTAATCCCTAATTTCAAATCATAGAATTCAATTTCAAACTTGAATTCAAATTTAAATCAAATTATTTAAATTTTCAAAACTCGATTAAGTTATTCAAAATAACTTTATCTTTGAAATTCTATTTCAAAAGCTTTTCACTTTAAACCCAAATTTCCAATTTCAAAATCAATTGAAATTAAAATTTCAATTTCAAAACATTAATTTAAATCATCTGTGATTTAACCGATTTCCTCGTGAAATCCATATTTGTGTGTATAAAGGTGTAGTCCAGGGGTTTCACACACAATAGTGCAACATCAATCATCACAGATATAGCGATAAGCGGTATAATCCACAACGCTTATCTTCATTCACAGATTCATAGATAAAATAAATTTATCAATCACAAAGATTCATCATTACAATTCGATGTGGGTTTCGGATAACCAACTGGAATCCGACTCCCTGTCGCATCGAAATTCAAATGTCGTTTAGAGGTCAAGGGTTTTTCATTTTCACATAGTAATATATCACGGAAACAGAAATCACAACATAAATCGGGATGTATCACAAAGCATCATATATCAGGGATATCAAACAAATCAACCATTCAACGAAATCCAAACATCCATAAGTGGAATAAATTATTCTTTAATTATTTTATTAAATAAATAAATTATCCCAAAACTTAATCAAATTTAGATTTAGTTCCCGATTTCCAAATTTGATTCAACTGGTCTAAGTTCTTTCTTCACAAGTCAAAAATCCCGTTTAAATTCACATTCCTTTTTAATCTTTCAAATACTTTAAAAGTTTAAACAAGTTACGAATTTATTTACTCACAAACTAATTTTGATTTAACTTTGATTTTAAACTTTAATTTAAAAATCAAACTTCATTTTAAAACTTTAAGATTCAAAAGTTTATTTGAATCTAAACTCCATACTAGATTTAAACTTTATTTAAATCTAACTTACAATTTAAATTTTATTTAAATTTGGTTCAAATTCAAATTTCCATCAGGTTACAAAAATCCTGTACCCTGTTTTAATTTACCCGAGGCAAAGAAAAATGCTTCGAGTCACGCCTCCCCCTACTTCGAGCAAATCACCCACAAACCCGAGTGAAACCCGAGGGAAAAACTGCACCACCCACCAAAAATCGACAGCCCTTCCAATATGCACGGTGCACGTGCACCGTGGCTCCAGCCACCTGCGGCCACTCACTAAAGTTGCTCCCCATCGCCGATCAACCCATGACCCCTTCACAACCCACCAAAGCCACTGCATCATCTTGAAACAAAATCGAGCAGCCCTACCCAACCTGGAAAACACAACAGAACCCAACCTCCACACCTGTCAACGCCTCGCCTCTTTATCTCCGACCACCAGAGAAGCTTCACCACCGACCACGCATTTTCCTACGACTCCTCTTCCAATTCCCAAAGCCTCTCAACACTCGACGCACCAGAGAGCACGCGAAGCCAACAAACTTCGTCCATCCACAAACTAGGGTTCTGAACAAAAACACCCAACTGCAACCTCCTCGATCAATGCAATCACCATCGGCCATTTTTCCTCCACTCACCAGTCATCCAACTATCACCGGAAGGAACCCCGTCCTCCCCCTTCAAGCGTACCGGCCAAGATAACCCAAACTACCCAAAATGCTCAACCCAGAAATACCAATTCATATCATTACAAAAAAATATGATATGAGCTTTAAAAATCCTATTTTTGATTACGAAATCAGTTTGTAAACTTGAAACAATAATTCGTGATGTTTGAATTTGCCACTTATGCTAACTTGGTATTGTTCTTATGTTCTTCCCAGAGCAGTTAAATTTTATTAGCATGAATTAAATTTTTAAAATTTACTTTATACTTACCCAACCATATTTTGTTTATATGTTGGGTCCTAACAATCAATGGTTTGAGCACACATGATTTTTGAAGCAACTCAGGCCTCTAAAAATTTTAAACAGAGCATCATCCAGATAAAAGAAAATGAACAGGCTTCATCTTATCAAAATTAAATGAAATGCATATATTCCATACAACAATATATCTGATATCCATCATACGCTAGATTTAAACTTAGGTTATTTGAGAAAAGTGAAGTTACTCACAGTATTGTTTCCAGAGGAGATGAAACAGACTTGAAATTTGCAAAATGAAGACTCCCTTTTGACCTCTTGTTTGAGTTGAAGCTTCTGTTTATATGATACTAGGCAGAGACTTATATTTTTTTTCTTTCATTAGCTTTGAAATTTGATTGTTTAACTGGAATATGATGATGATAACTCAAACTTGATTCCAGGTTACAATTGGAAGATGAAGTCTGGTGACAGACTTTTGAAAAACTGGCATCTTTCTTACTTCCTTTGATCTCTGGTTTTGATTTGGGCAGATTGTTGTTTTAAACTGAATTTGTTTGTTTATGTTTGAACTGAGGCTTACTTTTGTTTCAGTTTGAATAACATCTTACTTGAAGAAACGAGCTAAGATAATGTATATAAGAAATGAAGTAGACAGGTATGCATTTGGTTTTGTACAGAGTTATAATATGTTTTGTACAAAAGAAATCAGGGATTTTTTCTTGCTTTGTCTACTGATGTCTGGTTTGGTGGCTAAAGAGATGATGGCATTAATTGCCTAGCCTTGCTTTGTACGTGAATATACTTTACTGTCTTGTTCCATACTTATCCAAGCAGCTTTTATACTTTATGTTGATATTTTCCTATATACTTTGTTTGTTTGACTTATGCAAACTTCGGCTGAGATGACTTTAGTTTGTACAAATGTTTCTATTTTTGCTTACAGCCTCATATTCGTATGTACTTTATTTGTTTTCTTTTCCAGGTTGTAGCTTGCTGTTATGTATTTTGTTTTGCAATTCATACTTTTTTTGCCTTTGTTTTCGGCTATAGGTCTTGTTACTTTGTTTCTACCTTCAATATATTACATACTTATATTTAGTTATGTTTTATTTTTGTAGTACTTTTATTATCTTGTATATATATATATATTTTATAAATTCAAATTATCATAAATTCTAAATTTTTAAATCAATTTATTTAGTTATTTATTCTTATACTTGTGTCCAAAGTATATATATTATTTATCTTTAAAAATCATTTATTTAAGATTTTATTTCAAATCCAATATATACAAATTTTTTACAATATTTACATTTTTATTATTTATACAGAATTTATTTACGATCGGGGAAACTCGAGATCAATAAATCCATTTATTTTACAGTTTTATTCAAAAATTAATTTATATTATCAATTTAAATAAAATTAAATTTCGGGGTCGTTACACAATGCCAGGGTAGATATACCAATTACGCACACGAACTGATGGATACGCATAGCAGCCACTACCGTTCCACCTCGAACAACACTCCCAAATCAAGGGTGGCCACCAAAAATCACAAAGTAATAGAATGGTATCGAAGAAGTGTGTCTGAAACGAGGTGCTACCTCACTGGCCCGAGATCGCTCCTGTTTTAGTCACCTTATGCCAACTCACGGGAGTTGGGTCCACGTATATACCTTAGGATCGTCGCCACCATCCTACTTCATTCTGGAAACTCCACCGCGTACACAGTTGTCAAAGTGGTTTTCGGTATCGACAAAGAGTATGTCCATATCCGATCCCGGTCTCTTTAACAACCAATCGTTATTATAACCCGTGGTTATAACTTTTAAAACAATACTTTACTTTAAAATAAAATATCATTTCAAAACCATATATTTATCAAAATAAAGATTAAATCAATTCCAAACCATTTCCATATATTTAAAATATCATATCATTTCAAAACTTCATTTCAAATCATTTCAATATATCAAAATATCATATCTTTCCAAAACTTCATTCCAAATCATTTTAATATAATAAAATATCATATCCTTACAAAACTTCATTTCAAATCATTTTAATATAATAAAATATCCTATCAGTTCAAAACCAAAAATTCAACTTTAAATACCCTTTAAATTCAAAGATATCGTTCATTTACTATCATTTCAAATCACCTTTAAATAGTTCATATTCCAATCAAAATAATTCATTTAAACCTTTTAAAAGTGTAATTATTATATTTTCAAATCAAATATTCAATTTCCAAAGTTTCAAACCATTCTGAGTTCGTTTACTAAGTCAAAAACCCTAATTATTAAAATTTCCGCATTTCGCAGCATTTAAAAACAACTGCCACAAGTTATATTTGAAAACATTTTTAATTCAGCAAAGACAGCACTTAAAACTGCTGTTAAAACTCAGTTTTAGTTGAATTATAGTTCAAAACAGAAAAGACAGCATTTCAGAAGTGCTGCGGTAGTTCAGATTTCAAAACAAGGGTTAAATTTGGTTTCAGCAAAGACTGCAGACCATTATAGCATTTCCAGAGAATGCTATAATAGGCCTGAGTTCAATATTAGCCTATAAGTTCAATTACAGCAACTACAACATTTCAGAAATGCTGTAATAGCTCTTTTTACACAATTTTAGTTCAAAACAGAATCTATAGCATTTCTGAATGCTATTGAAAGTAGATTTCAGGTGTTAGTGTATTTCCAGCAATTAAATAACTTCAATTTAAAACACATAAACATTTTAAAAATCATATTTTAACATTTAAAATGTTCATTTTCATATCATTTAACATATATCTTTTTCACAATAAATTTCTTATAATTAAATCCAATTTTCAACAATTTACTTAATAAATTTAAGTGTAAAAGTTTCCAATTCTTCACATTTCAACAATTAACTTAACACTTCAAATTTAAATTACCATTTCACAAATTTAACTAAATTTCCAATTTTTTTAATTAACTTAAACCTTTAATTAAAACCAAATTTCACATTTCCAAGTCAAGTTATATTTTAAAAGATCACTTTTAAACATTCATTTATTTAACCACTTAAATTCATAGAAAAATCAATAATACTTTAGTAAATCACTTAAATTCAAATTTAATCAAATTATCATATTTACCATTTTCCAAATATAATTAAATTTTCATTTTTGTTCATATAACTTGAATATCATTTTTAACCAAAATTCCAAATTCCAAACTTAAGTTATAATTCAATAATCCAATTTAACCATTCATTAATTACATTTTTAACTCATAGAAAAATCATAATTTCTTTATTTTAAAACATTTCAAAATCTATTTAAATCAAATTTCATAAATTTATATTTTTAAAATACTTAAAAATATCCAAAAACACTTTATAAAATAACCACGGGCCTGTATATAGTTTTCTAACCTATGTCAAGTGATACATATATATATCATTTCAATCCGCAATTTACAAAGAAAAACCGGGTTCTATCATTTCAAACCCACAATCCCAAGTTAAAATAAGTTAAATAAAAACCATTCAGCCTATCATTTCAGCCCATAATGATTTTTCCCTATTCTAAAGTACGTTCGGGTATGTATCATTTCAACCCATAGTGATTCTAGTCTACAGGGAACTTGCAATGGTGATAACTGATATAAATAACAGAATAACATAAAATAACAGTAACATATGATATAACAGGTGTATAAACAGGTGTGAACATCATATGATAATAATATAAGCATATATAACATGATAATATATTTCTACAGATTCGCAGGGTGTCAATTTACTAGTTATATAGGTACATATTGTTTGGTGAGAATAACTCACCTGTTTGTGCTGGAGATATCAAAATCAATGACACAATGGAAACAAAAGCACGATGACAAGACTACGGACTTGAGTGGAGAGCGAATCCAAGCTACAACTCTTGTGCACAACCCAAAACAAACAATCAAAACAACAAAATTCAATACGACTTTAAAATGAAATAACTTTGAAATGAAAAGAGATTTGAATGTCAAATCTTTTTCCTTGTTTTCTACAATCCTTTGCATGGCCTAGGGGTTTATTTAGGTCAGGTTTGACATGACTTTGGCTCAGGTTTGATCATAGGAATGCATGGCATAAAGGCTAGAACATGTGGAGGAAGTTACAACACAAGAATATCAAGAGACTAGGCAACATAGTGAAGTTTGGTTCAACTTTTGGCTCGGTCTATGGGTCAAATGGCTCGGCCATCATCTGGTACAGGTCTGGACAGAGGTTTGGGTGATGAGTAGCAGCAGCAAGAGGTCATGTAGCAAGTGGTGGTGGTGGCTAAGGGGGTGGCCAAAGCAAGATATCGAGGGTAGGTGATGATATGTGTGGTCTAGGCAATGTTTTGTGGAGTTTTGTGGTGATGGCTTCAAGTGGAAGGTCATGGCCTGTCTTGGTCAGAGGGAAGGGAGTGTTTGCTGTAGTAGATGGAGGAGGTGATGATGGGGATGAAGGTGGTAGAGGCTAGGCCAAGCAAACATGTGAAGAGATCAAGGCAAAATTGCATAGAAAAGTAAGAAAAAAAGTAGAAAGAAAAGAGGGAGATTACCAAATTTTTTTGCAAGATGGAGGCTATGATTTTTTTTAGGGTTTTGGAGCTTTGAAAATTCGTGAATAAGATGAGGGAGTCGGCTGAAAATGAATGAGGAAAAGAACGGCAAAGATAAAATAAAAGATGTATTGATTGAAAAGAAACGGTAGAATTCAAAAGGGCTAAGCACACAAAAGGTATCAAACTCTTCATATATCTTTAATTCTTTTTTTATAACTTTATATTTCTGGAAAAAATATAATAATCCCAGATAAAATTTTGAAATTTTATCAAAATATAATAATTTATATAAATATTTATCAATTATATAAAGTTAAATTAAGAAAATAGCTAAAATAGTAAACTAGTTTAGAAAATTTGGAATTGAATAGAATAAATTTTTAGAAAATTCATATGAGCTTGTAATATATTTTTAAACATAAATAATAACATGAAATAAAAATATATTCACAAAATAAACATTTAAAATTTAATTTACATATAATTTCTAATGAAGAAAATAGCAGAAAATAGGAAAACAACCTTTAAAAATAGGAAATCATCATAGTAAATTTTGGAAAATTTCTATTATCATTTTTAAAATATTTAGAGATGGAAATATACATAAATAAACATATTGACACATATTAAAATAAAATATAAGAAAGAAAATATGATTTATAAAATTTAAAATAGGCAAAATTGCACAATAAAACAAATTATACTAAAAATTGAAATGTACATAACTTTTACATTTTAACTCCGTTTTCAACGAAACGAAAAGTAGTGTTCAAGTTATTACATCTATTTTTATAATAAAATATAAAATTTATAATTTCAAACTTTTAAATTTTTAAGTTTAAAAGTCAAAGTTTGACTATTTTAACCAAAATTCACATTTTCTGGAAATATTAAATTTAGTCATATTTGGAATTCTAATCCACATACAAAATCAAAGTTTTTATATTTACAATAAATTTTTTTTATTCTTTTCATAAATAAAGCTTTTAAATCTAGAAATCAATTTAAAAATAATTGTAAAATACAAGGTTGTTACACTCTCCCCCACTCAAAACTTTTCGTCCCCGAAAAGGAACGAGGTACGGGAAAGCACAGAAAAAGATAGAATGAATAGAATTAACACAAGATGATAAGAAAATTTGGAATTACACCTGATAACTATTGTTATAGGTAAGTTTAACAAGATGGAGGTGATCAAATCAAGAATATAAGCACGAAAAAGATCCTCTAGAGTCTGAATCTCCCTTTTCACTTGACCGGCGGTCTATAAATGGAAAAACAGTGTTCAGACCTAGATGAGTAACAAAGATTATCAAAGATTACAGAAAGATTTCTAAACAGACTGGTATAAGCAATAGCCTTTCCATTCTGTAACAAGATAAGAGAAATAAAGACAACCAAAAGATAGTTTGAAAAACAAAATAAGATAATAGATTTGTAACCATAATGTTTTGAAATCATAACAATTTAGAGATGTTTATCATTTGGAAATCATACTACTAAAATCATAACACTTTGGAAATGTTATTCTTTAAAAAAACATAATACTTAAAAAATCATAACACCTTTTAAAAATAATCTTTATTTAAACCATTTTAATTCAAGGTCAAATAATATTCATTTTAAAGTTGTAACATTTATAAGTTCATTCAATTATAAAAACTTCCAAAACATTGTATTTTCAAAATAGTAGCACTTATAAAATGCTACAGTAGGTATATTAGTATTTCAAATCAGTTCAATTTCAGAAATATTCATTTGGATATCATTTAACTTATGACTTATTAAAACAAACTTTTATGAATGGAATATTCAAATCAAACTATACGTCATTTATTAAGTCAAAAGCTCCCTATTTTAGTTAGCTCTTAATTTAACACATAACCTAACACTTTATTTAAAATACCCATTTCATAAATTGATATTCCTTTAATGAGTTACACTTAAAATTCCCATTTGAAAACCAAATTCTCAATTATCAAGTTTTAGTGATGTTAAAATACATTTTAACTATTTAAATCATAATTATTCATTTTTCAAGATATATCAATTTCATAAATAAAATATTTATCATAGCAAATATAATAATCAAATTTCTTTACACATTTATTCATTTAGACATCAATTAAACTATGAATTCAAGTTAAATAAACTTTATTACCAAAAGTCCAATTCAAATGTATTTTATTTTATCTATTCAAAGATACATTATTTATTATACAACATATTCATTTCAGGAAATAACCTTTATTAAATTCCTAGGTTAGACTTAAGGTTCCATATTAAATCAAATTTGATTATTAAGTTATTTAAATAAAATCTCTTTAAATTCCTTTTTCACTATTTGCCTCTGTTAATCTTTTATAACTAAAATTTAAGTGTATAACATTTATCATAACCACTCAAATCTTATTTATAAAATCCTTTCTATATTGTATATTATCCAATTTCATATTCAACTTCTGTGTAATTTAGGTAAGTTATATTGGAATAAAATTGTGTGTTATACAAATAAAACTTTCCGATTCAATTATCTCAAGTTTGAATCATTTATCCAAATTTTTTATTTTTCTCTTTTTATAATTGAAATTAATTCTTACATTTTTTTTTCTTAAAGAATAATTTCTGATTTCCTTCAAACCAGTTAGAGATAAATAAATATATGTACATAATATGTCAAACCAAATTTAATTTATATATCTATATATATTATAAATCAAGTCATATTTTTAGAAATTCATATTAATTAAATTCCCCAAAACAAAGCTGTAGCAAGACTACAGAACAGTCTCTTCACTTCGAAACTCGAAAATGAACGTCGATGATGCTGTAGTCATCACCGAAATTATTTTCCAGCGACAAAGAGAAGAGCACTAAATTTTTAAACATTAAAATCCTTTAGAGACAAATTTTTATTCAAAATACTTTAAATAATATCCTTTTAAAAAATTTAAACACAAGGTTTGAAACCATCGGAAATTAAATTCTTTAAATTTCTTGTTTTTAATTCATTTCAGTTCCCAAATAAATTTATAAACAACTATTTATAAATTCATTTGTAGAACAATAAATGATAAATCAAGTATTATCATTTCAAATTATCAATTTAAATCAATTTATTAAGTTCCATAAAATTATATATCCAAATTTATTTCATTAACCAAATTTTAAAATAATATTGTGTCAGTTTGTTCTGTCAAAGTGTTTTAGAAATCCTATCGATAGCGTTGATCAAACGAATCGATCGGGAACCCAAATCAACATCAACAACCCAAACAACACAACATATAAAACAAAACATAGATTTACAAGTACAAT
The DNA here is from genome assembly GCA_030737815.1 of Allium fistulosum. Classification (NCBI taxonomy): domain Eukaryota; kingdom Viridiplantae; phylum Streptophyta; class Magnoliopsida; order Asparagales; family Amaryllidaceae; genus Allium; species Allium fistulosum. The sequence continues at coordinate 1,167,377,103 of CM060905.1, read as the reverse complement.
TCAAAATGTTTGGAGATAGTTTAGAAACAAAAGACAAGATGGTTAAATAGAGCAGAGAGATGGGTAAGCTTAGATAAATCGCGGACAACCTTAACCGGGTCAACTGTGACTTAATGGATAAGATCAAATGTGGATTTTCTGGGGTAAATCTACCTTCGATCTCAAGAGATAGAGTTTGGAATAAAAGATATTAGCATCTAAACCGAGGATAAATATAAATCTCTGGTGAATCGATGCTGATTATAAAGGATTTTCACCCTTTTACAAGAAAATTAGAATATTGGCGAGACCGCCAATTCACTATAAAGATCATTGGAAGTGGAGTCATGGGATACTCCAGAATCAAAAGATGATGAATAGTGAGGGACACGAATGAATTTCGGAACCGCAGGGAACGTTCCAAAATTCAAAGGAAATCAAATCAAAAGGAAGAGATTCAAACTCGAACGAAAGTGATTCTATAAATAAATTTACCATACATTCTAAGTTTTGCCTCAAAGCCAAAGCTCTGATACCAACTGTAACGATCCGATATTTTCAACCATTCGCATCCATTATAAGTGTATAGGTAGACACACATGCCGGAGTTGAATTGCTCAAAATACCGCGTTGTAAATAAGATTTGGCAAATCTCAGAATATGAAGTAAATAAATATAATCACAGATCACAGACAGAGAGTAAAATAATGCAGCGGAAGTAAAAGAAATAGTAGTTCATGAAGCTACTATGTAAATATATCAGAGTTACATAAGATACAACATAAGAAATAAAGTACAACAGAAGTCTCAATACAATAACCAAGTACAGCCGAGTAGAACAACAGAACTGAAATAGATAGGACAAGACAAGCAGATAATCTCCAGCGATTCAAATCTCTAAGAGAGTGGAAATCCAAATCTGTGAATAACTCAGGCTGACCCGAGCGTAAAGCAGAACACAAAACACTCGAGTCAGGATAATATATACTTATATAATGTAAACCAACTCAAGTGAACTGTAATAAAGGTACAAGTAACTTAGAAGATGCTTGGGACCGCCCATCCTCTAAGGATCCGTTAAAATATCTACTATGTAGTAATATTCGCTATTATAATAATGTCTAATAAGTAAAGTATAATCATATAGAAAATAGCGTTAAGGGGATGGAGAACCTTAACGCGGTCGGATCTTAAAATCGTAATCGTAGTGGGTTCGATATGGTAGGTGACACGGCACACAAGGAAATGCCAGGGTAGATATACCAATTACGCACACGGACTGATGGATACGCATAGCAGCCACTACCGTTCCACCTCGAACAACACTCCCAAATCAAGGGTGGCCACCAAAAATCACAAAGTAATAGAATGGTATCTAAGAAGTGTGTCTGATACGAGGTGCTACCTCACTGGCCCGAGATCGCTCCTGTTTTAGTCACCTTATGCCAACTCACGGGAGTTGGGTCCACGTATATACCTTAGGATCGTCGCCACCATCCTACTTCATTCTAGAAACTCCACCGCGTACACAGTTGTCAAAGTGGTTTTCGGTATCGACAGAGAGTATGTCCATATCCGATCCCGGTCTCTTTAACAACCAATCGTTATTATAACCCGTGGTTATAACTTTTAAAACAATACTTTACTTCAAAATAAAATATCATTTCAAAACCATATATTTATCAAAATAAAGATTAAATCAATTCCAAACCATTTCCATATATTTAAAATATCATATCATTTCAAAACTTTATTTCAAATCATTTCAATATATCAAAATATCATATCTTTCCAAAACATCATTCCAAATCATTTTAATATAATAAAATATCATATCCTTACAAAACTTCATTTCAAATCATTTTAATATAATAAAATATCCTATCAGTTCAAAACCAAAAATTCAACTTTAAATACCCTTTAAATTCAAAGATATCGTTCATTTACTATCATTTCAAATCACCTTTAAATAGTTCATATTCCAATCAAAATAATTCATTTAAACCTTTTAAAAGTGTAATTATTATATTTTCAAATCAAGTATTCAATTTTCAAAGTTTCAAACCATTCTGAGTTCGTTTACTAAGTCAAAAACCCTAATTATTAAAATTTCAGCATTTCACAGCATTTAAAAACAACTGCCACAAGTTATATTTGAAAACATTTTTAATTCAGCAAAGACAACACTTAAAACTGCTGTTAAAATTCAGTTTTAGTTGAATTATAGTTCAAAACAGAAAAGACAGCATTTCAGAAGTACTGCGGTAGTTCAGATTTCAAAACAAGGGTTAAACTTGGTTTCAGCAAAGACTGCAGACCATTATAGCATTTCCAGAGAATGCTATAATAGGCCTGAGTTCAATATTAGCCTATAAGTTCAATTACAGCAACTACAACATTTCAGAAATGCTGTAATAGCTCTTTTTACACAATTTAGTTCAAAACAGAATCTATAGCATTTCTGAATGCTATTGAAAGTAGATTTCAGGTGTTAGTGTATTTCCAGCAATTAAATAACTTCAATTTAAAACACATAAACATTTTAAAAATCATATTTTAACATTTAAAATGTTCATTTTCATATCATTTAACATATATCTTTTTCACAATAAATTTCTTATAATTATATCCAATTTTCAACAATTTACTTAATAAATTTAAGTGTAAAAGTTTCCAATTCTTCACATTTCAACAATTAACTTAACACTTCAAATTTAAATTACCATTTCACAAATTTAACTAAATTTCCAATTTTATTTAATTAACTTAAACCTTTAATTAAAACCAAATTTCACATTTCCAAGTCAAGTTATATTTTAAAAGATCACATTTAAACATTCATTTATTTAACCACTTAAATTCATAGAAAAATCAATAATACTTTAATAAATCACTTAAATTCAAATTTAGTCAAATTATCATATTTACCATTTTCCAAATATAATTAAATTTTCATTTTTGTTCATATAACTTGAATATCATTTTTAACCAAAATTCCAAACTTAAGTTATAATTCAATAATCCAATTTAACCATTCATTAATTACATTTTTAACTCATAGAAAAATCATAATTTCTTTATTTTAAAACATTTCAAAATCTATTTAAATCAAATTTCATAAATTTATATTTTTAAAATACTTAAAAATATCCAAAAACACTTTATAAAGTAACCACGAGCCTGTATATAGTTTTCTAACCTAGGTCAAGTGATACAAATATATATCATTTCAATCCGCAATTTACAAAGAAAAACCGGGTTCTATCATTTCAAACCCACAATCCCAAGTTAAAATAAGTTAAATAAAAACCATTCAGGCCTATAATTTCAACCCATAATGATTTTTCCCTATTCTAAAGTCCGTTCGGGTATGTATCATTTCAACCCATAGTGATTCTAGTCTACAGGGAACTTGCAATGGTGATAACTGATATAAATAACAGAATAACATTAAATAACAGTAACATATGATATAACAGGTGTATAAACAGGTGTGAACATCATATGATAATAATATAAGCATATATAACATGATAATATATTTCTACAGATTCACAGGGTGTTAATTTACTAGTTATATAGGTACATATTGTCTGGTGAGAATAACTCACCTATTTGTGCTGGAGATATCAAAACCAATGACACAATGGAAACAAAAGCATGATGACAAGACTACAGACTTGAGTGGAGAGCGAATCCAAGCTACAACTCTTGTGCACAACCCAAAACAAACAATCAAAACAACAAAATTCAATACGACTTTAAAATGAAATAACTTTGAAATGAAAAGAGATTTGAATGTCAAATCTTTTGCCTTGTTTTCTACAATCTTCTGCATGGCCTAGGGGTTTATTTAGGTCAGGTTTGACATGACTTTGGCTCAGGTTTGATCATAGGAATGCATGGCATAAAGGCTAGAACATGTGGAGGAAGTTACAACACAAGAATATCAAGAGACTAGGCAACATAGTGGAGTTTGGTTCAACTTTTGGTTCGGTCTATGGGTCAAATGGCTCGGCCATCATCTGGTACAGGTCTGGATAGAGGTTTGGGTGATGAGTAGTAGCAGCCAAAGGTCATGTAGCAAGTGGTGGTGGTGGCTAAGGGGGTGGCCAAAGAAAGATATCGAGGGTAGGTGATGATATGTGTGGTCTAGGCAATGTTTTGTGGAGTTTTGTGGTGATGGCTTCAAGTGGAAGGTCATGGCATGTCTTGGTCAGAGGGAAGGGAGTGTTTGCTGTAGTAGATGGAGGAGGTGATGATGGGGATGAAGGTGGTAGAGGCTAGGCCAAGCAAACATGTGAAGAGATCAAGGCAAAATTGCATAGAAAAGTAAGAAAAAAAGTAGAAAGAAAAGAGGGAGATTACCAAATTTTTTTGCAAGATGGAGGCCATGATTTCTTTTAGGGTTTTGGAGCTTTGAAAATTCGTGAATAAGATGAGGGTGTCGGCTGAAAATGAATGAGGAAAAGAACGGCAAAAATAAAATAAAAGATGTATTGATTGAAAAGAACCGGTAGAATTCAAAAGGGCTAAGCACACAAAAGGTATCAAACTCTTCATATATCTTTAATTCCTTTTTTATAACTTTATATTTCTGGAAAAAATATAATAATCCCAGATAAAATTTCGAAATTTTATCAAAATATAATAATTTATATAAATATTTATCAATTATATAAAGTTAAATTAAGAAAATAGCTAAAATAGTAAACTAGTCTAGAAAATTTGGAATTGAATAGAATAAATTTTTAGAAAATTCATATGAGCTTGTAATATATTTTTAAACATAAATAATAACATGAAATAAAAATATATTCACAAAATAAACATTTAAAATTTAATTTACATATAATTTCTAATGAAGAAAATAGCAGAAAATAGGAAAACAGCCTTTAAAAATAGGAAATCATCATAGTAAATTTTGGAAAAATTCTATTATCATTTTTAAAATATTTAGAGATGGAAATATACATAAATAAACATATTGACACATAATAAAATAATATAGAAGAAAGAAAATATGATTTATAAAATTTAAAATAGGCAAAATTGCACAATAAAACAAATTATACTAAAAATTGAAATGTACATAACTTTTACATTTTAACTCCGTTTTCAACGAAACAAAAAGTAGTGTTCAAGTTATTACATATATTTTTATAATAAAGGATAAAATTTATAATTTTAAACTTTTAAATTTTTAAGTTTAAAAGTCAAAGTTTGACTATTTTAACCAAAATTCACATTTTCTAGAAATATTAAATTTAGTCATATTTGGAATTCTAATCCACATACAAAATCAAAGTTTTTATATTTACAATAACAAAATTTATTCTTTTCATAAATAAAGCTTTTAAATCTGGAAATCAATTTAAAAATAATTGTAAAATACAGGGTTGTTACAAAGGATCATTAATTTATGTAATTAATTAAGTAAGTAATGGTTAATTACTGTGAATGGTTAAGGATAATTAATTTGTATAATTAATTAAAGGCTAATTCCTTAAGGTAATTAAGAATAACTAATCAGGATGATTAATTAAGATGGATAATTAGTAGATGATCAATAAATTGATTTGTAATTAATTAATGATTAAGTAAGCAAGATTTATGTGATGAAAGTAATTAATTTAATTTATTTAAATTAATTAGAGATGGAAGTAATTAATTTAATTCACTTTAAATTAATTATAGATGGTGATTAATAAATCATTGCTTATGGATGTTGATGATATTAATTGCCTTGAATGGTTTGAGATCTCAGATATGAGATAAGTAATGCTGTTTGATATGGATGCTTTGGTTGAAGTATGATGATAATGTGAATTATCTAATTGTGATGATAATGTAGATTATCTACTGTGATATTGTGAATTATCTATCTGTGGGTATATAGATAATAAAAATTGAATTGTTTTAACTTTAAAACAACTTGGACCTAAAAGATGGCGATTTGGATTTCGATGAGACCGGGATCGGGTTTCTAGATTTGGATATCCGAAAACCATATCGATCCAAATTAACGATAGGTCGTGAATCTCAAGTGAAGATGAAGATTCAGAGTGCAAGGGTTATTGTCGTTAACTCTGAGGATGATTCCAAAATGAGTGTAACGGGATAATGCCTTCGGTTTCGTTCGAACCCAGAACGAACTTGTATGGATTGAATGCTTTCAGAACATCGTCGGGTGGACGATGAGCATTCTAAGATAGATGTGTTCTATAAAGGTAAATCGTAGCCTCAAGCCTCATCAACCGGGAATGGCTAAAAAAGGGGAGGTGCAGCAAGGCTAAGTGGGTCATACCTAAGTAGGATGAGATAAACCCCTGTCTAGAGTCCCTTTTTATTCGGTTGTGTGGGCGGTTGAATAGCTACAACCGCTGGGGTTATCTTATTCGAGGCTGTCCAGTAAGGGATGGTTTCGGCTTTGTGTTGCAGGGGATTGGGAGTAATCCTCGGTACGGTGATCTAGGCCACGTACTGTGACGGGCGATACCCCAGTAGCCCTGCCATTGTATGGAATCCAATCTCCAATAAGCGCCATACGATTTAGTTGTGCCCAACTATGTTGGAACGTGAGATGTAAGCATTCCAGCTATTTCTGTATTTTACTTGAAAACCCTAGACCCTATTATAATATCTTTGGATTTCCTATCAAATGTTTAGTTAGCGTAAGGTAAAAACTTACACACATTTATGTGTGGGGAGTCTCACGTGATACCTTTGTTTCAAAAGGTTTTTAAAGTTAAACAACTTTAACCGTTTACTCATACCAGACCCATGTCTGACCCGGAGTTTATTTCTGTTTTTCTTAAACTCTCGGGTACTCAAATTTTTACGAGTAGCCAAGGGATTTAGGTCAGCTTTGACAAATTCTGGAGGAGCAATGGAGCAGGAGGCTTCAGCGTATAGATATATATTAGTTCCGCTATGTAGTGTTTATCTGTATTTCCGCTGTGTTGTATCTCTATGTTGTATTTGAGTTGTAATAACTAGACAGGTGTTTATAACTGTCTAGTATGTGATGAATAATCTGTGTAACTCTGATTGATGTTATATATTATGAAATACTTATGTGATTAATATAATTTATTCGTTCCGCTGTGAGATTCTGATGTTGTTTAGTTCTTTTTTCTCTATCTTTTCTCTTTTCTATCCCTTTCTTTCTCATTGATGATGCGTCTTTCTGTGTATAGAAGGGCGGGTCGTTTCAACATGTCTCTCCAAAAACTGAGACTCCTCCATCAAATAAATCTATGTCTAAAAATGACTATCACACTGGATATTCACCAAAAGGAAAGAAGATAAAAAGAGCAATTAATCTTGAATTATCGTCTTTGGAAAATAAAGTTGACGAAATCTTCCACTATCAATAAGAAATAATAGGAGTACAAATGTAACGACCTGAAATTTTAACTATCTTAAATTATTGAATTTAATATAGTTATTGAACAAAAATGGTTAGAAATAAAAATTAAATGATTTATTAATGTAATTTACTGAATATGAACTTAGATAAAAAAAATTGAATAACAAAATTCAATAAGATAAGAGATGATAACTTATATTAGAAAGTAAATTAAATAATATTGGATTGTTTTATTATTTGAATTTGTTTTAAAAGTTAAATTTTATAAGTTAAATAACTTATATTTCAAATATAGCGATTTGTTGGATAATTAAATTGTTTAAATTGAATATTGGAAATTATCTAAAGAATTGAATACTGAATTTAATATTGAACGAAAATGAATTCGAAAGTTGATTTAAATTTTATTTGAATATGAATGAAGGCTGTTAACTTCTAAAATTGAAATTAAAAGTGAATAAATTGATTTTGAAAATTACTTGTTTTAATTAACGTGTAAAAATAGTCATTTTGGACACTGTCTTGGATTTCGACGAAACAAGTTTCATTGGATCCGTAATAGTGAATTATTATAGGATTTCAAGTTTCGTAGCGATTGGACTTATCGTTTGGCCGTGCGAGCTTGAAGCGCGTAGAAATGAATTTATGGAATTTAATTAAAATAATTGGATTTTGAAAAGCTATCTTCTGAATATGATGAAATTGGCTCCTGATATATATTCCATTGTGTTCGGAATAGGGGCATAACATGTAGAACGCCAGACGGCACACTTCGTTTGAAGTTCGGAAAATTTATGGGTGAATCGGGTCGGAAACTTATATAATAACCCACACTATGTTTCATTTCGTCAAACTCTAGCTAAAAATATCGCACAACCGTTCCTCTTATCGAATTAATAGCAAAAATTCGTCGATTTCCTCTTTCGATTTCACCTCATTCGTTCAACGAAATCAAACGATTCTAAAGGGAAAGTTGAAGATCTCATCGAGCTCTACGCTTTGGACAGTTGGATCGTGGCGAAGCATCACGAGATCACCAGAATCAAGGTAGGAAGGTCGCGTGGATTTTCTTGGATTGCGTAGGAACGGCGGCGGCGGGGTCAGCATAACTTGGTGCAGTGGTAGAGTGGGCAGTGGCACATCTGGTGGTGGGTCTGGATGGTGGTCCGATCATCTATGAGGTGGCGCGCTGTAGGGTTTAGTCGACGCGAATGGGTTTTTGAGTTTGGACTGGGGCAGTACACGATTGAGCGGAGGGATGAATGATTAAGTTAAGTTTTTATTAATTATTTTTTTAATTAAATGTTAATTAAAATCGTTATGCTAATTATCGCATAACTTTTTTCGCACGAGGTCTGATTCGAACGAAAAGTCGCGTTGGATTCATATCGACGAAGGCTACGACATGGAATCGAATTGGAATTTATTTGAAGCTAGAAAAATTTTCAATTTCAAATAAAGTTGAGTGTTTTAAACCACTAATGAAGAATAACATATTTTTATGTTAGTTAAATTGAAATCATGAAGTGATTTAATTTTATTGATTGTTGTTTGGTAATTTAACTAACATGGAAATCGACATAAAAATTTACATGTTAGAAATTTTGAATTAACAGTTAAATTGAAATTGAAATTAAATTGCTAGTTAAATACCCGAGATTGATAACTAGTTAATTATTGTGATTTATTAGCTGTTTTGGATGTTGATTGTGGTGGATGACTTGTTAGCACCAAAATTGGTCACTAACACCCGAGAAAAGATTTATGTAGAGAGATTAATGAAGATAGAAAATTAAAATAGAGGAATGTATGCCAAATTAACTGCAAAAACTAGAACACTGGATTTATAGTGGTTCGGCGTAACTGCCTACATCCACTTTGAATTTTTATCTTTGTTGCTTTTCCAAATAATTGAATACAGATACAATCCGTACACCAACGACTTGAATACAAGTTTGAACAGAAAATAAATGAGTCTTGAAAATGGCAGAATCTCCCCAGAGTTCCCGAAAAAAGGTCCCTTTTCACTGCGCCCCTGCTCCTCTATTTATTGGCGAAGATAGGCTGGACTTCCTTCATGAGCCCAAAAACAAAGTACTTCGGCCCATAGTGGGTGACTCCTGCACACCAAGCCTGGCATGCCGAATGAGGAATGCCGAGCGAGGAATGCCAGTCGAGAATTATCTGGTCGTTGAAATAGTGACTCGAAGTAAAACCTCAAAGTACTCGAAGCAAATGGTGGGTTGATTCGAAGTGAAACCATGTCGATCGCCTCACTTTGTTGTGGTCCCGATAGCCTAATAATTTCTTTGTAATGCACCAAGCGATGTGCGCCGAATGTTCCACACCAAGCGACATGCACCGACCATCTAAGCCGAGCGATATGTATCTGTGCTTCCTCGATCGAACCACCCATGCCGAGCCGTCTTTCCCGATCATCCAGACCGAGCCGTATCACCCTTAACTTTATTGGCTGAACAGCGATTGCCAAGCGAAGTTAGCCGAGCGACATTAGTCGAGCGACTACTCCCTCTCCAAGACCGAGTGAGAGGTCACCGAACCACGCGGCATTCCTTACCAAGCCACGTAACTGTCTCTTTATGGCCGAGCGGTATGCGACTAAAGCGTTTATGACGAACGACCAATTGCCGAGCCATCCTAGCCGAGCGTTGATGGTTGATTGAAGGATGCCGAACGATTCATTTAGGCCGAACAGTGCGTTCAGGTCAATAATCATTATCTCGTACCCAAGACAAGTAACTGGGTAACATTTGCCCCCCAAAGCATATCATGAGAGTCAGTCATGATACGCTTTGAATCTCAATCAGGCCATGTATCCCACTCTTCTTCACTTATTGGGCGGAATCCGTTTCTCTATCGCGTTGCCATCTCCAATGTGGTCCGGTCGACGTACACATGCCGAGCCACTCGTTCGGTACACTTATTGCCACTCGTTCGGTACACTTATTGCCGCTCGGTATCATTATTCACCGAACCAGTGAAATACTTTGACCGGGTCCACTGGTTAACGCCTGTTGACCTCCCCTTTCTCATATAAAAACTAACACTTCCCCTTTTCCTCTCTTCATTCTTACTTTGACACCACATGACCTTTTAACCTATCTTCTACCGAATTTCAGCTACCACTTAATCTTCCTCTCTTATCCTAAATCCAGTGCGTCTGCACCGCAACTTCCCCTAATAACAAATCGAGACGAACTTCGGCCTCTAATCTTTCAATTCTCCAAACCTCGACTCGTTCTCTTAGGTACGAATCTTCCATACGACCAACCTTCTCAAGCTAGGGGTTTTGTACAAAATTCGGTTCCGCGAGTTTTCTTCAGGTTACATACGGTAGGAGTTGCGTAGGTGATGAAGTCGAATTCGAGGTTATATCGCGTTTTAGTTTGGAACCGGCGGTTCCCAGGACGTTGGTTACTTTTGTGCCACCAAGTGAGGGGGGAGGAAGTAGTAGTGGTCGGTAGGAGTTAGTGAGTTTAAGAGGTGTTGGCTGAATGTTAATGCTGAGCCGTTAGGTTGTGGAAGTGGAACTAAGTTGGTGATTGAGGTCGTTCAGTAACCAAGGAGCGAGGGAGAAGTGAGTGTGAACGGGTCAGCATTTGCTTTTTGGGTGGAAGCCGGTCAACTACAAAGTGGTGGCTTGGTAGTCTTCATGTGAGAGTAATGTTAGGGAGGTAGAGGGATGGGGCGTCGTTCGGTCAAAGGAGAGAGAGATAGAGAGAGAGAGAGAGAGATAGAGTGGGTCGGCGTGTCTGGTTTAGGTGGCCGTTTGGTCGTATGTTTTGAATGTCGCTCAGCATTAAGTCTTGAAGTAGGCAACATCAGTCAAAATATTCCAAATTGAACACAGCTTATGTCAAATTCACTTATCTCCCATGCCTAATCATATGACAATAAACAAGGATAAGGACTTAAGCAACCAAGCATATCGAACTAATCCGGACTGATAACTCCTCAGTTTCAACAACTATAAACCTGAGTTTAACTCGATTAAAACAAATAGTAGCCTTCAACCTATAGTGCCAATGTCCGAGTTCAAAACTGAAACCATCATACGACAAGCTCTCAGAGACGGTCAGCAATGACGGTCTTCGAAGATGATAGTTCAAAGTTTAACTTTACTTTATCAGCTTCATGACTTTTAATTCTTTTACACTTATACTCAAACGATTGCACTAGTCCACACACCACATGGGGAGAATATTTTTGTCCTTATGCCTAATATTGATTGTCTTTCAAGTATAGTTCAAACAGGTGTTTAATCAAATTCAACATTCATTGAAGATGTCTAGAAAGTCAAGCTCCGCCACAGTTTCAGATAAACCCGGGCCGAGTTCTCGACAGGAAGTAGTGGAAACTTCAAAGCCATCGACGATTCCTGCATAATATCCCGAGTCCAATGACTGCGACTATTGACTTAGCTCCTGATGCCATAGATGCAGCAATTATCCTAGACAATCCGGTCGATTCTCAAGCTTCGAGAATTAACGAAAACGCTCTTCGCCGACTATGCTCAATCCACGGAATCCATTTTGATGATGTGCTGGTTCCATTGGGACAAGATCATCCCCACCTGCCCCCAACCGGGTATACGGCTTGCAACAAATTCATGTGCTGGGTTGGTGGTGTGCCACCTTTCAGCTCCTTCCTTCGTGAAGTGTTGTAGTATATGGAGATCGCCCCAGCACAATTACATCCCAATAGTCATGCGTTCCTCTATGGCACGTGTATTCTTTTCATGAGTGTTTTGTTCAGACTACCCACACCCGGGGATATCCGATATATCTATCGTTTCAAGAGACGGTCTGATAGCCCATCCTTCATATTCCTCAAGCCACACTCCAAGTGCTAAATCTTAACAGGGGCGTGAAGCAAATTTGCCCTATACAAGCAGGAATGGTTTTATGTGCGCTGCCCCCTGGCTTTGCGAGGAGATGGCTGGAAGGGAGTAAGTTACATTTCTAGATCAATAGTTGTACGTGGTAGGAAGTGCATTCTTTTTAAACCTTTTTTTGATTTTTACAGGTATTAGCCCACGTCTTGAAGGCTCCGGGTACTCTGAGGCCGTCGAAGCTATTCGAGCTGTTCCCGTAGGAGACCGGGACATCAAATTCATCATTTCCAATGAATCGCTTTCAAGATTTGGATTGTTGATGGAAGGTCGCCGAATAAGTCTTCCTCACAGTGCCACCACAACCGAACCTGCCTTGGATAAAGGCAAAAGGCAAGCTGGGCCTTCGGTGCCTTTGACAAGAGAGACTCCCGATGTATCTGAGGAAGGTGAAATAAAGGAGGATGAAGCTCCGGGTGAGAGTGTAAGTCCTGCCCTGGAACCAGCAGTTGAAGCACATGGCACTGATGAACCACCTCCCCCTCAAAAGGAAAAAAGAAACTAGCTTACAAGCCTTTCAAGAAGGTAGTGGGCGGAACTTCGAAAGTGACAATTACTCCAATGGAGAAAGAACCGTCTCCACAACACTTAGAGGGTTCATTGAAAGGCTTGTATGACCTTACAATTCCTGATGATTTGCTCAACTACGGTTTCGACGACCCGGAAGCCATAAAACTTCATTCACGGCGAGAGGCAGTGAAGGCGTTCAAGCCCATCACCAAGGAGAAACAACTCTGATAAGTAAAGCTAAAGAAACTGGTCCGTCGGGAGGAAACACTAGGACACACACGAACACTCACACTTCACCTTGCACTTAAAATTTAGCCATCATGCCATTTTTTGCTAACTTGTCATCACTGAACTTATGCGCAGGTGATATGGGACGCTCACATGGATTCGACCGCCTTCTTGGCTCTTCTATTTTCCATCATTCCGGCCGAGACTCTGGATATGGCAAACGCCGAGATAGAGATGACGACAGCGATAGAGATTATCGCCCCCGAGATTCATCTTCTCGAAGGAAAATTCACAGTCACTCATCGTACTCCAACGACCCTCCTCCTCCACCGGAACAAGGCAAGGTGAAATCAGGTCAAAGGGGATCACAATCTGAAACTCCTCACGACCAATACTCGGGATCCTCAAGTACTAGGAAATCTCGGGAGGCTCACAAGAAGTCTGTGGTTTTGACTAAACAAACTCCCTCTACTCCCGCACATGATCCGTCGATAGCGGAGAAACTTGCCGAGCTTAAAGCCACATTCCCAAAAATATGCTTTGACGGACTAAAATTTCTTCCAGCCATCCATCCTATTCCGGGGCATGTTAAACAGAGTGTCATTGCTTGCAACAATGGTTTATGTCCAACACGACGCATTCGTTCACTTGGCAGAAAAAGTTTCTGAAGTTTCTATGGAACACCAACATGAAATTGATCGTCTAAAGCTTGAGGCCATCCATGACAAAGACATCATTAGAACCTAAGATGAAGAGCTTTCCACGTATAAATCTCAACTTGAGGCCGCCCAGAAGAACGCTAAAGATACTGCTGAGGCAGTCAGTCGCCTGGAGGCCACACATAAAAAGGAGATCGATGAAGCTGTCCAATGCTATGGCGCTTTAGCTTTAGAGAAAGACTCCATTCAAAAGGAGAGAGATGCGTTTGCTCAACGAGTCAAAGAGTTGGAAGAGCTACTTCTCAAAGAGAAGGAAGAAAAGATTGCTGCTCAGGAGGAGTCTCAACGATATTGTGATGAAATTGTTGCTACGCGACGAAATTGTTGCTATGCGACTCCTGAAAATAAATCTCGATGAAGAACTCTCCAAGGTCGAAGCGCTGAAGGACGAAGCCTGTAAGGAGGGTAAAAGATTAGCGCTCTTAGGAATTGATTCTCGCCTTGAGGCGGCTACTGAGGCTGGTAAGGAGGAAATCAAGTGCATGTTTGATCCGCTCATAGCCGAATGCTCGAGTTCTCATGCATCACGAATTAACATTTCTTGGCGAGGGTTACCTCGAATCTTTGGTCGAAGCATGGGACACTTTAATCAAAATCAAAAAGGTTGAGTTGGGAATGGAAGAGATTGACGAAGAAGCTTTAGTGAAGGAATTTCTTCGAGGGAATGAGCCTTCCGACTTGTCTACGGCGAAGGCTCTTTACAACAGAGACTCCCCCTTATCAAAAGGAAAAGATGCCATTGTCGGTCCGTCTGGAACCGAGTCTCCGGTTCCTCCCCCTACTCAGCCGTCTAGTCGCCCATCACTTGACCCCTTTCGAGCAACATATTGGCTATGACCCAGAGGACCCTGGACTTAATATTCACGTTCTATCTCCTATTCCAGAAGGCAAAACTCCCCGAACAGTTGAGAGTCAACCAGAGACTGGTACATAACTTTTCCTCGAAAGTTCAAAGGGTTCTCATTTTCAGCGAGTGATAAATGTATTCTAACATTTGTTTCTTATGAATTCGTGTAGGCCATCCTGATCCCGAGCCTACTCCAAGGAGCGACGTCGCCATGGAGAGGGAAGAGAAAATGGGAGAGGCTATTCAAACTGAAGAAACTCCTGGACTTGGCACTCAAGTGATCGAGGCGCTTGATGAAGACAAATCTGAAAACCCTTCTCCTTCAGAGGAACATTATGAAGTCAAAATTACGGGCGCCTCTGAACATACTTCAAAATCGAGCATGGCGGAGCAAATCATAGAAGAAATGAAAAGGAAGGCTGAGATTAAGATTGAGCCTCAGGTGGTGGAACTTGATGATCCATTGAACAGACCCCTGAAGGTTATACTCCCCGGTGGAGCCTTGCCACAGGAAGTTCCTCTTCCTTCCCTAGGCACCATTTCCCTTGCAAGCAAGGCGTCTAGGAAAAAGCGATCGGTGGAGGAGTCTTCAGAGAAACTAAAGAAGGAGAAGAAGGAGAAGAAGTAGCTATCATGCTTCGTTTAACGTGAATAAGCCTGGATTATGTAATTATTTCTATTTATTTTCGTAGTCGATGTTAATATACTTTTAACTCCGAGTTTAGGAGGAATTGTAGTGGAATTCTATTTTGGGATTAGTGAATAAAAATTTTGTTTTTTCTGACGATGTTCGATGATTAGCTTCACCATCCGTCTTGTGTTTGAAACCCAAAGTTATATGGGTCAGGCAAGTACTTGCTCACTTCCACGTGACTCGGAGTTTTCTGAATTTCTTCAATTTTAGTCCGCGCTCTGGGGACTTAGAGATTTTTTCAAGTCGTTTATACTCTAGTCCGCATTCTGGGGACTTAGAGTACTCTAGTCCGCACTCTGGGGACTTAGAGATTTTTCCAAGTCGTTTATACTCTAGTCCGCATTCTGGGGACTCGGAGTACTCTAGTCCGCACTCTAGGGACTTAGAGATTATTTCAAGTCGTTTATACTCTAATCCGCATTTTGGGGACTCGGAGTACTCTAGTCCGCACTATGGGGACTTAGAGATTTTTCCAAGTCGTTTATACTCTAGTCCGCATTCTGGGGACTTAGAGTACTCTAGTCCGCACTCTGGGGACTTAGAGATTTTTAAATCGTGTATACTCTAGTCCGCACTCTGGGGACTCAGAGTACTCTAGTCCGCACTCAGTGGACTTAGAGATTTTTAAATCGTTTATACTCTAGTCCGCATTCTGGGGACTCAGAGTACTCTAATCCGCACTTTAGGGACTTAGAGATTTTTTCAAGTCATTTATACTCTAGTCCGCATTTTGGGGACTTAGAGTACTCTAGTCCGCACTCTGGTGACTTAGAGATTTTTAAATCGTTTATACTCTAGTCCGCATTCTGGGGACTCAGAGTACTCTAGTCCGCACTCTGGGGACTTAGAGAGTTTTAAATCGTTTATACTCTAGTCCGCACTCTGGGGACTCAGAGTACTCTAGTCCGCACTCTGGGGACTTAGAGATTTTTTCAAGTCGTTTATACTCTAGTCCACATTCTGGGGACTCGGAGTACTCTAGTCCTCACTCTGGAGACTTAGAGATTCTTAGTCTGTGCATGCATTCATACGCCGTACAGAACAATGTAGTTTAATTCTTGTTATAGAGTTGTAGCATACAAAAACACCAATAGTTCATAAAAAAGATGGCTTCAAGCCTTTATTGATCATAACAAATGAAAACAAACTAAATTGTTTTATTACATGCCGAAACCTAAAAACAACGAAAGGAACATACACGGGAAACAATTGCCACTAAAATGCAAAAGAAAAATACTAGGTGTAATAACGACGCAAATGCTCGCTATTCCATGCGCGAGGGAGTGTCATGCCATCTACGGTCGCTAGCTTAAAAGTTCCTTCTCCAAGCCTCCGTTTGATGACATATGGACCTTCCCATGTGGGTTCAGATGTGATGGGGTTGGAAAAACTCGCTTCAAAACGAGATCACCCACATTGAAAATTCTCGATCGAACTTTTTCATTATAATATCGAGCAACTCGGTGCCTATGTGCAGCCGCTCTTAAATCAGCTTCTTCACGTTTTTCGTCAACAAAATCCAACGATTCCAGTAGGAGATTTTAATTCGTCTTGGGGTCGTAATAAGTTACCCGATGAGAAGGAACTTCAAGTTCCACGGGTATTACAGCTTCAGTGCCGTATGCCAAGGTGAATGGAGTAAGGCCAGTCGCGAACTTGTGGGTGGTTCTGTAAGACCAGAGCGCCGTCGGAAGCTCATCCACCCACTTACCTCTAGCCTTCTCCAAACGCTTCTTTAATATTGACTTGATTATTTTATTTACGGCTTCCACTTGTCCATTCGCTATAGGGTGAGCGACCGCCGAAAACCTTTTCTCAATGTGATATTTTTGGCAAAATTCTTTGAACTCTCTACTTTCAAATTGAGTTCCATTGTCCGTGATGATAGTTCGTGGGAGGCCAAAACGGCATATGATGTTTCGTACAATGAAATTAATTACTTTTTTGGTGGCGATCGTGGCTAAAGGCTCTGCTTCTGCCCACTTAGTAAAGTAATCGACTGCAACAATTGCATATTTTGCACCGCCTTTGGAAATTGGTAAGGAACCGATTATATCGATCCCCCAAATCGCAAATGGCCAGGGACTAACCATTTGTGTGAGTTCCGCTGGCGGAGCTCTCGGGATTTTCACAAACTTTTGACATTTTTCACATTTTTTTACGTAGTCTGCAGCATCCCAATTTACAGTGGGCCAATAGTATCCATAGCGGAGGATCTTTTTTGCCAGTGTCTGCCCCCCAGTATGGTCGCTACATTCGCCCTCATGAACTTCTTTCAAGACCCGTTTTATCTCGTCATGGGCGATGCAACGAAGTAATGGAACCGAAAACCCTTTTCGATACATTATTCCATCCCGCATCACATATCTTGAGGCTTTGCGAATGACTTGTCGTCTTTCGTTCTTCTTTTCAGGCAAAGCTCCGTGTAACAGGTACTGCTTGAATGGGGTTATCCATGACTCCTTTTCAATTTCTGCATTTAGCAGAAAGTCTATTTCCATCTCGTTTATACTTGGAAATTGCAAAACTTCAATAGGAACCAAGCCCATCTGTTGTGCATCGCCGGTACTTGCGAATTTTGCTAATGAATCGGCTTCCCTGTTTTGTTCACGCGGGACATGCGAAATATCGTAATAATCAAGGTCTACCAAAAGTTCTTGAACCCGAGCGAGGTATGGAGCAAGCCTTTGCCCCTTTGCTTGATAATCTGCCCGCACTTGGTACACCACCAATTGAGAGTCACAAAAGATTTCAATCATTTTTATTCCGAGCTCCCTGACAAGTTTTAAGCCAGCGAGCTATGCTTCATACTCTGCTTCGTTATTCGTAGCTGGGAAATCAAGCTTCAAAGCATAACAAATCGATCGGTTTTCGGGAGTCACAAGAATAACACCGGCTCCGGAACAACGGACATTTGATGCCCCATCGGTGTATAACTTCCATCGAATGGGGGGAGTAATGTCTTCATTACTTTGCTCGACAAGTATTGTGAATTCTGCAATAAAGTCTGCTAACGCCTGTCCTTGGATATTTCTCTATGGCAGGTAGGTGATATCGAATTGACTTAACTCGATGTTCCACTTTAGCAACCTTTTAGAGGTTTCTGGTCGCTGGAGCACCTGTCGTAGAGGTTGATCGGTATAAACACTGATCGGGTGTGCCTGAAAGTACGGACGAAGCTTGCGTGATGCAATCACCAAGCAGTAGGCTAGCTTCTCAATTTTAGGATAATTTCTTTCTGCCACCGTTAAACATTTACTGACATAGTACACCATCTTTTGAACTCGGTCCTCCTCGCGAAAAAAAGCCGTACTGATGGCATGTTGAGATACGGCCAAGTATACATATAACACTTCGTGGTCTATAGGATTCGACAGCACCGAGGGACTTTCCAAATTCTTACCAGAGCTCGGAATGCATCCTCGCAATTGGGCGTCCATTCAAAATTTCTCTTCCCTTTCTTTATTACATCGAAGAAAGGAATGCACTTGTCGGTCGCTCTGGATATGAATCGACTCAGCGCGGCCACTTTTCCGTTCAGGCTTTGTACTTGCTTTATGGTTCTGGGCACTTGAATGTCTCGAATAGCTTGAATCTTTTCTGGGTTAGCTTCAATTCCTCGTGCGTTAACGATGAAACCCAAGAACTTTCCTGACGCAATGCCAAAGGAACACTTCAAAGGATTGATTTTCATTCCGTAATACTTGAGTATATCAAACATTTCCACCAAGTCTCGAATGTGGTCGTTTGACTGTCATGACTTCACGAGCATGTCATCCACATAGACTTCCATCGTCCTACGATTTGGTCTTTAAACATCTGATTCACCGGACGTTGATAGGTTGCTCCTGCATTTTTCAATCTGAAAGGCATCACTACATAACAGTACAGTCCAACGTCCGTGACAAAACTAGAGTGTTCCTGATCTGGAATGTGCATCGGGATTTGATTGTATCCCGAGTACGCGTCCATAAATGACAACAACTCGTGCCCAGCAGTTGAATCGACCAGCTGGTCAATTCTGGGTAAAGGGAAATTATCCTTAGGGCAAGCCTTGTTCAAGTCCGAGTAATCAACACAGGTCCTCCATTTCCCATTCACTTTTCTCACTAGCACGGGGTTAGATACCCATTCAGGGTAGAGGGCATCGCGGACGAACCTATTGGCTTTGAGTTTGTCCACCTCTTCTTTGAGAGTGGCGGACCTCGTCGGGTCCATCCCTCTCCTTTTTTTTGCTTTATTGGCATGTATTTTGGGTCTATGTTCAACACATGACTCACAATGGTGGGAGAAATCCCGCACATATCAGAATGTGTCCAAGCGAAAACATCCAGATTTTCTCAGAGGAAATCAGTAAGATCCTCGATCATCGAGGGGTCAAGTTGTGATCCAATCTTAAGTACTCGCGATGGATCATCATGGCTGACTGGAATGTCAATTGTCAGTTCAGCCGGTGCTGCTTTTGCTTCCTTGGGTTCCTCATCATCATCTCTCGGATCTATGTCTCTATAGATCTGATTATGTTGCCCGAGCCAAGGCTCGGGCATTACTTGTCAATATTCAGTGGCTCAGATGCGGACGGAGTTGTCCACAACCTTTCCTTTCTCTTCATTGGGCCTCTCTCAGCTCAGCCACATAACATGCACGACCAGTCTCCTGATCGCCATGCACAACACCAACTCCTTTATCGGTCGGAAACTTCAAGGTTAAGCACCACGGGTCCAAAGCTGCCCTAAACTCTGCCAAGGCCAGTCGACCCAGAAACACATTATACGGAGAATCGACATCCAAAACAACGAACGGCAGGATCTGCACCCTCCTACGTTTACCTTCCCCAAGTTCAACTGGCAATTCAACAAAACCCACCGCATCGATAGCCGCACCATTAAAGCCATGAGTACGGGCTTTAGATGGTTTTAGGTCCTTTGTCTCCATCTTCATCTGATCATATGCCTTTTTGAAGATGATATTAACAGAACTTCCACAGTCAATTAGTATCCTTCTCACAAACGCTGGCCCGATAGTGGCCGAGATGACCATCGAGTTAATGGTAGGTGCCTCCACCTGATCGGCATCTCTACTTATAAACACTATATCATTCGTCATCATTCGCTACTGTTTAGTTGGGGTACCATCTTCCGTGTTTGAACAACATTCGAAATCTGCATGCTTTAGGGAACTAGCATAACGTTCCATCTCTTGCCAACTCTTATCTGCCGGGTGAGGCCCTCCGACTATCGTGTTTATGATTAGTCTTCCTACGGTCCGAGCTGGTTCCTCAGGATGGCGTGGAGCTTGCCCGCAACCGGGGTCTGATGCTCCTTGTCTACCCTCTGGCGGATTCTTGACAAATTCCTGCAACTTCTTCTATCGAATCAGCTTTTCTATAGCGTCGTGGAGGTGCCTACACTCCTCGGTATTGTGCCCGTAAGTCTCATGGAAGCGACAATAATTCCCAGTCCGTTTTTGCTCCTTGGTGGACTCTTTTGGTCGTGGCTTTCGATATTGGAAAGTATTACAAGTCGACAGGTAAATATTTTCCAGAGATGCGTTCAGAGGAGTGTATTCGTTGTAAGTTGGGATCCTTGGTTTCCACTTTCCGGCTTCCCTTTTCTTTCCGGGATTTCCCCCGCCAGATCCTTTAGACTGCTTAGGCTTGTTTTGAACATTGACTTGGACCTTTCCAGAGTTGTCACCAGATTGTTTTACAACAATGTTGCTCTGCACAGTCTCCTTGCCATGTACTGGTGCATTGTCTCGCCTCGTCCACCTAGCTTCCTCCCTTCTTATAAATTGGTGTGCCTTTGAATAAAAACGTTCCAGTGTAGTCAGAGGCTTTCCCGCCAGCCAATCACCAAACTCCGAATTCGGATTTACTCCTCGCATCATGGTCATTAAAATAGCATGGTCGTTGGGGTTGCTAACTTCAGTTGCTGCAACGTGGAATCTTTGTAAGTACTCTTTTAATAACTCCCCTAGAGCCTGAATCACACTGGACAAGGACATCACGTCCTTGGGACGAGTGGCATGAATCCTGAACCGTTCCACAAATTTCGTCGCTAACTCATCAAAGTTGGAGATAGTCCGCGGAGGAAGTCAGGCGAACCACATGGTAGCGATTCCAGATAAAGTTATTGGGAAACATCTACACTTAGTTGCATCGTTCTCTTTAGCTGAGTCCATCATCCATTCATATCTCATCACATGCTATAGGGGATCAGTCTTTCCTTCGTAGGCCAGAATAGTCGGCATGTTAAACTTCCTGGGGGTACCCGGCCTGTAAGATAGCATCTGTGAATGGAGTATGACTCCTGGAAATCCCCCAATCATCATTTGATAAGCCTTTATTCTCTCTCATCAGCTGTCTGACCATAGCTGATAGGTCTGGGGTTTGTATGGAAGATGGCAGGTTGGTGTCTGTCCTGCAAGACCGTTTTGGTCGGTGTCTCCTCTGTTGGCGATCTACCAAGTGTGTATTCTGGGGACCAGCATCATTAGGACCTTGGTGTGCCGGCTGTGCAGCTTCCACTCGTACTCCAGATCTTAAGTTTCCCATTCCAGCTTGAGTGTGATTTTCTTGGTGTAAGTGAGGGGCCATTGCTCCAGGTAGGGAACCCGAACCATCCCTGGTTGATCGATCAGCAGCACCTGCTTGCGTTGTTTCTGTTCTACGACGTCTACGCCTAGGAGGTTCATCAGACGAAGAAGAGCTATCGGATGAGGAGTAAGTAGCAAGGCTTCCTCCAGCATTCTGATGCTGTTGTTGAGTAAGCTGAGTCATAAGGTTGGCGTTAGCTTGGATCTGTTCGCTAAGTTGTCTCCTGCTTTCCATGAGTTCTCTCATCAGCTCGTTGAACTATGTCCTAGTGACAGCTTCCATTTGGTTTTGGGCGGTGACAGTCCCTACGCCCGGATTAAACTTTTGATTGCTGGGTCCTATTCCCTGGACGCTAGCAGTCTTGTTTACGTCCGCGTTGTGTGAGGCTGACCTGGTACGTGGTCTTCCCATTGAAGAGTTATTGGTAGAAACTCTGAGTAGAATCAACGGACTTCCTGTGAATGACTTGGATCTCCTTCGGGGGATTTCTTCAATCCAGTAGCTACAAAGTAGATCCAAATAACCTGAGAATGAGTTCTCAGTGAAAGCACCAAAATGTTAGCACCAAAATTGGTCACTAACACCCGAGAAAAGATTTGTGTAGAGAGATTAATGAAGATAGAAAATTAAAATAGAGGAATGTATGCCAAATTAACTGCAAAAACTAGAACATCGGATTTATAGTGGTTCGGCGTAACTGCCTACGTCCACTTTGAATTTATCTTTGTTGCTTTTCCAAATAATTAAATACAGATACAATCCGTACACTAATGACTTGAATACAAGTTTGAACAGAAAATAAATGAGTCTTGAAAATGGCAGAGTCTCCCTGGAGTTCCCAAAAAAAGGTCCCTTTTCACTGCGCCCCTGCTCCTCTATTTATAGGCGAAGATAGGCTGGACTTCCTTCATGAGCCCAAAAACAAAGTACTTCGGTCCATAGTGGGTGACTCCTGCACACCGAACCTGGGATGCCGAACGAGGAATGCCGAGCGAGGAATGCCGGTCGAGAATTATCTGGTCGTTGAAATAGTGACTCGAAGTAAAACCTCAAAGTACTCGAAGCAAATGGTGGATTGATTCGAAGTGAAACCATGCCGATCGCCTCACTTTGTTGTGGTCCCGATAGCCTAACAATTTCTCTGGAATGCACCGAGCGATGTGCGCCGAACTGTCCACACTGAGCGACATGCGCCGACCATCTAAGCCGAGCGACATGTATCTGTGCTTCCTCGACTGAACCACCCATGCCGAGCCGTCTTTCCCGAGCATCCAGACCGAGCCGTATCACCCTTAACTTTATTGGCTGAACGGCGATTGCCGAGCGAAGTTAGCCGAGTGACATTAGTCGAGCGACTACTCCCTCTCCAAGACCGAGTGAGAGGTCACCGAACCACGCGGCCTTCCTTACCGAGCCACGTAACTGTCTCTTTATGGCCGAGCGGTACGCGACTAAAGCATTTATGCTGAATGACCAAGTGCCGAGCCATCCTAGCCGAGCGTTGATCGTCGATAGAAGGATGCCGAATGGTGCATTTAGGCCGAATGGTGCATTCAGGTCAATAATCAGTATCTCGTACCCAACACAAGTAATTGGGTAACATGACTATTGATTGATATTTTTGATGATTGGAAGTTTATTTATTTTATATATATCTTGTTATCACCTTGTATATTATTAATAGTATATAAAATTGTTATTTGAATTATTTCGAATAAATTAAGAAATAGGTTGAAATGATATATACATATGATACTTTGATTTAGATTGAAATGATATATATCCATCTCTGAAATTAAAATCGAAATAACTAATCACTTGGCCATAGGATAGAAAATTATATATGGACGCCGGATTGGTTAAATTAAATGATTTTAAAATTCTTGGTTTTGATTATTTAAATGATATCGTTTTAAAGAATAAAACAATTGATTTATGGAAATTGAATTATTTTCGCACTCGAGCTTGAAATGTTGAAATTGAAATTTGTTAATAGGAATTGTTTAAAGAATCGAATTTGAAATTTTGAGGTTATAATCGAAAAATCATTTGGATGATGGAAATTGATTTGTTTTGAATGATTTGAACTTTTACTTGAACTTTGAAATATATCCAAGTAAAAGTAATTTAAATGGATATTTCAATTTGAAACCGGAATTGAATTATTTTAAATGATTCGAACCTTAAATTGAACAAAGAAGTTTAATTTAATTTAAGTGATTTAAATCGGTATTTTGAACTCGAACTTCATAGAAACTGAAATGGTTTAAAATTGAGAATTGAATTGAAATTTAAACCATTGAATCGAATCGTGAATTTGAAGTTAAAATGAATGTTTTAAAATTGAAATTAATTTGAATTGAAATTGAAATTGAAATTGAAGTTAATATGAATTGAAATTGGAAATGAATTGATTTGAATTGAATTGAGATTGAAGATGATTTTAAATTGAAAGATTAAAATTGAAGTTATTTGATCGAAATTTGGACATGGGTCCAAATTTGTTGAATTGGAAAGAGATAGTTTGAGTTGAAACTATTTTCAAAATAAATTATTTTAATATAAACTGTTTAAAAATCCATCTTTTTAAATATCTAAATTATTTTGATTTTCCAAACTATTTTCCTATATAAACCACTTTCAATACTCAAACCTTTTTATCAAACTGTTTTAACTTTTTAAAACTATTTTCATTATTCAAACTATTTTCTAAAAATTTACACTGTGCAAGGTTGGTATGTTTATTTTTAAAACGTTGATTTAAATACGAATGTGGTAAAAATGAAGTTATAACCTAAGTCAAAATTCGAAATGATTTTGAAATGAAATTGACATATTTTAAGTAAATACGATATTTTGAAATAAAATGATATTTTGAAGCAAATATGATATTTTGATATCAAGTATGAATCGTTTTCGAAATATAAAAGAACCAACCGGTGTGTAAAACGACGTTTGGTTGTAAAAGAGACTGGGGCCTCTTATTGGCATACTCTCTGTCAATATTGGAACCACTTTAATAACCGTGTATGCGGAGAAGACTCCAGAATGAAGTGGTTGGATTTGGCGTATGTTTTCTGGATTTGAAGAAAGAGAACGTTGATGGATAAACCTCGACACTTGTGCCAATTTGAAATAACTAAAACAGGATGGCTTGACAGGGCCAATAAGGTTGGCTACCTCTAGCGGACATCCGCTCTTCGATTTTCTTTTATGATTCAGTCCATACTATTACTTTTGATGGTTTCGATTGGTGCACCTTGATTTGGGATGACCTCCCTTTGACTCGATATGGGATGGATGGACGCGGTGGGCGGTCGTGGCTTCGATGTGTTACCACCATCCCTGCAATCCAAACTTGTAGTATCCTACCTTGGGCATTGCCTCACGTGCCTTGTCATACTTTTATCCTTATACGAGACCACTACGAGTTTGGTTTAGTGTTGTGGTATCATGGCGCATCCCTATCCCCCGATGTGCTACAGGGGCGTTATATGCAAACTGTATGACAATGCTTAAAAATGCATTAAGGGGGAATAATGTAAAGCCTTAACGCTAAGAAAAATATTTATTTTACTGATTAGACATTATATATATAGTGTATTCTACTATATATAGATATTTTGATGGATCCTTAACAGATGGAAAATCTTGTAACATCTCTTAAGTTATTGCACGCACGTTATACACTGGATAGGAGCTGTAAAACCCCGTAAATGTCTCTAACGCTAGTACACTCCTGTTATATGTGATATTGATTTGACTCACACAAGGATATTTTAGTCCTAACTCGAGTGTTTTGTCTTTTCATTATGCTCGGGTCAGCCCTGAGTTTTCAGCGCATTGAAGATTATTATTCTAGAGGACGAAGATGAAGATTGGTATATTATTACTAGTATTATTTCACCACATTGTTTGTTCTGCTACATTATTTTATTGTTTCTGTTGTATATATAACTCTGATAGATGTTGTAAAATTATAATCAAATGTATAGTATAAACAGCTTCATGAACTGTTTATTTGATTATTATATTTTATCATTCAATTGCGAGATTCTGTACTTGTTTTCTTCTTTTCTTATTTTTCTTACTTAACCCCATTGATTATTTGTGTTTTGGATTGTTTGAGTTGGACATGTGTGGATTATTGTCAATTTAAACCTCCCGAAATGTGGGTCGTCACAACAAAGAGAAATGTACTACGAACAAAAACGACAAGGACACCATCTAAATTTCTAGGAAAGATGCATACTAGCTATTTATGGCCACTCTCCAACTAAAGATTGTCTCTATAAAAAATCACCCCGATTAATAAGAACACCACTTAGACCGCATAATATTACTCCTCGAAATATATGGGGAGAAGGTCTGTCTTATCAAGAGAAAGCACCACGTACTCCATCTCACTCATTTTGGTCTCCTCTCCGTCCCTTTGTTGAAAATACCAAGATAGAGGGTATATGTGATACTCCTAATTGGCCACCAATAAAATATGAACCAAACTCTTGGGATTTATAAGAACAAAAAAAATCAAACTCCGACGAAGACGAATAAAACATCTCTGCAGTTTCCTACCTCATCGATTATAATTATTTAAATAAATTCAAAAACTATTTTTTATTTATTGTTTACTTCAAACTTTGTATCATGATCATTTATATATATAAATAACAAGCGATTGTATCATAACGTTAATCACAATTACATATAGACAGAGCTCGGACGTTTGTGGAAAACCACATACGTCTGTGACAAGGTTCAAGAAATATTTTTCCTATAACCATTGACGTCTGTGGAAATCCACAGACGTCTGTGACAATATTCAAATTTTAACTCCCTGAACCCACATAAGTCTGCCAAAGATCATAGACGTCTATGAAGGAATTCGGGTTTCATAACCCTGAAACCACAGATGTCTGTTGAAATCTATTGACGTTTGTGGCTGCACTCGAACCCCTATTTTGTCAGCTTCTATATAAAGGATTTTACCCCTATCCCTTCATTTTTTACCAGTCTCCACTCCTACTCCAAATCTAAAACCCTAAACCTTCAAAATCCTCATATTTTCTTCAATGGCTCCCAAACAGCCCTTTTCAAAAAGATCAAAACATGCCCAATCTTCTTCCGGAGCTACTCAAATTGTGAATGAATTTTTGGCTAAGAAATGAGGAAATTGGCATCAATAGATTCCAAGCTTTAACCAACAAAGGATTTCATATAGGTCTGTTCTATAACTTACATGCCAATATAGAATATGATCTTTATAGCTTAACTACCAATGCGGGTTGTAGACATCTTATTGACATTGAATCAAATAAGGAATAATAGATCCCTTAGCAATCTATCTCTTCTACTCAAATCTTTGCAGTGAAAAGATTTGGAAACCTGAAGATGATGAATGGTTATGGACAAATGTATATGGAAAAACTATAAAAATTGATGTATTTACCTTAGGATGATTCTTAGAATGTTCGTACGAAGGTATAGACTTCGAAGAAATTCCCGACTATAGTTTGCTACCTAAAAATGAAGTAACTCATCAACTTTGGGAAGATGAAATGCCCCAATGGAGGTCAATCTATCTATGACCAAGAGCTCGTCTACTAACTAGAATGATCATTAATACCATTATTCCTAGATTAGGTAGTCATGAGAAAATTCATGAAAATGAGCATAAAGCATTATATGCTAGATACGCTCAACTTCCTGTCAATTGGGAAAAATTCATACATGATCAAATAAAAAGTTTTTAGAGTCAACACAAAAGGACTATTCTCTATGCTCTGTACATAGTGAGAATATTAAGATATTTAAATGTGCCTTCGTATATGTCTCAATACGAAGAAATATTAGTCAAGGATAGATTCCATTGAATAATGGAAACTCTGACACCAACATCTACAACAAAAAAGGCCCACATCTTCATCTCAGCCTTTTGCACCTCATTCTCCTCAAGAATACCATTCGGATCCCGACATCTTAGAAGCCCGAACTTCCCTCAATCATAATGAATCGGGTTATGATGTAATTTTGCGGAATCAGGGAATCATTACCAAAAATCAAAATAAATTAGAGAAGAGAATGATTAGACTAGAACGTTCTTTCTCGACAAGGATGAAAAAAATGGAAAAGACTTTTGACAAAGTATTTTCCACTTTAGGGAAGGTTATGCGCAAAGTACGTGGTCGATCGTCTTCTCACTCATCATCCTCGCCTTCAGCTACACCTCCACCACAGGCTCACACACGTATTTATCGTTCTCAAGGTTCTCCCGAAGGTACATCTCACAAAAGAGGCAATAGAGGGAAGAATCCTATGCAAGAACAACCTAAGGAAGAAGAGGAATATAGTGATAACATGTACATGTCTGATACTCCGCATTTCCAACAACAATCGTACATGGCATTTCAAGGCCTCTTAATTCAAGAAGATGAGGAATACAATGACCAAACACAATGGTCGGGCATATTCGAGCAGGATCCATCATCTTACTAGGAATACTACGAGAATTATGGGGGCTTGTCTTACTCACGTAATCAGTATAATTAGCATTTACAGTTATCTTTTTTCCATTATTTATTCTTATGCTTGTCTGTTTAACCGTTTAAAACTTCTGCGACATTTGTCTCTAATTTTATTTGAACTTCATTCAGTTTTAATTATTCATGGTCTTATATGTATCTTATATCATGCTATCAAATGTCTATTTAACATTTATTTATCTTCTATCATTCCTTCTTTTTGATAATGTCAAAGAGGGAGAAAAGGATATGCATATATACAGGGGGAGATCACATACTTAGAGGGACTAAAAATATATAACTGTACATTATTAAGTGGCTGTATAGTTGTCATCATCAAAATGGGGGAGAATGTTAGAACCTCCATTCTTAGTTTCGATGACAACAACTATACAAACACACATATATAATATAAACATCATCAATATGCAGGTATACGCAACAAGATCATGGCTAGAAGACAAGCAAGGAGAAACTTTTACTAGTAAGGTCGTATTTAGTCTTAGATGAAATATGTAAAATCTCCTTGAGTGATTCACAAAACAAAAATTCACGTTTTCAACTTAAAAAGAATTTAACTTAAGAAAATTAAATTCATAGACGTTTGTGAAAAATCACAGACGTCTGTGGCATTACACGGGAAAATTAATCCCTGTAACGACACACGTTTGTGATTTTCCATAAACGTCTATGACATTATTTCTGAAATATAATGGCTCTTTTTATGAAAGGTTGCTTCTTTCTAAAATTTTCAATACACTCAAATTACTCAAACATTGCAACTTTTTGAAAGGAAATGGTTGCTTTCTTCAAGAAAAAATTCTTGAATCTTATAAATACAACTAAATGATTAAGGCTAAGATTCACCTTGATTTCTATACTCTTATTCTATATTCTTACTTATGTGCTTTCACTGATTCAGTTTTCTCAATCATTAAAATAACCACAATTTATATTTTTGGTTATATCGCTTCCTAAAAATCAAAGTGCACACAAGCAATATCACCCAAAGGAGATTATAGGAAGAATTGTATCGTACAGTCAATATCCATGTTATTCAGAACACACAATTGTCAGCAAAATACTTTTGTATTAAGCCTGTTCCTCCGGGTGAAGTGGGGTTTTTTTTATTAGTAAATATCAAAGGGGAGCTTCGGGGCTAGACGTAGGATGGGAGGTCCGAACCAGTATAAAAACTCTGGTTTGCACGTTTTTTATACTTTACTATTTATTGTCTACTATAGCATTAGCTCATACACTTGCATATTATACACAAGTTAGATAATATGCGATCCACAAGATTTCACCGTGCTTCATGGAGTAATCAAGATGGGTATATAAATTTAACTTTATTAATTATTCCAACTCATAGTTGTCTCGTCCACTTTTTAGAATATGATCATAACTACTTCTATAGTCGAAATTCATAGATTTTGGCATATAACATATATAATTATAGTTAAATTATAAATATGTTCTCTCAACGTCTCCTAATTCTTATGAT
Source organism: Allium fistulosum (assembly GCA_030737815.1). Classification (NCBI taxonomy): domain Eukaryota; kingdom Viridiplantae; phylum Streptophyta; class Magnoliopsida; order Asparagales; family Amaryllidaceae; genus Allium; species Allium fistulosum. Next base: position 1,167,347,219 of record CM060905.1, on the reverse strand, counting down.
CAACTAACCTAAGCTTTTATATCAAATGCAACAACCTGCACCTTAATGGGCCCGAATTTTGACTAAGTCGAAACCCATGTCCATTACGGCATGAATTGTTGGTTTTGGTAACTTGTAATAAACATAAGCATATCAGAGAGCGATCAATATAAACTCGCAGTGGAATAAAAAATTATAATAGAACATAAAAACTGACCGAGGCTACTACCTTGGATCAATTTTATTCCTTAGATAATTTGTTGCCTTGTCAGCGTCGAGCATAAATAAGAAGACTTCTCATCCACCGTTCCTATCTTGCTCTAGTAATCTATCCCTCAAAATGTATCCTATGGTTTGTAATGAGGAGAGGATCAGAACAACATTTTGGTGGCTGGAAAATTATACACTTTACCCATAACAAAAATTTATGCTGATTGATTTCCATTTAAGTGTTATGTCTATTATTTATGGCCAATTCGTTTAATCCTACAAGAGAGTACGATATGTCCAACCTTATCTGAGGTATAATTACATATATATGCATACATACATACATACATACATACATATAAACGATGTACTACCCGAAAATAACCCTGCCACTTAATACTTTTTAAATAGGGAAGAGGCAGACACAACGACCATTTAGTATCCTCAACCCCAAAGGGAGCCATCTGTAACGTAATAGCTAGTCAACCGGCTCTACCTATAGAGACCGTTGACCCCTAGATACGGCTTTATGATTTAATTGTTGTAACACTAACACATCTCAAAGACTCATCTATGGGTCAACTGTCCACCTCCGAAAAATAAACAACTAACTAATTAAACTTTGAGGTATATGCGTAACCCATATGGATTCTATACTAGTGGAAAGCGAAATCCGTTAGGCATAACCCGAGTCTTTGCTACCAACTGCTTGAGACTGCTCCTGGTCATTGCCTATATGTCATCACTACTACTAAATACCAGTTCAGCAACAATACTAACATAACATGTTGATCTCCCACATCCAAAATCCAGTTTAGACTAACCTAATGTACGTGAGGTAACGACCCGAGAATTAAAACATTTTTAATAACATAATTAACTAAAAAAATTCATGAAATATATAATTAAAATTTAGCAATGAAAATTTGATATTTGGTATGCGTCTATTGAAGCATAGCGAATGGCAAATTTTCATTGGAAAATATTTAAGTTTGTTTGGTTGTCAAATTTTAATTTTAAATTTAAAATCGGTTAAAATTTGATGGAAATAAAATATTTTTGAAATCTGAATATTTTTACATAATAAAAATGTAAACCATTTTTTAAGTGAAACGTCGTATTTCCTTTCGCCAAATTTGGAATGCTATAGCCATGTTTATCTTATTTTTGGCAAATTAGCAGCAGTTTGGCAGCGAATATCGACTTTTGATAGGATGATCATATCGCTCATATCTATGTACCATTCTGCTTGCCTCGTCGTACTGACCTCCGTAGTATATTCATTTGTGCATTTCGGTGTCCGGTACGCGGCAAAATCTGCGAAACATTTAGCTGTATCGGTACCCGTTTGAACCTTTTGGGCTTCCTCGGTCCTTTCATTTGTACATCAGTTAATGTAAATAGCTGCTAGCTATTAATGTTTCCAGAAATCCAACTGTTGACCTTCTCTATTCCCTATGTTCAATATAATTTCTATTCGTTCCATTATAATATGTTTTGTTCCTTTACATTCTGAGAAAATAATATGGTTGCATTTATATATATATATATATATATATATATATATATATATATATATATATTTGCATTGCCTATTCATTCTCTCCTATTCCTCTGTAACCTGCTTTCTTCTTCCTCTTTGAGTCGTAAACCCCTTAGCTCCTTTAATATATATATATATATATATATATAATAAAGTTGTATATGTAAAGTTTGCCTAAAACATCAACATGTTCATGTTCATATTGTTGCTCGTCTTCGTGACATATATACCCTTCTCTGCGCTTGTACTCCCTTCGCCTGTACCAATCACTCCCCATGTCCATCAACTCACCGCCAGAGAAGACGCTTACCCTATCTTCCTTCGACCACTTTGAACCCATCAAGCTCCAGCCGACTAAACACCTTGCATTACCGAGCGTAGCCACTAAGCAGCCCATCCCGACCGTTTCTTTTCTCCCTCCCCCCTTCCTTTTGGCCGCAACCAATCAAGCAATCCACGTCAGACTCAATCATCGCCACAAGCAGTTCGCACCACCGAAACCTGACACCTGCTCTCCTTCTCCCCTCCGTCTCAGGTCCTCGTCCGCCCAAAACCTCGGCCAGCGACCACCATGACAGCCACGAACCAACCCAAACCCCCTTGACCTCCCACACTTCACCAAAGCCTCTGCCCGAGTGCCAAAACCCAGAAGCCACCCTCTCCACATCGGCCTTCCTTGCCATTCGTACACTGTCCCCTGGCCTTCTACTGGCGCACAGCCTGCCTCGCTAAACACCCAGGTCTCTTCCACTCGGCCTGTAGCCGTGAGCAGCAGCCTCTTTTTTTATATACATATGTATATATATAATATGTTATGTAGGATTTTGAAACATATGTATATATATATATATATTATGTTTGTATATGTATCTTGCTTGTCTTCCTTCAGCCCGTGCTTACTAAAGAAAAAAAAGTATTTTGAAAAGAAATATGTGTTTTAATATATAATATATATGGATATTTGATTTTTAAATTATATATAGATTTTTAAAATATAATATATATAGATATTTTGATTCTTAAAATATATATAGATTTTTTAAAAAATATAATATATAGATGATTTATTTTAATATATTTGTTTTAATAAATATTAATTTTCAAAATACAATATGAAGATTTTTATTTTGTGTTTTAATTGAATATTGATTTTTAGAAAAAAATAATAATACGATATATATTTATATCAAGCTTGATTTTGAATTCATCGATTCAAGTCCATCGTGCTTAGCTTTGGAATTTGTGCTTGGATTCGTTGCAGCTTGTTCTTGTATCTCTCTAGCCTCGAAAGGTGAACGATCACTCACGATTAACATTCTTATATATAGTAAATTTAATTCACATGAAATGACAATTGAAATGTGTTGTTAAATTTTAATTTGTTAGTAATTAATTTGTTGAATATGATACGTTATTATTTAAATTGTTCACCTATGATTGATATACGACACCATAACATTGTTGTATAGATATAAGATATTTAAATTTGTTAATTATGATATATGCTCATCATTGATATGTTATGTAATTTTATTTTTATTCTATTGTTCTCACTCTGCAAGTTCCCTGTTAGTTTAGAAATCCCTATGGGTTGAAATGATATATACCCGAACGATCTTATAGATTAGGGAAAATCGTTGTGGCTTGAAATGATAAACTCAGGCGATTTTATTAATTCCTGAAGTTTGGGATTGCGGGTTGAAATGATATATACTTGTAAATATTAAATTATTGCAGATTGAAATGATAAATATCCGTATCACTTGACCATAGGATAGAAAATTATATACGGACACCGTTGGTCTATTTTTAAAAATGATTTCCAAAGTTTTGAAAGGAATAGATGGGTTTTGATAAATATTGATTTTTTTAAAACCTGGATTTGAAATCAATATACATTAAAATGGGTTAATGAGAAATTGAATTGAACCTTAACCTTTTCAATTGAAATTGTTAAACTGAAATTGATTTAAATTGAATTGTGGAATTAAAGTTGATTTGAATTAATTTGTGAAGTTGGAAGAAACAATTCTACTTTGAAACTATTTTTAATATATAAACTATTTTTAATATATAAACTATTTTAATCTATAACTATTTAAATATAAACTATTTTTAATTTATAATTATTTCAATATATATAAACTATTTTAAGTTATAACTATTTCAATACATATGTATACTATTTTCAATATTTAAACTGTTTAAGTTGCAATTGTTATGACTCGGATTTAATGGATTTAAATACGAATATTTTGATATGATGGTTAAACCATTTTGTGGTTATGATTTTGAAAGTCCTATGATTTTTTAAATGAATACGATATTTTGATATGAAGTATAAACTGTTTGAAATAAAATGACCACGGTGTGAAATAAGCGCTTGGTTGTTAAAGAGACCGGGATCGGATATTATCATACTCTCTGCCAATAACGAAAACCACTTTAACAACTGTGCACATGGTGGAGATTCCAGAACGAAGTAGGATGGTTTGGCGAACGATTCTATATGAGGTATTAACGCAGCCCTGACTCCCGTGAGTCAGCTTGATATGGCTAAAACAGGAGCTATACCGGGCCAAGTGAGGTCGCACCTCCGATCGAGCATGCTTCTTTGATACCATTCTATTACTTTGTGATTTGACTGGGTGCACCTTTGATTTGGGAGTGTGTCTCGAGGTGGGCGGTAGTAGCTGATATGCATTACCACTAGTCCAGGAGTGCAAACGGTAGAATCCTACCCTGGCATTGCCTCGCGTGCCTTGTCACATGCCTTATCGAGCCCATTATGAGTTTGGTTTGTACCGTACCTATGGAGTGCCCTCTGATAGCCCTCCAGTTTACGGAGGAATTACGGTACTGTATAGACTGCAAGAATATATTAAAAAAATGTGTTAAGGGGGATATGGGTAACTCTTTAATGCTATTTTAATAGTTTACTTTACTATAGACATTATCTATGCAGCGTGTTGTATTATGTATGTAAATAGTTTAACGGATCCCTAAAGGGTGGAATCCCAAACATCCTTTGAGTTACTTTGTATTTCACTTGACATTTCACGTGAGTTGATTTACTAGTATAAGAATGTTAATCCTGACTCGAGTGTTTTGTATTTTGCTTTATGCTCGAGTTAGACTGAGTATCACAACATTTGAGACCCACCTTTGGAGCTTGGAGCTTTACTTGGAGATCTATCTTCATTTATTCAGCTTTTAGTTATTTCAGTTATTTCCAGTTGTTTATGTTCTGACTTATTAGTTGCTATTGTATTAGTGACTTCTATGTATTTGAGATCTCTATTGTATTTTGTTTAAATTCTGATGTTTTGTAGTAGCTTCATGAACTACTATTTATCTTTCCGCTGCTTATTGTTATATAACTCCGTGTCTGTGATTCTATGATTGATTTATTTACTATATATACTAAGTTATGCTATATATAAATTAACAATCTGTTGTTTTGAGCAATTCAAGTCTGTCGACATGTGTGGATGATTGTCGATTTAAACGGTTCGAAATATCAGAAATGAAGCTGACCCTATTTCCCTTAAAGTATTGGGCCATTTAATACTTCAAATCTGAGGCGAACCCTTGGTACATATTGCCCTATCTATACACAACCTCATATCCCTTTCCCATGGGTCCTATGGTTGGAGATGTCCCACGTCAGTTGCAAGTACTACCGGTAGCCTTTGGATGAAGGGTAGACTTTTGTTACTCCACTAACCTTGCATATCAACCCACTAAACCAAACCAATCATGCTAAGCCTAAATGTTGGGCTAGGCCCACTAATCCACGCTTGTTCTAAACGTATAATTAAGGTCGTATAACTCTCACTACGAAAATTATACTACCTTCCAGCATCTAATTCCTATCTTATATGCTTATTTACTATATTCCATACATGTCAATTATTCATAATAAATGGTCAGCATTATTTTAAATGGACAATCTCTAGTAACCTTTATTTATTCGTTCTAATTCAACCTATTATGCTTATTTCATTTCCACATAAATGCCATATTAAATCCTTTAACCAGACCCAATAAGCACATTTATGTGCTCATTTAATTCCTGTAACTCCCTATCAACTGCACATTTATTACCCTATTAATTTTGGAGTTACTATATATTTTCCATCTACACCTCCTAATCATATAATTTACTACGCTATTTATAACTGGATGTCCTAGTTATAACTAATGCGAATATCGACGTATATTACACTATATAAATATATATTTTTTATCCGTAAGCGTGGTTATATGTATATGTGTGTGTGTGTCTATTTCAAACTATTAATTCCTAAACCAGAACATTCATTTCCATATTTTAATTTATCAGTGTTATTTTACCGAAAAGGATTACCGTTATAACTCTTCATAAATTAACCAAAAGTGAGACCTTTGCTTCGTTTGAAATTACAAAGAGTTAGCTCTTTTCTTTTATTGAAATAAATAGTGCAAACTATGGGGAAGAATATTCATACTTTATACATCTCTTTTATTTATGGTATATCCTTTTTATTTCAAACGATGCACTTTTTATACATTTTTGGAATTTGATAATTATGGAAATTACACGAAAATAGATATAATTAAATTATACCCACAATGCTTCCAATAAATTAAACATAGAAATTCACATTCTAAGCCAAATTAGGGAAGCATAAATTAGTATTAACAAATTACATTGAATAATACTAAATCTAGGATAAATCTTACAATCTTATCAACATTCCACTTTAATAAATTTAGGGATAAATTTTAAACTTCTAAATTAGGGTGTAAATACTATTCTATTCTAATTACTCGTCTTATAGAATATGTGGGCGATATTCCTATACATTCATTACAACTCATCAGATCTTATATAGGCATAATAATTAAATAAAATTTAAAGATATAAATTTCAATGTTATAAATAAATCATATAATTTCCCACTCACCTTTCTAACATTCCAAATCTGAATTAATCCCTTTAATTGACATCTTTTGTTTTCCAATCCAAAAGGATATGTATAACACGACATATTATACTATTTGAATTACAGATCTGAGAAGAGATTTGGAGTTAAGGGGAATATAGACTTATAATAATAAAATTTACCTTTTTATGTTGTATCGATTCGCTCATTCTCTTTTTCTCTTTTATTTCCTAGCATTCTCCTATTATATATATATATATAATATTTCTTAATTAATAGAAATGGTGGAGAAGGGAAAATGGCAGAGCTTCACTACTTTGATCAAAAAATATGAGAAGACAAGCAAGTGGCTAGGCCTGTATTTATAGTTGCTTGAATCATTTGTATAATGTTGGATTTAAAATGACTAAATCCAGACCGCTCGACCAAGGTTCAACCCTAGCCGCCGCCATCCCAACCGATCGACCACCCCCTATGCGCGGTCAACCCAACCAAGTAAGGGGGTCGACCAGCGGTTCCATATGATTTAATATAATTTGTTTCTATTTTCTCGTTTTAAATTATTTCCGTTCCAAAATTATCAAACGCTAATAACTTCTTCGTTTGAATTCTGATCGCAAAACTCCAAATATGATAGTTTCTTAAAAAATTACATGAACACAATGGTGCAATTTTCATGGCCAAATTCTGCTATTTGCTTAAATTCCATTTTTAAGCCATATTAATTATTTATTTACTACCGTTAATTTTACGGGGTGTTACATTAATGGACTTGGATTTTGACAAAATGAAAATATGAAAGTTGCTAAGAAAATTTCCTAATACTGCTACTATTAAAATAGGATTAGTAATCTAGCTTGGAACGATATAGGAAATTAGAGGCAAAGCGTAGGAAAAATGGATAATTTTCATAAATATGCACAATAATTGTGAATATCTTTTAAAAGTCCTCTTTATGTACTATTAGAATTCTCGTTAAGTTTGAAAGCGGCTATCATGAGAAGTAGGAAAATTATAGGATGGAAGTTATCCTTGTCTACTCCATTTTTCATTTTTTTTAGTTACAGAAGACTTTTTTGAAAAAATTGGTTTGGTATGACAATTAGGCTTTTGGACGCAAACATGAAAAATGTTTTGAGTTAAAAATCCTACTTTTGAAGAAGTAAATCTTTATTGTAGAATATCTTTGAAAAGGAAAAAATTTCACAACTTCTTTTTGGAAACCAAGCAATTTTTGAATTTGATAAAAGGTTTCTAAGTTTATATTTTTAAAGATAAAGATTTTGAATCAGGTACTTCATGATTGTGAAGTTTTAGATTTATAAAGAGTAGTAAAACTCAAACCAGTTTTTGATATGGAGTAGATAGGGATGTCTGCCTATGCAAGACGGAAACGATGGATGGAGAAGTCTTCTTATTTATGCTTAGCACTAACAAGACAACTAATTATCCAAGGAATACTATTGATTCCAGGTAGTAGCCTCGGTTAGTATTTATGTTTTATTATATTTTTCTATTCCGCTATGGGTTTATATTAATCGCTCTCTAATATGTTTATGTTTATTACAGTTACCAAATCCAATGCTTTATGCCTTAATGGACTTGGGTTTCAATTTAGTCAAAATTCAGGCCAATTAAGGTACGGGTTGTTACGTCTACTATGGAACTAATGTTTATTTTCTATTATGGGGCATCTAATGATGGAAAATAATTGCAAAATTATATCACAAAGTTGTGGAATAATGAAAAAGAAATTAAAAGACCATTAAAGTAATATTATGACAATATTCAAAATATTATTTTCAGTAAGGGGAGAGTGCAAAATAGATTGTTATCCATGGAGCATGTTGTTATGAAATCCATTATGTCGGATTCGCTTATAAAAGGATTATCACTCAAGGTCTTTCATGAGCATGTAGCTCAATTGGTGTAACCTTTGTGTAAGGATATTTTGGTTCAGGAGGATTCCGTATTTGGCATAGTCACATGACACATTGCTCAATGCTTCAATTACTGATATATTAAGTATATTTTTCTGATCGAAAATAAAATAAAAAAAATTTCTTTGCACTCCATGAAGTTCAAATATTGAACTTTATTTTTCAATCTTACTAAAACTGGACCAGTCAGAAATAGACATGTATAGATCATAGATCATATAATTTTCATGCTACACATCAATGATTGATCTATGTTATTTGATAATGTTGGTATATGTGACCATTGATGGGTTTAGTTACACTAAAGGTAACAAAAGCCGCTTTGATTCTTTTCCAGCATAGTTAATGGACGAGACTATTTAGGAAACACCTTATGTTATAAATAGCAAATTTTGGAGTTTATAAAGTTGTACATATTTATAAGGATATTACATATGTGACACGAGGGAGATAGCTGGAATATTCAATAATTTGGGCCATACATGTAAAATAAAATATGTTGTGCTATTTTGGTGCAAAATCTAATTAAAGTGATCAATTTTTGAATTAAAGATAAGTGGCCTAAAGATATAATTGTCATGGTATTAATGTGTAGATACCGAGGCAATTCTAATTTGTTGAAGGGCCAAATCAGAAAATGTTAACATTATAAGTAAGGGGTAATGGTTCCTAAATTACAAAAGCTCTAATTATTCTCCTAATCTCTTCTATGAAATAATTCAGATCTAAGGTTTGTGTCAATTTGAAAGATCAAACCAATTCCTTTTCTCTTTCAGTCAACTACTATGTATTCAGGTATGACATTCGCTAATTTATTTATCTTTCTCTGATTTCTTCTCAATCAGTTTTCCTTCATGCAATTTTTTCACCTTCTTCCTTCTTTCATGGTCAGCCCTCCCTTCTTCCTCCATAGACAATTTTTTCCAATTTACCAAAAAAAATAAATCAAATAAAGTAGAAGGTGGCTCATTTGATTCTAGCAAGGTTTTGATGTTGATTCTAGGAATCTAAGGAGAATTTTATAATCAATGTACCATTAATGTAACGACCCGCTATTTTGGACTATTTGCATCCGCACATGTCGGAATTGAATAATTCAAAATACTGAATTGTTAATTAAATTTGGCAAAACTGAACATATACAGTAAATAAATAATCACAGATCACAGACACAGAGTAGTAATTGCAGCGGAAACAAAAGATAGTAGTTCATGAAGCTACTATATACATAACAGAGTTAGATAAGGTACAACAGATGTTTCGAATACAATAATCAAATACAATATCAGAATACATCATTGGAATCAACTGAATATCTGAAAGCTGGATAGATAGCTGGATCTCCAAGCGAAGCTCCAACTCCAAAGGTGAGTCTCGAATACTGGTACACTCAGTCTGACCCGAGCATAAAGCAAAACACAAAATACTCGAGTCAGGATTAACATTCTTATATCAATAAATCCAACTCAAGTGAAATAGCAACCGAAATACTGGTAACTCAAAGGATGTTGGAATAACCATCCTTTAAGGATCCGTTAAACTATCTACTATGTAGTAGAGTACGATAAGTAGATAATGCTTATCAGTAATATAAAGTATCAAAATAGTGTTAAGGCATTACCCTTATCCCCCTTAACACATTTTATATAAACGTTATAGTCTATACAGCACTGTAAACTCCACCGTAAACTAGTGGGATATTAGGGAGTACTCTATAGGTATAACACAAAACAAATCGTAGTGGTCGCGTATATAGGGATACAAGTATGACAAGGCACATGAGGCAATACCCAAGGTAGTGAAACCACCGTTTGCTTGATCCGGACTGGTGAGAACGCTTCGCCGCAGCGATCGCAACACCGCGAAACAACACTCCCAAATCAAGGGTGCACCAATCGACAACAAGTAATGAGTAGTTTTCGAAGAAGTGTGTTCGCTCGAGGTAGCTAACCCCCATTTGGCCCGGCACGGCTCCTGTTTTAGTCATTTCCAATTTGACACAAGTGTCAAGGCTATCCATTATCGTTCTCTTTCTTCAGTCATCACGTACATCATTCCAACCACTTCATTCTGGATCATACTCCACGTATAGTTATTAAAGTGGTTTTCGGTTTAGACAGAGAGTATGTCCATAACCGATTCCGGTCTCTTTAATAACTTTCATAATTATTTCATCGATTGGTCGTTTATATATTTCAAAACCAAATCAAATTCAATTTCAATTAGAATTTGTAAACCAATATTTCATTTGTCTTTCAAAACCAATTCCAAAAATTTATGTTTCAAAACATCCAAATTACCATTTCAAAATCTTATAATACAATTTCAATTTTTATTTAAAACCATTCCAATATTCATTTAAATTCGTATATAAGTTTCATTCCGAAATCATTTAAATTAATTTAATTTAACATTCAAATCAATTTAAATTCATTTATCGATTTCATTCAATATTCGTTAAGCAAATTTATCCTTGAAAACAATTTCTATTTAACTTCCAATTTATTAAATCAATTATGTAAGTTCAACTCCATTGTATCAAAACTTACAAATTGCATTAAATTTAATTCATCAAATCAAATTCTTTACATTTCAAGTCTTACATTAATTTCAATAAAACACATTTTATTTCTTGTTAGAGAAATTCAATTTCACTTATTTATTTACTTAGTTACAATTTCAAAACTCAATTAATAAAGAAACTTAATTTCACTTATTCAAGAAGTTCAATTTCACTTATTAAAGCATTCAATTTTATTTAATTATTAAATAAATCAATCTTATTTAATTATTAAATAAATTCAAAACTTAATTATTAACTAATTTCAAAACATAATTATTAATAATTCCAAACTCAATTATTAAATAATTCCATACTTAATTATTAATTAAATTCAAAACAACGTTCTTTCATCAACTACTATGTTAATATTTTGTTTCAGATTATTAAATATTAACATTTTCCTTTGATTAAAATTCAAATTTCAACTTCATTTCAAAACCATATTATTTATTCAAATAAAATCTTTATTTTATTTTAAATCAAATTATTGACCAATCGGGTTTTATTTAATTCTCTATCCTAAGTCAAGTTCATTTGGGTATTTATCATTTCAACCCGATTCCAATTCAATTCAAAATCAAAGCATAGCAAAGGGAACTTGCAGTGTGATAACTGGGATGGTGTCAAAGTAAATAAACAAGCAATAACAACAATCATTATCAATCCAATAATCAATTCAAATAATCCCGAAATAATCGTATTAATTTACATTTGTTGTTTATGCAAATTAATATAATTATTTCTAGAATCTACACTATCATTTCATGTAGATTAAAGCTTATTACAATAATATCAATACGGTTCTTCACTTGTCATTCGATTTCAATTTTAACACTACAACAATTAATCCAATATACGTTCAATGGTTCAAAGGGTAATTATCACTATTCTACATGTCAATTAATTCAACAATTAAAAGGGGTCATATTCAACTAATCAAATTCAACATATATGTCGATTCAAATTTTAATTATCCTACGTCAAATTTATTTGCATAATATTTATCGCTTTATACATTACAATTTAACATCCAATATAAACAACAAACAATCAATCAATTATCAATCAAACGGGATTATCATCGTTAAATTAACAATAATGATGTCAGATGTCATAGGTGAACAGATACAAGTAATAGCATATATAACAGTGTAACTAACTACAGCAGCATATTTCAATTGTCGTTTCAATTGAAATCAAATTTAATAAATAAAAGAACATTAATCGTGAGTGATTGCTCACCTTTCGAGGATAGAGAGATTTGATAACGAAGTAGATTATGAATCCAGGCGTGAATTCCAAAGCAAGTGAAATGAGCACGAATTGATGAACAAGCTAATCAATAGGAATAGACAAAATCAAATTAAAATTAGGTTGATGCGGATATATGGTATAGGTGAATCCATATAATTATATATAACTATATACATATCCTATATTCAAACACATAAAATTTATATATATATATATATATATATTGTGTATGTTCGTTTGAAAATATCAATGCATAAGGACCTATGTACCAGCTTACTTATATATATAATCAACATGAAATATATTACTATTTTATATTAGCTACAAATGTAAACTGTAAACACGTATAAAATATAGTTTATATATAAATATACATATTTATATACGTTGAAACTAACCGATCCACGCTTACACATATATAGCTTACTAACTATAAAAGATTATATACTATAACCCATTATATGTAACATAAGACAACTTGTTTTTAACTTTTATATAAATAAGCATTTATACTTTACACATATAATACTAACGTATATGTATACCATATACACAAACTGTAAAACCAGATGATGCAGCTCTAAACAATATTTACTATGGAAATAAGATAAACATGCTTACATGAACTTCTATACAAGCAAATAAAATAAATTTTCCCAAAAGTATACATACTAACAGATAAACTTCCATAGCCTATATGCGACTTGCCTAGAATATATGTATACTATATATATGATCTATATAACTGCGAAAAGGAAAAGGATTATAAAAAAACAAATCAAAACTTATATATTATAGCATATATATATATATATATATATATATATATATATATTGTAACAACCCTGTATTTTACAATTATTTTTAAATTGATATTTCCAGATTTAAAAGCTTTATTTACGAAAAAGAATAAATTTTGTTATTTTAAATATAAATTTGAATTTTGATGTCAATTAGAATTCCAAACATAAATAAATTGATTATTTCCAGAAAATATGAATTTTTGTCAATATAGTCAAACCTTGACTTTTAAATTTAAATTTTAAATATTTGAAAATTTAAATTTTATCGTTTATTATGAAAATAGATTAAATATCATGAATACTGCTTTTCGTTTCGTTGAAATTGGATTTAAATTGTGAAAGTTATACTTTTTACAAAATCATGTGTATATTGATTTATTTAACAATATTGTTTATTTTAACCTATATAGATAATATTTTATTGGTCATATCTTATTCTAATTTGTATACATATGCCATATTATATATATTTTGTCTTTTAAATATTTTTAAAGTGATAATAAGATTTTTCCAAAGTGTATTGAATTTATTTCTAATTTTTAAAGCCTAGTTTGCATTTTTAAGTTATTTTCTTATTTTAATTCTATTTAATTAAAATTTAATTATTTATTTCACTTTGAAAATGTTTTAAAAGTCATTTTTATTTCAAATTTTGTTTTAGAATATTTTTAAAATAAAGTTAATAATTTTCCAAAGTCAATGGTGATTTATTTGTAATTTCTGGACACTCTTTGTATTTTAAGCAATTTCTTTTATTATTTTTTCTAATTTCTTTAAATTTTATTATTTATTTTCTTATATCTTTACTTAGTTTCGGTTTGTATAGTATTTTTCTGAAATATTTTGTTTATATAAAGATTTATAAGGAAAGAAATGTGAAAGGTTGTGTAACGCTTTGAAACGGAAGCCCTTTTATTTACCAAATCCTTTAATTCCTTTAACTCCTCAAAATTAATTGCCTAGCCATGTAAAACCCTAGTGTAGCCGTCATCTCATTTGGCATTCACGTGAAAAAAATATCCCATCTTCAATTGTTTCTCACGGCTAGAGAAAATTAGGTAATGGCCTCCATCTCTTTCTTCCTACTTTTCTTCTTTTTCTATGCTATTTTGCTTGCCTTCTTCCCTGATTGAGATCGGCCTCTACCCCTATTCCACTGCCACCACCTCCTTCCATCTCTTCCCGACCACCACCAGCCCCCACTCCACCAGATCTGACCATAGCCGAACCATTTTGATGGTAAAACCCCCCAAATTTCAACCTAGATGCCTAAAAACCATGTTTATTGACCTCTACATGCTCACCCACCTCAACCACCACCCAAACCACCACCTCCCTGACCTGACCACAACACACCCCTCCCCACCTCTGTCCAGATCTGAACTTGAATGGCCAAGCCCAAACTCCTATGGCCGAGCCCTTTTGTTGACCAAAAACCATGCTAGTGTGCCTAAAACTCTTCACATACCTATGTTATAACTTCCCCATCATCTCTAGCTTGTAGCCGTGTATCCCTTGGTCCAAACCAGACCCAAAACCATTGCCTTAGACCTGTAGTTTCCCTCATGGCTGAGCCTAGTAAAGGTTGAAAGCAAGTGCAAGCATTTCTATTTGATTCCGTGCAGTCATTTCTAACATTGTTCTATTAAAATTTGGGTTGAAAACTTATATTGTTTGGATTGTTTTGTCTTATGTATTCCGAGGAGTTAACCTTGTCTCTCTCACACTCATCATCATCATGGCTGAGAAATGAACCCCTTGTTCGAGCTTTTGAATGGTTAAAGCATGGTCAAGTAATCTATTCCGTTGTTGCTTCTTATCTGCATTGTTTCAACATTGTTTTGCGTTGAATATTTATGTGTATATTGTCTTGTTTTGTTTGAATGTTTTCAAGGAGATTTATCTTTGGATCTCTCAATATCCAATCTTATTCGTGCTTTCGTGCCTTCGAAGATCTCAGATTGTGCATTTGATAGCAATCTCCAGCACAAAGAGGTGAGTTATTCTCACCAGACAATATGTACCTATATAACTAGCAAATTGACACCCTGCGAATCTGTAGAAATATATTATCATGTTATATATGCTTATATTATTATCATATGATGTTCACACCTGTTATTATACCTGTTATATCATATGTTACTGTTATTTAATGTTATTCTGTTATTTATATCTGTTATCACCATTGCAAGTTCCCTGTAGATTAGAATAACTATGGGTTGAAATGATACATACCCGAATGGACTTTAGAATAGGGAAAAATTGTTATGGGCTGAAATAATAGGCCTGAACGATTTTTATTTAATTTATTTTAACTTGGGATTGCGGGTTTGAAATGATTGAACCCGGATTATTCTTTTTTTAATTGCGGATTGAAATGATACATATCTGTATCACTTGACCTAGGTTAGAAAATTATATATAGGCCCGTGGTGAAAGTGTACGTGTAGTACTAAGGATCGTGTAATATGGTATATTAATGCGGAAACTGGTAATAACAGTAAAGTAAAAATTAAAGTAAGCACACCAGGAATTTTTATACTGGTTCGAACTTCCCGTTCTACGTCCAGTCCCAGAATACCCTCTGGATTTAAACTAAACCCCTCACTTAACCCGGAGGAATAGGTATACGACACCTGAGCAGCCGAACAGGAATTTTTCCGCCTCAACAACCGAAGAGGACTTCAACTTAATACAAAATGTTTGTTGACGAATGTGTTCTAAATAACACTGATTGTCTTTTGATAGTACAACTTTCCTATAATCAAATCCTCAAGAATATGTATGTGTGTGAAGATTTAGAAGGAAGATAATCACGTAGAATCGAAGTATATGAATAAATTCAAGGATTCTAGTGATATTGAATAAGAGTGAATGCTTTTATTTGCAGAAATGAGAAGAGATTAGATTTCAGAAATATAAACAAGAATCGGTGATTGTAGAAGTGAATTGAATATGTTTATATAGTTGTAGAAGAGTTGTAATCTTTCATGAATAGTTTTAGTCAACAGTAGTGTCCATACCTCTTGAAATAGAGGACATTACTCTTCATGAAAAGATCGCGTCTCTTTAGAAAACTAGCCGTTTTTCTCTGGTCGGTCGACCGGAAAAACTGGCCGGTCAGCTGAGTTGAAAAACATATACAAAACAGAAAGTCACTGTGCATATGATACAGGGTCGGTCGACCGAGGATCCTGGTCGGTCGGCCGACCTGGTGTTATATGCACAGTGAACATATTTTTTGATATAAAATGTTTTGTGTGCGTGTGTGATTATTTGAGGAATGATTTTAACATTGTTCTAAGACTCAAATAAAATAAAATATCCATACTAATCTCTGAATTGTAAGATTATCTTCTTTGTAGTGCACGGTATGCATTTATTCTCTTTTTGTCGCTTTCATATAGCATTCTCGTCGTATGATCTCTGAAGCTTATGTCATGAATCAAAACTCATGAATCAACATTCTCCCCCTTTTTGATTGATGACAATACTTATGTGACGAAGTAATATTGACATATATATTATAGTTCTCCCCCTGAATGTATGGCGACTTTTCTGCAAAAAATTCGTTAATTTGCATACATTTCTCCCCCTTTGTCATCGACAAAAAGGAATACTTATAACAGACTGAAGTAATGCAAAAAACATTTAAATTTACATGGTACATTCTTTGAGCTTAATTAGAAATAATTTAAAGATGTTTGCTTAGAACATAACATAACAATTAATTAAGAAACAAAATAAACTACAAGAGATTCTTGAAAGTTAAAATAAATTAAAAAAAATACTACAATTACTCCTCATCATCGTCGGTATCCCACTGTTCTGGATGAAGATTTTCATCGAGAGGAGCCGGTTCCTTACCCCGTCTGTGAGTGGTAGGTGCGGGAGTTGCCGATGTGCTGGAACTTGTGTTCTCGGATGTAGACCAAGAGAAATTTGGTGCGGGTCTTTTTCCAGGAGCAACAAATGAAGCACCGGCTTCAGAAGAGCATGATAAGGCATCCCATAAATTTACGAAGAAGCCTTTGATCTTTTTGAAACGCCCATCAATTTTTCGAAGGCGAGAATCCAAAGCTAGTTGATTTTGGGCTAAAATATCTATGGCAGCCGCTGTGCTAGTACCGGGAGGTGGTCTTTGGATAGAGGTTTGACGAGTTAAACGTTCTGTGGAATGAGTGGAGGGTTGAGGAGTAGAATAGCTACGACGTAGTTGTTCTCGTGGAATGGTACGCCATTGCTGAAAGGTTGTGATTTGGGATGGTGCATCGGGTAACTTCATCAATTTTATTGTTCGTGAGTCAAAGGTACGAACTTTGGATGTTTCGGATTTCGGTGCATGAGTGACAAAGTTCTTAATCAACCGCATTATGTATTCTCCATAGTAAATATGGAGCATTTTTCCTTGGTTGAATGTAAGGAATTCATCCATAAGAAGTTGTGTCCAATTTACCCGAATGTTTCCACACATAGCATATAACGCCTTGAAGTTTTCGGGATATACTAAGTGGTACGACCCTCCTCTTGGAACAATAGACTTCATCATGAATCGATGAAAAAGTCGTGCTTTAGGTCGGAGAGATGAAGTTTGCCTTAAGTCGGTAGCATCATCTTCAAAGAATAAGTGACTTAGGCGGTCACGAGTTGATGGATTACAATCTACATCATGTAATGAGATTCCACCCGGTCGAGCATTTAAAATATGATTCATTCGATCAATGGAGAGAAACATCGATGTGCCACATACCGAAGTCCAAACACAATTTTCAGTGTTTCTAGGTGGATTGACAAGATTGAGATTTGCTAAGAATAACTTGACCATTATATGATTAATCTTCAAGTTGTTTTTCCTATGGTCAAGAAAAGCATCAAGACCACTTTCAAGAGCGGCATTTTCAACACCGTAGGCGGTAAAATCAGGATAACTTACAAACGACTCCTCAAAGATTTTTGCATCTTGAAGCTTTATCCATCTTTCTAAAGCTTTTTCACTTACTAACCAAGAAGCAATTTGAGAATCTACAGGAGTTGAGGAAGATTGGCCAGCGGTAGTCTTAGATTTCTTTTTGGGAGCCATTTTTCTTGAAGAATTTGAAGAGATGGAGTTCTATAAGAAGGTTCAGCAACATCATCCTTCTTAGATGAACAAAATTTCATGGCAATCTTTTCAAGGAAGCTTAAACGTCTTGCCGTGACTTTCTGTTCGTAATAAAGTTCCCTTTGCATATTCATCTGTTGTTGTTGGTAGTGATGAATTTCATCAATCTTTTGTTTGGTTGATGGAGTTACTACCATTTCCTTTTTCCCTTTCTTTTTATCAGGTGTATAACCTGTATGGGAGTCTTCCCATGGTTTCCACCTGTGTCGGGGATCATTATCTGGAGAGGGAAATTCTAAAACACGATTTGGCATTGGAAAAGTAGGATAAGGACCACCTTCGGGGATACGATCAGAATAGTCGTCGTCCGGGGAAGTATAAGAGAGATGATGAAATGACCCTCCTATTTACTCACTAGTTTTATTGGTGATTTTTTTTTTTTTTGCAATAGAGATGATATATAGATATATCATCTATTACAAATATATTTTAGAGATGATATATAGATATATCATCTATTACAAATATATTTCCCAGGGTCATTTTCTTTTCTCTAATAAACAAAAATATATCCAGGATCTTTCACAATATAGAAATATTGTTTTAATTCTAAATCATTTTTAACATACATATATGAAGATATCTATGTTATATTCTACTTGAATCAGAGCATAATAATAAGTAGAAATCCTTTTTAAATTTGCATAAATGTGATAAATTCCCTTTTAAATTAAAACTTAATGTATCCAGATTTTTGACTATAGTGTCCCCTGGAAATATGTACCTTAGACTGTTATTATAATTAAGAAATAACCAAGCAATGATCAGTGGAAAGCAAGCTTATAATATGGATGATTATCTTAAAGTCTGAATATTATCAAACTCAGGTTAAAAGAAAGTGGATCCTAAGTGAACACAAGCAACATCTAGGCGTAATGGAAACGCGCCTAACTTATTCATGCAAGGTCACTAGTTCGAGTACTATGCTGGTCGGTTCAAACACAATTTTTGTTTTTCTTTTTATTTTCTCCTGTATGGCTGAAATCTGTTACCTACCTATAATTGTACATTTATATTTAATTTTTGGCTATAACCTAACATACAAAACAATTTTTCTTGCATAACTATTTTTAAAACCCATTCTTTCAACTGTTTTAAGAATTTACATCTATATTTTTGCCCAATATCAACATGTACACAGATATACATGTACATGTCTGTATCTTTGTTCATTTTCCAGAAAACTGAGCTCAAATGTTCCCTTGCTTCATTGATCTGAAGTGAAACATTCGGCCTGACCTATGGCCTAACCATGTGGTTACTCTGGCCATTCTTTTGCTTGCATTATTACAACCCAGATTATACACAAAACATTGTTACCTTTTCTTTCCAAAAGCATGTATATATATTTGTATGAATCAGACATTTTGTGATCAGATATATATCATTCTTCCTAATCATACTTCTCTTTTTAAAAATACATCTTCAAGGTATAAACACTTTTTCTTGCATCTGGACTTATGTCAATATCATAAATTGAAGATATAGCAGTTTAATTCTTCTCTGGGTTTTCCCAATATTATTTTCTGTATATCTATATTCTTTTTGAAAGAACTCAGAATTAACTGAAATCATCATAAAATGATTTTACTTATAAAATCCAGGCTTTTCCCTCTAAATCAAAACAACTTTAGCAATTAGGTTTTCAAATCAGTTTAACATCAATATCCTTAGTTCATACCAAATCAGAAATAACCAGAAACAACATAGCACATGTCTCTTACAAGTTCTTCCTACTTAATACATTAGATAGCCATATCAATCAGGGAATACATGCATGAATTAACACATTTTAGCTTTTATTTCTAATTATCTTAGCATCCTCTATTCCATATCTTTTTAATCTTGCTTACTTAGCTCCATCATAACCTGCAAAAGCATTAGTGGCTGCCCCATTATAAATGAGACACCCCCATGTGCCATGAGCAATAAGGGTCAGATCTATGATCTGGTGTGAGCATTTCTAACATATCCATGATATTAAGCTAAGAATACAGCATAAATATACTTTGCATACTTGACAGGTATTATCATGTACAATACATAAGAGCAAACATATGCAACAAAACAACTTTTATCTGGAACTACTAGGTTGCCTTTTCTTTTTCTTATAAATTCCTGGCCTCATCTGCTATAAGGAATCAAAGGGACACATTGCCATGAACTAATTAACATTATGGCACAAAGATCTCAGGACTTAAACAAGCCATGTGCCAACTTGTCTACTTCAAATAGGACAAGCATTCCAGCAGCCTTCTTGGCACAAAATCCTTAGTTATATCACTAAGTGTATTTATGTTCATTCTATCAATGATAGCTAGGTGTACATACCACCAGTACTCATGAAACATACTAGTTACCTTGCAGACATAATATTGCAAGCAAGTTAAAGGTTACCTTCTAGAGGTATAACACCCCAGTCATTCCATCTCACATTATTTAGCATAAAAACACCCTATTCAAGCATATACCAGAATGTTTGCAACTGAGAATAAATACATGGCTCTATTGAGTTTATTTTGATTTTTCAAGCAACTATATTTAGCCAGATTTTCAATCTTGTTTAAACATAGTTTTTAGGCTTGTAAGTTTCTGTTTAGTTTAGGGCTCAGCACCTATAGAGAAAAACTCCATTGCACCCTTAACTAATTATTTCAAGCCTCAGCACCATACTAATGTATATGCAGCTCACAGTTTTCTTTATCTTTTCATTCTTTGTCTTAAGCCATTATTCAAACTAGTTACAAATACTCTGATATATGTTCCTTAAGGTTTTGGTATAATATACAGAGATGAAAATAGAACAACAAAGTTAAACATCCAGCATAGCAGATCATATCTCATCAAACATTCATGAAACCATCAGCAGCCAACATAGTTTGTAAATCAAAACATGCAAAATATAACATATAAAAGCTTGGCTGCCTAATCCCAGGTCTTAATGCCATGTATATGAGTGAGGATACTCACCTAAGTGCTTACACAAACTTAAACCAGAAAACCCTTCAAATCTTTAGCCTTATCTTCCTCTTCTTCCTTAGGTTAATTAATTAGTGAGAGAGCAGTTTTTCTGATTGGGCTCTTGGTATAAATAAGGGTTCTGTCTAGGGTTTTGAGTGATGCAAAATCCCTATTTTAGCCCAGACCAGAATCATGCATTTGGCATTGCATATTTCTTCCCTCCTAACCCTTAATGTCCTGGCCAATATTTTAAAACAGGACTAAATTGTGCCTATTTTCAGAAAGTGATAACTTTAAGTATTTTTATTATACTTACCTCAAACATGATAATGGTGTGACTTTCTATTTTCTGCCTATGTACATTTTCTTTCTTGCACTTTGGTTCTTACTGTTTTAGTGCTTCCTTTATTTATTTTCTGCTCAAATAATATCTGGATATATATATATACATTTATACAACTATGGGTG
Source organism: Allium fistulosum (assembly GCA_030737815.1). Lineage (NCBI taxonomy): Eukaryota > Viridiplantae > Streptophyta > Magnoliopsida > Asparagales > Amaryllidaceae > Allium > Allium fistulosum. The sequence goes on along the minus strand of CM060905.1, from coordinate 1,167,325,406 downwards.
TTAATTTAATTTTAACCATTTATTTGCAGAAAACATGTGCATACTTATGTGCATTTCTACACCTATTTAAAATTTCACTTATTCATTATAAATCAATGTTTTCTTCTGCCTTAATTTTCAGACAAGTCTTACATAGGCATATATATAGATATATATATATATATACACACACATCCTCAGGAATTTTTAATACTCATGTCTAGGTCTATATTTTCTTTATTTAAAACATTTTATCTAAATGTTTTCCTTCCTTGTTTTATTATTCAGGAATTCTGGATTTTCTCTTAGTGCCATAACTAGTGTGCACGTGCACACATGCACACAACCTTGCACCACTGAAAATCCCACCTATATAATAATTCTGATTTTCCCCCAGAATTTTAATCATTTATTAAAAGAATTTTCCTCAAAATCTTGGGGTATTACAATCACCCCTCCTTTTAGGAATTGTGCCCTCACAATTTACAACATATTCTTTGAGTACTCCTACTTTCTTAGGAAAATTATTCAAATATGCATGAGCAATTTAAATAGTCACTGTCTATCATACATATCAAATTTTCTTAGTAATCTAAGAATTTACCTTTTAAATTTGCAAAGAGCCTAGGGTAATCCATCCTGATTTTATCCTCTAGCTCCCAAGTACAATCACTAGGATCTATACTCCATTGAATCTTTACAAGCTTCAATGTCTTGTTTCTTAATTTCTTTTCTTCCCTTGCCACAATTCCCACTGGCTCTTTCTCATAGATTAGATCTGGATTAATCTGAACTTCAGTAGGCTTTTCTAAGATTTCCTCCTTGTCATGTACCCATCTCCTTAGTTGTGACACATGAAATACATTGTGCATTGCACTCATCTTCTCGGGAAGCTCCAGCTTATAGGCTAGTGAGCCTATCCTTTCCAAAATCTTGTATGGTCCAACATATCTAGGTCTGAGTTTCCCCTGCTTGCCAAATCTCAAGACTTTCTTCATTGGTGAAACCTTAATGAAGACATAATCGCCTACTTTAAATTCCACTGTCTTCCTCTTTGCATCAGCATACTTCTTTTGCCTATCTTGAGCTACTGCCATCCTCTTTCTCACCAGTCCTATTTTCTCTGTGATGTCCTTGACATATTCTGGCCCTAGGATAGCTTTCTCTCCTGCCTCAGCCCAACACATAGGTGATAGACATGGCTTCCCATATAGGGCTTCAAAGGGTGCCATTCCAATTGTGCTTTGGTGGCTATTATTGTATGTGAACTCAGCCAAATGGAGGTGGTCCTCCCAATTTCCTCCAAAGTCTAACACACATGCCCTAAGCAAATCCTCTAAAATCTTGTTTACCACTTCTGTTTGCCCATCTGATTGGGGGTGATAAGCAGTGCTTAGGCACAATTCACTCCCCATAGCTTCTTGGAAGCTCCTCCAGAACCTTGAAGTGAAGATTGTATCCCTATCACTCACTATAGTTTTAGGAACACCATGCAGTTTTACCACTTCTCTCATAAAAATTTGGGCTAACCTAGGTGCATTTCTGTCTGCTTTCACTGGTATGAAGTGGGCTACTTTAGTCAGCCTATCTACAATCACCCAAATACTTGTATTTCCCCTCTTGGATCTAGGAAGGCCATCTATGAAATCCATAGATATGTCTTCCCACTTCCACTGTGGTATGCTAAGTGGCTGCAATAACCCTGAAGGTCTTTGGGTCTCAGCTTTTATTTGTTGACAAACCATGCACTTAGCAACATATCTGGCTACATCAGACTTCATTCCCTTCCACCAATAGTCCCTTTTTAAGTTTTGGTACATTTTGGTGCTGCCTGGATGTATTGAATATTTGCTCCTATGGTACTCATTAAGGATTTCTTCTTTCAATTCTATGATGTTTGGGACACATATCCTTCCCTTGTACCTTAAGTATCCTTTTACATCTATGTGATAATCCTTCACTTCTTCCTTCTTTAATAGGAGGGACTTCTTTTCTGCTAAGTCTTGATCTTCTTCTTGCATTTTTGCCACCTTCAAGGCCAAATTTGATTGTAAAGTAATTAAACTTAACCTTCCTTTACTCTTTTCTTCCTCAATTATCTCCATACTTATCCCACTGCTCTCATCTATTTCCAAATCAGTGAGCATGGTCAAATCTCTAAACTCCTCCATCATTAACATGGCCATTTTTGCATGCTGCCTACTCAATGCATCTGCCACTTTGTTAGCCTTGCCTGGTGTATAAAGTATATCTAAGTCATAAGCAGCAAGAAATTCAACCCATCTGTGTTGTCTCATATTTAAATCTTTTTGTGAAAAGAGATATTTTAAGGCCTTGTGATCAGTGTATAAAATGAACTTTGCACCTAATAAGTAATGCCTCCAAAGCTTCAAGGCATAAACTACTGCTGCCAACTCAAGATCATGAGTTGCATATCTAGTTTCATGGGGTTTTAGTTGTCTAGATGCATAGGCTATGACCTGATCTTGCTGCATCAACACAGCCCCTAGCCCTGACCCACATGCATCTGTATATACAACCAATCCCTCATTGCCTTCTGGTACTCTCAACACTGGTGATTTTACCAAAGCCTCCTTGATCTGGGTGAAAGCTTGTTCACACTTATCAGTCCATATAAACTTTTGGTTCTTCCTAGTCAGGTTAGTGAGTGGCATTGCTATTTTAGAAAATCCTTGTATGAACCTCCTATAGTATCCTGCCATCCCCATGAATGACCTAACTTCACTAACATTGTTAGGCTTCTTCCATGCTTGGATTGCTACTATCTTATTGGGGTTTACAGAAATTCCCCTAGCAGAGACAACATGTCCAAGAAAGTGTACTTCCTCTTGCCAGAACACACACTTAGAAAATTTTGCTTTCAAATCTTTTTCTCTTAATCTAGATAAGACCAAATGTAAGTGGTTCTCATGTTCCTCTATTGTTTTAGAGTAGATTAGAATATCATCTATAAAAATCAGAACAAACTTGTCTAAGTAATCTCTGAATATCCTATTCATTAGGTCTACAAAGTAAGAAGGGGCATTTGTTAGCCCAAATGGCATAACCAGAAACTCATACAAACCATATCTTGTGTTGAATGCTGTATATTTAATACTTGATTCCTCAACCTTCATCTGATGAAACCCAGATGCCAAGTCTAGCCTAGAAAACACTTTAGCTCCACTGAGTTGATCAAAGAGATCATCTATCCTGGGTAATGGGTATTTGTTTTTGATGGTTACTTTGTTTAATTCTCTGTAATCTATACACATTCTTAAAGTACCATCATGCTTTTTAACAAATACTACAGGAGCACCCCAGCATGAATTACTTGGCCTTATAAACCCCTTGGCTTCTAATTCTTCCAGCTGGTTCTTTAGCTCTTTTAATTCACTTGGCCCCATCCTTGTAGGCTTTTTGATAACTGGGCTAGCCCCAGGCATAAGGTTAATCTGGAATTCAACAGGTCTATGGTGTGAGACACCTTTTACTTCCCCAAATACATCCAAGTATTCTTTAACTATGGGGATTTCATTAATAGCTATTTCCCTGGGATTATTTTCTAATTCAATTAAATGATTTAGGCTGTTTTCTTTGATAGGTTCACATAGAATTGTAACCCTTTGGCCTTTAGAATTTTGTAGTGAAATGGTGGATGCATCTAGGTCAATTATGGCTTTGAATTGTCTTAGCCAATCTGCCCCTAATATAACTCCTATATTTGGGAAATTTAGAACATACAAATTGGAAACAAATGTGTTTCCTCCTATGTTCAAATTCACATCCACACAGATCATATCTAATACACTAGAACTTCCTAAAGGGCTTTGTATTAACAGAGGTATTTCAGCCAATTTGCAGTTCATTTTCAACCTTTTAACTATTTCATGGGAAATGAGTGAGTGGGTTGCCCCGGTATCATATATTACAGCTAAAGGTATGGTACAAATAAATAGTGTACCTTCCACTTGACCATGGTTTTCAGCATTAGCCTCAATTATGGCCTTGCCCCTACCTTCCAGGTTTGCCACTTTCCCTTGTTGCTTGTTTTCTGGGCAATTTCTTTTCATATGCCCTTCCTTCCCACATAGATAGCATTTGAAAGCTCCCCCTTTTAGCTCTGGGCATCTTGGCTTAATATGGCCTTCTTTCCCACAATGGTTGCAAACTATTTTTCTTTTGGCTTCATTGGGCTTTGCATCTACTGCCTTCTTACCATCTGCCTCTCCTTTCTTCTTATCATAAGGATGGTACTTCCCTTTGTTCTTCTTGTTACTATTGTTTTTGAAATTCCTGAACTTATCTCTTTCCTTGTCATGCTGCTCAATCTTCAGAGCCAAATCTATCACTTGATCAAAAGTTCTGTCAGCATAAGGTAGTATAGCCCTGCTAAGTCCTGGGTTCAATCCCTTGATGTATCTATCATTTTTGGATGCTTCATCAGCCACTAACATTGCCCCATAGGTAGACAATCCCTCAAACTTCTGGGTATATTCTGTGACATTCATAGTCCCCTGTCTAAGTTTGATGAACTCCTCAAGTAAAGTGGTTTTTGTTGAGGCTGGAACAAACCTTGCCTCTAACATCTCCTTAAATTGATTCCAATTAATATCATTTTCATTCCGGCCAGCTATGATCACCTCCCACCAACTCAAAGCTGCACCTTTTAATTGCCTTGAGGCCACTTGCCTCTTCCTTTGGTCATCTAGTTGCATATCAGTGAAGATCCTCTCTAAGGTCCTCAGCCATGCTTGAATCTCCATTACACTTTCAGTTCCTTCAAAGCTCTTGCCTCCCAAGTTGGTATAAGTCTTCACTAACTTGGAGAGCTCCTCATGTGGGTTCTCAGGTCTGTGCCCAATTCCATCTCTCAAAACTCTCACAAATTCCTGCATGTCAAGCATTTGTGGTGTGCTAGATCCTCCTTGATGATGAGACCCTCTTCCTACCATATTTCTAAATGTATATGTATTTCATCTTATTAGTTTATAACACTTAGCTTTAATTTTAAATTGATTGTATCTTTCCTATTTAATCATTGTGTATGTCACATGCACACACATACATACATTCAGGGAATACTTATAAACAGTCAAATATACAAACAATCCTAGTATAAACATAAGCATACAAACATTTTGCTATGTTAATTAAAACATAGCTCTGATACCAAATGAAATGACCCTCCTATTTACTCACTAGTTTTATTGGTGATTTTTTTTTTTTTGCAATAGAGATGATATATAGATATATCATCTATTACAAATATATTTTAGAGATGATATATAGATATATCATCTATTACAAATATATTTCCCAGGGTCATTTTCTTTTCTCTAATAAACAAAAATATATCCAGGATCTTTCACAATATAGAAATATTGTTTTAATTCTAAATCATTTTTAACATACATATATGAAGATATCTATGTTATATTCTACTTGAATCAGAGCATAATAATAAGTAGAAATCCTTTTTAAATTTGCATAAATGTGATAAATTCCCTTTTAAATTAAAACTTAATGTATCCAGATTTTTGACTATAGTGTCCCCTGGAAATATGTACCTTAGACTGTTATTATAATTAAGAAATAACCAAGCAATGATCAGTGGAAAGCAAGCTTATAATATGGATGATTATCTTAAAGTCTGAATATTATCAAACTCAGGTTAAAAGAAAGTGGATCCTAAGTGAACACAAGCAACATCTAGGCGTAATGGAAACGCGCCTAACTTATTCATGCAAGGTCACTAGTTCGAGTACTATGCTGGTCGGTTCAAACACAATTTTTGTTTTTCTTTTTATTTTCTCCTGTATGGCTGAAATCTGTTACCTACCTATAATTGTACATTTATATTTAATTTTTGGCTATAACCTAACATACAAAACAATTTTTCTTGCATAACTATTTTTAAAACCCATTCTTTCAACTGTTTTAAGAATTTACATCTATATTTTTGCCCAATATCAACATGTACACAGATATACATGTACATGTCTGTATCTTTGTTCATTTTCCAGAAAACTGAGCTCAAATGTTCCCTTGCTTCATTGATCTGAAGTGAAACATTCGGCCTGACCTATGGCCTAACCATGTGGTTACTCTGGCCATTCTTTTGCTTGCATTATTACAACCCAGATTATACACAAAACATTGTTACCTTTTCTTTCCAAAAGCATGTATATATATTTGTATGAATCAGACATTTTGTGATCAGATATATATCATTCTTCCTAATCATACTTCTCTTTTTAAAAATACATCTTCAAGGTATAAACACTTTTTCTTGCATCTGGACTTATGTCAATATCATAAATTGAAGATATAGCAGTTTAATTCTTCTCTGGGTTTTCCCAATATTATTTTCTGTATATCTATATTCTTTTTGAAAGAACTCAGAATTAACTGAAATCATCATAAAATGATTTTACTTATAAAATCCAGGCTTTTCCCTCTAAATCAAAACAACTTTAGCAATTAGGTTTTCAAATCAGTTTAACATCAATATCCTTAGTTCATACCAAATCAGAAATAACCAGAAACAACATAGCACATGTCTCTTACAAGTTCTTCCTACTTAATACATTAGATAGCCATATCAATCAGGGAATACATGCATGAATTAACACATTTTAGCTTTTATTTCTAATTATCTTAGCATCCTCTATTCCATATCTTTTTAATCTTGCTTACTTAGCTCCATCATAACCTGCAAAAGCATTAGTGGCTGCCCCATTATAAATGAGACACCCCCATGTGCCATGAGCAATAAGGGTCAGATCTATGATCTGGTGTGAGCATTTCTAACATATCCATGATATTAAGCTAAGAATACAGCATAAATATACTTTGCATACTTGACAGGTATTATCATGTACAATACATAAGAGCAAACATATGCAACAAAACAACTTTTATCTGGAACTACTAGGTTGCCTTTTCTTTTTCTTATAAATTCCTGGCCTCATCTGCTATAAGGAATCAAAGGGACACATTGCCATGAACTAATTAACATTATGGCACAAAGATCTCAGGACTTAAACAAGCCATGTGCCAACTTGTCTACTTCAAATAGGACAAGCATTCCAGCAGCCTTCTTGGCACAAAATCCTTAGTTATATCACTAAGTGTATTTATGTTCATTCTATCAATGATAGCTAGGTGTACATACCACCAGTACTCATGAAACATACTAGTTACCTTGCAGACATAATATTGCAAGCAAGTTAAAGGTTACCTTCTAGAGGTATAACACCCCAGTCATTCCATCTCACATTATTTAGCATAAAAACACCCTATTCAAGCATATACCAGAATGTTTGCAACTGAGAATAAATACATGGCTCTATTGAGTTTATTTTGATTTTTCAAGCAACTATATTTAGCCAGATTTTCAATCTTGTTTAAACATAGTTTTTAGGCTTGTAAGTTTCTGTTTAGTTTAGGGCTCAGCACCTATAGAGAAAAACTCCATTGCACCCTTAACTAATTATTTCAAGCCTCAGCACCATACTAATGTATATGCAGCTCACAGTTTTCTTTATCTTTTCATTCTTTGTCTTAAGCCATTATTCAAACTAGTTACAAATACTCTGATATATGTTCCTTAAGGTTTTGGTATAATATACAGAGATGAAAATAGAACAACAAAGTTAAACATCCAGCATAGCAGATCATATCTCATCAAACATTCATGAAACCATCAGCAGCCAACATAGTTTGTAAATCAAAACATGCAAAATATAACATATAAAAGCTTGGCTGCCTAATCCCAGGTCTTAATGCCATGTATATGAGTGAGGATACTCACCTAAGTGCTTACACAAACTTAAACCAGAAAACCCTTCAAATCTTTAGCCTTATCTTCCTCTTCTTCCTTAGGTTAATTAATTAGTGAGAGAGCAGTTTTTCTGATTGGGCTCTTGGTATAAATAAGGGTTCTATCTAGGGTTTTGAGTGATGCAAAATCCCTATTTTAGCCCAGACCAGAATCATGCATTTGGCATTGCATATTTCTTCCCTCCTAACCCTTAATGTCCCGGCCAATATTTTAAAACAGGACTAAATTGTGCCTATTTTCAGAAAGTGATAACTTTAAGTATTTTTATTATACTTACCTCAAACATGATAATGGTGTGACTTTCTATTTTCTGCCTATGTACATTTTCTTTCTTGCACTTTGGTTCTTACTGTTTTAGTGCTTCCTTTATTTATTTTCTGCTCAAATAATATCTGGATATATATATATATATACATTTATACAACTATGGGTGTTAATTTAATTTTAACCATTTATTTGCAGAAAACATGTGCATACTTATGTGCATTTCTACACCTATTTAAAATTTCACTTATTCATTATAAATCAATGTTTTCTTCTGCCTTAATTTTCAGACAAGTCTTACATAGGCATATATATAGATATATATATATATACACACACATCCTCAGGAATTTTTAATACTCATGTCTAGGTCTATATTTTCTTTATTTAAAACATTTTATCTAAATGTTTTCCTTCCTTGTTTTATTATTCAGGAATTCTGGATTTTCTCTTAGTGCCATAACTAGTGTGCACGTGCACACATGCACACAACCTTGCAATCCCACCTATATAATAATTCTGATTTTCCCCCAGAATTTTAATCATTTATTAAAAGAATTTTCCTCAAAATCTTGGGGTATTACAGATGAGAATTTTCAGAATTGTAGACATCATTATTAGAAGACATTTTTGTTTTAAGTTTTTGTTTTGTATTTGATTCTCTATTAAATAAGCATATGTATGTATATATATAACCATATTTTCTAAAAAAATAGTGGTCTAAAATCAGATTTTAGTTTTAATCACATAATTCTTTAAACAAAAACTGTTTACAAATGAATGACATACAATGCTTTAGAGTTAAAAAATAGTATATTCTGAAATCAATTTTCAATGATGTAAATTAGAAACAGAGATGGAACAAGAAACACCCATAGCCCAAGTGGCTATACTACAACATCTTACATAAAAGTCAGAAGTCATGAGTTCGAGTACCGCTCTGGTCAGAAAAAATAATTTTATATTTTTCATCATTTTATATATATATATATATATATATATATATATATTTATTATAATAATAATTTTATTTTATTCATAAGTCTTTAAACGACATTATACCTAAATCTCGTCTTAGTTTTATAAAAGAAATTTCATTTAGTGGTTTAGTAAAAATGTCAGCTATTTGATTTTCAGTATTGATAAATTCTAGATTTATTAACCCTTTTTCCAAACAATCACGAAGAAAATGATGACGAATATCTATGTGTTTTGTTCGGGAATGATTGACCGGATTTTTTGAAAGGTTTATTGCACTGGTATTATCACAATAAATTATTGATTGTTCAAGATGACAATTAAAATCTTGTAATGTCTGTTGCATATATACGACTTGTGCACATGCCAAAGCAGCAGATATATATTCTGCTTCACATGTTGATAAAGAAACACAATTTTGTTTCTTACTAAACCAAGAGACTAAAGAACGTCCAATGAAGTGACACGTTCCGCTCGTACTTTTTCGATCCGTCCGACTTCCTCCAAAATCAGCATCATTGTAGGAAACTAATTCAAAAGGACATTCTTTCGGATAAAATAGTCCGAAATCTTTGGTTTTAGTTAGATAACGAATAATGCGTTTAACTGCTCTCATATGTGATTCTTTGGGATTTGCTTGAAATCGAGCACATAAACAGACACTCATCATAATATCGGGGCGACTCGCTGTTAAATAAAGTAAAGAACCTATCATACTACGATATAACTTTTGATCAACACTTTTGCCATCTTCATCTCTATCGAGATGAACCGTTGTACTCATAGGAGTTGGTTTGGCAGCAGTATTTTCAAGACCAAAACGTTTGATTAAATTATAACAATATTTTTCTTGATTAATAAAAATTCCATTTTCAATTTGTTTAATTTGTAATCCAAGAAAATATGACAATTCTCCCATATGAGACATTTCAAATTCATTTGTCATTATGGTTGAAAATTCTTAACATAATTTTTCGTTTGTCGAGCCGAAAATAATATCGTCAACATATATTTGAATTATTAAAATATCTTTATTAGTTTTCTTAATAAAAAGTGTTTGATCTACTTTACCGATTTCAAAACCAGATTCTAATAAATAACTTTTAAGACGATCATACCAAGCACGTGGTGCTTGTTTTAAACCGTATAACGCCTTTTTAAGTTTATATACATGATCCGGAAATTTTTCATGATTAAACAAAGGTGGTTGTTCAACAAAAACATTTTCTTTTATGAATCCATTTAAAAATGCACTTTTAACATCCATTTGATATAGTTTAAAATTATGAAAACATGCATAAGCTAATAATATTCGTATTGCTTCAAGTCGGGCGACTGGAGCAAACGTCTCTTCGTAATCAATACCTTCTTCTTGATTATATCCTTGTGCAACTAATCTAGCTTTATTCCTTGTTATATTTCCTAGTTCATCTGCTTTATTTTTGAAAACCCATTTAGTACCGATGACTGATTGATCACTAGGTCTAGGAACGAGTTCCCAAACTTCGTTTCGTTCGAATTGATTTAATTCTTCTTGCATGGCAAGTATCCAGTAGTCATCAGTTGAAGCTTCTTTTATATTCTTAGGTTCTATGTTAGAAAGAAAAGCAACATGACCAGCTTGATTTAATTGATGTCTGGTTTTAACATTCGTATTAACTTCTCCAATTATATTTTGCACAGGATGATCTTTTAAAATTCTAGGTGGAGATTTTATTAAATTAGAAGTTACATTTGTATTGGTTTCATGAATATCAAGATTTTCATTTGTACTAATATTCTCATTCTGAGTAGATTCATCATCAGAATCAATAGTAACACTCGGATTTATATTTTTAAAATTTTCGTTGAAAGAAACATGTAAACTTTCTTCAATAATTTGAGTTCGTTTATTATAAATTCGATAGGCCTTGCTTCGTTCCGAATATCCAACAAATATACCTTCATCGGATTTTGGATCGAATTTGCCTAGTTGATCTTTAGTATTTAAAATAAAACATTTGGAACCAAAAACTTTTAGATATGAAATATTTGGTTTTCTTCCATTTAGAAGTTCATATGGTGTATTTTTAGTTAATGGTCGAATAGAAACACGATTCAGTACGTAACAAGCAGTAGCTACAGCTTCTGCCCAAAATTGTTTCGATAAAGTTGTTCCATTTAGTAAAGTTCTTGCACATTCTTGTAACGTTCTATTTTTCCTTTCTACAACTCCATTTTGTTGTGGTGTTCTAGGAAAAGAGAAATTATGGTTAATACCCTTTTTGTTACAAAATTGTTCAAAAACTTCATTTTCAAATTCGCCTCCATGATCACTTCTTATATTTTTAATTTTCAAAGTTTTAATATTTTGAATTCTTTTAACAAAAACTTTAAAATTATCAAAAGTATCACTTTTATTTTTCAAAAAGAAAATCCAAGTATATCTAGAGAAATCATCTACAATAACAAAAACATATCTATTATGATTAATAGATTGCACTTGAGTTGGACCAAAAAGATCCATGTGTAAAAGTTCAAGTGGTTGTTCTGTAGATATTACTTTCTTTGATTTAAAAGAAGATTTTGTTAATTTTCCTAATTTACATGCATCACAAAATATGTTAGTTTTGAATTTTATATCGGGTAACCCTTTAACTAATTTATTTTTAGCAAGTTTGTTGATGGTATTAAAATTTATGTGACAAAATCTTTTGTGCCAAAGGCAAGAATCATTCTCTTTAGCTACTAGACACAAATTTGAATCATTATTAATATTCATATTTAGGATATAAATATTTTTATCTCTATTTCCTTCGAAAATAATGTTGTGATTTTTATCAAAAATGTTACATTTATTTTCTAAAAAAGTTATATTAAAACCTTTGTCGCATAGTTGACTAATACTTAATAAATTATGTTTTAAATTTTTAACTAATAAAACATCAGTAATGAGAGGTAAATTAGATGTACCATTGCTATTGACATTGCCTTTGCCGATGATATACCCTTTTGAGTTATCTCCAAAGGTGACTGCTCCTCCATTTGAGTATATAATGTTTGATAACATTTCTTTGTTTCCAGTCATGTGTTTTGAGCAACCGCTATCTAAAATCCATTTTCCTCTCTTTTTATGTGGTACCTGCAAAAATTATAAAAAGTTGGTACCCAATCTTTTTAGGGTCCTAAGAGTTAGATCTTAGGAAGCCAAACCCATACGGGTTCAGAATTCCCTTTATAAACATAATTCTTGTTATTATGAACAGTTTCCATAAAACTTTTGATATGTTTATTCCTTATCAATGTATTATTGGTTTTTGGAATCCATATCTTAATAGTTTTAGTATTTGAATAAACTGTTTTCCTAATATCTTTCTTAATTTTATTATTAATTTTACTTTTAGCATAATTATTTTGTTTCTTAAATCCTAGTCCAGATTTATTGTTGGAAGTTTGAGAGTTTTCTAGTATACTAGAAAGATTTTCTCTTCCTTTATTGAAATTAGAAACATTTTTAGAAATATCATCAAATTTTATTTTAAGACTAGATTTTTCTAACTCTAAATCCTTAATTTTAGATATTAAATCATTATTTTCAAAAAGTAAGACATCATTTTTATTTTTCTGAATTTCTAGTTCCTCAGATATTGACGTAATTTGAGAAGATAAGTTAGAATTTGATTGTTGAGAGATTTCAAGTTCTTCTTTCAATATTACCTTCTCATCTTTTAACATATCTACTTCTAAAACTGTTCTATCTAACTTTCTTTGCAACTCCTTATTTTTCTTTTTAAGTTGTTTTGTTAAATTTACTAATTCAGAATTTATTTCAATTAAATCTTCAAAAGTAAAATCACTTACATCGTCTGACGAAGCCATGAATCATACATTTGCTTGTTCATTATCACTTTCACTCTCTGATGAGGATGATGAGTCAGTGTCGTCCCAAGTGACTGAAAAAGCTTTTCGTTTGTTTTTGTCCTTCTTGAAATTGTTCTTTTTACGATCTGGACAATCTTTCTTCATGTGTCCTTTCTTGTGACATTCATAACATTCCATTGTTGAAGATGATGGTTTGCTGCTATTAGAATTGTTGTTGGAATTATTTTTGTTTCCCTTGAATTTGTTTCTGTTGAATTTCAAAAACTTTTTGAAATTTTTAGCGATCATTGCCATATCTTCATTATCTGAGTCGGAATCATCTTTTTCTGCTTGGAATGCTACATTTTTCATTTCTTGTGCTCCATTTCGTTTTGCCTGCAAATTTACTTCGTATGACATTAAATTACCTATCAATTCTTCTGGTTTTAATGTTGACAAATCAGTTGCTTCTTCAATAGCTAGGACTTTTCGTTCCCATTCGTCCGTTAAAGAATTCAAGATTTTTGTAACAACATCAAAATCAGTAAACTTTTGTTCTAGAGACAATAGAGCATGATAAATATCCTGAAATCTAGAGTACATGTCATTTATAGATTCATTTGGCCTCATTTTAGAGTTTTCAAATTGATGTTTCAGCATAGAAATTTTGCTCAATTTAACTTTGTTCGTTCCTTCATGTGAAACTTTAAGAGTTCTCCAAATTTCATAGCCGGAAGTACACATACTAACTCTATTGAATTCATTTCTATCTAATGCACAAAATAAAATATTCATAGCCTTAGCATTTGATGTAGCATCTAGTTTTTGTGTGTTACTCCAAGTCGAGTATTCTCCAGTAGGAATTGTGTATTCCCTTTGTATAATATTCCAGATATCAAACCCACTTGATTGCATATAGATTCTCATTCTAGTTGACCAATAATTATAATTTATACCATTGAAAAGTGGAGGTCGTGAAGTCGATTGACCTTCTGTGAAACTAGAATTAGTGTGAGTGTTAACATCGTTAATTTGTGTGGTTGCCATATTACTAAAAATAAGTAAATATCAAATAACTTTGTGATGGTTATAAGATAACCTTGCTCTGATACCAAATGAAAGTGTACGTGTAGTACTAAGGATCGTGTAATATGGTATATTAATGCGGAAACTGGTAATAACAGTAAAGTAAAAATTAAAGTAAGCACACCAGGAATTTTTATACTAGTTCGAACTTCCCGTTCTACGTCCAGTCCCAGAATACCCTCTGGATTTAAACTAAACCCCTCACTTAACCCGGAGGAATAGGTATACGACACCTGAGCAGCCGAACAGGAATTTTTCCGCCTCAACAACCGAAGAGGACTTCAACTTAATACAAAATGTTTGTTGACGAATGTGTTCTAAATAACACTGATTGTCTTTTGATAGTACAACTTTCCTATAATCAAATCCTCAAGAATATGTATGTGTGTGAAGATTTAGAAGGAAGATAATCACATAGAATCGAAGTATATGAATAAATTCAAGGATTCTAGTGATATTGAATAAGAGTGAATGCTTTTATTTGCAGAAATGAGAAGAGATTAGATTTCAGAAATATAAACAAGAATCGGTGATTGTAGAAGTGAATTGAATATGTTTATATAGTTGTAGAAGAGTTGTAATCTTTCATGAATAGTTTTAGTCAGCAGTAGTGTCCATACCTCTTGAAATAGAGGACATTACTCTTCATGAAAAGATCGCGTCTCTTCAGAAAACTAGCCGTTTTTCTCTGGTCGGTCGACCGGAAAAACTGGCCGGTCAGCTGAGTTGAAAAACGTATACAAAACAGAAAGTCACTGTGCATATGATACAGGGTCGGTCGATCGAGGATCCTGGTCGGTCGGCCGACCTGGTGTTATATGCACAGTGAACATATTTTTTGATATAAAATGTTTTGTGTGCGTGTGTGATTATTTGAGGAATGATTTTAACATTGTTCTAAGACTCAAATAAAATAAAATATCGATACTAATCTCTGAATTGTAAGATTATCTTCTTTGTAGTGCACGGTATGCATTTATTCTCTTTTTGTCGCTTTCATATAGCATTCTCGTCGTATGATCTCTGAAGCTTATGTCATGAATCAAAACTCATGAATCAACACGTGGTTATTTTATAAAGTGTTTTGGATATTTTTAAGTATTTTAAAAAATTATAAATTTATAAAATTTGATTTAAATAGATTTTGAAATGTTTTAAAATAAAGAAATTATGATTTTTTTCCATGTGTTAAAAATGTAATTAATGAATGGTTTAACTGGATTTTTGAAATATTACTTAAGTTGGAAATTTGGAATTTTGGTTAAAAATGATATTTAAGTTATATAAATAAAATGGATATTAAATTTTATTTGGAAATGGTAAATATGATAATTTGATTAAATTTGAATTTAAGTGATTTATTAAAGTATTATTGATTTTTCTATGAATTTAAGTGGTTAAATAAGTGAATGTTTAAAAGTGATCTTTTAAAATATAACTTGACTAGGAAATGTGAAATTTGGTTTTAATTAAAGGGTTAAGTTAATTAAATAAAATTGGAAATTTAGTTAAATTTATGAAATGGTAATTTAAATTTGAAGTGTTAAGTTATTTGTTGAAATGTGAAGAATTGGAAACTTTTACACTTAAATTTATTAAGTAAATTGTTGAAAATTGGATTTTATTATAAGAAATTTATTATGAAAAGATATATGTTAAACGATATGAAAATGAACATTTTAAATGTTAAAATATGATTTTTAAAATGTTTATGTGTTTTAAATTGAAGTTATTTAATTGCTGGAAATACACTAACACCTGAAATTAACTTTTAATAGCATTCAGAAATGCTATAGATTCTGTTTTGAACTAAAATTGTGTAAAAAGAGCTATTACAGCATTTCTGAAATGCTGTAGTTGCTGTAATTGAACTTATAGGCTAATATTGAACTCAGGTCTATTATAGCATTCTCTGGAAATGCTATAATGGTCTGCAGTCTTTGCTGAAACCAAATTTAACCCTTGTTTTGAAATCTGAACTACCGCAGCACTTCTGAAATGCTGTCTTTTCTGTTTTGAACTATAATTCAACTAAAACTGAGTTTTAACAGCAGTTTTAAGTGCTGTCTTTGCTGAATTAAAAATGTTTTCAAATATAACCTATAGCAGTTGTTTTTAAATGCTGTGAAATGCTGAAATTTTAATAATTAGGGTTTTTGACTTAGTAAACGAACTCAGAATGGTTTGAAACTTTGGAAATTGAATACTTGATTTGAAAATATAATAATTACACTTTTAAAAGGTTTAAATGAATTATTTGATTGGAATATAAACTATTTAAAGGGTGACTTGAAATGATAATAAATGAAGTATACCTTTAAATTTAAAAGGTATTTAAAGTTGAATATTTAGATTTGAACTCAAATGATATTTGGAATATTAAAATGATTTGAAATGAAGTTTTGAAATGATATGATATTTTAAAAAATATGGAAATGGTTTGGAATTGATTTAATCTTTATTTTGATAAAGATTTGGATTTGAAATGATATTCTATTTTGAAGTATAAACTGTTTTTAAACTTATAACCACGGGTTATAATAACGTTGGGTTGTTAAAGAGACCGGGATCGGATATGGACATACTCTCTGTCTTACTGAAAACCACTTTGGCAACTGTGTACGCGGTGGAGATTCCAGAATGAAGTAGGATGGTGGTGACGTTCTTAAGGTATGTTACGTGGACCCAACTCCCGTGAGTTGGCATAAGGTGGCTAAAACAGGAGCGATCTCGGACCAGTGAGGTAGCACCTCTTCTCGGACACATTTCTTCGATATTATACTCTTACTTGTGATTGATTAGATGGCCATCCTCCGATTTGGGAGTGTTGTTCGAGATGGAACGGTAGTGGCTGCTATGCGTATCCATCAGTCCGTGTGCGTAATTGGTATATCTACCCTGGCATTGCCTAGTTGTGTCGTGTCACCTACCATATCGAGCTTTACTACGATTATGATTTTAAGATCCGACCGCGTTAAGGTTCTCCATCCCCTTAACGCTATTTTCTATATGATTATACTTTACTTATTTAGACACTATTATAATATCGAATATTACTACATAGTAGATAGTTTAACGGATCCTTAGAGGATGGGCGGTCCCAAGCATCTTCTAAGTTACTTGTACCTTTATTACAGTTCACTTGAGTTGGTTTACATTATATAAGTATATATTGTCCTGACTCGAGTGTTTTGTGTTTTGCTTTACGCTCGGGTCAGCTTGAGTTATTCACAGATTTGGATTTCCACTCGCTTGGAGATTTGAATAGCTGAAGATTATCTGCTTGTCTTGTCCTATCTATTGCAGTTCCGTTGTTCTACTCAGCTTGTACTTGGTTATTTTATTGAGACTTTTGTTGTACTCTATTTCTTCTGTTGTATCTTATGTAACTCTGACATATTTAGATAGTAGCTTCATGAACTACTATTTCTTTTACTTCCGCTGCATTATTTTACTCTGTGTCTGTGATCTGTGATTATATTTATTTACTGTATATTCTGAGATTTGCCAAATTTTAATTACAACTTGGTATTTTGAGCAATTCAACTCCGGCATATGTGTCTACCTATACACTTATAATGGATGCGAATGGTTGAAAATATCGGGTTGTTACAGTTGGTATCAGAGCTTTGGCTTTGAGGCAAAACTTAGAATGTATGGTAAATTTATTTACAGAATCACTTTCGTTCTTGTTTGAATCTCTTCCTTTTGATTCGATTTCCTTTGAATTTTGGAACGTTTCCTGCGGTTCCAAAATTCATTCGTGTCCCTCACTATTCATCATCTTTTGATTCTAGAGTATCCCATGACTCCACTTCGAATGATCTTTATAGTGAATTGGCAGTCTTGCCAATATTCTAATTTTCTTGTAAAAGGGTGAAAATCCTTTACAGTCAGCATCGATTCACCAGAGATTTTTATTTATCCTTGGTTTAGATGCTAATATCTTTTATTATTCCAAACTCTATCTCTTGAGATCGAACGTAGATTTATCCCAGAAAAATCCACATCGATCTTATTCTTTAAGTCACGGTAGACCCGGTTAAGGTTGTCCGCGATTTATCTAAGCTTACCCATCTCTCTACTCTGTTTAACCATCTTGTCTTTTGTTTCTAAACTATCTCCAAACATTTTGAATTGTACTTGTAAATCTATGTTTTGTTTTATATATGGTGTTGTTTGAGTTGTTGATGTTGATTTGGATTTCCGATCGATTCGTCTGATCAACGCTATCGATAGGATTTCTAAAACACTTTGACAGAACAAACTGACACAATATTATTTTAAATTTGGTTAATGAAATAAAATTTTGATATATAAGTAAATTTTATGTAACTTAATAAATTGATTTAAATTGATAATTTGAAATGATAATACTTGATTTATCATTTATTGTTCTACAAATGAATTTATAAATAGTTGTCTATAAATTTATTTGGGAACTGAAATGAATTTAAAACAAGAAATTTAAAGAATTTAATTTCCAATGGATTTCAAACCTTGTGTTTAAAATTTTTAAAACGATATTATTTAAAGTATTTTTGAATAAAAATTTGTCTCTAAAGGATTTTAAAGGTTTAAAATTTAGCGCTCTTCTCTTTATCGCTGGAAAATAATTTCGGTGATGACTGCAGCATCATTGACATTCATTTTCGAGTTTTGAACTGAAGAGACCGTTCTGTAGTCTTACTACAGCTTTGTTTTGAAAGATTTGATTTATTTGAATTTCTAAATATGATTTGATTTATAATATATATAGATATATGATTTAAATTGATTTGACATATTATGTACATATATTTATTTATCTCTAACTAGTTTGAAGGAAACCGGAAAATTAATTCTTAAATTTCATCTTAAAGAATAATTTCAGTTATAAAAAGAAAATTTTAAATTTTTGAATAAATGATTCAAACTTGAGATAATTGAATTGGAAAGTTTTATTTGTATAATACAATTGCATTCAAATATAACTTACCTTAAATATTTTTAGAAGTTAACAATGTAATTGGATAATATACAATATAAAAAGGATTTTATAAATAAAATTTGAGTGGTTATAATAAATTTTATACACTTAAATTTTAGTTATAAAAGATTAACAGAGGTAAATAGTGAAAAAGGAATTTAAAGAGATTTTATTTAAATAACTTAATAATCAAATTTGATTTAATATGGAACCTTAAGTCTAACCTAGGAATTTTAATAAAGGTTATTTCCTAAAATGAGTATGTTGTATAATAAATAATGATCTTTGAATAGATAAAATAAAATACATTTGAATTAGACATTTTTTAATAAAGTTTATTTAACTTGAATTCATAGTTTAATTGATGTCTAAATGAATAAATGTGTAAAGAAATTTGATTGTTATATTTGCTATATAAATGTTTTATTTATGAAATAGATATGTCTTGAAAAATGAATAATTATGATTTCAATAGTTAAAATGTATTTTAACATCACTAAAATTTGATAATTGAAAATTTGGTTTCCAAATGGAATTTTAAGTGTAACTTATTAAAGGAATATCTATTTATGAAATGGGATATTCCATTCATAAAAGTATGTTTTAATAAGTCTTAAGTTAAAAGATATCCAAATGAATATTTCTGGAATAAAACTGATTTGAAATACTAATATATCTACTGTAGCATTTTATAAGTGCTGCCGTTTGAAAATACAATGTTTTGGAAATTTTATAATTGAATGAACTCAGAAATGCTACAACTTTAAAATGAATATTGTTTGATCTTGGATTAAAATGGTTTAAATGAAGATTATTTTTAAAAGGTGTTATGATTTTCTAAGTATTATGTTCTTTTTAAGAGTAACATTTCCAAATTGTTATGATTTTTAGTAGTATGATTTCCAAATGATAAACATCCCTAAATTGTTATGATTTCAAAGCATTATGGTTTCAAGTTTATTATCTTATTTTGTTTTCCAAACTATCTTTTGGTTGTCCTCATTTCTCTTATCTTGTTACAGAATGGGAAGGCTATTGCTTATACCAGTCCGTTCAGAACTCTTTCTGTAATCTTTGATAATCTTTGTTACTCATCTGGATCTGAACACTGTTTTTCCATTCATAGACCGTCGGTCAAGTGAAAGGGGTGATTCAGACTCTAGAGGATTTTTTCGTGCTTATATTCTTGATTTGATCAACTCCATCTTGTTAAACTTACCTATAACAATAGTTATCAGGTGTAATTCCAATTTTCTTATCATCTTGTCTTAATTCTATTCATTCTATCCTTTTCTGTGCTTTCCCGTACCTCGTTCCTTTTCGGGGACGAAAAGTTTTGAGTGGGGGAGAGTGTAACAACCCTGTATTTTACAATTATTTTTAAATTGATATTTCCAGATTTAAAAGCTTTATTTATGAAAAAGAATAAATTTTGTTATTTTAAATATAAATTTGAATTTTGATGTCAATTAGAATTCCAAACATAAATAAATTGATTATTTCCAGAAAATATGAATTTTTGTCAATATAGTCAAACCTTGACTTTTAAATTTAAATTTTAAATATTTGAAAATTTAAATTTTATCGTTTATTATGAAAATAGATTAAATATCATGAATACTGCTTTTCGTTTCGTTGAAATTGGATTTAAATTGTGAAAGTTATACTTTTTACAATATCGTGTGTATATTGATTTATTTAACAATATTGTTTATTTTAACCTATATAGATAATATTTTATTGGTCATATCTTATTCTAATTTGTATACATATGCCATATTATATATATTTTGTCTTTTAAATATTTTTAAAGTGATAATAAGATTTTTCCAAAGTGTATTGAATTTATTTCTAATTTTTAAAGCCTAGTTTGCATTTTTAAGTTATTTTCTTATTTTAATTCTATTTAATTAAAATTTAATTATTTATTTCACTTTGAAAATGTTTTAAAAGTCATTTTTATTTCAAATTTTGTTTTAGAATATTTTTAAAATAAAGTTAATAATTTTCCAAAGTCAATGGTGATTTATTTGTAATTTCTGGACACTCTTTGTATTTTAAGCAATTTCTTTTATTATTTTTTCTAATTTCTTTAAATTTTATTATTTATTTTCTTATATCTTTACTTAGTTTCGGTTTGTATAGTATTTTTCTGAAATATTTTGTTTATATAAAGATTTATAAGGAAAGAAATGTGAAAGGTTGTGTAACGCTTTGAAACGGAAGCCCTTTTATTTACCAAATCCTTTAATTCCTTTAACTCCTCAAAATTAATTGCCTAGCCATGTAAAACCCTAGTGTAGCCGTCATCTCATTTGGCATTCACGTGAAAAAAATATCCCATCTTCAATTGTTTCTCACGGCTAGAGAAAATTAGGTAATGGCCTCCATCTCTTTCTTCCTACTTTTCTTCTTTTTCTATGCTATTTTGCTTGCCTTCTTCCCTGATTGAGATCGGCCTCTACCCCTATTCCACTGCCACCACCTCCTTCCATCTCTTCCCGACCACCACCAGCCCCCACTCCACCAGATCTGACCATAGCCGAACCATTTTGATGGTAAAACCCCCCAAATTTCAACCTAGATGCCTAAAAACCATGTTTATTCACCTCTACATGCTCACCCACCTCAACCACCACCCAAACCACCACCTCCCTGACCTGACCACAACACACCCCTCCCCACCTCTGTCCAGATCTGAACTTGAATGGCCAAGCCCAAACTCCTATGGCCGAGCCCTTTTGTTGACCAAAAACCATGCTAGTGTGCCTAAAACTCTTCACATACCTATGTTATAACTTCCCCATCATCTCTAGCTTGTAGCCGTGTATCCCTTGGTCCAAACCAGACCCAAAACCATTGCCTTAGACCTGTAGTTTCCCTCATGGCTGAGCCTAGTAAAGGTTGAAAGCAAGTGCAAGCATTTCTATTTGATTCCGTGCAGTCATTTCTAACATTGTTCTATTAAAATTTGGGTTGAAAACTTATATTGTTTGGATTGTTTTGTCTTATGTATTCCGAGGAGTTAACCTTGTCTCTCTCACACTCATCATCATCATGGCTGAGAAATGAACCCCTTGTTCGAGCTTTTGAATGGTTAAAGCATGGTCAAGTAATCTATTTCGTTGTTGCTTCTTATCTGCATTGTTTCAACATTGTTTTGCGTTGAATATTTATGTGTATATTGTCTTGTTTTGTTTGAATGTTTTCAAGGAGATTTATCTTTGGCTCTCTAAATATCCAATCTTATTCGTGCTTTCGTGCCTTCGAAGATCTCAGATTGTGCATTTGATAGCAATCTCCAGCACAAAGAGGTGAGTTATTCTCACCAGACAATATGTACCTATATAACTAGTAAATTGACACCCTGCGAATCTGTAGAAATATATTATCATGTTATATATGCTTATATTATTATCATATGATGTTCACACCTGTTATTATACCTGTTATATCATATGTTACTGTTATTTAATGTTATTCTGTTATTTATATCTGTTATCACCATTGCAAGTTCCCTGTAGATTAGAATCACTATGGGTTGAAATGATACATACCCGAATGGACTTTAGAATAGGGAAAAATTGTTATGGGCTGAAATGATAGGCCTGAACGATTTTTATTTAATTTATTTTAACTTGGGATTGCGGGTTTGAAATGATAGAACCCGGATTTTTCTTTTTTTAACTGCGGATTGAAATGATACATATCCGTATCACTTGACCTAGGTTAGAAAATTATATACAGGCCCGTGGTTATTTTATAAAGTGTTTTGGATATTTTTAAGTATTTTAAAAAATTATAAATTTATAAAATTTGATTTAAATAGATTTTGAAATGTTTTAAAATAAAGAAATTATGATTTTTTTCCATGTGTTAAAAATGTAATTAATGAATGTTTTAACTGGATTTTTGAAATATTACTTAAGTTGGAAATTTGGAATTTTGGTTAAAAATGATATTTAAGTTATATAAATAAAATGGATATTAAATTTTATTTGGAAATGGTAAATATGATAATTTGATTAAATTTGAATTTAAGTGATTTATTAAAGTATTATTGATTTTTCTATGAATTTAAGTGGTTAAATAAGTGAATGTTTAAAAGTGATCTTTTAAAATATAACTTGACTAGGAAATGTGAAATTTGGTTTTAATTAAAGGGTTAAGTTAATTAAATAAAATTGGAAATTTAGTTAAATTTATGAAATGGTAATTTAAATTTGAAGTGTTAAGTTATTTGTTGAAATGTGAAGAATTGGAAACTTTTACACTTAAATTTATTAAGTAAATTGCTGAAAATTGGATTTTATTATAAGAAATTTATTATGAAAAGATATATGTTAAACGATATGTAAATGAACATTTTAAATGTTAAAATATGATTTTTAAAATGTTTATGTGTTTTAAATTAAAGTTATTTAATTGCTGGAAATACACTAACATCTGAAATTAACTTTTAATAGCATTCAGAAATGCTATAGATTCTGTTTTGAACTAAAATTGTGTAAAAAGAGCTATTACAGCATTTCTGAAATGCTGTAGTTGCTGTAATTGAACTTATAGGCTAATATTGAACTCAGGTCTATTATAGCATTCTCTGGAAATGCTATAATGGTCTGCAGTCTTTGCTGAAACCAAATTTAACCCTTGTTTTGAAATCTGAACTACCGCAGCACTTCTAAAATGCTGTCTTTTCTGTTTTGAACTATAATTCAACTAAAACTGAGTTTTAACAGCAGTTTTAAGTACTGTCTTTGCTGAATTAAAAATGTTTTCAAATATAACCTATAGCAGTTGTTTTTAAATGCTGTGAAATGCTGAAATTTTAATAATTAGGGTTTTTGACTTAGTAAACGAACTCAGAATGGTTTGAAACTTTGGAAATTGAATAATTGATTTGAAAATATAATAATTACACTTTTAAAAGGTTTAAATAAATTATTTGATTGGAATATAAACTATTTAAAGGGTGACTTGAAATGATAATAAATGAAGTATACCTTTAAATTTAAAAGGTATTTAAAGTTGAATATTTAGATTTGAACTCAAATGATATTTGGAATATTAAAATGATTTGAAATGAAGTTTTGAAATGATATGATATTTTAAAAAATATGGAAATGGTTTGGAATTGATTTAATCTTTATTTTGATAAAGATTTGGATTTGAAATGATATTCTATTTTGAAGTATAAACTGTTTTTATACTTATAACCACGGGTTATAATAACGTTGGGTTGTTAAAGAGACCGGGATCGGATATGGACATACTCTCTGTCTTACCGAAAACCACTTTGGCAACTGTGTACGCGGTGGAGATTCCAGAATGAAGTAGGATGGTGGCGACGTTCTTAAGGTATGTTACGTGGACCCAACTCCCGTGAGTTGGCATAAGGTGGCTAAAACAGGAGCGATCTCGGACCAGTGAGGTAGCACCTCTTCTCGGACACATTTCTTCGATATTATACTCTTACTTGTGATTGATTAGATGGCCATCCTCCGATTTGGGAGTGTTGTTCGAGGTGGAACGGTAGTGGCTGCTATGCGTATCCATCAGTCCGTGTGCGTAATTGGTATATCTACCCTGGCATTGCCAAGTTGTGCCGTGTCACCTACCATATCGAGCTTTACTACGATTAAGATTTTAAGATCCGACCGCGTTAAGGTTCTCCATCCCCTTAACGCTATTTTCTATATGATTATACTTTACTTATTTAGACACTATTATAATATCGAATATTACTACATAGTAGATAGTTTAACGGATCCTTAGAGGATGGGCGGTCCCAAGCATCTTCTAAGTTACTTGTACCTTTATTACAGTTCACTTGAGTTGGTTTACATTATATAAGTATATATTGTCCTGACTCGAGTGTTTTGTGTTTTGCTTTACGCTCGGGTCAGCCTGAGTTATTCACAGATTTGGATTTCCACTCGCTTGGAGATTTGAATCGCTGGAGATTATCTGCTTGTCTTGTCCTATCTATTTCAGTTCCGTTGTTCTACTCAGCTTGTACTTGGTTATTTTATTGAGACTTTTGTTGTACTCTATTTCTTCTGTTGTATCTTATGTAACTCTGACATATTTAGATAGTAGCTTCATGAACTACTATTTCTTTTACTTCCGCTGCATTATTTTACTCTGTGTCTGTGATCTGTGATTATATTTATTTACTGTATATTCTGAGATTTGCCAAATTTTAATTACAACGTGGTATTTTGAGCAATTCAACTCCGGCATGTGTGTCTACCTATACACTTATAATGGATGCGAATGGTTGAAAATATCGAGTTGTTACATATATATATATATATATAAACTGGTATATTCTGTAGACAGATCTACCGACCCCTAAAAGTAAAATGAAATGAACTTACTATATTTAATCTATCCATACTTAACCCAATACTTACCAGACAGTATATATATATTGTACAATATATAAGCAATAGACTTCGACTAATATATTATATATTTTATTAAGATCTGACACACACACTAACATATTTTCTACCCCAACCTTCCTAACTAATGTTAAAACATTAAACTGCAACACAATATATAGTAATATACTTTATAAACTATAAACAGCACCTATCTATATGAACTATCATACCAAACTAAAATATAATATATAACTTTACATTCAAGACCAAAAACATTACACGTATGCAGACAATCAAGTTTTTTTCTTGAAATCTAACAGTAACATATAAAGAATATGTGTAGATATATATATATATATATATATATATATATATTTAAAGAGTAACATTTTTAAACGTTAAAAAATCAATATATATATAGTAGGAGAGAGAGACACGTACACTGCTATGATGGACGCGGCAAGGATGTTGGCCGACACTTGGGTGGTCGAGCAAGGGAACGTGGGAGACTACCGCTGAAGCGGCGTCGATGAATGCATAGGCACGCGGGCCGAGGGGAAGGGCATAGGAGGGGAATGGATCTAGGCTTGTTGTTCGGCTCTAGTGAGGCAGTGGCGGCGCTAGGACGGTCGTGGCCGATGGGGGGTGCTCGGCGATGAAGTGGGCGGAGGAGGAGACCGAGTAAGAAGAGAGGCGGCAGTTGCTGAAGGCTGGAACGTGTGGAGGATGGGTGAGCGGCGGACGACATGGATCTAATGGGGAGGATGAGAAGCAAAGAACAGAGGGAGAGGGGAGAAGTAATGGCTGATGTAGTGCTCGGCTAAATTTTGGAGAAGAGGAAAATAAATGTAGAGAAGAAGGAACGAAATAGATTTGAAGATGGATTCTCAGGCAACAAAAAATGCAAACTGCATGAACCTGTGTATATATTGTTGATATAAAATAGAGGGCAGGGTAGAGTTTTATTGATATAAGACAAGGACAACTAGCTTTAGTTAAAAGAAGAGAACGTGATCAGAAGTTAGAATTATACAAGGAAGTGAAGAAAGAGAAACGAAGTTAAAAAGGCGGAAGTGGAAACAAAGTGATCCGTGCAAAATTAATGAATGCAAACGTATAAAAAAAAATTATTTCAAAACTGATGAAAAATAAAGGCAGTCATCAGTGCATTGAAAAGATGGAAAAGTAACAACTGGTAATAAATGTCTCCAGCCGTTTGAAATCTGAATGGTCATCAAAAGTGGTCCGCTACGACGAGCTATTTTATCATTTTCGTCGCATACCGTACCTCAAAATATAGAAATAAATATACCGTAGAGATCAGCACGATGAGACGGTCAAAATGGTATATAGATATCAGTGATACGATTTAATTATAAAAATTCGAATTTTTCGACTAACGGAAAATGCAGCAAAAACGCAGCAAAATAAGATCGACGGAGCTAAAGAAGTCAGAATTTGGAAAAACGAAAAATGACGTCTTACTCAGAAGATGGTTTAGAATTTTTCCATATAAAAATATTTAGGTTTCGAAAACATTTTATTTTCATCAATTTCTAATTGATTAAATTGAAATAAATTTACGCACGAAAATAAACTTCATATTTTCGGATGAAAATTTACCAGTTGCTATGTTTAACTAGACGCATTTCAAATATTAAATTTTTATTTCAATATTTTATTTTTAAAATTCCACAAATTTTCAATTAATAACGTTATTAAAACCAGTTAAATTTACGGGTCGTTACAATTAATATGCCATATTTTTAAGGTACAATCCTCTTTTACATTTATATGTTCTGATTCATGCTTATCACAATTCTTATATATGTTATTACCATTGATGTAATTATAATTTACTATAGCAATTTAGTTTTTTTAGTTAATGTTCTATTTTAATTCGGCATGATAGTCTTAAATTAAAACATATTTTTGTATGTTTTTTTTAATTTGGCCACATATGTTCAAATATATTATATAACAATTTTATATGTATAAAAATTATTATTAATGAATTTAAATGAACATTTATTAATTTTTATCCATTTTAAATCCAGTAATAGATTAATGTCAAGTTTTATATCAATATTATATTTTATATTAGATCTGAATCCTTTTGGCAATTCAGATATAAAAAAATTAATACGGCCAAAATATTATTTATAATACATATTCATATTTTATAATAAGATAATTAAATTTTTAACTTTTGAGTTCAAAATATTATATATATATATATATATATATTATATATGTATGTATGTATGTGTGTGTGTGTGTGCGCGCGCGCGTGTGTATGTACGTATGTATATGTATATGTATGTGTGTGTATGATTATAACTATAAAATCATTTTGGTTATGTATTACATTAATATTATTGTATGTACTTAATTATTATAATATTAGTCAAATTTAAGATGTTTTACAATTATGAATTAATCTCCTAGATCTAGATCTAGCATTTAATATATGTTTCCTCCAAAAGTTAGATAATTTAAATTTTCATTTGAATTTGAAAATTATGATGTAGTTAAATTGTATACGGTAATCTTATAAGATTATACTTATTATTTCATGAAACATAAATTTAGAAAATATAATACACATAAATATATTTTATATCAAATAGTTTTAATATGGCAATTAACATATATAGAAATGTAAGTATATACATGGTAGATATAAATCTCATACCTACACATGTATATATTTGACCATGTTCAGATCATATGTAATATATTTCACAAGCACGCCATACCATTTATAAATATACATATTAGATATACTCATTCTCACTCACATATCTATACTATATTATTATTAGTGAGTTAGATTTCAAGCTCACACAGGTCCCCTTGAAATTTGGCAACTGAACAGTCTCCGAATCTATATATATTTTTATCTTCCCCTTTTCGTACGTATTTTTATCTTCCCTCTTTTCGTTCACCAAAACCTTACGTTCTCTCCAACCCTACACTCCTCCTCCCAATTTCCTCCACCTGAAATTGATCAAATCCCTTCCGCTTCTCTCCTCTTCCCCCCTTTTCCTTCCATCTTTCTCATTTTCCTCCAGAAGCCCTTCCCTTCTGTACGCCTCTTCTTCCCTTCTCCCAATTAACGCCACCCACTGCCGATCGAATCCCCTTCTGGTTCTCTCCACTTCCACCCCTTTTCCTTCGCTCCCTCAGGAATCGACAGATTCCCTTCGATTTAGACCTCGGCTGTTCCTTCGCCCCAATTTTACCGCCACACCGTGTGCCCTGTCTGCGACATCAACATTGTTTTCAGCTCTACATCTCTAACCAATCCGAAGAAGAAAAAATGATTGGGCATACCAATAAATTAGCTCAAGTTCGTCATTTCATCTCGAAAGTTAAGTTCAAATCTTATATTTTCGTCTTCTTCCACCTTTCATTTCAGTTTATTTGATGCGGTTAAATTCAGATGAACATTTTAAATCGGGTAATTTTGTTTTTATCTAATTTTGTGAAAAAGTTTGCAATCTATTTCGAGATTATTATGATTTGTATACTAGAGCATGTTTGGCATATTTTATATAATTTTTTTGAGATTAAATTTTCTATGCGTTGAAATGGCAATAAATGAAGAAATTAGTTTACTGGTTGCATCCTGTTCTTTTTTGGCATAAAACAGTGTTCTGTTTCAATTGGTATGATTGAAAAGTGGTGAGAATGTTCTGTTTAGATACAACTTAAAGACTGTTAGTTACAGCTACTCGATGGACATCATTATGATTCCAAGTTATGCTAACAATTGAAAACTTTAGATATTCCTATATCATGAGTTGATATATTATATCTTCTTACAGTTGCCCCTATTTGCTTTTGAACTTGAAATTTTCTTTCAGTTTCAAATCGGCTTTAATATTGAGTTAACATTTTGAAATATAACCAATGTCAACATTAATAGCACAAATTTTATAGGTAAATTGCCCGATACCTGACCATCATGATTTTGTCTTCTAACAGCTATTCTTCAGCTCAACCTTGGTGGCTAATACTCTTTCCCTACCGTCCATTAGTATGTTACCAAGGCGCATAAACGCAGGTAATCTCCTTATCCGTTTCCCCCTTTTCTTCATGTAGTTTACGTTTTAGGCTGGAATTTGTTAGTTTTTAATTATTGATTTGACTTTTTACATCTGAGAAGATTCATTGTTATCATGCTCTTCCAACCAAGAATTTTGTTGCAATTAGGTTAATGTAATGAGTTTGTTATAATCCTGATAGCATATATTCTTCAGGTTTAAGATAATAGAAATCTGATGGTAGCAGTAGCAATTGTTTCGATGACATAAATATGTGTGTATTACAGTAATGCTTCAAGATTTTCCGTTTGGCCATACTTCCCTATTCCTAAAAAGGACAGCATTGTTTACAAGATGAATTGTGTTAGAATGATGGTTGAATCAATGTTTAAAGGCTTTCCTATGATTCACGATAAGTAGTTACCAAATGAATTGTAATTATTATTTAAACGAGTTCTATTGCTATAATAGAGTTTTTTAAAATACTTATTTCCTAAGCTAACTTCAAAAAATAATAACCTATTTGGAGTGTGTATTCAATTTTTCCTATGATTATTTTGCTTTGTTCTTTATGACTACTAATATGTCGCTTATTTATAGGATTCTTTTTCCTTCATAATAGATATAATTCCTATTATCTTTCAATATATGAATGATAAAGAGGATGGAATTATAGATATGTTTAAATGGTGCTGGTCGAATGATACACGTGAATATTGAAGTTGTGAAAAACATAGTGTTGTAAAAAACATAAATATGTATCGGTGATATTAAATTCTTATGCCATGAGTACTAAAAGCATTTTTAACTTAACATGGCTAGCCATGCTGTTTATTTTAGTTCTCTATTTAGTAGCGAATGTGATTATCATCTGCTAATAGTTTCAAAAGATACTCAATGTTAGCATATTAAACAGTTAGTGCTTCAGGCAAAAAAAATTCTATAAATTTTTAGAACACAAGTAGGGTCATTATAATGAAGCTAAAACAAAACAGGAAAATGCAGAAAAAAATTTACAGTCTTTATTTTACCTTATACGGCCTTTATTTTATCATTATAACAAAGGTTACCAAATTATCAGATTGCATTTGGATTAATTTAGCAATCATGTCTTATGAATTAGGTTTTATCTATGTAGTTCTTTTCCTTACAATTTATGGTCTTTATTTTGAGACATTTGTTGTATAATATTTTCAATAATTGTCAATTTGGCGAAAGAATTCTATATATACTTTATGCAGACTCCTACGTCCTCACAAGGTTTCAAAACAGACTATTAGTTTTATGTAAAAAGAAATAGCTATTTTTGTGCAAAACACAATGCTAATTAAAATTGTTGGAAAATTTGATTAACACCCATGGATATCATATCAGCCTTATCGATATCTCAGTTTGTTAATTAGTCTAATACTTATGAAGTTAATTCAATAATGTGAAAAGGTTTTCATCTGGCTTATTTTTGAACTTTAATTATGTACTATATTGATTTAAATTTGGATTAAAACATTGTTGGGTTTTCATAATTCAAGTCTTTGATAATTCTGTGGATCTTTATAATTTCGTGGATCGTTTTAGAATGCAATCTTCTTCTAAACACTAGGATTAAGAGATACTTATCCACTAAAAAGAGCCAGCTAATAAGAGGACTACAACGTTGAGATAAAAGAAAATTTTGCTTCATTTAGGGTTGCTGTATCAGTGACACTCATTATAATGATGAAATACTATACATGCGACCTGGATTCAATGGTATGTGTATAAAAGACTCTAGAACTTCATTATAGTTCTAATTGTATGACTAGCCTGCTAATGGATTTAAATAATAGTTCTATTTTGTTCAAATTTTCTACTACAACCTTTTCTCTGATCCTTTATAATAATTTAATTCAACGCTACATAACTTGAAAATCATGTTTACAGGAAAATATTGGTTCGGTGACCATGTCCTTGCTGTCGTATTCAATATTAATAGAGCCCAGACTTAGTATATGACTGATAATCTCATGATCTTGCCTTCACTCATGTTTTATTAGTTTCGTTTTTTAGATTCAGTAACTTAAAGAAGCATTTGGCATTTTCATGCTTTGTTAATCTCCAAGTGCACATGACCAATTGTTATAACTAGGCAGGAACATGCAAAGTCAATCTATAGGGACATGCCATAATATATAATATGTCACCTTAGTGACAACTTGCCTACAACAAAATTATTTATTCTTTATCCATGTAAAATTATCAGCCTTACAGATTGTGATTTGCTGCTAGACTCTACTAAATAATCAACGGTTTCCTTATTCGCTGATATTTAGATTCTGCTTTGAACTTGCATGTTAATTTAATTAATACATGGGTTATCATTTCATCATATTTTAACTACTATATTGCCTTAAAGGGGTTAGGGGAGATTAAACAGGGAAGTTTATATGAACAGAGATTTTAAATGTTAAGAAACAACTGCACATGGTCCAACCATGATATTTTTTACCATTTTGGATATTTAAGAGTAGTCATAGTATAAAATAATAGTTATTTTAAGTACTCCATTCCCAAAGGTAGTAGCTGTCTGATTATATGTTGACTTTGCACATGTGAGTTTATGTAACTTGAGATGTTTATTTGGCTTCATCTGAATTACTCAGCAACATAAGGAAGTAGATCAATTATTGTGCAAAATAAATTAAGGGATGCATGCATCAGTTTAATCAGGTGGTTGTTCACCAAAACACTGAATGTAACATGATGTAATCAATAGATACAATTTGGTAGTGAATGTATTCAGAAAAAGGGAAAAGGAAAAAATATATATATAATTGATGAAGATTTTATATTTGACCGATACACAGTTTTTGGTGTAAACTTATTTAGCATGTAAGCTTCACATGACTGAAATCTAACATCTCCATTATTGTATTCTTCATATAAAAGTAGTAGTATTTTTTGAAAAGCTGATGTTCTCTACGGTGTCAGTATATGGATTTGCATCTCCATTTATTAAAAGACACTAAAATTATTATGAAATGTTTGATAAATTATCATGATTGATTTTTATCCTTTTTAAATGCCAGTTTGCTTCATGTTATTTCTTCACTTTTCACTTATCAAATCTATGTTAATCCAATAAACTATATAACTACTATAAACTTATTTATTTATTTTTTATAAACGCAGATCTGCCAAGATACTTACACCTTTTACTTTTTAACATATACTTAAACTCAACATGCTCTCATTTTACGATGATTATGATTACAAAGAGTAAAAGTTGTCTTATCTCATATTATATCAATGATTCAATATAACTAGCATGTATCAATGTTAGAAGGGATATATAATGGACATGTCACATGGCTAAATGGGAAGATTGTTATCTCAAAAGTTCAATGAAATAAGATATACAGCAAGTTATAAAGTTAAACCATAACTGTAAACTTAATTCTTTCTATAATAATATAATATGCATAGTGCACATTGTTGCAATTCATGTGTTTGTAAGTAAAAAATTGAATAGTTTAGCTATGGTAATTGTTTGTTGTCCTTAACATTATTCCGCATAAGAATTTTTTTCTCGAGCAGCATTAAAGGTATATACATTGTAAATCAATACACGTTGTCTTTTTACATATGCACAATATGAAAGTTTCTCATACACTACACATCAACTGACCACCAGCCGCTATAGTTAAATAGATTAGCAATAATTGAGTTTAAACTATAGTAGTATAACAAGGTAAAAACAAGAGAGAAATTAAATTTATTTATACATGCTATTAACATTATTCATATGTGAAAACATGAATGTCAGGTAACAGTAAGTATCACTATCAAAGAGGAAAGCACTAGACTTTATAATGTAATGAAAAAAAATGTAAAATTAAGTAACAATTTCAAGTGTATTTCACTATATTCTTTGCATTGATATAGTATGTTAAATTGAAATAATTTACATCCTAAGTACTCAAGACATATCAAATAAAGGCTTGATTTTAAAAATAGACATTTTATGTGTACAGGACTCAAAAATATATAATTGGTCTGCTTTGCATTTACATTAAAACACACTCCACCAATGCACTAAATTCTTGCATTGATATGGATTGTTTCATTCAGCATGACGGATTGATAGATCTATGTTGTAGCATGGACTGGAGTAAGGTTTATAATTTTTTATTTATTGTTAAAAAATATAGGCTGGAATGCTTAAATTCATTTGTCGATTAGTGAATTGAATGAGAGGCTAAGTTTAATTATCATCATAGTTATATTTTAGCAATAAATGAAACAGAAATGCAATGATAATTGCAAAATGACATCTGTAGTTTTTTTCTTTTCAATTACCATGCAAGATTGGTTAATATATATTTAATCTTTCACATATCGTATTTAATTTAATTTACAGATGTGAACGTCTTGCTGCTGTAATTAAAATCAACTACCAACAACACACATAAATGAGACTGATTAGTTTTGACATTGTCAACCATGCTTTAATTCTGTGCATACAAGCTATATTAGTAGTGTTTGAAGTTCTGATGCATTTACAAAAAACTTTACCCTTTTTTTAAGCCATATGGGCTTCAAATGCTCTTTTTGATTCAAATATGCTTCGTTATATTAAAAAGTAAAAAAAGACCTAACTATGTCGAGTTAAGAACATACTGGATTATCTAAAAATTGAGAATAAAAGGTTGGAATTAGTTTAACAAAGGTGTCATGCTTCGTTGCCTAATTGTTAAATCTATATCAAATTATTAAAATATTATGTACATGAACTGTTTATTTTTTTTTGGTTTTTTTTTGCATTAATCAATAACTAAACATGGTATAACCGTATTCTTATGAATTTCGGTTCATCTCTGTTGTGGCAGATGCTTTTACTGCTTAAACGATATATTGCAGGCTAAATACCACCCCCAGCAATTATGGTATATTTGTTGCATTGGGTGATCTCATTTGGAATATCTTTTCTTAAAGTTTTACTTCTATATTATTTTCATTTTAAATTTTAGTTGCATGTCTTGCTTCAATTCATAAACTATATTACTTTAATGAATATGATGCTACATCACCGAAATGTTTTGTTGTTGTCATGCAATGTTTTATTATCATTATGACGTGATAATAGACTCCTTATGAAGTTATAATTGAAACTCTTCCTTTCTTTCTATTTTGTGGTTTCTTATTTTTGGTCTTTTTGGTGTCAAGATTGCATGGTTTTATTTTGCTTTATATATGTTGTTTTTGAGGGTTTCTTTATGATACAAGGTTAAGAATTAGAATTTTATGTTCTTTTAGTTAGGACTATTATGAAGTAGAACCATGGGGATGTTGTACTTGTAATGCATAATCCTTTGATTTCATTGGTGTTTGTCAGTTTGAAATTCATCTGGACATTACAGAAGTTGTTAATCATCTAACCAGTATGTACCATAGTCATCAAAGAGAGATATGACAATCAAGCTCATATTGAATTTTTGGTTGCGACAGTTCTCAATGAATCTACAATGAAATCATTGGTAAATAAAATACCAAATGTTTGAATATAGTAGATAGAATAATCCAACTTTTCATGCCCGTTCAAGTGTAATTGAATTATGCAAGTATTAAAAACTTTAAATTGCAGATCTTGGTATTTAATCAAGTTGTGAGGAGATGGAATTCTTGCATGTGAATATGTTTTTCTGAATCATGTGGAAAAGTTGTGTTAATAGGGATATCATGAAGTGAGAATTAAAGTGTCTTTTTCCTTAATAAAATGTTGGTCGCTGTAGTGTGGGTCTGACAATACAGAAAAAATTTCTACTGTTCTTGAGAATTGTTCATATCTGCATACTTATAGCGTCCTTATTATTATGGAAACTAAATGTAGCGTATTTGTACTGGTATAGATCGCATGTGTTATATAGAAAGATAAATAAATGCTGCTCTGTTCAAAACAATGATAACTTTCTAAAAAAAGAACAGTTTGAGCTGACTTGATCGACTTTATTCTGCCTCCAAAGCTCACGTAAAACTTAGTTAAATTTCAATGAGCATTTTTTAACATATGCTTTGGATTTGAGTGCATAATGATTTGGTCATGAATTCATATGAATTTTTCTTATTCGGATAGAGTACGAACTATCTCAATAACAGATTCGATTATAAATCAGTTCAATATACCGTTGCTATATTTCAAGAAGAGAAAAGCGTAGTAAAAAGCATGTTGTATAATTAGGACAGTGAAATAAAGAAGGCTAAGCACGTTAGAAGTTAATTTCACAAACTATATAGATTTGTTTTGATTGTCCCAAACTCGATCCTATTCATATTCATGTGACCATTAAAAATAATAACACCTTGATATTTCTATTTTAGTGAAATTCATGTGACTATTATAAATAACATCTTGAAAGTTTCAACTTCTGTGTATGTGAGTAGGGATATCATCTTTACTACGTGGATTGAAATTCAACCAAGGAAAAGCAATAATACATTTACCTTTTGTTATTTTGTTCTCATGGTCTAATTGAGTATCAAATAAATGAACATTGTAAACACGAAGGATGACATAAAGTGAGATGATAAAACATCACATATAACAATCTTAACCCTATTCTCTTTTTGGCTGCAGGTATAAAAACCCTCCGGGCTGAAAACGTTTGACCACTATAATGCATCAATTAAGCATGATAACAGCTACTGCTTCCACTCAAAGCCAATTTAATATGTGAACTGTCGGTAGTTTTTTCTAAGGCTAAACAATAAATCAGACTTATCACAATTGGTATTTTCTATTTATGTTTTAAACTTTTAAAATAATGGTTAAGGTGGCCAATTATATGTCATATTTTGTACCCTGCATTGACATAAAATCATATTCAATGAACCATAGTAATATGTAATGGAAACCATATTATTTTCATATTACATCATCAATCTGTGTTTTATTGAATCAAATGCTATTGCTGACAAATACAGTTCAAGTCTATTGAAAGCTTTTGGTCGTGCTATTATATTGTTGCACACTGCTAAAAGCTTTTCATATCATTATTTTATTGAATCAAATTGCAATGTGTATTTATGTCTGCAGTTCGAATTGACTACTTCAAATACAGCTATGTACATTGCAGCAAATATATAATTGCGAAAACAACAACATTAGCATTATATGCCACAGTGAATATATCTATCCATTAGAGGATAGATTTTTAATACATTCTTTATCCTCTGAATATCTGTGAACGTTAATATCTTCTCTACAATTATTTCTGTTAATTTTAATTATGATTGTCATAAGCAAATATATCTATGCATTTTTATCCTTACACATTGTTGTCAATGATGTAACACTATTGTTTAACAATGTTTTTTTATTATTATATTAAAATTCTTATATATTTGGATATGGTCTATGCTACTACAATATTTTTCCCGATCCGTGTGAAAAGCACGGGTTCACACTAGTCATACTTAATTAATGTAGATTAGTTTATTAATACATAGACATGGGAGAGAGAAGGGTTTGGCTTAATTCAGAATTGATTGGGAATTAAAAATGGGAAGTATTAAACAGAGAATGAGAAAGTTTTTTATTGTCTCCAGAAAACATTATGTTCTCATCTAATTAATTCTCTTTTCTTACTTCATCCTTCGTTGCAACTCCTTCTTTATCATATATTCAAACATATTTAATTAATTAGATTAATTAAATAAAGAAAAACATTCAAATTAAATATATTTTATTAAACAACTAATTTGGATGTAGTATTAGATATTAGATTTTATAGGCTGCTAAGATCCAAGAAGGGAAATTTTTTGAAATTACCCATTTCAACCACTGTGCAATGGACTAGGTTCCTTCAGTTCACATGTCTAAGATGTGGTGAAAATGACACTCATCTGGGCCTTATGGAAACTGTGACGCCCCACCTCTATATCCACGCTAGCCAAGAACACTACGGTGTAGTGCTGTCAACTAGCACGGAGAATAAGGCTGTTGAGGAGCGACCATCCATGTAATTGCTTTGTGCGAGCACTGATATGTCAGATAGAATAACATGCATTTCATCTTTTAGAGGAAATCCGACATACCGTTACAAACTCAAAGCTACTACACAGTGGCTATAATAGTTTAGGACAATAAATATAAAAATAACACAGATAACATAAATGCGGAATAAAGATGGAACGAAAAGTCTCATATATACAATAACTGATACCAGTTACAATACATTTGACACAATACAAATGATACAACTACAATTGTCGACTCAAGAAGTTATATATACAAGTACATTATCGACTAATATACATGAATACATTATCATCTTAAAACAGACACACTGACTACTACAACAAGACGAAGACCACTTCAACTGATATAAAAAGTCTTCATAGCTCTAGCAGCAACCCAAAGCTAAAAATCTACAACCTGTAAATACTCGGTCTGACCCGAGTATTACATTCAAAAGAAAATAATACCCGGGTCAGTCTAATTCAAAATCAGTTATTAGAGCATAGAAGCAATAATAATCAATCTCAATATAGATGACAGTTACAGAAATATCGTATATCCAACTTCTCGACAAAAGAACCGGATAACGACAGATATATCACTAAACAGTGTTAATCCACGAAACAGAAATCCAAAGCAGTTTAAATAATTGAAATGTCAATTTAAAAATATCAATGCTAATTGGCTGTAGTACACGCTAACGTGTACTGCCTCGCCAATACAGCCTACGAATTACGCAACAGGTCGATGAATAAAGAATAAAAGAGATATCGATTAAAATTTGTCAATTCGGTGTGGCTGCAGTGCACGCACGCGTGCACTGCCTCGCCACAACAGAGTATAAAGTCACCACAAGGGACAAGGGTAAAACTGCTACGAAAATGCAGCAGGTCAGCAAGTGCTCAGGGATGAACAGATGCAAGCGAAAATGACACATGGATATGCAGTGTATAAAAGTAGGAACCAAGTGAAGAAACTGCAGTGTCAAGTATGCATGAAACTGGATGGAGCAAACTCAACAGGAAATGTATATGAACATAAGGTAGTTCAATACTATTACACCTAACAGATGTAACATGAAGTGATAATTCAAAGGCATAAAAGATCAATGCAGTGACACACAATCATATAGGCATAGGTTACAGGGCAACGTAGTAGCCAAGGCCGAAGTGAGGAAGAAACCAAACCAAGACAACTTAATAATTTGCTAAAATGAAATGCCCAGAAACAATTATCAGTTTTGAACCAAGGTAACTGCAATTTGCATTTTTAAAAATAACACAAACTTGGTACAATTCCGACCATATATGTACACACACATACCTATGTATGTATGTACATATATGCAGATTTGGATAACAGGTGTCCAAGCAAAGTGCATAGTGTAGACAAAGGAATTGATAAACAACATAACCCAAAACCAAGTCCAAAACTTCAAGAGCAAGAATGCAAATTCGAACATACATATATATATATATATATATGAAGACTAAAATGCAACTGGATGCAAACAGTCTCCAAAAACATGAGTGTACGAATTTGTAAACATATGGAATACTGTAACTGGACAGTACTTACATCAAAATTTAGAACAAGGAAAAATGCCAAAGTCGAAGTACATAGGTGCAGACAACAAATACATGTCCAGATGTACAAATGCAACAGTGCATCAAAGAAGACAAACTGCAGAGAAGTCACAAAGAAAATCCAAAGTCAAGCAGATACAAGTATACATGTATGCACATATATATATATATATGCATTCACATACATACCCCTCGCAGATGAAGCAGTACCCAAGATCAAGATAGTTCAGGTAATACAAATCAAAAACCAGGGCTACATAGTCCAACTGAATTTGTCACGAAGACCAATTAAAATGAAGAGACCATTGCAAGTATACTGAATGATGAAAGACACAACAGGGAGAACTTCAAGTTCAACAACTCAAGTGAAGCTACAGATCAACAGGGAAGAACTCAGTGATTAATCTATGAAGGCAACATGCAAGCTCGACTAGCAGGTGATCAAACATGTACACGTGAATGGCAAAAGAACTACACAATGAAGTATGAATGCTACTGGCAACAGGGAAACAAAGGCACCAGTAAATAAAATGTCAAGGCAGTAAGCAACATAACAAACTTCAGAGCACATATGCATGGAGCAAAGGAGACATCTCAAAATGAGCCAGACCGCAACATGGAACAGGCAACTACAACAATCAAGAAATCCAGGTATGTGCAATCAAGTGCACAACATCATGCATATATACAAAGACTACAGCTACATGAAAATGACCAGTAAATCATCTACATGGGTGCAAGCGTGTATGATTTAATTATAGATGAAGATACAGTGGAGCATGTACAGACAGTAACTACAACTTAGTGCAGCAAAGAGGAAACTGGCAACTACTCAAATACATTAACTATAAGACTGACAGAGAAGATGGCCAGAGACAAAGCTCACATGAGACAGAAAATCAACACATATGAATGAACAGTGAACATCAATGCATCCAGGAAATCAGATGGCCAGAGGCGAAGCTCACTGGGGCCAGAAGATATGCAGTCAGGTGTTAAAAATCACGTTCAAGAAATCGAATGCCAAAATGAAATTTTAACAAGAAGGAGAAAATCAAGTTCGAGTTCTAATAGACATACACGAACGAAGATCAAAGCATTAGCCAAAATCATAGAGGCGAAATCAACGTCGTCGAACTCAAACTCATAACAGTGATTAACCACGAGAACAAACATCTCAAAACAATCGAGCATAACAACAGAATGATACTCGAGTATGAATTAGAAGTGAGCAGAACTCACCTTTTTCCCCGAAGCGAAAGGAAGAGCTTGACCAAAAATCGAATCAGCCGAAGGAAGCTTCAACGAGACGAACGATCGATCGAAGTCACACGCGAGTTCACCAGAGCTTCAAAGATTGACAGAGCCGAAGCTCCTAATTTGCCAGTGGAACGAACAATGACAAAGCCCCAATTTTGGAAGCGACGAGGCCGAAGCCCTAATTCCAGACGAGCCACCATTCTCACAAGCCAAAAGGAAGAAGGGCAGAAGATAATATTCAATAGGGGATCGGGTTGTCTTGGTTAGTTATCACGGCAACCAAAAAGACTTAACCATTTTATTTTTATTTTTCAAAAGAAAATTTCAAATTGATTTTAAATTTCAATAGCAATTTCAATCATCTAATTTCGATAATCAATTGATGCAAAATACTGGGTTGTTACAGACTTCCCTCCTTAAAGAAATTGCGTCCTCGCAATCATAAAGAATAAATGGACAAAAAGGTAACAACCATAAGAGCATGGCAATGACGAATGCATAAGCAAAGCAAATGCCAACAGGGAAGCATTAGAATTATGGAAGTATCAGATATAGAATCAAAAAGGTTCGACTGCTTCAAGTCAAAAGGATCAACATCGTGGGGATCAAGGAATCAAAATCAGACGACTATCAAAGAGCAAGAATCAATCGAGTTCCAGCATTTAAAGGAAAAGGAATCAGAGCAGAAATTACGTACTGCACGAATTGAATGTGAGTAAATCAGATTACTCACCTGAATTGCCAGAGAAAAAGACGAAGCTCGAATCTCAAAATCGCAAATATTCAATCATCAAAAACGATAGTCGAAATTTTTCACAAATATCCGATTATCAAAAACGATAAGCAGAAACCACAATTATTCGATTATCAAATCGAAAAATATTTAATTATCTCAAACGATAATCAATTTCACAAATATCTGATTATCAAAAACGATAATCAGAAATCACAAAGATTCGATTATCAAATCGAAAAATAATTAATTATCTCAAACGATAATCAAATTT
Source organism: Allium fistulosum (assembly GCA_030737815.1). NCBI lineage: Eukaryota > Viridiplantae > Streptophyta > Magnoliopsida > Asparagales > Amaryllidaceae > Allium > Allium fistulosum. The sequence goes on along the minus strand of CM060905.1, from coordinate 1,167,284,160 downwards.
CACAAATATCTGATTATCAAAAACGATAATCAGAAATCACAAAGATTCGATTATCAAATCGAAAAATATTTAATTATCTTAAATGATAATCAAATTTCACAAATATCTGATTATCAAAAACGATAATCAGAAACACAAATATTCGATTAATCAAATAGAAAAATATTTAATTATCTTAAACAATAATCAAATTTCACAAATATCTGATTATCAAAAACGATAATCAGAAATCATAAATATTCAATTAACGAGTCCGGAATTAACCGAAGTAGTAAAAGTATGGTTTCATAGTCCGTACTTTTGCTAAATCGTTTAAATCACTTTATCGTTTCCTTGAAAGTGCAGGATTGTGTGTTTTAAAAATAACATTTCACATTCTCAAACGGACAAGTCCGGAATTAAGCGAATCAGTAAAAGAAAGGGGTCATAGTCCTTGATTTTTCTGAAATGTTTAAATCGCTTCCTCGTTCTTTTGAAAATGTAAGCTGTAAAAATTTGAAAACAACTTTAATTTATATTTTTGAAACAACTTTTAAAAATAAAGAATTTTGAAAACGCGTGATTAAATTAGCAATATCAGTGTTGCGGGAGAACCGCTTGTAAATCCATTTCAAAATTGACGGTTACCGAAGTTAACACGTCAAAGTCTCATTAAAATAACTGGCATCAAAATATAATACCAAATGAATTTTCATTCATCAAAGATGTCACAAGAATCTTCTCAAAGATAGAAAGGGATATCATACCCTAAACTTGTATTCATAACAAGTTAATAACACATGAATTCACCAATGCACAAAAATTGATAAACATATCAATAGAAATCACGAAAATTGGTGAAGCACAAAATTTCAGAAATCATCACAAGAAATTCAGAAATCACAAGTTCTAGAAATCTACACACGAAATCCAGAAAACACAAATTCTAGAAATCTACACACGAAATCCAGAAAACACAAATTCTAGAAATCTACACACGAAATCCAGAAATCACAAATTCTAGAAATCTACACACGAAATCCAGAAAACACAAAGAAGGGGAAGTCCGTGCACACGGACTAGAAACTATCCATTTAATTTTTCCGAACACACGGATGGGAAGCTATTCATTTAATTTTTCCGAACACACGGATGGAAAGCTATTTATTTAATTTTTCCGAACACACGGATGGAAAGCTATTTATTTAATTTTTTCCGAACACACGGATGGAAAGCTATCCATTTAATTTTTCCGAACACACGGATGGAAAGCTATCCATTTAATTTTCCGAACACACGGATGGAAAGCTATCCATTTAATTTTCCGAACACACGGATGGAAAGCTATCCATTTAATTTTCCGAACACACGGATGGAAAGCTATCCATTTAATTTTCCGAACACACGGATGGCCCGAAGGCAAGTCCGACACACGGACGAAGAGACATCGCACAATCGCTAGTCTAAATCACAAAAATGATCGTCATGATCATAAGGAAGTGTCAATCACACCCAGCTAGTAAATATATGAGTTTAGCTTCATGTCCCATAACCACTTGCTTAACTTAAATATTTACGAACAAGCTGTAAATTTTCACTAGGAAATTGTCACAAAAAGGGTTCAATCGAACAAGTCCAAGAGCTAACCGACGAAGTAAACGCAAGCGTTTCATACCACTTGTTTTACTAGGCCGTTTAATTCAATTTCTCATACGAGTGAAATAAAGGCTTGTATATACTAATAGATTGGAAAACGGTTCAAGAAAAAGAACTTTGTAGTAAAATAGTTTTGAAATCGTTTGGAAAAAGAGATTTTAATATTTACTACTAGTATAGAAAACCTTTATATTTTTAAAGTGACAAATCACAAAAATGATTGTAGAAACAATCAATCACAAGAATTCACATACGAAGATGTGAATGGAATCCAGAGAAATCGATACTGAATCCATCAGAAAGTATGTTCACAAAAATCCCGAAGAAAATGTCATCCAAGTTGCTAATAAATGATAGCAACAAATCGGGGAAATGATCAAGAATCAATTAAATTAGGAAACCAAGTCAGTTCACTAAAATTTCACATTCGAAGACGTGAATAAAATCCAAAGAATTCGATTCCAAATTCATCAAAGTAGGAATACCCTAAAATTCCAGAAATAGAAGTTATCAAAATCGACAAAGGTGATAACAACTAATAAGAGAAGAAGAATCGATTATCAACTGGAAAAACAAAGCAAATCGAGCAGAAATGCATAAATGACTTCAACAAAAGTAAGAATCAAGTTAATGTCGAAGCCAACAATTAATAGCCGCAGTCGAGTACAAAATGAATCAATCATCATTATCAAAGAAACCAACGGCAAACAAAATCAGAGTCTTGAAAATCAAGAAATCAGCAATTTCTCAAAAACAAAGTGACCGAAGTCGAAGGGAAATCCAGATGAGGAAAACACAATATATCAAGTTCAAAATCGCTGAGATTCAAACTAGATGTGAATGAGAAATCAAAATTACTCAATTTGCAACTGGTCCAGCTATTTTTCATCACAGTGTAACAGGTACACAATGACACTCATAGCATAGAACAAAAGTGGAACAAAGTCCAAAAGTCAAAATGGCTTTAATTTGCCAAATTAAAACAAAATCAACATTGGATAAATCAATTCAAAGCCGAAAACACAAGAATAAGCGTTAGGAATTCATACCTAACAGTCAAAAATAGTCATATGTAAAGATGAGAGATAAAACATCGACAAATAGTTGTAACACATGTTCCATCTAAGTTATGTTTTATAATTGTCCTAAACCCCAGGCTCTGATACCAAGCTGTGACGCCCCACCTCTATACCCACGCTAGCCAAGAACACTACGGTGTAGTGCTGTCAACTAGCACGGAGAATAAGGCTGTTGAGGAGCGACCATCCATGTAATTGCTTTGTGCGAGCACTGATATGTCAGATAGAATAACATGCATTTCATCTTTTAGAGGAAATCCGACATACCGTTACAAACTCAAAGCTACTACACAGTGGCTATAATAGTTTAGGACAATAAATATAAAAATAACACAGATAACATAAATGCGGAATAAAGACGGAACAAAAAGTCTCATATATACAATAACTGATACCAGTTACAATACATTTGACACAATACAAATGATACAACTACAATTGTCGACTCAAGAAGTTATATATACAAGTACATTATCGACTAATATACATGAATACATTATCATCTTAAAACAGACACACTGACTACTACAACAAGACGAAGACCACTTCAACTGATATAAAAAGTCTTCATAGCTCTAGCAGCAACCCAAAGCTAAAAATCTACAACCTGTAAATACTCGGTCTGACCCGAGTATTACATTCAAAAGAAAATAATACCCGGGTCAGTCTAATTCAAAATCAGTTATTAGAGCATAGAAGCAATAATAATCAATCTCAATATAGATGACAGTTACAGAAATATCGTATATCCAACTTCTCGACAAAAGAACCGGATAACGACAGATATATCACTAAACAGTGTTAATCCACGAAACAGAAATCCAAAGCAGTTTAAATAATTGAAATGTCAATTTAAAAATATCAATGCTAATTGGCTGCAGTACACGCTAACGTGTACTGCCTCGCCAATACAGCCTACGAATTACGCAACAGGTCGATGAATAAAGAATAAAAGAGATATCGATTAAAATTTGTCAATTCGGTGTGGCTGCAGTGCACGCACGCGTGCACTGCCTCGCCACAACAGAGTATAAAGTCACCACAAGGGACAAGGGTAAAACTGCTACGAAAATGCAGCAGGTCAGCAAGTGCTCAGGGATGAACAGATGCAAGCGAAAATGACACATGGATATGCAGTGTATAAAAGTAGGAACCAAGTGAAGAAACTGCAGTGTCAAGTATGCATGAAACTGGATGGAGCAAACTCAACAGGAAATGTATATGAACATAAGGTAGTTCAATACTATTACACCTAACAGATGTAACATGAAGTGATAATTCAAAGGCATAAAAGATCAATGCAGTGACACACAATCATATAGGCATAGGTTACAGGGCAACGTAGTAGCCAAGGCCGAAGTGAGGAAGAAACCAAACCAAGACAACTTAATAATTTGCTAAAATGAAATGCCCAGAAACAATTATCAGTTTTGAACCAAGGTAACTGCAATTTGCATTTTTAAAAATAACACAAACTTGGTACAATTCCGACCATATATGTACACACACATACCTATGTATGTATGTACATATATGCAGATTTGGATAACAGGTGTCCAAGCAAAGTGCATAGTGTAGACAAAGGAATTGATAAACAACATAACCCAAAACCAAGTCCAAAACTTCAAGAGCAAGAATGCAAATTCGAACATACATATATATATATATATATATGAAGACTAAAATGCAACTGGATGCAAACAGTCTCCAAAAACATGAGTGTACGAATTTGTAAACATATGGAATACTGTAACTGGACAGTACTTACATCAAAATTTAGAACAAGGAAAAATGCCAAAGTCGAAGTACATAGGTGCAGACAACAAATACATGTCCAGATGTACAAATGCAACAGTGCATCAAAGAAGACAAACTGCAGAGAAGTCACAAAGAAAATCCAAAGTCAAGCAGATACAAGTATACATGTATGCACATATATATATATGCATACACATACATACCCCTCGCAGATGAAGCAGTACCCAAGATCAAGATAGTTCAGGTAATACAAATCAAAAACCAGGGCTACATAGTCCAACTGAATTTGTCACGAAGACCAATTAAAATGAAGAGACCATTGCAAGTATACTGAATGATGAAAGACACAACAGGGAGAACTTCAAGTTCAACAACTCAAGTGAAGCTACAGATCAACAGGGAAGAACTCAGTGATTAATCTATGAAGGCAACATGCAAGCTCGACTAGCAGGTGATCAAACATGTACACGTGAATGGCAAAAGAACTACACAATGAAGTATGAATGCTACTGGCAACAGGGAAACAAAGGCACCAGTAAACAAAATGTCAAGGCAGTAAGCAACATAACAAACTTCAGAGCACATATGCATGGAGCAAAGGAGACATCTCAAAATGAGCCAGACCGCAACATGGAACAGGCAACTACAACAATCAAGAAATCCAGGTATGTGCAATCAAGTGCACAACATCATGCATATATACAAAGACTACAGCTACATGAAAATGACCAGTAAATCATCTACATGGGTGCAAGCGTGTATGATTTAATTATAGATGAAGATACAGTGGAGCATGTACAGACAGTAACTACAACTTAGTGCAGCAAAGAGGAAACTGGCAACTACTCAAATACATTAACTATAAGACTGACAGAGAAGATGGCCAGAGACAAAGCTCACATGAGACAGAAAATCAACACATATGAATGAACAGTGAACATCAATGCATCCAGGAAATCAGATGGCCAGAGGCGAAGCTCACTGGGGCCAGAAGATATGCAGTCAGGTGTTAAAAATCACGTTCAAGAAATCGAATGCCAAAATGAAATTTTAACAAGAAGGAGAAAATCAAGTTCGAGTTCTAATAGACATACACGAACGAAGATCAAAGCATTAGCCAAAATCATAGAGGCGAAATCAACGTCGTCGAACTCAAACTCATAACAGTGATTAACCACGAGAACAAACATCTCAAAACAATCGAGCATAACAACAGAATGATACTCGAGTATGAATTAGAAGTGAGCAGAACTCACCTTTTTCCCCGAAGCGAAAGGAAGAGCTTGACCAAAAATCGAATCAGCCGAAGGAAGCTTCAACGAGACGAACGATCGATCGAAGTCACACGCGAGTTCACCAGAGCTTCAAAGATTGACAGAGCCGAAGCTCCTAATTTGCCAGTGGAACGAACAATGACAAAGCCCCAATTTTGGAAGCGACGAGGCCGAAGCCCTAATTCCAGACGAGCCACCATTCTCACAAGCCAAAAGGAAGAAGGGCAGAAGATAATATTCAATAGGGGATCGGGTTGTCTTGGTTAGTTATCACGGCAACCAAAAAGACTTAACCATTTTATTTTTATTTTTCAAAAGAAAATTTCAAATTGATTTTAAATTTCAATAGCAATTTCAATCATCTAATTTCGATAATCAATTGATGCAAAATACTGGGTTGTTACAGAAACAAAAAAGGGTTTGCATGCATGGTGTCGGAATTCGTTTTCTTATGTAGAAAGTGGTAATATGGATTTTAGTGGGATGGGTGTTTAATTTGTCTAGGTTTTGATATAGGTAGGGCAGAAGAATATGAATTGGTTATGTTCATACACGAGGCAACCTTCTTTTAAAACATGGCCTAATTGCATAATATGTCCAAGTAAAGACATCAGTAGCAATGTACAGCATTTTGACAAACTTCTGCTCAAGTGCCACCAAGCCACACACTTGAAACAACATCCTTATTTTTTGAAATTTGAAAATCTCATGAAAATGATTATGTTGGTCATAAGGTTGGTTGTTAGCATAAAAGCCTTAATGATCCTTGCTGGTAAAGGTTCCAATCCTAGGGACATCCACATAAGTACGGCTATCGAAGTCGAGTGTTGGCGACGGTGAAAGGGGATGATAGTTGGTAGAAAAGGTTCCTTGGGTGGATTAGTGGAGGAAATGGGTGGGACAGCGGTGGAATTTTTGGACGAGGACTCAATGATCATTCGATCAAGGTTTAAGGGAGGGTGTGTGGCATGGTTCGTACATGGTTGGAAGGGTGGTTGACGAAGGATTGGTAAAGTGATAGTTATATTATATTATTATTACATAAATGAAATATAAATCATAAACATATTTTGACTCAATTTTTTTATAAAATCCAAGAGTGTAATATTTCAAATTAATTTGATTATATATATATGGACCAGCTATTTGGACACAAAATAAAACACCATTGTGACACAGTAGATCTGAATCATTGCATCTCATTATGTTCACACATGGGGTCGAAATCATAGGGCAAAATAAAACACCATTGGTGACACAATAGATTCGGATCGATGGATCTCATTATGTTCAAAATAATTTAATTATTTATATATGGACCGACTATTTGGACATAAAATAAAACATCATAGATCTAGACTGTTGGATCTCATTATGTTCACACATTGGCAATCTAATGGTTGAGATTCATTATGTCACCACTTTGTGTCCCAATAGATTTTTCCATACATGCATATATATATATATATATTATAGTGTGTGTGTGTGTATACATATAGTTTTATTAATTTATTACAACATATGTGTTAAATAAAAATTTATTAAAACTATATAAATTTTAGAGTCTAAAAATTTATGGTATTTGACATTAAATTTAAAATTACACATATGTATGTTTATATGTTTAATTTATTTAATATAATTATAAATATATCTAAAGAAAATTGTTTTCATTATAATATTGCCATCGAATGTTACTTCCATTTATTTAATAAATTAATTAAATGAATTAAAATGTTTTACCTTCGATGATACTTGTCGGTCGATTACAAGATGTAGTATGAGCAATTTCATACTTGGAGAACTCATTTCTCCTAGATTAAATTACAAGGTCCTGTTAACTCATCTAATAGAGGCCAAGGTTTCAGGTTTTTTGTAACATCCCCCATTTGGAGGCCCAAAAATAACGGCTACAGATGCTACAGTCATCCATAGTTATTAATCCTCGGCGACCAAATACGATAATGTTGGATACATTGGTATAACAGAAACACATAGATATGGAAAAAAAATCAACTTTCTCATTCCATTTCAAATATTTCAAATTCATTACATAATCCTAATACGAGTACCACGTTCAGAGAAAATATATTTATTACAACATACGTCAAGAGTGACATATGAAAATGCCCCCTTGGATGATCAGAGTATATATTGGCAATTAAACAACTTTGCCTTTACAACAACAGCACAGCAGAATCAAAATAAAAGAGAACTCTAGATAGCTTTCATGCCTCCTACACGTCTCTGGAAGCTTATTCGTCTAAAGAGGTGCATGAAAACCTCAACTCTCAAACTACTCAAAATCAATTGAGTACTCGAGAGTTTAAGGGGAAAACATAAACTTCGAGTCAAACATAAACCCTGGTATGAATAATAATCTACCATCTCAAATCATTTCGATATTTAGTGAGACCACCCCGCTTAGCGGAATGGGTTTTCCTCTCACTAGTATCCTAAAACCTTTATAAAACCATATATTATGCTCATGCATCCACAATGGTTAAAACATAGTAGTTCAACATAATATTATGATATGCAAACAAGTAAATCAATTCTGGATTACCCATCCCCATTCATTTTTGACTATCGGTCTCAGTTATAATTTCTAGGGTCACTATTAACCTATTAGTTTTCATGGGCTGACTAATACCCTGTTTAATAGTTATGGACTCCCTGTCATGTTTCATAGTTTTCATGGGATCACTAAGAACCTATTGGCCCCTGCCAATAACATTATTATCTCATGGGTTCTCTCTAAACCTATTGATAACTCCAATAACTTCCCTCTTATCCTAGTTTTCATGGGTTGACTAGGAACCTATTGACATCTGTTAAGAACTTAATCCAGATATAGTTTTCATGGGTTTACTACAAACCTATTGGCCCATGCCAATAACTCTTTCTAATTATAGTTTTCATGGGTTTACTATGAACCTGTATCCCTGATAACTTCTATTATACATAATTTTCATGGGTTTACAATGAACCTATCTCCCTGATAACTTCTTTAATCAATATTTTAGCATCATATATTCTGGTCTTCCTAACCTCCTGGATGCAATTCTATTCATTTAGGAGTTAACTTAATTTATATTCACTGCTGGGTCAACCTAGCTGGTTATTCTGCCCTTCCTCAAAATGCAGTTATGGGTCCATTACAATATGAATATATATACATATATAAAGAAGAAAACTTAATAACTTGGTTAATCCCTTTAACCTATTAATCAAGGAAAACTTCTTCAAAAACTCCATACTAAAAATGATTTCAAAACTCTTTATTTATGCCATGGTTTCCCATTAAAATGAGATTGGGTTATTTGTTTTGAAAACTAAGGCTTTCGAAACCTTAAAACATTACTTTCAAAGCCCCTGGATAACCTCCTTCGAAAGCATAGAAAACTTCTTTTCAGAAAACAAAATATATATACCTTTCGAAGCACTTTAAATCATCTCTTTCGAAACCAAAATGTACCTTTCAAAAGCACCAAAGCATTACTTAATAATCCTTAGAAACATAGCTTCGAAACCAATGAAAGTAACTCTTTCGATACCATTGGGTTTTGCTTTAAAAACATCTTTTGAGTCAAAGTGAATATATACGAAAGTATCTCTTTCGAAACCCTAAATCTTCATATAAAATTGTTTGAGGAAAGTTTGATGGCGTCGGCACCATCCTTTCGAAACTTCAAAATATTTAAGTAAAACATTGAAGGTTAGCATCGATACCCCCTTTCGAAGCCATTGCCTTTGAAACCTTTAAACCCTTTCGAAAGCATTTAGGAAGTGGCTTAGTACATCTTTGAAAACAAAAGCTACCCGTCGAAAGCATTGATGACTTCAATACACTCGAAAGACAAAAGAACAGCAACAGGGCTTTAACTAGGTCGGAACCACCATTTTCGAAAGCATTGTTTTACAAACAAGGAACTCATTTGAAAGCTTATACTTAAAAATGAAAGATGGCAACCTTCTTCGAAAGCTATTTAGAAAATCGCTTTCGATAACATATGTTTCGACTCTTTCGGAAGCTTTAGTAAAACAAAGGCAGGCGCTAACATTTAAAAGCAAAGCAAAGGTTTCGTTCCCATTAGAAGCTAGGTTTTGACACCATGCCTTCCGCCTTCCTCCAATCCACTACGTACCCATGTTGATACCATGCATATTGGTTTCGGCTTTGTAGGATTTCGACTTGATTGAAGGCGGAAGTTATGAGTTGAATGGTTCTTTTAATAGAGGCCGAACTCACTTTTCTGGGTAAAAGCTGATTAATGCCCATTAAAGCATATACTTTCTAACTAACCTACCCACTTGTAAACATATGATTGGTTGCCTCAACTTTTCAAATTCTTTACAAAAATAATTGTTACATATTTTCAGATCTAAACCAAGATTAATTTAACAAATAAGCCCTTCCATTAAGTAAAACAATTAAAGTATTTAGGTCCTCCTTTCAAAATAATTTAATTCTCATGGTAAATCACTTAGGAAAAATCCCCAAAAATCACAGAAATTCACTTTTAATATGTTATCTAACATATCTAAATTTCAGACCTTAATTCTCAATAAATTTCTAAACCCAATTAACCATATTTTCCTTTGAAAATTCATAATAAATTCTCCACAACTTGGAAAATTATGAAAATTAAAACCCAATTCCAAAATTACATTTTACATAACATAAAATTTTCTCATGCCATTCGGAATCAATTATAATCGGTTTTACCCTTAAAATCGTGTAAAATCATATTTAAATAACTTACTTAAATCCAACATGTTATAATCCAAGCATATCATCATCCAAATTATCATTAAAATGGATTTGGATGATAAACACAAAATAAAGATGATATAGATTATTATTCACCTTGATTATGATAAGGAATTTGAGATTTTTTGAAGATAGATTTCCCCTAGCTTTAATCCTTAGCTTGATTTGAATTTCTCTTCTTTTTCTAGTAATGGTCGGCTCCCCTCTTATATTTTACGTTTTATGTTTTGTGATAATGTGAAAATGAACGTGAATGATATAAGGAACGAGAATATATAAGGGTTATGGTAATAGGGTGCGGTTATTTCCTATTATGTCCTTGTGCAATCTAATTAGCTTACAAACCATCTTAAGCCCATTTAATTTATTAAGCATGACCTTCTTATCGTTTATTCAAATCTTGATCTCCTTATCATTCTAATTTTTACATTATTCTATTTAATTTATCTAATTAAATTATCTGAACAATGTTATTAAAAATTAGGAGTGTTACATTTTTGGTGTGTTTTGTGGATTGAGATAGTAAGGGCTTATTTATACTATAATGCCCCACCTTTATACCCATACTACCAAAGAGCATTACTAAAGATATTGTTTGGTAATACGAAGAATGAGGCTTGTTAGAAGCGATCACATGTGAATATTTTCTTAGGCAAATACCAATACGTATTCTTACCTCATAATATATCAACAATATATGTATCTGATATTAGCACAACGCAATAAATACGTGAGCCTTGTTGAATCACAAGTTTTGATTTATGACAAAGAGCACAACTCAGTAAATGAGACTATATGGGCAAGCGACAAAAAGAGAAAGAAATATGTTGTTAAAGCTACAAAGGGGACAAGGCTACAAAAGTGAGTATAGTATATTTGTCGAAGTTTTTAGTCTTAGAATTGTTAAAATCTATCCTCAAGTAGTTCACTTAAACCAAAGTTGTTTTAAGCTTTAAAATCTTTTAACATATATGAGAACTGTGCACTGACTGTCAGGTCAGTCGACTGACCAAATATGGCCAGTCGACTGAATCTGCCCAGGTGCACAAAAACTCTCTGTTTTACACAACTTTAAACATTCAGTTGACTGGTCGTTTTGGGTCAGTCGACTGAATTCTTTCAATAGCTATTTTTCCCTAAATGGACACTTCCATTTTCCAAGAGATATGATCTAAATTGAAGAGGTATGAATGCTTCTTTTGATCAGAACTCTTCGTGAATGGTTGCAACTCTTTATCTACTATATAAACATACAAAATTCACTTCACAAATCACCGAATTTCATTTTAATTTCTGATCATACTCTCTACTATCTCTGCATTCTGAAAAAGCAATCACTACTTACATATATTGCTTGAATCTCTGAATCAATTAACTTATTCTTCGATTCAAAGCAATATTCTCCTTTCTAAATCTTTACACACACAATATATACTTGAGGAAAAGATTATAGGAAGGTTGTACTATCAAAGACAAATCGGTGTTATCAAGAACACAAAGTGTCAAAGCAATTTTATTGAAACTGTTGAAGTCCTGTTCGGTTGTTCAGGTGGGTAAAGTCCTCTTTCGGTTGTTAGAGGTGGAAAAATCATTATCGGTTGCTCAGGTGTTGTATACCTATTCCTCCGAGTTAAGTGAGGGGTTATTGTGAGAAATTCTAGAGGGAAGTCTGGGACTGGACGTAGAACGGGAAGTTCGAACCAGTATAAAAACTCCTGGTGTGCTTATTCTTATTTACTTTACTATTATTATCTGTTTCCGCATTTAGATTATAATACATTCCATATTACACGATCCTAAGTGATATCTAGCCACACAGTATTAGTTATACGGCATAGTAGTCACTTTCATTTGGTATCAGAGCTTGGCATCTTATAACCGTTAAACAGTTTTTTGATAATTATTTTTTTCTATTATGGAAAACAATACCAGCACAAGCACTGTCACTAACACTAGTTTTATTGAAGGTCAATCCACTGGACGACCACCACTATTCAATGGCATGAATTACACTTATTGGGCTACACGTATGAGAATTTATATGCAAGCAAATGGTTTTGATTCATGGAATATCACACAATCTGAATATAATATACCCACAACTTAATATTCTACATGGTCAAACACACAAAAAATAGATGCTACTGCAAATGCTAAAGCTATGAATATGTTGTTTTGTGCCTTGGACAAGAATGAGTTTAATCGTGTTAGCGTGTGTAATACTGCATATGAAATATGGCGAACACTGAAAATAACTCATAAAGGTACTAACAAGGTTAAACAAAGCAGGATATCTATGCTTAAAAATCAATTTCAAAATTTTAAAATGAAAGAAAATGAGTCCATTAATGATATGTATTCCAGATTCCAAGATATTTATCATTCATTATTAGGACTAGGAGAAAAATTTACTGACTTTGATATAGTATCAAAAATCCTAAACTCTTTAACGGATGAATGGGAAGAATGGTTCTAGCTATTGAAGAAGCAAATGATCTTTCTACTATGAAACCAGAAGAGTTAATAGGAAATCTAATGTCATATGAAGTAAATTTGCAAGCAAAGAAAGTTCAAGCACAGGATCAGAAGAATCTAGCTTTTCAAGTAGAACAAGATGACTCTGACTCAGATGAAGAGGATATGGCATTTATTGCTAAGAATTTCAAAAAGTTTTTGAAATTCAAAAAGAGTAACAAGTTCAGGAGTTACAAAAATAACTCTAGCAACAACAATAATAGCAATAAACCATCATCTTCTGTCCTAGAATGTTATGAATGTCATAAAAAGGGTCATATGAAGAAAGATTGTCCAGAGAAACAGAAAAATAAATTCAAGAAGAACAAATTCAAGAAGAAAGCATTTTCTGTAACATGGGATGATTCAGATTCTTCATCATCAGAGAGCGACAGTGACAGTGACACAGAGCAAGCAAATGTATGCTTCATGGCTACAAATGATGATGTAAGTGAACTAAGTTTTGATGATTTGGTCGAACTTAATTCAGAACTAGTGGAATTTGCAAAACAAACAAAAAGGCATAATAAGGAGTTACAAGGAAAATTAAATAGATCTGAATTAGAAATCAGTATGCTAAGAGATGAAAAGAAAATTCTGGAAGAAGAACTTGAAACATCTCAAGAATCTAATTCTAATTTAACATCTCAACTTTCTATGATAACTCAGGAATTAGAATTTTAGAAAAATAAAAATGATGATTTATCAGTTGAAATTAATGATTTGAAATCTAACACTAAAGTATTAGAGTTAGAAAAATCTAGTCTCAAAACGAAGTTAGAAGATATTAATAAAAATATTTCTAACTTTAATAAAGGACGAAAAAATATTTCTACAATATTACAAAATTCTCGGTCTACTTCAAATAAAATGGGACTAGGATATAAGAAAAATCCAAAGAAATCTAGAAAGTTTAAAAATAAAATTAAAAACAAAATTAGGAAAGATTTAAAGAAAACGGTTTCTAAAGATTTTAAAACTATTAAAATATGGATTCCTAAAACAAATAATAATTTAATTAGGAATAAACATATCAAAACATTTATGGAAACTGTTCATAAAAATAAGAATTATATTTATAAAGGGAATTCTGAACCTTCTTGGGTTTGGTTTCCTAAGACCTAACTCTTAGGACCCTAAAAAGAAAAGTGGGTACCATCTTAATCTTTATTTTTTGCAGGTACCACTTAAAAAGAGAGGAAAATGGATTCTAGACAGCGATTGCTCAAAACACATGACTGGTAATAAAGACATGTTAACAAACATAGTCTACTCAAATGGAGGATCAGTCACTTTTGGTGATAATTCAAAAGGTTATGTCATCGGCAAAGGCGATGTGAGCAATAATGGTATCTCTAACTCATCTCTCATTACTGATGTCCTATTAGTTAAAAACTTAAAACATAATTTATTAAGTATAAGTCAATTATGTGATAAAGGTTTTTATAAATCTTTCTCAGAAAATAAATGTAATATTTCTGATAAAAATCAAAATCAAAATTTTGAAGGTGTAAGAGATAGAAATATTTATATTTTAAATATGAATATAAATTATAACACAAATATGTGTTTAGTAGCTACAGAAAATGATTCTTGGCTATGGCACAAAATATTTTGTCATATAAATATTAATACTATTAATAAAATAGCTAAAAATAAACTTGTCAAAGGACTACCTGATATGAAATTCAAAATTAATAATATCTGTGATGCATGACATTTAGGAAAATTAACAAAATCTTCTTTTAAATCTAAGAAAATCATATCTACAACACAACCACTTGAACTATTACATATAGACCTTTTCGGACCTACTCAAGTTCAATCTATTAATCACAATAGATATGTGTTTGTTATTGTAGATGATTTTTCAAGATATACATGGACTATTTTTATGAAACATAAAAGTGATACTTTTGAAAATTTTAAAATTTTTGTAAAGAGAATTCAAAATATAAAGAATTTTAAAGTTAAAAATATTAGAAGTGATCATGGAGGTGAATTTGAAAATGAAGTTTTCGAACATTTTTGTAACAAGAAAGGAATTAATCATAATTTCTCCTTTCCTAGAACACCACAACAAAATGGAGTTGTAGAAAGGAAAAATAGAACATTACAAGAATGTGCACGAACTCTATTAAATGGAAGCACTTTACCTAAGCATTTTTGGGCAGAAGCTGTTGCAACTGCATGTTATGTTTTAAATCGTGTTTCTATTCGATCATTAACAAAACATACTCCATATGAACTTTTAAATGGTAGAAAACCTAATATATCTTATTTCAAAGTTTTTGGTTCAAAATGTTTTATACTTAACACTAAAGATCAGCTTGGCAAATTTGATCCAAAATCCGATGAAGGAATATTCATAGGATATTCGGAAAGAAGCAAAGCTTATCGAGTTTTTAATACAAGAACTAAAGTAATCGAAGAAACTCTTCATGTTTCATTCGATGAAAATGTCAAAATTTCTTCTAATTACAAATTTAGAAAATAATTCAAATAAAATTCTGTCAAATAATTCAGAAGATGATGATATTATTTTTCATAACAATAATTATGATGTTATTTTGGAAAATGAAAATACTATTAATAATGATAATATAGTAAGATCTCCTCCAAGAATTCTTAGAAATCACCCTGTTCAAAATATAATGGGAGAAATAAATACTAATGTAAGAACAAGACATCAATTAAATCAAATGGGCCATATAGCTTTTCTCTCTAACATAGAACCTAAAAATATTACGGAAGCCTCAACTGATGACTATTGGAATATAGCTATGTAAGAAGAGCTAAATCAATTTGAAAGAAACGAAGTTTGGGAATTAGTTCCTAGACCAAGTGATCAATCAGTCATTGGTACAAAATGGGTTTTCAAAAACAAAGCTGATGAACATGGTAACATTACTAGAAATAAAGTTAGATTAGTAGCACAAGGTTACAATCAAGAAGAGGGAATAGACTATGAAGAAACGTTTGCTCCAGTTGCAAGACTAGAAGCTATACGTATTCTATTGGCTTTTGCATGTTTTCATAACTTTAAATTATATCAAATGGATGTTAAAAGTGCATTTTAAATGGTTTTATAAAAGAAAATGTTTATGTTGAACAACCTCCTCTTTTTACTCATGAAAAATTTCCAGATCACGTTTATAAACTTAAGAAAGCTTTATACGGTTTAAAACAAGCACCTCGTGCTTGGTATGACCGACTTAAAAGCTATTTACTAGAATCTGGTTTTGAGATTGGAAAAGTTGATCAAACATTATTTATTAAGAAAGCTAATCAAGATATTTTAATTATTCAAATATAAGTTGATGATATTATATTTGGTTCAACAAATGAAAAATTATGTCAGAAATTTTCGACTATCATGTCAAATGAATTTGAAATGTCACATATGGGAGAACTTTCATATTTTCTTGGACTTCAAATCAAACAATTACAAAATGGCATTTTTATTAATCAAGAAAAGTATTGAAATAATCTAATTAAATGATTTGGTATGGAAAACACTTCTGCCAAACCGACTCCTATGAGTACAACTATACATCTCGACAGAGATGAAAATGGTAAGAGTGTCAACCAAAAACTATATCGTAGCATGATTGGATCATTACTTTACTTAACTGCTAGTCGACCTGACATTATGATGAGTGTTTGTTTATGTGCTCGATTTCAAGCAAATCCTAAAGAATCACATATGCGAGCAGTTAAACGTATAATTCGTTATCTTAGCAAAACCAAAGATTTAGGATTATTTTATCCAAAAGAATGTCCTTTTGAATTAGTATCTTATAGTGATGCTGATTTTGGAGGAAGTCGAACAGATAGAAAAAGTACAAGTGGAACTTGTCATTTCATTGGACGATCCTTAATATCTTGGTTTAGTAAGAAACAAAATTGCGTGTCACTATCGACATGTGAAGCAGAGTATATATCTGCAGCTTTAACATGTGCTCAAGTAATCTACATGCAACAAACATTACATGATTTTGATATAAAACTAAATAAATCTATAATATATTGTGATAACACTAGTGCAATAAATTTATCTAAAAATCTTGTCAATCACTCACGAACTAAACATATCGACATTCGTCATCATTTTCTTCGTGATAATATTGAAAAGGATATAATAAATTTAGAATTTGTAAATTCTGAAAATCAGTTAGCTGATATTTTCACTAAACCTCTCAATGAAAATTGTTTTATAAGATTAAGAAGAGAACTAGGTATAATTTCTTTAAAAGAATTATAATTTTTTTTTTCAAAAATATATAAAATATTCTTTTTGATACTCGAACTCATCACCTTGAGTTTGAGAAGTCCATGTCTCTGCTATTTGGCTATTTAATATTTCACATCTACTTCTTCTTCAATATTCTTCTTAATTATAATTTTTTTTTAACTTTTTATAAAGAATTTTCAGCCTCAAATTCTTGGTTACATTTTCATCCTCATTTTTTTTTCAGTTTATACGTAAAACCATCAATCTCTAACTGAAAATTTTCCTATATAGATTATCTCAGACCTCAGCTTTTCATTCAACATCAAAATCTTTTGTCTCAATCAAATTATTATTCTCTACAAAAATTTCTTATCTTCTTTCAAAGAAAAATGTCTTCACAAGAATCATCATATGGCTCAGCCTATTCTTCTATCGATTTTTCAACACCATCATTTGGATCATCAAGTCTACCTACACCTACACCTACTCATGAACCTGCCAGACCGTCAAATTACAACACGGGTTATACTCTCAAGAAAAAGAAAGCAAGACGTTTCCTATTCTTTGGTTCTCCTCAAACCAAACAAAAAATTAATGATTTGCATCATTACCAGAGGGAATCTATAACGCTTCAGCGAGAGATGTACTATGAACAGAAAATGAATTCAAGACGTTTGAGTTTTCTGGAGT
Organism: Allium fistulosum; assembly: GCA_030737815.1. Lineage (NCBI taxonomy): Eukaryota > Viridiplantae > Streptophyta > Magnoliopsida > Asparagales > Amaryllidaceae > Allium > Allium fistulosum. Next base: position 1,167,266,202 of record CM060905.1, on the reverse strand, counting down.
AGATAGGATGGAAATTTTGTGGTTCATCTTCCTCTACGGTTCATTAACCTACACCATCGTCCTCTCGGAATCCATGAGATAGGTCTCCACAAGCTCCACCTGTCTCTCCGAATTCATGGGAGCGTGGAAACCGTTGGTCACCACTGCAACCATGTGTAGAGAAGACGAAGGATGAACCGACAAAATCTAAGTCTCCATCATCTTCTTCTTCCAAATAAATTTTTTTCTACTTTCTAATTATTATTTTTATTCTACTTTGTATGCATTTTGTTAATATATGGAATATAATATATGTTTGTATACAAAAATACTGAAAATGCTTCAAAGACATATTCAGTCGACGGAAAGATAATAACCAGTCGACTAAATCATCACACAGAAAGTATTCTTACCATATTCAGTCGACTGAAACAATATGGCCAGTCGACTGAATTTGAAACAGAAAGTTTCGGGATACTGGTTCAGTCGACTGACCATATTCGACCAGTCGACTGAATTGAAAACTATGCATTCTTTTCACCTTTTTACCCACCTTTTTAACACTTAAACCCTCTATCTTCTCTTTCACTTTATACATTTACCCTCTCACTTCAGAATTCTAAAACCCTAGCCCCCAAATTTTTTCAAATTTCTTGACTTTTTATCAAAATCTATGGCTCCACGTCAACCCAAGAGATCTAGACATGCTTCTTCTTCCCACTCTGAGTCGATTGATTCTCAAATTGCTCAATGGCTCTACGATGCTACAGCAGTCCAAAGGTGGAATAAAATGAAAGAAGCACGATTCTTTGAAGGTTCTTTTGTTCTGTTTCCTGATTTTACTCCATATAGGATTCAAGAGCTAGCAAGGAGAAGCCATCTAGAGTCTCTCCTAGATCACAATTCGAATAATATCAAGATAAATCACACCTTGGTAAAACTTTTCTATGCTAATTTGAATTTAGGTCATCAAAACCCACGTAATCGTGATAATTGCGTTTGGAGTTTGGTATGCGGTCGACAAGTTCTTCTTTCCTTAGATAGAATTAGTCATATTCTTCATACTCCAACTGGCGGTATTGCTTTGGATGAATTAAATATACCTATCGGGGAAAGAGATGAAGTAAGTCATCGTTTCCTAGAAGATGACATGACCGAACTTAAGTCTATTGGACTATGACCTACAGCTAGAATTATGCATCGAGCTTTAATGCACACGGTTCTTCCACATACTGGCTCTTATGAGCTTGTATATCCAAATAACTATAGAGCATTGTATGCTATTTGGGGAGAAGTTCAAATAAATTGGCCTAAAATACTTCTAGATGAATTCTTGTCTTTTAATCAAGGTCGTCTGAATATTATTTATTTTGGAGAATATATTATGCGGCTACTTATGAATCTCCAGGTTCCTATTCCGGAATCCGATACTTCTATTCCCAAAACTTTAAATAGTCGCACAATAAGTCTTATGAAATTTCCACCAAGACCTCTATCTATAATGACTTTTCAAGAATGGCAATCTCGACCACGTTAAGAAACTTCTACTCCACAGCATCAACAATCCAGAGATAACATTCTAACACAAAATCCATCCCAAAGAACTCAGGAATCTGTTGATTTAATTGCAAGAAATCAAGTTATTTTAGATTCTCGCATCAAAAATCTTGATAAGAAAATTGACAAAAAATTTGACAAAATCAAGAGTTTCTTCGGGATTTTATGGGATGCGATATCTTGTTCCTCTTCCACCACTACTGAGACTTCTCAACATGATCCGGGCAAACGCCCAGCTCCTCACTTCACTTGGTCAACATCATAAGAACATACTAGTTCAGACACAAGTGGCAATGGAGGTGGCAGACAGTTTGTGGGAAGCTCCTCCAAAGGAAAAGGACCAATGCAATTTGAAGAAGAAGAAACAGAGTCTGCCTCTGATTGATGTTGTTGTTTCTTGGTAGTAGTAAGCTATATTTATATTTCAAACATTTTATGAGTTTGTATAAGCAACATTTTACAGTTTTATGATTGTAATTTTAGTCAGTTCAATAATGGATTTACTATTATTTCCTTTTTGTCGATGACAAAGGAGGAGAAATTTGTATGACTAACCATTTTATGCAGGGATTTAATATGTCACCATATATTCAGGGGGAGATATATATAACTCCCGATATATATTTCTCAAAATATAGTATCATATATACAGGTTGTCATCAATCAAAAATGGGGAGAATGTTGAATCATAAGTTTTGATTCATGACAAAGAGCACAACTCAGTAAATGAGACTATATGGGCAAGTGACAAAAAGAGAAAGAAATATGCTGTTAAAGCTACAAAGGGGACAAGGCTACAAAACTAAGTATAGTATATTTGTCGAAGTTTTTTGTCTTAGAATTGTTAAAATCTATCCTCAAGTAGTTCACTTAAACCAAAGTTGTTTTAAGCTTTAAACTCTTTTAACGTATATGAGACCTGTGCACTGACTGTCAGGTCAGTCGACTGACCAAATATGGCTAGTCAACTGAATCTGCCCAGGTGCACAAAAACTCTCTGCTTTACACAACTTCGAACATTCAGTTGACTGGTCGTTTTGGGTCAGTCGACTGAATTCTTTCAACATCTATTTTTCCTGTATGGACACTTCCATTTGCCAAGAGATACGATCTAAATTGAAGAGGTATGGATGCTTCTTTTGATCAGAACTCTTCGTGAATGGTTGCAACTCTTTATCTACTATATAAACATACAAAATTCACTTGACAAATCACTGAATTTCATTTTAATTTCTGATCATACTCTCTACTATCTCTGCATTCTCAAAAAACAATCACTACTTACATATATTTCTTGAATCTCTGAATCAATTAACTTATTCTTCGATTCAAAGCAATATTCTCCTTTCTAAATCTTTACACACACAATATATACTTGAGAAAAGATTATAGGAAGGTTGTACTATCAAAGACAAATCAGTGTTATCAAGAACACAAAGTGTCAAAGCAATTTTATTGAAACTGTTGAAGTCATGTTCGGTTGTTCAGGCGGGTAAAGTCCTCTTTCGGTTGTTAGAGGCGGAAAATTCATGACCGGTTGCTCAAGTGTTGTATACATATTTCTCTGGGTTAAGTGAGGGGTTATTGTGAGAAATTCCAGAGGTAGTCTAGGACTGGACGTAGAACAGGAAGTTCGAACCAGTATAAAAACTCCTGGTGTGCTTATTCTTATTTACTTTACTATTATTATATATTTTCGCGTTTAGATTATAATACATTCCATATTACACAATCCTAAGTGATATCTAGCCACACAGTATTAGTTATACGGCATAGTAGTCACTTTCAAGCCTACCAGGATAGAACAATATATAACATCTATATAAATGAACATAGAGTCAAAGATCGCAGTAGAAAAATATAATACACATCAATATGTGTGTGTGTGTCTATGTAGGTAGGCATGTATTTATATAATGAGGTGATCCTATAAAAATAAGAGTTTCTGACTCAAATCAATACTATACATCATGTCACATATAATAGAATTAGGGTTATGCCCTGTGGGCAATTATGTAATTTGTTACATATATCTAACTCGATAACTAATTTTATTAAAAATAAAAGGTGTTTTCTTTCTGTTATATACTTGATATAACATGTTATATTGATTAATTAATTTACGTAAAAGTATATTAAATATAAAATCCATAAATGTTATGTTTTGTGATAGTAGTTACAGTACGTTGCAACCAGGAGTGATTTATTACAATAAAATAAATATACTACTTTAAATATTTCGAGACAAGATGTATCGAGACTCGATATTGAGAATTTGTTGAGACTAATGCACTTTGTAGTTACTCGAAGGGATATGATCTATCGGTCGTGATTGTGTCTTTAAGATCAAGACTAATGCAGTTGGAATTTAATAAGCAACGTTGATAAGAATAACTTCGTAAATTTTAATTATTGAGATCAATATAACAGATTTATCATTTAACTTGTTCAAGTTAATTTGAAATTTACTCACAAAATTATTGCTTGATATGACTTTGTGTTTTGGTGCATATGTGTTGAAACTGAAAATTTTAAATAATGATTTAGAATAGACTGTTTGCACGTCACAACCAAAGTGTCTAGAAGTCAGTGGGAGTGATATTAAGTTTGTGGATTTTTAGATATGATCCAAGAAATGATACAAATCATTTTATAAGCATCGGAATTGAAAAAATATTTTGATAAGAAATATCGAATAGTTTGATTTTCAACCAAAATGCAGAGAAAGCGTGTGTCTGTAAGAAAGAACCACTAAAAGGTATGTAGATATTTCTAGACTATAAATAAACAATATACTATTGATTGTTAACTGTGTATTTATATTAAAATCAGTAATAACTTGGTTGTTTAATACTTGATATTGGATTTGTAAATTATACCTTTTATAATAAGTATAAATGATGTTGGCAATGTCCCAAACAATATGCAAAGACACCATATTAAAATGTTTAATATAGAACTTGTAAGATGGATTCTTTATGTATTGACAATAGGAATTATCATACATGTTGAATTAATTACAATATCATAATTTTCTTATGTATTTGATACATAAAGAAAATATCGAATCCGAATTAAGATCATTAAATGGTTGTTTAGAGTGTTCTTGGGTATTTACTAAATACTAGAGAATTGTTTGTAGAAACAACTAACTCCTTATGAAGGAGTGTACAAACTCAAACTTCGTGAGTGATTGAGTATAATATGTAAATATTAAATTCATGTTCAAACCTTAATTAAGAAGTTTAAGTCTGAAATGTTCCAAACAAAAGGTTGTGGCTGATTTAACGGAAGGCTAATCATCTTGAATAGCACCATAGTAAAAGCAATGTATATAAATATAAATGCATAAAGCTATAATTGAGCTATAACTGAGCTATAAGCGATTTTGAGCATTAAGAATACTACATCATTGTTATATGATAATAATGTAATAATAAGACCTCACTGGAAGTTGAGAAACATACTCCGAATAAATTCCACATGATAAAACTAGTTTATCAACATCGGAGAGAGTTGATTGAGAAAGTAATTAATTAAACAAACATAGTAGATACATTCATGAAGGGTCTAACTCGATCGGTTCTCATCAAAATGATTGAAGGGATGTGATAGAGATTCCATAATTGGCCCCAAGTGCAAGTGGGAGATTGATAGAGTTAGAGGTATGTCCTAAAGACAATTATGTAATTTGTTACATGTATTTAATTCAATGACCAATGTTGTTCAAAATAAAAGTTGTTTTCTTTTTATTATATACTTGATATAATATGATAAATTAATTAATTTAATAAAATGTGTATTTAATAGAAAATCCATAAATGGTATGTTTTGTGATAGTGGTTACAGTGCATTGTGACCATGAGGGACTTATCCCTATAAAATAAACATACCATTTTAAATATTCCTAGTCAAGATGTACCAAGATTAGATAACGATGCATCCATTGATACTAGAGTACGTAATGCTCTCCAAATGTTAGGCAGTGTATTACCCATGACTACTAGAGGGACCAATGAGTTACGTATCGATAGTTATTGAATAACTATGGAATGACTCACTCGATAGTTTTTTGTTGGTTAATATAACTAAGGTCAAATAGAAAATAATCAATGTGACAAAATTACGCAGTTCTCTTGACTTAAGAATACAGTTGATCTTCAATGTGGAAGATCCACTTTGATTATAGTTAAATCATGGCACCATGTCCATCAAGCGACTATAGTTGGATCGAGTGAAAGCGTTGGAAGTGAAATACTATTCAAGAGAGGATTCATTATCTTAAGTTATATGAGATTAGTACCATGGTCAACTAAAGTCAACTCAAACTCAAAGTTTTTGGGCAGAGCATTTCGGTTAATAATAATTCTTACTATTGCACTAAGGGCTTTTGTTTTGACTATATAGTTGAATATGAATGATATTGGAATTTTGACCATTACTAAATTCCATAAGTCCAAAGTGATATAGTTTTGACGAAGATAACTGTTGTAAACGAATATCACAACCGGGTAACTCTTAACAAAGTAAAAATGGATTTTACCAGAACCAAATAAGGGACAATTCGGCCAAACTGTCACACCACTTGCTAAGTGACATGTGAATGTTAATATTCAAATTGTCTGATATTAATCGCTAACTAAATTTACACATAAAATCACAACAGAAACGATGTATACTCCTTTGACCATATAATTTAATTAATTTGAAATTATTATAAATTAATTAATATTTATGAAATATTAATTAAATGTTTTTTATTTAATGTGTTGAACAATATTAATAAATATATTTGTAATAGTTATTATTATATCAATGGATATACAATATCGATATGCATTTAAATTAGATCCAAATGCGATAAAAATTGTTCGGGCTTGAAGTGGGTATTGAAGCCCATATGGGGTATGGAGATTTCGATCATGATGAAATTAGGGAAGGGCGGCCATAAGATGGCAATAGAGATGGGCTTTGATATCTTAGAAGGTAGAGAATGAGTAAGAGAAAAAAGGAATCTTGATCCTAATTTATCTCTTGATCCTCTCCTTATAAATAGATCATAACCCTCATTCTAGATCGAATTTTGGTAGCCTGCACCCTCCCCCTTGTTGGCCGAAAAATACCCCCTCCTCCCCTCTAATTTTTCATGCTCAAATCAAATAAATTAAAAGCTATTCGATAACCGGTGGTCAACAATTCGAAGCTAGCACCTTCAAGATTGATATAGGATCCAAAAGGGCTCGTATCTTGTTTTAATGTATATTCGGTTGGCCATGATAAAGTTATATCTCTGATTTACAAATATAAATTAATATCATTTGATGTTTAGATCGATAGGTGACGAATCTAGTATATTGATGTTCGATCACATATTAGATGGTTGAATATATATATTGGTGCATTTATAAATGATTAGATATATATTTGTATGCTTGCTAATATCAAAGCTCACAGCCAAACAATAAAAAAACATTTTTTTAATTAAATAATATTAAATATAATTTAATTAATTAATTATGTCATAAATATTAAAATTATATAATAAACATTTTAAAATTTATAAATTTTGTTTTTACTTGGTAATAATTCAACAGCATGGAAAATTTTATTTTAATATATATTTTTATTTATTATATATTTAAATATTAATATAGCTATTTATTTAACTAGAAATTGATTATGTATATAACTAATATATATATATATACACAATACAATACAAAATTAAGTATTAAATTTTATATAATAACAATGCATAATTTTTAGATTTTGAAAATAATTTTTTAATAATTTTAATAATTTTTTAAATCAGTGTTTAAATTTATTTTATAATTTTTATTTAAATTAATTTTAAATCATATAAAAATTTAGTCTTTTCGATGTCATGAGCTTCTATTATCCATGTGCTAATTTTATAAAATTTATTATTTATACATATTTAAACTAGTTTTTAAATTTATTTTATAATTGTTCATTTAAAATTATTTTTATAAATAAAATAATTCTGATGTCATGAGCTACCATTAATCTTGCATTTATTTTATAAACTTTATTATTTATATATTATGTATATTTATGTAAATAAACAAGTATTTGTATATTTATAAATAATTATAATTAAAAAGAATTATATTCTCTATTATAACTTTGGTTTTGCAACAGCAAAAAAAATTATTTTTAAATTATTTAATATTAATTATTAAATGATTTTCTAATTTAGTATAAATAGATATTTGTACAAATATATTTTATATAAATTATTATAATTATTATTTCTGCATAATTATATATTAAAGTTTACATATGCATAATTTTATATAAATATACATACATACATACATATATATGTATATATACATATATATGTTATTTAATGCATATAGTATATTCATTTAGACATCGTATAGAATACTAGAGAGGCTAACATGTCTATTGCGGTGGAAATCTCAGTACTTATATACGGGCATGTCAAAACTTAGACAGATTGATATAACACATGCACACACATGTATATATGTGTATACGGTACACATATATTTATAATATAATAATAACATAATGTTTAAATAAAGTGATATTATGAATTTAAATGAAATAATGATTTTATTTAAAAGAAATTTAGAAATATTCTAAATAAATTAGACTTCATATGCCCAATAAAGGTCCTAAATGGTAAAAATAATAATTGAAATTCATCTATTTCTCTGTTGTGGGCCGACCTAGTTCCAACAATGGTATCAGAGCCCAATAGCCTATGTGGTCTAAATTAGTCATATTAGAGCTAACTAATTAAGCGTACAACTCGATTAGTAGGGTGTCTAAGAAAGGTAGTGTATAGGCTGAATTATTGGGTAATCAAATACCTTGTTATACCTAGCTACTGACTTGCCCGAATAGTTATGTGAGCCCAAAAGTTGCCTCTAATAGAAAAAATTCAAATTTGAATTAGGCCTTGGACTAATTTCAAATCTTTTTTGAAACAAAAATTAAAATTTTAAATTTAAAAATTAAAAATTAAAAATTAAATTAAAAATAAGAAAAATGTTACAATATAGATTTTCAAATTGTTTTGAAAATTAAAATGGAAGTTGTAAATTTAAAAGTTAAATTTAAAATAAAACACATATTATAAAAGTTATAATATAATTTTTCAAAATGTTTAAAAAAGTTATAAAATTAATTTTAAAAATATTATTTATTGATAAGATTAGTAACTAATTAATTATATATACATGTATAATATATATATATAATGGTATATGTTATGTTGTCTTGAATTGTTTAAGACAATGTGAGTATACATGTGTTTATAAAAGAATTTTTGAAATTAATAATATTTAATTAAATTATTTTAACTAAATAAATTAATTAAAAGTTAACTAATAAATTAAAATACATATATTTATAAGATAAATGTGTATTACTGTAAAGGTTATAGTATATATATTTAATATAATATGTTATAATTGAAAATATAATAATTAATCAAAGTGTCAATTAATTAAATTTTAATTAATATAATGTTATATATAAAATATTATATAAGTTGAATAAAGTATAAAAGTTATATAATAGTAAATCTTATATAATATAAATGTATAAACTAAAGGTGGAACATTAAATAAACCCTAAATAGACTTAAGGAATAAATACATACGTGTAATATGTATACCATGATTTCTAATGTGTTTGACACTTGAATCTAGAGGGTATTTCATAAGAAATATATTATTCCATAAGTTAATATCACCCAATTAAATATATTGAAGATTACGAATCTTTAATTTAAGTATTGTCCTCTACCATTTATATATAAATTACTTGCATATTATCTACTTGTTGAGCAAACTCAAGCTAAAGATGTTATGTATAGTATTATTAATACATTGACTAGGCGAGGTAAGATTACTATATGTATTTGTTGAGCAAACTCAAGGTACGTATATTATACTTAAGCCGCCGCAAAATGATAAGTGCGAGTGAATAATTCTTTCGCTTTGTTAAGAAAACTCAAGGTTGAAATGAGATTAGGACAAGGAACCAAGGGGTAGGAGTTGTATATGATACAACCGATAGGAGTTATCCATCATTTGTAGGGCTATGACTTGATGAGAAAACTCAAGGTAAGAATCCCAAGACAGACGAGTCCTAACATCCACTAGTGAAATCGAAAGACTTTTATATTTTGTCTTAGTGTTTGGAGAAACATAAAAGATTAGTGGAAGCCTTATTAGAGAAATGAAATGGTAACGTTTAACCTTTCTAATATTGTAAGAATGTCTGCTATATAAAGTTATAATAATCTACATCAATAAATTTGTGCATTAAATAAAATTGATAAAACATTTATCGGTTAAAAGATATACAAATGAAATGAATTAATATTAATATAAAATATACTTACCAATAAATTTTTGCATGTTGACCCATGCAAACGCCTAATTATAAACCCACTAAATACATTTGTAACTTGGTCATTTATGAGTTTACTTACCCGAAACTGTGTATTGTCTTCAATGAGTTTCGAACTCTAATGCAATACAAGAATGTGGATATTTGATCCATATATGATCACATATAAATGTTATATGGTGAATTGTCATAATTTGTAATGTACGAAACCTTGATTAAATTATTCTATTGAAATAAGCAAGTAAACTGTAGTATAAGATCGTGTATTCAATATGATTGATTACAAAATGGTCATGTTGTGTTAAATTTAACAATGGATGAAAGGCTACAAGATAGATCTAAGAATTCGATCACTAAAATATCAATTTGATCAGTTTACGTTAAATGCAATTTATTTGATATCCTTCTAAGTTAAGAATGATCAAATGCACTCTCGTAAAGAGTCTTTACGATATTATAATAAAATTTTCCTTCGAATGGTTTGATCATTTGGAAAGGAATGTAAATATACAAGAGTGGTAGATTTAAGGCGCGGCTGGGATGAAGAGAGTGAAGGTCTGCTTCATAAAGAAATTCAAAACAAGAATTGCAAAATAATAATGGATACTTAATGTTGGAATAAGAAATATGATTTCTATTCCGAAAAGTATTTTCACAAAGAAAATTATTTTCTATGATATTTATTTCTTTGAATTTAAGATACACGATGTAAAAATTCTCGACCGTGAACCAGTTACAGTAAATAAAATAAATAGCCAATATTAAGTGGTCGAATGGAGCTTTGTATTCCATACACTATTATTGTAATGGCAGAAATAGTGGGAGCATTCCATGTAACGCTTATTATTCACATCAAGTTACGAAAATTCTTTTCGTAAAACATACCAAACATTATTTTTGAAATAATGACTGTTTTTAAGTGTTAACTGAAAACTGACATAGTTTATTTTAGCATGAATACTATGAATATTTGTCATAAAATAAAACTATAATAATGGTATTTGTGATGCATTGGAAAATACGGAAGTATCCAAATTTATTTGCAATTATTTTGGAATTATGTTTGAAATAATTCTTTGATTATATGATTATGAATCATATGGTACTAGTGAATTTTATCTCAAACAATTAAGGGCAAAGCACCCATTCGGCGGGAGCATGATAGGAGTTGATGAACTCTTCGGATTGATACATATAGATGTATCAATTGCAAGTCTATCAATACCAAAATAGTTCCATGTACTTTGTTATATTCATGGATGAGTGATCACCGACATGGACATGTGTATTTGATGCACATGTAGTATGTCTATGATGAGCTCATTGAGTATAAAACAAAAGTTAATAAAATAGCATGCAATATAAAATAAAATTGATTCGATTTGATCGAATATATGAGTATGTTGGAAAGGAGTTCCGAACGTATCTAAAATAAATAAAGGTTCGGTCTCAAAATTCACTCCTCCTTGTTATACATAATGATGCATTAGTAAGCAATAATCGAACTTTGTTGAATAAAGTACGATTAATTGTAAGTGAAGTTGAGTTAATTTCTTTGTATTAGGTCGTGTATTTAAGAGTAGTACATAAGGTTAATATTAATTTCAACTCAAGAATAGTTTATAAAATCATATAGGTAAGGGTTTATAAAAAATCACAAGATGTCCTAGGCCAAGGAGTTGGCAGGTTGTGTGAGTCAAAAGGCGGCACATAACAATTGTACATGAGGAATCTTGTATGAATCACCCCAAAAGAATTTTGGGAACAATTGTCATTGGATGACCTATTTATGTTTTGATCATAAATTTTGTAAAATAAACCAAATCAGTTTTACATATACGGTAGTTCATAAATGTTTATGAATACTATTCTGTTGCACTATTAACAATTGTTATTTCAAGAAATACCAAATTCATAATGAAGGAATTTCTTTTAGAAATTATTGGTAGTAAAATGGATTTGGATACAAGCCAAGGATAAAACTAACTATGAGGGATGAAATGAAATTAACCAAAGCTAAATGAACACAACACATTAGAATGTCTAATAAGTATTCTCACACAATGAAAAGAAACTATAAGTTTCTTGAACAGATAATCCTCAGTTGTCAATTAAGCCATTAAGAGTATTGACTCTGTGATATGGTACGATGCAGAAGTCCAAATTGAATTTCAAGCATGTTATCAAAATATGATTTTGTAGTTGTACCCAAGGGATATGATCCATCGGTCGTAATTGTGTCTTCAATAGCAAGACTAAAAGCAGTTGGAATTAAATAGCAACGTTGATAAGAATAACTTCCTAAATTTCAATTGTTGAAATCAACATAATAGATTCATCATTTAACTTGCTCAAGTTAATTTCGAATTTACTCACAAAATTAAAATTTGATATGACCTTTTGTTTTGGTACATATGTGTTGAAACTGAAAATTCTAAATAATGATTTGAAATAGACTATTTGCACATAACAACCAAAGTGTCTCGAAGTCGGTGGGAGTGATATTGAATTTGTAGATTTTTGAATATGATCCAAGAAATGATACGGAAGTATCATTTTATAAGCATCAGATTTGAATAAGTACTTTGATAAGAAATATGGAATAGTTTGATTTTCAATCAAAATCTAGAGGAAGCGTGCGTCCATAAGAAAGAACAACTAAAAGGTACATAGATATTTCTAGACTATAAATAAACAATATACTGCTGATTATTAACGATGTATTTAAGTTTAAATCGGTAATAGTTTAGTTGTTTAATACTTGATATTGGATTTTAAATTATATCTTTTATAAAAAGTATAAAGGATGTTCGGAATATCCCAAACGTTATGCAAAGTCATCATATTAAAATGTTTAATACGGAACATGTAAGATACAATAGGAATTATAATACATATTGAATTGTCTATAATATCGTAATTGCTTATGTATTTGATGCATGAAGCAAATATAAAATCTGAATTAAGATCACTAAATGGTAGTTTAGAGTGTTCTCGAATATTTATGAAATATTATAGAATTGTTTTTAGAAACAACAAACTCCTTATGAAGGCATGTACAAACTCAAACTTCATGAGTGATATTGAGTATAATATGTCAATATTAAATTCACATTACCTTAATGAAGAAGCTTTAAGTTGGAAATGTTCCAAATGAAAGGTTGTGGCTAATTTAATGAAAGGCTAAGTACATCACCTTGAATAGTGCCACGATAAAAGAAATGTATATAAATATAAATGCATAATTTCATATCTGAGCTATGGGTGATTCTGAGTATTAAGAATACTACGTCATTGTTATATGATAACAATGTAATAATAAGACCTCACTGGAAGTCGAGAAACATACTCCGAATAAGTTGCACATGATAAAGGTAGTTTATCAACATCAAAGAGAGTTGATTGAGCAAGTAGTTAATTAAACCAACATAGTAGATCCATTCATGAAGTGTCTAACTCGATTAGGTCTCATCAAACTGATTGAAGGGTATGTTTTATGATAGCAGTTGCAATGCTTTGTAACCATGAGTGATTTATCACAATAAAGTAAACATATTGTTTTAAATATTTCTATTCAAGATGTATCGAGATTGGATATCGATGCATCTATTGAGACTCGATTACCGGGGAACCAATGAGTTACATATTGATAGTTATTGGATAACTATGGAATGACTCGCTCGATGGTTTTTTGTTGGTTAATATAACTAAGGTCAAATAGAAAATATCAATGTAACAAAATTACACGGTTCTCTTGACTTGAAAATACGGTTGATCTTCAATGCGGAAGCTCTGCTTTGATTATAATTAAATCATGGCACCATGTCCATCAAGCGACTATAGTTGGGTCGAGTGAAAGCATTGGAAGTGAAATACTATTTAAGAAAGGATTCAACTTCTCAAGTTATATAAGGTTAGTATCTTGGTCAACTGAAGTCAACTCAAACTCAAAGTCAATGGCTAGAGCATTTCAGTTAATAATAATTCTTATTATTGAAGCAAGGACCTTTTGTTTTGACTATATAGTTGAATATGGATGATATTGGAATTTTGAACATTACCAAATTTCATAAGTCCAAAGTGATATAGTTTTGCAAAGAGAATTGGTGTAAATAAATGTCACAATCGGGTAACGCTTAACAAAGTAAAAATGGATTTTACCAAAACCAAGTAAGCGATAAATTTGGTCAAACTATCACATCACCTGCTAAGTGATGTGTGAACGTTAATATTCGAATTGTTTGATATTAATGCCGACCAATTTACACCTAAATAGTCATAACCAAAACAATGTATACACCTCTAACCATATGATTTAATTAATTTGTAATTGTTATAAACTAATTTATATCTATGAAATATTAGTTATAAATTTTTTTATATGATGTGTTGAACAATATTAATAAATATATTTATAATAGTTATAAATATATTAATCGATATATGGTATCAGTACGCGTTTAATTGGATCTAAATGCGATAAAAATTATTCGGGCTTAAAGTAGGTTTGAAGCCCATATAGGGCATGAAGATTTCGACCACGATGAGATTAGGAAAGGGCGGCCATAAGATGGCAATAGAGGTAGGCTTTGATAATTTAAAAGGTAGAGAATGAGTAAGAAAAAAAAGGGATCTTAATGCATATTCGATAGGCCTTAGTAAAGGTATGTCTCTGATTTACAAATATAAATTAATATCATATGATGTTTAGATCAATAGGTGATGAATCTCTATCACATATTGAATAGTTGAATATATATTGGTGCATTTATATATATCATTATATATATATACATATATATAATTTGTATTGTTGCTCATAAAAGATAAAGGATAATAAATCGTTCATAAAATCAAAATACTCTTTCAATGGCGACTGTTCCTCCGTATTTGGCGATTTTTCTCTTCCACTCATTCTCTATCTAATCGCGCTCTCCTCCTTTGCATCACTTCCTCCATCCATCAATTCTCCCCATCGCCTCGCCTTATCTAATCATGCCATAGAAGAAAAAATCCTTGCCTGCGCAATCGCCTTTGCCCCAAGTCCTACCTTCTGATCTAGATCGCACTGCATCGCTGACACACTCTGGCCGATCCTTCGCTGCCATTCCTTCTGCTTGCGGGTCGTCTCTTGCTCCTGGTATTCCATTTGTGTCCTCCGATCTGGAATCTGCATCCCAATCTGATGATCTATCTGGTGTGACTTTGTCGTTTCCATTGGCGAACTCTCTTTCATCCTTGCTCGCTGACAGTGCCGTTGCTACTCAGATCTCTGGCTTGAGTTGCCCTACCTCTGGTAAGCATTACCTATCCTCTTTACTTGCCTCGACTGCTACTGCTCCCTGTTGGTCTGAAAATGATGTTGGATTATTCAGTGATAATGCAAATGCTTGTGTCGTGATCGATGGTTTGGACTCCACTGCTGGTTTGAATGTCGATGCTTATGCTAGTGCCGTGAATGTAGATGTGGTTGGTCGAAACCTTGATAGCTATGGTGTTGTTCACGAACCCATTTCCTTGTGTACCCTTCCTGTCTGTGATAATGCCAATGTGAGTGACTTTAATCCTGCAATCCCAAATACTGATGTGATCATTCCCAATGTTGAACTTCCCTCTAATTTGGTTTCTCCCCTGCCATGCTCAATGCCTACTGTCCCTCAGATTCCAAATTGGTCTTCGTTGTTTAAGTCGTTGCCTTGCAACGTAGGAAATTATGTACCTCTTTCATTTAATTCTGTTGTGGTCGATGGAGTTTCGTTCCCACCACCGGAGGTCATTCAAGATAGTGAGGACTATTGGGCTGACTACCTTGTTGGGTTTTTCCTTGATTCGAATCCTCCATACCATATTGTTCGAGAACATTGTAAGACTCATTGGAAACTAAAGGGTGGTCTCCAGGTTCAGTTTGATATTTCAATATTTTTCTTTAAGTTTTCCAATAAGGAGAAATGACAGCGTGTGCTACAGGCTGAGCCTTCTTTCATTGAAGGTAAACCGCTTATTATTACGTCATGGAACAATTCAATTGATAGTGCAAGAGATCAGGTTTTATCAATTCTTGTATGGGCCTACTTCTCTCATATTCCCTCTGTCTTACAATCATTGATTGGCCTGAATTAGATTGCTAGTTTAGTTGGAGAGCTTAAGTGTTTTGACTCGAACACCGTGGCTAGAGGTAGGATTGTTTACGCTAAAGCTCTTATTGAAATCACTCCGTCCAAGCCCCTTCCTTCCAAACTCAGAGTATGCCCTACTGATGGTCATGTTGCGGTAATTGATGTTCACTATGGATGGAAACCTGATATCTGTGAGATTTGTCACTCCTTTGGTCATGTGGTGTTTTCATGCAAGCGTCTCCCTCCTTCTGATCCATCGAGTGACCCACCCCCCTTCCTATCCCGGATAAGATCCCCCTACCTCGTCCCCCTGCTAGGGTTTGGGTTCCAAAGTCTCACCCCTCTAGTTTGGTTGACCCGGTTTTTTCTACTACTGTCCCTTCCGAGATCCATTCAGCCCCCGATCATAACTTTGATGATGTTGTTGCTCCTTCTCCTGCTATTGTTGAGCCCTCGCTCCTTTTTGCTCCTTTGATTGAGTGGAACTCCAGAGAGAAAGCTGGGTTCATGTGAAATCTGAGATGCGATATAGTCTAGAGTATGATTGTTATTATAAGTTTGTAGGTGGAGATGGAGAGATGAGGCGGTTATTTTATCATGTTGTTGGTGATGGTCTAGTTCTTTCCTATGAGGGTGATGATGGGGATGACAATAGCTTTATTTTGGAGGATGTCACTTAGGAAAGAAAATATTTTTATTTCTGTGAATCTCCAGTTTTTGATCCAGATATCGCGGCTCATTTCTCAGGGTTTATCCATGTTATGGGTCCTTGTTCTGTTGATGTCGACAGTGGTGCATCCTCTCAGGAGAGCGTCTAGTGTTTTGTATGTACAGTGGTATGGTCACTATAAAACCATGTTAGCTATTCTGTGCATGTGTAGAATACTTGTTTTCTTATTTATATACAGTGGCACGGCCCACTATAAAACCGGCTAGCTTTGCTATAAAAAAAGTTTGTGTGCTTGCTAATATTAAAGTTCATGGCCAAACAGTAAAAAACATTTTTTAATTAAATAATATTATATATGATTTAATTAATTATATCATATAGATTAAAATCATATAATAATCATTCTAAAAATTTACAAAATTTTGTTTTTAGATAATAATAATTCTATAGCATGGAAAACTTTATATTAGTACATATTTTTATCTATTACATATTTAAATATTAATATAACTATTCTAACTAGAAACTAATTATATAAATAAATAAAATATATATATATGTGTGTGTGCAATATAATATGAAATTAAGTATAAAATTTTATATAGTAACACTACATAATTTTTAGATGTTGAAATGATTTTTCAATAATTTTAATAATTATTTAAATTGGTTTTTAAATTGACTTTTATAATTGTTTATTTAAAATTAATTTTGAATTATATTAAAAAAGTTTCTGATGTCGTAAGCTTCTAGTATGCATGCACTAATTTTATAAAATTTATTATTCATATAAATATATTTATTTTAATTAGATTTTAAAATTATTTTTAATTTAATATTATTTTATAAATAAAAAATTTAATTTTTTCTAATGTCGTGAGCTTCTAGTAAGCTTGCACTAATTTTATAAAATTTATTGTTACATATTTATGTAAATTATACATATTTATTTGGATGACGGGGTTGTCTATAACACAATGCGAAATGGATCTTAAGGCTATCTATACACTAGAATATGTGACAAACTTGCAAACATAAATAAGTAATCATAGAATATGTAAGTAGTAAAGAAAAATGTAGTAAAGTAAATAACACCAGGCATTTTTATACTGGTTCGGACTGATCAACCTACATCCAGTCCTATACCGCACCGTATGGAATTTCACTATGACTGCTTGCTTTCCACGGGTGGCAAAAACACATTTACAATCTTGATTTCACGGGCTATAAGATACACCCTCTTGATTCATCGGGCTACAAGAATAACTCTTGATTTCACAGGCTGCAAGAACACCTTCTTCTATTTACAACAACAGTAAAGTATGACAGGTAGTCATATCTTCAATATAGATTCTTGTAGATATGGTACAATGATCCTATAGACCTTCGGTGACAATATATCTTTGAATTCTTTGAGCAATAGGATGAAATCAGAGAGAGAATGATATGAATTCAAGTACAAACTCTCTAATATTGTATTATTTGCAAATCCTCGAAGAATTGGAGTGAAAGAGTATGGATTTGAAAAGAGAATAGAAGGGTATGCAATGGATTTCTTGTATAAATGTATGGAGATGAAAGAGTAAGAGAAAATAAGAATTATTGTTTTTAAAATTCGTTTTCCAGAGCCGTTAATAGTGGTTGAAGAGACATGCCTTTTGGTGAAGAGGTGGCGGCAAATCCCTTTATTTAAATTTTTAAAAAATGAAAAACGGCTAGTATGTCGACATACATGGAAGGCATATGTTGACATATGTATATTTAAAAAATCAGAAACTCTAATAAAGTGCTGTAGATTTTTAGATATCAAAGTACCTCATATTTATGGATTTTTTGTGATTCGGTTGAGGTTAATGGTTGATGATCTTCAAGTATAATTATTATAGGGTCTTTATCAAAAGATTTAAGATTCAACACTTCAAATACCTCCATCATTTCAGCAATTGCATTTCTTCTTCAATCAGTTTTGTTCTTCCATTTGCTCCGATTAATCTTCATATATATAATTCATTTTCTTCCATTGAGTTTTTGTTTATCTCTGTAAATGTCTCCATATTATATTTGAAAGCACTACACAACTCGGAGAAATGTTAGTTGTAATATTTATATGGTTGTTCATCAAAATCAATACTTAGGGTATTAACAATCTCCTCCCTTTTGATGATGACAATCATGTAAATATTTGAGATATAAAATATAATATTTTTATATTTGACTCCTCCTATCATTTTGCCTAGTATATTTATACATTTTCTCCTCCTTTGTCATCAACAAAAAGGGCGAACAAGAATCACTTAAGCGCAACCAGACAATATGTATAGAGTTTGTAGATAGAGATATATACTAATGTATATAAATAAAACTCATGAGGGAAATCAAAATCAACACAAAGCATGAAGTAAAATATTTAAAATAAGAGAAGTTTTAGAGTTACCGACTTTGTCGATGTCAAAAACATAACCTTTCGAAATATATCCAATGTTCTCAATTTCACCATCTTTGTATATAATGTCGCTCGGTATATATGGATTTCTTGTCATATGCTTTGAACATCCACTGTCTATTATCCATTGTTCGGTACTTTAAAAATATAAAATATACACATTGGTACCCTATTTATTTTTGGGTCCATGGGGTTAAGTTATGGAAAGCCAAACCCACGAAGAGTTTGAATGCCCTTTCAAAATATAATTATCAGATAAATAAACTTTATTAATAAAATTATCAATATATTATTCTTTCTCAATATTATCTAACCTTCTAGGAATCCATAAATTAATAAACGTATTTGGGAATTTTAATTTTAATTTTCTAGGTTTGGGTTTGAACTTGGTAGCCTTAACAAATTTAGTACTTTGAGTACTATTTTTCTTTTATTTGGGTTTAGGGGAGTATCCAAGTCCATATTTGTTGCTAGTGGGTTTAGATAATAAATTTTCAAAATTATTCTTGCCTTTGTTAAATTTATTAACATCAGTTTTTATTTTATCAAAATCCTTATTATAGTTAAGAATAACATTGTCCAAAGATGTTATTTTGTCATTTAGATCAGTGATCTCTGATTTCATTCAAAGATTTTCTACCTTAAGGATTCATTTTCACTTTTTATTTTTTCAAAACTTTCAAGTTACAAATCATCATTAAGTCCATTAAATCTTTCAATTTCATCTTCTAGACTTTCTAAATCGTTTTTTCAAAGAAAATATCTGCATATTTTTCATAAGCAGACAATTTTCTTATAAAACCCCTTCCAGAAAATCGCTTTTGTTGACCTTGTTTCAGATTAGTTATTTTAGAAATTTTAATTTTATAATTATTTTTTGGATTTGATTTTAAATGACTACATTAACTCATCTGACTCCCTACTGATTATCGAAAAGATAATAGTGATTGAAAAAGCGACGAGTGTTGATATTAATCATATAACTTGAGATAGCATATTAGTAAATTTCTTTAGAAATTTAAACAAGAGTTATAAAAACTTTTGTTGGGTAAAAAATTCCTCGACCATCTCTATTTCTATCATATTTCTAACGACCATCACTCATCAAAATTCAATATAGTTTGTCAATATGTGCTATTTTAAACGGGAAATCATTCATTTTTCAATTTATTATATTTTTAGCAATAAAAACATCCAAAGTATTCACTTTCATTTAAAAATCCTCACGGTTATGCATGGGTGAATTACTTGGAATTTTTGATTATGTGCTTTCATGCTCATTTAAAAGTCCTCGTGATTATGCATGTATGGAACACATATCAAAATTGATTAATTAAATAGACAAGTTGATTCTAATCCCATTTAAAATTCCTCATGGTTATGTGTGGTTAGAAGATACTTGAATTCATTTTAAAAAAAAATTGGAATACTACTAATCTCATTTAAAAGTCCTAACGGTTAAGCATGGTTAGTAGATATTCAAATTCCTAATATAAATATACCACAAATAGATACGACTATATGGTTTTATATGATGACATCGTCCCTATCATTCTAAAGTGGAATATGCGCCTAACAGAATATTTATGATTTTTGTTTGATTTTTTATTGAAATTTAATATCTATACTCGATTGGGTATTAATATTGTATTAATGTCTATCACTTTATCTCTATTTTTCTAACAATATTACTCTTTTGCTGATAACAAAAGGAAGAGAGAAAAGTTATGATTTTGTCAAATAAAGGCAAATAAAGGTCAAATATTTTATTTTTTATTTTCTACTTGCATCTAGATTCATTTGCACATTCTCATGCATATATGAAGGGGGAGCTTTGCTGTAGAGAGGGGGAATTCAAATAGAGGGAGCAAATAGAATGATCAAATACATTTAACAAATTCAAAATCTTAAATATATGTTTGTTATCATCAAACGGGGGAGATTGTTGAATATGCACATATATGATTTTTGTTTGATGATAATAAACATATATATATATATACTCATTTAAATGTATTTGTTAATGTAATATTTTATTTTTCACATAATTGAATAAATATTTGCTGAATAAAATAAATAACACATAATTTAAATTCAAACAGATATTTTATTCAAACAAATATTTATTACAATTTTGAATAGTACAAGTTTGAGCTCTCACTATATATACAATTTCAATTAAATACAAATTCGATTACATCACAATTTATCATTTACATTAGCACCTCACTACATATCACTCAATTCACTCGTATTCGATCTTCAACTCTATTCCAGATTGAATCCAGCATCTGAGTTATCTGCAAAATACACACTGACACAGTAAAATTGAAAATGAAATATTTTTGCAGTGTCAAATAAAATGTGTATTTTGAAAATATTATTTGCCTCGGTTATTTGTGTTATTCGTCATCATATTTATTTTATAATTCATCTACACGAACAACTTGTGACATGCACAATGTATCACTGTACATGCCACAAGGCCGTGCACACCGATATACACTTGATAAAATTACAGGGACAGGTGAGCACAAGGTCAAACCCAATCAAAAGCCGGGTTCAACTCAAGTGCAATACAAATAAAGTCATGACACGAGCAAAAGGTCAAACCCGAGCTATAAGCTGGATTCAACACATGTGTAATCCAAATGTACAAGTTCAATAAAATGGTCAAGACAACTAAAACAACTCGACCAGTCCAAAATCAAAAATGAACAAGTACTACAATGAAGATCAACAGTAAAACAGAAGCTCAACAACATGAATGCACTAAAATGGTCAGGAGCAACCCAGACTCGAGCACACATGAAGTTCAACAGAGATGTGTGCATACACATTGAAACATGACTCGAAGCTATGTAACCTGAACCAAAGACTACAAGCACACAATATCACAATGAGACAGCAGCTAAACTGAATACAAGTGCAGATGGCATAGTCGAGTTCTAATGCAAGCATATGAATACAAACTCAAGACTCAAATGTACAAAGACTCCAAGTCTGCAAGCATTTCAAACTCGAAGCAACACTCACATGTAAACTTCAAGTGAAAACAGAATGGTACAAGTGCAGCCTCAACATGAAGACAACAGCTTCTATGAGCAAATGGACTGAAATATCATATGCACTAACTCAATTCAGATGCATAAACTAGCTCAAAGCAACAACTCAATCAAGCTCCACACAAAGGCACAGACCACACTCAAGTAAATAAGAAGGTCGTAGGCACAAGAAAATGAATCAAGCAGTTAAATTCCACCAGACTCACTACAACACACAAGTTCAAATGCAAGTACTCAAAGAGGACGGAGGATATGCATATCCTCACATATGGTGGACGGAACATAATGAAACAGTAACTGACACCTGTATGTACACAATGCACATATAAGAAACCAAACCAATTACAGAATCACACAAACATGGCACCGGTGTAGAAATCAAGTGAAAGCCACACCAGCTCGAATGCACATAAGCAACAATGCATAGCAACTATTAAGTGCAGACTCGAGTTAACAAAGTCAAGGCCGAAAACTACCGGAGTCCATCAAGCAACAACTACATATAACAAATTCAAAATCTTAAATATATGTTTGTTATCATCAAACGGGGGAGATTGTTGAATATGCACATATATGATTTTTGTTTGATGATAATAAACATATATATATATATACTCATTTAAATGTATTTGTTAATGTAATATTTTATTTTTCACATAATTGAATAAATATTTGCTGAATAAAATAAATAACACATAATTTAAATTCAAACAGATATTTTATTCAAACAAATATTTATTACAATTTTGAATAGTACAAGTTTGAGCTCTCACTATATATACAATTTCAATTAAATACAAATTCGATTACATCACAATTTATCATTTACATTAGCACCTCACTACATATCACTCAATTCACTCGTATTCGATCTTCAACTCTATTCCAGATTGAATCCAGCATCTGAGTTATCTGCAAAATACACACTGACACAGTAAAATTGAAAATGAAATATTTTTGCAGTGTCAAATAAAATGTGTATTTTGAAAATATTATTTGCCTCGGTTATTTGTGTTATTCGTCATCATATTTATTTTATAATTCATCTACACGAACAACTTGTGACATGCACAATGTATCACTGTACATGCCACAAGGCCGTGCACACCGATATACACTTGATAAAATTACAGGGACAGGTGAGCACAAGGTCAAACCCAATCAAAAGCCGGGTTCAACTCAAGTGCAATACAAATAAAGTCATGACACGAGCAAAAGGTCAAACCCGAGCTATAAGCTGGATTCAACACATGTGTAATCCAAATGTACAAGTTCAATAAAATGGTCAAGACAACTAAAACAACTCGACCAGTCCAAAATCAAAAATGAACAAGTACTACAATGAAGATCAACAGTAAAACAGAAGCTCAACAACATGAATGCACTAAAATGGTCAGGAGCAACCCAGACTCGAGCACACATGAAGTTCAACAGAGATGTGTGCATACACATTGAAACATGACTCGAAGCTATGTAACCTGAACCAAAGACTACAAGCACACAATATCACAATGAGACAGCAGCTAAACTGAATACAAGTGCAGATGGCATAGTCGAGTTCTAATGCAAGCATATGAATACAAACTCAAGACTCAAATGTACAAAGACTCCAAGTCTGCAAGCATTTCAAACTCGAAGCAACACTCACATGTAAACTTCAAGTGAAAACAGAATGGTACAAGTGCAGCCTCAACATGAAGACAACAGCTTCTATGAGCAAATGGACTGAAATATCATATGCACTAACTCAATTCAGATGCATAAACTAGCTCAAAGCAACAACTCAATCAAGCTCCACACAAAGGCACAGACCACACTCAAGTAAATAAGAAGGTCGTAGGCACAAGAAAATGAATCAAGCAGTTAAATTCCACCAGACTCACTACAACACACAAGTTCAAATGCAAGTACTCAAAGAGGACGGAGGATATGCATATCCTCACATATGGTGGACGGAACATAATGAAACAGTAACTGACACCTGTATGTACACAATGCACATATAAGAAACCAAACCAATTACAGAATCACACAAACATGGCACCGGTGTAGAAATCAAGTGAAAGCCACACCAGCTCGAATGCACATAAGCAACAATGCATAGCAACTATTAAGTGCAGACTCGAGTTAACAAAGTCAAGGCCGAAAACTACCGGAGTCCATCAAGCAACAACTAACAGTACAAGTACCAGAGAATAAAAGAGACATTACAGTAACAAAATAAAAGCATACAGCAGTTCAAATGTCGCAGTAGTTTTTTTCAAAAATCATGGAATAGTAGTTTCAAATTGAACAAGTCAGTGCCGAAGTCAAATATTATCACAGTCAACAAGCACAAAGAAAGGAACCAAAGTCAAGTTTAAATGCCAGAAAATCAAGCCGTGATAGCCAAGGAATCAAACAAGTCAGAATTGAGCCGTGATAATCAAGTAATCACAAAAAATACGAATTTGAACAAGTCGGTACAAATCTCAAGCATTCAAGCAAAATCGAACGATAGAACAAATTATCAGACGAACGAAATTATAGGAATTCGAATCCTATTTAAACCCTATCATCATCGGCATTCGAAGAGCAATCGAGTTCAAGCATATCAGGGAGAATAATAGAAGAAATTACATACCAGATTTTTCCAATCGAACTCGACGAAATTGAAGCACCCGAGTGTAGAGAAAAGCAAAACGATCGATCGACAAAGCAAACACGAGAACATCAATTCAATCAATCAACCTTAAATCAGCACGCTTCATTTCAGAAACCCTAATTTTCTTAAAGAGGAACGATCACGAGCAAAAGAACAACGAAGCAACCATTTTTTTCACAGAGCAAAGCAAGCCGATATAATATAAAAGAAAAGGAAGGGATATTGTTTATCACTATTTAGTTTTTGGGCCGGCATCTCCTTTGGGCTTTAAAATTATTTAAATTAGGGTTTTATTGTTTAGTTTTTTTTTATTTGTATTTTCCTTTTAAACTTTTGTAATTTTCTACTCGTGTGACTAGGGGACGAACTACGGTGGTGTAGTTCGAGAATTCTTAACTCTGTGGCTGAGTTGTGGCAGGGTTTTGAGCTTAGAGTTAGGTTAGTCGATAGCGGGTGTCGCGAGTTTACGTGTGTAAGCGTCTGACTACTTAATTTATAGTAGAAACCTTGGGGGCAGCACGTAGGTAGGGTTTTGCCGAAGCTGGGTAAATCTATGTTTTCTATTTCTGCATTTATTATTCTGCTACTATCTATGCTGTTATTATTCTGCTATACCTGTGTTGAAATTATTTTATATACTTTCACATTAAATTTTTATAATTAATAGTATCACTCTATTCACTCCCTCTCCCCTCTAGGATGAAATCGATCCTACAATCCTTTGCCATGAAGCACATGTTGGCAATTTCAATTTCCGAATCATTATCACTTAATGATGTATCTAAATCATCCCATGTTGTATTGAAAGCATGGTTCCTCTTCTTATTGAAAGGGTTTGAAGAGTACTTTGATTTCTTGAGATTTGGACATACTCTTTTTAAATGACTGGGTTGATCACATTCGAAACACTTAAACAACATTTCCATTTCTGGAATTAAAGTTGTTTGTTTTCTGAAGTTTTTCTATCTTCCTATATTTCAAGAATTTCTTGAAGGTCATGAAATCGATATCCTCATCATCATCATCATCATCTGGTTCATGATTATCGTTTGTAAGGTTGAGTGCCAGTGATTTCTTCTTATTTTCTTGATTCTCTTTTCTAACCTGCAACTTTACTTCATAGGACATTAGATTACCAATTAAATCTTCTATTTTCATAGTACTAATATTATTGGCTTCTTTGATTGCCAAGAGTCTTCTGATCTCATTCACTAGAAAGTGAATTTAAGATCTTTCTGACTTGGTCTTCTTTGGTACATTCTTTCCTAATGATATTAATGCATGTAATATATCTTGAAATCTAGAATACATATCAGAAATGGATTCATTTTGTTTTATTATAAACAGTTGAAATTGATTGGTTAACATGGATATCTTTATCTGTTTAACTTCGTGTGTGACTTGCAATGTTCTCCAAATTTCATATGCACTTGTATAAATAGACACTCTGTTAAACTCATTTTTATCCAAGGTGGAGAATAAAATATCATAGCCTTTGAATTGATGAGTGCTTATGTCTTTTGATGGGTGGTCCATTGTGCATAATTCATTTGGGGCTCAGTGTACTCAGTTTAGGTAATATTCCAAATATCTAAACCATTAGATTGCAAATAAATTTTCATCCTATAAGCCTAATAAGCATAATTACTACCATCAAATAGTGGGGGTCAAGTAGTAAATTGTCCTTCTACAAAATTGTGAAAGAATGTGTTACTAGTGTTATTAGCCATTTACACTTTTAGAAAAAAATCAAATTAGAGTTTTTGAAAACCGGTGCTCTTATACCAAATGCAGATGACGGGGTCGTGTATAACATAATGCGAAATGCATCTTAAGGCTATCTATCACTAGGATAGTTGAAGTGTATATTTCAACTATTTAAAACTTACTTATGAATTTAAATCTCTGTCTACTCAAATTGCAAACAGAAACAAGTAATCACAGAATATGTAAGTAGTAAAGTAAAATGTAGTAAAGTAAATAACACCAGGAATTTTTATACTGGTTCAGATTGAACAATCCTACATTCAATCTTATATTGCACCGTACATAATTTCACTATAACCTCTTGCTTTCCATGGGTGGCAAGAACACCTTTACAATCTTGATTTCACGGGCTATAAGATGCACCCTCTTGATTTATCAGGCTACAAGAACACCCTCTTGATTTAACTGGCTACAAGAACAACTTCTTCTCTCTGTAAACAACAGTAGAGTATGGCAAATAGTCATATCTTCAATACAGAATCTTGCAGATTTGGTACAATGATCCTATAGACCTTCAGTAGTAATATATCATTGAATTTTTTGATGAATAGCATGAAATCAGAGAGAGAATGATACAAATTCAAGTATAAACTCTTTGATATTGTGTGGTTTACAAATCCTTGAAGAATTGTAGTGAAAGAGTATGGATTTGTAAAGAGAACAAAAGAGTATGCAGTGGATTTCTCTCACAAATATGTGGAGATGAAAGAGTAAGAGAAAATGAGAATTATTGTTTTTAAAATTCATTTTCTAAAGCCTTTAAATAGTGGTTGAAGAGACATGTTTATTGGTGAAGAGCTGGGGGAAAAATCCCTTCATTTAAATTTTAGAAACTAAAAAATGGCTAGTATGTCGACATACATAGAAGGCATAGGTCGACATATAGGCTAGTATGTTGACATACATGCAAGGCATATGTCGACATATGTGTGTTTAAAAAATTAGAAACTCTAATAAGGTGTTGCAGATTTTCAGATATCAAAGTACCTCATATTTGTGGATATTTTGTGATTCAGTTGAGGTCAATGATTGATGATCTTCAAGTATAATTACCATGGAGTCTTTAACAAAAGATTCTAAGATTCATCGCTACAAATACCTCCATCGTTTCAGCAATTGCATTTCTTCTTCAATCAGTTTTGTTCTTCCATTTGCTCTGATTAATCCTCATATGTATAATTCATTTTCTTCCACTGAGTTTTTGTTTATCTCTGTAAATATCTCCATAATTATTTAAAAGTACTGCACAACTCGGAGAAATGTTAGTTGTAATATTTATATGGTTGTTCATCAAAATCAATACTTAGGGTATTAACAATCTCCCCCCTTTTGATGATGATAATCATGTAAATATTTGAGATATAAAATATAATATTTTTATATTTGACTCCACTTATCATTTTGCCTTGTATATTTATACATTTTCTCCCCTTTTGTCATCAACAAAAAGGGTGAACAAGAATCACTTAAGCGCAACTAGACAATATGTATAGAGTTTGTAGATAGAGATATATACTAATGTATATAAATAAAATTCATGAGGAAAATCAAAATTAGTAGAAAGCGTGAAGTAAAATATTTAAAATAAGAGAAGTTTTAGAGTTACCGACATTGTCAATGTCAAAAACATAACCTTTCAAAATATATCCAATGTTCTCAATTTCACCATCTTTGTATATAATGTCTCTCGATATATATGGATTTCTTGTCAATGCTTTGAACTTTCATTGTTTGTTATCCATTGTTCGGTACTTGAAAAATATAAAATATACATATTGGTACCCTATTTATTTTAGGGTCCATGGAGTTAAGTTATGGAAAGCCAAATCCATGAAGAGTTTGATTAATCTTCATATATATAATTTGTTAGTCCTTGAGATGATGGTTTTGATGACAACAACCTTAGAATAAGATTATAAAATATAAATACTAACATTATAGTTTAGATATATATGTATATGCAGGATTTAACCATGCAGGTACCAAGAATGAAGACTGTACAGTATAGAGATTCAAGATATCTAGATTGAAGACTCATGAGTATCAAGAATATCAAGATTATCAAGAGTTCAAGATTTCAAGATAAGTATTGAGTCTAGAATTATGTTAAAACTTCATAATAGCACTGAAATCTTCACTCCATTTTTCTTTTGGGATGGAACCCATTTCTACCATTTTAGTGGCTTACAAACCCACAACAAGTAGCTTACAAACCTACGACAAGTGGCTTACAAACCCACGAACATCCTGGTTTTGTACAAGTTCTCGAGTCCTGATATGATGGGATATTCTTCAGGAAGAAGCTTGCAAAACTACTTCAAAATGATTTTCAAAACTACTTCAGAATGATTTTCAAAACTTCTTTTCAAAATGTTTTAGCCTTAAAAATTATCTTTCAAATGATTTTCAAAAAGATGTTTTAGCCTTAAAATATTCTTTGTTTTTGTTTTTAATAAACTCGTGTTTTTAAACTTCGTTTGTTTTAAACTATCTTTATACTTAGATTTAAATATAAAATTCTAGTAAAATTTTATATATATTATTCTCTATATTTATCTATGTATTTTATCTATAGTCAAGTATATTTATAAAGTTTAAAATAGTTTTAATATAAGATAAAGGTTATTTTCAAAGAAAAACAAAACATCAAAATTTCCTTTGGGATGTCGACATGCCCTAGTACCCCATGTCGACATAGTGACAGTTAGATTCAAAAGTTTGAATTTCAAAAGAAGTGTCTATTCGCCATAACCTTTCACGAATGGACATGACTGTTGTTCTTCTATAAATAGGGGTTAGTTTCAACGAATTTTATATCAGATTTTCTGGTTTTTCACTTATCTTCTTCTTCCACATTTTCTTATTCAAAATCATATCATCACTCTGCCAAAATCAACATTGAATCTAACTAGATTATCTCTGGTTTGATTCTCTATCACTATCTCAACAAGATCCAAGTGTTATTCAGAGTTATAGGCTTCTTTGTAATCTATCTAGCGATAAAAGGTGTGATTGTAGCCTTGGAAATCAATCAAGCGAGAAAAGGTGTGATCGTAGCCTTGGAAATCAATTGGGTGAACTTGTCGCCCGGAAATCAAGTATCTCTACCCAAAGGATTGTGATTCTGGAGGGTGTACCTCGTAGCCTTGAAACCGAGGGTTGTAATTGTTGAATTGCTTTTGAAAGGAAATCCGTACTTAGTTGTGCGGGACTGGATGTAGGGTAACTCCGAACTAATATAAAATCCGGTGTGTTCTTTCCTTTACCGCATTTACTTTATTTCTGCATCTGTGTTTGTTTCTGTGATTATATCTGTGTTTGAATATTACATACATTTGTGTTCAAATTAACATAAACTCAAAAAGATTTAGTAATTTCTTATAAACACTATTCACCCCCCTCTAGTGTTATTCCTAGCCTTAAGATCCATATTCCGCATTCCTCACATTTGGTATCAGAGTAAGGTTTTCAAAAGTTTCATAATCTGATTTTTGTAAAAGTTTTTTTTTAAATGGCTATGTTTAAGAAATTTTTTAATGCATGTTTAGAATTATTCAGATCATCATTGTCTCTTGAGTCTACATATAATCAATATTCAAATACAAGTTGTCTACTAAGATTGTTTGATGTGCAGGAATCATGCTTTATGGGAGTTGAGGAATCAATCCAGAACAAACAAACTGTGCAGATCAAAAAGAACAAATGGATACTCGATAGTGGATGTTCTAGACACATGACTGGGAATCTAGATATGCTGAATGATATAATATACAAAGACGGAGGACTGGTTAACTTTGGAGACAATTCAAAAGGTTATGTGATCGGCATCGGCAAAGTCGGTAACTCTGAAACTCCTATTATTACTAATGTTTTGCTAGTTAAGAATCTGAAACACAATCTGCTAAGTATAAGTCAACTATGCGATAAAGGATATAAAATTAATTTTGAAAAAGATAAGTGTCACATTGAAGATAATAATTCAACCATAATATTTGAGGGAATTAGGAAAAAGAATATTTACATTCTTAGTATGAAAATTTCAAATGAAAACTTGTGTCTTTTGGCAAATGCAAGTGATCCTTGGATTTGGCATAAGAGATTTGGGCATTTGAATTTCAATCTCTTGTCTAGACTGTCAAAACATGATCTAGTAAGAGGCCTCCCTAAAATGAATTTTAAAGTAGATAGTCTATGTGATGCATGTCAACTAGGAAAACTTAGTAAAAGTTCCTTTAAATTAAAAGATATGATTTCAACTTCAAAACCTCTTGAATTACTTCATCTTGATTTATTTGGTCCATCTCAAATTCAGTCAATAAATCACAGTATATATGTTTTTGTAATTGTAGATGATTATTCTAGATTTACATGGACAATATTTTTGAAACATAAAAGTGATACTTTTTAATGTTTTAAGAATTTTTCAAAAAGGGTTCAAAATCAATTTTCTCAAAAAATTATAACCATCCGTAGTGATCACGGTAGTGAATTTGAAAATGAAAAGTTTGAAGAATTCTGCAATAAAAAGGGAATAATTCACAATTTTTCATTTCCAAGAACTCCACAACAAAATGGAGTAGTAGAACGTAAAAATAGGACGATTCAAGAGTGTGCGAGAACTATGCTTTCTGATAGTAATTTACCAATGTACTTTTGGGCAGAAGCAGTTGCTACCGCCTGTTATATTTTAAATAGAATTTTAATTAGACCTTTGACTGATATGACATCTTATGAACTTATTTACTCAAAGAAACCTAAGGTATCTTATTTTAGAATTTTTGGAAGTAAATGTTTTATTTTAAATACAAAAGATAACTTAGATAAATTTGATCCTAAATCCGACAAAGGTATCTTTATTAGATATTCTAATAGAAGTAAAGCATACAGAGTATTTAATTTAAGAACTAATACCATCGAAGAAACAATGCATGTTTCATTTGATGAAAATTTCAAAAATTTTGAAGAAATAAATGATGAAGAGGATTAAATCACTCAAAACCAAGAGTCCACTGAAACTAATAATGAATTAAATCATCCTAATAAAAGTATTAAACTTTTAAAAGATCACCCTATAGAAAATATACTTGGAGATATGCAATCTGTTGTTAAAACTAGAAACCAACTAAGTCAAATGAGTAATGTATCTTTTATATCAACTGTTGAACCCAAAAATCCAGAAGAAGCATCAACTGATGATTCATGGATTTCGGCTATGCAAGAAGAATTAAATCAATTTACTAGAAATGATGTTTGGGAACTTGTTCCTAGACCTGAAAATAAAACAATAATTGGAACTAAATGGGTTTATAAAAATAAAATGAATGAACAAGGAGAGGTTGTTAGAAATAAAGCCCGGTTAGTCGCTCAAGGTTATTGTCAAGAAGAAGGAATAGATTTTGATGAAACCTTTGCCCCCGTAGCAAGATTAGAAGCCATTAGGATTCTACTTGCTTTCGCAAACCATAATAATTTCAAATTATTTCAAATGGATGTTAAAAGTGCATTTTTAAATGGTTTTGTAAAAGAAGAAGTATTTGTTAAACAACCACCACTTTTTGAAAATGATAAATTTCCAAATCATGTTTACAAACTTAAGAAAGCTCTATATGGTCTAAAGCAAGCTCCTAGAGCCTGGTATGATAGACTAAGATCTTACTTGTTACAATCAAATTTTGAAATAGGTAAAGTAGATAATACTCTTTTTATTAAAAGAAATAAAAATGATATTCAACTAGTACAAGTCTACGTAGATGATATCATTTTTGGATCAACTAATTTTGAAATGAATAAAGAATTTTCTAAAATAATGACAAAAGAGTTTGAGATGAGTCATATGGGTGAATTAAACTTCTTTTTAGGATTACAAATAAAATAATTAGATAATGGTATCTTTATTAGTCAAGAAAAATATGCTAAATACCTGGTTAGTAAATTTGGTTTGACTATTGCGAGTGGAAAACCCACTCCCATGGCAACCAATGAGTACCTTAGTAAAGAAGATCTCCCGAAAGATGTAGATCAAAAATTATATAGAGGAATGATTGGATCACTACTCTATATCACTACGAGTAGACCTGATATCATGCATAGTGTCTGTCTCTGTGCAAGGTATCAATCCCAACCTAAAGAAACTAACTTAAAAGCTGTAAAACGTATTATAAGATATGTTAAACACACCTTTGATTATGACTTATTTTATCCTAAAAATGATTCGTTTGACTTAATATCTTACTGTGATGTTGATTATGATGGTTGTAAATCAGACCGAAAAAGTACAACTGGAACTTGTCACTTTTTAGGGCATTCTCTGATTTCCTGGTTTAGTAAAAAGCAAAACACAGTTTCTCTATCAACAACTGAAGCAGAGTATATTTCTGCTGCTTTGGCTTGTTCTCAAGTAATATATATGCAACAAACTTTAAAAGATTTTGGTTTAAATATCTCAAAATCACCAATTTATTATGATAATACTAGTGCAATAAATTTATCCAAAAATACTACTCAACATGCTCGAACTAAACTTATTGATATTAGACACCATTTTCTCAGAGATAATATAAGTAGAGAAGTAATTACTCTCGACTATATCAATTCTGAAAATCAAATTGCTGATATCTTAACAAAACCCTTAAATGAATCTACATTTACTAAATTAAGAAGAGAATTAGGTATTTGTTCATTAACTGAAATATAAAATATAAATAACAAGTATAATTAAAAATTAATTCAAAATAAATTAAATAGGCAAAAATTCAAGAACCATGTCGACATCCCCCTAAACCCATGTCGACATATAACGTTTTTTAAATTTTAAAAAAAAATTCCCACCAAAATTCAAATAAGTGGTTATAAATTTCTCTTATTTCGAAATTTTCTTCATTCTCTCTGTTCTCTTTCTGTTCTATCTTCTGAGATCAATTTATCAATGGCCTCCTCTTCTAAATCAAACATAAAATCAACTTTTTCGTTCCCATCTCCTACTTCTGGTCCGTTTCAACAATCAACGCTCGCTCGTGTGACGAAAATGGAGGATTCTCTGAAGGATACACTTCAGTTAATGACTGAAATCCAAGTGATGCAACTTCGAATGGCCAAAGAACAAGAGAGGCAAGGCAAAATCCTTAGAAATTTACAAAAATTTCTAATGGACAATCATGCTAATCCAATCTTGATTGACGAGGACTCTTCAGGAGATCATGAACAAGAGGAAAGTGAAGAAGAAGAAGAAGAACCAATGGAAGAAGAGCATGCGGAAGACAACGACAAAGTCATTTGCATTGGCGAAGTATGTTTTGACAAGGACGGAAACTTGGTTGAACAACATGGAAATTTCTGTTTCCATTATCCAAATTGTTCGATTCATGGATCTCCAATTGTCAAAGATACTCTGTAGTTTCTTCTCTTTCGTTTTTCATCGTTTTGTGTATACTTGTCACATTTTACGAAAATGTAAATTTAAACAAATATATATAAAAATAAATATTGTGTGTTCTTATATATGATTCCTATATATGATATATATAAGTATTATATAGGTATTTGGTTAGGAATGTTAGTAGTTTAGGACTAAGTTTTAGGTTTACAAGTAAGTATTGATGATAACACTATCATCATATAGGATATTAGACTAAGAGTTATATAGTTTAGAGTTAGTTTGTTTTTGTTGATGACAAAGGGGGAGAAATATAAAATAGGGTAGTTAGGCATAGATTAAGGGGGAGTTATTAGATTTAGGGGGAGTTATTAGGATAGAAGTAATATTTTATAAACAAAGGTTGTCATCATCAAAAAGGAGGAGATTGTTAGACCTTGAGATGATGGTTTTGATGACAACAACCTTAGAATAAGATTATAAAATATAAATACTAACATTATAGTTTAGATATATATGTATATGTAGGATTTAACCATGCAGGTACCAAGAATGAAGACTGTACAGTATAAAGATTCAAGATATCAAGATTGAAGACTCATGAGTATCAAGAATATCAAGATTATCAAGAGTTCAAGATTTCAAGATAAGTATTGAGTCTAGAATTATGTTAAAACTTCATAATAGCACTGAAATCTTCACTCCATTTTTCTTTTGGGATGGAACCCATTTCTACCTTTTTAGTGGCTTACAAACCCACGACAAGTAGCTTACAAACCTACGACAAGTGGCTTACAAACCCATGAACATCCTGGTTTTGTACAAGTTCTCGAGTCCTGATATGATGAGATATTCTTCAGGAAGAAGCTTGCAAAACTACTTCAAAATGATTTTCAAAACTACTTCAGAATGATTTTCAAAACTGCTTTTCAAAATGTTTTAGCCTTAAAAATTATCTTTTCAAATGATTTTCAAAAAGATGTTTTAGCCTTAAAATATTCTTTGTTTTTGTTTTTAATAAACTCGTGTTTTTAAACTTCATTTGTTTCAAACTATCTTTATACTTAGATTTAAATATAAAATTCTAGTAAAATTATATATATATTATTCTCTATATTTATCTATGTATTTTATCTATAGTCAAGTATATTTATAAAGTTTAAAATAGTTTTAATATAAGATAAAGGTTATTTTCAAAGAAAAACAAAACATCAAAATTTCCTTTGGGATGTCGACATGCCCTAGTACCCCATGTCGACATAGTGACAGTTAGATTCAAAAGTTTGAATTTCAAAAGAAGTGTCTATTCGCCATAACCTTTCACGAATGGACATGACTGTTGTTCTTCTATAAATAGGGGTTAGTTTCAACGAATTTTATATCAGATTTTCTGGTTTTTCACTTCTCTTCTTCTTCCACATTTTCTTATTCAAAATCCTATCATCACTCTGCCGAAATCAACATTGAATCTAACTAGATTATCTCTGGTTTGATTCTCTATCACTATCTCAACAAGATCCAAGTGCTTTTCAGAGTTATAGGCTTCTTTGTAATCTATCTAGCGATAAAAGGTGTGATTGTAGCCTTGGAAATCAATCAAGCGAGAAAAGGTGTGATTGTAGCCTTGGAAATCAATTGGGTGAACTTGTCGCCCGGAAATCAAGTATCTCTACCCAAAGGATTGTGATTCTGGAGGGTGTACCTCGTAGCCTTGAAACCGAGGGTTGTATTTGTTGAATTGCTTTTGAAAGGAAATCTGTACTTAGTTGTGCGGGACTGGATGTAGGGTAACTCCGAACCAGTATAAAATCCGGTGTGTTCTTTCCTTTACTGCATTTACTTTATTTCTGCATCTGTGTTTGTTTCTGTGATTATATCTGTGTTTGAATATTACATACATTTGTGTTCAAATTAACATAAACTCAAAAAGATTTAGTAATTTATTATAAACACTATTCACCCCCCCCCCCTCTAGTGTTATTCCTAGCCTTAAGATCCATATTCCGCATTCCTCACATAATTCATTTTCTTCCACTAAGTTCTTGTTTATCTTTGTAATGTCTCCATAATATATTTGAAAGTACTGCACAAATCGAAGAAATATTAATAGCAATATTTATATGGTTGTTCATCAAAATCATTACTTATGGTATTTGCAATTTTTTTATATATATAAACAAGTATTTGTATATTTATAAATAATTATAATTAAAAAAAATATTTTTCTCTATTATAATTTCGGTTTTGCAGCAGTAATATTTTTTAAATTATTTTACATTAATTATTAAATGATTTGTTAATTTATTATAAATAGATTTTTGTACAAAAATATTTCAAATATTTTATATAAATTATTATAATTATTATTTCTGCATATATACACATATATGATTAAAATTTACATATGCATAATTATATATCTATGTGTGTCTGTGTGTGTGTTATTTGATGCATATAGATATATTCATTTTGACAGCGCATAGAATACTAGAAGGGCTAACATATCCATTGAGATGTAAATCCCGACATTTATATATAGGCATGCCAAACCTTACACGGATTGATATGTTACACGTCCACACACATAGATTTGTGTATATGATGCACATATATTTATGACATAATAGTAACAATGTTAAAATAAAACTATATTAAAAATTTAAATAAAATAATGATTTTATTTAAAACAAATTTAGAAATGTTCTAAATAAACTAGACTTTGTAGGCCCAATAAAGATCCTAAATGGTAAAAAAAATTGAAATTTGTTCATTTCTTCCGCTGCGGGCTGACCCAATTCCAACAACATATACGATATGCAACTCATCGCCATATCATCAAAACAAACATGGGAACATCCAAAGGAGAATATACATTGTCATATACTCAAACACGGTATAATATAATGTGAATATTGTTTCCTCTAAAGCCAATATCCAAAGTGGCTAATGTTTATAAACAGGAAAAGTCTGGGACCGACACGAGTACCATAGAAATAATATACGAGTCAAACTATATCTCAATTAAAATAATACAAACATGATGATGATCCTCGGGATATGTGATATAAACACTCCTGAAACTTATAACATCGTCTAACATATATGTGATATAAGCATACAACAAACAACAAAATCACCATGGCATAATACATAAAAGCAACATAAAATATACAAGAGCAATGGTGAAACATAAACAACCAAATTTAATCAATTTTTCCATCCTATTTTTCACACACAATCAACAATGATATGCAATGGAAATAAAGGCAAGAACATAGATATGTGAGTTAAGAAGTAACTCGCTACCTCATCGTTTTCATCCAATATTTTAACACCTGTGGAACCCCTCCAATTTCTCAATGACACGTAGTCGCAACACTAATCAACTGAGTCTCACATCCATGCCTTTCTTATTAATTAAACATTTATTATGGTACTCGGTTAATTTTAATTATCAAAAAAATTATTTGCTACTTTCATCTTAGGTTATACATTAACCTATTACTGGAAGCTGAGTTCCTTACTTGAAGCATTCACTACCTCTAATACTAAAAAATGTGAGGGAAATGTAGTAAAAATAAATAAGATAAAACATCCATAACACATCAATCATCCCTTGCACACATCCACATCAATTCAAAACAACCATAACACATCGAATATCCGTCGCATATGTCATACGTTGCACATCCATCGCACACATCGCACATCAATTTGAAAACAACCATAACACATTGAGCATCCATTTCACACATCGCATATCAATTCATTCATATTTATTTAATTACATTTGATTAATTCGCGTTATTCCTTACTTTTATCTTCATTACCGCTACTTCTAGAAGCCGAGTCTACACCTGAGCTTTACCACTTCTCGGATGCAAGGGAAACCTAGTCATTGTTAGCACCAAAATTGGTCACTAACACCCTTGAGTAGAATTATGTAGAGAGATTAATGAAAAAAGTAAATTAAAACAGAGGAATATCACAGTAGAATGCAGAAACAATAGCAGAAACGAGAACACCAGATTTATAGTGGTTTGGCGTAACTGCCTACGTCCACTTTGAATGTAATCTTTATTGCTTCTTCAAATAATTGAGTACATATACAATCCGTAAATGAACAGCTTGAATACAAGTTTGAGTAAGAAGAAGTTGAGTATAGAAAATGGCAGAGTCTCCCTAGAGTTCTCCAAAAAAAAGGTCCCATTAACTGTACCCCTACCGCTCTATTTATAGATGAAGATAAGCTAGGTCCCCTACGCAAGCCCATGACCAAGACAACTCGGGACACAAGTGATGTTTCAGTACGACCGACCCAGGTAAACCGAGCCACTCTGGCCGAACCAAGGGTCCCCTGCGGATGACTCAAAGCGAGTCGTCACATGACTCGAAGCAGCTAAATATGTGACTCGAAGCATGAAGAAAACAACTGTATCCCTCTGTCGAAAATTTAGTGACTCCCCTAATGCATACCGATCCAAGTACATTGAGCCACCATGTCTGGGTCTAAGTTGCCGACTTATATATGCCGAGCGACATATGCCGACCCAACTAAGCCGATCGAGACATGCCGAACCACTGAAGCCGAACGATACATGCTAAACCTCGGCCGAGCGACACGCGCTGAACTAAGGCCGAGCCATATCTAGCAAGCTATACTCACCAACCTAGACGTATCGAGCCATGCTTGCTGAGTTATATTCATCGAGCCAGTCGTACCGGACCATCTTGGCTTAGGCACCATAACCGAACCACGCATGATCTCCTCTCCTTGACCAAGCCATGTACGACCGAGCCACCTTGATCGAGCGACCCACAACAAACCATCCATGAATGTCGACCCAGATAATTTACATCAATCCTTCATGTTTCCAATCCTCTCTTGATTCGATTCTCGTTTGAGCCCAACCATTCCTTCTGCGACTATCGTCTTGTAGCCGGACCAAGCAGCCGGGTAACATTTGCCCCCCAAAGTGCGTCATGTGAACCAACATGACATGCTTTGAATCAATGAGTAATCTCCACCTTCAATAACTAGCTTGTTGAGAATGTTGATTGACTACTGCTTTTTAATTATCTCTCAATGAAGCCTCGCGTCGTTCGAACATACCAGTTCAATCGAAGAAACTTTTAAAATCTTGTTTTAACGTTTCAACAGCTGAATGTATATAACTTTCCTAAGGTTAAACCACGGTGGTACTCATAAATCCACGTCTGTCCACTAACTCGGTAGCATCTATCTCTCTGTACACTACCATAATGTGTGACTTCGTTCGTGTATACACATTTTGTTTCATTGTTATTGTCATTCGTCTTTTCTCTTCTTTTTTTAAAGATAACAATGAGTGGATCGGTATATGAAGGCCGAACCGTTTGGTCAG
This sequence comes from Allium fistulosum, assembly GCA_030737815.1. Classification (NCBI taxonomy): domain Eukaryota; kingdom Viridiplantae; phylum Streptophyta; class Magnoliopsida; order Asparagales; family Amaryllidaceae; genus Allium; species Allium fistulosum. The sequence continues at coordinate 1,167,226,793 of CM060905.1, read as the reverse complement.
CTCTGTGGGCAAAAGGTGGGTTGGCATACCAATACCGACCCACATGGTCGGAACTTTGCTTCGCCGACCCAGCCGACCCAATAAAAAAAAGTGTTGACCGGTTCCATCGGGTATAGCCCGTTCATCTTCTTCCCTCATTATATAAAAGCTCCGGCCTTTGCTCCTTTCTCTCCTTCTTATTTTCACTCTACTTTCACAAGCGTGCGTTCTTCCTATTTTCCCAAATTTGCCAACCTACTTCCCATCGAACCATGTACCCTTCCCCTCGTGATTTCAGTTATTCTCAAAATCGATCAACTCCTCAACCTAGCACCTTAAGGCCGCTGCAAATCTCGAGTTTTTCTTCATAGGTATGAATTTCCTTTCAAACTCGAAATCGCATACGAAGTTTCAGTGCTTGAGTTGATGACCTCCTCTTTTCTCTGATTATAGTAATAGGTAGAGGATGATTGAGAGGAGAGGAAGAGATAGATCAAGAGGTAGACTGGACTTTAAGTTAGGGCTTCAGCCATCTTTGATGGTCGATGGCAATAGTCTCTCAAAAAGAGTAGTTGTTGTTTTTGTAATTCGGAAGCAGGACTTAGGAGGAGGAAAGAAGATGTCGCTTGGTGAAGAATTCAAAAGGAAAAGGAGTGGTTCGGTGATTCGAGAGTAATGCGGTCTGGCCACGTTGAGAGAAACGAGAGTGTGGTTTGATAGCTATGCGTGACGTTGTGGGCCGGTCAGAGTCTAGAGGAGTGGGTCGGTATTGAGGGAGAGTATGGGTCGGTAGGAAATCGGGAATGTGGGTCGGTATGAAATCAGGAATGTGGATCGGTATAGACCTAGAGGGTTATTTGGTGATTACAGAGTGAGAGAGGAGAATGAGTGGAGTGGTTGTTTTGAGGGAGTGAGTGGGTCGGTCGCTTTGTTCTAGAGAAGCGGTCAGTAGTCCATAGGAGAGTGGGTCGGTAGCCTAGCTTTGAAGGACGATCGGTGTAGATAGTTTATTGTTCGGATTGGCATGGAGTGTTGGAGTCGGCATTGGCAACCAGGACCATTTTAACTTGAACACGGCATACATTAGGATCATACTTCCCATGCTTAAGCATAAGACAATGGAAAATGACAAGAATCAAAGCATATGAACCCATGGACTTAATTCGGACTAATAATTCCATAGTTCAAGTAATTCTGAACACGAATCTAACTCAACAAAAACAAATAACAGCCTTCAATATATGATGCCAATGTCTGATTCTGAGACCCCTACTACCGAACATAGGACAAGTTGTCGGAGACGGTCAGCGATGATTTTCTCCGATGATGATAGTATAAAATTCAATCATGCGTCACCGGTCTTTAAATTTTTAATTCCTTTATACTCATGCTTGAATGGTTGCACTAGTCTACACACCACACGGGGGGAATATCTTGTTGTTATATCTGATATTTATTATCTTTTAAGTATAGTTTAAATAGGTATCCATTCACACCAATCGCTCTTTGGAGATGTCCAAAAAATCAAGCTCTGCTACTGTTTCCGACAAGCCCGAGCCAAGTTTTCGGCAGGAGGCACTGGGGACTCTAAACCCATCATCGGCCTCCATACATAGCATCTCGGATCCACCTATCACGGTTATAGGCCCGGCTCCCGATGTTGTAGACGGAGCTGTTATTCTGGATAACCCCATTGATTCACAAGCCTTAAAAATCGGTGAAGCCGCTCTTCGTCGGTTATGCTCAATCCATGGAATCCCCTTTGATGACGTTTTGGTTCCGTCTGGACAAGATCGGACTCACTTGCCCCCGGCTGGATATACTTCGTGCAACAAATTTATGTGTTGGGCCGGAAGTGTGCCACCTTTCAATCCATTCATCCATGAAGTATTACAGTATATCAGGATTGCTCCGGCATAGCTACACCCTAATAGCCATGTGTTTATTCATGGTACCTGCATCCTTTTCATGAGCTGTAACATCCCGCCTTTTTGGATGTTTTAAGTAGACACACATGCTGACTCAAACCATACAGAAGGGTGGATTGTTATTAGGGTGAATAAGAAAAAGCAGAGAAAGAAAAAACCAAAACAGAATCTCGCAGCGGAATGACAAAATATAATAATCAAATAACAGTTCATGAAGCTGTATACAAAAAATTTGATTATACTTATACAATACAAAATAAGAGTTACACATATCAGAGATAAATAAATAATGCAGCGAAATAGTATGAATGCAGTGGAATAAATATAGCAAAATAATAGTAGTGCAAATCTTCGTCTTCGTCCTCCAGAAATAAGGTCTTCAAATCCTGAAATGCTCAGGCTGACCAGAGCGAATTGAAAAGGCAAAACACTCGAGTCAGAACTAAAAGATCTTATGTAAGTTAAAATAACGGTAAATAAATATGAGTGGAATGGCGTCAGAGATGTTTACGGGGTTTGACATCTCCTATCCAGTGTCTAACGTGAGTGCAGTAACTTAAGAGATGTTCGGGATTCATATCTCCTAAGGATCCGTTAAACTATCTACTATGTAGTACAATACGCTATTATAATATGTCTACAGTAAGATAAACTATTAAAATAGCGTTAAGGCGTTACCCATTTCCCCCTTAACACATTTTTATATATTCCCATAGTCTATACAGTACCGTAATCCCGTCCGTACTGGACGTCGTCAGAGGGCACTCCATAGGTATGGTACAAAACAAACTCGTAGTGGTCTCGATAGGGTAGGTGACACGGAACAACTAGGCAATGCTAGGGTAGATATACCAATTACACTTCCGGATAGGTGGTAACGCGTAGCAGCTACTACCGCCCACCGCGGAACACACTCCCAAATCAAAAATCGAGGGTGGCCACCAAATCAATCGCAAAGTCAGAGTATAGTATCGAAGGAGTGCGCCCGATCGGAGGAATGACCTCACTTGGCCCGTCAATTGCTCCTGTTTTAGCCACCTTAAGCAAACTCATGGGAGTCAGGTCCATGTATATACCTCATATAGGATCGTCGCCAACCATCCTACTTCATTCTGGAATCTCCACTGCGTACATAGTTGTCAAAGTGGTTTTCGGTATTGGCAGAGAGTATGACAATATCTGATCCTGGTCTCTTTAACAACCAATCGCTTATTACATACCGGATGGTTCTTTTACATTTCCAAAATCATTTCATAATTGATATCAAAATATCATATTCAATTCAAATCATATCACTTTCGAAATCAGTACTTACTTCTGAAATTATATCACATTGAAATCATAGTTCGAAATTATATTTCCTTTCAAAAGTCATATTTCCAAAATAGGTTAAACTCTCACTTCAAAATATCATATTAAACCAAATATGTTATTTAAATACCAACTTAGGTTATAACATCATTAACCATATTCACTTAAAAATCGAGAATTTGAATATAAACCCATCCATTTTACTTAGTTTGGAATTTAGAAGAAAATAGTTTTAAATAGTTAATATAGATTTAAAATAGATTAAATAGCTTTAAAATAGATTAATTAGATTTAAAATAAGTTAAAACAGGTTAATTAGTTTAAATAAATTAAATGGTTGAAAATAGGTTAAAATGATTTAATATAATTAATACAGGTTAAAATAGTTTAATACTTTGAAATCTTAATAATTAGAAATTTTGAAATAATATATTTTTTTAAACAGTTTATATTAAAACATGAATTTGGAATTAATATCAAATTAAACTATTCATTTCGTTTCAACACATTTGGACCATTTTCAATTTCCAGGTCAACAAACCAAATTCCGAGCCTTTCCATTTAACATTTCAATAAATTATTGAATTTCATATCGTTTCAATCCATGTTCAAAATCAATTCGGATTACTCAAATTTCAAAGTATTTTCAAACAACTTCAATAACTTAATTTCGATAGAATTTCATTTATACTTAAAAGTTTAACTTTAAACTTCCAATTTATTTCTTAAAGCAATTCCTTTTAAACAAATTCACATTTCAACACAAAACTTGATTTTCCAATAATACTTCAATTTATATACATCAAATTTTTTTTCAAGATATTATTTTTATTAATTCAAAAATATAGAAGTTCAAAATCATTAAATTTAACCAATCCGTTGTCCGTATATAATTTTCTACCCTAGGGTCAAGTGATACAGATATTTATCATTTCAGTTCGCAATTTAAAATTTTACGGTTATATATCATTTCAAACCGCAATCTCGAATTTAATAACAAAATCCATAAAATCGCTCGAGTCTATAATTTCAACCCATAATGATTTTTTCTTAATCTATTGATCATTCGGGTATGTATTATTTCAACCCATAGTGAACTTGCAGTTTATAACGATATAAAATAAAACATCCATTCATCCAATATCAACAAATCAAACATTCATCACAATCATCATCAAAATCAATTAATAAATATCAACAAATAACAGGTTATCAATTACAGGTGATTAACTGGCAATTTATATTCAATAATAAATTAAATAGCGATTTAATTCAAATAAATTCAAATTAATTGAGATGGCGATTAAAATATACCAAACAGCCATAAATAAGTTTCTAATCACATCAAAAATTAATTTAACTAACATAAGAAATTTTAGAAGTTGTGAGTGGGTTAAAACACTCACCTTTGAACTTAAATCGAATTTAAATCCAATTTAAGCCCAAAATTCAAACAGTCTCAAAATTCGTCCAATCCTATGTCAAAATGTCCGGAATTTCGGTATGATCCCAGTGGAATAAACCACGCATGAAACGGACCTCGTATGTAAAAGTTATTAAGGTTAGAAGATTGACATTTTTAAGTTAAATTAAAATAAAATATAATAAACAGACCAACCATTACTAGCCACGTCATCACGTCTGCATCGCCCAACCCTAGAACCCCGTTCGAAACCCAATGTACAGCCGCCTCCTTCTCCATGCAAACGTCGCCGCCTCGGAGCATATCACCACGATCGGTGCCCAGCGCCGTGATGCCCACGCCCAGGCGCACATGCCAGTACCCACGGCGAGGCCACCGCCGCCGCTAACCCATCTCGACCGCCGCCCCTTTGCTGGCGATTTCTGGCGAATGTAGACATCAATGGCAAGATGTTACCGCATGGACTGAAAGCACTTGACCTCCTCTTCACGCCCATACTTCCCGATCGACGAATCGTGGCAGATCCACCATCGAAATCACAAAAGCCAAAACGAACGGCCGAAACTAATTCGTTGATTCCTGGACAAACGATAAATCGAATTGAAAAACGAATTATTGCAGAAGGTTACGCTCATCGAGAGCTTCAAATCGATATATAATTGGATAGAGTTTGAGGAGTTTGAATTTTGATTTGGAATTTGATTTGAAATTGAACGGAGAATTTGTTTGTCTGCCATTGGAATGTGGAGTTGAGATAGAATGTATGTACAGACAAATGAGAATGAGGAATGGCTAGGGTTTATAACGAGGTATTTATAGACAGATCAGGAAATAGAATGAATGGATACGATTGATTTACCCGTTGAACGATAAATGACCCGAAAAGCCCGTTCTGTCTCTGGAACGAAAATGGGTAATCCCATATATTAAAATAGATGTTTTCAAATATTTTAAACTCAATGGAACAGGTTTCAAGTCTTAATTCCATCGTATGAAGAAGTTATGTTAAAATTAGCTTAATTCAAATTGATTTCAACTGGTTTCAATTAAATTGAATTCTAGACGTTTCGAGCCCGTACGATCAAACGACAAGTCCGATTGCTACGAAACTTGAAATTCTATAATAATTCATTATTACGGATCCGATGAAACTGGTTTCGTCAAAATTCGAGTCAGTTGCCAAAATGGCTATTTTCACTTAAATAAATTAATATTAAATTAATTAAATCACTTTTTCTATTCAAATTTAATAAATCACAATTTCTATCATTTTGGGTCACTTAGTAATTTAAAATCCTTTATAACTAATCTCCATATCAATTTAATGTTGCATATTCCTCCAATTTCAAAGTTTTAATTTCAGTTTCAGTATATTAAGATATTATAAATTAAATTTCCAATAAATCCATTTCTTTAACTTTCAATCTTGTTATTCCATCAATTATCATCTTATGGGTTAAATTAACATTAGTTTATATCGTAGTGCATTAATATCTTCCCATTTCATTTTAATTTCAATTTACGTAATATTTAATCTCATTTAATTGCAAAATTTGATTTCCAATTTTATTTAATAGACTAAATAAATAGGTAACACATAATATTTGTTACTATTTACTTTTAATTGCATTTATAAGTTTATTACTTTACAGCAAATATTACCATTTCCTTCATCACACTAATTTTATTCCATTTCCATTCATTACACACTATTTTATCAATAAGTTAACATTTTAAATTTTAAATTACCTTTTATATCCCATTATAAATTAATGCACCCATTAATACAACAATTATTATAATTCTTTACACAATATTGGTTTTATTCAATTACCATTTATTATACCATTTCATTACACAATTAAACATTTACATTGGTTTTCTCATGTTAAACTTATAACCAAGTTATAATATTTACATAAATTCAATTGGTTGGAATCCCATTCAGGTTATTAATAATTAACTTACATTTGTTTTCATATATTCCATTTATAGCCAAGTATAACATTTGCATTATTTCATTTATTTATTGGGGTTCCATTCAAATTGTTAATAGTCAACTTATATTAACATTAATACCACCAATTTTATTTCTTTCAATATTATATTACCAAAGTCTCATTATATAAACAAATTTAAATCGTCGAAAATTACGGGTCGTTACACTCTCCCTCACTCAGAACTTTTCGTCCCCGAAAAGGAAAAGAAGGAAAAAGAAAGAATTTAGAAATCAATATATCTTATTCAAAATATTAAATTTATAAAAAACAAATTTACAAAATTAATTAATTTAAATAAAATGTATCAATTTATAAAAATTAAATCCTTTTATACTCAAATTCATAAAGTTTGGAAAACATTTCTCAAAATTTTCTAAGTCCAAAATTCACGAAAAAATTCGGCCGAGCCTCCTTTGTACGGAGAGGCCTGAGAGAAATAGTAATATCAATAATAATAATATATCAAAATTTTCAAAATAATATATCCCAACAGCGGGAAAAATAATATAATATCGCTAGAAAACCATAATCCGAGAACGTACCTATTTGTCCGGCAAACAACGCTTAATTATGAAACCAAAAGCAGTAGCAATTGCTTCCATAACCTGTATTTCCCTTATATAATCCAAAAAGAGTTAATAATTATATAAAATGAAATATTTAAAGTTTTTTTCAACCACTAACAAACAATCAATATAAACAACAATCACTGGCAACCACAGCATACAATCATCATATGAGATCAATAAAATCAACTATCCATCCATAGCAAACAAACAAATGGTTTGTTCGGGTTCAGAAATTTTTTTAACCGCCTAGAATGACAAATAAACTACTGAGTGCACCATTTACTCAACAGTCTTAGATGAACCCAATAGATTATTCATACATCTTAAACAATTAGAAGTATCCTATTCCAAACAACCCATAAACCAAAACAAACAATAATTTACAATGTACTTGAGTTATTCTTATTAAATTTCTTTCACAACATTTACATTTTTTTATTTTTCTTTTCATTCATACAAGGATTATTTCTTTAACTTACATTTATCTCTTACAAAATTTTATCCCATTCATTCATTCAGTGTTTATTTCATTTATTTTTCCTTTATTACTTACAAAAAATCATTTTCATTTATTCACATCATGTCAATTTCTTTTATTACATTACATTCATTTTATTATTTACTTTAATTATAAATAGATTCAATATTAACTTAAGTTCAAAATCCTTTACTTACTGTACTCATTTTCTATTTCATTTAATTAGTAGAATTACAATTTTAACTCAAGTTTATAATTATTTTCATATCAAATTTCTTATTTATAAAAGTAAATTTCATTGAACACTTCCATTACATAAGTTTTACTTGTAAAAATTTCCATTACATATTCTTTTAACATTTCAACTTTTTATAATTGGTAAGTTATATGTATATGTCTTTAAGAATGCAATTGAAAGTTACACAAGTTTGACTTACTTCTTCTAATTAACTTAAGGTTCAATAGTTATCATTTCTCATTTTCATATTCTTTTTATTTACAGGTTAAAATTCCAATTTCCTTCATATTTCATTTATAACTTAGCATCTAACTCCTTATTTTCATTTAGAAGTTCCAATTTTTAAGCTTTTATTTCATTATAATAATTGAGATCTTTAATTTATGGAAATTTAAGAACTGAACGCCGGGTTCATTTCAAATCATTTAAAAATAATATATATATACTCATAGCTTTTATATCCAATTATGTTTAAAAAAATTAAGATTCGTTATCAAAACCATTGTGTAGTAAGACTACTACAGTAGCCTCCCTACTTTGAAACTCGAAAATAAATGTCGATGATGCGTGCACTCATCACCGAAATTATTTTCCAGCGACAGAGAGGGGGTACAGAACTTATTTCTTTCCAAATTTTCTTTAAAAAATTCTTTCAAATCACATTAAAATATTAATATCAGAAAATACTTCTAAATAATATTATTATTGTATTCCAAAGTCATTCGAAAGAAATTTTCAAAACCCTCGGAACTTAAGTTTTAAATTTCCAATTTACATTTATTTTATTTACAAATCTTATTTCCAACCAGTCTTTATAAGTTTCACTACTTAACAACCAACCAATTACATCCAATTATATCATTTATAAAATATTTTATTTTATATATACAAAATATATAGTAGGCAAAATTATTTCATTCACCTCCATTTCAAAACAATATTATGTCCGTGAGTCCTATTAAGCATTTAGAAATCCCTATCGATGTCATAGCGTCCTATGTACCGACCCGAATTTATAAATACAAAACGGAAAAAATTAACACAATATAAAACATTTTATAACACTAACAAATATGCTCTCTCTCATATATATATATATACACACACACACTCAGCGACTCATCCTAGGGTATTACTACCCTATTAAATATGAGTCTGACCCCATAAAGCTAAGGTTATCGCTAAACTGGCTCTGATACCAACTGTAACATCCCGCCTTTTTGGACGTTTTAAGCTAACACACATGCCGACTAAAACCATACAGAAGGGCGGATTGTTATTGGGGTGAATAAGAAAAAGCAGAGAAAGAAAAACAGAATCTCGCAGCGGAATGACAAAATATAATAATCAAATAACAGTTCATGAAGCTGTATACAAAACATTTGATTATACTTATACAATACAAAATCAGAGTTACACATATCAGAGATAAATAAATAATGCAGCGGAATAGTATGAATGCAGTGGACTAAATATAGTAAAAAATAGTAGTACAAATCTTCGTCTTCGTCCTCCAGAAATAAGCTCTTCAAATCCTAAAATGCTTAGGCTGACCGGAGCGAATTGAAAAGACAAAACACTCGAGTCAGAACTAAAAGACCTTATGTAAGTTAAAATAACGGTAAATAAATATGAGTGGAATGGCGTAAGAGATGTTTACGGGGTTTGACATCTCCTATCCAGTGTCTAACGTGAGTGCAGTATCTTAAGAGATGTTCGGGATTCACATCTCCTAAGGATCCATTAAACTATCTACTATGTAGTACAATACGCTATTATATAATGTCTACAGTAAGATAAACTATTAAAATAGCACTAAGGCGTTACCCATTTCTCCCTTAACACATTTTTATATATTCCCATAGTCTATACAGTACCGTAATCCCGTCCGTACTGGACGTCGTCAGAGGGCACTCCATAGGTATGGTACAAAACAAACTCGTAGTGGTCTCGATAGGGTAGGTGACACGGCATAACTAGGAAATGCCAGGGTAGATATACCAATTACACTTCCGGACTGGTGGTAACGCATAGCAGCTACTACCGCCCACCGCGGAACACACTCCCAAATCAAAAATCGAGGATGGCCACCAAATCAGTCGCAAAGTCAGAATATAGTATCGACGGAGTGCCCGATCGGAGGAATGACCTCACTTGGCCCGTCAATTGCTCCTGTTTTAGCCACCTTAAGCTAAATCATGGGAGTCAGGTCCACGTATATACCTCATATAGGATCGTCGCCAACCATCCTACTTCATTCTGGAATCTCCACCGCGTACACAGTTGTCAAAGTGGTTTTCGGTATTGGCAGAGAGTATGACAATATCTGATCCCGATCTCTTTAACAAACAATCGCTTATTACACACCGAATGGTTCTTTTACATTTCCAAAATCATTTCATAATTGATATCAAAATATCATATTCAATTCAAATCATATCACTTTCGAAATCAGTGCTTACTTTCGAAATTATATCACATTGAAATCATAGTTCGAAATTATATTTCCTTTCAAAAGTCATATTTCCAAAATAGGTTAAACTCTCACTTCAAAATATCATATTAAACCAAATATGTTATTTAAATCCCAACTTAGGTTATAACATCATTAACCATATTCACTTAAAAAACGAGAATTTGAATATAAACCCATCCATTTTACTTAGTTTGGAATTTAGAAGAAAATAGTTTTAAATAGTTATAAATAGTTAATATAGATTTAAAATAGATTAAATAGCTTTAAAATAGATTAATTAGATTTAAAATAAGTTAAAACAGGTTAATTAGTTTAAATAAATTAAATGGTTGAAAATAGGTTAAAATGATTTAATATAATTAATACAGGTTAAAATAGTTTAATACTTTGAAATCTTAATAATTAGAAATTTTGAAATAATATATTTTTTAAACAGTTTATATTAAAACATGAATTAGGAATTAATATCAAATTAAACTATTCATTTCGTTTCAACACATTTGGACCATCTTCAATTTCCAAGTCAACAAACCAAATTCCGAGCCTTTCCATTTAACATTTCCATAAACTATTGAATTTCATATCGTTTTAATCCATGTTCAAAATCAATTCGGATTACTCTAATTTCAAAATATTTCAAAGTATTTTCAAACAACTTCAATAACTTAATTTCGATAGAATTTCATTTATACTTAAAAGTTTAACTTTAAACTTCCAATTTATTTCTTAAAGCAATTCCTTTTAAACCAATTCACATTTCAACACAAAACTTGATTTTCCAATAATACTTCAATTTATATACATCAAATTTTTTTTCAAGATATTATTTGTATTAATTCAAAAATTTAGAAGTTCAAAATCATTAAATTTAACCAATCCGGTGTCCGTATATAATTTTCTACCCTAGGGTCAAGTGATACAGATATTTATCATTTCAATCCGCAATTTAAAATTTTACGGTTATATATCATTTCAAACCGCAATCCCGAATTTAATAACAAAATCCATAAAATTGCTCGAGTCTATCATTTCAACCCATAATGATTTTTCCTTAATCTATTGATCATACGGGTATGTATCATTTCAACTCATAGTGAACTTGCAGTTTATAACAATATAAAATAAAACATCCATTCATCCAATATCAACAAATCAAACATTCATCACAATCATCATCCAAATCAATTAATAAATATCAACAAATAACAGGTTATCAATTATAGGTGATTAACTGGCAATTTATATTCAATAATAAATAAAATAACAATTTAATTCAAATAATTTCAAATTAATTGAGATGGCGATTAAAATATACCAAACAACCATAAATAAATTTCTAACCACATCAAAAATTAATTTAAATAACATAAGAAATTTTAGAAGTTGTGAATGGGTTAAAACACCCACTTTTGAACTTAAATCGAATTTATATCCAATTTAAGCCCAAAATTCAAACAGTCTTAGAATTTGTCCAAACTAGCGTCAAAATGTCCGGAATTTCGGTACGATCCCAGCGGAACAAACCGCGCGTGAAACGAACCTCGTATGTAAAAGTTATTAAGGTTAGAAGATTGACATTTTTAAGTTAAATTAAAATAAAATAAAATAAAATAAACATACCAACCATTACTAGCCACGTCATCACATCTGCCTCTCCCAACCCTAGAATCCCGTTCGAAACCCAACGTACAGCCGCCTCCTTCTCCAAGCAAACGCCGCCGCCTCGGAGCATATCACCACGATCGACGCCCAGCACCGTGATGCCCACGCCCAGGCCCACATGCCAGTACCCACGGCGAGGCCTCCGCTGCCGCTAACCCATCTCGACCGCCGCCCCTTTACTGGCGATTTCTGGCGAATGTAGACATCAATGGCAAGATGTAACCGCATGGATTGAAAGCACTCGACCTCCTCTTCATGCCCATACTTCCCAATCGACGAATCGTGGCAGATCCACCGTCGAAATCACAAAAGCCAAAACGAATGGCCGAAACTAATTCGTTGATTCCTAGACAAACGATAAATCGAATTGAAAAACGAATTGTTGCAGAAGATTACGCTCGTCGAGAGCTTCAAATCGATATATAATTTGATATAGTTTGAGGAGTTTGAATTTTGATTTGGAATTTGATTTGAAATTGAACGGAGAATTTGTTTGTCTACCATTGGAATGAGGAGTTGAGAAAGAATGTACGTACAGATAAATGAGAATGAGGAATGGCTAGGGTTTATAACGAGGTATTTATAGACAGATCAGGAAAATAGAATTAATGGATACGATTGATTTACCCACTGAACAATAAATGACCCAAAAAGCACGTTCTGTCTCCGGAACGAAAATGGGTAATCCCATATATTAAAATAGATGTTTTCAAATATTTTAAACTCAATGGAACAGGTTTCAAGTCTTAATTCCATCGTATGAAGAAGTTATGTTAAAATCAGCTTAATTCAAATTGATTTCAATTAATTGAATTCTAGGCATTTCGAGCCCGTACGATCAAACGACAAGTCCGATCGCTATAATAATTCACTGTTACGGATCTGATGAAACTAGTTTCGTCGAAATCCGAGTCAATTTCCAAATTGGCTATTTTCACTTACTTAAATAAATTAATATTAAATTAATTAAATCACTTTTTCTATTCAAATTTAATAAATCGCAATTTCTATCATTTTGGGTCACTTAGTAATTTAAAATCCTTTATAACTAATCTCCATATCAATTTAATGTTGCATATTCCTCCAATTTGAAAGTTTTAATTTCAGTTTCAGTATATTTCAGACATTATAAATTAAATTTCCAATAAATCCATTTCTTTAACTTTCAATCTTGTTATTCCATCAATTAGCATCTTATGGGTTAAATTAACATTGGTTTATATCTTAGTGCATTAATATCTTCCCATTTCATCTTAATTTCAATTTACGTAATATTTAATCTCATTTAATTACAAAATTTGATTTCCAATTTTATTTAATAGACTAAATAAATAGGCAACACATAATAATTGTTACTATTTACTTTTAATTGCATTTATAAGTTTATTACTTTACAGCAAATGTTACCATTTCCTTCATCACACTAATTTTATTCCATTTCCATTCATTACACACTATTTTATCAATAAGTCAACATTTTAAATTATAAATTACCTTTTTATATCCCATTATAAATTAATGCACCCATTAATACAACAATTATTATAATTCTTTACACAATACTAGTTTTATTCAATTACCATTTATTATACCATTTCATTACACAATTAAACATTTACATTGGTTTTCTCATGTTAAACTTATAACCAAGTTATAACATTTACATAAATTCAATTGGTTGGAATCCCATTCAGGTTATTAATAATTAACTTACATTTGTTTTCATATATTCCATTTATAGCCAAGTATAACATTTGCATTATTTCATTTATTTATTGGGGTTCCATTCAAATTGTTAATAGTCAACTTATATTAACATTAATACCTTTAATTCTAATTATTATTTCATTCTTGAACCACCAATTTTATTTCTTTCAATATTATATTACCAAAATCTCATTATATTAAAAAATTAAAATCGTCGAAAATTACGGGTCGTTGCATGAGCACCTTATCCAAACCCCCAACTCCCGAGGACATCCGTTATATTTACCGCTTTAAGAGACGTATCGACAGTTCATCTTACATATTCCTTGAGCCACACCCCAAATGTCAAGTCTTGATGGGTGCGTGGAGAAAATTTTCTCAGTATAAACAAGTGTGGTTCTACGTACGTTGTCCTCCCAGTTTCGCGAGAAGATGGCTAGAAGGGAGTAAGTCTCATTTTTATCTTAGTCTTGGTCCTAAGGCTCGAAGTTTATCTCTTTTGATGACTTCTTTCAACTCTTATAGGTATCCACCGACGACCCGAAGGCGCCGAGTATTCTGAGGCCGTCGAGGCCATTCGAGCTACTCCCGTGGGGGACCGGGAAATTAAATCCATAATTACCAATGAACTGCTTTGAAGTTCGGATTACTGGAAGAGGGCCGCCGAACTAGCCTTCCAATTGGTGCCACTACAACAAGAACGGCTGTGGGAACATGCAAAGAACAAGCTGGACCTTCGGTGCCCCCTGTCGAAGGGATCCCCGGTACTACTAAGGAAGGCGAGATTAAAGAAACTGATGTGCCAGTGGCGACTAACGAGAATGCAAGTTCCGACCAAGCGCTAGTAGCTGATGCACCCGACACCGACGAGCCACCGCCTCCTTCGAAGAAGAAAAAGGGTCTAGCTTACAAGCTGAAAAAGAAGACGGTTGGCGAAACTTCAAAGGTCACGATAACTCCAATCAAGAAGAAGTCATCTTCCCAAAACTTAGAGGGCTCATTAAAAGGCCTGTCTGACTTCACCATCCTTGACGATATACTGAATTATGGTTTCAACAACCCCGAGGCTATGGGATTTAATTCGCCCGCGAGAAGCGATGAAGGCGTTTAGGCTCACCATCAAGGAGAGAAAACTCCAATAAGTTAAGCGAAAAACACTGGTCCGTCGGGAGGAAGCACTAGAACACACACAAACACTTACACTCCACCATGCACTTGAATTTCACTCATCGTGTGATTCCTACTAACTCGTCCTCATTTGGTTTTATGTGCAGGTGATATGGGGCGTACACACGGCATTGACCGCCTTCGTGGATCCTCTATCTTCTACCATTCTAGTCGAGATTCGGGATGAGGTAAACGACGAGATAGGGACAACAACGGTGATAGATATTATCATCCCAGAGAGTCGTCGTCTTCCAGAAGGAGCTGATAGCCATTCTTCATACCCAAATGATCATCCCCCTCACTCGGAGCATAGTAGGGAGAAGTCTGCTCAGAAGGGATCCCAGTCCGAAGTTCCTCGCGACCAACATTCTGGCTCATCGAGTACTAAGCAATCCCACAAACCTTATAAGAAATCTATGACTCCGGTTAGGCAGACCCCTCCAGGCCTCCGCACACGATCCGTCGACAGTGGAAAAATTAGCTGAACTCAAGGCTACATTCCCGAAGATATGTTTTGATGGATTGAAATTTCTCCCCGCGATTCATCCTATCCCCGGACATGTTAAACTGAGTGCCATTGCTTGCAACAACGATGTTTATTTTCAGCATGATGCGTTCGTACACTTGGTAGAAAAGGTTTCAGAGGTTTCCATTGAACGCCAACACGAGATTGATCGCCTCAAACTCGAAGCTATTCTTGACAAAGACATCATTAAGGGTCAGAATGAGAAACTATCCTCATACAAATCTCAGCTCGAGACAGCCCAGAAAAATGCTAAGGAGACGGCCGAGGCAGTTAGTCGCTTGGAGGCCACTCACAAGAAAGAACTTAATGAGGTAGTCCAATGCAACGACGCTTTGGCTTTGCAGAAAGACTCTATCAAAAAAGAAAAGGACATTCTCGATCGACGGGTCAAAGAACAAGAGGAATTGCTCTCTAAAGAGAGAGAAGAGAAAATTGTAGCGCAAGAAGAGTCACAAAGATACTGCGACAAAATCGTCGAAACACGGCTTCTAAAGACAAAACTTGATGAAGAGCTATCCAAGGTTGAAGCACTAAAAGAAACAGCTCGTAAAGAGGGCAAGAAGATAGCGCCTACAAAGGCCAACTCTCAACTTGAGGCAGCTACCGAAGCCAACAGAGAAAAATCAAATGTTTATTCGACCCGCCCATTGTCGAGTTTAATGCAAGAGTCCTCATGCATCGTGACTTGTCTTTCTTGGGCGAGAATTATCTTGAGTCACTCACTGAAGCGTGGGATACTTTGATTAGTATTAAAAAAAGTGGAGCTGGGTGTTGAAGAGATTGACGAAGAGGCTCTGGTAAGGGAAGTGCTTCGAGGCAACGAACCCTCAAATCTATCTGCAGCGAAAGCCCTTTTTGGAAGAGACTCCTCGTCATAGAAGGGTAAAGATGATAACGCTGGCCCATCCCGCACTGAGTCTCCAGTTCCTCTTCCCGTTCAATTGATCGATAGTTCATCACTTGGGCCTCCCGAGCAGCACGTTGGCTATGACCCGGAGAAACCCGGACTCGGCATTCACATTTTATCTCCAATCCCTGAGGGTGATACTCCGAGGACCACTGAAAGTCGGTTGGAAGCTGGTATGTAGCTTCACCTTCTGGAGTTCAGGAATTCATCGCTTTTGGCGAGTGATGAATGTGTTCTAACGTTTATTTTTCATGAACTCATATAGGCCACTCTGATTCCGAACCGATTCCAAGGAGCGATGTCTCCACGGAGCGAGAAGAGAAAAAGGCTGAGGCACCTCACACCGAAGATACCCCTGGTCCCGATGCTCAAGTGATCGGGGCGCTAGATGAGGATAAACTTGAAGATCCCTCACCTGTAGATGAACACGACGAGGTCGAAATCAGAGGCGCTTCCGAGCATACTTCCAAGCTCAGCATAAAAGAGAAAATCGAGGAGGAGGAGAGAAAGAAAACCAAAGTTAAGATAGAATCTCAGGTGGTGGAACTTGACGATCCCTTAAATAGGCCCTTGAAGGTCATTCTCCCCGGTGGGACCACACCTTTGGAAATTCCTCCTCCTCCCTCGAGTACTTCGTCGCTAGGAAGCAAAGGGTCCAAAAAGAGGCGCTCGGATGAGGAAACTTCGGAGAAGTCGAAAAAGGAAAGAAAACCGAAGAAGTAACTGTTGCCTCGCTACATTTTGCTCAACTTAAGTAACGTAGTACCATGCAGTTGTTTTCCTTCCCTTTTTTTTATTTTTCTTTTTTTTCGTAGATAGATTTTGGCTCCGGACTTCGGAGAAGTTGTAATGGAACTTCTTTTTTGATTAATAAATGAAATTTTGCTTCTTCGTATTTTCAGACTCCCATCGCTTTGCTTATAATTTAATCTGCTTGAAATCCAGAGTCTTGTGGGTCATGTGAACTCTAGTCCGCTTTCACAAGACTTGGAGACTTTTCAACCATTTATATTCTAATCCGCACTATGGGGACTTTGGATACTCTAGTCCGCTCTCCGGGGACTAAGAGATTTTTTCAATCGTTTATACTATAGTCCGCACTCTGGGGACTCAGAGTACTCTAGTCTGCACTCCGAGAACTTAGAGATTTTTTGAATCGTTTATACTCTAGTCCGCACTTCGGGGACTCAAAGTACTCTAGTCCGCGCTCCGGGGACTTGGAGATTTTTTTGAATCGTTTATACTCTAGTCAGCACTCCGGGGACTCAGAGTACTCTAGTCCGTGCTCTGGGAACTTAAAGATTTTTTGAATCATTTATACTCTACTCCGCACACTGGGGACTCAGAGTACTCTAGTCCGCGCTCCGGGGACTTAGAGATTTTTTGAATCGTTTATACTCTAGTCCGCACTCCGGGGACTCAGAGTACTCTAGTCCGCGCTATGAGGACTTAGAGATTTTTTGAATCATTTATACTCTAGTCCGCACTTCAGGGACTCAGAGTACTCTAGTACGTGCTCCGGGGACAGAGAATTTTTGAATCGTTTATACTCTAGTCCGCACTTCGGGGACTTAGAGTACTCTAGTCCGCGCTCTGGGGACTTAGAGATTTTTTGAATCGTTTATACTCTAGTCTGCACTTCGTGGACTCAAAGTACTCTAGTTCTAGTCCGCACTCCAGGGACTCAGAGTACTCTAGTCCGCGCTCCGGGGACTTAGAGATTTTTTGAATCGTTTATACTCTAATCCACACTCTGAGGACTCAGAGTACTCTAGTCCGCGCTCCGGGGACTTAGAGATTTTTTGAATCGTTTATTGATCGACTTTTAATTTTGTGTGTCCGTTCATACACCAGACAGATTAATGCAATTTTAATTTGTCATGGAGTTATAACACACGGAACATTAATAGTTCATAGAAAAACAGCTTCAAGCCTTTATTGATTGTAAAAAATAAGGACAAACTGAATTGTCTTATTACATGTCAAAAACAAAGAACAACAAGAGAAACAGATACAATCGCTACTAAAATGCAAAAGAAATAGACTAAGTATAATAACGGCGCAAATGTTCGCTATTCCATGCTCTAGGGAATGTCACACCATCAACAGTCGCTAGCTTGAAGGTTCCTTCTCCAAGCCTCTGTTCGATGACGTAGGGACCTTCCCATGTGGGATTCATATGCGACGGGACCGGAAAAAATCGCTTTAAAACTAGGTCGCCCACATCGAAAGTTCTCGGTCGAACTTTTTCATTATAATATCGGGCAACTCGGTGCCGATATGCACCCGTCCTTAAATCAGCTTCTTCACGTTTCTCGTCGACAAAGTCCAACGACTCCAGTAAAAGATCTTGATTCATTCTAGGATCATAATGAGTCACCCGGTGAGAGGGAACTTCAAGTTCCACGGGTATAACAGCTTCAGTGATGTATGCCAAGGCGAATGGAGTATGGCCAGTCGCGGACTTGTGGGTGGTTTTGTAGGCCTAGAGTGCTATTGGAAGCTCATCCACCCACTTGCCTCTAGCCTTCTCCAAACATTTTTTTCAAGATGGACTTGATTATCTTATTAGCGGCTTCAACTTGCCCATTCGCTTTAGATTGAACGACTGCTGCAAACCTTTTCTCAATGCAATATTTTTGGCAGAACTCTTTGAATTCTCTACCCTCAAATTGAGTTCCGTTGTCAGTAATGATAGTCCGTGGGAGACCGAAGCGACATATAATGTTTCGCACAACAAAGTTAACAGCCTTTTTGGTGGTGAACGTAGCTAGTGGCTCTGCTTCAGCCCACTTGGTGAAGTAATCGACCGCGACGATTGCGTATTTCGCACCCTCTTTAGAGATTGGCAAGGAACCGATTATATCGATCCCCCATATTGCAAACGGCCATGGACTAACCATTTTCTTGAGCTCTGTCGGTGGTGCCCATGGGATCTTTGCGTACTTTTGGCATTTGTCGCATCTTCTTACATAGTCTGCGGCGTCCTGATTCACGGTCGACCAACAGTATCCATATCGGAGGATCTTTTTGGCTAACGTTTGCCCCCTAGTATGGCCGCTACATTCTCCTTCATGGACTTCTCTTAATACCTGCTTTATCTTGTTGTGAGCGACGCACCTAAGTAAGGGGATGGAGAATCCCTTCTGATACATTATTCCATCCTGCATTATATACCGTGAGGCCTTGCGAATGACTTGTCGTCTCTAGTTCTTTCTCTCAGGAAAGGTTCCATGTAGCAAGTATTCTTTGAACGGGGTCATCCACAACTCCCTTTCAGCTTCCATCCCTAACACAAGATCTACTTCCATCTCGTTTATACTCAAGGCACGTAAGGTTTTGACGGAAACCAAGCCCATCTGTTGTGCATAACCAGTACTTGAAAAATTTTCCAAGGAGTCGGCTCCCCCATTTTGTTCACGTGGAATGTGCGAAATATGGTAGTATTCGAGGTCCGCCAACAATTCTTGAACCCGAGCGAGGTACGGGGCAAGCCTTTGCACCTTTGCCTGACCCTCCGTACTTGGTACACCACCAACTGTGAGTCACAAAGAATTTCAATCGATTTCACTCCAAGTTCTTTGGTAAGCTTCAAGCCTGCAATCAATCTTTCATACTCAGCTTCATTGTTCGTAGCGGGGAAATCAAGTTTCAAAGCATAAAAAATCGATCGGTTCTCGGGAGTTACAAGAATAACACCAGCTCTAGAACAATGGTCGTTGGATGCTCCATCGGTATATAGCTTCCATCGAACAGCGGGAACTACATCGCTATCACTTGGCTCGTCTGATATGATGAAATCTGCAATGAAATCTGCTAGCGCTTGCCGTTGGATAGCTCTCTGTGGCAAGTAAGTGATATCAAACTGACTCTGCTCAATGTTCCATTTGAGTAGCATTCCAGAAGTCTCTGGTCGTTGGAGCAACTGCCGCAGAGGTTGATCAGTATAAATACTGATCGGATGTGCTTGGAAATACGGATGGAGCTTGCGTGATGTGATCACCAAGCAGTAGGCTAGCTTCTCAATCTAAGGATAATTTCTCTCTGCCCCCGTTAAACGCTTACTAACATAGTACACCGGCTTTTGGATTCAGTCCTCTTCACGAACCAAAGCTGCACTAATGGAATGCTGGGATACGGCCAAGTAAACATACAACTCCTCATGATCTACGGGCTTTAACAGAACCGGGGGCCTCTCCAAGTGTCCCACCAGAGCTCGGAATGCGTCCTCGCAGTTCGGCGTCCATTCAAAATTTCTTTTCCCTTTCCTTATCACGTCAAAGAAACGAATACACTTGTCGGTTGCTCTGGATATAAATCGACTCAACGTGGCAACTTTCCCATTCAGGCTTTGCACTTGTTTTATAGTTCTGGGTGCCTGTATGTCTCGAATAGCTTGAATCTTTTCTGGGTTGGCTTCGATTCCCCATGCATTGACAATGAAACCCAAAAACTTCCCCGACACAACACCAAAGGAACATTTTAGTGGACTGATTTTCATTCCGTAAAATCTGAGTATATCAAACATCTCAGCTAAGTCTTGAATGTGGTCGTTTGACTATTGTGACTTCACGAGCATATCATCCACATAGACTTCCATCATTCTACCAATCTGGTCTTTAAACATTCGATTCACCAAACGCTGATAAGTTGCCCATGCGTTCTTCAACCCAAAAGGCATCACTACATAACAGTATAGTCCAACGTCTGTGACAAAACTGGTATGCTCCTGATCCAAAATGTGCATCGGGATCTGATTATACCCCGAATACGCATCCATAAATGACAACAATTCGTGTCATGATGTCGAGTTGACCAGCTGATCAATTCTGGGCAAAGGAAAACTATCCTTAGGGCATGCCTTTTTCAGGTCCGAGTAATCAACACAGGTCCTCCACTTCCCGTTTGCCTTCCTCACCAGTACGGGATTTGATACCCATTCAGGATAGAGGGCGTCGCGGACGAACCCATTGGCCTTGAGTTTATCCACCTCCTCCCTGAGAGCAGCGGACCTCTCCAGGTCCATGCCTCTCCTCTTTTGCTTCACTGGCACATACTTCAGATCAGCGTTCAACATATGACTTGCGATGGCAGGAGAAATCCCACACATATCAGAATGGATCCAAGCGAAAACATCTAGATTCGCTCGGAGGAAATCAGTAAGATCCTCTATCATCGAGAGGTTGAGTTGTGATCCAATCTTAAGCACCCATGATGGGTCATCATGGCTGACTGGAATGTCAATCGTCGGTTCAGCTGGTGCCGCCTTGGCCTCCTTAGGTTCTTCATCGTCATCTCTCGGATCTATATCTTTATAGATCCTACTGTGTTGCCCAAGCCAAGGCTCGGAAATTACTTATCAATTTTCAACAACATGGATGCGGACAGGGTTGTCCACACCCTGTCCTTTCTCTCTTCGTTGGGCCTCTCTCAGCTCAGCCACATAGCAAGCATGACCAGTCGCTTGATCGCCATGTAATACACCAACTCCTCTGTCCGTTGGAAATTTCATGGTCAAACACCACGGGGCCAAAGCTGCCCTAAATTCTGCCAGGGCTGGTCAGCCCAGAAAAACGAGGAATCAACATCCAAAACAATGAACGGTAGGATCTGTACCCTCCTGTATTCTCCTTCTCCTAGTTCAACTGGCAATTCAACAAAACCTATTCAATTCGTAGCTGCACCATTAAAGCCGTGATAACGGGCTTTAGACGGTTTCGGATCCTTCGCCTCCATCTTTATTTAGTCATATGCCTTTTTGAAGATAATATTAACATAACTTCCACAATCAATTATTATCCTTCTCACAAGCGCCGGTCCAATCGTAGCTGAGATAACCATCGGGTCAATGGTAGGTGCCTCCACCTGATCGGCATCCCTGCTCCTAAATATTATATCATCAGTCATCATTCGCTACTGTTTCGTTGGAGTCTCGTCTTTTGTGTTCGAGCAGCATTCGAAACCCGCATGCTTCAACGAACTAGCATAGCGTTCCATTTCTTGCCAACACTTGTCTTCCGAATGAGGTCCACTGACTATCGTGTTTATGACCAGCCTTCCTTCGGTCCAAGCGGGCTCTTCCGGTCGATGTAAAGCTTGCCCGTGATTAGGGTCGGATGTCCCATGTCCGCCTTCCTGTGGATTCTTGACAAACTGCTGTAACTTCTTCTGGCGAATCAGCTTTTCTATAGCATCATGGAGGTGCCTACACTCTTCAGTATTGTGCCCATAGGTCTTATGAAACCGACAATACTTTCATGTCTGCTTTTGTTCCTCAGTGGATTCCTTTGAGCGCGGCTTTCGGTATTGGAATGTATTACAAGTTGATAGATAAATATTCTCCAAAGATGTATTCAGAGGAGTATATTCACTATAGGTTGGGATTCTTCGTTTCCACTTTCCTGCCTCCCTCTTTCGTCTGAAATTTCCTCCTCTGGATCCTTTAGTCTGCTTCGGCTTATTTTGATCATTAACTTGGACCTTGCCAGAGTTCTCGCCAGATTGCTTTACCGCAATGTTGCTTTGCGCCAGTTCCTTGCTGGACCCTAGCGCATTGCTTCGTCTTGACCACCTGGCCTTTTCCCTTCGCATAAATTAGTTCGCCATTGAATAAAAGCGTTCCAGGGTAGTCGGTGGTTTTCCTGCCAGCTAGTCACCAAACTTCGAGTCCGGATCTACTCCTCACATCACGGCCATAAGGATAGCGTGGTCATTTGGATTGCTAACTTCGGTAGCAGCAACGTGAAATCTTTGCAAATAATCCTTCAACGACTCTCCCGAAGCCTGGATCATACTGGACAACGACGTCACATTCTTTGGGCGAGTGGCGTAGATCCTAAACTGCTCCACAAATTTCGCCGCTAACTCATCAAACCTAGAGATCGATCGTGGGGGAAGTCTGGTGAACCACATGGTAGTAATTCCAGATACGGTTATTGGGAAGCATCTGCATTTGGTCGCATCATTTGCCCTAGCCGAGTCCATCATCTACTCGTATCTCATTATGTGTTGTCGGGGATCGGCCTTCCCCTCATAAGCTGGAATAGTAGGCATGCTGAATTTCCGGGGGTACTCAGCTTGTAGGATGTGTAAACGGAGTATGACTCCTAGATATGCCCCAGTCATCGTTGGTTAAGCCTTGATTCTCCCTCATCAGTTGCCTGACCATAACTGACAAATCCGGATTCTGAATAGGAGGTGGCAAGTCGGTATTCGTCCTACGTGATCATTCCGGCTGGTGCCTCCTCGGTAGGCGATCGTCTAAGTGCGCATCCCGAGGACCCGTTTCACCACGACCCTGGTGAGGCGGTGGACCAGCTCCAAAATGTGATCCAGATCCTACGTTTCCCACACCAGGTTGGGAGTGACTCCCCAGGTGTAGATGAGGAGCCACGGTTCCAAGTAGGGAATCTGGACCATTTCTATTTGTTTGCTCTTGGCGAGTCGTCACCAATTGCTCTGTCGCACCAGTTTGTGCTGTTTCGATCCTACAGTGTCTATGCCTGGGATGTTCATCTGACGAAGCGGAGCTGTCGGATGATGAGTAGGAAGCAGACTTCCTCCAGTGTTTTGATGCTGCTGCTGAGCGATCTGGGTCATCAGGTTGGCGTACGTTTGAATTTGCTCGTTAAGCCGTGTCCTACTTTCCACGAGCTCCCTCATCAGCTCATTGAACTTTGCCCTGGTGACAGCTTCTGATTGGTTTGGGATGGTGGCGGGCTCTGCACCTGCATTAGCTTGTTGATTGCTGGGTCCCACTTGCGGACGCTGGCGGTCTCATTAGCATCCGCGTTGTGGGAGGCGGATCTGGTACGTGGTCTTTCCATCCTAGAGTTATCCGTGGGAACTCTTAGTAGAATCTATGAACTCTTGAGAATAAACTCAAATCTCCTTCGGGGGATTTCCTCAATCCAGTAGCGGCAAAGTAGATCCTAATAGCTTGAGAATGCACGTTCTCAGTGAAAGCACCAAAATGTTAGCACCAAAATTGGCCACTAACACCCTTGAGTAGAATTATGTAGAGAGATTAATGAAGAAAATAAATTAAAATAGAGGAATATCACAGTAGAATGTAGAAACAATGGCAGAAACGAGAACACCAGAATTATAGTGGTTCGGCGTAACTGCCTACGTCCACTTTGAATGTAATATTTATTGCTTCTTTAAATAATTGAGTACAGATACAATCCGTAAACGAACCGCTTGAATACAAGTTTGAGTAAGAAGAAGTTGAGTATAGAAAATGGCAGAGTCTCCCTGGAGTTTTCCAAAAAAAATGGTCCCATTAACTGTACCCATGCCGCTCTATTTATAAACGAAGATAGGCTAGGTCCCCTACGCAAGCCCATTACCAAGACAACTCGGTCCACAAGTGATGGTTCGGTACGATTAACTCAGGTAAACCAAGCCACTTTGGCCGAACCAGGGGCCCCCTGCGGATGACTCGAAGCGAGTAGTCACATGACTCGAAGCAGCTAAATACGTGACTCGAAGCGTGAAGAAAACAGTTGTATCCCCCTATCGATAATTTAGTGACTCCCCTATGCATACCGATCCAAGTACATTGAGCCACTATGTCTGGGTCCAAGTTGCTGACCTATATGTGCCGAGCGACATATGCCGACCCAACCAAGCCGATCGAGACATGCCGAACCACTGAAGTCGAACGATACATGTTGAACCTAGGCCGAGCGACACGCGCTGAACTAAGGCCGAGCCATACCTAGCGAGCTATACTCACCGACCCAGACGTATCGAGCCATGCTTGCTGAGTGATATTCACCGAGCCAGTCGTAACGGGCCATCTTAGCTTAGGCACCATGACCGAACCATGCATGATCTCCTCTCCTTGATCGAACCAAGTACGACTGAGCGACCCACAACGAACCGTCCATGAATGCTGACCCAGATAAGTTACATCAATCCTTCATGTTTCCAATCCTCTCTTGATTTGATTCTCGTTTGAACCCAACCATACCTTCTGCGACTATCGTCTTGCAGCCGGGTAACAGTCGTAACTTTTTATGAGCATCGTCACATAGTCTATTTATTGCACAAATAATCATCACCTCGTTGGAAAACCTCGCTTCCATCAGCATCGCTAATCATCACCTCTTTGGAAATCCTTGCTTCCATCATCCATGCTAAATTTTTGCACCTCATTGTTGTGTCCATGCAGCAGACTATTTGAGTATGTAACAATAGGGAAAAGTTGTCACAACCACCAGGGAGCAACCCCACGGTCGGTCAAGCTAGGACAGGGCTATCAAACTTTTGGCCATCATATTCATGCAAGGAATTTCGCATGTCTCGGTCCACTCAAAACGAAGATAATCATATTCCCGCTTTAAAATAAAATAAAGGCATAATATAATACACCTAACACATCAAGTCATAAATCTAAGTAATACCGATTAATATACATATATAATATAGAATAATTCTCATATATCCAAGTATTAAAAACTCAGTCTTTAATAAATTACCCGATATTATACTGGTGTTACATAAATAAATATTCTTCGCATGGGTGTCCCATACTACCCGGTGAAATATAATTACCTATACAACATTTGTAATTAATCAACATTAAATAAGTTTCACTTCGTTTATTAGTTCATTCTTCACTTAATTTTTTATCTCAATTATCTACTTCATTCTTGTTACTTCATAGTTCAGCACAACAAGTGGATTTAACTTCATCTCGTTCGTAATTATTAACTCATTTACTCAAAATCCTCATGATATAGAACTTCACATCATTCAACCAATTATTAATTAAAAAGGGGTTTTATTGCACATTACTCATTACCAAAAAAATTTGTATTAAATTTTAAACATCAAAATAAATTTTCAAAGAGGTTTTAAATTATAAATCTCACTCTATCCAAAAATCATTATTTGACCTCAATATCAAGTACCTTAAAAACCTCTCATTTTTTTACAAAGAAACCTCCTTTTAAACTTCATTCAATTCCAAATCCCTAAAATTACACTTTCCGTAATAACTTAATTCAAATTCCTTTATATATATATAGCGCTCTAAAGCACCTCATTTTGCAACACTCCTCTTGGCCTTCTGATTTCCACCACACATCGTCATTTAAATAATAGTGCTTTATCTCATCTTCCACTAACTCTATTATTTAAATGCGGATGTGTGGTGGAATCAGGGGGCCAGGAGGGGTGCTGCAAAATGGGGGTGCTATTGAACGCTGCTTATATATATATATATATTCCCAAAGGCTTTTTTCCCTTTTATTAAAAATAGTGATAATCAAATACTAAGCATATTACTTCCCAATTTATTAAATTCAAATAGAATTAACTAATCAATTTAAAAATGTATATATTCAAAAATTACTTATTTAATAAAATCCAAGAATTCATCATTTTCCAAATAATCTCTACTCACACAATCGTCAAAATTATTCCACTTTTATATTTTCCCAAAATCATTTCATTTTCAAATTTTCCATTAGTTACAATATCTTCAATATTAAATGAGAAACTCATTTAATAATTTACTATTTTCATTTTCAAAAGAACTTTTATATCCAAAACAATTTCCAATAAATCATTTTATTTTTCGATAATTTTTATTTATTTATAAATATACTTCAATCTAATTTTAAAACACCATAAATAATTTTCCAAAGCTATTCAACATCTTTTGAAACAGAACATCCAAAATATAAATCATGGAGCGAAATTCTCCAAAATCATCTTCCAATCGTCAATATAAATTTTATCATGTAACCCGAGTCGAATTATATCTAATTTCGACCATCCATACAATGTACACACATCATATGTATAAACTATTCAAATCAAATTGTAATCGGACAATGTCTCCTTTGCAGTTTGATGTTCCAACATACACAAATTTCACAATCAACTCCAAAAATCATATCCAATATCACAACAATTAATCTAATATCCTAAACAAACATCCCAACCACGCAATTCAATCAATAACCACATTCAACTCAACCAGACCATTCAATGAGTAATCAGGATAAATATATATAACATGCAAAAGGAAATAGATATAGATGTGAGTATAAAACTCACCTCAACCAAAAGCTACTTGAACTTCATCATCTCGGCTTTAGCCTGCCGTCACCCAAAAATTGAGCATGTGCTTCACCTTCAGCTGCCAATGCAGCAAGCCTCCACCGTGCCTCGAAGCTCATGCACATGGCTCCGCTCTATCGCCCAAGCCTCGACTTT
The DNA here is from genome assembly GCA_030737815.1 of Allium fistulosum. NCBI lineage: Eukaryota > Viridiplantae > Streptophyta > Magnoliopsida > Asparagales > Amaryllidaceae > Allium > Allium fistulosum. Next base: position 1,167,199,190 of record CM060905.1, on the reverse strand, counting down.
GCGTTTGCCCAAGGCATAGTGTTGCTTCCTTTGTCTTCATGGTAAAGAACCACGTCATGGCATAGACTTTGCAGCCAGCAGCTGCTTCCATCCCTCTTACGCAATGCGTGCACCACCATCGCGGTTCCATCTCCCCAGGTCGTCGCTAGCCCTTCCTCTGCTTCCAGCCTCACATCGTAGGGCCTCCGCATTTTTTTCTTTCTTTTTTCCTTCATGATTTTTATTTTGGGAATTAGGGAACAACAGATAGAATGAGGGGTTCGGATTTGATAAGGGACAAATCTAGAAAGAAGAAGAGTAAGGAAATGGGTATTTGAATTTACATGGGCTCGAGTATATATTTTTTAGGCTTTAATTTTGTTTTAAGAACTAGCTTTTAGTTTTTTGCCTTACCTCTTATTTAATTTTTTTATTTATTTGTAAATTTATTTCAAACTACTCCAGATTGATTTACCATTCATCCTACGAATTATATTTCAATAACTACATAATTACTTCCAATTCAATACTTGCATATTCCTATCTAATCACTCAATGTATTATTACAAAATAAATTTATTTTTCAACTATTTTGATCATATAAAAATATTTTCACCTTTAAAAATATTTTATATTTAATTAAAATATTTTATTCAATTTCGTTATACTATCCAAAAATAATTATTAATTTAATTCAATTTATTAAAAAAATCTTTTATTAATTAAATTTCAAATAAATAAGAATTTATTTTCAAAATAAATCAAAAATCGATTTCAAACATTATTATTATAGTTAAATATATTTATATTACAATGTAGAAAGCATAATTGTTATATAGAGCCTTTAAAAAGCCAAAAATATATGGATATTTCCTTTCTTACCTCATATACGATAAATACTTTATCATATATTAATTCAAAACACAAATGATTATCCAAAATAATCATATATGACCGACAACTTTATTTAAACAAATCAAAATTGTTGACCCATACTTAATACCTTTATCAGGTATTTAAATAATTGTTTAGTTCAGTTAACCAAACAAATAAATATAAACTATTCAAATATTATTTTAACTAATTTTATGGTCTCAAATAAATAAATAAAACCAACAAAAATTTAATAACAATTATACTAATTTTCTCCAGGGATATTTTATTTAAAAGAGAAACTTGTACCAAAGTTTATCCTTTAGGCTATCACCTTTAGAAATTAACCACAATGACAAACAAAGAATGTTTATCTTCCTCTATGCAAATCTCGTTTCTCACTTTATCTACATCCACCATCACCGATGCACAGATATCTGCCGCACCACCTACAATCAATGCACCCTAACGCCACCATATCAGCTATCGCCACAATTTTACCCACCACCTTGGCCAAAACCCTAAGGCTCTAACTACTATTTTATTACAGCTATTCAAACCCATCCTAGCAAAACGAACTCATACGTTTTCACATCCACTACCACATCAACTACATCCTCCACCACTTTACAACATTGTTTTCATCTCATCATGCTCATCAATCAATAATTGTAACAAAAAAATAGTAGCATGTACAAAATGATACTACGAAGTATCATTATATGAAACAAATTATGTAAGAAAATAATAGTAAGTAAAAAATGCTACTAAGCAATGGCATTTAAACATATAATGTTACTACAATGTAAGATAAAAAAATAGTGTTAGATTTTTTAATTTGATAACTACAAAAAACTACTATACATCAGCATTCAAACATGAAATGCTACTATATAAGTAAAATATCAAAGGTAAATACTAAATTTTTTCAACTCAGTAAATAGATAATGCTATTGCACGGTAGAATTGAAAAATATATGTTATATTATTTCTGTACTTCAACAAACACAAAACTGCTATTATGCAGTAGCATTATAAAATAATTTATGAAAAATAACATTATAAAATTTCAAAAAATAAAATAGAAATGTTATCACCTTTACAAAAATCATAAAACACTACTAAAAGGTTTTACCATTTATTTAAAAATGCTACCGGTAGATTATAAGTTAAATATACATTAAATTTCATCTAAAAATATTACTAAAATTAATAAAATACTACTACAAAATATTATTGTAATATAAGATTACACATTTCATCTACAGAATGATATTACAACTCATAAAATATTACTACAAGTCATAAAATGCTAATATAATACATAAACTACTACCGCAATTTATAAATGCTACTATAAAATAGCATTGAGCTAGAATACAAAATTCATCTAAAAAGTGCTACTACTGTTCATAAATTGCTATTACTGTTCATAAATTGCTATTACAATTCATAAATTGCTATTATAATTCATAAACTGCTACTACAATTCATAAAATGCTATTATGAAATAACATTATGAGCTAAAATATACATATTTTATCTATAAATGCTACAATAATTCATATAATCCTAATAAGAAATAGCATTATAAATAGAAATATAACTAAATTATTTTCTAAAACATCATAAATAATACTAGATAGTATCATTACTGCAGATATCTTCTTCTTCCCTAATTTGAAGTTGCACCTCTATGATTACTATCACCACATCGTCTTCAAAACCTGGCTTCTTCTTCATTATCATCGCCATTGCCGAGCACTCCAATTTTGAAACCACCATTGGCTAACCCTAAAACCTTAATCATCATCTTCGTCATCCAACTATGCAACCCTAGCCGCTGTCATCCGTTGTTACCACTAGAGGAGTTGTTATCCATATCCAAACATGCATTGTTGTTCTACTTCTTCGACGTATGGCACGAAACTCTAATTCTATCTATCGCAGCTGTTAAATCGAGAAGTCCTTCTCATGAATTATTTTGTCATTCCAGTGAATTTTGGATGATAGTTTGTCACTGTATTTGTGTTTGGAAGTTGATTTCCTTTGATTTAAATTTGCTTTAGCTTTGTCCTTCAAACAATTTTCCTGCTATCTCGATTTTAATTTATAACCTTTATAAATTGATTCAATTAAGTTAAATTTAGAAATAGGTTGACAAATACTATTGTTTGACTTCCAAATGTGAACTCGACCATTGGTTATTTAAACATTTTAAACATTAATGTTTATGCATGGACTTTGTTGAAGTACAGTGTGAACACAAATTCAGGTGCTTATAGATCATTTAGGTGAAAATTTTAATTTCTCATCTTTTTAAACTACATCCTTAATCAACAATATATGTGCTCATTTTCATTGTCATCAGTATGTCACTAAGACATCTAGAATTTGGTCAAGTTTAACACTCTAATAATGCTTGTGGTGAGCTGTGAAGTTAAAACTATAAAATCCTTGATTTAACCGAAAACATTTATCGATTAACCAATTTACTTTGATCGGAGACTTTTGAATTTAAGTTAACTATCAATTGGTAACTAATCTTCTACATATCGAAGAAGACGAATCCTATATCGAATAGTGTATCACTTTATATGGTTTGACATGTACCTAACTCGGATCGTAACACAATCCTAATTTTCGTATGATGGACCATAATTAAATTATGGTTTTATACATAAAAAAACTTCTCCAGGTAAAAAACCATTGCATATCTTCACGTGAGAATTTCCTTTTGACTTAGATATATTTGACATATAGCAAGCTCCTAGTAGTCATTCTGTAATTATTTCAAAAAGCTACAAGTACTTAACCCCCTTGGTACCCCCAACATCCATCATATGGAAAGGGTTATGCACATTAAACTCAACAAATGCATCAGTATTTCATTCTTGACACGTCTTGATTAGAAACATTTAAGGATAAGTACATATTTGTGTGATCTAACACTCATGGTCACGAACACATTCGTAATTGCGGTCAATTATATACTTTATCTTAAGGATTTTCTACTACATGTACATACATACATACATATATATATGAATTATTAACATTACTAATTTTATTATATAAAATATATACAAAAGAAAAAAAACAAAAGCTTATAATACTTCGAACAAGATTCGTTATAAAAGTTATATATCACATAATTGCTCCGAGTGCATAATAACTCTTATCACATAATAGATTGTTGCAACGCATGATTAGATTGGAGATGGCTTTATGGTTGCAAAACGAAATTGATCTATATTTGTATCTGACTTCACCAGTTTTTCCATTTCGAAAGGAGTTCTGTTTATTGTTGTATTTGAATAGAATGGCACTTTTGCCATCAAAGTCGAATTATTAATTATTATTAATTTGGATTTTCAGTTATTACTTATTATTTATACTATAATAAAATACACAAGCGAGAGAGGTTGAAGTCCAGAGCATTATGTGACTATCGTTTCTAACGAGTACGTTTTCAAGTTTTAGGTTTTTTTATATGATGCCTTAGCATGTACAGGCACTCTAGTGCAAGTAAAATTTCCGCTGCATAAAACCTAAAGGCGTTCAAATTTAAATTTATACGAATGCTAAAAAATGTTGGAAAAAGGATTTGAATTTTGTGGTGAAAAGTAATACAACCCTACATCTTATTTGTTATAGTGTTGGATATGAGAAAACAGAAATTTGGTTAGCATAATTATAATACCAGAAACATTAACAATTCTATCATACTTGTAGATCGATTCATACTATCATGTTCGTTGAATGAATAATTTATAAAACATCCCATATTTAATACACGAGTATAAGCATTACGACATAGATCCTGAGAACTATTTCCCATATGAACTATGCTTATTTTCTACATCACCAATATACATTCAAGCCATTGATTTCATTGTGTTGACCAATAATTAAAACTCATGCCATCGTAGATATACGTTTGTGTTATCCAGCGTTGAAACCGAGCAGCTTCTAAGTAAATCTAGATGTCTAGATGTTAGAGTAGTATTTTTTCCATTGCTTTGTGTGTCTTTCTTATTTTGTTTGGGCTTCTTATGTTTGCTTATTATCAAAGCCCACTTATGTTGGCCCATATCTTTTCTTTCCTCAAATAGAAGACTCTCCTCTATTATATATGTTTTGTATCTGCTTGCTTGTTTTGTTAAGTTGAATAATAATCAAACTCAAAAGTTACCGCTCTCTCTCTCTCAAACCTTAACATGGTATCAGAGCTTTCAGATCCGATCTAAATTTCGTTTTCGTTTTCCGCTTCTATCTCTTCTTCAATTCAGATCTAAACTCTAAGGCTATGGCAGAGAATAAGGCTATCATGGATGTTATGCCAGTGATGTCAAAGATCACAGAACACAAATTGGGAGACTCGAATTATTTTGATTGGAATAAAACAATTCGATTATATCTTCGAAGTATTAATAAGGAAGATCACCTCTCTCGAGATCCACCAAAGGAAAATTCTGATGACAAGGAAGATCAAATCTGGTTAAGGGATGATGCGCGGCTATTTCTTCAGATCAGGAATACTATTGTTGGTTGTGTAATCAGTCTGGTGAATCATTGCAATTTTGTAAAAGAATTAATGGATTACCTCGAATTTTTGTATTCTGGAAAAGGGAACTTGAGTAGGATGTATGATGTTTGTAAGGCATTCTATCGATCTGAAAAACAAGACGTATCTCTGATAAATTATTTTATGAAGTTCAAAAAGACATATGAAGAATTTAACATGCTGCTACCAATTAGTACAGATGTGAAGGTTCAGCAACAACAAAGAGAACAAATGGCAATTATGAGTTTTTTGGGGGGATTGTCAAGTGATTTTGATTCTGCAAAAGCACAAGTTCTATCTGGATCTAATGTTACCTCATGGCAAGAAGTTTTTAGTCGAATTCTGAGGGCAGACAATTCAAGTAATGAACAAAATACCACACCAAATACAAGTGCTCTTATTAGCCAAGGCAGTGCACAACCAAGATATGCACAGAATAATGCACAGTGGAGACCTAACCAATACAACACTAAGAAAGGAAGTGGCCAACCTGAAAATCAAACTGTTAACCCAAATTTTTGTACCTTTTGTAAAAGAGAAGGTCATAGGTACCAACAATGCTGGAAATTACAGGAACGAAACAAGCAAAAAAACTTTGATAAAGGCAAGGGGCAAAATTCTTATAATCAAGCAGCAGCAAATGTGGCAAGAACTCAAGAAGAAGGGTCTATGCTGATCTCTGGAGAAGAATATGAAAAATTCTCTGAATATCAAAATAATATGAAGAAGCAATCAAACAATCAATCATCTAGTATCTCAACTGTTGCCAAATCAAATAAATGGGTTATAGATTCAGGTGACACTGATCATATGACTGGTAACTCACTGCTTCTCTCAGAATTTCATGCAAACCACAAAGCACAGAGCATAACATTAGCAGATGGATCCTTATCATCTGTTCATGGATCAGGGTCTATCAATTTTAACTCCTATCTGAAATTAAATTCTACTTTATATACACCAGAGCTTAGTTTTAACCTCATCTCTGTCAGTCAAATAACAAGAAAACTTGACTGTTGTGTTATTTTTTATCCTAATCATTGTGTGTTTCAGGATTTAACCACCAAGAAGATTATTGGTAGAGGTCATGAACTTGGGGGCCTATACATGTTTGATAGCTTGCCATCAACTTCTATTGCATGTACCAGTATTAATCAGGCTCTCAAGTCTCACTGCCAACTTGGTCATCCTTCCCTACAGAATCTTAAAATTCTATGTCCTCAGTTTAATTCAATAAAGTCTTTGGAGTGTGACTCTTGTCAGTTTGCCAAACACCACCATCAAAGTTCAACTCCAAGGGACAATAAAAGAGCTAATGCTGCATTTGACCTTGTTCATTCAGACATTTGGGGGCCATCTTCAATAACATCTAAACCAGGATTTAAATATTTTGTTACTTTTGTAGATGATTACTCTAGACTAACTTGGCTATTCCTTATGAAAAATAGATCTGAACTATACTCTATTTTTTGTAATTTCTGTGTTGAAATAAAAACACAATTCAATGCTAAGATCAAAGTGCTAAGAAGTGATAATGCTAAGGAGTACACTTCTAGTCTTTTTCATAATTTTATGGCTGCTAATGGCATTATGCATGAACTTCATGTGTTGACACACCATCTCAAAATGGAATAGCAGAGAGGAAGAATAGGCATTTGTTAGAAACCACTAGAGCTCTTTTATTTCAAATGAACATGCCAAAAGTTTTTTGGGCTGATGCAATTGCCACGGCTTGTTTCTTAATTAATAGGATGCCATCAAGTGTTTTAAATGGTGATATTCCATACAAAGTTCTCTTTCCAGAAAAAGCTATCTACCATGTTAAACCTAAACTGTTTGGATGCACATGTTTTGCTAGAGATGTTCGACCACAAGTGTCTAAATTAGACCCTAAATCCTTAAAGTGTGTGTTTGTTGGTTATTCAAAGCTGCAAAAAGGGTATAGGTGCTATTGCCCAAGTCTTGATAAATACCTAGTATCTATTGATGTAACTTTTCATGAAGATATACCATACTTTCATAATAGAGCAAGTCAAACTGAGTCTGATCCAGATGAAGAGAGTGAATTTCTTATCTATTCTATAAACACACATACACAAGAAGCAGGAAATAATGATGAATCTACACCCCTTCCACCTATTCATGAGCCAGTACTCTATCATAATCCTGAGCTAGACCTTCCAATTGCTTTAAGAAAAGGGAGACGCCAATGCACATATCCTATTACATCTTATGTTACTTATAATCATTTACCACCTACCACATGTTTGTTCATAAAAACACTTGATGCCATTTCTATCCCAAAGACAGTTAATGAGGCTATCTCACACCCAAAGTGGCATAAGGCAATGATTGAAGAACTAAATGCCTTGGAGCTGAATAAAACATGGGACTTAGCAGTTCTACCTGAAGGGAAGAAGGCAATTGGATGCAGGTGGGTATTCTCTATCAAAGTCAATCCTGATGGGTCAGTTGCTAGATTTAAAGCTAGACTTGTGGCAAAAGGATATGCACAAGTATATGGGGTGGATTATTTAGAAACCTTTAGTCCAGTTGCTAAACTTACCTCAATTAGATTATTCATATCTCTGGCTGCTACACATGATTGGAGAATTCACCAATTGGATATTAAAAATGCCTTTTTGCATGGAGAACTTCAAGAGGAAATCTACATGACACAGCCTCCAGGATTCAGTGTTAAGGGGGAGAAAAATAAGGTATGTAAACTTAAGAAAACACTATATGGCCTAAAACAATCTCCTCGGGCATGGTTTGGAAAGTTTAGTCAAGCTTTAGAAGGTTTTGGTATAAATAAAAGTAAATTTGACCACTCAGTATTTTACAAGACAACTGAAAATGGAATCATTCTCTTGGTTGTCTATGTTGATGATATCATTATAACTGGAAGTGATAGCAAAGGCATTTTGTCCCTGAAAACATTTATACAAGCACAGTTTCATACCAAAGATTTGGGAAATTTAAAATACTTTCTTGGTATAGAAGTAGCAAGAAGTAAACAAGGAATTCTCCTATCACAAAGGAAATATGTGCTTGATCTCCTAACTGAAATAGGAAAGCTTGGATGCAAACCAAATTCTACTCCAATGATACCCAATAACAATCTAGCTGAAAATGGAGAACTATTTAATGATCCAGAAAGATATAGAAGATTAGTTGGTAAACTAAACTATTTAACTGTCACAAGGCCAGATCTCTCATATTCAGTAAGTATTATTAGTCAATTTATGTCTGCACCTTGTATTCATCACTGGAAAGCAATTGAACATATCCTAGGGTACCTTAAAGGGACAGCAGGTCTGGGTATATTATATACAAATCATGAACACACTAGGGTAGAATGCTTCTCGGATGCAGACTGGGCAGGGTCCAAATTAGACAGGAAATCTACATCTGGTTTCTGTGTGTATGTTGGAGGAAATCTCATATCATGGAAAAGTAAGAAACAAAGTATAGTTGCAAGGTCTAGTGCAGAATCAGAGTACAGAGCTATGGCTAAAGGAGTTTGCGAAATTATGTGGATACTTCATCTTATGTCTGAAATTGGTCTAGAGGTTCAGAAACCAGCCTTGCTATTTTGTGACAATCAGGCAGCCTTACACATTGCATCGAATCCAGTATTCCATGAAAGAACAAAACACATTGAAGTTGATTGCCATTTTATACGAGAAAAGATTTTACAAGGGATCGTATGTACAAGCTTTGTTAGAACTGGAAATCAATTCGCTGATATCTTTACCAAGGCATTGGATGGGGCCAGAATTAAAGCTTTAAATGACAAGTTGAGCATGATAAATCTATATGCTCCACTTGAGGGGGAGTGTTAGAGTAGTATTTTTTCCATTGCTTTGTGTGTCTTTCTTATTTTGTTCGGGCTTCTTATGTTTGGCTTATTATCAAAGCCCACTTATGTTGGCCCATATCTTTTCTTTCCTCAAATAGAAGACTCTCCTCTATTATATATGTTTTGTATCTGCTTGCTTGTTTTGTTAAGTTGAATAATAATCAAACTCAAAAGTTACCGCTCTCTCTCTCAAACCTTAACACTAGACAAGGACGAAACGACTCAAGATCTTGGAGGTGTGCTTGAAATGACATGGAATTAGACTCTTAGGAGTTTGGAGACCCAAAAAAGAGTTTGATCGGTAGCGATCAAACTTTGATCGGTGCTGTGATGATTTATCAAGGCAAATTGTGTGTTTCATTGGCGATTTGTTATATTATCGAAAAATGAAGCACTATGGCAATTATATCAGCAGCGAGTTGATTTCTAATGTAAGCTATGGCAAGGGGCACAATGACATGATGCCAACATGATCAGTACCAAACTGATTTGATTGTTGTAATTCGACTCTATCTTCTTCCATACTTCTCAGATTTGATGTTTGACTTGGTATTTCATGATCTGATGACTCTACTGGGCAATTCTCCTATAAATAGGGGTACTATGGTTTTGTTGTTTTAGACCCAAAAACAAATTGTAAAGCTCTTATACTCATAACAATCAATCTCTAATAATATTAAAATGGATGTAGACTATAGATTTTGTCAAAACATTATAAAATTCATCGTGTTATTATTATTTTCTGCTGTTTGAATTGGATCTATCTCGATTCTAGTAGATTTGTGTGTTGTGCCAATTTTTGGTCCAACAACAGTGTGGAAGTAGATGGACATATAAGGATGGATGGAAATGAGGACAGGGGATTACATTCTATAAACTGAACTGTTGTCAAAATCTAGGAAAATTGTACACAAGTCATACGACGAATATGGGTATATATGTGTTTGAAAAAAACAAGTAAATAGCATATCTTATACCATCTTTAATAATAGTTGTAATATGTTTGGTGCAATATTTTTTTGGTGTAAACGTAAACTTCCCAAAGTGCCCTTTTAAATTCATATCTCAAATATATCCGAATATACTCTTACCCTAATTATTAAACAAAATTATATTCTATTGCTTGGTCAATACTCTTATCTTTTGTCTTAGAATTCCATATCAATTTATGTATTGATAGAGCTCTTTGACAAAATCTCAACATGTTATGTAGTACTAAAAGATTAGAGATCTTAAGCAGAAGTCAATGAGAATTCATCCGCCTATGCCATATCCCTATCACTAAGAAATCAATTCTATAGAGGAGTCCGGCAACCTCATTCCCTCAATCAACTAATGACACTGAGTAATAAAGTACCTTCCTCATGTTCGAAAGAAATGGTCCTTCTCTCTACAAAAACCACTTAGTATACCAGTATAGTCTTCCAGGTACCCGTGGTTATTAGGATTTAATATAAGAAACCAGAAGTGCAAGCTTCACCAGATGATACTCTGATTCTGTCTTTCTTATCAGACTAGCTACTCTTCCAAAATCCTAGCATTGGCCATGAAGGCATTATTAGCGATGCTAATTAGAGTTCATTTATTGAGTGTAAATCCATAAATAAATAAGAATCTCTAAGATCAGGCCAATGTTTATATTGAGTGGTTCGATGTCACATTAGAAAATGATCCCCAATTCGATATTATTGCAACAAGAGCTTACGCCCTAGTATATTTAGGCCTTCCTTTAGTCGATGGGACTTCGACGAGTAGGCGGTATATGTTTGGTTAGTTAAACAAGACAGGCAACAAGGAAGCTTTCCCCTATATAATATGGCCTACCATGGGAACCTATCAGTTTTAGAAGGATTCAACACTAGTTTCTTTCAAGCTACTATAACAGCCTTAATTTTTGATAACGTTATTTAGGAGATTTAATTAGATAAATTAAATAGAATAATGTAAATGTGAGTGATAAGGGGATTGAGACTTGAATTAATTAATTAAGGCCATGCCTAATGAACTAATTAATGGGCTTAAGAATGGGTTTTGGTTAATTAAGTCACATAAGGGTATATTGGGAATTGTCGCCCCTAGCTTCCACCCTTATATGTATCTTGTTCCCACCTTCTTACTTCCCATTCACATCATTCTAAAACAAAAACAAAATATAAAGGAACTGCCGGCCATTAAGAGATCAAGAGAAATTCAAAGTAAAGCTAGAAAATCAAGCTTAGGGGAAATCAATCTCAATCCAATCTCCTTATCAAGAGCAATGTGAATAATAATTCCATCTCTATTTTGGTTTAAATCATATATTTTCGGATTTAAGGGATAAATTCATTTTTATGATATATTGGGTCATGATATGCTTGATTTAAGATTTGTTTGATTTAAACACGGTTGTTTAAAGAGGATTTATACGGTTTTAGGTCAAAATCGAGATTAAATGATGTTTAAATGTCATGGGAAAATTTTATGTTATGAGAAACATGATTTTGGAGTTGGGTTTCAATTTTGAGAATTTTCCAAGCTATGAAAAGATTATTATGAATTTTCAAAGGAAGATATGGTTATTTGGGTTTATAATTTATTTTGGAAAATATATTGAGAATTTGGGTCTGAAATTTTGATATGTTAGATAACATGATTAAAGTGAATTTCTAGAATTTTTGGGGATTTTTCCAAAGTGAATTGCTATGCAAAATAAATTGTTTTAGAAGAGGGACTCCTTTGCAAAAATTGAAAGGGCTTGTCTAATTAACTTAACCATGGTTTAGATCTGGATTAGCGGCAGCTATTTTTGAAAAAGAATTTGAAAATGTTAAGGCAACCAATTTGGTGTTGACACGTGACAGGTTAGTTAGAGAAACGTATACTTAAACAAGAACTAAACCTGGTTTGCTCATAAAAGTGGTTCCGCCTACTAAGGAAAACGCCATTCGACACAGTAGCTTCCACCTTCATCTTTATCGAAACCAACTATGCCGAAACCAATACACAAGGTATCACCATGAGGGTATGTAGTGGATTGGAGATAGGCACAAGGTAGGGTGTCGAAAGCTTAGCTTCCGAAGGGGTTGAAACATTGGTTTGTTTTTAAAAGAAAAGCGTCTGCCTTTGTTTTGTTTTAAGCCTTCGATAGGGTCGAAGCATAAGGTTTCGAAAGAGGTTTTAAAGGATTTCGAAAGGGGTTGCCATTAACTTATAATTGCTTTCGACTGGGTTCCATACTTATAACAGAATGTTTTGAAAAAAGGGGGTTCCTACCTAGTCGATACCCTGCTGCGGTTTTATAACCTTCCGATGATATTGAAGATATCAACGCTGTCGAAAGGTGTTTTGTTTTCTAAATTCAAGCCACTTCCAAAAGTTTTTGAAAAAGTTAGGGGTTTCGAAGGTGATGGTTTCGAAAGGGATTTCGACACCAACATTCCAATGTTTTACCCATATGTTTTATGTTTTCGAAAGAGATGGTACCAACGCCGTCATGTTTCCCCAATGTTTTAATAAATGATAAAGGATGGTTTCAAAACAGATGCTTTTGACTATATTCACTTTGACCCAAATAATATTTTAAGTATAAACCCAATGCTTTCAAAAGGGATACTTCCAATGTTTTCGGAAGGGTTACTTCCAATGGTGTCGAAATGGTTACTTTCAACTGGTTTCCAAGCTAAAGCTTATAAAGTTAAATGCTAATACTTTAATATATTCGAAAGGTTTCGAATATATTCGAAAGGTTTCGAAAAGGTAGAATTTAAAGTATTATAAGGCAGGAGTCTAATATTTTTATGAGGTTTCGAAGGAGGTTATCCTATGAGGTCGAAAGCTAGGTATCGAAAGGTTAATGACCCAAACTCTATTTTTAAAGGAAAAAAAACCCATGGCAATATTAAAGGAGTTTTTATAATGGTTTTAAGAAGAAGCTATCTTTGAAAAAGAAATTGGTTAAAGGGATCAACCATGTTTTATATTAAACCCACAGGAGTGGTATTGCTATGTTTTATATTGCTTCTTCTAATATGAATATATTCACTTTACAATAGACCCATAACTGCATTTTGGGAATAAAGGGTAGGAGAACCAGTTAGATTAACCCATTAGTGAATATAAATTGAACAAACTCCTGAATGAGTAGAATTGCATCAAGAAGGTCAGGAAGACCAGAATATATGATGCTAAAATATAAAGGAAAGATATTGGCAGGGGCCAATAGGTTCACAGTAAGCCCATGAAAACTGTATGATATTGGCAGGGGCCAATAGGTTCATAGTTAGCCCATGAAAACTATGTATAAAGGAAGATGTCAAATAGACAGGTTCATAGTAGCCCATGAAAACTATGTGCAAAGGAAGATGTCAGATAGACAGGTTCATAGTAAGCCCATGAAAACTATGATTGGATACTGGCAGGGTCAGTAGGTTTGTAGTTAGTCCATGAAAACTATATCCAGATGAAATATTGACAGATGTCAATAGGTTCCTAGTCAACCTATGAAAACTTGGGTAAAAAGAAAGGATATTGGGGTTACCAATAGGTTCCTAGTCAACCCATGAAAACTAGGATAAGAGTAATATTGGAGTTACCAATAGGTTCATAGTGATCTCATGAAAACTATGTAATTGGACAGGTAGTCTTTAAATGTTTAACCGGTTATTAGTCAGCCCATGAAAACTAATAGGTTAATAGTAATCCTAGAAACTATAACTAAGACAGATAGTCTAAATTGAATGGGGATGGGTAATCCAAGATTAATTCAATTGTTTTGCATACCATCATATTATACTATTTTGAATTATTTTAACCATTGTGGATGCAGGAGCATAGTATATGGTTTTGTAAAAGGTTTTGAGATACTAGCGAGGGGAAACCCGTTCTTCTAAGCGGCGTGGTATTACTAGATATCTAAATGATTTGAGATGGTAGATTATTATTCATACCAGGCTTTATGTCTGACTCGAAGTTTATGTTTTCTCCTTAAACTCTAGGGTACTCAATTAATTTTGAGTAGTTTGAGAGTTGAGGTTTCAAGGTACCTCTAAGACGAATAAGCTTCTAGAGACGTGCAGGAGGCATGATAGCTATTTAGAGTTTTCTTTTTTTTTGATTCCCCTGTGTTGTTTGTAATAGCAAAGTTGTTATATTGCCTATATATACTTTGATCATCCCAGGGAGCATCTTCATATGTCGCTCTGGGCATATGTTGTAATAAATATATTTTCTCTGAACGTGGTTTGCGAACATGGGATTATGTAATGAATTGGAAATGTTTTGATATGGAATGTGAATTTGTTTGAAGTTTAAAATTTTTCCATATTCATGTATTTCTGTATATCAACGAATCTAACACCGTCATATTTGGTCGTCGAGGATTAATAACTATGGATGATTGTAACATCCGTAGCCGTTAGTTTTGGGCCTCCAAATAGGGGGATGTTACAAGTTGGTATCAAATCATAGGTTTATGAAACTTTAAAAGAAAGTTAAACCTAAAAGAATTTCAAACATAATCCAATGAATTTGAAAATATGATCAGGGTTTGGGTTAACGTTATAGTAACGTACTTTTGTCTGATATATATATATATAAGTACATGTTCCCCTCTCCCTTAGCCCGTTCTTTTGTATCTTACTAAGGCTCGTATGCAGATTTACGAAAAAGAAGATATGGAAGAAGGAAACAGAAGAGGAAATCTAGGTGGAGGAAGCACCACAACCAACGGAAATGCTCGACCTAATGCCAGGAGGAACCAAGATCGACAGGCTTATGCTAATCCAAATGCTAAAGCCAATGTAGGTGCTGGAAATCCGCCAGTAGATGCGGGGATGGTTTATCAGTTGTTAGCCAATCTTTTGCAAGCTGGAATTGCTGGTAATGTTGGAGGAGCTAATCCTGTGGCTCCAATTGGGAATAACTATGCTAAGCTGAGCGGAGACTACACCAGTTTGGGTGGAAAGCTGTTTGTTGGAACGGATGATGCTGTTAAAGTAGAGAATTGGCTACTGATTTGTGAGAGAATCTGTATTGATCTAGGCTTGGATGATAGGCAAAAGAGAAGGCTAGCCTCTAGACAGTTGCAAGGGGTAGCGCTTCATTGGTGGAATAGTGTGACCGCCGGAGTTTCGGAGGAAGAACTGACATGGGCTGATTTCAGGAGAAGGTTCGAGCAGAGATTTTTGTCTGAGGTTGATAAGTCGGCATTGATGAAAAAGTTCATGGATCTGGTTCGGGGAGAGATGTCCATGGTTGAGTATGCTGCTAAGTTTGATGAGCTGTCTCGATATGGATATGCCTTGGTTGACACTGATGTCAGAAGGAATGAAAGGTTCATTCGAGGGTTGAGACCTGAGCTTGCTAGGATGACCATGACCCATATCCGAGAACCTAGTAATGTGGTGGTGGAGATGGTCATTCGCCATGAAGAGATGCTTGCTATTTCAGCTAGAGAGAAGCCTGTTGAATCCCAAGGTCCTCAGAGAAAGAAGAGGGATTCTTTAAGAAGAAGGGAGCCCAGAAAGGGGATGCTGCCAAGAAGGCAAAGGCTGATTTGGCGTGCTACAAATGTGACAAGAAGGGTCATTATGCTAATGAATGCCGGTCAGGCATAGGAAAGAAGGCTGCAGACAAGAGAAGAATGTAAAGTGTTTTAATTGTGATCAAGTGGGGCACTACAAGAACCAGTGTCCAAAGCAGCTAGGGTGGACAAGGGAAAGGTTTTTGCTGTTGGAACATCAGCTAAGCCTACAGCAACTGATAAAGGGAAGAGTGTGATGAAAGCTACATTTTT
This sequence comes from Allium fistulosum, assembly GCA_030737815.1. NCBI lineage: Eukaryota > Viridiplantae > Streptophyta > Magnoliopsida > Asparagales > Amaryllidaceae > Allium > Allium fistulosum. Next base: position 1,167,183,137 of record CM060905.1, on the reverse strand, counting down.
GATTCAGAGTATACCAGTTAGGATACTTTTTTATACCGGTGCATCACATTCATTTATATCCCGGTGTTTGGTTGATAGGTTATACTTAGAGCCTACATACCTTGTTACTTCCTTAAGTGTTGCGAATCCAATAGGAGGGTATACAACTCTGGGGATAAGATGTGACCAGTTAGAACTTGATTTCTTAGGTCATAAGTTTGCATGCAGTTTGTATATGTACGATTTCGTAGATTTCAGAATTATTTTGGGTATGGATTGGTTGAGGAGGTATAAGGCTAGGATATTCTGCCAGGATTGAAAGATATCTTTGAGGCACCCAAATAGTCATAACCGAATTATATTCTTAGTAGAGAATTCTGACCAGAGTTGTTGTGCTTTATTAAGTGCAATGGAAGTGGGTGAAGAGTTAAGTCAGGTTCGGATCATAAGAGAGTATGCAGATGTGTTTGAGCCAGACATAGGGCTACCACCTAAACGAGCTGCTAAGTTTCGGATATATCTTGTGCCAGGAGCTAAACCTAGAAGTAGACAACATAGCAAGATGACACCGACAAAGATGAAGGAACTGAAGGTGCAGCTAATGGATCTAGAAGAAATGAATTTTATTAGACCAAGCAGTTCGCCTTGGAGAGCGGCCGCAGTATTCGTGAAGAAACCAGATGGATCGTTTAGGATGTGTATCGACTATCGCAAGCTGAACGAAAGGACGATAAAGAATAAGTATCATTTGCCGAGAATTGATGATCTGTTTGATTAGTTGAGCGGAGCCAAGGTGTTTCCCAGTTGGATTTGGCGACGGGGTTCCATCAGTTGAGAGTGGCAGAGGACAGTATTCCTTTGACTGCATTTCGGACTAGATATGGTTCGTATGAGTGGTTAGTGATGCCATTCGGATTGACGAATGCACTTGCTTTCTTTGTGGATTTGATGAATCGAGTCTTCCGAGAGTATTTGGATAGATTTGTGTTGGTGTTTGTAGATGACATTTTGGTATACTCTAAGGATGAGAGAGAACATGAGGATCATCTTAGAGTTGTGCTAGAGACGCTGAGGCAGAATTAGCTAAAGACGAAGTTTTCTAAGTGTCATTTTTGGAAGAAAGAGGTTAAGTTTCTTGGTCATATGGTTTCAGAGAAAGGATTGTCAGTCGATCTAGATAAGATCGAAGCTGTAAACAATTGTAAGAGACCAGAGATGGTGGTCGGGATCAGATGTTTTTTTTGGACTTGCTGGCTATTACCGGAGATTCATCAAGGATTTCTCGCGGATAGCAGTGCCTTTGACTAAGCTTACCAGGAAGGAAGTGAAGTTTGTTTGGTCTGACAACTATGAAGAAGCATTCCTTAAGTTAAAGTATTTGTTGACCAATGCTCCAGTGCTAGTAGTTCCAGATGGTAACCAAGGGTTGGTAGTATACATCGATGCATGTGGGATGGATTGGCAGCAGTGTTGATGCAGAAGGGCAAAGTCATTTCTTATGCATCTAGGCAGCTTAGACCGCATGAAGTAAGATATTCTACTCACGATTTGGAGTTGGTAGCGGTGATTTTTGCCTTGAAGATTTGGAGGCATTATCTTTTGGGGGAGAGATTTGAGTTATATACTGATCATAAGTCTTTAAGATACCTATTCCCTCAGAAAGAGTTGAATATGCAATAACATAAGTGGTTGGAATTTTTGGTTGGTTATGATTTTGGTATAGAGTATACCCCAGGGAAAAAAAAGTAGCAGATGCTCTCAACAGAAGACATCAGAATATGGTGTTGGCTATGTTGGCATAATGGAAAAATCTAGAAGCTTTGGCCAATTGTGGTGTGCAGTTAAGATCGACTGCTAGTTCTAGTCAGAGTACTGTCATGTTGTCATGTTTGGAAGTTCGACCAGTGTTGATCGAGAGAATTGCTTCTAAACAGAAAGAGGATCCATTATTAGCTGAGAGGATCAGAAGACTTGAGGTTGAAACTGAGGTCGATGATCTGAAAGATTTTTGTCTTAACCAGAGAGGATGGTTGAGAAAGAAGGGACGGTTATGTGTTCCAGATGTGGATAACTTGAAGAAAGAAGTTCTTGAGGAATGCCATCGATCTAAGTTTACATTTCATCCTAGAGGGACCAAGATGTATCAAGACATGAAGAGGAGCTTCTATTGGGAAGGCATGAAGAGGGATGTCGGCTTGTGGGTTAGGCAGTGTGTAAACTGTCAATAAGTGAAAGCCGAACATCAGAAGCCGAGTGGGTTACTTCAGCCTTTAGATATTCCAATTTGGAAGTGGGAATCGATATCCATGGATTTTATTGATGGGTTGCCAAGGTAAAGGTGAGGAAATGAAAGTATATGGGTTATTATGGACAGGTTGATCAAAAGTGCTCATTTCATTCCAGTAAAGTCGACCAGGACGGCACCAGTTTTGGCGAAGTTGTTCACGAAGAACATAGTTAGACTTCATGGAGTTCCTAGTAGTATAGTCAGTGACAGAGATGCTTTATTCACTAGTGAATTCTGGAAGAGTCTATAGGATGTGTTAGGCACTAAGATCAAGATGAGTACTGCATATCACCCACAAACGGATGGGTAGACAGAGAGAGTCAATAAGGTGCTCAAGGATTTGTTGAGAGCTTGTGTGTTGGACTTTGGTGGATCTTGGAAGGATCACCTTCATTTGATTGAGTTTTCCTATAATAATAGTTATCAGACTAGTATAGGAATGGCGCCTTTTGAAGCTTTGTAGGAAGGCCATGCAAATCCCATGCGTGTTGGTCGGAGACTGGAGACAGATTGGTCTTAGGTCCAGATTTGGTAAGGGAGGCGTCAGAGAAGATTGACTTAATCCGAGAACGATGAAGGAAGCTCAATCCAGACAGAAGAGTTACACGGATAAGAAGTGTAAAGACCTGGAGTTTTCAATGGGAGACAGGGTTTTCATTAAAGTATCACCAATGAAAGGTGTGGTACGGTTTGGAAAGTCGGGAAAGTTTGCCCTGAGATATGTTGGTCCATTCTAGATTATAGAGAGAATTGGAAAGCTCGCATACAAAGAAGAGTTTCCGAGCAATATGGCAGGTGTTCATAATGTGTTCCATATGTCTCATCTTCGCAAGTATGTGCATGATCCAGAGGCCACCATTCCTCAGACAGAGTTGGAGGACTTGGTAGTAGAGCCTGATTTGACTTTTGTTAGACAACCAGCTCTGGTTGTTGCGAGAGATGAGAAAAGATTAAGAAACAAGACAGTCAAGTTGGTAAAAGTTCAGTGGAGCGACAACGAGAAGGACTGTACTTGGAAGACAGAGGACAGGATTCGAGATACTTATCTTGATCTGCTTTGAGGGTATGTGTATATGAGATTTATATAGATATTTCCTAGTCAGGTAGACTAGTATGGCTGTTAGGAGTCGTTATAGATGATTGCTATGTTTGATATTTAGTCCTTAAAGAATTACATCATGAAATTCTTTAAGGATGGGAGCCTGTAACACCCCTAATTTTTTATAACATTATTCAGGAGATTTAATTAGATAAATTAAATAGAATAATATAAATGTTAGTGATAAGGGGATTGAGACTTGAATTAATTAATTAAGGTCGTGCCTAATGAACTAATTAATGGACTTAAGAATGGGTTTTGGTTAATTAAGTCACATAAGGGTATATTGGGAATTGCCGCCCCTAGCTTCCACCCTTATATATATTTCATTCCCACCTTCTTACTTCCTATTCACGTCATTTTAAAACGCAAACAAAATATAGAGGAACGGCCAGCCATTAAGAGATCAAGAGAAATTCAAATTAAAGCTAGAAAACCAAGCTTAGGGAAAATCAATCTCAATCCAATTCTCCTTATCAAGAGCAAGGTGAATAATAATTCCATCTCTATTTTGGTTTAAATCATATATTTTAGGATTTAAGGAATAAATTCGTTTTTATGATATATTGGATGATGATATGCTTGATTTAAGATTTGTTTGATTTAGACAAGATTGTTTAAAGGGGTTTTATACAGTTTTAGGTCAAAACCGAGATTAAATGATATCTAAATGTCATAGGAAAATTTTACGTTATGAGAAACATGATTTTGGAGTTGGGTTTCAATTTTAAGAATTTTCCAAGGTATGGAAAGATTATTATGAATTTTCAAAGGAAAATATGGTTATTTTGGTTTATAATTTATTTTGGAAAATATATTGAAAATTTGGATCTGAAATTTTGATATGTTAGATAACATGATTAAAGTGGATTTCTAGAACTTTTGGGGATTTTCCCAAAGTGAATTGCTATGCAAAATAAATTGTTTTAGAAGAGGGACTCCTTTGTAAAAATTGGAAGGGCTTGTTTGATTAACTTAACCATGGTTTATATCTGGATTAGCGGCAATTGTTTTTGAAAAAGTTAAGGCAACCAATCTGATGTTGACACGTGGCAAGTTAGTTAGAGAAAAGTTTACTTAAACAAAAACTAAACCTGGTTTGCTCAGAAAAGTGGTTCCGCCTACTTAGGAAAGTGCCTTTCGACACAGTAGCTTCCACCTTCATCTTTGTCGAAACCAACTATGCTGAAACCAATACACAAGGTATCACCATGAGGGTACATAGTGGATTGGAGATAGGCGGAAGGTAGGGTGTTGAAAGCATAACCTCCGAAGGGGTTGAAACCTTGGTTTGTTTTTAAAAGAAAAGCATTTGCCTTTGTTTTGTTTTAAACCTTCGACGGGGTCGAAGCATAAGGTTTCGAAAGAGGTTTTAAAGGATTTCGAAAGGGGTTTCCATTAACTTATAATTTCTTTCGACTAGATTCCTTACGTATAACAAAATGTTTTGAAAGAAGGGGTTTCGACCTAGTCGATACTCTGCTACCATTTTATAACCTTCCGATGATATTGAAGATATCAACGTTGTCGAAAGGTGTTTTGTTTTCTAAATTCAAGCCACTTCCAAAAGCTTTCGAAAGGGATTAGGGGTTTCGAAGGTGATGGTTTGGAAAGGGGTTTCGACGCCAACCTTCCAATGTTTTACCCAAATGTTTTATGTTTTCGAAAGAGATTGTGCCAACGCCGTCATGTTTCCCCAATGTTTTAATAAATGATAAAAGGATGGTTTCGAAACAGATGTTTTCGACTATATTCACTTTGACCCAAATAATGTTTTAAGTATAAACCCAATGCTTTCGAAAGAGATACTTTTAATGTTTTTGGAAGGGTTACTTCCAATGGTGTCGAAAAGGGTACTTTTAACTGGTTTCGAAGCTAAAGCTTGTAAAGTTAAATGCTAATACTTTAATATATTCGAAAGGTTTTGAAAGGGTAGAATTTAAAGTATTATAAGGCAGGAGCCTAATGTTTTTAAGAGCTTTCGAAGGAGGTTATCCTATGAAGTCGAAAACTAGATTTTGAAGGTATCAAAAGGTTTTATGACCCAAACTCTATTTTTAAAGGAAAAAAATCCATGGCAATATTAAAGGAGTTTTTATAATGGTTTTAAGAAGAAGCTATCTTTGAAAAAGAAATTGGTTAAAGGGATTAACCATGTTTTATATTAAACTCACAGGAGTGGTATTGCTATGTTTTATATTGCTTCTTCTAATATGAATATATTCGCTTTACAATGGACCCATAACTGCATTTTGGGAATAAAAGGTAGGAAAACCAGTTAGGTTAACCCAGTAGTGAATATAAATTGAACAAACTTCTGAATGAGTAAAATTGCCTGTAGGAGGTCAGGAAGACCAGAATATAGGATGCTAAAATATAAAGGAAAGATATTGGCAGGGGTGAATAGGTTTACAGTAAGCCCATGAAAACTGTATGATATTGGCAGGGGGCCAATAGGTTCATAGTTAGCCCATGAAAACTATGTATAAAGGAAGATGTCAGATAGATAGGTTCATAGTTAGCCCATGAAAACTATGTATAAAAGAAGATGTCAGATAGACAGGTTCATAGTAAGCCCATGAAAACTATGATTGGATACTGGCAGGGACAGTAGGTTTGTAGTTAGCCCATGAAAACTATATTCAGATGTCAATAGGTTCCTAGTCAACCCATGAAAACTAGGGTAGGAAGAAAGGATATTGGGGTTACCAATAGATTCCTAGTCAACCCATGAAAACTAGGATAAGAGTAATATTGGAGTTACCAATAGGTTCATAGTGATCCCATGAAAACTATGTAATTGGACAGGGAGTCTGTAAATGTTTAACCGGTTATTAGTCTGCCCATGAAAACTAATAGGTTAATAGTAATCCTAGAAACTATAACTGAGACAGATAGTCTAAATTGAATGGGGATGGGTAATCCAGAATTAATTCAATTGTTTTGCATATCATCATATTATACTATTTTGAATTGTTTTAACCATTGTGGATGCAGGAGCACAGTATATGGTTTTGTAAAAGGTTTTGAGATACTAGTGAGGGGAAACTCGTTCCGCTAAGCGACGTAGTCTTACTAGATATCTAAATGATTTGAGATGGTAGATTATTATTCATACCAGGCTTTATGTCTGACTCGAAGTTTATGTTTTCCCCTTAAACTCTCGGATACTCAATTGATTTTGACTAGTTTGAGAGTTAAGGTTTTCAGGTACCTCTAAGACGAATAAGCTTCCGGAGACGTGCAGGAGGCATGATAGCTATTTAGAATTTTCTTTTCTTTTGATTCCGCTTTGTTGTTTGTAATGGCAAAGTTGTTATATTGCCTATATATATACTCTGATCGTTCCAAAGGGCATCTTCATATGTCGCTCTGGGCATATGTTGTAATAAATATATTTTCTCTGAACGTGGTTTGTGAACATGAGATTATGTAATGAATTGGAAATGTTTTGATAGAATGTGAATTTGTTTGAAGTTTAACTTTTTTCCATATTCATGTGTTTCTGTGTATCAATGAATCTAACACTGCCATATTTGATCGTCGAGGATTAATAACTATGGATGACTGCAGCATCCGTAGCCGTTAATTTTGGACCTTCAAATAGGGGGATGTTACAGGTACTTTATTTGTTTCGAGGTAATAATATATATATTCTTTCTTTCCTAGGTGACCAACCACTCCTGCCCTTGTTGCTTCTTCTCTTCTCTTGCTCACGGATGGCTTCTACCGGCTAGCTTCTTTCAAGGCAAAGGGAGCTCATCTATTCATTTCCCTCTTACGAGCCTATGCTCAGGATGTTCTTCGATCCCAGCAAGTTCTTCGCTCGTGGGCTACTCTCTTAGCATGTTCTAAGCTTAGATCAATACCTAATGATACAAGTTCCATCAATTTCATTTCCTCGGCCATGAGCTTTTTGAGATTAAGAAAACAAGCCTGTTGATGCTAAAATAACGGTAAGGAAGTTTTGATAAGGACGTCAAGAATATACGTCCGAGGGTTAATAAAAAAAATGAAGTGATCCTTGGGATGGGTAGGCCCACCACCTCCCTTGCCATTACTAAAGCCTTTGAGTAGAACTCAAAGTGATCATAGCGCGGATCCACTTACCTACATAGCCATTCTTGCGGATCCGGGCGTGGTTGTTTCGAAAAATTGCGCTTTCAGTTTGTAGAGTGGATCAAACAAGTGTTCCGCTTGATTTGTTGGTGTAGTCACTTTGTCATCTTATGATTTGAAACTTGATTCCGCCTACACAAACAATGTAGTTGTTTCTTGGTGATTTTTGTTTCCTTTGTGTGCTCCTTTAGTTTTCTAGTAGCAAGATCTGGCTTTTGGTTTGAAGATTGAACCGGTGGTCAACCTATGCTTAAACGGCGGCATTCCAAGAAGCAATTTCCTATGTTATGGGATAGTCCCCTATTGATGGGCTTGTATTGGTTCAAATCCAATTCGTGAGGCAACTCTGCCTCTTGTTAAAGATAGCATAGTCTTTGATTAATAGGAAGATTGAGACTAGAAGTCTAGTCTCTCAGGTCTAGTTTCGATCTCGAACTAACTTACTTTACATAATAGACCGGAAGAGAGAGAGAGAGAGATCAATGACGGAGCCACTAGTTGGAAAGGACGAGACCACCTTTCTTACATTGCTACTGGTCAAGACATTCGAATAGCGAACGAAAGACCAGGAGATTGGATCTAGAAAGCACTTCAGTAGGGTTGACGGCTGTGTGGCCCTCATTCAGCTAGAAGCAGGAAATCAATCCCGGCACGACCGATGACTTAGTCTCCTTCTTTGCTTCGACTCAACCACCTAACCTCTTAGAAAAGACTCGATAGATAGCAGCTACCTAAGGCGCTTTTAAGCTCTTCACCAATCACGGTCTTTCATGTAGTAAGTCCGAGTACTATGTTCTCCAAGCTTGACTAATAGAATAGGCAGGCCTTTTAGAGAGCAATAGAATTAAGGGCGCCTTCTTTCTAGCATAAACCACAAATTTACCATCTGTTATGACCACGTAACTATTAGACTTGAAAGAAACGAGAAAGATCGGTTTTCAAAAAAAGAACAAAGACAAGGATTTACCTATAGGAGAATCCTATCTACAATCATCGACTACTCGAAAGTCAACTCATCTCGGAGCATCGAAAGAAAGAGAAAAGCCAATGAATCGAATTACTTTTTTCTGACAAAGAGAAGGCTGAATATGGACATTCAATTGGATCTTTAGGCTTTGCTTTCAAGACTACCGCGTGAGATACTCCAGCTTTCAAGAAATTAAGGGATGTCTAAAACTTCTTCTAGCTTAATTAAAATGCAAGTTTTTTGTCTATGAAACTGAGTCAATCGGTTTTATATCTAAAACCGCTCATTCCTTAATTAAAATGCAAAATTTTCATATGCTATATAATTGAATCAATCAATTATATCTTAATTAAATTTTAAATTATATCTAATATCGTGCATTCGCAGAAAACAAACATACGCTATCGTCGTCAGAAAAATAATCGCTATGCTATCTTTGCCTCGGATTATGCAAATCAGCATCTGGACAATATTTCATTATCAAACACAAAAGCTTAGAACCTGTTTGGTTTTATTTTGGGTTTTATGTTTTACGTTTTCAACATTCATTACGGATCATGAGAATGGTGGAGGAGACATTTGAAATTTTAGGTTATCACAACGACGATGGAAGGACAATGGATGAGACGGAGGAGATGTATTGTTTTTCACGCTTTTGTTATTTTACACAATACAGAACAACAAAATAAATTTGTTTTCTATTTAGCATGTTAACATTATTTTTCAAATTGGTTGTTTTTCAAAAATGCATGTGTCATGTGTACTTTTGTTTGGACGAAAACACAAAATTAAAAATGACAAATCACAAACTTATATGTTCCAAACTGTAAATGTTGGAAATTGAGAGAGAGAGAAAGATAGTAATGTAAAAAACTACTGCATTCTATTTTAATCACTTGAAATAGAACTAAGGCATATATAGCCTTACAAGCACCTAACTAGATCCGTGAAAGTAGCTCACGTCATCCACTAAATATGCATTCAACCTATAAACTAGGAATCATCCACTAAATATGCATTCAACCTATAGACTAGGAATTATTTAAATAAAACAAAGACTAAGTAAACTTGGAACAAATTATCCAACACTAATTACTTTGAAGCACTAACTTTAACAGTAAATACAAAGTTGGAAGAAACAAATGATCTAACAAATGAAGAGCGTCTCTTTCTAATTGTGCCCTTAACAAGCTTTTTCGTACTGGCAAGAGATGCCTTATACATCACCTTCATAACATATAAGCATCCTGTCCAACTTAACTCTAATAAATATACATGCCAAAATGACTAACCCCCTAAACTACCATCTCTAGCCCTTGTAGCCATGATAGCCTTCCATATGGCGTCATTTCTTTTATGTGGTTTGTTATCGTTAGTACTAATATTACCGTAATTACTACCATCAGTCAATCCGCTGCTGTAACTTAAAAACCGTTCTTGCACTTTTGCTTGCTTTGGCATTCCTGTAGCTATGGATCATGCTATGCGGACTTACATTGCCACTAGAAGGTTGTGATGCATCCCATATTATGGTTTTCGTACCCGATTAAGGTTTCAAACCCGAAACCCACTAGGTTTTCATCTAAGTTTGGGCTTCTACCATTGGTGTCATCAGTGTCAGCATATAGAGTTTGTATCAAGTCAATATCAAATGGTTCTTAGGGATGACTAGCACCTAAAATTAATGAATTTCTTTCTTCGTCTTCATTTTATGCTAAGAACGTATTCATATGAATTTATGCTAAGAATTTTAGGTGTTGAATCAATCACAACTTTTAGTAATTTTAAGGGGGTCTCCTTGTGTAAGTTCGATAAGCAAAATGGCATTTGAACTCGTTTTAATTGCAGCAGTCAGTTAAAGATTTCAAACTTTTCCGCTTTAAGCATGGCCTTAATTTTCCCACTTTTCCCACTTTCCAAAAAAATATTATACATGCACCACAAAAGATCGCCAAAATAATATACCACTTTTTACTTAATATACACCATCACTGCTACAAAACACCCTCATAAACTGAAATAAAACACCATCCTCATTTGACTCCTCCTTTTTCTATTGATCAAACCACAACCCCTAATTTCCAAATTTTCTAAATTCAGTTTGTAAATTCCAAAAACTTTGTTCCTTAACGTCTTAGCTTATTTACATGTAAATATTATATTGACTCTGAATAACACGTTAGCAGCTTATAACAAAAAGGACCTATTACAGTTTCCATTGTCTAACGAATTTGTGTTTTGATTTTTAATTAAAATTAAAAACATCTAGCAGACCTTTGAAAAAAAAGGTCTAGAGTGTTGTTTGATAGTTTTCATTTGCAATGTCGAATATATATCTGTGTAGCAGAAAAAAAGAAGGGAAATGCAGTACAAAATGCATTCCCCAACTGATGAATCCCATGTAATAAAAACTGTAAGATTACTAAAAAGGAAATACACATTTACTAATAATGTAGAGACAAATAATATATTTATTATAAGGGTGACACTGTAACTGGTTGTAGCTGTTCAACGCTAGCCATTGCATGGCACAGAAGCATATCATACTTTTCGCATATGATATAAAGAAATAAGCTTACTTTCCTCGGTATACCGCCTTTCTCTTCTCTGCAAATGCAGCTAGACCTTCAAGGCGATCTTCAGTATCAAGAAGCTTCTCATAACATTCTTCTTCTACAGTCACTGCTGATTTCATCGTCATCTCCAGCCCTCGGTTTATAGCCTCTTTAGCCATCCTTATTGCTAGAGGAGCCTGAAAAAATAATATTGCTGAAATTTAGTATAATTAAATATAGTTCATGTTATTTATCAAAATATGCCTTAGCAACTCCAACAGCAAACTAGCATAAATGCACGCACATTGTCATTAAGAGAATCGCATTTTTGCTTTTTTTTTTCTTTTCTTTTTAATAGCGTGAAACAATTTTGTTCCAGTAATATTTATTTAAGTGCACGGTATAAGTGCAAAAGCTTAGTGACATTGATGCATAATGTTCGTAAACTAATTTGAAATTTTTTATTGAGGGGTACAACTATAAACACCCATTTTTTATCTTCTAAAACTCATATTTAAATCTACACACTTAAAATAATAGAACTTCTCATGAGACCTACACTGCATCTACTTTTTATTTCTTCAAAACAAAATGAAACCCTTAGCTCTCAAATTCTCGGTTGATCCCCATCGCCTATTTTTCCACCTCTTGAATCCTCTCGACGTCCATTCTTCAAATCCACACAAGTAATAAAAACTCATATATGAGATTTTTTGAATCTTAAATTGAAAATTTCAATTTAAATATTGTTGGAATTTTACTTGAATTGGCATGAATTATAAAAAATATGAGAAGAGTGCATAAGCTCCTATTTGAGAATAGTGTCGCGTTGTAGGAAATTATAGAAAAATGATATTTAAATATAGGATTCTCAAAAGGAATATCGAACCCTTTGGGCATCCAGTGTTTTTTCTTGTGTTGAAAAGAGAGACCATGCTGACCACAACACACGCGCGTCGACCAACCTGAGCTGGGTTGGGCTTCTGTGGTCGAGTCAAAGCACAACATATTTTTTCAACAACACTTTTCATCACTCTCTTTCTCTGCTGTTGTTTTTTCCTACTTGAGCATGATCATAAAATTAAAAACGATGATGCTAGTGAGTCGACGGTCTTCAGTACAACAAACCATCGATATTTTGAGATTGATGTTGTTTTATCTTCGAGGTGGCGCTGCATACGAATCGTCTTACATAACTTCGGCAGAGCGGCAAAACGTCTTAAAGAAAGTGGTAAAGTACGCGACTCAACCACACAGACAGTTCATTCGATAATCCAGCAACAACAAATTTCGATTTCACATTGTTAGAAGCCTTTGTTCGATTATTATTAACAAAAAGTCAGTTCAAAATTGTTTTGTTCTAAGAATGTAAAAGCAACGGAGGAGACAAGGAGGCAGGAAGCTGCTGTTGAAGGAGGTGAAGTCAAACAACGGGTATTTGGTGTGTGTTTTTATTTTCCATTTCTTTTTTAAGTGGCATTAGGAATTAAGCAAGTGGATGCTAATAACAAAATCTAGAATATACTATTCAGGTTTATGATATTATTTCTAACAATATATTTTTATGTTCAAAATTCAGACACGAAATAGAAAGCATAAGAAAGCCTGTATTGGGATCAATGTTTTAAAACGCAAAAGGCGTACGCAAGGCGTTTTTGGGTCCGTGAGGCGAAGCGTAAGCCTCGAAGCGTTGAGGCGTAAGCCTTTCTGGTAAAAAAAAAGCGCAACACTTACACTGAATTTTTGACATGGAATAACATTAAGCATCAAATAGTAAATAAGAACCATAAAGCATTCGAAACAATTCAAACAAAATACAATCATCCTTGCACATTTAAAGTAAATCAACAATTCAACATAAATTGCGAAAAGATCAAATGATATATTCATTCTCATCCATAATCATGTTGCCATCCAAGCTATCATCATCACTAGCATCAAAAAGATCTTGCGTCTGTGGTTCGAATAAAGGATCATAATCATCAACATCATCATTCTCAATTCTTACACCCTTTCCTTTTGGATCATTGGCTATGAAGTTAGCAATATAAGTTAATTCTATATTTTAATATTAACAATTTGTTTGTTTCTAATATTATTATTTAACTTTAGGGTTTTACCGTTTTTTTCTCTGAAGTCAGCTGAAAGTGAGAAGCAAAGCAGGAAGGTAGGGTTTTGAAGCAGGCACGCAATTTTTTTTTATATGCATACACCTCAGCTAATTGAGGCTCTGAGGCGTACGCATATCGCGCTTTTTGCGCCTCAGAGGTAAAACGCCTCACGATCTGCGCCTCTATGCGTTTTTGCCTACGCCTCGCCTCAAGGCGCGCCTCAAGCGCGTTTTTTAAAACACTGATTATGATGCATTTAATGGTCATAATGATGTTTTTCCACAATTATGAATGTGTATGTGTGTGTAACGTTTTTTCCTCCAAAGTTATCATCTATATAAAATTATAGGTATTTTTGAAACCTCTAGCTATTTCACATATACATTCTAAACCAATGGTAATATTTTTTACTGTTCACATTCGCTTGTGATTTCAAAAGCACCGAAAGTTTTGAAGTTTTGAAATGGCACAAAATTTTGTAAAGATGATCTACATTATAAGAAAATTTTAGGATGATATACTATTCCAAGCTAGTGATTTAGAGTTCATAAAACGTTATTTTTATACACATACATGCATAATGTACGTTTTTTTTATATATCTTAATACAATATCGATGTCTATTCATGAAAGAAGTCGCATAAAGTAGACATACTTGTTTTCAGTGTTTTTTAACATGATTTGTTGATGATAATGGAGTTCGATCCCAAAACCTCTTAACGAACAATCTAAAGACATACCACTATCCCATAGAGAACATCGTTTTTACTGTTTTTTTAATACTAATTATAACTTTACATGAGCCGTATATAAAAGGATTATTCGCATTTATACATTAAGATATTGTTATTTTCCTTATGTCGTTCTGTAGATGTTTAATTTTACTGCATGCATTCATTTGAATTATATATTTGGATAAAATTTTGTAGACAGTTATCTACCCTAGAATATTTTGGCACAGCGTATAAAATTGCTTCGTACAGATAGACATTACCCTTTTTCTGGTATGCAGCTATTCTACAAAAACTTGAGAACACCATTGTCAATTGGTATGCATTATATTATTTGAAATAAAATAAAATTGCTGCACCAAAGAATCACTAGAGCATCTGCGGTTGAAATCTGTCTCTACCACTTCAGTTGCACTCTCTTGATAGATACAAGTTAAAATTTACCTTCAATTTCCATGTTTCAAAAAGCAGCAGAGCTAAAATACAATTCTTATACAATGTCTATTTCAGAATTTTGAACTTTTTGATAAATTGTTGGAGAATGAGAGGATCAAAGAAAAAAGAATTGAAATATAATCGCTGAGAAACTCAGGGAAGATCGAGTAAAGATGAGTAGACTATAATGACTCAGGGGATCGACAGAAATGACAGAACTGTAGAGAATTTAGAAGGTGATGGAGCTGCACGGAAAAGATTGGTTGGAAGAGATTCAGCGGTACTTAAGCCATATACAATTTTTTTTATAAAATACCTAGGTAAATTGATTCATAAATTCCTTAAAAAGACAATAACGCCATATCGACCCCACCTATAAAGCAAGAGATTTGATTGATATTTGAACCCTACAGCTCTTGTTATGTGTTGTATTTGTTATACGTCTAGTATACCAAAACAGAGAATAATCAATTATAAACTCGTCTCACAAGTTTATCAAACAGATTTCTATTATTCTAGAAGTCTGTATTAGTTAATTTAAATAATAGATATGTCGTAATTAAATTACAACAACAAATTAACAACTATAGTAATAACTATAGTGTTAAATCAACCGTTATACTATTTAATAAAATAGTATACCACAGAAAGAAAAAGAAATATATATGTGTATATAAATCTAACCGGTTGAAAAGGGAAATTCCGTCTGAGGCTTGTCGTGACAATTTTCTTAAGACTTTATTTAAAGTCTCCCAAGATACAACAGACGTAATCTGCACGAGATTGTAACAGACGTAACTCTGTGATATATTATTTAGAGCAATAGAGAAGGAAGAAGCAGAAGAAATTAGATTGGAATGGAATGAGATCAAACAGTCGCGTCCACTGCTGTTCGTAGCCTGCAACTGTTAAAAACCCGACCCAGTTTTGCAGTAAAATTAGAATCATATTAGAACTGTGCCCGTTTCGGTCGGACGGGCGGCGGCGGGCGTGAGTGTGTGGTGGTGATGCATGATCTCCCTCCTCACAACGAAACAATCATTTGGGTGCCTCAAGGCCCCAACCCCTTCATTGCAAAGATATTAATATACTAGAATAGTTTGCAATTTTTGGCGATGTGGGACTATGTTATTTTCATTCATTTTGGTATTTAGGAATTCCAACAGTATTGTGTACAGACATTACTCATAACAACCGCTTTAAATAAAAAAAGAACAATGGATGTCATTTAATTTTCAATTCTTACCTTTTGAGTGATTTCACGGGCAATTTGAAGAGCTTTTAGGTACGCTTCACCAGAAGAGACACAATAGTTGACCAGACCTGCAAAAGAACATGATCTTTATACGATAAAGATAGCTGCATGATTATGAACAATGATGTGTAAGGATTCATATCTAGTGTGCTAAAGTTGTACCCATACACAAGGCTTCTTTGCCATCAATCCTTCGACCAGTATATATAAGTTCTTTCGCCTTTGCTTTCCCTACTATCCTTGGCAGACGTTGTGTCCCTCCAGCTCTATGAAATTTAACACATACATGAAATAGTGAGATGTAATGCCCAGCATAAAATTTGGTGACAAGGAAATGCAATTTATGCTTATGATTACAGTCAGTGTTTGCAAGGGTTGGATAAACTGACAATTTGTAACTTTGTCAAACTGTTATAAAACTTGCATGATTTATCTGTCACTTCTTTTATTGTAAGATCATCTCAAGGAGGGTGTTCATTTCTAGCATGATACATGAATAATAAAGCTGCAATTTTTCTAATTTATTCAACAGTCACAAAGGTTTTTTTTTTCAAACGAAAAATTAAATCCTAATCAACTTTCTAAAGCCTATATAGAGTAAAAAAAGGGTTTCAGAATCACGCTTAGCAATTTTCTTAGTTTCTTGGTTCATGCTACCCGTTTAAACTCTTAAATGGATTTAAAATATTCATTTTAATTGAGCGATTTTACTCCTTATGTTCAAACAAGAGTTGGAGCAATCCACATATTCTTCTTTTCCCCACACTCCAGTTGCAACTGCTGGAGAGTGGGGAATAAAAAATGAAGCGGGAATTGCTTCAATTGATTGTTGCTGTCGAACATGAAAATTTTATATGACGATATTAATCAATAGATTTAAAATAATAAACCAAAACAATAATGTTGAACCAAAATCGACAATCCATCTGTTCAACTTATTAATGGTATCACCATCTTTCACACGTACCCAGGAATAATAGCAAGTCCAGTTTCTGGCAGGCTAAATGTTGCACCTTCTCCTATAAGACATATTTAATATAGAAATCAATAGTACTGCTAGAAAATTTTTTTGAAGATACCCTTGGAGCATCAAAAATCATGCTCCAACCCAGTATGTCTGCCATGTTTCATATAACTAACCATAAATCCCCACCCACCTCTGAATTTCAAATTTTAAATTGAAATTAAAAAACTAAAATAAAAAACACAACTAAAATTTAATATCAAATGAAACAGATTTTAAAAAAAATTCAAATGCCCAGTAAAATGACACATGGTGAATGATAAGGGTTGGAGCATGATTTTTGGAGCATCATAAAATTGTCCATGCTTTTGTCATTTAAGGATGAACTAGTATGATACTGAAAAATTATAAGTATACCGCATACACGAAGATCACATGAAAGAACCATTTCTAGTCCACCACCTAATGCAGCCCCTTCAACAACAGCAATTGTAGGAACAGAGAGTGCCTACTTAGCAATATGGACCAGGAGAAATATCAGATTAATGCGTGTGCAGATCTTAGAAGTTTTAATCAATGTCAAAATTCAAACACATACAAGATGAATGCTATATCTGAAAAAGAAATTACGATGAAGCATTGAACTCGAGATTTTACACTTTCCTGAATCGTTTTCACCAAGGTTCAAGATTTCGGTTTTTGTCACGGTTTTGGTCTTTTGTAATTTTAGGAATTTCGATCTAATTCGTAAATTTTGGGAATTTTGGTTTCAGTTTCAGATTTCGTTAATTATTTTTCATGTGGTTACACATATATCTGTTTAATTTATTGAAACAAAATGTAAATTTTAACTTTGACTGAAAAATAAGATACAAATGAACAATACCGATCAATCATAAATATTCAACACTAAAAAATGTTTATTCATTACTTCGTTTCCGACTTTTTTTGTATGTTTACTAAATTAAAATTTCATATTTTGAATATTCATATATTTGAAACTCAAAGTAATTCTTGTTTGGAGTTTCTTTTATATAATTTAAAGTTCAGTAGCTATTTTCATTGAATCCGAATTTCGGTTTGGTTTCGTTTCGGTCTCCATTGAAATCAGAATGGAACGATCAGAATCTCGATGTTTCGATCGAAACTTCAAACCTTGGTTTTCACACGTATTTGAATATATATAACCTTTAGGTTGCCACTTCTACCTTTTCACCATTTTCCCTTTTTTTTTAATAAACCAAGGAAATTGAATAGCAAATTGATGAACTTTGTGCTTGCAGATGCCAAAATTATAGAATTTGGTCCTCTGCCATTCTCTTTTGAATATAAGCTGGCACGGTGTAATTAATCCATCTCAAGAATCTTTTAGTCGTAAACATAGTACTGCATTTTCCAGGTTATTTATTCACCATTCCAAATATAGTATCATCCATGTAGGTTTAGTCATCTAGATCAAAGTAAAAGAGTCTATGTATACTCCGGATAATAGCATTGCAGGTTAACCAAGCAACATAACGCACACAGCACAAGCATTTGTCAATAATTAAATGAATTTTCGAAAGATTCAAGATCATATTTGTAAAATTTCGGTCAATTTTAGCATATTTAAAATAATAGTTCAAGTCGACGGTTAAAACAAAGGTTTTTGTGGTTGATATTGATTTAACATTTTGAACTTGCTAAAAGTTTCAAAATGATTGTAATTTCGTGAACATGATGTCCATAGTGTAGATTAAATTCGTAAAATTTTATTTGATTTCGAATTGTGGAAATTCAAAAAACAATAAAGGTGTAGAATGAGATGTAGCTAAAGATGGATATAGCGGACCCTTACCCACACACACACACAATGTGTAGAATGAGATGAGAAAAATCTTGGTGAGAAGCCACCTTACTATTTTTAATGATAAGTCGCTTACGATGGATTAATAGAGTATTATTAATAAGAGGACACATAGGGGACTGCACATTTGGAATTCGAGAAGCCTTCTCACCAACGCTTTTCTCATATATATCTTATCAATATCTAGTTAACATATACCAAATTGATATACATAAACTTGTCCTTAATCTTTTTCACAGATCACATCAAAAATATTTGTGATTGATACATGTAATCTCCTACCATTAACTCTATGATCTCCAGAAACTAATATTTCCTTCAAATTGGTATGAAGTGACCAAAAAGGATCAAGTTGTCACCAAGAAATTGGAAGTGGTGTCAAGAGAACTTTTCTAAATTACTAGCTCAGTCGAATTCATTATTTACTCAGGCTAAGCAACTAGAGCATATATTAGTACCTTGTCATACGAACTCATCCTCCCCTAATCTATTGCTAAAAAACACACAGAAGACGTTAGCAGCAATTGAGCTATAGCTACAACTCAGCATCGAACAAGATTTTAACTTGCAAATTCCCGTCTTTTAGCCTGAGCGCATTCCCCAATCAGCCATGGATGCTTGCATGTGAACTAGTTTTTTTTTTTACACAAACAAATCTGAAGAGCAGCGGTGTATGTTGCAAAGATATGACATGAGGATCGTATGCTTCACGAATAGAAAGACGACCAACTTCAATATGCTAAGTGCATGCATGAAATACTGGATTAGCAGCCATTTGAATAGCAATAGTATTTATTATCTAGATAAAACAGAGTAAACTCAGTTTATGGAAACTCTACCTAGGCCAATAGTACTCAAAGCCAAACAAAATTAGAGCACACAAGTGACATAGGATGATACTCCAACTCAGTTAAGGACTTAAACACATGATCATGCAGAGGCTACAACTATTACACTATCATACAATACCTTTCTTTTTGCAAAAATGCCTCAAGTCATGTGAAATATACTCTCCATTGCTATCAGACAATAAAACTTGGTACATGTAGCAAATGTGTCTCAATGCAAGCCAAAAGTCTTAAAAAACAGTGAACATAACAGTTATAGAACATAGAAAATATATCAAGTGAAATGGTTCTGGTCATAAATGGAATCCATAAGTATTTGCAATGAGTATGTGAAATAATTGGAGTAATACCTCAAAACATCACTATTTACAATCTGAAATTATGACAATCACAAGTAAGCAAGGGTAAACTTACAATTTTTTTCATTTTACAAATAGTACAAAAAACATCACCGTGCAGAATCTAAAGCATGACACATAGTACAATCAAAAGATAACTGATGATTAGAAAGTTGATCGTTGCGACCAAGAAAATCATCACAAATTGATCCCGCCTGCTAATGTGAATTTCAAGAGCTTAATTTACAACATTTAAAAAAAATTATTACAAAAAATAATTAGGGTGTTTTCCAAAAAGCTTTAAACGGAAAACTTACTGATTGAAGATCAGCTAAATTTGAGTTTTGGATGATTTGAATTATCTTCTCAAAATTAAAAGCAATTGAGATATCCCTTATGAGACAATGATATGTCTGCAGATCGTCTTGTTAGGTGTGGCTTGCATTGTAAATAGAGTGGGTGCGTGGATTGAATGGTTAAAGTCCCACATCGCAGAATATTCAGAATAATCGTGGTATATATATGAGATTGGTGGCACGTAACATTGGAGATTCCTTTTATTACAATGTGTTGCCAAGACCAGATTATATGCTCGATGGAGGTGATGGAGGGATGTTCAATCGGGATGTCGGCATGGAAGGCTTCGACCGTTGATTCCGGCTAGACACGGTGAAGCGAATGCGTACGGTACGCGGGAATGCCGAAACTCAACAACGTCTATCAATAGTTATTGAGATCAAATCTTATCGGCAATAATTAATCATGTAAAAAAAGTAGTTGAAGACTATTGGTGAGTGAGCTCCACATTAGAGTTAATAGTCTTGTAATCCACACTAAAGTTAATAATCTTGTAATTTGAATTGTATCACTTGTAAGACAGATTATACTGAAAGTAATAAAAATTGTTACTTTGGTAGATGTGGACCAATTTTGATCGAACCACATTAAATACCGTGTTTCTACTTTATTGTTTTGTTGGTTGGTGATTGGTTAATTGTTGCTTATGGGTTAACGTTGGTAGTAATTGATAGAATAGATCCAGATCGTACTGTATTAGTGAAATTTTCTATAACACTACCATCAGCGATCTTACTAAAAATATTGAGAATAAGATAGATATCGATCCAATTACATGAATTTTGCCATCCACAATATCAGACTGATGATTGGGGTTTGAATAATATGTTGTGGGAATGAGGAAGTGTCTCGCACCAAAACCTGAGAAACTCCACATGCAAAACTTTCCAAAATATGAATATTCCTCTTCAGGAAATCCGGCTAGACACGGTGAAGCGAACGCGTACGGTACGCAGGAATGCCGAAACTCAACACGTCTATCAATAGTTATTGAGATCAAATCTTATCGGCAATAATTAATCATGTAAAAAAAGGTAGTTGAAGACTATTGGTGAGTGAGCTCCACATTAGAGTTAATAGTCTTGTAATCCGCACTAAAGTTAATAATCTTGTAATTTGAATTGTATCACTTGTAAGACGGATTATACTGAAAGTAATAAAAATTGTTACTTTGGTAGATGTGGACCAATTTTGATCGAACCACATTAAATACCGTGTTTCTACTTTATTGTTTTGTTTGTTGGTTGGTGATTGGTTAATTGTTGCTTATGGGTTAACGTTGGTAGTAACTGATAGAATAGATCCAGATCGTACTGTATTAGTGAAATTTTCTATAACACTACCATCAGCGATCTTACTAAAAATATTGAGAATAAGATAGATATCGATCCAATTACATGAATTTTGCCATCCACAATATCAGACTGATGATTGGGGTTTGAATAATATGTTGTGGGAATGAGGAAGTGTCTCACACCAAAACCTGAGAAACTCCACATGCAAAACTTTCCAAAATATGAATATTCCTCTTCAGGAAATCTAGCGCTAGTCATTTAAGGTAAACATGTAGAATGATGACTGTACCTCAATGGAAGAAAATGTGGACCGCAAGGAATTCACAAATAGTTGAACCTCGCTCGCCGTCATTTTCTTACGCTCCTGCAATTAAATTTGCAACTATAAGTAAATAACATTGAAAATGGAAAAAACTCAATTAACCACCCTTGAGTTCATTGCATGTATGCCGCAGGAGTTTTACATGAAATAATATATACACGATAAGGAGATAGATGCACGTGATCATATACTTAATTTTGCAAAGCATCATTTTATTACCCCAGATGGCATTGTGGAGTAAGAGCAAACATCATGATTTTTTACTTTTTTTTTACATAAATAATGATAATATTTGAATTATTAAGGATTAAATATTAATGTAAAGAAGCACCACAAACATAACATTAAGTTCTGCTTATGTATGCAAATTCAGTGTCCCGTTAAAATTAAAACTTAGCGTAGCTTATCCATGTAAATTTTATGTTACATTATCAAGATTGGTAAAATCCAGTCCTACCACACTATCCATATCAATGTTATTAGTTTACAGAAAGAAGTATTTAGGGAAGGTGGACATGGGTTGTGAATTAATAATGTGATGGGACTCATGCTAAGCAAGTCAACTTCAGGTTTTTTTTTACAAATCACGGTTAACCTGATTTGAGTCTTGAGCGAAAATTGTAGATTTTGATGGTCTCTCTATCTAAACAAATCATTCCATTTATGCCAAATTAAGATGCTAGTTAATGGTAAAGAAAATGAAGAAAATCGTTTTAACAAACAAAAATTGTTGGTTACTGATGGGTGTGGTGAAAAATTTACGATTGATAACAATTTAACACCACGGTGCGCTGCGGAAGCAATTTCAAATCAAGACCTAGTATTGTCTATTTGAATACCAATGCAACTTAAGATATCAATTATGAGAACACAATCAACAATATGAAAAACAGGAGACACAGAAGATTTAACGTGGTTCGGATTTGAAGATCCTACGTCCACGGAGACCCAATAACCCTTTTATTATTATCACCAGAGATTACAAGCCAATACAATGATTAGAAAGATACAATAAGTGGAGACTCTCTCTCTAATCAATTACTCAATTGAAGAGATTAATAATAGAGCACACAAAATAGAAAACCCCCAATTTGATTTCGTTAGGGTTTCTATTAATTACAATTATTGGAAATCTGATTAAAACATAATCTCTTGATTTGAAAGATGATTAGGAGACAATATATAGATAACCTAAATGATCTAGATCATCCATCCACGTCAAAAGAATCTGCACCATCAGTTTAGAAAACCAAGCTCCGGAATTTACAAAATTGCCCTTCAGAATTCGGAACTGGAAGTATAACATCCGTCGCCTCAGACGTCTGACCAGGAGGGTCAGACGTCTGCAGAATGTTTCGGGAAACATTCTGAAACAGGGTCAGACGTCTGACCTGGGTAGGTCAGACGTCTGCAGGAAGTTTCAGTTTCAGTATGCAGGAAACTCCACCTCTTCTGACAACTCTTCTTCCTCCAATCAACTCCAACGCTCTCCAATGCATAGCTCTACTGAATCTTTACATCAAACACATATATGAATCGCATAAATTCAACACTCCACCTCGATTCAATATATGTATGTCTCATCAACAAAGTATCATAGGGGTTATTGGATCTCGCACCCAATGGCGCCTAAGCAGCTGGAATCAAATGAATCAAGTTTGAGCAATGCTCAAACTTATCCTTGGGAAGTGGCTTCATCATCATATCTGAGGGGTTATCTGAAGTATTCACTTTCAACAACTTGATCTTACTCCGTTCTTCCTCCAGCATAAGAAAGAAACCTCTAACATCAATGTGCTTCGTTCGTGAACTATAAGCCTGATTATGAACAAAATGAATTGCACTCTGACTGTCTGAAAATAGTTCAACGGTGTTCTGCACCATAAAAAGATCATCCAACAACTGAAGTAAATACAAACCCTCCTTAGTTGCTTCAACAATCGATATCAATTCTGCTTCGGTAGTTGACAAAGCTACAATAGATTGCAGCTTTGATCTCCATGAAATCGAGCCTATGCCAAGTGTAAAAACATAGCCCGACACTGACTTCCGTGCATCTCTATCCCCAGCATAATCTGAATCACAGTATCCTCTAAGTGAGATGTCGTCATCCACTCCACCATATAACAAGCCAACAGATGAAGTGCCTCTAAGATACCTAAGTATTCACTTTACTGCTTGTCAATGTTCCTTGTCTGGGTTAGACATATATCGACTTACAACACCCACTGCGTGGGCCAAATCTGGTCTAGTGCATACCATGGTATACATAAGACTATCAATAGCACTGGAATAAGGTATATCAGTCATATACATTTTATCTTCTTCCGATGTGGGAGATTGGTCTTTTGACAATTTAAAATGAGAGCCTAATGGAGTACCAATCGGTTTGGCTTTCTCCATTCCAAATCGAGTGAGGACCTTCTCGATGTATTGCGCCTGAGTGAGTCTCAACTCTCTCCGCTTTCTATCTCTACAAATCTCCATACCCAATATTCTTTGTGCTTTTTCCAAATCCTTCATATCAAACTCCTTGTTAAGTTCAGTTTTCAACTCCAAAATTCTTACCATACTCCGAGATGCAATTAACATATCATCAACATATAACAACAGATATATTAAATCATTATCACATCTCTTGAAATAAACACACTGGTTTTTGAAGCTTCTAGAATATCCTTGTGAAAGCATAAACTTATCAAATCTCTTATACCATAGTCTATGTGACTGTTTTAGTCCATATAGAGATTTGTTAAGTTTACAAACATAGTCAGACCTGCTACTATCAATGAACCCCTCCGGCTACCGTAAATAAATTTCTTCATCCAGATCACCATGCAAGAATGCGGTTTTGACATCTAGTTGCTCCAACTCCATATCATAATGAGCCACTAATGCCAATAGAATGCGAATGGAGGTATGCCTAACAACATGAGCAAAAATGTCATGATACTCAACTCCTTTCTTCTGAACATACCCCTTTGCTACTAACCTTGCTTTATATCTGAAATTTACATTGCCGCCGTCTTTTACTCTATAGATCCACTTACAACCAATAGCTCTCTTGTTGGTGGGAAGAGGCATCAAATCCCAAGTATGATTTTTCTGCAAAGATTCAATCTCCTCTTCCATAGCAACTAACCAACTGAAACTGTCAACTGAAGCAATAGCGTCTTTATAATCTCTGGGTTCGTCATGGACAACATTCAAAGCATATGTTGCCATATCATCAAAGTCAATGTCTTCGATGCTCAATCCAACAAAATCATTAAGCCAATTAGGCTTCTTCTTCTGTCTAACAGGTCTGATCTCTGAACTAGCTCCACCTTGAGTCTGATCCTCTGTACTAATCTCTGTACTTTCCTCATCAACCACGGTGTCATCGGAAACACCTTCAGAACTTCTATGAAAAGAAACAGTAGATGACTTACTTTGTGTTTGGTATTCTTCATTTGTCCTTTCATTGTCATCTGATGAGGAAGGCTCCACCTTCAACATGGCTTTCTCATCAAAAGTCACATGCCTGCTGGTAACAATCTTCCTGCTAATAGGACACCACAATCTATATCCCTTCACACCTCTTCTATAACTTAGAAAGATACACTTGCGAGCTCTAGGTTTCAGCTTCCCTCTGCTCTCATGTACGTAAGCTGGACAACCAAACACTTTGAGGAATGAATAGCTAACAGGCTTTCTTTTTCATACTTCTTCTGGGATCTTCATGTCTATGGCGGTAGAAGGTGTGCGGTTGATGAGGAAAGCCGCCATAGATAAAGCTTCTGTCCAAAATCCCTTTTTCAACTTTGCAGTCAATCTGAGGCAACGAGTTCTCTCCAATAATGTCTGATTCATTCTTTCAGCAACTCCATTGGACTGAGGGCCGCCAGGTGTGGTGTAATGCCTCTTGATACCTTCAGACTCACAATAATCGATGAATTCCTGTGATACAAATTCACCGCCGTTATCTGAACGGAGAACTTTCAATTTCTTTCCTGACTGCTTCTCAACTGTAGATTTCCACTTTCGAAACCTGTCAAAAGTTTCACTCTTCGACTGTAGAAAATATACCCAAACTTTACGAGAGAAATCATCTATAAATGAAACGAAATACCTGGCTCCACCTAAGGAGGGGCAAGGGGAGGGTCCCCAAACATCTGTGTGAACATACTCTAAGACAGCCTTTGCCTTATGCTCTCCAGTACTAAAAGAAATCTTCGTCTGCTTTTCAAGGACACACTCTTCACAAAAGCCAAGCTTTGAATGATGAACACCATCAATCAAACCTCGCTTTCTCAACTCATCCATGCTGCGCTCACCAATGTGACCCATCCGTAAATGCCATAATCTGGAAGAGTCCGAATTAACAAAAGTAACAGATGCTGATTCGCCAACTACAGTAGTGCCCTTCAAAAGATAAAGATTTCCTGCTCTTACTCCTTTCATAACTATCATAGAACCCTTTGATATTTTCATCTTCTCTCCTTCAACTACAATCTTCAAACCAAGCCTACTCAGAGCCCCAATAGCTATCAAACTTCTTCTCAAATCAGGTACATGTCTAACATCTGTAATAGTACGAATAACACCGTCAAACATTCTAACCTTCACACTACCAGCACCAATCATACGGCAAGAAGCATCATTGCCCATTAGAACTTCTCCTCCATCAATCTTACGGTAAGTGGAGAAACAGTTCCTATCAGGTGTCATATGATAGGATGCGCCAGAATCGATCAGCCATAGGTTGCTCTTCCCAGAAGAGCCAGAAGCTGTAAACACATCGGTATCACTTTCTGTATCTGACTTCTCAGCGGTAGATGTTGAAGCTTGCTTTGGGTCTCTTCTTCTACCTTCAAGCTTGGGACAAGTTGCTACAAAGTGCCCTGGTCTTTTACATTAATTGCAAGTCAATTTATTAGGCCCCCTAGACTGAGACCTTGATTTATTTCGACCTCCACCATATTTTGACTTGCTTTGGCTTCTACCTCTCTGAACAGATAAGCCCTCTGTATCACTGTCTAAACTAGTGCTTGCTAATCTATCCCTCAACACTTCATTATGAAGTTCAGCTTTAACATCAGATAGACTAATTTTACTACGACCATAAATCATAGAATTAATAAAAGCAGTGTACTCCTTAGGCAAGGAACATAAAAGGATTACCGCTTGAGCCTCATCTGTAATTTCAACTTCCGCTGCCTTCAAATTCATTACTAAGGTGGTTAGGGCATCCACATGCCCCATGAGATCAGCTCCAGGCTTCATCTTGTACGAATAGAGTTGTTGTTGCAGAATTATTCTGTTAGTGAGAGACTTGTCCTGATATGCATCAGATAATGCATCTCATAATTCCTTTGCCGTTTTCTTTTGAGAAAATTCTCTAAGAACCTCATCTGAAAGACTTAGTTGGATGGTAGTTAGGGCTTCATCTTCCATCTCTTCTAAAGTTTCACTATCTAACTCTTTCAGCTTCTCAGACGCAGAAATTATCTTAAAAGTCTTCTCCTTCTTTAATACGGCCTCCATCTTCATCTTTCAAGTTCCAAAGTCTCCCTTTCCATCAAAACGAGTAAGTCCATAATTGACCCCAGATCTACCAATAGATTTACTTGAAGTAGCCATTAATATCCAAACGGAACAATAACACCAGCTTTGATACCAAACTGTGGTGAAAACTTTACGATTGATAACAATTTAACACCACGGTGCGCTGCGGAAGCAATTTCAAATCAAGACCTAGTATTGTCTATTTGAATACCAATGCAACTTAAGATATCAATTATGAGAACACAATCAACAATATGAAAAACAGGAGACACAGAAGATTTAACGTGGTTCGGATTTGAAGATCCTACGTCCATGGAGACCCAATAACCCTTTTATTATTATCACCAGAGATTACAAGCCAATACAATGATTAGAGAGATACAATAGGTGGAGACTCTCTCTCTCTAATCAATTACTCAATTGAAGAGATTAATAATAGAGCACACAAAATAGAAAACCCCCAATTTGATTTCGTTAGGGTTTCTATTAATTACAATTATTGGAAATCTGATTAAAACATAATCTCTTGATTTGGAAGATGATTAGGAGACAATATATAGATGACCTAAATGATCTAGATCATACATCCACGTCAAAAGAATATGCACCATCAGTTTAGAAAACCAAGCTCCGGAATTTACAAAATTGCCCTTCAGAATTCGGAACTGGAAGTATAACATTCGTCGCCTCAGACGTCTGACCAGGAGGGTCAGACGTCTGTAGAATGTTTCGGGAAACATTCTGAAACAGGGTCAGACGTCTGACCTAGGTAGGTCAGACGTCTGCAGGAAGTTTCAGTTTCAGTATGTAGGAAACTCCACCTCTTCTGACAACTCTTCTTCCTCCAATCAACTCTAACGCTCTCCAATGCATAGCTCTACCGAATCTTCACATCAAACACATATATGAATCGCATAAATTCAACAATGGGGCCATCAATTATACAAGGGAATGTCAAAAAAATGTTCTTTTATAACATTCCATTATTAAAGAGTGACAAAAAATTATATTTCCCACTACTAAAAACTAATAATATACCACTTGTATCTTTTCCTTCTATGAAAAATAAATGATTTTTTTTGTTTACAATATTTTAAAGATGTCTTTACCAAAATTGATATTTAGATTATAGATTTTTAGTTTTTAGTAAAGTTTTGAATTTTGAGATACAAAGTTACAAAAAAGGCTTGAAGGTTTAATTTGGGAATTATGTGAAATATTATAATTTTGAAATAACTTAATAATGCAATATTTGAATTCTCAAAAGTAACTATAAAATGATCAGCATTGAAAAGTTCAAGTTTTAGAATTCTCTGATTTTGAAAATCCTATTCATAACCGTTTGATCTTTGAAAATTTAAACTTCAAATGTTTGATTTTTGAGAAAAAATGAAGTAAAAAATTTTGGATTTAGACAAATTAAATTTGGAAAATTATGAATTCTACAAATACTGAATTTTAATATTTTAACCTTTTCAGGACTTTCAAAATTAAAAAACATAAAATATATTATGAAAGAACTTTGTTTTATTATCCCAACTATCCAACACATTGTGGTCATCCGAAAATAAACAAACTATCCGACTTATTTTTCCCTTATTCCAACTTTTGTTTTACTATTTTTCTTCATATAAACCTTTAGAGCATCTCCAACGGATTCACCTGGTAATATTCAAGACCTTTAATATTAAAGGTTAATTTTTGCTGAGGCATCCAACAAATAGGTGCTTATTTATAAATGTTTGATGTTAGACACTTATTAAATAAACGTCTAACTGTTAGGCATTTATTAGATAAGAGTCCGACTTAAAAAGAGCTTGATGTCGGACTCTTATCAAATAAGAGCCTGATTATAGACTATTTTTAAATAAGCGTCTAAGAACTAGGTGCTTATTTAATAAGCATGTGGGAGTTAGTGCTTATTTAATAAACGCCTAAGAACTAAACGCTTATTAAATAGACCTCTAAATTCAAACGCTTGTTAGTCAAGCATCCACAACCAATTCAGGATCTTGAATCCCAAACTGAATATTACCCTTAATATTACATCTGAATTGCTCTGTTGGAGCTTCCATACTGAATATGCAAACTGAATGAAGAGCTGCTGGAGGTGCTCTTAGACAATATGCTTTTCCCTTTTAACTAATATCAAAAGGTACTGTCAATCATGGCAACTATACACATCATCAAACATGTAGGTAAATTGTTCAAAAACAGTCCAAATTTAGCACTATAAATGACACAAATTTACAGATTCCAGTACCTTGAGATCTGCACCAGCACAGAAAATTCTAGGAACAGCGCTGGAAATTAGAACAACTTTGGCATTGGAATCTCTATCGATCGAATCCACAGCATTCATCAACCCTTTAAGCATCTCTTTGCTGATAGCATTCTTCGCCTCAGCTCTATCGATCTTCACATCAATAATTCCTGAGTTTGGAACAACCGATTCGTTAGTTTGTTCAAAGCTCAAATGAAGATGATACTAATCAGAGAGAGAAGGGACTAAGTTGGTACCGGAATCGGAGCCGGAGAGTTTGTTGATTTGAATCGGGTTTTGGGTTTGAACTATTAGAGTTCGCCGGATTAGCAGCAGAGGTTTTGACGACGGGGATGAAGAGTGAACGAGGATAGCACGGAAGCCACGTTGCATTTTGTTTTACTGAAGTTGACAGTTAATTCTATGTTTATAGATAATCGCGGGTTTGACTCACAAAAAGGGCACACACGTAAGTCTACGGGTCAAATTTTTTTTTGTTAAGCATAACATTTTGATGAATTTCAACTTAAGATGGCTAGAGCAATAGCAGCACCAGCACACCATTTAGAGCTACTGGTCCTCAATAAATCTATTTTTTATTAATGGGGTTTTGCACAAGGTCTCTATTTCTGATGTTATCATAAAAAAAATCTTTACGGTCGCGAGTATGTAAAGTAGGTTTCTGTTTTCTTTAAATCAAAAAGCGCAAACTAGCTTGCAGTTTTCTGATAATAAATGCAAGTTAACTTGCACTTTTCAAAATTTTAAAATTTTCAAAAAAAAATTCAAAATCAGAAAACTACAAGATAACTTGCATTTTTTGTTAGAAAAGTACAAGACATTTTGCGTTTTCTATTTTTCAAAAATAGGGACCAAATACTGATATACATATTCATTCTTACATGGACTTTTCTTATAACAACATCAATAAGGACCTAAGGCTCTTTTGTTGTTTTATTAATAACTGTTTGTAGTAATTTGTGTATTTATTTCTTTTATTGTTTTAATTGTTTTTGAAGAAATATCTATAATTGTTGTTAAATTTAAATTACTTATAAAATCCAAAAAATAAAAGTATAAAACAAGTACACTACCAGCGTTACATTTATTAAAAAATAAATCATTTGAAATCATCAATTATTTTTTTGAAATTCGCGATCATCCAGTTCAATATATTTCTAAGTTCAACGCCATTGTCCAACAAAGAATGAGCCAGCTTAATATTAGCAGGCTAGAGCCCAAATATAACATGAAGCTCCCACTACTCATGATTATTGTCCAATGTCTGCATGTTCATACAATGTTCAATAGTTTGTTTGAACACGTCGGAAGTTGGATTTTTGTCTCTTAGAGTCAGGGATCTTACGAGCCTTGCTCGAGACAATGAAGTAACATAGACGGTCCAACTGGGAGTAGCGGCGGTGGGACTAGAAAACGGGTTATTTGGTATCCCATTGGGAATGCTCAAATAAAATTGGATGTCAAAGTGAGCTGGAGGTGAAATAGGAATGTTGTAGACGTGTTGGTCCTTCAATATAGCACCATCGTACATCTAGTCAAGCTCTCTGAATTTGGAAGAGTGATATGGTGCAACATGTACAAGATTAGGTTTCTACTAACAGTAGACCTAAACACATCATAAAAAGGTCTACTAGTTTTATAAACTAAATCATATGTAAGAGGGAATCTTTCGGTGCATAAGACTAGAAGCTTCTTTTATTTTATTAATTCACTAAATATAATAATTAGTTACGCTTTCTGTTATGAATGCAGCAAGTTGTTAGGCCATGTGGCAAAATATGAATGAACAACGTTATATTTTGTTCTCTATAAAATAATTGGTAGCCTGTACTATTTGGAGTATGAAATTAATATAACAAACGAATCTTCTCTGTTTCTCTCTTTTCTTCAGTCTTCTTCCTTATCTCTTCTACAATTCTTCTTCTTGCTTATTTCCCCGAGTTAAATGCTGTCATTTGGTGCTTTCACTATTATTGAACTATGGCTAACACCATCAACCACTCCATCGATAAATCCATCCAACAACTCCGTGAAACCACCACCCAACAACAAACCGTCATTAACTCCATTCAAGCTATCATCACCATTCAACAAAACGACATCGCCAACATCAAAACCATCATCGTCGTCATGTAAATCTCCATTAATCATGTCATCCATTCATTATCCAATCTCACCTTGAAACTTGGTCTCCAAATCATATTACCACCACCTCTCCCTCTCTCTTCGGCTCCTCCAACTCCACTATCTACCGTTACTGCAGGTTTATGACACCAACCCTTCCCTCACCTATGTACTATTCACCTCCTACCCCTTTGATTCAAAGCAACAGCCCCTGCTTTGCAGCTTAGTCCAATGGGCCCTCCTTCTATGTCCGAGCCTCCTTTGCCCAAAGATCTTGCGTCGACCCCACCTCAACCCACTGTACTTTCCTATAATTAGCCTCCGTCTTCTGTCCATGTAACGACCCATAATTTTGAACACTTCGTATTTAAATATCTGAATTATTTAAATATTCGTGTCTAAGATTTAATGTGGTTAAATATTATTTTATAACCTTGTTAAACATTTTTTAATTAATAACTAATGTTATAAAACTTATTTTTGAAATGTGTTTACAAAAGATATACACTTTGAATAAATACTGGAAATGTAATCGGAAAACGTTTTGTTAAAAATCAACTTTTTGTTAAATAAAAGTTGTTTGAATATTTGTACACTAGTATGTTAACATATAAACATATTAACAAGTATTAACACATCTCTTTTCATAACCAAAAAAGTGCTTCTGAAAGGAGACATTGACCCTTGATTTAAGGAATGGTTTAGGAAGTGATTTAAGGAATGTATGGTGTGTGTAAGGATATGGTTTGCATGTACTAAAGCATGGAAGAAAAGGAGGGGTTATAGATGATCATTTGCCACAATCGTAAGCTTATAAATAGATGGGGAAGGCCTCTTCACAAATTTACTTATAAACAAATGTCTTCACTTTCTTATCTCCTCTCTAATTTTCTAAAAAAACTATGCAAATCATATCCAATATCTACCAAACTTTTCCAAATTTCTTATATCATCATTAGAACATGTTTTAGCATCTTAAAAGCGAGGAAATGATGGAGCAAGAAGGGAGATCTCTTCATGGCCATGAGCATGATGAGAGGAAGGGAAGGCTTGGCCGTGAGTTAGGAGCAAATGGAAGTGATAGTAGGAGCGTTTTGGGTGACTGTTTGAATGTTGGTTGGAAGATGATAATGTTTGGTTTAAATAAAAGTGAGTTCGCTCACTCTTTAAAATAAAACTATAAACTTATTGCAAGTTAAGTCAAAAACTTATTGAAATATTGCTTGTTATAAACTATGATAATATACCCTAACTACTTAAAGTTATGACCCTAAATGTGCTCTAATAAAGCATGTGATTGTTTAACTAGTTGTCTTTAAAGCTTTGAATTGTGTTAAGTACATTTGAACATATAATATGGACATGTTAAATAAGAACATATGTCAATGCATGTTTCGTAGTGATGTGGTTTGAATTTGGAAATCATATGTGAATAAAATAGAATGATATTGGATATTGAATTAAATACAGAATTGCCCGTATAGTGATAGTCGATATAAACGCACTTTGAATCTCTTAACTTTAAACTTGTGAAATTTGAGATTTGTGAACATATCTTAATATAACTTGTTTTGGTTGTTATATACACTTCTATAATTGCTTTGAAAAGAAAAGGCTTTGTTTGAAAAAGCTGTAGAAAACGTAAACCAAAGTTATAAAAGTTAATACCAAAAAAATCATTATATCGACACTATTAAATTCCTTGTTTTTGGGAAATAACGCTCATTTTTGTGGAAAGTTTCTTAAAGGTTTCTTTACCATTTAAACAAGTAAATGATATATTATTATTGTAAAAGTTTTGAAGCTTAAATCATTAGATAGTTAGTTGAACGAAGGGGCAAAAGTTATAGCGAAATAGTCGCTATATGAGCACTTCGGAAAAATACCTTGTTTTTGAAAATTTCTATAAAATAATTAAAAGATATTATTTGAGATTTTTTTCTCATGGTTTTCAAATACCCAAAGTATACTAACTATTGTAGAAAGAATAGATCTAAATCAATTGTTAAGGCGTCGAAAACTATATGCAAAGTTGTAGCAAAACATGTTTAAACTTGTAACAGAACTTTAGACAACATTTAAAGAAACCCTATCTTTGCTATTTGAAACTATAAATTATATAAAAGGGTAATTAAATTAAGTATTTTTCTCTAATCTTTTTAGGGTGGTTTTCTAACTTATAATAGAGTGTTTTAAAATTGGTTTCAAGTATAAATATATCTTATACTATAAAGCAAAACCTTGGGTCAACAAGTCAAAGTGAAGCCTTTTTTGGAATGTCCATAATACCCATATTGCAAATTCCAAACAAAAAATGATGTAAGGGCACTTTTGTACTTTTAACACCAACTCATCCCATGTTTCAGAACCCGCATCATCCCACGTTTCAATAACTTACTTGCTCATTTTCTTCCCTTTTCTTCTCCGTTGAAAACAGTGTTACTTCCCATTTTTCCCATTTAAAAGAAGAGGGGATTAAATTGAGCAAATTCCGTTCTTGCCATGGTTTCATTACGGTGCCTACAGAGAAGAGCATTGCTGCGCAGATGATGGTGCACCACAGCAATCCTAAATCAGAGTATCGATCTTCTTCTTACAATTGAAATTTCAGTTTTAATTTTTGATTTTTGAATTCGTTTATTTTAAAACCCTAATTCTATATATGCTATTTTCGCAAGTAACTGAATGATTCAGATTGCCATACACAAGGAGCGGATGACAGCCAGTTTGTGCAACGATACATAACAACCTAAGGTTCTATGTTTTTTTAATATATTTTTTCATAGCTTCATTGCCATTACTCTTCAATCATTAGTTCCTAAACTAATTCTTTTAGATTCAGAAAATATTTTACAACTAAAGCGAATTAATTCTTCAGGTTTCTCCTTCTTAATTTGATTTTGAATAAAGCTTTTATTTACTTATTCATCCGCATTTGGGGATTCAGTTATAATCCAGCTATATAAATTTGAAATGCATACAGGCATATTGTGATTTATACGATGACCATCGTGATATTAGTTTGTATAATTTGAATATGATTAACGAAAAAGTTTAATCCAGGTTGATGCAGTGTTTGTGAGTATTTTTACTTCAGTGGCTATCAATATGTACATTTCCAATGTTGTTAACCTATCTACTTCTTTAACTCATTATGCCTACTCTATAAAAAGCTGAAAATATGAATTTTCCTATACTATTGATGAAGTGAACCTGCATGCACACAAAAATCATGAAGTTCTTTATATTGGCTTGCAATAGGACATCAACATTTGGTTATTTGCCGTACCAAATCATGATTATGCGGTCCCAATATATTCAATATTTCAATATAGACATTATGAAAAGCATGTAGAGCTTAATAAGTTCACCTTCAACAAATTACATTAAATTTAAATACATACATACATACATATATATATACATATATATATACATATATACATATATATATATAGGATAAGAGCTTCCATTTGATTCTAAGACTCACTTATATACACTAGGTCAACCAAGCATTACTTTGTATGAGTTACTTGATCATATTGTATATGTTGAGGTTTTTTAATTTACTTCCTTTTGTTATGCAGTGGTTGTCATAGATTGTCATGGACTCTTCACCACAAAGACAGAAGATAGGTATTGAGTAAACAAAAACTGATGAGTAAGCTTGATTTTCATTATGTACTTTTTGTATATGTTCTCCTTTGCTTTTTTTATTGATGGCCTACATGGTTGTCTTGGCAACCTGGCTCTATACATACACCACAGAGATTATATGTTTTACTTTTGGACTCAAAAAACCAATATTTGTTTACATATTTAATTTTACTAATTTGCTTTCCATAAGGGAATTTCATGTCTACAACTGAGGCTGTATACTTTATTGTTTCTACCGCTCTATATAAAAAGACGTGCATTCAAAATAGTATGTGCAAATGAATTATCATAGCTAAACTTCTTCACCACCAAGGTCACCATGGTCCATTAAAACTAATTAGTGGAAAAAATTGTAATATTATACTAATTCACATTAGTCACTACCAAAAATCTCTGATTCAAAAATATAGAACTTTGACTGCTTCAACAACTAAGATCTACACAGATGCATATTCAACAACATGCATTTCCCACTATATGGTCGCTCACTTTTCCTTTGTTACCACCTACCAATTTCATTTTTAGTTTTACAACATTTATTTTAAACTATTCCAACTCAAGCTTTATCGCTATTTGTTTTACCATATTCCTTTATACACTATCTTATGGACGACGTGTTACTCAACTTTAAAGGGTGCTCAAGCTAGACAAGAAGCCATTGTAAATACAAGGACATGGTTGAC
Organism: Allium fistulosum; assembly: GCA_030737815.1. Classification (NCBI taxonomy): domain Eukaryota; kingdom Viridiplantae; phylum Streptophyta; class Magnoliopsida; order Asparagales; family Amaryllidaceae; genus Allium; species Allium fistulosum. The sequence goes on along the minus strand of CM060905.1, from coordinate 1,167,147,334 downwards.
TGAAAACCATTATACACAAAATACATTCGTTAAATTTATCTATGTGTGTTCATTATTTATTATGACAATACAATTTATACACTTTATACTTTTGTATGACCCATATTAACTAACAGTGGTTGGAACATTTTTGTATATATAATATATGATTATAAGGAATTGAATAGAATGACAATTGAATGTTCTTGGGAGAGTAGTAGCTCAATACAAGAACTGACGTTGTTAAATATAAACTATATTAGAATAATAATTTTACTCAAATTAAAGCTACAATAATAGATGCGTAACATGGATATAGTCAAAACTAGCTTTGAGGATTTTAACTTCCCCACATAGAATGTAGTTTTCAATGCTGAGATGCCAACGTGTTAGCAGATTTATTATTAACTTTATTCACTTGATTTCCCACTTTACCCACTTTTGCTAAATCTAAATTATTTTTTGCAACCCAGTTTCATGTCCTATTAATGGCTTGCTGTTTTACTCTTAGCATTTTCTTGAGGAGCATGTGCTTCATGATTTTATCTACCTATGACGCAATCAGCGGTTCTCTGTCCAAATATTTTATGACTTATGCAACCACTTCTATTCTGTCAATTTAATTGTCATCACTGTTTGTATTTACCAACATTTTCATAATTTTTATGTGCGGTATACATAGGTAATTGAAAAGTAGAAGCCTTTATACGACTTTGAGAAAGCCAGCAAATTCCAATGCTTGGAACCCTAATTCCATCATGATTTCCGTGCTCCTCCAGCCCTAGATTCGCAATTTAAAGGTAATATTTTGCCTCTTATTCGACATATATTTTAAACAGTTTAGACTTAGCCAACTACTGTTATAGATCTTCAAGATGATTAGAAGGTTTGCATTCATAAGATGAAACTCTGTTATGTCTATGTTTTGTGAACGCCTGAAATTATATTTCCATCATTTGTTGATGTTTATTGTAGGATGTGAACGAAAAGCATAGAAAAGTAGCTTCACCTTACCAGTTATTGTGTTTAAACTCCCAATTAATCTTTTTTATTTTTGAAATATATGATATTTTTGAAATGAGGAAGACGCAAAACAGTATATCCAAAAAGAGTGCGAGTTAAATAAGAAAAAGTGTTTCAATTTCCAGGTTTTACTCATTTTCGAGATCTGAGATGTCAGATCCTTCGTTTGACGCCAGTGATGAGTTTACGGGACCAAGCGACATCAACAATGCAGCTCTGCCGCCATCATTGCATCCTCTGGTGACGCCAACTGTGACGAAGGCGAGACAGAAAGCTCCATCCCGGAAAATGTCAGCTCCCTTCTTCCACATTTCTAACTGCCTGACCAAAATTGACCGCCCTATGTTCTTCTTCTCCTTCCGTTCGACTGCCTGCCGATACGACCGCTGCCGCAGCGATCATTCTCCACTGTCACGGTTGTACATCAGCGTACCATTCGTTTCCTACCTACCATGTATTTCGACACCAAATAAGTGGCAGAATATTGTCCACAGCTTCCACCAACGGCCGACTATATTTCTGAAGGTAAGATCTCAACCTTACTCTCTGTTCTGATGATTTGATTTTGTTTGATTTTCCGTTCCCTCTCTACTTTTACTTCACTCTGCAGGTTCGACTCTATTTGACTTCATAGAAAGCACAGATCTTCTTCTTTGCCAAACTGTAATTAGATCAAGGCCTTGCCAATGAAGGTAAGGTATGACTTAAATGTGATTTAGTTTCTTATTTTCTTACAAAGTTTATCGTTTTTTGTGCAAATTACTAAAGAATTTCAAATCTCAAGCCCCAAAATTTCAAGGATCTAAGTTAATCTAGCATGTCTGGCAATGGAGAATTAGGCTTACTAACTTGGTTATAGGTTTTTCTTTTTAGAGTAATCGTGCTTTTTTTCATTAAGGGATTTATAACTTATGATACCAAAATATAAATATAACTTTTTTTATCATTTCCACTAAACTGATAAGTAATTTGCATGAATAAAATCAACTATTATTCATGATACAAAGCTTTGGGCCAATATAATGTTGCAAATGACACGGTTTTGTATGTTCTTCTCTGCACTTTGCATCTGTGCATGACATGGACTATACTGTTTATTTATTATTATTTGAAACTTATAAGATTGTAGTATTATCATAATAGAAATATTATACAATATATTAAAATAAGATATGCAGATTATAATAATTTTTAGTTTGTGTGCTGGATTTTGAAATTGACTGTTCATTATAAAGTTTTTTTCCCTTACTGTAATATTAAATTAGACTTAGTTTATAAGTAAGTACAAAAAATGATTAGAAAATAAAGCATCTAATATATGACCTTCTTCATACAAAACATTAATTTAATATTGCAACTTCTCGAATTTTTTCTATTGCTTGATAGCATTATTTGGATACAATCTATCTACCTTTTACTCTGTGGCAGAGGTTACATTTCCAAAAAAATCCTTACATTTCTAAACATCATAGGAAACTTTTTTTAATTAGTAAGTGGTGCATTGTCACTTTGATTTCGTTCTTCCTTTTTTCCCATTGACTGTTCACTAAACTATGTTTTACAGAGCTGCTAGAAAACACCAACACACATTATTGTTTATCAACTTTTACTCTTTATATTGTGACATACAACAATGCCTATATTCGCCTCTAATGCTTGAATGATTACCTTGGAGAGCATAAGACGTAAGTATATTATGTCAATTTACCTATACAAAATTTTCACACTATATACATTGTTTGCTTTCGTCCATGTTTCGTAACAGTGTAGGCATCGAGAAAGGGGAAGACTCAAAACAATCCTAACAAGCTTAAAACGTCCATTTTTACTTAAACCCTCTCATTCTTAACGTAACATTAGTTAATTCTTCAACTAATAATGAAATTTCGATATAGCAATTATTTTTGCTAATTGAATTTTTATTAGACAAGTACATTCCTAACGTAACATTAGTTTTTCAGTGCAATAATTGGTTTTCTATCAGCGTTTACGGTTTGGGATCAGATTTGATTTCGTACTTCCCATATTCGCAATATTTCAGGACTTGGGAAAGGGTGGATGTATACCGATTCTTGCAAATAACAAATGGATTTGCTGTTAAACTCACAACTGAAATAAGATAAGCATTTAGCAAGTGATTCTTTCTTCATTTCTTATACGGTTGATACAGATCATTATCAAATTAACATGTTAGTCAAGTGACTGATTGTAGTTTCAAAAATCCTGTGAATGATGAAATATTCCGCATCATAGGATGAAATTAACGAATACGTTTTATTATTTTTCCATAAACCTTTATGGTTTTAGCCTTAAGATTTACATAATTTGATTACAAGTGTTCTCGGTATTAAGATAGTGCATATTGTTTATGAATGATATACATCGTCTGTCACTTTATATTCCATAAGTTCAAAAATGACCTAAACTTTTATTTTCATTCGTTTTTAGATGTCATTTTTTGTAATATTCAGTTTATGTAGTTAGATATTGACTGTGATAACATAAACTTTTTTGAATATATTTTTTTGTTCAAAATGTACAATTATATGGTTCATTGTATTCAAGTTGAGTGTTGCTTCTACTTCAGACTGCCCTCCAGAAAGGACCTGCATTTCAATAAATGAAAACATGTATGTATTAGTCACAACATATTACACATGCATCTTATGAATCAAAATGTAGCAGGTATCATTATAAAAAGACAAAATCTATTATACTACAAATATGAAATCAATTTGTACAGTCAAGTTTCTGATCCATCTTTACATTGGAATTTCTAATTATTGAATATACAACAAGATTTTCGTATTATTTTCCTTGCTTCATACAGTGTAATTTACTTTGTTGACGCATAGGTTTTGATTATTTAATATCACGATGCATTTTTTTCTACAAAAAGAACGAAAAAAGTTAATAAATTATTTTGAAAGGAAGAAGTTTGGAATACGTAATAAAACTTAGGTGGATGAATTGAATAATTTTCTTTGTTTTGCAAAAGACAATTTACTCATTAAACTAGGGTGGATTCACTCAAAGGTTCCATATATGGAAACAAAAAATTAACTTTTCATTATCAAATGTGTGAAATACCTATCGAGATTCTTTAAGAGAATCCATGGACTATTCTTCAACCGCACGTAGAGATTTCTTAAGCAGCTCAAATACCATAGGGACCATATCTATTTTAGAAAAGTCAATATCATCTTTTAGTTCTTAATTAGGCATTGAGGTACTTATATATCATAATGCTATTTGTCATGCTTTTCTGAAGTTTCAATGTCATTCTCAGGTTGATTTCCCCTTGAGAAAAATGGAAGATCACAATGATGAAAATGGGGCCATGATAAGACAAAGAAGAAGCAAAATAGAAGAAGAGAAGGCTCAGGTTCTTGAAAATTGATTTAAACAACAAATATTTCAGCTTTAGGCATGTTTCAGTCGATTTAATCAATTGGTTGAGCAAGACAATAGGTTATTACAGCAGATGAAGACTAGCTTGCAAAAGGTGAACCAAGTGAAGAGGATGGTGCCAGAGAAGACCCGGATAAATAAGTAGAAGATGAAGTATGTCATGTACTCTGACTATTAAGATGATATATTTTACTGGATAATTTTATTTATGTTTTTTTAAAATATTTTACTCTGCAGTTCCATTTGACGGAGTGTTACAGTACTATACTTATGTGACTGTATAACTTTTGTTCTATTGCTGAGTGGCACTAATGAAGTTAGTGAAAATTAACATGCGTTAGTTTTACTGTTTCTTTTTTTAGTGTTATGATATTCGAATATATCAAATTTGGAAAATAATGAGAAAATAAAATACATTGTATTTTAATCTTATGTCTTCAATTTAGTAGGAATTGATTCTTAGTATATTCTTGGCAACGTTAAGTTGCACGTCATTGGGTGCCTCTAAAATCTTCTTGAGTCCATTACATTTTATTTGTAATCTAACTGATGAAATTCCTACTTGAACATCTGTAAAGTAAATAAAACTAATTTCTTTCAAATTTTGTTCCTTTTATCTTAAAAAATAGTTTACACTTTTTAAAATTTTAAAAGTTAAAAACCATAAGATTTATAACCTCCAGCCCATTTTGGATATGAAGCTGAATGAAGGGAATAGAAAGAATTTTAAATTAAGTTCAATTGGACTGCCAATCCTCTCTTGCATCATCTAGCACTTATCTAAAATAAATCAATAAATAACTACATAAGCACATAAGTGAGTATCTAAGTTACAAATTATGTAGTTCAAGAGTCATCAGATGATAATTGTATTTTACTGTTAAAGGTTAAAAAATACAACTGTTTTGAGTGCCAATATTGCTATACCCACTTGAGTAATAGTTGATTACTTTCTTTACATGTTTAATTATTTTTAAAATTAACGTAATTTCATTCACGTTTTCATAAACGGCTGATATGTGCATGTACACGCATAAAAAATGCAACATTACATACACGTCAAAGTCATTTCGTAAGATCCAAAATATTGTACAAAGTGTCTTTTATTACCAGTCCATCCTGTGCACGTGTATAATACCAATTCCTCCTGCACACGTGCATCGCACGTGCCAAAGAACTCCTACAAAGGTGCTTCATCATTATCGGGTTTACCTATCGTCTTTCTTACAACACCTTATTTCTGTTTATTTGTCATATCATCTTCCTCTTTTTTTCCATAATTAACGAAAAAATTACTATAATCTCTCATAGTATCATAATTGTAACAAAGACAAAATACGTCACTTCCTTCTCCGCACACGTCCAACGGACTGTAACACCCCACCTCTATGCTCATAATAACAAAGAGTATTAAAAGAAATACTGTCTATTATTACGAAGAATAAGGCTGGATAGGAGCGACCATCCGTAGTTGGCCTTACACTAATATTGGTTATCTCGGTAGGAGTGGTATATACTTTTTATTTTTCATCTATTATTTATTTACTCCCATCGACACACCCAATTCTAGTATAAAACGAACTACGACGGTTCATAATAGTTTAGGACAATGGATATAACAATAACACAGATAATATAAATGCGGAACACAGATTAACAAAAGTCTCATATATATATAACCGATGTCAGTTACAATATAGTTGACACGATACATATGATACAACTACAACTGTCGACTCTAGAAGTTATATATACAAGTACATTATCGACTAATATACATGAATACATATCGTTCTATACAATGACACAACTACTACAAAATGACACTGACAACTTCAGAAAATGTGAAAAGTCTTCATATCCTGAACAGCAACTCAAAGAAGAAAATCTACAACCTGAAATAACTCGGGTCTGACCCGAGTATTACATTCAAAAGAAAATAATACACGGGTCAGTCTAATTCAAACTCAGTTATTAATGCATAGAAGCAATAATAATCAAATAGTCAAACAGACGACAGTCACAGAAATCTCGTATACCCGACTCCTCGATAAAGGAATCGGAGAACGGCAGATATAACGCTATACAGTGTTAAACAACATATCAACAATCCAAATCAATTTAAACAATTGAAATGCCAATTTAAAAACAACAATGTTGATTGGCTGCAGTACACGCTAACGTGTACTGCCTCGCCAATACAGAACAACTCAAAGCAATACTAAACAAGAACAGAGGCAACACGTGAAACAAGTTCAACATGTCGCAAAGCAAGGCACGGGGAAATAGCTAACTGAAGGCGAGAGCACCAAATATATGGCACTACAACACTCAACAGAAAAGACGCAGATCAGCCTCATTAGAGAATAAGGTCATCAGTGAAGCCAAATGACAAAATGCAAATGATACAAGGCATCAATGCAATGTATCCGATTCGAGAACGAGGCAGTGCAGCAGCGAAAAACTTCAACTAAGAGAATACGAAATGTGTACACAAGTGATGGTATATATCACAAACTGCACATGGCAATTGAATCAGGGTACAACGGTGAAACAGATCAAGTAACATCAAGTAAAGAACTCACGTGAAGCTACACTTCAGAACAAATGTATGCACATATATAAAGGCTACACTTGAATACATTGGGCAATGCAGCCATCAGCAACTAAAGCATGAATGCTGCTGTGGAGACTAGAGCATAGAAATGCCCAGACTCAAGTGGAATCAACAAACCAAGGAACTGACATCAAGGATGAATGTAATTCAAGTGACAGTGCAACCAAAAATGGGGATAGAGAAAAGATTCAAATAAATACAAGCTACACTTCAATATACTGAATAGGAGGAAGTTAAGGCAACTTATAGTGCAACATGACACAAACAGTGGAACAACATTATCACGATGTTAAGTACAACAAAATCTCGAGTATCATCAACAAAAGGATACAACATATATGCAACTGTAACACTAGACAGTGCAAGTGACAATGCAGCAACAGGTTGAACTCGAGTGCAATAGGATATGCATAACCACTACACTAATTCTATCAGGAGCGAAGCCAGTGTATAGTGCGTGACTGCGAATGCAACAGGTAGGTACAAAGTCAAAGTGAACAATGGAATGCAAGTGACCACAAGACTCAATTGTATACAAGTCAGAATGCACAGGGTACATGAGCAACATGTCATGTATGAAGTATGTACACAGTGAAGCTAAGAAGTGCAACTGCAACTACACTGAATAGGTAATATGGAACAGACTCAAGTGCATATACCAGAATGCATATGCAAATGTAAAACAGTGATATGCAGCAGGGTACATAACACAATTAGGCAAATCAAGCAAGGTACTGGAAATGGTTTAGTCCAGTATTAGAAATTCACAAAGTCAAGTGACCAGAGGGTGGCCAAAGTCGAATCACCAAAATCATCACAGCAAAACCATCATCAATCGATAAAGTCGAACATCATAAGCACAAATCCAAACCAAGCTCAATTATATAGCTTCAACAAAATCAAAGTAAACTCAAGATACATGTATCAGATGGGTCACCTCAGAAATTCATATACGTAAAGCATATATGCAGCAAGGAAGATCTCAAAAGTAGCTGTAGCAACCAAAGTTGCAAGTTTAAACATGGTACCCAATCATAAGATATGAAACCACAAATGTCAAAAGCATTTTCACATTTTAAAATCAAGGCCGAGATCAACAGTTAATGGCCCCAAATAAATTAAGGCACAAGCCGAGACCAACATAAATTCCAATGCAACCAAATTCGAAACAAGTGAACATGGAAATCAACATCACCACAAAGTAATCTACAGAATCAAAGTGACCGAAGTCTACAGGAAATCAAAAATCTCAAAGCCATAAAAATGAACCAGTAAAAATCTACACTGAGAGAATCAAATGCCACCACTGTTCAAATTAGATGTGAGCGAAGTTTAAATCACTCACCTTGGAACGAAGCGGCAACGAATCTGTCTTCGATGAATTGAAGTAGCCGAACACACTCCAGTTTGACGAACGCAAGTCGAAAGCCCTACTCCGGCGGAAGAGACGAACGAAGGTAGACGAGGCTGCCATTGATTTTTCTCGTTCGTTATGCTTTAGGTTTCGAATCGAATTGAAGATGAAAGAGGGGGATCGGTTTCTTCTCTTTATTTTGAAAAGAGGAACGAAGGAGAATGAGTTAGTGCCGCCATTTATTCTCGTTTTTCATTTTTAGGGTTCGAATGAAAACATGAAAGGGGAACGGGTTTCTCTGATATTATCACAGCATTCCAAATAAATGTGGGCCGAGATTATAAGTTAAAGCCCTTCAACATTTACCCAAACATTTATTAAAGAATTTTACAACTTAAAAAGAATTTCAATTCGATCAAAATTGCTGATAGAAATTTGTTATCAATTTCAATCGTCTAGTGACGATAACAAACTTTTACAAAAAGGATTCCGACTCGATTAAAATCTACACTAGCAATAACAATGATTTAATCGTCATTTATGAACTGACGCGAAAAACCGGGTTGTTACAGACTCCCCTCCTTAAAGAAATTGCGTCCACGCAATCATAGGGAATACATGGATAAAAGGTAACAACCAAAAGAGCATGGCAATGTCGAATGTATAAGCAAAGCAAGTGTCAGCGGGGAAGTATTAGATAAAAAATCAAAAGGTTCAACTACTTCAAATCAAAAGAATCAACATCGTGGGAATCAGGGATCAAAATCAGACGACTAACACAAGCAAGAACAATCGAGTTCCAGCAACTAAAAGAGAAGGAAAAACAGAGCAGAAATCCCATACAGAGCACGAATTGAATGTGAGTAAATCAAATTACTCACCTGAATCGCCAGAGAAAAAGACGAAGCTCAAATCTCAAAAATCGCAAATATTCAATCATCAAAAACGATAATCAAATTTCTCAAATCAACAAATATTCGATTATCAAAAACGATAATCAAATTTCAAATTCAACAAATATTCGATTATCAAAAACGATAATCAAATTTCAAATTCAACAAATATTCGATTATCAAAAGCGATAATCAAATTTCAAATTCAACAAATATTCGATTATCAAAAACGATAATCAAATTTCAAATTCAACAAATATTCGATTATCAAAAACGATAATCAAATTTCAAATTCAACAAATATTCGATTATCTCAAGCGATAATCGAATTTCAAATTCAACAATTACTTGATTATCTCAAGCGATAACCAAATTCAAATCAACCAATATTTAATTATCTAAAGCGATAATTAACTTTCAAATCAGCAAATATTTAATTATCTCAATCGATAATTAAATCTCAAATCAACAAATATTTAATTATCAAAGATGATAATTAAATCTCAAATCAACAAATATTTAATTATCTAAAACGATAATTAAAAGCAACAAATATCCGATTATCGAAAACGATAATCAGAACTCATATCAACAAATATCTAATTATCACAAGCGATAATTAGAAACAACAAATATCCGATTATCAAAAACGATAATCAGAACTTATATCAACAAATATCTAATTATCACAAGCGATAATTAGAAACAACAAATATCTGATTATCAAAAACGATAATCAGAACTCATATCAACAAATATCTAATTATCACAAGCGATAATTAGAAACAACAAATATCCGATTATCAAAAACGATAATCAGAACTCATATCAACAAATATCTAATTATCACAAGCGATAATTAGAAACAACAAATATTCGATTATCAAAAACGATAATCAGAACTCATATCAACAAATATCTAATTATCACAAGCGATAATTAGAAACAACAAATATCCAATTATCAAAAACGATAATCAGAACTCATATCAACAAATATCCAATTACCTGCAGATAATTGGAAACAACAAATATCTAGAAATCAATTAAGAAGACTAGAAAATCAACATAAAAGCTTGGATCGATCCCATCAGATGGCGAGTTTTTAATTCGCCGCACGTGCAACAACATATGGCCGAAGCCTACCAAGTACTCAATATAATTTTGGCGCCCAACAAATGACCCGAAGGTCCAACATATGACCCGAAGGTCTAATACTGGTATTTGACCCGAAGGTCCAACATATGACCCGAAGGTCCAACATAGTGGCTCGAAAGCGCACAAAATCATCAAAATATTTCAATTAACGAGACCGGAATTAACCAAAATAGTAAACGCACATGTCCCATAACCACGAGTTTTACTAAATTGTTTAATTTTCTTCATCGTTTCCTTGAAAGTGTAAAATTCATCAAAATCATCAAAACAACAGATATTCAATTAACGAGTCCGGAATTAACCGAAATAGTAAAAGTGTGGTTCCATACTCCGCACTTTTGCTAAATCGTTTAAATCTCTTCATCGTTTCCTTGAAAGTGCAAAATTGTGTATTTTGTAAAAATACACTTTACATTCTCAAACGGACAAGTCCGGAATTAAGCGAATCAGTAAAAGAAAGGGGTCATAGTCCTCGATTTTGCTGAAACGTTTAAATCGCTTCCTCATTCTTTTGAAAGCGCAAACTGTTAAAATTTCTGAAAACAATTTTATTTATTTTGTAAAAATAACAATTCACATTCTCAACTGGACAAGTCCGGAGTTAAGCGAAACAGTAAAAGAAAGGGGTCATAATCCTCGATTTTGCTGAATCGTTTAAGTCGCTTCCTCATTCTTTTGAAAACGCAAACTGTTAAAAATTTATAAAACAATTTTCATTTTAAAAACGATTTTCCAATCACGTGATTAAAACAGCAATTCAGTAACAATTTCGATAAGGAAATTGTACTTCTCAAAATACCGTAAAAACGGTTACAAATCAGCATTGCGGAATAACCGCTTGAAAATCCACTTTTAAAATTTGACGGTTACGGAAGCCAAAGCGACAGTAGTTTTAAAACGTCAAAATCACATCAAAACAATCTACATCAAAATGTAATATCAGTGAATTCTCATTCATCAAAATGCCACAAAACACCGTACTTCAAAATATAGCATTGGTGTAAAATTCCGTTGTAAAAATAATGGCAACAAAATACGTTTCATAACCAAGCATCGGTTCAACGTAAAATAAATGCAATAACGTGCAATTTAAATTTTTGCACGTACTACAAAATGAACAAAGAATCATTCAAATGTATCTTCAATGAAGATAATTTAAAACAGCAAAAATCTAATCAATAGATGATTAGTACAAAAGAAATCCAGCGGAAATTTCAACAAAAATCACATATCTGCAATTTCTTCGAATCCTCAATTCGGATTCGAAATTCTCAAAGAAACAAAATAATTACAGCTATGTAAACAACAAATGAAATTCATATCAATTTCGTATTTTGATTTTCAAATCAAAAAGATTATCAGTTGTACTCAGCGAAGACAGTTTTACTGTTTCCGCTGCGCACTCTGATAAACAGAACACAAATCAATCAAATCATCAGAACAAAATTTCACTATTATTTTTAAATAAAGTTATTTAAAAATTTCATCCAAATTTCAAAACTTTAGTTTTGACTCAAGCACAAATAAAACATCGACCAATAGTTGTAACATATGTTCCATCTAAGTTATGTTTTATATTATGTCCAAAAACCCCAAGCTCTGATACCAACTGTAACACCCCACCTCTATGCTCATAATAACAAAGAGTATTAAAAGAAATACTGTCTATTATTACGAAGAATAAGGCTGGATAGGAGCGACCATCCGTAGTTGGCCTTACACTAATATTGGTTATCTCGGTAGGAGTGGTATATACTTTTTATTTTTCATCTATTATTTATTTACTCCCATCGACACACCCAATTCTAGTATAAAACGAACTACGACGGTTCATAATAGTTTAGGACAATGGATATAAAAATAACACAGATAATATAAATGCGGAACACAGATTAACAAAAGTCTCATATATATATAACCGATGTCAGTTACAATATAGTTAACACGATACATATGATACAACTACAACTGTCGACTCTAGAAGTTATATATACAAGTACATTATCGACTAATATACATGAATACATATCGTTCTATACAATGACACAACTACTACAAAATGACACTGACAACTTCAGAAAATGTGAAAAGTCTTCATATCCTGAACAGCAACTCAAAGAAGAAAATCTACAACCTGAAATAACTCGGGTCTGACCCGAGTATTACATTCAAAAGAAAATAATACACGGGTCAGTCTAATTCAAACTCAGTTATTAATGCACAGAAGCAATAATAATCAAATAGTCAAACAGACGACAGTCACAGAAATCTCGTATACCCGACTCCTCGATAAAGGAATCGGAGAACGGCAGATAACGCTATACAGTGTTAAACAACATATCAACAATCCAAATCAATTTAAACAATTGAAATGCCAATTTAAAAACAACAATGCAGATTGGCTGCAGTACATGCTAACGTGTACTGCCTCGCCAATACAGAACAACTCAAAGCAATACTAAACAAGATCAGAGGCAACACGTGAAACAAGTTCAACATGTCGCAAAGCAAGGCACGGGGAAATAGCTAACTGAAGGCGAGAGCACCAAAGATATGGCACTACAACACTCATCAGAAAAGACGCAGATCAGCCTCATTAGAGAATAAGGTCATCAGTGAAGCCAAATGACAAAATGCAAATGATACAAGGCATCAATGCAATGTATCCGATTCGAGAACGAGGCAGTGCATCAGCGAAAAACTTCAACTAAGAGAATACGAAATGTGTACACAAGTGATGGTATATATCACAAACTGCACATGGCAATTGAATCAGGGTACAACGGTGAAACAGATCAAGTAACATCAAGTAAAGAACTCATGTGAAGCTACACTTCAGAACAAATGTATGCACATATATGAAGGCTACACTTGAATACATTGGGCAATGCAGCCATCAGCAACTAAAGCATGAATGCTGCTGTGGAGACTAGAGCATAGAAATGCCCAGACTCAAGTGGAATCAACAAACCAAGGAACTGACATCAAGGATGAATGTAATTCAAGTGACAGTGCAACCAAAAATGGGGACAGAGAAAAGATTCAAATAAATACAAGCTACACTTCAATATAGTGAATAGGAGGAAGTTAAGGCAACTTATAGTGCAACATGACACAAACAGTGGAACAACATTATCACGATGTTAAGTACAACAAAATCTCGAGTATCATCAACAAAAGGATACAACATATATGCAACTGTAACACTAGACAGTGCAAGTGACAATGCAGCAACAGGTTGAACTCGAGTGCAATAGGATATGCATAACCACTACACTAATTCTATCAGGAGCGAAGCCAGTGTATAGTGCGTGACTGCGAATGCAACAGGTAGGTACAAAGTCAAAGTGAACAATGGAATGCAAGTGACCACAAGACTCAATTGTATACAAGTCAGAATGCACAGGGTACATGAGCAACATGTCATGTATGAAGTATGTACACAGTGAAGCTAAGAAGTGCAACTGCAACTACACTGAATAGGTAATATGGAACAGACTCAAGTGCATATACCAGAATGCATATGCAAATGTAAAACAGTGATATGCAGCAGGGTACATAACACAATTAGGCAAATCAAGCAAGGTACTGGAAATGGTTTAGTCCAGTATTAGAAATTCACAAAGTCAAGTGACTAGAGGGTGGCCAAAGTCGAATCACCAAAATCATCACAGCAAAACCATCATCAATCGATAAAGTCGAACATCATAAGCACAAATCCAAACCAAGCTCAATTATATAGCTTCAACAAAATCAAAGTAAACTCAAGATACATGTATCAGATGGGTCACCTCAGAAATTCATATACGTAAAGCATATATGCAGCAAGGAAGATCTCAAAAGTAGCTGTAGCAACCAAAGTTGCAAGTTTAAACATGGTACCCAATCATAAGATATGAAACCACAAATGTCAAAAGCATTTTCACATTTTAAAATCAAGGCCGAGATCAACAGTTAATGGCCCCAAATAAATTAAGGCACAAGCCGAGACCAACATAAATTCCAATGCAACCAAATTCGAAACAAGTGAACACGGAAATCAACATCACCACAAAGTAATCTACAGAATCAAAGTGACCGAAGTCTACAGGAAATCAAAAATCTCAAAGCCATAAAAATGAACCAGTAAAAATCTACACTGAGAGAATCAAATGCCACCACTGTTCAAATTAGATGTGAGCGAAGTTTAAATCGCTCACCTTGGAACGAAGCGGCAACGAATCTGTCTTCGACGAATTGAAGTAGCCGAACGCACTCCAGTTTGACGAACGCAAGTCGAAAGCCCTACTCCGGCGGAAGAGACGAACGAAGGTAGACGAGGCTGCCATTGATTTTTCTCGTTCGTTATGCTTTAGGTTTCGAATCGAATTGAAGATGAAAGAGGGGGATCGGTTTCTTCTCTTTATTTTGAAAAGAGGAACGAAGGAGAATGAGTTAGTGCCGCCATTTATTCTCGTTTTTCATTTTTAGGGTTCGAATGAAAACATGAAAGGGGAACGGGTTTCTCTGATATTATCACAGCATTCCAAATAAATGTGGGCCGAGATTATAAGTTAAAGCCCTTCAACATTTACCCAAACATTTATTAAAGAATTTTACAACTTAAAAAGAATTTCAATTCGATCAAAATTGCTGATAGAAATTTGTTATCAATTTCAATCGTCTAGTGACGATAACAAACTTTTACAAAAAGGATTCCGACTCGATTAAAATCTACACTAGCAATAACAATGATTTAATCGTCATTTATGAACTGACGCGAAAAACCGGGTTGTTACAGACGTGCCACCATACTTGTATATTTTTAATAATTAATTATGAATTTTTAAACTAAGTGGTTTTAAAATAAAACATGTTTATTTTGGGTTTTCTATTTATTTCAAAATTCCTCATTTTTACATAATATTATATATTAGTAATTAATCATATATTTTAAGTGGTTTTAAAAAAGTTTTCACATATTAGTAAGTATTTTAAAGGTATTCCTATATATATGTATAAGTTTTAAATATTAAATTAAGTATTATATATATATATTAAAGGGGTATGGATTTTTAACACTTGATTTAAAATAAGCGGTTTTATGGAAATTACTTAAAAAGTGTATTACCGTAACTAATAAGTGTGAATTTGCTTTGATCTTTAAATAAATCTTTTTAGGGTTGTAGTAAACAATGTTTTAGTAACATTTGTTTTCAACCTTTATTGTTAATTGTAATTAGAAAGATAATTAGATACTTAATAATGAATACTTTAAGGTTCGGTATAAATGAATGTTTTGGGTTTGTTGTGACAATGTTTTAAATAACACTTGTCTTAAACCCGTAAGTATAATTACATCTTTAAAAAGTAAGTTTAAAAAGGAATGTCTAAAAGTATGAAATGATTTGGGTTTGTTGTAAAAAAAGTTTAAGTAACAATTGTCTTTAACCCTTAAATCTGATTAAATCTTTAAAATCATGTTTTAAAGAAGATGGTTAAGTGTGAAATGGTTTTGGATTATAGTAAATAATGTTTTGGTAACATTTGTTTTTAACCCTTATCGTTAATTATACTTAGGATTATAATTAGTTATTTACTAATGATTATTTAGTAGATAACTATAAGTATGAAATGATTTGGGTTTGCTGTAACAGTGTCTGAGTAACACTTGTCTTAAGCCTTTATAAATGTAATTAAACCTTTAAAACTGAGTTTTAAAGAGAAGTGTTTTGGGTTTGTAGCAAACAATGTTTTAGTAACATTTGTTTTTAAACCCTTAAATTATATTTTGAAGTTGAAATATATTATAAATATAGTTAGATCTTTAATAATGGAATTTTAAAGATAATAATATGTATTGAAATCTTTTATAAAAAGATAGAAAAAGTTATATGTTTAATTTATAAAAGAGAAGAGGTTTATAGTAATAATTTTAGTAACATTTTTTAAACCTCTTTGTTTAAATTTTAAGAAAGGAAAACTTTGTTAAGAGATTTGTGAATATACTTATACCATTGAGATAAGTATATGAATACTTTTTAAGTATTGAGAAGAGTATAAGAATAGTGAAATAGTAGAATACAAGTCTTTTATAAAGAGAAATTAAATATATATACAAGTATATAAAGAAAGTTTTAATTAATAAAGAAGTATTAATTAATGAAATAAGTTTTGATTAATGAAAGAAGTTGTTAGATAAAAATGTGTTGTACTAATAAAAAGGGTTTTGAATTAATAAAGGATAAATTAATTAAAAAGGGATTAGAAGTCGTTTATGTGACTTGATCGTGCTATGAATGAATTGATAGTACTTGTATGTTTTACTTGCTTATGGAAAGTATACGGGTTTTAGTTCCCTTATGCGATAATTCACATTATTGTTGAATATGACCCAATTCATCGATTCGGTCCTGGAGAGACAGGGATCGATAAGTGTTTTATTTAACGAAAACCACTTCAAGATTAAGATATGTGTTCTATCTCTAGGAAGTGGATCTGGTCGAGATATTGGAATCCATGTTTGGATTTGAGATCTTTTCGAGATGCTGGAATCCAATTGGGTATTCTAATCTGTTCAAGTGATGAATACTTATGTAAAAGATGTTGAACGTAGCCTTGATAGAAAAATGACTAAAGACAGAGTAGGTTGCACGATCCTGTGGTTTAGCTGACCCATAAGGGGTACATCAACTCCATATATAGAGTATACTTGTCGATATGTTGCGCACGGGGAGTTGATAATAGTTGGTTCACATTATTCACGAGAGTGTTCGGATGATGGGCCAATTGTGTTTACCTTATTCTATATTTATCTAGAGATATACGATGCTCAAAAGGTAGTTTTTGATCCTTGTCGTAGGTGATCGGTCTCAGTTTACTGAGGAGGTCTCCATGGAAAATTCATTTATATGAATGGGCCTTAGCGGTTTTAGATGTACTCTAGTATGTTGAAATGTGAGATGCAAACATTTTAGCTATGATATATATTTATTTTAAACCCTAGACATTATTATAATATCATTGGATTTTCTAATAGAAATGGTTTGTTTATCATAAGGTAAAAACCTGTATGTATTTATTTGCGGCGTGGTCTTACGAGATACCTTTAATTTGAAAGGTTTTATAACATTAAATAACCCATATGATTTGAGTTTCTCGCACTGGTTTACCAGACCGATCCGGGTGTTATTTTCTTATAATGCTCGGGTCAGGCCCGTGTATATTTCCAAAGTTCATTGATGTTCATTAGAGCTCATGGAGCGGAGCTAGATATTTACCTACCATAGTTTTTATTTTCGCTGCATTACTTTGTTCGTATATCAACAATTGTAAGGACAAGTAGTTATAACCGTCCAAGCTGATGATAGGTTTGGTTTGTTCCGATTATTGTATCCATAATGTTTTTTTGTAAAAGATCATTTTGATATTATATGTTATCATTCCGTTATGAGATTTTGATGTTTTTGTTCTCCTCTTTCCTATTTTTTTCTTTTCTTCTTTTATTTTACCCTAACTTTTCATCATTTCGCCACTTGGTTGCTTGGCACGTGAATACCATAGATGTATTAGTGTCGACATTCAAGGGTCGAAAAAGCGATCGTTACATTCCATAATAGCCCGCATCCACCAGCCACATCCATAGCCGCTTTCTTCGCCATGATGTCCAACCAGCAAGACTCCACCAACAGTTCCATATCACTCTAACATATCCTATTCACACAAAATCCTCGTATTCGACTCCCAAACCAGCGATAACATCTCTTTGTTGATCCATGTCAAGGACCACCATAACCACAACACTACTCTCTACTTCCTTATCAACAACCCTTACTTCCTCCTCGTCAAACTACTATCTAATCCTAAAACCATCGTTACTTACTCATAAAATTTAGGTGACAACAGACCCCTCAACTTTGATCCAGCGGCAATATGGATTTCAAGTCCTTTTTTGTGGTGTGGTTCATGCATGATGATGTACATCTTGATCATAATCCAAGATTTATCACTTCGACACCGCTACCACTAACTTACGACCTTAAGGACAAGGTAGATTTCGAGGGAATGGTAATTGATACACTACAACATGTACAATATTAGGTTTCTGCTAACAACAGACCTAAACACATCACAAAAGGCCTACTAGGTTTACGGACTAAATAATATACAGTAGGATATCTTTCGGTGCATAAGACTGGAAGCTTCTTTTATTTTATTAATTTGCTAAATATAGTAATTAGTTATACTTTCTGTTATGAATGCAGCAAGTTGTTAGGCTATGTGGCAAAATATGATTGAACAACATTGTATTAGGTTCTCTATAAAATGATTGGTAGCATGTACTATTTGGGGTATGAAACTAATATAATAAAAGAGTCTTCTATGTTTCTCCCTTTTCGTCCATCTTCTTCCTTATTTCTTCTACAATTCTTCTTCCTCGTTATTTCCCCGAGTTAGATCTATCAGAGAGCATGGTCTTTTATGTGCAACATCGTAAAGTTGTCTTTCACCATGCATCATCTCCTTGAACGTAGTGTTGTTAAACCAAAAAAGCTTCTCCTGCTATTTGTAAAAAATCGTTCCACACCATCAAATTTCGTTTATGTTGTCTTATTTGTTCTTCATATGACAGCTATAGAATTTTATGTTCAGGCGATTGTTGAACTTAAGGGAAACATTTCTGTACCAACTGCTAACTCAACCATGTCGAATGTCTAGTAGCAAAATGCACATATCAATGAAAATCAAAGTCCTCTCAAGATTCTAATTGGCAATATTTTTAACAGATCATTCGATGGAGGCATTCAACATTTTGAAATTCAAAAAAATCATAAAAATATATGTTGTATAGAAATGTGACATAAACATAAATGTAAAAGAAAATACCTCAATTTGAGCTTGTAAATAGACAATTTGAGCAAGAGAAGTTCGGATTTGGATGTATGGAGTATGATGGCGGGGAAAGAAAGTGGTCGGTGTTTACATAGGTTGAGAAATAAACATTTAAGATTGAGTCATTGAGTCTTGAGACGTCCGACGTGTCCAAAGCATCAAGACCCAACGATCTAATTTCAGCAATTTTGACCAAACGGTTCAATTTCCTTGGTTGTCCAATCTGGGCAGTCGATGTCTCGGACACGTCAAAAGCCCAAATTGGCCAAAAAACATCTACGAACGCACCCTTAATCTCATTGCTTAAATCCAATGATTAACTCTATTTCCATGATGACCACCACTACCCTTTTCCGAAAAGTGCTTGTCAAAAAATTATATTCAACATTAGATTTACATCGAATGTTATTTTTATGTCAACTTATTTGACCGCTTCAAATTGAAATGCAAAACTAAGTGTAAACGTAAATCCTGTACATTAGACGTAATTTTGATCTCTTTTCTATTAATTTTTTTCCCTCCATCTTCATTTTTTTCTCATGCACTTCTTTCACTATTCTTAATTATTTTGCCTAACTCCCAACATGAATTCCGCTAAAGTGGACCTAAGTAAAAAATAAACCTACAGTTTGTTGGACCCTCGAGTTATCTCGTTAAGATTTCAAGCAAGGAATTTTAAAACCAATAGAAAAGGACTAAGATTGAAGCAATGGGAAAAAATTTGCTCTCATGAAAATTTGGTCAAGCGTGGATGTGGAACAAGCACAATAATTATCTAAAAGAGCTCTCAAGGCAGGAGAAGATGAGAAATTAATTGGAGAAGACTAAGGCATCGCCAAGAAAAACTTTTCCTAGAAATGACGAATAATGGAATGATCGACTCAAGATGTTTCACAATTTAAATAAAAAATCATAAACATTGTTATACTAATTACTTGCACATTTCTTTTAAGTGATGCGGCACTGAAATTGAAATATGCATCGATACCCAATGTGGACAATTTAGAGATAATTTTCATAAATGCAGTTATTGGTAAACATGTCGTGCTCCACTTAAGTTAATGTGCCTACTGTTGAGACCTGGAATGATGTGCTTACTAAGTTGCAAATCACTAGATCAAGTCCTACCCTTGAAGGTACCTTGGAGGAGGCGCTCTTACCTCTTGATTGGAATGGTCCTCTGACCTTTACACTATTATAACCCTCCCAACAACTGAACGATGATATTCAAGTTGATGCTGATGTTGAAATTAACAATCCTTCAGTTCGATATTCTGGAACTACTCCATTTGCTTGCTCTACTAAAACATGCTCGTAGAATTTGTTAAGACAATTGTATTAAGCCATGTTATAACACTTTTAATCACGTCGAAGACAATGATTAAATGTGATTAATAGGATGACATGTTGATTAATTAAGATAGGTTGAAGCATTAATGACTTGGTCCTGAATACTTAATTATAAGTGAGATAATTAATTAGACATTGTAATGAAGAGAATAAAGTGAATATTTGTGTGCAAGGAGAATTATTTTCTTATATGGGCCTCGTAACATTTCGACCAAAGCTCGTATACCATCCATGTTAACCTATTTTGCCTCCATTATTCATTGATTATTCTCTTTGCACAAAATTAAAGAAAAAGCATCAGAAACTCTTAAATGGCTTCTTTACAATATTTCAATCAAAAATTATATCAACAAAAGGAAGAAAAGCAAGCAACTTTCGAAAGAGCAAAGCTGGGAGAGCTTAGGGTTATTCTTGTCTTTGTGTTTAGGTATGTCATATTACATCAATGCAAATCAAATGCTTAAATAATTTGGTTTTGCTTATGAATAACAACTGCAAGTTGTTTTCTATAATTGGTTTATGTTTTAAATGTCATTAATGTTGGATCAGATGATAGAGTTAGAGATATGTCGTAGAGGCAATTTTGTAATTTCTTACATGTATCTAACTTGACAAACAATCTTGTTCACAATGAAAGGCGTTTTTATTTCTATTATATATTTGTCATATTGTGGTATGTTAATTAATTATTTAATTTAAGTATATTATAGGAAATTTTTAAATGTACGTTATGTAATAGTAATTACAATATGTTGTAATCATGAAAAATTTAGCGCATTACCAATAATTTATTATTTTAAATATTCCTAGTCAAGATGTTTCAAGAGGATCTTGATTCATCCGTTGAGACTAAGGTATGTAGCTATGGACTAAAAAAATAGTCAACCTCAGAATTAGACTAATGTGTTTGTATTAGCAAAGGTTGCTCACTAATACTGGGCTTAAAGTGTAAAATGAGGAATAAGCAAGCAAATAATGTAAATGGCATAAGATGTAGAGTGGTTCAGCAGATTTTCCTACATTCTTGTAAAAATCTCTTATTATGTTTACCTCTTAAAATTACAAGGAATTATAAGAGAACAATAAGAAATTTAGCACTTGGCTTACGATGACACTAAGTTTAAGAGCTTGTGAGGGGTTGCTTGTTGGAAATGAATTCTGAGCTTATAGATTGACTAAAATCCATCCTCTTTAATGTTGTATGTCAATGGGTATTTATAGCAACTGATATGGATAGTAGATGGTTGGTGTTGCATTGTAAATAGAAGGGAAAAGCTCTTGTCGCTTGGATGGATGAAAGACAATGGGAAAGGTAGTTGGAATATGTGGCTAAGAAACAAGCCAGTTGTAATTTCATACGGGGCACATGCTTTGTGCTGAGAAAGGTGTCATGATACAGCAGTTGGTATGCTTTTGGAAGACAGCTGTAGTAGTAGGTGTACTAGGTGGTACTAGGTTGTACTTTTCGGCATCTGGTATACTTCTCTAGGTAGCAAGACTGGAGAGAAGTTTCTCACATAGCGATGGTCGGTTACTTGTTGTCGAATCCTACTGAGAACAAAGCTGAAAATCCTAAGGTTTGAGCATGAAGGAATGGATCGAGACGTAGTGACGAGACGGGCTGCTTAGGATTGGTCATAGGCGAGCAGTGAGAGCCGGGCGATAGACAGGTCACTTTGAATCGGGTCAAGTCATATAAGATGACCATGTCAAAACATGTTTGGCCGGATCGAATCTAGGTTGGCCTATCTGTGACTTGCCTATTGGATTTGTTGAGATGTAGCTAAGTTGAATCATGGGCCAGCCTTGATGCTCTGGTCGGCTAATCATACTTGCGATAAATTGAGCAACATTTTCCCCCCATGTTCATCTCCATGAGCAAGGGAGGGCTTGTCAAATCACAAAGATCAACTAATCAACTCTTTTGCTTTGCATTTAATGTGTGCCCCATATGGCGCTATGCTATTGGCTGAGTTGATTCACATTTCCATACATAGTGGAGATGCTCATATTTCCAACATACATGATGTAACGATAGCATTGGTTATACCGAGATGGTCCAGATTTTTTGATCTTTTGAATCCAATGGCTGTGATTAAAGGATGGGTATATAAATACCCCTATGCTCCTTGACCTCCACTTTTTACCGAAGCTAAAAAGAAACAACAACCGTTAAAATTCTCAAAACTCCCAAAAATCCTTTAAAGCTTTTAAAGTTTTCCTTCTTTAAAAAATAATTTCTTCCTCTTTGCCTTTTTAAATGAATGTGGAGCTTTAGCATGGAATTTTTTTTTACTCTTTTGGCTATTTGAAATGCCTAAATTTGATTTTGTGTCGTTGGTATTGGAACTGGGTCAGCCCGCAACGGAAGTTATGGGTGAGTTTAAAAAAATTACCTTATTGGATCTTTGTTGGGCCTATGAAGTCTACTTTATTTAGAACATTTCTAAAATTTATTTAAATAAAATCTTTTATTTTATTTAAATTTTATAAAATAACATTGTATTAGTTAATTATATGTTATGTTATATGTGTGTGTATCACATTCATATATATAAGCGTGTGCATGTATAACATATCAATCCGTGTGAGATATAACATGCACATATGTAGATGCTGAGATTTACAACGCAAGGGACACATTAGCTCATCCAATATGTAAATGTATTATCCAAATGAATATATATATATACAATTTTGCTTTTATAATAAGATATTTCAATATATATATATATATATAATTTTTTTGGCAAAGCCGACGGGGTTGAATGGTCCTCTACAATTTTATTGATCCACCCGGAAACTAAAATAAAAACAAAGGAACAAGAATAGAGGAAAGTGGATCAAGAAACAAGGAAGGAACAAAAGAAAAAAGGAGAAAACAAAAGGAGCATTATAGAACATAATAGAGCCCATACATCATGAAGCATCACCAGGTTCGAAGGGCAAATTTGCATCCATAATACCTCTCCTCCCTTCGTATATAATATAGTCTTCCATTTGTTTCAAGGATTTGCTTCTCGAGACATTGAATGCTTTGTTGTTTCTCTCATGCCAAACCAAAACGCACAAACTTTTTGAAAATAATACCATAACTCTTGGAGAAATCATCAGACCTAGAACTCAGTCTTTGAAATCGCTCCCATTCATCTATACCGATTATTCCTACTTCATTGATGTTCAATACTTGTTTAATTCTAAACCATAGAGAACATGTTACATGGCAATCAAAAAAAGATGCTTAATGGTTTCTGGTAGATCTTCACAGTAGCCGCATCTGACTGACATGTCCATCCCCTTACTAACAAGTTTGACTCTAGTGAAAAGAGCATTATTTATAATCTTCCATAGCATGAAATTTTCAGCAGCAGAACTCTCTCTTCTCCATATCATCTTATGCCATTTACAATTCTCATGTGTGGAGTGATTTGAAAGTAAGTTGTATACAGCCTTAGTACTAAACTTAGCCATGTTAGGACCCCATGTCATAATCTCACTAGCATTGGAGGCAATAACTAAGGATCGCAGGTAGTTCCAAAGAGTTGTAATGTTTTGGTTTGAATTATTAGGAAGGATTAATCTACAATTGCTGGTGAATGTGTGAACATGAGCATTCTTCCCAACTCCAGATTGATTGATGTCATAATGATTAATCAGTCTTCAAAGAATACATCCTTTCATGCACCATGGATCATCCCAAAAGCCGACTTTATTAAGTGGAGCAGTAATGTACTGAACATGAGGCAATACAACTTCTTTTAACCTGAAAATACAACGCCATGTCCAACTTATTTTCTTCAGAGGCAACATTTTTCCATATGTTTTTCCCTTTTGTAACATACTTATACGACCACTTAACCCATAAGTTATCTTTTTTATTAATGAAGTCATCAAAGTACTTGGTTACTGCAGCTTTGTTCCACTGAGCTAAATTATGAATGCCCAAACCACCTCCCTTCAACGACATTTTGATCTACTTGAAGGCAATATGTGCCATGTATTGTCCTTGTATATTCCCTTTCTAGAAGAATTTCATAATAGCACTTTTAACCATTTTTATGAGTTTTTGTGGTAGGAGAAAAGTCCTCGCCCAATATACAGACATGGAGAATATAACAAACTTAATTAGTGTTAACCTCCCAGCTTGACTGAGCATTCTGCTTGACCAACATTCCAGTCTCGTAGTGATGCTTTCATATAATGGTAGGCATTGATTGATCGTTATTCGAGATGTGGCAAGTGGAACACTAAGGTAGGAGACAGTTTCCTCACTCGGCCTAAATCTAGAGAATTCGTAAATAACTTCTTTTTCTTCCTACATAAGACCAGCCAACAGGATGGAAGATTTGTCCACATTAACTTGAAGACCAGTTATCTTGTGAAAAAGATTAAGGCCACCAAGAATAGCATTGATGGTCTGAAGAGTAGGTTTGCAAAAGATAACTAAATCATCTGCAAACATTAAGGAGGTGATCTATGGATCTTTGCAGCGCAGATGGAGTTGATAGAGTTTTTTGTTGACAAGGTCTTTAAGAATTTTAGTTAGAAGTTCCATGACTGTAACAAAAATGTAAGCAGACATGGGGTCTCCATGTCTTATCCTACGCTTGCTGCCAAAGAATCCCACATGAGATCCATTTAACTTGATAGAGAAATTCACTAATGATATACATGTATAGATCCAAGAAATGAAATGCTTGGGGAAGTTCATGTATCCCATAATACAAACAATCACATTCCAGTGTAGAGTGTCGAAGGCTTTACGAATGTCTATTTTCAATATTCCATAAGGAGAAATAGAAGTAGATTTATAACCATTAAGAAGTTCATGGGAAACCAGCACATTGTCAATAATACTTCTACCATTGAGGAATGTAGCTTGATTATTCGAGATGATATTAGGCAGCATAGATTTCATTCTTGTAGCTATGACTTTTGTTATACATTTGCAAATTGTGTTGCAACAAGAAATGAGATGGAATTCTTGAACACTGTCAGGATTTCTACTCTTGGGATTAGGGCAATGAAGGTATTATTGAAAGAATGTTGCATTTTACCTGTCTTGAAGAAGTGTTTGATAGCTTTAATAACGTCGTCTTGAACAATATGCCTGCAAGAAGTGAAAAGGCACGCATTATATCCATCAGGTCCACCACTAGAATTTTTGTTAAGAGAAAACATGGCTTGTTTTATCTCTGAGACTGTTACTTCATTACTAAGGAACACAACATCCTCCTGGCTTAATCTAGGGAGTAACATAGGGTTAACAGCTTCTATGTCAGGGGCACTATTCTTGGAATTTCCAAAAAGTTTAAAGTAGTATTCTATGAAGGCTTTAGTTATGTCATCTGGGTCCTGGTGGAGCTTATCATTCTCATCACAAATACTACAAATATTTTCTTGAGTTTGTTTAGCCTTCAAGGCAGCATGAAAATAGGCAGTGTTACGATCTCCTTCTTCTTTCCATTTAAGTCTAGCCTTTTGTTTTATCATATCATTTTCTTTTTGTATAGCTTCAGTGTACTGTTTTGTAGCTTCAGTTTCCATTCTCGCCAGAGATTCATCATTCACTCGTTGTTGCATCCTCTTTTGAATGGAAGTAAGTTGGGCCTTAAGATTGTTGGATTGTTTAGATCCAGTCCCAAACTTTGTCTTAGACCAAGCTTTAAGTGTCTCTTTTGTCTCCTTGAGTTTTTCCTGCAATACAAACATAGGGTTACCATATTTAGGTTTAGTCCATACAGTTTCTATTAAGCTTAGAAAATCGGGTTCAAGGACCCATGTGTTAAAAAATTTAAAACTTGATTTTCTATTCATGACAGTGGCTTCCAAGTAGAGAATTTGAGGTGAATGGTCAGAAAGCAAGGGGCTTGGAAGGTGGTTGAACATGTAAGGCCATTTGGAAAGTGTGGTTTGATTGCAGAAGACATAATCAATTTTGGAAAAGGTTCTACAGCTAGTTTGTCTCTTGTTGTTCCAAGAATACTTTGCACCGGTGGATTTAACTTCAATGAGTTCAGAATTATGGATTGCAACGTTTAGGGGTTTTACTTCATTCAAGGAAAGAGGTATGACGCCCTACCTCTATACTCACACTAGCCAAGGACACTACTGAGTAATGTCGTCGACTAGCACGAAGAATAAGGCTGTTGAGAAGCGACCATATGTGTAATTGCTTTGTGCGAGTACCGATATGTCAGATAATATAACTTACATTTCATTTCAAGAGGAAATCTGACATATCGAATACAAGCTCAAAGCTACCACATAGTGGCTATGTGGACTTTGGAAACAAATATAGAAATAAACATAACACAAATCAGTCACAGATATTCATATCACAAAGGCGGAAACAGATATGAATATATCACATAGAAGTGTACATCAAAGTAGTGGTCAAACTAGATCCACAACATCACAAAAGAATAGATACAAGTACTAGACAAAAGAATAAGTATACATCAAGGAGTCTCTATTTCAAATGTATACTAACAAAAACTACTATGCTAAAGTAGTTAGCCAAAAGTCAGGTGAAGGACCCTGATAAGAAGTCAAGCAGGAGCACCTGAAATACCTCGGTCTGACCCGAGTATTATTTAAGAAGAAAATAATAAACGGATCAGTCTAGCTATAAATATCAGATAAAATGAGATAGGATAAGAGATATGACAAAAATGTATGATAACAATAATGCCATACTACGACAAGTATACATTAAATAATAACAAAAATCATACAATATCCCAAATCATCTCAAACATCCAAAAAGAATGGCATATTCTTTATTTTATTCACCAAACCCCAAATATTGACAAACATACCATTGCCAATCACAAAAAAGAGGTGAAACACAAATTCTAGAAATCATCAACTAGAAATCCAGAAATCACAAAGGAGGGAAGGCCTATCACAAACGGGAGCATGAAAACTTACCAACACGTGCATCACAAACGGGTCGCTAACCTCTGGTCGCTAACCATAGAGCCAGTGCAACGACATAGTTAGTGAACTCCCAAGGAACCAGAAACTCAAATAATCCAGAACATCGACGTAGTACAACGTTACGCCCGATGAACCAAACTCAAATAATACGGAACAATGAAGTAGTACAGCGAACGCCCGATGAACCGAACTCCAATAAGTCGGAACAATGACGTAATACATCGTTACGCCCGATGAACCGAACTCCATAAAACCATAGGTCGCTAGCCCATAAAAATGAGATGAAGCTCCATAAATCGGGGTACAGTCCCCCACGTGGACAAAGAGACATCGCAAATCGCTAGTCTAAACCATAAAATGATCATCATCGATCATCAAGAAGTGTCGATTACACTAAGCTAGTAAATAAATGAGTTTAGCTTCATGTCCCATAACCATTGGCTTAACTTAAATATTTACGAACAAATTGTAGATTTCCACTCAAAAACTGTCACAAGATTTTCAATTGAACAAGTCTAAGAATTAGCCGACAAAGTAAACGCAAGCGTTTCATACCACTTGTTTTGCTAAGCCGTTTAATTAGATTTCTCATACGAATGAGGTAAAGGTTTGTATATACTAATAGATTGGAAAACAGTTTTATAAACGAGCTTTGTGTTAAAAATAGAGTTGAAATCATCTTTGTGAAAGAGTTTGAATATTTACTACTAGTATAAAACCTTTGTATTTTAAAGTGACAAGTCACAGAAATGATTGTAGAAACAATCAATCACCAAAAATTCACATACGAAGGCGTGAATCAAATCCATAAAAATCGATACCGAGTCCATCAAAATGGATATTCCCAAAAATCCCGAAAATTAAGTCATCAAAGTCGATAATAAACGATAACAACAAATCAGATCAACACGAATCGATTAAAATTGGAACCCACGCAAAATAAGTAAATTGGGTTGAGACAAGCAGGTTAGTCGACTGAACCAGGTGGTCAGTCAGCAGACACAATGCCTGGAAACTTTTGGTTTCCAAGTCAGTCGATTGGACCAGGTGGTCAGTCGACTGATACAGGGACAGAATGTTTTCTGCCCCTGGTTCAGTCGACTGAACCTGCTTCTAGAGCAGAATCAGCGTAGCCCCTAAGTGGGGCAAAATTCTGCCGGAAACGATCGATCGAGCAATGGTGACTAGGGATTTATGCCAAGCGAGAACCCAGCCTAATAGGCTCTTCGATACACCCCGGTAAACATGCTCAAACATCCATAAAAGGATTTTCACAAAATTGGACTCCAAAAACAAAAAATTGGAAAATTCACCAAATCAATCCAAATCAAAAACAAATAAACATGAATAGATGCTAGGAATTCATACCTAACAACAACAAAAGCTATAGACATAGATGTGAGTTCAAAAACTCACCTTTTAAACCCAAACAACAAATGAGAAGCTATAGAACAAAGGAAAGACCTATTCCTCTTCAATCTCAACTCAAGAAGCTCCAATCTAAGCTCATATGAAAATATTTCCTAAGTTAGGGTTTAGGAATTTCTGAAAATTAAAGAGAGATTGAGATGGGGAAGATGAAGAGGATGCTTACCTAAGCTTCTCTTTGATTTTGGAGCTAGAGCTTGAATTCCTAATAGAAACTACGGCTTAGGAATTTTGATTTCTTTTCTCTTCCCCCATTATCTCTTTAGCTTGAAAGTGTTAAGAAAAGAAAAGAATGAATGAAGAGGGAGTGGAGTGTTAGGGTATTAGATGGGTTGATGGGCTGAAACCCAAACCCAAAGCCCTAATTGAAAACATCAAAATTCTACGCAACTCAAAACATATCGATGTTTATACTCAAAAAGGTCGCAAACACCATTTTGGACTCAATGGAAGTGGTCTCAAGTCCTAATTCGACTGTTTGCAAAAAGTGACATTTGGGACCTAAATCCGACTAATGATGCTATATTTAAATAAAACATTTAAATACACAATCGTAAAATATGTGGGTTGTTACAGACTTCCCTCCTTAAAGAAATTGCGTCCTCGCAATACTTAAGAAGAAAATAAAGATTAACAACCATAAAAGCATATCAACACAAAAGAAAATTTGAAATAAGAAGTTCACCTTAAAGAGCACGAAAGAGTAAGTCTGGATGTGTTTGCTCGATGAGTTCTCAAGATTCTCAAGAGCAATCCTTAGGATTTGAAGATCATTGAACTTTCACAAGAAGAAAATCTTTATTTCGAAGGCGTTTAACTTTCGAAGTGATGATACGAATAGAATGTTGCTCATAAGTCAAATTTGGTGAAACTTCAATTTCCTCAATTACACCGGGCTCAAGAATAGAATCGGAATCACGAAGGCATTTCCTTAGTTGAGAGACGTGGAATACGTCATGAATAGCAGAAAACTGAGCCGGTAATAAAAGGCGATAAGCCACGGAACTAATACGTTCGGTGATGGGAAATGGACCAACATATCGAGGTGCTAACTTTCCCGATCGACTGAAATGCACAACACCCCTCATAGGTGAAACACAAATGAACATCAATAAAATCTGGACCTAAAACCAGCTTCTCACCGGCTTCAAGCCAACACGAAGGAAATCGGCATGGCCTTCCGTAGAGTACCTCGAAAGGTGCCATACCAATACTAGATTGGAAGCTATTATTGTAGGAAGACTCAACAAGAGAAATATGATCTTCCCAACTTCCACCAAAATCAAGAACACATGCTCGAAGAAGATCTTCAAGAATGCGGTCTAAAAGAGAAGGATGAGCCTCAAGGCTACACAAAATAAGAGATGGACACGAATTGGATTCACGACCTCAAATCTCACAAGTGGACAAAGTCTCGAGATCATTCCATTCTGATATCATCATAGAAACAACCGATTGTTGCTTATGACTAAGGACATCGGCAATACGATTTCCCTTTCCGGGAAGATAAAGAATACCAAGACATAAGATGCAAGGAACTCGAGCCAACGTTGTTGATGCAAATTAAGTTCCTTTTGAGAAAATAAATACTTCAAAGATTTATAATCGGTGTAGAGAACAAATTTCTCTCCCAAAAGATAATATCGCCAAATTCTAAGAGCGAAAACAATGGCCGCGAGCACTAGATCATGAATGGCATATCTAGTCTCGACAAGCTTTAATTATCAAGAAGCATACGTAATAACACATTCCCTTTGGAAGAGAATGACACCTAAACCAATACGACTAGCATCGGTACAAACAATAAAGTCTTGGTTCCCTTCGGGAATCGCAAGAATAAAAGCATCGGAAAAGAGTTCTTTTAATTGATCCTCTTTCTCGAAAAGCTAAGACATTCAAAATTATAATTAACTTTATGTAATCATCTTTTTAGAAGAAAAAAAATTACTTATTACAAGTCAATTTACTGTGTCTGGCTGTCTCATAATAGTGTTTAGGAGATTCCTATCGATAACGTTGATCAGGCGCATCGACCAGAATTCTTAAAGCACTCAATGGGAAAAACAACACAAAATCATCTTCTATATGATAAACAAGTCTCTTAAAAATTTTACGAATATTCTTTGCTTGTTTTAAGAACAAAATCCAATCACACTTATA
This sequence comes from Allium fistulosum, assembly GCA_030737815.1. Classification (NCBI taxonomy): domain Eukaryota; kingdom Viridiplantae; phylum Streptophyta; class Magnoliopsida; order Asparagales; family Amaryllidaceae; genus Allium; species Allium fistulosum. The sequence continues at coordinate 1,167,116,149 of CM060905.1, read as the reverse complement.
AATATCTTATTAAAAAGATTTGCAAATTTTAAATCATTGTTTTCATCCATACTTATTGAATACAAGGATGGTCTCATCGAGATATTCGTAGAATACTCGATTCATAAGATGGATGAAATAAGGTAGAAGGTTCGTCAAACCGAATGACATAACGAACCACTCACAAGAATCATAACGAGTGCGGAATGCGGTAAGTGGAATGCTACCCTCCGCAACTCTTAGCTGATAAAAACCAGTGGCAAGGTCAAGCTGAAAAGACCTTAGCACCACTCAATAGATTGCTTAGGTGATAATCCTAAGACAAGCTCAAATATATTCTGGAAAATTCACAAATTACTTGAATGAGAGAAATAACATTTTCCTCATCAAGTGGGTTTAAAGAATAAAATGATGTCACCGAATTGGAAATCAAAATCATTAAAATCAATAGAAATCTGCTTAACAAATTGAGGATGTCAAAGATATATAGTCCGCCCAGGACATAGGATGTGGGCTTAATAATGATCAAGCCAATCCTTTCCCAAAATATCAATTTCGAAGCCTAAGTAACGCATAACATGCAAATCGGCTCGAAAAGAATAATCACATAAAATAATCTCGACATTTTCACAAAGTAAACTGAGTGTTGCAGATCCACCAACCGGATTCGCAATTCTCAGTGAAGTCATCAAGCCCGTAATTTTTAAAGAAAAAGAATCAACAAGTTCTTTTGATATAAAAGTGTGGGATGCACCCGTATCAAAAAGAACTCGAATAGGATAATCACAAAACAAATTAATGTCATCAAGGGTAGAATGAGAAATACCTTGACCAAGAGAAGTGTCACAAGGAGCTTGCACAACATTCAACTCTCCCACTCCCCTACTTTGGAGTATGGGACATGTAGATATAAGATGGCCCAAACTTTTGCAATAACGACAAAAAAAGGTTTCAGACACTCATTTGCATAGTGGTCCGTAGAACCACAATTGTAGCATCATCCACGACTAGAGGTAGGAGTCTTTGCTACCGAAGTTTCTTGCATTCCTTTCTTGTTGGGATTGGGGCCTTTGAACTTAATAGGCCTCTTCATGTTATTGTTGAAGTTCTGTTTGGCACACACAACTTCAACATCACTTTCTTTATCGGCCTCTTCAAGTCGAAGAGCGATATCTATAAGCTGATCGAAAGAAACTTCTAATTTCAGAAGTAAAGGATTTTTAAGGTTCTTATTCAACCCATAAACAAACCTCTGATTTTTCTTCAATGGGGTATTAATATATTCAACCCCATATTTAGAGAGAGATTCAATAGATGCGACGTAGTCGGTCACAGAAGATTCACCTTGAACAAGGTCAATAAAGCGTCGAGCTAAAGTTACTTTTTCAGCTTCCAGCACAAACTTCAATTTGAACCTTTCCCAGAATTGCTCCCAAGTAAGATCTGCTTCAATAATTTCCAAAATCAAAAACTCATACCAATCTAATGCTCTTTCTTGGAGCATGCTAGAAGCCACTTGGACTCGATGAAGATCAATAAGATTCATGCGAGAAAAGATATGGTCGCACGATCTAAGCCAAGCTTGGATTTCTATAACACTTTCGGATCCCTTGAATGGCCTTCCACTCAAAGCGGTATAATCTCTGCACAAGCGTGTAAACTCGGATTTAGGGTCAGTAGGCACTGGAACAGGTCCGGTAGCTTGGGCATTGTTCACAAGATCTAAAAGTTGTTGAGCAGACATAAATACTCCATCCTGAGGAGTAGCACTAGATTGACCGGCGCTGGGATAGCCTGGTCTAACCATTTCTCTTCTTTAAGAAAGAAAGAAGAGGAAAAATGTTATTCACAGAATGAATATCAAACAAACTTGATTGATAAAACAAGGCATCATAAAAAGAAATAGGACAGAATGGTACAAAGACTCGAATTAAATCCTATGGCACGATTCCTAAGAAAGACTTAGGACAATGATCCTTGCTTGATTATTCTACATTGTTCCGAAATTTGGCTCTGATACCAAGCTGTGACACCCCACCTCTATACTCACACTAGCCAAGGACACTACTGAGTAATGCCGTCGACTAGCATGAAAAATAAGGCTGTTGAGGAGCGACCATCTGTGTAATTGCTTTGTGCGAGTACCGATATGTCAAATAATATAACTTACATTTCATTTCAAGAGGAAATCTGACATATCGAATACAAACTCAAAGCTACCACACAGTGGCTATGTGGACTTCGGAAACAAATATAGAAATAAACATAGCACAAATCAATCACGGATATACATATCAAAAAAGGCGGAAACAGATATGAATATATCACATAGAAGTGTACATCAAAGTAGTGGTCAAACTAGATCCACTACATCATAAAAGAATAGATACAAGTACTAGACAAAAGAATAAGTATACATCAAGGAGTCTTTATTTCAAATGTATACTAACAAAAACTACTATGCTAAAGTAGTTAGCCAAAAGTCAGATGAAGGACCCTGATAAGAAGTCAAGCAGGAGCACTTGAAATACCTCGGTCTGACCCGAGTATTATTTAAGAAGAAAATAATAAACGGATCAGTCTAGCTATAAATATCAGATAAAATGAGATAGGATAAGAGATATGACAAAAACGTATGATAACAATAATGCCATACTGCGATAAGTATACATTAAATAACAACAAAAATCATACATTATCCCAAATCATCTCAAACATCCAAAAAGAATGTCATATTCTTTATTTTATTAACCAAACCCCAAATATTGACAAACATACCATTGCCAATCACAAAAAAGAGATGAAACACAAATTCTAGAAATCATCAACTAGAAATCCATAAATCACAAAGGGGGGAAGGCCTATCACAAATGGGAGCATGAAAACTCACCAACACGTGCATCACAAACGGATTGCTAACCCATGGTCGCTAACCATAGAGCCAGTGCAACGACGTAGTACAACGAACGCCCGAGGAACCAGAAACTCAAATAATCCAGAACAACGACGTAGTACAGCGTTACGCCCGTTGAACCAAACTCAAATAATACGGAACAACGAAGTAGTGCAGTGAACGCCCGATGAACCGAACTCCAATAAGTCAGAACAACGACGTAATACAATGTTACGCCCGATGAACCAAACTCCATAAAACCATAGGTCGCTAGCCTATAAAAATGAGACGAAGCTCCATAAATCGGGGTACAGTCCCCCACGTGGACAAAGAGACATCGCAAATCGCTAGTCTAAACCATAAAATGATCATCATCGATCATCAAGAAGTGTCGATTACACTAAGCTAGTAAATAATGAGTTTAGCTTCATGTTCCATAACCATTAGCTTAACTTAAATATTTACGAACAAATTGTAGATTTCCACTCAAAAACCGTCACAAGATTTTCAATCGAACAAGTCTAAGAATTAACCGACAAAGTAAACGCAAGCGTTTCATACCACTTGTTTTGCTAAGCCGTTTAATTAGATTTCTCATATGAATGAGGTAAAGGTTTGTATATACTAATTGATTGGAAAATGGTTTTATAAACGAGCTTTGTGTTAAAATAGAGTTGAAATCATCTTTGTGAAAGAGTTTGAATATTTACTACTAGTATAGAAACCTTTGTATTTTAAAGTGACAAGTCACAGAAATAATTGTAGAAACAATCAATCAACAAAAATTCACATACGAAGGCGTGAATCAAATCCATAAAAATCGATACCGAGCCCATCAAAATGGATATTCCTAAAAATCCTGAAAACGAAGTCATCAAAGTCAATAATAAATGATAACAACAAATTGGATCAACACAAATCGATTAAAATTGGAAACCCACACAAAATAAGTAAATTGGGCTGAGACAAGCAAGTCAGTCGACTGAACCAGGTGGTCAGTCGGCTGACACAATGCCTAGAAACTTTCGGTTTCCAGGTCAGTCGATTGGACCAGGTGGTCAGTCGACTGATACAGGGACAGAATGTTTTCTACCCCTGGTTCAATCGACTGACCTACTGGTTCAGTCGACTGAACCTGCTTCCAGAGCAGAATCAGTCTAGCCCTCAAGTCGGGCAAAATTCTACCGGAAACGATCGATCGAGCAACGACGACTAGGGATTTATGCCAAGCGACAACCCAGCCTAATAGGCTCTTCGATACACCCCGGTAAACATGTTCAAACATCCATAAAAGGATTTTCACAAAATTGGACTCCTAAAACAAAAAATTGGAAATTTCACCAAATCAATCCAAATCAAAAACAAATAAACATGAATAGATGTTAGGAATTCATACCTAACAACAACGAAAGCTATAGACGTAGATGTGGGTTCAAAAACTCACCTTTTAAACCCAAACAACAAATGAGAAGATATAGAACAAAGGAAAGACCAATTCTTCTTCAATCTCAACTCAAGAAGCTCCAATCTAAGCTCATAGGAAAATATTTCCTAAGTTAGGGTTTAGAAATTTCTGAAAATTGAAGAGAGATTGAGATGGAGAAGATGAAGAGGATGCTTACCTAAGCTTCTCTTTGATTTTGGAGCTAGAGCTTGAATTCCTAATAGAAACTAAGGCTTAGGAATTTTGATTTCTTTTCTCTTCCCCCATTATCTCTTTAGATTGAAAGTGTTAGGAAAAGAATAGAATGAATGAAGAGGGAGTGGAGTGTTAGGGTATTAGATGGGTTGATGGGCTGAAACCCAAAGCCCTAATTGAAAACATCAAAATTCTACTTAACTCAAAACATATCGATGTTTATACTAAAAAAGGTCGCAAACACCATTTTGGAATCAATGGAAGTGGTCTCGAGTCCTAATTCGACTGTTTGCAAAAAGTGACATTTCGGACCTAAATTCGACTAACGATGCTATATTTAAATAAAACATTTAAATATACAATCGTAAAATATGCGGGTTGTTACAAGAGGGTTTCCTCCCATTCTATTAGTTAGTTTTGGAGAATAGTTGAAATCACCACCTATAATCCATAGGTGGGAATCTTGTCATAGGAATGGAATGTAATTAAGAAGGAGGGATCTGGCATTGACTGAGTTCTCGGCATACACAAAAGTAAGTTAAAAGGAGGAGGAAGATCTGTTGAGGAGGGCTTTGCAGTGGATCATTTGGTTAGTTGAGTCAATGTGGGAGAGTGTAAGGAAGAATGGGTTATATAGAATCATAATTCTACCATAAATGGCATGCAAATGATTGTGGATCATCTTTCAAGATGGACAAATTTACTTTGCAGCATGGCTAGAGAGGTCCATGCTCAGTTTTGTTTCAAATAAGGCTAATATACATAGGTTGTGTTGCTAAATATGTTCTTTGCACTGGTCCCACTTCAAGTGACTGTGTGCTCCTCTTACATTCCAAAACCCTATGTTGTGTGTCATTGGTTAAACTTTATCGCGTTGAGCATTTCCTCTTTCATACCCCTTGTAAGTGGGTTGAAAAGGTCATTATATCCAGGCACAATAGTACTAAGTGGAGAGTCAGAGAAGAGAGAGTCAGAAAGTTTAGACTGTTTGTTTGGATATAATAGGGGAACTGCAGTACTGGGTGTCGTGGAGGTAATAACTTGAAGCGAGGGGGGATTGGAGATGGGAGAGATTGGATCTAAACTAGGGGGCAGCCATGCATCAGGGGGGATAAGGTGGGCATATGGTAGGACTGGTTTGTTAAGGGAAACTTTGGTTGATGAGGCAAGGGGTTGGTCAGCATCAGTGGAGAGGCTGGGTAAATGTGGATCCAGATCACAAGGGGAAGGATTGGAAAAGGAGGAGAGAGGTAGTTGGGAGGGAATTTGGTAAGAGGGGGATGGGAGGAGTGCACTTAACTTGGTGGACGTGCATGTGTATGTCGGTTGTATTATTTAGTGGTTTTGATGAATGAAATTCAGAGATTTCTGCATGATCAGTATGCGGGAAATTAATAGGTGAGACATTACTTCCCTTTTCATACAGTGCATTTATTTTTCTTTTGTCATGAGTAGTTATATTAATGTGGAGTTTGGATGGGGAATCTTGGTCACTGTGCATTTTCTTTCCTTCGAGTTCTTGACTGATATTTCCTGCTGATACTTGGAGATTACTTCGAGTCTGACACGGTTCTTTCATAGGTTGTTGCATGATTGAAACTGTCTTTGTGTTATCCATTTCATATTGCTTATTTGTTACTTTGAGACTTGCACTGGCATTTCCTAGTTGTTCATGAGTTTTACTTCGTGTTGCACCTTGCTCTATCGTTAAAGGATGCAAAACAGATGTAACATCCCGTATTTTTAAGCCATTGAATTTGAACATTTAATTCATTTTTAAATGTTTAATATGGGTTTAAGATTCATTTTGAACTAAAAGGAATTGGTTTAAACTAAAACAACAAGTGATAATTTCTAATGTGGAGGTTTAATCTGAGATTGGATAATAAATAATTAAATATTCGGGATTGGGATAAAAAGGTGGATTTGGGTGTAAATAGTAATAAAATGATATTTAAATGTATTTTTAGGTTCGAATGGTTATAAATAATATTATGGGATTTTTAGATGAATTTAAAAGTCGATAAATTATTATTTGGAATTTTATATTAATTTAAAAATGAATTTAATATTATTAAAATGAAATACAATCAGATTTTGATCTGGATTGAACCAGAATGATTTTAAATGTGGTTATACATTTTATATGATTTATTATTAAGTTAACAAAATTTTAAAAGTGAAATTTGAAGCGTTTTCGACGATTTTCAGAAATTGCCCGATTTAATTGACGAGTTAAAATAGCCTTCCGGGGCACAGTCTCGGAATTCGACGAAACTAGTTCCATTGGATCCGTAATAGTTAGTTATTATCAGATTTCAATTTCCGTAGCTATCGGAGTTGTCGTGTGACCGTGGCAGCTCGAAACGCATCGAAATCGATTTAACCGATTTAATTTTAAATTGATCGTTTTATTTCGTATCTCGCGCATACGATTAAATTAGCTTACGAAACTTGTTCCATCGTGTCCGGAACGTGGAAAAACCCTAGAATCGCCTGTCGGAACGTGAGAATTGGATGTCGTGTGCTTTAACTGTTAAATTGAGATATTTTATTAATTAAATAATATTAAATTATATATATATTAACGTTTTATCTCAAACCCTAGCTTCATAACGTGAGCCGCCGCCATTTACTACTACCAATGGCCGAAAACGTTCCCTTTTCTCCCTCATTTTCCAATCAATCCATGCAACGATTCGTAAAATTTTCTACATGGAAATCGTAGAGCATGAAACCAGCTTCAAATCTGTACGGGTGAGATCGATTTTAGCGGAGCATGAGGGCCAGGAACGTGACCGATGGGGGGCGCGTTCGCTCTCGTTTCCAGTGCCAAGGAGGCCGCCGAGCTGCACGTGCTTTGGGTCTAAGGAGGAGGTGGCTGAGGGGGTTTTCATAGAGGTAGTTGATCGAGTTATCTCTGAGCAAGGAGGCGCGATTTCGAAACCCTAATCGATGATGATGGGTTTGCTTTCGTTCGAAGTTGTTCCTGTACGTGCTCGCGTGAGGGAAGAACAGGAGCGGCCTCGATTTCTCACTGCTAGATCTACGGCTGAGATGGTATAAAAAAGAAAAGAAAAGAGAAATTGTTTTAAATTATAATTCAAACTTTGTAAAATCATAACTGTTTCATACTATATCAGAATTTGACGATTCTCGAAGCGTTGGAATCGCAGAAAAGAATACTATGCGATGGTGCAGATCCGGAGTCATTCCGGGCAAGTAGAAATTTGGGTTAAATCGGGCACCGTCCGGTTTAATCTAAATTTCGAACGCTCGCCGAAACTCAAGGTGAGTTTTTCTCACTCACATCTGGATGCTAGGCATTTTAAATAGTTAATATTTAAATATCTGTGTGGATGGCTGAATATAATTGTTATTATCAGTCTGGATTGATATTTATATTGTGATGTGCTAATATTTGTGGATGCATGGAGAAACAGGTTGGAGGGATCCAACTGGATTCCTCACAATTGTAGCAATTATTTTATAATTGTTAGTGAATACCTGTTTATATGTTGTGATTGATAAATCTGGAAATTTAATTGTGTTGTGAAATTGTTGTATAAATCATAATTACATAATTTAATTTATAAATGGACAAAATTGGGTTTTTACGAAATAAGTAAATTGTTAAATTAAGAATTTTTGAAAAATAGAATTTGAAATCTGGTTTGGAATGGGAAATGAAAAATTGGTAAAATTGGGATTTAATATTATGGGAAAATTTATCAATCGATAAATATGAAATATAAATTTTCTGGAGATTAAATTTATGAAATTATAAATTGTTTAAAATAACGGTGTTTATTTTAATAATGGCTAATGTTATCCGAAAATTAAAAATATGTTAAATGGAGTTTCCAACTATAAATTAACAAGTTCAAATGAAAAATAGAATGTTTTGAAATGCCGTATTTCATTGGAATTTAATTAAGTGAATTGGAAATTTGGCTTCCATTGGAAATTCACCAAAAATGTTTAATTTAAAATGTTTTAAACTATGATTTAAAAATGAATTTCCGGATATGGGAAATTGGGTGTGAACTTCAGATGAAGTCATAGTTAAATATGGGATTTGGGATTTATGTTGTAAAACATAATTGACTTGAAATAAATCAGTGGATTTATATGAAAGAGTACTTTGGAATGTTTAGAAACGGGAAAGTGTTTCCCTGGGAAAAACCAAGTAAATGTTTATAAAAAGATTTTATTTAACTAAAGGTTAAGTTTTAAATCGTTTTAAAAAGTATTTTTAAGAAATCATTATTTTTAAAGAAATAAATTAATAATTTTTAATACCGTAATAATTTGGGAGTATATTAGCAATTATTTTACAAATGGATTTATTTAAAAGTTGGTTTTAGCTTAAGCTGTTAAAATTAGTATTTTTCTTCTTATAACGCTATTTTGAATTTAGTTAAACTAAACCCTTATCTTTAAATCAAAGTTTATGTGTTAATAACTAGTTTTCTTCACATATTTTAAATTTATATTTTGAGTAAATAAATAGAAGTAATTTTCATATTTTAAAGTATATTTCAGTATAAAGTATTTTTAACTGTTTTAAATGCAAATTGTTTTATACTTGGTTATTCTCGATGGGAATAAAGGGTAAAAGATTTACCTTGTAAAGGAAGAGTGGAAAATTGTTTTCAAACGAGTTTTGAAAATGTGAAAATATATCTTTGAAAGATATTAGAAGCAAATAAATAATATGGAGATTATTTATTGTGTGATGGATGTGTATGGATGTTTGTGAACATTAATTGATAGTTAAATCACCGACTATCAATATGGGCCAAATGCGCTGATCGTTTCGAAGAGACCGGGATCGAGTTTCCGTATACCGGGATTCTAGGTCTGGAGACTCGAATACCACTTCGATCTGGTTTGTACGTTTCGTGTAACGTGTTCGGAGTCGAAGATGGAGCTGTGAAGTGCAAGGGCTAGTCGCTACTAATCCTGAGGATACTTCCAAATGGATGTAGTAGGAATAGTGCCTTCGGTTCCGTTCGGACCCGGGACGGACTTGTATGGACGAATGCTTTCGTGACATCGTCAGGTGGACGATGGGCATTCAAAGTGAAATGTTCTGTAAAGGTAACGCTAAGCCTCATCAACCGGGAATGACTGAAAATCAGGGGATATGCAGCAAGGCTTCGTGGGTAGCCCCCACTTGAGAGTAAGGTCATCCCTGTCTAGATGTCCCTTTTATTTCGGCTTAGTGGTGCGGTTGCTGATCACAACCGTGGGGTGATTTTACTTGGAATTATCCAGTAAGGGATGATTCCGGTCTTGTGTTGCAGGGGAGCGGGCGTACTCCTCGGTACTGTGATCTAGGCCACGTACTGTGACAGGTGGTACCCCAGTGCCTAGTCATTCGTTGGAAATCCATTTTCCCTATGTACCTTGTACGAGTTTTGTTTGTATACCTAGTATGCTAGAATTTAATCATGTAACAATTTCAGCTATTTTAATAAGTATTTGTATCTAGACACTATTATAATATTAGAGGATTTTTATAACAAGTGTTTTAGCTATCGTAAGGTAAAAACCCGACATGTTTATTTGTGGCGTGGTCTTACGAGATGCCTTTGTTTTCAAAGAATTTTTGAAACTTTAATAATCAGTTTGGATGTATTTCTTTTATGCTGGTATTCCAGACTGACTCGGGTGTTATTTTATTATAATGCTCGGGTCAGACCGAGTATATTACAGGATAGGTTGCTATGGAGCTCAGGAGAGGAGCTGGAGTCCGAGACGTATTTCTCGTACTTGTATTATTCCGCTGCTGTGATTGTTGAGATTGTTTGACTGGTTATGATTGGTTGTATTGATATACTCTGATGATGATGTATTGTATATAAACAGATATAGTTTTGATTTGTGTAAAGTTCTGTTCTATATATTATATTTTATTCCGCTGCGACTGTGAGGTTCTGATGTTGTTTAGTTTCTTCTTCTTCTACCTTCTTTCTTTTCCTACAATCTATCTTTTCCGGCGTTCGATCGTCGGCATATTATACTGTTGAGTATTTTGTGTCGATTTTCGAGGGTCGAGAAGGGCGGGTCGTCACAATTATGGTCCATTGTCATTATGCTGGGCTTGAGTAGCATTATAGGAAATGACATCTGTATCATAGGTTCTATAGAATATTAAAGGGGTTCTTGGTGTGGTAGTTATCTCTGCCTATTTCTTTTTTATCACTTGCATGGGCTTTCAATGCTACTTCCCCCATATTTATTATACCTTGTTGCTTTTCATTTTGTCTGCCTGTTTGTACATAATTACTTTTGTCTTCCTTGCTTTTTTCTTCTTGTATACTTTGCATTTCCATATTAGACTCAGATGCTACTACATTTATCATCATGTTCTTCTTTTCTTTTGCAGCTCCTTCACTCATCACATTTTCAACAGTTATCAACACCATCTTTTTGTACCCATTTCTCATTATGTTTTCTATTGTTAACTGTTGAATAAGGATATTGAAATTTCTTCCTCCCTCTACTAACTAGTTGCCATTTTTGAACTTTTTTTGGTTGACTCATATGTGTTGGTTCTTTTTCTTTCACGTTCTCAATTTTCCCATTAGCCTCTCTTGTCTCTGTGACTACAACTTCATTTTCCTACATATTCATTTTGTCACAGTCCAAAGTAAAATGTCCAAAAGTTTTTCATGTCATACAAATGTCAGGTCGCCATAAGTATTTTACTACAATTTTCTGATTGCCACCTTCAACAAGCTGAACTAAGAAGTGATCAACTAGAACATAGTCTGGTTTAATCTCAATCAGACACTTTGCATATTCTATCCTCTCCATCCTCTTTGTCATTTCATCTAGACACAACAGTTTGCCCAATCTGCTCGCCGACCAGTTAATTCCAAGGGGTGACCAAGAAAAAATGGGAATATCATGGAATTGCACCCAAACAGGTACTGAGGGACTGCACCACAAACATTACTGACTGATGGATCATAAGGCTTCACTACAAAAAGCTTATTTTTCATGATGATAGGGTCTCCTTGCAAAATATGTTGTCTATCTTCTTCACACGAGAGAAGGAATAAAAAGATTACTCCATCTGATCTAACTTAATAGAGCCTTTAAGCTTCCAGATAGCTTTGAGTCTATAACGAAGCGAATTTTGCCCGCTCGAAAATCGACATCCATACTTTACATCGTACTCGAATGCCGTAGATTCGACCGTTTGAATCCGAGTCGCTGGAGCTTATATCACAATTAAGTCAATAACAGAGCGGAAGAAAAAGAATAATACATTGATATACAATATCTGATACAACAGAGTGATACAATGAATATCAATATACATCAGAGATATGATACAAGAAATAGCAGCGGAAAAGAAAATAGATAACACCAGCAGCGGATAATCTCCATCTCTAAAGCACCAATCCAAAAAATAGCTCAAACTCCCAATAAAGATACACCAAGATAAGCAAGTGCGGTCCGATCCAAAGACTGAACTAGCTCCAGAAAATCAACTAATCCTGAGTATCTAAAAAACCCAACTCTAGACTGCCCGTGTAGAAAATTTTTGAGCATCCAGAGTTTAGGAAAGAAACAATAAACTCCGGATCAGTCATGGGACTGGTGTGAGCAACAAAAACAGTTTATCTTTAAAAACAAATAGCAGAGAATTTTTAAAGTCAATTCGCAATGCTTTTGGAAAATGAAACTACCATAAGACCTCCCACCACACACACACAATGCAATCGCAGACTTGGAGGAGATTGCTTCTTATGATAGTCAAAACATGCTTACTATGTAAAAGAAAACTCTTTTGATATTATTACTAGTGCATAGTGGAAAACATTTCGAAAGTAGAATATAAATCTTAGCCAACATAGGTACCATTATATTATGCCTGCTATAGCTGCCTTCTGAGGAGACAGGTTATACAACTAAAACTGTACAAGTCTCGTATTGTTTCTTTGGATTTCCAACAAATGGTCAGGCCAAGGAACTTCCCATTACCACATAGGTACGCCTCTGGAAAGACGACCCGAGAACCTAACCAGATCTCTACCAACACAAGGTCGGGTTACCCCTAACTGGGTAACTACTGACACGAGTATGCCATCTCCCGGTTGTAACCAACCTTTAACCGGGGCCCCAGCAACAAATCACAAAGTAAGACATATATATACTTGCGACATCCACATAAGTTAAGTATCTGGGCTCCATACCATGATACCACTTCTATCCAGAAGGAAATGTACATACCCTAAGGGGCGCTACCCCTAATAACCTTGCCGCATCTTTCCTGTTTTGACCATTCCGGGGTGTGAGGTTCGACGAAGTCTCGTCCACAAAGCTACGCTTTGTCACAAAGCCATGCTTTGGGTCAATAGATGATCAAAGTAATGATCATAAAGATAAATGATCAAACAAATGATCATATCACAAATGATCAAACAATGATCATCACACAGCAACACTCAGCATGTCACATTACCAAATTGGGAATATATCGCTGATAACCTTCAACTACATAACCTCTGAGCTCGTACGTCTCAGAGAAGGGTGTTAAGCTAAGAGAATAAATTCTCCGCCACCAACAGAAATGTATTTGAAAGAAATCAGCTTTATATCTCAAAGTGTAATGTCAGACATGTAACCATACAAGTCTGTTCCAGGTTCGAACAGAACCAAAGGCACTTCTTACGAAGCCCTTGCAAATCCGGATAATTTTCTAATCACGTCCGAACTTCCCGTCACTAAGGGTGATAAAACCTCTATACCGGGGATCAGCCGATGTAGAGTAACTCGACGGTAATCCTTCCATTTTCAAAAATATCCGGTCTTCAACAACGGTCATCAAATCCATCCATTACGACGCATCACATATTCGGAATGGGTTATACGACCCAAAGGTCCTTTCCCGGCTAACCCGAATAGTGAGCGAAATATTTAAAACATATGGATATGGGATTTCAATTAAGTCACAACTTAATAATTTAAAACTTTCTTTCAAATAGTTTAAACAAATTACCATTTTCAAATCTTTTAAACAAAAAGATTTAATTCACAAAGTTAACCCCATTCACAAAGATTCATTCATATATTTCAAAACAATTTCCATTTCACTTGGATTAACTCGTTAAATCTTTAAATCAAGATTTAACTTATAGCTTTCAAACTCGTTTCCAAAGATTCATTCATAGCCTTTCAAACCAATTTTATTTCAAGTTGGATTAACTCATTCGGTCTTTGAATCAAAGACTCATTTCATAGTTTTCAAAACATTTCAATTTCATTTTAAACTTGAAACCTTTCAACACAATTTGGAAATTCTTTCTTATATGAAAGCTATTATTATTTGAAACAAGTAGTTTCAGTTTTGGAAAAAATCCAGTTATATTTGCTCGAGTTAAAGCCTTTGAATTTAAATTCAAATTCCCAAATCAAAAACCTTTAAAATGGTTTAACCCATATATAATTTGTACATCATCTTTAATCCCCAGTTTCAAATCATAGGATTCAATTTCAAACTTGAATTCAAATTTAAATCCAATTATTTAGATTTTCAAAACTCAAATAAGTTATTCAAAATAACTTTTTTTTATTGAAATTCCATTTCAAAAGCTTTTCACTTTAAACCCCAAATTTCCAATTTCAAAATCAATTGAAAATTAAAATTTCAATTTCAAAAAAACCATCAAATTTAAATTATCTGTGACTTAACCGATTTCCTCGTGAAATCCATATTTGTGTGTGTAAAGGTGTAGTCCAGGGGTTTCACACAGTAGTGCAATATCATTCAATCATCACAGATCAGAATACATAAATATAGTTGATAAGCGGTATTAACTATCACGCTTATCGTTCATTCAAAGATCACAGATATATATCACAGATAAGTAAATTACAGATCACAACATAAATCAGGATGTATCACAAAGCATCATATATCACGGATATCAAATAATCAAATCATCCAATAGAATCCAAATATTCATAAGTAGGGTCAATTTAATTGTCTGATTAATTCAAATCAGATTAATTTCTTATGAATTATTAATCCTGGTTAATCAACATCGATAAATTACAAATTATTTTGATTAATTATTCTTTAATCATTTATTAATTAACCATTAATAATAAATTGATTAACCTTTAATTATAATTCATCAACCTTTAATTATTAAATAATTAATCTTTGATTATTTAATTCACCATTTAATTAATTATCTTTAATTAATTGCTTTAATTAATTATTCCTCAATTAATTATCATTCCTTAATCACCTTCATTAATTAATTAACTTTTAATTAATAATTTTCAAATTTATTACCTTAATTAATAAATCATATTAATTATTTAATCTTTAAACCAATTACATAATTAATTAACCCCTTAATTATTCAATTATTCTTTAATTAATCATCTTTGTAATTAATTTCCATTAACAATTCTTAATTACTAATAAATTAAGCGCTTAATTATTAATTTGCCAATTTATTAATTACAAATCTATAAATCCCTAATTAATTACAATTACAAATTAATTAACCAAATCTTTACTTACCTTTATAAATTAATCATTCTTAATTAGTTTAAAAATAATTAATCAATAATAAAAATTATCTTAATTAACATTTTAAAAATTTCCTTAAACAAATTTTTTTACTAATTTGAAAACTGTAATGTTAATTACATTAAATACTTAACTTAGGTTAATTACTAAATCAAAACAATAATTAAGATTTTAGAAAGCATTTTTAAGCATTTTCCTCAAATAATTACACTTGTAATAAAATCTTAACTTAACATTTTTTTCTTTAGTTTAAGTTTTAAAACTTAAACTCTGCCAGGTTTAAACAGAACCTGTAACAAAACAACCCACTCGAGCCCTATATCAAAAACCCGAGAAAACTCAAAACTGCTTCGAGTCATACGCGACACTATTTTACTTCGAGCAAATTCATGAATCCCCCGAGTCACCCCCGAGTTCCACCTCGTCTTCGTCTTCCCCAAACCATCGTCACGCAGCAGACATCAAAGCATGCACGTGTACGTGCACGCCAACTCGCCGTCGTTCTGTTGGCCATCGCGACCTCCAGCAAACCCCAATTCAACCCCTCATACGAGATCGAAACCCACTTCATCGCAAATTTATTGAAATCAAAATCTCGCTTGAAGCATGAGCCAACAACATAAACGCATCGAACAAAAATCACCTCGGCCCCCCAACGACGACCACCTGACGCCATGAAACTCCGGCCAGACCTCGACCATGCCCTCCTCTACCTTCACCTAGAATCGTGACGAACTCGATCAACTATAGGGGCCGTACGCGTCTCGTAACCGAGATGAACAAGAACTCCAGAAAAAAAACCCTAATACGATCTCGTACTCAAATTTCACACCATAAAAAATTTAATTTGCATTTTTCCCAACCTAATGAATGGTTATGCTTGCTTCAACTCAAGTTTCAACAATTTAAATTGATTCAATTACGAGAAATTGGTAAAAATTCAATTTTTATTCAAAGGAAAATTGCTCTTTAAATACTAATCTAAAATCCTTCACTTTTGTTTTAAAAATCATAAATTTCAGCAGGAATTCAAGTTATGATCTTGGATCAGCTTTTTATAACAATCAAATTTATCCCCTTTTTACTTGATTACCTGTAAACCATGTTTCCTGCAGTAATATTCACTAATCATGTTTTTAATCTACTTCGAAAATCTTGTTTACTTACTTCTAAACATATACAGGCTTTCACATGTATATGTATATGTATTCTTTTACCATACATTTAAGAAATCATCTTTCATAATATCACTTCATAGATTTTCACAGGCATCAAAGAAGTTTATCCAGATTTAAAGCTTTTTAGAGGAGAATTTAAAATTACTCACAGGTAAAAGAAACAAAGAGGTCTAAAAAAAATAATTTGCTCACCTGAGAGAAGAAGAACAGAGTAGATTGTAAATTTGAAAAACAGGAAGGCTTGAAAAAAACTGGAATTGGAAAACTTGCATCTATATTTGATTTCTGAAACTTGAATAGCTTGAAACATTAAGACTAAAATGCTTTGAACTGGAAACTCAAAAACTTAGATCTTTGAAACTTGATTCCAGGCTTGATAAAATGGCTACAGAGATTTATTTCAGTTTCTGGTTGAAGGTTTTAGAATGTTTTGAGGAAAAAGGTTTCATTTGATTTTTGGTTTGCATTTGTTTTAAAAATGAAAAGAAGAAGATTGATATATGTATAAAAAGATAATTCGTGAACAGGTATGCATTTCTTGGCTGGTACAACATTTTTTTACAGTGTGATATTATTTGTTTGTACAATACAAGTACATATATATTTTTATCTTTTTATCAAGTCAGAGATTTTTCTCTTGTTTGGCCGGCTGAAATCTTGCTTTGTCTACTTTATATTGTTTTCTTTCTTTAGTTTATTAAACAGGATCTCGGCTGATAGATTTGTTGTAGTGGCCAAACATTTATTAGCTTTGTACAAATTCAATTTTTATTTCCTTCGGCTGAAGATAATTTGGTGTCTAAAGAGATTTGTATATTTTGAATTGACTTTGTTTGAGCTAGCATTAAATGCTTAAGTCCTTTATGTATTCATACTTTATCTTTGCTTGTTAATTTCGGCTGAGAAGATAGGGGTAGGTACTTTTGTTTCTTATTTTATTTTCATACTTATTTTTAGTTATGTTATTTTATTTTGAATGTATATTTCTTTTTGCTTTGTTTTATCACTTTATATTTAGAACTTTGTTTTGTTATCTTGCCTAGACTTATTTTCTATGCTTTTGTTCTATTACTTTGTTTAGTGTCTTCATATATATATTTATTGTTTTTATTAAGTACATTTTTGTTTGTGTTTTATTTTTCTTTGTATATTTTTGTTTGTTTTATTACTTGGTATTATTTTGTATTGATTTACTAAGATATATATTTACTTTATATTGAATTCTATTTTAAATATGTTGTTAAATTTTTCCAATGTATTCACTTTCTATTTTAAAAAACTATAAAATTTATCTTAGTTCGGGGAAACTCGCATCTATTTATAATTAATTTTACAAATTTTTTTATTCAAATTTTCATTTAATTATCAATTTAAATAAATTAAAATCTAGGGTCGTTACAGAGTCTATTAATTATAGCTAGGTATGATAAAGGCTTGTTGAGAAAAAAGCCTACTAGATAGTCTTTCTAAACAGAGGAGCCAGCCTTCACTATTTCGTAAGAGAGAATCATAGCATCTCCTTCAAAAGCAGGAGTCATGTCAACTGGTATGTACTTCCCCGCATTCCGCGGCTTGTGCTTGAAGAGTGAAGTCCATACCGGTTGACAAGAAGGAGGGAGAGCAGAAAAACCAACCTGACATGGAGGATCTGCTACCATTGAGGAAGAAGGAACACCAAAGGAAGCGGGAGGAAGGTTAGGAGGCTTTGGTGGAGGGTCAGAGGGAGGGGGGTTGGAGGCGGCACATGAGGAAGGAAAGAAACTGCGAAAGCTAAGGGTGGGGGGCTCGATGCTCTGGATGGGTCAGAGAGAACATACGAGGAGAAGGGTAGGGGTGAGGGAGCTACTGCCATAAACGTACGAGGAGTGATTTATATATAATTTTGTATAAGCATATAAATATTTATATATGAATATATAAACACACACACTATTAACAAAATGTGTACATATTAATTATTATATAACTATGTTATATCATTCAAAATATAATAAATTAATTAAAAAAATATGTCATAATGTCGAAAATGGTATTTATACAAATACATAAAAATGCTATACACACACACACATATATAAATGAATATGTTAAATACTTATATATATATAATAATAATATATATATTAATATAAATAAAATTATAAAATAATTTTTATTTAAATATATTTATTAATCTGGTCTTGCGCATATATTAGGATTTTTTAATTTTAATTATATATATTAATAAAATTGAAAACCTAATTATTTAAAAATTAGAAAAAATATTTTATTTGAATCTAAATTTAAATATAACTAAAAATAATATGTATGAATAATTTTTTTTTTGAAAATAATATACTTATTAAATATCATATATAAAATTTTATGTTCATACTTTATATGATTGTAATATAGAATTTAAATTATAAACTGTATAAATATATGTGTGTGTTATATGATAAATCATTTAAATAATCAAAAAATGTTTTTTTCTTTCTGAGCCATACTGTATAAGAATGAATTATCGTATATAAAATTTTATAAATAAACATATTGGAATCATCACCTAACTAACTATAATATATGTGTGTGTGTGTGTGTAAGCATTATGAGTATAAATTAATGTTTGAGTTAATTAAAAACATAACTTGCAGCCAAAGTCCTCAAGCACACCATGAAACAATAATCTAATCTCTTGGAAACGATTTCTGATCCAACAGAATGCTAGTCCTTGAACCGTTGAGTACCAGTTATCAAATAGCAACTAAATTGATTTGATTTGAGCTTGGGAGACTAGAGAGATGGAGGGGAAAAGTTAGCCGACAAAAGCAATTGAGATGGAGGCTCCAAAAAAGATCCCAATCAAATAGAGGAAGAGATGTTTAAGTAGAGGAAGGAAAGGAGAGATTTTAGGATATTATCTTTTACTCTATCCCCTTTAATATGAGCCATCCATTATTAAGCCCTCTAACCCTTATTTTGGGCCACCTATACCCCATGTTACAGCCGATCCTATTAGCCCATATGATGGGCCTTAAACCCATTTGAGCCCAAATAAATATTTTTGCAGTTTAAGTCTAATTTAAAATGCTTATCAATATCGTATATCCATTAATGTGTTTATAACATTTATAAATCCAATTAATATTCATTTATCAAATCAAAATCAAATTTATAATTAATGTTTAATTTAATTAATTTATAACAATTATAAATTAATTAAATTATTTGGTCAAAGGAAAATTCGTCATTTTCGTTTGTGTGACTGGTCAGGTGTAAATTTGGTTGGCAATTAATATCTAACTATTTGTATATTAATGTTCACACGCCATTTAGCAGGTGGTGTGACATTTTGGCCAAGTTTATCGCTTACTTGGTTTTGATAAAATCCGGTTTCACTTTATTAAGCGTTACCCAGCTCTGACTTTTATTTACACCAATTTTTTTCTTCAAAATTATATCACTTTGGACTTATAGAATTTGGTAATGGTCAAAATTCCAATATCATCCACATTCAACTTTAAAGTCCAATCATAAAGTCCTTGGTTCAATAATTAGAATTATTATTAATCGAAATGCTCTGGCCATAGACTTTGACTTTGAGTTGACCTTAGTTGACCGTGATACTAACCATATATGATTGAGGAGACGAATCTTCCCTTGAATACTGTTTCACTTCCAATATTTCCACTCGACCCAACTATAGTCACTTGATGGACTTCATACCATGATTTGACTATAATTAAAGCAGAGCTTTCGTATTGAAGATTAACAGTATTATCTAGTCAAGAGAACTGTGTAAATCGGTCATATCGATATTTTCTGTTTGACCTTAGTTATATTAACCAACAGAAAACTATCGAGTGGGTCATTCCATAGTTATCCAATAACTATCGGTACGTAACCCCTTGGTTCCCCAACAACCATGAGTAATACACTGTCCAACATTTGGAGAGCATTACGTACTCTAGTCTCAACGGATATATCAATATCCAATCTCGATGGGTCTTGACTAGGAATATTTAAAGTGGTATATTTATTTTTATTGTGATAAATTGTTCATGATTATAACACTTTGTAACTAGTATCACAAAATATACTACTTATGGATTTTCTATTAAATATACTTTTAATTAAATTAATTAATTAATATAACACATTATATCAGGTATATAATAAAAAGATAACACTTTTTATTTTGAACAAGATTAGTTATCAAATTAAATATATGTAATAAATTACATAATTGCCCTAGGGCATACCCCTAACTCTTTCAGTTGCTTGGTCAAATCCATGCTTTTGTGGTCATCTTTTAGACGTCGATCAACCATTGCTGCCATGTCAGGGGTGACCGATCTTTTATATGTCTAGGTTCGAGTCCGAAAATAGGCTCTTCGCGATATAAGGAAATGACTGCGTACATTATCAACCTCCCTCGAGCCCACTATCGTGCGAGAGCCTTATGCACTGGGTTCCACCTTTTTTTATATTAGCGTTGGGCTGTAGTTTAGGCCCAAATTAATAGTCTTGGGCTTCAAGTAAAAGGTAGAGCAATAGTTATGGGTCATAAGGCATATTACTTAACTGATGAGTTTAAGTCATGAGCTGATCCTTATAGGGTGTCTGACCCGAGCATGCCATGAAGACGATTGTCTAACCTCCATCCCTAGGCGTTACCCTCAGGCCTTGTCGAGCTTAGATGCTTGGGACTTTTTAAGTTAGAACTCTTATGTCTTAGATGGTAATCTCCGATTTTACCTCTAATTGTTTCCAGCCTCAAAGCTTCTGAGCTAGCAGAGGTAAAGGTAAACTTGACCAAGAGCCTAGTCGGTCACGGATGCAATGTCGGGTAGATTAGGGTACCTTACGGCTGCCGGTTGACCCGACCACCCTCCCCTGGGATTCTTTGCATTTTCTCTTGGCTATTTCAAGGTAAGAATCATGTTGTCTCTTCACTTGTACTTCATTATGTCCTTAATACTTTCGGCCTTGTTCCCGATCAGCTTACTTCAGATAGATATCAGTTTCTATGCGGGCTCTACGTTGCCCGTGTTGACCTCAATCTTCATGAGTCGGCCTCTCAATTAGTGCTACATCCCATAAAAGTTAATAGGAAATTAATTAATTAATAATAATATTGAAAATTGAAATTTCATAGATGTCTGATATTAGCCACAAAACAACACCATTGCGTTCGTAGCGATTTTCTGATCAACTTTCATATATAAAATTTTGTAATCAAAGCTCAAACGGAAAATTTATTGACATTTGAAGTTTTTGAATTTAAATAACTAAAAGAAATTTGAAATTTGAATTTAAATAACGTTAACGCGGAAATTAAATGGGTAGTTAATATTTTAACGTTTGGGCAGATTAACATTAGAGAAAACATTAATTTTTATTATAAAAATAGGAAAGAAATTAATTAAAAAAGGCAACAATTAATATACGCCATTTGTACTCGACCGGTCGATCACCTCCACTAGGGTCAATTGACCGCCTAAGGAGGAGCAGTCGACCGGTGGTGAGTGGTGGGTAGGATTTTCTAAAACACGAACGACCCAGATTTTACTATTTTAAACTAACTTAAATCCAACGGTCTGGATGCCTTCTAACCTTATAAATACGAGGCTAACCCCTTCACTTTTATTTATGAAAATATTTGGAACTCTAGTGGAACTCTGTCAGTCTTCTTCTTCAACTACGGTTCAAAATCTATTAGGATTTAAAGGTAAGAGATTTTGATATTTATAAGTATGTTTACTAATTCTATTCTTCTCTTATCTATGATTTTGAATCTAATCAATATACAATTGAATTATTGTATATTTCAAAAAGAAGAAATCTAAAGAAGGAACTAGGAGCGGGCGTGAATCAAATCCAAATGAAGGTAGGAAGATTATTTGTGAGTGAAAATCTTAGATTTTCACAATTTTAGTATTTATATAGTAGAATTTTAGATTTTTTTATCCATTAGGGAATTTTGTTCACGTAAACTCTAAAACTAAGACCATAAAATTTCCCCAAATGAAATGTTAATCCTTATGTTTATTGAAATTCAATTATTTTATATTAAAATAGTAGAAACGTTTTTTTATTACAATTCGAATATTTTATATTCTGTTCCACTTTCAACTTTTCTCTTTTATTATGATATAACGTTCTAAAAAAGTTAGAAAATAGTGTGTAAAGTATGAATTCTCCTATTCGTAATTTGCACTGCCTATTTATGTAATTTAAATATGCTCCTTTTCTATTGTATATGTAAAAGTTGAATAGAATATAAAGGGTTTAAACTGTAAGTTTTATAGGTGCTGATTCTACTATATTAATATAAAATAATTTTGTATTTGATTCTATGTTCTTATGCAAGTCTATTGTTTAGCTAAAGATATTAGCTAATTTGTAAGTTATTATATGGAGCTAGACTTGTATAAATTAGAAGTTTTGACATTTAAAACGATTAGTATAGGATGCAAAAATCTTCGCACGCTTAGGAGTATTTTGTTAGCCTATATTACGTCTGTATAAATATATTAGCGTATAAATATATTGTTAACATATAATAATAATGTGTTAATCGCATAGTAAAAATAGGTTAATAATAAGCATTAAATCCTATATATAGGAAGTGAGGATAATTATGAAAATTAATCCATATTTGAAAGAGGAATAAGGAGTTTTCCTTATATTACTATAATGCGAAATGCATTGAGATATGTATACAGTGGTATGTTAGGGAATTGGAAATATGATTAAGTTGTAGTAATGCGAGGTTAGTCAATAGCACATGAAAGTTTGCCCAGCTAATCTGGCTACCAAAAATGTGACTTTGGGACTGACGTGAGACATCTCCTATAATAAGTACCTATAGTGGATGCGAGGTTAGTCCCAATTCTGTAGGAAAAATCTGCTCAGTTAATATGGCCCGGCGCCTAAGAATAGTCGGACTAATGCAAAACATCATAGTTTGGACTATGGGTCATAATACATAAGACCTTATTCTAGGTTGGGGGTATTAAGTGGTTGTTGTAGGGTCCACCTCCCTTCCCACTCAAGAAGTATTAAATGGTCAAGATTATCTTAAGGTGCGGTAGTAAGGAATCTTGGGAGAGGTCCGCTTCGGGGTTAAGGTATTAAGTGGCTATTGTAGGGTCCGCCTTTTCCCATAAAGAAGTATTAAGTGGCCTGATGAGATTTCATGCAATGTTAGTTAGGGAGCACAGGAGAGGGATCTGCTTTGGGTTAGGTATTAAATAATGGAGATCTGCTTAGGATACATGCATTAAATTGTCAAAGTCTGCCTAATTTCCATTTAAGCGGCTCAGGTATTTTCTCTCACATTGTTAGGACTTGACTAGCAGTAGTTGCATAGGGATAGAAAGGGCCTCTGACCTACAGTTGAAGGTACATTATGGAGTTGGACCGGAAGAGCGCAAGTTATAGAGTTAGACTAGAAAAGCCTACGGGGTTATAGTTGGAGGTATATTTGGTAGGATATAGTATAGGATATGTAAGACATATTTCTTATCTAAATAATACTACCCAAATACTATTATGGTAAGACACTATTGGTCCGACCCCATCCTCATTACAACACATAGGTTAGGGGAGAAGATGCTGATTGAGAAGATGAAGGCGAAGTCTTATGGCAGTTTATCTATCTATTTATGTTTTTAATATATTCTGATGTACCCAGTTTTAGACATATTGTTATATTGGAATGTTGTATTTTGGATATTTGAGATGATATGTTGTATTTATGATATTTAAATTTTTATGAAATGGGTACTTATTTCTAATATTATACATTGTCCTTTCTACTGTGAGATTCTAATAGCATGGATAGATAGCTATGGATATTGTTCATTGTATCAATTCTACCAACCAACAGCTAGCTTTAGAATGGACCTAAGGTTCGATGGGCTTTTATTGATTTGAAAAAAAATCTGTCCATTTCGAGGTGGGTTGTTGCATTTGGTATCAGAGCTTAGGTTACCCGATCAATAGGGATGGTATACGTAAGAGTGCATATTTGTCATTTTTGAAAGTATTTTTCATAACCCTATTATATATACACACTTATTTGAATATACACAAACACACAAGGAAAATTTTATTTTCAGCAAATAATACAAGTTTGAGGAAGTTGTAACTAAAATTTTAAACCTACATATAGTTGATTATGGCTGAAAATCATTTCTCTGAGGCTGGGAACCCCTCTACCCAAGAAATACCCACTATTCGGGGAATGTTGGAATGGTTCAAGCAATACCTGAGGCATGTAGGGCAAGTTCCTATCCCTCAACAAGCTGCACCAGCGGTACCCACTGCCCTGCCTACTGAAGCAACACCTCACCCACTAGATTTCCCCAAATTGCATAAAGACTTCAAGAATATGGGAGGAAGAGGGGAGCTAAAGGTATCGGTGAGACGAAGGCTTGGATTAATGACCATGAACGTATATTTTGGAAGCTTGGATAGGAAGACCAGATAAAGAAGAGGATGGCTGAGAGGCCCTAGATTGGTGGACTATAGTGATGGAGGAGAATGCTGAGGAAAGAATCACTTAAGCTGAATTTAGAACTCGCTTTAAGTTGCAATTCATGTCCAGAGCTGAAGTGAGTTTGCAATTGGAGAATTTTATAGTATTAGGCATGGAATAAGACCTAGAATTCTCAGTTGGAGATAAGGTTTTCATTCAGGTATCACCAAAGAAGGGCGTGGTACGATTTGAAAAGTCAGGGAAACTGGCACCGAGATATGTTGGTCCGTTCCAAGTTATAGAGAGGATCGGGAGGCTCACGTATAGTGTAGAGTTGCCAAGCAGTATGGCAGGTGTTCATAATGTATTTCATGTGTCTCATCTTCGTAAATATGTGCATGATCCAGAGATTACTATTCCTCCGACAGGGTTGGATGACTTAGTGGTAGAGCCTAATTTGACTATTGTTAGACAACCAGTTCAGGTTGTAGCTAGAGATGAGAAAAGATTAAGGAACAAGACTGTCAGGTTGGTAAAAGTTCAGTGAAGCGACAACGAGAAGGATTGTACTTGGGAGACTGAAGACAGGGTTAGAGATACTTATCCTAATCTACTTTGAGGGTATGTCTATATTAGATTTATATAGATAGTTGCTAGTCAGATAGGCTAGTATGGTGTTATGGTTATTAGGAGTTGTTACAGATGATTGCTATGTTTAGTATTTAGTCCTTACTGAATTTCGAGAATGAAATTCTTTAAGTGGGGAGCCTGTAACACCCCTATTTTTGACAGCATTATTCAGGAAATTTAACTAGATAAATTAAATAGAATAACGATGATAAGGGGATTAAGATTTGAATAAATTATATATAGGGTCGTGCTTAATAATAAAATAAATGAGCTTAAATTGGTTTAGGCTAATTAAATTACACATGGGCATATTAGTAAATTAGCCACTTCATTATACACGGCTATACTCTTTTGTAATTGTCCATTCAGTTTCATTTCTTATTTTCACAAACGCAAATCATAAACCTAAAAATAGAGCCAGCCATTAACAAGGAGGAAAAAAGGAAAAAAAATTCAATCTAAGCTAAGGATCAAAGCTAGGAAGGATTAATCAACAACAAATCTCAAATTCCCTATCATATCTAAGGTGAATAATAATTCATTCCATCTCCTTTTGTTTTTATAATCATATGATTTTGGATTTAAGATTAAATTTTGTTCCTATGACGTTTTGGATGATGATATGCTTAAGTTATTAATTGTTTGATTTAAACAATTCAATTATATGTAAAATTCGTACGGTTTAGGGTAAAAACCGAGGGTTATTGATTTTAGAATGCCATGGAAAATTCCTATGTTAAGTAAAACTTGATTTTAGAGATGGGTTTTAATTTTCAGAATTTTCCAAGCTAAAGAAAATTAATTATAATTTCCGATGAAAAATATGATGTAATTGGGTTTAAAATTTATTTCATGTATTTCAGAAAGAAATTGGGTCTGAAATTTTAATATGTTTGGTTATACTTTGAAAGAGATTTTCTATGGTTTTTGGGGATTTTTCCTAATTTATTTGCTAGGGAAAATAAATTATTTTAAAAGAAGGATTTTTCTGCAATTGTTGGTTTTTGTTATATGGAAGGGCTTAAACATTATATTTTTTTGATTTAGATCTGATTAAATGCGGCATTTTTGAATGTAAAGTATTTGAAAAGTTTTATGGCAACCAATCAAAGATTTACAAATAGGTAAGTGGTTATAAAGCAATTACTAAAAGTAGCTAAATTATAGCCTTTAACTCAAAAAAGTTGGTTCCGCCTCAATTAGTAGTACCTTTTGACTCCATTGATTTCGCTCCATCCCAGTCGAAACCCACATAGTCGAAACCAATACACAAGGTATCACTTAGACGGTACGCAGTGGATTGGAAGAAAGGTGGAAGCCTTGGTGTCGAAAGGAATGCTTCCGATGGGGTCGAAACCCTGTTTTGTTTTCAAAAGATAAGATCTTGCCTTATTTTACTTAAAGCTTTTGACATAGTCGAAACATATGCTTTCGAAAGGGTTTTTATAAATAGCTTTCGAAGAAGGTTGCTATACTATGTAAAGGAGTTAGCTTTCAAAGGGGTAACTTTTTCTTTAAATAAGAGCTTCCAAAAGGATTCGTTTCGACCAAGTCGAAACGCACTCGCTAATTTTCCTTTTGATTGTATTGAAGCCATCAATGCTTTCAAATGGTTATCTTTGTTTCACCTAAGCTAAGATGCTTCCTAAATGCTTTCGAAACGGGTTGAGGTTTTCAAAGGCAATGGGGTCGAAAGGGGGTTTCGACTCTATCCTTCGAAGTTTTAATTTAAAGGTTGTTGCTTTCGATTAGATGGTTCTGATACCATCAACTTTTCCCCAAACAATTTTATAAGGGTTTCAAAAGAGATACTTTCGTTTATAACCATTTTGACCCATATGATGTTTTTAAAGAGTAAACCTAATGCTTTCGAAAAGGGTACTTTCATTTGTTTCGAAGCTATGTTTTAAAGAACATTTTGACACCATCGAAAGGTATAATTGGTTTTGAAAGAGGTTTTTGCTTTCGATAGAGGCTATCCAGTGGTTTCGAAAGAGATGTTAATTTCAAAACATAAACCCAATGTCAATTTAAAGGAATAACCATGACATAAATAAACAAAAAGTTTTGAAATGAAGAAGTTTTCCTTAATTAATAGGATAAAGGGTTTAACTAGGATATATATATATATATATATATATATATGTGTGTGTGTGTGTGTGTGTGTGTGTATGTATAAAGATGATTTCAAGGATAATGAACCACAGGTGTTGGTATTAATTATTACTATGCTTACTTCTTTATATATTTATTCACATTGTAACTAACCCATGACGATACTTTGGTGAAAGGGCAGAATGACCAGCTAGGTTGACCCAGTAGTGAATATAACTTAAGAAATGTTAAAAACCTTAAAACTAAAGATATCGGCAGGGGCCAATAGGTTCACAATAAGCCCATAAAAACCGTGTATGACTAAAGATATTGGTAGGGGCCTATAGGTTCATAGTCACCCCATGAAAACTATGATTGATATTGGCCGAGGACAATAGGTTCATATTTAGCCCATGAAAACTATATCTGGATTAAGATATTGATAGTTAGTCAATAGGCTCCTAGTTATCCAATGAAAACTAGGATAAGAGAAAAGATATTGGAGTTACCAATAGGTTCTTAGTGATCCCATGAAAACCATGAAATCAGACAGATAGTCCATAAACATTTAACAAGTTAATAGTGACCCTTAAAACTATAATTGAGACAAATAGTCAGAATGATTGGCGATGGGTAATCCAGATTTGATTTACTTGTTTTGCCTATCATTATAATATTATGAAATACTATATTTTTAACCATTGTGGATGCAGGAGCACAATATATGGTTTTATAAATGTTTTAGGATACTAGTGAGGGGAAAACCCGTTCTGCTAAAGCGGTGTGGTCTCACTAAATATTAAATGGTTTGGGATGGTAGATTATTATTCACACCAGGCTTTATGTCCGACTCGAATTTTTTTCCCCGAAAACTCTCGGGTACTCAATTGATTTTGGGTAAGTTGAGAGTTAAGGTTTCCAGGTATTTTTTTAGATGAATAAAGCTTCCAAGGACATGCAGGAGGCAAGTTTGTTATTAGAGTTCTTTATTTCCGCTGTGTGATTTGATTGTAAAGGTAGAATTGTTTTATTGCCTTATTATATACTTTGATCATCCAAGGGGGTATCTTCATATGTCGCTCTTGGCGTATTTTTTATTAATTATATGTTGCCTGAACGTGGTCTGCATACTAGGATTATGTAATCAACTTGGAATATTTTGAAATGGAATGTGTTTTCTATTCAATTTTTTTCTATATTCTTGTGTTTCTGTGTATCAATGTATCTAATATCGCCATATTTGGTCGTCGAGGATTGATAACTATGGATGACTACAGCATCCGTAGTCGTTAATTTTGGGCCTCCAGTAGGTATGGCAATGAGGCGGGTCTAGGGTCTAAACCCGGTTGGCCCGCCCCTGTTTTAACCCTTTCAGACCTGCCCCATTGGGTCATCGGGGCGGGTAGACCCGTGACCCGCTCTTGAGAGCTCGTGGTCTAGGGTCGGGTCAGGGCTTGACTGACCCGCCCCAACCCGACTCGTACTACTAAGATCTCATGAAATCACTTTAGTATTATAATGATGATTTGTTAATCTTTATATATGTGTGTGTGTGTGATTATGACATGGATATTATAATGTTCCAATCAATAAGCTATAAAAAATTTATAGTATTAAGCTGCATCATTGATAATTATATAATAACATATGCATATTTTTTTGAACTATTTTGTACACCACATTTTTGTTATCTTCCTTTATTATTGTAAACACATTGTTATTTGTATTTAATGTATCATTTAGTGACAACAAATATAAATATATGTACATTGGTACATAATTTTGAATCAATACAAAAAACCTCACCGGCTCTTAGGGCGGGACGGGTCTACCCTGACTCGTATGGGTTTTGGGTTCGGGGCAAAATTTTGGATTTGCACCGGGTCTACGGGGCGGGTCCGAAACGGGTCTGAGGCGGGTCTAGGGCGGGGTCTAAAAAACCCGAGACAGGCCTAGGGCACAAGAAACCCTCTCCAACCCGCCCCATTGCCATTCCTAGCCTCTAGGTAGGGGGATGTTACAAGTTGGTACCAGAGCGATGTTTATGAAACTTTAAAATAAATTTAAACCTAAAAGATTTTTTAAACATAACCCAATGAATCAGATAATAAGATTTGGGTTTGGGTTAACGCTACAGTAACGTACTTGTATTTGATATATATAGTTATATATATAGGTACGTATTCCCCGCTCTCTTAGACCGTTCTTCTGTATCTTACTAAGGCTTGTATGCAAATTTACGAGAAAATGAGATATGGAATCGGGAAACAGAAGAGGAAATCTCGATGGAGGAAGCACCATAACTAATGGAAATGCTCGACCCACTACCAGGAGGAACCCGGGTCGATCAACTAATGCTAGTAATCAAAATCAATGTGGATGCTGGAAATCCACCAGTAAATATGGGGGCGATGTATCAGTTCTTTGTTGGTTTGATGCAAGCCGGAGCTGTTGCTGGTGTTGTTGGAAATGTAGGAGGAGCTAATCATGTAGCTCTAGTTGGGAATAATTTTGCCTTGCTGAATAGAGACCACACCAGTTTGGTGGGAAACCATTCTTGGGGATGGAGAGTGCCATAGTGGTTGAGAATTGGCTGCTACATTATGAGTGTATATTTACTAATTTACATCTGAATGATGGGAAAAAGAGAAGGTTGGCTTCTAGGCAGTTGCAAGGGTCAACGCTACACTGGTGGAATAGTGTTACTGCCAGAGTTCTGGAAGAGCAGTTGACTTGGGCTGATTTTAAAAGGAGGTTTGAGCAGAAGTTTGTATCTGAGTTTGCTAAGTCAGAGCTGATAAGGAAGTTTATGGATCTAGTTCAGGGAGAGATGTCAGTAGTCGAGTATGCTACTAAGTTTGAAGAGCTGTCTCGATATGGATATGCTACTATAAATACTAACATAAGAAGGAATGAGAGGTTCATTCGGGGATTGAGGCCCGAGCTTGCTAGGGCGACCATGACACATGTCCGAGATCCCTGTAATGTGGTGGTAGAGATGGCCATTCGCCATGAGGAGTTACTTGCTGACCATGCTAAAGAGAAGTCTGTGGAAACTCAGGGTTCTCAGGGGAAGAAGATAAAATTCTTTAAGAAGAAAGGAGCCCAGAGGGGAGATACAACTAAGAAGTCAAAGGCTGAGGTAGTTTGCTATAAGTGTGGCAAGAAGGGTCACTTTTCGAATGAGTGCTGGTCAGGAAATGGGAAGAAAGCTGCAACCAAGAAGAACGTGAAGTGCTACAACTATGATCAAGTTGGGCATTACAAGAATCAGTGTCCAGAGCCAGTCAGGGCGGACAAAGGGAAGGTCTTTGCTATTGGACCAACTAGGCCTACTGCAGCAGATAATGGAAAGATTATGATGGAATGTACGCTTTTGATTCAGAGTATTTCAGTTAGAGTACTTTTTGATACCGGTGCATTACATTCCTTTATATCTCAGTGTTTGATTGATAGATTATGCTTAGAACCCACCTACCTTGTTACTTCCTTAAGGGTTGCGAATCGAGTAGGAGAGTATGCGACTCTAAGGTTGACAGGTGACCAGTTAGAACTTGATTTGTTAGGTCATAAATTTACATGCGGATTGTATGTTATTGATTTCGTAGATTTCAGGATCATTTTGGGTATGGATTGGTTGTGTACCAGAAATGGGCACAACACTCTTCGGGAGTTGTTTGAAGAGATAAAATGAAGATTATAAATGTAAAACAGAGATTATCTAACAAAAACTCCAACAAATAGGAATGTAAAGTGCACAGACAAGCAGTTTAGAGTGGTTCGGCGTATAGCCTACGTCCACTATGAAGTTTTGATGATTTTATTGATTCTCTTTCAATGATTACAAGCGTTTACCGCGATGAACAGCGGATTACAGTTTAGAATTCGAAATTGACAGCAAAAGTATGATGCAAATCTCAATCCGGCAGAGTCTGGACGCTTCAGAGAAAAAAGATCCTTTTTCTGTTGATTCTGGGGCTCTATTTATAGGCGTAGGAGGCTCAGAATTCGCTCAAACTCCGGGAGACTTGGTCTGGCACGTGAGGGGGCCCACGCGACCGTTTCCAGAAAGTTTGGAGTCAATCTGCGATCGAGACAAAGTCATTTCGTATCGATCAAGATTACCTCCAATTGAGCTCAAATTTGGTGGAGATGTTCCTGGGTATGTGTTCAACCTTCAGTTAAAATTTCACCATGTTTGGATCAGTGGATTATGAGATATGGTCGATACGAAATGGAATTCCTCATAGGCTGTCTGGTTCGTATCCATGATTTCGACTCCATCCGTTCGTCTCACTGGCTGCACGTGTTCTTGAGGTGAGGTGGCGCGCGCGCTTCGTTTCGATCCGGTCTTCGTGCCGCATTGACTGTTTCGACTCCACATATCTCGCCTCGTTTTACTTTGATGGAAGACACGTCATCCCTGGTCAGTTGACTCGTGGGTACGAACGAGTCATTAGGCATGGATTCGAAGTGAGGTCCTCTGATGGATACGAAGCAAGCATCGAGTGATGGATACGAAGTAGACGTTGAACGATGGATACGAAGCAGACGTTGGCTGAAGGATACGAAGTCCTTCAATTGCTGGTATGTGTGAAGTCCATCGATACGAGTTCGATGGATACGAAGAAAATCGAGTCGAACCTGGGTACCTCGATGGATCCGGAGCTGATCGGTACGAAGCATGATGGATTCGAACTGGGGCTTCGGTGATGGATACGAAATCGCCCAGAGTGATGGATACGAAATCTGGGCTCTTTCCCTCCAATTTGACTCGATCATAACTTGAGTGCATGAGTCCGGATTGACTTGAAATTTGAGGTGCTGGTCTCTATGGCCTTTCTTGTCGTGTCCTATCAATTGTAGCCCACTCTGGGCTCGGACAAAATTCAGTGATATCCATGGCGTGCTGTCCTTGTTCCCTAGTCGGCTTCTTGGTGTCCTGGCCTTGCCAAAAGGCAGGATAACATTTGCCCCCCAAAGTACGTCTTGTGAAAACATGACGTGCTTTGAAAAGTTGTATGTCTTCTTTGGATACTGTTGAAAGTCGTACCCCTTAGCCATTCTCTCGTATCGGTCCTCTTATGAATCGATGCTCAAAGTCGAAAAGCCTTCTTTCGTATCGATGTGGGTTGACTTGATGGATACGAAAACAATCATTCGCATCGATGGTCACAAATCGCGATGAATTCCGATTCGAATTGGTGATATCTGGTGGATATGAAATGGATGTTCGCATCGATAGATTCCGATGGATACGAAATGGACGTTCGTATTAACAGGTCTGCTCTGTTTCGAATCGATGGCCCATACTCTGGATGTTTCGAAACGATGGTGTTTGGTGAACATTTCGCCTCTACGAATGTACAGCTTGATGGATACGAGGAAAGCGCGTGCATCTACCCATCGTATTCACCTGGCCTCCCTGTGCGCTTCGAACCGATAAAGGTTAGTGGGTTTGATACGAATGCTCGCATCGATGTGCTGTTTGACTGGTTGCGACCGGTCAGATTGACTGGGAGTCGAATCGACTCGGTTCCGTCCTAGGCTTCATATAAATATCTGGGACTTTGCCATTTCTCACTTTTTTACCTTTTACTTTTACTGTTGTCTTCTGCCTTCTCGTATCGATTCGCAGACAAGCAGGAGAGAAGAATTACTCCAATCTTCGAATCGATCAAACATCATCTTATTATTTCCCAAACTCCAATTCGATTCAGGTAAATAAGTAATCACGGCTATATTCGAGCGACGACGTTCAGATCTCAGATCCATCGTGCCTTCGCTGATTATCGATTTTGGTGGTGCCAAGGCCAGATCTGGACCAGAGCTTGGTCGAGGATGGCCATGGCTATGCTCGCCTCAATCGGAGAAGAAAGAGTTCTGGGGTAGCTGTTTCACCATTAGTTCGTGTCGATCCGGGACAGGAGGATTCGACTCGATCCAGATTTCATGATTTCGCATCGATTGATGGGTTAAAGGGGATGCAGAGGTTCGCATCGATCTAAGGTGGTAGGGGCTTGTGTTGAACTGAGATGACCGATGTAAGCGCTTGGCCAGCGTGATCGATGCGAAAATCTATCTCTCTTGATCGATACGAAGACCAAGAGATCCCATCGGTCCCATATCGATAACCACAGATCGATGCGAAGTTATTGCATTTGGTTGCCTCACAGCCGTTACCCTTGGCCGATGCGAAGTAAACCTACCTGATCGATACGAAATCTCCTCCTCCGGTCGATACGAACTGACATCGATACGAAAGGTATCGAGTCGACTTGATCGATACGAAAGTATCGATTCGAACTGGATCGATACGAAAGACATCACGCCTTCGAATGAATTTGAACTTGAACTACGATCGATTCCATGCTGAAATTTGACGAACTTAGCGAACTTTTGCATGTTCTTACATTCGATTCCGACGAGCTTCTGCCTTGCATAATTGGACTTGATTACAGGATTGCATATTTGACTGACTTTCGAAGCTCGTCGATGGAACTGCCTTTTAATAGAAAAGTACAACGAACTCTTTAATCTTGAATCGATCGTTATCATCTGGATGGCTCAGTCATGACGGTTAGCGATGACGGTCATGTTTGTCTGACTTCCAGAATCTCGTCGCTCGCACATTTTCTTTAATTCTGCAGAATTTGCTCAAGTCACGCACAGCACTCGCACTACACAACACATTCATGCACTTCACACTGGGGAATGCACGGGCTTTTTGTCACCTAATGATGGTTTCTCGTGAGTTAGCTGGCGATGGAACCGTCAAGTTCGCAGCAGCAAGAAATTCAGAACCTTGTCCTTCCTAGAATTGAGATTCCGGTCATCGAGGCCGAAGTTATTGGCCCAGCTCCGGACGAGTTGCCCAACGCGTCCTTCATTAATAGTCCACCTGACTCCGTCTCATCCAATATTTCCGAAGACATGCTGGGGAGAATATGCTTAAGGCATGGTCTATCTTTGGATGAGGTATTGCTGCCTGGACCGGATGATAGGCCACATAATCCCCCGGAGGGGTATACTGCTTTTAACCGGCATGCGTGCGCAGCCGGCACACTTCCTCCATTCAACGACTATATAAGAGAAGTGTTGGCTTATCTGGACATCGCTCCGTCTCAATTGCATCCAAACGGATATGCCTCACTCAACAGCTTATTCATTGTATTCATGGAGTACCTCCATCGTCCTCCCCGTATGACCGACATAAGATACTTGTTTAACTTCAAGAGTCGGACTGACAGCCCATCTTATACGTTCTTGGAGTCTGTAAGGAACTGCCAAGTTGTCGTGGGATCCTGGACTAGGCTAAGCTATTTTAAGTCGGAGTGGTTCTATGTCCGATGCCCTCCGGGGTTTGTCAGAAGATGGTTATTCAGACGTGAGTATCGTCTTTTTTCCCAAGTAATTGACAGGGCAATTTTCGGAGTGAAACTAAACTTACGTCTTCTTCTCTTTTTCTTTCAGCTATCATCCAGCGGCCTGAGGGCGGCTATTATAAAGAGATAGTTCGGGTCCTCCAAGAGATTCCTGGCGAAGAAAGGAATATTGAGCTGGTATTGACAGATCGGAATCTCAGAGTCCTTGGGCTGATCGGTCGGAGGCAGAGCATAAGACTCGACGGTGCATTAAAGACCGTTTCCAGGAAAAAGGTCAAGCAGATGAAGCCCAGGGTCGTGATAATCGAGGAACCCGACTCCGAGAAAACCCACACTGACGAAGAACCGTTGGTCGGACCTGTTGATGCAACCCCAGAGTCCGATGCTAAGAGGAAGGGCAAAGCTGTGGCTTCGAAACAGCCTAAGTCTGGGAGGCGGAAGTCTGTGGTTTTGCACCGTCCTTCGCCAGGAGTTAAGATTACGGAGGCGTCCTCCCCGCGAGCTGGAGATCAATTCGAAGGGCCTGCTGACCCTCCAGTCCCTGACATCGAGCCGGAGCAACACGATGTTGGGTCGGGTGGACCGCGACATATCGTCGATGTTAGCGAGTCTGAGTTTGCCGATGCGACTGACACTTCTGGTTGGTCCGGGGGGTTACACATTCACACACTCCTCACGGCACAACACATTTTCCTAACCACAATCAACACATCGCAAACGGTTACTGATTCTTTGTGGTTTTTCTTTTCAGGTACGATGTCTGGGAAAGGTTCCGTGCTTGGTAGTTTGCGTAAGCGCCGTTATCACGAGCCACGCAGAAGAGAGGGCGAGAGGGATTATGACACGGGACACTCTGGTCAGGAGAAGTCTGACAGAGATAGAGGACATGCTCACCGATCCCGATCTCGTTCTCCTCCCCCCAGGACCTCTGCACCTCCTGTGGTCGCAGTTACACGCCCTCCCGAAACTTCACGGTCTAGGCCGCCTTCTCAAGCTTTGAGGTCCGACCCTCCGCGCAGGACCGAAATAGCCACCTCTTCGGCTACTGTGTCGATCCCGACCGAGGTGTCTAGCGAAGGAGCGCTCAAACTGGCACAGATGAGGAAGGAATTTCCTGACATCTGTTTTGATGGGTATGTCTTCCCCCCGCATCTGAAGAGAATCCCGCCAACCGCGGAGACCACTATCCATGATTATGTCGCGGACATCTTTTTCCAGTATAGGGAGTGGGGATGGGCCGCGAGGAAGGCATCTAAAGTAGCATTTGAGCGGGGTGTCACCATCGAGAAACTTGAGAAGGAGCTGGGTCGCAATGACCAAATCATAAAAGCGCTCAACTCAGAGGCCGAGTCTTCTCGTAAGTCTGAAATGGAGGCTTTAAAGAAAGTTGATGAGGTGACCGCTGCCATGGTCAGGATGAAGCAAGAACATTACACTGCCATCGAGGACATGGGTCACAGGAACACTTCCATTACTGCCGAAAGGGATGCCGCTCTCAAGGAGCTTAATGAGCTGAAGTCAAAGTTTTCAGAGATGGCTAAGGAAAAAGACGCAGCTAATGTCTCTGCGCAGGAAGCCTGTGACCAGGCAGTGACACTCCAAAAAGAGAAGGAAGCGGCTGTACAACAAGCCCGTGAGGCTGAGGCTGGAGTTGATGAGAAAGTACGGCAGGCGGAGGCCAGAATTGAGGCCGAGGTGGAGGAGCTACTCGTCACTTACAACGCCAATGTGCTAAGGCACCGAGACTTGACATGGCTTGACGATTACCCCACACATCTTTATAACGCCTGGAACCTATTGGTGGATGAGGAGAGATCTGGGCACCCTGATGAAGCCCCTGATGAGTTCGAGCTGGAGAACCGCATCCTTAATGATGACGAAAAGAAGGTTCTCCATGACTCCATGATTTCCCATGACAAGGTGAGGCTTGGTGCTCAGGTCCCGGAAGTCGGAGAGAGCTCTGGTGCGGAACACCATGTTACGAGTTCTGAGATAGTCGTGTCATCTCAGTCTGAGCCAACTTCAATGATCTACTCCCAGCCTATCCCAGCGTATGACCCAGATCAACCGCACTTATCTCCTATTAAGGAACATCTTTCTGAAGTAGTTCAGACGACCTCGAGCCAAACCGAGGAAGGTACTTTGAACTAACTTCCAATATATTTGGATTGAAGAACCCGTGTTGAAATGTTGCTACTGATATGTCTTTTCCTTTGATCAGTGACAGGAGTTGCACCAGCCGCGCCTCTTACCACCCAAGTATTAGGTCAAGCGCCAGGAGCCATCGTTTCTGAGGCGACCTCCGTCGCAGCAATGGCACCAGTTGGAGTGACGGAGGGGAGCTCACTTTCTTTCGACGAGCAGATGATAAACGAGCTTCTTGGCCGTCAAAGTGATCCTTTTGCGGACTTGCCATTTGGCTTGGGTGGATTCACGGCTACATCTGACACCTTGTCCCAAACTACTACGGCTCCTAGCGAGGCCAGGGCACGGCGGGAAGCGGCGATGTTAGCCGAGATCAATGCCGAGATGGCGGCTGCGGCGCACGGCGGTGAAGTAGAAGGTGGAGCGACAGCACAGTGCCCCATTCCTCTCATGACTGTGTCTCCTGGGGGCACACTTACTGATACTGATGTACCAGCCCCTCCTCCGGCTGCGGAGTCTGTTCCTCCCACTCCTCCCGCGGGAAGCATCCCTATAGAGTCCAGCTCAGACGAGGACGTTGACATTATGCCTCCACCCGAAGGGAGCTTGCCTAGGGAGAAAGGCTCCAAGCGAAAGGGTACTGGCGGCTCCAGTAGTTCCTCGAAGAAGAAGAAAAAGCTGAGGAAGCAGAAGGATTAGACATCCTTTTCATAGGCAGTTAGGGACTTTTGTTATTTTTTCTGTCTTTTTCCTTTTGTAGGCCGTGTTTAGATGCGGGTTCGGCCCCTGCTAGTAGGAACATTTTGAGAAAGAATTCATGTATGAAGCATTGTTTATGAGTTTAGTTGGAATAAAATTTTGTCTTTTAGCTTCTGCTTGCGTTCCTCTCTATGCTTGAATATTGCAGTGTTCGGACTTTGGTCCAGTGTATTTGCATTTTTTGATTGCTTCAAGAATAGCTCATTTTTACTTGTTAAGTATGGAACTTTCGGACTCGAGTTGTGATAGGGAATCACATCGGAGCTGAACATCGTATAGTTTCGGGAAATGACTAGCATTTGCTTCTGCCCCCAGCTTCGGGGTCAAGTTGTGATGATCAGCTTGCGATGGCACCGAGCGAGGACCGAGTGGTCGAACTACGCTCGTTCTCTTATGAATCGTTCCATCCACACTCCGGGGATATGCGTCATCTTGTAAGCGGTTGTTCGCACTCTTGGGAACATGGAGTTGACCGTTTATACTCTGCATCACACTCTGGGAATGCGGAGTTGAATGTTTATACTCCATTTCGCACTCTGGGAATATGGAGTTGAATGTTTATACTCCGCTTTGCACTCTGGGGATGCGGAGTTGAATGTTTATACTCCATTTCGCACTCTGGGAATATGGAGTTGAATGTTTATACTCCCCTTCGCACTCTGGGAATGTGGAGTTGAATGTTTATACTCCATTTCGCACTCTGGGAATATGGAGTCGAATGTTTATACTCCGCTTCGAACTCTGGGGATGCGGAGTTGAATGTTTATACTCCATTTCGCACTCTGGGAATATGGAGTTGAATGTTTATACTCCCCTTCGCACTCTGGGAATGTGGAGTTGAATGTTTATACTCCATTTCGCACTCTGGGAATATGGAGTCGAATGTTTATACTCCATTTCGCACTCTGGGAATATGGAGTCAGATGTTTTATACTCCGCTTCGCACTCTGGGAATACGGAGTTGAATGTTTATACTCCATTTCGCACTCTGGGAACATGGAGTTAGATGTTTTATACTCCGCTTCGCACTCCGGGAATACGGAGTTGAATGTTTATACTCCATTTCGCACTCTGGGAACATGGAGTTAAGTGTTTATACTCCGCTTCGCACTTTGGGAATACGGAGT
This sequence comes from Allium fistulosum, assembly GCA_030737815.1. Lineage (NCBI taxonomy): Eukaryota > Viridiplantae > Streptophyta > Magnoliopsida > Asparagales > Amaryllidaceae > Allium > Allium fistulosum. Next base: position 1,167,077,292 of record CM060905.1, on the reverse strand, counting down.
TAAATGTTTATACTCCATTTCGCACTCTGGGAATATGGAGTTAATTGTAGGATTGTCGTGTGTCAATCCTATTAATATCGGTGTCATGGCTTGCCCCCGAGCTCGGGTTTCGCCTAGTGAGTGGCCGGTCGTATCACAGCCACTCTCCATTTGAATAAGTCCCATTGTGTGATGGGATTTAGCTCTTCGTGCATCGTGATGTTGTATATCGTACATAATGAATCACAGCTCTGGCTCGAAGAAGTGGCATTTTATTACTGAAATAAGAAAATGCGGCAAAGTCAGTTGCCTTATTACAAAATTCAAATTTCGAAATGCAGAGACAAATTGTTAAATAGAATGAAATAAATAAAGCCTGTCATATGTAGTAGCGGCGGAGACTTTCGCTGTTCCAAGCCCTCGGTAAATCGAGACCGTCAACCGTCGACAGCTAGAATGTACCATCTCCGAGCTTTCGTGTAATTACATACGGCCCTCCCCAGTTCGGTTTCATGTGTGAAGGAACTGGGTAAATTCTCTTGAGCACGAGGTCGCCGAGTTCAAAGGTTCGAGGTCGAACTCTGGTGTTGTACAATCGGGCGACTCGACTTCGATGTGCGGCTGCTCTCAAATCAGCCTCCTCCCGTTTTTCATCCAATAGATCCAAAGACTCGGCTAGGAGTATAGCGTTTGTTTTTGGATCATAATAAGTCACGCGATGAGAGAGCACTTCTGTCTCGACCGGAATGACGGCCTCTGAGCCATAAGATAGGGAAAACGGAGTGTGTCCGGTCGCGGTTTTGTGGGTCGTTCGATAAGCCCATAATGCCATAGGAAGTTCATCGACCCACTTGCCCCCAGCCTTCTCTAATCGTTTCTTCAGGATTGATTTTATAACTTTGTTGACAGCTTCAACCTGTCCATTCGCTTGGGGGTGTGCGACAGCCGAGAACTTTTTGCGGATATGAAACCGTTGACAGAAATCCTTGAATTCTGCGCTCTCGAATTGGGTTCCGTTATCAGTGATGATAGTATGCGGGAGTCCAAATCGACAGATGATGTTGCGAACCACGAAATTTATCACCTTCTTTGTCGTAATGGTTGCTAGGGCTTCGGCCTCAGCCCACTTTGTGAAGTAATCAACTGCGACGATGGCGTATTTCGCACCGCCTTTTGCTAAAGGCAAAGCGCCGATGATGTCAATGCCCCACATTGCGAATGGCCAGGGGCTGACCATTTGGGTTATTTCAGTTGGCGGAGCTCTCGGAATTCGGGCATGTATCTGGCATTTATCGCACTTTCGGGCATAGTTTGCCGCATCTCGGTTCACTGTCGGCCAGTAGTATCCATATCGAAGTATCTTTTTAGCGAGAGCTTGCCCGCCGGTATGATCGCCGCACTCCCCTTCGTGCACGTCATGTAGCACTCGCTTGACTTCCTCGTGGGCGATACATCTGAGGAGAGGAACGGAATAACCTCTCCTGTACATGACTCCGTTTTGGATAACGAACCGCGAGGCTTTTCGCTGAATCTGTCTCTTCTCATTTCTAGTTTCAGGTAGCACCCCATTCTCAATGTAATTCCGATACGGAGTCATCCAGGACTCTCTACTGAGAGCGGTTTCAAATACAGAGTTCGCTTCTATCCGATCGATGCTTGGAGTGGCCAAAGTTTCAACGGGGACAAGTCCCATTTGTTGCGCTTCGCCTATGCTGGCTAACTTCGCCAGTGAATCGGCTTTCTGATTGCGTTCCCGAGGCACATAATAGATGGCATAATAATCAAACTGGTTTAGGATTTCCTGAACTCGTGTCAAGTAAGCGGCCAGTCTTCGGTCTCTTGCCTGGTATTCTCCTCGCACCTGGCATACCACTAACTGCGAATCGCAATAAATTTCTACAGCGACAATTCTCAAATCTCTGGCAAGCCTTAGGCCGGTTAGAAGGGCTTCATATTCGGCTTCGTTATTAGTTGCACGAAAGTCGAATTTAAGAGCATAACATATGGATCGGCCCTCGGGGGTCTCAAGTACAACCCCAGCGCCCGAACACCGATCATTTGACGCACCATCAGTATACAGCTTCCAGATGTATTTGGGAGATTCACTGGTTTCGGGTAAGACTTCTGGAACGGTGAACTCGGCTATGAAATCAGCCAGGACTTGTCCTTGAATGGCCCTTCGCGGAGCGTATGCGATATCAAATTGGCTTAGCTCAATGTTCCACTTGAGCAACCTACCGGACGTCTCAGGCCGCGTAAGAACCTGTCGTAACGGCTGGTCGGTGTACACCGTAAGCGGATGAGCTTGGAAGTAGGGACGGAGTTTCCTCGAGGCAATGACCAAACAATAAGCCAGTTTCTCCAGCCTTGGATAATTTCTTTCAGCTCCTGTTAGTCGCTTACTAACATAGTAGACCGGGTTTTGCACTTTGTCTTCTTCCCGGACTAGAGCAGCACTGATCGCATGTTCTGATACTGCCAGGTAGAGATATAATTGCTCGTGGTCAACCGGTTTTGACAAGATCGGAGGTGTGGAGAGATGTTGAACTAATGATCGGAACGCGCCTTCACACTCCGTGGTCCATTCAAAGTTTCGTTTGCCCTTCCGAATCAGGTCGAAGAAAGGAATGCATTTGTCGGTGGACTTTGAAATGAACCTGCTCAATGCTGCGACCTTCCCGTTAAGACTCTGGACTTGCTTTATAGTTTTAGGGGTTTGCAAATTTCTAATAGCCCAGATCTTCTCAGGATTCGCCTCTATTCCTCGAGCGTTGACAATGAACCCAAGGAATTTTCCGGATGCAACCCCAAAGTGACATTTGAGTGGGTTGAGCTTCATCCCGTACTCCCGGAGGATGCTGAACATTGAATTCAAATCTCTGACGTGATCGGTGGAGAACCGGGACTTCACCAGCATGTCATCCACGTAAACCTCCATAGTTTTCCCAATCTGATCAGCGAACATTCGGTTGACTAAGCGTTGGTATGTTGCTCCAGCGTTCTTTAGACCAAACGGCATGACTTTGTAACAATAGAGTCCCAGGTCGGTCACGAAGCTGGTATGTTCCTGATCAGGCAGATGCATGGGTATCTGATTGTAGCCGGAATAAGCGTCCATGAAGGATAGTAGTTCATGTCCGGCCGTCGAATCTACGAGCTGATCGATTCGTGGAAGTGGGAAGCTATCTTTTGGACAGGCCTTGTTTAGGTCAGAGTAATCAACACAGGTTCTCCACTTCCCGTTTGGTTTCCGAACTAGTACAGGGTTGGACACCCATTCTGGATACAAGGCATCTCGAATGAACCCATTCGATCGTAGTTTATCAACTTCCTCCTTAAGGGCGGCAGATCTCTCTGGATCCATACCGCGCCTTTTCTGTTTCACTGGGACATGCCGCGGATCTATATTCAGGGAGTGACTTGCAATGCTCGGTGAGATCCCGCACATGTCAGAGTGTGTCCAGGCGAAGACGTCGAGATTCGCCCGAAGAAATTCGACCAACTCCTGCTGCGTCTGCTTGTTTAGTTGGGACCCAACTTTCAGCATCTTTGAATCATCATCCTCGCTGATTGGGACGTCCACAGTCAGTTCGGCTGGAGAGGCTTGACTCTCCGTTGATTCATCTCTATCCTCGTTGTCCCTGGGGTCCAGGTCTTTCAGGAATTGGTCGTGGTGCCCGGGCCGAGGCCCAGGCACCAATTGTCAATTGTCGATAGAACGGACGCAGAGAGATCCCTCTACGCCCTTACCCTTCTCTTTACGTTGCGCCCCGCGCAGCTCAGCAACATAACAGGCCCTTCCCGAGGCCTGATCTCCTTGAACAATTCCAATCCCATGATCAGTGGGAAATTTCAGAGTCAGACACCATGGGGCGATCGCCGCCCTGAACTCGGCTAAAGCTGGCCGACCCAGAAACGCATTGTATGGCGAATCTATTTCTAGCACAACAAATTGTAACATGCGGACCCTCCGGCGTTCTCCAACGCCTAACTCGACTGGGAGTTCAGTTATCCCGATGGGTATCGTGGCACTTCCGTTGAAACCATGGATTCTGGATAGACAGGGTTTCAGATCCTTTGTCTCCATCTTCATTAGATCGTAAGCCCGTTTGAGCAAGATGTTTACAGAGCTCCCACTGTCAACCAGGATCCTCTTCATCCAAGCAGGACCTACCTGGGCGGATATGACTAGTGGGTCGATAGTAGGGGCTTCGACTTTATCGGCGTCTCGGCTCCTGAACACGATATCGTCGGACATAATCTTTTGTTGCTTTGCCGGGGTCCCATCCTCGCAACTACTATAACACTCGAAGTCCGCATGCCTGATAGAACTGGCATACGACTCCATTTCCCCCCAGCTTCTGTCTGCCGGATGGGGGCCACCACTTATTGTGTTGATAACTAATCTCCCGCCCGCACGAGCGGGTTCATCCTCTCTTTCCTGATTTTGTGAACGATTTTGATTCGAGGGGCCCGCTCCGCCAGGCTGCGGCGCCCGTACAAACTGATCTAGCTTCCTCTCTCTAATCAGCTTCTCGATGAGGTCCTGTAAGTGCCGACACTCATTAGTATTATGTCCATAGCTCTCATGGAACCTACAGAATTTCCCGGTCTGAATCTGTCTCTCCGATGAGGGCTTCGGAGCAGGCTTCTTATACTGTACAGTGTTGCAAGTCTGTAAGTATACGTTTTCCAATGATGTGTTTAGCGGTGTATAACTGTCAAACATCTGAGCTCTACGTCGTGGACCTCGGTTCTCATCTCTCTTCTTATTCTGGCCATTGTTTCCTCTCTGCTGGGTTTGCTTGTTTTGTATATTCAGCTGAACTTTGCCGGAACTTTCGCCGGACTGTTTAACTGCCACATTGCTCTGTATTCCTTCAATGCTGGGCCTCGCATCGTCCTGCTTCCTAGACTGTTTTGCATCCTCCTGCCGCAGGAATTGAGCGGCCTTGGAGTAAAAACGGTCCAACGACGCGGGCGGTTTTCCAGCCAGCCAGTTTCCGAATTCAGAATCAGGATCAATCCCCTTGGTCAGAGCCATTAAGATTGAATTATCGTTGGGATTGGTGATCTCGACGCATGCTGCGTGGAACCTCTCCAAGTAACGCCTGAGTGTTTCTCCAGGAGCTTGACTGACGCTGGACAAGGTGTTGACGTCCTTTGGCCTAGCAACATGCATCCGGAATTGTTCCACAAACCTCTTGGCCAATTGATCGAACGAAGAAATTGATCTAGGTGGTAGGCGGGTAAACCACATTGTCGCGATTCCTCCCAGAGAGATGGGGAAACTCCGACACTTCACTGCGTCGTCGGCCCTTGCAGCGCTCATCGACCATTCGTACTTCAGGATATGCTGGTTGGGGTCACTATTCCCTTCATACATCGGGAGAGTCGGCATTCTGAATCGCCTAGGGGGCTCGGCATGCAACACTTCGTCTGTGAAAGGGGTATGACTACGGGAAATCCCCCAGTCATCGTTAGTGAGCCCCTGACTCTCGCGGATCATTTGACGTATCATGGTTGATATATCCGAAACAGGCGGATTCAGAGTGTGATGAGCTAAGGCGTGGTCGGGTTCCACGGCGCGAGTAGGGATCGGGCGTTGTCGACGACCCGTATCTCGCCTCCTTGGCTCAACGTCCTCTGGGACATAAGGTTCAGGAGTATGTCCTCGCTGTTGATTGATCGGCTCAGATTGATTTCGGGTATCGACCCTTGTCTCTGCTGCGGCGGTTGTGGCGCGGTTATCGGTGGTGTACTGTGGGGCAGTACCTCCTCGTGTTGAGGGACCGGTTTGGAAACTAGTCGACGGTCCTACCCTCAGTTGCCCAACAGTTAAGGCAGGCTGATATTCAGCAGCTTGAGCGCGATTCCCCTCTAGTCGAGGACGGGTAGTTTGGCGGTGGTAATCAGATGAAGCTGAGCTTTCGGTAGACGCTCTGGAGACATCATCTCTCCTGGACCTTCTGTGCCCCCGGCGGTTTAGCTGGTTGGTCAGCTCGATATTGGCGCGTAACTGTTCCGCCAACTGCTGACGGCTTTGGGTCAGCTCCTGGAGCAATACTTGAAACTCCTGTCGGGTAACTAGCCCCGTTGAGTCTGACTGAGTGGCATTGTCTTGATTGGAAGAAGGCGGCTGTGTTGGATTTTGCCTGTCTCTGCCTTCTTGCTCTGTGGCGGTGGCGCCAGTTCTTGTGCTGACCATTGTCGGTGGTGGAGTCCTTTCCTAGATTCTGAGCAAATCTGAATAGAGTGGAAGGATTCCGGGCTGGATATCTGGATCTTCCTCTTGGATTTGTGCAATCCGGTATCGACGGCAGATCCAACGAGCAGGAGAAAAAGCTGGTTTTCTCAGTGAAAGCACCAAAGTGTTTGTACCAGAAATGGGCACAACACTCTTCGGGAGTTGTTTGAAGAGATAAAATGAAGATTATAAATGTAAAACAGAGATTATCTAACAAAAACTCCAACAAATAGGAATGTAAAGTGCACAGACAAGCAGTTTAGAGTGGTTCGGCGTATAGCTTACGTCCACTATGAAGTTTTGATGATTTTATTGATTCTCTTTCAATGATTACAAGCGTTTACCGCGATGAACAGCGGATTACAGTTTAGAATTCGAAATTGACAGCAAAAGTATGATGCAAATCTCAATCCGGCAGAGTCTGGACGCTTCAGAGAAAAAAGATCCTTTTTCTGTTGATTCTGGGGCTCTATTTATAGGCGTAGGAGGCTCAGAATTCGCTCAAACTCCGGGAGACTTGGTCTGGCACGTGAGGGGGCCCACGCGACCGTTTCCAGAAAGTTTGGAGTCAATCTGCGATCGAGACAAAGTCATTTCGTATCGATCAAGATTACCTCCAATTGAGCTCAAATTTGGTGGAGATGTTCCTGGGTATGTGTTCAACCTTCAGTTAAAATTTCACCATGTTTGGATCAGTGGATTATGAGATATGGTCGATACGAAATGGAATTCCTCATAGGCTGTCTAGTTCGTATCCATGATTTCGACTCCATCCGTTCGTCTCGCTGGCTGCACGTGTTCTTGAGGTGAGGTGGCGCGCGTGCTTCGTTTCGATCCGGTCTTCGTGCCGCATTGACTGTTTCGACTCCACATATCTCGCCTCGTTTTACTTTGATGGAAGACACGTCATCCCTGGTCAGTTGACTCGTGGGTACGAACGAGTCATTAGGCATGGATTCGAAGTGAGGTCCTCTGATGGATACGAAGCAAGCATCGAGTGATGGATACGAAGTAGACGTTGAACGATGGATACGAAGCAGACGTTGGCTGAAGGATACGAAGTCCTTCAATTGCTGGTATGTGTGAAGTCCATCGATACGAGTTCGATGGATACGAAGAAAATCGAGTCGAACCTGGGTACCTCGATGGATCCGGAGCTGATCGGTACGAAGCATGATGGATTCGAACTGGGGCTTCGGTGATGGATACGAAATCGCCCAGAGTGATGGATACGAAATCTGGGCTCTTTCCCTCCAATTTGACTCGATCATAACTTGAGTGCATGAGTCCGGATTGACTTGAAATTTGAGATGCTGGTCTCTATGGCCTTTCTTGTCGTGTCCTATCAATTGTAGCCCACTCTGGGCTCGGACAAAATTCAGTGATATCCATGGCGTGCTGTCCTTGTTCCCTAGTCGGCTTCTTGGTGTCCTGGCCTTGCCAAAAGGCAGGATAACAGTTGTGTAGGTATGAGGCTAGTATTTTGCCAGGATAGAGATATCACTGAGACACCCTAATAGTCATGACCGAGTAATATTCTCAGTAGAGAATACTGACCGGAGTGTTAGTACTTTTCTTAGTGCTATGGAGATAGAAGATGAGTGAAGTCAGGTTCAAGTAGCAAGAGATTTTGCAAATGTCTTTGAGCCAGTCACTGGACTACCACCTAAAAGAGCCGTTGAGTTCAGAATAGATCTTGCGCCCAGAGCCGAACCTGTGAGTAGACCACCTAGCAGGATGACACCGACAGGGATGAAGGAATTGAAAGTGCAGCTAGTGGATCTTAAAGGAAGGAATTTTATTAGACTAAGCAATTCACCTTGGGGAGTGGCCGTGGTGTTCGTGAAGAAAACGGATGGGTCGTTAAGGATGTGTATCGACTATCGTAAGTTAAATGAAAGGACGATTAAGAACAAGTATCCTTTGCCTAGAATAGATGATCTGTTCGATCAGTTGAATGGAGCCAAAGTATTTTCCCAGTTGAATTTGGTGACAAGTTTCCATTAGTTAAGGGTGGCGGAGGATAGTATTCCTTTGACAGCATTTTAGACTAATTTTGGTTCGTATGAGTGGTTAGTGATGCCATTTGGATGAATGAATGCACCTGCTTTCTTTGTGGCTTTGGTGAACCGAGTTTTTCGAGAGTACTTGGATAGGTTTGTACTAGTGTTTATTGATGACATTTTAGTATACTCCAAGGATGAGAGAGAGCATGAAGTTCATCTTAGAATGGTGCTTGAGGCGCTAAGGCAAATCCATTGAAGGCAAAATTTACCAAGTGTCATTTTTGGAAGAAAGAGGTTAAGTTTCTAGGTCACGTGGTTTAGAAAAAGGATTGTCAGTCGATCCAGATAAGATTGAAACTGTGAATAATTGGAAGAGACCAGAGACGGTGATAGAGATCAGGAGTTTTCTTAGACTTGCTGGCTACTACCGGAGATTTATTAAGGATATCTCGTGGATAGCAGCACCTTTGACTAAGTTCACCGGGAAAGACATGAAGTTTATTTGGTCTGACAAATGTAAGGAAGCCTTCCTGAAGTTAAAGCATATGTTGACTAATTCACCCGTGTTAGTAGTTCTAAACAAAAACCAAGGGTTGGTGGTATATACTGATGCATGTGGAACTGGATTAGGAGCAGTCTCGATGCATAATGGTAAAGTTATTGCCTACACATCCAGGCAGCTTAGACCGTATGAAGTAAGATATCCTACTCATGATTTGGAGTTGGTAGGAGTGATCTTTGCATTGAAGATATGGAGACATTATCTCTTAGGGGAGAGGTTTGAACTTTATACTGATCATAAGTCTTTACGGTATTTATTCTCTTAGAAGGAGTTGAATATGAGGCAGCAGAGGTGGCTGGAGTTTTTGGCTGCTTATAATTTTGGTATAGAGTATACACTAGGAAAAGGTAATAAGGTAGCAAATGCTCTTAGTAGAAAACATCAGAATGTGGTGTTAGCTATGTTGGCAGAGTGGAAAGATTTAGAAGCTTTAGTCGGTTGTGATGTGCAGTTAAGATCGACTACTGGCTCTAATCAGAATTCTGCCAGGCTGTCTTGTCTAGAAGTTCGACCAGTGTTGGTTGCGAGGATTGCTTCTAAGCAGAAAGAAGATCCAGTATTAACCGAGAGGATTAGAAGGCTTGAGGTTGGAACAGAGATCGATGATTTAAAGGATATTAGCCTTGACCAGAAAGGATGGCTAAGAGAGAGGGGACGTTTGTGTGTTTCGAATGTTGAGGACTTGAGGAAGGAAGTTCTTAGAGAATGTCATCGGTCCAAGTTTATGATTCATCCTGGAGGAACCAAGATGTATCAGGATATAAAGAGGAGCTTCTATTAGGAAGGCATGAAGAGGGATGTTGACTTGTGGGTTAGGAAGTGTACAAACTGTCAACAAGTGAAAGCTGAACATCAAAAGCCAAGTGGGTTACTTCAGCCTTTAGAGATCTCAATTTGGAAATGGGATTCGACATCCATGGATTTTATAGACAGATTGCCAAAGACAAATAGGGGTAATGAAAGTATATGGGTTATAGTGGACAGATTGACCAAGAGTGCCCATTTCATTCCAGTTAAGTTAACCAGGACGACACCTGTTTTAGCTAAATTGTTCATAAAGAACATAGTTAAACTGTATGGAGTTCCTAGTAGTATAGTCAGTGATAGAGAAGCTTCGTTCGCTAGTGAATTCTGGAAGAGTCTACAGGAAGTGATGGGTACCAAGCTTAATATGAGTACTGCATATCACCCTCAGACAGATGGGCAAACAGAGGGAGTCAATAAGGTACTCAAGGATCTATTGATGGGCTTGTGTATTGGACTTTGGTGGATCTTGGGAGGATCACCTACATTTGGTTGAGTTTTCCTATAATAATAGCTATCAGATTAGTACAGAAATGGCGCCGTTTGAAGCTTTGTATGGAAGACCACGCAAATCACCAGCATGTTGGTTAGAGAATGGAGACAGATTAGTCCTAGGTCCAAACTTGGTTAGAGAGGCATCGGAAAAGATTGAGTTAATCCGAGGAAGGATGAAAGAAGCTCAGTCTAGGCAGAAGAGTTATGCAGATAAGAGGCGTAAAGACCTCAAATAATCGGTTAGAGATAAGGTTTTCATTAAGGTATCACCTATGAAGGGTGTGGTGCGATTTGGAAAGTCAGGGAAGTTAGTGCCGAGATATGTTGGTCCATTCCAGATTTTAGAGAGGATTGGAAAGCTCGCATACAGAGTAGAGTTGCCGAGCAGTATGGCAGGTGTCCATAATGTATTTCATGTGTCTCATCTTTGTAAGTTTGTGCATGATCAAAGACTACTATTCCTCCGACAGGGTTGGATGACTTAGTGGTAGAGCCTAATTTGACTATTGTTAGACAACCAGTTCGGGTTGTAGCTAGAGATGAGAAAAGATTAAGGAACAAGACTGTCAGGTTGGTAAAAGTTCAGTGGAGCAACAACGAGAAGGACTGTACTTGGGAGACTGAAGACAGGATTAGAGATACTTATCCTAATCTACTTTGAGGGTAAGTCTATATTAGATTTAAATAGATAGTTGCTAGTTAGATAGGCTAGTATGGTTGTTATGGTTGTTAGGAGTTGTTACAGATGATTGCTATGTTTAGTATTTAGTCCTTACTGAATTTCGAGGACGAAATTCTTTAAGTGGGGAGCCAGTAACACCTCTATTTTTGACAGTATTATTTAGGAAATTTAATTAGATAAATTAAATAGAACAATGATGATAAGGAGATCGAGATTTAAATAAATTATATATAGGGTCGTGCTTAATAATAAAATAAATGGGCTTAAATTGGTTTATAGGCTAATTAAATAACACATGGGCATATTAGTAAAATAGCCACTTCATTATACACGGCTATACTCTTTTGTAATTGTCCATTCACGTTTCATTTCTTATTTTCACAAACGCAAATCATAAACCTAAAAATGGAGCCGGCCATTAACAAGGAGGAAAGAGGGAAAAAATTCAATCTAAGCTAAGGATCAAAACTAGAAAGGATTAATCAACAACAAATCTCAAATTCCCTATCATATCTAAGATGAATAATAATTCATTCCATCTCCTTTTGTTTTTATAATCATATGATTTTGGATTTAAGATTTAATTTTGTTTCTATGATGTTTTGGATGATGATATACTTAAGTTATTAATTGTTTGATTTAAACAATTCATTTATATGTAAAATTCGTATGGTTTAGGGTAAAAACCGAGGGTTATTGATTTTAGAATGCCATGGAAAATTTCTATGCTAAGTAAAGCATGATTTTAGAGGAATTTTAATTTTCAGAATTTTCCGAGCTAAAGAAAATTAATTATAATTTCCGATGGAAAATATGAAGTAATTGGGTTTAAAATTTATTTCATGTATTTCAAGAAGAAATTGGGTCTAAAATTTTAATATGTTTGATTATACTTGAAAGAGATTTTCTGTGATTTTTAGTGATTTTTCCTAATTTATTTGCTAGGGAAAATAAATTATTCTAAAAGAAGGACTTTTTTGCAATTGTTGGTTTTTGTTATATGGAAGGGCTTAAACATTATATTTGTTTGATTTAGATCTGATTAAATGCGACATTTTTGAATGTAAAGTATTTGAAAGTTTTATGGCAACCAATCAAAGATTTACAAATAGGGAAGTGGTTATAAAGCAATTACTAAAAGTATCTAAATTTTAGCCTTTAACTCAGAAAAGTTGGTTCCGCCTCAATTAGTAGTACCTTTCGACTCCACTGATTTCGCTCCATCCCAGTCAAAACCCACATAGTCGAAACCAATACACAAGGTATCACTTAGATGGTACGCAGTGGATTGGAAGGAAGGCGGATGCCTTGGTGTCGAAAGGAATGCTTCTGATGGGGTCAAAACCCTATTTTGTTTTCAAAAGATAAGATCTTGCCTTGTTTTACTTAAAGCTTTCGACATAGTCAAAACATATGCTTTCGAAAGGGTTTTTATAAATAGCTTTCAAAGAAGGTTGCTATACTATGTAAAGTAGTTAGCTTTCGAAGGGGTAACTTTTTCTTTAAATAAGAGCTTTCAAAAGGATTGGTTTCGACCCCAGTCGCTAATTTTCCTTTCGACTGTATTGAAGCCATCAATCCTTTCAAAGGATTATCTTTGTTTTACCTAAGCTAAGCCGCTTCCTAAATGCTTTCGAAAGGGGTTGAGGGTTTCAAAGGCAATGGGATCGAAAGGGGGTTTCGACTCTATTCTTCGAAGTTTTATTTTAAAGGTTGTTCCTTTTGACTAGATGGTTCCGATACCATCAACTTTTCCCCAAACAATTTTATAAGGGTTTCAAAAGAGATACTTTCGTATATAACCATTTTGACCCATACGATGTTTTTAAAGAGTAAACCTAATGCTTTCGAAAGGGGTACTTTCATTTGTTTTGAAGCTATGTTTTAAAGAACAATCTGATACCATCGAAAGGTATAATTGGTTTCGAAAGAGAATATTTAACAAGGGCTTCGAAAGATATGTTTATTATGTTTTGAAAAGAGGTTTTCGCTTTTGACTGAGGCTATCCAGAAGTTTCGAAAGAGATGTTTAATGATTCCAAAACATAAACTCAATCTCAATTTAAAGGAATAACCATGGCATAAATAAACAAAGAGTTTTGAATGAAGAAGTTTACCTTAATTAAAAGGTTAAAGGGTTTAACCAGGATATATATATATGTATATATATATATATGTGTGTGTTTATATATATAAAGATGATTTCAAGGATAATGAACCATTGTTGTTATGCTTACTTCTTCATATATTTATTCACATTGTAATTAACACATAACGATACTTTGGGGAAAGGACATAATGACCAGCTAGGTTGACCCAGTAGTGAATATAACTTAAGAAATGTTAAAAACCTTAAAACTAAAGATATTGGCAGGGGGAAATAGGTTCACAGTAAGCCCATAAAAACTGTGTATAACTAAAGATATTGGCAGGGGCCAATAGGTTCATAGTTAGCCCATGAAAACTATGTGTAACGACCCGATATTTTGCACCATTCGCATCCATTATAAGTGTATAGGTAGACACTCATGCCGGAATTGAATTGCTCAAAATACCGCGTTGTTATTTTAAATTTGGAAAAACTGAACATATACAGTAAATAGATATCACAGATCACAGACACAGAGTAATAAATGCAGCGGAAATAAAAGGGATAGTAGTTCATGAAGCTACTATATGAATATATAAGATACATCAGAGTTTACAACAGAAGAGTAATACGATACATCAGAGTTAAACTAGATACAATGGAAGAGTAACACGATACATCAGATACAAATCAGAATACATCACTGGAATCATCGAATACTGAAAGCAGAATAGATGGCTGGATCTTCAAGCAAAGCTCCAACTCCAAAGGTGAGTCTCGAATACTGGTACACTCAGTCTGACCCGAGCGTAAAGCAAAACACAAGACACTCGAGTCAGGATTAACATTCTTATATCAATAAATCCAACTCAAGTGAAATAGCAATTGAAATACAAGTAACTCAAAGGATGTTTGGAATAACCATCCTTTAAGGATCCGTTAAACTATCTACTATGTAGTAGTGTACGATAAGTAGATAATGTCTATCAGTAATATAAAATATCAAAATAGTGTTAAGTCATGGCCCATTCCACCCTTAACACATTTTTATTCCCAAGAGCATATACAAGACCGTAGTTTCCCCAAAATAGGAAGTCACCAGAGGGCAATCCATATACTAAAGGTACAAAAAAAATCGTAGTGGTCGCGTATAGGGATACAAGTATGACAAGGCACATGAGGCAATACCCAAGGTAGTGAAACTACCGTTTGCCTGATCCGGACTGGTGAGAACGCATCGCCGCAGCGACCGCAACACCGCGAAACAACACTCCCAAAATCAAGGGTGCACCAATCGACAACAAGTAATGAGTAGTTCGAAGAAGTGTGTTCGCTTGAGGTAGCTGACCTCCATTTGGCCCGGCACGGCTCCTGTTTTAGTCATTTCCAATTTGACACAAGTGTCAAGGCTATCCATTATCGTTCTCTTTCTTCAATCATCACGTACATCATTCCAACCACTTCATTCTGGATCATACTCCGCGTATAGTTATTAAAGTGGTTTTCGGTTTAGACAGAGAGTATGTCCCTAACCGATTCCGGTCTCTTTAATAACTTTCGTAATTATTACACCGATTGGTCGTTTATATATTTCAAAACCAAATCAATTACAATTCCAATTAGAATTTGCAAACCAACATTTCATTTATCTTTCTAAATCAATTTCCATAATTTCCGTTTCAAAACTTCCAAATTCATTTCAAAATCCTATAATTCAATTTCAATCTTTATTTAAAACAATTCAAATATCGATTTAAATTCGTATAAAAGTTTCATTCCGAAACCATTTAAATTAATTTAATTTAACATTTAAATAAATTTAAATTCATTTATCGATTTCATTCAATATTCATTAAGTAAATTTGCCATTCAAAACAATTTCTATTAAATTTCCAATTCATTAAATCCATTATTTAAATTCAACTTCATTATATCAAAACTTACAAATTGAATTAAATTAAATTCATCAAATCAAATTCTTTAAATTTCAAGTCTTACATTAATTTCAATAAATCACATTTTATTTCTTGTTAAAGAAATTCAATTTCACTTATTTACTTACTTAAATAATTTTCCAAAACTTAATTAATAAAGAAACTCAATTTCAATTATTTACGAAGTAAAATTCACTTATTCAAAAGTTCAATTTCACTTATTAAAGAATTAAATTCAATTTAATCATTAAATAATTCAATCTTATTTAATTATTAAATAATTCAAAACTTAATTATTAAATAATTTCAAAGTTTACTAATTTCAAACTTAATTATAATTTCAAACTTAATTATCAAATCATTTCAAACTTAATTCAATCATTTCTCAAATTAAACAACGTTCTTTCATCAATTACCTTGTTAATATTTTGTTTCAGATTATTAAATATTAACATTTTCCTTTCATAAAAAATTCAAATTTCAACTTCATTTCAAAACCATATTATTTATTCAAATAAAATCTTCGTTTTATTTTTAAAATAAATCATTGACCAATCGGGTTTTATTTAATTCTCTATCCTAAGTCAAGTTCATTTTGGTATTTATCATCTCAACCCGATTCCAATTCAATTCAAAAAATCGAAGCATAACAAAGGGAACTTGCAGTGTGATAACTGGGATGGTGTCAAAGTAAATAAACAAGCAATAACAACAATCAATATCAGTCCAATAATCAATTCAAATAATCCCGAAATAATCGTATTAATTCACATTGTTATTTGTGTAAATTAATAAAATTATTTCTAGAATCTACACTATCATTTCATGTAGATTAAAGATTATTACACTAATATTTATACGGTTCTTCAATTGTCATTCGATTTAAATTTTAACACTACAACAATTAATCAAATATACGTTCAATGGTTCAAAGTGTAATTATCACTATTCTACATGTCAATTAATTTAACATTTAAAGGGGTCATATTCAACTAATCAAATTCAACATATGTGTCGATTCAAATTTTAATTATCCTACGTCAAATTTATTTGCATAATATTTATCACTTTATACATTACAATTTTAACGTCCAATTGTAAACATCAAACAATCAATCATTTAACAACCAAACTGGATTATCATTGCATATGTAACAGATAATGGTGTCAGATGTCACAAGTGAACTGATACAGGTAATAACAGTGTAAATATCTAACAGCAGCATATTTCAATTGTCGTTTCAATTGAAATCAAATTTAATAAATAAAAGAACATTAATCGTGAGTGATTGCTCACCTTTTGTGGCTAGAGAAGTTCGACAACAGAACAAGCTACGGATTGCAAGCACGAATCTCAAAACAAATGTAGATTGGCACGAATTGGATAGACAAGCTGATAAATTGGGATAGAGAATTCAAATTAGAACGGGATCGATGCAGATAAAATCGAAACTAAAGTATATCATATTATTATTTTTCTTAAAACCCATATTAGATTTAAATTACATATTATATTTCAAATCACAATACATAACCAAATCACTTTATATATTATATTTTAGAAATCTAAAAGAAACCAAAATATCTATAAAATATATATATAGTATATATATATAACGCAATATCCAAAATCAGGAGAAATCAAAATTTGGACAAAAAAAAAACTTTCGCCAGTTTCAAAAAAAAATGCGGAACTACCTTTATAATAAATAACTGCATAACATATATAAATTTGCATCCAAAATATATATATATATATATATATTACTAACATCAAATACTTATTAAAGAATGAACTAAACAAAGATAATAGATAGGCTTTTATAAAATGATATACACAGCATAAAGTAAACAACTGAACTTACATTACACACATACTAATATATAAGTAAAATCTATATACATATCACTCTCAAAATTAATAATATATACAAACTAACAGTTGCAACCAACATTGTTTGGAAACTTCATACATATAAATACCTATACGGTAAACATATTTCATAAATTAAACAAACTTTTATAAAATAATTTGAGATAAACCATGTAAGTTCATATGCAGAAATCTGGAAACATATACAACATAAAATATTTCTTTCATAAACATACTGTAACTCATATATAACCTATATCTAACTCGAAGAGATGACTTAAATATACAAGTATATACTGTAACAGACTCACGCGTACCACTATATAGCCTATCTATATATATAATGAAAAAAAGTATTTCTTTTCTATATAAAATGAAACATCACGTACACATTACAACTATGCAGACATTATTATAAATGAAACGGACATATTTAACTACACTCACAGCCTAATCAACACTTTGTATTATATACTAACTTTGTCCCTTACTACTTATAGAGCTATTTATTAAATTATGTGTATAACCAGAATCTATGCAGACTCAAAGTGTATATGCAACAGACCTGTACCATCTATACCATAATGATACTATGCATATATTTCCCTTAGAATTCAATGCCCAATATGAACATCATTATAATATTTATGAACTAAATGTACATAATTCCTTTACAAACCCATATGCGCACTCATACTTCCTTATATAATATATATAATCTATACTTTATATTTAGTATATATATAGCATATAAAATAACTATATCTATATACGCACCTGAGCATATATACAGAAAAAGGCACGAGTTGGCTACAGGAGGGAGAGGGTCGAAGGCCATTGACTGATGGAAGACCATGCGCGGCTGCCGAGGTGGCTAAGAGGTAGCGACGGTGGTCAGTAAGGAAGCGAGGGCGGAGAAGAGAGCGGGGACGGCAGGTAGACAAAGAGGCGGCGAGGTGGGAAGGTCCTCAGGTGCGCCGCTGGCCAGTGGAGAAGGGAAGATGAGGCCAGGTGGAGATGGTCGGGTTTGCTGCGAGTGGGGAAGGCCTTCGACATGGCCATGGAAGCGGAGGGGAAGAATCAAGTGGTCGGGCTGAGGTCGCGAGGGGTGGGGTTGCGGGGTACTTAGGGCGGCAATGGGTAACGGGGTTGAGTGGTGGATCTCGGCAGGTGAGGTGAGAGGGTGGATGCGTGGGTCGGGCGTTGGAAAAACGATGGTTGTGTGGCCATCATAGGAAGAAGGTAAAGAGCGAAATGAAAAAAAAGAGGAAGGAGAGGAACAGTTTCAACGATGTATAAATTTCAAATTCTTGAAAGCACGCAACACTAAATGTGAAAATGAAGCAACCAATGAACGCTTGAACCAGTGAAAAGCAACAGTCACATCTGATGAAACCAAGAAATAATTAATTTCTAGCCGTTGATAGCTGTTTGCATTGAACATTGAATACATGAAAAGTCACAAATCCAACGGGCACAAACTGGTACCGATACAGTTACCGGTTTCGCGTTTTTCGTCGTGTACGAACATCAAAATTGACAATTGAATATACCGTAGAGATCAGCATGACGAGACGATCAAAAAGGTATACAGATATCAGTGGTATGATTGAATTATAAAAATTCGAATTTTCTACCAGCGGAAAGTGCGAGAAAAACGTAAGAAAATAAGATCGACGGAGCCAAAGATGTCCGAATTTGGAAAAACGACAAACTGACATCTTGCTCAGAAGATGATTTAGAATTTTTCTATGTAAAAATATTTAGGTTCTGAAAATATTTTATTTTCATCGCTTTTTAACTGATTAAATTGAAGTGAATTTACGCGCGAAATAAACTTTCATATTTTCGGACGAAAATTTACCAGTTGTTATGTTTAACTAGATGTATTCCAAATATTAAATTTTTATTTCAAAATTTTATCGTTTAAAATTTTCACAAAAATTCAACTAATTACGTTATTAAACAGTTGAAATTTACGGGTCGTTACACTTTCCCCCACTCAAAACTTTTCGTCCCCGAAAAGGAACGAGGTAGGAGAATAGAAACAACCAGAAAGAAAAACAAATTTGAAATACAAAATAACAATTAATTTAAACCATATAAATTCAAATTTAAATTAATTGATATTCAATAATTGATTTAATCCATTTGATTTCACTAAAATCAATCTCAACTATTTCTAAATTCATTATCTTATTATCCAATTATCCTCAATTTACAATTTCTAAAACCATAAATTTGAATAATCTTTTATTATAATCATATTTTATTTTCAACAATTTAAATTCTTCTTTATTCCAAATTATTGTTAAATTTATTCTACTTAATATATCTAATCACATATATTTAACCCATATAAATTAATTTAAACCATAAAAGTTTCGATTTAAATTAATTTATATTTACTAATTACTTTCAAATTCAAGGTATTTTCATAAGTTGATCAAATTTCAATCTATTAATTCTTTCAAAACAAATTCATTAATTCTCTCAAAACAAATTTATTTCATTATTAACTGAGTTTTACTTATTATCCTATCCAACTCTGTTAACATATTTATAATCAAAATTTAGTGTATAACATTTATTATAAACACTCAAATTTTATTTATAAAATTATTTTATATTGTATATTGTCCAATTACATTTTAACTTATGAATAATTTAGGTAAGTTATATTGAAATGCAATTTAGTACTATACGAATAAAATTATCAAATTCAATTATCTCATGTTTAAATACTTATTCAAAATTTAGCTTTATTTATAATTGAAAACATCTTTTAACATGATTTTTAAGAATTAAATTTCCGTTTAATTCCAAACCTTTAGAATAATTATGTATATACTATATATATTAAATCAAATTAAATTTAAAATAATATACCCATATATATATATATAAATCAAGTCATACTTAAGAAATTTAAATTAAATATTTTTCCCAACAAAATCGTAGCAAAGCTATAGAATGGTTTCTCCACTTCGAAACTCGAAAATGAACGTCGATGATGCGGCCGCCATCACCGAAATTATTTTCCAGCGACAAAGAGAAGAGTACTGATTTCAATATTTAAAAATTCTTTGAAAACGGTTTCTATTTGAAAATACCTTCAATAATATACATTTAAAAATTTAAAAACCAAAGCTTGAAATCACTGAAAATTAAATTCTCAAATTCTAAATTTTAAATTCATTTAAATTTCTAAATAATTCTATAAACCAACTTTTATAATTCCATTTATTTTTATGTTGGAATACTCAATGATTTACAAAACAAATAGTGAAAATCCAATATTACCTTTTTGACAACCAATCCAGTTAACAATTTAATTTTAGAAAATTTATACTTATATAATATAATTTTACAAGATTATTTTATTTACCAAATTTTGAAAACAATATTGTGTCAGTTTGTTCTGTTCAAGTGTTTTGGAAATCCTATCGATAGCGTTGATCAGACGAATCGATCGAAAACCCAAATCAACATCAACAACTCAAACAACACAATATATTTTAAAACATTTTAAATATTAATTTACAAATACACTTCCTCGCTCGACGATACAATAATGGATTTCAAGGCAAGGATCGAGATTCAAATTTGATGAACTCAAATCAAAGAGAATTTTGATTCGAAGATAGGTTCGAAACAAATATGAGATAATTAAATAACAAAATAGGGAGATGGATAAGTTTATATAAATCACGGGCAACCTTAACCAGGTCGACCGTGACTTCAAAAATAAGATCGATGTAGAATTCCGAGGTAAATCGACATTCGATCTCAAGAAATAGAATCCAGGTATAGCAGGAGATAGATAGCATCGTAAATCAAGGATACAGAAATCTCCGGTAAATCAATGCTTATTGTAAAGGAGTTTCACCCCTTTCGAATCATTCGAAGTTTGGCGAGACCGCCGATCCATTATAAGGGTCATTCGAAGTGGAGTTAGGTGATGCTCCAGAATTGAAAGGAGACGAATAGTGAGGGACACGAATGAATTTTGAAACTGTAGGGAACGTCCCAAAATTCAAGGGAATCGAGTCAAAAGGAAGAGATTGAAACTCGAATGAGAGTGATTCTGTAAATACATTTACCCTATATGCTAAGTTTTGCCTAGAGCAACCTCGCTCCGATACCAATTGTAACGACCCGATATTTTGCACCATTCGCATCCATTATAAGTGTATAGGTAGACACTCATGCCGGAATTGAATTGCTCAAAATATCGCGTTGTTATTTTAAATTTGGCAAAACTAAACATATATAGTAAATAGATATCACAGATCACAGACACAGAGTAATAAATGCAGCGGAAATAAAAGGGATAGTAGTTCATGAAGCTACTATATGAATATATAAGATACGTCAGAGTTTACAACAGAAGAGTAATACGATACATCAGAGTTAAACTAGATACAACGGAAGAGTAACACGATACATCAGATACAAATCAGAATACATCACTGGAATCATCGAATACTGAAAGCAGAATAGATGACTGGATCTTCAAGCAAAGCTCCAACTCCAAAGGTGAGTCTCGAATACTGGTACACTCAGTCTGACCCGAGCGTAAAGCAAAACACAAGACACTCGAGTCAGGATTAACATTCTTATATCAATAAATCCAACTCAAGTGAAATAGCAATTGAAATACAAGTAACTCAAAGGATGTTTGGAATAACCATCCTTTAAGGATCCGTTAAACTATCTACTATGTAGTAGTGTACGATAAGTAGATAATGTCTATCAGTAATATAAAATATCAAAATAGTGTTAAGTCATGGCCCATTCCACCCTTAACACATTTTTATTCCCAAGAGCATATACAAGACCGTAGTTTCCCCAAAACCGGAAGTCACCAGAGGGCAATCCATATACCCAAGGTACAAAACAAATCGTAGTGGTCGCGTATAGGGATACAAGTATGACAAGGCACATGAGGCAATACCCAAGGTAGTGAAACTACCGTTTGCCTGATCCGGACTGGTGAGAACGCATCGCCGCAGCGACCGCAACACCGCGAAACAACACTCCCAAAATCAAGGGTGCACCAATCGACAACAAGTAATGAGTAGTTCGAAGAAGTGTGTTCGCTTGAGGTAGCTGACCTCCATTTGGCCCGGCACGGCTCCTGTTTTAGTCATTTCCAATTTGAAACAAGTGTCAAGGCTATCCATTATCGTTCTCTTTCTTCAATCATCACGTACATCATTCCAACCACTTCATTCTGGATCATACTCCGCGTATAGTTATTAAAGTGGTTTTCGGTTTAGACAGAGAGTATGTCCCTAACAGATTCCGGTCTCTTTAATAACTTTCGTAATTATTACACCGATTGGTCGTTTATATATTTCAAAACCAAATCAATTACAATTCCAATTAGAATTTGCAAACCAACATTTCATTTATCTTTCTAAATCAATTTCCATAATTTCCGTTTCAAAACTTCCAAATTCATTTCAAAATCCTATAATTCAATTTCAATCTTTATTTAAAACAATTCAAATATCGATTTAAATTCGTATAAAAGTTTCATTCTGAAACCATTTAAATTAATTTAATTTAACATTTAAATAAATTTAAATTCATTTATCGATTTCATTCAATATTCATTAAGTAAATTTGCCATTCAAAACAATTTCTATTAAATTTCCAATTCATTAAATCCATTATTTAAATTCAACTTCATTATATCAAAACTTACAAATTGAATTAAATTAAATTCATCAAATCAAATTCTTTAAATTTCAAGTCTTACATTAATTTCAATAAATCACATTTTATTTCTTGTTAAAGAAATTCAATTTCACTTATTTACTTACTTAAATAATTTTCCAAAACTTAATTAATAAAGAAACTCAATTTCTATTATTTACGAAGTAAAATTCACTTATTCAAAAGTTCAATTTCACTTATTAAAGAATTAAATTCAATTTAATCATTAAATAATTCAATCTTATTTAATTATTAAATAATTCAAAACTTAATTATTAAATAATTTCAAAGTTTACTAATTTCAAACTTAATTATAATTTCAAACTTAATTATCAAATCATTTCAAACTTAATTCAATCATTTCTCAAATTAAACAACGTTCTTTCATCAATTACCTTGTTAATATTTTGTTTCAGATTATTAAATATTAACATTTTCCTTTCATAAAAAATTCAAATTTCAACTTCATTTCAAAACCATATTATTTATTCAAATAAAATCTTCGTTTTATTTTTAAAATAAATCATTGACCAATCGGGTTTTATTTAATTCTCTATCCTAAGTCAAGTTCATTTAGGTATTTATCATCTCAACCCGATTCCAATTCAATTCAAAAAATCGAAGCATAACAAAGGGAACTTGCAGTGTGATAACTGGGATGGTGTCAAAGTAAATAAACAAGCAATAACAACAATCAATATCAGTCCAATAATCAATTCAAATAATCCCGAAATAATCGTATTAATTCACATTGTTATTTGTGTAAATTAATAAAATTATTTCTAGAATCTACACTATCATTTCATGTAGATTAAAGATTATTACACTAATATTTATACGGTTCTTCAATTGTCATTCGATTTAAATTTTAACACTACAATAATTAATCAAATATACGTTCAATGGTTCAAAGTGTAATTATCACTATTCTACATGTCAATTAATTTAACAATTAAAAGGGGTCATATTCAACTAATCAAATTCAACATATGTGTCGATTCAAATTTTAATTATCCTACGTCAAATTTATTTGCATAATATTTATCACTTTATACATTACAATTTTAACGTCCAATTGTAAACATCAAACAATCAATCATTTAACAACCAAACTGGATTATCATTGCATATGTAACAGATAATGGTGTCAGATGTCACAAGTGAACTGATACAGGTAATAACAGTGTAAATATCTAACAGCAGCATATTTCAATTGTCGTTTCAATTGAAAACAAATTTAATAAATAAAAGAACATTAATCGTGAGTGATTGCTCACTTTTATGGCTAGAGAAGTTCGACAACAGAACAAGCTACGGATTGCAAGCACGAATCTCAAAACAAATGTAGATTGGCACGAATTGGATAGACAAGCTGATAAATTGGGATAGAGAATTCAAATTAGAACGGGATCGATGCAGATAAAATCGAAACTAAAGTATATCATATTATTATTTTTCTTAAAACCCATATTAGTTTTAAATTACATATTATATTTCAAATCACAATACATAACCAAATCACTTTATATATTATATTTTAGAAATCTAAAAGAAACCAAAATATCTATAAAATATATATATAGTATATATATATAACGCAATATCCAAAATCAGGAGAAATCAAAATTTGGACAAAAAAAAAACTTTCGCCAGTTTCAAAAAAAAATGCGGAACTACCTTTATAATAAATAACTGCATAACATATATAAATTTGCATCCAAAATATATATATATATATATATATATTACTAACATCAAATACTTATTAAAGAATGAACTAAACAAAGATAATAGATAGGCTTTTATAAAATGATATACACAGCATAAAGTAAACAACTGAACTGACATTACACACATACTAATATATAAGTAAAATCTATATACATATCACTCTCAAAATTAATAATATATACAAACTAACAGTTGCAACCAACATTGTTTGGAAACTTCATACATATAAATACCTATACGGTAAACATATATTTCATAAATTAAACAAACTTTTATAAAATAATTTGAGATAAACCATGTAAGTTCATATGCAGAAATCTGGAAACATATACAACATAAAATATTTCTTTCATAAACATATTGTAACTCATATATAACCTATATCTAACTCAAAGAGATGACTTAAATATACAAGTATATACTATAACAGACTCACGCGTACCACTATATAGCCTATCTATATATATAATGAAAAAAAAGTATTTCTTTTCTATATAAAATGAAACATCACGTACACATTACAACTATGCAGACATTATTATAAATGAAACGGACATATTTAACTACACTCACAGCCTAATCATCACTTTGTATTATATACTAACTTTGTCCCTTACTACTTATAGAGCTATTTATTAAATTATGTGTATAACCAGAATCTATGCAGACTCAAAGTGTATATGCAACAGACCTGTACCATCTATACCATAATGATACTATGCATATATTTCCCTTAGAATTCAATGCCCAATATGAACATCATTATAATATTTATGAACTAAATGTACATAATTCCTTTACAAACCCATATGCGCACTCATACTTCCTTATATAATATATATAATCTATACTTTATATTAAGTATATATATAGCATATAAAATAACTATATCTATATACGCACCTGAGCATATATACAGAAAAAGACACGAGTTGGCTACAGGAGGGAGAGGGTCGGAGGCCATTGACTGATGGAAGGCCATGCGCGGCTGCCGAGGTGGCTAAGAGGCAGCGACGGTGGTCAGTAAGGAAGCGAGGGCGGAGAAGAGAGCGGGGACGGCAGGTAGACAAAGAGGCGGCGAGGTGGGGAGTTCCTCAGGTGCGCCGCTGGCCAGTGGAGAAGGGAAGATGAGGCCAGGTGGAGATGGTCGGGCTTGCTGCGAGTGGGGAAGGCCTTCGGCATGGCCATGGCAGCGGAGGGGAAGAATCAAGTGGTCGGGCTGAGGTCGCGAGGGGTGGGGTTGCGGGGTACTTAGGGCGGCAGTGGGTGACGGGGCTAAGTGGTGGATCTCGGCAGGTGAGGTGAGAGGGTGGATGCGTGGGTCGGGCATTGGAAAAACGATGGTTGCGTGGCCATCATAGGAAGAAGGTAAAGAGCGAAATGAAAAAAAAAGGAAGGAGAGGAACAGTTTCAACGATGTATAAATTTCAAATTCTTGAAAGCACGCAACACTAAATGTGAAAATGAAGCAACCAATGAACGCTTAAACTAGTGAAAAGCAACAGTCACATCTGATGAAACCAAGAAATAATTAATTTCTAGCCATTGATAGCTATTTGCATTGAACATTGAATACATGAAAAGTCACAAATCCAACGGGCACAAACTGGTACCGATACAGTTACCGGTTTCGCGTTTTTCGTCGTGTACGAACATCAAAATTGACAATCGAATATACCGTAGAGATCAGCATGACGAGAGGATCAAAACGGTATACAGATATCAGTGGTATGATTGAATTATAAAAATTCGAATTTTTTACCAGCGGAAAGTGCGAGAAAAACGTAAGAAAATAAGATCGACGGAGCCAAAGATGTCCGAATTTGGAAAAACGACAAACTGACATCTTGCTCAGAAGATGTTTTAGAATTTTTCTATGTAAAAATATTTAGGTTCTGAAAACATTTTATTTTCATCGCTTTTTAACTGATTAAATTGAAGTGAATTTACGCGCGAAATAAACTTTCATATTTTCGGACGAAAATTTACCAGTTGCTATGTTTAACTAGACGTATTCCAAATATTAAATTTTTATTTCAAAATTTTATCGTTTAAAATTTTCACAAAATTTCAACTAATTACGTTATTAAACAGTTGAAATTTACGGGTCGTTACACTATGATTAATATTGGTAGGGGCCAATAGGTTTATAGTTAGCCCATGGAATTATATGCGAATAAAGATACTGACAGTTAGTCAATTGGTTCCTAATTAGCACATGAAAACTAGGATAAGAGAAAAGAGATTGGAGTTACCAATAGATTCTTAGTAATCCCATGAAAACTATGAAATCAGACAGATAGTCCATAAACATTTAACAATTTAATAGTGACCCTTAAAACTATAATTGAGACAAATAGTCAGAATGATTAGGGATGGGTAATCCATATTTGATTTACTTGTTTTGCATATCATCATAATGTTATGAAATACTATATTTTAACCATTATGGATGCAGGAGCACAAATATGGTTTTATAAATGTTTTAGGATACTAGTGAGGGGAAAAGCCGTTTTGCTAAAGCTGCGTGGTCTCACAAGATATTTGCATGGTTTGGGATGGTAGATTATTATTCACACCAGGCTTTATGTTTGACTCGAAGTTCTTGTTTTCCCCTTAAACTCTCGGGTACTCAATTAATTTTGGGTAGGTTGAGAGTTAAGGTTTCAGGTATTCTTTTTAGACGAATAAAGCTTCCGAGGACGTGCAGGAGGCAAACTTGTTATTAGAGTTCTTTATTTCCGCTGTGTGTTTTGATTGTAAAGGCTGAATTGTTTTATTGCCTTATTATATACTCTGATCATCCAAAGGGGAATCTTCATATGTCGCTCTTAGCGTATTTTGTATTAATTATATATTGTCTGAACGTGGTGGCGTACTGGGATTATCTAATCGACTTGGAATATTTTGAAATGGAATGTGTTTGCTGTTAAATTTTTTTCCATATTCTTGTGCTTCTGTGTATCGATGTATCCAATATCGCCATATTTGGTCGCCAAGAATTAATAACTATGGATGACTACAACATCTGTAGCCGTTAGTTTTGGGCCTCCAAGTAGGGGAATGTTACAATGAAGTTTATAACATCATATAACTTTGAGATACAACATACCCTTGGAAAGGGAACGTCATCATTGATGTCCTTAAGTGGAAACTTGCTACTCTAGGTCCTATTATGAGTGAGGCAGTATGAGTTCCTCTCAAATTTCAATTTCCAACCGCCTACAAAACCCACTTTTGGCTATTTGACAGCCACGTAAGTTAGGCTAGTATTAATGGACCGCATCAGGCATGAACAGAAGAAAGATGCGACGATAGTAGGCATTTTGGACAAGCTAAGTAGAGGAGAGCATTTTCCTCATAGCGGTAGGAATGCGATTGACGATGGAAGATGTTTGAGAAGAGTTGGATGGTTTGTATTCCTATGGTGGAGGATGTGTTGGAGGAAGTTTTGGTTGAGTGTCACCATTCTCGAATGACCATGCATCCCAGTGGAGATAACATGTATAAAGATATGAAGCGGATTTTCTATTGGTCGGGGTTGAAGAAAAGGATAGTGGAAGACATGCAAAAAGATAAAGGCGGAATAAGGGTAACCCGGAGGACTATTATTACCACTAGAAATACCAACTTGAAAGTGCAAGCAAACATCTATGGACTTTATAGATGGACTGACTAGGAGTCAAAGAGGCAATGAAGCTATTTGGGTTATAGTGGATAGACTCACTAAAAGAGCCTACTTTATTCCTTTTAGGAGTAATAGGACTGTAGCATTTCTAGTGCAAATTTATATCAAGGAACTTGTACGACTGCATGGGGTTCTAGTTAGCATTATTAGTAATAGGGCCCCCTTATTCACTAGCGAATTTTGGAGGAGTTTGCAATTGAATTTAGGAGTTTTGCTGAATCTTAACACCACTTACCACCCACAGATCGATGTTAAAATGGAAAGAGAGAATAGGATTTTGGAATACTAGTTAAGAATTTTGTATCATGGATTATGAACGACATTAGGAAGAACATTTATCCTCAATAGAGTTCACATACAATAATAGTTGCCAAGCAATGATTGGCATGACACTCTTCATAGCGTTATACGGGGGGCCATGAAAATCATCTAAGTGTTGGTGGAAAACTACTAACAAAATTCTTCTTGGACCAGATTTGATTTGCGGGACCTTGGAAATGATAAAGATGATTAAGCAGCTAATGAAGGCCGTGCAGGACTATAAGAAGTCCTATGCTAATAAGCGAAGGAAGGAATTGGATTTGGGGGTATGAGACATGGAGTTCGTCAAGGTTTCCCCATTTAAGAAGGTTATGAGGTTAGGTACATGTAGGAAGTTGGCGTTAGGGTTTGTTAGGCCTTTTTCGATTTTAGGAAGGGTGGGAAACTTGCGTATCGAGTAGAGCTTCTGGATAAGTTAACGGGAGTCCATCACATCTTTCATGTTTCGCACTTAAGGAAATGCCTTCACGATACAGGCACCATAGTAGAGTCTAATCAGTTAGTAGAGACAGAGCCGATAGCACCCCATGCAACCACACGCATAGTAAAGCACGGAACTAGGAAGCTTCACGAAAAAAAATTAAGTTGGTCCGAGTAGAATGGGGAGATGATCAAGCGGAAAGCATATGGGAAACTGAAGAAAAGATAAAGGCTTCTCATCTTAAGCTTTTCTCTTGTAAACTTTCTCTCTCTCTCTCTCCAAAATTTAGGTTTTTGGTTGCATCTTGGTTACTAGATTGGATGATAGAGGATAGTTGCCACACTTTTTACTGTTATTTTTGCACTCATGTAGAATTTTATGTGTATTTTAAGATGTTTACATACATGCCTATATGTCATGATCTTGCATTCATGCTAAGACTTAGCTCACTTAAGTATGTTGTATACACAATCACATTGCACGTTTGGCCGAGTAGATGGTTGTGTATATAATTTGGTTGTGTAACTTTGTTGTATAACATGGTTATAGAGTGCGCATTACACTATCTGTCCCTTAGAGATTTCGAGGACAAAATCCTTTTTAAGGGGTGAGAATGTAACACCCCATAAAAATTAATAGAAAATTAATTAATTAATAACAATGTTAAAAAAAATTGTAGATGTCAGAATTTGGCAACGAAAGTTACACACTTACGTTCGTCGTAATTTTCAAATATATAGTATTGTATTCGCAGCTAAAACGGAAAAGTTATCGATGTTTGAAGTTTTCGAATTTAAAATAATTCAAACAAATTCGAAATTAGAATTTAAATAACGTTAACATGGAAGTTAAATGGGTAATTAATATTTTAACGTTTAGGCAAATTAACGTTGGAGAAAATATTAACGTGAATTATAAAAATGGGAAAGAAATTAATTTAAAAATGGTAACAATTAATATACGCTATTTATAATAGACTGGTCGACCGCCTCCACTAGGTTCGATCGACCACTAGCGGTCGACCGCCTAGGGAGAAGCGGTCGACCGGCGGTGAGTAGTGGCTATGATATTCTAGGACACGAACAACCCAGATTTTATTATTTTAGACCGTCTTAAATCTAATGGTCCGAACGTCTTCTAACCACCATAAATAAGGGGCCAGCTCCTCACTTTTATTTACGAAAATATTTGGAACTCTAGTGAAACTCTGTTAGTCTTCTTCTTCAACTACGGTTCATAATCAATTCAGATTTAAAGGTAAGGGATTTTCGATACTAAAAATATGTTTTCTAATTCTATTCTTCCTTAATTTATGATTCTGAATCTAATCAATATACAATTGAATTATTGTATATTTCGAAAAGAAGTAATCTGCAGGTGGCACTAGGAGCGGGCGTGAATCTAATCCAAAGGAAGGCAGAAAAATTATATATGAGTGGAAATCTTGGTTTTTCATATTTTTAGTATTTGTATAGTAGAAGTTTGGATTTGTTTTATGCCTTGGGGAATTTTGTTCATGAAAACCCTAAAACTAAAACCCCAAAATTCCCCCAAACGAAATGTCAATTCTTATGTTTATTGGAATCTTAACTGTTTTATATTAAAATAGTAGAAATTTTTTTGTTATAGTAATTTGAATATTTTATATTTAGTTTATTTGTAAATTATTGTATGGAGTTAGACTTATATGAATCGGAAGTTTTGACGTTTAAAACGGTTAGTATAGGACGCAAAAATCTTCGCATGCTTAGAAGTATCTTGTTAACCTATATTACATACGTACAAATATATTAGCAAATAAATATATTATTAATGTATTATTAGTAATGTATTTAAATTGGTTAGTAATAGCATTAAATCTCATAGGTAGGAAGTGAGCATAATTATGGAAATTAATCCATATTTGAAGGCCGAATAAGGATTTTTCTTTTTATGGCCTTAATGTGAAATGCGGCGAGGTATGTATGTGGTACTATGTTAAGGGAGTGGAATTATGGCTAAGATATAGGGATGTGAGGTTAGTCAAAAGTACATGAAAGTCTGCCCACCTAATTTGGCTACCAGTAGTGTGACTTTTGGGACTGATGTGAGACATCACCTATAATAAGTACCCGTGATGGATGCAAGGTTAGCCCTAATTCTATAGGGTAAGTCTGCCCACTTAATCTGGCTACTAGTGCCTATGAATATCTGGACTAATGCAAGATGTTATAGTTAGGCTATGGGTCATAATACGTAGGACCTACTTCTGGATTGGGGGTATTAAGTGGTTATTGTAGGTTTCACCTTCCTTGCCACTCAAGAAGTATTAAATGGTCGAGATTATCGAGGGTAAGGTAGTAAGGAATCTCGGGAGGGGTCATCTTCAGGGTAGAGGTATTAAGTGGCCATTGTAGGGTCACCCTCTTCCCATAAAGAAGTATTGAATGGCCTATTGAGATTTCATGCGATGTCAATTAGGGAGTACAAGAGAGGGGTCTGCCTTGGATTAGGTATTAAATGATGGGGATCTACCTAGGATACAAGTATTAAATGGTCAGAGTCTGCCTACTTCTCATTAAAGAGGTATTAAGTGGCTCGGGTATTTTCTCTCACATTGTTAGGACATGACTGATGGTAGTTGTATGGGATTGAGAAGGGCCTTTGGCTACAGTTGAAGATATTTTATATAGTTGGACTGGAAGAGCGTAAGTTATAAAGTTGGACTGGAAAAGACAACGGGCTTACGTTTGGAGGTATACTTGGTAGGATATAGTATAAGATGCGTAAGACATATTTCTTATCTAAATGATACAATCCAAATAATATTATGGTAAGAATTGAGATTTTCATTCACCATACATTGTTTTTCTGACCCCTCCTCATTACAACACCTGGTTAGAGGAGGCGATGCCGATTGAGAAGATGAAGGCAGAGGCGAAGTCTTGTGGAAGTTTATCTATCCATTTAAGTTTTTGATATATTAATGTACCTAGTTTCAAAAATGTTGTTATTTTAGGATACTATATTTTGGATATTTGAGATGATATGTTGTATTTCTGAGATCTGAATTTTTATGAAATGGGTACTTATTTCTAATATTAAATTTTAACCTCTCCGTTATGAGATTTTGATAGCATAGATCTGTATATTGTTCATTGTATCAATTTTACCAACCAACAGCCAGCTTTGGAATGAGTTTAAGGTTCGATGGACTTTTATTAGGTCGAAAATTAGGCCCGTTTCAAGGTAGGTTGTTACAATTAGTCAACACGCTCTTCCGACTGTAAAAGGAAGTTAGGTATCCGGTCGACCCTTATTTTTACTTATAGGCCAACATTGAGCCCGTTGTCTTCTCAGGTGTTTTAAGCAAGGCCGCCCCAGGCTGGATGAGGAAATGCTTCTTCATCCCTCATAGGGTAACCCCAAGCGGGGGAACACAAAGTTCCAAGTCCCCCATAAATTTTCTTTGTTGTTCGCTCCCTTCATCTTTGTCCCTTGTCCTTTTCTTAATCTATCCTTTAACAGGCTCTTCCATTGATCTTTCCAGCTTCAACGTTGGAATGTTGATCGAATATGTCCAGTGGTTGAAGACTGTCATTGCTAATTTGTGGGATTTTAAGATCTTGGTGATCGACGGTAACCTCTGCTGGGTCAAGCTAATGAGGGGGTACCCAGACCATGGTTGTAGAGCGGGTTTCCCATCAAAGAAAGTGTTTAAGGTGAAGCACGATTATACAAAGATCAAATTCCACGACTCTCTGGCTGGGTCGATCATGGACAAGAACCGAGGATATGATGAAGTTATCTTGGATGAGGGGCCGTGAGAGTGGAAACAAGTTAATTATGAGAAGCTTAGTGATGTATTGCTGATGCTGATGCCATAGTTGGAACCCTTTGATGCACAACAGCTGGTTGACGTCCTGGTTCCACAGCGTGAGACACCGGCCATTGATTGAGATACTAAGAAAGCTCCAAGGAAAGTAGTATAAGGGGAAGGGTGAAAAGAACCGGGCATCAACAATGATGCATGTCTCTCCTTTGAGTCACATTCTGCTTGTGATCCCTTGTATCCCGGATATGATGTTGTGCCACCGGGTGAGTTCTATTCCAGGACTGATCAATATAGTGTTAGTAGTTCGGTCTCATCATGCCTTCCTCTTTTCAGAAGGCAAGGTCGGGTAGGTTCAAATGGTAGTTAATTTACTCTCACTTGGCTTCTTTTACCTTGCATTTTGACTAACTTTTATTTTTTGTTGTTGCAGTAGCTGACAAGCTTAGCTTCAATGTTTTCGACAACCTCAACTCCATTGCCCAAGGCCCAGCGCCCAAAGTGCCTATGGAGAACAAGGAGATCATTGATCAGCCCCTAGCCCTAAGCAGGAGCAACCACATTCCACCAACTGCTGGAGAAGAAAGAGAGCCGGGGGAGTCGTTCTACAAGGATCAAACTTCATTAGCTAAACAGGCACCCATTTATGTTGAAGATGGGCTAGCCCAAGGGAAAAGGGCATGTCGGTGGGGCATGAAACTTAGGAGATTGACTAGGCTATGAACAATAAAGACCTGGAATAGCTATCTTGCTTATGCCCATGGAGATCTTGTCATCCACCTAGTGCCCATATCGGGATGGAGTCGGCACTCTGGGGAGTCAATGGTTAATGCACGTACATAGGACTTCCTTTCTTTTAAGCTCCCAAACTTGACTTTTCTTGCTTGATTTATGAAATTTCTTCTAACATTGATTTTTCAATCCGCCCACTACTCGACTCACGTCTGGGACGAAATTCTAGAGTTAGAAGATGAGAACCAAAAAAACAGTCAGCTTAAGAAGGAGGCCATAGAGATAGCAGCAGCGGTCGAAAAGGCGATGAAAAAGGCAACCGAAGCAAGGGTTCGGGCGTAGAAGGCGGTTAAGGATCTTAGTGTGAAGTTGGAGAAGGTCGAGAAGGAGATTGAAGCATTGCAGAATAACTTGGCCCAACATATCACCGAGTGTCGGTCGACTGCTGATGTGGAGGTTGCTCAGCTGGTGGAGGAGAACTTATGGAAGAATCAGCTGAAGAATATGATGAAGGCCCAGTTTAGAAAAAACTATCATCCATCGATCTCCATGTGAAGCTTCGACGTCGAGGCTCTTGCCACAACCTGGGTGGAGAGGGCTGCTAAGATGGAGGCAACCAGGATGGTTATGCCTACTATTATGACACGGGAGAATATTAAATCGCTAGCCCAGTCGGCCAGCGAACTAGCTTTGTGAATATCCTTGTATACATTTCTTTAATCACATTTTGTAGTCCCAACTGAGCTAGCTTTGTGCCCCACACTTATGGTAGCAATGAACATATATTTTTTTGTCTTGTGAAACCTGTCCAAGTGTTTTATTCATTTATCTTTTCTTCCTTGTCTATGCTTCAATAGTAGGGTAGCATATTTTGAGTAGTCGGCATAGTTCCTGTGTTATCTGCACTTAACATTTTCACGAGATAGATAAAAAAGTGGTGTATGGTAATGAGATGGACTATGATTGCGGTGCATTTATGTAAACCATGTAAACTGATTTTATGTAAAACATATCTTGATGATAGAATGATTGTGGTTGACTAAAGAGCCTAGTTGTAGTTGAATACGGGGGGTAAGCACATGATTGCCAAGCCTTTTTATGTTGTTGTTGGCGGTCCTAGCTTGAACCGAAGTGCCGAGTGGCTCAAGGTTCTCCTAGGTGACACATGGCAAGTTGATAGGTTAGGCCATCCTATCACGAACCGAAGCATTAAGTGGCTCGAGGGGGTGTCACACGGTAGGATTGAGTGGCGGGTGGTACTGGCATGAACTAGAGCGCTGAGTGGCTTGAGGGTTCTCATGGGTGACACGCGGTTAGTTAATAGGTTAGGGAGGTCCCGTTACGAACCTAAGCATTGAGGGGCTCGAGGGTTCTCCTATATGACACACTGGTAGTCCCTAAACAAGTGAGTGAATGCACGATAATTTACCCTCGTTGGATAGTCGACTGACAAGGAGGGAAGCACGGCTCATGTGATCCTTGATTGTAGATGTTAGTAGTCTACAAGCAAGGAAGTGATCATATAATAACTTAGATTCAATGGATAGCCTATAGGGGTGGAAGTCCCCGAACAAGAAAGTGAATGCATGGTAGTTTACCCTTATTGGATAGCTAGACAGCAAGGAGGGGAGCAGGGCTTGTATGGCCCTTAGTGGCAGAGGTCGGCAATCACATAATAACTAATCCTTTCCTGGATAGCCTTGGCAGTGCTGACAAAATTGGCTCTGAATATATTCTTTACAAATGATTTTTTCAATAACCTTATACTTGTTGCTCATATATGATACGCCTGGAGGTGCTCTAGGTTCCAAGTGCACGTTATATGTGTTGCATATAGGTGAGAGAGGCACTAAGCACCATTCGATAAGACGCCGTCGATAATATACGACCCCTCCCAATTTGGGTCAAGCAATCCTTCAACCGGGTTCTTAGTGTTTGCAAACACAAGGTGCAAGACAAGATTACCAAAAACGAATTGTTGGAGCTTCATTATGGAGTAGTAGCGCTTGGCTATTTTCCTTTTGTAGGCTTTAGTGTGGAGTTCAGCTTCAACTCTTCATTCTTCAATGGAATTAAGTCTGAGTTTACAACTCATCATTTTGTTTTGGCTTGTATGCGAGATGTCGTGGTGAGGTGTCATTCATAGCATGGCTTCATACCCACAAGAAAGCAAGAAGGGAGTATGGCCGGTTGAAGTGCGATTGGAGGTGCGGTAGGACAAGAGGACACATGGTAGTTTCTCGGCCTGGTTTCCTTTAGCTTTTGCTAGTCGTTTCTTGAGTATTGATTTGATAGTTTTGTTGACAGCCTCTACTTGCCTGTTGGCTTGGGGTGAGTGATGGAAGAGAAGTACTTCTCGATCTCTTTCCTTTCACATAAGTCTTGGAAGAGGTTGCTCTCTAATTGAATGTCGTTGTCGGTGATGATCTTCTTTGGCATGCTGAACTGGAAGACGATGTACTTGATGACGAGGCTTAGTATTTTAGAGGTGATGACCTAGTGGGAGGCCCGACCTTGCCCCATTGGTGAACTAGTCGATGGTGACTATGGCATGGTTTTATCCTTCTTTAGCATTTGGCAACATTCCTGTGAAGTTAATTCCCCAAGTTTCGAACGACCGAAGGGAAGTCATCATAGCGAACAGAGTAGGAGATGCTCTAGGGATCTTGGAAAATCACTGACGCTGATCACATTTGATGACGTAGCTCATTGAATCTGTGATCAAAGTAGGTCAATAATAGCCTTGTCGAGTGGCCTTCTTGGTTTAGCTTTGCCCCATGGCATGATCCCTACAGAATCCTTCATGCAACGCTTCCAATACCTGGCCGGCTTCATCTTCAGACACACATCTCTAAAATGGTGTAGAGTACTCTCTTATGTAGAGCTTTTGATCCATGATTGTGTAATAAGTAGCCCAATAAAGGACTTTTTGGGCTTCTTTACAGTCCATTGGAAGCTCTTCATTTACTAAGTATTTGATCAAGGGAACCATCCAATTGTCCATGATGATGTGTCAATCTCTATTGTCACTACCCTCGGTTTGTAGTAAGGGACATCTCATACCTCTAATGAAATCCAAGGAGTGGGTTCTTTTGGATTACTAGCTACCTTGGCCAGTTGATCGACCTTGGCATTCTGCTCCTTAGGTATCTGCTCTAGCTTGAACTCGGCGGAGGTGCAGATTATCCTTTTAGCCTCTACTACATATAAGGTTGGTATTTTGCCTTTGACTTTGAAACGATCGCTAATTTGATTGAAAACCAGTGACGAGTTGACGAATACATGGATGGAATCCACATGTAATTCTTTAGCTATCTCAAGACCGGCCAGACAATCTTGTACTCGGCTCCATTGTTGGCCTCCTTGAAAGTAAGGCAGACTGCAAAACAAAGTTCTCTCATTTGGAGGGTGACAAGGACCATGCCGCCCCTTGCCCCTTCTCATTTAACGTCGCATCCACATACAAGTGCCAAGCTTGCTAATTTTTTATATTCTTTTCTTCAATTTTGTCTGAGCTCGAGCACTCGACGATGAAATCTGCAATGGTCTGGTTTTTGATGGAAGTGTGAGGCTGGAAAGAGCTGTGATGTTGCCTGAGCTCGATGGACCACTTTAGTAGCCAACCCGATGTGTCGGGTCAGCCAAGAAATTTCCTTAACGGTTGGTCGGTCCAGACATTAAGGGGATGAGCTTGGAAATATGGCTGGAGTATCTTGGCTTCCATGAACAGGAGGAAAGCTAGCTTTTCCAACCAAGCGTATCTTGTCTTGGGCCCCGATATCCTTTTGTTGACATTATAGATCGGTCATTGAGTCTTCTTGTCTTCTCTAATCAATACAACACTGAAAGCATGGTAAGACATTACAAGGTAAAGGTACAGATTCACCCCGTTGATTAGCTTGGACGGTACCATGGTTTAGCTAAGTTTTACCTTAACTCTACAAATCCCTTGGTGAATTCATTATTCTAAGTAAATGACTTTCCTTTCTTAAAGAGATCGAAGAAGGGAAGACTCCAATCGGTTTCTTTAGACATGAACCGATTCAAAGCCACAACCATCCCATTTAGGATTTGTATTTGCTTTATAGTTCTCGTGATTTGCATGTCTTGGATGGCTTGGATTTTTTTAGGATTATTTTCAATTCCCTTTGCACTCGCAACACATCCAAGGAACTTCCTAGGCGAGAGGGTAAAAGAATGCTTCTTTGGATTTAGCTTCATATTATATTGAAGTAGGATGTTGAAAGTTTTGGCCAAGTTATGTACATGCCCACCAGCCTTCTCTGACTTTACCACTATGTCATCCATGTATACCTCTATAGATCGGGCAATTTGTACTGAGATCATGCAGTTGAAAAGCCATTGATAGGTAACTCCTACATTTTGTAGCCCAAATAGCATAGCATAATAGCAATATAGACCAATGTTGGTGATGAAGGAAGTTTGTTTTTGGTCGAGTTTTGCATGGGAATTTAATTATACCCAGAGTATGTATCCATGAAGGTAAGTAGATTATGTCCACTAATCGCATCTAATAGTTGATCGATGCGAGGTAATGGAAAACTATCTTTGGGGTAGGCTCTGTTAAGGTTGGAGAAGTCAATGCACGTTCTCCAAGACCCATTTGACTTTCTAAGCAGTACTAGATTAGCTATCTAGACCGGATATTCTACCTCATAGATGAAGTCGTTGGCTAACAACTTCTCTACCTCTTCTTTGAGAGATTAGTACATGTCTAGGTTGTCCGATCTGCGCTTTTGCTGGTGGGGGTTTCCTTTGGATCGATGTTTAATGTATAGCAGATGATTCTTGGTCGATCATATCAACATGTCCCTAAGTGAAGACATCTTTGTTTTGCCTCAAGGATTTGACCAACTCGTCTCAAATTTCTTGGTTGAGCTTGGTGCCAATTTGATGAATTTGTTAAGGTCGGCGCCGTCTATAAATATCAACTCAAGTGGAGTGGCCATCTAGCCTTTAATATTTGAATTCTCATGTGGGGATCAAGCGGCTCATCGTTTAGATCAGGATCGGTCTCAAAGTTGCATTAGTCTAGCATGTAAATCATGCACTCTATGACACCTTCGATCGAGACAAGCATCTATACTCAAGTCAAGGGGTTGAGGTTGCCCCTAGCTCCCACGGATGAGTCCGCCACAATTAAAAGGGTAGGAGTTGCTGTGTTGGATGTCCCCACTTGCCAATTGGGTGCAACTTGCTTATTCCAAGCTGTGATGAGTTCTTTAGTTCTTTGGGGAGTGGCTAACAAAATAGGACACATTTCATCCCAGTCTTCAATGTGGCGATCGGCCCCGACATGAACTAGAGCGTTGTTGGGCTTGAGGGTTCTCTTTAGTGACACGAGGCTAGTTAGCCTAGACATGGACTAGAGCACTGATAGGCTCACAGTTACTTCTGGATGGAACACCATCGGCAATAGTTTCTTCATGCTTAAGGACGGTCCTGACACATGTGGGAGCGCTGACTTGTTCAACCACTCTTCTAGGTGTCACGTCATTGATAGCTACTTCTTCAAGGGGTAGGATGGCCCACCACGAGTGTGAGCGTTGACCAACTCGAGCACCCTCTTGGGTGACATGTCGTTGATTACCATGACTTTATTAGGTGGGTCATTGTTCACTAGGAAAGTTATTGATGTAGATGTTTCTGCTTTAGAGCTAAAGGCGGTCTCGACATGAACCTGAGCATTGATCGACTCAAAGTTTCTCACGTGTGACTCGCTATTGACTGTTGTAAATTCTTGTTGAAGCATGAAGACACCCTTATTTTCTTGTTTGAGGGAGGTTCTGTATGCTCCCTGGCTTTTTGTGATTGCCTTAGATTATGCCAACCCACCTTTGCCTGGAAATTTCATGACAAGCTGGTTGTAAGAAACAAGTGCGTCAAGTTCTGCAAGAGCCGGTCGTCCTACCAAGAGATTATAAGTAGACAAGCAATCAACTACTACAAAATTCAAGCATATCTTTGCATCAAGGGGCTCATTGTTGAATGTAGTCATGAGAGAGGTCATCCCCACTGGAATAGTGGCAACAATCCTAAAGCCGTAGAAGGTTAAGGCATATGGGGTGAGGCTGGAGGTAAGTAGATTTAGTGCCTCAAAGACATTCTTGAACATGACATTGACTAACCCACCTCCATCCACGAAGGCTCGATGTACATTTACATTGGTCATAGCAAGTATGATGACCATGGGGTCACGATGGGGGTATAAGATGGTTTCTTTGTCTCTAACAGTGAAGGTGATGGGTTTATTTGCCTTTAATCTGGGAGCTTTGGACGCATGGTGCTCAAATGAATAGACTTGACCGACATTAGCCACTTCTCTTTGATATCGAGACTATGCTCCTCGAATACTTACGGCAACATATAGACCTCCACAGATAGTCAGAATGTCAGTTATGGAGGCGACATTATTACTAGGGTTGAGCCGGTTGATTGTTGCGAGCACTCCTTTAATCGACTTGTTGCAAAACAAACTCTACGAGCACCCTTTCTTGGATCATCCATTCTATCCCATCCTCTAGTATATGGTAGAACTCGTAGTACTTTCCCTGACCGTGAGGTTCTTTCCTTCTCCCTGCTTTAATGGTAGATGGTCTTTGGAACTGTACTTGGTCCTGGGTTATAAGATATATGGATTTCATATCTTGAGTCAAGGTGGCATAACGATCATACCTTGGCTTGTACTGGGTGCCATCTTTTGCATGTCTCTTATTGTTGTTCCACTGACCATTACTTCGATGGTTGGTTATCTCACTAGGCCTAACATTTTTTGAATGTCGGGCTTCATCTTTGTTGTTAAAAAGACCAGCATCCTCCATCCTCGTAGTGTCATTTGCCTATTAATAAAAATATGTTGGGGAAGTGATCCGCTGCTATTGAAGGTCCTTCCACATTCTAGACTTGTACTTAACCCCCAAAGGAGAGGGCCACAACCAGACTATTCTTTTCAACAACCCTAGCTCAGGTTGATTCTTTGTTAAAGCGATTCACATACGATCGAAGATTCTTAGTTGTCCCTTACCTGATATTTTCTAGTTTACTAGCCATCATGATGTGGGTCTTAAAAGCAAAGAACCTGGCCTTGAAGTCTATGCAGAGCTGGGCTCAGGTGTAGAAGTTACCCAGTTGTAGATGTAAGAACTAATGGGAGGTCGGTCTAGTAAGAGTGGATGGGAAGAACACACTATGTGGGGTTGGAAAGCTGTCTTGCATAGGTGATGGAGTTGAAGACAGTGATATGAATTGATGGGTCAGCACTCCTATCATATTTTTCAATTGGCAACAGACATACCAATGATTAATGTATTTATTTAATATTTCTTCAAAAAATGATTCACTGTTCTCGTTATTAGCTAAAGCTCCGCCTCTGGCATTCTTGGCGTGCATTCTGTTGAGTTGTCAGTGAAGACGATCCATTTCCTCCCGAAGGTCAGGATTGGTCGACTAAGGGAGTGTCTGGCCAACAAAGAACATTGGGCTTAGCTGATGTCCTTTTGGAGTGGAAGGCCAACGATGATTTGTGGGAGACTGATGGTGACGACGACAGCCATTAGATGAGGTCCTTCTCACCCTATGCATATAAGGCGATCGTGAATGAATGACCCTCCCCTCTCTTAATGTGCCTAGCTACACACCTATGGGATTGGGAGTGTACCGAGGGGGCCCTTGGTTCTCTGCTGATGGTATAGGCTAATAGAGTTAATGTATGCCTTGGGGACAATTATGT
This sequence comes from Allium fistulosum, assembly GCA_030737815.1. Taxonomy (NCBI): domain Eukaryota; kingdom Viridiplantae; phylum Streptophyta; class Magnoliopsida; order Asparagales; family Amaryllidaceae; genus Allium; species Allium fistulosum. The sequence continues at coordinate 1,167,036,443 of CM060905.1, read as the reverse complement.
AATTTGTTACATATGTCTAACTCGATAACAAATCTTGTTCGAAATAAAATGTGTTTCCTTTCTTTTATATACTTGATATAATATGTTATTTTAATTAATTAATTTAATTAAAAGTATATTAGATATAAAATCCATAAATGGTATGTTTTACGATAGTAGTTACAATGTGTTGTAATCATGAGTGATTTATCACAATAAAATAAACATACCATTTTAAATATTCTAAGTCAAGATGTATCAAGACTGGATATCGATACGTCCATGGATACTAGATTACATAATGCTCTCAAATGTTGGGCAGTATATTACTCATGGCTATTGGGGGAATCAAGCGGTTACATATTGATAATTATTAGATAAGTATGGAACAACTCACTCGATAGTTTTCTACCAGTTAATATAACTAAGGTCAAATAGAAAATATCGATGTGACAATATTACATAATTCCCTCGACTTAAGAATTGTCGAGCTTTAGTATGGAAACTCCACTTTGATTATAGTTAAATCATGGCACAATGTCCATCGAATGACTGTGGTTGGGTCAAATGGAAGCGTTCGAAGTGTGACACTGTTCAAGAGAGAATTCATCTTCTCGATTATATGAGGTCGTATAATGGTCAACTGAAGTCAAGTTAAATTCAAAGTCTCTGGCCAGAGTAGTTCGGTTGATAATAATTATTGTTATTGAACTAAGGACTTTGTGTTTGTACTATAAAGTTGAATATGGATGATATTGGGATTTTGACCATTACCAAATTCCAATAAGTCCTATCGTGATATAGTTTTGACGATGAGAATTGGTGTAAATAATTGTCGCTATCGGGTAAAGCTTAAATAAAGCAGAATTGGATTTTGCCGGCACTTTGTAAGCGATAAATTTTTTCATAATATCATACCACCTGCTAAGTAAGGGAGATCGTTAATATTCAAATTGTTTGATATTAATCGCTGACTAAATTTACAGCTAAGAGCCGCACAATTGAAATTTTGAATACTTCTATTACCGCTTGATTTAATTAATTATAAGTATTATTAACTAGTTAAATTAATTAATATTTGTGAAATATTAATTACAAAATTTTATTTAATTTGTTTTGAAAATAATATGTATATAATAATTATATACACACACATATCGATATGCTATATCGATGTCCATTTGAATTAGATTTAAATGAATTTTTTATTGATCAAGCTTAAAGCGGTTTTGAGGCCCATATGGGAGCCTAGCGTGGCCACCTATAGTAGGCTAGGGGTGGTTTGAATAATGATTCAAAGTGAGGTGAATCGATAATGGAGGACAGAGGATCTGATTCCCCTTTTTACTCCTTAGACCTACTCATTTGCTCCATTTGAACCAGCAAAGTCTAGCCACTTTTGCCTCTTTCTCCTTTAATGTCAAGCTTCCAAATTCACAAATAAAATCAAATATAAAGAATGGTGGTTGGTGCATTTAAATTGGTAGCTCTATCTGAAAGCTTGGATACTGATTCAAGGAATAATCGGATTCAACATTATAAGTTATAACTTATAGGTCATGGGAACGTAATAATATAATTAATATTCATTTATATTCATATATTATTTGTCATGTCATTATGCTTGTAAAACTCTCTTTGGAAAAAACCTAATTTTCGACCCAATAAAAACCCATCGAACGTTAGGTCCTTTCCAAAGTTGGCCGTTGGTTGGTAAAATCGATATAATGAACAATATACAAAACTATATATCTATTCTTTTAGAATCTCACAATTAAAGGGATAAATTATAATTACAAAAAAGTATCTATTTCATAAAAATTCAAATATCAGAAATACAACATATCATCCCAAATATCCATAATAAAATATCTCAAAATAATATCAATATGTCCGAATCTGAGTAAATTTTAATATATCAAAAACATACATAAACTACCACAAATCTTCTCCATTGCCTTCGTCTTCTCCATCAGCATCTTAATACATCACTATGTAGTAACCCTAAGAGTTCATCAACTCTTTCATTGCTCCCACTAAATGGGTGCTTGGTCATTTTACCATTAAGACATGACTCACACGTGTCAAATGATTCAAAATTAATTAATCGTAGAAAACCTTCGTCTTTCAATTTGTGTAGTTGTTTCTCACTAATATAACCTAGCCTATAATGCCAAAGATAACTATCATTATATTGCTATAAAAATTATTCACAAAACACACATAATTAGTATTATTCGCATATATACCACTTTCAAGAATACCATCGCAGACTTTATTTCCACCTAAATTAATGTTCATAACATTATTTGGATAATGAAATATATATCCTATAACAACCCGGAAATTTTTAATGTTTCGAATGGAAATATTTAATATATTTAAATATTCAGATTTGATTCAAATTTGATAAACAATAGAAAAATAAAATTTTAATATAACGACTCAATTTTTATTGACATTGTTTTAATTAAATTTATTTGATTTTTCTATAATTTTTAATTTGGAAGATATTTGTATAATTGTTTGATGATTTTTCGACAAATGATCGTATTTTTGAAAATTTTACAAAAATAGATAACCACTGTATATTATTATTAGTTTGAGATCGCATCACATTTTAGTATGCGATCATATTTTTGTTTTGTCGTTCGTGAATTATATGCGAACAAACTTCTGTATGGCAATGTACCGAAACTTTCAAAATAAGCATAGCCCATCACTTACACAATTCATTACCCTCACTTCCCATTTCCTCTTTCACTGTTCTATCCATCATTTCATGAAATGAAAAATAAATTAAAACCCTATGCCTTAAAAAAATAAAATAAAAGATTTGTTTGGGTCAAAGAAGGAAGGGTAGAAGGTCGCAATTGGGGTTGGTGGTTCGAGCATGGATTTTGGGTGTGTGTTGCATAATGGAAGTAAAGAGGAGGTAGTGGTGAAGTCAGATATTGAGTTCGTTGATCGGAGCTCCGTGTCATAGGTGAGGTGCACGACCATGTCAATTTTTGTGTGCAGGTGTTTAAATTTTTGGAAGGAAGATGTTTGGGGAAGAATGTTTGGATAATTAAGTATAAATTTAGTTAATGATGGTTATTAATTATTTAAATTAATTCAATCACTTAGAATATCTCTCTCATACGATGTAATATGCCAGATTTTTGGTAACATTATTTAGGATATTTAATTAGTCAAATTAAATTAAATAATGTGTTAATTAGAGAATTGAGATTTGATTTTAATTAAGGGTAGCCATGCCATTTAGCTAATGAACTAAAGAAGGTTTTAAATGAAATAGAGGAGGGGTAAATTGGGAAAGAGGTCATTCCTATATTTATTCCCTTTCGTGCTTCTTTACACACGTTCATTTCAAAATTTTGAAAATTTAAAACAAGAGGCCGACCATCATTAACAAGGAAAAGGGAAGAAGAATTAAGAAAAGCTAGAGGAAAAGCAAAATTAAATCAAATTCATCCAAATCTCATGCTCCTTTAATCTCTAAAGCTAAGGTGAATAATGTTTACATCTCAAATCTTTAATTGATTTCGGTTTTATGATGAATTCCGAATATTTTGCATTGATTTTCATGTTTTAGAATGATGGAATGATTATATATACTTGTTGATGATTTATGGTTGTTCATATAGATTTTATGACATGTTTTGATATGAAAACCCTAGTAAATGACATCCAATTGCCTTGCGAATTTTTATGGAGATCCAAAATGATATTTTAGAAATGGGTGTCAAATTCTAAATTTTTTTGGATTTAATATGAATTTTCTAGTAAAGAAAATGGCAGATTGCAGAGTGGAAAGATTTGGAAGCACTGGCAGATTGCAGAGTGTAGTGGAGATCTGAGACTGGGTCTAGTGGGGATATAGTTATATTATCTTGTTTGGAAGTTCGACCATTGTTGATCGAATGGATTGATTCTAAGCAGATGGAGGATACAATGTTAGCTGAGTGGATCAAGAAGCTTAGAGAAGGAATTGAGAGCGATGACTTGAAAGATTTCAGTCTTGACCAGAATGGGTGGTTTAAGAAAGAAAGAAAGATTATGTGTTCCAGATGTAGGAACCATAAGGAAGGAAGTCTTGGAGAAATGCCATCGTTCGAAGTTCGCTATTAATTCAGGAGGCACTAAGATGTATCAGGATATGAAGAGGAATTTCTTCTGGGAAATTATGAAGCAGGATATTGGCTTATGTGTGAAGCAGCGCTTAAATTGCCAACAGGCAAAGACCGAACATTAGAAGCCATGTGGTTTGCTTCAGCTGTTAGATATTCCAGTATGGAAGTGGGATTCTATTTCTATGGACTTCATTGATGGGTTGCCAAGGTCGAACAGAAGATACAAAAGTATATGGGTCATAGTGAACAGATTGACCAAGAGTGCCCATTTCATTCTAGTTAGGTCAACCAGGACGACACCTGTTTTAGCGAAGTTGTTCTTGAAGAATGTCCTTTGACTGCATGGAGTTCCTAGCAGTATAGTTAGTGAAAGAGATCCCTTGTTCACTAGTGAGTTCTGGAAGAATCTCCAGGAAGTTTTGGGAACCAAGCTTAAGATGATTACCGCTTACTATCCACAGACAGATGGGCAAACGGAAAGAGTTAACAAGATCTTGCAAGATTTTTAAGAGCACATGTTCTATTTTTCGGGGGATCATGAGAAGTCCATCTGCATCTAGTCGAGTTTTAGTATAAAAACAGTTATCAGACTAGTATTGGAATGGCATCGTTTGAAGCTTTGTATGGAAGGCCATGCAAATCTCCCGTATATTGGTTGGAGACCGGGGATAGGTTGATTCTTAGTCCAGATCTGGTTGGGGCAGCTACAAAAAAGATTGAGGCCATTCGGGCTAGAATGAAGGAGACTCAGTCTAGGCAAAAAAGTTATGTAGATAAGAGATAGAAAGACTTAGAATTCTCAGTTGGAGACCAGGTTTTCGTCATGGTGTCACCAATGAAGGGTGTGATTAGATTTGGGAAATCGGGTAAGTTATCACCGAGATTCGTTGGACCTTTTCCTATTATTGAGAGGATCGGGAAGCTCACATATAAAATTGAGTTACCGAGTAGTTTGGTAGGTGTCCATGATGTTTTTCATGTTTCTCATCTCAGAAAGTGTGTTAGAGACCCGGAGCCTACTATTGCACTGACACTGCTAGATGATTTAGTGGTAGAACCAGAATTGACCATATTGAGGAAGCTAGTTCGCATTGTTGCGAGAGATGAGAAGAGGCCTAGAACTAAGACGGTCTGATTAGTCAAAGTCCAGTGGAGTGACGATGACATGGACTGTACTTGGGAGGTTGAGAGCAGGATTAGAGATATTTATCCCGACTTGTTTGATGGTATGTTTTACCTTCTTGTTTGATTTATTGTGTGCCTTATCGTCATTTCGAGGACGAAATTCTTTAAGAAGGGGAGTCTGTAATACCCAAGTTTTTTGGTAACATTATTTTGGATATTTAAATAGTCAAATTAAATAAGATAATGTGTTGATTAGGGGATGAGATTTGATTTTAATTAAGGGTAGCTGTGCCATTTAACTAATGAACTAAAGAAGGTTTTAAATGAAATAGAGGAGGGGTAAATTGGGAAAGAGGCCATCCCTATATTTATTCCCTTAAGCCATGCTTCTCTACACACGTTCATTTCAATTTGAAAATTTAAAACAAGAGGCCGACCACCATTAACAAGGAAAGGGGAAGAAGAATTAAGAAAACCTAAAGGAAAAGCAAATTCAAATCAAATTCAAATCAAATTCATCCAAATCTCAAGCTCCTTTAATCTCTAAAGCTAAGGTGAATAATGTTTACATCTCAAAGCTTTAATTGGTTTTGGTTTTATGATGAATTACGTATATTTTGCATTGATTTTCCATGTTTTAGAATGATGGAATGATTATATATACTTGTTGATATTTGTGGTTGTTAATATAGATTTTATGACATGTTTTGATATGAAAATCCTAGTAAATGACATCCATTTGCCTTGCGAATTTTTATGGGGATCAAAAATGATATTATAGAAATGGGTTTAAATTTTCAGATTTTTCTAAATTTTCGTGGATTTAATATGAATTTTCTAGTAAAGAAAATGGTATTTTGGATTATAAATTATTTACAGGTAAATAATTAAATATTTGGGACTGAAATTTTTATATGTTAGAAAATATATATAATGAGATTTTCTGGAATTTTTTCAGATTTTTCCTAAGTGTTTTAGTGGTTATATAAAATTATTTAAGGTATGAGACTTAAATGTTTTATATAATTAAATAGGAGGAGGGGCTTTTTATAAAAATGTTTAAATTACTAAATATGGAAAGATGGCGCACTTTTGAAAAGAAAAATCTGGCAACCAATCAGATTTTGACAAACAAGGCAGGTTAGGTACAAAAGAGTTTTAAAAGTACAAATGAATAGCTTTTTACTATTTCGTCTACTTCGGTACCAGGTTTCGCCTCCAACATAGTCGAAACCAATGCATAGGGTATCAGGCAGCTGGTACGTAATGAATTAGATATGGGCGAAAGGTATAGGGTCGAAACCAAGGGGTTCCGAAAGGATTGAAGCATTGTTTTGGTTTTAAAGAAAAATACGCCTGCTTGCTTTCGACTAAGTTGCTTTTGACTTAGTTAGCTTTAGACTAAGTCAAATGGTTTAAAATGATGGTTTCGATTGGGTTGCTCTTTTGTTTTAAAGGATTGCTTTCGACAAAGTCGAAACCTTTAGCCACCGCTTCCTACCTTTCGATCCAGATGGTTTCAAAGGGGTTCTTTCGTTTTTCTAAAATTTGACCACAAATCTCCAATGTTTTCGAAGGGATGGTTTCGACACTATCACTTATTTGCTTAAGAAATGGTTTCGAAATAGATGCTTTCGACTCTATTATGTTTATGATCCTTTTGCTATGCTTGAAGGCATAATCCAAATGGTTTCGACCGAAACGTTTTCAAAGGGGTTTCGAAGGATTTAACTTCGAATGGTTTCGAAAGGTTTCCACATGTTTTAAATTGAACCCAAGTGCTTTCGAAAGAGTTGAGTTTTGACGCTATCGAAAGGTTTTAATGAATGGTTTCGAAAGGGGTGGTTCCCCAGGGTTTCGACAAGGTTAAAAAGGAAGGTTTTTCCTATGTTTTCAAAAGGCAAGGTGTAAAAGGTTTTAAAGGAGGATGTCTATATTTCAAAGCTTTCAAAGGAAAGACTTTTATTGGTTTTGAAAGAGTTACTTTCAATGGTTTTGAAAGGGTTACTTTCAGGGGTTTCGAATGAGATGTTTAATGGTTTTAAACAAAGGTTTCAAACAAGGTAAACATGCAGAATAGCCTAAGTGTTTTCAAGTTATAATGGACTTTAACTTATTTTAAAAGGATAGTCAATCCTTATTGAATATCATCAACGTTATTTTGAGTAAAGTATAAATGACATGGCAAAACACCTTAGATTTAAGAGAAAGATATATTTTCCTTGTATATGTATTATTTGAAGGGCTAAATCATTTTGAAAAGGTTTTCAAGGAAAATTTAAAGGGTAGTTAACCGTAAGAAAATGATTCGGGCATTTAGTACATTTTGATTCGGACAGTTAGTCCATTTTGAGGGCAGTCGATCCAGAGTTTTCAGACAATTAGTCCAGAGGACAGTTAGTCCAGTTGAGGGCAGTCAGCCCAGTTTTATGGACAGATAGTTCATTTGTTAGTATAACGTACCTTGCCATTATGCTGTGGGCAGATAGTTCACTTATTATTTGTTTTATGGAAAAATAGTCCATTTATTGGCATAAATGATGTTGCTATTTTGATATAATCAGTTTGAGGGCAATCGGCCCAAATTTCGGACAGTCAGTCCATTTATTACATGTTTATAGCATAAGGGATCTTGCTATTACTGTATTATCATAATCAGTTTGATTAACCAGTTCGGTTGTAGGAAAGGATTTGCAAAATATATGTTTTGAAGAGGATATTAGTGAGGGTAAACCCGTTCCGCTAAGCGGCGTGGTCTCACTTAATATAAGTAAATAGAGATGTAACAGAATTATTCATACCAGGCTTTGTGTTTGACTCGAAGTTTTTGTTTCCCCTTAAACTCTCGGGTGCTTAAAATTGATTTGAGTAGGCTGAGGTTGAGGTTTTTAGGTTTTTGTCTTTTGGCGAATAAAGCTTCCGAAGACAAGAAGGTGGCTGATGCATAGCTATTATAGGAGTTTTAGTTTTATTTTGTTTGGATTCCGCTGTTTATTAAGTCAGATACGACTGTATTGCTTTGATCATCCAAGGGGGAATCATCATATGTCACTCTTGGCATATTATTGTAAACTATAATTGATCATTGCCTGGGAAACGTTTTGGGGATTTTTGTAACTTGGATATGTTATTGTTTTGAAATGTAATCAGTTAAGTCTTGTTTTTTTGAAATCTATGATTTTATTCATATTCAAGTGCTTCTGATATTATGGTACCATTAGCATTACTGATTTCGTCACCAGAAGTTAATACTATGGATGACTGCAGCATCTGTAGGGCTTAGCTTTTGGCCTCTAGATACGGGATGGTACATGCGAGGTCCAATCGAGATATGGTCTTTTGCGTAAATTTTAGGCTAAAATAGAACGACGTTATATTTTAGTCCAAACTGAAATGCCTAAGCGTCTGTTGGAATTTTAATGAGTTAAACTCACCTTTTTGGATAATCAGTATGATATATAGTAGATAAAAATAATTTCTTTTGTGTTGGAATGAATTATTGGCTTGGTTTGGTTAAATATCCGCTTTCAAAAAGCGAATAACATTTAAAACTGAAATACGAAATTTTTTGTAGAGAAATTCAAATTTCTCATCTTAGTGATTTTAGTTCCAATTATATACCTATTGATTTTAATTTTAGTTATGTACCTATTATATAGATTGGTAAATGTCAAAATTTGATAGTTTGGCCATATTTGATGTGACATTGACATATGTTAAAAGTTGAACCTTTTAGAGAAAAAGATAATAATGGCATTAGTTAAGTGATATGGTAGTTATTGGCCTCATTATAGTATTTTGGAATACTATTATTTGTTGTTTGGTCTAGAAATGGTTTTGATCTTGAAATATGATTTTAAATCCGACCTTCTTGGATATTCTGATATATTTTATTTAAAAAGGGGTTTTTGAACTTCTCAATTTTACCTCAACTTCTTGTATTATTATTTTCTAATATATATATATATATATGTAAATGTTTAAAATTATTTTGAAAAGTATTTATTTTTATAGAAAAGTTATTATAATAAGGAATGTTTATTTTAAAGAAATTAAAGGGGTTTATCTTTTATTTTAAAGTCATTTTTGTTTTTTAAAAGAAAGTAAAAATATTTTGGACTAAATATTTAGGAAACATTTTATATAAATTGTTGTAATAAAAGAATAAATTTATAGATGGTATTTTATAAATAAAAGAATAAATTTTTAAATGATATTTTATAAGAAGGAAATTAATATTATTTTGATAAAATGGAAATATAAATCACAATTGTGGATTTATATTAATATGAGGAATGATCGGTTTATGGAAAGTATTTGGCTCTGTTTTGGAAATTGAATTTTGTGAAAAATTATGAGACTTATAAAAGGGAGTTTTATAATAGAAATTTTTAAATGAAGTTTTATAATGGAATTTTAAATGATATTTCATAAAAGAGATTTATAAAAAGGAGCTTTGTTAAGGAGATTAGAGAAATAGTTTTATTTATTGAAAGGAGTTTTATTTATATAAAAGAGTTTAAATTATATAAAAGAGTTTATAAATATAAAAGAGTATACAAATATGAAAGAGATTTATAGAAATGAGTTTTTGTAAATATGCAAAGGGTTTTTAAAATGAATTTTATAAGGAGTTTATAAAAGGAATGAGATTTGTTTTTCCATAAATGATTGTTTTTAAATATGATGTATGGAAAGTGTTCTTTTCATACTTAATACCAAATTTAGAGGTATGGAAACTCATCTCTATCTTGAGAATTAAGAATGCATATCGAGGCAAGGATAGTTTTCTAACTTGTCTGATTTCATTGTTAATCAAGTAACGGTTCTGTTTGAAATCGGAAAGTGGTGGTAAGTATATATGGTTTAATTTCTATACGACCTATTTTGCTTACAACAAAAGGAAAGTTTTTTAGGTTTATTGTTATCATTGTTTTAAATGACATTTGTTTTAACCTAAATAAGTATGGTTTAAAAAATGGGATCTTTCTTAAGATTTTTAAAATATACTTATACCATTGAGATAAGTGTATGGGTGCCTTTTTTTAGTATTGGAAATATTGTGTTTTGTGAATATACTTATATTGTTAATATAAGTATATGGAAAAAATTTCTAAGTTTGAAAGTAAAATATTTTGTGAGTATACTTATATAGTTTAGATAAGTATATCGATATATTTTAAGTATTGAAAAGAGTAGAGGAGACTTGTGAATGTATCTTTGTAAAAAGTATTTGATACAAGTATTTACAAAGTGTATTTAATTAATGAAAGGATTAATTAAAGAGGCTTAGTGGTCGCTTTGTGCTTAACCATGCTTGGTTAAATCTCTGGCTGAACTGTTTATTATTTGGTAGTAAAATAACCGACTATCAAATCTTGGCCAGTTTTAAAACTATCGTTGGTGGTTCGGAGAGATCGGGATTGGATAGATTATTCAATAACCACTTCGAACCGGCATAAGCTTTCGAATTGGAGATATCTCGAAGATTACCGAAGAAGGAATTCTTTGAAGTGAAAAGGCTACTTGCTATTAATCCTGAGGGTGATTCCAAAAAGGATGTAGTTGAAGTAATGCCTTCAGTTTGTTTATATCCTGAACAACTTGTATCAATGAATGTTGGCATTACATTGTTGCTTAGAGGGTGGTGTTAGCATTTCAAGTGGGATTTTCTAAAAAGGTAAAACGTAGCCTCAAGTCTCACCAACCGCGAATAACTAAAATATGGGATATGCCACAGAGCTATGTGGTTCACTACCATTAGGGTATGGTCATCACTTTTCTATATCACTATTTATGCATTTGGTATGTGCATGAGAGCTCTCGAGGAAAGGTTGGAAAGCAACCAAGGTGATGTCATATTTAGTACTATCCAGTAATGGGTAGTCCGATCCTGATTCATAGGGGTCCATGAGTAGTCATCGGTATATTTTATCTAGAGGGGTACCGTGGTAGGTGGTATCCAAGTGCCTTGTCATTATATAGAATCCATTCTTCAATAAACGTTGTACTGACTTAGTTATGCCCAACTATGCTGGAACATGAGATTTAAAATTTCAATAAAAATCTAAGTGATATTTTATTATTTGAACATATAAATTTATAATTTAAAAATCTATTTTTAATTCGGCCAATATTTAAATACATAAATTATACATAAAGATAATTTTTTCCCTACCGAAATTATATTAGGTGCTAATTTAATTTTATAAAATATAAAATATATTTTGCATAATATATATGTTGATACAACTAATTCACATAATCGATTTAAATAATATTTAAATAATATATATGCATATCTATGTATTAAAATTGTTTTATTTTTGCCTATAATATTTTAAATATGAAACTATTTGTATAAAATTACAAAACCACGTTTTATATAGAATAAGATATAATAGTTAAATTATAAATCTTATATATGATTAAATAATGTATATTAAATTAATTAAAATGAAAAAAATTGTTTTTTATTCCAGTCCATGCAAATTATAGGTAGATATATGTCAATTTTTTTTAAATATATAAGTATATAAACATACAACCAATCTGATTGCAACAATATATTAATATAATAGAGCTGTCACAGAACTAACAAAACATTATACATGATATAAATATTATCTGCACTTAATATTCATTAACAAATTTGAAAACTTACATTATTACGAATGCCTATAAGTACACCTTGAAATGAATAGATCTACTCCTTGAACAAGTTTCCCGTCCAATAGAGTATTAGTCCTCGAACTGATGACCACCGGTGTAACGATCCCGGATTCTAAATAAGTTTGAATTGATAATTAATTTAATTTTTGAATAAAAAATTATGACATTTATTTGGTAAATTGATTTGAGTTTTTCCAAATTCAAATAAAATATGTGTTGAATCATTTGAATTTAAATCTTGTATATATATGAATATATATGTATATGAGCATAGATGAGTAAGTTTGAATTTATATATATTGAGTTTTAATTTTAAGTTAAAATAGGAATAAATATATGAAGTAAAATAAAATACAAACAAAATATACTTACAAAATAATAAAAATATATATATCTCAACACTAGAAATTATGAAATTTATAAGTATAATAAATATATTAGTTAGGAATTAATATATATAAGATAAATTATAAAAATAAAATAAATACATAAATAAATTCAAACAACATGTTAATAAACCATGTAAAATATAAAGTAACACATTAGATAAATTATAACAACATATTAACTCTAGAACTTCCTTTATACTACAAAGTAACAAGATAAATTATAAAATATAAAGTAAACAAATTAGTTAAATTAAACAATATATTAAATATAGAAATTCATTTATATTACAAAATTATAAATTATAAAACAAAATAATAAACACATAGATAAATTCTAATATCATGTTAATTTGAACTTCATTTATATTACAAAATAATAAGTATAAAAATAAAAATGATATACATTCAAATATGAAAAAAATAAACATATGTGTACACTTGTAAAGGAAAATATATATGTGATAGCTTGTAAAAGAAGACACTAATATATTCAAGAATGAAATACAAAAAATTATAAATATCTATGTACAAACAAAATGGGATAAGTATAATTGTACATGGTAATTAATGCAGCCACCAAGCAAGGTTTTATCAGCCTCTAATTGAAACAAAAATCTCTGGCCAAACTTAAAAAAAAAATTTCAGTACATAAAAAAAATCTTGCATCAACATCATACTTCAGCTTGTACAACTTTTCTATGTACATCAACTCTATTTCAGTTCATTCATTATAATTTAGCAAGCCTGAAAGAAAAGAAAAATAAACATTATTATCTTACAAACTCATCAACCTGGAAAAGCAAGATCAAAAAACAAAAATACAAATCTGAAGCATATTCAAATTTCCAGATCTCTGCTCTGCCTCTGCTTTTTCAATGTGAGTAAACAACTAAATTTTGTTTTAAACTATGGTTTGTGATGTTGAAATTGTTTGTATGTGTGTAATTTGGTTTGAATGCTATAAATAGGTAAGTGTTTGTGTGTGCATGTCTGAAGCTCTCTGTATATCCCTGTTTTACCACTGACAGGTCTTAAATTTTGATCGTAAATCAAGTGCTCTTCAAACTTTCACGTATAGGTTGTGAAATGTGAACAAAATATGTTTACTTTTACTTAAACTAAGTATTAAAAATATAATTAATCATAGAAGTGGGAAATTGTCTGTAAAATTTAGAAATACAGTAGATTTCTAAAAATATGTTAAAAACCAAACACCCGAATTTGCTGAAACATGATCATATCTTGAATCTTCATCTGAAAATAGGATTTTTAAAACTAAAATGGTGATTTTTAGTTGCGTCTACTTGGAGCAGTTCAAAGTTGAACTGAAATTGGATTTTAACAAATCTTCGGCGATGGGTGAAGTTTTGGAAGTTGGGTTTTCGACTGGAGGAGGAGGAAGGTACGACGCAGTCGGGAAAAATGGGGGCAAGTGCTCCAGTTCGTCGTAGTGTCGGCGGTGAACAGATTTAGCTTTTAACCCTAGTTTTGTCAATGGTCGAGAATTTGATCGCCGTGGCTTCGCTAGTGCATCGAGCTGCACGTGGCTGGGGAGGATGATAGTGTGGAGGTGGACAAGGACGTAGCCGGAGTTGGAGCATCTCTGGTGGTCGGAATAATTTGGTCGAAGCGTTTTGCTGGAGGGTGTTTTGGTTCCAGTTCATCCTTTTTGCTCGATTTCGATTTGAGGCTTGTGCGAGGAATTGGTGGTCGGAATCAAAAGTATGGGTGATGGTCGACGTGCCGGAGGGTGTGTTGATAGCCGGAGGTGGCACTGGTGGTGGTGCATGTGCACAGGGTAGTGGGTTGTGTCAGTGGATGGTGAGCGTGTCGACTCGAAGATGATGTTGAGTATTTGGATGGGAAACTCGAGTTAGAGCTCGGGTCATATTTGTGAGTATAAGGCTGTGTTGAGTTAATTTTTTTTAACAAGTTTTATAAATAATAAAGGGAGGAGGTGTTTTCTCGGGGCTTGGCTCGGGAGGGTCTCGGGTAGGACCCGAAGCAGGTTTAAAACTGTTTTTTTTTAAATAAATAAAAGATTTACCTTAAAGTTAATTAAGATTTTGATAATTAATAACTAATTAATTAAATAAGGTAATCAAGAGTAATTAATTAGTTTAATTTAATAATGTTTAAGATTAATTAATTTATAATTAAGGGTTAATTAATTTAGTAATTAATGATAAATTAAATTGTAATTAGAGATTAAATAATTAAGGATTGATTAACTGATAATTGAGAACTAATTAATTTGTAATTAAGTTTTATTAATAATTAAGGTTATTAGTTAATGATTTAAAGATAATTAATTAAGTAATTAAGGTTGATTAATTTAAAATTTAAAGTTAATTAATTATTAAAGGTTAATTAATTAAAATAATTTGTAATTAACCTGGGTTAGTGATTAATCTGGTTTCAATTTATTAGATGATTCATTAACCTTACTTATGGATGATTGTATTCTATTGAATGCTGTGAATTGTTCGATATCCCTACTATGTGATGCTGTGTGATATGAATTGATTTAATTCAAGTTGTGATGAATGTAATTTATTTTATCTGTGATTTATCTGTGGATCTATGAATAAGGATAAGCGTTATAGTTTATACCGCTTATCAAATATATTGCTGTATTTGAATCTGTGATGATTGAATGATGTTGCACTATTGTGTGTGAAACCCCTGGACCACACCATACACACACAAATATGGATTGCACGTGGAAGTTGGTTAAGTCACAGATCTTTGAAATAGTTTTAAAATTGAATTTTTGAATCCAAATGGTTTTGAAAATAGATCGGATTTAAAGTGGAAAGCTTTTGAAAGGGATTTCAAAGATTTAAGTTATTTTTGAATAACTTGATTTTGTTTTGGAATTTGATTTAAATTTGCATTCAAAATTTGAAATTGAATTCTTTGTTGAGAAATTATGATGTAAAAAGGGTATACAAGTTTATATGGGTTTTAAACCATTTTTTTTAATGTTAGTTTGGGAATTTGAATTAACCCAAAGATTTTAACTTGTATAAATGAGATCAGATTTTCCGAAATGAAAACCATTTGTTTTCAAATAATAGAAGCTTTCATATAAGGAATGAATTTCCAATTTGTGTCAAAAGAATTTCAAATTGAAATGAAAATGGTTTTCCGAGTTATGAATAAATCTTTGTGAAAGATTATTGAACTTTGTTTTGAAATTGGAAAGGTGTACCTTTTGTATAAAAGGTCGAAATGGAATTGTTTTGAAAGCTATCAATTAAATCTTTGATTTAAAGATTTAACGAGTTAATCCAAATTGAAATGGAAATCGATTTGAAAATCTATGAATAGATCTTTGTGAAACTGGGTGAACTTTGTGAGATGAATCTTTTTGTGTAAAAGATTAAAATGGTAATTTGTTTAAACCATTTGAAGAGAAGTTTTGGGTAATAAGTTGTGACTTAACTGAAATCCCAATATCCATATGTTTTTAAATATTGCGCTCATTATTCGGTTTAGACGGGAGAGGACTTTGTGTCATATAACCCATTCCGAATAGTCATACGACGTAAATGGATAGCATTTGAAGACCGGTGTTGAAGACCGGGTGTTTACGAGAACGATAGGATAACCTATCGATTGTCTCTGCACTGAGTGGCTCCGGTATAGAGATTTCCTAAGTGATGGGAAGTCCCATCGGGATTGTGAATACCCGGATTGCAAGGGCTTCTTTGGAAGTGCCTTCGGTTCTGTCCGAACCCGGAACAGACTTGTATGGCCGTATGTCTGACATTACACTTTGAGATATAAAACTGATTTCTTTCGAATACATTTCTGTTTGGTGGCGGAGAATTTATTCTCTTAGCTTAACACCCTTCTTTGAGACGTACGAGATCAGAGGTTATGTAGTTGAAGGTTATCAGTGATATACTCCCAATTTGGTAGTGTGGCATGCTGAGTGCTGCTGTGTGTTGGTGATCATTTGTTGATCAAAGCATGGCTTTCGTGTAAAGCGTAGCTTTGTGGACGAGACCTCATCGAGCCTCACAGACCGGTAATGGTCGAAACAGGAAAGATGCGGCAAGGTTTTAGGGGTAGCTCCCCTAGGGTATGTCCATTCCTTTTGGAAAAAGGTGGTATCATGGTATGGAGCCCAGATATTTTACCTGTGTGGTTGCTCCAATCTCATTTACTGTGTGATTGTTGCTTTGTGATCGAGGATCCTCGAATAAAGGTCGCAAACGACCGGGGTGGCATATCTCAGGTTTACTACCCGGGAAAGGGGTAACCGACCTTGTGTTGGCAGAGAGCCAGGTAGGTTCTCGGAGCGTCCCTCCAGAGGCGTTCCTACGTGGCATAGGAAGTTCCTTAGCCTGACCATTTGTTGGAAAATCCAAAGAAACAATACGAACCCAGTACGGTTTGAGTTGTAGAACCTGCCATTTAAAATGGTAGCTATAGTAGGCATAGTATAATGGTACCTATGCTGGCTAAGATTTATATTATATTTTCAAAATGTTTCCTACACTATGCACTAGCAATAATATCAAAAGAGTTTTTTTTTTGCGTAGTAAGCATGTTTGACTATCATAAGGAGAAATCTCCTCCAATTATGCGTTTGCATTGTGTGTGTGGCGGGAGGCCTTATGGTAGTTTCATTTTCCAAAAAGCATATCGGATTTCTTTTATGAACTGTTTTATTTCAAGCAACTATTTTTGTTTGCTCATACCAGTCCAATGACTGACCTGGAGTTTATTGTTCCTTTCCTAAACTCTGGGTGTCCACAATTTTCCACACGGGCAGTGTAGAGGTGGGTTTTTCAGATAATCAGGTTTAGTAGATTGTCGGGAGCTAGTTCAGTTTTTGGAATTCATGGAATGACGGACCTTGCTTCTCTTAGTGAAACGTGATGGAGGTTCGTGCTTGGAGTTTAGAGCTTTAGCCTGAGAGCTTTAGATTAGGGTTGTAGTATTGGATTCTGTGAAGACTCATCTCATATTGTGTCGAGTTCCGCTGTATTTTTGTTGTATTTTCTCTGATGTTGATGATTATCGTTGTACCAAATTGATGTATCAGATATTGTATCATGTTGTATCAATGATATCATCTTTTATTTCCGCTATGTTATCTATCATCTAATGTTGTTGTAAGCTCCGGCGATACGAATTTGATGTTGTTTGTCGGGCATCGAGTTTGGGTCGTAACAACCAGTCATCGAATAATATTTTTTTCTTTGATTTGTGTTTGGGAATGAAGGGATAGTGAGGTTTTATTTTCAGCCAGAGGTTGTGGATTAGGAGGCTTCAAAAAATACTCAAATAGGTGTGGGTTGATATGCTTTTATGGGGGAGATTAGAGACAAGTTAGGATCTAGATTCTCTTTTATCTTTAACCAACTCTCTTTCCCTTATCCATACAAAAAACACAACTAGCCATCATATGGCCACATCCCTTCATGTCCTCATCATGGCCGAAACACACCATTTCTATATAGGCTTAAACCCGTTTAAAGCCCGTACAAACTATTTTTCATTTAAATTCAATTTAAATGCGTATCGATATCGTACATTGAACAATATATTTATAACTATTACAAATATATATTTTTAATAATATTTTTTCATCAAGTCAAAATAAATTTTCATAAATATTAACTAATTTAATTAATTTATAATGGTTACAAATTAATTAAATCGTTTGGTCAAAGGAGTAATCAACATTTCGGTTATGACCCATTAGGTGTAAATTTGATCAGCGATTAATATCGAACTATTCGAATATTAATATTCTAATGTCACTTAGTAGGTGGTGTGACATTTTGGCTAAATTTATTGCTTACTTGGTTTCGGTAAAATCCAATTTTACTTTGATAAGCGTTACTCGATTATGACTATTATTTACACCAATGCTCTCCATCAAAATTATTTTGGACTCATCGAATTTGGTATTGTCCAAAATTCCAATATCATTAATATTCAACTTTATACTCCAAAAACGAAGTCCTTGTTTCATAATAACAATTATTATTAGTGAGCTACTCTGGACAGAGATTTTGACTTTTAGTTGATTATGATACTAACCTCATATTACAGAGGAGACGAATCCTCTCTTGAACAATGTTTCACTCCTAATACTTCCACTCAACCAACTATAGTCACTCAACGGAGTCGTGCCATGATTTGACTATAATCAAAGAAGAGCTTTCATTTTGAAGATTAACAGTATTCTTAAGTCAAGAGAACTGTGTAAATTGGTCACATCGATATTTTCTGCTTGACCTTAGTTATAGCAACCAACAGAAAACTATCGAGTGAGTCATTCCATAGTTTTCCAATAACCATCAGTATGTAACCCTTTGTTGCCCCCAATAGTTACGAGTAATACACTGCCTAACATTTGAAGAGTGTTACGTACTCTAGTCTTAACGAATGCATCGATATCCAGTCTCGATGCATCTTGACTAGGAATATTTAAAATGATGTCTTTATTATATTGTTGTACAATACTCATGGTTACAATTATTTGTAATTACTATACAAACACACCATTTATGGATTTTTTGTTAAATATATTTTAATTACTTACTTTATTATTTATAGCACAATATAAAAAATATATAATAGAGAGGAAAACATCTTTCTCATGAATGACAATTGATTACAAAGTTAATAAATTTATAATAGACTACATAATTGCCTCTCAGGCATACCCCTAACTCTATCAATAACATTGCACAATTTTCTCAACTTGAGAATACTATTAAGCTTTGATGTGGAAATTCCACTTTGATTATAGTTAAATTGTGGCACGACATCCATCGAAAGACTATAGTTTGGTCGAGTGGAAGCGTTGGAAGTGAAACACTATTCGATATAGAATTCGTCTTCTCGGTTATATAGGATTGGTATCACTGTCAACTAAAGTCAACTCAAAGTCAAAATCTTTGGCCAGAGCAATTCGGTTAGTAATAATGTTATTATTGAACCAATGACTTTGTGTTTTTACTATAAAGTTGAATGTTGATGATATTGGAATTTTGACCATTACCATATTCCATATGTCCTGATGTGATATAGTTTTGATGAAGAGAATTATTGTATATAATTGTCACTACCGGGTATTGCTTAAGATAAGTAAAATTGGAGTTTATCAAAGCTATGTAAGCGATAAATTTGGCCATAATGTCACACTACTAGCTAAGGTAACACTTGAAGGTTAATATTCAAATTGTTTGATATTAATCGTTGACCAAATTTACACCTAAGAGCAAACAATTGAAATGTTGAATACTCCAAGTACCACCTAATCTAACTAAATTATAATTTTTATAAATTAATTAATATTTATGAAATATTAATTATAAATTTTTATTTGATTTGTGTTGAAAATAATACATATATAAAAGTTGTATACACCCATATCGATATACAATATTGATGCATATTTAAATTTGAATTAAATGTGTATTATATGATAAAGCTTGAAACGAAATGAAGGTGCATGGAGGGGCATGACATGACCGACCATAGGTATGGATAAAGGCGGTTGAATTTTATTTAAAAAGGGTTGGAATTGGTAGAGATATATGTGGATCTGGATCCACTTTTAGCTCCTCCTTTTCTCTATTATTTAAACTGCCTTAACCCCTTAGATATGATATTCAATACCATATGTCATATATACTATATTGACGTTCATAGTATTTTGAGATTATTCATTGCTCAAACCAGACTATTGTCTAACTTAAGGTTTTATGCCTTGCTTCTTATTATCTCAGGTACTCTTAATTGAGTAGACTAGATATCTGGTGTGGGATAGCACGTGGCATTGCACAAGTAGATTAACATGATGATATGCTTTCACGTATACATGTATTTTGGAGTTTTTACAATTTGTTTTGTCCAACACTGTCGAGGCCTAACAGTGTTTGATTATTATTATTAGAGACAGTTTAACATTGAGTTTATTTATCATTTATATAAATATATCACTATTTTATATAACTGTATGAACCTATGCACTCTAATTCTGTGGTTCATTTAGTTATTACCATCACACATGTTTTATATATGCAATGATTATTATATTTTATTCAATGTGTTGTAAGATATATGACAGGTTTTGTGATTGCTTTATTTACTTTACCACGTTGGCAATCGTCCTACATCGATCGGGAACCATTGCACCGCACTGTATATGCGTATGGTGAATCGGGTGATAGAGGTCTGGGGAAGTGATCACATTAGGCAATCATTCTTCTTAAGCATAAATCTCTTCACAGCAATCCAAGGTGCACAAACTTGGCTTCGAATCCATACGGCGATGGCAGAAAACAACACCTTTCAATATTTTATACCTAACAAGCAACACTTGTTAATAACGTGCTCCAAATCCAACAATTCAAGATGATAATTACTCTTCAGCATTAGTAATTCTAGATAGCATGAGCAGCTTCATTGCAACTTGAAAATTCATATATGACTCGAGCAAACCCGATCCAGACTCGTGAACTTTGAATTTGACCAATAGCGGAGGCTCGACCCAAAAACCAACGAGTGATGTCTCAAGCGGCGCAAGTTTTCTTTTAGACAGTGGAGTTCTTTTAAGAGGCACAACTTTTGTTTGAAGGGAAGGACATGTTTACTGAGGTAGTAATTGTTTTAAAAGGGGAAGATATCTCCCCATTTGTTGAAGAAGAAAAGAAGACCAAAGGGTCACGCATATTTAACACAGTATGTGAAGAGCTAATAAAAAAGGAAATTTTCCTAATAGCCCCACATTTTTATAAGTTTTCTTAGTTAAACATTTAGTTTTATTATTTTTAATTATTCATTATTGTTTTATACTTTTTTTAATTGTTGAACTCTAAATATTTTTTTTAGGATTGAACTATAAGGTTTGTAGTTTGGTAATTCACGACTTAGGGATAAAGACGAGGTAGAGTTACTAGGTATAGGACTGGGATATTCATGTTAGTAGGGAGTGTGAGTTTACAGACATTGTAAGTTTTCAAATATATAATTCTAGAAATAACTTTGGGGCAATAATAGGCACTAACGGGTTAATGGCTGAAGCTGGGTATATATACGTGTTATTTACTTTTTGCATTTACATTTCTACATTATTTATCTAATTATCTATGAGATATTTTAAATACCATATTCACCCCCTCTATGGTATATTGTGGATCCTAATATACTTCATTAAATTCATCGATGAATGTCATAGATATGAACATGTGTATTTAATGTTGCACAATCATAACATACTTTGTTAAATTCACTGATGAATTATCATAGATATGAACATGTATATTTGATATACAAGTAGTATATCTATGATAAGTTTATAGAATATAAAAGGAAAGTAGAAAACATAACATGCAAAGGAAATAATGTAATCTAATTTGATCGAATATGTGAGTATATGGAAAAGGGTCCCAAAAGTACCTAAAATGAACAATATTCAACCTTAAAATCACTCCTCCCTATATAACATAATGATGTATCAATAAGAAGTAATTGGACTTCGTTGTATATAGTATGATTAATAATGGGTGATGTTGAGTTAACTTTTTCCTATAAGGATATGTACTTAAGAGTAAGTACGTGTGTTAAATTTAATTTCATCTAAAGCATAGTTTACGAGCTCGTATAAGATATGAGTTGATAAGAAACGCTTACATGTACTAGGTTAAAGAGTTGAAAGGTCACATGAGTCGAGGGGCTTCATGTAAAGTTATATCATGAGGGATCTTATGTGAACCACCCTAAAGAAATTTTGGACTAACCAAGAATGGTCGACTAATTTAAAGATCGTAAGGGATCTTATGTGAACCACCCCAAAGAAATTTGGGACCAACCAAGAATGTTTAACTAATTTATGTTATTAACATAAATTTATAAACTCAAAATTGAATCACTTTTATGTAATTATTGGATACGATCCAAACATTCTAACATGGAAACTGATTATATAAGATGAAAAGAAATTAATCGAGCCTAAAACAAAAACTTATTATAACGTCTAATATGAATTCTTGCACATTAAAGATAAACTATAAGTTTTGTTTCAATGTGGAGAAAAGGAATTGTTAAGAGTAACAATTTGCCTCAGTTGCCAATAATCCATAACAAGAATGGACTATAACACATGACATGATGCTTAAATCCGAAATACATTCCAAGTATGCTATCAAAATACGATTTTAATAGTTGCACCCAAAGGGATATGATACATCGGTCATGGGTATATCTTCGAAAGGAAGACCGATGTAATTAGAATATAGTAAGCAACACTGATGAGAAATAATAAATTTTAATTGTCGAAATTAGCATAACAGATCCATCGGTCAATATGCTTGAGTTAATTTGGATTCTAATCGCAAAATAATCGTTCAATATGACTTTGATTTTTGGTACATCTTTGTTGAAACGGGTATTCTAATAAACGATTTAGAGTAGACTATTTGCATATGATAACCAATATGTCATGACATTAATGGGAGGGATAGCTTAATTTGTAAGTGTTGGATAAGATCCAAGAACTAATACGATAGTATCATTCGACAAGCTTCAAAATTGACAAATAATGGCATAGAAATTAAATAGTTTGATGATTACAGAAATCCAAAGGAAGAGTGTGTCTATAAGAGAGAATATTAAGAGGTAGTAAAATATTTCTAAAACTATAAGTATGGATTTTGGGAAGTCCTATACGATATACACATACACCATACTAAAATGTTTAGTGTGGAGCATGTAAGTTGGATTCCTTACGCATTGACAATAGAAATTATCGTATATGTAATATTGTCTACAATATCATGTTTCACTTATGTATTTGATACATGGAATGTGTGTCAAGTCCAATTTGATATTGCCAATATGGTAGTTAAGAGTGTTTGATGAAATACTAAAGAATTGTTCATGGAAACAACGAACAACTTATAAAGGAGTATTCGAACTGGAACTTCATAAGTAATATCAAATATAGTATGTCAATCCTAATTCATGTTCAAACATAGTTAACAAGTCTTTAAGTGGGAAATGTTACAAATAAGAAGTGGTGGCTAATTCAACAGAAAGGCTTAGTACGTCGCCTTGAATAGCATCGCAATAAAATAGTGTACATTAATGCACAAATTTATAAATGAGCCAAGGATGTTTCCAAATGTTGAGAACCATATGAAGTTTCTTTTAATGAAAACAGTGCAATGATACATATCGCAAAAGAACCCAAGGCTCGTAAGATGTTAGACACACATTCTGAGAGTTCCACATTATAAAGGCGGTTTATTAATGATGGAGGGACATTGGTTAATAGAGTAGACAGTAATACAATATAATAGATCCATTCACTTGGGAACTTACTCGATCGGTTCGAAACTGATTGGAGGAATAAGATTTAGACTCCATAATTGATCTTAAGTGCAAGTGGGAGATTGAAAGAATAAGCGGTATGCGCTAGAGGAAATTATGTAATTTGTTACATATGTCTAACTCCATAGTCAATCTTGTTCATAGTAACGATGTTAGTTTTCTTTTATATGCTTTGTTATATAATTAATTAAGTAATTATTTAAAGTGCATAACAAGAAAATCCTTCAATAAAATGTTACTGATTGTAGTTGCAAATAGTTTTAATCATGAGCAATTAATTATAAAATAAAGTAACATTTTATTTTAAATATTCTTGGAAAGATGTTTCGAAAAAGGATATCGATACACCTTGAGACCAAAGTGCATAATGCTCTCCAAATATTAAGCAGTGTATTGCTCATGGCTATTGAAGGTTACGTACTTGCAGTTATTGGATAACTATGTAATAACTCATTTGAGAGTTTCCTGTTGGTTGATAAAAACTATGTAAAACATGAAATCATAGTGTGACAATATTACATAGTTTCCTCGACTTAAGAATACCATGGAGCTTTATTGCGAATACTCTGCTTTGATTATAGTTAAATCATGGCATGATGATCCACCAATCGACTATAGTTGGGTTTGAGTTGAAGCATTAGAAGTGAAATACTATTTAATAAAGGATTTGTTCCCTCGGTTGTATGAGGTTAGTATTACGATCAACTGTAGTCAAATCCAATTCAAAATTTTTGACCAGAATAGTATATTTAATAACAAATGTTATTATTAAACCAATGTTTGTTTATGGACTAACTAAGTCGAATAGGGATAATATTGAATTTTTGACCAATGCCAAATTCCATAAATCCTAAAGTGATATAGTGTTGATGAAGAAAATGTGTGTAAATTTTCATTACTAAAAAGGTACCACTTAAGAATATGTAAAACTGAATTTTACCCAAAAGATCTATAAGCAATGATTTTAGCTAAACTATCACAACGCTAGCTAAGGTGATGTGTGAACATGAATACTTGAGTTGTTTGAAATTAATTGCTGACTAAATTCGCACCCTTGAGTCTTACAACTGTATTTGTGAATTCTTCGAAAACCACATGATTTAACTTGTTATAAAATATTGTCAATTAATTAAATCAATTAATATTTGTGAAGTATTAATTATTATTGATTTATTTAATATTTTTGGGGTTGTTTGTAATTATTTGAATGCAATATAAAAGTTATATTTGTGTGCATCAATATGCGATCTCGATATATTTTTAAAAGGTGTTTAAACAAGAGATAACTGCTTGAAGGGCTTTTGGAAACTCTACACCATATAGGTGGCAAATAATGGTCGATCGTATATGTAGAGAGAAGGGTGTAATGGTAAAAAATTAAGGGATTAAATATGGATGTTTTAATTAAAAGAATGAGAATGGTTTCATTCTCCCAATTAAAACAAATCCACTGATTTTATTTCCTTATGATGTTTTGCTTTCTCCTCTTCTCTTCGAAATGTTTTCTCCTCTTATAAAAAACAACTCCAAATTAAGGTGTCACGCATGGCTAGATCTGATAGAAATATTCTGATATCAATTTGTTTCTTGGATGTGTATATGTGTTCACAATTTTATATGTATGTATCGTTACCTCATCTTGTTCTAACATTAGTAATATGATTTATATAACTTTTTAAATGATTCGATTTGTTTTAAACTTTACAAATTAAAATCAAAATTTATGTACGCATAAAACAATGTTTTAGGTTTATAAATCTTTTTTAATTTACTAAGCATATTATATAATTTAATAATTTTAATGTTTCTATTTAAATATTCAGCCAATCCTAAAACATAGATATTGTTGATATCCTGTTTGATTTGATATATGTAATTTTATTTTATATATTTTAATTAAAAAAAATTGGTTTAAATGTTATATATATATATATATCCATGTGTGTGTTTGTAGAAACTTCAGAAAGATTTAATGTTATATGGATATTTGTTTTAAATCAATTGGAAATCATTTTAGCTCAATCATTATATATATATATATATATAAGTATACGTATGTGTAAATGTTAACCCACCTTTTGCCAAGGCAGTACACGGGCGGGTTTAACCCAACAGACTTCACGATCATCAAGGAAGAAAGCTTGGAGAGATGGTTACCAGGATTGGAGATCGATAATGTTTAAAACTATGGACTATAGTTGAATTGATTCGGATGGACAACACTCAAAAAATGGCTAAGTATGGAACTAATGCTTCCCTTAGAGGAGGGATCGGAAAAGATGGTATGCACACAACACAACTCAATAATGATCGCTCCATAACCCAACAACCATCAAGCGGATCGAATTGAAACTTTGGGAATAAGAAGAGGGGACCCTAGAGAGTCTACCCTAGGGATCACATAATAAATGGAGCAAATAGGAGGGATGGGCCCCTATCCCTATTCAGGGATTGGTTTAGTTGAATTTGCAGTAATAATCGATCAATAACTCAAAATCTACAGATGCTATCAGCATCAAACTTGGAGTACAAGCATATTACAATACACAGAACCTACCATAGGGATCACAACCCCAAATGAGCAACTTGGAGGGATCAATCCCTATCCCTATTCGGGGATCGATTTATGTAATTTACAGTAATGATTGGTCGATATCTCAAGATCCGTAAGTGCCGTCGACATGAAATTTGGAGAGCAAGATGATAACATCACGGGAGACCCAGCATAGGGATCGCACCCCATAATTCCAACAAAATAGGGATCAGTACCGATCCCTATTATGGGCTCCCGTGGGCCCTAAACTTTTTGGGGAGGCTCATCCTGGCTATAGGGTTCCAGATCTAGGTTTTGAGCGAGATATTTTCACGTCTTCTCCTATAAATACAGCAGGCATGACATCAACAAAGGGATCTTCTCTCTACTTCATTTCATCTTCTACCTAAGCTATACTCTGCCAATTTTATTCTTGGATTTCATGGATTTGTAACTGTAATCAGTAGTATAAACTAATAAAAGGAAAATCTTTGGATAGACGTAGGTCGGAGTTAGCCGAACCACTATAAATATGCATCTCTCTTTGTTTTCTTTCTATTTTAATTTTATTATTCTTCAATTTATATTCCTTACACTATACTATCTGAGATCTGTGACTAGATATTGGTGCTTTCACATAATTGGGTGTTGGTGGCCATTTTTGACACCAACAATAACTATCTACATTTATATTTTATTACTAATGATTGTGTTAGAAACATTATATATATGTGTATGTGTGCGCATGTACATATAAATTTATTTTTCATTAAATAATTTAAAATTGAGGCAATAATATATACATATGGATAACGAATATATACATGCTAGATATAAATCCCAATATTTGTACATGTATATATTGACCATGTTATTATTTGTTACTCTTGTCATTTCAATCTATTGTTGTAACACATCATCACTTATACATTGATTAGATGTAGTATCAATTTAATGTTTACTAATGAGGAAAGGTGGAATCAATCGATGATTCCCTACTTTTCTCTTTTCGTTCTCGATGTGCTTATATCTAGATCTAATTTCTTGTTTGTTACCATCCTTGAACATCAAATAATTACCTCACTATATGTTTCACATGTTTGCCAGACCCTTGAAAATATGAATGTATTTAATATATTTATACCTTTTTTAAATTTCGCACTTAATTAAAATTGAATCAGTTAATAAGATTAAGATAATACTAATAAAAATATGATTTTATTAAAATAACTAAATGGGATCTAGTATAATGCATTATGCTTCATAGGCCCACTAGGATCCAAATATGGAATTTTGAAAAAAATCTATCCATTTTACCCACTGTAGACTGGGTTAGTTCCTTCAATGGTATCAGAGCCTAAATGATCTATGCGATCTAATTAGTTAATATTTAGGGCCAACTAATTAAACTTATCTATTCGATCGGTGTCTAAAAATTAGTGTCTAGGATTGGAGTTGAATAATCAAGTATTCTTCCCTTCCTAGTTATCGGCCTGACTCAATGGGGGAGTAAATCCAAATGGTTGGCTCAAATATAAGGCTCAGGGTTAATTGGGCCTTAGGCTAATTTTCAAAATTCAGTTTGAAAATTTAAATTATAATTAAAATTTAAAATGAAATCTTATAAAAGTTGTAAATATTTTTCAAAACCGATTTGAAAACAATTCTAATATTTTCAAAAAAAAATTTATTTAATTAACTAGATTAAATAGATAATTAATTAAAATAAACATGGATATATGTATATATTTGTCTTAAATTATTCAAGGAAAATCATAAATAATTTTTTTGAAATTATTATAAATAATTAATTAAAAATGTTTTAATTAAATAAATTAATTAAATGTTAGTTAATTTAATCATATACATATATAATGTTATATGTATGTTAATCAATAGCTCTGTCTTAACACTTTCTTTGCAAGTTTCGGTCCTTCAGGGTGATCTCCGTTGTATCCCTCGTGATTTTCCTTTAAAATCTTGGCTCTTTCTTCTTTTGCGACACATCTGACGTACGGGTTGAATATCTTTCTTTATATAGAATATTCCAATGCAAAGTATGAGGCTTGATATGGTGTGTCACTCACGACGAGACCAAGCGGGTCTTAAGAGAAGTTCATGAAGGGTCCTATGGCAACCACACCGGGGGGAAAAACCCTAGCAAAGAAGATCCTTCGCTGCAGATACTTCTGGCCAACTGTCAACCGAGACGCGGTTTATTACACCCAAAGGTGTGACAAGTGCAAGAGATTTGCTAAAATTCTAAGAGTCCCACCAACAATGATTACTCAAATGGCCAGTCCCTCACCGTTTGCAGTCTGGGGAAGATATCATCGATGTGTTGTTGGTATTTAAAGGTGGCGTGAAATACGCCATCATCATAATTGGTTACTTCACCGAATAGGCTGAGACAGAGCCATTAGATACAATTACCATAAAGAAAGTAATCGACTTCGTGACAATCTTCTAAAGAATTCACTGTGATTCTCCAGTGGATTCCAATTCCGGGGATTCAACCTAGCTAAACATAATCAAAGCCTTGTAATAAAACATCTCCTATAATAGCAATCAGTCTTTAATAAAACTATAAAGTGGACGTAGGCTTCATTGATAGCCGAACCACTATAAAAATTCTCTGACTTCTTTCTTTTACTATTCTTTTTCTATATTTGTTATCTATGATATTGCTCTGTCAGAACAGGGCTGGTGCTTTCATATTCAAACCAGGATGTTGGTCCATTTTTTAGGTCAACAATCATCCATTCTATTTTTACTTTCATCCATTAGTCGCTTGACCATGTCCGTGATATATGCCTCAGAAGTCCGGTAATCTACGGGTTGGCTGTCAGTGACTACACCAAGTGTTTGATTTTGCAAATGATCTTGGTAAGTGGGCTAAAGCGTAGACTCTCCTATCTTTGGGAGATCCACTCTCTCAGGGTTCCATTGGCTTGCGGTTGGTCTGGTAGGGGTAGTTTGGATCTCCTTGGCGTCATTGAATGCATTGGCATTTCCTTCCAACTTGTCGTCATCAAGTCGCCCACCATCTTCCGAGTTGGAGAGATCCATAGCATATCTTTCCGTGGGGTTTTCGCTTTTTGATTCAAGTTTGTAGCTAGTTGCTTCGCAATTGGTGGGGTGTTTGTGTTTCCTTCCATATTAAGTCCTATGGTTCCACCTATCACTTCTTTCTACTACTGCTTTCCATTTCTCCTGTTTAGGCTAGAGACGAAAGAATTTTCTTGTTCCATGGTAGCTGTGGGCTCTGTCATGGTTCATGAAGCAACATGTGATTGTAAGGTCAATAAAGCATTCAATTTGTCCATAAAAGCTCATTGGTTGTTTCCCATCTTCTGATTAATTTCATAAAGCATTTTATTTAATTCATCTCTAGTGACAACTTCACGCTGAATAGAGGATCCCAGTGCTTAATCTCCTATGTTGGCATCATTGACTTCAATTTGCTGAGGATTGATCTCTACTCTAGCAATTATAGCTCCTATGGATCTTTCGAAAGTAGTTCTTCTTTCTGGTGCCATTGATTCTCAGCATCAGATCTTCTAAGTAGAGATTGAGGACCTAACTTCTGAACCTATCTGATCCAAAGTAGATAGCTAGATCCAAGCCTGGATTCAGTTTTCTCAATGAAAGCACCAAATTTTAACCCAAAAAATGGATCAACACTCAGATATGATTGTGAAAGCACCAGCCCCGTTTATCTGGACAAATAAAGTAGAGCTAAACACTTTCAAAATTGCAGAAAAGATAAAATAAAGTAGAAAAACACAAGATTTTTATAGTGGTTCGGCTATTAACGAAGCCTACGTCCACTATAGATTTTATTAATAGATTGATTGTTGATCATAAGTACAAGCTATTTACAATTTTAATAATTGAATGAGGAATGATCAGACCACCATTGATGGAGACAAAAAGAAGAATCTCAATTGTCTTATGGTAGCCATTGTGAGGAGGAAGAAGGTTGAGAATCTTAGTAGTAGAGTTTTTAGTGATCAGAGCAGCCATTCTCCTCTCTGTTGAAGATAGGATGGTATTTATAGTATTTATATAGCACTTGGATTTGAACCAGAGTACCAAAAGCCTATAGTTATCCATAGGAGGAGGCATGTAAAGTTTGGGGCATTTTCGAACTAACTATTTGGATTGGTATCGATCCAATTGGATCGAATTGGCACCGATCCAAAATGCCGTGCAATGTTTGCACAAGTCCTTCGTTGGATTATTTTCTTACATGCATGGTTCCCCATGTGATTTCATAGCTTGTTGACTTGTTTTGATGATGGTTCACCTATAAATTAGATTGAACTGTAATCTGAATCGAATAAGTCTTGATTTCTTCAACTCGGATGCTCGGAATGTTATCGAACCTGGTAGATAAGTTTAGGTGAGATGTAGGAATATAACACATGTGGACTGGAGAATCCAAATGTTAATAACTTAGATTGATACCAATCCAATTAGATCGGATCGGTGATGATCCAAATACTTGGCATATTTTCAGTCCAAACTTCCGGGTTTTCTTTGTTATGTACTTTTAGGTCTTTCGGTCAAGTTCGAGTTGTCCTAATGCAATTTGAATGTTCTAACTCCTTCTGAATTTTACTGGTTAAAAACCCGGTTAACAGCTGTAGTAAGGAAAAGATTTGGCAAATGACCAAACTTCATGTAATAGCACAAGGTATACCAAATCAAAATAACGTAAGCTACTTTATATGATAGTAAATGTGTATGCATTGTGAGATGTCGTCGAACTTGTCGTTGTCTTAATATTTTATATAGATAGCAGTTATGTGATATTGACTTGAAAAAAAATATCATTGTAATTTTATGGCATGGTAGACTAAACTTGATAGATGCATGTAACATAAAATAGTAAGTGTGGTATTAGTTTATAACGATGTTTTATTAACATATTAGTATTGTATACATAGTGATATTTTCTCACTCACAAAGGCATATGTTAGGTCCCTTCTATATCTCCTTTTTGCAACTATTTATGAAAGGTCGTCTGGACGTTATGGAAATGCTTGAAGCGTGGCGATGATGGAGATGACTCGATGGAGTTATATTGTTTTATTTAACTGCCTACTATTTCAATATCACATATTTATATAGGACCACTAGTTGTGGAAGTGTAGTCTTTAATTGATGTAATAACACTTATGATTATTATCTAATTTGATTATAATAAATCTGTTGCATGTGGTATTATATTTTATTCCTTTCCCTATAGTTCTAAAAGTTGTAGTTAAAGTTGATAGCTTTATTTATTATTTTATATTATTTCACTGTAATGATCCACTGCTTACAATCTTTGATATTTATGCGTCGATTAGAACAACTAATCATAAGGTTGTCAACGATGAATTGTTACAAGGATGTAGGGAAAACATAGGTTAAATCCACATTTTACACTTTGAGAAAATGTAGATATGAAGTAGGGAAGGCCAAGAGAATTTTGAGGTGCAGAGAAAGCACAGGGAAGGTGTAGAAAAATTTGTAGGAAATCAAAGGAAAACTTAGTCACAAAGGCGTCTAGATAGTGTAGATAAAAAAGATGTAGAGATGACATAGAGAAATTTCCATCGTTGGCATAGTAAAAGGATAAAAAAATTATGACGTGACGTTTTCCCATACCGACTTTGACTTCAGTATGACGTCAGGGGAAAATTTCCCTTTGCCATGCCTATGCCAAGGCGGTATAAGGAAACAAATTTTCTTTTGAAGTAACATCGTCGAATAACATTTATTACAAGAGTTAAATTACATGATCAAATTACATAATTGACAATAAGGCATGACCTTAACTCTATCACTATACCATTATCAATTAATTTGCAATTATTTTTAAACTAAGCTGGTATACTAGTATGTAACGACCCGCCATTTTGGACCATTCGCATCCCTTATAAGTGTATAGGTAGACACTCATGCCGGAGTTGAATTGCTCAAAATACCACGTTGTTAATTTAAATTTGGCAAAACTGAACACATACAGTAAATAAAATATCACAGATCACAGACACAGAGTAATAAGTGCAGCGGAAATAAAAGAGATAGTAGTTCATGAAGCTACTATATGAATATATAAAAATACATCAGAGTTTACAACAGAAGAGTAATACGATACATCAGATACAAATCAGAATACATCACTGGAATCATCGAATACTGAAAGCAGAATAGATGGCTGGATCTTCAAGCAAAGCTCCAACTCCAAAGGTGAGTCTCGAATACTAGTACACTCAGTCTGACCCGAGCGTAAAGCAAAAACACAAGACACTCGAGTCAGGATTAACATTCTTATATTAATAAATCCAACTCAAGTGAAATAGCAATTGAAATACAAGTAACTCAAAGGATGTTTGGAATAACCATCCTTTAAGGATCCGTTAAACTATCTACTAGGTAGTAATGTACGCTAAGTAGATAATGTCTATCAGTAATATAAAGATATCAAAGTAGGGTTAAGCAGGGCCCATACACCTCTTAACCTGTTTATTCCCAAAAGCATATACAAGACCGTAGTTTCCCCAAAACCGGAAGTCACCAGAGGGCAATCCATATACTAAAGGTACAAATCAAAATCGTAGTGGTCGCGAATAGGATAATCAGTATGACAAGGTACATGAGGCGATACCAACTAGGATACTAGTAGTTGCGTGATCCGGACTGATGTTGGGCATAGCAGCTACTATCCCAACACCGCGAAACAACACTCCCAAATCAAGGGGTGCACCCAAATCGAATCACAAAAGTAATAGATATGGTATCGAAGAAGTGTGTCCGCTAGAGATGGCGATCCTCAATGGCCCGGCGCGGCTCCTGTTTTAGTCATGTCAGGGGTCATCCAAAATCGTTCTCTTTCTTCAGTCAACGCGTTCACCAAACCTTCCACTTCATTCTGGATCATCACTCCGCGTATAGTTATTAAAGTGGTTTTCGGTTTAGATAGAGAGTATATCCATAACCGAATTCCGGTCTCTTTAATAACTTTCGTAATTATTACACCGATTGGTCGGTTATATATTTCAAAAACCAAATCAATTTCAATTTCAATTTCAATTCGTAAATCAACATTTCACTTGTCTTTCGAAAACCAATTTCCATACTTTACGTTTCAAACTTTCAAATTATCATTTCAAAATCTTATAATTCAAATTCAATTTCTATTTAAACAATCCAAATATTAACTCAAGTTCGAATATAAGTTCATTTCGAAAACATTTAAATTAATTTAATTTAACATTTAAATCAATTTAAATTCATTTATCAATTTCATTCAATATCGTTAAATTAATTTATCATTCAAAACAATTTCTATTAAATTTCCAAATCATTAAATCAATTTCTTAAATTCAACTTCATTAAATCAAAACTTACAATTTTGAATTAAATTAAATTCATCAAATCAAATTCTTTAAATTTCAAGTCTTGCATTAATTTCAAAAAAATCACATTTTATTTCTTGATAAAGAAATTCAATTTTACTTATTTACTTACTTAAATAAATTTCCAAAACTTAATTAATAAAGAACTCAATTTCAATTATTTACGAAGTAAAATCCACTTATTCAAAAGTTCAATTTTTCTTATTAAAGAATTTCAATTCAATTTAATCATTCAATAATTCAATCTCATTTAATTATTAAATAATTCAAAACTTAATTATTAAATAATTTCAAAGTTTAATAATTTCAAACTTAATTATTAAATCATTTCAACTTTAATAATTTCAAACTTAATTCAATCGTTTCTCAAATCAAACAATATTCTTCCATCAATTTCATTTTTAAATATTTTGTTTCGGATTTTAAAATATTACATTTTCCTTTCATTAAAATTCAAATTTCAACTTCATTTCAAAACCATATTATTTATTCAAATAAAATCTTCATTTTATTTTTAAATCAAATTATTGACCAATCGGGTTTTATTTAATTTCCTATCCTAGGTCAAAGTTCAATTTGGGTATTTATCATTTCAACCCGATTCCAATTCAATTCAAAATCAAAACATATCAAAGGGAACTTGCAGTGTGATAACTGGGATGGTGTCAAAGTAAATAAACAAGCAATAACAACAATCAATAACAATCCAATAATCAATTCAAATAATCCCGAAATAACCGTATTAATTCGCATTGTTATTTGTACGAATTAATATAATTATTCCTAGAATCTACACTATCATTTCATGTAGATTAAAGATTATTACATTACGGTTTTTCACTTGTCATCTATTTACAATTTCATACATCATCAGTTTAACAACATACATTCAGTGGTTCAAAATAAAATTAAACAAATTCTACGTGTCAATAAATTCAACAGTTAAAGGGGTCATATTATACAAACGTCAGTTAATCAAATTTAACATTTAACTATCCTATATCGAGTTCAATTTCACATTATTTATCATTTTAACATTAACAATTTAACGTCCAATATAAACATCAACAATCAATCAATTAACAACCAACTGGATTATCATTTCATATATATAACAGATAATGGTGTCAGATGTCACAGGTGAACTGATACAGGTAATAGCAGTGTAAATATCAAACAACAATATTTCAATTGTCGTTTCAGTTGAAATCAAATTTAATAAATAAAAGAACGTTAATCGTGAGTGAGTGCTCACCTTTCGTGGCTAGATAGAATTTGACAAAGAACTGAGCTACGAATTCCAAATCATCGCTAGATTGGCACGAATTTGACGGACAAACTGGTAATACGAATAGACGAAATAAATCAGAACTGGGTCGACAAAGATAATTGGTATATGAAATATATATAAGATTAAATTTTTAAATAAAATATATGTGCATTTCAAAATCCATTGTTTTTTTTTAAACTAAACTCAAATATTTTGGAGTCAAATATATAACTAATGAATAAGGACCTATACCCAAACTGTCGTGAAATATACCTTGCTGCAAAGTTTACCGAAATCAGAACATATTTCATATAAAAATACTCTTATTAAAATGCGCGATATTCCTGCATTATATCCTAAGATCAAATGTTTAATTTATAACACCTTAAAATCAAAAATCTTTATATAAAGTATTATTATTAAATCTATACATACACTAGATATACTATGCAAGCTAACAGGTTAAACAAAATATGCAGACTATTTATGCGTATATTATACATATCAAAATATCATAGCAACAGAATATATCAGGTAACATTAATATATGTTAAGAATTTATACAGTGCACTATAGTATATATATACATATAACACAAGTAGGTACGAACAGTAAAACCAATTAACTTAATTTATTAATATATATATATATATACTAAGTATTGAGGACAACTTAATATACCTTATAATACGTAACAGTTTAAACCTTATATACAATATATAGGTACGCCTTCAAATAAAACACACACACTAGAACATATGTAGAACTGCACAAAAAGCAAAGAAATCATAAACTTCACTTTAAAAATTAACAAAAAAATGCAAACTGACCTATATGTATAACATAGTATAAAAATATATTTTACTTAAAGTTTGTAAACAAATATGTAAACATACATACTTTCGAGAAAATATACAGTCATAACAATATATAATACATGATCGACTTACAATATACTCTGTTAACATACATATATTTTTGAAAATCAAGGTCTTTATATATATGTAGATAGTAAAGAAATGTAAGTAAACTTACATTAAAAATAGATAAAGGCCAAAGTCTTTCGTGAGAGAAAAGCAGAGATGGAGGAGAATACGCGATGAACAGGGCGGCTGCTGCATCGGTGATAGGGACAGACGTGAGTAGTGGCGAAGGCGAAGGTCGGTGATGAACTAGAGGCTGCGGCCGGTGAGGCGGTGCCGCACAGTCTCGGAAGTACAGGTGGAAGAGCGGAGGGGAGGCACAGGCTAGCGGTAGAGGTGGTGGAGGAGAAGAGGCTGGGCGTGACATGCCGGCCGATGTTGGGTGGAGCTTTTTGGGTTGCGAGTTGGAGCGGGGTCGTTTAATGGCCGAAGGCGTTCGGGTGAGTGGAGGCGCGGATGTCGGAGGGAGGAGGTTGGTGGGGAGGTCGCGTGTAGGCTAGTGGATGATGACTTTGGCGAGGAGGTGGTTGCAGGCACGTGCTGTAGGGTTGCGTGAGATGAACGGTTTTGAGGTGGTGCTTGGGTTCCGTTCAGGGGAGGAGGCGGAGGGGACTTCGGTTGCGGCAGTGGACGAGGAAGCAAGGGGGAGGAGGTACGGTCAGCCTGGTGATGGTCTCGGTGGAGATGGGGTTGTCACTCGGGAAAGGTAGTGGAAGAGAGGGTGTTGCCTTTTTTTTTTTTTGGTGAAGAAATGAGAGAAGAGGAGATAGACGTTGAAGATGAAATGTAAATGGAGTGGTCTTCCAAACGTCACGCAATGAAATCGAACCGATCAAAGAATAATAACTAAAGAAATAGCTTCTTTTCGCCTTTCCAAACGTCACGCAATTTCCAAGACTCACCTACCAACTACTAACCCCTAATGAATGAACGACAACTAAAATAAATTTTTAAATTTTTGAATGCGTACGAGTTGTTTTAGTTTGACTGAATACGGTTTAACCGTACACTTGAAGCGGTTGAATTATACGCGACGTTTACGTCGGACTTCGATTTGCAGAAATGAATATATCATTTTGATCAGCGCGACGAGACGGTTAAAACGGTATGTAGATATCAGTGGTACGATTGGATTATAGAAATTCGAATTTTCAACCGGCGGAAAATGTAAGAAAAACACTGAAAAATAAGATCGACGGAGTCAAAGATGTCCGAATTTGGAAAAACGACAAACTGATATCTTGCTCAGAAGATGGTTTAGAATTTTTCTATATAAAAATATTTAGGTTTTGGAAACATTTTATTTTCATCGCTTTTTAACCGATTGAATTGAAGTGAATTTACGCGCGAAATAAACTTTCATATTTTCGGACGAAAATTTACCAGTTGCTATGTTTAACTAGATGTATTTCAAATATTAAATTTTATTTCAAAATTTTATCGTTTGAAATTTCGCAAAATTTCAATTAATAACGTTATTAAAACAGTTGAAATTTACGGGTCGTTACATAGTATCTTGTACAATAATGGTAAATGTAACTTGTTTACAACTAAAGGAACCCATCTTTGTGTTTTTGGCCAATGAACATTTTTTCATTTTTATTTATTTTTTACACTATGGTTGGAGAATGACCGCTAGAGCTAGCAAGGTGCGCATGGTGGTTGAGCGCCAACCACATTAGCCGAGCATACAAAGTGCATTGTCTTTTGCATCGCGCTTTAATTTTTTTGATGATAATGGTAATTTAGCGGTCTACTTATATACATAAATATACATATAATTTATTGTATTACATGTATTTAAAAGCAAGTGAAAGACTAAATTTAGATTAGTGATTCGGTTCAAATGATGTTAACTGTATTTCTTTTCTTTCTCACTGGTGTTATTTTAATTAAGTGAAATGATCAAATGTAAGACGAATCACCATTACAATTAATAATAACATAAAGGTATTTATTTTATTTAAATAAATCATAATTTATCATTACTAGTGTAGCAATTATCTATCTGTCGGTGTACAGTCTTCAGTTTGTCGACAAATCAGTAACAATATAAAATTTTAACTTAAGAGTAAAAATGGTAAGGTAACATTATGTGTAAAATTATAGAAATAATGGTTACACTACTTGCAGCAACCCTCTCCAAAAACAGGCCTAATTTTCAACCCAATAAAAACCCATCAAACCTTTGGTCCATTTTCAAACTGACTATTGGTTCGTAAAATTGATTAAATAAATAATATATAGAGTTATCTGTCTATGCTTTCAGAGTCTCATAGTGGAAGGGATAAAATATAATAATACAATAAGTACCCATTTCATAATTTTCAAATCTCAGAAATACAATACCCCAAATATCCATAAACATAATGTCTCAAAATAGTACATCAACATGTCTAAAAATCTGGATACATCAGAGTCAATCATAAACATAAACATATAGCTATACTACACAGATCTTCACTACCTCCTTCACACTCATCATCAGCAACGTTTCCCCTAACATGTGGGTTGTAATAAGGAAGGAGTCAGAACAACAATGTTTAATGAATGAAAATGTCAAGTCTTACCATGATATTATTTAGGCAGTAGAATTTAGATAAGTATCATGTCTTACATATTTAAATTTATATCTTTTCGAGTATATCTCTGACTATAAACCAACGGCCCTTCCAGTGTAGTTCCATAACGTATCTCCAATTGAAGGTCAATGACTCTTTTCAATCCAACTTCATAACTATAACACAAGGGCAACACAACTATGGAGTATATTGGGTTCAACAACTCATCTACAGTCAATCATACCCCAACGATGCACCTTAGTCACTTAAGACCTTTTAAATAGGAAATAGGAAGACTCCGGCCATTTAGTACTAAACCCTAGGCAGGCCCCCCTATTTAATACCTATACCTAACAAGAGCTCCTCCTCGGTACTTTCTAGTTGACATTGTAAGAAATCTCATAAGGGTACTTAATATTTCTTAAATGGGAGAGCGACAAACCCTCCAATAGCCATTTAATACCTCACCTCGAAGCAGACTCCCTTCATAGATTCCGCTACCCCACCTAAAAGATAATCCTGATGATTTAATACTTCTCAAATGGGAAAGAGGCAGACCCTACAACAGCCATTTAATACCTCAACCTCAAAGCAGGCCCGTCGTGGGATTACCTACATCATTTAAAGAATTCCCCAAGTCATTTAATACTTCTCATTAAGGAGGGGGCAAACCTTAAGTTGACCACTTAGTACCTCAACCCCAAGTAGACTCCTACTAGAACTTCCTCATCCATATGGCCCATAAGCTAACTGTGATGTCTCACATTAGTCCGACTATTTGTAGGTGCTAGTAGCTAGATTAGCTGGGTAGGATTACCCTACAAAATTTGGAACTAACCCATCGCCCACCATAGGTACTTATTATAGGCGATGTCCCTTGTCAGTTACAAATGTACACTGCTGGTAGCCAGATTAGTTGGGAACTTCTATGCACTTTTAACGGACTTCGCATCCTTAGCCATATTTCCACTTCATAACATTTAATGTTTAACTACGTCAACCTTTTTACATCTATACAATATATATATATATATTCCTCACTTGTGTTTATGCAGTAAAGACCGTATAGGGGAAACTCCTTTGTTTGCCTTTAATTATATATTAAATTCCATAATTGCTCTTAACTCCTTTTTATACGATTTATTGTTATTTGTTAATGGTCATCCAATTGGTGGTTACTTTACTTATTTCCTTATATATTTTGTAAGTTACGATTTATACAATATTTTTATATTTATACTTAATGTTAATTTTTGGTTAATTAGTTTTTATTAAATATTTCTAGGTGTGTGTAAAAATTTTCTATACAAAAAATTTGCTTCTTATTTGGGGTGTTAAGATAATTTAAATGTCATAATTTCCATATCCATATAAGTCTCTGTCCAATATAGCGGTTTACACAATAACTAATATTATAATTTAAATTAGCTAAACAAAACAAACTTGCATATATATTCAAAAATGGAATCAAAACATTCGACTTATTTTACGTTAATGTAGTAGAATTAATGCCTCTATTCCAAAGTAGCAAAACTTTACAACTTAAATCCTTTATATTCCATTTGACTTTTAAATGTGTAACGTTGAAATGACGAAAGATTCGTATTTATTTTAACTACTGAAGTAGGTGTTGCACACCATAGACAGAATAAAAATCCATACTTTGCACACCCATTTCTAATTCTTTTGAACCCATTGTCATAACAACACAATTTAAGAAGCAGAAATTGAATTGAATATAAATTAATCATATGGTAAATAATAACGGATTAAATTCTACCATATTAACATAATACAAATAAGATTACAACAAATTCCAAAATTTACATATTCCGGGGAAATTTGGGATTTTTGGTTTTAAAATTTTCACATATAGAATTCCCCAAGGCATAAAACAAATCCAAACATCAACTATGAACTACTATAAAGAGAAAAACTAAGATTACCAATCCCATATCGTTTTCCCTAAATTTCATTGATTTGCTTTCGCGTTAACGCTAATCTCTTCCTTCAATTACCTACATTTTTATGTAATAATTCATTTGTATATAGAATAGATCTAAAATTCAAAGATTAGGTATGAATTGAAATAGAGAAATATGCATATATTCAAAATTCATTACCTCCTTTTTAACTTGGTTAATCTCTTCCCTAATGCTTGGATCTTCAATATATATACGCATTATTATTTGAATTTAGGATGTTTATTATGGAGAAAACTGGTAGAGTTTTTCAAGCGTACTTATTTTTTTTAAAATAAAAATAAGGGGTTTGGCCTCTTATTTATAGTTTCTCAGATGTGCCAAGACCATTCGACTGGAATCTATTTAAAATTATTAAATCTAGGTCATTCAGACTAAGACAAACCCTAGCCGACAAGCTACGACCAGGAGATCGGTTGCCCTTAGGCAGTTAACTACTAGCGGTTGACCGACCCAATAAACGGGTCGATTGGTATGGTCTATGCGCCATTAATGCTTGGTTAATGCAAATCTTATCGTTATTATATTTATTATTTTATTCTGTTCGATTTATTTTCATTTTGAAATCTTTAAATGTCGATAACTTATTCGTTTGTACTCCGATCATAAAGCTTTATATGAATGTTGCTCAAAAGATCACCACGAACACAATGGTGCAAGTTTCGTGGTCAAATTCGAACGTTTGCTCAAATCCACTTTGAGACTTATTATTAATTTACTTATTTTTCTTAATTAATTTATTATTTACTTTATGGGTTATTATATTCTACCCCTTTAAAAGAATTTCCTCCTTGAAATTCCTAAGGAAAAGATAACGTAACTCGCACTCTACAACCATGTTGTACAACCAAGTTATCTGCATAACAATCTACTTAACCAAAAGTGTAATGTGCTCATGCATGTAACATATCTACAGGTGGGCTCAATTCTAGCGTGAATGCAAGATCATGACATATAGACATGGATGCAAACAACCTAAATATGCATGAAATTCTATACGAGTGCAAAAATAAAAGGAAAAAGTGTGGTAACCATCCCCTACCATCCAATCTACCAGCAACAATGTAACCAAAACCTATAAAATACAAACTTAGGGAG
Source organism: Allium fistulosum (assembly GCA_030737815.1). Taxonomy (NCBI): domain Eukaryota; kingdom Viridiplantae; phylum Streptophyta; class Magnoliopsida; order Asparagales; family Amaryllidaceae; genus Allium; species Allium fistulosum. The sequence continues at coordinate 1,166,994,999 of CM060905.1, read as the reverse complement.
AGAAAATTTACTGGAGAAAAACTCAGGATAAGAAGCCTTCTTCTTCTCTTCCATTTCCCAGGTGTTTTCCACCAAATTATCTCCCATTCTACTCGGACCAGCCTAATTTCTTTATTATGAAGCTTTTTAACTCTATGCTATACTATGCATATGGTGGCATAGGATGCTATCATCTCCATCGCTATACCTGCTAACTGATCAGGTTCTACTATAGTGGTTGTACTATGTAGACACTTCGTCAGATATGATACATAGAAAATATGACTCCCACTAATTTAGCCGAGAGCTCCACCCAATACATAAGTTTCCCCACCCTCTCTAAAATCATAAAAGGTAAACAAATATCGGCACTAACTTCCCCAAGGTCCCAAACCTTATAACCCTCCTAAGAGGGGAAACCCTAATAAATACCATATCTCCAACTGAGAATTCTAACTTTTTCATCCATCTATAAGCATATGACCTTTGTCCGTCTTGAGCGACCTTCATTCGTTGCCTAATCACTTTAACCTTCTCCATGGTCTCATGGATCAAATCTGGTCCAAGTAGAACTTTGTCGGTATTTTCCCACTAATAACTAGGTAATTTACAGGACATCCCGTATAAGGCTTCAAAATGTTCCATACCTATCGTCGCCTGATAACTACTATTGTAGATGAACTTTACTAATGGTAGATGCTACTCCTAATGTCCTCCATGGTCCATCAAGTAAGCCCTTAATAAGTTTTTCAAAATCCTATTCACCCTCTCTGTTTGTCCATCAGTTCGAGGGTGATAAGCGTTGCTCAGATTCAGCATCATCCCTAAAGCTGACTGCAAAGTACTTCATACTCACTAGCGAATAAGGGATCTCTATAGTTGACAATGCTGATCGAAATTCCATGCAATCATATCACTTCCTTGATATAAATCTATACTGGAGATGATGCCGTCCTATTATTTCTCACTAGAATAAAGTAGGCACTCTCAGTGAGCATATCTACTATCACCCAAATAGCTTTATTGCCTCTCTAACTCATAGGCAATGAAATCCATCAATATATGTTTCCATTTACAATCTGGGACCTCCAATGGCAATAATAAACCTCCGAGCTTTCCCAATTCAGCTTTGATTCATTGAGAAGTCAAACACCTAGCGATATATTACACTACTTTCTTCTTTATTCTTGGCCAATATAAAATTCGCTTCATGTCTTTATACATCTTATCTCCATCGAGATGAATAGTCATCCTAAAACAGTGACACTCAACTAGTATTTCCCCTGAAACCTCCTCCACCACTGAATCATATAGCATCCATCTCTCCTTAACCATCCTCTTTCATTAATTAAATACCTATTGATGTGGGAGAAATGGTCTCCCCTACTCAACTTATCCAAAATATCAACTATTGCCGCATCCTTTTTTTGTTTGTGATTGAGGTGGTCCATCAATGCTAGCCTTACTTCCATTGCTGCCCGATAACCTAGAGTGAATTTCGATTGCGGTTGGAAATTGAAATTGTAGAGGAACTCCAACTTCCTCCCTCATGTATAGCACCAAGAGTAGCATCCCTCTGGCTAGGACATAGGAAACAACATTCCCTTTTCCAAGGGTATACTGAACGAATCCTAAATTGGATCATGAATGATTCGGAGAGATCGCATGTTAAATTGAATGTAAAATGATCCAAAGAGATCAAACCTTAGAATAGAAAAGGATTTGATTTTGATAAAAGGATTTAAACGCCTTGTAATTAGAGTGAAAAAGATAAATGCCAAATGAACATGGGATGATTTTGATATGTGATGTGATAACTTCGAATGAAATCAGAATGATTATGATGTATAAACACCATTTAAGCAGAAACTAGAGTCTATAGCCATAACAGGTTCGAAACAGCCTGTGATTTGTAAGAGAATCCGAAGGAACTAGATGATTCACCAAGATTAAGATTAGCGGAAAGCCGAAGAGCTCAACTATCAAAGACTAATTATTGGAACTTGTTCTTAGGAAAAGCACACCATACATTCAAAAGGCGTACTTTGGAGGCAAATGTTAACATGCGTTTGAGTCAAAGCATATTACAACTCGACTTAGAAGATTAAAAAGACGATGAAACGACTTGAGAATTGGAAAGCACACTTAGATGAAGCATGGAGACAACTCGGATAAGTTTCGGCCTAAAATAATCAAAGTACACAAGTCGGTGCTGACTTTTTCATGTCGATGACAATATGTTTTTGCCCCATGTTCCTTTACTCCAACATCGCATGAGTTATGATCTCCCTTTCCCATATATGTCCTAGTGATTTCCAAGGATTTAACGAGCTATTTCATGGATTAAAGAGAAGACACTGAAGATCGCTGATAACTCAAGCAATGAAGGAAAGATCATCAAAATCAACCAACAATCAAAGAAATCAACATAAGACACTACAATAAGAAGTAAGAAGAAAGATGCAATAAAGTTCAAAGTGATTCGAACTAAAAGAACATGTCAGGACCAACATGTTTAAGTCGGCGACGACATGTTTGGTTGACTTGGAGGATTCTGTGATTTGACATGTGACTTTAGGCCAATCTCTGGACTCTACTCCAAGTGGACTTCTGATCTTACATGATTATTTCTCTATAAATACCAGCCTACTTGCAACCAAAAGGGGATCTTTCTGCTTGAGCTCTTCCCTGATCTTAAGCTCTTCACTTTGGATCTGATCTCTCTGCAATTGGAGACCTCTTCTTCTCCTTCATTCCCAACATCTACCTCTTAAACACTTAGAAACTTCATTGTGAATCTGAGTCCACTAGATTATGGTCGGATCTGATATAATTCATTATAATCTGGAGAGAAGACAATGAATAACAAACTATAAAATGGACGTAGGCCAGAGATTGTCGAACTATTATAAAAATTCTTGTGTGTTCTTTAATTTTCTGCTATCTTTTACCTACTTGATCTAGGATTTCTACTACTTGTACATTTATTTTAAAAGAACCGGTGCTTTCAATTAATCTATGGGTGTTGATCCATTTTTTATGTTAACATTTTGGTGCTTTCACTGAAAAATAAGCTAGATTTCACAATCTAAAGCTTGGATTTGAGATTTAAAGAAGATGAAGAGACCTAACACTAGATCTAAGGCTGGAGCGAGCCAACCAGAGAATGGAGGCAGCCAGGAGATGTCCTCAAATTCTCATCAATCCATCTATATGACTAGAGAAGAGATGGAGAAAATGATGAAGGAGATATAGGATGGATTAGTGACTTGATAACAAGAAATGCTTAAAGGATTTTTTCAAAGAATGGGACAAGGAATAGCCAGAGCTATAGGAATTCAGAACCAAGTGCTTGGAGCAAATGTAGGAACATCTAAAGTTGGAGTGGAGCAAATTGGAAAGACGCCCCTGCCAACAGTACAACTTGGTAATGACCCGAGTCAACTCGGTACCAAGATAATTATATCTGGGGATAATGCTGTTGTGAATTTTGAACGTGCTGGAATACCAAGAGAAAACGATGTTGGAGCTAGAAACGCAAATCAAAATGTGAACGGGCAACGACCGAAAGAGTATGTGATGTGCACGTAAATATGCATATTTTTACTTCCATATTTAATCTACTTTTATTTTAAATAGATGTCATAATTATGTGTTTTTACATGTTTAAAACCAAATTTCCAAAATGCTTTCAAGTCATCATTCATACATCAATTTGGGGGTAAAATGGTAATTTTGTGCATATATTAATTTTAAGAATATTCACTTGCACATTTTATTTTTATTTGTAGAAATTTAGATGGAAGATGAAAGAAGATTTCATGGAAATACGCATGCACAAGGATGGGAGATCAAAGGAATGAAGAAATAAATCAATTCATGCAACATGAAGAACCCCACCTACCCACTTACCTTAATCTACAATTAGGAGCTAATGCATAAGTTAGTGGGAATTAAAAAAAACATGCACATTTAATGGAGGATTAATTCATGTTAATGATTACTTGTTGGTCACGCTTCCTAAAAAGTATTTTGGGAAGTCCCCTAAAATATGGATTAGGGTTTTATGCATGTATAAATATCCCTCTTATGTTCATGTAATGAATCTTTAATCTCTTATCATATTATGCAAGTTGTAAGCCTCGAAATTATATTAAATAAAATGGCTTCCTAAGCCTCTTTTTCTTTTATTTCTTCTTTGTTCTTATTTTATTTTCTTGCTCATTTTTATTTACATGCTCTTTTCATTTCATGTTAGTAGATTAGTTTTCTTTTTTTTATGCACTTAGTTTAATTTTACTTTTATGCAAGTAGTAGTTAGTTCCTTCTATTTTTATTAGCTTGCAATTCCTTCTTGTGTTTTCTATGTTGAAATTTACATGTATTAAAATGATAACACAAATGAGTAGCTAAACCCCTTCAATTTAGGGGTAATGAAGCTCTCTAAAATTATGTAAATTCGATATATTGTGTGATTTATAATCTCTTTTATGCTTCATGAAAAGTTAATTTATGATGTAAGTTTATTAGTGAATTTGATAGTCTATGTTGTTATCACAAATAAGCTATTCTTATTCAAACATAAACATAATTTACATCATTAACTAACTAAGTGATTTTTGACTGTGAAATTAAAGTAGAATCAAACTTTGATGATCTATGTTACTAAATATAATAGTAAATAGATCATACTTAAAATAGTTTTTGCTTTGACTTCATTTTCATTACAATCGATAAGTGGTTTTATGTGTTGTATTATAGTTTGATGGTTTAAGTTATGTTAGTTAATAACATAAATAGACCATACTTATGATAAATACATCACTAATTCCACTAAAGATCAAAATAGAGAGATCATAGATTGTTTGCGCGTTGATTTATGTAAAATATAAGAGTGGATTTGCCTCTAAGTTGTTTTCTGATCTTATATTTTTAATCACTTTTATTTCTAGCTAGTTTTACATTTTTCTTAGATTAAAACAACTTCAAATCTTGGTTTAATTTGATCGAGTAGAATTTTTATTCACTTCAATTCCCTACAGATCGACCCATACTCGCCATGTACTAAAATTATACACTGTGCGCTTGTGGTTGTATTATTTTACAATTTTTTTTAGCGATTTTCTAATTCGATAGAAAATTAGCCGAATCAACAAGTTTTTAGCACCGTAGTCGGGGAATTAATTTAATTTTATTTCTATTCTTTGAATTATTATTTTTGATTTTAGTGTGTTTTCATTTTGTGTGTTGAGTTGCAATTTTAAAAAAAAGAAAAAAAATTCTGTTGTGTGTTTACGTGGTTTTTGCTTTCATTTGATTTGTGTGTTTGTTGTCTTTCTATTTGCATTTGCATTTGCATTTCTATTTTTAAAAAAAGAAGAAAAAAGTATACAATTTAAAAACAAAAAAATATATTTTATTATTTGTATTTTCTATTTTGATCATATACATTTTCATTTACATTTTAATTTACAAAACATTAGGCTTTCATTTACATTTACATTTACATTTTCATACAATGTACAAACAACTACACTGCACCGCTCTTTGTTCAAATTGTTGCTCTGTGCACACTTCTTTTTGCCCTGTGCATTTGTTGCTTTGTGCATCTTCTTGCAACTTCCACCACATAATGGCATCAGTTCCCAACATCAAAACTTTACCAACCTCACTACCATCAGTTCCACATCACTAAATTTCACTTCAATACATCAAACCACACCTGCCTTCCCCTCCATCTACTGCCACATCAAATACCAAACTTGTGCCCCCTGAACCACCGTGCACCAACCAGACAACCACCTCCACCACTTCTTCAACTTCATACTTCACTTCACTACATACAGCCATCAACCATTCCATCAATCATTCTTCCTCCAACCTCACCAAACATCCACATACCTGCCACCGTTACATCATTCAATTCAATACTGCTACTGTTTCATCCAATACTGTTTCACTATGTCATCAAATAATTCCAGACCTGCCACTATCCTCCAATGCATTGCACCATTAACCCACTGCACAACTTCCTTTCTCTGCCTGCTACACCAGCCTCTGCCATACTTAATTTCTGTGCCTTAAACTAATCATACCACAGCCTCATACATCATCACATATACCATCCTTTATCCCCTCACATACATGCATACAAACCACCTGACATCCACACTCACCACTGTCAACCGCCCTCACCATCACTCCACATATTCACTGCACTTCTCTAAATTTCTCACAGCAACATCTTGCATCCAAACTACACCATCATCACAAACTTGTCTGCAATCACCATCAACATCCCTTCCAAAGCAACAAAACTGCCTCATACAATTCAAACAACCCAATACTTACACAACCATTAGTGCACACTCCACTTTCATCTTATTCACCCCATCATACCTGACCATCAACTTCAAACTGCCTGCATATCTTCACTCTGCACACTACTACAAGCCTATGCACACCATCACATTTCTCTGCATCACCTCTAACATACTTCTTCCACACTCCAACTGATCACATTTCCACTATTTCCTCCCCTACATCAAACTGTCACTACCACAATTCCTCCCCTACAGCAAACTGTCACTACCACAATTCATCCCCTACATCGTCTGACAGCCCTTCCATCACCTGTCAACAACTCTAAACCACCCTTGCCATTAAAAATAACAACTACATACTCCATATATTAGATCACCACTCTACTGACTTCAACATATCCACTCCTCATCACTGCTCCAGTCACCATATACAACCCTACATTGCTCCAGTCACCTCTGCCATAAGACAACACACTTCCTCAAACACCCAAACTACTCACCTGAACCACCACCGAACTCCAACACCCACCACAACAAAGCATCAGCATCGACTCTCCCAGAAAAAAAATCGCCACCAACTGAAGTACAACCACGACCAAACCCCGCTTCCAACCCATCGTCGAACCAAAATGACTTCAACAATCAATGCTGCCAATCAAACCTAAAACAACTCGAAATTGCAAGGAACTAAAACCCAAATTTCATCTGTAGTTGCGGATTTATAGTTGACTGAATCTTGAATTGAGAATTTCGAATCTCGATTTGGGAAATTGAGTGCTTTGGATAAAAAAAATTCTGTGAGCTATTTGCATGCGTGTGATTGAATAAAATTTTTTGAGAATTGATATAGCCATACGGGCTAGGTATTGTAATTTTTACAAAAATAAAAAAGGAAAAAAAAACATTCAGTTGGGTTGGACTGAGTTACTTGGTTTTGCTTTGCTAATTGTTGAATTAGAAGATAATTGTTTTATTTTGTTTTAAAAGTTGAGTTGTTTGGTTTAGTTAAATTTTCATTTCTATTTAATTCTTTTCGATCTAAAAAATATATTAAAAAAAACTATATATATCTTGTTCAAAATTTTCAGGTTACAAAAGCAGAAAATAAAAAAGGAGGAACTGCTTGCTAAATAAACCGCTTTGCTTGCTTACCAAAAAAATTGCTGCTAAAAAAATAGAAAAAATGCTAATAATTCTGCATGCTCTGGTATCGTGTTCTAATCTTCAGTTTTATTTTAATTGCATTGTTGGTTGCTTGCATTTAACAAAAATTTCAAAAACAAAAACAAATTTCCTTCGTAGTTGCATCGTTAATTCACGTTTAATTTCTGTTTTGCATTCATATCATCTTATTTTCTTTTCTAACGGCAACACCCCAATCCACATAAGGTGGGGGATTTCACCACCCCTTCCTTGGCCCACAAATTGCATCTTATCCTAGAATTTTGACTAATAATAACCGTTAGACTTTAGACTTAAGGGAGTCGCGAGCTCACCTAGGGCTTAATTGTATCTTGACAGTTGTCTTCTTTGAATAATTTTATTTCTTGGTATCTAGGCTACGGCAAAGCAATAATCAATTATAAATATTATGATTATTCATAAATATTATACTGGTTGTTTCTCTGAAGGTACTTAAACCTTCGGCTGCATTGCTACGGTGCACCGATAACTCCTACCCATTACATGGCTAAGAAATATTTTGTTGGATTAAGACAAAGTGTGATTATACAATTTTGGATTAGGAGCTACTAAGGAAAGAAAATTTGTAATTAAGTCCTTGCATTCATTTAATTGCATTAGCTCATGCGTATTTAAAAAAAAATTCAAAATCCAAAACTAAAAAAAATTGTAAATTTAACTTAACTTAGTTTTTTTTATAAAAATCCAAAACAAAAAATCCTTTTAAATCTTTTCCTTTGAAATTTTTCAATCAAAATAAAAAGATCCAAAAAAAACAAGTATTTTAATTTTGAAAATCCAAAAAAAATTTTGAGTTAGTTTTTTTAGAAAAATAAAAATCTAAAAAAAAGAGAAATAATCTTTTCAAAAAGCAAAACATATAAAAAAAGAAAAAATAACAAAAATCAAATTTCCCTTTTTAAAAATAAATTCCTTTTAGTAAATATTTTTCCTTGAAAAAAAATAAACGATTTCTCACTTCATTTTCTAAACCTTGCTTTTTTCTCTTAAATTCGATTCTAACTTCTTTCTCTTCTCAACTTTTACTTGTGCGTGAGTACTTGGACTCGTGACACTTCTACAGATACTTAGATTCGAGACCCTTCTACAAATCGTTTAACTAGAACAAACGATTCTCCTAAAATGGCGAACGAGAACGCCCCTCGAACACTTATGGATAGAATCTTTCCCGATAGAATTTGTATTCCTTCTTGCATCACATTACCCGCCCCTACGGGTAATCACTTCGAAATTCATTCAAACCATATTCCCACGCTTCCAAAATTTGGAAATTTTGAAAATGATGACCCATACATTTTCCTAACGAAATTCGAACAAGTTTGCGCTACAATGAAACTTCAGCAATTTTCTGATGACGGAATCAAACTCTGATTAATTCCATTCGCTCTTACCGATTTTGCTAAAAAATGGTTGTATAGCTTACCCTCAAACTCGATTAAAACTTGGGAAGAATTCGTTAAGGTTTTCTTAAAAAAGTTCTACCCTTTGGAAAAAACAACTAAAATTCGAAACGAAATCGTAAATTTTCATCAATTCAGGGGAGAACCATTCGAAAAATATTTTGAAAGATTTAAAGAGCTCTTGATAAAATGTCCACACCATAACTTCGAAAAATGGACGCTTTGCCAAATCTTATACAATGGACTCGAAAACAGCTCACGTACCATGCTTGAATCAATGTGCCAAGGCAATTTTCTCGCCCAACATCACGATGATGCTTGGTAATTTCTTGAAAACCTAGCCGAAAAATCATCCTAATGGGAACGCTCTAACTAAAAATCAATTTACTCATGATCGAGCGCACACTCGATAAGATCATCTATGGCTTTGGAAGCTAAGATCGACGCAATGATTAATAAATTCGACAATGTTTTCTCATCGAACCAAATGAACCAAGCTTCCCAACCCATGTGTTATAAATGTAACGATCTGAATCACATAGCTGATCAGTACCCTAATTTGATTGAACAACTCAATGCTTTCAACAAGGTTAAAAATGACCCGTTTTCTCCAACTTACAATCCTGGTTGGAGAAATCATCCGAACTTTGCGCGGAACCAAAATAAGCCCAACACAAATGCGGTTTGTCCCAATTTTCAAGCTTTTTCGAATAATGCTCTAAATCCTCCCTTTCAGCACAATCATTTTCAACCAAACTTTGTAGGTCCGTCTCAAAATCGACCGCAATAATCTTTTGCTCCCTCTCAACAAGATGATAAACGTTTAAGTTCACTTGTGAAAAGTCTTGAAATGTTGGCGAAAGCAACTACTCAAAGCCTCCAATCGAACAATAATTTGCAAAAATTATTAACCTCGTACATGCAGAATACGAGTAAGTCCATTGCAAAACTTAAAATGCAAACGAGTCAACTAGCCACGTCTGTAAGTGAATGTGAACGAGGCACATTCCCAAGCCAGCCTGTTCCAAATCCCAGAAATCAAAACAATAATTCGAATCAAGCCTATGTTGTTCAAGATAGCAACGTAACCCAAATGAAAGCTATCACAACTTTGCGTTCTAGTAAACAAATCAATAATCAAGTTGCTAATCCAAACGATTTACCGGAAACCACTCTCGACACTTCTAAAACAATAAACGATTCTGAACAAAATGTAGAGCCAAACATAGAATAAAACTCCTATCCAAATTCTTCTTCTACTCAAGTAGAACCACTTACTGTGTATTGTGTTCCATTTCCACATTATCTTCGACCCAAGAAACACTCTGACCAAATGGAAAAGATGTTGGAAATTTTTAAGCAAGTGAAAGTTAACATCCCGCTTCTTGACATTGTTCAGCAAGTTCCAACTTACGCTAAGTTTTTCAAGGACTTGTGTACTCAGAAACAACACACGCATGTACTCGAGAACGTCTTCTTAGCCGCCAGACTTAGCGATGTTTTGTCTCATTCAATCCCCGTTAAATACAAAGATCCTGGATGTCCTACGATTTTGTGCATAATTGGCGACAAAATGATTAACAAATGCTTACTCGATTTGGGAGTGAGTGTCAATTTGATTCCTTATTCAGTTTACCAACAACTCGGCTTGGGTGAATTAAAACCGACAAAGTTAACTCTTTAATTTGCCGATCGTTCGATTAAGAACCCATTGGGAGAAATCGAGGACGTGCTCATAAAAATTGGTCAATTCATATTCCCCGTCGATTTCATCGTTTTGGAGACTCAACCCATGAACAATCCAATGAGTCAAATTCCATTGATTTTAGGCCGACCCTTCTTGGCTACATCAAATGCTTTAATAAATTGTCGTAACGGTTCGATGAAAATTTCTTCTGGAAACATGACTTTGGATTTTAACATTTTCAATCTTGAAAATCAATCGAATGAACCACGTGACCAAACGATGGAAGTTAGTGCCAATCACAAAAACTTCGAAAACGAGATGATTGACCTTAACGATGAACGCGAGGCCAAGTACAAAAGATTGTTTCACGAAATCCCCAACGAGATTGAAAACACACTCCCATTTGAATCACTTCCAATTAAGTCTGAATCTCAACCTAATTCTTTAATCGAGCAACCCCCAAAGTTGGACCTTAAACCTCTTCCTGATCACCTTAAGTACGCATACTTAAGTGACAACGAAATGTTTCCCGTCATAATCTCTTCGACTCTCTCTTGATCAAGAAACTTCCTTACTTTCAATCCTTTCGAAAAATAACGAAACAATTAGATGGTCGATCACCGATATAAAGGGAATTAGTCTTGCTCATGTTCAACATCGCATTTATTTAATTGACGATGCCAAGCCTATTCGTGACGCGCAACGAAGGCTTAACCCAAAAATGAAGGATGCGGTTTGTGACGAAACTCTTAAACTTCTCGATAACGGAATCATATACCCAATCTCTGATGGTTCAAGTGTTAGCCCAATTCATGTCGTGTCGAAAAAGTCTGGACTTACCGTTGTCAAGAATGACTCAAACGAACTCATTCCAACTCGTACTCAAACGGGTTGGCGTGTTTGCATCGATTATCGAAAATTAAATGCTGCAACATGTAAGGATCATTTCCCTCTTCCTTTCATCGACCAAATGCTTGAACATTTAGCTGGCCATGAATTCTATTACTTTCTTGATGGTTATTCCGGCTATAACCAAATTCCAATCGCTCCCGAAGATCAAGAGAAGACAACTTTAATGTGTCCCTTTGGCACTTTTGCGTATCGACGTATGACTTATGGCTTTTGTAATGCTCCTGCTACGTTATGAAGATGCATGGTCAGCATCTTTTCTGATATGATCGAATGTTTCCTTGAAGTGTTTATGGACGATTTTTCCATCTTTGTAAACTCTTTCTCTAAGTGCTTACACCATCTTTAATTGGTTTTTAAACGATGCAAAGATAAACACTTAACACTAAATTGGGGAAAATGCCACTTTATGGTCACTCAAGGCATAGTCCTTGGACATGTCATTTCAAATAAAGGCATTAAGGTAGATAAAGCGAAGATGTCATTGCAAATCTACCCATTCCCAAATCTATTAAAGACATTCGCTCTTTTCTTGGACATGTTGGTTTTTATAGACGTTTTGTGAAAGATTTCAGTAAAATTGCTCGACCCTTGACGACTCTTCTTGGAAAAGATGTTCGTTTCGATTTTAAATCTGATTATGTCTCTTCTTTCGAACGTCTCAAAAACGAACTTGTTTATGCTCCTGTAATTTGCTCACCGAATTGGGATCTTCCTTTTGAAATAATGTGTGACACTCTGAACTTCGCAGTTGGTGCTGTCTTAGGACAATGCATCAACAAAATTCTTCACGTTATCTACTACGCTAGTATGACTCTGAATGATGCTCAACTTAACTACACGACCACTGAAAAAGAGCTCCTAGCGGTAGTTTTCGCTTTCGAAAAATTCCGACAATATTTGATTGGCTCACACATTACTATTTACACAGACCACTCCGCTCTTATGTACCTTTTCGCTAAGAAGGATGCTAAGTCTTGCTTAATTCGTTGGATCGTTTTACTACAAGGGTTTGATCTTACAATCAAAGAAAAAAGGATCCGAAAGTGTTATAGCCGATCACTTATCTTGTATTCCCAATGCACCATCGCCTTTACTAATCAAGGAAAACTTCCTAGATGAACGACTCCTTTCTGTTTCTATCGATCCATGGTATGCCGACATAGTGAACTATTTAGTCATTAAAGAAACTCCTTCATTTTGGTCGAAACAAGATAAATATAAATTTCTTTCCCAAGTCATGTTCTTCTATTGGGATGATCTGTACTTGTTTAAATACTGTTCCGACCGAATCATTCAACGTTGCATTCTAGATTATGAAATCAAGAGCGTGCTCTCGTTTTGTCAATACCAAGCGTGCGGTGGACATTTTGGTCCTCAAAAAACTGCTAAAAAGGTGCTTCAATGTAGTTTCTATTGGCCCACACTTTTCAAAGACTCGTTTGAATTTTGTAAAACTTGTGATCGCTGCCAAATGGTAGGAAGAATCTGTCGACGAAATATGATGCCTTTGAACCCCATTCTTACGATCGAAATCTTTGATGTTTGGGGTATTGATTTTATGTGACCATTTCCCAATTCTTTTGGAAATTTATACATTCTGCTTTCCATTGATTATGCCTCCAAATGGGTCGAAGCCGTTCTATATAAAACCAACGACCATAGAATTGTTGTGAAATTCCTTAAAGAAAATATCTTTTCGAGGTTCGGCACACCTCACACAATAATAAGCGATAACGACACCCATTTTTGCAATCGTTCATTTGAAACTTTAATGAAGAAATACTCGATAACCCACAAGTTATCCACCTGTATCATCCTCAAACTTATGGCCAAGTTGAAGTTTCAAATCGTCAAATCAAACAAATCTTGGAGAAATCTGTTAATAAAAAAAAAGATTGGTCTTAGAAATTGACTGACGCGCTTTGGGCTTACCATACTGCTTTTAAAACTAACCTTGGGATGTCCCCATTTCATTTAATTTATGGGAAAGCGTGCCATTTACCCGTTGAAATCGAACACAAAGCATTGTGGGGAATAAAGAACTTAAACTTTGATCTTTAAAAGGCTGGTGAAAACAGAAAATTGCAAATCAACGAATTAGAAGAGATTTAGAACGATGCGTATGAAAACGAAAAGATTTACAAAGAGAGAACAAAAGTTTTTCATGATAAGTCAATCCTAAGAAAAATGTTTTCACCAAACTAAAAGGTTCTTTTGTATAACTCTAGACTTCATTTATTCCCTGGAAAACTAAAATCAAGATGGACTGGACCATACATTGTACAAACTCTTTTTCCACACAGTGCCATAGAAATAAAAAATCCTAGGGATGGAACAATTTTCAAAGTCAATGGTCATCGTTTGAAACCGTTCTTTGAGTTGCCATGTGATCAAGAGGAGGAGTTCATGATTCTTCATGAGCCATGCTACATCTAGTAAGAAATGTTAACCCTCCTTTGTAAATAGGTACATATTTTCCACCATTACACTCATTATATCATGCATTGACTGTAGGGACACAGTCAAAATTGAGTATGGGGGGAGTCTTATCTTCATTTTTTATTTTTCATGGTTTATTTTTTGCATTTTCTTTCCAAAACTCAAATTTTCTATAAAAAAAATCTCAAAACAAATTTTCTTTTTAGCATTTTGATTTACTTTTGAAGAAACACTATAGGATAAGTACAAGTTTTGGTAATTAAATTGAAATCTTTGAAAATTTATTATCTCAACAAAAATAAAAATAAAGTTTGATTACAAGTAACGATGGTTTAACTAGTATATAAGAAGGTTCATGGGTGATAATTATGAAGCATATCCTAATTGAAATCTTTGTTTAATAAGTAGTTGATTTAAAGTAAAGACGATAACATTTTTGATCTTCTAAGTTAAGTGGTGCCAAGATAATATTGTAAAATTCTCACTTCATATAATAATAATAGATAAATAAATAAATAATATTTTTTTGTATATACGTATATATTTTATTAACACCTAAAGTCATGTGTTCACATGCATGTGTGTACAATCGTCATGCTCTGTACCCGTCTCACGTAAGCCCGAAAGGCAGTGCATGATCGATATATCTGGCCTCAGTTTATCTGAGTTAGGTGTATGTATATAAAAAATTCTTTCATTAATACTGCCTATAGTTGATAGATGTACATACTTGTACACTCGCCATGCTCTATATTTCCCTCACGTAAGCCCGCAAGGCAGTGCATGAGTGGTATATCCGGCCTCAGTTTTCTGAGTTAGGCATATGTAAATATTGTTAATATCAATAAAATTTTCAAATAAGGGAGAGTAAGCAATTGAAATTCAAGCACTATTTTCACTTATGTGATTTGACTTGTTATTCAAAAGAAATAAAAATACCACTTTGAAAAACTTTGATAATCAACTAAGGATCCATTTTATAGTTGTATTATTTTATCAACAGAAACAAGTAGCTAAACTAGAGTCTGATTGTGATGATACCTTAATTTTTGTTGGAAGTTTTGACGAGTAAAAGGACTTAAATTTCTTGATAATTACCATAACTTATATTTAGCTTATTCGTGTCAATTTGAAAGTAAATTCTCCATTTGTAAATATTTTCAAATGTATATCTTTGTAAATAAATCTTTCATTTAGGAATTTTTCATGCTGCATTTGGATTTTGTGGTTAGTATCCGCTAAAAACCCTAACAAGACAACACTCGTCCTACTAGGGACACCTATAGGTTTAACGGCATGTTGCATACGCTCAATGCAATTGTGTTTCCTACGAAAACAGATTTATCTTAGTTTTTCTTTATTCAAGAACGAATAAAAAGATAAGTGTGGGGGTATTTGATGTGCACGTAAATGTGCATATTTTTACTTCCATATTTAATCTACTTTTATTATAAATAAATGTCATAATTGGGTGTTTTTACATGTTTAAAACCAAATTTTCAAAATACTTTTAAGTCATCATTCATACATCAATTTGGGGGTAAAATGGTAATTTTGTGCATATATTAATTTTGAGAATATTCACTTGCACATTTTATTTTTATTTGTAGAAATTTGGATGGAAAATGAAAGAAGCTTTCATGGAAATATGCATGCACAAGGATGGAAGAACAAAGGAATGAAGAAAAAATTTAATTCATGCAACATGGAGGACCCCACCTATCCACTTACCTTAATCTACAATTAGGAGCTAATGCATAAGTTAGTGGGAATTAAAAGCACATGCACATTTAATGGAGGATTAATTTATGCTAATGATTACTTGGTGGCCACACTTCCTAAAGGGTATTTTGAGAAGCCCTCTAAACTATGGATTACTGTTTTATGCATGCATAAATAGCCCTCTTATGTTCATGTAATGAATCTTTAATTTCTTATCATATTATGCAAGTTGTAAGCTTCAAAATTATATGAAATAAAATGACTTCCTAAGCCTCTTTTTCTTTTATTTCTTCTTTGTTCTTATCTTATTTTCTTGCTCATTTTTATTTACATGCTCTTTTCCTTTCATGTTAGTAGATTAGATTTCTTTTTTTATGCACTTAGTTTAATTTTACTTTTATGCAAGTAGTAGTTAGTTCTATTTTCATTAGCTTGCAATTCCTTCTTGTGTTTTCTATGTTGAAAATTGAAATTTACATGTGTTGAAATAATAACACAAATGAGTAGCTAAACCCCTTAAATTTAGGGGTAATGAAGCTCTCTAAAATTGTAAATTCAACATATTGTGTGATTTATGATCTCTTTTATGCTTCATAAAAAGTTAGTTTATGATGTAAGTTTATTAGTGAATTTGATAGTCTATGTTGTTATCACAAATAGGCTATTCTTATTCAAACATAAACACAATTTACATCATTAACTAACTAAGTGATTTTTTATTGTGAAATTAAAGTAGAATCAAAATTTGATGATCTATGTTACTAAATACAATAATAAATAGATCATACTTAAAATAGCTTTTGCTTTGACTTCATTTTCGTTACAATTGATAAGTGGTTTTATGTGTTGTATTATAGTTTGATGGTTTAAGTTATGTTAGTTAATAACATAAATAGACCATACTTATGATAAATACATCACTAATTCCACTAAAGATCAAAATAGAGAGATCATAGATTGTTTGCACGTTGATTTATGTAAAATATAAGAGTGGATTTGCCTCTAAATTGTTTTCTAATCTCATATTTTTAATCACTTTTATTTCTAGCTAGTTTTACATTTTTCTTAGATTAAAACAACTTCAAATCTTGGTTTAATTTGATTGAGTAGAATTTTTATTCACTTTAATTCCCTGTTGAATGACCCATACTCGCCACCTACTATAATTGTATGTCGTGCACTTACAGTTATTTTTATTACAAATTTTTTTGGTGATTTTTAATTCGATAGAAAATTCGTCGAATCAACAGTATGTGCCGAAATCCCTCCGTAGGAAGGGTGGGCAGAATGAAAACAGAGGAGCAGGTCAGAACGCTAATGTACAACAAGAGGATTACATGCCAAAGTATGTGCCGGAGTTCCCCCACAATTGCAGGGGGTAGAATATCGCTTTTGGATGAAGTCCCTCATTGACAACCAGATTGCTGAATTGGTAAGGAGAATAGTTAGAGGTGGACCCCCAAACTAAAGTTTGGAGGATGTGAATAGGAGTACATTCACTTATAATATCCAAAATGCGATAAATCCTCCCGATTTCAAGCTTCTAGTGCTAGAAATGTACAAGGTGAAGTCGGGTTCGATAGTTCATCTGATGAGATGCATCCGACATATGGAGATGTTGGGTGCTTCTAAGGTGGTAATAGGATAGTGCTTCCCATTGTATTTAACGGACTTGGCGGCGATATGGTTCAAACAACTAGAGAATGCATCCATAAGCATGTGACCAACTTAGGGAGTATGTTCTTGAGATAGTTCAGAGTTCACGTCTCACGATCAAAGAATGTAATGATGCTATCAAGCGTGAAACAAAAGCCCGAAAAGACCTTGAGAAGCTATTTAACAAGATTTAATGTAGCAGTTGCAGCCGTCGATAAACCAGATCCATCTATAATCTTAATAGCACCAGTATCTGGAGTAGCGAGCAAGAATAACTTCAAAGTTGCACTGGAAATGGATCCACCGATGGATCTTGCAGAATTTTATCATGAAGCCGAGAGATATTTGCGTCAATAAGACGTCGAAGCAAAGGATGTTGAAATTAATGCTGTGGATGACAGGGGACTGCCTGGAGTAGGAAACAGAAAGGACAAAGGAAAGAGAAGAACCAATGATGACTTCGGGGAACCAAATTGACAAAAGAGGGAGCCGAAATTCTTCTCCTACACTGATTTAACAGAGACCCCAAAGAGGATATATCTAGACACTAGGGGGCAGATCCACTATCGGAAGCCTGCTAGAAGGGAGCCTACTAATCAAGGGAAAAGTTTTAGAAAGTTTTGCATCTTCCATGAGCTGGAGGGACATGAAACGAAAGAATGCCGCCACCTTCATGATCTGATAGAAGAACTGGTTTAGAGCAACCAGTTGCAACAATACATAAGGAACCGAACTGCAATGGTGCGGTCGGAACAACAACCATCTGTAGCAAATGCATTAAGGAAAAACCAGGGATCTAGGCTAAGACTCAAAATCCCATGATCGAGATGGTCGGGAGTCAATTCGACTCTCTCTTGCTTCGCTTTTCTTGCTTTGAATAATTAGGATAATAATAACCTTAGACCGCTTACATGTGTATGAGGCCCCAATTGGCCTCTAGCATGTTCTGAATGATTATGGCGTATAAATAATACTTAAGTAGAGACTAGAGTCTATAGCCATAACATGCTTGGAATGGCCAATGATTTACAAGATAATCCGAAAGAACTGGATGATTCACCAAGACTAAGATTAGCGGAAAGCCGGAGAACTTAACTATCAAAGACTGATTACTGGAACTTGTTCTTGAGAAAATCACACCTTACATTCGAAAGGCGTACTTTTAAGGGAAAATCTTAACCTATGTTTAAGTCAAAGCAGATTACAACTCGACTTAGAAAATTAAAATAAGGATGAAACGACTTGAGAATTGGCAAGCACATTTAGATGAAGCAAGGTAACGAAACAAAGAAGTTTCAACCCAAAATAATCAAACTACACAAGTCGGTGTTGACTAGTTCATGTCGATGACGACATGTTTTTAGCCTATATTCCTCCACTCCAACTTTGCACGAGTTATGATCTATCTTTCCTATTTGTGTCCAAGTGATTTTCAAGGATTTTAGGAACTATTTCATGGATTGAAGAGATGACATTGAAGAAAGCAGGATAACACAAGCAATGAAGGAACAACAATCAAAATCAGCCAGTAATAAAAGAAAACAACATAAGACGCTGCAAAAAGATGTAAAAAGAAAGATGTACGAAAGTTCAAAGTGATTCGAACTAAGGGAACATGTCAGCACCAACATGTTTAAGTCGATACCGACATATTTGGTTAACTCGGAGGATTCTGCAATTTGGCATGTGACTTTAGGCCAATCACTAGACTCTGCTCCAAGTTGGACTTCTGACCTTACGCGATTGTTTCTCTGTAAATACCAGCCTACCTGTAACCAAAAAGGGGAACTTTCTGCTTGAGCTCTCCCCTGATCTTAAGCTTTTCACTCTGGATCTGATCTCTCTGCCATTGGAGACTTCTTCTTCACTCCTAACCTCTACCTCTCAAATACTCTAGAAACTTCATTGTAAATTTGAGATCCACTAGATTGTGGTCAGATCTTATATATATCATTGTAATTCGAAGAGAAGACAATGAATAACAAACCACAAAGTGGATGTAGGCTAGAGATTGTCGAACTGTTATAAAAATTCTTGTGTGTTCTTTCCTTTACCGCTATCTTTTACCTACTTAATCTGGGATTTCTACTGCTTTTTAATTTATTTTAAAAGAACTGGTGCTTTCAAATGATCTCTGGGTTTTGATCCAATTTTTAGGTTAACAAAATGTAATTACTGGAAATAATTTTTTAGGTATTTAACTGCGCTAATTGATTAAAATGAAACTTAACTAATACGATGATTTACGCATAATATTCACTTTAAATACAGTTAAACATAGGAATAAAATTGGATAATGAATAAAGAAATAGGTAAGAAAGTTAGGAAGGTTGTAACTCCAAATAATGGGTAATAAATGTGAAATGAATTTAAAAGTTATAGAAAATTAATAAGATAAATGGATTAATGGGACCGATAAATAAAGATGATAGTTAATAACTATGGAATAGTTAGAGGAAAATTACTAAATGGAATTTAGTAAATGAATAAATGTATTAGGAATTGTCCGTTGGAATAATAATTATTCATTATGGACAAGTTAGCATTTGTGGAAAAAGTAATTAAAGGTAACAATATAACATTTAAGGAAAATTATATTATAGGTTTAAATAAATTTGAGGAAGATTAGTAGGCTAGGTCCAATATTCAACTTAGAATAATAAAGCTTAGAATGAAGCCTCGAATAATTAAATGGATTTAGTAGGTCAGATTGCATGGTCAGTAGAGTTACACAATAGAAGTCTGCCCTTCACTTTGAGGCTACCAACAGTTGTGTGTACTTCCTACTAATGTAAGACATCTCCAACCATAGAACCCATGGAAAATGAATATTCAAATGTAGGACCTACTTTGAGTTGGAGGTATTAAGTGGTTGGTTTAGAGCCCCCTTCTCCCTAATTAATAAATAGGTAAATGGTCCGAGTTAGGGGTAGTAGATATCTCGGGAAGGGTCCACTTTAGGTTTGAGGCGTTAAGTGACTGTTATAGGGTCCACCTTTCTCCTATAAAGAAGTATTAAGTGGTTGGTGAGATTTCAAACGATGTCAGTTAGATAGTACCAGTGAGGAGTCCGCTTTAGGTTAGGTATTAAATGATGGGCACCTATGTAAAATATAAGTATTAAATGGTCGAAAATCCACCTAGCCCTTATTAATGAGGTATTAAGTAGCTAGGGTACTGTCTCTTACATGGATAAGACATCAATGCCGATAGATGTGTTAGTAGTATGGCTATTATGTATTATAAAGCCATAATAGTGGTCAAATGTCTCTGTAGCTAGGACTAATGGACCAACGATGACGATGCTAGGGGCCCACTTTGTATTTTGGAAGTATTAAGTGGCTGATAGACATGAATCAGTATTTTGTATCTTGGAGAAGGTTAGGTAGACGAATCGTGTTGCGTAGAAATATCATGTGTGCATATTAGGTTAAACAGATTAACTGTAAATACTAGACATAACAATTAAATAGGAACCAACCGGTGTGAATTTATGTTATGGACAATGTATAGATTTTCCAGTCACCAGAACGTTGTTCTGACCCCCACCTTATTACAACCCATAGGATAGACTAGCAGGTCGTTGGAGCAAGGCGTGATCGGTTGATGGAGAAGTTTTCCTATCTCTCATGCTCGATACTGAAAAGGCGAATTAGTGTCCTAGGAAAAGCTATTGGTACCAAGGTAGTAGCCTCACTCAGTATTTATATTGTAGTATATTTTTCTATTCCGCTATGAGTTTAGATTTATCAATCTCTGATATGCTCATGCTTATTGTATGTGCCTTACAAATGATCCGTACTCTGATGGACTTAGGTTTCGATTTTGTCAAAATTTGGACCCACTAAGGTGCGGGTTGTTACATTTGGTATCAAAGCTTAGGTTAGTCGGTTAGAGGGATTTTGATATTTTGAGAGAACGTACTTTTATTTTTCTATCTATTAATATATTTTACGCTAACTCTATAAATTTCGACTATAAAAGTAGTTGAGACCACATTCCAAAAGGAATGGGCGAAGAAACTATGAATTGGAAATATGTTATAGAGTTAAAGATTTATGGGCCTACCCCGACTACCCCACGGAGCATTGGCTGTACATAAGACGTTAGCTTTGAAGAGCATGAGCATGACATATGGAAGAATCTCGGAGACTGGATGGCGTTTGACCTGATTATTGTGACTGTCATCCTTATGATTTCGGATTTTAATGGATAGTCGATTAAAGATGCACATTTTATCCAAGCAAGTGGGAGTTAAGAATTTATATGTCACAAATATCCAAAGGCAAGTTCTTGCAAGGGTACATTCATCAATCACCTTTAGATGGCAAACCAGATTTTAATTATAAGACCTAAAGTCAATTCCTTAGTCCAACCCCAAAAGATAAATTTAATAATATATTTTGGGAATGCCTTAAATTATGGGAAAAAAGTTTCCAAAACTTATTTGGGAAAAAAAATTTGTTTTGAATAATTTTGAAATCTTATTTTATAAGAAAAATGTATGCCAATGAATTCGGTTATGTTAAGAAATTTTGGTTAAAAAGAAGTAAGTTTGAAACCCTTCAATATACATATATAATAAAGATTTAAGTTTGATTTTGAATAAGGGGGTTTTGGAGGAAAATAGTTTTCAATTTGGAAATGAGTTTAAAAAAGCATATATTGCTCGATGACTTTTTCTGTTTATAAAAGTCAGAGTTTATAAATTTTTTCTCTTTTAACAGGTGGACAAAATAAGAATGACATTTAAGTTTATTGGGATATGAAGTTGGAAGTGTAGTTACCCGCTGGCTAATTAAAAATTTATTTCCATATAAATATAACATGGTAGATAATAGCTGGAATATTTTAGATTTTTGAAGCGTATTGGTTGTAGTAGTATAAGTTGGGAATACTGCATTATAGCGGTGTATGGTTCGAAAGGCTAAAGAGTAAACTTAGACACCGTTGTGAAGAGGATAGGAATTTTTTCGGATTAAGTCAAGTTAAAGGAGATGGCACAAAATGATTATTATTATCGTTATTAATTAACCCAACCCGATTGGGTTCAGGTTCAACCTGTACCCAAAATCCATCTAGCGGTCGACCCCCTAGTTGTTGAGCGGTAGCGCTCGACCGGTAACCCTAAAACAGTCGATCGATTAATGGGTTTTAGCATAATCCAAACCTAGAACACGACTTATAAAAGTCGCGTCCAAACCCCAGCTACCCCATTTTTGCTACCCCTCTTCCTCAAAATAGCCAAACCCAAAACCTCCTCCTTAAGAGCAGCCGTCGCCCCCTCCATTCCACCACAAAGCAATGCCGCCTCCCCAATCCTCCAAGAGCAGCAGCCCCACCTCTTTCTTGTGCCAAATCTTGCACATCAAATCTACCCGCCACCGCTCCAGATCTAAACCCTATCTCCCCTCTCTAACCACTTCTCAGTCCATGACACTGTCCCGCACTGCTGGTTCTTCACCACACCACCCTAGTCTCACCCCTCAAGAGGCTATTTGGCTGGGCTGGAAAAGGTAAAGACTCGCTACTTATTTTGGCACAGCGGGCTTCACTTTCCTCCAAGGAGGCTTGTCAAATTTGGAGACTCCGCTGCTTTTGGGTCTGAGGAATTATTCGTGGTGATAAAATTAATACAGATCCTTCGCTTCGATTTTGAGTGAGAAGGCAAAATTTTGATGATAGAAACGGTCTCATTCGATTGGAGGTAAAGGGAGTCAACACTGATTTGACCGACGACGACTTCGGCGATATTTTGGAGATTTTCGCAGAGGGCGAGGACTTGGATGATATAGAGATGTTAGACCTTAAGATTATAAAATGTAACTTTTTTGGAGACATCGATGTCTGGAGATCAAATAATTTGTGACCTATAAGCCCACCTCGTCGTGCGCATCATTTAGCATAACATCAATCCAAAGATGGGGAGTCTTAATCAGATCTATCCTTTGGTGAGGAAGGCCACCTATGCTATCACTGGCGGCATAGCCGTCAATTAGGCCCGTTCCCTGATGACCAACTTTCGTATTACCACTATAACAACCCAATATTTTGGAAATTATTTTTAATTTTAATTTATTTCATTTTTAAATATTTTTATAGTGAGGTAGAAATTTTTCTAGAATTAATGGTATTTTATTGTAATTTTCATGTTCTGTTTCCTATTTTTAAACAATTTCTTCAATTCTTTGGCTATTTTCTCTGAATTTAATTATTTATTTCACTTTGAAAATGTTTTAAAATCATTTTTATTTCCAATTTAATTTTATAATATTTTTAAAATGAAGTAAATAATTTTCCAAAGTCAATGGTGATTTATTTGTAATTTCTGGACACTGTTTGAATTTTTAAGTCATTTTCTCAATTTAATTATATTTAATTAAAATTTATTTATTTATTTTTGCATTTTATTTTCATTTATGATTTTTTATCCTTATTTATCAGTAATTTATATGTCTTTATAATTACAAAATAGATAATGGAAATTTGAAGAGTTTTGAGAGCTTTTATTTGCCTAAGTCCTTTTGTATTCCACCGTTTCATTTCAATCAATACAACAATTATTTTGGCCATACCTTTTCTACCTTCTTTCAGCTGACTCCTCTTCATTTTTCACACAACAAAATATTCTTTCTCAAACAAAAAAACTCATGGCCATTGTTGTGTAGAGTTTGGGTAAATTTCATCTTCTTCTTCCTTTGTTTTTTCTAGTTTTTCTATTGAATTTTTGTACTTGTTCTCTACTTCATAGCTTGGCTCCTCCTCAACCAGATCTGACCTAACCTCTACCACCTTGTTTTCTGATCAACCAACCCCCTAGTACCCCACCATGGCCAGGCCGAACCATCTAGGCTAGAGATCACCACCAAAAATACATTAAAACCATCACAAACTATGCAAACAAGCCTAGAATTGTCAACACCACCTTCTACCATCTTTAGCTGCCACTACCACCACCACCACCACCTCTGACCTGACCTCCAGCCTCTGCCACGCCACCCACCACCACCTGGACCCACTGGCCGTGCCATAGAGCCTCTGGCCGAGCCCATCCATTGCGTAGTTATGATGTATTTTGCCTTGGAATTGGTAGTTTATGCACCTAGACTTGTTCACCTTCAAAACACATGTTGACCGACCACTTGCAAACCCAAACCATACCTATAGCACCCCTTGGCTGAGCTTAACAACTACCTAGCTGAAGCACATGAGGTTGAGAACAAGTACAATGCAAATGGATATTGTTTTGGGTATCGTTTCTAATGTTATTTGATTGTTTAAATCGTGTTGAACGTATGTATACTTGTATTGTTTTGTGTAATGTTTTCAAGGGGTATAGTTTTGGCTCTTCCAATCTCAAATCATTGTCGTGCTTTCGTGCCTCTGGAAATCTTTGTTGTGTGTTTGTGGTTGTCATCTCCAGCTTGAACAAGTGAGTAATTCTCACCAGACGATGTGTACTTATATAACTAGTAAACTGACACCATTTGAATCTGTAAATTTATATCATCTTGTTATAACTGTTATATTATGATTTTATGATGTTCATCCCTGTTTATACACATGTTATATCATCTGTTACTGTTATATATTGTATACTATTCATTTTTATCAGTTTATCACACAGCAAGTTCCCTGTAGATTAGGTTCACTATGGGTTGAAATGATACATACCTGAACGGACTTTAGAATAGCGAAAGATCGTTATGGGCTGAAATGATAAGCCTGAGCGACTTTTAATTAAATTTTATTTACTTGGGATTGCGGGTTTGAAATGATAAAACCCGAATTTTCTTTGTAAACTACGGATTGAAATGATATATTATCCGTATCATTTGACTTAGGCTAGAAAATATTATACAGACCCGTGGTTATTTTATATATTTTCTGAAAATTTTTAAATGTTTTTAAAATGTAAAAATATGATAAATTGATTTAAATTAAATTTTTAAATGATTTATTAAAGTGGCAATGTTTTTCTATGTTTTAAATGTAAAATAAATGGATAAGAAAACAGTGATTTAAAGTGTAACTTAAAATTGAAAATTTGACTGATTTTTAAAATGGAAATTTAAGTTAATTAAATAAAAATGAAAATTAAGTTTTAAATGGTGGAAAATGGAGATTTAGATTTAAGTGTTGAAATAAATTGTTTAAAATGAAAATGGGAATTGACACACTTGAATTTTTTTAGGTAAACTTTGGAAATTTTGATTTTTATTTGTAAAATTTTTCTTTATAAAAATCATAAGTTAAAGGATTTAAATGAACATTTTTAATATGGAAAAATATGATTTTTATAAGTTTAAATGATTTAAATTGAAGATTATTTATGGCTGGAATTGCACTTAAAACCTGGAAATTCAATTTCTAGCACTTGGTAAGTGCTGTTGTGGCAGGAACTAAAATGTAACCGAAAACTAATGAAGAGGCTACTATAGCACTTGTTAAGTGCTGCAGTAGGCTGAAATATGATTTTTGTACATAACTGAACTTTTACAACAGTTTATAAACGCTGTCTTTGCTGAATTGAATTTAAACCTTTAATTTGAAACCTGAACTATTACAGCAGTTCTGTAAATGCCGTCTTTTCTGAATTGAACTATTTTCCTTTAAAACTGAACTATTACAGCAGTTTATAAATGTTGTCTTTGCTGAATTGAATTGTTTTCAAATATAACTTACCGCAACACTTTTTAAATGCTGTGAAAGCTGAAATTTAATGTTTTTAAGTGAATAAATGAACTCAGAAAAGGCTAAAATTTTGGGAATTGAATATTTGATTTTAAAGAATAATGACTTTGTTTTTAAATGGTTTAATTGGAGTAATTTGATTTGAAATATAAACTTTTTTAAATTTATAACCACGGGTTATAATAACGATTGGTTGATAAAGAGACCGGGATCGGATATGGACATACTCTCTGTCGATACCGAAAACCACTTTAACAACTGTGTATGCGGTGGAGTTTCCAGAATGAAGTAGGATGGTGGCAACGATCCTAAGGTATATACGTGGACCCAACTCCCGTGAGTTGGCATAAGGTGGCTAAAACAGGAGCGATCGATGGGCCAAGGAGGTAGCACCTCTGATCGGACACACTTCTTCGATACCATTCTATTACTTGTGATTGATTTGGTGGCCACCCTTGATTTGGGAGTGTTGTTCGAGGTGGGCGGTATTGGCTGCTATGCGTCACCACCAGTCCGGATGCATAATTGGTATATCTACCCTGGCATTGCCTTGTGTGCCGTGTCACCTACCATATCGAGCTTTACTACGATTTGTGATTTCTCCCGTAGCCTGTTGAGTATCGAGGGTAGCCCCCATTTTGGGAGTATGCTAATACTGGATAGACTACTCGGACTATTACGTGTTAAGGTGGAAAATGTAAAGCCTTAATGCTATTTAAAAGTATGTTTATTTTATATTAGACATTATTATAATAGCGAATATTACTACATAGTAGATAGTTTAACGGATCCTTAAAGATTGGGCGATCCCAAGCATTCTTTAAGTTATTGTACTCTTTATTACAGTTCACTTGAGTTGGTTTACATTATATAAGTATGTATGTACTGACTCGAGTGTTTGTGTTTTATTTACGCTCGGGTCAGCCTGAGTATTCACAGCTTTGGATTCACTTTTCTGGAGCTAGGAATCGCTGGAGATTCTACTTATTTAGTTATCTATCTATTTCAATTTCAGTTGTTCTATTTCAGCATTTGTATTAGAGACTTATGTATTTGGATTTCTATTGTACTTGTTTCAGAACTGTATTGGTTTTCAGACTATGTATTTTGTATCTTTTTTGAGACTCTGTATTATGGTGGCTTCATGAACCACTATTTATTTTATTTCCGCTGCGAGTTATTCTGATATTTCTGTGTCTGTGATTCTGTGAATGATTTTATTTGCTCCAATTTTTATTACAATCTGTTATTTTGCATTATTCAAGTCTGACATGTGTGGATTATTGTCGATTTGAATGGTCCAAAATAGTGGGTCATTACATTTGGTATCAGAGCTTTGGTTTTAGGCAAACCTTAGCCTATGGAGCAAAAACTCATTAGAGATAGGGTAGAAATACCCTAGATTGAGTGAAATCAAACTCATAATCATTTCTTTGTGAGTGAACGTATTTTCAAAGTATAAAATGATTTTAAATGATTTTTCCAAAGGATTTTTCAAAGATTATTTTGATATAAAATTTTCTTGTTTTAAAAGTAATTTTCTAAACTTCCTTCTTTCCGTATCTACCTTGTTAGAAATTTCTGTTATTAGGATATTCATCCAAGTGATTTTATCTTGGCTTATCTTAGCTTATCTTTGTCTTCTCTGTACCTTTGTCCTAAAATTCATTCTTGATTTTTCAGGATGAATCATGGAAATGCTAGAGGTAGGGGTCGTGGTACTACCCCAACTCCTCCACCTGTTGCACCTGTTAGGTTTACTGTTCTCTGTAAGGATTCTCTCAGCTCGGTGGTACTAAGTTCACCGGTTCAGAGAGCATTATCGAAGCCCAGCAGTGGTTACGGAGTTTAGAGAGGATCTTCACTAGTCTTGAGATTACTGATGCCCAGAACCGTCAATTAGCAGCTTGGCAGCTGTAAGAGTCAGCCTTAAATTGGTGGGAGTCTGTTACAGCTCACACTAACGAAGGTGATCTTTCGTGGGAGCAGTTCAGGTATCCTTTGTGTTATCTTGAATTTTTCCCATTTTTCTTTTCTTTTGTATCTATCTTAAGTTTTGTTTCTGTATTTTCTTTCCAGGGAGGCTTTTGTGGCAAAATGGATGCCCGAAGCCGGAAAATCTCAGCTTTATCGAGAATTCATGGATCTTAAGCAGGGTACCATGTCTTTTTCAGAGTATGAGCGGAAGTTCAATGAACTTTCCAAGTTTGGTCCTGGTCTTATCGATACTCAGCTTAAGAAAAATGAGAAGTTCATAGCTGGAGCTCGCCCAGAGTTCTACAATCATCTTATTTCACACGTTCATGGAACTTTTACTGAGCTGATGGATATGGCTATTCGTTATGAGAACCCTACTTCCAAGGGTCCTGCTGCTTCTGGTGCTCCTGCATCTCAGTCTTCCTCTGCAAATTCTAAGAAGAGAAAGCCCAATTTCCACCAGTAGAAGAAGAATTGGCTCAAGCATCCTGGTTTGGGATCTTCATCATCTTCTCCTTCTCAGAGGCACCCTATTGATCTATCCACCATTACCTACTTTAAGTGTGACCAGAAGGGACACTATGCTAATAGTTGCCCTACTTCGATTAGTGCTGCTGTTCCTCCACCTCAGGTTACCAAAACAATCTTTGTCATGTTTGTCTTCAGCTAGGTCATTTTAAGAATGACTGCCCATTGTATCAGAAGGGAAAGCCATCTGGTGTATTTGCTGTTACATCTGCTTCTTCACCTGCTGCACCTACTCCTGCTCCTAGTGATGATCAAGGTACTCTTCAGGGCACCTTTACTTTATTTCATCAACCTTTTCGTGTTTTATTTGATACTGGAGATTCGCATAGTTTTATTTCTGTTGATTTGTGTAATAAGTTTAAGCATCTCCTTTCTCCTGAGTATGCTTCTGTTCCTTTATGTGTTTCTAATCCTATTGGTGGTCCCGCAAATCTTAATAAGATTTGTAAACATGTGAAACTCTTTCATTCTGGTTATCGGTTTTCTGGAGATTTCTATGTTCTTGGTTTCGATGCTTTTGATTTATTACTCGGAGATGATTGGCTTGATAGGCATGATGCCCATATCTCTTGCAAAGCCCGTATTGTGACTCTTGTAGGAGATAAGGGTGATTCTTTGGTTATTCAGTGCCGCATGCCTCAGGATTTTGCTGGAAATTTTATCTACTCTTTGGATTCTTCTCCTATTGACCTTCAGTCGACTCGTGTGGTCAAACTCTATCCCGGTGTATTTGGTGAAGTTACTGCTTTACCTCCTAAGCGGGAAATTGATTTCCGTATTGATCTTATTCCTGGAGCTCGACCTGTAGTTCTTCCTCCTAGAAGAATGGCACCCCGCGAGAAGGTTGAGTTAGGTAAGAAAATTGAGGACCTGTCTTCCAAGGGTCTGATCAGACCTAGCTATTCTGAATGGGGAGCTGCGGTGGTTTTCGTCACCAAGTCCGATGGTTCTCTTCGGATGTGTGTTGATTATAGGGAGCTGAACAAGCTCACTATGAAAAACAGATATCCAATGCCTCGCATCAATGATATGTTTGATCAGCTTTATGGTGCTACTATTTTCTCTCAGCTTGATCTTGCCATAGGTTTTCACCAGCTCAGAGTTGCTGAGGAAAGTATTCCCAAGATTGCTTTTCGTACCGAGAATGGATTCTTTGAATGGTTAGTCATGCCTTTCGGTTTGACTAATGCTCCTGCTTTTTTTGTTGATTTGATGAATCGTGTTTTTCGTGATGTGCTTAATAAATTTGTTCTAGTCTTTGTTGATGATATTCTCATTTTCTCTAAGTCTGAGGAAGAGCATGAGTCGCATTTGAAATCTGTTCTTGAAACTCTTAGAAATTATCAGTTGAAGACTAAATTTTCCAAATGCCATTTCTGGAAGGATGAAGTCCGATTCCTCGGGCATATTGTTTCTGGTAATTGAGTTTCAGTTTATCCAGTCAAGATCGCTGCGATCAATGTAAGTCTTTCTTTCCTTCTCTTTCCTCGTTCATTTAATTTATTCTATCTTTCTTGTTGTCCTTATCTATCCCTATTCTGTACAGGATTGGGAAACTCCTAGGACTCCAACTGATATCCGTAGTTTTCTTGGCCTTACTGGTTATTACCGAAGATTCATTGAGAATTTCGCTCAGATCGCTGCACCTCTCACTGCTTTGACTAGGAAGAATGCTAAGTTTATTTGGAGTGATGAGTGTAAGGCTGCATTTTGCGAGTTGAAGCACAAGCTTACTTCCGCACCAGTTCTTACCGTTCCAAGTGGAAATGAGGGATTAACGGTATACACTGATGCCTATCGAGAAGGTTTGGGAGCTGTTCTGATGCAGGATGGTAAGGTGATTGCTTATGCTAGTCGTCAGTTGAAGACCCATGAAGCAAATTATGCTGCCCATGATTTAGAGTTGCTTGCTGTTGTTTTTTCCTTGAAGCCTTAGAGACATCATCTTTTGGGTACCAAGTTTGAGCTTTTCACAGATCATCAGTCTTTGAAGTATATTTTCTCTCAAAAGGATTTGAATAAGAGACAAGTTAGGTGGTTAGAGTTCCTTGCTTCTTATGACCTTGACATCAACTATACCCCTAGGAAAGCTAATGTTTTGGTGGATGCTTTGAGTCGGAAGAAGGCTTTGTTGTGTCAGCTAGTTGTTTCTTCACCTCTAGTGGATCGTATTATGGCTAAGCAGGATGAGGATCGGATGCTTAGATTGATTAAGGAGAATGTTCGAAGTAGAGTTGGAGGTAGTAGTCTTGAAGGCAGTGGTGCTCAGATTGATGATAAGGGTGTATTGAGGATTAATAATAGGATTTGTGTCCCGAATGTTGATGGATTGAGACAGGAGTTACTTCGGGAGAATCATCAGTCCAGACTTTCTATCCATCCAGGTGTGACCAAGTTGTATCAGGATATGAAGAAGTTGTATCGGTGGAGAGGTATGAGGCGAGATATCTCCATTTTTGTTAATAGATGTGCGACTTGTCAGCAAGTCAAGGCAGATCATCAGAAGACCCCTGGTTTGTTGCAGCCTCTTGAGCTTCCCAATTGGAAGTGGGAACAAGTTTCTATGGATTTAATTGATGGATTACCGAGGACTAGGAGGGGTAATGAGAGTATCTGGGTTATTGTGGATAGATTGACCAAATCAGCTCATTTTATTCCGGTCAAGTCTACCCGTTCTGCTTCTAGTTTGTCTGAGATTTACA
Source organism: Allium fistulosum (assembly GCA_030737815.1). Taxonomy (NCBI): domain Eukaryota; kingdom Viridiplantae; phylum Streptophyta; class Magnoliopsida; order Asparagales; family Amaryllidaceae; genus Allium; species Allium fistulosum. The sequence goes on along the minus strand of CM060905.1, from coordinate 1,166,963,777 downwards.
TGAGGGAGATTGTTCGTCTCCATGGTGTCCCTCTAAGTATTGTTTGTGATCATGATCCTATCTTTACTAGTAGGTTTTGGAAAGCCTTTCAGGATTCTTTGGGTACTCGTCTGAATCTGAGCACTGCTTATCATCCACAGACCGACGGTCGAACGGAAAGGGTGGATCAGATTCTTGAAGATCTTCTTCGTGCTTGTGTGCTTGATTATGGAGGATCTTGGGAAGATCATCTCCATCTTGTCGAATTCACCTATAACAATAGTTATCAGGTGTAATTTCTATCTTCTGTTTTAATCTTAGCTTAATCTTTTATCTATCTCATTTCTATCTTTGAATTCAGGCCAGTATCAAGACGTCTCCATTTTCTGCTCTTTACGGACGACCTTGTAGATCTCTTTCTTGCTGGATTGAATCCGATAATCGTTTGGTTCTTGGTCCTGATATGATTTTAGAGGCTTCTAAGAGAGTTGAGGAGATTAGGAGGAAGATGAGGATTGCTTAAGATAGGCAGAAAAAGTATGCTGATAGGCGTAGGCGGAGTTTAGAGTTTGCTGTTGGTGATTTGGTTTTCCTTAAGGTCTCTCCCTTAAGGAATGTTATTCGTTTTGGTCATAGAGGGAAGCTTTCTCCTAGATTTGTTGGTCCTTTCCGCATTGTTGAAAGAATTGGTTCTTTGGCTTACCCTCTGGATTTGCCCGAGAAGTTCTCTGGAGTGCATAATGTATTCCATGTTTCTCATCTTCATCGCTATCTGCATGATCCATCTCTTATTGTTCAGCCTTTTACTCTTGATAGTTTGGATATTGAGTCAAATCTGACTGTTGAGAGGAAACCACTTCGTATTGTCGACAGAGGTACGAAGCAGCTAAGAAGGAAATCTGTTAGTCTAGTCAAAGTACAGTGGAGTACTGATGATCGTGATTGTACTTGGGAGACGGAGGAAAGCATTCGTGCTTCGAATCTGGAATTGTTCGTTCCAGGTACTATTTGCTTTCTATCTTGTTTTTCCTTATATTCTTTGTTTCTGTTCTTTTCGAGGACGAAAAGGTTTGAGTGGGGGAGAGTGTAACAACCCAATATTTTGGAAATTATTTTTAATTTGAATTTATTTCATTTTTAAATATTTTTATAGTGAGGTAGAAATTTTTCTAGAATTAATGGTATTTTATTGTAATTTTCATGTTCTGTTTCCTATTTTTAAACAATTTCTTCAATTCTTTTGCTATTTTCTCTGAATTTAATTATTTATTTCACTTTGAAAATGTTTTTAAATCATTTTTATTTCCAATTTAGTTTTAGAATATTTTTAAAATGAAGTAAATAATTTTCCAAAGTAAATGGTGATTTATTTGTAATTTCTGGACACTGTTTGCATTTTTAAGTCATTTTCTCAATTTAATTATATTTAATTAAAATTTATTTATTTATTTTTGCATTTTATTTTCATTTCTGAGTTTTTATCCTTATTTATCAGTAATTTGTATGTATTTATAATTACAAAATAGATAATGGAAATTTGAAGAGTTTTGAGACCTTTTATTTGCCTAAGTCCTTTTGTATTCCACCGTTTCATTTCAATCAATACAACAATTATTTTGGCCATACCTTTTCTGCCTTCTTTTAGCTGACTCCTCTTCATTTTTCACGCAACAAAATATTCTTTCTCAAACAAAAAAACTCACGGCCATTGTTGTGTAGAGTTTGGGTAAATTTCATCTTCTTCTTCCTTTGTTTTTTCTAGTTTTTCTATTGAATTTTTGTACTTGTTCTCTACTTCATAGCTTGGCTCCACCTCAACCAGATCTGACCTGACCTCTACCACCTTGTTTTCTGATCAACCAACCCCCTAGTACCCCACCATGGCTAGGCCGAACCATCTAGGCTAGAGATCACCACCAAAAATACATTAAAACCATCACAAACTATGCAAACAAGCCTAGAATTGTCAACACCACCTTCTACCATCTTTAGCCCCCACTACCACCACCACCACCACCTCTGACCTGACCTCCAACCTCTGCCACGTCACCCACCACCACCAGGACCCACTGGCCGTGCCATAGAGCCTCTGGCCGAGCCTATCCATTGCATAGTTATGATGTATTTTGCCTTGGAATTGGTAGTTTATGCACTTAGACTTGTTCACCTTCAAAACACATGTTGACCGACCACTTGCAAACCCAAACCAGACCTATAGCACCCCTTGGCTGAGCTTAACAACTACCTAGCTGAAGCACATGAGGTTGAGAACAAGTACAATGCAAATGGATATTGTTTTGGGTATCGTTTCTAATGTTATTTGATTGTTTAAATCGTGTTGAACTTATGTACACTTGTATTGTTTTGTGTAATGTTTTCAAGGGGTATAGTTTTGGCTCTTCCAATCTCAAATCATTGTCGTGCTTTCGTGCCTCTGGAAATCTTTGTTGTGTGTTTGTGGTTGTCATCTCCAGCTTGAACAAGTGAGTAATTCTCACCAGACAATGTGTACTTATATAACAAGTAAACTGACACCATTTGAATCTGTAAATTTATATCATCTTGTTATAACTGTTATATTATGATTTTATGATGTTCATCCCTGTTTATACACATGTTATATCATCTGTTACTGTTATATATTGTATACTATTCATTTTTATCAGTTTATCACACAGCAAGTTCCCTGTAGATTAGGTTCACTATGGGTTGAAATGATACATACCCGAACGGACTTTAGAATAGGGAAAGATCGTTATGGGCTGAAATGATAAGCCTGAGCAACTTTTAATTAAATTTTATTTACTTGGGATTGCGGGTTTGAAATGATAAAACCCAGATTTTCTTTGTAAACTACGGATTGAAATGATATATTATCCGTATCATTTGACTTAGGCTAGAAAATATTATACAGACCCGTGGTTATTTTATATATTTTCTGGAAATTTTTAAATGTTTTTAAAATGTAAAAATATGATAAATTGATTTAAATTAAATTTTAAATGATTTATTAAAGTTGCAATGTTTTTCTATGTTTTAAATGTAAAATAAATGGATAAGAAAACAGTGATTTAAAGTGTAACTTAAAATTGAAAATTTGACTGATTTTTAAAATGGAAATTTAAGTTAATTAAATAAAAATGAAAATTAAGTTTTAAATGGTGGAAAATGGAGATTTAGATTTAAGTGTTGAAATAAATTGTTTAAAATGAAAATGGGAATTGACACACTTGAATTTTTTAGGTAAACTTTGGAAATTTTGATTTTTATTTGTAAAATTTTTCTTTATAAAAATCATAAGTTAAAGGATTTAAATGAACATTTTTAATATGGAAAAATATGATTTTTATAAGTTTAAATGATTTAAATTGAAGATTATTTATGGCTGGATTGCACTTAAAACCTGGAAATTCAATTTCTAGCACTTCAGAAATGCTATCATTTCTGGAAATGAACTAATTCTGAACTAAGTAGAAGCTGTAGCACTTGGTAAGTGCTGTGGTTGCATAAATGAACTTAAAGACTAAAATGAACTAAGGCTATGACAGCACTTGGTAAGTGCTGTTGTGGCAGGAACTAAAATGTAACCTGAAACTAATGAAGAGGCTACTGTAGCACTTGTTAAGTGCTGCAGTAGGCTGAAATATGATTTTTGTATATAACTGAACTTTTACAACAGTTTATAAACGCTCTCTTTGCTAAATTGAATTTAAACCTTTAATTTGAACCCTGAACTATTACAGCAGTTCTGTAAATGCTGTCTTTTCTGAATTGAACTATTTTTCCTTTAAAACTGAACTATTACAGCAGTTTATAAATGCTGTCTTTGCTGAATTGAATTATTTTCAAATATAACTTACCGCACTTTTTAAATGCTGTGAAAGCTGAAATTTAATGTTTTTAATATTTTTAAGTGAATAAATGAACTCAGAAAAGGCTAAAATTTTGGGAATTGAATATTTGATTTTAAAGAATAATGACTTTGTTTTAAAATGGTTTAATTGGAGTAATTTTATTTGAAATATAAACTGTTTTTAAATTTATAACACGGGTTATAATAACGATTGGTTGTTAAAGAGACCGGGATCGGATATGGACATACTCTCTGTCGATACCGAAAACCACTTTAACAACTGTGTACACGGTGGGGTTTCCAGAATGAAGTAGGATGGTGGCAACGATCCTAAGGTATATACGTGGACCCAACTCCCGTGAGTTGGCATAAGGTGGCTAAAACAGGAGCGATCGACGGGCCAAGGTGGTAGCACCTCTGATCGGACACACTTCTTCGATACCATTCTATTACTTGTGATTGATTTGGTGGCCACCCTTGATTTGGGAGTGTTGTTCGAGGTGGGCGGTAGTGGCTGCTATGCGTCACCACCAGTCCGGATGCGTAATTGGTATATCTACCCTGGCATTGCCTTGTGTGCCGTGTCACCTACCATATCGAGCTTTACTACGATTTGTGATTTCTCCCGTAGCCTGTTGAGTATCGAGGGTAGCCCCCATTTTGGGAGTATGCTAATACTGGATAGACTACTGGGACTATTACGTGTTAAGGTGGAAAATGTAAAGCCTTAATGCTATTTAAAAGTATGTTTATTTTATATTAGACATTATTATAATAGCGAATATTACTACATAGTAGATAGTTTAACGGATCCTTAAAGAATGGGCGATCCCAAGTATTCTTTAAGTTATTGTACTCTTTATTACAGTTCACTTGAGTTGGTTTACATTATATAAGTATGTATGTCCTGACTCGAGTGTTTGTGTTTTATTTACGCTCGGGTCAGCCTGAGTATTCACAGCTTTGGATTCACTTTTCTAGAGCTAGGAATCGCTGGAGATTCTACTTATCTAGTTATCTATCTATTTCAGTTTCAGTTGTTCTATTTCATCGTTTGTATTAGAGACTTATGTATTTGGATTTCTATTGTACTTGTTTCAGAACTGTATTGGTTTTCAGACTATGTATTTTGTATCTGTTTTGAGACTCTGTATTGTGGTGGCTTCATGAACCACTATTTATTTTATTTCCGCTGCGAGTTATTCTGATATTTCTATGTCTGTGATTCTGTGTGATTTTATTTGCTCCAATTTTTATTACAATCTGTTATTTTGCATTATTCAAGTCTGACATGTGTGGATTATTGTCGATTTGAATGGTCCAAAATAGTGGGTCGTTACAGCCACTTATTCACTCGCGTCTTTAGGCGATATGGACTGAACCTCCAATGGGAGTCGGTCTACAAGAATGTCCCGCCTTCCATTTACAAAGCCACCCTCAAGAAGACGTCTATCCTTTCGCCACCAGCAATAGAGGAGCAGCCACCTAAAGAGGCAGAACTAGGACAGGGCACCGAGGGATTCTAGGGTTTCGAGTTGATTGTTATTTGGTAGGTCCAGGCCAATCTCCAAAGGATCCGAGCCGGTCAACAGGAGATGCGGGCCGAGCTACAGCACTAGAGCTATGAAATCGGGTTCTTAGCCGCCATGCTATGCCTTTTTTGAGGCCGCGCAATGGCTCGAGCTCCCGTGGAGGGTGAAGACCGTCCTGTAACTTGTAGGTAGTGTTTTAGGTTTAGTAGTGTTGTTGTTATCTTATCCTTCCAGCATTTGTCCTCTTCTTTTAGGTTGTTTGGGTTGTAACCATTGGTTGTTTCTTATAAAAGACACGTACGATATTATGAGATTGTTTCTATTTATTTACTGTGTTGTTATTTTTGGATATGTGAACCGCTCTTGTATGTGTATATGGAAGAAACGGTATAAGTATGGAAATCAAATAAAAACACTTAACCAATGGTAAATGCAATATGAGACTGGACGTTTAGAATAAATAGTAAATTTTAGCAAACGAATGATAGGTTAAAGTTGTTTTAGAAATCATGGTTCATTATTCCTGTTTCTTAAAGGACTAAAATTTATAAATAATAAATGTATTGATATTTTAAAATAAATTGTTAAAGTTTTAAAGATAAAGGTTAAATGTGATGTGTTAGAGTGGAATTTATGTGTTATGCATAACTAACTTCCGACTACGCTGAAATGTGGCTTGAATCATTCAAATTTTTGAAAGGCAAGTACTTTGAAAAAAAATATTTCTAGCTTTTGAATTACTTTTAGCGCTCAAATTTTTTTTGGAACTTTTGTCCAAATTGGTTTCAAGGAAAATTTGCATCTAAATATTTTTGGAAATTGATTCTTCAAGCAACATACAAATTTAAAACGTGAAAGAGATTTTTATGGAATTTCTAATTTTGAAAGGTAAATGCTAAGCTTAGGAAAGGAAAATAAATTAATAAATGCGAATTTAGCGATGCAATAGAGTCGATGATATGATAAAATGCAAATGATAACAAGGAAAAAACTGCTTTAGCTTTGGCATTTTTACTTCCATACCTTGTCGACAACGCGCTAGAGTCCATTTTTGGATTCAATTCCGTTTTAGAGCTTGAAAACAAGTCTCCTTATGCGTTTTGTATATGGAAATATTTGGGAAAATCCGGGGCAGCATGGAAATTTCAACTGTACAAAGGGGATCAGTAGCTTATAGAGTGGTAAGAATTTAGAATTCTCCATCTAAATTCCTTTTCCTAGCACAGGAATAACGTTTAGAAAGCGATATTTCGACACATTAGACTTTTGGATGGTAAGAATTGGATGCAAAATTGGTTGCATTATGCTTCTATTCAAAGGAGTATGGGGATTTTGGTGAAAAAAGATTTTTCAAAATCTGCATACATATAAAATTGCTAGTATATATATATGTTGTTTGTGTTAGGATTGTCTCGCATGTTGCAAGGAGGAACGACGGTTTGGAATTTGAATAGTGCCACATCGTTAAATAATTTGGAGAAGTGGTGTATAAAAATGGGTTGGTAGGCATGTAACATTGGGGATTCCTTTTGTTACAATAAAGTGTGTGCCAACTCATATGCGTATGCCACGTGCTAAACATAGGGAGCTTGATCCGATCGTCATTACACAACAATTGGTATCGGAGCCGAAGGTTATGGACTGGGCCAGGCAGACATACAATGATCTCAAAAGTACTCCAAGGGGATGCGAGTCGAGGGGGAGATTGTTAGGTTTGTCTCGTTTGTTGCAAGGAGGAACGACGGTTTGGAATTGTAATAGTCCCACATCGCTAAATAACTTAGAGAAGTGGTGTATAAATATAGGTTGGTAGGCATGTAACATTGGGGATTCCTTTTGCTACAATAAAGTGTATGCCAACTCATATGCGTAGTCCACATGCCAAAGATAGGGAGCTTGGTCTGACTTTCGTTACATAATAGTTCGCATAATATTTTCAAAAATATTTTCAAAAGAAATACATTCATATATGAGGGCCCAATATAGAATTATTCTGCATACATGTTTTCTATGGTTGTGATACACTATATTCTTATGCACGTTTTGTTGCAAAATTGGTTATACACTAATTGGTTGAGTAGTTTTGGAAAATTACAAGCAATAACCATGATTTAATCATTGGAGTAGACAAAATTATTTTAAGGGAGAAAGAATGTAACACTCCGTAAATTTACGTTAGCTAATTAGTTATTTAATTTTAAGCACCAAAAATGGAATTTGTGCAAACAGTGAAATTTGGCCACGAAACTTGTGCCATAGCTTTCGTAGAGATTTTCTGAGCAACTTTAATATTTGGAGTTTCACGATCGTAGTCCAAACAAGGAAGTTACGGAAGATAAATGATCTCATAATGAAAATAATTAATAAAACAAAATTAATATTTATAATTAAATACCGAGACTCACCGGTCGACCCCTTTAGTGGGGCAAGTCGACCTCTAGCGGTCAACCCCTATAGAGGGGCAGTCGACTGGTTAAAGCGGTAACGGCTAGGGATTGCATTGGCCTAACAGCCCAGATTTACTATATTTTAATTTAACGGCTACAGTTGATTCGAGTGCCTATAAATTCAGGCATAACCCTCGATCCTCTTCTCATATTTTCTAGAAAGAATAACAAAGCTCTACTATTTCTTTTTGTCCATTATTCTTCCAAATTATAATGTAAATTATATTTATACATATTGGAGAAGAACAAAAAATAAATAGAAGTAAAGAATCAACGCTACATGATAACAAGGTAAATTTCAATATAATAAATTAACATTCCCTTCCGACCCCAAATATCCTCTCAGATATGAAATTCTAATATATGTATATACCTTTTTTATACATATTTCTTGGATTAAAAAGGAGAAGGAGTTGAATCAAAGGATTTAATTCAGATCTAGAGATTTGGAATGATTTAAAAGGTGAGTGAGAAATTTTATAAGTTGTTTATAATATTGAAATTTATTTCATTGGCTTTTATTTGATTTTATGCCTTAGTCAATAAATACACGTGAATGTATTCTCAAATTGAATGCATAGAACATTGCTTACATATTCTTATTCTATAATCTAGAGAATTTGATTAGAATTGTTGTTTACACCCAGATATGGAAATTAGTCCCAAAAGTTAATAGTTGAAGGTTGATAAGTAGTATAATTTATACTAGATCTATAATTGGGTTGTAAAAATAATAGTAGAATCTTAATTCTTACCCTAATATTGTTGGAATGCGAATTTTCTGCACTTTAATTATTGGAAACAAACTCCGTTTAAATTTTATAAATTGGCTTGATTTTCTTATTTCTGTAGAAAAAAACAACGTTTGATTTAACAAGGAATGTATGTAAATAAAAGAAAGAGATGTGTAAGGTATGCAGTTACTTATCGTAGTTTACACTATTTATTTCAAATAAAAAAAGAAAGAACGATTCCTTGAAATTTCAAATGAGGCAAGTCTTTTATTTTTTTAAAGTTAACCTTTTTGAATTATGCTAATTTATGGAAATCACAACGAAGAATCTTTCTAGTTGAAGATTTATAACTAGAATGTAATTAATGGAAATAAATGTTTATATGTATTTAACTATGCTAATCAATTAAAATGAAACTTAACTAATACGACAATTTGCACGTAATATTCACTTTAAATATAGTTAAATGTAGGAATAAAATCGGATAATGACTAAAAGAAATAAGAAAGAAAGTTAGGAAGGTTGCAACTCCAATTAATAGGTAATAAATGTGAAATGAATTTGGGAGTTGCATAAATTTAATAGGGTAAATGAATTAATGGGATTGGTAAATAAAGATGTTAGTTAGTAACTATGGATCTATTAGAGGAAAATTACTAATTGAAATTTAGTAAATGAATAAATGTCTTAGGAATTGTCCGTTGGAATAATAATTATTAATTATGGACAAGTTTGGATTTATGGAAAAAGTAATTAAAGGTAACAGTTGAACATTTTGTAGGATCGTTTTCACCCTAGAGGGGGGGGTGAATAGGGTCTACTAAATATTAATGCGGAAATAAAAATAAAAACAGAAAGTAATGCAGTAAAGATCACACATAGTTTTACCCAGCTTCGGCAATAACCTGCCTATGTGCTGCCCCAAGGTTTCTACTAGAAATTAAGTAATCAGTCGCTTACAAAAACACATAAACTCGCGATACATGCTAACTCTGTTAACCTAACTCTAAGCTCAAAACCCTACCACAACTCAGCCACCGAGTTGCGAATTCTCAAACTACACCCCGTAGTTTGTACCTAGTTACAAAACTAGAAATTTACCAAATTTTAAAAGAGAAAATTACAAATAAAATAAAAACTAACAACAAAACCCTATATTTAAAACTTAAGCCCAATACATATAAAAAAGACACGGCCCAATTAAATAAATAACTAAAGTGAAGACTGCCTCCTCTTTTTCAGTGTAATCTCTTCAGTCGATCTTTTGTTGCTCTTCAAAATTAGGGTTTCGTTTGATTCTGGAGCCGCCGCTTGGAAATGGAAGTTCAAATTGTTTGCCTTGATGTTTTCTTTCCTTAATTTGCCTACTGCTTTGTAACGACCCGTAAATTTCAACTGTTTTAATAACGTAATTAGTTGAAATTTTGTGAAATTTTAAACGATAAAATTTTGAAATATAAATTTGATATTTGGAATGCGTCTAGTTAAACATAGCAACTGATAAATTTTCGTCCGAAAATATGAAAGTTTATTTTGCGCGTAAATTTACTTCAATTTAATCAGTTAAAAAAGCGATGAAAATAAAATGTTTCCGAAACCTAAATATTTTTACATAGAAAAATTCTAAACCATCTTCTGAGCAAGATGTCAGTTTGTCATTTTTCCAGATTCGGACATCTTTGGCTCCGTCGATCTTAATTTTCAGCGTTTTTGCCGCATTTTATGTGGTAGAAAATTCGAATTTTTATAATTCAATCGTACCGCTAATACCTGTATACCGTTTTGATCGTCTCGTCGTGCTGATATCTGCGGTATATTCACTTCTGTGTTTCGGTGCCCGGAGCGCGACAGAACCCGCGTAACGGATACTGTTTCAGTGCTTGTTATTGTGAACTTTTATCTTCCTTTTGCCTTTTCGTTAGCCAACCTGGAAACTAACAACCATCTGTTCCATATTCCCAGAACTTATTGCTAAATTCATTTTCCCTAGATTCTTATGCATGACCTTTTCTTTTCCCACTGGTTTACATCAATATGGCTCATTTCTTCTTCTCTAAAATTTTATAATAGATTTTATTATGTAAAGTACTCGTATCACTTTTTCCCCACTGTGCTGTCCTCCTCAAATCCAAGCTAACATTGCTTTTTCTCTTTTAGTTCCTATAGCCACAAAATGCTTCTCCCTTCTTTTGCTTGCCTTGCCGAACCCAAACCCATTGCCTCGCCCCAGTTGCTCCGTCCTTCTCCTATCCTTCTACCGCATCGAGCACCACACTATCCGCAAGCCCACATCAGCCCGCCACCGCCTCATCCTCGTAGCACAAACCTAAGGTAGGCCGAGCACCATGTCTCACCACCGCCTAGCACCAAACAACTCCTCCCTCCCTCCTGCATCACCAACGGCAACCTCTAACCCACCATAGTAGAGCATCTCGCCCATGTGAACGCGACCATCACCTTATCAACAGCCGAATCCCACGCACATCACCACCTCGGCGTTGTATTTTTCCGCCGTGCTTCAGCTTATCAGCCACTATCCCCTCACCGTCAACCCTTCCCACGCCCACCTAAAACTCGAACCCTCCAACCTCCTACCATTTTCAACTCTGGTGCAGTTGTTGTTTTTTTTCTCTTGTGGCTGTCACTGTTGGTGAGTATATATCTAGATCTGAGTTTGGATAGCTATATCTGTATATAAGGTTGTAAATAAGTTTTTATGTTCATTGCTGTCTATATTTGTAAATATAGGTACGTACTTTTTTTTGTGTAAATACTTGTTTGAGGTTTTAAAAGGTATACGAATCTTATAGGTAAGTATATGGTGTTGTATACATATTTTTATATTGTTAGTTTTGTTTTGGTTTGAAGAGTAGGATCTGTTTTAGTTATAAAATAAAAATAAAATATATGTATATGATCTTTTGTATATTTAGGTATATATTATATAATGTATTCAGTAGTTGCATATGTTCGGTCTGCATAGTTGTGAAAATATATAACAGTTTCAGTTTCATCCTATTTTAGTATATGTAGTTGTATTATATAAAAAGTTTATATTATAGTATGTTTTATATGTATTATATGGTATTGTATTATAATATGGTAAGTCATAGTTTAAGTAAGCTATGTGACAGAGTACATATTTTGATGTTACAGCGCATCTGACTTATAAAGAAGTATAATAGGCATGTAAGTTTTAAAGATACATATTTTATATACTAGTTTATAGGTACAGGTTATATTATTAAGTTCTAACATGTAGACTTGATTCAGTAGCATGTATACATTGTTGCATGTATAGTCTGGGATATGTATTGTAGCCTGAATATATCCATTTAGCTTCAATCTTGTATTGTGTCTGCATGTGAATATTTATATATCTATATCAGTCTGCATATTGGAAGGAACCGTCTGAACTATATATATATTGTTTCGCATATAAGATAATATAGTTGGATTACACATATTTGAGTATAAGTATAGTTGCATATTTATTTAGAGTCTGCACATATATTGTTTGGTTTATTGGGTAAAAAAAAAATTAAAAGTCTCGTTCGAGGAATATATATATATAGGGATTTTAAAATAATATATATATATTTTTTTTCTAGTTTTATAAGTTGTTTACATAAGCTGATAAGCCATCTGATTTTGGTATTAACTTTTAAATACAATATGTAAATTTAAAAATTTACCTTCATAAAGTAATAATAATAGTAATAATATTTATTTTCTATTTATATCAAGCTGATTCTTACTCATTCCGTCAATTTTGATTTTCAGCTTTGTTCGTCAAATTCGTGTTCCCTTGCTTTGCTTTGAGATCCGTCAGTTGAATTTTATCGATTGTCGAGTTCGTGATCCAATTCGTAGCTTGTTGTATTGTCTATCCTCTCTAACCTCGAAAGGTGAGCAATCACTCACGATTAACATTCTTTTATTTATTAAATCTGATTTCAATTGAAACGACAATTGAAATATGCTACTGTTATTTATGTTATTAACTGTATCAGTTCATCTGTGACATCTGACACCATTATATGTTAATTATTTATGCGATGATAATACAGTTTGGCTGATAATTGATTGATTGTTGATATTTATATTGGACGTTAAATTGTTAGTGTTAAATGATAAATAGTATGCAGATTTGAAATTCATATATGATAGTTAACAATTTTAAAACTGATTTATATGTTAAATTTGATTAGTTGAATATGACCCCTTTTAATTGTTAAATTAATTGACATGTAGAATAGTGATAATTACACTTTGAACCATCGACGTATATTGGATTAATTGTTGTAGTGTTAAAATTGAAATCGAACGACAAGTGAAGAACCGTATTAATATTATTGTAATAAACTTTAAATCTACATGAAATGATAGTGTAGATTCTAGAAATAATTATATTAATTTGCACAAACAACAATGTGGATTAATACGATTATTTCGGGATTATTTGAATTGATTATTGTATTGATATTGGTTGTTGTTATTGCTTGTTTATTTACTTTGACACCATCCTAGTTATCACGCTGCAAGTTCCCTTTGCTATGTTTTGATTTTGAATTGAATTGGAATCGGGTTGAAATGATAAATACCCAAATTGAACTTTGACATAGGATAAAGAATTAAATAAAACCCGATTGGTCAATAATTTGATTTAAAAATAAAATAAAGATTTTATTTGAATAAATAATATGGTTTTGAAATGAAGTTGAAATTTGAATTTTAATGAAAGGAAAAGGTTAATATTTAATAATCTGAAACAAAATGTTAACAATGAAATTGATGGAAGGATGTTGTTTAATTTGAGAAATGATTGAATTAAGTTTGAAATGATTTAATAATCAAGTTTGAAATTATAATTAAGTTTGAAATTATTAAACTTTGAAATTATTTAATAATTAAGTTTTGAATTATTTAATAATTAAATAAGGTCGAATTATTTAATGATTAAATTGATTTGAATTCTTTAATAAGTGAAATTGAATTTTTGAATAAGTGAATTTTACTTCGTAAATAATTGAAATTGAGTTTTCTTTATTAATTAAGTTTTGGAAAATTATTTAAGTAAGTAAATAAGTGAAATTGAATTTCTTTAACAAGAAATAAAATGTGATTTATTGAAATTAATGTAAGACTTGAAATTTAAAGAATTTGATTTGATGAATTTAATTTAATTCAATTTGTAAGTTTTGATAAAATGAAGTTGAATTTAAATAATGGATTTAATGAATTGGAAATTAAATAAAAATTGTTTTGAATGATAAATTAACTTAACGAATATTGAATGAAATCGATTAATGAACTTAAATTGATTTGAATGTTAAATTAAATCAAATGATTTTGGAATGAAACTTATATACGAACTTGAATCAATATTTGAATGGTTTTAAATAGATATTGAAATTGAATTATAAGATTTTGAAATGGTAATTGTGAAGTTTTGAAACGTAAATATTGGAAATTGATTTAGAAAGACAAATGAAATGTTGGTTTATGAATTGAAATTGAAATTGAATTTGATTTGGTTTTTGAAATATATAAACGACCAATCGGTGTAATAATTACGAAAGTTATTAAAGAGACCGGAATCGGTTATGGATATACTTTCTATCTAAACAGAAAACCACTTTAATAACTATACGCGGAGTGTGATCCAGAATGAAGTGGTTGGAATGATGTACGTGATGACTGAAGAAAGAGAACGATAATGGATAGCCTTGACACTTGTGTCAAATTGGAAATGACTAAAACAGGAGCCGTGCCGGGCCAATGGAGGTCAGCTACCTCAAGCGAACACACTTATTCGAACTACTCATTACTTGTTGTCGATTAGTGCACCCTTGATTTGGGAGTGTTGTTTCGCGGTGTTGCGGTCGCTGCGGCGATGCGTTCTCACCAGTCCGGATCAGGCGAACGGTAGTTTCACTACCTTGGGTATTGCCTCATGTGCCTTGTCATACTTGTATCCCTATACGCGACCACTACGATTTGTTTTGTACCTTTAGTATATGGATTGCCCTCTGGTGACTTCCGGTTTTGGGGAAACTACGGTCTTGTATATGCTCTTGGGAATAAAAATGTGTTAAGGGTGGAATGGGCCATGACTTAACACTATTTTGTTATTTTATATTAGTGATAGGCATTATCTACTTATCGTACACTACTACATAGTAGATAGTTTAACGGATCCTTAAAGGATGGTTATTCCAACATCCTTTGAGTTACTTGTATTTCAATTGCTATTTCACTTGAGTTGGATTTATTAATATAAGAATGTTAATCCTGACTCGAGTGTCTTGTGTTTTTGCTTTACGCTCGGGTCAGACTGAGTGTACCAGTATTCGAGACTCACCTTTGAAGTTGGAGCTTTGCTTGAAGATCCAGCCATCTATTCAGCTTTCAGTATTTGATGATTCCAGTGATGTATTCTGATTTGTAACTGATGTATCGTATTACTCTTCCGCTGTATCTGTTTTAACTCTGATGTAACTTATACATTTATATAGTAGCTTCATGAACTACTATCTCTTTTATTTCCGCTGCATTTATTACTCTGTGTCTGTGATCTGTGATTATTTATTTACTGTATATGTTCAGTTTTGCGAAATTTAAATTAACAACGCGGTATTTTGAGCAATTCAATTCTGGCATGAGTGTCTACCTATACACTTATAATGGATGCGAATGGTCCAAAATGGCGGGTCGTTATATGCTTGATTTGTGCGGTTTCCTTCAAGAGTCGAGTTGGATGTTGCTTTGAATTGGTACGTGATTTGCCCCTTTTCGATTTTTGATTATGCTCGACTTTGATTCGAGTTTTGGATTCGTTTGTGATAAGTAAGCTCTCTGAATTTTTGTCTCGAACTCCAATAATCTGCTGATTATAATAATGGGTTAATTTATAGGGATCGAAACCCTATTATTTTGTTCGTATATTTTGGTTTGAATTTTTTGTGATTTTAGTATTTGCGTTGATTTCTGATCGAACGATATCTGATGCGTGACTCGTTCATCTTTGACTTCGATTACAACTTGGCATTTGAATTTGAGATATATTTGCTGATTTTTGGGTTAATATTTTTCTTCCTAAAGTTTGACTTGTTCATTAGTCGAATATTTTTCTAATATATTCGAATTTGCTTGAATTGGTTCCGTTCTTTGCTGCCAACGACTTATTCATCATTCTTTGTTCCATTTTCTAAAATATGTTTCTTTATGATTTCTGATTGAATTCTCTTGACTTGTTCTAACTGCTACTGATAATTATGATTTTTTGAACACTTCAACAGTGTTTTTCGTTTTGCCATTTCTTTTTGAACCAACCCCTTGACTTTTTTTGAACTACTACTGATAGTTACCCACGGCTGCTTCACTTTTTTTGCTATAGTTGGTCCGAGTTCTTGTCATTTCTTGATCTGAACTTATATATGTGTATGTATATATATGTCACTGTGCTTGAATTTGATCTAATGTCTCTTCTGTTTCATGTTTATATCTGGTGCACCACTTTGTACATGTGCACTACATGTTGATATCTGATCTTGCATATGAACTTTGAGCATGTCTGAAGATTTCCTTGTGCCTATGTTATTATAGTCTGGTTCCATTTGTACATGTTGAAACTAAATGCTTGCGTATCCATTTTGCTTGAACATTTTGCTTTGTACTTGGCCTTGTACTCTGGTTTGTCTGTTTTTGTTATTGTGGTCTGTTTCCACTTGAAGTCTGGTCTGGTTCCATTTAAGTCTGGTTGCATTGTAATTTGCTTCGAGTTAAACTGCCCCTGTGCATGTGCATACTTGCTGTTTGTCTCTGAGTTGCTGTCATGTTGAGTTGTCGTCATGTGCATATGAACATATTTACTTGTTTGGTCTGGTTTTAGCCCTTGTGTTCACCACTGCTTATGCGCATGTGTTTGTATGCATATATGTACTTGAACCTGTTTGCCTTTGAACTCTTGTGCACCGTTGTGTTCTGGTCTGGGTTCTGAGCTGCTGTGTTCATTCATGTATACATATCCTTATATGCACATATGTACTTGAACCTGTTTTCCTCTAATTCATTGTGTGAACTTCTTTTGCACTATTCTAGTATGGTTGCAGCCTTGTGTTCATGCTTGATTGGTCCATATTTATTCCACTGACTTGTTTGGTTGCCATGTTCTGTGTGGTTCTTTCTTCTTTGTTAGTTTTGGTTTCTGTTTGCATTGCACCTGAGTTGATCCAGTCTTGGCTTGGGTTTGACCTTGCGCTCACCTGTCCCTGCAATTTTAACAAGCAAGTATATATCGGTGTGCACAACCTTGTGGCATGTACAGTGATACACTGTGCATGTCACAAGTTGTTCGTGTAAGATGAATTAAACAAAATGATGACGAACAACCCAAATAACTGAGGAAAATAATATTTTCAAACACACACTTCATTGTGTACTGCAAAATATTTCTTTTTCAATTTTACTGCATTAGTGTTTATTTTGCAGATAGTTCAGATGCTGGATATAGGCTGGAACATAGTTGAAGATCAAATACGAGTGATGAGTGAATATGTAGTGAGGTGAAATATGTATGTAAAACAGTAAAGTGAAAATTGTGTTCTAATTGAAGTTGTATTGTAAATGTGTGAATGTAGTGAGAGCTCAAATTTGTACTATTTGAATTTGTAATAAAATATCTATTTGAATAAAATATTTGTTTAAATAAGAATTCCGAGTTATTTATTTTATTCAACAAATATTTATTTAATTACGTGGAAAAATAAAATAGTACAATAACAAATACATTTAAACGAATATATATATATATATATGTTTATTATCATCAAACAAAAATCATACACTAGTATATTCTATACATTTAAGGTAAATTATATTACAACCTTAAATAAATTTGACAAAGATTAGTAGGCTAAGTCCAATATTCAACTTTAAATAATAAAGCTTAGATTAATTAAATGAACTTAATGGGTTGGAATGCGAGGTCAGTTGAGTTACACAATAAAAGTATGCCCTTCACTTTGAGGCTACTAGTAGTTGTGTACACTTCCTACTGATGTGATACATCTCTAACCATAGAACACATGAAAAATGAATATGCAACCATAGGTCCTACTTTCGAGTTGGTGGTATCAAGTGGTTGGTTGAGGGCATGCCTTCTCCCTAATTAATAAATAGGTAAATGGTCTGAATTAGCGGTTGGGAGCGGCAGTGGATATCTTGAGGAAGGTCCGCTTTGGGTTTAAGGTCTTAAGTGACTGTTATGGGGTCCATCTTTCTCCTATAAAGAAGTATTAAGTGGCCTGGTGAGATTGCAAGCAATGTTAGCTAGATAGTACCAGTGAGTGGTCCACCTTGGGTTAGGTATTAAATGATGGGGACCTGCCTAAAATATAGGTATTAAATGGTCAGAAGTCTACCTAGTCCTTATTAATGTGGTATTAAGTGGCTTGGGTACTGTCTCTTGCATGGCCAAGACATCAATGATGATAGATGCATTAGTAGAATGGCTATTATGTATTATAAAGCCATTGTAGTGGTCAAAGGTCTTTGTAGCACGGACCAACGGACCAACGACGATGATGCTTGGAGCCCGCTTTATATTTTGGAAGTGTTAAGTGGCTAATAGACAAGTGTCAGTATTTTGTACCTTGGAGAAGGTTGGATAGACGAATCATGTTGCATAGAAATTTCGTGCGTGCATATTAGGTTAAACAGATCAACCATAAATAATAAACATAACAATTAAATGGAACCAATAAGTGTAAATTTATATTATAGACGAAGTATAAATTTTCAAGTCACCAAAACATTGTTCTGACTCCCTCCTCATTACAACCCACGTGATAGACATAGAGGAATGGGTCATTGGAGCAAGTCATGATTGGTTGATGGAGAAGTTTTCCTGTCTCCCATGCTCGATACAGATAAGGTAAATTAATGTCCCAAGGAACACTATTGATACCGAGGTAGTAGCCTCAGTCAGTATTTATATTATATTATATTTTTTCACTCTGATGTGAGTTTAGATTTATCAATCTCTGATATGCTCATGCTTGTTGCAGGTGCCAAACAAACGATCCATACTCTGATGGACTTGGGTTTTAATTTTGTCAAAATTTGGACCTATTAAAATGCGGGTTGTTACAGCCTAACTCCAACATTTGGGGTAGCTTCCCCTCCTGTCCATAAGTCTGAGTACACTCAGCCTCTCTTCTTGCACTTGCTCCTCCTATTGTGATTCTTCCACCTCTCATTTCCATATTGCTTTTCAGTTAAGGAAGTATTCATTAGAAATGGAAATAAAGAGAGTGAAACAACAATAAAAGAATATTCACACACAAACATATATATATATATATATATAGAAAAATATAAGTATGTTATATATAATAGCATATATCCACCCAAAGATATTGGTTTTCTACTCAGTACTTAAGTATTTCTTGCTCTACTTTAGTTAAATGTCCCAAACCGAAGATTTGATACCAAATAGTGACATCCCCATTTCAAAATCTAAGGATGGAACCTAAAGGTGTCGTAGTCACCTTGAGATTATCATTCAGCGATAAAATGAGTTTGGTGTTTTTCAATAGCTTTAAGTAAACAGAGCAACTAAATACATTTCATTACTCAAAACTAATAAAATATTCTTTACATAAGTAACTTCACATTTTTTAATCCAAAACGTGCTTTCGTAGAGGTAAAATAGAAATACAACATAAATACTAATGTCATGCCTGACATGTGACGATGTCGACATGAACGCTTATACAGTGGAATAACACAACTTTTATATGCAAAAATGCCTCCTACTTCAATTTTGGCATTCTTTATTTATCTTTTCCAAGCAACCTGTCTACTCCCGTAAACCTGACTTCTTGAACGTGTACTCATAAGTTCATGGAATCATCCAATCTTGAATAGCAGCTACCTTCGCAGGGCCCATAGCTAACCCTTTATCGAGGACAATGTGACCGAGAAACCTGGAATCTTCCAATCTTGAATAGCTGCTACCTTTCTAGGGTGCATAGCTAACCATTTGTTGAGGTTAATGTGACCCAGAAACCTTACCTTCTTTCTCCAGAAATGACACTTTGAGAATTTAGCTTTTAATTGGTGCTTTTTCAAGGTTTCTAGTACCTCCCTTAAGTGATTTTCATGCTCACCTTCAACTTTAAAGAATACAATAATATCATCCACAAATACTACAATGAACTTATTCATTCACCCCCTAAAGACTCTGCTTATCAAATATATAAAGTATTTAGGGACATTTTTCTGCCCAAAAGGAATTACTTTCCATTCATACAATCCTTTTGGAGTGCAAAATGCGGTCTCCACCTGCTATATTCTGTTAATATCGCAGATATTGATTTTGATAACAACAACCATATAAAAATAGGTACTGATGATTTTTCAAGTTGTATAGAATATTTTGCAGGACATCATATAGGTTTATACAAGTATAGGATAATCGAGTTTAAAACCTGATCAGTGAAAAGGCTAGAGATCAAGATTCAGAGATGATCAAGATATTTAAAGACTCATGAGTTAGAGACAAAGACATGAAGAGTTCAAGACTGCAGTTTGTGAGGAATGCGGAATATGGATCTTAAGGCTAGGATGAACACTAAGGGGGAGGGGTGAATAGTGTTTATTATAAATTACTAATTCTTTTTGAGTTATTGTTGATTTGTACACAAATGTATGTAATATTCAGACACAGATATAATCACAAAATCAAACACAGATGCAGAAATAAAGTAAATGCAGTAAAGGAAAGAACACACCGGATTTTATACTGGTTCGAAGTTATCCTACATCCAGTCTCGCACAACTAAGTACAGATTTCCTTTCAAAAGCAATTCAGCAATTACAACCCTCGGTTTCAAGGCTACGAGGTACACCCTCCAGAATCACAATCCTCTGGGTAGAGATACTTGATTTCCGGGGCAACAAGTTCACCCAATTGATTTCCAAGGCTACAATCACACATTTTCTCTCTTGATTGATTTCAAGGCTACAATCACACCTTTTCTCGCTAGATAGATTACAAAGAAGCCTATAACTCTGAATAGCACTGGGATCTTGTTGAGATAGTGATAGAGAATCAAACCAGAGATGATCTAGTTAGATTCAATGTTGATTTCGACAGAGTGATGATAGGATTTTGAATAAGAAAATGTGGAAGAAGAAGAGAAGTGAAAAACCAGAAAATCTGATATAAAATTCGTTGAAACTAACCCCTATTTATAGAAGAACAACAGCCGTGTCCATTCGTGAAAGGTTATGGCGAATAGACACTTCTTTTGAAATTCAAATTTTTGAATCTAACTGTCACTATGTCGACATGGGGTACTAGGGCATGTCGACATCCCAAAGCATTTTTTGAAGATTTGATTTTCTTTGAAAATAACCTTTATCTTATATTAAAAACTATTTAAACTTTATAAATATACTTGACTATAGATAAAATACATAGATAAATATAGAGAATAATATATATATAATTTTACTATAATTTTATATTTAAATCTAAGTATAAATATATTATAATTAAAGATAGTTTAAAACAAACGAAGTTTAAAACAAGAGTTTATTAAAAGCAAAAACAAAGAATATTTTAAGGCTAAAACATCTTTTTGAAAATCATTTGAAAAGATAATTTTTAAGGCTAAAACATTTTGAAAAGCAGTTTTGAAAATCATTCTGAAGTAGTTTTGAAAATCATTTAGAAGTAGTTTTGCAAGCTTCTTCTTGTAGAATATCTCATCACATCAGGACTCGAGAACTTGTACAAAACCAGGATGTTCGTGGGTTTGTAAGCCACTTGTCGTAGGTTTGTAAGCTACTTGTCATGGGTTTGTAAGCCACTAAAAAGGTAGAAATGGGTTCCATCCCAAAAGAAAAATGGAGTGAAGATTTCAGTGCTATTATGAAGTTTTAACATAATTCTAGACTCAATACTTATCTTGAAATCTTGAACTCTTGATAATCTTGATATTCTTGATATTCTTGATACTCATGAGTCTTCAATCGTGATATCTTGAACCTCTATACTGTACAGTCTTCATTCTTGGTACCTGCATGGTTAAATCCTGCATATACATATATATCTAAACTATAATGTTAGTATTTATATTTTATAATTTTATTCTAAGGTTGTTGTCATCAAAACCATCAACTCATGGACTAATAATCTCCCCCTTTTTGATGATGACAACCTTTGTTTATAAAATATTACTTCTATCCTAATAACTCCCCTAAATCTAATAACTCCCCCTTAATCTATGCCTAACTCTTCTATTTTATATTTCTCCCCCTTTGTCATCAACAAAAACAAACTAACTCTAAACTATATAACTCTTAGTCTAATATCCTATATGATGTTAGTGTTATCATACATAATCAATACTTACTTGTAAACCTAAAACTTAGTCCTAAACTACTAACATTCCTAACCAAGTACCTATATAATACTATATATAACATATATATGAATCATATATAATAACACACAATATTTATATATATATATGTTTATATTTACATTTTCGTAAAACGTGACAAATATACACGTAACGATGAAAAAAAATGAAAAAGAAGAAACTACTGAGTATCTTTGACAATTGGAGATCTATGGATCGAACAATTTGGATAATGGAAACAGAAATTTCCACGTTGTTCAACCAAGTTTCCATCCTTGTGAAAACATACTTTGCCAACGCAAATGACTTTGTCGTTTTCTTCCGCATGCTCTTCTTCCATTGGTTCTTCTTCTTCACTTTCCTCTTGTTCATGATCTCCTGAAGAGTCCTCGTCAATCAAGATTGGATTAGCATGATTGTCCATTAGATATTTTTGTAAATTTCTAAGGATT
The DNA here is from genome assembly GCA_030737815.1 of Allium fistulosum. Lineage (NCBI taxonomy): Eukaryota > Viridiplantae > Streptophyta > Magnoliopsida > Asparagales > Amaryllidaceae > Allium > Allium fistulosum. Next base: position 1,166,941,344 of record CM060905.1, on the reverse strand, counting down.
TTCCCTTGCCTTTCCTATTCTTTTGCCATTCGGAGTTGCATCATTTGAATTTCAGTCATCAACTGAATTGCATCCTTCAGAGAATCCTCCATTTTTGTCACTCGGGCAAGCGTAGTACGTTGGAACGGACCAGAGGTAGGAGAAGGGAACGAAAAAGTTGATTTTAAGTTTGATTTGGAAGAGGAGGTCATTGATAAATTGATTTCAGAAGATAGAACAGAAGGAGAACAGAGAGAATGAAGAAAATTTCGAAAATAAGAAGAATATATAACCAATTATTTGAATTTTGGTGGGAAAAATTTTAAAATTTTAAAAAACATTATATGTCAACATGGGTATAGGGGGGATGTCAACATGGTTCTCAATATTTTTACTATTTGATTTATTTTGATTTAATTTTTAATTATACTTTGTTATTTATATTTTATATTTTAGTTAATGAACAAATACCTAATTCTCTTCTTAATTTAGTAAATGTAGATTCATTTAAGGTTTTTGTTAAGATATCAGCAATTTGATTTTCAGAATTGATATAGTCGAGAGTAATTACTTCTCTACTTATATTATCTCTAAGAAAATGGTGTCTGATATCAATATGTTTAGTTCGATCATGTTGAGTAGTATTTTTGGATAAATTTATTGCACTAGTATTATCACAATAAATTGGTGATTTTGAGATATTTAAACCAAAATCTTTTAAAGTTTGTTGCATATATATTACTTGAAAACAAGCCAAAGCAGCAGAAATATACTCTGCTTCAGTTGTTGATAGAGAAACTGTGTTTTGCTTTTTACTAAACCAGGAAATCAGAGAATGCCCTAAAAAGTGACAAGTTCCACTTGTACTTTTTCGGTCTGATTTACAACCAGCATAATTAGCATCACAGTAAGATATTAAGTCAAACGAATCATTTTTAGGATAAAATAAGCCATAATCAAAGGTGTGTTTAACATATCTTATAATACGTTTTACAGCTTTTAAGTGAGTTTCTTTAGGTTGGGATTGATACCTTGCACAGAGACAGACACTATGCATGATATCAGGTCTACTTGCAGTGATATAGAGTGGTGATCCAATCATTCCTCTATATAATTTTTGATCTACATCTTTTGAGAGATCTTCTTTACTAAGGTACTCATTGGTTGCCATGAGAATGGGTTTTCCACTCGCAGTGATATAGAGTAATGATCCAATCATTCCTCTATATAATTTTTGATCTACATCTTTCGAGAGATCTTCTTTACTAAGGTACTCATTGGTTGCCATGGGAGTGGGTTTTCCACTCGCAGTAGTCAAACCAAATTTACTAACTAGGTCTTTAGCATATTTTTCTTGACTAATAAAGATACCGTTATCTAATTGTTTTATTTGTAATCCTAAAAAGAAGTTTAATTCACCCATATGACTCATCTCAAACTCTTTTGTCATTATTTTAGAAAATTCTTTATTCATTTCAAAATTAGTTGATCCAAAAATGATATCATCTACGTAGACTTGTACTAGTTGAATATCATTTTTATTTCTTTTAATAAAAAGAGTATTATCTACTTTACCTATTTCAAAATTTGATTGTAACAAGTAAGATCTTAGTCTATCATACCAGGCTCTAGGAGCTTGCTTTAGACCATATAGAGCTTTCTTAAGTTTGTAAACATGATTTGGAAATTTATCATTTTCAAAAAGTGGTGGTTGTTTAACAAATACTTCTTCTTTTACAAAACCATTTAAAAATGCACTTTTAACATCCATTTGAAATAATTTGAAATTATTATGATTTGCGAAAGCAAGTAGAATCCTAATGGCTTCTAATCTTGCTACGGGGGCAAAGGTTTCATCAAAATCTATTCCTTCTTCTTGACAATAACCTTGAGCGACTAACCGAGGTTTATTTCTAACAACCTCTCCTTGTTCATTCATTTTATTTTTATAAACCCATTTAGTTCTAATTATTATTTTATTTTCAGGTCTAGGAACAAGTTCCTAAACATCATTTCTAGTAAATTGATTTAATTCTTCTTGCATAGCCAAAATCCATGAATCATCAGTTGATGCTTCTTCTGGATTTTTGGGTTCAATAGTTGATATAAAAGCTACATTACTCATTTGACTTAGTTGGTTTCTAGTTTTAACAACAGATTGCATATCTCCAAGTATATTTTCTATAAGGTGATCTTTTAAAAGTTTAATCCTTTTATTAGGATGATTTAATTCATTGTTAGTTTCAGTTGACTCTTGGTTTTGAGTGATTAAATCCTCTTCATCATTTATTTCTTCAAAATTTTTGAAATTTTCATCAAATGAAACATGCATTGTTTTTTCGATGGTATTAGTTCTTAAATTAAATACTCTGTATGCTTTACTTCTATTAGAGTATCCGATAAAGATACCTTTGTCGGATTTAGGATCAAATTTATCTAAGTTCTCTTTTGTATTTAAAATAAAACATTTACTTCCAAAAATTCTAAAATAAGATACCTTAGGTTTCTTTGAGTAAATAAGTTCATAAGATGTCTTATCAGTTAAAGGTCTAATTGAAATTCTATTTAAAATATAACAGGCGGTAGCAACTGCTTCTGCCCAAAAGTACTTTGGTAAATTACTATCAGAAAGCATAGTTCTCGCACACTCTTGAATCGTCCTATTTTTACGTTCTACTACTCCGTTTTGTTGTGGAGTTCTTGGAAATGAAAAATTATGAATTATTCCCTTTTTATTGCAGAATTCTTCAAACTTTTCATTTTCAAATTCACCACCGTGATCACTACGGATGGTTATAATTTTTTGAGAAAGTTGATTTTGAACCTTTTTTGAAAAATTCTTAAAATATTCAAAAGTATCACTTTTATGTTTTAAAAATATTGTCCATGTAAATCTAGAATAATCATCTACAATTACAAAACATATTTACTATTATTTATTGATAGAATTTGAGATGGACCAAATAAATCAATATAAAGTAATTCAAGAGGTTTTGAAGTAGAAATTATATTTTTTAATTTAAAGGAACTTTTTCTAAGTTTTCCTAGTTGACATGCATCACATAGACTATCTACTTTAAAATTCATTTTAGGGAGGCCTCTTACTAGATCATGTTTTGACAATCTAGATAAGAGTTTGAAATTCAAATGCCCAAATCTCTTATGCCAAATCCAAGGGTCACTTGCATTTGCTAAAAGACACAAGTTATCATTTGAAATTTTCATACTAAGAATATAAATATTCTTTTTCCTAATTCCCTCAAATATTATGGTTGAATTATTATCTTCAATGTGACACTTATCTTTTTCAAATTTAATTTTATATCCTTTACCGCATAGTTGTCTTATACTTAGCAGATTGTGTTTCAGATTCTTAACTAGCAAAACAATAGTAATAATAGGAGTTTCAGAGTTACCGACTTTGCCGATGCCGATCACATAACCTTTTGAATTGTCTCCAAAGTTAACCAGTCCTCCGTCTTTGTATATTATATCATTCAGCATATCTGGATTCCCATTCATGTGTCTAGAACATCCACTATCGAGTATCCATTTGTTCTTTTTAATCTGCACAGTTTGTTTGTTCTGGATTGATTCCTCAATTCCCATAAAGCATGATTCCTGCACATCAAACAATCTTAGTAGACAACTTGTACTTTAATATTGATTATATGCAGACTCAAGAGACAATGATGATCTGAATATTTCTAAACACGCATTAACAAATTTCTTAAACATAGCCATTAAAAAAACTTTTTCAAAAAATCAGATTATGAAACTTTTGAAAACCTTGCTCTGATACCAAATGTGAGGAATGCGGAATATGGATCTTAAGGCTAGGATGAACACTAGAGGGGGGTGAATAGAGTTTATTAGAAATTACTAAATCTTTTTGAGTTATTGTTGATTTGTACACAAATGTATGTAATATTCAGACACAGATATAATCACAGAATCAAACACAGGTGCAGAAATAAAGTAAATGCAGTAAAGGAAAGAACACACCGGATTTTATACTGGTTTGGAGTTATCCTACATCCAGTCCCGCACAACTAAGTACGGATTTTCTTTCAAAAGTAATTCAATAATTACAACCCTCGGTTTCAAGGCTACGAGGTACACCCTCCAGAATCACAATCCTCTGGGTAGAGATACTTGATTTCCAGGGCAACAAGTTCACCCAATTGATTTCCAAGGCTACAATCACACCTTTTCTCGCTTGATTGATTTCAAGGCTACAATCACACCTTTTCTCCTTAGATAGATTACAAAGAAGCCTATAACTCTGAATAGCACTGGGATCTTGTTGAGATAGTGATAGAGAATCAAACCAGAGATGATCTAGTTAGATTCAATGTTGATTTCGGCAGAGTGATGATAGGATTTTGAATAAGAAAATGTGGAAGAAGAAGAGAAGTGAAAAACAGAAAATATGATATAAAATTCATTGAAACTAACCCTTATTTATAGAAGAACAACAGCCATGTCCATTCGTGAAAGGTTATGGCGAATAGACACTTCTTTTGAAATTCAAATTTTTGAATCTAACTGTCACTATGTCGACATGGGGTACTAGGGCATGTCGACATCCAAAAGCATTTTTTGAAGATTTGATTTTCTTTGAAAATAACCTTTATCTTATATTAAAAACTATTTAAACTTTATAAATATACTTGACTATATATAAAATACATAGATAAATATAGAGAATAATATATAAAAAAATTTACTATAATTTTATATTTAAATCTAAGTATAAATATATTATAATTAAAGATAGTTTAAAACAAACAAAGTTTAAAACAAACAAAGTTTAAAACAAACAAAGTTTAAAACAAGAGTTTATTAAAAACAAAAACAAAGAATATTTTAAGGCTAAAACATCTTTTTGAAAATTATTTGAAAAGATAATTTTTAAGGCTAAAACATTTTGAAAAGCAGTTTTGAAAATCATTCTAAAGTAGTTTTGAAAATCATTTTGAAGTAGTTTTGCAAGCTTCTTCCTGTAGAATATCTCATCACATCAGGACTCGAGAACTTGTACAAAACCAGGATGTTCGTGGGTTTGTAAGCCACTTGTCGTAGGTTTGTAAGCTACTTGTCATGGGTTTGTAAGCCACTAAAAAGGTAGAAATGGGTTCCATCCCAAAAGAAAAATGGAGTGAAGATTTCAGTGCTATTATGAAGTTTTAACATAATTCTAGACTCAATACTTATCTTGAAATCTTGAACTCTTGATAATCTTGATATTCTTGATACTCATGGGTCTTCAATCTTGATATCTTGAATCTCTATACTGTACAGTCTTCATTCTTGGTACCTGCATGGTTAAATCCTGCATATACATATATATCTAAACTATAATGTTAGTATTTATATTTTATAATTTTATTCTAAGGTTGTTTTTTTTGCAGAGCAAGCGGGGTTAAACTGGCCCCCTACCAGGTTTATTGATAAAGAAAAACAAAGTATAGACGAAAAAGAAGGAAAAAAGAAAAAACAAGAAAACAAAGGGAAAACAAGAGAAGCTAAGGAATAAATGGGTCAATCTGATGATCCGTAAATTCATGCCTGCTATCCCTCATGCCATAAGAGATATCATGCTTTAGTACTGCCCAGAGTGTAATTCCAGTCTTGGTTTGACCTTTAAGAAACCTATCATTTCTTTCCCGCCACACCAATTTCATGAGCTTCTTTAAACAGAAGAAAAAAGGAATTCTTGAAACATCTTCCCACTCAGTTGCATCCTCAATCAGAACCCATTGAGCAGCAGAAGATTGAGGAATAACAGACATCCCCAAGTTTCTCAACAACTCAGACCATAGTTTTAGAATCAAAGGACATTCAAAGTATATATGCAGGGGAGTTTCATCATTACTATTGCAAAGAATACAGGTTGCAGGCACAACCATCCCATATGAAAGCAATTTGTCCCTGGTTAGCAGAGCATTGTTAACAACTTTCCAGAACATCAGATTGTCAGAACTAGGTGACACATTATTGCTCGAGACCCGGAGCCATTTATAACCAAGCAACGAGGCAGAACCAAGGAGAGAATCGAAGACACCTGATATAGAGTGAGGTTTACCATTCCACAGCACAGAATGTAGATCATGTATGACAAACTTTTTTGAAGCAAGAAGGCTCCAGAGTGACCTGACAGTTTGATTGCTGGAATATGGCAACAACAGTTCTCCATTCACAATGAAGTCAACAGCCCTGGCATTAGCACCAACACCAGATTGGTATTTCTGCTGAGAAGTGAAGATTTGATCAAGAATCAAGCCTTGGCTTATCCAAGGATCATGCCAGAAGCTAGTAGATTCAGTAAGCTTAATTTGGACTAATGGCATTCTAAGGTTGTTGTCATCAATAGACAATAGATTAATTAGTTAAAGTCCTTAAATAACAACTTTCTTTTCTTTAAATACTCTTTTCTCAAATTATTTATTTTTATTTAAATTTTTATTTTATTTTCAAAATATATTCCTACAAATATTTTATAAGAGTTTTATATATTAAAGTATTTAGAAACTATGCTTAAATGATTTTACATGAGCTCGGAATTTTGAAACACATTAAAGTGTTTCTGTTTTTCAAAACTTACATAAGTATGTCGACATAGGCTACATAGGTATGTCGACATATGTACTGTTGAAGAGGTGTCTTTTGAATTTTGAGTAGTTGTGATTTTTGTTTATAACGCTTCAGGAATAGACACATCCTTTCAAACATTATGTAAAGGAGATTAGAAAATGAATTTATTAACTACTTTCTCGACTTTCTTCTTACTCCAATGATTTGAAAGTATTCTCTCATCATTCAATGATCAAAGTGCTATCAAAGGACTATAAGATATTCTGGATCCAATGTTTGTATTTGGAGTCAACAACTCTCTACTATTATTTGTTTGGGTTCCCGTTTAAATCAAGTGGGTGTGCATGTTGCCTGTTTAAATCAACTGGATGATCTTGTTGCCCGATTAAATCAACTGGATAATCTACTATTACTTGATTATTTAGAAGTGTAGAAAGTAAATTTGCAGGAACAGGTAAGTTATATGGAAAATATTGAAGAGATTCTTCAAAAGGATATGTCATCGGCAACGTTGGTAACTCTAAAACTCCTATTATTTCTAATGTTTTACTAGATGAGAAGTTAAAATATTTTCTGCGTAGTATTAGTCAATCATGTGCTAAGAGTTTCAAAATTAAATTTGAAAAAGACATTTGCCACATCGAGGATAATGAGTCTAGAATTATTTTGGAAGGAGTTAGGAAACGTAAAATTTACATTTTGAGTATGAAAGTGTCTATTGATAATCTCTATCCTTTGGCCAAATCTAGCGACCCTTAGATTTAGCACAAAAGATTTGGTCATTTAAATTTTAAACATTTATCCAAAGCAGTCAAATATAAGCTTGTTGGAGGACTTCTAAAAATGAGTTTTAGTGTCAATAACCTATGTAACAACCTTGTTTTCGAACTCGTAATATCATATGAGTTGAATTAGAATAGAAGTGTTTGAATTCAAATTGATAATTTTTATTTTTGAAATCAAATTTATTATTTAATAAAGGATTTTGTTATAGAAAAATTGAATTAGTTATTAAATTTCATTTTTAGATAATACATTTTAATTCAAATAGAAGGTGTTAATAAAATATTTTTAACTGCAAATAATAACTATATATATAATTGAAATCGATGAAAAGAAGTTTTAAATTGATATTTATATAAATTAATAAGTCAACGAATATGAATAAATCTATTTATATTAATACAGTGAATAATTACATATAACTGAACAATATTGGATTAAAATGAAATTTTGTAGTTGTTGATATATATATATATATATATATATATTTCATAAAAATGAAATGGAAATCAGTTTAAATATTTAATATTTGAATATGCTTTAAATAAATTTGAATTGTGGATTAAAAGAAAATAAAATATATCTTTAAATTATTAAAGTCAAGCCCACTAAACAAAGCCCAACCCAAATTAAAAACAAAACAAACTCCTCCTTTTCTCGTTTCTAGGCGGATACCCCTTATTTCTAAAACCCGAATTCACCCATGCCTAATCCTCAATTTAATCAGCGAAAAAAAGTCATGATTTGTGGTACCTGCAACCCATAGGACGAGTTACGGATTGTTCACAGTGATTCGCTTTCTCGTGCGTGGGTAGCTCGATAACTTCAGCTAGGCACACAATGATGTGGCAAGGCAGGGTGGCTAAGATGGATGGTGTTGGGGAAGGCGGTGGAGATGTTGTTGTTAGCGCGCAAGGTGGAGGAGCCACGACTGAGGGGGAGGCTCAAGCGCAGCCATTTCTAGGCAACGATCAGTGACAAGGTGAGGCAATGGTTGTAGTGGAACCGGAGCATGGCAGATGAGGTGGAGGCAATCTTGATTTCTTGTGCAACAGTCCTCAGTTTCGTACCTTGCAAGCTATGGTGCTGGTGAGGAAATCACGGCAGGTTACAGGTAGAAGTAGCAATCCTATTTGGGTGTTGCCATGCTCGACAGTGGCAACCAAGTTTTAGGGAAAGCTGAACTTGTGAAGGAGCTTAGACGAACTATTACTCAAGGTGAGTTAATCAATTTAACTCACACATCTACATTTATTAAATTGTTTGCTATATACAATTATCCTGATATTTGATTGCATTGGTTGATTGAACTGATTGAGGTTATTGATTGGATTATTTTAATGAATTGATTGTTCGGGATATGGAAAATTTATTGTTAGTAATGTATGGATTGTTATGTGGGTTAAAAAAGCCAATTTGCGAAAAAAATTCTATTTGATTGCAAATTGCATTTTATTAACTTATATAAAAATATTTACGTTGTTTGAGTGATCGGAGTTATCGGAAAATAACTCGGATAGCTAATAATTCCATATTTGGAATTTTATTTTATAAAGCAATGTTGGCTTTAAATGTTGAATTTTCATTGGATTTATTGTTTAAATTATTTAAATGTTTTTGATGAATTTCAAAAATGAGATTTTATCCATTTTGATCCATATTGGAAATTAGTTTATAAAATATATAGTTAAATTATATTATCTTCTTAACTTATTACTTATCACAAAATTTCCACTTAAAACTTTTAAAGATAAGTAATATTTATTTACAAAATCATTTTTTAAAATTATTATTTGTCAGTATATAATTTTGGAAATGCTTTAGAGGCAAATGATAAGATATGGTATTATTTTAGAAAAATATTTATGAAAGTGATAAATTTAATTTCAAATAATTTTAGCTATAAAAGCTGTTTAAATGATTTTAGAAAGAGTTTGAAAGCTTTGGAAAATTATATCTTTATTTGAATGTATATATATATATATATATATATATTTAAATAGATTTTCAAAATAAAGCAAGTTATCAATTATGAAAACTAAAGCTTTGTTTTAAAATAAATTTAACTTAGATTTTTAAGTTTACAATAGTTTATGGTTTTAAAGTATTTATGAAGTAATATTATATATATATCTATATAGGTTTGAAATAAAGTGAATTATCAATTATTTAAATATTGTTTTGATTCAAAGACTTAATAAAGGAATTTTATTTTTAAGACTTATAACTTCGTAACTCTTTTCTTTTTATATATATGGGTTATTGGATTTTAAAAGTGATTTTGGAAAAATTATATTTTGGTATATATAAAAAAACTAATTTAAAACTCTTATGATTTATTTATTATGGATTAACAAAGGTGAGAAGTTTAAAAGTGAATTATAGATAAAATATTTTAGAAATCATTTTCTATATGATAAAATTATATTAATTACTTTCAACCTATAAGCTATTGTTGTCTTTTATTGTATTTAGCTTTTGGCTATTTTACGCAAGTTTGAATTGGATTTCTAATGAATTTCGTGATTTTCTATAAAACAAAGAATTTTAATAAATGATTGAGTTGTCAGGTGGTATGGGACACTTAGTACAATTCTTTCGATTATTATTATAATTTGTTAAATAGAGTTTGAGTGGAAATTACTAGCTTTTAGTAAATACTTAAATTTACTTTCTGGTATGGGACAGTTGGTTAAATTCTTGTGATTACTGGAGTGACGGTAATTAACACTTAGAGTTGTATTATCTTAGGGTGTTCGGATTTTAGACCGATAGATCCCCAAGAGAAGATAACTCATTTTTCATCAATTTGAGAATCGATACATTTTTAGATTTGGGTAGGCAGATCTCTTTCGAAAGACTGTTATGGTATAAATACGGCTGTCTCTTTCAAAAGGTAGATTTTTAAATCCATCGTATTTTATAGATACTACAACCTATCAGGTTATTTTGTTTTATATAGTTAGACTATGTTTACCTCTTTCGAAAGGAAAATTTGCATAGGACAGATTAGGTACATGGCTGCTCTTTTCATTGAGCGGTGTCCCTAATCTACAGTCTCTTTCGGAATGCTTCCTTTCTATGTAGCGTGTCTCTTTCGATAGATTTTGTGTCACTGTATTAAACTGATAGATGACTACCATTATTATTTCATTATTGATGATTGTTTCCTCAGAGATTTTTAGTATGTATATTTTGTGTCCTTTATGGCTCTGAGGGATTTTGAATTGGTTATCACCATATTTTGAGATGATAGTCTATTGAGACTTGATATGTATTTATGAAATGGTGATTTGTTAGATATGCCTTCTTTGAGTATTTGTTTTGGGCATATTTTATTTATGACTTATTTGGTTATTATTAAGTCAAAAGTTTGATATTAATATCTATTGGTTTGATATGCCTTTTATTGATTTTGGATTTTTAGGTATATTTTGAGATGACTTATTTTAGACTTATGTCATTTATGGATATATATATATAGTGAATTTAATTAATATGCCTTATTTGTTCGGCATATTTTATATGGCTTATTATTTTAAGTCATAAAGTTATGATATTAGTATCTTATCTATTATTTAGATATAGTCTGACCCGTTTATTATTTTAATACTCGGGTTAGGCCGAGACTTTATAGGTACAGGAACCCATTGACCTTTGGATTTTGGGCTAGCATTGAATTAGACTATTTTATATAGTTTTAGTTTACTTCATACTTGTATATATTGACAGTTAGGAGTTTATGTCATCTATATTATATAGTTGTGACTTTGTACCTGATACAAGATTTTGGATATAATGTATATATTTATGTGGGTCTAGTACTCAGATTTTGTAGACTCGCCTTCTATTATGTATAAAATGATGTATATTATTCCATTGTAATATGTGACTCTGATTCTGATTTATCTATATTTTATACTATTCTGAATATTTTTAATCAGTGTGTTTATTACTTTGTATCAATACTGTTCACGTCTAAATTTCAGTTAAGATCTTCAAAAGGGTAAATAAGACGTGTCAGTGTTAGTATAAAGATATATTCACATTCGATCGCCCTTAACCAGTCGTATTCTCCGGATTATCAGACGACATTACTTGTAATGTAAACTGGGCATAGCGGTGGGGTCGTCAAAACATATGCGATGCTTGTCAACACAAAAAATTTCACAAAAGTTCATTTAAATCAAAAGACATAATTTCAACTACACATCCCTTAAACTTCTTCACTTGGATTTTTTTGGACATTACAAGTACAATCAATAAATCATAATAGATATGTTTTTGTAATAGTCGATGATTTTCAAGATATAAATTGGATAATATTTCTTAAACATAAAGGCGATGCATTTGAAATGTTCAAAATTTTCACTAAGAAAATTCAAAATCAAAAGTCAATTAAAATTAAAACAATCACCAATATATTATGATGACATTAATGCAATTAATCTATCTAAAAATCCAACACATCATACTAGGAAAAAACATATAGACATACGACATCATTTCCTAAGAGATAACGTAAACAAAGAAATTATTACACTATAATTTATAAATACAGAAAATCAAATAGTTGATATTTTAACTAAACCATTAGCACAAACTACTTTCATCAAATTAAGAAGAGAACTTGGAATATGTTCATTTACAGAAATCTAAATAATTATAAATTTGATTTACAAATTAAAAAGGAAATTAAACAAAATTCTGTATATGTCGACATACCTATGTAGTATATGTCGACATACTTAGCCGTTTTCAAAAAAACTACTTTTCCCTCCTTCTTTGAAAATCTAAAATCTAATTATATAACAACCAAATTTCGACTCCAGGCCCATTTTCTCATCTTCTTTCTCCTAAAAACTCAAAATAAAATCATCAAAATTGATCCATTTAATTCTAAACATCCAAGAGAAGAATCTAGCCCATTTCGCGACTTCACATTCTCTAAAATAGGCAATGTTGAAAAGGGATTGAAGCATGTTCTCACTATGCTTCCTGAAATTGAAGTCAAACAAATTCGGTTTTAAAACGAACAAGAAAAGAAAGGGAAAATGCTAAGGAACTTGCAAAAGAATATATTGGATAATCAAGCAAATCCAATAATCATTGAAGAGGGAGATACTTAAATCAATCTTGCGATTCATAATCCTATGAATCAAGACGATGAAGAGGAAGATGAAGAAGAAGAGGATGATGATGTTAATGAAGACGAAGATGAAGTGCGCTGCATATGAGAGGTAAATTACGATATCCCTGGCAATTTAGTGGAACAGAAGGGAAATGTTTTTCTCCATTATCCAAATTGCTCCATTCATAAATCTCTTATAATTAAATCAAAACATTGATTTGTATTTTGGGAAGTATGCGTTTAGTTTGTTTTATGTGAACATATATGGTTATTTCAGTTTGACACATGGTTTGGTGTGTAATATTTAAATTTGAATATTTGAGCTTTAGTTTGATAAGTTGGTTTGGTTTATTCTATGTAAGTTGTTGGTATGAATGATATGTCTTAGTTGTGTGGTTAAAACATATGTAGTTATAATTATATGTATAATTACTTATATTATAGTTTTGCAATTAGTATTGATTTTGATATCGGTTATAATATTATCACATTTATTAGTATTTAATATGTGTCGGTGGAGTTTATGTTTTCTTTACCCATTTTTGTTTATGACAAAAAGAGAGAAATTATTAAATATAATATATGGCTATACTAAGGGGGAGTTATACAAAATAGAGGGAGTTAACCAATTTAGGTGGAGTTGCATTATATTTTGTAATAAATATATTTACATGGTTGTCATCATCAAGAAGGGAGAGATTGTAAATACCACAAATATTGATTATGATGACAACAACCATATAAATATAGGTACTAATGATTTTCCAAGTTGTATAGAACATTTTGGGGGACATTATACAGGTTTATACAAGTACATGATAATCGAGTTTGAAGATTGATTAGTAAAAAGGCTAGAGATCAAGATTTAGAGATGATCAATACATTTGAAGACTTTGAGTTTAGAGACAAAGACATGAAGAGTTCAAGATTATAGATTATAGTTAATACACTTAGATTAATTTGTTAAAGTTCTTGAATAGCCACTTTCTTTTCTTTGAATACTCTCTTCTCAAATTATTTCTTTTTATCTAATTATTTATTTTATTTTCAAAATATATTCCTACAAATATTTTATAAGAGTTTTATATATTGAAGTATTTAGAAACTATGCTTAAACGATTTCACAAGAGCTCAGAATTTTAAAACACATTTAAAGCGTTTCAAAATTTCAAAACATACATAAGTATGTCGACATAGGCTACATAGGTATATTGACATATATACTATTGAAGAGGTGTCTTTTGAATTTTAAATAGTTGTGATTTTTTCTTACACCTCTTCGTAAATAGACACATCCCTTTAAACACTGTATAAAGGGGACTGGAAAATGAATTTTATTAACCACTTTCTCTACTTTCTTCTTACACCAAATTCTCATTATATATTTCACAAAATCCACTTTCTATACTCTTTCACTCAAATTCAATCTCTACTTTACTACATTCAATCTCTACAATCTAATCACTGATTTGAAAGTATTCTCTCATCAATTTAAATATCAAAGTGCTATCAAAGGGCTATAGGATATTATGTCTCCAATGTCTGTATTTGGAACCAACAAATCTCTACTATTATTTGTTTGGGTGCCTGTTTAAATCAAGTGGGTGTGCTTGCTATCTATTTAAATCAAGTTGGTGATCTTATTGCTCGTTTAAATCAAGTGGGTTATCTTGTTGCTCGGATAGTAAGGAGGGCATATCTCGTTTTCTTGAAATCGAGACTGCATTCTGGTTTGCTTACTACCTATTTAAAGTAGGCATTTGAAAGGAAATCTGTACATACACTACAGGACTGGACGTAAGATTGGTTAATCCAAACCAGTATAAAACTCCTAGTGTCATCTCTCTTATTTTTACTTTTCTTTTACTGCATTTATATATATCTATGACTGCATGTTAATATATATATCTATGCCGATTATCTATTTTTGAAACCTTGAAATTCCATATGTGTTATAAAACACTATTCACCCCCCTCTAGTGTTAAAGTGGCCTTAAGATCCATTTTCATTAGTATTAAACCATTTATCACATCTTCAACTACTCTTAATTAATGGAACCAAATGGCCAAGTCTAGTTTAGAAAGACGTTGGGCTCTAACAAGCTGGTCAAACAAGTTGTCTATTATAAGTAAAGGATACTTGTTCTTCTTAGTCAGCTTGTTGAGTGCTCAGTAATCGACGCATAGCCATAAGAAGCCGTTTGCCCTAGTGATGAAGACAATTGGTGCTCCCTATTCTGAAGTACTACAGCGAATAAACTCCTTCTGTAATAGCTCCAAAATCTTCTTATCTAGTTCTATCCTTTCTTTAGGGGTCATATGCCTGGCGGTAGGGCGAGAGGTCTACTGTTTTTCTTCAAATCAATCATAAAATCTATTTCTCTTTAGGCGGAAGGCTAGAGACTTCTTCAAAAAGATACACCCCTAAACCAAAATATCCTTATATAAAAGATACACCCATTTTAGCAACATGCTCATGAAAGACCTTGGGTGGTACTCCTTTTGTAAGCAGATCCGCTAGCATGGAATTTGTCCCAATATGCTCTATGGATATTAACCCATTCTGCACTCTCTCCTTTACAACTAGAAACTTGATGTCAATGTAATTTGACTTGCTTGAGCTTCTATTGTTATTAGAATATAATACTGAGATCTATTTTCATAATGTAACTTTAATGGTCTTTCAATATTATCAATAATGCGTAGCCTAGTGACAAAATTCCGTAGCTATTTCGCATAGTTAGATGCCTCATAACAAGCCACAAACTCTACTTCCATGGTGGAAGAAGCTATGAGCGTTTGTTTAATGCTTTTCCATGATATAGCCCCTCCACTTAATATAATACGTATCCTGAAGTGGATTTTCTGCTATCCGGACATCCAGCAAAATCATAATTAGAATACCCAATGATCTCTAACTGATCTGATAAGCATATGTCCTTTGTTCTATGAAGATACCTCATAACCCTTTTTGCTGCTTTCCAATGATCCATTTTAGGGTTACTAAGATATTTTCCCAACACTCCTATAATGTACGCAATATCTGGACACGTACACACTTGAGCATACATTAGACTCCCTATAGCAGATGCATAAGGGATCTTCTGCATTTCTTTAGCTTCAAGGATGTTATTAGGGCATTGTTTGAGACAAAATTTATCTCCTTTAGCGACAGGGGTATAACCCATTTTACAATCTTGCATGCCAAACCTTTTAAGCACCATTTCTATATAGTTCTTTTGTGACAATCCAAGAATACCCCATGAGCGATCACGATATATTTGGATTCCTAATACAAAAGAAGCATCCCCAAGACCTTTCATTTCAAAATTATTTGAAATAAATCTCTTGGTTTCGTGCAAAATATGTAAATTATTACAGGCAAGCAATATATCATCAATATATAAAATCAAAAATAGGAATTTGCTCCCACTGAACTTGTGATACACACAGTTATCAATCATGTTTGCCTCGAAACCATATGAGGTAACTACTTAATGAAACTTGTGGTACCATTGACGAGAAGCTTGTTTGAGCTCATAAATGGATTTCTTTAGTTTGCAAACCATATTTTTTAGATCTCCGAACACAAAGTTTTATGGTTGCAGCATATAAATTGTTTCCTCAATGTCTCCATTGAGAAATGCAGTTTTAACATCCATTTGATGTAACTTGAGGTCAAAATGTGCAATGAGCGCCAAAATTATTCTAAAAGAGTCTTTCGATGAAACTAGGGAGAAAGTCTCTTTAAAATCGATGCCTTCCTTCTGAGTAAAACCTTTTGCTACAAGACGAGCCTTATATCTTTCCATATTACCTTTCGCATCCCTCCTGGTTTAAGTATCCATTTACAACCACTGGGTTTCTTACCTTCAGGTAAAGAGACAAGATCCCAAACTTTATTGTCTTGCATGGATTTATACTCTTCGTTCATAGCTTCAATCCACTTTTGAGAATTAGCATCTTGCATGGCTTGGTGAAAGTTGATAGGATCATTTCCACCAATCCATTATTATCCTCTATTTCTTGAAGAAATACCACATAATCATCAGGAATGGCATCTTTCCTCTCTCTAGTGGATCTCCTTAGTGGCAATTCATTTTGAGGTTGTTGAGTTTGTTCTTGTGGAACATTGTCCTAATCTTGAAGAGGGTTTTCTTCAATATTGTTTTGTTGTGCTTCTGGATCAACTTCTGCATTAATGATAGGAATGATAATCTGTACATTGTCAAAAGAAGTAACTGTAGTAGGAATCATAGATGATGATTCCTCCTCAAAAACAATGTTCCTTACTTCATTTCTTCCCTCTAACTCAACATCCTCAAAAAATGTTGCAGTTCCCGTCTCAAAAAATTTCTTTACTGTAGGATCATAAAATTTATAGCCCTATATTGCTCAGAATAACCAATAAAGTAGCCGCTCACTCTTTTAGAGTACAATTTTCTTTCATTTAGCCTATAAGGCCTTGCCTCGGCTGGACATCCCCAAATATGAAAATGCTTTAGAGTGGGTTGTTTGCCTGTCCTAAGCTCATAAGGTGTCTTGGCTGCTGCTTTAGTGGGTACCCTATTAAGGATATAAATTGCTGTCTTTAGTGCCTTCCCCCAGAGTGATTTTGGTAAGGGAGAATGACTAATCGTACTCCTCACCATGTCTTTAAGATTTCTATTTCATCTTTCAGCAACACCATTCATGCTAGGTAAACCTGGCATGGTGTACTGTGGGACTATTCCACATTCCTCTAGGAATTGGGCAAATGGTCCTAGACATTGTTCACCCAATCCATCAGATTTACCATAATATTCACCTCCACGGTAAGATCCGATAGCTTTAATTCTTTTGTTGAGTTGGTTCCCAACTTTTGCCTTAAATTTCTTGAACACGTCTAAGGATTCTGATTTATCATGTATAAGATATAGGTAGTTATATCTTGAGTAGTCGTCTATGAATGTAATAAAATATTGTTGACCATTCCATGATGCCATAGGGAATGGTCCACAATGTCTGTATGTATCAATTCTAAGACGTCATGTAACAACCCCAGTTTTGGTGATTACCTGTAATATTAAATCATAATGGTGGTTATAATTTAATATTGAGAAATTAAATTAAATTGGAGATTTAAAATTGTTTATTTAAATAAACAATGGATTTAAAATGTAAAATGTTGAAATAAAGTTTTAGAAACTTTATTTTGGTTGTTTGTGTTAAAAATAAACATTTTATGGTTTTAGTTTAGTGAAATGCAATAATTTTAGTGAATATTGCCAAATGTGGTCTTTTATTGATTTTTAAAATAAAGTATTTGATTTTAATATGTGAATATTATAAATAAATAAAAAAGGGTGAAATTTTGGTTAAAAATAAGTTTTGGATGTAAAATGATGTTAAAATGGTTTATTGCATTTAATTATGCAAGAGAATAATTTTTATGTAATTTTTAGTGTTAAAAATAGTGTTTTGTGTAAATTATTGTGTAAATTGGGTATTTAATTAAAATAAAAGATTTTATTAATGAAAATAATTTTTAGAGCTAAATTATCTTTTATTTTGTTGTAAAAATGTTTGTTAAACATAGAAATGTATTTGTGAAATTTTATTGTGTTGAAATCTTATAAATATAAGTTGTTTTGATTTAAATAAAAGTGCTTTAGTTTAATCGGTAATGATTAG
Source organism: Allium fistulosum (assembly GCA_030737815.1). NCBI lineage: Eukaryota > Viridiplantae > Streptophyta > Magnoliopsida > Asparagales > Amaryllidaceae > Allium > Allium fistulosum. Next base: position 1,166,923,181 of record CM060905.1, on the reverse strand, counting down.
TATCTTAGGCTAATTAATTATTATTGGGTCTAAGCCCATTTTTATCTCTAACCTGACGTAAAGAGGAAGCTTCTCTTCCTCAAACAAAGTACGTACAGTACAAGCTTCAGCTAACCAGAAACAAAGAAGAAAATTACGAAAACCCTTTCCTTCTTCAAACCCTAAGCCAAAATCTTCAAATTATTCAACTCATTTGCTGAAGTTAATCAAATTAAAGACAATAAAATCAGGTAATCACTCTAAAATCAAAGATGGTTTCATCAATTCTTGATTTTGTGAATTTGAACTGGCTATAACTTATGTTTTCTCTACTCCATGTCTGTAAACTATCAATTTCTAGGTTCTTAAAGCATATACAATGCCAAAGCTCACAACTTTCTTCAGATTTCCTTAAGTTTGATCTGCATTTTGTTAAGGTGAGTGTTAAACTCACATCTTCTAGCTAAACAAAGCTCCGCTTGCTGAAAAAACTATGAAAAATTGTTTACAGTAAATGTTCCAGTTCATTTTCTAGTTTACAGTATATTTTGTTGTTTGAGTTGCTTCTTTGAGTGACAATATCTCCTTGTTCCTATGTCGAAATGCTGCCAGAATTATTCTGGATTGTAGCTTAGACGCTGCAACTCATGCATGCAATTTTTCATAGCTTTATTCATTTATTTGCTGCCGAAAACAACACTTGAAAATCAGTTCGAAGCCTGGAAACACCCTGCACAAGTTCATGTAACCTAGGTCGACCTAAAGAAATTGCAGGTCGACCTAGGGGTCGACCATAAGGTTACATAGGCCGACCGTATGGTCAACTTTTGGTCCTCTAAGGTCGACCTATGGGTCGACCTGGGGGAGCCTTTTTCCTGTGCTTGCTTTTTTTCTGTTCTGCCTGTTGTTTCCAGCTTGTTTCTCCTCCTTTTCTACTTGATTTTGGGAAGTTTTTGATTGATTTTAATAGCCATGAGCCTAGCAATAGGCGAGCCAAAATTATAGTGAATTTGAAATCAAATTGAATCGTTTTTGAGATGATTTCGAGTGTCAGTTTTTGGAAAATTTTGGTGATTTTCCTTGATTTCGAGCACGGGTTTTTCTAAATAATTTTGAAATGACTTTTAAAATAAAAAGGGCTTCTAAAATAAATATTATATAATATTTATAAATTATTTTAAAGCTATAAAATTATATATTCTCTATAATAAGAGAATTTCAAAGGTTTTTTTTCCAAAACAATTTCGAAAATTGTTTTAAAAGCTAGTTTTCTCAAACAAATTATTTTTCTATATAAAATACACGTTTTTCCACTTTTTGAGCGAATGAGAAGGAGAATTAAACGATTGGATAAATCATGTGGTATGGGACACGTGCGTTTATCTTTTCGATTAATTCCTGACTTGTCCGTTTGATCGTTTTGACCTTCGGGTCGTATTTGCCGATGAGATGAGGCAAATATTTTTACTGCTTTCTGGTGTGGCATTAGCTAGCGGTTAGTAAACCGATTAGTGAGAACGTGTGGTATGGGACACACTGTTAACACTTTTCAGATTCCTATCTGAGATTTTGTGACACATTTGTCTAAGAGACGTATTTGCCAGTACTGGACCTTTGGGTCATTTGTCCTTCAGGATGTTTGTCTAAGAGATGTATTTGTCCATTGAGACGTATTTGTCCATTGAGATGTACTTGTCCTTCGGGATGTTGTCCTCCAGGAGTTTGTCTAAGAGACATATTTATTTGTCCTTCAGGATGTTGTCCTTTGGGACGTTTGTCTAAGAGATGTGGCGCCTTATTTTGAGAGAACGGTACTTGGCGGGCTTCAGCCATAAGCACGTGCTAATTTTGGTGATGATTTCATTGATTTGTTGTTCCTAGTGTATCGCCTTTTTAGATTTATTGGCCATATGAGCCATTCGAGACATTATATGTGGTGATTACATCTTTGGAATTTGAACTCTTTATCGAGTTCTATATATTGAGATTTGAGATTGCTAATCTTTGGCGTTTATTTTGAGATTTATGATCTCCTTTTTGGAGATATATGTGTTTCCATTATTTGGCGTATTTTGAGTTTTGGGATTTCTCTATTTTGAAAACATATTTGTGATTGCCATTTTGGCGAGATTTATGATTTGGGATTTCTCCTATTTAGGATTTATGGTTTATAGAAACCATTATATTGGCTTTTGGTATTATGTCGATGATATTAGGCATTTATTATGCTTAGTTGATTTTTATCGTGGAGTTTATCTCTTTTGAGTATGTGTATACTTAGTTAACTAGCTCACTTGAACTATGGACATGTTCTTAGTATCATTTCTTCTCATTCGAGAAGAATTTGTACCCTTTATCCCTTATACTTCTCTTATCATACTATTCATATGTTTAAGCTAGACTGACCCGAGTATTTTAATATACTCGGGTTAGACCGAGTTGTTTCAGGTTAGATACCTGCCACACGACTTTGCTTTGCTGCTTCCGCCATGGATATCTGCTTATCACTTTTTGTAGTTTTATAGTCGTTTTGTATGACTCTAATATGTATTTATTGTATTGACCTGTTGTATATATTGTGGTCCTTGTAAGACTTCTGTTGTATCATTTATATTGTATGGGATGTATCTATGTATATGTATATATATATATATGTTTGGCTATTATTTTGTGATATGTTGTGTATATTGTTGTTGTATTTTGTTCTGATAGATCCGTTAGCCATTGTAATTTTGCATTAAGCATTTATTGAATATGTCGATCCACTTGAGAAAGGGAAAAAAATTTAGAGCATTAAATCGACATATTTAATAGATGTTTAAGACAAAGCTATAGATGGTCGCTCCTAACCAGCCCTATTCTCCGCATTAGCAGACAGTAATATTCAGTATTACTCTTTGTTAATGTGGGTGCCGGGGTGAGGCGTCACACGTCGGTTGCTCTATTGGCACCTATTTTCTTATGTTTGGTCTGTTTTCCCTTGATGCACTCTATACAAACATCGAAGTTTGAAAAATCAACAGATTCCAAAATGCCATCTGACACAAGCCTTTGAATTCTAGTTTTAGATATATGACCTAAGCGCTTGTGCCACAATGTGGGTGAATTTTTATTATCAGCTTTTCTTTTAGTACCACGCGATTCCACATGCAAGGCTTCATAATAAGAGGTATTAACATCAAGCGTAGATAAGTTATCATAAACATTGAGAGAACCAGTCCCAACAAGATTTGAATTTATTGATAAACTAAAAATACCATTACCAAATGAACAAGAATAACCAGATTTGTCCAACTTAGAAACAGAAACCAAATTCCGTCTAAATGACGATATAACAAAAGTATTAAATAAATGTAAAAAAAATTGAGTTTTTAATAACAACTTAAAATGCCCAAAAGCCTCCACTTTAACTGATTTTCCATCACCCACATAGATGTATCTTTCAGCATTAGTTGGATTTCGGTAGCTCAGGCAACCCTGCATAGAAACACTTATGTGAGTAGAAGCATCGGAATCTAACCACCAAGTATTTCTAGGTACTGTAGCTAAATTTACTTTAGAACAGACCAAAGCAAAGGATGTACCTTTCTTAACATGCCATGCGTGATATTTGGTACACTCTTTCTTTAAATGTCCAGCCTTCTTACAAAAGTAACAACCATCAGCCTCCTTATGTTGTTTCTTTTCCATTGGACCCTTAGCAATTTCCTTATCCTTCTTTCTCTTTTTGTCTTTTCTTTTAAGGGTGTATGTTAAATGAGCACTTTCAGTCTTATCATGCTTCAATCTCTCTTCTTCTTGTACACAATACGAAATGAGCTTATTAAGAGTCCATTTCTCCTTTTGACAATTATAACTGATCTTAAACTGGTTGTATTGTGAAGGAAGAGAGATTAGTACCAAATGCCCGAGCAAACCATCCGAAAGCTCAAGCTTAAGTGCCTTAAGTTTTGAAGCAACATTAGACATTTCCATAATGTACTCCCTTATGTTCCTTTTGCTTTGATACTTCATGGAAATCAAGCGCTGCAAAAGCATGCTTGTTTCCACCTTATCGTTTTTAACAAAACGTTTTTCAATCTCAGCAAGGAAATCTTTAGCATTGGTTATCTTTTCAGATACCGCACCCCTAAATGCCACGCTTTATGATCATTAGACTCATGCGATTTGAAAGATCCCACCTCTTAAAGTTCTTTATAACATCAGAATAATTTTCATCCGTAAGAGGGGTGGGTGCATCCATCCTAAGTGCAAGGTTATGATCCATGTAGCCAAGAACAAACGATACATTCTCTTTCCAATCCTTAAAGTTTGTTCCAGTCAGAATAGGAATGTTGTTAAGATTGGCAGATACCGTAGTTAAATTAGCTGTAATTTTAACATAAGAATCAATCAAATACGCTCACATTGTAATACAAAATCGCAGTAAATTCAAATAATTGGTAAGTCTCTTCTTAAGATACCTAGCACAACATCAATATCAAGTCTTTAGACAGTAATATTAACTGTAAGTGGTACTCTTGTTGTAATAATAAAAAATTGACAATAAGTTCAAGTCAAATATCAGTCCTTCTTTGGGCCGATTAGATATTCACTTGCAAAACTATATGATTGTCACATATTTATCTTCACACATGTATAAATGATTCGACCAAATATTAGTCTTCCTTTGGGCTGGCTAATATCCGCATGAATAAATACACACAAACATCAAACATTTTTCATGAATAACTAAAATAAGAGAGGTCACTTTGGTGACATGTTATTTCAATTAGTTCAATTGTATTGTAGGATATTTATAGTTAGTTTGCAAAGAGACACCAAATAATATTTGAATTGGTTTATTTTAACTCATTCATTTATGCGTATTCCATAAATTTCAATTTTTTTTTTAATTTTATACATATTGAAAATATGGTTTCATAGCCATAATAAAAAAAATTTGACATCAACTAAAAAACTATAACAATACATAACAAATGGTATTTGTAATAATAATTAATGATAAAATATTACATACTTTATTTAATTATTAATATTCAAGACAGAAGATAAAACAAGTTTTAACATAGCATGGTCATACATGTGATATGGCAAGAAAATGAATAGCTGAAAACTATAGCAGTAGTTGATCCCAAACATAGTGGGAAGCAACGAAAATAAATAGTCCATGTCAAAATAGCTTATTATATCAATGCGGCATGTGATTAGCTTTCGATGAAAGCTTATTTGAATAAGCAAATATGAATACATGTGTTATAATATTACAGAAAGTGAAACTTATTTTTAATGAGCGGGTCATACATATAAAATATATGCATCTATAAAATATAAATGCATTAAATAATAAACAATATGTCATTTCTTATTCCAAATAGAAACATGATGCATCGTTAAATTTATTGCAACTGATGCATTTACTGCATTTATGATAATAAATTTATTTATTTATTATATAACAACCACATTTAATGCAATTATTATAAAAATAAATGCAATTGACGGTTATGTGGTCCAATACGTATTACAGGAACATTAAAAGGCATCAGATGAATCAATAAGAAAAGAGAAAATCTCACAGATCCGAAATAAAGGCATTAGATGAATTAACCAAAATTGTAAATCTCAGAACCCTAATTTCATATATACTTAAAATCGGGAAATTTCTTGATAAAATTAATGATGGGTGGCTCTGATACCACTTGTTAGTGATTAATCTATATTAGATCTGAATACATATAACCCATATTGATTTAACTGAAAAATAAGAATATGAAATTAACAGTGGAAGGCGTACCTGAATCCATCGATTTTTAATTGATGTGAAGATTAATTTGGATTAGATCTTCCAAATTGACACAAGCTTAGATCTGTAAATTCTCTTTAGAAGAGGGTAGAGAGAATATGATAAGACTTATGTAATTTGGGGACCATAACCTCATATATATAGTGTGTGACATTTTCAGTTCGGCCCATCAACAAACTAAAGTTGTCACTCCGGTATCCATACGTTATAATTTTACATGACGAATATACCCTTTAAGCCTTAATATGTTTATTCCAAAATTAGATCACGTAATTAGACTTAATTACAAGATAGCCCACACATTCAAAAATTAAAATATGTGGCCCTGTTATGTTGAATTATTCCAACACTAACCACAACCAACACTATCCAAGTTAAGCAAACTCCATTTTTTAACAACAGTTACAACTGAATTGTGAACACAAGTTCTACTGGGAATCTTATCAAAGATCAACGCTACATCTCAACACATGACATTTTTCATATCAGAACAACCGAATAGTAAATGTAGGTGATAATAGATAAATTGATTATGTATGGTTAAAGGAATCTATGTAGAATATACAGTACCATAACATGTGATCGTTTGATTTATAAAATCAGCATATGAATAAATAAATATAACGAATAGTGATAAAATAGGATGTAAGATACCTCAAATTATACGAAGTAGAATGAGTGAAACGGTTGGAAGCCATTACTTTGTTTCCCTAACTCGATCTAAATAGTTTCTCATTAATTTTAGGAAATTCGAAGAATATTTTATGCTTTGGTACAAAATAGTTTCGTAAGCATTATGCCTGGTACTTCTGGCCGCTGAAATCTGAAAACAGAGAAAATTAGAGCGGTAGGCTTATTCCTAGGTTTTATCTTCCAATCATGTTTCACCATGGTAGGGTACTAGCTCCCCAGCTGATTGTGAGGATTCAATTTTTGACACGAGCTTTAGCAGCAGCATGTTATGTATGAAGGTAAAAGCATGTAATAATACCTCACTTTAAATGAGTAAAAAATATCAGAATCCAAAAGTTCCTCTGTGAATGGCTGAATTAAAATGGGCAGGACCGTGACGGACCTTTTTACATCCTTGGCTTACGAAACTAGGTTTCTAAAAGAAATATTTCAATATTTCAAAGCTGTTTGCTCTAATCATTTATAAAATTTTGTTTATAGAAGTCCAATTTTATTCTTTTTAATTTTTGGTTTTAAATATTTCAGAGGTCACTTCTTCTCTTAGGCTCCACTTGGGAGCTGTTTTAACTACTGGTTTTGACTGACTCTGCATTTTTAGTTGTTGTTATAACCCTTGCTTGTACGTCCTTTTTCACATCATTTATTGTTGGTTATAAGACCAATGAAAATCGATGTAGTGTGATTTTGATGTCAATTCTCAATTCATTAAATTGGAGCATTTTGAAGAGTTCTAACTTTTTTTTCAATTATGCCCAAACAAATCATATTGGAAAATTAATCTCCACAAAGTTAGAGAATAAATATAAGGATACATATGTAATGTTGCTTTAATGAAAAACTGTGACAACTGGTGTGTGTTAAAAACTCAAGCATGCATTGATCGGCTATAACAACACTTCATGTGAACTAATTAAAACCTCTACGATCGTTGAACGTCAAAATCGGTACTCTTAAAACATCTCATAACCGTTACTACAAAAATCCAAAAAAAACCTAAGAATTTATTCAATTCTATTTGAGCAATTTTTATATCCATTAACTTTGTTGAATTTTGGCTATGCATTGGTTTCAGTAAGAAAATCAAATTTTCTCAAAAGTTTACAATTTTAACTGCCATTATTTACATAAAAAATTGCATATGTTTTCACAAATTTTTGCAATTTTTTCTACCATTGTTTGCAAAAAAATTCGGATTTATGCAATTTATTACTTTTTTATCAATAGTTATAGTAAAAAACAGTAAATATTTGCAAAATGTTATGCACGTTGCATATATTTTGCATAATAAATGCACAACTATTTGTAAATCGTCATTTTCATGAAACAATTTGTAAATGTTTGTTAAATATCTGCAAATGATTTATGTCCATTTTTCATTTATTTTGCAAATTTTTGCAAAATGAATGAAAATTATATACAATCTATAATTTTACACCTCATTTTGATCTCAGATTCATTTCCCTTTATAAATTCTTTGTTTTTCTACCTATGATAATAGTTTTTATTTTGTTGGATTTTATTGTTAACTATGCGAAGATTGAACAAAAAATGAAAGAAAATTATGTAAAGTTTAAATATTTTAAGATTCTCATTTAATATTTAAGAATTTCTACCATTGGATATTGAAAACTCAAATCATAATCAGGACCACCATGTTTGTGTTTGGATTTTTGGAATTTGATCATATTAAGTCATTATAATTGTGCTAAAAATATAAATATATATGTCATTTTAAATCAGTTTGATCCTCGATCATAAATACATTATAATCAAAAAACAATCTCAAATTGGAATATGATTTATTTGATTTTTCATATTTCTCGTAGTCGTAAATTAACATATTATTTCATAAATATAGTATTATAAAATTAAAGTAATAATTAATAAAATACTTACTATTAGTGTGAAACAAGACAATTATTTTGTAATTAACTTAATATAAGGGTAGGAAAGGGGTAGGTAAAGACTAGGAATACAGATGCATTCTATTTTCTGGATAAAAATATATATTGCGTTAGAAAAGCACAGGGACTTTACACCCCTACTTCTTATCGAGACGCCACATGTAATACCCCAAAAAATTTAAAATTTATTATAAGGGTATTTTTGTCATTTTTTGAAAAAGGGAAAAATAGTCATTTTTACAAACATTAAAATTTGGTGACGAAACCAACGTCATTATGACCATCTTTTTTTTGATTCATGAGGTATATTTATTTATGTTGTTTGGATCTCGTATGAAGGAAATATCGTCGGAAATGTCGACAAGTTGAACAAATGCTACACAAGTTGAGTTCAGATTTAAAAATGGGCGGTCAGGCAGTTTTCTAACTTCCTAAACTTAAAATAGAACATGTACATTACTTTTTCTTATTTTATAAACTATTCTCGTTTCTCTTCTTCTTTCCTAAATGCTCCGACTGACCCTAACTTTAAAAATCAAAGATCAAATTAAGAAATTGAAACCCCAAATCGAAGAGAGAAGCAAAGGCAAGTGCATAGGAGTTAATAACATTAATAGAACAACGAATTAAAGGGAATTCTATCTCTGGACAATGAAGGAAAGTAAGGTTAGAGACTTGAATTTGGAAGGAACTGACTTGGGTGAGTGGGTTTACCTAAATTTGATATTTACTCTCCTGATTCCATAGTTTAGTATGATTAAAGAGGTACTTAAATAATAAAACTCGAAATTTAGTTCTATGATTTCTTAAAATCTTGCCAAACCAGATTAATAAATGAATTTTGGTAATAAAATAGATCAGTGTAATTACATAATGCATATGTGAATATTATACGAATACTTAGGCAAATTGGTGACATATATTTTAGAAAATCCATAGTATATTGATGAAAATATCTATAAATAAATTTCTACGATGAAACATGATAGTAGTAGACCCAAATATAATTTTTATGTATTTTTATATGATTTATTTGATTTAATATAAGGATAGTTTAGTTGTGTGCAATAGGGGCCCAAAATTATGAAATTGGTGATTTGGGACATTTAAACATGTCAAATTGAAATGAAAGTATTTTCTAAGATTAGATATGATGATTTTCAATCTAAAAATTATTTTTGTATAATATAATTCAATTTATTTGAATTTATATAAATTTAATTCATAGTATGTGAAAATCAGCCCAGATTTGTATATAAATGGTTTGGTGTATGAAATCGTGTCAATAAGACATGGAAATGATTTATGAAGTTAAAGTATGTGTTTATGTGAACTTAAAGAACTCATCTCAGATCTACAGAAATATATTTTAACAGATGTGAATTATTTAGTGGAAATGTGTAAAATGTTGATTATATGTATATATGAATTATATATACACACACTTTAAAAATCAAGATTTGATTTCTGGATGTTTGGTAAGTATATTCCAGTAAGAAACATGTTTTTATTTTTAACTTAAAATTTATATACGAATTTATTTAATATATTTTGCTATATAAAAGTTAAAGAAATTAGGATTTAAAAATAGAAAATGATGATAAAAATTTATGGGAAAAATACTATGATATGTTATGAATATATGTTGCATAAGTATGAGAAAAAAAGATAAGAAATCATGAAAATAAGAAGATAAGAAATCTTAAGAATAAGAAGTTAAAAATGAAATATATACAAAAACCAAAAAATGACTTAGGATATGTACATCGGTGCATCGATCACTGGATGAATTGAACCTGGATCTAATATTGGTCATAATATATAATTGATTAAAGGCTCACATCGGATTCCCTGAGTATGTTTAGTATGAGTGATGGGGTAGAAGATGCACTCTAGCCTAAGTGGCAACGTGTGTTAGGACACAGATATTGTATGCCTTAGTGGGGCGATGTTTATAAGCAATATGACTTAGTTTAGTTATTTACTTGGAATAGAGCCGAAATAGGAGGGAGTCATGACTAAGGGTGTTGTGGGTTGGCTACAACATTGTTATTGGGTATAGCTGGGTTCATGGTTTGTTTGGTTTATCTATGATACGACCATACAACTTATTGTACGAGAGTGTGTGAATTTAGTCACCTAATCTTAAAATGATATGGTAACATGGCTATATGAAACTTTGTAAATATGAATTGTATATTGGATTTGATATGAATTGAATGTGAACCAAAATGTATAATGATAGAGTAGCTTATCATTTTTGGTCATGTTATATTATGAAACAAGTATAGTAAATATTGATTCTAGTTATGTTCACTCACCAAACTTTATGCTTGACCCCCCTCTCCACCATGTTTCCTTTGTTTATGATATGTGATAGGTTGATGGAGACATGTCAGATTATGATGACACTAGAGGCTCAGGTGACGAAGGCGTTATATATGTGTGTGTGCGTGTGTGTGCGCACGCGCACGCGCACGCGCATATGATGACATGTGCATATAAGTGAGATGCTTGAAGTATTGTATGGATTTGGATTTGTATTGTATATATATATATATCAGTGACATGTGAAACTATGTATAGATTAGATTGGAAATGACATAGTATTATTTGATTATTATATTTTGTGTTCTTTCCTATGTGAGTTATGAAAGACAAAATAGATAGTTTCTATTTCGTTTTCCTATATCAATCACCAAATGATCCATTGTTTTTCGACTTCTCTTTGGTCAAAGTTATTATTTTAGTTCGGAAACCAAGGGTCTAAAAATAGGGGGTTGTTACATTTGGTGTCAAAGCATAACTATAGGACCAGGTACGTATGAGAGAGCGTATTTGTAATTATATTTTAGAGATAATAGAAATACATATGTTTACACCTTTTTACTATTCAAGTCTATTATCTGATTTTATAGGTAAGTACTAATGTAGCTTGTTTCCATATACCCGAGGATGAGTAACTCCACAGAAGCGACTGGTACAGAGGTTACAATCAGAGCTGAATCTAGACCTAACCTGTTGAACATTCTTGACATAAACATCCTGAACTAGTTCCGCCGCATAGTGCAAGCTTTGAGTCAGGTTAATGAGACTCCAATTGTACCTGCTACAAAGGTAGGAAAGCAGATCGTAATGGGAGGTGTATGCATTGGAAGCTGTTCCCACTGCCCAAATTGCTCCACCGACTGCTGAGGAAACAGAGAATGCAAATAACATAGAATAGAAATGTAAATGTAATGCAATTTAGTGAAATAAAATATTTTTGTTTTGTTTTGTTTTTTTTAAATTACAATTCAACACACAAAATTAACACACAATAAAATCAAACAAAAATAATTCGAAGATTAAAATTAAAATCAAATTGCAATTTCCCGGCAACGACGCCAAAAACTTGTTAGAAGATGAATTTTCTATCGATTAGAAAATCATCGAAAAATGTAATAAAAATAACCGCAAGCGCACATCGTACAATTTTAGTACATGGCAAGTACGGGTCAATCCGTAGGGAATTGAATTAATTTAAATTCTACTTAGTCAAATTAACCCAAAGAGTTTGAAGTTGTTTTAAGATAATAAATGGAAAAACTAACAAAAATAAAGTGAATAAAAATACGAGAGTAGAAGGAAATTTAGAGGAAAATCCCTTCTCATGATCACACAATCAACACAGTGAAATTGTGATCTCCCTTTTTGATCATTTGTTAATTTAGTTGATGTGTTTATCCTAAGTATAGTCTATTTGTGCTAATAATTAGCCCAACATAAACCATCAAACTTTAACACACCATCCAAACCACTTGTCGACTGTTATGAAAATGATAATGAAATTAAAAATAAAATCTTTTCTAAGCATGATCTATTTACTATTGATTAGTAACATAAAACATAAAATTTTGACTCTAAATCCACTTCATTACCAAAATCATATGTAGATACAGAGGTAATTTGTCTTTATGTTGTTTAAGCATAGCCTATTTGGTGTCAACAACATAGGCTATCAAATTCAACATTAAACAACAAAATTTTACCACATCAAAAATTTCCATTAAGCACAAAAAGAGATCAAATGAAGTCACGATGTTAACTTTATGTGATTCACGAGAGCTTCATCACTCCTACATTGAAGGGGCTTAGCTTCTCATATTTGAATTCATTATAACACAAAGTGATTTCAACATAAACATAAACAAAAGGAAAAGGAGAGATAACTAAATTGCATGTAAATAAATCTAATCTACTTGCATGAAATAAAACTACACTAATTGCATAAAGTAAAGAACAATAATTGAGCATGAAATTAAATTGCATAAATAAAATTACACAAGAGTAAAAGGATAAGAAGCCATTAAAGAGAGAAAGAGAGTTTATGTTTACAATTTGTGGCTACAACTAAACTAACTAAAGAGGAGGTAAGAGCTCTCTACATGAAACATAAGGGAGTATTTATACATGCCTAAAACCCTAATCCATATTTTTGAGAGCTACCCAAAATGCCCTTTAGGAAGTGTAACTTCCAAGTAATCATTAGCTTCTATCTAATCCACCATTAACATTTGCATGTGCATTTTAATCTCCATTTAGCTTTAAATTGTGGTCCATGTGTTAGTGGGTAGGTGGGCTCCTCCATGTTGCATGAATTCATTTATTTCTTCATTCTTTTATCTTCCAATCTTTATGCATGCATACATACATGAAGCCTCTTCCAATTTCCATCCCAATTCCTACAAATAAAACTAAAATGTGCAAATAAATATTCTTAAAATTAATACATGAACAAAATTACCATTTTGCCCCTAAATGAAGATGAATGAATGATGATTTGATGACATTTGGATTTTGGTAAAAACATGTAAAATACCCTAATATGATCATTATTTAATTAAAATAAGATTAAATATGTGAGTATAAATATACACTTTTACGTGCACATCAACTGCTACAGAGGTAGGAAAGTAGAATGTAATGGGAGGTGTGTTCTGTTACTTGATTCACCTATTTGTACATTTTTTTGACGCAGGCGCATTACATTCACTCATATCTAGTGCATTAGTTGAAAGTTTCAGCTTAAAACCTCACATTGTACATTAATATTTTTTGATATCAAATCATGTTGGAGGATCGACCATTCTTACTAAGGTTTGCCATGACTTAGAATTGGTAGTTAGTGGTGTGGTGTTTCGATTTGACACGTATATACTAGGATTTGCGGGGTATGTGTTGATTTTAGGGATGGACTGGATGACACGATATGGAGTAGTGGTTGACAATGATATGAGGGAAGTTCGAATGAGGAATGACAGAGAGCATGACCTGGTTGTGTGTTGTATACCTGATGAGTACGTGATGTCGAGCTATTTGTATTTGCTTAGACTATCAAAGGATGACCTTTCATCTATCCCTATTGTGCGAGAATATCCTGATGTATAAGAAGAACTTTTTTGGTCTTCCACCCCAATGCGAGATTGAATTCAAGATAGATTTCAAAACGGGCTCTAGGCCTGTCGTGATGCAACTTAGGCATATTGGCTCTGAAGGAAAGATGAGAACCAGATAAGCAAGTTTTTGAGTTATTACAGAAAGTTGCTGCAGTCATCCATAGTTATTAATCCTCGACGACCAAATACAGCGATGTTAGATACATTGATACACAAATCACAAGAATATGGAAAAAAATTAACAAATTAAAAACACATTTCCACATTCTATTTAAAACATTTCATATTCATTATACAAACGTTAACCACATTCAGAAAAATATAATTATTACACATACGCCAAGAGCGATATATAAAGATGCCCCTTGGTTTCAGAGTATTTAATAAGGCTAATAAATCTGCCTTTACATCCACATACCCAGCGGAAAATGATAACACTAAATAACTAACTGCCTTCTGCATGCCTTCGGAAGCTTTATTCATCTAAGAAGAGAACCTGAAAAGCCTAAATCTCAAACTACTCAAAATCAATTGAGTACCCGAGAGTTAAGGGGAAAACAAAAACTTCGAGTTAGACATAAAGCCTGGTATGAATAATAATCTAACATCTCAATCCTTTTAGATATCTAGTGAGACCACACCGCTTAGTGGAATGGGTTTTCCCCTCACTAGTATCCTAACACCTTTATAAAACCATATACTGTGCTCCTGTATCCACAATGGTTAAAACATATAATTCAAAATATTATGATGATATGCATATATAAAACATTTTTGATTTCTCATCCCCATTTTAAATTGACACCCTGTCATAATTATAGTTTCTAGGGTCACTATTAACCTATTAGTTTTCATGGGTTTACTAATAACCTTTTTCATAACACATGGACACCCTGTCCCTTCTCATAGTTTTCATGGGATCACTAAGAACCTATTGGGCCCTGCCAATTAACTTAATAAATTCATGGGTTCCTTTGAACCTATTGGTGATTCCAATACTCCACTCTTTTCCTAGTTTTCATGGGTTAACTAGGAATCTATGGATTATTCCAGTAACTCCCTTCTTATCCTAGTTTTCATGGGTTTACTAGGAACCTACTTATGCCTCTAATAACTTCTTACTTATCCTAATTTTCATGGGTTGACTAGGAACCTTTTGACTGATGTCAATACTTAATCCGGATATAGTTTTCATGGGTTCACTACAAACCAATTGGCCCCTGCCAACCATCCTTAATACATAGTTTTCATGGGTTTACTATGAACCTGTTGGTTATCCCAATAACTTCATAATCAAAATTTTCATGGGTTTAATATGAACCCATCTCCCGGACAACTTCAAGGTTTAGGCACCCTATATTTTAGCCTCCCTGACCCCTTAGATGCAATTCTACTCATTTAGGAGTTTAATCAATTTATATTCACTATTGGGTTAACCTAGTTGGTTCTTCTACCCCTTTATCCCCAAAATACAGTTATGGTTCCTTTATCATGTGAATATATTCATATTTGAGAAGCAACCATAACAACTTAACAATACCACTCCTATGGGTTTAATGTCCTTGAAAACATTTATGTATAAATCATGGTTAATCCCTTTAACCTATACTTTTATCAAGGAAATACTTCTTCAAATTTACATACTTGAAATCCTTTATTTAAGCCATGGATTTTTCCATTAAAAATTTGAGTTTGGGGTTTTAAAACCTTTCAACACCTTCGAAACCTTGCTTTCGACCTAAAAGGATGATCTCCTTCGAAAGTATTAAAAGCTAACTTTAAAATATCAGGCTCCTGCCTTTCGAATACTTTATAACAACTCTTTCGAAACCTTTCGACCTTGTTAAACTTTTATCACTTAAGTATAAAAATATAGCTTCAAAACCATTTAAAAGTACCCTTTCGAAACCAATGAAAGTCCCCCTTTCGAAAACATTGAGTTTATAATTAAAACATCATTTTGGGTCAAAGTGAACTTAGGAAAAATCATCTCTTTCGAAACCATTCTTTAATTCAAAAGGTATTGGGGAAGTTTGATGGTGTCGAAACCATCCTTTCGAAAGCATTGGAACATCTGGGTAAAACAAGTGAAGGTTGGCCTCGAAACCCCTTTCAGAACCATTACCTTTGTAACCCCTAACCCCTTTCGAAAGCATTAGGAAGTGGCTTGTATTTATAAAACAACTTAACCTTTCGATAACATGGATGTATTCAATACCATCGAAAGGTCATAAACTCTCTTAAGGGTTTCGACTTGGTTGAAACTACTCCTTCCGAAAGCTTTAAACAAAATCTAAGTAACTCCTTCGGAAGCTACTACTTTAAAACAAAGGCGGTAGCTCTCTTTCGAAAGCTTTTTTTGGAAATACCTTTCGCAACCATAGGTTTCGGCCATGTTGAAACCCCTTTTTAAATAGGCAAGTGCTTTTCCTTTAAAACAAAATAAACCAAGGAACCAACTCCTTCAAAAGCTACCTTTCGAAATTCTACCTTTCGCCTTTCTCCAGTCCACTACGTACCATCCGAATGATACCATGTGTATTGGTTTATCTAGTTTTGACCTAGAAGGTTTCGACTAGGTTGGAGGCGGAAGGTCTGAGTAGAAGGGTCCTTCTAAAGAAGGCGGAACCCCATTTTCAGAGAAAAAGGCTGTTTTTACAAAATAAAGCAAACTTTTTGTAACAAACTTGCCTACTTGTAAACATTTGATCGGATGTCATAAACTTTCAAATAATTTGGATAATATTTGCCGCATTTTCTCAGATCTAAAAACATGATAACTTTTAACAATTAAGCCCTTCCTATTAACAAAACAATTAAATAATTTAGGTCCTCCTTTCAAAATAATTTAATTTCTGTACTAAATTACTTAGTAAAAATCCCCAAAAATTTCAGAAATTCACTTTAATAATGTTATCTAGCATATCAAAATTTCAGATCCAAATCCTTAATATATTTTTCAAAATAAATTTATAAACCCAATTAACAATATTTCCCTTTGAAAATTCATAAGTAATTCTCCATGACATGGAAAATTATAAAAATTGAAACCCAACTCCAATTTTCCATAACATAAAAATTTTCCCATGGCATTTAAAAATCATTTGATCTCGATTTTACCCTAAAACCATGCATATCTCCCTTTTAAACAATCGTGTTTAAACTAAATAAATCATAATCAAGCATATCATCATCCATTATATCATAAAAACTAATTTACCCTTAAATCCAAAAACATATGATTTTAAAAACCAAAATAGAGATGTAGTGATTATTATTCACCTTAGATTGGATAAGGAAATTGAAGATTGATTGAGATTGATTTCTTCTAGCTTGAACCTAAGCTTTTGATTGATTTTTACCTTCTTCTCTTCTTCCTAATGGTTGGCCTTGCTCTTTCTTACAGTTATAATTTTTTCTTGTGAAAAATGAACGTGTATGGATAAGGGGAAATAGTATAAGGGTGGGAAATATGGGTGGCTATTTACCCTAATTCCTTTATGTTTAATTAGCTAACACTTAACCATTTATAAGTTCATTCAATTTAAATAAGCACGGCCACTACATGTTTATTAATCAACCTCAATCTCCTTATCTACATTATTCTATTTAATTTATTCTAATTAAATCTCCTGAATAATGTCAATAAAAATTAGAGGTGTTACAGATGGTATTTTGAAGACTGCATTTCGAATTCCGGATGGTTTGTTTGAGTGGTTAGTAATGCCATTTGGTTTGACTAATGCTCCTGCATATTTCATCAATTTAATAAGTAAGGTGTTTTGGGAGCAACTGAATAAGTTTGTGGTGGTTTCCGTGGATGCTATTTTGATATTCTCGAAAAGCAAAGAGGAGCATAAGAAGCACTTGAGAGGAGTTTTAGGTGTTCTAAGTAGGAATCAGTTGAAAGAAAATTTTCTTAGTGTAACTATTGCATTAAGGAAGTCTGACTTCATGGGTGTATGGTATCAGAGGCTGGTTTGGCTGTGGATCCACGAAAGGTAGAAGCTGTAAGAGATTGGAAGATTCCCAGGAATGCGACTGAAGCTATGAGTTTTCTTTATTTGGCTAGACTCTATCGGAAGTTTATCAAGGGCTTTGCAAAGATCTCGGCACCACTTACACGCCTTACCAAAAAGAATTTTGTTTTTATGTGGGATGATGATTGTAAATGGGCATTTGTCCGATTGAAGGAGTTACTAACATCTGCACCGGTTCTCACTCTATCGGATGGTTCCAAACCTTCTACCATGTATACAGATGCTTGTAGTATAGAGTTAGGAATTGTTTTGATGCAGGAAGGAAAGGTGGTAGCTTACACTAGCAAAGAGCTTAGTACTCATGAAAGGAATTACCCGACCAATAATCTTGAGTTAGCTGCTATCATGTTTGCTTTGAGGTCTTGGAGACATTATCTACTTGGAGAAAGATTTGAAATATTTACATGCCACAAGTCTTTGAAGTATTTCTTCTCTCAAAGGTGGATGGATTTTTTGACATCATATGATTTCGGGATTGCATATACACTAGGAAAGGGTAATGTTAAAGCGGATGCATTGAGTAGGTAGCATGCAATTTTAAACTCAATGGTGTTGGAGATAAAGCAGTTGGAGTTCATATTTGAGTTTGATTTTCGACCTCGATTAGAGTATACACCAGGATTATTGGCAGTTTTGGAAGTCAGACCAGCACAGATGGATGGCATATGCATTAATTAAAGGCAGGATGCTGCTTTGGTGGAAATTTTGGATAAGTTGGAGAGATGCGAGAGATCAAGTCATTTGGACCACTATTCCAAGGATAAGAAAGGCTACTTGAGGCGAGATTGTAGGTTGTGCATACAACAAATGAAGGTGGTGATAGATGAGATATTAGATGAGTTCCATCAATCGAGGATGACCATTCATCAAAAAGGACATAAAATGTATCGAGATATGAAAAAGGTTTTCTACTTTCTAGGTATGAAGAGATACATAGCAAAGTTCGTAGCTAAATTTATGACATGTGAGAGGGTTAAGGCAAAGCAGAAGAAACCGGGAGGACTGTTATTACCTTTGAAAGTACCTCAATGGAAATGGGAGAACATCTCTATGGATTTCATCGATGAGTTACCCAGGAGTAGGAGGGGTAATGAAAGTATTTGCATAATAGTAGATTGCCTTATGAAGAGCGCACATTTCATTCTGATAAAGAGTACAAGAACTGCAGTGACCTTAGCAACTTTATCTATCAAGGAGATAGTTTGATTACATGGAGTACTAATTAGTATAGTAAGTGACCAGGATCTACTTTTTATGAGTGAGTTCTAGAGGAGTCTACAAAGTGCTATGGGAACGGAGTTGAATTTGAGTACAGCATATCATCCGCAAATAGATGGACAAATAGAGAGGGTAAACCGAGCGTTGGCGGATTTATCAAGGATATGTATTCTAGATTTTAAAAGAGCATGGGAAGATCATTTACCACTTGCAGAGTTTTCTTATAACAATAGTTATCAAGCAAGTATTAGGATGGAACCGTTTGAAGCTTTGTATGGATGACCCTATAAATCATCATCATGTTAATGGGAATTTATGGATAAGGTCATTCTTGGATCGAATATGATCAGAGACACTCCAAAAAAGGTGGAGTTGATAAGGAAATGGATGAAAGTAGCACAAGATTGGTAGAAATCTTATGCAGATAGAAGAAGAGTAGACCTATAATTTGTTGTGGGTGATTTAGTATTTTTCAAGGTATCACCATTACAAAGAGTGGTTAGGTTTGGAAATTCGACAAAACTGGCACCTCAATTTTTTGGACATTTCCCTGTATTATAGAGGATTGGAAGTATAGCGTATAGAGTACAACTACCTAAAAGATGGTGGGTGTTCATGACGTTCATATTTGCGAAAATATGTACATGATTTATCTACTGTGATCGAACCTAGTCAATTGTAGGAAGCATAATCGGAACCTGAGGCGAGTTTGTCCCATGGTCCTATAGGATTGTTGAGAATAGAGTGAAATGACTACGGGATGAGGTTGTGAAGTTAGTTAGTGTCAAATGGGGAAATGATGCTATAGAGAGTACATGGGAACCAAAGGAGAAGATGCGAGTTTCCCATCCACATCTTTTTGCCGGTACACTCCATATGCGTATTTGACTTTTAGGATAACTTTGGATGTGTAGTTGTAATCCTTGGGTATTGATTAATTGGCTGATTTTAGTAGCGTAGGTCAGAATATATTACCCTATGTTGTTACTAATCATTTCTACATTCATATAGAACTTAAATGCTTATTAGAATGTTGTGCATCATGCCTGATATGCCATATAAACTGCATTCATATAGGTGGCTATAGTTAGAGTTGCATTATCCTATATCGATATATGTGTGTCATATTCATGCATATTTGAATACTCTATTTCATATATGTTATTGACCGTTGAATGTTTGCTTATATGAGAATGTACATATGCATGAATGACACAAACGACACAGGTTAAAATGAAAAATCATGAGCGACTATTATATTCTTTCTGTCTTTTGTGAATATCGGGGATGAAAATCTTTTAAGGGAGGAGAATGCAATACTTCAGAAAATTTTAAAATTTATTATAAGGGTATTTTGTCATTTTTTTGAAAATGGCAAAATAGTCATTTTTAAAGACATTAAAACTTAGAGAAAAAACAAGTGCCATTCCGACCGTCTCGCTTTTTTGATATGCGCGGTATATTTATTTATCTCGTTTGAAAATCATATGAAGGAGATATGACCGAAAATGTCAACGAGTTAAACAGACACTATGCAATTTGTATTCAAATTTAAAAATAGGCGGTCAGCCAGTTTTCTAACTTTTTGGACTTAATACAGAATGTGTACATCACTTTTTCTTATTTCAGAAATTATTCCTATTTCTCATCTTCTTCCCCAAATGATCCGACTAACCCTAACTTCAAAAATCAAAGATCAAATTAGGAAATTAAAACCTTAAATCGAAGAGAGAAGCAAGAACAAGCACACAATAGTCACTATCGTATTAGAACAACGAATTGAAGAGAATTCTTTCTCTGGACGGTGGAGAAAAGTGAGGCTAGAGACTTGAATTTGGAAGGAATCAACTAGAGTGAGTGAGTTTACCTAAATTTGATATTTATTCTCTTGATTCCATAGTTTAATATGATTAAATGTGGTAATTAAATAATAAAATTCGAAATTTATTTCTTTAATTTCTAGAAATCTTGCCTAACCTAATTAATAAATGATTTTTGGGTAGTAAAATAGATTAGTGTAATTACATAATGCATATGTGAATATTATATGAATAATTAAGCAAATTGGTGACATATATTTGAGAAAATCCATAGTAAATTGATGGAAATTTGTATAAATAAATTGCTATGATGAAATATGATAGTAGCAGACCCAAGTATAATTTTGATGTATTTTTATATGATTTAATATAAGGATATTTTAGTTGTGTGTAAAAGGAATCCAAAATTATGAAATTGGTGATTTGGGGCTTTTAAACATGCCAAACTGATATAGATGTATTTTATAAGATTAAATATGATGATTTCTGGTCTAAAACGTATTTTTATATAATTTTATTCAATTTATATGAGTTTATATGGATTTGATTCCATCATATGTAAAAATCCGTCCGGATTGTATATAAATGGTTTAGTGTATGAAATTGTGTGAAAACGACATGGAAATGATTTTTAAAGTTAAAGTACATGTTTATGTGAATTTAGAAAATTTATCTCGGATGTATAGAAATATATTTTAATATATATGAATTATTTAGTGGAAATGTGTAAAATGTTTAATATATGTATATATTAATTATATATATATATATAATATGCTTTAAAAATCAAGATTTTATTTCTAGAGGCTTAATAAGTATATTCTAGTAAGAAATATGTTTTTATTTTTTATTTAAACTATATATATATATATTTATATAGTGTATTTTGATACATGAAAGTTAAAGAAATTAGGATTTAAAAATGGAAAATGATGATAAAATTTTGTGGGAAAATATGATATGTTATGAATATATGTTGCATAAGTATGAAAATATGAAGATAAGAAATCACAAGAATAAGAAGTTAAAAATGAGATAAAAATGAAATATATACAAAAACTAGAAAATGGCTTCGAACATGTGCACCAGTGGTCCACACCGGTGCACCGATCACCTAATTAATTTGATGAATTGAACCTGCACCTAATATAAGTCGTAATATATAACTAATTAAAGGCTTGCACTGGATTCCATGAGTATGTTTAGCACGAGTGAAGGGGTAGAAGACGCACCCTAGCCTAAGTGGCAACGTGTGTCAGGACATGGATATCGCATGCCTTAGTAGAGGCGATATTTATAAGTAATATAACTTAGTTTAGTTTTGGATTTGGAATAGAGCCGGAGTATAAGGGAGTCATGACTCTGGATGTTGCGGGTTGGCCGCAACACATTGCTATTGGTTATAGCGGGTTTCATGGTTTGTCCGGTTTATCTATGACACGATTATCCAATTTACCGTACATGCGAATGACACTTTCATCACCTTATTTTAGAATGGATATAATAATATAGCAATATGAAACTTTATGAATATGAATTGTATATCGAATTTGATGTGAATTGAATATGAATTGAAATGTATAATGATATGGTAACTTATCATTTTTGGTCATTTTATATTATGAAACAAGTATAGTAAATGTTGAATTCAGTTATATTCACTCACCGGACTTTGTGTATGACCCCCTTCTCCACCATGTTTCCTTTGTTTATGAGATGCAATAGGTTGATAGAGACATGTTAGATTATGATGATGTTGGAGGCTCAGTGGCGAAGGTGTTATATATATATATATTGTGCGTGTTAGTATATGTGTGTGATGACGTGTATATAAGTGAGAAACATAAAGTATTGTATGGATTTGGTTTTGTATTATATATATACATATATATATATATATATATCTGTTTGAACAAAAAATGACACAACACCCAATAGGTTCAGTAGAGAATGAAAAGTGAAGAAAATAAATGAAAGACAAGTAGAAAAGAGCACAAAACAGTTTATAGTGGTTTGACTAATCTTGGCCTACATCCACTTAATGATGTTATTCTTATACTCTTATTTGGAGACAGAAGTTCTTACCGATCGATAAAACTATGACAGAGATTACAAGATATTAGGGAAGGAGAGTAGGAGTCAAAAGATCCTGAAAATGAGCCCTGTCTTTCTAATTATAGAGGTAGGGAGCCTAAAATCTCGCCAAGAAGATCTCCACCTTATTTTCCATGCCTTAGACCATTTCTCTATCAAAGTACAATGCCACCTCATCAACTTATACGGGTTAGTATTACTCCAAGGTCTTGGGTGGGTAGGACTCCAAGGGCTTGGGTGGGTAGGACTCCATATGATGGCCAATCTGGTCATCATGAAATCTTTGCTTTGGCTCGTCTTGTGGTTAGTTTCGTGATTCCATAGTTTTTTGCACCAATGTTTGCTTGTTTCTGAGTCCAAATAATGGATTCATGGAAGAACAGAGTTGCTGATTCATGTATTTATGGAGATTGATAGAGAGTTGCATGGAATCATCAAAACAACACTTGTAATAGGCTTCTAGTATCAAATAGAATAGGTAGGCAGATGTTGAGATAGTTTGGGTGAAGTTAGCTAGATCGGTATCGATCTACTAGATCAGTACCGACCTATGATGTTGGATCGATACCGATCCCACACTTGTTGGATTTTAAATTCTTGGATATTTTTCATGGACTCGTGTTTGTGTTGCGATCTTGGTTGTACTTGAGTTCTAGGTGGTCATCTCTTCGAACATCTTGCCTTGATAACTTTGAAGTTTGACTCATCGGATTTGTTTGTATACTGCCTGGTCAAAAGGCGGGATAACAATATCAATGACATGTGAAACTATGTATGGATTGGTTTGGAAGTGACATAGTATTATTTGATTATTATATTTTGTGTTCCTTTCGCTGTGAATTTTGAAAGACAAAATAGATAGTTTCTGTTTTATTTTCTTGTATCAATCACCTAACGATCCGCTGTTTTTCGACTTCTCTGGTCAAAGTTATTTTTTTCTGTCGGAAACCAAAGGTCTAAAAATAGTGGGTTGTTGCATCACATTTACTTTCTCCTTCCAAGCCAAGGATGATACCATCTTTTTCTACCCTTAATTAAAAAATTTATTTCAACTAACCCATTTCTTTGTGCCGCTCCTCAACCACAAATCATGAATAACAATGCTCCTTGTCCAAGCCTAACCAACATAATAATATGTTTACTCCAGTGCCTTCCCTTAGACCACTAAACACGATAAAAAAAATCCTCCATCGTCGATCCTCGATACCATCAGTGATCCTCAACTAGCAGCCAAGCCCTAATTCCTTTAACTTACTAAACCCGATCCCCCCTTAAGCCAAAATGTCGCAATTTGCATCGATGCTTACTAAAGGTATAATAACCAACTAGTAGTTGATGGTTATTGTGTAGGATTAATAATTGGTTAATAGTTGATTAGTAGTTTACTAGTAATTCACTAATAATAGATTATCATCCATTGACATCTAATTATTGCAACTTTAATTAATTTAGGTTAACAATATGTTATCACTTATCGATGCGTGATATATTTGTATGCTCTTTTTATTTTTGAAATAATTTGTGAAACCCTTTCCATTGCAAATTATTTACAAAAGAAAATTGTAGTATAATTTAAAATTATTATATTGTGAATTAATTACATCATTTAGCCCCATATGATCGGTGTTGTTTATGACTGTCCTATAGATGTTCATTTTTATTATGAAATGAATATCAATATTCCTCTGATACAATATTGTCGGGTTTGTTCATGTATTGGACAAATTACATAAATCGTTTCGTTTCAAATAGTTTACAAATTATTGATAGCATTTGTGTTTTCCATGTATGTGCATTATCGTAAGATATAGAGAATATGGAGAAGTACTATGAAATATTTTTAAAACATTTGAGGTGAATGATTTATGAAATGTAGAAATATCATTTGTTTGTAAATGGGAAGTAGGTCCACCGACCAATAAAAAAAGGTCAAATTTTAGAAAAATGATTAGAAATAGCATAATATTATACTTAGATAAATCATATAAAATGAATTAAGATAATGGTATAAATTCATATATGTATGTAATTGCAAAGTTAATGAATGTTATAATTCCTATTTTTATGTTATCCCTTTTATTAATAATATTAAATAAAATTAGTTACAGAATCGTTATATAATTTAAAACATAAACATTATATTTATATAATGTAACTATATATATATATAACAACTAAACTAAATATATTTGTATAAATAATAATTTAAATAAAGAAAATGATTATACATTTATATAAGAAACAACCTTAATATTTTAAAAGATTGTTGAACAATTTGAGAATTCTTATCTTAGAAATGTTATATTTAGATAAATATGCAAATTTATTGAAAATTCACCCAATAACTAATGAAAAAAGGTTAATAAATGAAAGTAACGATTCCCATTAATATGTTAGCAATTTATTTACAATAATATGTAATATAATTTATGTTAATTATGTAGTAAAAGGTGGAACGATTGAAATTTTGGTGAAATAAGATGTACAAAAATGTAGGCCGTAATGGGTCACTACCATTGCCCATTATAGAAGGTTTAAATGAATTCATGCAAATAACATCTTGCAATAAATGAAAACAATTGTTTTTCGATGTCATTGAAATAAATGTAAGGCTTAAATAATTATGATTCTAAAGTTATAGAGTTCCATTTAACATGACATGGATTTACGAATGACTATTATTTGTGAAAATTCCATAGTGAAGCTACAAGTACTCTTAATACACCGATCGTTGTTGAAAATGAGAATGAAAATGTTGTTAATTGTAATCAACCTATTCAAGAGAATAGATTGACTAAAATGGTTCTTAATGCCGCTGGTCCGGGTATGTGGAAGAATTCACCAATTATAGAGGATTAAACTAATCCGAAAGCTAAAAATCCTTTTGACCTTTTAAAAAACATCCTAAGGACCATTTTTAATGGATATCCAATAACAGAATTAGCAATAACATCTAATCTAGGTTAGCCATTATAAATTCATAGACAATGGTATAAAAAAATCAATGATATTATTAGTTTAATTTGAGATGTGATCCCATCCATTTTGCAGACCAGGTTGATAAAAAATTGGTATTTTCAAAAAACAAACATCTACAATCAATTGTCATACGAAAAGAATGACACATTACAAAGTGGATGCAAACTATATTTGAAGGAAGATATAAATCATACATACTGTAAATTATATAAATTAAGAAAATATGAAAAGGAAAAACACAATAGTAAAGATGTACCTTCCACACATATGCATAATCTCCTGCTTATTCTAGATTACGAAGATTGATTGCATCTTATTCTATTGTGAAGCACATGAGGTGTCATGGATAATGAGTTTGAGAGGAGGGGCTTTTACATCATTCTACAAATGGTGAAACGCGGATACATTTTTATAAAAAAAAATCTTGTTTCAGCCAAAGAGTAGAAAAATGTTAGACCTAATCTATGTATAGTTGGTTTTCAATCCTTCACCTAGTATGATAAGAATTACACAACTTAGCCACTTCTTTGAACACCCTATAATTTTCCAATGTATACATATTTGCAAATTTAGTATAGGTTATTAGCTCTCATCATTCTTAGACCAAAAAATCCCAATAATGGAATAGATTTTATTTGTAGCTTTTAACCTAGGAGCTATGAAAGTTCTGGCAAAGGGATTTTACCTTTACAATGCATCAAAAGGAAACACTTAAACTATTTGCTTGTTTATTGTGAATGATAAGCAATATTATCGTGTACAAAATTCTTTCGATATGGAGTACGATTGGTAACTTATCTTGTCCAATATGCATGCATTCGACGAAAGAATTTCGGCTAAAACATAGTGGTAAGCAGTGTTGATGGGATCGTCGTCATTATTTTGTGTGTTCAAATGACCCTTTTAAGATGTGATAAGAAAAAAATTGGAAAATTTACAGCAGCAACTATTTTACAGTAGCGATGAGCTGTTTGATATCATTGAAGATTATCCAAAAGTACACGGATGAGGATTAAAGAGCCAAAAATTCTAAGTAAAGGGAAATATCAAATTGGAGAAAAAAGTATATTTTGGGAATTACCATACAGGAAGGATCTTAATCTTCTAAACATGTTGGACAAAATTCATAATGAATAAATATGTTTGAGAATTTCTTTAAGATGATAGCGAATATTAAAGAAGAAGCCAAAAATAATTTGAAATCAAGAGACAACTTCAAAACTATTACAATCGTCTATGTTGTGGACATTTTTTCCCACAATATGGTGAATACGGAAAGAGGTCAAGAAGCATAGAAATGGCCAGAAGATGCTAATAAAGGTGCCGTTATGTAATCACAAGGGGAAGGCGAAGTGCTAGTGGAAAATTTGGCATAGTCAAAAATATAGTCAAAGCTCTTGAAAAAAATGTTCCTAAGGTCAGGACATGCATATAGGTCAAAACCGTGTCTCAATCCAAGCTACGGATTGGAAGATACAATCATCTTAAAAAAATT
This sequence comes from Allium fistulosum, assembly GCA_030737815.1. Taxonomy (NCBI): domain Eukaryota; kingdom Viridiplantae; phylum Streptophyta; class Magnoliopsida; order Asparagales; family Amaryllidaceae; genus Allium; species Allium fistulosum. The sequence continues at coordinate 1,166,895,715 of CM060905.1, read as the reverse complement.
CCACTACCTAACCAACTCGGGCCCCACCTTGGAGAACTACTGCCTAATTCAGGCAAATGGAATATTCTGAGGCACTAGAATACATTACTCAATGATACAAAGCTATTGGTCCAAGTTTTACTCAATTCTGACTTGAAATGAATAAATTATGACATAAAAGCATGTGTAGCACAATGGTAAAGAATTGTGCCTTTTAGCCAACCCACTCGAGTTCGAGTCCTAGCAAGAACATTATTTTTTTGGAACATGAAGAATGGTCCGGTAGGAAACCTAACTGCTGAATGCCTAACCATTTCCAACGTAAGGAAGGAATAGAGACTAGGCAAGGCAGAGAAGAGTGCTAAAAAGAATAAGGAAGACTAAGCCTCCCTTCCCCTGTTCCGTGGCCCAGGTACTGAACAGAGTTTCTGTTCGATACCCTAAGCACCAAACATGATTTTTTGTTTGGTGCTCAGGAGTCCACCAAGCCAAACGACCATGGATCACATCAGACCAAGCATATGGAGAGAACATACCAGACCGAGCCACACGCCTTCAGAATACACTGAACCAAACTTATGAAGAGCCAACCGAACAAAGGGGGGCAAAGCAAGATAGGGAAGCCAGTGAACATGACCAACAATATGTCCACATACACTTGTATTGGACCAACCTACTCCGGACCGGGCACAAAACCAAACTGAACAAGTTATATATGGAATAATATCGGCGTATGTTCGGAAACTATTAATTACATTTGGAAAATTCAGGAATATTCCATCTGGGCGTGTTACACAAGGAAACTATTGGCTTGACCTCCCTATACCTTCACTCCTATAAATACCAAAGCATCTAACAACAATGGAGACAATATTTAGAGATCTAAGCTTACAGTAGTAATGGCAGACAAGTTAGAGGAAAGAAGGACCAGATATCAGGAATAACTAGTAGGAGAATAGCCAAGTAGGAACCGCCTAGCAGGAATAACCTAGCAGGAATAGCTAGTAGGAACCGTCTAGCAGGAACCGCCTAATAGAGCAGCCAAACGGGAATGGATAGGTAGGAATAGCCGAATAGACCCCCTTGAGCTATATCTTACTATTTTTTGAGTTTCAGACCATTGTATCTTGTATCTCATACATTATATCAATGATATATAAGAATAATAAGTGGATGTAGGCACATTCAGGCCGAACCACTATAAATCTTTATGTTCTTTACTTTACTGCAACTTATTTTTTGCATAACCAATATACGATCCGCTCTCTGAAAATCAATCATAATACAAATATAACAGTTATGTAATACATCCCGTATTCATAGCTCTACAACTAATCGATTGGATTTTTTGACCATTTTTTGTGAAACAATTTTGGTGCATTTACTGAGAAGGATGATTCTCAACATGTTATTGAGATCAAATAACAAGGTTGGTGCTACCAATGGGAATGTAGGGAACACCCACGCACCCAGCCAAATAACCACTAATCAGGATGATCATCCAGGAAGAACTCCGGTGCTAGTAGTTGTAATTACCAAAGGCAATCTAGATAGAGTTGTGGCCAAGCTAAATGCATGTTTCACTGTCCTACATTAAGCAGTGGTAGATTGATTTATGACATGCATGGGGCAGACGTAAACTATTGGTCGCAATACTTGAACACAAGGGTGATCCCTTTCTTTGTGATCCAAAAGAAGAAGGGGTCACACTCTGATAAAGAATTCAATCAAGAAGGCAAGAGCTGGAAGAAGGAATGAGAAGGGAGAAAATGAGCAAGAGTTCAGCCCGAAGCTAGACCTAGTCTATAGTTCGACGTCGAACCAAAAAGGATGATGTCGAGCCAGGGGCAGATGCAGCAAACTCTTCTTATTCCCTTATTGAAATTATGGTCAATGGAGGATAAAATTATTACTGGGATTGATCTAAGAGCCATTACCATGCCTGTAACTGGAGATCAATTCATCAAAAGGAAGATGAAAGAAATCATTTCCCCCAAATGGAAAAGTCAAGCTATCATTGATAGTCATCCAAACCGAAGGATAAGATGGCTCAAATCAATGAAAAATTTGTTCAAATGTGAACAAGTGGGGTGAAGAATTAGAGCTTAGCTTAGTAGCACATTCTCCCTGGAGATAGGACTACCAAGGACCCTAGAGATTTTAGGACGTCTACTATAGAACCTTATTAAGGACTTATTGACCTTGTAGTACATTTAGGATAGTACACCTAATACATGACGATGAGTGGATTGCAGAGGAAGCCTTGTGCATTTTCCATCCTCAATTCTTGGCAACTTAACCACTGAGTAGTTCTGTGTTAACCTTAAGGATCAATTCATTCTTAGGAGATGTTAAATAAGTTGTTTATTAGTTGCACCTGTATGTGTATTAAACATCCAAAATATGGGCACTCATCATCTGATGTGAAGCAAAGGGAAGATGAGTTGCTACGATACTACCTATCTGTGCTTAATGCCGCTACCGCCGAAATTTAGAACATAGATGAAAGGTTTACCTTGATGGCTCATATATTGGAGTGCACCTTGGAACAAAGCTTACAAAAGATCGAAAATGGAGAATTCACTAGAAGTCAATGCTGATGTTAGAACCACACACTTGGCTATTGAAACGAGACTGCTTGAATTCATACCGACTAGTAGACATGTGGTTAATTCAGTGTCGGGTGGAATGACATAGCCCAATAAGCAAATTAAGGAAGCATTTAAATAGTAGGAGAAAGTCGTTGGGCTAATGTGTCAAGTTAGGCGAGTGGAGAAAGAGACCAGAGCTTGACAAGATAAACCATAGTTAGTTCACTCCGAACATCAGATATGCAGTCAACCCTCGGATATTAAGACATTTGTTGTGAAACAATACGTTGGAAAAAACAACCCTTAAACACGCTTGAGGTGCTACATTTAGCATATGGAAATAGTTGGAGCTACGAAGAGAGAGGATTTGGTTGCTTTCCTCCATTTGGTTCATATTTAGAGACTATTTGGTTTAGTCGTTTGAAGCACTAGTCTGTTAATACTTGGATGTCAAGCAAAAGGATGAATAAATGTCAACTACATTGAAGACTTAAGGCCTTAGAAAGGAAACGTTTTAGAAGATAGGACAAGTTTCCATTTTCACTGCTTATGGAAACTCCAGAAAGAATCTATCCCACTACTGGAGAAGCCATGGATTGCAATAAATCAAGGATTAGAGAGTCAACAGCCACAAAGGTTGGAATCGACAAATATCACACATTCCATTAGATTTGTGGTTTTGAGACCAATGAATGTAGATAAATCTCGCCGGCATACTCTAGGCTAAAATGGAAGGTAACTGCATTAAGAATGCCATAAACTCTAGACCATGGTCCCTCGATGGAAATGAGTTCCTGTGAAGATAGAGTGTAAAGCACGCTTGGGGGCTGTTATCCCGCCTTTTGGCAAGGCCGTGACACCAAGGGCTTAACTAGAAACCGGCGACAGATCGTCTCGAAAATCGGTTACACGCAAGGATCGCTATGGATATCGACGAAATTTGTTCAAGTTCGGATCGGGCTACAATTGATAAGGCACGTCAAGCAAAGCCGTGGGAACCAACGATCCAAGTTTCAAGTCAATCCGAGTTCGTATGCTCGAGATATTGCCGACAAAGGATGGAGTAGAACATCCTTAGTTCGAATCCATAGGCGAAGCCTATGTTCGAATCCATCAGACAAGCATTGCCTCGTATCCATGAAAACGAGGCTGGTTCGACTCGGTCAAAGGAGAATTGCTTCGACTCCATCAGGCGAAACCGATAGCTTCGAATCCATTGAAGCATTCGTCGCCTTCGACTCCATCAAGCAAGTCCTCATATGCCTTAAGTTCGAATCCATCCTCGCATACACCGTAGTTCGAATCCATCGCAGGAAGGATCCTTCGAATCCATGCATTTGAATCCCCAGGCCAAGACAACTTCGAATCGGTCTATAGCTACAAGTCTAGATTGATTCGAACGAGCACCAGTTTCATCGATTCGAAGGAAGAGATCCTTTGAATCCATTACCTCGAATCCAAGCCATGGATTCGACCCAGTCAAACCGGAGTACAAAACGGATCGAAGCGAGAGACACGCACCACGTCGCAGCAAGCATCGAGTCGACCGAATCGATTCGAACTAAGATCGATTCGAAGTATCCCTGTTCTCTAGAAATGCAACATTGAATCGATCATATCTCGAGTTCTACAAGTCCGAATGCCATGAAATTTTCACAGAAGCTTAAACACATGATGAAGAATGTCCACACCAAATTTCAGCTCGATTGGATGATTTCATGATCGATTCGAACCAAGGGTCGAATCGATCCCAAAGTGGGCCCGGATCTCCAGATTTCGGCCATGTGGGCCCCCTGACGTACCAGAACTGGTCTCCCCTCATTTTAGGCGAAATATCAGCCTCCTACACCTATAAATAGAGCCCCTGGTCATTCAGAAAAGGGGTCGGATAATTCTAAGTACTGAAGAGCGCCCAGATTCTGCCAGATCTACTCCAGAACACCGCCGCTGCTTTAGATTGAGAATTAACTTAGAAATTCAGTTGTATTACATCATAAACTACTGTAACCTTCAAGTATCGAGCAATAAAATCATCAAACTTCATAGTGGACGTAGGCAAAACGCCGAACCACTCTAAATCGCGTGTCTTTGCAATTTACTTTCTGTTATTTGGAGTTTTTGTTAGATAATCCACAGTTTTAATTTTCATTCTTCATTTTTATCTCTTCAAAAACTTCCGAAGAGTGTTGTGCCCATTTTTGGTACAAACACTTTGGTGCTTTCACTGAGAAAAAACCAGCTTTTTTCTTCTGCTCCTTGGATCTACCATCGATACCGGATTGCACAAATCCAAGAGGAAGATCCAGATCTTTAATTCACAATCCTTCCATTCTACTCAGATTTGCATAAAATCTAGGAAAAGGATTCATCATTCAAAATGGTTAGCATGAGAACCACTTCTACAGCTGCTGGACAAGAAGGTAGGGATGGACAGAATCCTGCTCAACAGCAGCCATCCAACCAAGACAACACTGCCCACTCGGATCCGTCTGGGGCAGTCACTAGACAAGAATTTCAGGTGTTGCTTCAAGAGTTGACTCAGAGTCGGCAGCAGTTAGCCGAACAGTTGCGTGCCAATATTGAATTGACAAACCAACTGAACCGCCAGGGCCGTAGGAGGTCCAGAAGGGATGATGTTTCCCGCTCATCCACTGAAAGTTCTGCTTCATCTGACTATCATCATAGATCTACCCGTCCCCGATTAGACGGAGATCATGCTCAAACTGCTGGATATCAACCCGCCCTGACTGTCGGGCAATTGAGGGTAGGACCGTCAACCAGCTTCCAGGTTGGGCCATCAGCACGAGGTGGTCGTACTCCACAATATACTACGGACAATCATGTCACAGCTGCCACAGTAGAAACAAGGGTTGATACCCGACATCTTCCGGATTCAAGTAATCAACAACAGGGACGTACTTCTGAACCATACATCCCGGAAGACGCTGAGCCAAGGAGGCGAAACTTGGACCGTCGACAGAGCCCGCTCCAAACTCGCACTGTGGAACCCGACCACACCTTAGCTCAGCATGCTCAAAATGTAGCAATGCCAGACATCTCGACTATGATACGTCAGATGATCCGCGAAAGCCAAGGCCTTACCAACGACGATTGGGGGATTTCTCGAAGCCATACTCCTTTCACGGACGAGATACTATACGCTGAACCTCCTCGGCGATTCAGAATGCCAACTCTCCCTATGTACGAAGGAAATTCTGATCCCAATCAGCACATATTGAAATACGAATGGTCAATGAGCGCCGCAAGGGCCGACGATGCAGTAAAATGCCGAAGCTTCCCCATCTCACTGGGAGGAATTGCAACAATGTGGTTTACAAGGTTACCTCCAAGATCTATCTCTTCATTTGACCAATTGGCTAAGAAATTTGTTGAACAATTTCGCATGCATGTCGCTAGACCCAAAGATGTTAACACCCTGTCCAGTGTTACCCAAGCTCGTGGGGAAACACTAAGGCGTTACTTGGAGAGATTCCATGCGGCATGTGTGGAAATTAGTAATCCCAACGACAATTCTATTTTAATGGCCTTGACAAAGGGAATTGATCCCGATTCTGAATTTGGAAACTGGTTAGCCGGAAAACCACCCGCATCGTTGGACCGTTTCTACTCCAAAGCCGCACAATTCTTACGACAAGAGGACGCGAAACAGTCTAGGAAGCAGGACGATGCGGGACCCAAGAGCGAAGGAATACAGAGCAATGTAGCAGTTAAACAGTCCGGTGACAATTCCGGAAAAGTTCAGTTGAACATACAGAACAAGCAAACTCAGCCAAGAGGTAACAATGGTCAGAATAAGAAAAGAGATCCAAATCGAGGTCCACGGCGTGAGGCTCCAATGTTCGATAATTACACACCATTGAATACATCGTTGGAAAATGTATACCTACAGACTTGCAATACTATGCAATACAAGAAGCCGGCTCCGAAGCAATCGTCGGAGAGGCAGATTCAAACAGGGAAGTTCTGTAGATTCCACGAAAGTTATGGCCACAACACCAATGAATGTCGACACTTGCAGGACCTCATTGAGAAGTTGATCAAAGAGAGGAAGTTAGACCAGTTTGTGCGGGCACTGCAGTCTGAAGGGGCGGGCCCCTCAAATCAAAATCATGTACAGAATCCAGAAAGACAGGAAGAACCAGGTCGTGTCGGAGGAAGACTGGTAATTAAGGTTGTAAGTGATAGTCCTCATATAGCGAAGCGAAGCTGGGGAGAAATGAAATCATATAACAACTTGGCTAGACGAACAGACTTTGAGTACGATGATAACTTGGACAATAAACCTTCGACCAAACGAAAGAGAGCGATAATTAACGACATCACTTTCCGAGACAACGATATTGATTATGTCGGAAGCCCGACTACTGACCCACTCGTGATATCGGCACAAGTAGGTCCAGCTTGGATGAAGAGGATACTAATTGACTGCAGGAGCTCTGTGAATATCCTTTTTATACATGCTTATAATCAAATGAGGATGAAAGCCAGGGATTTGGAACCTTGCCAAACTCACCTCCATGGATTCAACGGTAGCGCTACCGTACCTATTGGGATGGTGAAGCTACCAGTTAGGTTGGGATCTAAGGAACATAGGAGAGTTCGGACATTACAGTTCGCTGTGTTGAACATAGTCTCGCCATACAACGCTTTCTTAGGACGACCTGCCCTTACTGAATTCAGAGCCGTAATTGCCCCGTGGTGCTTAACCTTAAAGTTCCCTACCGTCAACGGAGTTGGAGTCGTCCAGGGCGACCAGGTTGACTTGAGAACAGTCATACGCCGAAATCGAGTCGCCCGATTACGCAATGCCGAGGACCGACTTAAAACTTTTGAACGCAATGAGATTGTCATTAAAAAAGAATACCCAGCACTACCACACATGAAACCAACATGGAAGGGGTCACATGAGATTAAGCAGGAGCTCGGGGATGGCATATATGAGTTAACGACCGCTGATGGTCTAGCTTCACCAAAGGCCTTGGACGGCGAAAGTCTTCGTCGCTATTACACATAACAGGCTATGTTTATCTATTTAGTTTAAATTCTGTCTTAGAATTTGTTTCTGCATTTCGAAATTAGAATTTGTAATAAGGCAACTGACTTTGCCATGTTTTCTTATTTCAGCAATAAAATGCCATCTCTTTGAGCCAGAGCTGTGATTCATTAAATACAATGTACAACATCACGATGCACGAAGAGCTAAATTCCATCACACAATGGGATTTATTCAAGTAGAGAGTGGCTATGAAGCAATCAACCACTCACCAAATGAAACCCGAGCTCGGGGGCAAGCCATCACATCAGGCCAGAAATGGGTTGATACACGACAACCTTTCACTCAACTCCGTACTCCCAGAGCGCGAGGCGGAGTATAAACTTTCATTCAACTCCATACTCCCAGAGTGCGAGGCGGAGTATAAACATTTTCCTAAAATCCCAGAGTACTCCGAGAGCGCGAGCTGGGTACGAACTTTTTACTTAACTCCGTACTCCCAGAGTGCGAGGCGGAGTATAAACATTCCTTAACTCCGTACTCCCAGAGTGCGAGGCGGAGTATAAACATTCCTTAACTCCGTACTCCCAGAGTGCGAGGCGGAGTATAAACATTCCTTAACTCCGTACTCCCAGAGTGCGAGGCGGAGTATAAACATTCCTTAACTCCGTACTCCCAGAGTGCGAGGCGGAGTATAAACATTCCTTAACTCCGTACTCCCAGAGTGCGAGGCGGAGTATAAACATACGCCGACTCCACACTTATTCCCAATACTGGGGGCAGAACCAAGACACGTAACAAGTTGAAGACAAAAGGGAATAAATTTTCATTTCCACTATCAACAAAAAGAATCTGATTACAAAGTGTTTAAAGGAAATTCTGCTAGTGGGAGCCGAATCCACATCTATACACGGCTATAGAGAAATCAAAAAAATGCTACCCTACGCAACAAAGATTTTGAAGAAAGAGTTCAATCTTTCTTCTTCCTTATCTTCTTCTTCGGGGTAGCCCCACCAGATCCACTGCCTGATTTTTTCCTCAATCGCTTACTCTTTTCAGGCTTGCCCTCCGGCAGCGATATAATGTCAACGTCTTCCTCAGAGCTGGAGGCGACGGAAATTCTTCTAGGAGGACGAGCTGGAGGCATAGGAGTAGTAGCAGGAGGAGGGACAGGAGCAGTTTCAATCACTACAGTACCGCCCGGTGAAATCACCATTAACGGGGCAGGCCCGGGCGGATTCGTACCAGCATTCCCTGCTGCCATCTCGGCATCAATCTCAGCAATGATGTCATCCTCACGAGATACTTGGGCCGCATCGGATGTGCCAATAGTTGGCATAGATGAACTAACGGCCGGAGCAGCCCCACTCACAGCATCGGACGGGTTGACAGAGGGATCGATGGGTTCATTGAGAAGCTCCTCAATCATTTGAGCGCTGAAAGAAAACATATTTGCATCTCCCTCCTCGCCAATCAAAGTAGAAGTCGTGATGGCTTTAGAAAAAACAACCCCTTGTGTTTGATGAGGAACTGATAGAGCAAGGGGTGCAGAAACAATAACTTCAGTCACTGAAATGCGACAAAACGAAGATTGTTAGCCAAGTGTGTTGCTTAAGGTTCTTCACAACTAAACTACGAGAAGCGTTCAAATACCTTCCTTGGTCTGGACCGAAACGTGGGCAGAATCCTCGGCGGAAGATAATAGCGGTTGGTCAGGATTATATGCAGGGACAGACTGGGGATCTACCGCACCAGTGGTTTTGGGCAATGTTGGAATTACAGCTCCAACACTTGTCTCGTGATGCGTGATCCCCGAGCCTTCACCTGTCTCTAGAGATTGAATGCCAAGCTTTTCTTTCGCCATAGAGATCACCGCCTCATGAAGGGTCTTCCTCTCATCCTCGGTGAGCAAACGCATCTCCAGCTCAAAGTCGTCAAGTGTTTCATCTGGATGCGCTGCTTTTTTCTCATTCACCAGCCGGGTCCAGGCATTGTACAAGATCATGGAGTCATCTCCCAGCCACGCTAAATTTCTGTGCTCCAGCACATTCGCATTGTACGTGACCAAGAGATCGTCAAACTCAGCGTCCAGCATGGACCTCTCCTCCGAAATCTTTTCCTGGTTTTCTGCTTCCGCAGACTTAGACTTGACCGCCACCGCAGCAAGTTCGGCCCTGAGAGATACTGCTTGATCGCAAGCTTGTTGTGCAGCAGCGTTTGCATCGTCCTTCTCTTTTACCATTTCAGCAAATTTGGCCTTGAGCTCGTTTAGCTCTTTAACGGCTAAGTCCCGCTCAGCTGCAATGGTGGTGTTGCGGTGGCCCATCTCCTCTACCGTGGCGCAATGTTCTTGTTGCATCCTAGCCATTTTGGCCACGGCGTCCTCGTGCTTCTGGAGAGCTTGAAGTTCATAATTCCGGGACGTCTCCATTTCAGATTGAAGAACTTCAATGATGCGTTTCTGTTTAGCAATTTCAGCATCACGTTCAGCGATAATCTTCGCCCGGTCAAAAGCTACTATAGAAGCCTTCACGGCTGCCTTGTACCACTCCTTATACTGAGCGTAGAAGTCGTGGATATAACTATGAGCAGTGGTCTCAGCGTCCGGAGGGATTCTTTTAAAGTTAGGAGGGAAGACATAGCCATCCATGCAAATTTCAGGGTAGTCATTTTTCATTTGGGCAAGTTTAGCAGCTCCCTCGCTTGTCAACTCAGCCGGAGCTTGTTCAATTATAGCGGCTGCTGTCGGTTCCATTCTTGGCCGCTGAGTATCAGGTCGGGAAGATTGAGAAGGCAGCTGCTGCTGATGAGATGGCCCTGGGAGGTCTACTGGGGCCTTGGGAGGCGGAGGAGAGCGAGATCGGGGTCGGTACTGGTATCCCCGGTCTCTGTCAGAATAGTCATAGCCAGAACGGCCACGCGAGTAATCTCTATCTCTATCATAACGTTCTTGACTCGAATAGCCTCGCCCATGATCCCTATCTGTCTCTCTCCTACGGGAATCGTAAAATGGAGAAGATTGGCGCACATTCCGAAGCCTATCCAGAGTAGAGCCACGTCCTGACATCTCACCTGCGATAAGAAAGAATTATGGATTAAAATCCCATAAAGCAATGTTTACTATGCAGAAGTCATGAAGTGCTGTGGATGTGTGTGTAAATGTGTAAACCCCCAAACCGACCGGAAGTGTTGACCGCACTTAAAGGGAAGGGCTCGTTCATGTTTAGGACATCTTGAAATTCCTCCAACCCAGGATTATGAGAAATCGATATATAATCTGGGATAGGAATATCGTCAAGCCCTTTGAAAGAATCTCTCGAATGAGAAGGGGCGGCCTCAGAAATCATGACTCCGGAAGCGGGAAGAAACAAATCTACAGATTTTCCCCCCTTGGACTTAAGTTTTTTGGAAACGGCGGCCTTGCCTTTCCGTTTTTCTCCCGATTCCTCCAAGTTTCCCGAAAGGTCAGCCATTGGCTCCGAATCCGTATGAGTTCTTTCTTCGTCACTCGCCTCAATTATTTTGATTCCGAGTGACTTCTTCACCTTTTTCTTCTTGGTTTTCTTCTTATCTTCCTTCTTGGAGGCGGGCTTTGCAAATCCCTCAACGACTATACTTTGATTGATGTCGATCAAACCAAGAACTCTTAAGTTGTAATCGTTCAGCACCGAGTCAATATGCCTCAACTCACTTGGGACTTCTTGAAGACTCCGGACGATACCCTTGAAACGCCCTCCATCGGGCCTGGAGATAATAGCTGTAAAAGGAATGAAATGTCAATTTTAACACCGAAGAGCTATTGGTCAAGAAAACAGGTTAAGGCGCTTACGTCTAGACAACCATCGCCTAGCGAAACCCGGAGGGCACCTAACGTAGAACCACTCGTTCTTGAAATAACTCAGTCGAGTCCAAGCTCCAACTACAACTTGGCAATTCCTAACTGCCTCCAAAAATGTAAAAGACGGGCTATCACCCCTACTCTTGAAGTTAAATATGTGTCTGATCTCGGTGGGACTTGGCGGGCGAAAGAGACAGTCCATGAATATGACAAAGGCACTGTTCAGCAACGCGTGCCCATTGGGATGAAGTTGTGAAGGAGCGATTCCTAAATATGATAGCATCCCTCTGATATATTGATTGAAAGGAGGAAGAGTTCCGGCCGCACAAGCATGACGGTAGAATGCTGTATATCCTTCAGGCGGATTGTGCGGTCTATCAGTGGCACTGGGCAATAATACGTCACCTAGAGATATGTTATGCTTTAAGCATATTCGTCCCAATAAGGATTCAGAGATGTTAGACTGAACCGAATCAACAGGGTCCTCAATAAATATAGCCTCTGGCAATTCATCTGGAGCCGGATCGATTACATCGGCAGGGATGTCAGGAATCTCAAGCACCGGAGGAGTCAAGCTCTGTACCTCTTGTTGTTGGGAGCTCGAAGATTCCATAATTAGCTAACTCATCAGAAAGCAACGTTAAGTTCATAAACAACCCGTGCATGCCCCGGTGTAGTGTGTATGAACGTGTCGTGCAGTGCAAGTGCTATGCGTTACTTAAGCAGATTCTACAGAATAAAGCAAGATGTTCGTACAACATATCTTGGGAATTTGAGAATGAAAATGACCGTCATCGCTGACCGTCACTTCCACAACATCCGAACGCTACGACCCAACTTCATGTATAAATCAGTTGTATTATTGGTTAAGTCATAGTTCCATCGACGAGCTTGAAAGGAAATTCAAGTTCAAGTTTTACAGTCGTGTTCGACTATGCAAGGCCGAAGTTCGTCGGAGTCAAATGTGCTAAAGCTCGTTAAATTTGTCAAATTTCAACTTGAGATTGGTCGTAGTTCGGATGTTGGAACAAATCGGAAGGATGTAGGTTTCGAAAATCAGAACGTTCAAACCCAGAAGTTCGAATCCATTGGATCGAATCGATACGAATCGATTCGAAGGAAACAAGGTCCAGATGTTCGAATCCATGCGGTTCGAATCGATAGAGCCTAAGGGAGGACAGATACTTCGAATCCATGAATTTAGTGCAGTTTCGAATCGATCGCTTCAATACAATTTTCCTTCATGATCATCGATTCGAAATCTGACACTTAGAATCGATTCGAACAAATTGCTCCCAGATCGATGCGAAGCTGTGAACAAAAACGATGTCCACCATGACAAGTTTCTTTCCCCGAGTCTATCGATTCGACCCATTCCAGATCTGACGATCCTTCAAAATTTTCAGAAGATAAGATGGGGTCACTGCCAAGAATTCCAAATTTTTATGTTCTACACTCGAATCGGTTCCATATTTACCTGATTGGATTCGATTATAAACAAAAGCTTGGGGGGATGTTATCGATTCGAACGAAGGCGTGGAAGTTCCTAGTCTGAAGGATTGATTCGAAGAAACAGCTGAAACAATGGGGAAAGGTAAAAAGTGAGAAGTGAATAGGACCCCGGTATATATAGGGGAAATGTGGCGATTCGCCTCCCGGTATACCTGACCGGCTTCTACAGGTGAGAGAATCGAATCGAATCGATTCGTTGCGGCATGATCGAATCCATTGTGACCCTTAGTTCGAATCCATCACGACACAGAGTCGTTCCACCAATTCAAATCCATCCCTTAGTTCGAATCCATCCGGTTTCGAATCCTTTACAACATCGAATCCATTTCGACAACATCGATACGAGGCAACATCGACTCGAAGCACAAACCCCACGAACCATCGTTTCGAAAAGACATCGATTCGAGCACTCGCGACTTCGACTCCACCAACTCAGAGAACTTCGAATCCACGCAGTATTGATTCGGAGAACCATCGATTCAAAGTACCCACTTCGAAACCCTCAACTCGAAGCGGATCAAGGAACATAGCTTCGAATCCATCAAATACCACCGGTCAAATGGGCGAATCGTTTCCATATGAAAAATTGCTTGTCCACTCTTGTACCGATTCAGGAGAGGATCAATACAAGAGGATGATCGTAGACAATCATAAAAGCGATGTTTTAACTCGAGTCTCAAACCGGTTCAGGAGAGGACCGATGCAGATTTTGATAGCAAACCGAACTGACAACGACTCGCGATCACGCAACATTAACCAAAGTCAGGATAATTCACGTGTGCACGTATTTCTGACTAATGTTTTGGTCTTTATCATCTACAGGAATCAAATGTTCATCTCGTCATGACTCAAAAGCCCAACAGCCAGTCACAATTATACGACAATCGATTACTGCGATACAGAATGCAACTTTCGATAAAGCATGTTGTAGCTATCCAATGAGAGACTGCGGCTTTTCAAAGCACGTCATGTTTACACAAGACGTACATTGGGGGGCAAATGTTATCCCGCCTTTTGGCAAGGCCGTGACACCAAGGGCTTAACTAGAAACCGGCGACAGATCGTCTCGAAAATGGTTACACGCAAGGATCGCTATGGATATTGACGAAATTTGTTCAAGTCCGGATCGGGCTACAATTGATAAGGCACGTCAAGCAAAGCCGAGGGAACCAACGATCCAAGTTTCAAGTCAATCCGAGTTCGTATGCTCGAGATATTGCCGACAAAGGATGGAGTAGAACATCCTTAGTTCGAATCCATAGGCGAAGCCTATGTTCGAATCCATCAGACAAGCATTGCCTCGTATCCATGAAAACGAGGCTGGTTCGACTCGGTCAAAGGAGAATTGCTTCGACTCCATCAGGCGAAACCGATAGCTTCGAATCCATTGAAGCATTCGTCGCCTTCGACTCCATCAAGCAAGTCCTCATATGCCTTAAGTTCGAATCCATCCTCGCATACACCGTAGTTCGAATCCATCGCAGGAAGGATCCTTCGAATCCATGCATTCGAATCCCCAGGCCAAGACAACTTCGAATCGGTCTATAGCTACAAGTCTAGATCGATTCGAACGAGCACCAGTTTCATCGATTCGAAGGAAGAGATCCTTCGAATCCATTACCTCGAATCCAAGCCATGGATTCGACCCAGTCAAACCGGAGTACAAAACGGATCGAAGCGAGAGACACGCGCCACGTCGCAGCAAGCATCGAGTCGACCGAATCGATTCGAACTAAGATCGATTCGAAGTATCCCTGTTGTCCAGAAATGCAACATTGAATCGATCATATCTCGAGTTCTACAAGTCCGAATGCCATGAAATTTTCACAGAAGCTTAAACACATGATGAAGAATGTCCACACCAAATTTCAGCTCGATTGGATGATTTCATGATCGATTCGAACCAAGGGTCGAATCGATCCCAAAGTGGGCCCGGATCTCCAGATTTCGGCCATGTGGGCCCCCTGACGTACCAGAACTGGTCTCCCCTCATTTTAGGCGAAATATCTGCCTCCTACACCTATAAATAGAGCCCCTGGTCATTCAGAAAAGGGGTCGGATAATTCTAAGTACTGAAGAGCGCCCAGATTCTGCCAGATCTACTCCAGAACACCGCCGCTGCTTTAGATTGAGAATTAACTTAGAAATTCAGTTGTATTACATCATAAACTACTGTAACCTTCAAGTATCGAGCAATAAAATCATCAAACTTCATAGTGGACGTAGGCAAAATGCCGAACCACTCTAAATCGCGTGTCTTTGCAATTTACTTTCTGTTATTTGGAGTTTTTGTTAGATAATCCACAGTTTTAATTTTCATTCTTCATTTTTATCTCTTCAAAAACTTCCGAAGAGTGTTGTGCCCATTTTTGGTACAAACAGGGGCACAATGTTGGATTCCCCCTATGGACATTAGAGCATGTCCTCTTACTAGATTTATGAAGATGGATGTGCATGAAAATTGTAAAGAACGGAGTAATCAGATAGCGAAGCATAAACTTCCTAGACCTGGAGGCAAGGGTCAACTCTATCAAAGACAATGAGAGACTAGTTTCAGCTCCTCTAGAGATACTAGAGTGTAATTCTGATAGGCGGGACTAGATATCTCTAGAGATGGTGGAGCATTACCTTTACAAAAAGTCCAAAGACAGACTTAGCTTCATATGAATATAAAGCATGATAGTAAAGAGACCGAATACCCTCATAGCATGCAAGGACAAAAATGCAAAGGCATGACTTCCTTTAATGAATAAATTTTAAATTATATTTAATAGAAATGATTAAAGAACAATAACATCATGCCACATAACTATGTGACACCTGTGAAAATGAGAGAAATACTAATGGTTGGGCATGAACAAACATTCTTAATCTCTACGGGTTCGATAGACCTCTTACCTTGCAGGCTAGACTGAACGAAAGAGTATGGTTCACTACTAGCAGGATTGAAGTAGCAAAAAAACTAGGAGTCAAGACACTATGTATCTATAGCAACTTGCAAATGGTTGTGAATCAAGTATATTAGGAGTTCTAAGTCAAAGGAGAACGGTTGGCATACCACTTCAAAAAGAAAAAGGGCAAAGGCTTCGCTTGATGCACAAGGATGCTTTATGGTTAAGCATACCTATGACAGAAACATCAAGATGCTAATCATTTTGAAAATTTGGCAAGCTTAGGAAACAAATCACTTTTCGGGATGGTCCTAGTGAAAACTCCACCGTTAAATTGGAACGAAGAAAGGAAGGTGATGAGCAATATGACTCAGTACACCATACATGATAACATCCTTTATATAAGAGTTTTAACTAACCTACTGCTAAGGTGCACGGCTTCAAGAGTAGCTAAGGAAATATTGGATAATGCACATTAAGGTAGTAGAAGAGACCACATTCGGGGGCAGAACATAGAAAAGAAAATCTCATGGGCATTGATATGAAATGGAGAACTTCTAATAGCTATGGGTGGAGCTGAATATGCAATAGTGGTTGTGGATTGCTTATCAAGTATGGAGTTCCATTCCCGATGATCTCGGACAATGGATAGCAGTTTGATAGTCAGGAATTCGCCAACTTCTGTAGGCAACACGAAATCCGGATAAGTTCTCTACAGTGCCTTGCCCGTGGGCCAACAGATAGGTTGAAGAAGTCAATAAGGTTCTCAAAACTTTCACAAAGGAGCATTTGGAAAATGATAAGGGAGCTTGGATGGATGAGCTGCCATTGGACTTTATGCGCATTGCACTTTCCACGAAACTACTGGGGCGTACTCCTTTTCCTTTGGCCTACGATTTATAGGTTATGCTTCCCAATGAAACTATAGTCTTATCTCATAGTAGAATCCACTATGACTTAGAGAAGAATGAGGAATTACTAAATAAGTTCTTGTATCTGATTAAGGGAAAGCGAGTTGAGGCTGCTTTGTAAACCACGACACTCTAGATAAAAGCCATGAAACAATACAACTCTAGGATAGAGCGTCGCCCACTCAAGGAAAGAAACCTAGTAATGGAGCGAATTTCCCCTTGGTGGTGGACAACTGTTCCGTCCAGGAAGGATTACATTTTATCAGCAGAGATCTAGAGAATGAAGCCTATATTCTGATCATCATGGAGGGTGCAATATCCAGGAAAACAAAGAATGCTCAAAACCTCTATTTTGCTCACTGACTATTGCAACTGCATGGGTTGTGGATAATTGGGTTAGTCAATCATCATGGTTTTACCGAACCCCACGGATAGGGTGTGCGAAACTATGGTAGATGGTAAGTGCTACCAAACCACCAGAAGAGCAACCATCGCATGCCGAATAAAATCCTCGATCTCTATGACTATATAAGCAAGCCCATTGCACACTGAGGGCACCCAACTCTGACGCATCATGGAAAGCTTGGACAAACCTTTGGCCGACGGTGGTAAGTTAGATCAGCCCATGGTCAGGACATGCCTGCCAAATAGGTGTTAGCCATTGACGAGCGGTCCCAAACCTTTGGTCGATATTAGCGAGCCAAATTAGCCTATAGTTAGGACATGACCGCCAAATGGATGTTTTCCATTAACGAGCGGCCCCAACTCTTGGCTGGCAGTGGTAAACCATAGAGATCCCTATTTAGGTGTCCACAGCTAGAGAGCGGCCCCAAACATTTGGCTAGCAATGGCAAGCCAGATCAGCCCATGGTCAGGAGATGATCACCAAATAGGTGTACGCTATTGATGATCGACCCCAAACCTTTGGCTGGCATAGGCAAGCAAGATCAGCCCATAGTTAGGACATGACCACCAATGGGTGCTCGCCATTGACGTACGACCCCAAACATTTAGCCGGCAGTGGCAGGCCAGATCAACCCACGGTCAGGACATGACCGCCAAATGGGTGCTCGCCATTGATGATCGGCCCCAAACCTTTGGCCGGCATTGGCAAGCCAAATTAGACCATGGTC
Organism: Allium fistulosum; assembly: GCA_030737815.1. Classification (NCBI taxonomy): domain Eukaryota; kingdom Viridiplantae; phylum Streptophyta; class Magnoliopsida; order Asparagales; family Amaryllidaceae; genus Allium; species Allium fistulosum. The sequence continues at coordinate 1,166,877,846 of CM060905.1, read as the reverse complement.
AGGAAATGACCGCCAAATGGGTATTCCCCATTAACGATCGGTCCCAAACTTCTTGCCAACAGTGGTAGACCAGAGAGATCCCTATTCGGGCGTCCATGGCTAATGATCGGCTCAAACTTCTTGCCATCAACAGTTGACCAGAATGATCTTAACCGGGTGTCTACCATTAATGATCAGCTATAAGTTTTTAGGATGGTTGTGGAAAACCCGACTTACCGGCGGTCAAGACATGACAGCCACCTAGTTGGTTCACGCCTTCGGCTCTTGATTTTGTCGACAACGAATAACTGAGCTTGCTCATAGTAAAACGTGACTATTGGTTATACGGCTCAATGCAAGTAGTCAATACTAGAATTGCCTATGAAGACTATCAACAGACTGACTGTAGGGAAAACTTGTTTAAAGTATGCATGGACTATGTATGTGATAATAAGCAAACTAGAATGCTGGAAGTGCATGAAAACAACAAGAACATATGGTACTGGATTACAAAGACACTCCACCAGGGTATGTTCACCTTGCCGAACCTATCAGTGATTGATCCTATGCAAATATGCTGGGGGCAAAGGAAGAGTTGCCAGAAAAATAACATGTAACTACTTCGCTTGTTTGCTCATCATGTCGAAATTGTCAGTGATAGGCCCTGTAAAAGTACCTGAGGAAGCAATAAAAGATTACTAACAGGCTAATATCTAAGCAAGGATATTATACAAATACAACATGATAACTAATCTTGATTAAATATAGTAATTTCATTTATAATTTCTATAAGATACATATGTGTTTTTGTAAGTGTTCATAAAAGAAGTGTAAAGTATAGGCCAAGGGAAGCATCAGCCATAGAAACTGCTTACTCTACCGAACTATTTGGTGATTTATCTCATACAAGTATACCTGATAGCAACGATAAAGGTTGCTAATGGAACAAAAAACCAAGAAATCATGCAGAACAAACATATCGTGGTCACTAGCCAGGAAGATGAGAATATGGGCATAAATGAATATTAGACGCAACAATGCATAAACAACAAAAGAAGATTAGCTTCACAGCACAAGCACATGATCAACCCATGTTCAAAACTTCAGAAGAAACCACCTGCCAAGCCAAACATCTTGATGATTAACCTATATAAGTATGCATGGTGGTGATGAAGGAATCACTAGTGGAATAACTTGGCAATCATGTTAGGAAACTACATCGCAACCACTAGTCTTAATTGGCCTGTCTACAAAATACACCTCATTAAATCCATATGCCATGGAACCACTATATATTCCTATCCTTAGGGCACCTCGACATTCTTGGAACATTCATATGACAACACCTAGCCCTCAGGACACATGGGTAAGGAAGTTAAACCAGAGGGAGAAAAAGCCTACCGAATAGAGATGAAAATTAGTGGGAGATCTTGATAGATTATTATACTACCAAAAAAGTAGTGAACTACGAATGTCACACTGATAAAGGATGTCTTGGAGCGATCAACAAGCTTTCCCCGACTGAAAAAGGCTCCACAACATACTAGCAATGGAAGACTTACCGAAATGACATGAATAAAGATATGGACATTCAAGGTTCGAGATAACCATTGCATGAGAAAGAAAGACTATTTTGGATGAAATAAAGCACACTTCGTATTCTACAAAAGTATGCTTTGGGGAGAAAGTGTTGTGGGTATTTTTGCCCATAGCATGGTGAATATAATAAGACGTCAAGGAGCATAAAAATGCCCAGAAGATGCATAATAAAGGCACCATTATGTCATCACAAGGGGAAGGCAAAGTGATAGGGAAAAGTAGACATATTCATAAAATAAAGTCAAAGCTCTTGAAAAATATTCCTAAGTTCAAGACATGCACATAGGTCGAAACCATGTCTCAATCCGAGTTACGGGTTGGAAGATATGATCGTCTTAAAATTCATCCGCTACCTAGTCGACTCGAGCCCCACCTTGGAGAGAAATTGCCTAATTCAAGAAAATGGAATATTCATAGGCACCAGAATACTCTACTCAATGATACGTAGCTACATGTCCAATTTTCATTCAATTCTGACTTGAAATGAAGTATTTATGGCATAAAAGCATGTGTAGCACAGTGGTAAAGACTTGTGCCTTTCAGCCAGCCCACCCGGATTCGAGTCCTAGCAAGCACATTATTTTTAAGGAACATGAAGAATGGTCCGGTATGGAATCTAATTGCTAAATGCCTAACCATTTCCATCATAAGGAAGGAAGAGAGAGTAGACAAAGTAGAAGGCAAGGTAGAGAAGAGAGCTCAAAAGATAAGGGGAGAGTCAGCCTGCACTTCCTTGTTCGGTGGCCTAGGTACACAACCGAGTTTTCTGTTCAGTAACCAAGGTATCAAATAAGAAATCCTATTCCGCACCCTAAGCACCAAACATGATTTTTTTGTTCGGTACTCAGGAGCCCACTGAGCCAAACGGTTATGGATCCCACCAGACCAAGCTTATGGAGAGTATGTACCAGACCGAGCCACGCGCCCTAATGACACACCGAACCAATCCTATAGAGAGCCTACCGAACTGGGGTAAGCCGACCAAGATAGGGAAGCCAGTGACCATGGCCAACAATATGTCCACATACACTTATACCGGACCAATCTACTCCGGACAGGGCTCTGTTTGAGCGTGTTACATAGGGAAACTATCAGCCTAACCTCCCTATACCTTCACTTCTATAAATGCTAAAATATCCAACAATAATGAAGGACAATTTCTAAAGAGCAAGCCTACAATAGTAATGGAAGACAAGTCAAAGAAAAGCAGGAACCTCCTAATAGGAACAACCTAGCAGGAATAGTCTAGCAGGAATGACCTAGCATGAACATCTAGCAGGAACAACCTAGCATGAATAGTCTAGCAGGAATAGCCCAGCAGGAACAACTAACAGAAACTACTTAACAGAGACAGCCGAATAGGAATAAGCATGCAGGAATAGTCAAACATGAATAGCTGAACAGACTCCCTTTAGCAATATCTTTCTATCTTTCGAGCTTCATACCATTATATCTTGTATCTCAGAGGTTATATCAAAAATCTAAAAGAAGAATATTGAAAATGGACAGTGGATGTAGGCACATTCTGACCGAACCACTATAAATTTTTGTGTTCTTTACTTTACTGCAACTTATTTTCTACATAACCTATGTATGATCTACTCTCTGAAAATCAATCATAATACAAATATAGAAGCTGTGTTATACACCTTGTATTCACTGCTCTATAACTAATCGATTGGAGGAGTTTGTCCATTTTTTGTGCAAGTAGTCCATAACTTAAAATTTACCTAATACATCGAGATTTCAGCATTTTTGATCGTTTTGACTTTAATAACAATCAATGTGCAAAACTATATGACTGGGTCGATTCTGCAATGTTCCAAGCGTATTTTTTTCCAATATGAAGTGTATTGATGTGAATGATCTTATATTTTTGGGTATGGAGAGTCATGGTCATCATGTATTTATTGGAATCTATCTTGATTGTATTTTTAGGGATCCTTTATAACAAGAACATTAGATGTCCAATAAAGCTTAGTTTACTCTACAAAGATATATGCTCGAGCACTCTCTATAAAAACCATTTACAAACTTGAAATATATTGATCAAAGCTAATTTGTAAACTAGATATAATATATTTTCCTAGAATTTTGTACTACATGGAACATATACTAGTACATCCAACAACCAAAGCATTAATTAGAGGAATAGTTTAGTACATACGGATGTATCCTTTTGTTAGGTAAGTGAACATTGTAAGTTATATTCATTTATATAATTTTTATATTTCAAACATGTTATATTTATATCACAGTTTCATGTTAAGGTATCTCAATCACCAAAAGAAAAAAGTGAATGAAAGCATGTATTTAAGTCCTATTTGCCAAGCATACATTATCGAATAAGCAATTACATTTTTCAATCATTATTTGGATGATCACATTAAGCAATGGACACCTAATGATAATGATATTATGGATGATTCATCCAATAACTATCTAAATTTTAGAAATAAGGACGTCTAGCTGGTAAATAGAAGGGGTTTAATTTTTTTTACTACCACTAGATAGCTAAGGAAAACATGCTTCTCAATTGTGATAAAATAGCATATTTTGTTAAGTGCTAAAAATATTTAATTATTCCTTCATTTAATAATATCAATCTTGTTGTAGATTTAATTTTTTTATCTTCTGAACAATATTAGTTATCAAACAAGTTAGAAGAAGAAAATCCTAACAATGAACTCAATAAACAATTTAGGAAGTGGTTTCAAAATTTTGTAATTATACATTAAGTATTTTTACATCTAAACAATATTCACTAGATATTAATATTTGTTAATTCAAATGAATAAGTTAATGAGAACAGAATCATGGGTGTTTGCTACCAGGAACTTTAATTTGGTTCATTTTTTAGTTATAGAATATGGCTAATCGTTTTTGTAATTAGTGACACATTTCATATAGAAAAATATGAAGAAAAAAAATTATCAACAAGGTTTTGTACTAGATATGGAAACGAAAATAATTACATAAAAGATTATCAAATAGTATTAGAGGAAATAATTTAGTTAACTTATTCAACATTGTCAGAATGAATTTTTTTTAATCAAATGCCACGGATTTGACAGTAGACAAAATATTGGTGTAAGTCATATATGCAAGGATTACCCACTTATCGAAATAAATCACAAGAATAATATTAAAGGCATAGTCCATTGTTACTAGAGACATAAGCAACACGGGTTTATTGCATGCGTAAACCTACTATCGACAACAATAGATCATATCAGTGAGCTATCGTTAAAAGAAAATTTACATGGTTGTTCCACTAATACAGGATCAAAACCGATAATCAAGCTTATCAAATGATCTAGAACCCAAAAAGTACAGTAAATCGTAGAACAAACCAAAAACATTAGACCTCATAATGATGAAATACATGATTGGATTGAAGAAGACTATGGTGAAGAAATTGACGATAATGAAGAAGCGAGAGTCTGAACATAAATATTGAGAGTGAGGATGATGTTGATGATTGGAAGCATGTATATTTAGCTTTCTATTCTTTTCACATATATTTATTTATTCAATTTCTTTCAAATGTATAATATTGTTCATTTTTCAGTTAATTGTAAAATTTCAATTGTTCTATACATTCTCTCATTTTTTCTACTCATGCTCAATATATTTTAATATGTTCTTGAATATTGTTGTGAACGAAGTTCATATTTTTCTTTCAAGAAAATAATCTTATATATATATTTGTGTATGTTGTACTCATATAACAGATATGACTTTTTATGGATGTAGTAGATGATTGTGCAGGCGGTGGTCATGGTCGTAGTGATCATGGATGAAGTCAGGATTTGACCCTATCTTTGTGTGCCAATGCACATCCTACCTATTGAGGTTCGATGATGATAGCCCTTAGACATCAACACAAGTTCCCAACTGGCTCCGCCAACTGTAGTGGCATGATTTTTTATTTAACACACACCTAATGGACGGTAAGAAAAACTTACATGATTTTAATATTACATTATATCTCTTTATTGAAGTAAAAGATTAACATAATTTATGCACCAAAATGAGATGTCAGATAATCACCTGACATCCTAGGTTGATGTATAATTACTTAGGTCTCATATCTGGCTTACATTCTCTTCCATTCTTGGTCCTCTAAAGGAAGTATGGTTCGATAAATTTATAGTAAAATATTTTTTTTCATTAAAGAGTAATCTATTAACTATTAGAATATTTCATCTATTTATAATGTATTTAACTACATATACATGAATATTTCATTTGGGCAGCTAACTCTCCATTTGTCAAATAATTATGGAATAGAAAATGTTCTACGAAATATAGGTTGATCATCTTGGATATGAAGAGATGTCGACAAAGGCTATATTTTATATCTTAAGACATATTGAATTTGTATTGAAAATATTGAGAACATGAAGATGTCAAAGTGCTCGCGGTAAGAAACTTCGAGCATTGCTGATGAAATCCCACACTATACGTTGATGGTTCAAGTCTGGCTGCATGTTACATAAATTATTCTGTATTCTTTAAATTAGCTAACAAAATAAATAATCCATAAAATGTTAATGGTAGTTTACTAATTCTTTTTCAAATGGTGAAGCTTGACCAAGAGCAAACATTCATGGAGTTATACAAGTAGATGCATGAGATTGATCCAATGGATGGTTCCAGAAGGAATTGTGTTGAGTTAGTTGACTAAATTTTGGTGTAGTCATTTGCAAAATCCTTTGAATTGATTTTGATATTTCTAATTGTTGGATCAACTACATCAAGAAATAGTTAATTTTGGCTAGATTTCAAAATAATTTCCTTTTTAAATTGTTGCACTTGTTTTCTTAATAAAAATTAGTGTACAAATAGTGTGAAGCAAAGATAACATCATACGCAGCTGCACAAATTGTGCAATGTAAGTTTTTGGCCTATAAAGTCTTTGATATGTTTGGACCATGCATTATAAAGGTAATGTGATAGTAAATTGCATCAACTAGGAACAACGTCTATTTAAGATACAACGAACGGTGCAATTTGAACCTCATTTTGTACTACCATAAACCACAGACTATAAGTTACCCATTTGCACAGTACATGGCGAACTGCACAAGATAGCACTACCGAAGGCCACTGAGATACTCCAATGTAGCAAATCACAATCGAAATAAGAACTGCGCTACAAGTTACATCAACAAAGATATCCAACGCGACGAACCATTACCAAGTGTAGAACTGCACAAGATGCCACTTCCTTAAAGCAAGACCAAGTCCAAACATACCAATGCACAATACAACTATTTGATAGGTGGTAAGCATCCAACGGCATCATGCCAATTGTCAATATTTCAAAATAAAATTATCAAGCCTAAACCAAACTATCCCACCTGATTCAAATTATTAACCCATAGTACACAATTCAAGGTAAGCCTACTAAGGACATGTGGGGAATTAACAGTCGTGGTTGAGTATTGTGAATGAGATCATCAATCCATGTCATGTCATTTATCTATAAAAGGAAGGAATTATTGCTAAAGTAGTCTCCATTAAATTTAGTGCTTGTACTCACAAATAATATAAAGGAGAGGTTGATTTGTCATGTGGGCGTAGGACTTCTTAACATCCAAACCACATAAATATTTATGTCCTTTATCTTTGGCATTCACGTAGGTTTTAAGTTTCGATTTCTCCTGCAAATTATACTAAATTCACTTAGGAATTTTAACAAATAATTAATATGCATCCTCTTGTATAAGTGTTCAGCGATACAATTATTACCTAAATCAGCATTTTAACAAGAAGTTTACTTGCTAGTTCATAATTGTAGAAGCACCTAACAATACACTTACTTCACATCAATTTTATGAGGCCTAAAAATCTCATTAATATTTTAGTGGTAGAAGGAGGTTTAAACCATTAGAAAAACAAATTATAATCTCAGTCGCTCATTTGAATTTCACCTTTCTAAAACATGCATCCAACAACTTTACAAAATCTCACCAACTCCCCTAAACCTCCTCTAGTTGATGCGGCATATCAATCCACCAAAATAAAGCCAAAAACTGACTTAACCTCTTCAAAACAACCTATGGGCCCACCACCCTACACCTTAGAAATCCATAACCTAGAGGCCTTTACCAATTCATAACTCTAAGAAACTAGAGTATGGGTGGGTTGGAAAACTTTTAGCCCAAAACCAATTTTTAAGACAACCTCACTCTTACAATAAATTCACGACCTGCCGCCATGAATCGCCAGCTAAGCAAATTACCAGGTCAATTAATAAAAATGACAATCTCTGTAATGAGAATGGTGTAGTTGGTCCCAAGAGCATAGGAGTGAACCTAAAATTGAAAATCCAAGCAAATCCCAACATCAAATGGAAATGATATGATATCAAACCTCTATTGCTTATGAAGTTTAAAGAGCCTACTATATAAGGGGAAGATGTGGACAACTTAGTCTCAGGGGAAGGTCGGTTAAAAATGAAGGCAAAGACGATGAGATCATATCCCTAAAAGCTAAAGTTGAGCAGCTTGCAAAGTTGTGTCCACGGTTATAAGAGAAAGAGAGGAGATCATTAATCGACTCAACATTCAATGAGGAGATCATTGAGTCAGACTTTCCTGATAACTTCAGGGCCCTAGCCATAGACAAGTATGATGGTTCACTAACCTATATGACCATCTAAGTACTTTTGAATATTAAGTGGATATTTTCAAGATTGAAAGGCATGCTCGTTGCAAACTTTTCCTGGTTTACCTAACTGGGTTATCTGAAAGGTGGTTTAGGAGATAAATATGTGGTGAAATCTAATCTTGGTCCCGATTGCCCATAGACTTTCTTAGACAATTCAATGCTTATAGAGAAGCAAACTATGCAAGGAAAAAGTTCAATGAAAGTCTGTGCGGTTTCATAGATAGATTCAAACTTGAAGCCGTGAGAATAAGAGTAATAAATGAAGGAGCCTTGACGCTAGCAACACACTCAAGGACCGGGAAGGATATGACATTCTAGACAAAAAATACTAAAACCCATGCAAGAGTATGATAGCCTTTTATGAGCGTCCAGTGGCCACATTAGAGTGGAGGAGACCAAAAAAAACTTAATGATGTAATGAATGATAAAGTTGCCCCATCCAATATTATAGAAAGAGGGGGCCAGACATTTATCACCAACCTTCTTAAAGGCAGTGGAAATTTAACTTCACAACTCACAACCCGCTTACCCATAGTGCATGACATATCTTTGAGATGGCCAAATATGAATAAGCCTATAACAACCTTAACAATGGGAAGAAACTTAAGAAGAACACTGGTGGTGCCTACTGCGTCTTTCACTTGATGAATGGACATTATATAAACAACTATTGCCATTTGAAGAATGATATTGAATGACTAATCCAAAAGGTCTATCAAGGTAGTTTGAAACAAACACTGTCCTCAACCCCTACCAGAACAAGTCCCTAGACCCTCACGTGGACCAAGCAGGAAACCCAGGAATCTTAATCGGTTCTATCCATGGTGGGCCACATGTTGCAAGAAAAGAAAATTATCGAAGGAGAGGTACATTCAGAAGCTCGACGGGAACATCAAACACTGTACCATAAAAAACAACTTATTGCACAAGTGATGACATTCCTAGCAGTCGATTCAACATAAGTAGTCTTCCCTCATTAAGATTCAGTGTTAGTCAATAAGCAGATATTAAATTGAATAGTCAAAATTTTGTTCGTTGACTCAAGCGGCTCCATGAAAGTATTCTTCAAAAGTGCTTTTAAACGCATGAAGTTACCATAGGGATTGTAAACACAGGCCCAAAACTAATCTTTGGGTTTAAAAGACTATAGCAATTCTAGTAGGCTTAGCATGGCCTTTGGTCACTACTGGAACATCACAGCTTCATACTTTGTTCTATGCTATGTTCCTAATTGTAGATCAACCCTCGCTATACAATGTATTTTTGTAGAGACTTACTTTAGTTGACATGGGCACATTAATATTCCAAAAAAAACCTACTTATCAAGTTTCAAAGCCCAAACAGAATATGTAATATTATAAGGAATAAATTATTAGTAAGGGAATTGTACTCTATAACCACTAATCCTTAATAAAATTGCTTCTGCAGTGTCTTCTACTGCACGCGAAAATGATAAATTAGCGAATAATAAACCAAATAAAGATACTGGGCAGATTGATCAAAATACCCCTAACTTTGAAACACGATAACCTACAGCTGTTGGATCTATACCATTTAGTAGTGGGTGAAATGGGTCAGTTTCAAAAAATTCTATTTGGATCTTAATGGGCCTGTGTAATGTATTTACTAACATTGATCTAGTTTATTTACTAAAATTAAATCATATTGTATTTTAAATATTTTATATTTATTTAATTAATCATATCAACTAAATTTATCTAGTATTTATTTTGGTTATATCCAATATATTCAAACACTAACATGATATCACAATGATATACATTGCACTTATATATATTATAAGTGTGACACAAACATCAATATACATATATTTACACACACATATCTGTGTATGTATGTATGTGTATGTATGTATATGTGTTTGCACAAAAAATGGGCAAACACCTCCAAGTCGTATGATTTAATTGATTTTAGGTTGTTCTTAGTGATTTGGATGATTTATGCAAATATGTGAAAAGCAGGGACTAAACTGTAAAAGACACGCAGATTTATAGTGGTTCAGCCAGAATGTGCCTACGTCCACTTTATATGTTATTCTCCTTTTCTATTCAAATTACAAGTACAAAGCTTTGATACAAGTATATGAAAGTTGTTTGAAAGTTCTATCCGTGCTTGAGCTCTCAAACTCGTCCCCTGTTGTTGTACCCCTGCCCCTCTATTTATAGAGTGAGGCTGGGGGTAGGGGTCTTGGATGTGCATAGCTGCTGGTGGGCCTGGGCTGATGTGATCTGGCCTGGCACGTCTTGGTCCGGTAGCACTCTGGTTCGGCTATGCATGGAAGTGGGGTTTGGACCGGTAGTGCTTGGAGAGGAGATGATTCGGCTTAGGCTGGTTGGTTCGGTGGTGAGGTCGGTTCGGTGGTGATGTCGGTTCGGTGGTGAGGTTGGTTTGCCTTGTAGTTGGTTTGGCAGGGAATGCCGTGTAGTTGGTTCGGTCAGGGATTGGCTCGGTCGAAATTTACTCAACACTTTCCCCCCAAAGTAGGGCATGTGGGTATGCACATGGCGTGCTTTGCTTTAGCTTGGGTATCCTCACCTGGTCCTGGGTGCCGAACCAACTAGTCCGGCCATTAGTATTTGTCTATAAGTATGGACTTCGCGTCTATACTCACCCTTCACCGTTTGGAATAGCCGAATCAACTGAATACCGAACCAGACTTGTTTGCTTGAAATAACCGGACCAACCAATTACCGAATCAACTCATCTGCCGAATCAGGTGAGCCGAATGATACTTTAAGGCTGATCCATCGAACTCAATCATTTTTAGCGAAAGGGCTTGAGTGCCGAATAAACCGACCGAATGAACTAGGGAGTAACAGGCCGAATGAAAATTCATGCCTTGAACTACCGAATGGCTTGAACGCCGAATGAGGCTTCTTCCTTGTACTACCGGATGGCTTAAACGCCGAATGAAGCTTCTTCCTTGTATTGCCGAATGAGTTTACGTGTTTATAAGTGGAACTCTAGACAATATACACTTGTTCGTTTGATCTCTATATCCCTTGTTCTAACGATGTGCTTTTTCGTGTTGCAGATAATGTCTCATAAAGTTGAAACCCGTTCCGACAGGAAGAAATCTACGGACAGAAGAGAATCTCCCATCGTGCCCCCAGCCCAGTTGAATCCAGGACGACATGGGCCCACCCCGAGATCGCTAGTGGATGGGTACGGTCCTCAAGAGCTTCTAAACTCACCTCCTGATTGCTTCCCTAGCTCACTTAAAGAGGAGCAACTTGATGTTATTTCTCGCTCCTTTGGGATTGACAGAGCACGCATGCTATTGCCGGGGGAAGGAGTGATGCCGTATGACCCCCCTGAAGGCTACTTTGCTTACAGCAGGTATCACTGTATGTGTGGTGCCATCCCGCCTCTCAATGCCTGGATAGTCAGCTTCGTCACATACCTGAAAGTGGCTCCACTTCAGCTTCAGCCTAACTCCTATGCCATTTTGGTGAGCCTTTTTGTCATCTTCCAGAGGAGATACGGGCGTCCTCCTTCCAACCGGGAGATCCGGTATTTGTACAACTTGAGGGGCTATAAGAAGGGATCTCCATACATCAGCTTGGAATCGGCCGTATAATTCAAGCCAGTCCTGGACTTGTACTCGAAGTACAGCATGTTTAAAAAGGAATGGTTTTTTGTCGGGGACGACTCTGTTTCTATCCGTCGCTTCACCTCCGGATGTAAGTTAAAGCTTATTTACAATTTCCGCTCTGGTGGCAATGCTTCTTCTTATGTGTTTTTATTTCTTGTTAGCGACAGGTGGTTTTGCGGTCGTGGAGAATGATCGCCTGGTTCAGATGGCAGAGGAAATAGAAGCTATTTCAGGAAGAGATAGGTCGGCTGCTTACTTGATCAGGAACGCTACACTTCTGGGGCACAACCTAATCTTACCACATCAGTCCGTGGTCAAGCAGAGGGATACGGCGGAAGAGAGGGCTGCCCAAGCTAAAGGAGGGGTTGCGTCGAAGAGTAGCAAAAGGAGACCCTTTTCGATACCTCCAGCCGCCGGGGGAAAGAAACTCAAGAAGTCTGACGGTCCCTCTCCCAGTACATGTCTAGACATTCTGGAGGATGGAGATGTGGATGAGGGGAAAGGCGAAGATGAAGGAGGTGAGAGCGGAAGGAAAGGAGGAGGTGATGGTGGTGGCGATGGCACCGGGGCTTTGTCTTCTGGGAAAGTAGGTGAGATGCAAGAGTGGACGGATGACACTTTCCGCCAAGCCTTTGAAGGTTTGGAGGAAATGGAGAAGTCCAAGAAAGCCGATAAGGTTGGGACCGGCGTCGATTTATCTTCTGGGAGTGCTTCTACTGAGGCAACTTCTGCGGTTCAAGGTGAATTTCTCTCTATTCCTTTTAATTCTTGAATGATGGCTCCATGCATGCTGGTGACACTTGATTTTTACTCCAGGAGCAGGCAAAACGGCCAAGACCTCAGATCTTCGGCACAGGCTTGAACAATACAAACTCCTCAAAGCTTCCGCCAAGCCGAAGCCTTCTACTAACCGTCCTGGAGACGTAGTCGGCTATCGTCCTCTTCTTGGAGTCATTGAAGAAGATATACAAAAGAGGAAGAGGAGTCGATCTACATCTGAATCTCTTCCTGGTCCTCCGGCCCCACTCCAGCCTATTTACGACATTACGGAGGATGATACTGAGTTTAGGCCTTCCCCACATCTGTCTGAGAATCCAACCTTCACCCCGATAGATCACCCTGGCTTAGTTCGCAATCCGTTTGCAAGTCATCCAGACCTGGATCCAGCCTCTCATGATATCTCCTTCGATGAGGTTACTGGTGAGCATCTTCTCCCTCACAATCCTATGGTACGGGTGCTTGACGAAGCTAAGTCCCTGGACCTTGATTTGCTTACTACCCGGGTTGTAACTCTGGGGGACGAGGCTAAGGCAAATATCGACCGGGTTGCTGAGGAGACCAAGAAATTGATGGGGCATCATGCCCGACTAGTCAAGGCCGGGGAGGAAATTGGGAGTGCCAACATTCGGCTGTGGCTAATGGTCTCCAACCAGGCTAAGCAGCTTGCCGATCAAGCCATCCAAATTTCTCAGCACGAGGCCGCATCCAGGCAACTGAAGAAGACTATGGAAGAGGCCAGCAGGGCAGAGTTGCGAAAAATGGAGGCCGCCTGCAAGGAGCGAATTGACATGGCCATCACGATGGTGGATGAGGTACGACAAGCGGACCTCGAGCGGGCACAGGAATTGTCGGGTAGACTCGAGGCCACGGAGCATGCTCAGTCCAGGTTGAGGAGGAGATGGAGGCGATGAGGATATCCCTTCAGGTGGACCGCTCACGATACTGATCGGAGAGGGATGCTGCCATTGCTAAGCTGCGTGCTTCTGAGGCCCAAATGAGGGAGCTTGAGGAAAACGAGGGGATGATGGATGAGATGCTCCAGGATATGTATTTCCGTACTTAGAAGCAGGGTAACTTATCTTGGATGGATGATTACCCCCGAGTTATGGCCAGGATTTATCTCCGGGCTCTGGAGGAGGCTAGGGCTGATGCAGATAAAGAGGGTGGCGCAGTCTTCAGCATGGATGTGGTCACTGCCCAGTTTACCAAGAAGGAGAAGGTGACGGTGAAGGAGGGTATGCGGCTGCTTGCTGCTGAGGAGGCAGGTGTGCAAGTAGAGGATGATGACCAGGATGGTCAAGAAGCAGGTGCTGGTAAGTCTTCCTTTCTAGTCTTCCTGTTAACTTAGTTGCTTATCACTAATGAATTCTTTCTTTGACCGGACAGGTGGGCAACAGGACAAGGATAAAACTCCGACGCAGCCGGCTCCTTGATTGGACCTGGATATCTTTTTGTGGACTTGACATTGTTGTATATGTTAGTCTCAAAACAGTAACGTAACTCTTAGGTTGTAATTATGCTACTTGTAATAAACAACATTATTCTCGACGTCTAATTTTTTAACTTAGGCCGATTCTGTCGTTTTTTGAATGTTTTTGCTACTTTGGCATGTTGTATGAGAAATATAGCTATGCATATTCTTGTAACTAAATTGTGTTTGACGTCAAGTTCTTGTTTAAAACATAATTTCATGTCTTGCAATGTTAGCATGACGTGTGAATAAATTATAGCCGCGTGTTTATACATGAAAGAAGAAAATACCGCCCTTCATATTCTACTTGTAGATGGCAGCTTTGAATGTCCTGTGTGACCGAGTATGGAATGCGGTCCAGTGTCTTGTTGTGAGTACCTGCCTCCATTAGTGAATGTCTCCTATTTTGTGTCCTGTACTTTAGGGATTGTTACAGAGGATAGGAGAAAAGCTTTTTTTAAATAAAATTGAAATATGAGAAAAAGTAAAACTTCCAATCACGGAAGGCTTCGGTGTGCTTAAGTTCGTGGCAAACGGGCTTTGTAGTCACTTTCCCTAGCTGTGGGTCTTGGAGACACTTCTCACCCATCTTACGCCTCCGCGGGGAGTTAATTCTTTTTTGCCACAGCCGCACTTAAGACACATCGGAGCCGAGATCGCGCACAGTAACTACCCGGGCCATTATGGCCCGTAATCGTGGGTATTATTCGATTTACTATGGCCGGCTAGCGTGGGTGCCGATCGTCAACCGTGAACTACCCCTGGCTGGCCACACCTTATGTTGGGGCTTATAGTCGGTTCACAGTTGCCGGCGAGCCGAACGCCGTAATGAGCTGCCTTGGCTATAGTCGGCCTTCTCGGTGGCTTATAATTGGCTCATTACAGTTGGCTTTTAGGGCCGTCGCGAGCAATGAGTTAACCCGCAGCAGAGGGATGCCGGAGCAAAAGTGTCTCATTGGCGAGGGCATAGATTCGCATAGTACCTGTTAGGTCTTGTCCAGGTGAAGTTGTGCTGCGAAGTGCTTTGAATGGAAATGCTATATGCACAGGATTTTGTTCAACAGAAAAGGATAAAGTTAACAAGCAGCCAAGATACAAAGGAACAAGTTTAAAAAAGAGACAAGGTTTTTTAAAGTGGTTCGGCACGAAAATGCCTACGTCCACTGATTCTCTTTGTTAATTCACTTTATATGGGCAGTACAAGTTAAGAAAAGTATCGACGGAGGTGTTGGATGTTCCATGCCCTCTGGAACACCTCTCCGTCCATTGTTGACAAAATATAAGCTCCATTGTGGAGATCTTTATGAATTACATATGGTCCATCCCAGATTGGATCTAGTGCCCCGGGGCGAGGGAAGATTCGCTTGAGGACAAGATCTCCTTCTTGTAAGGTACGATGCTTGACTTTGGAGTTGTATTGTGCTGCCACTTTTTGCTTGTGGGCTGCTGCTTTGAGGGCTGCATCATTTCTTCTCTCCTCAATTAGATCCAAAGACATGTGAAGGAGTTCTTCGTTCTCTTCCGGGTTATAGTGGATTCTACAGTGGGAAGGCATGATGGTTTCAACTGGGAGCATAGCTTCCGATCCGTATGCCAAAGAGAAAGGAGTATGCCCCATCGATGTTCTGAAAGATGTGCGATAGGCCCACAGTGCCGTAGGGAGTTCATCCACCCAAGCGCCCTTTGACTTTTCGAGTTTCTTTTTGATTAGAGTTTTCAGAATTTTGTTGACGGCTTCGACTTGTCCATTCGCCTGGGGATAAGCTACGGATGAGAAGCTTTTGTGAATTCCGTGCTCTTGGCACCAGTTGGCGAACTCCTCGCTGTCAAACTGAAGACCATTGTCCGATATAATTTTGAATGGGACTCCGTACCTGCATAGAACGTTTTTGATCAAAAAGTTAATAACTTTTGCTGAGGATACTTTATTTAGGGGTTCTTCCTCCACCCATTTGGTGAAGTAGTCGACTGCCACTATAGCATATTTGGCCCCGCCTCGGCCCATTGGCAGTTCGCCGATCAAGTCAATTCCCCATACTGCAAAGGGCCAAGGGCTGTTCATTTGAGTAATCTCAGTTGTTGGTAGCTGCGGAATCTTAGCAAACTTCTGGCATCTGTCACATTTTCTGACGAAATTTAAGGCGTCCTTGCTTAAGGTGGGCCAGAAATATCCATATCGGAGTATCTTTTTTGCTAAAGTTTGCCCTCCGGTGTGATCTCCGTAGCTTCCTTGATGAATGTTGGATAAGATTTCCTTGGCTTCCCTTCCAGCGACACACCTTAATAAGGGGTTAGAGAAGCCACGCCGATAGAGGGTGTCCTCTTGTATTGTGTAGCGGGAAGCTTTCCTCAAGATTTTCTTGACTTCGTTACGCCCGTTGGGTAGTGTGCCACTTTGTAAGTAGTCTCGGATGGGAGTCATCCAAGTTGCTTCTTCGGTTGCAGCTATCAGATTCACTTGCTCAAAACTTGGGGTCAGTTTCTTTGAGATGGCTACTGCTCCAGAAATAGCGCCGTCTCTCATGCTAGCTTGCATCGCCAATTCGTTGGCCTCTTGGTTTTCTTCTCGAGGGATGTGTTTGACTAAGTAGTGGTCCAATCGACTGAGAAGTAACTTGGTCTTCTTCAAATATGCTATGAGTCGTTCTTCTCGAGCCTGGAATTCTCCTAGTATTTGATTAACAATAAGTTGAGAATCGCTATGAAGACACAAAGAATTGGCTCCGATTTCTAAGGCAAGTTCTAATCCAGCTATCACTGCTTCATATTCTGCATCATTGTTGGTGGCAGTGAACTCCAACCTTATAGCATAGTGCAGCTTATTTCCCCTGGGGGTGATTATTACCACACCTGCCCCCGAGCCTTGTTCGTTTGACGCACCATCCACAAAGAGATTCCACTTGATGTCTTCTGCTATTTCCGATTGCTCCTTACCTTCGTTGGTAGTGAATTCTGCAATGAAATCGGCCATGGCTTGTCCCTTGATGGCGGTGCGAGGGTGGTAGGTGATATCATATTGACTTAGTTCAATGCACCATTTAATTAGTCGCCCAGAAGTGTCGGGACGATGGAGTACCTGCCTCAGTGGTTGATCGGTCAGAACTTTGATGGAATGGGATTGGAGGTAGTGACGCAGTTTCCGTGATGTGATTAGTAAACAGTATGCTAGTTTCTCAAGTTTAGGATATCTGACTTCTGCCCCTGTAAACCTCTTACTTACAAAGTATACTGGCCTCTGCGTGCGGTTGTCTTCTCTTACCAAAACAGCGCTTAGGGCATCAGATGATACAGCAAGGTATAGGTATAACTCTTCGCCTTCGTTTGGAGTCGAGAGTATCGGCGGTTTCTGGAGGTGTTCAATTAGGTTAAGGAAAGCTGCTAAGCATTCGTCAGTCCATTCAAACTTTCCTTTGTCTTTCTTTAAAGCTTCGAAGAAGGGGACGCACTTGTCCGTTGCTTTGGAGATGAATCGGCTTAGGGCGGCCACTTTCCCGTTCAAACTTTGCATTTCCTTTCGAGTGGTAGGTATCTTGATGTCTCTCAGAGCTTGGACTTGTTCAGGGTTTGCTTCAATTCCTCTGGCATGGACGATGAATCCTAGGAATTTTCCTGATGATACTCCGAAGGAGCACTTTAGAGGATTCAACTTCATTCCATACTGGCGAAGTACTTGAAACATTTTGCCTAGGTGGCTTACGTTATTGTCGGCTTCCCTTGACTTTACCAGCATGTCATCCACATAAACTTCCATAGTTTGACCTATCAGCCCTGCAAACATCTTATTGACGAGGCGCTGATAGGTGGCTCCTGCGTTTTTAAGTCCGAAAGGCATTACCTTGTAGCAGTACAATCCCCGGTCAGTGATGAAACTAGTGTGGTCTTGATCGGGAGCTTGCATAGGAATTTGGTTATATCCTGAGTATGCGTCCATAAAGGATAAGAGTTCGTGCCCGGCTGTGCTGTCTACAAGTTGATCGATTCGGGGAAGCGGGAAGCAATCCTTCGGGCAGGCGTCATTTAAGTTGGAGAAGTCAATGCATGTTCGCCACTTCCCATTAGCCTTCTTTACCAGCACCGGGTTGGTGATCCACTCTGGGTAGATGGCTTCTCGTATAAAGTCATTGGCAAGTAGATTCTTTACTTCTTCATCGAGGGCTGCTGATCGTTCTGCCCCCATGCTTCTCTTTCTTTGTTTTACGGGCATCTTGGTAGGATCAATGTTTAGTACGTGACATGCTATGTCGGGGGAGATCCCGGTCATGTCAGCATGTGACCATGCAAATACATCCAAGTTGTGGCGGAGAAAGTTAATGAGTTGTTCCTTCAACTCAGCTTTTAGTTGGGACCCGATTTTCAACAGTCTACTCGAGTCATGTTTGTCTACAGATACAAATTCCATAGCCTCTACGGGCTCGGCGGTGGCCTCCTCCTCTTTGTCCCTGGGGTCTAATTCATTGAAAGGATCGCTGGTATATCGAAGAGGAGGGGCTTTCTTTAGTTGCTATGCTTCCAAACTTTTTGTGCAGAGGGCAACCTCTACACTCTTCCCTGTATCCTTCCTGTGGTTGTTGCGAAGTTCAGTTACATAGCAGTCTCGAGCAACGTCCTGGTCTCCCTCTACCTCCCCTACCCCATTGTCCGTTGGAAATTTCATCTTTAGGCACCATGGGGCCAGGACAATTTGGAAGTCTGACAAGGCTGGCCTTCCTAAGAAAGCGTTGTAGGCCGAGTGGTTTTCTATCAGCACAAATGTCTGTTTCCGCACAACGGAGCGGGGATGGCTTCCAATTTCAACAAAGAGGTCTAGTTGCCCGAGGGGCATCTTCGCATCTCCAGTGAAACCGTGTAGTGGTTTATTGCAGGGAGAAACGTCCTTTATTGATAGTTTCATTTTGTCGAATGCATGCTTGAATAGGATATTTACTGAGCTTCCAGTGTCTACTAGAATTCGGAAAACTTCGGCTGGACCGAGCCGGGCAGAGATAACCATGGGATCCATGTGAGGGTACTGTCTTCCCTCTAGGTCACGCCTACTGAATGTGATGTCATCACTCTCTTTACGCTTCGTGTGGCGTTCTTCTATAACAGAATTAACGCAGTCTTCATTGTTTCTAAGTGACTTCCTGTATCTTTCCATCTCTGCCCAGCTTCTGTCGGCGATGTGTGGTCCTCCCGAGATGGTATGGACCACTATCTTCTCCTGACTGGAGCTGCTAGTGTTGCGATTTCCTCTGCCTATCTCTGGTGAGGGTAGCCTTGGGTTCTCATTGGCAGGAGCTGAAGTCCTGTCCTGACCTTTTACATAGCGTTCCAGTTTCTTCCTTCTGATGTGTTCTTCAATCAAGTCCCGGAGATGATGGCATTCATTGGTATCATGCCCATGAGATTCGTGGAAGCGGCAGAACTTTCCATACTTCTGTGCGTTATCTGATTCCTTCTTGTACAGTGGGCGTTTGTATCTAACTTCGCCTTGGGTGGCAAGGAAGATGTTTTCGACGGTTTCATTCAAAGCAGTGTAAGTGTCGAATCTCGGTCCTGGCCAATATAGGCGCTTTTCTCCCTTCTTGCCCCCAGCATTGTCTCTAGAATCATTTCTTCGAACGTCCTTTGCTACAGCGGGCGCGTTGCTGTGAGTTGCCTTATTTTGTTGCCATGACTGCCCCTCAGTGGCAGCGTCTTCAAGCCTCATATATTTCCTGGCTTCATGGAAGAAATCGGGTAAAGTAGCTGGTTTTTCTTTTGTTAGTCTTCTAGCGAATTTAGTATCCGGATGCACACCACTACAGAGGGCCATTAAGACAAGCTTCTCATCGGCATCTTGGACTACGGCCGCTGCGGCATTGAATCGGGTTAAATATTGATGCAGCTTCTCTCCAGGTTTCTGTTTGATATTGGATAAGGAATAAGCATCCTTGGGTTGTTCCACATGAATGCGGAACTGACTGATAAACTTTTCTTTCAACATCTCCCACGAGCTGATGGATCCTTGGGGTAGATGGCAGAACCAGGAGGTAGCTAGATCTACTAAGAATAGTGGAAAGCATTTTCACAGTACTCCCTCTGTTGCCCCGCTCATGAGCATATGCTGTGTGTATCTCTGTAAGTGTACAACGGGGTCGGAGGTTCCTTTGTAAGGTTCCATTGTTGGCATTTTCCTTTCTCGGGGGGTGATGGAAATTTCGATATTGCGGGCGAAGGGGCTGGTTACCCTAGCGCCTATCCCTCGATCTCTTTGATCCCGTTGGACGCACTCTCTGAACAAGCGTGCCATCCTTTCATCAGAATTTGGAGCAGACAGGAATGAGTTCGGTTCTGCTCTGTGGGACTGGTTCCGTCCGGATGACCTATAGGGATGGTATCATCTATCATTCCTCATATTTTCCAGTGGTTGCCTTTGGTCTTCTGGGAGCATGCTAGGGTCAGCTACAGTTGGCCCTTGCCTTGATCTTCCCCTACTGGTTTCTGATCTAAGCACTTCCTCGGGTCCAACTTCGGGCTGGACTCTAGCTCGGCCCCGTTCATTGGCGTTTCCGTGGTTAGGCAGTACGACCGGCTCAGCTACAGTTGACCTCCGCCCGGTACCTCCCCCGTTGGGTTCGGTTCCAAGCGTCTCCTCAGGCCTAACTTCGGGCTGTGCTCGATCTCGGCTCCTACCATGGCTACTTCTGCCGTTAGCTCCTTCGAAGAAGGAAGATCTTTGTTGTCTCTGAGATCCTCCAGACTGGGACTCACCCTATGATTCAGTGTTGCGGTTAGACTCTTCAGCATCCCTTAAGCGTGACATGAGATGGTCCACCAAGGCTTCCTGCTGGGACGTGAAGCGGTTAGTTACTTCAGCCACAACCCTGTCTAGATCTGCCCTAGTAATTGCTGCAGGTTGTTCTGTGGCAGGAGTGGTCGGATTTGTCTGACCTTCATTTGGTACTGCTGTTGGAGGGGGGCGATTTACTTGATCTGTGACCACTAGATCTGGAAGACTGCTGGTTGCGATGTTTTTCCCTTTGTTAACATCTTTCTTCTGCTTGGGAGGCATGTTTTCCAAGCAATGAACGACGCTGTTAGGAAGAAGGTTAAGTGGAAGAAGCTGAAGCTTCGAGCTTCTAGCTCTCAATGAAAGCACCAAAAATGTTTGCACAAAAAATGGGCAAACATCTCCAAGTTGTATGATTTAATTGATTTTAGGTTGTTCTTAGTGATTTGGGTGATTTATGCAAATATGTGAAAAGCAGGGACTAAACTGTAAAAGACACGCAGATTTATAGTGGTTCAGCCAGAATGTGCCTACGTCCACTTTATATGTTATTCTCCTTTTCTATTCAAATTACAAATACAAAGCTTTGATACAAGTATATGAAAGTTGTTTGAAAGTTCTATCCGTGCTTGAGCTCTCAAACTCGTCCCCTGTTGTTGTACCCCTGCCCCTCTATTTATAGAGTGAGGCTGGGGGTAGGGGTCTTGGATGTGCATAGCTGCTGGTGGGCCTGGGTTGATGTGATCTGGCCTGGCACGTCTTGGTCCGGTAGCACTCTGGTTCGGCTATGCATGGAAGTGGGGTTTGGACCGGTAGTGCTTGGAGAGGAGATGATTCGGCTTAGGCTGGTTGGTTCGGTGGTGAGGTTGGTTCGGTGGTGAGGTTGGTTCGGTGGTGATGTCGGTTCGGTGGTGAGGTTGGTTCGGTAGGTTTGCCTTGTAGTTGGTTTGGCAGGGAATGCCGTGTAGTTGGTTCGGTCAGGGATTGGCTCGGTCGAAATTTACTCAACAATATGTATGTATGTATCTGTGTGTATATATATATATATATATGTATGTATGTATGCATACACACGTGTATGTGTGTGTTCATATGTGTTTGTGTTTTACCATTTAGGTATGTGAAGGGTCATATTATTAATTGTGGGAAAAACTTAATATATCATAAATGTGACAATTGTGCAATTAACTAGGAGTTTTTATTTATCTCCTCTAGATATGTCAATAGGCACATGGACATATAGGGTGTATATTGCAAAGTGAACAAATATGTGACATGATAGTATGATGGTAAATAAGTATATATTATTTAGACATAAATATATGTATGCGATATACATAGCCATATAATTATAAATTAAATTTATATAAGTATAAATAAAGAATAATTTTTAAAGTAATTAAAATAAATTTCACATTCATCTCTTTTCTAAGTAAATATCAAAATATCTTAATTTAAAATTTGAAATCAACTTGGTCAAATATTTAAATTAAATGACGTCTTACTATTTGAAATAATATAAATATATTTATAAAATCCAAATTTGAATAATTCAAAGTTAATTATACTAAATGTATTGAATCTATGAAATTAATATATTAAAGTGGAAATTAGCCACAAGGGCCTCTTTAGCAAGTGGAATTAGTTTCTAGGACACACAACTAAAATAATTACTTTCAAGGACAAAACGTAAAATAATTAGTTTCTAGGGCCTAAAAACCTATGAAATTATGTCCTTGAAAGTAATTGGACTGCTGACTTTGTCCTTGAAAGTAATTATTATGCTGATTTTGGCCTTGAAAGTAATTTCTTTGAATGTGTGTCCTAGAAACTAATTGGACTGCAAAGTTTGTCCTTCTGGTGAAATGCCCCTATATTAAATTTATTTCGACATAAAATGAACTAGTAACTAAGTATATATTTTAAATCTAATTTACATTATAAAATAATACATATAAATTTTTATGGATATATAAAATTTGTATAGTTTGAATCATTAAATAATTAATCATTACATATATATAAATTTGATATTAAAACATAACTTTTATGACTTATTTAGCCTGATTAACATAACTACACTTAATGTATAAATCAAATTCTATTACATATACATATTTCATTTTGAATTCTATCAATAAAACAACATATATAACAATTTTAAATTGTATCAAATTTAATGACAATTAAAACATCACATATATCAACATGGATTATGTGTGAGCACATATGAATAAGTAAATTGAAATAAGAATTGTACTTAATTAGATCTAGCTCTTCGTGAGATATCGATTTGAGAATAGTCTCCTAGATTGGTCGAATCACTACTTGATGCTGCTAAGATTGAATTAACCATTTTTATTTGGTTTTATTTTAATGTTGAATAGTGAAGTTAAATTTTCACTTTAGGTGTTTTGTTTAAAAGGAGGTTGAACATGATTTAAGAAGGAGGAAGCAAAATGAAGGAATTAAAAATGAATTAATGTAAAAACCTTTGTATTTAAAGAGATAAAACTTTCACCTTCATCTCTACAACGACCCAGAATTTTGTCGCTTTGATTGGGAATATTTGATTAATTTTAAATATTTAAATAATTGATTTTGAAATCTTAAATAATTCATTTTTATTATACAATAATGGTAGTAAATCCATTTTGAAATTTTGTTTACAAAAATAAATAGTTCGACGAAAAATTGAAAATATGAATGAAAACCTTTTTTGGATTTTCGACTTTTTATCGAATAGAAGTTGTCGCAACATTGTTTCACACTTATTAACATACACATACACATAAAATAGTGTTGCAAATAGTGCAAAATAATGTAAACAAAGTTACTTTCCTTAATGATTCTAAAAGGTGCTTATAATTAAATTAAGGATTAGAAAACTGAACTTTTAAATACATGGATTTGTGTGCATATGTACAAAGGAAAGGATGTGCACATGGTTTCATGTACTAATTCACAGGAGGGGGTGTGGTCCATGAGTTAGCACTTAAGGAAGTGTATGGAAGAAGGCATTTTGGATGGATAATTAGGTTAGTTGGTAAAGGGGTATGGAAGGTCTTTTACCACTTACTTTAATTATATAAATACATCCACAAGCTTACTTATTTCCATTTTGTATTTTCATTTTCAAAAAATCTCTTTGCTTCTAATACTTCCTCTTCTTATAATCCAGAATAGAAATGAAGCAAAACCACCTCAAAAAATCCTTTTTTCTCGTTAAACTTTCAATGCAACCTTGTAACAACATTTATATCACTACCACCAACCCAAAGATGCAAGCTTTGTTGCCAAACTCTCCTTATAAGTCCATAGCCGTAGCCTATATGAGCCCTAGGGACTTGAAACCAAAGTCTGAGCAAGGAGAAGCGAAGGATGGTTGCTTTTTAGGTCAAGGAAGGGAAGTTGGTAGCTTTTTGTTTGGTTTAAGCTTGTTTTAAAGTGCGAACACTTACTTTAAAGTCATTTCAATTTGTGTTATTTTGCTATGTATATAATTATATATATGGATTATGTATGTTGTTGGAATTGATTCCCGCTTGGAAGCGGATAACATAAATAACCTTTTTTTAGAGAACTAAAGAAAAAGGAAGTTGGAGTGTTCCATAGCGAGCAGGTCACTATGGAAGCTTTTTGAAGAATAAGAATTCTATAGAGGGATCCTAAAAGATTCCTAGCCTTATGATTTTTATTTACATACAATCTTATTTATGTAAAGGCTTTTGTATATGGAAATTGAATGTTGCTTACTTATAGTCGATCTTCTTGTTATTGGTTTTACGTTATTGAAATTTCGTGCTCACTTTTAAGTAGTTTACCACTTTGTTTTCTAAAAGTGTTTTGAAATGGTTTTCAAACTTGACTTTTGTTTTCTGAACCTTTTTGAAAAAGGTATTTAAAGTGGTTTAAAATATAGAAAGAAATATGGTTTAAAAACTATTTAATTTACAAAATAAAGTTTGAAAAGTTATGGTCCATATAGCGATAGTCGCTGGGGATGCATTTTGGAATTCTATGATTTTAGTATAATATAAAAGGGTTTATCTATTTTAGATATTTTGTAAAGTCCTTTAAATGTGTTTTATAAAAGTTGTATAGGTATTTTAAAAGGAATTTGTACATTTATATATATTTTTAAAAATTTATTTGAGTTAGTTAAGCAAGAGGTTTAAATTTTATAAAAGAAACTACTTTGTTTCAATAGTCAAATTTCATCTTTAAAGAGGTGTTTTAAATACAAGTTTCAAACGATGTTTCAAAAGTTATTTTAGAAGAGGAAGGAAGCATGTATTACAACACCAAAGTTGTAATAAATGTTTTTGAGAAAAGAAAAGAGATCATGACTATAACAATTTTGTTATAATAAATGGTTTCGGGAAATTGGAAAGGAAATATGGTTTATAAGAAATTTGTTATTTTTAAATAAGTTGTTTACTTTATAAAATGGAAAGATGTTGCCATTTTTAATTGAATTTTAGTTTAAATAAGTGATTTTGGAAAATATTTTTAATAACAAGTATATTGGAACTTTTAGATCCTATTTTTATTTCTAGACTTCGAGGTATGGAAACTTGTTTCTATTTTGAAGTTATAAGTGAATGTCGACTCAAAGTGTGAGACGAAATAATACCACAACTTGAACGGTTTCATTTCGAATTGATGAATAATACTAGTTTGAAATCGAAGACTAGTAATAAGTTGGTTTTAAAATTGTTTTAAAAAGACTTTGCTTTATGCAAGGATTTCTTTATCGGTGCCACTAAGTAGCATTAAACAAATGTGATAAGTAGTGCTAAAATGTTGATGCGTTTATGGAAAGTAGGAAATCTTATATTTAGCACTAAAACCCGATGAGTAGACTTTCCTTTATCTGTCAGATTTGGAATCGGAGTGCTTTAACTAAAGCAAGGCTAGGTGCAACCAATGCCCTAACTTGCCTGGCTTCGATTATGGGTGAGTGGTAGAGATGTCAAAATGTCGAAAGGGTGATAAGTATAAGAGGGTTAATTTCTTTATATATGCCATGATTAATTAAGTATATGTAAAGTACTTCATCTTATAATTGACACTAAATTTCAAGGTATGGAAGCATGTTCATATCTGTGAGCATTAAGAATGTCGTCGAGGCGAGTGTAGTACTCTAACTTGTCTGACTTCATTGTAAAACGAGGGATAGTACATGGTAGAAATCAAAAAGTGGTGATAAGTATATGATGTCGGATTATCCATATGCAAACTATATACTTACATCGGATAGTGGTTTGTAACTTAACCTATTTTGATTTAGGAAGTATATAAAAGCATCACAATTTCATACAGTTTGAGATTCTCTTGGGATAACTCATTCTGATGAAACGTCTCTCGCTTTAAGGGAGGATATTCGAGATCTCCTTGGGAGTCTTATACACTTACTTCTTAAAGAACTAGGATTGAGTCAACCAAAAACTATCGATTGTAGGTTCAGAGAGATCAGGATCAGATAAGGATGAGTTAACAGAAAACCACTTCGAACTTGCATAGATGTTCGAATTAGAGACATCTTGAAGATGAAGTAAATCTAAGATGGAGTTCTTTGAAGTGCTAGGGCTGCTTAATACTAATCTTAAGGGTGATTCCAAAAAAGATGTAGTGGAAGTAGTGCCTTCGGTTTGTTCATAATCTAAACAACTTGTATGGATGAATGCTAGCATTGCATTGTTTCCTGGAGGGCAGTGTTAGAATTCCAAGTAGGATTGCTATATAAAAGGTAATTGTTTGCTCAAGCCTCACACCCGGGAATGACTAAAACAGGGGATGCGGTATGGCTATATGGTTTGCTACCATTAGGGTATGATTATCACCTTTCTAGATCTGGATTTATGTATGCTGTAAGCTCATCAAAACGGTTGGAAAGCAACCTAGGTGATGACATATTCGTTACTATCCAGAAAGGGGTAGCCTGGTCCTGTATTGGTAGGGGGGTCCATATGTTAGCCTCGGTACATTTTATCTAGAAATTTATTGTGGTTGGTGGACCCTAATGCCTTATCATTGATAGAATCCATTCTCGAATATGTACCTTATGGTTTTAGTTATAAAACCTCGTACCGTTGAATGTAATTATGGGCAATTTTTCCATATATGTTATATATTTAATTTCTACCCTAGACATTATTATAATATTCAGTGGATTTTCATATAACATGGTTTGGTTATCGTAAGGTAAAAACCCATCTGTGTTTATTTGCGATGTGGTCTTACGACATACCTTTATTTTTGAAGGTAATTTTTAATATAAAAAAATCCATACGATATGGGTTTCTCATGCTGGTTTAATAGACTGATCCAAGTGTTATTTTCTTATAATACTCGGGTCAGACCTGAGTACTTTTGCTAGATTCAACGATGGACTCTTGGAGCTTCAAGGGACGAGCTGGATGCCTCCAATACCTGATGTATTTTATTTTTCCACTTCATCTTTTTTTTTATATTAATCAACATTTTTGAGGACATGCTATTATAATTGTCCAGGCTGATGATAGGTTAGACTTCGAATGTTGTATGAATATTAAAATTTTCCTTTGTAAAGATCATTTCAATATACTCATCACGATGTGAAATTGTGTTTTGTCTTTTCTTTTCTTTCATCCTAACAATCTGTCTTTCTGACACTCGAATGCTCGGCACATGAATACCGTGGATGTATTAGTGTCGGCTTTTAAGGGTCGAAATGGCAGGTCATTACAGTTAGTATCAGAGATGGACGTTAAGCGAGAACCTTGGCCTTAGTGGGGTAAACTCATTAGCAATAGGTAAATGACACCCTAGAATGAGTTTAGTGTATTATATATGAGAGCGCGTATTTGTTAGTGCTATAAAAATATTTTATATTATGTTGAAACTGGTAAATGAAATATTTTACCTAGGATTATATTTTATATATAAAAGAATAATTTTCAAAAATTGATATAGTTATTTATGAAGTGATTGTTTGTTAGGAATGGTAATATGCAATTATTATCATTTATTATTTGGTTAGTCACACTTGTCCAATTTAGGAGCATTGACTATTGATTGTTGATTGATTATTTATGCTTGACCAATTTATGCGCATTTATTTGTTTGAGTTATATTAAATATAAACACCTTGTTAATTTAGTTTCACAATTTGACTATAAGGCATTTGTTGATAATGTAGGTTTTGCAAGTTTACTTTGTTAAAATGGGTACTATAAAGAAGTAATGATTTTATATAAAGAGGATTTTATAGATTGAGTTTATAAAATGTGTTTCGTAAATAAGGAGGATTTTTGAGAATTTAAATCTCGGTGTCTTTGAAAAAGATTTCAAATGATTTTTGAGAAATAATAGGATTACTTGAAAGTATTTTTAAGTATAAATGTTTCAAAGAGAATTTTAAGGTAAATTTTATTTGGATATTTCAAGGAATCAATCTCGATTTGTTTTGTAGTGATCTGAATAGTTTTCTTAGCGACGATCGAATGTTTGCTTAAGTGAACATTGTATTGCACTTAGTAAATTATTCACTTTGTCATTGTATGATCGAAGTGAGTTTGAATCCAACGAACCCAAAGCAAGTTGGTAATAAATATTTTGTTTAAACCATTTATATAGAAATATATACAGTACTGTTTCAAAATGGAATTCGAAAAAAAGGAAGTATTTTTATGTTAACTAGTTTGAGTGGCTCAAAAATGACTAAAAATGGATAAGAGATGTATTCAGATGGCAAACACTTCCCTTAACTATTACTCTTCTTAGTGAGGGGATATGTGATACTATTTTGTAGGACCCAGTTTGTTGGTATCATTTAGGTGTTACTCGGTTTATATGTATATTTTCTATGGATTAAAATATACAGTATCATTTCAAAAAAGGGTTTTGAAATAAAAACCGGGTATTTGGTTCTTAAGTTTCCTAAAAAAGTGGATTCAAAATAAAATGGTAATTTGATAAAGGAAAGTGTTGATAACTAAATATTTTAATATGGATTTATATTACTCTTCATTTAAGAAGAAATAATTTAACACGTGTTTTAAGAAGATTTTAATAAACTATGTATTATTAAAACCATGTCTATTGTTTTAACATCAAAGTTTTATAAACTATTTGATGTTATTGATCCGGCTAATAAACATCTTTGCTTTAGAGGTGTCTAAGGAAAAGTAGACTCTAGGACAGAGTTTAGAAACCAGCAACCTACTCTTCTTAGCTACTTACCAGACCGGATGGATAGAGAGGTCAAAGAGGTCGACTCGGTTTTAAGATCTAATTTATTTTGGTCCCGTATTTGAATTTAAGGAAAAAGAAGATATAAAAGATTAAATCAAATAGTTGTATATACTCTCAGGATATAATAGGGTATTATACAAGTTTAAAACTTAAGTTATGTTTTTTGGGAAATGTTAAGAATTAGTATGGCTTGTTTCTGGTTGTTTGTTTGTGATGAAATTTCGGGGTTGAAATCTTTTTAAGAGGGAAAGGATGTAACGACCTAGAATTTTATCGCTTTGATTGAAAATATTTAATTAATTTTAAATATTAAACAACTTATTTTAGAAGCTTAAATAACTCATTTTTTTATTTAATAATGATAGTACACTCATGTTGAAAGTTTGTTTACAAAAATAAATAGTTCGATGAAAAATTGAAAATGTGGTCGAAAATCATTTTTTTGATTTTCGACTTTATATTGAACAGAAGTTGTCGTAATGTTATTGCACACTTATATATATACGCATATAATAAAATTGCGAATAGTAAAAAATAAAGTAAACAAAGTTACTTTCCTTGATGATTCCTAAAAAGCTATTAACTTATAATTAAATTAAGGATTGAAAAAGTGGACTTTTAAATGCATGGATTTATGTGCATAAATACAAAGAAAAGGATGTGGACATGGTTTCATGTGCTAGTTCTCATAGAGGGGGTGTGGTGCATGAGTTGGCACTTATGGAAGTGTATGGAAGAAGGCATTTTGGAGGGGTAATTAAGTCATCTGCTAAAGGGTTATGGAAGGTCTTTTACCATTTGTTTTAGTTCTATAAATAGACACACAAGCTTACTTATTTCCATTTGTCAATTTCATTTTCACAAAAGCTCCTCACTTCTCATGCGTCCTCTTCTTAAAACTCCTAAATAGAACTGAAGCATAACCACCTCAAAACTCCTCTATGTCTCCTTAAACTTTCATTGCAACCTTGTAACAACATTTATAACACTCCTACCGAACCAAAGATGTAAGCTTTTTTGCCAAACCTTCCCCATAAGGCCATAGCCGTACCCTATATAAGTCCTACGGACTTGAAAACCAAAGTTTAAAAAGGAGAAGTGAAAGGTGGTAACTTTCTAGGTCGAAGAAGGGAAGTTGGTAGCTTTTGGCTTGGTTTAAGCTTGTTTTAAAGTGAGAACACTTACTTTAAAGTCAGTTCAATTTTTCATATTTTGTTGTGTATATAATTATATATATGAATTATGTACATTGTTGGAACTGATTCCCGCTTAGAAGTGGATGGCATAAATAACCATTGTTTTTCAAGGTACTAAAACAAAAGAAATTCAATGTTCCATGGCAAATAGGTCGCTATGGAAGCACTTCGAAGAATAGAAATTTTGTATAAGGATGCCCTGTGATTTTTGTTTACATACATTCTTGTTTATGTAAATGTTTGTGTATGTGGAAAGTGAATGTTGCTTAGTTATAGTCGACCTTCTTGTTGTTTGTTTTACGACATTGAAATCTTGTGTTCTCTTTTAAGCGGTTTACCACTTTGTCTTCTAAAAGTGTTTTGATATGGTTTCCAAACTTAACTTTTTTTTAACCTTTTTGGAAAAGGTATTTAAAATGGTTTTAAATATAGAAAGAAATATGATTTAAAAGCTATATGATATACAAAACAAAGTTTGAAAAGTTACAGTCTATATAGCGATAGTCGCTATGGATGCACTTTGAAAATCTATTATTTTAGTATAGTATAAAAGGTTTTATCTATTTTAGATATTTTGTAAATTCTTTCGAATGTGTTTTATAAAAGTTGTATAGGTATTTTAAAAGGAGTCTGAAGATTTAAATATATTTTTAAGAATTTATTTGAGTTATTTAGCAAGAGGTTTAATTTTTATAAATGAACTGCTTTGTTTCAAAAGACAAGTTTTGTTTAATAGCAACCATCTTTAAGGAGAAGCTTTAAATTCAAGTTTCAAATTATATTTTAAAAAGTTTTAGAAGTAATTTTAAAAGAGGAAGGAAGCACGGATTACAACACTATTGTTGTAATAAATGTTTACAAGAAAAGGAAGGAGATCATAGGCCACAAAATTTTCGCTATAGTAAATGGTTTCGTGAAATTGGAAAGGAAGTTTGGTTTATAACACTTTGTTATTATCAAATAAGTTGTTTACTTTATAAAAAGGAAAGATATTGCCTTTTTAA
Source organism: Allium fistulosum (assembly GCA_030737815.1). Lineage (NCBI taxonomy): Eukaryota > Viridiplantae > Streptophyta > Magnoliopsida > Asparagales > Amaryllidaceae > Allium > Allium fistulosum. The sequence continues at coordinate 1,166,846,534 of CM060905.1, read as the reverse complement.
ATCGAACTTTGGTTTAAATAAGTGATTTTGGAAATTGTTTTGAATAAGAAGTATATTGGAACTTTTGGATCTTATTTTTATTTCTAGACTTCGAGGTATGGTAACCTGTATCTATTTTGAAGTTAGAAGTGAATGCCGAGTTAAGGTGTGAGAGGTAATAATACCCTCACTTAAACGGTTTCATTTCTAACAGATGAATAATATTAGTTTGAAATCGAAGGCTAGTAATAAGTTTATGGAGTTGGTTTTCAGATTATTTTAAAAGGACTTTGTTTTATGCAAGGATTTCTTTGTCTATGCCATAAGTAACATAAAACAAATATAATAAGTAGTGCTAAAATGCTGACACGTTTATGGAAAATAAGTCATCTTATATTTAGCACTAAAACCCGATGAGTAGACTTTTCTCTATCTATGAGATCTAGAATTGGAGTGCTTTAACTAAGGCAAGGTCCGGTGCAACCAGTGCCCTGCATTACCTGGCTTCGATTCTGGATGAAGGATAGAGAAGTCGAAATGTTAGAAGGGTGATAAGTATAATAGGGTTAATTTCTATAAATAAGTTAATTAATTAAGTATATGGAAGGTACTTGATCTTATACTTGACACTAAATTTCAAGGCATGGAAGCTTGTTTCTATCTGTGAGAATTAAGAATGTCATTGAGGAAATGGTAGTACTCTAACTTGTCCAATTTCATTGTCAATCGAGGGATAATACGAGATATAAATAGAAAAGTGGTGAAAAATATACGATGTCTGATTTTCCATATGCAAACTATATACTTACACCAGATAGTGGTTTGTCCACTATCGATAACTTGACGTATTTTGTCTTAGAAAGTATATAAAAGCTTCACGATTCCATACGATTTGAAATTCCCTTGGGAGAATTCATTCCGATAAAATGTCTCTCACTTTAAGGGAGGATATTCGAGATCTTCATAGGACTCTTATATTGTGTGCCTACTTCCAAAAGAACCGGGATCGAGTCAACCGAAAACTATCGATTGTTGGTTTGGAGAGGCCAGGATCTGATAAGCATGAGTTGTCCTAAACCACTTCGAACCAACATAAGTATTCGAATTAGATTCATCATGAAGACGATGGCAACCAAAGACGGAGTTCTGTGAAGTGCAAGGGCTACTTCTACTAATCTTGAGGGTGATTCTAAAAAGAATGTAGTAGAAGTAGTGCCTTCAGTTCGTTCAAAACCTAAACAACTTGTATGATGCATGCTGGCATTGCATTGTTGCCTGGAGGTTGGTGTTATCATTCCAAGTGGGATTGTTATATAAAAGGTAATTGTTGCCTCGAGCCTCTCACCCGGGAGTGACTAAAACATGAGGATGCGGTAGGGCTATGTGGTTCTATACCATTAAGGTATGATCATCACCTTTCTAGATCACTATCTATGGATTTATGTATACTACGAGTTCATCAGAAAGGTTGGAAAGCAACTGGGTGATGACATATTTGGTACTACCCAGGAAAGGGTAGGTCAATCCTATGTTAGTATGGTGTCTATGTGTTGGCCCTTGATACATTTTATCTAGAGATGTATTATGGTAGGTGGTACCCCAGTGCCTTGTCATTGATGGAATCCATTCCCCAACACGCGCCTTATAGTTTTGGTTGTAGAACCTAGTACTGTTGAATGTAATTAGGGTAACCATTCCAGATATGTTATATATTTACTTTAAAACCTAGACACTATTGTAGTATCACTGGATTATCGTATAAAATGGTTTGATTATCATAAGGTTAAAACTTGTCCATGTTAATTTGCTACGTGGTCTTACGAGATACCTTATTTTGAAGATTTTTTCAATAAAAAAATCCATATGGTTTGGTTTCTCATGCTGGTTTACCAGACTAATCTAGGTGTTATTTTCTTATAATTTCGGGTCAAATCTGAGTACTTTTCCCAAACATAGTGATGGACGCTTCGAGCTTCAGGAGACAAGCTAGATGCCTCCAAGACTTGACGTATTTTATTTTTACACTGCATCTCTTATTTTATATTAATCAGCATTTGTGAGGACAGGCTGTTATAACTGTCCAGACTGATGATAGGCTAGACTCTGATTGTTGTATGAATATTAAAATTTTCCTTTGTAAAGATCATTTGGATACTATATATTAGTCATCACGATATGAGATTATGTTCTGTCTTTTCTTTTCTTTCAACCCAACAATCTATCTTTTCGGCACTCAAATGCTTGGCACATGAATATTGTGGATGTATTAGTGTCGAATTTTTACGGTTAAAAAGGCGGGTCATTACACTCTCTTTAAAACAACCTTTCTTTAATTTCATTTAAGTTTAGGTCAACATCTAAACCACTTCATTTCGTTGCATTGATGACAATAGATGGTCCTCCTCGTGGACCAAATAATTTCGAAGCCTGTTAAGCAATTAAGTATCTAAAGTTTGTTTAAATATATATCCATATCGTATATCAGTACATGCATATATAACTTTTAAAAGCACATCTAAACAGTTACTAGTAACTCCAGAACATTTCCAAAAGCTACTTCACTAGCCAAAACACTCCAAACATCAATTACATCAATAATTAATATTTATTAAATACTAGTTAATTTAACTAATTAAGATTATTTTCAAACCTATTAAATTGTATGGTTTTCAAAGAATTCAAAAATATGGTTGTGAGACTTAGATGTGTGAATTCGGTCAGCGATCAATATTGACAATTCAGATATTAACTTTCACACGTAACCTTAGCTAGTAGTGTGACAGTTTAGCTAAGTTCATCGCTTAGAAATCTTTTCGATAAAATCATAATTTATATTATCTTAATCGGTACTAATAGCATTAATAATTTACACATGTTCTCTTTGCCCATAGTATATCACATTAGAATGTATGGAGTATTGTACAAAATTCCAATGTTATCCACATTAAGCTCGATTGGTCTTAAACTATGTTCTTGATTTAATAATAATATTTATTATTAACCGTTCTACTTTGGCCATAGATTTTGACTTTGAGTTGACTATAGTGAACCATGATACTCTACCTTATATAACCAAGGAGACTGATTCTCTATTTAATAGTGCTTCGCTCCTAATGTTTCAACTCAAATCCAACTATAGTCATTCGATGAATGTTGTGCCATGATTTAGCTATAGCCAAAGTGGAGTATCCATATTGAAGTTCTATAGTATTATCAAGTCAAGGGAACTGTGTAACACCGTCACATTAAGATTTCATATTTGACATGTCTGTTATCAACCAACATGAAACTCTCGGAAGAGTCATTCCATAGTTATCTCATAACTATGAGTATGTAACCCCTTGGTGCACCTTATAGCCTACTCTGATCTTAATGGATCATTGATATCCTTTCTTGAAAAATCTTGACAAGGTATATTTAAAACAAAATATTATTTTATTGTGTGATTAATTACTCATGATTATAGTTATTCACAACTATAATCACATAACATTTTATTTAAGGATTTTCTTATTAACATAATTTAAATTAATTATATAATTAATTATATCATGGTATAACAAAGTATATAAAAGAAAAGAAACACCTTTGCTATGAACAAGTTTGATTAGTGTTAGATACATGTACTAGATTATACAATTGCCTCAAAGCATACCGCTAAATCTTTAAATCTCCCACTGGCACTTGGCGTCAATTATGGAATCTTACTCCCATTCCTTTGATAGGCTTTCTCATAATCGATCAAGCAAGTCCTATGGTGAACAAATCTGCTATATTGATTTAATATCTAATCTGTCAGCTAATATCTCTCCATCATTGATAAACTACATTTATCATGTGGAACTTTTGGAGTATGTATCTAGATATCTTATGAGCCTTATGTTCTTTCGTGATCTATAACGTGATATTTCTTTCACAAAACAATGCAAGGGATTCTCCACATTTGGAATCAACCCTGGCACATTTGTAAATTTATGCATATATGTATACTATTTTTATTACGACGTTATTTAAGGCGATGTACGTAGCATTTTGGTTGAATCAACTGCCACCTCTCGTTTGGAACATTCCCAAATCAAAGCTCCTTAAATAAGGTTGAATATGAATTTAGGATTGACATACTATATTATATATTACTTATGAAGTTCGATTCCAAACACATCTTCATAAGGAATTTGTTGTTCCATAAACAACCCTCTAGTATTTCGTAAATACTCGAGAATGCTCTTAACTGCCATTTAGTGACCTTAATTCTAATTTGATGTTTTCTCAATGCATCAATTACATAAGCGAATTCTAATATTGTAGACATCATAGCATATATGATAATTCCTATTGTTGATGTATAAGGAATCCACCTCATATGTTCCATATTAAATTTATGAATATGGTGTCTATATATTGTTTAGTACATTCCCAACATCCTTTTATGCTGATTATAAGAGATATTTTCAATCATATAATCAAAATTAGCAGTACTGTTTTGTTTACTTATAGTTTTAAAATATATTAGTACCTTTAATATTCTTTCTTATAAGCACATGCATCCTCTACATTTTGATTGAAAATCAAACCATTTGATATTTCTATGAAAACACTTATACTACTTTAATGCTTATCATGCACCATTGCTATATTTGTTTTTGAATCATATCCAAAATATATAAATAATGCTATCGCTCCCACAACTTCAAGATATTTTGTTTGTTATTTGTAAATAGTTTCTTCTAAATCACTACTTAAAAGTTCTGTTTGAACCTCAGTGTGCAAGAACTCAAAATCAAATTTATGGTAATTGTGTGTAGAATCCAAATGGACTTAAGCATATTGACTAGTGAAATTACTTCACTAATTTCAACATTTGAAATCGATGAAGTCATTTCCAATCAACATCGCTTTGTACAATTCCAACTGTATGATTTCCTTGAAAAAACACTTGCGGTTGATGGTCATATCCTTCCAGGTACAAGCATCAAAATCATATTTTTATAATGCACTTGGAATCTATTTCAGATTTAAAGAATTATGCCATATGAAAGAGTCTATATTTTTAATAGTTTATTGACAACTGAGGAAATTGTTATTGCTAAAAATTCTTTTTCTCGACATTGATAACAAATACATAGTTTCTCTTTAATATATGAGAATTCTTATTAGATATTCCAACGAGTTGTGTCCATTTTTGCTTGGTTAATTTTATTTCATCTTATATAATAAGTTTCCATGTTATAGTCTTTAGATCATATCCTACTCCATTGTATTGCCATAGATTTGTATTATTGGTCAGTCATAAACTCTTTTAGGGTGGTCCACACAAGATCCCCTATGGTCAAATCTTACATACAACCTCTTGATTTACATAATGTTTTATTTCTTAAAACAAAAATTATTTCTTAATACGATGGAGTAGGCAGTCAAAAACATTTTAAGTTATTCCTTTATACTTACATAAAACTGAATTAGTTTTAAGTTTATGAAACTTGTGCTCATAACATAAATTAGTCGATTATACATCTTAAATTGTTTAAAATCGAGTTTCTATCAATTTATATATCATTGGATTTCACAAACAGTGATTTAGATGAAATTAAATTCAACATATGTACTTACTCTTGATTATGTATCCTTATAGAGAGAAGTTAACTCAACTTGATCATCATCAATCTTATTTGTCCAACAATGTCTGATTACTCCTTTTCATGCATCATTATATATATCATAGAGAGGAGTAACTTTGAGATTGAAACTTATTTTCTTTTAGGTACTTTTGGAACTCCTTTCCAACATACTCACTTATTGGATCAAATCTAATTATTTTATTTCTTTTGTCGTGTTATGTTTTCTACTTTGATTTTTATTCTATGAATTTTAATAGGTGTACTACTTGTAAATCAAATACACATGTTCGTGTCTATGATAATTCATCAGTGAATTTAATGAAGTAAGTGGATCCATTTTGATATCATTAGACCTTGGACTACATACACCTATATGTATCATCCTAATATTATTAAGTCTTTTGTCACTCCCACTAAATGTTTGCTTTTCCCTTGACCTTTTGAGATAAAATTCACAAGCATCACATGATTCATATCATATGATTAAACAATTATTTCTAAAAAATATGGCTTAGTCTATAACTTGAAAACAATTGCAGAAAATTTTAGATATTCCTCTATTTTATATATCTAATGCATCGCTATTGTTATGAAAACAAATACCATTATTATAATAGATTTATTTTACAACATATTCATATTAAAATAAAACTAATTCTACTTTCAGTCAACGTTGAAATTATTTATTATTTCATAAATAATATTTGGTATACATAAGAAAGTGATCTTTGTAACTTGATGCATCCACTAATACTTATTATATGGTATACTCCTACTATTGCGCCATTATAATAATCGTACATGAAATATGTAGCTCCATTCTACCACTTATTATGGGTTATTTATTTCATCCACTATAACTAGTTTACAATCGAGAGTTTTAAATCAAATATCTCAAACTAAAAGAAATAACTCTTAGAAAACAATTTTCTATAGTAGTACACCTTAGTATAAATCAGAATTCTAATTCAATATTAAGTATCTACTAGTATTTTATACAATTGTAATTTTCAATGTTTCTTTATGAAGCATAGATGACCATTCACTCTCCCTATCCCAACCGTACCTATGTTACATCCACTCTTGGACATTCACTTCAAATGGTCGAACGATTCAAAGGAAACCCTTACAAAACAACTACAATGAATTCTTTTTAGAAATGCATTCAATCATGCTTAACATTTAAAGATACCATATAAGTTGCACTAGTGTAAACTGATCAAACTGTCATTTCAATGATCGAATTCTTAGGTCCGTCTAGTAGTTCTTGGCCAGTACTGCTTCTAGCACAACAGATCCTTATAGTATTTAATATTATTGAATGTACGATCTTGCAATATAATTTACTTACTTATTTCAAATGGATCAATTTCATTAACATTTCATATATTACGAAGGTGACCATTCACCATACAACTTTTGTACGTGCTCAAATAAGGATCAACTATCCATATTCTTATAATGCTTTAAAGTTCAAATCTCATAAAAAACAAAACACAATCTTGGGAAAATAAAGGCTTAAATGACCGAGGTACAAATGTGTTTGGTTTTTGTATAATTTGCCTATTACATGGTCCTTGAAGCGACAACATGCCAAAAGATTTAAGTTTATATTTATTTGTCAACCTTAAATCGGTTCATTGATATATTTCAATTGATAAATAATTTTATCAGTTAGATTAGTTGTAAAAATTTATTGAAGTAGATAATTTTAATTTTGTACAACATATGTTCTTACAATATTATAAATGTTAAATGTAATAATTTCATTTTGTTAATAAGGCTTTCATAAGATTTTTATATTCCTCAAAACCCTAAGAGAAATATAAAAACCTTTTGATTTCTTTAGTGAGTGTTAGGACTTGCTTGCATTAGGATTCTTACTTTGAGTTTGCTTAACAAATCATAGGCCTACAATCCATGGACAAATCCTTATCAATTGTATCATATATAACTCCTAATATCGGTCTTTGTCCTAACCTCGACCTTGATCTTGAGTTTGCTCAACAAATCAATAAAGATTATTCACTTTTACTTAACATTTCTTGGTGACCTAAGTATAATAAATGTACCTTGAGTATGTTTAACAAATATAAGCTGTTATCTTCCTTGTCTAGGCAATATATTAATAGTACTAAACATAACAGCAACGGCTTATTTTTGCCAAAAACTAGTGCATATGCAAGTAATCTATCAATGTATAAATGATAGAGGGAAACTTATATTAAAGATTCATAATTTTATAATGTACTTTGAGCGATATTGATTTAAGGAATAATACATTTCTCATGAAATACCCTTATGAAGTGTGAGACACATCTGATATTACGGTACATGAACCATACCATGTATTTAATCTAGAAATCTATTTTGGGTCTATTTTAGTTCGCTTATATTTTAGTTATATATATTATTATATAAGTTCAATTTATTTATAACTATTATAATTAATTAAATTATATAATATTTATATTGATCTTATTAATTAGATTATATTTAATCAATTTTACTTCTTAATTTAATCAAATTTTATTCAAAATTTCAAAAAATTTACTATATTCATCATAAAATATCAAAGAAGAATATTTAACTATAATCTTTATAGTTTAGACATATACATATATATATATATCAATATTTTTTAAGTAATTAAATTTAATTATTATTTTTCAAATAAATTATTTATTTATTTAACATTTTAGTTGAATATTTTAATAAATTTCAAAATTTTATTTAATTTTCCTTAAACAATTTAAGGTAAATATTCAATTTGAACCTTTATAGTTATATATATATATTAATAAATATATTAATTAGACTTTTAATTAGTTACTTATTTAACAAATCATATTAATTAAATATTTATAAAATTTTCAAAAAATATTACATTGATTTTTGAAAATAATTTTATAAAAATTTAAATTTATTTATAGCATTTACAAAACTTCCTTTTATATTTTATACCTAACATTCAAATTTAAAATATATTTTTAATTTTCAACTCAAAAATTGAAATTTTTTGCCCAAAGCCCAAATAACTCGAGGCTTATATCTAGGCATACCTTTTGGACTTACTGTACCCATTGGGCAAGGCTAGTAGCTAGGGAAGAAAGAATACTTCTTATCTAACCCTAAGCCTAGACACTACTATTAAAAACATCCAGTAGATAAATATTTTTTATAAGTTGGCCCTAAATGCCAGCTAATTAGATTGCATAGACCATACGAACTTTGTTTCCACTTTTGGCTCCATCCTTTTTGGCAAAGGATCAAATGGGTGAATTTCGAAAAAAAATTATTTGGATCTTATTAGACCCATGTAATATATTAAATAACATTAGATCTAAACTATTTATTAAAATAAAATTTGTTTTATTTTAAAATAATTCATATATAATTAATTAATCATATTAATTAAATTTATTTAGTATTTATTTTTGATATATCTAATATATTTATACACTAACATGATAACAAAATGACATACATGGCACTTAAATACATTATAAGTGTGACATACACCAGGGGGTATCATTGTGCACGCTCGTATGTGTATATGTGTGTGTAATTTAGTTTAGTGTTTATGTTCTATCACTTAGGTATGTGAAAAGTCATATTGTTATCCTTAGCCTATTGACTTTCAAAAAAAAAGTCATATTGTTATTTTTGGAAAACAGCTCAATTGATCATAAATGTGACGGCTATGTAATAAATTAGAAGTTATGATTTATCTCCTTTGGGTATGTGAAATAGCACATGCACATGTAGGGTGTATATTGTAAAGTGAACATATGTGTTACATGATAGTATGATAATAAATAAGTATATATAGTTTCGACATAAATATATGTTGTTAGTCCATGAGATGATGGTTTTGATGACAACAACCTTAGAATAAGATTATAAAATATAAATACTAACATTATAGTTTAGATATATATGTATATGCAGGATTTAACCATGCAGGTACCAAGAATGAAGACTGTACAGTATAGAGATTCAAGATATCAAGATTGAAGACTCATGAGTATCAAGATTATCAAGAGTTCAAGATTTCAAGATAAGTATTGAGTCTAGAATTTTGTTAAAACTTCACAATAGCACTGAAATCTTCACTCCATTTTTCTTTTGGGATGGAACCCATTTCTACCTTTTTAGTGGCTTACAAACCCACGACAAGTAGCTTACAAACCTACGACAAGTGGCTTACAAACCCACAAACATCCTAGTTTTGTACAAGTTCTCGAGTCCTGACATGATGAGATACTCTGTAGGAAGGAGCTTGCAAAACTACTTCAAATTTTTTTTTCAAAACAACTTCGGAATGATTTTCAAAATGTTTTAGCCTTAAAAATTATCTTTCAAATGATTTTTCAAAAAGATGTTTTAGCTTTAAATATTCTTGTTTTTAAACTTCGTCTGTTTTAAACTATCTTTTAATATAATATATTTATACTTAGATTTAAATATAAAATTATTGTAAAATTATATATATAGTGTTCTTTATATTTATCTATATATTTTATCTATAGTCAAGTATATTTATAAAGTTTAAAATAGTTTTAATATAAGATAAAGGTTATTTTCAAAGAGAATCAAACTATCAAAATTTGCTTTGGGATGTCGACATGCCTATGGTGACCATGTCGACATGGTGACAATTGAGTTCAAAATTTAAATTTCAAAAGAAGTGTCTATTCGTCATAACCTTTCACGAATGGACATGACTGTTGTTCTTCTATAAATAGGGGTTAGTTTCAACGAATTTTTAATCGGTTTTTCTGGTTTTTCACTTCTCTTCTTCTTCTTCCACATTTTCTTAATCAAAATCCTATCATCACTCTGCCGAAATCAACATTGAATCTAACTAGATTATCTCTGGTTTGATTCTCTATCACTATCTCAACAAGATCTAAGTGTTATTCAGAGTTATAGGCTTCTTTGTAATCTATCTATCTAGCGAGAAAAGGTGTGATTGTAGCCTTGGAAATCAATCAAGCGAGAAAAGGTGTGATTGTAGCCTTGGAAACCAATTGGGTGAACTTGTTGCCCCGGAAATCAAGTATCTCTACCCAAAGGATTGTGATTCTGGAGGGTGTACCTCGTAGCCTTGAAACCGAGGGTTGTAATTGTTGAATTGCTTTTGAAAGGAAATCCGTACTTAGTTGTGCGGGACTGGATGTATGGTAACCCCGAACCAGTATAAAATCCGGTGTGTTCTTTCCTTTACTGCATTTACTTTATTTCCGCATCTGTGATTATTTCTGTGTCTGAATATTGCATACATTTGTGTACAAATCAAGAACAACTCAAAAGGATTTAGTAATTTCTTAAAAACACTATTCACCCCCCCTCTAGTGTTATTCCTAGCCTTAAGATCCGTAATCCGCATTCCTCACATTTGGTATCAGAGCAAGGTTTTCAAAAGTTTCATAATCTGATTTTTGAAATTTTTTCAAAATGGCTACCAACACTGGTACTGTTATTAACACTAGTATCCCTGTCACTAGTTCATTTATAGAAGGTCAGTCTACTGCCAGACCACCACTTTCTAATGGCAGTAACTATGCATATTGGGTATGTAGGATGAAAATATATTTACAATCTGTAGGATTAGATACTTGGAATATCACACAAACTGAATATTCTTAACCCACAACTAATTTTGCACAGTGGACCACTGAGCAAAAGACTGTTGCACAAAATAATTCTAAAGCAATGAATATTCTGTTTTGTTCACTTGATAGGAATGAATTTAATAGAGTGTCAGTTTGTAAGTCTGCATATGAAATCTGGAAAACTTTGCAAGTAACTCACGAAGGAACAAGCAAAGTTAAATAGACCAAAATTTCCATGCTCACAAATCAGTTTCAGTTATTTAAAATGAATACTAATGAGTCTATTTCAGACATGTATAGTCGATTTCAAGATATTGTGCATTCTTTAATATCTTTGGGAAAGGAATTCTCGAAAGAAGATCAAGTCAGAAAATTTTTAAATTCTCTCACTCCAGAATGGGATCAAAAGACACTTGCAATTAAAGAGGCAAATGACATCAGTACTTTAAAGATAGAAGAATTGATTGGAAATCTAATGTCGTTTGAAGTTCAAATGATCGGGAGAAGAGAAAGCAAAGCATCTGAAAAGAAATCAATGGCGTTCAATGCATTAATCGACGGATCAGACTCAAACAGTGATAATAATGAAGAGATAGCATTTATGACCAGGAATTTTCGAAAATTTCTGAAATACAGAAAGATGAATAATCTCAAGAGAAACAACTATAAGAATTCTGGAAATCAGAATGTAGTACCAAACAATGTCAAATGTTTCAACTGTGATGAACCAGGCCAAATCAAAAGAGACTGTCCGTATCCAGAAAGGCAGAATCCTCCTATAAACAATGATTCAGTAAAGAAACGGAAGCGTGCATTTACTGCTACTCTAGATGACTCAGACTCGTCCTCAAGCGATGATGATCAGAAGACAGATAACTCAAATTTGTGTTTCATGGCAGTTCACGACTTCAACAAATTCAAGGAAACGAACTCAGAAAAAGGTACACATTTACAATACAATTGATTGAAATTGCATGCTTAGAATTAGATGATTGATTGCTTGATTGATTGCTTGATTGATTGGTTTTGAATTGGTGTGTTGATTGAATTTTAAATTTATTTTTTATTATTATAATTTTATTATAATTTTTGTTACTTTTTAATATTATAATATTTTCTGGAATATACTATAAGAATACTCCAGATATATATATATATAGACATTAAAATAATAAGTATATATATATATTAGAGTATTTAGGAAAAATAAATCATAGAAATTCGCAAGCACATGTCGACATGGTCCCTACCATGATGTCGACATGGGTACAAATTTTGAAATTCAAAATTTGAATTCAAATGTTTGAATTTCCCTGCACCTTTTCATTTCATTCGATACTCTGAAAAGGCATCTTTTGACCAGAGAACATGTCTTTCAAAAATCTATTTAGTCACTATCTTTTATCACAACTTTTCACTTTCATTTTCAAATTCAAACTCTCTCTTCAAAACTCCAAGCTCTCTACTTTCTACTTTAATGGCTTCTTCAAGCAACCCCTCTACCATGAGACTTTCCAGAAACTTGAAAGAGAAACTCCTCAATAATCCGGAGGCAATAAAAGCATACATCAATTATGCTAATTATGGAAAAGTCCATCCCGGAAAGTTTGCTATTTTTCAAGATTTTGCTTCTTATGAAATTGATACTCTTTTCGCAAACAATCAAATTCTTAGTCTTGTTGATTCTTCTCAAAATGATTTTGTTTGTTACCCAAATCTTATTAAAATTTTCTATGCAAATCTCAATCGAGAATTTTATGAAGGAAATGATAATGAAATTCTGAGTAGTGTCAAAGGCACTAAAATTGTTTTGAATTGTGATCTTTTGGGTACCATTCTCAATTGCAAAAACACGGGAATGGATCTTTCTAGTTTTCAAATTGATGAACATGATCGTGAGACATTTCATCATATTTTTGAAGGAGATGAAAACTTTGAATTTAAAAACTGAAACTTTCATCCTAAAGCAAGAATTGTCAATCTTCTTTTACAACATACTTTGACCCCAAGATCGGGAAATTTTAACAATCCTACTTCAAAAGTGTGCAAAGCACTCTTTGCTATTTTCGGAAATTATGATATCAATTGGGCGCAAGTTATTTTGGATGAACTTCATCCTAAAAATTTTGAAATGGGAGAAAACACTTTATATCATGGAATTTATCTTACTCGGATTTTCAACTATTTTGGAGTAAATTTCAAACGAGAAGAATTTATTTCAAGAAAAGTTTTTAATATCTCAAACATTTCTCTCATGAAAATCTCATATGTTTTTCAACCTTATGAAACTCTTGCTGAAAAGGAAGAGCGTTTGGCTCATGAAGAAATTGAAGAGGAAGAAGAAGAAGAAGAAGAAGAAAGGGATGAAATGGAAATAGAAGAAGAAGAAGAAGGAGAAAAATCCCTAGAAAGTATTGAATATCCCTCCAATCCTTCCAACAAAACCCTTCTCAAAAACCAAAAGATTATTGTTGAGAATCAACGGGTTCTTAAAAGATCCGTTAGTAAGAAGTTGGACAAAATATCATCCAAGATGAACAAGTTTTTCTCCAAAGTCAGCAAGAAACTTGGATTATCTTCATCCTCATCATCCTCTAACTAGTTCTATATCTTTATATCATATCGAATTAGTTTAAGTTTGTTTTAATTTGAGTGTTTATGTAGTTCTTTATGTTTAATCATTGTATTATCCTATTATGCAATGAAATTGAATTTCCTTTCTGTTATCTAGCTTATCTTATCTCTTGAATAAAAGTTAGTATATTATATAAATTTATATATATACACAATTATTCACAAAGTCAAAATTACCATCAAAATTCACTGTAGTATGTCGACATACCCCCTTGACCATGTCGACATATACTGGTCAGAAATGACAATTCATTTTGAATTTGAAATTTGAATAACTACCATATGTCTATTCATTTCAAATGAATTTCTACACCTATAAATACCCAATTCTTCCAGAAATCATTACTGAATATTATTTCTTATCTATTCTATCTCTCATTCTTCTCTCAACTTCAAAAATGGCTAATCCAATTCATAACTTATCCGAGAATCTTGAAGAAACTCTTAATTCATTCAAGAATATTCTCTCGTTCATTCTTCGTAACCAGCGACACTTAGAGTTGAGTCAAATGCAGATGATCAAGGAGCAAGAAAGACATTTCGATGCAATTCGATGGATGATTTCTTCCCTGCACAAGGATGATAACGAAGCACATCCTCCTGTCTCTCTCACAAATGACAATGAAAATTGGGATGCCATCAAAGCAGACCCTATTTTCGGAGAAGAAGGATGGGTGGAAGTTCCCCATAACGTTTAATTTGTTTGCTTTATTACTTTGTTTGAATTGATTGTTTTGATTGAAATTGGTTGTTTTGATTGATTTGATTTATACTTGGTGTGGTTTGTATAAATATACATTGATATATTTATAATCGTTGATTGAATATCATGTCTATAAGTATAGTTATTTCTTAATATACTTTATTATATAGTTTATTAATGCAGGTACTTCAGTACAAGAATGAGGGGGAGTTGTATAGTTTAGAGTTTGTTTGTTTTTGTTGATGACAAAGGGGGAGAAATATAAAATAGGAGAGTTAGGCATAGATTAAGGGGGAGTTATTAGATTTAGGGGGAGTTAAATAGGATAGAAGTAATATTTTATAAACAAAGGTTGTCATCATCAAAAAGGGGGAGATTGTTAGTCCATGAGATGATGGTTTTGATGACAACAACCTTAGAATAAGATTATAAAATATAAATACTAACATTATAGTTTAGATATATATGTATATGCAGGATTTAACCATGCAGGTACCAAGAATGAAGACTGTACAGTATAGAGATTCAAGATATCAAGATTGAAGACTCATGAGTATCAAGATTATCAAGAGTTCAAGATTTCAAGATAAGTATTGAGTCTAGAATTTTGTTAAAACTTCACAATAGCACTGAAATCTTCACTCCATTTTTCTTTTGGGATGGAACCCATTTCTACCTTTTTAGTGGCTTACAAACCCACGACAAGTAGCTTACAAACCTACGAAAAGTGGCTTACAAACCCACGAACATCCTAGTTTTGTACAAGTTCTCGAGTCCTGACATGATGAGATACTCTGCAGGAAGAAGCTTGCAAAACTACTTCAAAATGTTTTTTTCAAAACAACTTCGGAATGATTTTCAAAATTGTTTTTCAAAATGTTTTAGCCTTAAAAATTATCTTTCAAATGATTTTTCAAAAAGATGTTTTAGCTTTAAATATTCTTGTTTTTAAACTTCGTCTATTTTAAACTATCTTTTAATATAATATATTTATACTTAGATTTAAATATAAAATTATAGTAAAATTATATATATAGTGTTCTCTATATTTATCTATATATTTTATCTATAGTCAAGTATATTTATAAAGTTTAAAATAGTTTTAATATAAGATAAAGGTTATTTTCAAAGAGAATCAAACTATCAAAATTTGCTTTGGGATGTCGACATGCCTATGGTGACCATGTCGACATGGTGACAGTTGAGTTCAAATTTAAATTTCAAAAGAAGTGTCTATTCGTCATAACCTTTCACGAATGGACATGACTGTTGTTCTTCTATAAATAGGGGTTAGTTTCAATGAATTTTTAATCGGTTTTTCTGGTTTTTCACTTCTCTTCTTCTTCTTCCACATTTTCTTAATCAAAATCCTATCATCACTCTGCCGAAATCAACATTGAATCTAACTAGATTATCTCTGGTTTGATTCTCTATCACTATCTCAACAAGATCTAAGTGTTATTCAGAGTTATAGGCTTCCTTGTAATCTATCTATCTAGCGAGAAAAGGTGTGATTGTAGCCTTGGAAATCAATCAAGCGAGAAAAGGTGTGATTGTAGCCTTGGAAATCAATTGGGTGAACTTGTTGCCCCAGAAATCAAGTATGTCTACCCAGAGGATTGTGATTCTGGAGGGTGTACCTCGTAGCCTTGAAACCGAGGGTTGTAATTATTGAATTGCTTTTGAAAGGAAATACGTACTTAGTTGTGCGGGGCTGGATGTAGGGTAACCCTGAACCAGTATAAAATCCGGTGTGTTCTTTCCTTTACCGCATTTACTTTATTTCTGCATCTGTGATTATTTCTGTGTCTGAATATTGCATACATTTGTGTACAAATCAACAACAACTCAAAAGGATTTAGTAATTTCTTAAAAACACTATTCACCCCCCCCCCTCTAGTGTTATTCCTAGCCTTAAGATCCGTAATCCGCATTCCTCACATATGTATGTGACGTGTATTGCCAAATAATTATAACACTAAGTTTATATTAATAACTGCATACATAAATATAAAGAATAATTTTGAAAATAATTAAATTAAATTTCACATTCATCCCTTTGCTAAGTAAATATCAAACTATATTAATTTGAAATTTGAAATCAACTTGGCCAAATATTTAATTAAACAACATCTTCCTATTTCAAACAATACAAATGTTTATAAGATCCAAATTTGAATAATTCAATGTTAATTATACTAAACATATTGAATTTTCAAAATTAATATATTAAATTTATTTTGGCCTAATACGAATTAGTAACTAAGTATATATTTTAAATCTAATTTACATAATAAAATAATATATATAAACAATTTTGGATGTATAAAATTTGCATAGTTTGAATCATTAAATAATCAATCATTGTGTGTATATATAAGTACAACATAATTTGTAGGACTTAATTAACTTGATTAACATAACTTAAATTAATGTATAAATAAAATGCTATTACATTTACATGTTTCATTTTGAATATTATTTATAAAACAACATATACAACAAATTTAAAGTACATCAAATTCAAAGGAAGTTAAAACATGTTACATACATCAATATGGGTTGTAGGTCGGCAAATATGAACATGTAATATGAAGTAAGAATTATACCTTATTAGATCAAGCCCTTCGTGACACTGTAATTTGAGAATAATCTCCAAGATTGCCTGAATCACCATTCGATGTTGCTAGGATTGAAGAAACCACCTTTATTTTATTTGTATGTTGTATGGTGAAAATAAATTTCAACCATGGGTGGCTTGTTTAAAAGGAGGCCAACCATGATTTAACTATGAATTATCTGAAAAACACTTCGATCCAACTCAAGCGTCATATTGAAGACATCTTGAAAATGATTAGATAAAAGACGGAGCTCTTGGAGTGCAAGGGCTACTTGCTACTAATCCTGAGGGTGATTCCAAAATGGATGCACTAGAAGTAGTGCCTTCGGTTTGTTCATATCCTGAACAACTTGTATAGATGAATGTCGGCATTGTCTGTATAGATGAATGATGGTATTATCTTTATATTTCACAAAGAACCAGAGTTGAGTTTACCAACCTAAATCCATACTTGATTTCACCCATTTTCTCACGAATAAAGCACAACCCAAAACCCTAGTTTTAGAGGCTTACTGTAATTTACAAAATTTTAAAAATATACTTAACGAAAATCTAACAGCTGTTTGTAAAAATAACCATAAATCAAAACTAACAACTTTGTAGTTGATGGCAAGTGTTAATTTTAATCATTTTGTGAGTTATTGATTTTTGAATGAAAGAGGAGCTTGGTTTTCAAAATAAAACAGAGAAGAATAGTACTTTTGAGTTTACAATAAACTCAATTTGCAATTCCAAGCCCATATATCCAAATTATGAAATTTAAACCTATTTCATACAATATGTATATCACATAAAATTCACAAGCAAGCTAACAAATAAATTTTCACAATATTTATTTTACCAAAATTATTAACAAATTTTTGGAATAGCTCATCTTTCTTTTCCCATGCTTTTGTTAAAATGCTTAAGCTTTGATCTTGAAATGAATTAGGATTTTGAACTAAAAGATGAGTTTTTATTTTATAATTTTAAAATGTAGAAAAGAAGGAAAATGGAGTTATGGAGGAAAATTTATGACATATGAGATGGAGTGGAAAACAAGATAAAGGTTTATTCTTATAAAATACAAAGATAATGACTAAAATACCCCCAAAATACACTTTTTCAACTTTGCCATCTAATATTAAACCACCTAAAGTGCAAGCTTTTTCAAATATGTTGGTTAATAAGGTGTTTCGTGTACTTAGTTGAATTTTACATTTAAGATATCTTTTCATGTTATATCTTTCCATTTTTTCAAATTTAAATACATTTACATTTTAAATATTTATTTTTTTATATTATGAATTAAAAAAAAGCGTGTTAACATTTTAAATGTTGTTTAAAACATAATCAAAGATGTTACAACTTTTAAATAACTTGTCATTCGATAAAAAGCTAAAAATCCGAAAAGTGTGTTTCGACCACATTTTTAGTTTTCCATTGAACTATCTATTTATATAAACAGAATTTAAAAATAAAATTTTCTATTATCAGTTATAAATTAAGAAGGGTTATTAAATTAATAAAAACCATTAATTGTATATTTAAATTAAATTAAATATTCACAAATTAAATCGATAAAATTCCGAGTTGTTACACAATGTAAGAGATGGTACTTAAGCTACTTAATAACTTTCGAATGGAAACTACGCACACTCTGACCATTTAATACTTACATTTTAAATAGGTCCCCATCATTTAAAACCAATCCTAAGGCGGAGTCCTCTCCGATACTATCTAGTTGACATCGCATAGAATCTCATCAGGTCACTTAATACTTCTTTATGGGAAAAGTGGACCTTATAATAGCTACTTAATACCTCAAACCTGAAGCGAACCCTTCTCGAGATATCCACTACCATGCCTAGCCGCTAACCCGACCATTTAATACTTCTTCAAGTATGAAGGAGGTGGTCCCTACAATAGCTACTTAATACCTCCGACCCAGAAGCAGATCCTACACACTACACATATCCCTTCACTACGGGTCCTATGGTTGGAGATGTCCCACATTTGTAGTAAGTATACACAAATACTGGTAGCCTATTGGGAAGGGCAGAATTCAATTGTGTAACTCTACTGACTTCACATCCCGACCCACTAAACCAAACTTACTACCCAAAGCCTAAGTGTTGGGCTAGGCCTACTAATTCACATTTGTCCTAAACGTATAATTTAAGCTATATAATTTCTTACTATGAAAATTATATTGCTTTCTATATATAATTAATAGTATTAATACTCACTTATTGTGTAACAACCCCCACCCCAGAAGGCCCAGATTTTTGTTAAATAAAAACTCAAGTCCACCAAAGCTTAGATCATTGGTTTGGTATCCTATAAATAAACAGAAGAATGCATATCAAAGCACTAACAATATAACTCATAGCGGAATAATAAAATACGATTAGAGCTAAGGGAAAAGTTGTTTAACTATAGAGTCACTTTCTCCATACATTGTGAATAAGTGAACTAAACCAGTTTTAAAATAATTTTGTTTTAAAAATTTAATGATTTAAAATAAAAATTTACTTCTACGGACTGTACTTGGAAAAGTTAGAAGAGAGTTGGGTGCAAAAGAGAAGGTTCCAATATACAATGAAAAATGGTAATGAAAATATGGAATTTTCCATCTACACCCTTTTCCTGGTATAAAGAAAATAGGTTTAGAAAATTAGATTTTTCAAACTTGGATGTTAGTAATAGTGTGCTAGGATTTTGGATGGTAGGAATTGGATGAAAAATTGATTGAACTATGCTTTTATTTGTAGAAGTGTGGGAAAATTTGAATGAAAAAACAAGTTTTTGGTTTTCAGAAGTTGCATACGTATAGAACTCCTAGCATATATAAGATGTTTGCATCATATTTTCGAAACTGATTTAAAAGGAAGCATTCATATAGGAGGTGCCAATTAGAACTATTCTGCATAAATATCATATATATTGTGATACACCGAGCACTTATAAACAATTGATTGCAAAATTATTTGTACACTAATTGATTTGTTAGATTTGAATAGATATATGTTATGTTATAGGATTGAGCCCTTAAAGAATTTTAGGGATGAAGTTCTTTTAAGGAGGGAGTATGTACCACCCCGTGATTTTTACGATAATTAATTTAAAAGAAATTAAATAATAAATAACAATGTTGAAAAATAGAATTTTTACAAACATCATAATTTAGCCACAAAACTCACGTCATTGCGTTTGTGGTGATTTCTAATCAATTTTCATATATAAAAATTTTCGATCGAAGTTCAAATGAAAATGTTATTAATGTTTGAAATTTTGGAATCAAAATTAATTATATATGTAATTAAGGAAATAACAGTAATTAACTAACGCTAATTACAAGCAGTTAAACTTAACGAAAAACCAATGTTAGCTGAAATGTTAAGAAAATGTTAAAGGAAATAAATATTTAACTATCGCTTAAATATGTAATTAAATAAAAAAAATCAATCACTACACAAATTCACACATTTAAAAGCTACACGGTCGACCCAGAATACTCACGGTCGATCGGTAGCGGTCGACCGTGTAGGTCCAGTGATCGACCATGGGTCTTTTAAAATTGACTGTAAACTTTGACCAAACGGCCCAGATTTAATAAGTTAACCTAATGACTAACACTGATTTGAACCCTTAAAAATATAGACCTAGACCCTCACTTCTAAACTCATATTTTCGTAGAAACACTAGAGTTCTGCCATTTTCTCTTCCCTAAAATTTCAAAATTCTTAAATTAGTTCTAATTATACGTATATACAAAATTGGATAATTCTAGAAGATGATAGAGAAGAGGAATAAGGTCAAATCAAATCGTCAAATCCGAGGTAAACTATAAATTCGAATCTTAAATACAAATTAAGTCCAAATCTCTTTCCTAATATAGATTTCTAATAGATCTATATACGCATGTGGTATATATTAAAATAAGGAAAAAAGAGCCAAACTGAAATTATAGGGATAGATCTGGAGATTTGGAAAGCTAAAAAGGTGAGTAGGAATAATTGTATACTTTTGTATAATATTAGATTTATATCGTTATAGATCTATTTCACTATGCCTGAAATGTAAAATGGAGTTATAAGCTAAACTTATACACATGCAATGGAATTATAAACTTTACCTACATATTCTGTAATTGTTAACTTGATATATCTATATGTTATATGAATGTAAATTTGAAAAAGATTTAGGTTTTAGAAATCCATAAATTTATAAATGATGTAATAATTTCAGATTTGTTATTTAAATGGATATTGAAAAAATAATAATGTAAAATAAAGAAATCACAATAAGATTTTAGGGTTTTAAGTGGTATTTTAATTCATTGGAATCTAAGATGTTGCAATGCGAATTTTGATGCACTATCAAGTTTAAAATAAATAAAAGTACGTCGTTTGAAATGACAAGGAATACACCCAAAAAGAAAGAGAGGTATAAAATAGGAATTTTTACCGTATTTTGTACTATCTATTTTAATAACTATGAAAAGATAATTCCATGTTATTCCAATTGTAACACAAACCTTCCGCTTGGATAAGATATATAAATTTATAGTGTTAACCTTTCCATAATAGAGATGTAATTCTAATGCATTAAAATGCAGAAAATCTTTACGTGTTAATAAAAGAGGTATAATTGTGACATGAACATTCTAAAAAAAGATATACGATACCAACAAGGATGAGAATTAAGGGAAAAGAAATGTAAGAGTAAGCAACAACAAATTAAAGGGTAAAAAGGGAAAATAAATAGAAAATGGAAAAAAGAGAGAAAGGAATAGAAAACGACATTCTAAATCTTTTAAAAAGAAACTTGTAATAATCCTAAGGTAAGCCAGATATAAATGCATAATGAAGTAAAGACTTAGGTCAACAGTAAAGTGTAGAGGCAAGATAATTAAGTAAGAATGAATGAATATACATATTATATATATATATATATATATATAATATGTATGTAGCCTTAAGCATGCGTTTATGACCGGTGTGAACTAATAAAGCTAATAAACGATTATATTGATAGAATGACACTAGTCATTAGTATAGGTTGGAATGCGAGGTCAGTAGTCTTACACAATAGAAGTCTTCCCATTGCAAGGGGCTACCGGCAGTAGTGTGTACATTATACTAATGTGAGACATGTTCAACCATATGACCCTTAGCGTAACGACCGGGGTTTTAGACCCCCGAAAAATTGACACTAATACGTCCACTGTATTGATTTCCAAGTAATCAAATACCAAAAAACCCGATTGTTAGGGAAAAAGAAAGAGGGAAGAAGATAAGAAGAAAACTAAACAACATAGAATCTCACATCGTAACGAAAAATCTATAATATACATCAAATCTTTACACAAAAAAAACTGTAATATATGTATATACACGCATCAATCAGAGTACACTAACCTATTTTTACCCAGACAGTTATAACAGCCTGTCCTTACAATTGCTGATAAATATAACAACGAATACAGTGGAAAATAACCATCTACGTGAATACGTCTTTGGGCCTCCAACTCTTTTCCTGAAGCTCCAAAGCTTCTAACAAAAATCTGTAAATAAGCTCGGTTTGACCCAAGCATTATAAATAAAATAACGCCCGAGTCAGTCTGGAAAACTAGCGTGAGAAAACACACCCAACTGTATTTTTAAGTTATAAAATCCTTGAAAATCAAAAGTATCTCGTAAGACCACGCCGCACATAAACACGGATTGGTTTTTCTCTTACGATAACCAAAACATTTTCTATAGAAAATCTATTTATATTATAATGATGTTTAAGAGTCAAAGTAAAATATGAATATAGCCGAAATGCTTGCATCTCACGTTTCAGCATAGTTGGGACAACTAAGTCCGTACGACACTTATTGGAGAATGGATTGCATACAATGACTGGGCTACTGGGGTACCGCCCGTCATGGTGCATCTCTAGAAAAATAACACCGAGGTCAAACCTATCGACCTCTGCCAATACAAGACTGGTCTACCCATTACTGGATAGTATCGAATAAGATCACCCTTCGGTTCAAATCGGTAACTGTACCGAAGCATACATAAGTTAATAGTAGGGACTCTAGATAGGAATGACCTTACCCTCATGGGAGCGACCCACCTAACCATGCTGCATCTCCCATGTTTTAGTTTTAGTCATTCCCAGTTGATGAGGCTTGAGGCTACGTTTTAACTTTTATATAGCACTTCCTACTTGAAATGCTAACACTACTATCCAGGCAATAATGCAATATCAGCATTCATCCATATAAGTTCGTTCTGGGACTGAACAAAACAGTTAAGAGCTCCGTCCCAATTCCATCATCTTCAAGATGTCTTCGCTTCGAAACACATTAGTTGGATCGAAGTGGTTTTCGGATAACATACCCATTCCCGGTCTCTTCGAAACAACTTTTCGATAATTCTTGGTAAACTCAACCCCGATTCTTTAGGAAATAAACATTCAAAGATAAGATCGAAGATCACCTCCTAACCGTTAGTGAATGGATTTCGTTACTATTGTCCTCGGAGAACGAAACGAGATTTATAGGCATAGTATAGAATAATCGGAGATGACTATGCCACATAACTCACGTGTCTATCCTAGATATTTCCAAAGTTACTTTTGGGTCCAAATTCGATAGTCGCTTATTTAACTACCGAATAACAAACATTCAATCAGGGATTTATTCCATATGGAAAAACCATCATTAGTTAAGCATATAAACAATCACTAGCCTCCTTTTATAAATCTTTCATAAATAAAAACCACTTTGTAATTTACTTGTATAAAAATACTTTTACAAAGGTATATCCACAAATCCCTATATTTTCAATCCATAGAAAATATCTATATACTCATCTCAATGGTATAAGTATATTCACACACATTACACCTCATATCTTAGAAAATGCACTCATATAATTATCTCTATGGTATAACTATATTTACAAAATTTGGAAAGATTTTCTTTAAATATGACGAGAAACCCCGTTCTACAAAGTTCCATAGCAATCGCCAAAAACAAGGCAATTCACAACTGCATCTATAACGACTATCGCTATAAGTGCACTTCCAGATCTGAGTCCAATCTAAACCAAAGTCCATCTATAATCTATGTGCTTTATTCAAGGCCTAGTCATATGTCATACAATTCCATTCAAGTCCATTCCAAGTTCGTTCAAGTTCATATACATGTATCACATGTGTCACATGTGTCACTTACTTTCAAAGCAAGAATTCAAACCGATGTCTTAACATATGTGAACAATAATTCAAACAACATAAACACAATCAAACATAACATATATATTTTATATTTTCCTTTCAAAGTGAGGTGTTAACTCGCCTTTATTCCAACAAACAACCAAAATCCAAGCACCCAAGCCCAGCCCCCCCTTGCAACCACTTTCTTCCTTCTCCTTCCTCCTGGCTTACACTTGTTCCTAGGCAATATGCCTCCTTTGCTCACAGCCATTAGATGAGGGGAGGGCATGGCTTCACTTCTTTAAATTTTTGCATAGTGGAAGGTGATCTAATATTGTACTAAGGCTTGTGGCAAAGTTTGATATGATTTGGAGTTGATTTGCAACTATTTCATTTAGAACATTTAGAGAGAAAGAAGATGAAGAAGCCATCAAAGAAGCTTGGTTTTTCATTTGTGATTTTGTGATTTATTCTTAAGGGTGTGCCCCTCCTGTTATAGGATGAAAATGGTGCTCTTTAAGCTTGCATTCACCCCCAACTACATTCTATGGAAGCCTTGCCTCCCGTCACTTCTCCATTAAGTCACTTCTCTTTTATGTTATTTACCATTATACCATTACCATGATAAAATCTCTTATCCATTAAAACATTCTAGAACCTTCCAAGCTTTATGAAGAGGTGTGTGTGTTAATTAGATGCTATATGTTCATTTGATCATTATACAAGTGCATAAGAATTAGAACAACTTATATCGATCGAAAAGTTGTTTACCGATAAACCGATTTTCGGTCACATTATCTATTTCTCTCTGAAGAATATGTTTTTTTAAACATTTTTCCAAAAAAAGTTTATCATCATTAGTTATTATTTAAAAGGAGGTTAATAAGCTTATTAAATCATTTTAATAAAATTTAATCCAAGATTCAAATATTTAAATATGGAGTGTTCGAAATTCCAGGTCGTTCAACATGCGGCGATGAGGGCGTGATATAGTGAGGGTGATGGATCCTGACAGGGTGCTGATTTAAATGATACTAGTGGGGATAGTATCTTGGTCCACTAAGGTACCGTGGTACTTATATTTATACACATATACATATATACATACATAGCTATAGTCTACTATGGGTAGATGAGACGTCTTTTATGCCTATGTAAAGTCGAGAAGGCTAATTGAAAATGAAAAGACATAATAGGAGATTGATGACAATGGGCACAAACTAATGTTATGTACAAAGTGTATGACTTACCAGTTACCGAAACATTGTTTTGACTCCTTCTTGATTATAACCCATAGGATATCTTAGAAGGACGGGTACTTGTACAAGGCGAGAATAATAGAATGTATGTTCCCTTTCCATGCTTGATGCTGACAAGGGCACTAAACATTTGAAGTGTCAAGCTTGGTCAGTAATTATGTGACTTATTATATTTTATTATTCCATTGTGAATTATATCTTTTGTGCTTTGATATGCATTTCTGTTTATTTGTAGTATACCAAATCAATGATCCGCACTTTGGTAGGCTTGGGTTTTCGATTTAGCAAAAATCTGGACCCATTGGGGTATGGGTTGTTACATTTGGTGTCAAAGCTTAGGATAGTCGATCTTGAAAAATTAGGAAACGTTCAGTGAACGTATTTGTATTTTTCCAATAAATATAATACACGCCAAATCTCAAGAATTCTGACTACAGACCAGTTGCAATCATCATGGATAGTATGAATAAGTCGATTATGAGTTAGGACTATGGATAAAGTTGAAGATATACACCTACCCCGATTACCCCATGGGAAACAAGTCATATGGGAAATGCGTTGACTAAAAAGAGCATAAGTACAACATATGGGAGGTCCATGAAGCTGGATCGTACGTGCGTCTCTAATTGGGCTTCCGATAGCCCAATGATTGTAGATCCTCGTACGATGCCGATTGATGATGTATAGAAGATCCAAATAAGGGGAAAGTAAGAGTCCATATGTTATAGATATCCAAAAGCAATAAAGTTTCCTAAGGATGGTGTATAGCAATCCCTCCAAGATGATGGCTGGATTTTAATATTTAAAAAAAGGAGATAAGTCAAAAAGTAAGAAAATTGATGAAAAGTCCAAAAGAAGAGAAATAGAATCCACTCTGAGTCTGACTCCATATAAAAGAATTTAATATAAATGTTTGAGAATATATATATATATATAATATGTTTGGAATGACTTTCAAAGGAATTATTTGAAGGTAGAAAAATCCTATTTTTAAAAAGTAAGTAAATATTAAATTTTTGAAAAAATATGTAAATAACTATGTAATGTTAAATAAAAAAAATTGGTATAAAATTTAAAAAAATTAGATTGAAAATAACAGTAATAAAAACGTTAATTCTTTCAATAGTAGAGCATATATAGCTCTTTAATTTTTATAAATTGAAACATTTTAAGTTGGAAAACTCAATTTAGGGGTGGACAATAGGAAGAAGTACAAGATTGAAATTGTGTAAAAAAGAGTTGGAAAGAAGATTAGAACCCAAAAATAAAGCAGTGGGTGAATGCACTGCAATGGTTCAATTAAGATGACAGTAAGCTATTAAAAGGGCAATTTAGGTAAAGGAAGGTTAAATAGTAATAGCATTATAAAATATAAATAAAAACAATGTTAGGGATTTATATAAAATAATATTAGTAATTAGAAATAACATTAGGATATTATACTAAAAATAACGCTAGAGGTAAAATAGGAAATTAAAGGAAAACCGGAGAAAATTGGACATTTTCTATTGTTATATGCATTCATTGCAAGTATCTTTTAAAAGTCCCTCTCACATGATATTAGAGACTCCGCCAAGGATTGGAAGTGGAGATAATATGAGTGATAAGAAAAATATAGAGTGAGAATTGTCCTTATCTACTCTAGTTTTTATTGTTTAAAATTATAAAAGATGTTTTAGAAATACTGTAAAGTGCATTTTTAAAAAGAAATGGTTTGATGTAACAAAAGAGTTTTTAAAAAGAGAACTTAATAAATAGTTGAACTAAAATCCTAATTTTTAAGAAGTAAAAGTTAAAACGGTCTTTAAAAGGAAAAGCTGATTTGAAGGAAAAGGAAATAAACTTTTTAAAATTAAATTTGCTAACATTTTCTTTTAGGCTTAATGAAGAAACTAAATTCAAAATTTTAAATTGTAGTTTTAAAAGTTAAGTCACTATTTTTGAATTTAATAAAAGGTTTCTAAGTTGTACATTTAAAGACAAAGATTTCAGGATTAAGTATTTCAAAATTTTGAAGTTTTTAATTTTTGAAGAAAAATGGTAAAGACCAAACCAAAATTTTAAATATGGAGTAGGTAGGAATGACTGCCTAGGAAAGATGGAGAAAAAGATAATGCTATGAAAAAGTTATCGATGCCTACTTATAGAGTAGCAATAAGGAATCCCTACAGAATGTAAAGAATGCTGGTGAGAACCTAGGATTATTTTGTTAGACATGTGTGCAAGCCATAAGAAGGACCCTCAAGAAATGATAAATGGTATTAAAATACATTTCTACGAGTTTTAGGGTATGCTCATATGAAAAATCAAGGATAAAGAAAGTAAATACCAAGATTTCAGAGTACTATCAAGAGATTTGGATTAAAAGAAGGTAATGAGATGGCAAACACACATAGAGGACATTGGTAGACTCAAAGTTTAGGAAGGAAAAATATGGGGTGGAAAAGTTATTTCACCAAGCTAGTTGCCAATGAGTTATTCAAAATGTGCATAGTTGCATTTCCTATTCACTACAGTGTGGGAATGCATAGTTTATTCCATAATTGGGTGTGGTGATGGAAGTAATGAATATACCTTATCCATCATGAGCCATGAAGGAAGTTAAGATTTGTGGGTTGGAGAAGGATGACATGTTAGAAAGGCTCATTCAATTTAAGTAAAAAGTGATAGGACCACAACATCGTTAGTGTCAGCAGACGTTGAAGGGCAGCTTCCAACAATTATTTCTTTAAAGTTTGGGTTTTAAGCACTAGTTGTCTCTATTGGTATAAAAGCACATATGTCATTATAAGAAATGTTCCCTTTTATGTGTTTTCGACATGGACCATAATATTATGGGAAAACAATAAGACAAGGAAATTTCGAGAAAGACACTTAGCTAATGCAAAAGAAAAGAAAATAGTAGAGACTGGAAATTAGGAAATAAATTAACAAAATTTATTTAATTAGCTACTAAGATAAAATGAAATAAGATTTTAAGTCCCGAAAACTAGGGAAAAAATTTGGGCAAAAAATTTCAGCAAATGTAGAACAGGGAAAGGATGTTGCGTAGCTAATGTCCCTGTACCCTAAAAGACTGAAATTTATAATTAAACTTCTGTGGTGGTAGCTATTATAAAAAAAAAAAAAGCTTCAGAATTTAAAATTTTATCGTGTAATTAGGTGAGGTCCACTATGGATGTTAAGCTATTTACTAAACCCCGATTTTATGAGATGTGGCATTATTTATTTTAAAAAATATATATGTATACTTTTGAAAAAATTTGTTCAAAATTCTTGGTTTTGGAAAATAAAATACCTTTCTGAAAAGTTTGAAAATTTTTGTGCTGAAAAATTTTAAAGTTTAAAATTCTTATCGATATATCAAAAAGTTATATAAAAAGATTTTTGAGCAGAAAAAGAAGAAATTTTCTAATTTTCGAAACGCCACATACTTAGCATAAGGAAATAGTTGATGGATTAGCTAATATGGATTATACTGTGACATAGAAGTGACAATAAAATAAAATATGATTAGAGACAAGGGAAAAACCTGTTTAATTATAGAGTCACTTTCTCTATACCTTGTCGGTAGGTAAACTAAACTGCTTTTAATAATGGGTGCATTTAGCATACATCCCTGGTAAGGTTTGAAAATACACAAAACGCCCTTCATTTTTTTAATAAGTTTTCGGTCCCTGTTTTCAAATTCACGCGCGCACAAAGACCCAAATGCCCTTTACGTTTTTAACATTTTAAACGCGTATAACTTTCTGTAGAAACATCTGATCAGCATACTGTTTTCACCAAAAAATCAAAAAAATTATGATCTTTAAACTTAGATCCATTGTTGATACCAAAAAATCATATTTGCAGTAAATGTGCAATTATTCAATATATTTGCAGACAATTCTGCAAATTTTAAACATCTTCGATTTTTCTTCAAATCTGCAACTATTGCATATAATCGCAGACATTTCTGCAATTATATGGTATAATTGTAGACATGTTTGCAATTATTGCGTATAGTTGCAGAAGTGTCTACAACTATTGCATATAATTGCAGACATTTCTGCAATTATGTGACGCCCCACCTCTACACTCACACTAGCCAAGGACACTATGGGGTAATGCCGTCGACTAGCACGAAGAATAAGGCTGTTGAGGAGCGACCATCTGTGTAATTGCTTTGTGTGAGTACCGATATGTCAGATAATATGACATGCATTTCATTTCAAGAGGAAATCCGACATATCAGACACAAACTCAAAGCTACTACACAGTGACAATGTGGGCTTCGGAAAAAAATATAGAAATAAGCATAACACAAATCAGTCATAGATATTCATATCACAAAGGCGGAAACAAATATGAATATAACACATAAAAGTGTTCATCAAAATAGTGGTCATACAAGATCCACTACATCACAAAAGAATAGGTACAAGTGCCAAGCAAAAGAATAAGTATACATCAAGGAGTCTCTATCTCAAATGTATAAAAGCAAAAACTACTAAGCTAAAGTAGTTAGCCAAAAGTCAGAAGCTAGCCCCTGCTAAGAAGTCAAGTGGAAGCACCTGTAACACCTCGGTCTAACCCGAGTATTTTTTAAGAAGAAAAATAATAAACGGATCAGTCTAGCTATAAATATCATATGAGATGAGAAAGGATAAGAGATACCACAAAAATGTATGATAACAATTATGCCATACTGTGACAAGTATACATTCAATAACAATAAAAATCATACAATATCTCAAATCTCATCAAATATCCAAAAAGAAAATCACATTCTTTAGCTTATTCATCAACCCCCAAATATTGAAAAAACATATCGATGTCAATCGCAAAAATTGGTGAAACACAAATTCCAGAAATCAAAAATTAGAAATCCAGAAAACACAAAGGGGGAGGCCTATCACAAACGGGAGCATGAAAACTCACCTACACGTGTATCACAAACGGGACGCTATCCCATGAAAATACGGGGTACTGTCCCCCCTTGGGGACAGATAAGCTGAACATCGACGCACCTAAAAAAATACGCCCCACGCACAGTCGAACATCGACGCACCTGAAAAGATACGCCCCATGCACATTCGAACATCGACGCACCTAAAAAGGTACGCCCCATGCACATACCTATTGAGCCGAACATCAACGCACCTAAAAATATATGCCCCATGTACCGAACTCATTGAGTCGATTGCTCCATGAACGGTCAAAAAGACCAAGGGTCGCTAGCCTCTAAAAATGAGACGAAGCTCCATAAAACTGGGTACAGTCCCCCACGTGGACAAAGAGACCTCGCATATCACTAGTCTAAACCATAAAATTGATCGCCATCGATCAATAAGAAGTGTGAATTACACTAAGCTAGTAAATAAATGAGTTTAGCTTCATGTCTCATAACCACTGGCTTAACTTTAATATTTACGAACAAATTGTAGATTTCAACTCGAAAATTGTCACAAGATTTCAATCGAACAAGTCTAAGAATTCACCGACGAAGTAAACGTAAGCGTTTCATACCACTTGTTTTGCTAAGTCGTTTAATTGGATTTCTCGTACGAATGAGGTAAAGGTTTGTATATACTAATAGATTGGAAAATGGATTTAAAAACGAGTTTTGTATTAAAAATGGTATTGAAATCATCTTTGTGAAAGCGTTTGAATATTTACTACTAGTATAGAAACCTTTGTATTTTAAAGTGACAAATCACAGAAATGATTGTAGAAATAATCAATCACCAAAAATTCACATTCGACGACGTGAATCAAAACCATAAAAAATCGATATCAATTATATCAAATGGATATTCCCAAAAATCCAGAAAAAGAAGTCATCAAAGTTGATAAGTGATAACAACTAATCGGATCAACCAAAAATCGATTAAAACGGAAATCCACTCAAAATAGGCAATTTGGTTTAAATAAGCAACTCCAGATGTCTGGTGGTTATCCCAAACGTCTGAGCTGAAGCTCTGGAATTTTCTTCCAGATCGCCCAGACGTCTGGGATATAAGCTCAGACGTCTGAGTTGAGACTCTAGAATTTTATTCCCGTAGCTCCAAACGTCTGACCTTAATACCAGACGTCTGAGCTAAAGCTTAGGGCAATATTTTGTCTTGGCCAATGATGGCTAATTCGTATCGGAAGTGATCAAGTGAGCGACGATGGCTGGGAATTTATTCCAAGCGACAACCCCGCCCTATAGGCTCACCAATACACTCCGAACAACATGTGAAAACGTCCATATAAGGATTTTCATAGATTTTGACTTTAAAATACCAAAAAACTGGAAAATTCACCAAACCAATTCAATCCAAAAGCAAATGGACATGCAATAGTTGTTAGGAATTCATACCTAACAACAATGAAGTCTATAGACATAGATGTGAGTTCAAAAACTCACCTTTAAACCCAAAAACAACGAATGAGAAGCTTTAAAACAAAGGAAAGATCAACCACTCTTCAACTTCAACTCAAGAAACTCTAATCTAAGCTCATAAGAAAATATTTCCTAAGTTAGGGTTTAGGAATTTCTGAAAATTGAAGAGAGATTGAGATGGAGAAGATGAAGAGGATGCTTACATAAGCTTCTCTTTGATTTTGGAGCTTGAATCTTGAATTTCCTAGTAATCTAGAGTTTAGGAATTTTAATTTCCTCTTCTTTCCCCCATTTTCCTTTAGCTTGAGAGTGTTAGGAAATGAAAATGAATGAAGAGGAGTTGGAGGAGGAGTTAGGGTATTATGTTGGGTTAGTGGGCTGAAACCCAAACCCAAAGCCCAAAATAGAAAAATAGCAAAATTCTACTCAACTCCAAACATATCGATGTTTATACTCAAAAAGGTCGCAAACGCCATTTTGGACTCAATGGAAGGGGTCACGAGTCCTAATTCGACTGTTTACAAAAAGTAGCATTTCAGACTTTAATCCGACTAACGATGTCATATTTAAATTTCAACATTTAAATATACAATCGCAAAATATGCGGGTTGTTACAAATTATATGGAATAATTGCAGACATGTCTGCAATTATTGCATACAATTGCAACTATTGCATACAGTTGCAAACATTTCTATAATTATATGGCATAATTGCAGACACGTCTGCGATTATTGCATACAGTTGCAAGTATTGCATATAATTGCAGACATATCTACAATTATACCATATAATTGCAGAAACTTCTGCAATTATTGCATATAGTTGCAAAAATGACTGCAATTATTGCATATAATTGCAGACATATCTGCAATTATATGGTATAATTGCAAACATGTCTGCAACTATTGCATATAGTTGCAGAAATGTCAACAACTATTGCATATAATTGCAGATATGTCTGCAACTATTGCATATAATTATAGATATGTCTGCAATTATATGGTATAATTGCAGACATTTATGCAATTATTGCATATAATTGCTGAATTGTGTGAAATCATACCATATAATTGAAGAAATTTGAAAAACATTAATTTACATATGCACAATATCACTCATTAGAAAGATAGTAAAATTTGTGATATAATGGTGAAAAC
Organism: Allium fistulosum; assembly: GCA_030737815.1. Classification (NCBI taxonomy): domain Eukaryota; kingdom Viridiplantae; phylum Streptophyta; class Magnoliopsida; order Asparagales; family Amaryllidaceae; genus Allium; species Allium fistulosum. The sequence goes on along the minus strand of CM060905.1, from coordinate 1,166,813,380 downwards.
GGTTTGTTAATCCGTCGTTTCTACACGAAGTTATTGCATTTTAAAGATTAATAATTAATGGGGTGCAAATTTTAATTATGGATGTGAGAATAACATCCATATATGAATAAACAACATTGCTGCAATGGAGAAGAGGGGTATTGTAGAAAAGAAAAGTGTAGTATTTAAAAATAAGGATGTAATTTATATCTTTTTTATGAGGAGGATGTTTTGTGTATTAAGTTTGATTTTAGGGATGTGTCCCTTATTTTCACTTTAATAATTCTGTTTTAAACTTTTAAAGATTTAAAATTAAAATTTACTTATGCATACTGTACTTGGAAAAGTAGAAAGATAATTGGGTAAAAAAGATAAGATTCAAAAAAAAGTGAAAAAGGGTATATAAGAGAAGGATGAAGATATGGATTTTTTCATCTAGACCTTTTTCCTAGCATAAAGATAACAGGTTTAGAAAATTGGATTTTTCACACTTGGATGTTAGTAATGGTGTGTTAGGATACTGGATGGTAGGAATTTGAAGAAAAATTGATTGAACTATGCTTCTACTTATAAAAGTGTGCAAAAATTTGGATGCAAAAACAAGTTTTTAGTTTTCAAAAGTTGCATGCATATAGAACTGCCAGTATATTTTGGATGTTTGCATTATATTATCGAAACTGATTTAAAAGGAAGCATTCATATAGGAGGCACCAATTAGAACTACTTTGCGTACATATCATATGTATTAAGATACACCATGGACTTGTACCTGATTGATTGCAAAATTATTTGCACATTGATTGATTTGTTTGCTCATAATGGATGTACGTTATGTTACAGGATTGAGCCCTAAGGAATTCTGGGGACGAAATTCTTTTAAGGGAAGGAGAATGTAACACTCCATGATTTTTATGATAACTTATATAAATGAAATTAAATAATAAATAACAATGTTGAAAAATAGAATTTTTATGAACGTCGGAATTTGGCTACAAAACTTATAACAGTGGGTTCACGGTGATTTTCTGATCCATTTTCATATATAAAGTTTTCCGTTCAGAGTTCAAACAAAAAAGTTATTAACGTTTGAAGTTTTGGAATCAGAAATAATTATATATGTAATTAAGGAAATAATAAAAATTAACTAACGCTAACTATAGACAGTTAAACTTAACGGGAAATTAATGTTAGGTGAAACGTTAAGAAAATGTTAAAAGAAATAAACATTTAACGATCGCATAAATATGTAATTAAATGAACAAAAATTCATCACCGCACAAATTCTTAGATTTAAGAGCCGCACGGTCGACCCAAAATATATCACGGTCTACCAGTAGCGATTAACCGTGTAGGTCTAGCGGTCGACCGTGGGTCTTTTGAAATTGATAGTAAGCTAAGGCCAAATGGCCCGGATTTAGCACAGTTTAATATATCGGATGGCATTGATTTGTATCCCTATAAATATAGACCTAAACCCTTATCTCTAAACTCATATTTTCGGAGCAATGCTAGAACTCTGCCATCTTCTCTTCTCCATAAATTTCTAAATTCTTAAATTAGTTCTAGTTATACGTATATACACAATTGGAGATTGTAGAAGATGATAAAGAAGAGGAATAAGTCAAATCAAATCGTCAAAGCCGAGGTAAACTGTAAATTCGGATCTTAAATATAAATCAAATCCAAATCTTTTTTCTAATCTATATTTCCAATAGATTTGTATACGCTTGCGGTATATATTCAAATAGGGAGAAAATTGAGTCAAACTAGAATAACAAGGATTAGATCTGGAGATTTGAAAAGCTAAAAAGTTGAGAGGGAATAATTATACACTTTTCTATAATATTATATTTATATCATTATAGATCTATTTCAATGTGCCTGAAATGTAAAATGAAGTTGTAGGCTAAACCTATACACATGCAACAAAATTATAAACTCTGCCCACCTATTCTATAATTGTTAACTTGATATATCCATACATTATATGAATGTAAATCTAGAAAAAAATTGGTATTAGAAATCCCTAAATTTATTATTAAATTATAATAGATCATGAATTTATAAATGATGTAATAATTCCAGATTTGTTATTTAAATGGATACTAAAAAATAAGAATATAATTAAGGAAATCACAATACGATTTTAGGAGTTTAAGTGGTATTTTAATTCGTTAGAATCTAAGATGTAGCAATGTGAATTTATATGCACTATTAAGTTGAAAATAAATAAAAGTGCATCATTTGAAATGAAAAGGAATACATCCAAAAAAAGATGTATAAAATAAGAATATTCACCGTACTTTGTACCATCTATTGCAATAACTATGAAAAAATAATTCCTTATCATTCCAAATGAACGCAAACCTTCCGCTTGGATAAGATATAGAAATTTACAATGTTATCATTTCCATGATGGAGATGTAACATCAATGCATTAAAATGCAAAAAAATCCCTAAATGATAAATAAAGAGATATAATTGTGACATGAACATTCTAAAAGAAAAAATATGCAATACCAATAAAGATGTGAATTAAATAAAAGAAATGTAAGAGAAGGAATAATAAATTAAAGGGCAAAAAAGGTATAGAAATAGAAAATGTGAATAAAAGGTAAGGGAATAGAAGAAGACATTATAAATCTTTTAATAAGAAAGTGGTAATTAATCCTAAGTTAAGCAAGATATAAACGCATAATGAAGTAAAGACTTGAGGTCAACAGTAAACTATAGAGGCAAGATAATTAAGTAAGAATGAATGAATATATATATATATATAAAGATATATATGTATGTATCCTCAAGTATGCATTTATGATGGATGTGAATTATTAAGGCTAATAAATGATTATATGGATAAAATGACACTAGTTATTAGTATGAGTTAGAATGTAAGGTTAGTAGTGATACATAATGGAAGTCTGCCCACCACAAGGGGCTATTAGTAGTTGTGTGTACATTATGTTGATGTGAGACATGTCCAATCATTGGACCCGTGGAGAGTATACGCTTGCATATAGATGAAGGAATACACCAATAAATAGAGGAGTCTAATTTAAAAATAGGAAAGGGGGAGTATTGCCTTGATTGCAATAGGTAATCTAAATAGGATGATGAGCCAAGAACGACACTATGTCAGCATATGTTACTACCAAATAAAAGAGTAAGGCCGTGCATGGGTCGAGAACGTCATCGGTCCTTTGCGGTCAGTGGAAAAGACAGGAGTTACACTTAACGAGCTACACTACTTACTAGTGTACAGACCATGTTAGGTCATGCATCGCCACGTTGTTTGCTAGATTGTTTGTTTGGAGGCAAGGCGAGTTAACCCCATTAAAGAGATCTTTCAAAAACGCACATGGGGTAGTACATGGAGCTGAGTCCATAGTCGGTGGGGCTGAATCCACCATATTTATAGTTCGTAGAGCTAAGTCTACATCGGAAAGCAGACAAGAAAATCCCAAAAAATGCAACATATATAGCACATCTAAATTGTTGTGAAACCATTATTAGGCACTATGGGACTTCCTTGGTATGCACAGCGATGAGAGCGTGATACTACGAGGGTGATGGATCCTGATGGGGTGCTAAGTTAAGGGATAATAGCGGGGACAATCTTGGTTCAATAGGGGACCATGGTACTTATACATACACACGCACACAAACATAGCTATAATCTACTGTGGGTAGATGGGATGTATCGTACGCGTATATAAAGTCGAGAAGACTAATTGAAAATGAAAAGACATAATAAGAGATAGAAGAAAATCACCATAAACTAATGTTATGTACAAAGTGTATAACTTACCTGTTACTAGAACGTTGTTCAGACCCTCTCCTCATTATAACCCATAGGATATCTTTGAAGGATAGGTACTGGTACAAGGCGAGAGCTATAAAGGATAGTTTTCCTATCCATGCTCGATGTGGACAAGACACTAAACATTTAAAGTGTCAAACTTGGTTAGTATTTATGTGACTTATTATATTATATCATTTCATTGTGAGCTATATCGTTAGAGCTCTGATATGTATTCTTCTATTTATTTGCAAGATATCAAATGATCTACACTTTGGTGGACTTGGGTTTTCGATTTAGCAAAAATCTGGACCTATTGGGGTGCGGGATGTTATATATTCGCTACGTTATTATTCATAATTTATATCCTTAGCCTTTGGTTTCCTTGTAATATCTAATAAATGTCAATTACCCGTAATAATTGGTCATTAATGTCAAATTGGACAGTCTTTAATCAATTCCTATTTAATTCCTTTAATCTATTAACCGGTTTCAAAATCCACCTACCATGCATATTCAATTCCCCATAAATTCGTACTAAATTCTCTAAAACGTCCACATTTAATTCCTTTTTAATTCTCTATTAATTACAAATTTATTGCCCATTAAATTTGTAATTAATGTCCATAAATCCTAGTCCTATAACAACTATGTTATCAATAACTAATACAAATATCTTCATAAATTATACTATTTATATATTCTTATTTTTGAATGTTAAGCGCGGTTATACGTGTTTATTTATTTATAACTATTAATTTCTAAACTATAACATTGTTTTTCACGTTTTAATCTATCGGAGCTGCCTTTTCAAAAAGGATTACCCTTATAACTTTCCATAAATTAACCAAAAGTGAGATCTTTGCTTTGTTTAAAATTACAAGAAATTATTTCTTTTCTTTTATTGAAATAGACAGTGTAAACTACGGAGAAGAATATCTATATCTTACTCATCATTTCTCTTTTTGGTATATCCCTTGTTAATTCAAATGACATGCTTTTATGCATATTTTGAAATTAGAGAATTCATGGAAATTACATGGAACTTGCTCCAAATAAATCAGAATATAGAAATTCACATTTCAAGTCAACTAGGGTAACCTAATTTACAACTCAATTATAGATCTAAAATAAACAAACATTCTACAATAATAAATATTTGGAACTGAATTCAATTTCTAGATTAGGTTGTAATATCCCCCATTTGGAGGCCTAAAACTAACTGCTATGGATGTTGTAGTCATCCATAGTTATTAATTCTCGGTGACCAAATACGGTAATGTTAGATACATTGATATACCAGAAACACATGAATATGGAAAAAATTAAACTCAATTTAAAACAAATTTCACATTTCATTTCAAATTCATTACATAATCTCATACATAAGCCACGTTCAAAGGAATTACAATTTATTACAAAATACGCCAAGAGCGACATATGAAGATGCCCCTTGGTTGATTAGAGTCTAAATATAGGCACTAAACAACTTTACCGTTGCATTCAATAACACAACAGGATCGAACAGAAAGAACTCCTAATAGCTAGCTTGCCTTTTGCACGTCTATGGTAGCTTATTCGTCTAGAAAAGAACCTAAAAACCTTAACTCTCAAACTACTCAAAATCAATTGAGCACCCGAGAGTTTAAGGGGAAACATAAACTTCGAGTCAGACAAAAAGTCTGTGTGAATAATAACCTACCATCTCGAACCATATAGATATCTAGTGAGACCACGCCATTTGGCGGAACAGGTTTTCCCCTCACTGGTATCTTAACCCAATTTATAATAACCATATACTGTGCACCTCTATCCACCTAGTTAAGACATAACATAAAAAATGTATCATTATGATATGTAAACATTCAATATGCTCTGGATTTCCCATCCGCACTCACCTGACTATTTGTCTCATATTATAGTTTCTAGGGTCACTATTAACCTATTAGTTTTCATGGGCTAACTAATAACCTGTTCCAAGCTTACGGATTCTCTATCAGTTTCATAGTTTTCATGGGATCACTAAGAACCTATTGGCATCTACTAACAACATTATCCAATCATAGTTTTCATAAGCTCACTATGAAACTATTGGATTCTTTAATAACAACTCTCATGTCATTGTTTTCATGGGCTGTCGATGAACCTATTGGTCTCTATCAATAACTTGTTCCGGATATAGTTTTCATGGGATCACTAAGAACCTATTGGCCCTCGGCAAATAACAATTTCCATATATAGTTTTCATAGACTTGCTAAGAACCTGTCTAAACCAATGATCTTTTATCAGCGTTGGGCATTCTATATTCTGGTCCATCTGACCTCCTAGATGCAATTCTATTCACACAGGAGTTAATTCAATATATATTCACTACTGGGTCATCCTAGACAGTTATTCTGCCCTTAACACCCCAAAATGCAGTTATGGGTTAATTATGAAGTGAATATGATTACAGAAGCATACATGAAAACTAATCAATACATGACAATATAAACATCCATGATTTAATTCCTTGTAACCATTTTCTACTAAAACATGGTTAATACCCTTAACCCACTTTCCTTGGCAAGGAAAACTTCCTTTAAGATTTAAAATTTTAAATGCCATTTCAAAACTCTTTTACCTTTAACAATGAGATTGGGTTTTCTTCTTTGAAAGCTAAGGCTTTCGATTAGATCCTTCGGATCATTGTGACATCGGGAGTTACCATTTGCCATTCTCCCTTTCGAAAGCATTACTTAAAATCTTAGACCTTCTCTTTTGAAACCATTAAAAACATACCATTCGAAAGCATTGGAAACCTTCCTTTCGAAACACTGAAAAACATACCTTTCGAAGGCATTTAGTTCAAGTAAGGATTTATGGAAGCATAGCTTCGAAACCATTTGAAAGCATCTCTTTCAAAATCATTGGGTTTAACATTAAATATAACTACTAGGTCAAAGAGAACAAAAGTGAAAGTATCTCTTTCGAAAGCATTGATCTCAGGTATAAGAATTGGAAAGAGGATAGCTTCGAAATCAACCTTTCGAAACCATTACCTTCAAAACTCTTATTAAAAGTGGCTAAAACAATCCTTTCGAAAGCATTGAGGAAGCGGCTTTAAAAATTTAAAAGGATGAAAGCTCCCCTTTCGATTACTATAAAGAAAAGTGGCCTCTAACTGGTTTGATAGATATGAATGCGGCAGCTAGGTATCGAATAGGTTAAAAAGCGATAACTATTTTGAAAGCTTCTTTTAAAAACAAAGGCAAGCTGATTGATTCGAAGGCTCATAAAAGTAGCTTCAACCCCTTCGAAAGCATCTTTTAAAAACAAAGGCAAGTAATGGATTCGAAAACTTATAAGAATAGCTTCAACCCCTTTGAACGCATGCTTTCGACACAGTCCCTTCCGCCTTTCTCCTACACACTATGTATCATTTGATTGATACCATGTGCATTGGTTTCGAATGGGTGCGAAAAGTTGTTAGCGGAAGTATGGTGATGTAAGCAAGCAAATTGAAGTTGCGAAGTTTTAATTCGAAACAAACTGATTTTTATGCCTTTCAAAGTAATTCTTTTTTACCTAACTTGCCTAGTTTGTCAAAATATGATTGGTTGCTAATCCTTTGTAAAAATTCTTTTCTAAAGGCTGTCGAATTCAATAATTAACAAATGAAATCATTTTAACAAATAAGCCCTTCCCCTTAACAAAACATTTAAAACATTTAAGTCCTCTAACTTAAATAATTTAATATATATAGTAAAACACATAGGAAAAATCCCCAAAAATCAAAATTATTCATTTTTAATAGGTTTTCTAACATATAATTTTAGACCCAAAAAAAATACTTGATTGTCAATTTAAACCAAAATTATATATTTCTTCCATTAAAAATTCATAATAAATTATCCATAGCTTGGAGTGTTATGAGAATTTAAACTTATCTACAAAATAATATTTTACATAACATACTCAAACATCATGACATTCAGAAATCAATTTGCATGATTTTAACCTTAAAATCAAATAATATTATCCCACAAAAATCCTTGTTTAAATTATAACATGTCATATAAATCAAAGAATATCATCATTCGTCCATCCAAACGGTTTTAAACCTCAAACCCGAATTAAAACATTCAAGAAGACTTATATGAGATGGTTTAGATCATTATTCACCTTGTTTGGATTAGGAACTTGAGATTTGTTCTTGATTTAATATTCCTTGCTTGAATCTTAGCTTCTAATTGGATTTTGCTCTTCTTCTTCTTAGGTTATGGCTGGCCTTGTTTTCCTTTTATTTATGTTTTTGTTTTTTTAAGGAATGTAATGAAAATGAAAAGGTTGTAGGGGTTTTAGGGATTATGGGGTTTGGCTATTTCCATACTACCTTGCCCTATTCTCTTAAGTATTTAACTTGTAAACCATTCTTATAAATCCATTTAGTTAAGACACAACCCTAATTAGTTTTAAAATCTCAATTCCCTTATCACTCTAGTCCCTACATTATTCTATTTAATTTATCTAATTAAATTTCTTGAATAATGCTATTTAAAATTAGATGTGTTACAGGCTCCCCTCCTTAAAGAATTTCGTCCTTGAAATTCAGCAAGGACTAAATACTAAGCATAACAATCATCTGTAACATCTGCTAACTACCATGCTAGTCTACCTGACTAGGAGACAATCAGCGTAAATATAAAGCATACCCTTAAAGAAGATCAGGATGAGTATCTTTAATCTTGTCTTCTATCTCCCAAGTATAGTCTTTCTCGTTGTCGCTCCACCAAACTTTCACCAACTTGTTTGTCTTGTTTCTTAACCTCTTCTCATCTCTTGCTACAACCTGAGCTGTTTGCCTAATAAATGTCAGATCTTGTTCTACTATCAAGTCTTCTAATGCAGTTTGAGGGATAATAGTTCATGAACATACTTACGAAGATGAGACACATGAAATACATTATGGACACCTGCCAAACTGCTCGGCAACTATACTCTGTATGCGAGCTTTTCGGTCCTCTCAATAACTGGGAATGGTCCAACATATCTCGGTGCCAGTTTCCTTGACTTTCTGAATCGTACCAGACCCTTCATCGATGATACCTTAATGAAAACCCTATCTCCAACTGAAAACTCTAGATCCTTACGACTCTTATCTGCATAATTCTTTTGTCTAGACTGAGCTTCCTTCTTCCTACCTCGGATTAACTCAATCTTCTGTGTTGCCTCTCTTACCATATCTGGACCCAAGACTAATCTATCTCCAGTTTCCAACCAACATGTTGGTGTTGCATGACCTTCCATACAAAGCTTCGAAGGGCGCCATTCCTATACTAGTCCGATAACTATTATTATAGGAAAACTCAACTAATTCACTACACCACAGATAGGATTTTGGCGCAACCTTAGGCGACACATTTGATATAGTTATAAGCCGTATCAAATTTTAATACGGCTTATAGCTGTATCTATATTATTTAATACAGCTGTAAGCCGTATTAACATTTGATACGACTTATAGCCGTATCAAAATCTGTGCCTCTTTTCGTGGGAAAATTTTCCCCAAAACGCACACCCTCCCTCCTTTTTTTATTTCCAGCTCTTTCATTTTTTTCCCGTGCTTATTTAGGGTTAAATCGCCAGAGTTCCACCTCGATCGATCGAACGTTGCTTTGACGTCGTCCATCAAAGCCTTCCACGTCTTCTCGAATTCGATCACTACTCTTAGGTAATTTTACTTGTGTGACTCTACATAGTTTCCATGGGTTGGGGTTTCCTTCTGTTATTGTTTGGATTGCAGCATTGTCTAGAAATCTGTTAAGAATCGGGTATCTTGTGTTAGTTTGGAATTTGATTGACATGCAAGGAAATATCATGTGATGGATTATGTACCTGAACATGTCTCTATGTGGAGTGAACTCTGTGTCTAGAGCAGATTCTTTGTCCTGGGGTATTTCGTATAGTTCTGAAGGGTTATCAGGAAGGCTTCTTTTTCGAATTGCGGCGATGAAAACCTGCAATTTAAAGAAAAAATGTAGAACTATTCATTATATATGCACTAAGTAGCAGTTGTATGTGTTGTGGTTATCGTCAGGAGATGCTACATAGGGTCTGCTTGTTTTATCCTTACAAATAACATAAGAATGGATTTAAAAAGGAAACTTTTACGTAATAAAAAAGAAAATCACAATTATGTCGCTGAATCCTTTGAATTTCAGTTATAGGTTGAAGTATAATGATCAACGTTTCTGTTATACCATGGAAAGTTCTTATTTGTTACAACACAAACTGAACTTTATAGTCAATTGCTCTAGCATATCTTTAGGTAGTATAATAACGAAGCAGCCAAATCCGATTACAAAAAGTAATGGAAGCCCTTAGCCTTCAGTTAAATGTGCTGCTATGATGCTTCCACGTCCATTTGATCATCTCAGAATTTGAAACAATTACTTCTTAAAGGATACTATAGAGTACCAAATTAACATCATGCGTATGCTTCTAACGAAAACACCTTTGGAAAAAATATACTGCAGGGCTGGATTAATAATAAGCTAGTTTTAGTGACCCCCATAAAATTAGAGTCTACTTGGTCTTTATTTTCTCTAGGCAAATTCTATTTGAACTCGTGAATTTGCTGAGTAATCCCATGTAATTTGAAAAAAATGAAGAAACCTAGTTTTTTTGTTGAGTAGCCCCATGTCTAATTAAAAAAAACCAATAATACCATGTCTAATACAATAGTCAATCTTATGCTATTTTGTATTATTTTGATCTCCTTGCATAATTTACAGCTTGGTGCTAATGTTGTATATGGTTATGACATTGTATATGGTTTTGACATTGTTGTATAAGTGGATAAAATTATTGTTAATGGCGCAAGCCAAGTATCAGGAGAGGGGTAATGCATAGACATTACTCCGGTGCTACAAAATAGCGCCGTTGTAATGGCAAAATTTTTGGAAACGGTTTGGTGCTAATGTTGTATATTGTTCTGACATTGTTGTATAAATGAATAAAATTGTTGTTAATGGCGCAAGCCAAGTATCAGGAGAGGGGTAATGCATAGACATTACTCCGGTGCTACAAAATGGCGCCGTTGTAATGGCAAATTTTTTGGAAACAATTTGGTGCTAATGTTTAAAATAAATCCTATATTTTGAGTTCCATTTATTGAAATTTAAATAGTCCATATATTTTAACTATTTAAAATTAATTAAATGTTTAAAATCATACTACAAAATTCTAGGTCGTACAGGAAAACAAAAAACGATCATGAAAAAGGCATGCGTATAAATCTTACAAGGAAGTTAATTGTTTACTAAATTATATGTAGGCTTGTGACTTTGCTTTATTCATCTAGAATTCCTTTGATAAATATAGCATTATACGGAGTAGCCTCTAAAAAACATCGCATCATCAGCGTATAACAAAAGAGAAACAATAGGAAAAGTCCTTGAAATTGGCTGCAAACAATTCTTTGTTATACTGTCTTCTAACTTTAGAGAAAGATACTCCATGCCAAGACAGAATAGATAAGGTGAGAGTGGATCGCCTTATCTATGCCCCCTATTAGATTCAATAAAGCCTTTTGGTGAGCCATCCAGCAAAATGAAAAAGGTTGGGGTACTAATACATTCATAAATAAGATTGAACAAGGAAACTGGAAATCCAATTTCTAAGAGCATATGACATATAAATTCTCTATTTATCATATCATAAGCCTTTTGCAAGTCGATTTTTATACACATTTTTGGTTTGCCTCTCTTTATAAAGTCTTTAATTAATTCATGAGCCAAAAGAATAATCTCCCTAATATTCCCACCAGGAATAAGAACCGATTGATTTTTTGAAATTAAATAAGGTAGAAAATGTTTTAATTCTATTGCATATAACTTTGGCTAGTAATTTATAAATGATATTGACACATGCAATAGGCTTGGAAGTAGAGATATTTTGAGGCATATATTTTTTGGGAATCAAAGTAGGAAAGGCATGGTTGACTCCTTTTGCAAGTTCTGCAGATTGGAAGATCTCTGTAATAACCAAAAACAATTCTTCATGCAATAAGTCATAATGAAGCTTGAATAATTTTAAGGAAAAGCTATCTGGGCCTGGGCTTTTTGCATCATTAATGGACCCAGAGCAGTTTTAATCTCTTCAGCTTGCATAGGAGAAAATAAGTATCTTTGACCCTCAGCATTAATCAATCTTTTAGGTTCTATATGTAGGAATGAAACAGCAGTATCCCCATTATATAGATTAGAATAATAACTCAGAGATTCATGAGTTATCATTTCATGATCGTAAATATAATCACAAGTGGGAGAAATAAGAGCTTGAATTCTATTTCTGTGTTGCCTCATAGTCATTTTAGAGAAGAAAAATGTAGAATTAGTATCACCTTCAACAAGCCATAATGTTTTACTTTTTTGCATTAGAGTTTCAGTTTGAATATTGACTTGTTTCTACAGTTATAAATTAATCTGCATCATGTTCTCGTATATCTGTAAATTCTCAAGGTTACTATCAGTTTGCAGAAAAACTTCCTTATACTCATTCTGAAGTTTTTGAACTGCATCTAATTGAATTGTTCATAATGTTGTCTGCAAGCTTACCATGTTTTGTTAAAAGAAAATTGATGTTGTGTACACCAGTCCCAATAGTCCATTTCACGGTCTGAAGCTATTTGAACTTGAATGATAAGTTGTGATACCTCCCTTGTCTCTGTGAATCTAAATGTGTCCCAATGGTTGTCTTGTATAATGCTTGATACTACTATATATTTGGTACTTGACATATGATATTTGTCCCAATCCAATATGTCTACCAAATACTTACTATTTAACCAAGGTTCTATCCATAAGAAAGTGCTGCTACCATCCACAATTATCCTTTTGATGCATTGTTGACTGTCCCCCCTGTGTCTGATCGCATTCTTTATAGTACATGGCATGTTATTGTTGATTTGGAGCTGCCAAAAGTTTGTGTTGCTATAGTATTTGTTTTGTATCCACTTAGACCACATGTTGTCTTTAAAATGTAGTTGCCATATAACTTTTAGACATCCAACAATTCTGAGCTCTTAAAATTTTTTCAAACCAATTCCTCCATCTAGTTTTGTTTTATATAATTTTCTCCATGCTATTTTATGCTTCCTACCTTCCCAAAAGAAGTCAGCACAAAAATTACCAATTTTAATAAGTGTTGCAGTCGGCATGTCATGCACTAATAACCAGTATAAAACAATGGGTGTAATGACAGTATGTTTAAATTCAGCTCTGCCTGCCATAGAAAGTAGATTATTGTCCCAACTGTCAACTCTACTCAAATTTTTTTGGAAAAAAGATGAACATTCAACATAATGTAGATAGTCAGTAGAGATAAGAAACCCCAAGTACTTGACTGGTAGAAACGCTTCTTGTAGTTGTAGAATTTCCAGTATTTCTGTTTTATTATGGCAACTTGTATTGAAATATAACTTTTTTTCATTTGATTAAGAGACAAACATGCAACTGTACTTAAACATTGGGTTATACTTTTTATGGTAATTGCACTTTTAATATCAGCAGTTGCAAAAAACATGACGTCATCAACATGACCAAATCCATATGTTAACTTATTAGTATTCGTACATCACATGATTGTGTGTCTGTATATTTTTAATTGCACGATTGTGTGTATGTATGGTTTTGAATATTTTATACATTCCAATGCAATTCCAGGTGTTGTCACTTAATAATTTTGTATGTGCAAGTGTGTTATATTATGGAGTGTTGACATTGATACATTGATACATGTATAATTATTATCGTGACTTATTAAAATAATTAGTAATATTATTTTTTGCAAGAAACTATGTCAAAAAATCCACCATCTTCACATTCGTCATGTTCAGAGGCGAAGAAAGTTGATCAAAACTTACTTGGTATTCCGGTCTTAGATAACGCTGGAAAAATCGCTACTATGCTCGGTAAACTAGTAAGAGCTCATGTGCCGATATCATATATAAGTTGGAATAAAGTACCAGGAATATACAAGGACAACGTTTGGAACGAATTGGTGGTAAGTATCCTTATCTGTTTGACAACAACTATTTCATTCAATAGCCTTATGGTTTCAACTCTTTGCACAACACATAATTTAATATATTTTTTGCAGAAAATTTATGAGCTCAATCCACTTTCAAAGGAAATGTTTTTTAAGAGAATGGCCGAGGCTTTTAGGAGATACAAGAAAAACTTGAGAGTAGTTTATTATGACCCTTTCAACAATGACGAAGAACGGTTGAAAAATTGCCCACCTACAGTTGCTTAAGAAGATTGGGCAGAGTTCGTAAAAAATGAAGCAACGCCTGAAGCGAGCGGAAGAAGGGAGGTAGGCAAAAAGAACAGAGCATTGCTCAGTTATGCTCATCATGCAGGACGTAAAAGTCACGCTAAAATAGAACAAGAAATGGTAATTTATATTCATTTTCATTCAAATGATTTACACATTGTGATTGGATATTCATGTCGTTGCATCAACTTGTATTGCAGATCGTTGCTATTCCATCAACAAATATCAGTCGTCGTCAAGTATGGGAGAAGACACACAGGAAAAAAGATGGTATCATATCATATGCCACTTCTTCATACTTTGTAAGTTAAACAAATATTAACTTGCATATTCTTTAAAATTCCTTATTCATGTAAGTATTATCATATTACATGATCAAATTGCAAAAGCAAAGGAAAAGATCACTGATAGTGATGAAGAAAAATTGACAATGGATGAAGACATCTTATCACAAGTGCTTGGTAAGGATGCAAGGGGTAGGAGCCGCGGTGTTGGGACCGTTATACCAAAGACTAAAGTTAAGGCTTGTGCCATTGCACAAAAACGACTCCGACATGTTCATGGCGAGCAGGATGAGTTGAAAATGAGGGTGGGAAGTTTGGAGGGTACAGTGGAAAATTTGTCTGGGCAAATGGAGGTTTTGATCAACATGGTGGGAAATATTGAATAGGGAATTCGTGCACCGGTCAATTCTTCTGATGGAGGACGCGCCACACAATTCATTGCTCTTGAATTCATTGCTTCGCAGTTCCATGATTCGACCAATGTTATGAACAATCAAAAATGGGAAATCCTCAACTCTGATTTAGAAGTAATAGGAACAGGTATTTTTAACATTTATGACATAATAAGTAGAAAACTTAAATAATAATAAATACTCCCTTTTATTGCAACAGGTACTATATGACGAGATTCTACATTGTCCAACATCCATGGGAAATCTGTACCATCCACACATGAAAAATTGGTGTTGGACAGTATACGCCTACTAGATGAGAGAACCAGCAAAATGAATCATCAATTTGCAGAAACCTTTGCTGATGTTGGAGTGGGTGGATATGTGTGCCATCCGAAGTGTCTTATTCGATATCTCTAGATGATGGAGCAGGTATATTTTCTGTTTATGTTGTGTATTTGTATTATGTAGTAATGTGATACATTTGTATTATTGTTGTGTATTTGGATCTTGGTACTGGAGCGATAGTGTTTTCTAGTATCCGCTACTGCGATATATTAATGTGCTAAATGATAGTATTATGTAATGATATTATGTAATGATATTGTTAAGTTATTACGCACTGCAATGCGGATTATTGAATCATTTGAATGTGCACTGTCTATAATATTATTTGTTTTGATGTCTCGGAATGATTATTGATTATATATTGGATATGAATAGGTCTATAATATTATATATTGGATATGAATAGGTCTATAATATTACATATTGGATATTGATTATATATCTATATCTAATTGACTAATTAGATACGGCTTTTAGCCATATCTAATTGGTTCATTAGACGCTGCCTATTTGTCAATTAGATACGGCTTCTGGCCGTATCTAATGTGTCAATTAGATACGGCTAATGGCTGTATCTAATTGATACATTAGATACGGCTTTTAGCCGTATCTAATGAGCTCATTAGATACGGCTAAAAGCCATATCAAAATATTAAGCTCGGCATATTTTGATACGGCTTTTAGCCATATCAAAATATCGTTTATGGTGTAGTGATTGTAGGTGATCTTCCCATGATCCACCAAAATCTAGCACACGTGCTCTTAACAAATCCTCGAGTACCTTGTTGAATCTCTCCGTCCGCCCATCTGCCTGAGGGTGATAGGCAGTAGTTATCTTGAGCTTGGTACCTAACACATCCTGTAGACTCTTCCAGAACTTGCTAGTAAATAAAGTATCCCTATCACTTACTATACTGCTAGGAATCTCATGTAGTCTAACGATGTTCTTCATAAACAACTTAGCTAAAATAGGTGCCGTCCTAGTTGACTTAACTGAAATGAAATGGGCACTCCTAGTCAACATATCCATTATGACCCATATACTTTCATTTCCTTGATTTGACCTTGGCAACCCGTCTATAAAATCCATGGATATCGAATCCCATTTCCAAACTGGTATCTCCAAAGGTTGAAGCAACCCACTTGGCTTCTAATGTTCGACCTTCACTTTTTGATAGTTCACACACTGCTTTACCCACAAGCCAACATCCTTCTTCATACCTTCCTAGTAGAAACTCCTTTTCATGTCTTGATACATCTTGGTTCCCCCAGGATGAATCATAAATTTTGATCGATGACATTCCCTAAGAACTTCTCTACTTAAGTCCCCAACATTCGTAACACACAACCATCCCTTCTTTCTCAACCATCCCCTCCGGTTAAGACTAAAATCTTTTAGATCATCAATCTCCAATCCAACCTCAAGTCTATTAATCTTCTCGACTAACAGTGGATCCTCTCCCTACTTAGAAGCAATCTTTTCGATCAATCTCGGTCAAATTTCCAAGCAGGATAACATGGCAGTGCTCTGACTAAAACTTCCAAGCCTCCATCCTTCCATTCTGTTAACATAGCTAACACCACATTCTGATGTTTTTTGTTAAGACCATCCACTACTTTATTTCCTTTTCCAGGTGTATACTCTATACCAAAATCATAAGCTGCTAAAAACTCCAGCTGCCTTTGCTGCCTCATATTCAACTCCTTCTAATAGAATAAATACCTTAAGGACTTATGATCTATGTATAACTCAAATCTCTCCTCTAAAAGATAATGTCTCCATACTTTCAGTGCGAAGATCATCGCTGCCAACTCTAGATCTTAAGTAGGATATCTCACTTCATGCGGTCCAAGCTATCGTGAAGTGTAGGCAATAACTTTACATTTCTGCATCAATATAGCCCTTAATCCAGTTCCACATGCATCAGTATACACTACTAATCCTTGATTCCCGTCTGGAACTACTAACACAGGTGCATTGGTCAACAAGTGCTTTAAATTAAGAAATGCTTCCTCACATTTGTTAGACCAAATAAACTTTATGTCCTTCCTGATTAGCTTAGTCAAAGGCATTGCTAACCGCGAGAAATCCTTAATAAACCTCTAGTAGTAACCAGCAAGCCCAAGAAAACTTCTGATCTCGGTCACAGTCTCTAGTCTCTTCCAGTTGTTAACAACCTCAATCTTATCCGGATCAGCTGATAAACCCTTTTCTGAAACCATATGACCAAGAAACTTAACTTCTTTCTTCCTGAAATGACACTTTGAAAACTTTGCATTCAGTGATGCTGCTTCAGCACCTCAAGCACTACTCTAAGATGAACTTCATGCTCTCTTTCATTCTTAGAGTATATTAAAATGTCATTTATGAATACCAATACGAACCTATCCATGTGCTCTCGAAATACTCGGTTCATCTAATCCATGAAGAAAGCTAGCGCATTCGTTAGCCCGAATGGCATTACTAACCAGTCGTACAAACCGTACCTAGTCTGAAACGTCGTTAACGGAATATAGTCCTTTTCCACTCTTAGCTGATGGAAACCTGTCAACAAATCCAGTTGGGAAAATACTCTAGCTCGACTCAACTGATCAAATAAATCATTGATTCTCGGCAAAGGATACCTATTATTGATCGTCTTCTTGTTCAACTTATGATAGTTGATACACTTCCTTAACGACCCACCCAGTTTCTTTATGAACACCGCGGCCGCTCCCCAAGATGAACTGTTTGGTCTAATAAAATTCTTTCCTTCTAAATCCACCAGTTGCACCATTAATTTCTTCATCTCGGTAGGTGTCATCCTACTAAGTGGTCTACCTACAGATTCTGCTCCTGGCATAAGATCTATCTGAAACTCAATGGCGAGCTTCGGTGGTAGCCCTGTAACTGGCTCAAAAACACCTACAAACTCTCTTGCTACCAAAACCCGATTCAACTCTTCTACTTCCATTGCATTCAGCAAAGCCCAAGCACTTGAGTCTGACATCCCCATCGAGTATATAATTTGGTAACGACTATTGGTGTGTCTTAGCGATATTTCCCTATCTTGGCAAAATATCCTAGCATCATATTTGTCTAACCAATCCATACCCAAAATAATCTCGAAGCCAACGAAATCAAAAACATAAAACTGCATGCAAACTTATGACCTAACAATCAAGTTCTAACTGGTCACATCCTATCTCCAGAGTTGCATACCCTCCTATCGGATTTGCAACCTATAAGGAAGTAACAAGGTATGAGGGTTCGAAACATAACTTATCTACCAAACACTGGGATATAAATGAATGCGATGCACCAGTATCAAATAGTACCATAACTGGTATACTATGAATCAAAAACGTACCTTTCATCACAGTTTTTCCCTTCTCAGCAGTAGTTGGTCTAAAAGATGATGGTTCCAAAGCAAAAACCTTTCCATTGTCTGCTCTGATTGGTTCTGGACACTGATTCTTGTAGTGTCCAATCTGGTCACAATTCAAGCACTTCACTCCTTCCTTATCTGCAACCTTTTTCCCTTTTCCAGTTCGACATTCATGAGCATAATGTCCTTTCTTGTCGCACTTGTAGCAAACTACATTGGCTTTCCCTTTCTTCGCAGCTCCTCTTTTCTGAGCTTGTTTCTTCTTAAAGAATTTCCTCTTCTTGCCCTGAGAATCCTGGGTTTCAATCTGCTTCTCTTTCCCAAAAGTAGAACGCATCTCTTCATTCCTGATTTCTATCTCCACCACAACTGTACTTGGATCACGGAGGTGTGGCATAGTTTCCATGGCAATCTTGGGTCTTAACCCTCGAATAAACTTCTCGTTCCTTTTAATGACGGTGTCAATGGTAGCATATCTGTAGCTGAACAAGTCATCAAACTTCATAGCATAATCAATCACTGATATTTCACCCTAC
Source organism: Allium fistulosum (assembly GCA_030737815.1). Classification (NCBI taxonomy): domain Eukaryota; kingdom Viridiplantae; phylum Streptophyta; class Magnoliopsida; order Asparagales; family Amaryllidaceae; genus Allium; species Allium fistulosum. Next base: position 1,166,794,353 of record CM060905.1, on the reverse strand, counting down.
ACTTAGTCCATGAACTTTCTCAACAATACTGACTTGGCAACATCAGGGAAGAACCTCTATTTGAATCTCCTTCGAAACTCTGCCCAAGTCAACACTTCCTTAGGAACTCCCACGGTAATACCATTCCACCAATAAAGTGCTGCTCCCTACAACTATCATGAAGCAAGTTTCCTCTTCTACTCCATCTAATCCCAAGTCGGCGAAAATTCTATCACAGTGGAATAAGCAGTTTTCTACTTCAACAACATCCTCTGTTCCCAAAAAAGGCTTCCCGCCAAGACTAGTATAATCCTTGCTCAGCTTGGCATAGCTATTGCCAGCTGGGGCCGCAGGATTAACTCCTCCAACATTCACAGCATTTCCCCCAGCTACTCTTGCAGCTACTCCAGCTTGCATCAAATTGACAAAGAACTGATACGTCACCCCCCATATCTACTAGCGGGGTTCCAGCACCTACATTGGCATTTGCTTTTGGATTAGCATTTTCCTGTCGACCCGGATTCCTCCTAGTATTGGGTAGAACATTTCCATTAGTTGTGGTGCTTCCTCTCCACCTAGATTTCCTCTTCTGTTTCCTGCCTACATATCTTCCTTTCTTAAATCTGCATACAGCCTTAGTAAGATACAGAAGAACGGTCTAAGAGAGAAGGGAATATGTACTTATAGATATATATAAATATATATCTATATATATATATATAACAAATGCAAGTATGTTACTATAGCATTAGCCCTAAATCCCGGTCTCATTTTCTAATTCTTTGGGTTATGTTTTGAAAGCCTTTTTGGTCCAAATTTCTTTTAATTTTACACAAACCAATGCTCCGATACCAACTTGTAACATCCCTCATTTGGAGGCCCAAAACTAACCGCTACAGATGCTGCAGCCATCCATAGTTATTAATTCTCAGTGACCAAATGAGGTAATGTTAGATATATTATTATACTAGAAACACATGAATATGGAAAAAATTTAAACTCAATTTAAAACAAATTTCTCATTTCAGTTCAGATTCATTACATAATCCCATAGTAAGTCATGTTCAGAGGAATTACAATTTATTACAAAATATGCCAAGAGTAATACATGAAGATGCCCCCTAGGTTGATTGGAGTCTAAATATAGGCACAAAAATTTTTTGCCATTGCATTCAATAACACAGTGGAATCAAACAAAAAGAACTCCTAATAGCTAGCTTGCTTCCTGCACGTCTCCAGAAGCTTACTCGTCTAAAGGAGAACCTGAAAACCTTAACTCTCAAACTACTCAAAATCAATTGAGTACCCGAGAGTTAAGGGGAAAACAGAAAATTTGATTCAGACAAAAAGTCCGGTGTGATAATAACCTACCATCCCGAACCATATAAGCACAACTTCGAAACTATTTGAAAGTATCTCGTTTGAAATCATTGGTTTAACATTAAATATAACTACTGGGTCAAAGAGAACAAAAGCGTAAGTATTCCTTTCGAAAGCATTAATCTCAAGTAAAAGAATTGGGGAAGTGGATAGCTACGATACCAACCTTTCGAAACCATTGCCTCCAAAACTCTTATTAAAAGTGGCTAAAACATCCCTTTTGAAAGCATTGAGGAAGCGGCTTTGAAAATATAAAAGGACGAAAGCTTCCCTTTCAAATACTATAAAGAAAAGCAGCCTCTAACTGATTCAAAAGGTATGAATGCAAGAGCTATGTGACGACCCGATTTTTCGACGCCCGAAAATCGACATCAATACGTCCACTGTATCAAATTCCGAACAATCGAATGACGGAAAACCGAACCATTAGGGTTAAAGAAGAAGGGGGTAGAAGAAGAATAGAAAACAAAATCAAAATCTCACAAACGCAGCGGAACAAAATATAATAGATAATAACTGATCTTTACACAAAAAGACTCTATATCTATTTTATACATTACATCATCAGAGTACAACACTCACTAGCATATACTGGACAATTATATTAACTTGTCCACACAAACTGAACACGGCTTATACAACACAGCGGAATATACATCAAGTACGAGTGATACGTCTCGCCATCCAGCTCGTTTCCTGAGCTTCATAGTATCATATCCTGTATATAATACTCGGTCTGACCCAAGCATCATAACAAAACAATACTCGAGTCAGTCTGGAAAACCATCGTGAGAAAACACACTCAATTGGATTATTAAAGTTTTCAAAATCCTTTGAAATCAAAAGCATCTCGTAAGACCACGCCACAAATAAACATGTCGGGTTTTTACCTTACGATAGCCAAAACATTTCTTATAAAATCCTCTGATATTATAATAGTGTCTATATACAAATACTTATTCAAATAGCCGAAATTGTTACATTCATTAAATTCCAGCATACTAGGCTCTACAATCAAAACCGTAAAGGCACGTAGGAAGAATGGATTTCCAACTAATGACTAGGCACTGGGGTACCACCTGTCACGGTAACTGGTCTAGATCAGCATACCGAGGACCACTCCCGATCTTCTGCAACACAAGACCAGAGCTACCCCTTACTGGATAGTCCGAATAAGATCACCCCACGGTTGGGATCAGCAACCGCCCACTAAGCCGAATAAAAAGGAACATCTAGACAGGGATGACCTTACCCTAATTGGGTGCTACCCACTTAGCCTTGCTGCATAACCCCTGATTTTCAGTCATTCCCGGTTGATGAGGCTCGAGGCTAAGCGTTACCTTTTTAGAAGACATCTCACTTAGAATGCTCATCGTCCTCCTTACGATGTTCTGAAAGCATTCATCCATACAAGTCTGTTCCAGGTCCGAACGGAACCGAAGGCACTATTCCTACTACATCCATTTTGGAATCACCCTCAGGATTAGTAGCGACTAGCCCTTGCACTTCACTGCACCATCTTCGACTCCCAGCTCTTGTCTTCCTCATGAAAACGTTCAAACCAGATCGAAGTGGTTTTCGGGAAATTAATCCTGATCCCGGTCTCTTCGAAACGATCAGCGCATTGGCCAATATTGATAGTCGGTTATTTAACTATCAAATAACATTCATAAACAATCATCGAGCCATAATAATTTCTCCCAAATTATTTATTAACCTCAAAATATCTTCACAAGATATATTTCCACTTTTCAACCCTTTGAAAACAGTTTCAAACCATCTTTCTCTCACGGAATAAATTCCCCAAATATTTTCTATTTCCTCTGAAATCACCAAGTACAAATACTTTAGATTTTAAAGATAATTTAAAAAAATTTATTATAAAATATACTTTATACATTTAAATTAAAACTACTTTAATACTTTATTAAAAAATATATGCTTTAAGAATATTTAAGATAAAACTACTTTATAAAATATAAATATTAATAATTATCTTTTAAACATAATACCAATTAACCTTTTTAAAATAATTATTACTATAACTAATTTAAATAGATATTTACCTTTAAAATTTTATACAACTTAAATAATACTATCTCAAAAACCATTCTTTTAAAACAACTTTAAAACTTTTATCTTATACTTAAAAATCTGCTTCGAAAATGTACTTGGCTTTCAGAGAAATACACTTCCTTTCACACCCTTTTAAAAATAAACCACTATTTATTTTTAAAACAAATAATCCATTCCTTTATAAATCCTGCTCGATTTATCCCAATTTAATTTACGTTCAAATCCTGTAAATTCTTTCAACACTTTAAAATTAAAACACCTTTTTATTTTTAAACACATTTCCATCTCCTAGTAATCGCTTTCAAAATATATACTTAAATTAAATAAAATAAGTTACAAAAATTATTTAAATAAAAATAATACTTAATAAATTCTATAAAGGCTTCTGAGTATTTAAAACCTAAATTTACCTTTTAAAAATAAAGTTATTATATCAAATACTTATGTTAAAATTTTATTTTAAATACATAATACTAATTTAACTTTAAAACCATTAAGTACCATAATTACTTAAATAAATATTTACCTTTTCTTAAAAACAATTAAAGATAATATATTTTTCTAAAATATTCTAAAAACACATTTTTAACTTTTAGTTTATACTTTGAAACCTCTCTTTGAAAACATACTTAATTTTCCAGGAAAAATACACTTTCCATCTTTTAAAAAATAATCTCACTATTATTTTTAAAACAATTTGCACCTTCTTATAGAAATTCCCACCGAAAATCTATACTTCCAAATTTATCCCCTGATAAATATTCCATTTCATTTATAAACCCAGTTTATAAATTCTCATTCCTCATTTCCTTTCAAATCAAATTTCAAAAAAACACTTCAAATTTCCAAACCAATCTCCTTTAATTTCCTTAAATTCATTGCTCAAAAATTCCTTTTATTTCCCTTTTTAAATCCCAATTCATTTTATTTATACTTAAAATACCAGATTATATTTATCCAACCATAACATAGCACAACTAAATTTCCAAATTAATCTATCACAGGATATGAATAAAGTACATCACAGATTATGAGGATAATTTCTATATTGTGAGGGATCTAGTTGGATCCCTCCAACCTGTTTCCCTGCATCCACAGATGTTAGCACAACAAATAAAATATCGATCCAATCTGATAATACTTTTCACATTCAACCAATCAATCAATCATTTAAATTATTAACTAATTAAATTAACTGGAATTCCAGATGTGAGTGAGATTAACTTACCTTGAATTCATCGAGCGTTTCAATTTTAAATTAAATCGACTGCCTTCGATTTAATCTAAAATCTTCACAAACTCCAATCGATCTCAGATCTGAACTACAGCGTAGAGCTCCTCGCTGCGGTTCCGGCGTAGCCAATTTCGTCGGAATCCGACTATGCAAGCAAAAGATATTCAGTTTTAAAGGTTTTAAATATAATTTAAACTAATTTTCTTTTTCTTTTTTTATTTAATTACCATCGGCCATTCAATTTTTAAACGAAGAAAAATCGGCCGCCAAATTTCCTTCTCCTCTCTCGCGAATACCAGATCGAACGAACCCATTCGCAACCCGAACTCTCGATCACTGCAACCACCACCGTTGTCGAGACAACGATCAGACCACATCACCGCGTACGCCCCACCTCGCTCCCCCTACGGCCCAAACTTCGTCGAACTTGGCTCCTCCCATGCCAGGAAAATCACGAACGAATGCACGGTCGTCATGGCCAAATCGTGGCCACCACGCAGCTCCAATGATGATCTCCACCGTTGGATGGGTAGATCTCCTTGAGCTCTTTCATTTTGCAGTTGGAGATTTTGCCAAATAGTTGAAGGATTAGAAGAAAAATGGAGGAGAAGGCATGATGATTTCGGCCATTGAATAATATACAACGGCGGCTCAAAAGAAGAAACTAGGGTTTCGGCCCTGAACGTGTATATATATACGTTTTATAATTATTATTTCATTAATATTCTCAAATTTTACAAGCTAAACAAACAAACTCCAAATCACACGTGCCGCCTGGCGTTTATAAGGTTTTACCCGTATTCCGAACACAATGGAACGTGTTTCGGAGCCCAATTCAATCATATGTGGAAGATAGCTTTTTGAAACAAATTTCAATATTAAATTATCGAATTAAACTTCAACGCGTTTCTCACCCGTACGAGCAAATGGTAACACCAAACGTTACAAAATTTGAAATTCGATAATAATTAACTATTACGGATCCAATGGAACTGATTTCGTCGAATTCCGAGACTGTGCCCCGGAAGGCTATTTTAACTCGTCGATAAATTCGAGCGATTTCCAAAATTGTCGAAATCTTTTAAGATTTCACCTTTAAAATTTTACTAACTTAATTATAGATCGTATAGAATCTACACTCACATTAGAAATCATTCTGATTCATTTCGAATCAAAATCTGACTATTTGCATTATTATATTAAATTCCATTTTAAATTAATATAAAATTCCAAATTTAGCTTATCGACTTTTGATTCCATTCAAAAGTCCAATATTAAAATTCAAATCAAACTAGACTTAAAATAAACCTTAGAAACCATTTTCATAACCATTTGCATCCAGATTCCCAACTTTCCCAATTCCTAATATTTAATTATTATTATTCAAATCCAATTGAACTGCCATATTTGAAATTTTAACTAATTATATTGATTTAACCAAAATTTTCTTATTTCAAAATCAAATTATGATTCACATTCAACATTTAAATTGAATTAAATGTGTTAGCACCAAAATTGGTCACTAACCTCGTTCAGAAAGATTGTGTAGAGATATAAGTGATGAAAGCAATTAAACAGAGAAGACAAACTTAATTCAAGTGCAGAAAGTAAGAACACCAAATTTATAGTGGTTCGGCGTAATTGCCTACGTCCACTTTGCTCAACTTTATTGATTTCCTTTATGATTGATTGATTACAAATACAATTCGTGAATCAAATGCTTGAATGAAGGTGTTTGAGTAGAGAAGATGAGTCTTGAAAATGGCAGAGTCTCCCCGTATTTGCTCTCCAAAAAAAAAGGATCCCTTTCACTGTGACCCTGCCCCTCTATTTATAGGCAAAGATGGGCTGGACTTCCCAAGTGGGCTGATTGCCGAACGTTCCAGCCCGAGTACAGTGGTCGCCGTATGCCGAGCAAGGTTCGCCGAACGAGTTCCGCCGAACCATTCCTTCTATGCCGAACGGTGTGCTGGTTAGTCGTGTTGAACGTCTTCTGGATGACGAGTATTACGCCGAACACCATAGGATGCCAAGTACTCTGGTATGCCGAGCAGTCTTGCATGCCGAGCAGTCTTGATGCCGAACAGCCCTGATTCCGAGCGACCTTGTATGCCGAACAGCCTCGATGCCGAGTACTCTGGTATGCCGAGCAGTCTTGCATGCCGAGCAGTCTTGATGCCGAGTACTCTGGTACCGAACAGCCCTGATTCCGAGCGACCTTGTATGCCGAACAGCCTCGATGCCGAGTACTCTGGTATGCCGAGCAGTCTAGCATGCCGAGCAGTCTTGATGCCGAGTACTCTGGTACGCCGAGCAGTCTTGATGCCAAGCACTTATGGGATGCCGAACACCAGTCGACGCTGAGCATAGGTTGTTGCCGAACACTACTTGGTGCCGAGTACCCTTGCTGCCGAGTACTACGCCGAGTAGTCTCGATGCCGAACACTGCTGAGTATTATGCCGAACACTCCTGGACACCGGATACTAAGGACGCCGAGTACTACGCCGAGTACTCATGGATGATGGTTGCTTCGCCGAACATTCCTGGATGCCGGACACTCTCTGATGCCGAGCACTAGTTGCCTGGTCAAATCCCCAGGAAACACTTGCCCCCCAAAGTGTATTGCGTGGCCGAACGTGATGCGCTTTGAATCTGGTACAATCTACCTCGGAGTTACCCTCTCGAGAATGCTAGCAAAGGGAGGTGCGAGATGAACAAGCCTGGGATGCCGAACGACACGTTCTGAGCCGAACGTTCCCAGCGTGCCGAACGTCATTCCACCCTAACGCCGAGTACTCCGGTATTGACCGGTTCTACCGGGAATAGCCCCTTCGACTTCCTCCATTTCCCTCTATAAAACCAGTCCCTTCTCTTCCTTTTCTCCTTTTACTTCTTATTTCCTCCGCTCTCACAATTCCGTTCAATCGTCCAAATTTGAGACTTAACTACTTCATCTCAATCTTCGATCTGCACACTTAGGTATTTTTCATCGTAAACTCAAACGAGATGTTCGAACGAAGTCGTGTAGAGGGTTTTTGTATAGCTTGTCTGTATTGCCGAACGACATAGCGTGGAGGGGTTAGGAGTATGTCCGCTTATTGCCTTAGTCCCCTCGTGTTGGATCGAGGTCAAAAGGAAGAAAAAGAATGAGAGGTGTTGGAGAGGGTAATGGCGCCGTTCGCTGCTCCGGCGCATGTGGTCATGTGCCGGTCGGTGTAACGGTTAGTTGCCGAACGGTACCTCAGCCGGGCAAGGCCAGGCCGAACGCTCACTAACAAGTCGAACTATAATTGAGCCGAACGAAACAAAGCCAATCAATGCCCAAACGCCGAATATTTCACATGCCGAACAATGCAATTGCCGAACACTTGACATGCCGAACAATATAATTGCCGAACACCTTTCATGCCGAACAATATAATTGCCGAACACGTTATATGCCGAACAATACAATTGCCGAACACCTTTCATGCCGAACAATATAATTGCCGAACACGTTATATGCCGAACAATACAATTGCCGAACACCTTTCATGCCGAACAATGTAATTGCCGAACACCTTATATGCCGAACAATACAATTGCCGAACACTTTACTTAGGACGATGAACATTACTAAAATGCCGATCAGTATAAATGTTAAACTACACTTAGGCCGGTCACTCTAGAAATCATATGTCTTTTGAACCTGAAACTGTAATTACCTCAAGGCGGGCCTTTGAGACGGTCAGCGATGACGGTCTTCGAAAGCGATGATCCGCAGCTAATTATTATATCTTTATTGCTGTCTTTACACAATTGCTTGCACTAGTTCACACACCACGTGGGGGGAAAATTCGTGATGCTGATTCTAACGCTCAACGTTTTTCAAGTATAGCTTTCTCAAGCATTTAGCCAGGTTCATTATTTATTCGGGATGTCAGGAAAATCTAGTTCGGCCACCGTATCTGACAGGCCTGGGCCGTCAGCAGAGCAAGGAGCCGCAGATGCTTCCAATCCGTCAATCTCTCCCGCTCATAATCTGGCGCCCGATGCTCTAGAGTCAACCATCTTATTGGACAATCCGGTCGATTCTCAAGCCTCGAGGATCAACGAGGCCGCTCTGCGACGGATATGTTCCATTCACGGAATTCCCTTTACCGACGTGTTAGTTCCTTCAAGACACGACTGTCCTCACTTGCCCCCGGTCGGGTACACGGCCTGCAACAAGTTCATGTGCTGGATGGGCAGCGTGCCTCCGTTTAACCTATTTCTCCGGGATGTGCTGCAGTATATAGATATCGCTCCGTCGCAGCTGCACCCGAATGGTCATGCGTTCCTATATGGGACTTATTTACTCTTCATGGCTGTCTTCTCCAGACCTCCAACCCCCGGTGATATTCGATACATTTACATGTTCAAGAGACGGAAAGATAGCCCCTCCTTCATCTTCCTCGAGCCGTATCACAAGTGCCAGATCCTGACAGGGGCCTGCAGCAAGTTCGCCCTGTACAAACAGGAATGGTTCTATGTGCGATGCCCGTCTGGTTTCGCTAGGAGATGGGTTGAAGGCAGTAAGTCTCTCTGCTGAACCGTTACTTGTACTTAATGGGAGTCATGTTTTTTCCTAACTCTTCATCTCATCTTTTCAGGTATTAACCCGCGTCCGGAAGGCCGAGGATATTCTGATGCTGTTGACACGATTAGAGCTCTCCCGGCCGAGGACCGAGATATTCGAGTTATCATTTCAAATGAATCGCTGTCGGGGTTCGGCTTGCTAGCTCCTGATCGTCGGGTCAGCCTTCCAGAAGGCGTTACAATTCCCAAACCTCCATCCGGTAAAGGGAAAAAACTTGCCGGCCCGTCGTCACGTCGCGCTCCCGTCGCGCACGAAGAAGGCGAGCGTAGAGAGGGTGATGCACCCGACACTCAGGGCGAGAACGTGGGTCCTGCTTGGAATCCGGCAATCGAAATCCAGGATATTGAGACGTCATCCTCCCCTTCGAAGGGAAAGAAAAAGCTGAAATATACGGTTCAGAAAGAGAAAGTCGGCGACACCTCAAAACCTACGCCTATCCCTCCTGAAAAAGAGGCTTCTTCACAGCGTCTGGAGAGTTCTCTAAGGGGTCTCTCGAACCTCTCTATCCCCGAAGACATACTTAATTATGGGTTCGATGATCCTGAAGCTCTCAAATTCTCGTCGCCCGCTAGAGGCAATGTAGGAGTTCAACTCCCGGCTCACAGAGACAATACCCCGATTAGCAAAGACAAACGAACGGGTCCGTCGGGGGGAACACTTAGGACACACACGCACACGCGCATTCCATAGCATACTTCAAGTCTTTTTAATTCGTGAATTCTCCTTAATTCGTTGTTATCTTCCTTCTTTGCAGGTGATATGGGCCGCTCCCACGGACTTGATCGCCTTCAAGGGTCTTCAATATTTCATCACTCCGGACGGGACTCCGGTTCGGGCAGACGCCGGGACCGAGGTGATTATGAGGATAGGGACAATCGTCCGCGCGAATCGTCTCATCGCAAGAAAGCGCACTATCAATCTTCTCAGTCCCGTGATCTTCCTCCTGCAACTGAGCCGGATAAAGAGAAGTCTCTGCAGAAGGGCTATCAGTCAGATGCTGCTCGAGAACAACATTCCAGTTCATCGAGTACGAGGCAAGTTCGGGAGCCGCGTAAAAGAACGGAATTCTCTAAGCCTCCTCCTCCTGCTCCTGCCGTGGACCCAACCGTTGCGGAAAAGATGGTCGACCTTAAGGCCAAGTTTCCGAAGATTTGTTTTGACGGTTTGAAATTCCTCCCGGCCATCCATCACATTCCTGGGCACGTGAAGCAAAGTGCCATTGCATGCAACAATGACGTCTATGTTCAACATGACGCATTCGTGCACTTGGTGGAGAAGATATCAGAAGTATCTGTTGAGCGTCAACACGAGATTGACCGTCTGACTCTGGAGGCTGACAGCGATAAGAAAATCATCAAACTCCAAGACGAAGAGCTCGCCTCTTATAAGTTAAAGCTAGAAGCCGCTGAACAAGGCGCAAAAGATACTGCCGAGGCAGTTACTCGCTTAGAGGTGGCTCACAAAAAGGAGCTTGATGAAGCAGTTCAGCGCAGCGGCGCCCTTGCCCTAGAAAAAGACTCTGTTCAAAAAGAAAGGGACGTGCTCGCTATTCAAGTCAAAGAGCTGAAAGAATAACTCTCCAAGGAGAAAGAAGACAAAATAGCCGCTCAGGAAGAATCACAGCGGTATTGCGATGAGATTGTTGCTACCCGGCTCCTCAAGGCAAAGCTCGACGGTGAACTTGCCGGGGTCGAGAGAATGAAGGATGAAGCCCGTGAGGAGGGTAAAAGAATGGCTGAGGAGGAGCTTGATTCTCGCCTTGAGGCGGCCGCAGAGGCTGGCAGGGAAGAGGTCAAAAGTATGTTTGACCCGTTGATTGCCGAGTACGGAGCCCGCGTCCTTATGCATCGCGACCTAACATTCTTGGGCGACGGCTACCATGAATCCCTGGCTGAGGCATGGGAGACTCTGATAAAGATCAAGAAAGTCGAATCAGGCTCCGAAGAAATCGACGAGGATGCACTGGTGAAGGAGTTCCTGAGGGGGAATGAGCCATCGGATTTATCCGTAGCATTGGCTCTCTATGGCAAAGGCTCTTCCCCTTCAAAAGAGAAGAACAACGAGGCTGGCCCGTCAGAGGCCGACACTACTACTCCTCACATTGCCGCTCCTTATGCTGCTCAATCGGCCGGTCGGTCGACGCTTGATCCATTCGAGCAACACGCCAGTTATGATCCCGAAGATCCCGGGCTTGGCGTTCATGTGCTGTCACCTATCCTGGAGGGTGAAACCCCGCGCGCCACCGACAGTCAACCTGATCCTGGTAGGATATTCTTCTTTCTCTAGAAATCGAAGTGATCCCGTCATTTTTCAACAGTGGTTATTTGTTCTAATGCCCACTTCTTATATTTCTCACAGGTTGTTCTGACACTGAGCCAACTCCGAGGAGCGACGACGCCAAGGAGGAAGCGGGGAAAACAAGCGACGCTGCTCACGCAGAGGTGACTCCCGGCCCAGACGCTCAAGTGATCGGGGCGCTCGATGATGACAAACTTGACACCTCGTCTCCGGCCGAAGGAAGCGACGAAGTTAAAATTACTGGCGCCTCTGAGCATACTTCAGAGATGAGCATGAAGGATCGTCTCGCCGACGAGGAGAAGAGAAAGGTCAAAGTCAAGGTTGAATCCGAAGTCCTGGAACTTACTGACCCGCGGAATAGACCTTTGAAAATCATTCTCCCGGGCAGGTCCAAACCATTAGATGTTCCGTCTCCTACTCCTGACTCCGTCTCTTTAGCAAGCAAAAAATCCAAGAAGAAACGTGAGGGAGAGGAGTCGTCGGAGACACCGAAGGCGGACAAGAAGAAGAAGTCGAAGAAATGATCGATGCACGTGTTCAACAAGTCTTTTGCTTAAGTTTGTAATAGTTTCTACCTTTCATAACTTGTAGTTTGTACAGACCCGAATTTTGTAGGAGTGATCTTGTATCCCTATTTTGGACTTATCGAATAAAATTTCAGTTTCTTCTTGTTTGGATGATTCTCTTGTCTTTATTTGGTTTGCTGACACTGTGCTCCGGGGACTTGGAGACTTAAGACTGTTCATACTCTAGTCCGCGCTCTGGGGGCTTAGAGTACTCCGCTCCGTACTCCGGGGACTCGGAGATTGGAAATCGTTTATACTCTAGTCCGCGCTCTGGGGACTTAGAGTACTCCGCTCCGCACTCTGGGGATTCGGAGATTGTAAATCGTTTATACTCTAGTCCGCGCTCTGGGGACTTAGAGTACTCCGCTCCGCACTCTGGGGATTCGGAGATTGGAAAATCGTTTATACTCTAGTCCGCGCTCTGGGGACTCAGAGTACTCCGCTCCACACTCCGGGGATTCGGAGATTGTAAATCGTTTATACTCTAGTCCGCGCTCTGGGGACTTAGAGTACTCCGCTCCGCACTCTGGGGATTCGGAGATTGGAAAATCGTTTATACTCTAGTCCGCGCTCTGGGGACTTAGAGTACTCCGCTCCGCACTCTGGGGATTCGGAGATTGGAAACCGTTTATACTCTAGTCCGCGCTCTGGGGACTCAGAGTACTCCGCTCCGCACTCTGGGGATTCGGAGATTGGAAACCGTTTATACTCTAGTCCGTGCTCTGGGGACTCAGAGTACTCCGCTCCGCACTCTGGGGATTCGGAGATTGGAAAATCGTTTATACTCTAGTCCGCGCTCTGGGGACTTAGAGTACTCCGCTCCGCACTCTGGGGATTCGGAGATTGTAAAATCGTTTATACTCTAGTCCGCGCTCTGGGGACTTAGAGTACTCCGCTCCGCACTCTGGGGATTCGGAGATTGGAAATCGTTTGTATGAGTCTGTACGCCGCACAGAATAATGTAATTTATCATTCGATTAAGAGATACAGAAACTTCATAGAAAATGTGGCTTCAAGCCTTTATTAATGAAAATCAACTAAATTGTTCGATTACAACTTCAAAAGGAAACTAAGTCATTATTGAATGGAAACATGCGGAAAACAATAATGCCTATAACAAGAAAGGGAAACATGCTAAATGTAATAGTGCCGCAAATGTTCACTGTTCCATGCTCGGGGGAGTGTCGTGCCATCAACGGTCGCTAGCTTGAATGTTCCTTCTCCAAGCTTCCGTTCAATGGCATATGGGCCTTCCCAGCTGGGATTCATGCGTGATGGTACTGGGAAGACTCGTTTCAGAACGAGATCACCCACATCAAAGATTCTTGGGCGGACTCTGCCATCGTAGTAGCGCTTGACTCGATGTCTGTGCGCCGCCGCCCTTAACTCAGCTTCTTCACGCTTTTCGTCGATGCAGTCCAGTGATTCCAGCAAGAGGTTTTGGTTCGTCTTGGGGTCATAGTATGTCACTCGGTGCGATGGAACTTCAAGTTCCACGGGTATCACGGCTTCAGAACCGTATGCCAAGGCGAACGGAGTGTGGCCGGTCGCGGACTTGTGGGTAGTCCTATATGCCCATAATGCCGTCGGGAGTTCATCTACCCACTTGCCTCCAACCTTCTCCAGACGCTTCTTTAGTATGGACTTGATTACCTTGTTAACGGCCTCGACTTGTCCGTTAGCTTTTGGGTGTGCAACGGCAGCGAACTTTTTCTCGATGCCGTACTTTAGACAGAACTCTTTGAACTCTCTACTTTCGAATTGCGTTCCGTTATCTGTAATGATGGTGCGTGGAAGACCAAAGCGGCATATGATGTTTCGTACAACGAAATTAATGACTTTCTTAGAGGTGATAGTGGCCAAAGGTTCTGCCTCGGCCCATTTCGTGAAATAGTCGACCGCAACTATCGCGTATTTCGCACCACCTTTGGATAGAGGCAAAGAGCCGATTATGTCGATTCCCCAGATCGCGAATGGCCAAGGGCTGATCATTTGTGTGAGTTCCGTTGACGGAGCCCTCGGGATTTTTGCATATCTTTGACACTTGTCGCATTTTCTTGCATAGTCCGCGGCATCCCGGTTTACGGTAGGCCAGTAATACCCATAGCGGAGGATCTTTTTCGCTAGCGTTTGCCCCCCAGTATGGTCGCCGCATTCCCCTTCATGGACTTCCCTCAAGACTCGCTTTGTTTCATCATGAGCGATGCATCGTAGTAATGGGATTGAGAATCCTTTCCGGTACATGGATCCATCCTGCATTACGTACCGTGCAGCCTTTCGAAGGACCTGTCGTCTTTCGCTTCTTCTTTCTGGTAAAGCCCCAGTTGTCAGGTACAGTTTGAATGGGGTTATCCACGAGTCCTTCTCGATCTCTGTTTCCAACACAAGATCGATTTTCATCTCGCCCGTACTCGGGGCATGCAAGACTTCCACGGGATACAATCCCATTTGCTGGACATCGTCGGTACTTGCGAACTTAGCCAACAAGTCGGCTTCTTTGTTTTGTTCTCGAGGGATGTGCGAAATGTCATAACGCTCAAGATTTGATAGTAGTTCCTGGACCTGAACGAGGTACGGAGCAAGCTTTCGTCCTTTTGCTTGGTAGTCTCCTCGCACTTGGTATACCACTAACTGCGAGTCACAAAAGATTTCGATTGATTTGATTCCGAGTTCTTTGATAAGCTTCAAGCCAGCGATCAATGCTTCATATTCAGCTTCGTTGTTTGTAGCCGGAAAATCGAGCTTCAGGGCATAACAGATTGATCGGTTTTCCGGAGTCATAAGAACTACGCCCGCGCCGGAGCAACGGTCATTTGATGCACCGTCAGTGTATAACTTCCATCGTATGGGGGGAATGATGTCGTGATCGTCCGGTTTGATGGGTATGGTAAATTCAGCGATGAAGTCTGCTAACGCTTGCCCTCGGATAGCTCTCCGTGGTAAGTACGCGATATCGAATTGACTCAACTCGATGTTCCATTTTAGCAATCTTCCAGAAGTTTCTGGTCGCTGAAGTACCTGCCTCAGGGGTTGATCGGTATAAACGCCGATTGAATGCGCTTGAAAGTATGGGCGTAGCTTGCGTGATGCAATCACCAAGCAATAAGCCAATTTCTCAATTTTAGGGTAATTCTTCTCTGCCCCCGTTAAACGCTTGCTAACATAATATACCGGCTTCTGGACTCGATCCTCCTCACGGACCAAAGCTACGCTTATCGCATGAGGGGATATAGCCAAGTAAACATACAGCATCTCATGGTCAACTGGTTTAGATAGCATCGGTGGGCTCTCCAGATGCCTTACCAGGTTCTGGAAAGCTTCCTCGCAGCTAGACGTCCATTCAAAATTCCTCTTTCCTTTCTTTATTATGTCAAAGAATGGGATGCACTTGTCAGTTGCCTTGGATATAAACCGACTTAGCGCAGCCACTTTCCCGTTCAAGCTCTGTACCTGCTTTATAGTCCTGGGTGCTTGTACGTCTCGAATGGCTTGGATCTTTTCTGGGTTGGCTTCGATTCCCCTAGCGTTGACGATGAATCCTAAAAACTTCCCTGATGCAACGCCGAAAGAACACTTCAGCGGGTTGATCTTCATTCCATAGGACCTGAGTATGTTAAACATTTCAGCTAAGTCTTGGATGTGGTCGTTTGACTGCCGTGACTTCACGAGCATGTCATCCACATAGACTTCCATGGTTTTGCCCAGCTGGTCCTTGAACATTCGATTCACCAGACGTTGGTAAGTTGCTCCAGCATTCTTTAATCCAAAGGGCATCACTACATAGCAATACAGCCCGACATTTGTAACGAAGCTGGTGTGTTCTTGGTCCGGAATATGCATTGGGATTTGGTTGTATCCTGAGTACGCATCCATGAATGACAATAATTCGTGTCCTGCTGTGGAATCGACCAACTGATCGATCCTAGGCAACGGGAAACTGTCCTTAGGGCATGCTTTGTTCAAGTCGGAATAATCTACGCAAGTCCTCCATTTCCCATTTGCCTTTTTTACTAGCACAGGGTTGGAGACCCACTCCGGGTAGAGGGCGTCGCGGACGAACCCATTTGCTTTGAGTTTGTCCACCTCCTCTCCAAGAGCGGCGGATCTCTCTGGATCCATTCCTCTCCTCTTTTGCTTGACTGGGACGTATTTCGGGTCTATGTTCAACATATGACTTGTGATGGCGGGAGAAATCCCACACATATCAGAATGCGTCCAGGCGAAAACATCGAGGTTTGCTCGGAGGAAGTCGCTAAGGTCTTCTGTCATTGCGGGGCTTAACTGTGATCCGATTTTCAGTATTCGCGAAGGGTCGTCACGGCTAACTGAAATGTCGATTGTTAATTCAGTCGGTGCCGCCTTCTCTTCCCTGGGTTTCTCATCGTCGTCTCTCGGATCTATATCTCCGTAGATCCGAGAACTATGCCCGAGCCAGGGCTCGGGCACTACTTGTCAATTATTCGTGTTGAGGATGCGGACAGGATTGTCCGTACCCTTTCCTTTTTCCCTCCGGTGGGCTTCACGGAGCTCGGCCACATAACAAGAACGACCAGCTGCTTGGTCTCCGTGAACAATGCCTACTCCTTTGTCAGTTGGGAACTTCAAAGTCAAGCACCACGGGGCTAGTGCCGCCCTAAATTCAGCCAGGGCCGGCCGACCCAAGAAAACATTGTATGGAGAGTCCACATCCAAAACTACAAAGGGTAGAATTCGTACCCTCCGACGCTCGCCTTGTCCCAGTTCAACTGGTAACTCGACATATCCCACTGCATCAGTCGCAGCGCCGTTAAAACCGTGGATACGAGCTTTGGATGGTTTCAAGTCTTTTGTCTCTAGCTTCATCTGATCATATGCCTTCTTGAAGATGATGTTGACTGAACTTCCACAATCAATCAAGATTCTTTTTACATACGCTGGTCCGATTGTTGCAGATATGACCATGGGATCGATGGTCGGAGCCTCTATCTGATCAGCGTCTCTGTTTCTGAACACAATATCGTCTGTCATCACGCGCTGCTGCTTAGCAGGGGCCCCGTCCTCTACGTTTGAACAGCACTCGAAATCCGCATGCTTCAAGGAGCCCGCATATCGCTCCATCTCTTGCCAGTTCTTATCTGCGGGATGAGGTCCGCCGATAATTGTATTTATAACCAGTCTCCCAACAGTTCGGGCAGGTTCCTCTGGATGACGTGGAGCTGGTGCACGACCTGGGTCGGACGTTCCCTGTCCTCCTTCCTGCGGATCCTTCACAAATTCTTGCAACTTCTTTTGTCTGATCAATTTCTCGATAGCGTCATGTAGGTGTCTGCATTCTTCCGTGTTGTGTCCATAGGTTTCATGGAAGCGGCAATATTTCCCAGTCCGTTTCTGTTCTTCAGTCGATTCTTTCGGACGTGGTTTTCTGTACTGAAAAGTATTGCATGTGGATAGGTAAATGTTCTCAAGTGAGGCGTTTAGCGGAGTGTACTCGTTGTAGCTTGGAATTCTCGACTTCCACTTTCCCGCTTCTTTCCTCTTTCCTTGACTCCTTCCTCCGGACTCTTTGGGCTGCACAGGCTTATTCTGGACGTTGACTTGGACCTTTCCTGAATTGTCTCCAGATTGCTTCACAGCAATGTTGCTCTTAATTGACTCTTGGGCGGGTCCCGGTGCCTTGTCTCGTCGTACCCACCTAGCTTCCTCTCTTCTTATGAACTGGTGCGCCTTGGAGTAGAAACGCTCTAGCGTAGTCGGAGGTTTTCCTGCCAGCCAATCCCCGAATTCAGAATCCGGATCTACACCTCTCATCACAGCCATTAGAATTGCGTGGTCGTTGGGATTACTGACTTCAGTTGCCGCAACGTGGAATCTTTGTAAGTACTCCTTCAGCGACTCTCCGGGATTTTGGATTACACTCGACAGAGACATCACGTCCTTCGGGCGTGTAGTGTGTATCCTGAACTGCTCAATAAACTTCTTTGCCAACTCCTCGAAATTTGATACGGATCGCGGAGGAAGTCGGGTGAACCACATAGTAGCGATCCCAGATAGAGTAATCGGAAAGCACCTACATTTGGTGGCATCATTTGCTCTGGCTGAATCCATCATCCATTCATACCTCATTACATGTTGTCTGGGGTCAGTCTTTCCTTCGTATGCAGGAATGGTTGGCATTAGCTTGCATCTGTTCTCCCAGTTGTCTCCTGCTTTCCCTAAGTTCTCTCATCAAGTCGTTGAACTCCACTCTGGTGACAACTGGAGTCTGTTCTTGAGCGGCAATCCCTGCACTCGGGATTGTTGGTTGATTGCTAGGTCCTGCTTGTTGCACGCTAGCAGTCTCTCGGGCATCCGCATTAAGGGAAGCTGACCTGGTACGTGGTCTTGCCATTATAGAGTTATTGGTATGAACTCTGAGTAGAATCAACGGATGTCCTATCAGTAAGTCGGATCTTCTTTGGGGGATTTGTTCAATCCAGTAGCTTCAAAGCAGATCCTTGAGGTCTGAGAATTCGATTCTCAGTGAAAGCACCAAAGTGTTAGCACCAAAATTGGTCACTAACCTCGTTCAGAAAGATTGTGTAGAGATATAAGTGATGAAAGCAATTAAACAGAGAAGACAAACTTAATTCAAGTGCAGAAAGTAAGAACACCAAATTTATAGTGGTTCGGCGTAATTGCCTACGTCCACTTTGCTCAACTTTATTGATTTCCTTTATGATTGATTGATTACAAATACAATTCGTGAATCAAATGCTTGAATGAAGGTGTTTGAGTAGAGAAGATGAGTCTTGAAAATGGCAGAGTCTCCCCGTATTTGCTCTCCAAAAAAAAAGGATCCCTTTCACTGTGACCCTGCCCCTCTATTTATAGGCAAAGATGGGCTGGACTTCCCAAGTGGGCTGATTGCCGAACGTTCCAGCCCGAGTACAGTGGTCGCCGTATGCCGAGCAAGGTTCGCCGAACGAGTTCCGCCGAACCATTCCTTCTATGCCGAACGGTGTGCTGGTTAGTCGTGTTGAACGTCTTCTGGATGACGAGTATTACGCCGAACACCATAGGATGCCAAGTACTCTGGTATGCCGAGCAGTCTTGCATGCCGAGCAGTCTTGATGCCGAACAGCCCTGATTCCGAGCGACCTTGTATGCCGAACAGCCTCGATGCCGAGTACTCTGGTATGCCGAGCAGTCTTGCATGCCGAGCAGTCTTGATGCCGAGTACTCTGGTACCGAACAGCCCTGATTCCGAGCGACCTTGTATGCCGAACAGCCTCGATGCCGAGTACTCTGGTATGCCGAGCAGTCTAGCATGCCGAGCAGTCTTGATGCCGAGTACTCTGGTACGCCGAGCAGTCTTGATGCCAAGCACTTATGGGATGCCGAACACCAGTCGACGCTGAGCATAGGTTGTTGCCGAACACTACTTGGTGCCGAGTACCCTTGCTGCCGAGTACTACGCCGAGTAGTCTCGATGCCGAACACTGCTGAGTATTATGCCGAACACTCCTGGACACCGGATACTAAGGACGCCGAGTACTACGCCGAGTACTCATGGATGATGGTTGCTTCGCCGAACATTCCTGGATGCCGGACACTCTCTGATGCCGAGCACTAGTTGCCTGGTCAAATCCCCAGGAAACAAAATGTTCAAAATCTAACGACCAAATTTCCAGGTCGTTACAAGCTAGGTATCGAATAGGTTCAAAAGCGACAACTATTTTGAAAGCTTCTTTTAAAAACAAAGGCAAGTTGATTGATTCGAAGGCTAATAAAAGTGGCTTCAACCCTTTCGAAAGCATCTTCTAAAGACGAATGCAATTAATGGATTCAAAAGCTTATAAGAATAGCTTCAACCCCTTTAAAAGCATGCCTTCGACACAGTCCCTTCCGCCTTTATCCAATACACCACATATCAATTGCTTGATACCATGTGCATTGGTTTCGAATGGGTGCAAAAGGTCGTTAGCAAAAGTATGGTGACAAAAGCAGGCAAATGGAAGTGGCGAAGTTGTAATTTGAAACAAAACTGTTTTTATGCCTTTTAAAGTAATTCCTTTTTAACTAACTTGCCTAATTTGTCAAAATATGATTGGTTGCCAATTCTTATAAAAATTCTTTTCTAAAGGCTGCCAAATTCAACAATTAACAAATGAAATCATTTTAACCAATAAGCCTTTCTCCTTAACAAAACAATTAAAACATTTAAGTCCTCTAACTTAAATAATTTAATATCCATAGTAAAACCTTAGGAAAAATCCCCAGAAATCACAATTATTCACTTTTAATTTGTTTTCGAACATATCTAAATTTTAGACCCGAAAACAATACTTGATTGCCTTAAATAATTTAACCCCAAAATTATTTATTTCTTCCATTCAAAATTCATAATAAATTATCCATAGCTTGGAATATTATGAGAATTTAAATCCATCTCCAAAATAATGTTTTACATAACATACTCAAACATCATGGCATTCGAAAACCAATTTGCACGATTTTAACCTTAAAATCGAATTGTATTATCCCACAAAAATCCTTATTTAAATTATAACATGGCATATAAATCAAAGCATATCATCATTCATCCATCCAAATGGTTTTAAACCTTAAACCCGAATTAAAACATTCAAGAAGACTTATATGGGATGGTTTAGATCATTATTCAACTTGTTTGGATAAGAAACTTGAGATTTGTTCTTGCTTTAATCTTCCTAGCTTGAATCTTAGCTTCTAATTGGATTTTTCTCTTCTTCTTCTTAGAGTTATGGCCGGCCTTATTTTCCTTTTGTTTATGTTTATGTTTTTGTAGAAATGTAATGAGAATGAAAAGTTGTAGGGGTTTTAGGGGTTATGGGGTTCGGCTATTCCCTTACTACCCTTGCCCTATTGTCTTAAATATTTAACTTGTAAAGCATTCTTATAAATCCATTTAGTTAAGGCATGACTCTGATTAGTTTTCAAATCTCAATTCCCTTATCACTCTAGTCTCTACATTATTCTATTTAATTTATCTAATTAAATCTCCTGAATAATGCTAATTTAAATTAGGAGTGTTACATAGGTTATACAAACTATTTCTATTCTAATTACCTATTTTATTGGATGTGTTAGCGATAATCCTACACATTTCTTTTAAGCCTACAATTCATCATATCTTATTTAGGCATAGAAATTGAATAAAATCCAATGGTATAAATTTCAATGTTGTAAATAAATTATATAATTTCTCACTCGGTTTTTAAGCTTTCCAAATATCCAAGTCTGAATTTATTCATTTACTTGACTTCTTTTCCTTTCTAATCCACCAGAATATGTATAACAGGAATATACATACTACTATAATTACAGATCTGAGAAGAGATTTTAGGTTAAGAGGAATATAGATTAATAATAAAATAACCCTTTTCCAAGATTTTGTTTCAATTCTTTTCTTTTATTTTTTCTACCCTTGTACGATTATATATTTATATGTAATATTTTATAATTTTAAGAAGTAGTGGAGAAGAGAAAATGCCAAAGCTTCGCTGCTTGGATAAGAAAATATGAGAAGAGAAGTAATGGGTTAGATCTTTATTTATAGGCACATAAATCAATCGTAATCATTGGATTAAAATAATTAAATTTAGACCATTGGTCAAGGTTCAAACCATAGCCACCATGTTCAAAACGATCGACCAGTCATTTATAAACGGTCGACCGCTAGTGGTCAACCGACCCAAGGAGGGGGTGACAGGTGGGTTTCGTATTTAATGTTATTTATTTCCTTTTTCATTTTTAGTTATTTTTTCCACCAAAACTTCAAACGCTGATAACTTTTTCGTTTTAGATCCAATCACGAAATGCCAAATATGAAAGTTGCTTAATAAATCACCACAAACACACTGACACAAGTTTCATGGCCAAATTCCAACGTTTGCTCAGAATCTATTTTTGGAGTCTTATTAATTATTTATTAATTAAAATTCATTTTACGTGGTGTTACATTCTCCTCCCTTAAAAGAATTTCGTCCCCAAAATTCCCTAAGGGTTGGACCATGTAACATAGAGCCGAACCAATCTAAGCTATCCAACCAATTAGTGTACAACCAATTTCACAACCAAATGTGTACAAGTGCATGGTGTATCACAACATATAAAACATGTATGCAGAATGACTTTTAATCGGCGCCCCCTATACGTATTCATTCTTTTAGAAACATTTTGAAAATATGATGCGAACAACCTAGATATACTGGTAGTTCCATATGTATGTACGTTTTTAAAAATCCATTTTTACACAATAATTTTCATGCTTCTATGAGTAGGAGTATGGTTCAACCAATTTTTCATCCAATCCCTACCATCCAAAATTCAGCACACAATTTTTAACATCCCAAATTTTTGAAAATCTAGTTTCAAAATCTATACTCCTATGTCGAAAAAGGAATTTTGATGGAAACTTTTTACAATTCCACCTTTCTTTTGGATACTATTCCGTTGTACCTTGGAACCTTCTCTTTTGCCCCTAAACTCTTTCCAACTATTCTAAGTAAAATATGCATAAGGAGGTTTATTTTTGAATGTTAAAGCGTTATTATCCTAAGCGCAAGTTTTCCTTTACTATCAGCCAGGTATGGAAATAGAAATTTCAAAGCCAAAACAATCTTTTCCCTTGTTATTATCTATGTTTAGTATAATGCCACCCTTGTTGGACAGTAAAATTCATATTCACTAACACGTCGACCGGTCTTATGTTACACATGTGGCCTTAGAAAATTGAAAAACTTTCATTTTCCATCAATTTTTTTTCCAATCAACTTTCAAAACAGTTTGTAAAATCAAATTCCCAAAAGCATTTAAACACCATTTTATTATTATCATATTTTATTATACATACATACATACATACAAACAAACATACATACATACATATATATATGTATATATATATATATATTCTCAAAAGCACTTGGCTGAAAGTTTCCAAAAACATTCCAACCCATCTTCTCAAAATCGTTTAAACAAAAAATTTCAAAAGCATTTGAACACAAAAAATTTCAAAACATTTGCAACTCTATCTTTAAAATAATCTAGCCACGTCTTAACTTGCTGATAAATAATGTGTATGATTGACCCTAGTATTGTGCAGTTATTCTTGGAGTTGGGGAACTTTTTCTTTTCTTTTACTTTAAAACAACAAACTACCCATAAGCGTATTTATAAATTTTAGCTTTTAATGCATAAGGACAGTGACCCGTGACTTCGCATAAACCTTTCCCTGTCTTCTGCTTCCTATAATTTATTTTGCTTGCTAAATTTGTTTTTTCCAAAATTTTAAAGTTTTGGGATCCAAGTATTTTTAATTTCTAGCTGCTAATTTATTTTACAAACTTCCGGTCTTACCTATATTTTTATTGCTAGTTAAGTGTCCTTATGAATGAGGTCTCCTTATTTGCATTGTTTCCAATATATTTATATTTATATAGCGGTCTAATCCCATCCATCAAATCAACTCAGTGATAAAACAAGAACATATCTCATACCATATCGTATGTTTTTCTAATAACCTATGGGAGACAACTAGTGATTACAACCCAAAGACCCTAAAAGAAAATTTGTTGGAAGCTGCCATTCATTATCAACCGGTATTAATGATTTTATGGCACTAACACTCCTTGCTAAATTAAGAATGGACATTCCTAGTATGCAATTCCACTATCACCTACCTTCATTAACTCTTATTCTTGACTTCTAATAAATGTGGTTCATCCATTAACGTAATTATTATACTTGATTATGGGATAAATTGTGCATCCCCACACCATAGTAGTGTGTAAGAAATATGAACTATGCATATTTAGAATAATTCAACCAAAAAATTTGTTGGGTAGAATAACTTCCCTGCCACCTATCTTGCCTTCTTCAGCTTTGAGTCAACTAGCATCCTTCATGTGTGTTTGACACTCACTACTCTCTTCTCCAATCATACTACTAAAATCTCTTGACAGTATCCTAACTTTAGTATTTACTTCCTCTACATCCTTGATCCTTCATGGGAGTATATTATGGGACTCGCAAAATTGTACTTTGGTATCCTTCACCATTCCTTTGAGAGTTCTTCTCACGGCTTCCATGCATCGCTAATAAAATATTCCTAGTTTCCTACCAACATTTCTTATATTCAATGGGGATTTCTTGTTGTTACCCTATGAGCATTTGTATCTATTTTATTCATAGCCTAAATCCTTTACTTCGTCTTACCAAATAGTGATCCCTAACTACTCCATATTAAAATTTTGGTTCGGTTCTCACCATCCTTTATAAAACTAAAATTTCACAATCATGAAGTACCAAATCCAAAACCTTTATCTTTAAAAATATAAACTTAGAAACATTTTTATCAACTTGATAAATTACTTGGTTCCAAAAAGGAACCACGAAAATTTCCTTATTCTAACTGATTTTACCTTTTAAAGGACTTTCTACAACAGAGATTACCTTATTTTAAAAGTAGGATTTTTAATTCAAAACTTTCAAAGACTCAACTATCATATCAAACCACTTTTTTCAAAAACATCTTCTATATCTTTAAACAATGAAAAGTGGAGTAGACAAGGATAATTTTCATCCAATTATTTTCCTATACTCATGTTTTTTCCACTTCCACCTTTGACGGAGATTTTCATAGCACACTAAGGGGATTATAAAAGATATGCGTAATTGTAACATCTATCTAAGTGTTTATCTAAAGTATTTGTGCAATTACTACATATCCATGGAATTTTTCCATTCTTTCTATCCTATTCCTAATATTTTTCTATTATATTATTTCTAACTAGATTACTAATCATATATGGGTGTGTGTGTGTATACAAATATTCCCAATGCTATTTCTAAATAAATTATCGAACATTCTTACCCTTCTATTTTCTATACCCCATTTGAATTAAGTACCATTTCCATTTATCCACCCTTCAAAAAGAGTTTTAATGTGGAAATTCCAAATTTACAACGTAGGAAAAATCATCGACCCCAACCTACGCTCAATTTTACATTTATTTTAAAAACGAAATATCCCTTTATCAAAAATCTTTAAATCGAAATTTATTTGACTCAACTAATTTTAAACTAAGAATTTCAAAAAAGAAAATCATTTTTTACTAAAAACCTTTAAATCCAAAACTTTTGACTCGAGAAAGTTTCAAATTATGAATTTTAAAATCTCCTTGCTTTTTTAAAACAACTTCCCAATAAATCCTTTGAAAATCCATATGAAGGATTTCAAGGAATTGTCAACCTTTTCATCAAATTCTTTCACATGGGGTTGGACTTAAAATGGACTATTATTGCCCTATCTTTAGTGCACTCCTTCTTCCCTACTCATCCTTAACTCATCTCCATCAAAATTTCGACTTATCTTCTTGTGGTAATTAGTATACACCTTCTTACGTACGGCAAATTTCTTCACTCCTTCATACATTGCTTTTGGATGCTTGCTGCATATATTTTCTTACTTCCCATTTGTCTGGATGATATATGCATCTTCAATCGACAATCCATCAAAATCCACAATCATAGTCTAGGCTCAACAAAGGAGTCAAGTATAATTCAGCCTTCAGCATTCTTTTATATGTCGAGCTCATCCTCTTCTTGGCCCACTCCTTACGATACGACCTCCCTCCCCGGGGTAATCGGGGTAGGAGTATAAATTTAACTCTATTTATTTTACCAACTCATAGTCGCCTGCCCATCCTTTCGGAATATGGTCGCAACTACTTCTATAGTCGAAATTTATAGAGTTAGGCATAAAATTTATATATAATTATAGGTAAAAATATAAATACGTTCTCCCAGCATATCCTAATTCCGTATTAACCTAAGCTCTAATAACAAATGTAACAACCCATACCTTAATGGACCTGAATTTTGACTAAATTGAAATCCAAGTCCATTAGAGTATGGATCGTTGGTTTTGGTAATTTGTAATAAACACAGGCATATCAAAGAGCGATTAATATAAACTCATATCGGAATTAAGAAATATAATAGAACATATGTATTGACTAAGGCTGCTACCTCGGAATATCATTCCTTGGATATTTAATTGCCTTGTTAGCGCCGAGCATAAACAAGAAGGCTTCACCTTCTGAAATTCTCATCTTGCTCCAGTATCCAGTCCTTCTAAACCTAACGAATGGGCTGTTATGAGGAGGGGGCCAGAACAATGTTCTGGTGATTGGAAAATTACAAACTTTACCCATCCCGCTAATTTTTGCCGATTGGTTTCCATTCAAGTGCTATATCTATTATTTATGGCTAATCTGTTAAATCTTATATGCATGTATGATATGTCTGACCTAACCTTCTTCAAGGTATAACTATAAAAGTATATGCGTATCTGCATATATGCCTAACCATTCCACTATCCGAAACCCCGGCCGTATGATTCTTCTTAAATAGGGAGGAGACGAACCCCATAATTGCTACTTGATACCTCAGTCCCCAAAATAGGCCCTCTGCAACATAACTACTAGTCAATTGGTTCTAATTACAATGGCCAATGATACCTAGATAAGACTTTATGATAATTGTCATATTACAAATGCACCCCAACTCTACAACTTACCCACAATTGTAGGCCAAAGGCCATTTCCAGTCCCACGCAACTACCATCAATCTGGTCCTAACAATGTAAGAGATATTACCCAAGCCACTTAATACATTTTCAATGGGAACTAGGCAACCTCTGACCTTTTAATACCTGTATTTTAGGAAGGTCTCTGTCATTTAATACATATCCCAAGGCTGACTCCTCTCCAATACTATCTAGACGACATTTCATGGAATCTAATCAGATCACTTAATACTTCTTTATGGAAGAGGTGGGCCTTATAATAGTTGTTTAATACCTCATACCCGAAGCAGACCCTTCTTAAGATATCCACTATAGTGCCTAACTACTAACCTCAAACATTTAATACTTCTTCATGTAGGAAGGAGGCGGTCCGTACAATAGCTACTTAATACCTCTGACCTAGAAGCATGTCCTACACTCTACGCATATCCCTTCCCTATGGGTCATATGGTTAGAGATGTCCTACATCGGTATTAAGTATATATAACTGCCAGTAGCCTCTAGGTGAAGGACAGACTTCTGGTGTAACTCTACTGACCATGCTTCCCAACCCACTAAACTAAACCTACCACCTAAAGCTTGAGTGTTGGGCTAGGCCCACTAATACACATTTGTCCTAAACGTATAATTTAAGCCATGTAATTTTTTACAATGAAAATTATATTGCTTTCTATGTATAATTAATAGTATTAGTACTTACTTATTCGCTATGTTATTATTCCAAATTTATAAACTTAGGCTTTGGTTTTCTTGTAATGTCTAATAAATGTCAATTACCCGTAATAATTGGTCATTAATATCAAATTGGATAATCTATAATCAATCATCATTTAATTCCTTTAATTTATTTACCAATTTTAAAATCCACATATTATGCCTATTCAATTCCCCATAATTGTTGTATTAAATTCCCTAACAGTCCCCATTTAATATCTTTTTAACTCTCTATTAATTACAAATTTATTGCCTATTAAATCTATAATTAATGTCCATAAATCCTAGTTCTATAATTTTTGCACTTCTAATAACTAATACGAATATCATTGTAAATTACGCTATTTCTATATTTTTATTTTTGACCGTTAAGCACGGATATACGTGTTTATTTATTTATTTATAATTCTAACTATTAATTTCTAAACCGGAACATTCCTTCCTATGTTTTAGTTTATCAGAGCTGCCTTTTCAAAAAGGATTACCCTTATAACATTTCATAAATTAACCAAAAGTGAGATCTTTTCTTTGATTGAAATTACAAGGAATTGTTTCTTTTCTTTTATTGAAATATGATATGTTAGTTACGAAGAAGAATATCCATATCTTACACATCTCTTTTTATTTTGGTATATTCCTTGTTAATGCAAATGATGTGCTTTTATACATATTTTGTAATTGGATAATTTATCGAAATTACATGGAACCCACTCTAAATAAACCAAAACATAGAAATTCACATTCCAAGTGAACTTGGGCAACCTAATTTACAATCCAATTATAGATCTGGAATAAACAAACATTCCACAATAATAAATATTTGGCCTGAATTCAAATTTCCATAATGTGTAGGCAATAATCCTACACATTTGTTTTAAGCCTACAATTCATCAGATCTTATTTAGGCATAATAATTAAATAAAATCCAACAATATAAATTTGAATGTTATAAATAGATTATATAATTTCCCACTTAACTTTTAAGCTTTTCAAATATCTAAATCTGAATCCATTCCTTTACTTAACTCCTTTTCCTTTCAAATCCAAAAGAATATATATAACAGGGCATATACATACTATTAGAATTATAAATCTGTGAAGAGATTTGGGGTTAAGGGGAATATTGGTTTATAATTATAAAAATTACCTTTTTATGTAGTATTGATTCTCCCCTTCTCTTCTTCTCTTTTATTTTCCACCCTTCTCCAATTATATATTTTGTTAGCACCAAAATTGGTCACTAACCTCGTTGAGAAAGATTGTGTAGAGAGATAAATGATGAAAGTAAATTTAAACAAAGAACAATATGCTAAATTGAATGCAAAGACGAGAACACCAGATTTATAGTGGTTCGGCGTAACTGCCTACGTCCACTTTGAGGTTAATCTTTATTGCTTTACTTGATAATTGATTACAAATACAATCCGTATCCCAACTACTTGAATACAATTGCTAAGTTAAGAGAATGAGTCTTGAAAGCGGCAGAGTTTCCCCAGTGTTCTCCCAAAAAAGGTCCTCTTCACTGTGCCCCTGCCTCTCTATTTATAGACAAAGCTGGGTTGGACTTCCCTGGTGGGCCTGGTAGCTGAATACCTCGGCCCAAAAAGAGTGAGTTCTGTGTGCCGAACCATAGATGCCGAACAGACTGATGCCAAACGAGTGGACTAATGCCGAATAGACTGATGCCGAACAGAAAGATGTGCTGAGTGGAGAGTGCAGGCCGAGCAATAGTTGAAGCCGGTCAAGACTGGATGAATGCTGAACACCTCTGGATGTCAGATATCTCTAGATGCCGAACAACACTGAATACCGAACGAAGTGTGGATGCCGAGCAGTATGGAGTGCCGAACGATCCAGGTATGCCGATCACTCTAGAATGCCGATCCATGTACAATACCGAATGACTCTCCATGCCGAACGGTATGTAAGTGCCGAGTGCCTAGTTGCTTGATCAAACCTTCAGGTAACACTTGCCCCCCAAAGTACATCACATGGTTAAACGTGGTGTGCTTTGAATTACCCTGGATGCCGAACGATATGCAAATACTGAACGACACAGCCGAAGCCGAGCACCCTAGATGCCGAACAACATAGCCGATGCCGAGCACCCTGGATGCCAAAAAATGTCGATTTGACCGGTTCAACCGGTTATAGTCTCTTCGACTTCCCTTCTCTCTATATAAGTCGATGCTCCTTCTTCTTCTCCCTTTTACTTCTACCTCCGCTTTTCAGTATTTATGAACTTTGCCTCTCAACAGACTTCAGAGAATTATCTACTTTTCCCTTCCCTTCTCAAACATCATTCGTTGCCTCACTTCCCTCCCCAACCAACTGAATCCAATTAGAACCACGTTCCCTACTCCAGAATCTCCTCGAGCTTCGACTCATTTCTTAGGTAAAAAACTTTTCCTTAAATACTTCACTCCGATTAGGAAACCTAGCATGAGATTCGAACTCGCGAATCTCTGCAAAATCAAAGTCAGAAATAATTGCGTGGAGCAGGAGGAGTTAAGGGTGAAGTGTGGGTGTTTTAAAGGAGTTTATGGTTAGACGAATGGTAGAAGAGAAGAGGATGGCAGAGGTGTTTGAAGGAAAGAGTTGGTGGAAGACGTATTGATGTGGCTCGGCATGACTTCCTTATGCCGAGCGATGGAGGGAAAGAAGAGAAATGATGTTAAGGGCAGAAGGCCGAGTGAATCAGCTCGGCACGACCTGCTGCGTGCACTTGTCTTCAGGCCGAATAGAAGAGAGGTCGAACAGGATTCTGGTCGGGTAGAATCTTTGGCCGAGCAAAATTTTTGGCCGAACAGAACGAAGGCCGAACGAAAGTCAAGCCGAACAAAACCTAAACCGAACAGAACTTAAACCGAACACAATCTAATCCGAACAAAACTTAAGCCGAACATGACTTAAGCCGAACAAAATCTAAGCCAAACAGAACCTAAGCCGATCAGAACTCTATTCATCTTGCCTAATCAAACATCAAACACAAAGACATGGGCTTAAGCATACCAGCATACCGAACTAATCTGGATTGATAACTTCTTAGTTTCAATAATCACAAGCTTGAACTTAAACCAGTAATAACGGATTAAATCTTTTAACACGCAGTGCCAATGTCTGAGTTCAAGATTGAAAATATTGCAATGCTGGCTTTCGGAGACGGTCAGCGATGACTTCAATTTTGGCGATTTTGCGTCAAAACCTTCTCTGGTTGCTACTTTGAATGCTTATAACTTTTGATTCCGGCAACGAAATGCTATCGGATTTATTGCATTTGATAGCTTGCATGTTGAACTTCATTTCTGCAAATTTTGGTTGAATAATATGGTCATTTGAGTGTTCAAATCGTCGCTGCAAAATCAATGCACAGCCTGGAAATATCCTGTGCACATTTTTGTTTTCTGAGATGTTGCAAACATGGCCTGAGTCCATGTTTGAGACATCATATCTCTTTCATTTCTTAATCAAATTTCATGATTTTTTTTTTGTTGAAAGATGAAGTTCTCTACTTTAGGCATACCAAATTTCAGGTCATTTTGACATAATTAGCTTATATTAGATAAAACACGTGCTATGAACACGTGCGTTTATCTAATCATTTAATTCTCCTCCCTCTTCGCTCGAAGTGCAAAATTGTGTGTTTTATATAGAAATTAGGTTGAAGAAAACGAGTTTTAGGAACGCTTCAAAATCGCTTTAGAAATTGACTTTTGAAATTATTATTTAATATTATTTTTAAGTATTAAATTAATTACTCCATAATAGGAGAATTTCAAAGGCAATTTCTAAAGCGATTTTGAAGCGTTCCTAAAACTTGTTTTCTTCAACCTAATTTCTATATAAAACACACAATTTTGCACTTCGAGTGAAGAGGGAGGAGAATTAAATGATTAGACCACAATAATCTCTAAAAGAAATAACATGATCATCTAACAAGAGATGAATCATAACAAGCCTCATATCATCGGCAACTCAAATAAACAAAGTGTGACGCCCCACTCCGAGAGCCTCAGTAACAAAGAGTATTATATGGATAATACCGTCTGCTAATGCGGACAATAGAGTATAATGGAAGCGACCATGTGTAGTCTTACTTTAACTATCTACTGAACACGCCGAAAAGTGGTTTTTATCATCTCATGTGGTTCGACAAGTTCAATAAATACTTAAAGCAAAACTACAATGGCTATAGGATCTATCAGAACAAAATGTAACAACTCAATGTAATATACATCACAAAACAGCGGATCATCATATACACATATACTGATACATAACAGAGTATACAAAATGATACATGTCAAGTAGTATAGCAAACCACAATATACAGACGAGTTCACAAGAATACATATCAGAGTTACAATAGATAAGGACTACATAAAAAGCTAAGACAAAAAGAAGCTAGCGGAATAGTCCATGCGGAAGCAAAAGAGGCTAAGTCCAAAAGCACCTAACCTGAAACATCTCGGTCTGACCCGAGTATAAAATACACGGGTCAGTCTAGATAACAAATCAGTTAGATAAACTGAACAACAATAAACCTGCAAGATCATATGGTATAACAAATATCTCTATATGAGATAACACACTCATCTAACAAAAGATGAACATAACAAAACAAGCCTCGTATCATCGGCATCTCAAATAAACAAAGGACATCATATCCCAAATCAAGCCAAAAGGCAAATAATAAATACCAATAAAGGTATACAAGTTCCACTAGATGATCGCTACATATCATGCGGCTCAAAAAGACCAACACCGAAGGGCGATACCTAGGGAATATACGTATCAATGAAAACAACAAAAGATTGCTCGAGCTCAGTACTGTATAAACAAGGATCCATAAGCCCGAAGGCTCCAAACCCAAATATCACCCATGCGGCTCAAAAAGACCAACATCGG
Organism: Allium fistulosum; assembly: GCA_030737815.1. Taxonomy (NCBI): domain Eukaryota; kingdom Viridiplantae; phylum Streptophyta; class Magnoliopsida; order Asparagales; family Amaryllidaceae; genus Allium; species Allium fistulosum. Next base: position 1,166,761,989 of record CM060905.1, on the reverse strand, counting down.
AAGCGATACTATAGGGCAACAAACCCGAAGGCACAAACCCGAAGGCACATACCCGAGGGCAACAAACCTAGGGAGACTGTCCGAAGACACTATCCCAAAGGCAACAAACCCCGAAGGCTTAACCCGAAGGCAATAAACCCCGAAGGCAACAAACCGTAGTGGCGAAGGTCCGGAGGCCCAGTACTGGACACCACTAACTGGCGGAATGTGTCATAACTCTCGAAAAGGAACCCGAAAAGTCTTAACGTATGTCCCATAACCACTCGTTCGCACTAAACGGTTTACTATCCATTAGCCAATTTCACACTCAAAGCATTACAAAGTTTACCTCATGTCATCGGTAAACCAGACACAAAGGTCAAAACGATCAATCGAATAGGTCGGGGACTAATCGGAAAGGTGAACGTGCGGATTCATGGTCCGTGTTTTACCTAACCATTTAATCTCCTTTCCACTTCGTTCGAAGTGCAAAATCGTGTGTGTTTAAATAGAAATTTATAAAGCGGAGAAGGGAGCTTTTAATACGATTTAGAGGGATTATTTATAAAACTCGTGAATGAAGTCAAAAGTATGTTATCAAAGCCAAAGATGCAATAACAAACATTAAAAACCAACTTGCATTGATAAGATTTGGAAAACCGATCAAAACGAACAAAAATACAAAACAGGGAAAACAGGAGCAGGTCGGTCGGCCGGCTACAGGGCTCGGTCGACCGGACACTGTTCTGAAAAATTCTCGGGAAGTAGGTCGGTTGACCGGACTTCCTGGGTCGGTCAGCCGGAGCCCAGATTCCTGCACTCCCAAAACAGAGGCAGGGAAGTGCTCAGGTAGCAGGTCGGTCGACCGGACCCTGCGTTCGGTCGGCCGGAGCCTGTTTTCCAGCACTTCTTGCCCTATCAAGTGAATTCCAATTCTTTCCAAATCAAAGCAATAGCACATGAATACTTGTTAGGAATTCATACACAACATCAATGATAGATATACACATAGATGTGAGATAAAATCTCACCTTTTTACCCAAAACAAAGAAGAAGAAGAGGCTCAATTGCAAAGAGAAGATCAACCACTCACTACTTCAACTCAACAAGCTTAAATCTAAGATCAAAACAAGTATTTCCTAAATTTAGGTTTAGGAATTTCTGAGATTGAAGAGAGAAATAGATAGAGAAGATGAAGAGGAGGCTTACCAATAGTTTCTATTTGATTTTGGAGCAAGGATTCAAGATGCAAGAAGAACTAGGGTTTGCAATTCTATTTCCTCTTCCTTTCCTCCATTTCAGTTTTAGCTTGAGGAATGAAATGAAATGGAGATGAATGGATGAAGAGTTAAGGAGATGGGGGGGGGGGGTTAAGTGGGGTTAAGGGCTGAACCCAAACCCAAGTCCAAAGTGAAAAAGGGTCAAAACTCCACAAACTCCAAACATATCGAAGCTTATACTCAAAAAGATCGCAAACGACATTTTGAGCTCAATGGAAGTGGTTTCGAGCTCCAATTCGGCCGTTTGCAAAAAGTAGCTTTTCGGACTATAATCCGACAAACGACATTATATTTAAATAAAATATTTAAATATACAACCGATAAATATGCGGGTTGTTACAGACTCCCCTCCTTAAGAAATTGCGTCCTCGCAATTCTTAAGAAGAAAATAAAGAGTAACAACCAAAAACATATCAACACATAAGAAGAACAGAATAAGAAGTTCACCATAAGTGCACGAAAGGATAAGCCCGAACTTGCTTGCTCAGAGAATTCTATTGATTCCTAAGCTCAAAATAATTCGAAACACCGACGTGGTAAAAACAATAAGTCAAATGGACCGAAGCTCAACAAATGAAGTGCAACAAAACGTCCGATGAACTTGGTAAAAAAGATCTTTCCATTCGGACATCAACAGAGAAACAATCACTTGTTGCTTACAACTAAATGCATTGGCAACACGATCCCCCTTTCGAGAATAAAAAGAATGAGAGTATCAGAAAAGATTTCTTTTTAAATAATCTACTTTCCCGAAAAGCTAATACTTTCCAAAAATCATAATTATCTTTATGTAATTATCTTTCTAGAAAAATTTTCTTATTTCAAATCAATTTATTGTGTCAAATTGTCTCATCAAAGTATTTAGGAGATTCCTATCGATAACGTTGATCAAGCGCATCGACCAGAATTCTTAAAGCACTCAATGGGCAATACAATCACAAAATCATCTTCTATATGATAACCATGTTTCTAAAAACTTTTTTTTTTAATTCTCTTTGTTTGTTTTAAGAACAAAAATCCCATTTATACTTATAAATAAATCTTATGAAAAAGATTTGCAAAAATTTTAAATTGCTAATTTCCATCCAAAACCAATAAACTAAAATGGAATCATCGAGATATTCACAGAATACTCGATTCATAAAATGGATGAAATGAGCTAGACAAACTGAATGACATAATAAATCATTCATAAGAATCACAACGAGTGCGGAATGCGGTAAGTGGAATGCTAACTTCCGCAACTCGTAGCCAAATGAAAACCGGTGGTAAGGTCGAGCTAAAAAGACCTTAACACTACTCAAAAGATTGCTTAGGTAATAATCCTAAGACAATACCAAAATACCAGAAAATTCTCAAACTACAAGAATGAGAGAAACAACACTTTCCTCGTCATGAGGGCTTACAGAATAAAATGATGCCATCAAATTGGAATCAAAATCACAAAGGAAGATAATTCAATATGGAATACTACGGAATTTAAATGCATTCCTAGACGTATTCCCAAAGTAGAAGGAATAGAGGGACACGACAATTCAAAGATTTGTAACACTTGTTACACTTCGATGTACCTTCATATGTGCTTCTGTTCTGTGTTTATCATATTTTGTTCTGAACTCAGCTCTGATACCAAGCTGTGACGCCCCACTCCGAGAGCCTCAGTAACAAAGAGTATTATATGGATAATACCGTCTGCTAATGCGGACAATAGAGTATAATGGAAGCGACCATGTGTAGTCTTACTTTAACTATCTACTGAACACGCCGAAAAGTGGTTTTTATCATCTCATGTGGTTCGACAAGTTCAATAAATACTTAAAGCAAAACTACAATGGCTATAGGATCTATCAGAACAAAATGTAACAACTCAATGTAATATACATCACAGAACAGCGGATCATCATATACACATATACTAATACATAACAGAGTATACAAAATGATACATGTCAAGTAGTATAGCAAACCACAATATACAGACGAGTTCACAAGAATACATATCAGAGTTACAATAGATAAGGACTACACAAAAAGCTAAGACAAAAAGAAGCTAGCGGAATAGTCCATACGGAAGCAAAAGAGGCTAAGTCCAAAAGCACCTAACCTGAAACATCTCGGTCTGACCCGAGTATAAAATACACGGGTCAGTCTAGATAACAAATCAGTTAGATAAACTGAACAACAATAAACCTGCAAGATCATATGGTATAACAAATATCTCTATATGAGATAACACACTCATCTAACAAAAGATGAACATAACAAAACAAGCCTCGTATCATCGGCATCTCAAATAAACAAAGGACATCATATCCCAAATCAAGCCAAAAGGCAAATAATAAATACCAATAAAGGTATATAAGTTCCACTAGATGATCGCTACATATCATGCGGCTCAAAAAGACCAACACCGAAGGGCGATACCTAGGGAATATACGTATCAATGAAAACAACAAAAGATTGCTCGAGCTCAGTACTGTATAAACAAGGATCCATAAGCCCGAAGGCTCCAAACCCAAATATCACCCATACGGCTCAAAAAGACCAACATCGGAAGCGATACTATAGGGCAACAAACCCGAAGGCACAAACCCGAAGGCACATACCCAAGGGCAACAAACCTAGGGAGACTGTCCGAAGACACTATCCCAAAGGCAACAAACCCCGAAGGCTTAACCCGAAGGCAATAAACCCCGAAGGCAACAAACCGTAGTGGCGAAGGTCCGAAGGCCCAGTACTGGACACCACTAACTGGCGAAATGTGTCATAACTCTCGAAAAGGAACCCGAAAAGTGTTAACGTATGTCCCATAACCACTCGTTCGCACTAAACGGTTTACTATCCATTAGCCAATTTCACACTCAAAGCATTACAAAGTTTACCTCATGTCATCGGTAAACCAGACACAAAGGTCAAAACGATCAATCGAATAGGTCGGGGACTAATCGGAAAGGTGAACGTGCGGATTCATGGTCCGTGTTTTACCTAACCATTTAATCTCCTTTCCACTTCGTTCGAAGTGCAAAATCGTGTGTGTTTAAATAGAAATTTATAAAGCGGAGAAGGGAGCTTTTAATACGATTTAGAGGGATTATTTATAAAACTCGTGAATGAAGTCAAAAGTATGTTATCAAAGCCAAAGATGCAATAACAAACATTAAAAACCAACTTGCATTGATAAGATTTGGAAAACCGATCAAAACGAACAAAAATATGCAAAACAGGGAAAACAGGAGCAGGTCGGTCGGCCGGCTACAGGGCTCGGTCGACCGGACACTGTTCTGAAAAATTCTCGGGAAGCAGGTCGGTTGACCGGACTTCCTGGGTTGGTCAGCCGGAGCCCAGATTCCTGCACTCCCAAAACAGAGGCAGGGAAGTGCTCAGGTAGCAGGTCGGTCGACCGGACCCTGTGTTCGGTCGGCCGGAGCCTGTTTTCCAGCACGTCTTGCCCTATCAAGTGAATTCCAATTCTTTCCAAATCAAAGCAATAGCACATGAATACTTGTTAGGAATTCATACACAACATCAATGATAGATATACACATAGATGTGAGATAAAATCTCACCTTTTTACCCAAAACAAAGAAGTAGAGGCTCAATTGCAAAGAGAAGATCAACCACTCACTACTTCAACTCAACAAGCTTCAATCTAAGATCAAAACAAGTATTTCCTAAATTTAGGTTTAGGAATTTCTGAGATTGAAGAGAGAAATAGATAGAGAAGATGAAGAGGAGGCTTACCAATAGTTTCTATTTGATTTTGGAGCAAGGATTCAAGATGCAAGAAGAACTAGGGTTTGCAATTCTATTTCCTCTTCCTTTCCTCCATTTCAGTTTTAGCTTGAGGAATGAAATGAAATGGAGATGAATGGATGAAGAGTTAAGGAGATGGGGGGGTTAAGTGGGGTTAAGGGCTGAACCCAAACCCAAGTCCAAAGTGAAAAAGGGTCAAAACTCCACAAACTCCAAACATATCGAAGCTTATACTCAAAAGATCGCAAACGACATTTTGAGCTCAATGGAAGTGGTTTCGAGCTCCAATTCGGCCGTTTGCAAAAAGTAGCTTTTCGGACTATAATCCGACAAACGACATTATATTTAAATAAAATATTTAAATATACAACCGATAAATATGCGGGTTGTTACACAAAGGATATAAATATCCCAAATCAAGCCAAAAAAGCAAATATTAACAAATACCAATGAAGGTAACACAAGTTTCCACAAGGTAATCGCTATGTATCGAGTGCTTCAAAAGACCTACTCCGAAAGGCGATACTCTAGGGAAATATAAATATCAATGAAACAAAAGATGCACGTGCTCAGTACTGTATAAACAAGGATCCACAAGCCCGAAGGCGACAAACCCAAGTATCCCTCGAGCGGTGACGAAGGACCAACTCCAAAAGCGATACTATAGGGCAACAAGCCCAAAGGCACAAACCCGAAGGCACAAACCGTAGTGGCGAAGGTCCGGAAGCCCAGTACTGGACACCAGTAACTGGCTGCGCACAACAGATAGGTAATACCGTCTGCTAATGCGAAGAATAGAGCTGGATAGGAGCGACCATCATAGCCTTGTCTTAACTATCTACTGAATACATCGATAAATGTAGCTTATAAAAAAAATTTCCATGTGGATCGACATATCCAATAGATACTTAATACAAAACTATAATGGCTATAAGATCTAACAGAACAAAATATAACAACTCAAATGTAAAACACATCACAGAACAGTAGATCATCACACGACAGTTCAATGGTCAACTTTATACCATCGATTCTGTGACTTATAATTTCTCAGCGTTTATACCCGAATGATCGCACTAGTTCACACACTACACGGGGGGAATATTCGTATTGTTAAGTCTAACGTCGATTATTTTTCAAGTATAGTTCGAACAGGTACTTTGCAATATTCAATCTTTATCAGCGATGTCTCGGAAATCTAGCTCTGCCACGATTTCGGACAGGCCTGGGCCGTCCTCCCGACGAGAAGTCGCAGATACTTCAAATCTGTCAACTTCTCCTGCACATGATTTAGCTCCCGATGCGCTGGAGGCAGCAATCTTCTTGGACAATCCTGTCGATTCACTCGCTTCAAAGATTAATGAAAGTACACTCCGCTGGATATGCTCTGTCCACGGAATCCCCTTTGATGACGTGCTAGTCCCATCGGGGCATGACCGTCCACACTTGCCCCCAGTCGGATACACAGCTTGTAACAAATTCATGTGCTGGGTTGGCAGTGTGCCACCATTCAACTCGTTTCTTCGGGATGTGCTGCAATACATCGACATTGCTCCATCGCAACTGCACCCGAACGACCATGCATTCCTCTACGGCACTTGCATCCTCTTTATGAATGTCTTCTCTAGGCTTCCAACTCTGGGCGATATCGGATACATATATTGCATCAAGAAGCGGAAGGATAGCCCATCATTCATGTTTCTCGAGCCGCACAACAAATGTCAAATCTTAACTGGAGCGTGGACCAAGTTTGCCTTATATAAACAGGAATGGTTTTATGTGCGTTGTCCTCCCGGCTTTGCGAGGAGATTGGTTGAAGGAAGTAAGCCTTTTTCTTGAACCATTACTTGTGTTTAGCAGCAGCCGTACCTCTTCTAACTTTTACCCATCTTTTCAGGTATCACTCCATGTCCTGATGGCCGCGGATACTCTGATGCCGTCGAAGCTATTCGAGCCGTTCCTGCCGGAGAACGGGACATTAGAAATCTCATTTCGAATGAGTCAATTACAAGGCTCGGACTATTGGCAGAAGGCCGTCGGATAAGCCTTCCTCAAGGCGTCTCCATTCCTAGGCCTGGCTCTGGTAAAGGGAAAAAACAAGCTGAGTCTTCAGCATGCAACGCTCCTAATACACCAGAAGAGAGGGAAATTAAGGAGACTGAGACACCCGATGCACAAGATGAGAATGTCGGTCACACTCAAGAACCAACGGTCGAGGTTCACGACATCGAAACGTCATCTTCCCCTTCTAAGGGGAAAAAGAAACCGACGTACAAGATGAGGAAGGAAAAGTTGGTGGAACTTCTAAAATTACCCTTGTTCTAGTGGAGAAGGAAGCTTCCTCATCACATTTAGAAAGTTCTCTGAAGGGCCTATCGAACCTTACCATTCCTGACGATCTACTCAACTACGGTTTCAACGATCCAGAGGCCCTCAAGTTTCATTCGCCCGCTAGAGGCGACACGGGAGTTCAAGCCCAAGTCCAGGGAGATAATACTCCAATTAGTAAAGATAAAGGAACTGGTCCGTCGGGGGGAACACTGGGACACACACGCACACATGCACTTCACCATACACTTCAATTTTTGCCATTACCCTGATTATTTCTAACTCGTTGCTATTTCTATTCGATGCAGGTGACATGGGACGCTCCTACGGATTCGATCGCCTCCACGGCTCTTCTATATTTCACCATCTTGGCTGGGACTCGGGCTCCGGTAAACGCCGGGACAGGGACGATTACGGAGATCGAGACAACCGTCCCCGAGAGTCGTCTTATCGAAAGAAATCACACTCCCAGTCTTCATACTCTCGCGATCCTCCTCCTCAAACAGAGCAAAGCAGAGAAAAGTCTTCGCCGAAGGGGTCTCAACCCGATGTTTCCCGAGATCAACATTCCGGCTCTTCAAGCACACGGCAATCTCGGGAACATCATAAGAGAACAGAACTTTCAAAGCCTCCTCCCCTGCTCCTGCGGTAGACCCAACAATATCGGAGAAGCTGGTTGATCTTAAAGCTAAATTTCCCAAAATCTGCTTTGACGGTCTGAAGTTCCTCCCAGCTATTTATCACATTCCAAGACATGTCAAGCAGAGTGCCATCGCTTGTAACAACGACGTCTATGTTCAACATGACGCGTTTGTTCATTTGGTCGAAAAAGTCTCAGAAGTATCCGTTGAGCGTCAACAAGAAATCGACCGCTTGAAGCTCGAAGCTATCTTTGATAAAGACATCATCAAGAATCAGGACGAAGAGCTCGCTTCGTACAAGTCCAAACTTGAAGCCATAGAACAGAGTGCTAAGGAGACTGCGGAGGTCGTCCCTCGTCTAGAGACGACCCATAAGAAAGAACTTGACGTCGCAGTCCAACGTAGTGGGGCCCTAGCTCTAGAAAAAGATTCTATTCAAAAAGAAAGGGATACACTCGCCTTGCAGGTTAGAGAGTTGAAGGAGCTACTCTCTAAGGAGAGGGAAGAGAAGATAGCGGCTCAAGAAGAGTCTCAACGGTACTGTAACGAGATCGTCGATACACGTCTCTTAAAAGCAAAGCTCGATGATGAGATTTCTAAGGTTGAGACGATGAAGGACGAAGCCCGTGAGGAGGGCAAGAGACTAGCTTCCGAGGAGATTGACTCCCGCCTTGAAGCAGCTGTAGAGGCCGGTAGAGAAGAGGTCAAGTGTATGTTTGACCCGCTGATTGCCGAATACAGCGCCCGCATCCTCATGCACCGGGACTTGACTTTCTTGGGCGAGGGCTATCTTGAATCTCTTGCCGAGGCTTGGGAGACTTTAGTAAAGATTAGACAGGTGGAGTCGAGCACCGAGGAAGTCGACGAGGAGGCCTTAGTGAAAGAATTTCTCAGGGGAAATGAGCCATCGGACTTGTCTGCGGCTATGGCTCTCTTTGGTAAAGGCTCTCCTCCGTCAAAAGAGAAAGATGATAAAGCTGGCCCATCCGGAACTGAGGCTGCGGCTCCTCCTTCTACTCAACCGGCCGATCGGCCAGCACTTGACCCATTCGAGCAGCATGCTGGCTATGATCCGGAAGACCCCGGTCTTGGCATTCACGCGCTATCTCCCATTCTAGAGGGTGAAACTCCGCGCACAGCTGAAAGCCAGCAAGAAATCAGTATAAAACTCTTCTTCTAGAAGTGCAAAGATCTGTCGCTTTCTGCGATCGGTTATTGGTTCTAATGTTCGTTCTTTATATTTTTATACAGGCCGCTCTGATCCCGAACCGACTCCGAGGAGCGATGATGCCAAGGAGGAAACGGGGAAAACATGGGATGCTACTCACGCGGGAGTAACTCCCGGTCCTGATGCTCAAGTGATCGGGGCGCTAGATGATGATAAGTCTGACACTTCATCTCTCGTTGAAGGGAGTTATGAAGTTGAAATCATGGGCGCCTCTGAACACACTTCGAAGGTGAGTATGAAGGAGCGACTCGCGGAAGAGAAGAAGAAGAAGGTCGAGTCTCAAGTACTAGAACTCACCGACCCGCTGAATAGGCCTCTGAAAGTCATCCTTCCCGGCAAATCCAAACCACTGGATGTCCCTCCTCCCACTCCTGACTCCGCTTCTTTGGCAAGCAAAAAGTCCAAGAGGAAGCGTGAGGGAGAGGAGTCATCTGAGAAAACAAAGGAGGACAAGAAAAAGAAGCTGAAGAAATAGCTACTATACTCGTTCAACGAGATTTTGCTTAGGTCCTGTAACTACTTTTGCTTTTTCGTTTTCGTAGTTTATGTAGATAGATTTTTGACTCCAAGTTTTGGAGGAGTGGTTGTATAACCCCATTTTGGATTATTCAATAAAGTTTAGTTTCTTTGTCATTTGAACGATTTTTTGCTTTTTGGATTTCTGTATAACTGTGGCCTAAACTCAAGTTCTTATGAGTTGCATAGATTCCCAATCCATTCCTACATTGTTCGAACATTCTTTGGAATTGTACATTTCTCGTTTCACGTTTTTGGTACTTAGAATATTTTCTAATCCGCGCTCCGGGGACTTAGAGTAATTCGGTCCGCATTCAGGGGACTTGGGGATTCGAATCGTTAATACTCTAGTCCGCACTCCGGGGACTTAGAGTACTCCGGTCCGCACTCAAGGGACTCGGAGATTCAATTCGTTTATACTCTAGTCCGCGCTCAGGGGACTTAGAGTATTCCAGTCCGCACTCAGGGGACTCGGAGATTGAAGTCGTTTATACTCTAGTCCGTGCTCTGGGGACTTAGAGTACTCCAGTCCGCACTTAGGGGACTCGGAGGTTGAAGTCGTTTTTACTCTAGTCCGCACTCCAGGGACTTAGAGTACTCCGGTCCGCACTCAGGGGACTCGGAGGTTGAAGTCGTTTATACTCTAGTCCGCGCTCCAGGGACTTAGAGTACTCCGGTCCGCACTCAGGGGACTCGGAGATTCAAGTCGTTTATACTCTAGTCCGCGCTCCGGGGACTTAGAGTACTCCGGTCTGCACTCGGGGGACTCGGAGATTCAAGTCGTTTATACTCTAGTCCGTGCTCTGGGGACTTAGAGTACTCCGGTCCGCACTCAGGGGACTCGGAGATTGAAGTCGTTTTTACTCTAGTCCGCGCTCCGGGGACTTAGAGTACTCCGGTCCGCACTCAGGGGACTCGAAGGTTGAAGTCGTTTATACTCTAGTCCGCGCTCCGGGGACTTAGAGTACTCCGGTCTGCACTCAGGGGACTCGGAGATTCAAGTCGTTTATACTCTAGTCCGCGCTCCGGGGACTTAGAGTACTCCGGTCCGCACTCGGGGGACTCGGAGATTCAAGTCGTTTATACTCTAGTCCGCGCTCTGGGGACTTAGAGTACTCCAGTCCGCGCTCCGGGGACTTAGAGTACTCCGGTCCGCACTCAGGGGACTCGGAGGTTGAAGTTGTTTATACTCTAGTCCGCGCTCCGGGGACTTAGAGTACTCCGGTCCGCACTCAGGGGACTCGGAGATTCAAGTCGTTTATACTTTAGTCCGCGCTCCGGGGACTTAGAGTACTTCGTTCCACACTCGGGGGACTCGGAGATTCAAGTCGTTTATACTCTAGTCCGCGCTCTGGGGACTTAGAGTACTCCGGTCCGCACTTAGGGGACTCGGAGATTGAAGTCGTTTATGCGAGTTCGTACATCATATGGAATAATGTAACTCCAGCAGTTCATCACCAGATTATAAGGTACATAAACATCAATAATTCATGGAACAGACGGCTTCAAGCCTTTATTAATGAAACAAACTAAATTGTTTGATTACGCGCTAAAAAGGAAACTAAGAATCAATGGAATAAAAACATACAGCAAACAATTGTACCTAAAACAGGAAAGAAATAGGCTAAATGTAATAACATCGCAAATGTTCACTGTTCCACGCTCTGGGGAGTGTCACGCCATCAACGGTCATTAGCTTGAAAGTTCCCTCTCCAAGCTTCCGTTCAACGACATATGGACCTTCCTAGTTGGGATTCATACGTGATGGTACCGGGAAAACTCATTTCAAAACGAGATCACCCACATCAAAGATCCTTGGGCGGACTTTCTCATCGTAATATCGCTTGACTCGGTGCCTATATGCTGCCGCCCTTAATTCAGCCTCTTCACGTTTTTCATCGATGTAGTCCAGTGATTCAAACAAGAGATCCTGATTTGTCTTAGGATCATAATACATCACTCGATGCGATGGGACTTCAAGCCCCATGGGTATAACCGCTTCCGAGCCGTATGCCAATGCGAATGGAGTGTGGCCAGTCGCAGACTTGTGGGTAGTTCTATAAGCCCATAGCGCTGTTGGGAGTTCATCTACCCACTTGCCTCCGGCCTTTTCCAAACGCTTCTTCAATATGGACTTGATTATTTTGTTCACGGCCTAGACTTGTCCGTTAGCTTTCAGATGAGCAACGGCGGCGAACTTTTTCTCAATGCCATACTTTGAACAGAAATCTTTGAATTCTCTACTTTCAAATTGAGTTCCGTTGTCCATAATGATGGTTCGCGGGAGACCAAAGTGGCATATAATGTTTCGTACAACAAAATTAATGACCTTCTTGGAGGTGATTGTGCCTAAAGGATCTGCCTCGGCCCATTTTGTGAAGTAGTCGACCGCAACTATCGCGTATTTTGCACCACCTTTGGATATAGGCAAAGAACCGATTATGTCGACTCCCCAGATTGCAAACGGCCAGGGAGTAACCATTTGTGTGAGTTCTGTTGGTGGAGCTCTCGGGATTTTTGCATATCTTTGACACTTGTCACATTTTCTTGCGTAATCTGCAGCATCCCGATTCACAGTTGGCCAATAGTATCCGTAGCGGAGGATCTTTTTTGCTAGTGTCTGCCCCCCAGTAACGTCGCCACATTCTCCTTCGTGAACCTCCTCCAAGACCCGCTTTGCCTCATCACGGGCAATGCACCGTAGTAACAGGACCGAGAACCCTCTCCGATACATTACTCCTTCCTGCATCACATATCGCGCGGCTTTGCGAATGACCTGTCGTCTTTCGCTTCTTCTTTCGGGCAAAGTCCCGTTTAGTAGGTATTGTTTGAATGGGGTCATCCACGACTCCTCCTCGATTTCCATTTCAATCGCAAAATCGACTTCCATCACATCTATGCTTGGGGTGTGTAAGGTTTCAATGGGAACCAATCCCATTTGATGCGCATCACCAGTGCTTGTGAATTTCTCTAACGAGTCGGCTTCCTTGTTCTGTTCACGCGGGACATGCGAAATGTCATAATGTTCGAAGTTCGCCAATAGTTCCTGAACCAGAGCAAGGTATGGAGCAAGCTTTTGTCCCCTTGCTTGGTAGTCTCCTCACACTTGGTACACCACCAGCTATGAGTCACAAAAGATTTCAACTGATTTAACCCCGAGTTCTCCAACGAGCTTTAAGCCAGCAATCAGTGCTTCATATTCTGCTTCATTATTCGTAGCCGGGAAGTTGAGCTTCAAAGCGTAACAAATCGATCGATTTTCTGGAGTTACGTGAACTACACCAGCTCCAGAACAACGGTCGTTCGATGCCCCATCGGTGTACAATTTCCATCGAATGGGGGGAATGACACTGTGACTATCTGGTTCGTTAGATACAGTAAACTCAGCGATGAAATCTGCAAATGCTTGCCCTTGTATGGCTCTTCATGGCAGGTAGGTAATATCGAACTGACTCAACTCGATATTCCATTTTAACATCCTTCCAGAAGTTTCTGGTCGTTGGAGTACCTGCCGTAAGGGCTGATCGGTATAGACACTCACTGAGTGTGCTTGAAAGTATGGACGCAGCTTACGCGATGCAATCACCAAGCAATATGCCAATTTCTCAATTTTAGGGTAATTTCTTTCTACCCCCGTTAAACGTTTGCTAACGTAATACACCGGCTTTTGGACTCGGTCCTCCTCGCGGACCAAAGCCGCACTTATAGCATGCGGGGATACGACCAAGTATACGTACAGCATCTCGTGGTCCACTGGTTTCGACAGTACTGGAGGACTCTCCAAATGCCTCACCCGATCTCGGAACGCTTCCTCACAGTTGGATGTCCATTCGAAATTCCTCTTCCCTTTTTTTATTATATCAAAGAAGGGAATGCACTTGTCCGTGGCCCTGGATATAAATCGGCTCAGTTCATCCACCTTTCCATTCAAGCTTTGCATCTGTTTTATAGTTCTGGGCACTTGCACATCTCGAATAGCTTGAATCTTTTCCGGGTTAGCTTCAATCCCCCTAGCATTAACAATGAACCCCAGAAACTTCCCCGACTCAACGCCGAAGGAACACTTCAGAGGGTTAATCTTCATCCCATAATATCTGAGTATATCGAACATCTCTGCTAAGTCTCGAATGTGGTCGTTTGACTGTCGTGACTTCACGAGCATGTCATCCACATAGACTTCCATCGTTCTACCAAACTGGTCTTTGAACATTCGATTCACCAAACGCTGATAGGTCACTCCTATGTTTTTCAATCCGAAAGGCATTACTACATAGCAATATAGCCCAACGTCTGTGACGAAACTGGTGTGTTCCTGGTCCAGAATATGCATCGGGATCTGATTGTATCCCGAGTATGCATCCATGAATGACAACAACTCGTGTCCTGCAGTGGAGTCGACCAACTGATCAATCCTAGGCAATGGGAAACTGTCCTTGGGGCATGCCTTGTTCAAATCAGAATAATCTACGCAAGTCCTCCATTTCCCGTTCGCCTTTTTACCAGCACGGGGTTCGATACCCATTCAGGGTAGAGGGTGTCGCGGACGAACCCATTGGCTTTGAGTTTGTCCACCTCCTCTCTGAGAGCTGCGGACCTCTCCGGGTCCATTCCTCTCCTCTTTTGTTTAACCGGGACGTACTTCGGGTCTATGTTCAACATATGACTCGTAATAGCAGGAGAAATCCCACACATGTCAGAATGTGTTCAAGCGAAAACATCGAGATTCGCTCGGAGGAAATCACTAAGGTCTTCAGTCATTGCGGGGCCGAGTTGTGATCCAATCTTCAGTACTCACGATGGATCGTCTCGACTGACTGAAATGTCAATCATCAATTCAGCCGGGGCCACTTTTTCTTCCCTGGGTTCCTCATCGTCGTCTCTCAGATCTATGTCTCTGTAGATCTGAGAATTTTGCCCGAGCTAGGGCTCGGGCACTATTTGTCAATTGTCGGTAACCTGGATGCGGACAGAATTGTCCGCAACCTTTCCTTTCTCTCTCCGCTGAGCCTCTCGGAGCTCAGCCATATAACATACACGACCGGTCGCCTGGTCGCCATGAACAATACCTACTCCTTTGTCGGTCGGAAACTTTAAAGTCAAACACCACGGGGCTAATGCTGCCCTAAACTCAGCCAGGGTCGGTCGGCCCAAAAACACATTGTATGCAGAATCTACATCCAAAACTACGAAAGGTAGGATTCGCACCCTCCTTCGCTCACCTTGTCCCAGTTCAACTGGCAACTCAACATATCCCGCTGCATCAGTCGCTACGCCATTAAAGCCATGTATACGAGCTTTAGATGGCTTCAAATCCTTCGTCTCCATCTTCATCTGGTCATAAGCCTTCTTGAAGATGATATTGACAGAACTTCCACAAATAATCAAGATTCTTTTCACATAAACCGGCCTGATTGTCGCAGATATGACCATCGGGTCAATGGTAGGAGCCTCCACTTGGTCAGCATCTCTGCTCCTGAATACTATATCGTCTGTCATCATGCGCAGCTGCTTTGCAGGAGTCCCATCCTCTACGTTGGAACAGCACTCGAAGTCTGCATGCCTCGGGGAATTAGCATACCGTTCCATCTCTTGCGAGTTCTTATCCGCAGGGTGAGATCCGCCGATGATCGTGTTTATGACTAGTCTGCCCACGGTCCGAGCAGGCTCCTCGGGATGACGTGGAGCTGGTGCACGACCTGGATTGGATGTTCCCTGTCCACCTTCCTGCGGATTTTTCACAAATTCCTGTAACTTTTTCTGCCTAATCAACTTCTCTATAGCGTCGTGTAGGTGTCTGCACTCTTCAGTATTGTGCCCATAAGTCTCATGAAAGCGGTAGTACTTCCTGGTCCGTTTTTGTTCTTCGGTTGACTCCTTCGGACGTGGCTTTCTGTACTGAAAGGTATTGAAGGTTGATAGGTAAATGTTCTCAAGAGACGCATTCAGCGGGGTGTACTCGTTGTAGGTTGGAATTCTCGGCTTCCATTTCCCCGCTTCTCTCTTCTTTCCTTGATTTCTTCCTCCGGATTCCTTAGATTGCCCGGGCTTGTTCTGGACATTGACTTGAACTTTCCCCGAGTTGTCTCCGGACTGATTCACAGCAATGTTGCTTTTTACGGACTCCTGAAACAGGCCCCGGTGCCTTATCTCGCCTTATCCACCTGGCTTCTTCTCTTCTTATGAACTGATGTGCCTTTGAGTAAAAACGCTCTAGCGTAGTTGGAGGCTTTCCTGCCAACCAATCTCCAAACTCTGAATCCGGATCCACACCTCGCATCACAGCCATAAGAATTGCATGATCATTGGGATTACTGACTTCAGTAGCCACAACATGGAATCTCTGTAAATACTCCTTCAATGACTCCCTAGGAGCTTGGATTACACTTGATAAAGACATCACGTCCTTTGGACGAGTAGTATGTATCCTGAACTGTTCTATAAATTTCTTCGCCAACTCCTCGAAACTGGATACGGACCGCGGTGGAAGTCGGGTGAACCACATGGTAGCGATCCCAGATAGAGTTATCGGAAAGCACCTGCACTTGGTTGCATCATTCGCTCTAGCTGAATCCATCATCCATTCGTACCTCATTACATGCTGCCTGGGATCAGTCTTTCCTTCAT
Source organism: Allium fistulosum (assembly GCA_030737815.1). Classification (NCBI taxonomy): domain Eukaryota; kingdom Viridiplantae; phylum Streptophyta; class Magnoliopsida; order Asparagales; family Amaryllidaceae; genus Allium; species Allium fistulosum. The sequence goes on along the minus strand of CM060905.1, from coordinate 1,166,745,640 downwards.
AAGCCAGGATAGTTGGCATGCTGAACTTCCTGGGGTACTCCGCCTGTAGAACAACGTCTGTGAACGGAGTATGACTTCTGGACACTCCCCAATCGTCGTTTGTCAAGCCTTGATTCTCTTTCATCAACTGTCTAATCATGGCTGTCAAGTCTGGGGTTTGTATGGAAGGTGGAAGGTTGGAGTTTGTCCTATGGAATTGATCAGGCTGATGCCTCCTCTGTTGGCGATTTGCCAAACGTGCCTCTTGAGGTTCGATATCATTAGCATCTTGATGAGCCGGGCGTCCAGCCTCCACCTGTGCTTCAGCTCCTAAGTTTCCAGTTTCGGCTTGGTCACGGTTTCCGAGGTGTAAATGGTCCCCGGCTGTTCGGACAGCAGCACCTGCCTGCATAGTTTCAGTCTTGCGGCGTCTACGCCTGGGAGATTCATCGGACGAAGTCAAGCTATCGGATGAAGAATAAGGAGCTGGATTGCCCCCAGCATTCTGATGCTATTGTTGAGTGAGTTGTGCCATGAGGTTGGCGTTAGCTTGCATCTGCTCTCCAAGTTGTCTCCTGCTTTCCCTGAGTTCTCTCATCAAGTCGTTGAACTCTATTCTGGTGACAACTTGCATCTGGTCCTAGATGGTAGTCCCTGCACCTAGATTTGCTTACTGATTGCTAGGCCCTGCTTGTTGTATGCTAGCAGTCTCATGGGCATACGCATTATGAGAGGCTGATCTGGTACGTGGTCTTGCCATTGTAGAGTTATTGGTATGAACTCTGAGTAGAATCAACGGACGTCCTATGAATGACTCAGATCTTCTTCGGGGGATTTATCCAATCCAGTAGCTTCAAAGCAGATCCTTGAGGTCTGAGAATTCGATTCTCAGTGAAAGCACCAAAGTGTTAGCACCAAAATTGGTCACTAACCTCGTTGAGAAAGATTGTGTAGAGAGATAAATGATGAAAGTAAATTTAAACAAAGAACAATATGCTAAATTGAATGCAAAGACGAGAACACAAGATTTATAGTGGTTCGGCGTAACTGCCTACATCCACTTTGAGGTTAATCTTTATTGCTTTACTTGATAATTGATTACAGATACAATCCGTATCCCAACTACTTGAATACAATTGCTAAGTAAAGAGAATGAGTCTTGAAAGCGGCAGAGTTTCCCCAGTGTTCTCCCAAAAAAGGTCCTCTTCACTATGCCCCTGCCTCTCTATTTATAGACAAAGCTGGGATGGACTTCCCTGGTGGGCCTGGTAGTTGAATACCTCGGCCCAGAAAGAGTGAGTTCTATGTGCCGAACCATGAATGTCGAACAGACTGATGCCGAACAAACTGATGCCGAACGAGTGGACTGATGCCGAACAGACTGATGCCGAACATACTGATGCCGAACAGACTGATGCCGAACAGATTGATGTTGAACAGATTGATGTCGAACAGACTGATGCCGAATAGACTGATGTCGAATAGACTGCTGCCGAACAGACTGATGCCGAACAGACTACTACCGAACAGATTGATGCCAAACAGACTGATGCCGAACAGAAAGATGTGCTGAGTGGAGAGTGCAGGTCGAGCAATAGTTGAAGCCGGTCAAGACTGGATGAATGCCGAACACCTCTGGATGTCAGACATCTCTAGATGCCGAACAACATTGAATACCGAATGAACTATGGATGCCGAGCAGTATGGAGTGCCGAACGATCCAGGTATGCCGATCACTCTAGAATGCCGATCCATGTACAATACCGAACGACTCTCCATGCCGAACGGTATGTAAGTGTCGAGTGCCTAGTTGCCTAGTCAAACCTTCAGGTAACATATTTATATGTAATATTTTATAATTTTTAGAAGTAGTGAAGAAGAGAAAATAACAGAGCTTCACTGCTTGGATAAGAAAATATGAGAAGAGAAGTGATGAGTTAGGCCTTTATTTATATACGCATGAATTAATCATAACCGTTAGATTAAAATAATTAAACTAGGGATTGGCTAAGGTTCAAACCCTAGCCGCCTCATTTGAACCAGTCAACTGCTAGCTGTCGACCAGCCCAAGGAGGGGGTCGACCTGTGGGGTTCCGTATTTAATGTTTTTTTTTTTAATTATTTTCGCTCTGGAAACTTCAAAAGTTGATAACTTTTTCATTTGAGCTCCGATAGCGAAACTCCAAATATGAAAGTTGCTTAAAAAATCGCTATGAACACAATGGTGCATGTTTTGTTGCTTAATTCCAATATTTTCTCAAATTTCATTTTTGGATCCTTATTAATTATATGTTAATTATTGTTAATTTTACGGGGTGTTACGTTCGTAACCCCGTGGTGCACCCAATAGCCATGAATAATACACTACCCAACATTTAAAGAATGTTACATACACTAGTTTCAACTGATGTATTGATATTCTTTCTCAAAAAAATTGTCCAAGAATATTTAAAACTAAATTTTATTTTATTTTGTGATTATTTACTCACAATTGCAGCAATTTGCAACTACAATCATATAATATTTTATTTAGGAATTTTCTTATTAATATACTTTAAATTAATTACTTAAGTAATTATATCATTATATAAAAAAGTATGTAAAAGAAAAAAAACACCTTTGTTAGTCACAAGACTGATTGGAGTTAGATACATGCAAGGTTTTATATCTCAGATTTTGATCACATTCCATATCATAGAGTTTACGGCCTCAATCTCATTTCAGACAAAATCTATGACAAGGCAAATTTATATTAGGCATTCATCTCTAAGTTACATCTTGGGACCTAAAGTTCTTCACGTAACATTCTCGGACTATTTGATATTTTCAATATTGATTTGCATCAAAGTATATAAGTTAATTTATAAATATTAATTATAAAATATGATTTGACAAATCATAATCTCCACCAAAAATGTCCTTGTTGCTACTCACTAGTAGCTTGAAATTTGAATAAACGGTGCAATTTGAATCAGAAAAACTAGAAAAAGAATTAGAACAAAAAAATTAGGGTTTAGCCGGATTTCAAAAAAAAGAAAAGAATTGAACATAAAAGATTATAGATTTCTGGAAGAAGAACCATATTTCATGAAGAAGGTCGAGGATTTCAAATGAGAGAGAAAAACCCTAGACTTGTATTCGGAACCTAAGAGCAGAGAAACAAAATAAATGGTGGAATAAATAGACAGTCCAACATGATTATTGAAATAAAGAATGACTTTTGGGTCTAGCTAATACGACATATTTTGGGCCTAGTCTATTAAAAATTAAAATTTTGAAAACACATCATTTCGACCTAGATCTCATAATTAGGTCTCGGTCGGGATTCAGCAGAAGCAAGATGTACCCAATTTTTCTTGTTTTGAATCGCCTGACATTGAGAATGAGATTTCGGGTGAGATTGTCGGGATTTAAAACCTAGTATACATTTTACAAATTACAAAATTGCTCATAGGGTATACCACTAACAAAATAAGGGATTGTTTTCACATGATAAGAACAAATTAGTACGTATGCATAGTATCTTAGTGACTATGCAAAAAGCTCTAGCAACATTGCTTCGTTAGACATGACAAAAGATTAAGTAGATCAAAGGTTTGGTATGAACTCAAAAGAACTTAAACTAGCAGATGAGTAAGAATATGTTCATCAAGACCTCAATGGATTAGCCAAAGTAGTAAAGATAGGAGTTTGAGTAAAAAACTTTTCTCCGGGTTAATCAATTTCTTTAAAAAAGATAGATGATGTATTCGACTGGACTCATTTAGATGTGGTTTTAATTGTCCCATCATTTTGTCATGGACTCAGCATAGATCTTGATGCACATCTAGTATATCATAATAGAAAATCTCTTAGTTAGAAAAGGTATAATGATTTGCATGGAAAGGTGAAAAAGTTACAAGAAAATAGTTTCATTAGAGAAGTTTACTACCCCAAAAAGATAGCAAATCTAGTCTTAGTAAGAAAACTAAATGGGAAATGGAGACTTCACCAACCTCAACAAAGCATTCCAAAAGAACAATTTACCCTTCCCCAGAATAGATCAAAGTGTAGATATAACCAACGTATAAGGACTACTCACATTCAAGGATGCATATTCAAGGTACAACCACATTGCCATGTTCAAACTTGGTTGAGAACCTACCAGCTTCATCACTATTAAAAGGTTGTACTGCAACAATGTAATTCCACTTAGATTAAAGAATGTATAAGCTACTTATCAAAGGCTGAAAAGTAAAAAAGATTTTGAACAAATAGGAAGAAATGTAAAACTATATTAGATGATATGCAAGTCAAGTCCAAAAAGGCGTAAAGTCATGTGCACGACTTGGAGCAACCTTCACAACTCTTAAAAAGTTCAACATGAAGCTAGATCCTCTTAAGTTTACCTTTGCAATATATTTAAGGAAATTTCTAGGATACATAGTCATTCCAAGAAGGATTAAAGCTAATCTATAAAAGGTAGAAGTAATTACTAAAAGGAAAACTCCCAAGAATTCTCAAGATGTAGTGAGTCTGAATGGAAAGCTAGCCATGCTTCTAGGTTCATCTCTAAAGCCACGGACAAGTGTTTCCCATTTTTCAATCAAATAAAGTAAGGAAGAAACTTTGAGTGGACTGAGACATGCAAATATACATTCTAATCTTTGAAGGATCACTTAGCCAATCTTCTCATTCTATCCAAACCAATCACAAGTGAAGAGTTATTTGTGCAATTAGCTATAGTTGATCAAGCTATTAGCACAGCAATAGTCGGGGAAGCTGATGGAGTGCAACACCCAATATACTACACCATAAGGTGCTTATTTAGTGCATGACTAAATTAAACTTCGACGGAGATGCTAGCTTACAGTGTTTTACTGATGGCTAGAAAATTATGACTTTATTTCCAAGCCTGCTCCATCAAGGTGTTAATTGATCAATCTTGGAAGTATATACTATAAAAACTAGAAACATTTAAGAGGTAACTAAAGTGGCCATTGAACTTATCCACTGTGATAGCTCATGCTACCCCAGGAATTCAGTCAAATGGCATGCTTTAGCTAATTTCACAGTCGAGTGTACTTAATCAACGGACCACCAGATTATGGAACTAAAAGAAAAATCTGCACAGTGGCAACTGTATGAGGATCGATCCTCAAATGAATAAGGGGAAGAATTAGGTACGTTCTAATCATGGAAGATAATCAAATATTGTACGGTGCAATTCAACTAGGTTTAAATGCCACGAACAATGTAGCTGAATACGAAGGATTGATCAATGGTTTGAAAATAGAGCAGGTAATGAAGGTAATGCATATTAAAATTTATAATGATTCCCAATAAGTTATAAATAAAGTGGGGGAAGCTACCAGGCTAAGTTTCGACTCTTGCAAAATATATGGAGTTATCTAAATAGTTGCTCAAGCAGTTTGTAATTGAGCAAACTATAACAACCCAACCTAGAGCAGACCTAAATTTTGACCTAGAAAAGGCCCATCGAAACTTAGATCCATTTTAAGGTAAGATGTTGGTAGAACTAAGAAAATAACAGTATAGGGCCATAACTAAACTTTTAGAACTCACAGCGGATGGAACAAAATGTAATAGCAAAGTGTACCCATTTATTTCAAAACCATAAAAATGTCATAATACAAAATTCCATAAAAATCGTAGCATAATATCCGTTAAAACAGTTGTCTAAATACTTGGTTACACATTAAAACAAGTAATAATAAAAAATACTGCCATAAGCCACGCTTCTCCATCTCTAAGATTCATCACCACCATTACTCTGTCCTTAACCTGTGTTGTAATGAGGAGGGAGTCGGAACAACAAGTATTTGGTCAATAAAAACCTTGAGTCTTACCTTTTTAGTACTTAGGCAGTATATTTCAAAATAAGAATATGTCTGTGAACATAAAATCACTAAAATCATTTGATTCGCGGGTCCAACCACTTAATACCTACCATTCTAGAAGTAGATCACATATCCCAATCATACGTCATAAATAGCTAATAATGTGAGAGACAGTACCTAAGCCACTTAATTCTTCCCAGTGGAAAATAGGCAGACCCCAACATTTAAGGCCTAATTCCAGAAGCATGCTCATCAATAGTACTATCTAGATGACATCGTATGGAATCTCATAGGCCACTTAATACTTCCAAATGGAAAATAGATAGACCCCATCATTTAAGGCCTAATTCCAGAAGTAGACCCCTGTAGAGATACCACCTAACGTAACCCCTTGGACATTTAATACTTCATTTGGGGGAAAAGGAGGGTCCAACCACTTAATACCTCAAACCCCAAAGCAGGCCTTTTGTCTTATGGCCCATACCCGTAATGACGCCTCACATTTGTCCTCTATTCATAAGAACTGGTAACTAGATTAGTTGGGTACATTTTCCCTACAGAATTTGGAACTAACCTCGTGTCATTACAAATATTTATCATAAGGACATCTCACATAGTGTACACAACTTCTGGTAGCCTCAAAGTGAAGGGCAGACTTACGTCATGTAACTCTATCGTCCTCACATCCCTTTGACTTCGCCATAAATCAATTATTCTCCATATATATATATAGACGCACACTCATCTCATTGTTTCATAAATAAGTCCTTGTAAGGAATCTTCCTTATTATACTTTATATTAATAATTAGGCTATATATAAGAGTTTTCCCTTGTTTTCACCTCAAAATCAATTAACTTCCTAATGGGGGAAAATAAATGCCTAATTAACTATGTCATATACGCAATAAATATAGGTTAATTACGTAAATAGAACTAAATAAATATTCGCGCTTAATAAGTTCTAAACGCATAGATTTTATGCCCTCGGCTAGCGTTTAATGTCAATTCCCTAATCAATTATTATTACAAGTCCTTTTTCTTCAATTTTCCAATATTTCATGGAATTCAATGTCCAAAACAGGGCATAAATATTCATAATCAAAACTGCAATAACAGACTTGTAAATAAAATAGAAATTCAATTTATTACACCAATTAAATAGAATATCTTAAACAATAAGAATTGCAATCTAAATCCCATATTATATTCAACTCCTCTTTTTACAAAAAATAGACGTGAATAAGTGGTGTAGACTATGAATAAAATTCGTAATCTAAACCCTTTATTTTATCAAAGAATCACAATTTAACCCAAAGTAGAAGGAGAAGTGGAATAGACTATGAAACTATCAAAAATTGCATAAACGAAACAAATTCCATCAAATTAATATAAATAATAGAGAATCTTAATATAGAATTGACATTTCGAAATAAAAAGGAATTTTAGGGGATTTTATCTATTATATTTTCGAAATCCCAAAATCCCTAAGGCATATTCAAATCCAAAAGAAATACACTAAACAGTTACTGAAAAGAAATACTAAGGTTTCCACTCACTAAATAGCCTTAGCTTCGCGTTCCTTGGATTTGCATGCCTTACAATCTCTTCCAAAATCTCTATCTTTTGATATATATACAGAATAAGGAATAGGTATATATATTCATTAGATTCAGAATAATTGAAGAAGAATAGGATAAGAATAGATTAGAAGGAGAAGAAACAAATGGGAAATAGGTTGAATCCTTACCCGAATAACTCCGTAGTTTTTGAATTTTATTTGAAAGACGGCAATGGTAGAGTTTCATCGTATTCCCTAAAATAATATGAATAAAAGTGGAGACGATAGGGTTCTATTTAAAAGAGTTCAAACACACCAAAACCGTAGGATGGAAGTAGGTAGAAAACGGGTAAATTTGTAGCGCACAACCGAATTAAACAGAACTTAAAACCCCAGCCGCCATAGGCAACTGCTGTTGCCAAGCGGTTGGCCGCCCTTGGGTGATCGGTCGACCACTACAGTCGACCGGTTGACCTATTTAGGTCGACCGCTCTTTTTATCATGGGGCGTTTATTTTATTTTCATTGCTGTATTATTTGATTTCCTAATTAACTTTTTAACATTAAACATTAATTAAAAGTTTACTTACCCTCTGGCTAATTTTTGAAATTTAAACCCTAAATTTGATTTCTCATTTGAATTTGAATTGAATTAATTTAATTTAATTCTGAAAACTTCAAACACTTATAACTTCTTCCTTTGAGCTCCAATTTTAGCATATTATATATGAAAACAAGCCAAAATCTTGCCATGAACGTAACGGAATAAATTTTGTGGTCAAATTCCAACCTATATAAAATTTCCATTTCCCATCCTTATCATATTTTGTTCAATTTACTTTATTTAATTATGGTTCATTTTACGGGTGTTACATTTCCCCCCCCCCCACCCTCTAAAAAGGATTTCGTTCTGAAATCTTCCAATGGGAGAACAGCGTAACACGTAATAACATCCTTATTATAGAAAACCAAGTTATCTACACAACCATCTACTTAACCAATAGTGCAATGTAATTATGCACTGTAGACATACTAAAATGAGCTCAATTCTAGCATGAGTGCGTAATCGTGTCATGAAAGTATGTACGCAAATACCCTAAACATGCATAAAAATTTCTACATGAGTGTAAAATGATTATGAAAAAGTGTAGCAACCATCTCCTACCATCCAATCTAGCAACCATGATGCAACCAAAACCTAATTTTGGAGAGAAAATTTTCCAGAGAAAGGTTTTGGACGAAGAGTCCCAATGCCTCCCATCCAATTTTCTCACCATTATACTCTAAGCAATCTAATTCTTTATTATGGAGCCTCCGAGTTCCATGCTCTACGATGCATGTAGTGGCACAGGACGTTATTGGCTCTGTCATAAAATCCCACAATTGATTAGGCTCTACAACAATTATTATGCTACAAAGGTATTTCCTCAAATGCAAAAACGTCATGTACTCCAACCAACATAAATGTTTTCTTGTTTTCCCATAATGGGGGAAGGCCCAATAAATCTGGTGTCTTCTTTCCAACTATCAAAATCATATACTGCCTAATTAATTCTGACTTTCCAAAGTCTCGTAATACAAATCAAGTCCGAGTAGAATTTGTCGGTGGTTTCCCACCCACAATTGGACGACTTGCATGGCCTCCCAAAAAATGCTTCAAGGGTGCCATACTAATCGTCCATTGGTTACAACAATCCTATTGAATTCTATTAAGGGTAAGCGCTACTCCTAAGGTCCTTCAAAGTCCAAGATGCAATGCTCTCAAAAAATCCTCCAATTTCTCATTCATTCCTTCAGTTTGTCCATCGGTCTTCAGTCGGTAAGCGATGCTCCAATTTAACGAAGTTCCTAAAGCTAGTTGCTAAAGCTACTAGCAAAATCCTCCAAATTTGCTAGTAAACTAAAGGTCTCTATTACTAACAATGCAAAGTGTAACTCCATAAAGGTGTGTTGGAGTGCAGTAGTTCACTACTTCTAACGGAAAATTTCTACCACCTTCTTCTTAATCCTTAATCAATAGGAAATCTCTTTCTTATTCCTATATATTTACTCTTTTCCTTGCATGGTGACATTTTGTGAGCTAAATCCCTTATGTTTCCCAAAATCTAAAGTTTTGAGATTGAAACATTTACTCACTTTAGGCTGCTAACCTAATTTCCTCATTAGCTTCCAGTTTTATCTATGGTCTTTCGCTAGTTAAGTGTTCCCATAAAATTTCCTTATTTACATTGCTTTCCAACATATATCGAGTGGTTTAAATCCCATTCATAAAGTCTACACAGGAATAAAACGAGAATATATCTTATACCACATCATCCACTTTTCCAATAATTTAGGAAGATAGCTAGCGACTATAATCCAAGAACTCCAAACGAAAATTTTATTGGAAGTTGCCATTTATTGTCAAATAATATAAATGGTGTTGAGGTCCTAACACTCCTTTCTATATTAAGATGGGCTACCTTTAATATTTCATTCCATTGCTACCCATTTTCTTAATTTCCCTTTCTTTTTTTGTTTTTTAATAACTACGGTCCATTTATTACTTCAATTAATATCCATAGCAGCTGATCATTACTTGTCAGAATTGGACCATTTTCGATTAATCCTTCTTCAATCTTTTTAATCCTTCTTTAGGTTTCCAAAATGCATTCTTTACTCTAATTTCTTTCTTCCACGATTGCAATATTAAGTTTCCTTAATCAGTCCCCATTAGATTACTTTTCCTCTCATTAATTACAAATTTAATTTCAAATTTATTACCCGTTAAATTTGTAATTAATATCCATATATCCTATTCCGCCAATTGCTAACTGATACGTGTATAGTCATAATATATGCTATCTATATATATTCTAGTCATTTAGCGTAGCAGTACGATATCTATATCTAACTACTAATGCTATAACTAGAATACTCATTTCCATATTTTAATTCATCAAAACTATTCTTCCAAAAATATTACTGCCATAAATTAACCATAATTAAGATTTTTGCTTTGTTTTAAAGACAAAAGGATTTTTATACTAATTCTGATATCCAATCCTATGTCTAGCCCCTTACTCCCCATTCAGAATTTCACTATCACTTTCTTGTCTTCCACAGGTGGCATGAACACCTTTATAATCTTACAATTCCACAGGTGTTAAGATAAACCTTTCAATTGAGAATTCAAGTACAAACTTTCTAATCTTGTACGCTTATGTTTAAAAATCTGGTTTAATTCTATGTATTTGGAATTTAAAGGAATGTAGGTTCTTGAGTTCAATATGCAAGTCAAAGGATATAAGTGTAAGTCATAGACCTTATAAGAAAGCAAGTGCAAGTCATAAGTTCATATGAAAGTAATTATGCAAAGAAAAAATTATTTAAGTCCTCATTAATGAAGTTCCAATTCTAATTTGACCCGACGGTCATTGAAATCCTAATCTAAAGCTTTTTGTTGTACAAACAAGAAAATGTAAATGAGGAAAAAGAGAAACTATCAATCAGCCCCTTTTTAGTAGAGGGTACATGCCTATTCATAGAAAACTTTAGCCTTTAGGTTCATGGCATATGCCATTGAAAAAAAATGGTCATGATTTACTACTGTGGCACATGCTCAAGATGGTATATGGCATTACCTTTCTTTAGCTTCCTCATGATGACATGGCACAATTAGCACAACAGGAGAATGGGACGTGGCCAGTTAAGATGTTAATTTTTGGGTGTATTCTTCAAAGTGTGATAGCTCTGAATTATCAAATTTTGATAGCTCAATTTATCAATGTGCGATAGCCTTGAAGCACCAACCCTTGATTGCACATTCAATCAATATGAAATAGCCTTGAAGATTCAACCTTCGATAGCTCAATAGCCAATTCCCTCAATATGTGATAGCCTAGATGTATTGACCTTTGATAACTTAATAGCCTTGAAGTATCAACCACTGATAGCCCATTCAAACAATATGTGATAGTGTTGAAGTATCAAGCTTCAACAACTTAATAGCCTTGAAGTACCAACCCTAAATTGCTCAACCATCAATATGTGATAGCTTTGAATCACCAACCTGTGATAGCTCTTCCATTTATTTTATCATGCACTTTATTTATATCAATTTTTGATAGCTTTATTTGTTAAACTACAATAGCTTTATTCAATCCATCATTCGATTGCTTTATTGTTATCCAATTTGCAATAGCTTATAACATCACCTAGCAATAATATCATCATCTAGCGATAGTTTATAGCTTCAGCTTGTTATGGCTTATATCATCAACTTGCGATAGTTTATAGCATCAACTTACGGTAGTTATAGCTTCAACTTGCAAAGGCCCTACTTAGTATTATCATGTGATTGCTTTCCTAGATCTCAAGTCGCAATAGCTCCATTTGCTATTAACATGCGATGGCTTTCCTTGGCCTTTGTATTGCGACAACTTTACCTTCCATCAACTTACGATACCCCTTTTTCATCCTGCGACAACTAGTTCTTTTGGGTATAACATTTACCCTCCTTCCCCCGTTTTCTAAAAACATTTTATACTCTAGTATAAAAATTAATTTCTTTTTTGCTTCTTCATGACTTAAACTCTTTGTATTATTAAAAATCTCTATCTTGGCCATGCTTTTTTTTCTTCTTCTCGATCCAACAACTAATTTACTTTCTTCCTTCTTATATAAATAGCTCTTCTTCCTTTCTTATTCTCTTTTACTATCTTTCTAGAGTTTTTAACTCTAAACCACTACTGAATTTTCATGAAAACCTCGACTCTTGAAAGATTCCCTCATGGTAACGATTTATTTGTTGTTTAATACGATAATTATTTTATTGTTTTCGAGTATCAACTTACTATCATTCACTTTGAATTAATTTTTGATAATTTTGGGTTTTACTAGACTTGCTAATTTCGTTATTTCTTATTATTTTCTTCAAATTCCTCTTTAATTTTCAATTTGATACAATGTTACTACCGCTTAAGTTGTTACTTTTGTTAGTGGGTTTTGGATTTCTTTTACTCGATACCAAATTAAGAGTTTAGTTAGTGGCAACATATTCATCGTCTCAATGTGCGATAGCCCAGTTTCCCTTTCTCAACCCACAATGGATCAATATGTGATAGCCTATTTTATTTACTTTATTCAACTAGCGATAGCTCGTTTCATTTTCCTTATTCAACTAGTGATAGCTTATTTCATTTATTTTATTCAATTTAGTGATGGCTCATTTTAATTATTTTATTCAACTAGCGATAGATCAACAAGCAATAACCCATTATTTACGTTATTTGACATGTGATAACTCATTTTATTTTCCTCTCTCAACTAGTGATAGATCGACATGCGATAGCCCATTTTATCTACCTTTATCAAATAGCGATAGATCAACATGCGATAGTTTATTTTATTTACCTTTTTCAATCAGAGATAGATCAAATAGGGATAGTTTATATTTACCTTTCTCAATCAACGATAACTCATATAGCGACAATTCATTTTATTTACATTTCTTAACCAATGATAGATTAACTAGTGAAAACACCTCTCTACTTGTTTAATTGATGTGCGATAGCTTACATTGTTATCTTCATGTAATGATTTGACTTGCGATGACCCTTTTTTGCTTGCCTAATATGGGATAACTTCATCTCGTACTATGTTGTTTTATTATCTAGGTACTAATTAGTTTAATTATGTTGGAAGTTTATTTAAATATTCTAAAGGTAATCTTTATTTATGTTAAGCTAAGATTTTTTATTTGCTCGATTAAATGATGTAGGTATCATGGCTGAAAACAAGAAAGGAACCTCTAAAGAATCACCGAGTTCCTCCAAGCACAAGGAAGCATTTGCGTAAAAACACTATACCAACTATCAGTCTCACTTTCTAAGGCAAGAGGACATTGACTCTTTGCTGAGGCATTTCAGAATTTCTGGAGTTGAAACTAGGATACATGCCTCTTATGATAGGATTAATGCTCCTCTCGAAGGATTCTTTGCTTTCACTGCGATACACATATGTCACTCTTGCTACTTGCCCTTCAATGACCTTATCACCAGAATTATAACTTTTCTAGGATTGCTCCAATCCAGCTTATGCCAAATTTCTACAGTTACGTCCATTCCCTTTTTATCTTGTTCAAGGAGATCTAGATAGAGTGCTTGACTCCTGCTATTGTATGCTCACTTGCTATTCTTCAGAAAGCTAAGTATCAGCCTGAGGGTATGGTGTTTTATTTTTTCATAGCCAACTATAGAATGATTTTTGATTTAATTAGCAAACCAAGAGATTGGAGACATCAATTTTTCTACATAAGATGATTTTACTTGGAGATTTCCATGAAATTTTATGTTTCTAGTACGTTTCCTAGTGTATAACCATTTCACTGCTTTACCATAGTCTTACACTGACAATTCTTGCCTTATCAATTGTTATTATTTTCAAATTCTTCTCAAAAAAACTTTAATCCCAAGGTTTTGGCCATGGCCAATCAACTTGGTGATGCTGGCAAGTATTCAAGAAGTCGATTGAGGCTTCTTACTGAAGAAAAATTAAGAAACTATTCCATAATTCAGCCACTCCACTGGATTATGGGCGAACCACCCCTCATAAAAAGGAATATATATGACTTTTTAACTATTGCTGCTACTAATTTTAAAGTTTCCTCTGCAAACTCTCTAGTTTAATATATAAAAACTGATAGTCCTAGATACTCCCCCAGTACCACTCTTTTCGTTTTTATGTTAAAGAACGGGTAGTTTTTCTATTAACACCGCTTATGTTTTCTATATTTTAGGTGTGCACTTGGTCGACCTACCTTCCTTGACCTTAGATAAGGCCCCTCAAATTTACCCATCTCTCTAAAAGCTGTTGGAAAGCCTCTTATTCCTACCACCTCTAAGGTTGTCTTGCTATCTCTAACTTCTACGGCGGGAAATATCTATTCATTGGCAAAGAATAGAAACCGAAAGGAGTCTAATGATGAGCATACTTCTTCTAAACCACCTCTTAAGAAATCCAAGGATGTCGATTTTGTTTCAGTACTGCCCTTGGTGCCAATTTCTAATGTTGTTACTACTTCTTTTTCATTACTTTCTCGGAGCCTAACTATCGATATCACAAGTTCTCCATTAAGAAATTCATATGCATTCCTTAACCCTTGATCTAGGACTCGATCCACCCCGGGTTTAGGATGCTCCTCTTCTAGGTTTTGGTTCAGCGACTCCACTCCCCTTAAGTTTTGAAGGGTTGTTAATGCTTATCCTCCAATCTTCTACCATTGCTTCTTTGAACTCGACTGAGGCTTCCCTTCCTCTTCCAAGAGAAGCTCTTGTCTCTCTTGTTTAGCAATTTATTCTAATATGTACCTGATTTTCCTTATGTACCAAATCATCCAATTAATTTAATTCTAACACTTAGGATTATGTTCAAAATGGAAAACGTTTGTTTCTCCTTTAGCAATCCTTTCTTCTTCTTTTCAAGATATATCATCATTGCAAGAAACAAATTCCTTGTTGTTGAGAAGGTGAAGATCCTTAAGAAAGAAGCCTAGAGTCTCCAAAATAACAATAATTTCTTATCCGTTGAAATTGTCCAAGTTTCATCCTTGTTCAACTTAGAGAAGAATAAGACTCATGACTTGGAAGATAAGCTAAAAGCTTTGGATAAAGATATTTCCTTTAGTCGTGAAGAAATAAAGTGGGACTAGCTTAAGGCTTCGACTAAGGTTTTAGTCTTAGAAAGGAATTATCAAAGAAAAAACTTTCTCTTAAGAAGTCAAGGGCATCTTTGCGTGATGCTAAGACCTGGGTGTCTGCTTTTTTAAACGAAGCCATTCCTCATTAGAAGGATCATAATTCCAAAGCCATCTTATTTACGCTTATAAAGATAATGTCGAACGGTGCTCAAATATGGACTTTCCTTCTTTCCATTCACTAGGTTAAACTACAAAAGAAAGTTTGATATTCTTCTTGATCGTATCCTTGTTGATCTTTTCGAATTCGAGGATAATGACCCCATCGGTCCTGTCAAGCTCCTAATCTTTGATGAACCTCCATCGAATAACGATGAACTAGAAATTGATAAGGAAGACAAGTTCAAAGACGATAACGATAAATATGATAATGACGGGAATGATAATGCCGATGATAATATTCAAGATGGTTCACCGAGGAAGGATGGAAATGGTGGCTCAGGCCAGAGAGGGCTTGAAGCTCCTTAAGATTCAAGTTATGATGCTGATTTTTCTTCTCCTTGTGTTGATCATAGCCTTGGTGGTTCATTGCAATCAAAGATCCTATCTGGTGGTTCAATCCTTCAATGCTTAACTAAGCTCGACCAATCTTCTTTTGGAATTGAAAAGGTTCAACCATTCAAGCTGAGTGCTTCAATGACCCCTCTACAGTAACTTTTTCCGCAAATTTAATTGTCTAGTTTATCTTATTTTATAGCTGATAGCCTTAGTATTACTTAACTATTAGCATAGAAGGAGAAATAGGAACTATGTTATGATTTTATTAGCTAAAAAGAGAGATGAGATCCTGAGACTTGACAGAGAGGGAGAAAGGTTATGTAAGGAGTTGAATTAAGCAAATGATGGATATACGAGACTCTTTAAAATGCCTCGAGTATCTTGAGGACTATAAGAATAAATGGGTTGCCCCCCTCCCCTTCGAAAATCACATTTCCACTAATTCAACTTCCGTAAGGAGAATGAAGAGCTTACTGCCCTTTTTTGGATGTTAATTGAGGACATGACCAAACTGATGGAATGCTTTTACTTGGTTTACATGAAGTTCCCCATGATTGACTTTTCTTTCTTAGGCATTATGGAGGCTTAATCAGGCGACTTTACAAGAAGTATTTGGACAAGCGTGGATCTAATCCTCATCCTGGAGAGTGTTAAAACTTACGTAAAGTCCCTACTGACCCTCAAACTATTAATTCTCTTCCTCCAGAAAAGATTAAGTTTGACAAAGAAAGATTCATTGTCGAATATTACAAGGAATCCATTCTTTAGGAACCTTAATAGTATTGTTCTATAGTTTTAATTTTGAGTTTAAGTTGATGTAATAATGTCACATTAATGTAGAATCCATATTTTAGTTTCTAAATTTTTAGCATCATCGATATGCAGGTTTCCAAATTTGCTGCTATTTCTTCCTTATGCCCTATTTCAGAGACACTCTAAGTAAATTGGTTAGATTAAAAAGGTTTTTTCTCATGAAAAATTCTTCCTTGATTAACAAATCTCGTTTATCAAAACACCGCTTTCTTCGTGACCTCCACTAAATGAATGCTCAATTTTCTAAATTGGACTTCAGTATCTTAAGAGATCAAAGAGACGAATATCTTCATGAGATTTGAACTAGCTATGCCAAATTACTATATGGCAAACTTAGCCCTCCTCCCAAAGAATGAGATTGTTGAGGATTTCCTCCAGTTAATACTCCCCCAACGTTAGAGCTCCTTTTTGTACTACATTTTCCATTTCTCATTCATCCTTTTAATGAATTGATGATGCCCTTTTTCGTTTTAATAATTAGCAAAATTGTAGTGTACATGTAGTTTTTATTGTTAGTATTTCTATGTAAATGTTGTTAGTTATCCTTCAAATTATTAACAAAATTTCTTGTTGCTATTTTTCTCTCTTTTATTAAAGATTAGCTATTACTTATTGATTAATTTAAGGTAAGGAATTGCCTTTATCTCTTGATGATCCCAACCTCACGTAATGTCTTAAGAGTATTCGGTCCAAATTAGTGACGGCCATAGAGAATCTTCCGCTCGTCCTATTTTTAGTTCATCAACCATTAACAATGCTGAAGCGAACAAGTGGTATGAGAAGTATATTTAATTAAGATATATTTTAAGGGATTCTTATGAAACAATCGATGATTAGAAAATTTCTTCCAAGGATGATGAAATTTTGGATTTAATTAGAAAGCTTAATTCACGTTTTGATCCTCAATGGTTAGAATATAATTAAAAAATTACATAACCAACGTATTCTTGATTTTGAGATGGACTTATTGAAGTCTTGAAATAAGTGTCAACCATATGAACCTATCTTAATTGAAGGTGAAAAAGTACTTCCCACTTTGACTCTGACAAAATCCTCTAAAAAGGTGCCTTCACAAATTTCTCCTTCATCTCGAGGTTATTTGACACACAGCAACGGTGTGATTGCTCCATATCCTTTGTTATTAAAAAGAAAATCTGATGAACTTGCTAGATTGAGAAATTCCTTCAAGTTCGAGTGTAACCAAACAAGAAAGGAGTATTAGAACAAAAAGTTCACTAAGGCTCTTTTGGATCTTAGACTTGAGGTCGAGACTTTGAAATGCAAAAAAGAATGAGCTTACATTAAAGATCCTGACACTCGAGATCGATTGAAGTGGCTTGTCTCATCAAGTTTCCCAAGAAATGCTAGCAGAACTTATGAGAAGAAGTTAGTAGTTCAAATCAACTCTATTGATTCTCTTAAAGTTATTCATCAAAAGGAGAAGAAATTGAAGAAATACCTCCTTGTTGGTGATTCAACATATCGTTGATCCTCCTTCCATGATGGAAACTTTAATGAAAGAGGTAAAGAGCTTAAAGGCTAATAGAATTGATGTGACTTTACTCCACTAAGGCACCTCAACAAGATTCACTAGTAGATTACTTAGTTGAAGTCATATTTGCTTTTGATTTTAAAAATTGACTTCTCATTTTTAGGCTTGGAAAGAGATTGTCGATTAAGGAAGGTCGTTGCTTCCGACTATCAAAGATATTGGCATTTCCTCTGGTATGAATGCTCTGGTACTCTTAAGGAAATTGAGGGTCCTCTTATTTTGTATAGAAATGGGGATTTTTCGAGTGAATCGCACCATTATATTTTAGAAGTCGAAGGAAAAGGAAAAGAGCTTATTTATCAACATTACCTACTTCCTCATCCTCCCAAGCATGAATTTTGCAAAAGTTAACCCTATTGTAAAAAATATTTTTGTAATACAACTCTTGTGTAATAAAAAAATTTGCATACATTTTTCATAATACTTCGCGGTAAGTTTTATGATTATGCTTTACAATGCCTTTCTCATAAATATTTTGATTGAACAAAATTAGAAAGCTTTATCATCTATCTCTCTTACATAAGAGGTTTGATAAGGCTTTGAAGTGGTATTGGTCACCTTCTATCCATCTCCCTTGGATAGGTGTTTTGGCTAGTCCCGACGGTGTGACCAAAGGCTTAATTGACCATCACTTATTGGATGGGTATTTCAGTTAGGCCTTGCGGTGTGACCATAGACTTTTCGTCTGTCCCCCTTTGATGGGTGCTTTGGCTAGACCTAGAGCGGGGGACCAAAGGCTTAATTGACCATCACTCTTTGGATGGGTGCTTCGACCAACCCTTGCCATGGACCGAAGGCTTTTCTTCCATCTTCCTTGGATGGGCCCTTTAGCCAGGCCTGATGGTGGAACCAAAGACTTAATTGACCATCACTATTAGGATAGGTGCTTTGACCAGGCCTTGCGGTAGGACTGAAGGATTTTCATCCATCTCCCTTAGATGCGTGCTTTAGTCAGGCCTGGCGGTTGGACCAAAGGCTTAATTGACCATCGATCTTTGGATGGGTACTTTGGTCAGGCCTTAAGGTGGGATCGAAGGCTTTTCGTCTATCTCCCTTGGATGGGTGTTTTGTCCAGGCCTGGCGATGAGACCGAAGGCTTAATTGACCATCATTCTTTAGATGGGTACTTTCGCTAAGCCTTGCGGTAGGACCGAAGGCTTTAATTAGGTTTTCATTCCATTCTATTCAAAGTCTTTTCTCTTTGAAAACATGGGTCCGATCATTGGTTTCGTTTTTTAGAATGTACATCCATCATTATTTGAAATTTTGTTTGCCCTTTCTCTAGTTTCTCGAATGTCCACATTCAACAAATTCCTGCAATTCCCCTTTTCTCACATAATATTCTATGATTCCTAACAAATCTCTACAATTATTGGTTTGGTGCCCATTTCTTTTATGACAATGGCAATGTTCTCCTCCTTCATGTTTTTCTCCCCTTTTTGTGGTTTTCTTATAAGTCCACTAGTCTAGTCTTTCTGTAGTAAGAAAGTATATTCTCTCGAGAGAAACATGAAGGATGGTAACTATTTTTCTCTTTAGCCCTTTTGTTATGCAGTTCCGTGCTCGTATCGGTACTTTTTTTGTGGGTTCATAACCTCTCCTTGATTCTCACCCAGTTTCCTTTTCATTATTTGAAAACTTCTTTATTTTCCTTTAAGAGTCGAGTTAACGATGTCTTTCCATTTCTGAGCAAATTTGTCAAAGTCATGGTTTAGCTCTATTTTGAATATTGCCTCTCGAGCTTGAAATTGAATACTTTGTCTTGCTTGAGAAAATGGGACATCCCTTAACTTGGTATTTCTTCTATGTCCTTGAATTGGTTTCTTTCTAATTAGTTTACTTGCTAAGGCCAAAATCGGTTTCTCCCTTATATGAAGTGGATTTAAGCTCCACTTTCTTGGGCTATACCAAGCAACTCTTTTCTTTTCTTCTAAGTTTAAAGGGCTAGATATCTTAGATTCAATTCTTGTTCCTTGCTAAATTGTATAATGGTAATACCCTAAGAAATTTTAAAAATTATTATAACGGTATTTTGGAAAAAAAGGGAAAAATGATCATTTTTACAAACATTAGAATTTAGTAATGAAAGTAGCACAATTGTAATTGTCTCATTTTTTTATTCGCATGATATATTTATTTTTTGCGGTTTAGAGCTCGTGTAAGGGAGATACGGCCGCAAACGGACACTGCGCGATTTGAATTAAAATTTAAATTTGGGTGGACAATTTGTTGTGTAACTACTTTAACTTAAAATAGAACTGCGTATACCACTTTTCATTTCATAAACTAAATCCTCTTTCTTCCTTCTTCCTTAAACGTTCTAATTTAACCCTACATCCCAAAATTTAAAACCAAATTAAGAAATTAAAATACCAAATTGAAGAAAGAAGCAAAGACAATCACATAGGAGTCACCAGAAGTATTAGAACTGCGAATGGAAAGGATTTCTATCTCTAGACAATGAAGGAAAGCAAGGCGAGAGATTTGAAATTGGAAGGAATCGATTAGGGTGGGTGGGTTTACCTAAATTTCATGTTTACGGCCTTGATATTATGATTTATTATGCTTAAATTTGGTAATTAAATATTTAAATTCGAAATTTGCATCTATGAATTATGGAACTCTACTTAACTTAATTATTGAATGATTTTTGGGTAATTAAATGAGATAATGAAGTCATATAATATATGTAAAAAGTCCAAGTGCAAAATTAGGCTAATTTGAGATGTATATTTAGGAAATTCATAGTAAAATGATGGGGAATTTATATAAATAAATTTTTCAGATGGAATATGGTAATTGCAAACCTAAATATTATTTGTATGAATTTTTATATAAGTTATATGAACTAGTATAGTGATATTTCATTTATGTGCATAAGTAGTTCAAAAATACAATTTTGATGAATAAGGACATTTAAATATGTCAAACTGATATGGAAGTATCTTATGAGATTAGGTACGATGACTTTAGGTCTAAAATGTATTTTTATGTAATTTAATTCAAATTATACGAATTTATATGTATACATTTCATGTTATAGAAAAAGCAGCACGAAATTTGTATATCAATGATGTGATGTATATAATCATACCAAAATGGAATGAAAATGGTTTTCGAAGTTAAAGTATATGTTTATATAAATTTAGAAAATTTATTTCAGATTTATAGAGGTATATTTTATATAGGAATGATTTATTTAGTGAAAATGCACTAAAAAGTGATAATATGTATATGTGTGTGTATGTATATATAAATGATTTATATATAAAATATAGTTTAAGATTAAGATTTAGTTTCTAGAGATTTTACTGCATATATTTCAGTAAGAAATATAATTTATTTCAAATTTAGATATATGTATATAGATTTATATAGTGTATTTTAATATATGAAAGTCAACGAAATTATAATTTAAAAATAGCAAATGATGATGAAAATTTGTATTAAAAATACTATGATATGTTGAAGATGTATGTTGGATAAATATGCAATGAAAAGCTAAGAAATCATAAGAACAATAGTTAAAAATGAAAATATACAAAACTAGAAAACTACCTTAGACATGTACACCAGTGGTTGTCACCTAAATTTTTTGACAATCTGAACCTAAACATAATTTAGGCCGTTAAAGTATATATTTAGAGGCTTAGGCTGGCTTTCCTCAATGTGTTCAATCGAATGATAGGGTAGATGATGTATCTTAGCCTAAGTGGCAATGTATGTTAGTACACGGATATTGCATGCCTTAGTAGGGCAATGTTTATAAGTGATACGACAATACAGGTTATCGTCCGGACAAGTGTGAATTTAGTCACCTCATTTTAGAATGAATATAGTAATACGACTACATGAAACTTTGTGAACATGAATTGTATATCGGATTTGATATTAGTTGAATATGAACTAAAATGTATAATGATATGATAGCTTATCATTTTTTTATGTTATATTATGAAACAAGCATAGTAAATGTTAAATTCAGTTATATTCATTCATCAAACTTTGTGTCTGACCCCCCTTCCAAAACCACTATTTTTCATTGTTTATGAGATACGATAATTTAACGGCGACAGGTTTGATTATGATGACGCTGGAGGCTCAGGTGATAAAGGCGTGTCATATATGTATATTAGTATATGTTTGTGATGATATGTATATATATAAGTAAGATAGTTGATGTATTGCATGGATTTGGGTTTGTATTGTACATATCAGTGAGGTATGAAGACTAAGTATGGATTGGTCTAGAAATGACATAGTGTTATTTGATTATTATATTTTGTGTTCCTTCTACTGTGAGTTATAAAAGAAAAAATAGATAGTTTCTATTTTGTTTTCTTATATCAATCGCATAGCAATCCATTGTTTGTCAACTCCTTTAGTCAAAATTATTGTTTTACGTCGGAAACCAGAGGTCTGAAAATAGGGGTTGTTGCAAGAACAATCCATGGATAGGTCGAAGTGTTCAAGTGGGGCTTAAAGGATTCTTGTTGAGATTTAACCATCATGTTAGGGTTTTGGATGAAGCTGGATTCAAATCCATGTTCAGAGTTCTTGTTTGTACCTAAGTTCCACTCTAAATGAAAATACCACTTAATATTAGGGTCAAATGCTATGTGCTTAGAGTTCGAAGGAAAGTAGGTTCTTGAGTTTGATATGCAAGTCAAAGGATATAAGTGCAAGTCATAAGTTCATATGGAAGTAATTATGCAAAGAAATATTTATTCAAGTCCTCAATTACAAAGTTCCAATTCTAATTTGACCTAACAGCCATTAAAATCCTAATCTCAAGCTTTTTTTTGTACATACAAGAAAATGTAAAATAAGAAAGAAGAGAAACTGTCAATCGACCCCTTTTTAGTAAGGGTATTTATAGAAAATTTTGGCATTTAGATTCATGATATGTGTCATTTGAGAAAATTAATGATCTTGATTTGCTGACATGGTACATGCTCGAGATGACATGTGGAACTACCTTTCTTTAGCTTCATCATGATGATGTTGCACAGTTAGCCTAGTAGGAGAATTCCACGTGGCCAATTAAGATGTTGATTTTTGGATGTGTTCTTTAAAGTGCGATATCTATGAATTATCAACTTTTGATAGCTCAATTTATCAATGCACGATAGGCTTGAAGTACCAACCCTCGATAGCCTATTCCTTCAATATGTGACAGCCTTGAAGTATCAACCTTCGATAGCTTGATAGCCTTAAAGTATCAACCCCCGTAACCCATTCCATCAATATGCGATAGCGTTGAAGTATCAACCTTTAATAGCTTAATAGTCTTGAAGTGTCAACCCTAGATAGCCCATTCCATCAATAGGTAATAGCCTTGAATTATCAACCTTCAATAGCTTGATAGCCTTAAGGCACCAACTCTAGATAGTTCAACCATCAATATGCGATAGCTTTGAATCACCAACCTACGATGGCTCTTTCCTTTATTTTATGATGTGCTTCATTCGTGTCAATTTTTGATAGCTTTATTTATCAAACTATGGTAACTTTATTCAATCCATCATTCAGTTTTACTAATATTCAACTTGTGATAGCTTCTAACATCACCTTGCGATGGCTTATATCATCATCCTGCGATAGCTTACAGCTTCAACATGTGATGGCTTATATCATCAACTTATGATAGTTTATAGCTTCAACTTGCGATAGTTTATAGCTTCAACTTGTGATTGCTCTACTTAGTATTATCATGCAATGCTTTTCCTGGCTCTTGACATACAAAAGCTCCATTTATTATCGACATGTGATGGCTTTCCTTATCCTTTATATTGCGACAACTTTATCTTTCATCAACTTGCGGTACCCCCTTTTCAACCTATTAATTAATTGTTTTAGATATAATAGTTTGCAAATCCTTAAAGAATATGAGTAAAAGAGTATGGATTTGCAAAGAGAGTGAAGGTATATTAAGTAACTTGTTTCAAAAAAATTATAAGTGTAAGAACAAGAGAGAATCAGAAATTTATTGATGAAAATTTGTTCCAAACCTCCTTAAATAAGAGATTAAAGGATGTGTCTATTGATAGAATTAAGGGTGTACCCCATGGGAAATTATGTAAATGGTTATGTAACTTAACTATAGTAAATATTTCTATTCGAAATAAAGTATGATTTTGTTTTTTTCTTTTATATGTGTTGTCATATAAAGATATAAGTAATAATAATGATGCAGTAAACATGCATAAGTAGAAAATCTTTAGGAGAAGTGTTTTATCAATTGCAATTGCAAATATGTAAGTGTGTTCGTAACTATGAGTTTTGAATCAATATTTAAATACTTATCGCTTAAATGTTCATTGTCAAGATGTATTAAGACTAGTGTATGTAATGCTCTTCATACGATGGAAGTTGAATTCCATATAACCATTCGGGACACCAAGGAAGTACATACTTGTGGTTATTTGGAACAATTATAGAATGACTCAACGAGATTCTTATATAGGTTAATACAGCTAAGTCAAAATAAAAGATCTCATGTAACAATGTGCAATAGTCTTCAAACTTAAGGGTGTTAGTCCTTGAGATGATGGTTTTGATGACAACAACCTTAGAATAAGATTATAAAATATAAATACTAACATTATAGTTTAGATATATATATGTATATATAGGATTTAACCATGCAGGTATCAAGAATGAAGATTGTACAGTATAGAGATTCAAGATATCAAGATTGAAGACTCATGAGTATCAAGAATATCAAGAATAACAAGATTATCAAGAGTTCAAGATTTCAAGAATAAGTAATTTAATTAGGAATTTTGTTAAAACTCCTAGAAAAGCACTGACATCTTAAAATCCAATTTAGTCATGGAATGGAATCCACTTCGAGCCCGTTAAAGGGATGGAACCCTAAGTAGGATGGAACCTACGAAAAATCAAGTGGAACATTGTTTTGTATCTGCTAACTTTTATTCAAATGATTTTACAAAATTATCTTGTTTTCAAAATGATTTCAAAACCTTCCTTTTAAAAGAATCAAAAACATCTATCCTGATTTTAAATACTTTTAGCCTCAAAATAATCTTTATTTTCAAAATTAAATTATCCTTATTTTTAAACTATCTTTAATAATAAATATTTATACTTAGATTTAAATATAAAATTATAGTAAAATTTTATATATATTATTCTCTATATTTGCTTATGTATTTTAACTATAGTTAAGTATATTTATAAAATTTAAAATAGTTTTAATATAAGATAGAAGTAATTTTAAAAGAAAAACAAATCACCAAAATTTCCTTTGGGATGTCGACACACCCAAGATACCCATGTCGACATGGTTGCAGTTGGTTTCAAAAATTTGAATTTCAAAAGAAGTGTCTATTCGCCATAACCTTTCACGAATGGACAAGGTTGTTGTTCTTCTATAAATAGGGGATGTTTTCAACGAATTTTTAATCATATTTTTCTGGTTTTCACTCCTCTTCTTCTTTCACATTTCTTTATATATATTCTTACCATTACTCTGCCGAAATCACCGTTGAATCTAACTAGATCATTTCTGGTTTGATTCTCTATCACTATCTCAACAAGACCTCAGTGCTATTCAGAGTTATAGGCTTCTTTGTAATCAATCGAGTGAGAAAAGGTGTGACTGTAGCCTTGGAAATCAATCAAGTGAGAAAAGGTGTGATTGTAGCCTAGGAAATCAATTGGGTGAACTTGTTGCCCGGGAAATCAAGTATCTCTACCCAGAGGATTGTGAATCTGGAGTGGTGTACCTCGTGGCCTTGAAATCGAGGGTTGTAATTGTAAATATTGCTTTTGAAAGGAAATCAGTACTTGTGTGCGGGACTGGATGTAGGGTAACTCCGAACCAGTATAAAATCCGGTGTGTTCTTTCCTTTACTGCTTTTACTTTATATTTGCATCTGTGTTTGAATCTGTGATCATATCTGTGTCTGAATATTGCATACATTTGTGTTCAAATTAATATAAACTCAAAAGGAATTAGTAATTCCTTAAAACACTATTCACCCCCCTCTAGTGTTTATACTAGCCTTAAGATCCGTAATCCGCATTTCTCACAAAGGGTACTGTTGTTCTTAAGTAACTAGACTATACTTTGATTATGGTCTATCACATGACATCGCGATCATGTCGTGACCATAATTGGGTATATGTTTGACTACTCGAAGTAAAACACTACTTAAGAGAGGGTTATTCTAATCCTTGTAGAAGGCTAGTATCGTCGTAATTGGTAGTCAACTTAAATTCAAAATCTTTCGTAAGAATAAGTCAGTTGATTGATAAATGTTATCGAACTAAAACAAGGATTTTAAAGTAGTCTATGCAATCAACTACCGGTGTTATTAGAATTTTTGACCATTGATCAAACAATAGATATCCTAGTGAAATAGTGACAACAATCAGAAAACATGCACAAAATATCATTACAAGGTGTTACTTAATAAATATTAGAAACTGGATTTCATCTAAATGATATATAAGTGACTGAACTTGCGCCCGATACTATAGTTCAACAAAGTCCATACATACTTCAGTATTTAAATTGTTTAAATATTGAATGAGGATCAAATACGAACCGTGGAGTTAACACAATCATGTTATTAGCTAATTTCTGAGTTTAACCAATTTAAAATTAATGCATAAATATTATAAATTAATAATAAAATTAATATGAATGTTGTATTTAATTTTTATACCATTTTAATCATTTATTAAAAGACATGAAATTAATTAAAATAATGTATAATTCTTATATATTTATTAAATTAAAGTATGGACTTAAATGATTGATTAAATTATTAATTTATATGATACATCAACTAGGCCCGAAGCCCGTAAAGCCCCATAGAGGTGGTCGGCCATGCTATGATAAGAGAGAAGGGGAAAGAAACTTGGTTTCTAAATCTGGGGAAACATTTGTTGGATATTTGATATTTAGATGGGTATAAATAGCTACACTCTCTATATTCTACATATACAACAGAAACCATAGCCTTGTTTGGTATAAATTGATGTAGCCTTGTAGATAGACTTGCAACTCGTAGTTAAGGACAGGGAACAAGGAGTTTGAAGATGAGATTGCTAACAATCAAGGCGTGGGCAAATGACATGATCAATACAAAAGGTACACATTTTCTTTTAAATAAAATAACGTGCACCTACATGTTTAGTCTGCCCATATGTCATTTCGACCAATTTTTTTAGTATTTTCTAAAACTTAAAAATTAATACACACACACACATGTGTGTGTCTGTATGTGTGAAATTTAAACTAAATATATTAATTAATATATTGCAACACAACTATTGTTCCCTCACGGCCTATGATTTAAATATAAATATATAATACTTAATTTTATTTTTGATTTTTTATTTAAATAAATCTTTTGCTTTTAGATTTTGAAATAAAAGACAAGTTTTTATTCTCTTGGCTTTTAAATAAATAAAATTATATATATATATATATCCATATATATATATCCATAATTTCTTTAAAAACCATTTTTTTGAAATGGACTTAGATACAACATGTCATTGGGACAACAAACCACAAATCATGTGCCAATAAATGTTCGAATCACGCTATCCAAGTTTCGAACTTGTGACCTCTCACACCAAAGTTGAATCACTTAACCACTGGGACAATGGTGCTTGTCAAAAACCAATTTTTCCCATGGTCGATTTTATAAAAATACTGATTTTGTTTGTCATGGTCGATTTTCTTTCGATTATTAAAATATTTGAATTAGCAAAAGTAAATCTAAAAGTTAAATTTTAAATAAAAACAAATTATCTAATGTGTGTGTGTGTATTTCTTTGTCGAATAAAAAGAAGGAATTTACGTACGCACGCACACGCACACGGATATACATATGTGTGTATGTATGTTTATATATATGTATATAAACACACATACAAATATATTATAACAACCCTGATTTGTGCACTGTAACAACAAACAAATTCAATTGAAATAAAAATATTCGAACTCTATTTTTAATGATTATTATTTTGTGAAAGAAATTTTTTATTTTAATTAAAGTCTATTTAATAAAAGGAATTGTTCTAGAATTAACTAATAAATTCTTTTCAGATTTTTTAATAAAATCAAATAAAATGTTTTAATAAATATAAAATATTTTTAATGTGTATATAATTTTTATACGATTAAAATAATTAAGAAGAAGTTTTACCCGATATTAATAAAAACAATAGTCGATGAATATAAACAATTATTGAATTTAAATGTCATGTTTATTATTAAGATATACATGGTAAAACAAAATAGAAGAATAATTTGAATTAAAAGTGTATCTATAAATATTTTATAAAGTTATTTATGTGTAATTGTAAGGGGAAACTAATGTAAAACTAAATTGAATTAAAATTAAAGGCTAAGCCCAATTCAATGCCTATTTTAAAACTTCTCTTCTCTTATATTCCTAAACATGTATCCCCATTATTCCTAAAACCTTACTTTCCATATGCCCTAAATCCTCAATAGCTAACGCATCGGGGGGGAAATGAAAAAAAATAAAAGAGGTGCACTGTTAAGAAAGTGAGTGCATGGAGGAAATACGGCACACGTGAGAAGCCTCTCGTGGCATCAACGTCAACGACGTGAAGCGCCGTGAATCTCGTGGATCTGAAGGAGGCACGGGTGGCGTTGATGAAGGCTGACTTCGATGGAGGATGTTGGTGCTCGCGGGTCTGGGCGGGTGGAGACATGTTTCTTTGATGACAAAATTATATGGTTTACAGTAGCAAAATGAAACCATGGTTTTAGGCATAAATTAGCAAACTATGGAAGGGAAGAAAACAAGCGTGAATTATTTCTTAACTCACATATATATTCGAACATTGATTTCTCTATGCATGTCTTTATTTGACTGTCATGTGATGATTATGATTTGATATGGACTAATTTTGTTGAAATTAAGAAGGATACCATTGTTTGGTTGAGTTGTTATGAGTTTTATTGTTACTGATGATGTTGTTCCGGTATATATTTATGCATATCATCATTTAGCAGCAATTAGACTGGAAATTTGTATTGTAAGTTGATCATAAGGGTGAAAATTGATTTATATACTCTTTGATAATGTTCATAAAAATTTGTTTGAATTATATTATCATTTTTTTGAAAAAAATGAGTGATCCTTTATAATTAGAGGAGAGCACTCATATAATTTTATTCTACACTCAAAAACGGAGTTGTCAACATGTCTAACAAGTAGCAATACCCTCTCTACAATATGAAAAAATAAAAAAAAAATAAAAGAATCCTCAAATCTAGAGATCTAAGGTCCAAAATAAAAGTACAAAAAAACAACAAAATTAGTAAAACACTGAAGCCCATGAAATCAGATTATTTCAACCAAGTCAGTAAGCATACTTGAATCTGCTATGAAACTAAAGAGAGTAAGCACAAGACATATATATGTATATAAATATATATACACACATACACAGTATATATATGTATATGTATATGTATTTATGAACATATATATGCAAAAAAATACTAATCTAAAAAATAAAAGACATAGGGCAAGCAATAATTAAAATGAATACTAAGTAGGGCATAATAAAGAGCATAAATCAAACATTTTATAAAAAAATCCTAATAAAGACAAATTACCTAATGGGTAAAAATCAAACATCTTACACACACTTCTTAATGTCAAATTTATATTATTGCCTGTGGATCAATAGTTTGTCCAATCAAAAATTAAAATACCTACGAACAGATCTTAAATAATGCCACTTGTTCATTATAACCCGCTAAAGATAGGGGTTGAATATGAACTTGTTTAACTAATGCAAAATGTGATATTGTTGAAGCGGATTTCGAACAAAAATATTATAAATGAATATTACAATACGACTAACATATGCACTTACTGGCATTCTTGAAACATTATTAACTGAACAATGATAGAACATGCTATTGTCCTAATTTAGTCCTTAAAACCTACAACTTTGATGACATTTGCATGTGAAATCGAATAATTTTAAGAAATTCACCTTACATTTAGTATGTAGTACATGTAAAAAATGACGTATACAGATTGAAACAAGCAATCATGTAAACAAATTATCAAATATACTTCAAGAGTTTAATAGTACCACATTGTATATAATGAAGTATAGTCAAATGTAAATAAGAAAGGTAAGTGAGAGCTACATACACGCAAATGAGCTCAAATCAATAACTTTAAAAATGTATGTAAATCATAATTATTGATTGAAATCTGCAAGCAAATACTAAACATTGAAATCTTTTGTAAATTGTTCTACATAAAGCCTAAATGCAAGCGGCTGAAGCTTAATGCTTGAATGTCTTAAAGCATGAATCATCAAACTTAATACCTAAACAACTAAGGCAGTACACACATGCAATGCAATGCAAGGATGAATGATAAGCTAGTCTGCGTTAAGACTGACTAGTCTGAAGTGTGAGCTAAAAAAGTATCATAGAATTGCTAAACTGAATATGTGCTTGATTGAAGAATTGACTGAAACATGTATACGCTAATGAAGTCATGTGTATATGCAAGAAAAATGAAAGCATCTAAAGCTTAATGTCTAAGTGCCAGAATGAATAAACCATTAAAATTAGTGCCTAACCAACTATAGTGCAGTAACTGAAGAGCATCAACATCATTCATATTTTTGTGTATTTCTGAAATTGAGTTGTGATCTGAACTGCGGCTATTTACCATACTAGTCCACTAAATGAATCCTTCCAAACGAATAGGCATGCCTAAATCTGATAAAAAACTATACAAAAAAGAATAAGCACCATGTATATATATGTATGTATGTATATAAATATATACAAATATATATTCATATATATATATATATATATTCAAAATAAAAATATACTAATCTAACAATAAAAGACCAAGGACAAGCAATAATTATAATTAACACTATGCAAGAACAATAAAAAGTATAAATCAAACATATTACATAATATCCTAGTAAAGGCTAATATCCTAATAAAGAGTATAAATCAAACATAAGACAAGCAAATGAACGAAAAATTAACTAAAACACTAATACTCTAATAAAGACGAAGAACTAAATGTAGCCCTAGTCAGATTATTCACGGAAACTAAATTTAGTCTTATACCATTCTTGTTATTTGGATTGTTTTTGTTCTTTAAAAACTCAATATGAGATTTATTTTAAGAAACTCTTTAAAACTTAAATTTTACTTTAATTTATAACTAGGATTTTAAATCCAATTAAAACTAAATAGAAAAATTACATATATTAAATTATCCAAACCAATATCAATATTATTAAACACTCCTTGGTTCCTTTCAAACCCAATATACCAACAAGTAATTGTGAAAATAGCATCAAGCAAGAACCCGTTGTGAACCTTGTAATAAAATGTAAACTTATTCCAATATAACACACAATTGGTATATGTATAATTTATATTAAAATCAAATAAATTGAGAATTATTACAAAAACAAATCTAGTTATATTTCACTCAAAATATAAGTGTGTAATATTTTCAATTTTATTATTACAAAAATAACATTTTTTATCGTCAAATATATTTTTCTTTTTTAAAAGTTCTATAGTATTTAATGTCCCGTGTAAAATTAGCCACATCTGCAATTTAGCTTTAGAAGGAACACTAATTGTTCGTATGTACTTAAATATTTTCAATTTGATTCCCAAAAAATATATATAAAATTATAAAACGAATGAGATTTATATTTCTTACTAATATCCCAACACCATATTTTAATATCCTTTTCATTATTAATAGAGTATAATTCCTATTTAACCCATAATAAACCAAATTGGGCTAAAGTGGTATCCATTAACGGACGATTAAACTAAATTCCCATGGAAAATTTAAATTAGGCCTATAAATATTATAAATTAGTACATTTTTAAAATTACAAATATCTTACAGCTCTTTAAATTCCATTTTAAGTGGAATATTGATATCCAACATTCATGCCAAAAAGAAGTGTTATTACCAGAACATACAACATTATCAATTCCTAGATTATAAATATCAAAATTTAAAATTATCGATTTCCAAAAATGAGATACATTATTAATATTACTAGTAGATGTATGGTATAAGTTAAAAGTACCTCCATACCATTGATTCAATCTTTCCATAATAAATTTTTATTATTATCGTTAAATTTCCATAACCATTTTCCTAATAAGGATATATTTAAGTTACGTAAATTTATAATTCCTAAACCCTCCTCATTTTTAGACTTACAAACCATATTCCAATTAACAAGACATTTAGAGATACTATTTGGATTGTGACCACTTCATATAAAATCTCTCGTAATTATATGAATTTTATCAATTATCCATTTAGGAAAAAGATAAAACGACATCCAATAAATGGTTAACGCAGATAAATCTGAGTTAATAAGAATAATCCTACTTGCTCTCGATAAGTATTTACCATTCCATTTGGACAATCTTTTATTAATTTTATCAATAATGATATCAATAAAAAAAACCTAAATATTCTATAGGAAATTTCATTATTTTGCTATCTAAAGTGTATGCAATTTGATTTTCTATATTATCTATGTCATTTAAGGCTAAAACTGAGCTTTAATCAAAATTAATCTTTAAACCATAAAGAAGTTCAAAACTATATAAAATAAACTGAAGTGTAATAGTATGCTTGGGGGAATGGGAAGTAAAAAATCATAGTATCATCTACAAATTGGATAATAGAAAGACCATTACTAGTGACCTCATTACCTATAATATCTAGTATCCTATTACTAGTAGCCAATTTAATAATTCTAGAAAAACATCAGCAGCTAAGTTAGACAATAGAGGTGACAATGGATCACCCTGCCTAAGACTACGTTTAAATTGAATTTATTTCCTAGTATACAATTAACCAAAATATTAGAATTACCAATTTTAAATAATGACATAATTCATCCTATCCATCTAACACTAAAACCCCAAGCTATTACTAATTCTTTAAAGAAAAAACCCAAGCCATTGAATCAAAAGATTTAGCAAAATCAAGTTTTAAAAGCGCATAGGTGGTATTATTTTTACAACAGTAAGTAATGTATTTTTGAACTACTGCTACCACACCCGTAATATTCCTACCCTTAATAAAAGCTATTTGAGTGGTATCTATTAACACATTCATTTTAGAATTTAATATATTATCTAAAACTTTAGAAATGATTTTGGAAAAAAGTTAGTAATGAAATAGGTCTGAAATCTTTTAATTGGTTAACACCTAATTTCTTATGTAATAAATTACATTTGCGAAATTAAGCCTACCTAGTTGTAACGAACCGTCATAAAATCCATTGCACATTTTAATTATATCGTCTTTTAACATATCCTAAAAAGTTTCATAGAATAAAATACGAAATCCATCTCGACCCGGAGCTTTATCGTTAGGCATATCCTTTATAGCCTTCAAAATTTTCTCTTCCGTAAAAGGGTCATCTAACTCTACTAAATCAACCCTAATATCCTTAATGTAAAGCAAATCCCAATTAGCTTTAATTTTGTGTCTATTTGCGGTCCAAAATTTTCTCTATAATATCTATTAAACTCATCATTAAGGTTTTCTTGGTCAAAATCTCAATATCATTAATTAATATGGAATTAATGGTATTACTACGTTTTCTACCATTTGCTACTTTATGAAAAAATTTAGTATTCATATCACTCTCATCCATCCACTGAACTATAAATCTTTGTTTCCACGTCACTTTTTCTTGCATTATAATTTTATTTGATTCCTCTTTTAAATTTGAAAGCACATTTTTTCAAAATATTAAAATTTCTCAATTCTTCAATTTTATTTAATTTTAAGAGTTCATTTAATAGTTTTTCTTTTTAATTCTAATGTTACCAAATATATCTTTACTCCATTTCTTAAGAAATAACCTTAAATCTCTTAATTACTAACCAACACTTTGGCTATGATTCCTGAAACTCTATAATTGTATTTATTCATAGAAAGCCATGTTTTTCAACTAAGTTTTAAAATTATTTTCTAACAACCACATCTTTTCAAAGTCCCAATATTTAGGTTAGAATAGGAAAGGAGAATTGGGCAATGATCCAAATAAATATTCGGAAGCCCCACAACCTTACAAGTAGGAAATTTGTCTTATGTTTCATTACATGTAAAAAATCTGTCTAACAAAGCCATCGATGGATTATCTCTACGGTTAGACCAAGTAAATTTTCCTTCACTTAATTTTATCTCAATTAAATCACAATTAACAATAAGCTAGTCAAACTCTTCTATTGCAGCAAAATCCCCTTCTATAGGGGATCTTTCACCCAAAAATCTAGTTACATTAAAATCACCCCCTATAATCCATGGTCCTGGAGTGAGTATTTAAATTCAAAACACTTGTTCCATAGAACCCTACAATCTATCTTTGAGTATGGTCCATAAACATTTGTAATATTTAAAAAAGAATCATCGCTAATGTCAAAAATATCAAATGCATTGAATGATCTTTAATAGTAGACTGTAATAGTCTAACACAATTATCTTTCCAACCTAACATTAATCCTCCTGCACTACCCCTAATTGTAAGATATGATCAATAATTAATATAAAGACCTCTTAGGCACCTATAAGTATGATAATCAGGATGCTCTATTTTAGTTTCTTGTAATAATTCTATAACAATATTATTATCTTTGAGAAAAAATTTAATTTACTACACTTATCTAAATCATGTAGACCTCTTACATTTCAATTAATGAATCTCATAAACTAGGCATTCTAACCCGTTTTAATTCCTTACTTTTAATATAATCAAAGTCTAACTACCTATCATCAAAAATAAATCATGAACTCCTAGCTAAAAAATGCATATCATTAGTGGACAAATTATTCAAAGCACATGAACTGTATACACTACCCAAAAGAAAGTCCATACCTGAGCTAGAGCTATCAGAAGCTCCTGTATCAACTCTACGAAGACAAGCACTCCTCCTCGCCGATCTATGCTCAATCAAACTAGAGCCAGCCTCTCTATGCTTATCAAAATCAGCTGTACTATACCCAACACTAGCGAATTTGACCTTATTTTCCTCTTCCCAAAACTGTCAGGCTTACTACTATGATTTGTCTGCCTTGAAAGATTCATATCTACCACATTATGGTCTGCCTTTAACCCACTTTCACATGCAACCTCATTCGATCCTCTTACATTATAACAGACCCTCTCCTACCATTCAATCCAACTTATGTAGATAATAATTTGTTTATTATTAAAGCAGACCTTTTGACTTAACTCATCGACTTTAGCCAAATTTGTATTAGCTTGAAAACTCAACTACCTCTGTCCTAATTTTACAATAGAATTTGACTGCCTACCAGGTGAAACCAACAAATCATATTCACTTATGTACCTTTGTAACAACTCATCAATGTCATCCTTAATAGCAGAAACTTGAAGTTGTACATGCTTTTGACCCGAATTACATAACGCTCTCACATCAAAATGCATCAACACTTCTAAACTAGGTGAGACCATAGAAGCATACCCATTTAAAAACCTATGAATCATATCTTCACTAATGATAGATTCTCTATGTATATTTATAGCAAGAGCATGATCTCTAGTTTGAGAAACCATACTTACGTTATTAGACCAACAAGTCGAATCCATCCTTTTCACGCAAACAACCACCTTGTTATCGGCTTTACCTACCGTTTCCTCCACCAAACCACTAGCCATAGTAACATTATCAACCACACTTTCTTTTAATGTATCACTGTGCACATTTAACTTATGCACATTTGTAGTATCACAAAACACAACAACATCAACCATATTTGATACATCTTTTCTACAAACGTATGCAGTCACCTCCTTTTCACTCAAACATCTGTCCTTGACACTACCCTCATCCACAATCATCAGACTCATATTTGAATTTATTCCTACAACATCCAAGATCCTTAAAATATCAAAATAATTCTTGGTAATTAACTCAAATTTCACTACTTTGTTTGGTTTCGTTTTATATTTTCCATTATTTATGTGCACAAAACCATTATCTAACTCATGATTACCACGGTCTAAAACAGGAACTCAACTGTGTTTCATGATTTCTAGATCTAATAATAGTGGATCAAAATTAGAAAAATCAAAAGAATTCTCACACAACATCTTATTATCAACCAGACTAACCGAAGCATCTCTAACCTCTAAACTATGATTTGAAAGGGTACCAATTGAACCATCTCTATTCTATGAAACACCACCATTCAAATCAGGAGTTGAAGAACTATCATCAACAATATTATCATCCGAATACAGGTTAGGTTCCCCAAACTTTTCTTTAAAATTTCGACCAATGTCCATAGCATTAATCACTTTGAAATGTTTTAAAAAGTCCTCCAATTCTTGATACCTTCATTTCTTTGCAACCGCAAATGATCAAGTAAAATTCTTTTTAACTTCATACACTTTAACACGAAAAGAAAACCATGGTCAGTAATTGATAAATTCCTCTTCGCCCCTATCTCGAAACTGAATATACTCAAACATTTGTCTTTTTATGCCAAATAAACCACAACTGAAACATCGAATTAGATATTGACATTCTTTAGCAAGATATTAATAGTCCCCACAACGGAAACAAAAATGCTTCCCCTTTCTATTATCAATCCAATTCTTGAACTTAGGTTTCCTGTTGAAACTAGGAGGAGACGATACTTCCAAATCCGTCACCACTTGTGCATATAAATGGTTTCCAAAAGAATTTGGAATGGATGCTGAAGGATTGAATGTGAATTGGTGAACAGGACGAGGAAAATTTGAGAAAAAAGAAAAAGGAAGAAACAAATATGAATCTATCGTCATTTCATTCCTAATAACTAACTTCAAATTTAGTTAATTGAATTATATTATATTTAAAGTGGAAATTTTAGAAATTGATTATACAAAAGGATTAAAAAAGATAAGATTTGGAATTTGGTTATATAAGGAAATTTTATAAACAAACATCGTGTGGTTACATAATTGAATTAACGTTGTAAAACGAGAACTTTTAAATTATTTTTCAAAGATGGATTAAAAGGATTTGATTGCAAATAAAGGTTAAAAATGGAATATTTTCGAATTTTGGAAACAAATTAATAAATTAACAACTCAGAATTTTGGACACTTCGTATTTAAATATTTAAATTATTTAAATATTTGAATCTTGGATTAAATGTTATTAAAATGATTTAATAACCTTATTAACCACCTTTTAAATCATAAGTAATGATGGTTAACCTGGTTTGGAAATTGTTTATAAAAATATATTGTTAGAAAGAAAAATGATAATGTAACGGAAAATCGGTTTATCGATAACAGCTTTTATTCAATGTAAGTTGTTCGAACTCTTGTGCACTTGTCTAATGATTAGATGAACACATTAGGAACTAATTAACCCACCTTTATTTATATATAAAATGGAATGTTCTAGAAGTTTCTAATGGATAAGAGATAATAATATGTTAAGGGTGTTTAAGTATTTTGTAAAAAGTGAAGTGATGTAAAAGAGAAGTGATGGGCATGTGTGGAGGTAAGGCTTCCATGTCATGATAGGGGGTGAGAACAAGCTTAAGCAACATGTTATGAAGCCTATATAAGGGAACACCCTTGTTAAATAATCCTAAATTCACAAAGCAAAACTAAGCTTCTTTAATGTCTTCTTCATCTCTTATGTTTTAAAGAAATTTTTTGCAAATTAACTTGAAATCCATTCAAACTTTGCCAGAAGCCTTAGGAAAATATTACAACACCTTCCACCATGTTAGATTTGGAATAAGAATAGCTTTTCTTCCCCTACACCCAATGGCGTGAGTAGTTATGGTGTTTGGAGGGGCAAAACACAAATTTAAGCAAAGAAGGAAGGAAGAAGGCGGTTGCAAGGTGATGGTAGGAAATGTTCTTGAGTTTGGTTGTGCTTTAGCATATGTTTGCCTTGGACTAACTGAGTTATCTTACTATCATTTTTGTATATATTGTGTGTGTGTGTGTTGTGTTTGGATTATAAAGTTAAAGTGACGTTAACTAAGTAAAGTTACAAACTTTGGATGCTTCTTGCTTTTGAAAGCAAATGACAATTTTATATTGTATAACACCAATTGTATTACCCTCTTAAACATGTGGTATGGACTTGTGTAACGACCCGTATTTTTAAACATTTAAAAGTAGTAAATTAAATAAGATTTTTTGAATAAAATTGTTAGGAATAAAAAAAAAATTAAGATTTTATTTATACAAATTTGATTTTAATACAAATTACGAGCTTAATTAAAATTTCTATTAATGTCATATGTTTGCAACAATATAAGGATGATAAAAAATGTTAGTGTGTATTTTAATAATATTGGTTTGAATGATATTTGTAATTGTCTGAATGTAAATTTCCAATTGATTGGAATAATAAATGTTAATAAGAAATAATAAATGTTTCTTTATTAAAAAAAGAATCATAAGTTTATTTATTTGAAATGTTTGGTAGCTGAAAGATTGATTGCAGAGATGAGAAACTATTATTTGGTAAGAAATGTATAATTTCTGTTTGTATCCAATAGTGCATAAATATGTTTCAATCACTGTTTGATAGGAAATAATTGTTTTATTTCTCATTACCTTTATTTTTTTCCATTTTGAAATTCACCCTTGTGAACAATTGAAAATAATGTAATTGAATAATTTCAATTAATGATAGAGAGGACACCAAACTGTAAATTAATAGGTGTAATTAAACGTAGCTTAGGTTTTGTGAAAATATAAGGAAAGTCGGTTTAATGAAAAGAACATTTATAACAAATAAAATGGATGTTTCATTTGTGAATGTAGGTTTAATTTCATTAAAATAAAGAATAGGATGATTGATTTAAAGGAAGTAAATATGTGTATTTGAACTGTGTTTTAGCATATAGATGGATTACAAGAGTAGAAAAATAATTTATTTAAGTAAGTTATTTATAGCTCTGCTGTATAAACAACAAATTTATAAACGTGTTTAAATGACTAAAGGAAACAATTATTCTATTTTTCATCCATTTTAGTTAACTGTTTTGAAATTTAACTTTATAAGTAATTGTAATTAATGTAATTGAAATATTTCAATTAGAAGGGAAGAAAACGTTGATTGCAATTAATAGATTTAATAAAAGAAACGCACCTTTTGTGTTAAACAGGATTGATGTTTTAATGGAAATAAAAGATCATTTTGGGAAAACCAAATTGAACGTTTTCATTTTTATAGTAAGTAATTTTATTTATTATGCATAGATAAAAAAAACTAAATGCATACAAATTTGAATATTATTTGAGTTAATGAAGTTAATTTGGTTACGTTTCACAAATTGAATTTCAAAAAGGTTGTGCAATGTACATGGTCCATTCATTTCTTTTGTTATTAATTGTTGCATGTTTTGAGACGTATAAAAATAAAATTTCATTTTAAGCAAGAATGATTTTGGAAAAAATAAAATTTGAATTTTTGAATAATACAGACACACACACACACATTAATATTCAAACTTTTAAGTATATCAGAGGATTCATGGTTTTGTAAATATTGTGGAATCAATTAGAAATTACCTTTTATTAACAGTTGTACATTAATTACATAAGTTCATATATATATTTTTTTACATTTTATATATGGTTAAAACTTGTAAATTGGTTGCATTAATGTGACCGTTATAGTCATTAGAAAAGTAAAGTAAATCATTTTTATAGTGCACAGATAGATATATATTCATTAAATAATGAAATTGGTTTGAGTAACGTAAATAAATATATAGATTGATTGGTTGATTAATTGATTGATTGATTGTTAATTGATTGATTGTGTTAATGTAGTATGCAAATATATTGACATAAAACGAATGTTTTAATATGAAATTTAAATTATGTAAATATGTGTATATTTGGGTTTATTGATATGAATTAATTGGAGTGAGTTTTGGAATTTGGACCCCAAAGGTTTGTTTATAGGCTATATGTGGTCTCTTCATTTGCTTTACATTATTATCACCTCCATTCTCTCTCTTCCGTTTTCAAGTTCTTAACGTAGTCTCCACTTGTGCATCCATTTAATTTTTAGCCTACTCATTCGTTTCTTATTAATTAGTAATAACCTCATTTGATTTATTTCTAATTAATAATTGCCTCATTCTTTTCATTTGTTTCTCCTTTATTTGTTTGCTCTTTCCAAATGCTTTACCTGAAGTTTTTCTTTTCTTTTCTATTTTTCCGTTTTTAATGTGAACATCAAATTAATATTCATGCCATCTAATTAGCATTTACTATTCTCCGTTTCTGAAGTTTATTTTACTTATGCATCATTATTTCTTGTAGCTTCCTTTCATTGGCAATTCTTTCTCCTGAAACTTCATATTTAAAACGGAAGATTTATTTTTATCTTTATTGATATATTTATTCCTTTACTTCACCTCTTTCAATACTACCATTTTAAGACTATTCATATTTTTACTTTATTTCAATTCCTAGTTTGTTTATATATACTCTATTAGCTTTTCATTTGTTTCCATCGTCATTTCTGTAGCCTCATTTCATTTTTTCAAATCTCATCTTTTGTAGCTTCATTTCTCCAAACAAACTTCCATCTCATTTTTTTTTCCTCTCTTCATTTTCTTCCTTCTTCATTTTTTTCTTCTTCTTCAAATCTCCTTCTTCTCTTTTTTTTTTCTTTCAAAGCTTTTTCTTATTCTTATTCTTCAAATCTTCTTCTTCTTTTAAAGCTTCTTTTTTTAGCTTCGTTTTCTTTTTCAATTCTTCATCTTCCTTGAATTTTTTTCTTCTTTTCCAAACATTCTTCTTTTTCCAAATCCTTTTCTTCAAATTCAGACCTATACAAACTTCTCTGTCTCTTCCAAAAAAATTCTGTAAAAAAAAGAAGAAGATTAAAATAGCAAGGAAATAAATCAATAGGAGGAAGTAGTAGCGGATCCAAACCCGACTAAGAAATGGAAATCCATAAGGTGAGTGTTTAAACCCACTCACGAAATACTAAAATTTTATTGCAAGTTAAACCAGGTCATATAGTGCTAAAGTTTTGATTGTTGGTTTGGAATTTTTATTGGTATTTAGTTTGAATAGCTAAATTCCAATATGTGATGACTAATAATTACTATGACATGTTATTGAATTGGTTGATTTGTTGAATTGATTGATTTGAATGTTGATTGTATGATGTGATGGATGCTATTGTGATTGAATGTGTATTTGTTCATTTATTTTGATATATCCTTGTTATCACCCTATAGTTTATTGTAATCATATAAATTTTCATATTGATTATTTGAGCACTGAATAAAGATATAAAATGGATGAATTTCATGTATTTACATGAGAGGAAAAAAAACTAGTATGTTTAGACTTACCATTTGAACCATAAAAATGATTTTGGGAAATAAACTGTCGTTACCTTATTTGAAAGTTTCCAAAATTAAATTTTGAAACATTGGGAAGTTTCCATAAAATTGAATGTTGAAACTTTGAAACATTTTTATAAATCAAATCTCTTGTACTATGAAATTTAATTGGGAATTGTTCTGTAAATTTGTAAGTTACTAGAATGGATCTATTGTGAAATCTATTGTATTTTGAATATGGAAACAATAACAATTCCAGAAATTTGAACCTTCAAAAATGTAGTTATTTGCATACCTTATTACATCAAATTTTGATTTAGTTTGCATAAGAATTTTAGTTCTGACTCGAGTGTTTTGTGTTTTCCTTTACGCTCGGGTCAGACCGAGCGATACAGCATTTGAGACTCACCCTTGGAGTTTGGAGTTTCCTTTGGAGATCCAACTATCGCCTCAGCTTTCTGCTCTTCTAGTTGATTTGTTCAGAGAAGTCATCTGTTGTACTGGAGACTTCACTGCATTTGAGATATTCTGCTGTATTTTATTTCTAACTCTGATGTTTATATAGTAGCTTCATGAACTACTATTTTATCTATTCCGCTGCGTATTATTGTATTACTCTGTGTCTGTGATTCTGTGATTGATTTATTTACTGCATATGCTGAGTTTTGCCAAATTTAAATTAACAATCTGATATTTTGAATTATTCAAGTTAGACATGTGTGGATTTATTGTCGATTTGAATGGTCCAAAATAGCGGGATGTTACAGTTGGTATCAGAGCTTTGGCTCTAGGCAAAACCTAGCATATATAGTAAATTTATTTACAGAATCACTTTCGTTCGAGTTTGAATTTCTTCCTTTTGACTCGATTTCCTTTGAACTTTGGAACGTTCCTTGCGGTTCCAAAATTCATTCTTGTCTCTCCCTATTTGTATTCTTTTGATTCTGGAGTATCCCATAACTCCACTTCGAATGATCTCTATAAGAATACGCGATCCCGCCAATCTTTGGATGATTTGTAAAGGGGTGGAACTCCTTTACAATTGGCATTGATTCACCTGAGATTTATATATCTTTGGTTTAGATACCACTATCTCTTACGATCGAATGTTGGTTTTTCTTGGAATTCTGCATCGATCTTGTTCCTGAAGTCACGGTTGACCCGGTTAAGGTCGCCCGCGACTTGTATAAGTATATCCATCTCCTATTTTGTAAGTTAATTGTCTCATCTTCGTTCAAGCCTATCTTTGAATTAGAAATTTTATTTGATTAGAGTTCCTCTAATTTGAATCTCTATCTTTGTTGAAATCCATTCTCAAATCATCCTTTGAAAATCGGGTTTTGTATTCTAGAAATTGTTTTCTAAACCGAAATTATTATTTTGATAAGTATGATTTTATTCTATATATAAAATTGAAATGTTTTCGATAAGGATTATATACCCTTTTAAAATAAGAATTTGAGGTTTTCGAAAGGATTTTGAAAAAAAAAATTATATAAGAAATTTGATCTATCTAAAAATGATTTATAACTAAAGGATTTTAAATTTGAAATTCGAGAATTGAACTCCGGTATTTTGTAACTGGTTTTAAGATTTTGAAATATATAATAATAATATGATTTAAAAGTATTTTCCAAATAAGAAATGTTTCAAATTATTTTAATCAGTTTCGAATGATTTCGAAGAAATTTCAAAAAGAAGTTTGAGAAAATAGAAGTCCAGAACTCACTTATGTCGCTGGAAAATAATTTTGGTGATGAGTGCATGCATCATCGACATTGATTTTCGAGTTTCAGAGTGAGGGATAGGCCACTTTAGTAGCATCGCTACGCGAGTGATTTTGCGAAACCAATTTTGATTTCAAAATTTTGAAGTATGATTTGATATTCGAAAGATATATGTAAATGTATTTGAAACGATTTAAAATGAGCCGGTGTTCAGCCCTCGAATTTTGGATTTGATATAACCCTATCTATTAAAATTGATTTACTAATTTGTTGCTGATTTCCAACTCTTGAATTTGAAAATGATTTCTTCAACTATTTTGAAGGTTCGAGCACTTCCAAATCAAGGTTAACTTTTCAAAAGCTAAGAATTTTGAAAAGTATAAAGTATATAAGTTGGTATGAATGTTAAAGTATGTAGTAATATGATTTAAATAAGTTGAAACTGTTTGTTAAGAAAATGAATAAGGCAATTTTAAATTTTTCTAATATGAAATTTAGATTTGAAATGTTTTGAAAATAATTTGGTCTTCAAAATAGTTTGAATAAAATTTAGTTTAAATGTTTTAACTTAGTAACATCTTTATGGAACTATATATTTAACAAGTTGGAATAAATATATAAGTTGTACGTATGCTGTTTTATTCGCATAATTAATTTGATCCAAGTTTGAGTACACAAGTTCGAGGTGAATTACACCATTTCGTGTTAGGATTTTTCATTCGATTCTTGATGGCGAATATTTGATATGGATTTTGGGCTAAATTCTAGAATTCTCTATCATAGTATATGGCTATGCAAGGAGACTGATGGCTTCTAGTCGAGAAACCATATCGAAGTCCACATTAGGGAAGTCGAATGGACAATACTAGTTCGAAAGCGAACTTGTGTGATCGAGCGAGCGATCAAATGTGATTTTGCGAAATGATGACGTATGTACATCGTATATTCTAATATCATTGATATATTTTGACGCTGAAATTGAAAGCTGTCGGGTTAGAATATCTTTGCTTACTAAAATAAAACTTTAAATTTAAATTACAAAGATATATAACCCATAAAAGCAAAGATATCCAATCCCATATGGCTCTTCATACAGCGAAATTTATTTTGTAAAGATTTGATCCTTATATAAGATGGACCTTATGTAAGTATAAGATGATTTTGAAAACATTTGATTTTGGAAATGAATTGGTTGACTTAAATTATATTGATTTGGAAATTTGGATTTATTTTCTAAATCTACTATTTTGGAAACTTTGAAACTAAAGATATTTAATTTGAGAAGAAATAATATGGTGAAATTATATATGATTTTGAAATTGAACTGATATTGAAACAAATTGAAATTTGAGAACCTTGTGCTACTAAATACTTGATTTGGGAGTTATCGAACTTATATAAAATTGATTTGTATGAGTATGAAATTAATTCAAAAACTATGGATTTGAAAAGGGTACTCAATTTGAAAAGTGAAATCTTATATAATTAAAGTCTATATAAGTGTGATTTGATATACTTTTGATTTTGGAAAAGTATTTGATGTGAAATTTAAATCTTATATATAATGGATTTTATATAAGTACGATATTTGATAGTGA
This sequence comes from Allium fistulosum, assembly GCA_030737815.1. Taxonomy (NCBI): domain Eukaryota; kingdom Viridiplantae; phylum Streptophyta; class Magnoliopsida; order Asparagales; family Amaryllidaceae; genus Allium; species Allium fistulosum. The sequence continues at coordinate 1,166,700,911 of CM060905.1, read as the reverse complement.
TTTGAAAGGGTACTATATGATACATATTTTCGAAGTAAAGATATGGAAAGTGCCTTCTGTTTGATATCCGATTTGTGGCCACATCTTGGATTCATTCTATCGATATTATTCTCTCTGAATTTTGGTTTTCCGGATATGATACTCGAGTGTCCTTCGAATTCCATGGCGTTACCCATGGTCTTACGAACTCGACTTGTAACATTCCCCCTTCTGACCGCCTCCAGTCGGTGATTTAACCAACTTGAAACGTTCAAAAAGACGAATTGTTATTTAGTTTATGAAGTTTAAACAGAATCAGCCACAGAAACACAGGATAATAACAATGAATTTAAAACAAATGAATCTTTTATTTCATTACTATAAATCTTTTTATATACATCAGAGTTTATACACTTTAATACTGATACAGCGGAATATCTTAAAATACAATTTTCTTCTGAAAAACTAAAGTGATTCTTTACTCTCTCTCTCTAACTTCGCTGCTCGAAAATCTTCAAGCTGTAGAAATACTCGGTCTGACCCGAGTATTATATTCAAAAGAAAATAATACACAGGTCAGTCTAATTCAAACCAGTTTATTAGTGCATGGAGGCAATAATACTTTAAATAGACGACAGTCACAATAATTCCCGTCTATCCGACTCTTTTAACAAAGAAATCGAATAACGAAAATTTTAACACTAAACAGTGTTAAACAATAAATCAGCAGATTTAAATCATCAACAGAGATAAACAGTGTTATTGGCTGCCGTACACACGTATGCATTCGTACACGTGTGCACCGCCCCGCCAACTCGTATGCATAGATAACGGTGCAACATGCAACTGCTACAAATACACAGAGGCAACATCACATAACCAAACTGCAACAAGATCAATATGTCCAAACTGTATGCAATGGATGCAGACGTACAAGTGCAGCTCAACGCGGTGAAACAAGTTCAAGTGGCAACATGAAACTTCGAACATGAATATACATGTATGGTGATACAGCAACACATGGATGCAACTCGACAACAGAGTAACAAAAGATTAGCATCAATGCATACTGGAATGAATGCATCAAAGTGACAATACAGAACAGCATATATAGAAGTACATCAACCAATCAACAACAGCTACAACAACACAGTGAACTCAGGCATGAACCAGTGATGTGCCACGACAACAAATTGAATGCAGACAGGTCTAACAAACTGGACAATATACAAGATCATCAAAGTGTACACAGTGAAGTACAACAGTGAAGGCTACAGGTCACAGTGAAATAAAACTGCAAAGTGAAGACAACAAACTTCTACATCAACCAGAAAAAAACAAGACCAACATACTCAAGGGCAACAGGCAACAAGCAGCACATACATGTATACACACACATGTATATGTGAATGTACACATGTATGCACCCTTAACACATGTAAAACCCAAATTCAGTAAATAAAACACAACTCGGCAACATCATGGGGCCAAAATTCTACAGCAGCACCCAGGGTTAGATCAACCCAAACAAGCTAATGCAACCAAGAATAGACCGAGTGAATGAATATGACCAATAATTTAAACTAGCAGAGTATGCAGAGATAGGCAACAATATGGTTAATAAAGGCACCTGGGTTGAAATGCAACCTCAAAAAAAAAATCACATAACATCACACAGCAGCTCAAATCAAGCGGGTGGTCCGTTCACATCAGTTAAATTTATTTAACAGGTAAGTATGCCAAGACTAAGTGAAGCATCTGTTTTATTTTCTTCCTTATGACCCAGTAATAGTATCTGTTCTCATCAATTTAAATTCACTTAACAGAGCAAATGGAAGCAAACAACACCCAATATCAAGTTAGTGAATGCCAAAGGAAATTCGAATGCACAAATCAAAGCCTGCAGTAAATCAAGTTCGAATTCGATGCAGATGATAAGCGACTCAAAGTCGAAAGCAATAAACAAGTCCAAGACGAAATCATGGATCATGGCCGAAGTCAATTATCCAAAAAGAAATTCAAAGCCGTTTTTTTTTTCAAATCAACTCGGAGTCCAGATAAGATCAAAGAAACAATTTCCAACAAAATCAAGTTTTCAATCAAACCCAATGCAACTGCAGTTTGAATCAAAGCTAAAGGGGATTTCAAAACATTCGATAGTTGAAACCAATTCGGCCGAAGTCCTAAAGCGACAAGTAAAACCCAACAACATATGAAATTTGCGAGGTTAAAGATCAATGACCAGCATCAAAACAAAATCGAATGGCCGAAGCCAACAAAAACGTGCGAAATCAACATCAGTTTCCAACAGCGAACGAAAAGAAATGGCCAACTCAAATTAGTTCGAACAATTATATACGAACTCAAAACAAGGGGTTCAAACCCTAAATAAACCAGAAATCAGCCCAATATTCAAACGAAATCAAATAGCCAAGAAAACAAACATCTGTAGTATGAAATAGATGTGAGTAATTAAATTACTCACCTTAGTACGAAACGCAGATCGAAGCAAAGATGAACGGAGACAAAGCCCTAGTTGAAGACGAGCGATATCGAAGGATCGAACGAACGCCGAGGCCCTTTCCAGCGACGTCAATACGAAGGTCTCGAAGCCCCAATTCAAAGCGACAAAGAATCAAAGAGCCAAAGCCCTAATTTTCCAGATCGAACGAGACGAGATCAAAGCCGCCATTTTTTTTTTGCCGATTGCTTTAGGTTTACGAATGAAATGAGAGGAGGGTTTCGTGGGTAGCACGATTAAAGGTATGGTTGGACGTGATTTAAGGCGTAGCTGAAAATGGAGGAAAACGAAGCCGCCATTATTTTTCTTCTCGTCTGTTTTAGGTTTAGGGTTTGTGAATGAAAGGGGAAACGGCGTGTATAGGGTATTAATCAAAATGAATGGGCCGAGATAAAATTTTAAAGCCCCAAAACCCTTTAACAATTATTTTTCTTGTTTTCTTCCAAAAGGATTCTAACCGATTCAAAAATTCCAACAACAATTTTTATTAAACGAATTCCAATTCGAATCGAAACTCCTATAAGCAATTAACTAGCAGAGAAATCGTTTAACGATGATATCTAATCGATGCAAAAATCCCGGTTATTATAGAAATTCAAATTGAATCCGAATAGATTTTCTACGCGTTTATACGCCATATATTCACAAAACAATTCCGATAAATACGAAATTTGAAATCCAGTAATAATTCGATATTACGGACCCAATGAAACTGGTTTCGTCAAATTCCGAGACTGTGCCTCGGAAGGTTATTTTTAAATTCAATTTAAACGATAATATTTCAGAACTGAACAAATCGCTTTCAAATTCAATTCTGAAGCTTCTATTACCTTCAGTATTATCAATATGAATTTTCTAAGCCTTTAAATTATTTTTAACCGGCTTAAAATCGAAGATTCAAATTTTATTAAATTTTCAATAAATTAAATTCAAAAATTTAATCGCCAATTCATTCTGATAATTTGAAATTCAAGTCAAATCATCATCCAAATATTTAAAATTAATTAAATATTCTCGATTTAAATTGTTCAAAATTTAGGGTCGTTACACGACTGCATAGCATAATTCGCAAGGCAGTGATTGCTTAAAAGGTACGGATGTTTCCTGGGGGATCCAGGCGTAACCATTGTGTATCTGCGATCTATGGTCGTGTTAGTGGCGTAATCCGCAAGGCAGAGATTTCTTAAGGGGTATGGATGTTTCCTGGGGGATCCAGGCGTAACCATTTTTATGTATCCTGCGGTCCACCGTTTTGTTATCATGGCGAAATTTGCAAGGCAGTGAATGCTTAAAAGGTACGGATGTTTCCTGGGGGACCCAGGCGTAACCATTGTGTATCTGCGATCCATGATTTGTTTATTTGTTTTTGTTTGGATTGTACTTTCCATATCTGTTTTTAAAAGTTTTCCAGTATTTTCACTGGGTGTTGAAACAAGTCTACTAAGTACCTGGAGAATTCTAGTTTTGCGCCTGATCAACGCACTACCAGAGTCTGCAGGAACGAGGATAAACTTGTTGAAACATCGAGTTATAAAAGTATTTTATTATAACAGTATTTTATTTTAAAAGTATTTCCAACAAAGAAATTTTGATTAATATTTGAAGTTGAAATTCTTATGGTTTGAATTAATTATTCGTGCCCGATACTATTCTTTTGAATCTACCTTATCTACTCAGCTTTATTTATTCACTTATATTCTGTTTTTCCAAATCCTCCTTCTTTTCCTTGTTGACTATATCTTTTTTTTAATGATTATTGATTTATTAAAGATGTTTGAAGAGTATTTTGAGATTTAAAACTAATAAATTTATAAATAATGGATTTAAGGTTTTCAAAGACTTTTAAATGGTATTTATAAAGGAAGCAAGAAATTTCATTGATGAATCTTTGTAAAGTGTTAAAGATGATTGATTTGAAAATGAAGATTCAAATAAATATTTTAAGTAAAGTTATATGTGTTTCTTTGAATGTATAATTTTAAGGATATTAAATGATTTGGGAAATTTATTTTAATAATATGCTTGAAAAATAAATTGGAATTGCTATTTGGAAGTCATGTTCTGGAATATTTACTTGATTACGAAGTACTAATAGTTGTATGTGATATATTTGTTTCATAGGAAGTGGAATTTTATAAATATTGATTGCAAAATAGTATTTATAAATAAAATGAATTTAATTGGAAATTTGAGAACTCAAGTTACGGGATTTTGAAATTGTTTTTCAAATGATTAATGAAATATATAAGAAATTGAAAATAACTTGTAAATATGAAAAATTTAGAAGATATAATTATTAAACATTTTGTTAACTGAAGTGAATAAGATAAACTTGTGTAACATTCAAATTCATTCTATAAAACATATATATAACTTACCAAAATGTTAAAGTTGAAAATGTTACAAAGGAATATGTAGTGGAATTATACAGGTAAAACTTAAGTAATGGAAGTGTTCAATGGAATTATTTCAAAATAAAAATTTTAATGTACAAGAAATGTTATAAACGTAAGTTAATATTGTGAAATAATTTATGTAAGTACATGAAAGAAAGAAAAAGAAATTGTATGAATGAATGAAAATAAATAAAAAGGTAAATAATGATGTGAAAAGAAATCAATTGAATAAACGTAAATAATATGTCGAAATTATTGGTTGTTTTGGCTTATGGGGTGTTTTATTTTTGAAATATGATACATATATTGTAATTATTGATATTATTGTTTTTCGGACCTCTCTATACAAAGGAGACTCTACCGAAATTTTTCAAAATTTAAGACTTAGATTTTTTTGTTGAATTGGAGTTATTTTTTTTAATTTTTATTAAACTTAAATATGTAGGTTTAATTGTTTATAAATTGACTGTTTCAATAAAATATAACAAATTTTTGGATTCCTTCTTATTTCTTTTCGGGGACGAAATGTTTTGAGTGGGGGAGATTGTAACGACCCGTATTTTTAAACATTTAAAAGTAGTAAATTAAATAAGATTTTTTGAATAAAATTGTTAGGAATAAAAAAAAATTAAGATTTTATTTATACAAATTTGATTTTAATACAAATTACGAGCTTAATTAAAATTTCTATTAATGTCATATGTTTGCAACAATATAAGGATGATAAAAAATGTTAGTGTGTATTTTAATAATATTGGTTTGAATGATATTTGTAATTGTCTGAATGTAAATTTCCAATTGATTGGAATAATAAATGTTAATAAGAAATAATAAATGTTTCTTTATTAAAAAAAAGAATCATAAGTTTATTTATTTGAAATGTTTGGTAGCTGAAAGATTGATTGCAGAGATGAGAAACTATTATTTGGTAAGAAATGTATAATTTCTGTTTGTATCCAATAGTGCATAAATATGTTTCAATCACTGTTTGATAGGAAATAATTGTTTTATTTCTCATTACCTTTATTTTTTTCCATTTTGAAATTCACCCTTGTGAACAATTGAAAATAATGTAATTGAATAATTTCAATTAATGATAGAGAGGACACCAAACTGTAAATTAATAGGTGTAATTAAACGTAGCTTAGGTTTTGTGAAAATATAAGGAAAGTCGGTTTAATGAAAAGAACATTTATAACAAATAAAATGGATGTTTCATTTGTGAATGTAGGTTTAATTTCATTAAAATAAAGAATAGGATGATTGATTTAAAGGAAGTAAATATGTGTATTTGAACTGTGTTTTAGCATATAGATGGATTACAAGAGTAGAAAAATAATTTATTTAAGTAAGTTATTTATAGCTCTGCTGTATAAACAACAAATTTATAAACGTGTTTAAATGACTAAAGGAAACAATTATTCTATTTTTCATCCATTTTAGTTAACTGTTTTGAAATTTAACTTTATAAGTAATTGTAATTAATGTAATTGAAATATTTCAATTAGAAGGGAAGAAAACGTTGATTGCAATTAATAGATTTAATAAAAGAAACGCACCTTTTGTGTTAAACAGGATTGATGTTTTAATGGAAATAAAAGATCATTTTGGGAAAACCAAATTGAACGTTTTCATTTTTATAGTAAGTAATTTTATTTATTATGCATAGATAAAAAAACTAAATGCATACAAATTTGAATATTATTTGAGTTAATGAAGTTAATTTGGTTACGTTTCACAAATTGAATTTCAAAAAGGTTGTGCAATGTACATGGTCCATTCATTTCTTTTGTTATTAATTGTTGCATGTTTTGAGACGTATAAAAATAAAATTTCATTTTAAGCAAGAATGATTTTGGAAAAAACAAAATTTGAATTTTTGAATAATACAGACACACACACACACATTAATATTCAAACTTTTAAGTATATCAGAGGATTCATGGTTTTGTAAATATTGTGGAATCAATTAGAAATTACCTTTTATTAACAGTTGTACATTAATTACATAAGTTCATATATATATTTTTTTACATTTTATATATGGTTAAAACTTGTAAATTGGTTGCATTAATGTGACCGTTATAGTCATTAGAAAAGTAAAGTAAATCATTTTTATAGTGCACAGATAGATATATATTCATTAAATAATGAAATTGGTTTGAGTAACGTAAATAAATATATAGATTGATTGGTTGATTAATTGATTGATTGATTGTTAATTGATTGATTGTGTTAATGTAGTATGCAAATATATTGACATAAAACGAATGTTTTAATATGAAATTTAAATTATGTAAATATGTGTATATTTGGGTTTATTGATATGAATTAATTGGAGTGAGTTTTGGAATTTGGACCCCAAAGGTTTGTTTATAGGCTATATTTGGTCTCTTCATTTGCTTTACATTATTATCACCTCCATTCTCTCTCTTCCGTTTTCAAGTTCTTAACGTAGTCTCCACTTGTGCATCCATTTAATTTTTAGCCTACTCATTCGTTTCTTATTAATTAGTAATAACCTCATTTGATTTATTTCTAATTAATAATTGCCTCATTCTTTTCATTTGTTTCTCCTTTATTCGTTTGCTCTTTCCAAATGCTTTACCTGAAGTTTTTCTTTTCTTTTCTATTTTTCCGTTTTTAATGTGAACATCAAATTAATATTCATGCCATCTAATTAGCATTTACTATTCTCCGTTTCTGAAGTTTATTTTACTTATGCATCATTATTTCTTGTAACTTCCTTTCATTGGCAATTCTTTCTCCTGAAACTTCATATTTAAAACGGAAGATTTATTTTTATCTTTATTGATATATTTATTCCTTTACTTCACCTCTTTCAATACTACCATTTTAAGATTATTCATATTTTTACTTTATTTCAATTCCTAGTTTGTTTATATATACTCTATTAGCTTTTCATTTGTTTCCATCGTCATTTCTGTAGCCTCGTTTCATTTTTTCAAATCTCATCTTTTGTAGCTTCATTTCTCCAAACAAACTTCCATCTCATTTTTTTTTTCCTCTCTTCATTTTCTTCCTTCTTCATTTTTTTCTTCTTCTTCAAATCTCCTTCTTCTCTTTTTTTTTCTTTCAAAGCTTTTTCTTATTCTTATTCTTCAAATCTTCTTCTTCTTTTAAAGCTTCTTTTTTTAGCTTCGTTTTCTTTTTCAATTCTTCATCTTCCTTGAATTTTTTTCTTCTTTTCCAAACATTCTTCTTTTTCCAAATCCTTTTCTTCAAATTCAGACCTATACAAACTTCTCTGTCTCTTCCAAAAAAATTCTGTAAAAAAAGAAGAAGATTAAAATAGCAAGGAAATAAATCAATAGGAGGAAGTAGTAGCGGATCCAAACCCGACTAAGAAATGGAAATCCATAAGGTGAGTGTTTAAACCCACTCACGAAATACTAAAATTTTATTGCAAGTTAAACCAGGTCATATAGTGCTAAAGTTTTGATTGTTGGTTTGGAATTTTTATTGGTATTTAGTTTGAATAGCTAAATTCCAATATGTGATGACTAATAATTACTATGACATGTTATTGAATTGGTTGATTTGTTGAATTGATTGATTTGAATGTTGATTGTATGATGTGATGGATGCTATTGTGATTGAATGTGTATTTGTTCATTTATTTTGATATATCCTTGTTATCACCCTATAGTTTATTGTAATCATATAAATTTTCATATTGATTATTTGAGCACTGAATAAAGATATAAAATGGATGAATTTCATGTATTTACATGAGAGGAAAAAAAACTAGTATGTTTAGACTTACCATTTGAACCATAAAAATGATTTTGGGAAATAAACTGTCGTTACCTTATTTGAAAGTTTCCAAAATTAAATTTTGAAACATTGGGAAGTTTCCATAAAATTGAATGTTGAAACTTTGAAACATTTTTATAAATCAAATCTCTTGTACTATGAAATTTAATTGGGAATTGTTCTGTAAATTTGTAAGTTACTAGAATGGATCTATTGTGAAATCTATTGTATTTTGAATATGGAAACAATAACAATTCCAGAAATTTGAACCTTCAAAAATGTAGTTATTTGCATACCTTATTACATCAAATTTTGATTTAGTTTGCATAAGAATTTTAGTTCTGACTCGAGTGTTTTGTGTTTTCCTTTACGCTCGGGTCAGACCGAGCGATACAGCATTTGAGACTCACCCTTGGAGTTTGGAGTTTCCTTTGGAGATCCAACTATCGCCTCAGCTTTCAGCTCTTCTAGTTGATTTGTTCAGAGAAGTCATCTGTTGTACTGGAGACTTCACTACATTTGAGATATTCTGCTGTATTTTATTTCTAACTCTGATGTTTATATAGTAGCTTCATGAACTACTATTTTATCTATTCCGCTGCGTATTATTGTATTACTCTGTGTCTGTGATTCTGTGATTGATTTATTTACTGCATATGCTGAGTTTTGCCAAATTTAAATTAACAATCTGATATTTTGAATTATTCAAGTTAGACATGTGTGGATTTATTGTCGATTTGAATGGTCCAAAATAGCGGGATGTTACAACTTGAATTGATGTTTAAATGGTTATTTGGATTGTGTGTGGAATTGAAGTATTTTTGAAAGTGTTTAAAGCGAGAATAGTCGCTATAAGTGCACTTCGATATTCCTTTACTTTAACTTGTGTAAAATGAAAGTTTCATGGACTTAACTTGGGATATTTTTATTTGTTTGTTCTCTACACTTATTTTGGTGCATTGGAAAGTAAAGAAATGGTTTGGAAAGTTAAAGAAATTGTGAACCAAAGTTGCAAAATGTTATAGCGAGAAGAAGGTCGCTATATAAGCACTTTGAAATGTTCTGTTTTTTGGAATTTTTCTAAAAAAATTAAAGAAAATTCTTAGGGGTTTCTTTCCATGGTTTTAAATTGAACTTAAGGATAGTACTTACTGTAAAAATTTCAAAGTCTTAAATTGTTTGTTTATGTTGAGAAAACTAGTCACAAAGATTGTGCATTTCAATGTGTTCTTTAACAAGGACTTTTAACAGCAGTTATAACTGTTGTAGTAAGTCGCTTATGGTTTTAAGTGTTTAAAAATGATAATTAAATTTGGTATTTTTCTATATTATTTTTAGAGATGTTTCTAACCTATTTTGAATTATTTTAAGTCCAGTTTGAAGTTTAAATATATGTTTAATAATTATATATGTATTTTTAAAGTAATAAAGTTTTATAATATAAAATATGCTTTTCATCAAATTATATATTAGTTAATTTCAAATTATATTTTACATATATATTTAAAATAAGTTTTAAAGTATTTATATATATATAAGTTTTGAAATAGGTAATTGACTAGGCTTAACATTAAAAGCCTACGAGGTAGACTTCTCTGTATTGAGTTAAGATTAATGTCGAGTAGAGATGTGAGCAATAAAGCTCTAACCTACTAGCTTCCCTCTTGAATGAGGAATAGTTAAGTTGGAATGTTGGAAACATGTTAATCTTGTTGTTTACTTATTTGTTTGAAAAGTAATTAACTTTTCTTAATGCTAAAAGCCGACGAAGTAAGCTTATCTATTTTTGAGAGATAAGATTCATGTCGAGTGAGGATGTGAGCAATAGAGCTCTAACCTATCAGCTTCCCTCTTGGTCGAGTAATAGCTAAGTCGAAAATGTTGGAAACATGTTATATGCTTACTCATTTATGGAAGTCATAAATGTTATACTTAACACTAAAAGCCGACGAGGTAGATTTATCTATTTTGCAAGGTTCAAGAATGAAGTGTCTAGGCAATGCTTTGATATGCAACCAATGCTCTAACTTACCCGGTTTTACTCTTGGACGAGTAATAGTTAAGTTGGAATGTCGGAAACGAGTTAAGTATACGAATCATGGTTTGTATAAGCAATTTTTTTAACTGGATAGTTGATTAGTCGACTATCGAACTTAACCAAATATTAACTTAGATCTTTAAAAGAATTTTTTAAAGGTAGTAACAAGTGTAAAATGGATTTGGGTTTATTGTGATAATGTGCTAATAACATTCGTCTTTAACCCTTTTTAATTATGCTTATGAATGTAAATAGAAGAATGTTTTAAAGATAAGCATAAGTAAAATGGTTTTGGGTTTGTAGTGACAATGTTTAAGTAACATTAGTCTTAAACCTTTTTGATTGGATTTACGAAAGTACATAGACCCTTAAAATGGAATTCTGAAGGAGATTATAAGTATGGAATCTTTTGGAAAAAAGATAGAAAATGGAAAGGTTTTAAGTAAGAAATATTGTTAATGATTTGTGAATATACTTTACCATTTAAGATAAGTTTATGAATACTTTTCAAAGTATTAAAAGAGTACAAATGAATAGTAGGGATTGATAAATGAATTTTTATCAGATAAAAGAAGTTTTACAAATAAAAGAGGTTTCAATTAACAAAAGATTAATTAAACAAAAAGGGGATTAAAAGTCGCTTATGTGACTTAATCGTTTTGTATGACTTGATCATGCTTTGTAAGTTTACTCATTTATGGAAAACATTTACTCGTATACTTATCACTAAAAGCCAATGAAGTAGGCTTGTCTATCTGTAGAAGTAAAGATTGATGTTCGAGTAAGGATATGAGTAATAAAGCTCCAACCTACCGGCTTCACTCTTGACCGAGGGATGGTGCGAGATAAAAATATTGGAAACGTTATAAGTATATGAAACTTGGTTTTCCTATGTGATCATTCTCATTATTATTGAATATGACCAATTTCGTTGATTCGGTCTTGAAGAGAATGGGATCGGTAAGTGTTTTACTTATCAAAAACCAATTCAAAACTGAGATACGTGTTTTATATCTTGGAAGTGGATCTGTTAGTGATGTAGAAATCCAGTTGGGATTTGTGTTCTGTTCGAGTGATGAAGACTCCTATGAAGGATGAATGTGGCCTCGACATCAAAAATGGATAAAGATAGAGTAAGCTGTATAACATGGGGTTTAACTGACCCATGTAAGGGTGTTATCAACTCCATATCTTGATATGCTTATCGATTGCTGACCGATGGGACTTGATGGTATTTGGTTCATGTTGTTCATGTTTATGTTCGGACGATGGGACGCTTGTGTGTTCCTTATGGTATCTTTTATCTAGAGATATATGATGCTCGGAAAGTAACTTCAAATCCTTGTGCATGGAGATTGGATTTCAGCTTGACCAAAGGGATCTCCGTAGAAAATCTATTATGCGGATGTTCCTTATCGGTTTTGCTTATACCCTCTAATATGTTGTTGAATGTAATCCGTGTAACCATTCCGACTATGTTATATATTTATATTCTTCACCCTAGACGTTATTTAATATATCACCCTATGTACTTATTAAATGGTGGTTCTTTTAAAGGGATAACCATTATGGCATCCCATTTGGTCTCAAAAGTACAGTTATATGTTGGACACATATTTCTTGAGTTTCTCATACCTGAGTTATCTCTAACGCTTGGTTTTTGTTTTCCCTAAATTCCATACTTTTTCAAGTAGTTTGAGAATGGTAGGTTTTCGTTGATTTTCTTTAGAGCTCGAGAAGATGAGTTGGATGTTTAACCTACCATAGTATTCTTATTTCCACTGTATTACTATTGTATATATCAGTATTTGTAAGGACAAGTAGTTATAACTGTCCAGGCTAATGATCGTACTTAGGTTCTGTAACTTCAAAATTTCTATATCGGAGTAACCCTTTGTACTGTTCTTTTGATATTATATATTATCGTTCTGCTATGAGATTCTGATATTGTGTCCTCTTCTTTCATGTTCTATTTTTTCGTTTTATTTTACCTTGACACTTCGTCTTTCTGGTACTTGAGTGCTCAACATATGAATACCATGGATGTATTAGTGCCAACATTTGAGGGTAGAAAAGGCTTGGTACAGCTTGTATCAGAGCAAATGGTTAAGCAAGAACCTTGGCTTTGGTGGGGTATGACACATAAAGAGATAAGGTAATGGAATGCCCTTACATGAGTTGGGTGTATTATACATATGAGAGTGTATTTGTATTAGTTATAAACTTATGCCTTAAAGGTAATTATAACTGCGAAAATTAATGAACTTATATAAGGTAACTTATATAAGTGTGAATTATTTAAGTTTAGTTCAATTAGTGTAGGGATTAATGATGTTTATCTATTATCCCTCATTAATTTGTTTAGCCATGCTCGGTCGGTTTATGGGCATTGCATATCATCTGTCGATTGTTGATTTGTGCTTAACCAGTTTATGAGCAGTTTTACCTTTTCACTACATAGTTTTGGTAGACGATATTTGTAAATGCATTGAAAAGAACACCTTGCGAATTTAGTTTTGCAATTTTTCTATAAGGCGTTCGATGGAAATGTTGGGTTAAAAGATGAATATAGTAAAAGATGTTTGTTTTAATATGAGAAAGATAAGTTATTTTGGAAATAATCATTTGTGAAAGTGATTTTATATAAGTAAGTTTATAAAACATGATTTAAAAACAAGAATGATTTAAACTGATATTTTGAGAACTTAAATCCCTGTATTTTTTAAACTATTTTTCAAGATTTTGGAATAATAATAGTAGTATTATTTGGAAGTAAGTATTTAAGAAATTGGTTTACGAAATTGAGAACATGGTACTTAGTAATATTTATGAAGTATTTGATACCGTTTTGAAATGATTTTGGTTAAGTTCAAAAGGCATGAATTGGATGTACTGTACTCGCTTCTATCACTTGAAAATAATTCTGTGTTGACTTTGGTATCATCAGCGTTCGTTTTCAAGGTTCTAAGTGGAGGATGGTATAGGGTTGTTTTAGTAAAGTGAATTTCGATTTGATTCTGAAAGTATGATTTGTTATACATAAGATATATGTATGTATTATTATTTCAAAGAAATTTGAAATAAAGCCCGATGTTTAGTTCTAAATTTTTTCTTTAAAAGAAATTTGGTATGAACTTTTTAGTGTAGAAAAGTTTTATGTGTAGACTATGTAGGGTGCCCGAGTGGTAGTGTCATAGCCCGCAATAAACAATAAAACCTTTCCATGTTTTCCCTATGCATGTATCCTATGCATCCTATGCATTAGGACAGTTTGGAATGTGCATTATGTTATGATACATTGTTTGGTATTTTTCATTTGTTAAAATGAAATGGATTTTTCGACGATTTTGGATAGTCGGAAACTTCTGAATCATTATAGAACTTGAAGCAAAATGTTTCTGTATGAGAATATAAAAGTTGAGTTTATATAACACTTGAATTGAGAAGGTAGTAAGTTAAAACAAGTTTTAAATTTGTTGAACATCCTTGTTATGAAAAATGTAATTGATGTTTTGTATACACTCTTAGGATTTGGTAGAGTATTATGTAAATATGAACTTAAGTTATAATTTTTTATACACTTAAAGTTATGTTTATGAAATGGTTCGTAAATGATTTTAGTGTTAATAAGACATAGTATTTGTATAAAAGAATGTTATAAATGGAAATTGGTGTAGTTAGGAAATCAATAGGATAAATATGTAAGTTGTACGTAGATCGTTTTATTCGCATGACTGTTCTTGATCGAGTATCCGAGTACATGATTTTGAGGTGACTTATACCAGTCTGCACAAGGATTTTTCGCTAGATTCTTAACAGTGAACACTTGATACTAGAGAGGAACCTAATCAGAGTCCATACTAGAGAGGTCAAGTGATATATACTAGCTTAGAAGTTAAATTATGTGATCGAACAAGTGATCGGATTTGATATTGTGTATGGATGGTCCATATATATCGTACGGGCTTTAGTATATGCATAGTATGTTTTGATTTGTTATGAAGATTTTAGGTGATGACTCTTCCATTTGTTATGAGGTAGCATGAATTTTCATTTAAGCAATGACCTATGGCTGTTGAGCGTAAGGTACGCTCCGTCGATTATTTATCGTCCTTTTACGATAAAAGAATTTTTGAATTTAGGAAAACCGTGATTTATGATTTCTAGTAAATTTTGAATACTATTAAGTATTTCTTTGTGATTGTTTCTTTTTGTTGCTCGTGTTGAAATTTCGAGGATGAAATATTCTAAGTAGGGGAGATTGTATCGACCTAAAATTTCGGACACTTCGTATTTAAATATCTTAATTTTTTGAATATTTGAACCTTGGATTGAATGTTATTAAAATGATTTAATAGCCTTCTTAACTCGCTTATAAATTATAAGTAATGATGGTAAACTTATTTTTTAAATTTTTTACAAAAATATATTCTTCGAAGAAAAATCGATAATGTGACCGAAAATCGATTTATCGATAAATAGTTTTTTATTCAATATAAGTTGTTCAAACTCTTATGCACTTGTCTAATGATTAAATGAACACATTACGAACTAATTAGCAAACTTTGATTTATAGAAAATGGAATGTTTAGGTAGCATATGTAGAGGTAAGGCTTCTATGGCATAATGGGGGTGAGAACAAGCTTAAGTAACACCTTATGAAGCCTATATAAGAAGGGGCATACACCTGTTAAATAATCACAAATTCACATAGCAAAACCAAGCTTCTTTAATGTCTTCTTCTTCTCTTATGTTCTAAAGAAATTTTCAAATCTACTCCAAATCCACTCAAACTTTTCCATAAGTCTTAGGGAAATATTACCGCACCTTCCACCATGTTATATTTGGAAGAAGCAAAACCATTCTCCCCCTACACCTAATGGTCATGAGCAATTATGGTGTTTGTAGGGGCAAAAAGCAAGTTTAAGCAAAGGAGGAAGGAAAAAGGTTGTTGTAACGTGATGGTAGGAAGTGTTTTTGAGTTTCGTTGTGCTTGAGCATGTCTTTGGCTTGGATCTAAGTGAGTTACCTCACTATCTTGTTTGTATATATTGTGTGTGTGTGTCATGTTTAAATTAAAAAGTTAAATTGACATTAACTAAGTAAAGCTGTAAACTTTGGACCCCTCTTGCTTTTGAAAACAAATGACAACTTTATATTATATAACGTCACTTCTATTACCCTCTTAAACATGTGGCATGCCTTGACTTGATCTTTAAATGATTGTTTAGATTGTTTGTTGAATTGAAATATATTTGAAAGTGTTTAAAGCGATAGTAGCCGCTATAAGTGCACTTCGATATCCCTTAACTTTAACTTGTGTAAAATGGAAGTTTCATGAACTTGACATGGGATGATTGGATTTGGTTATTCTCTACACGTTTTTTGTGTATTGGAAAGTAAATAAATAATTTGGAAAGTTATAGAATTTGTGAACCAAGGTTGCAAAATATTATAGCGAGAAGAAGGTTGTTATATGAGCATTTTAATATGTCATGTTTTGGGAAATTTTCTACATAAATTTAAGGATATTATTAGGGGTTTCTTTCTATGGTCTTTACCAACCCTAAGGGTAGTATTACTATAAAAATTTGAACTCTTAAATTATTTGTTTAAGTGGGGAAAACTAGTCGCAAAGATTGTGCATTTCAATGTATTCTTTAATAAGGACTTTTAACAGCATTTATAAATGCTGTAGTAACTCGTTTTTGGTTTTAAGTGTTTAAAAATGATATTTAAATTTGGTATTTTTCTCCAATCTTTTTAGAAAAATTTTCCTAACCTATTTTGAAGTATTTTAAATTTGGTTTTAAGTTTAAATATAAGTTTAATAATTATATATGTATTTTCAAAGTAATGAGGTTTTAAAATATAAAACATGTTTTTAATTAAATTATAATATAGTTATTTTCAAGTAATATTTTACATAGATATTTAAACCTATTTAAAAGTATTTTTAAATTATATATATATATATATATATATAAGTTTTGAAAAAGGTGATTGACTAGGCTTAATACTAAAAGCGGACGAGGTAGACTTCTCTATTTGTGAGAGTTAGGATTGATGTTAAGTAGGGATGTGAGCAATAAAGCTCTAATCTACCGGCTTCCCTCTTAAATGAGTAATAGTTAATTTGGAATGTCGAAAACATGTTAATCTTGTTGTTTACTTATTTGTTTGAAAAGTAATTAACTTTACTAACGCTAAAAGCCGACGAAGTAGGCTTATTTATTTGTGAGAGTTAAGATTGATGTCGAGTAGAGATGTGAGCAATGGAGCTCTAACCTACCATATTCCCTCTTAGCCAATGAATATCTAAGTCAATAATGTCGAAAATGTGTTAGTCATATTGTTTACTTACTTGTTTATGGAAATCAATGATATTATACTTAACACTAAAAGTCGATGAGATGGATTTATCTATTTATGAGATTCAAGAATGAAGTGTCTAAGCAAGGCTTTGATATCAACTTGTGCTCTATCTTACCTAGCTTCACCCTTGGACAAGGAATATTTAAGTTGGAATGTCAAAAATGAGTTAAATATATGAACCATGATTTCAATAAGTGATCTTTTTTAACTGGATAGTTGGTTGACTATCGAACTTAACCAAATATTAAGTTAGATCTTTAAAAGAATGTTTTAAAGGTAATAACAAGTATGAAATGGTTTTGGATTTGTAATGACAATGTTTAAATAACATTAGTTATAAATCTTTTTGAATGGATTGTGAAAGTGCTTAGATCCATAAAATGGATATTTTGTAGGAAATTATAAGTGTGGAATCTTTTGGAAAAAAGATAGAAAAAGTAAAGGTTTTAAGTAAAAATTCTTGTTAATGATTTGTGAATATACTTATACCATTTGAGAGAAGTATATGAATGATTTTTGATGTATTGAAAGAGTACAGATAAATAGTAGAGATTGATAAATGAAGTTTTGTTAGATAAAAGGAGTTTTACTGATAAAAGAGGTTAATTAATTAAAGATTAATTGAACAAAAAGGGGATTAGAAGTCACTTATGTGACTTAATCGTGCTTTGTATAACTTGATCGTGCTTTGTATGTTTACTTGTTTATGAAAAACATTTGGTCATATACTTAGCACTAAAAACCGATGAAGTAGGCTTGTCTATCTATGGGAGTTAAGAATTTTGAGTAGGAATATAACCAACAGAAGTCTAACCTACCGACTTCACTCTTGATCGAGGGATAGTATGAGATGAAAATATTTAAAACGTGATAAGTATACGAGACTTGGTTTCCCTATGCGATCGTTCTCATTATTATTGAATAATTCGTCGGTTCAATCTTGAAGGGACCGGGATCGGTAAGTGTTTTACTTATCAAAAACCACTTCAAGATTGAGATACATGTTCTATCTCTTGGAAGTGGATCTGTTCGAGATGTAGGAATCCAATTGGGGATTCGTGTTCTATTGGAGTTGTAAAGACTCGTGTGAAAGATACGGAACATGACCTCGACATTGAAAATGGCTAAAGATAGAGTAGGCTACATAACCTGGGGTTTAGCTGACCGGCATCAGGGTGTTATCAACTACATATCTAGATATGTTTATCGATTGTTGGCTGACAGGAGTTGATGGTATTTGGTTCGCGTTTTTCATGTTTATGTTCGAAAGATGGGTCGCTTGTGTTTTCCTTATGATATATTTTATCTAGAGATATATGGCATTCAGAAGGTAACTTTTGATCCTTGTGCATGGAGATTGGATTTTGGCTTGACCGAAGGGATCTCTACATAAAATCCATTATGCCAACGTTTCTTATCGATTTCGATTGTACCCTCTACTGTGTTGTTGAACGTAATCAATTTATATATTTATGTTCTTCACCCGAGAGGCCTAGACATCATCTAATATCTCACATCACCTTATGTACTTGTTAGGTGGTGGTTCTTTTGATGTGATAACCATTATGGCATTTCGTGCGGTCTTAAAAGTACTATTATATGTTGGCCGCATATTTCTTGAGTTTCTCATAGCAGACTTATGTTTGAAGCTTGGTTTTTGTTTTCCCTAAATTCCTCGCTTACTCTTTCAAGTAGTTTGAGAAATGCAGGTTTTCGTTGATGTTCTTTAGAGTTCGAGAAGACGAGCTGGATGGTTCACCGACCATAGTATTCTTATTTCTGCTGTATTGCTATTATATATATCAGCATCTGTGAGGACTAGCAATTATAACTATCCAGGCTGATGATCATACTTAGGTTTTGTATCTCCGAAATTTTTGTATTGGAGTAACATTTTGTACTGTTCTTTTGATATTATATATTATCGTTCCGCTATGAGAATTGGTATTGTGTCCTCTTCTTTTTTGTTCTATTTCTTTTTTCCCTTTTATTTTACCCTAACAATCCGTCTTTCTAGCACTTCGGTGCTCAGCATTGAATATCGTGGATGTATTGTAGTCGACATTCAGAGGTCGAAAAGATGGGTTGTTACATATATAAGGATTGAAATTATGGAATTTGTTTACAAAAGGAATAGAATTTTAATTATACATAAGAATATAAAAATATTTGAAAGGGGATTTGCAATTAGATTCCAAAATGATGTGTTATTTTTATTAGATTTAAATTAAATGTGAAATTTTGAAAATGATATTTTAGAAGTAATTTTATTTGTATTTGATTATTTTTAATAAATATAAAATTGATTTGAATGTGTTTGAAAATATTCAAAAAAAGATTTTTAGTTAAATGTTTTTGAAATGGGAAGTTTTGGAATTTGGTTATAAAAGAGAATTTATAAGTAGATGTTATAATATAAATATTTAGAATATTTTATAAAAAGCTGGTTTTAGATCAATATTGATTTTTCGAAGGTGATTTAAAATGGATTTGAAAGTATAAGAATTTTAAATATTGATTTTAAAGAAAAATATCTGACCTTACAAATATTTTAGAATAGGAATAATATAATTGGTATTTCTAAAGGAGTTGTTGGATTATAAACACTTTTAAGAGTATTTTGAGGTATCCTAAATGAGTTCAAAGTTTATGGATTATTTTCGAGGAATTTGGAAACTTGTAATTCTTTGTCACTGTATATAAGGTTTTAAAACATTGAAGTTTGGAATTAAATAAAGATTTTGGAATAGGAATGGAGTATATAATTTAAAGCCTCTTTGGGATTAATATCAACTTTAGGAAATTCGCTATGAAGATTTAGGAAATAGGTATTATAAAATAAAACCCTTCTGGATCAGTAAATGATTGAATCCTATGAGTTGTGTGAACTTCTACATGATGAGAATTTTGAATAAACGAAGTTATAATACCAATGGTATAGGACATTCGGTATTATTTCTTCGGTTATTCTTTTGACTCATTGTATAGGATATGACATAGACTGTATACGTTACTCCTTATATGTGTGAGATGTTTAATTCGTATTATGGTGAACTGAAAATAATAATAAATATATCATACAATGATACAATACAACGATATTTGTTACATTAACAATCATGGTTGAATTTACCTTGTACATTTCATCTTGCTCTGTACCTTATGTCTCTTATGAAATTAAATTGTGCTTTGTGTGTTACAACGTAATTGCCCTCTTGCATGGTTATGGGTATAAGCACATTTGGTGGTGATGTTGAATTCATTAAATAATGTTATGTAAATGATGAACCATAATTAAAAACCCTTCATGATATTGGGATAAAGAACAGTCAGGTAGGGTTACTATCGTAACGAGAACATGTATAATAAAATGAATTGATCAAACAAGAAGTGATACTAGATAGGCTAGATCCATCCTAGCTGAAACTGGGTGATATTCTAACCCACTTATCATAAGTCCAACAACCTGCTGTAGGGCCACACCAACAATGATGGGCATGCAGTATATTTGATAGAAACGATAACGCCCACGCAATAGAGAATTATATAGCAAATAGGTCGTGTGTGGGCAAACATAATTCTGGTTGAGGAATACACGGATGAAAAAGGCCATATGTTGGCTCGATAAATGTCTAAAAGAGTGTATTCTACACTTAATGAGTTAAATAAATACACCACTATCGATTCATAACGAGTAGATATTAATAAACGTGACCCTTATTAATTGTGATATGAGTGAATCACAATTCAGAAGATTTGTGATTATAGTCATATTAAATAGTGATACGACTTATATATTATGACATCACATATGTTATTCGACGGGGTTTGGGGTTTATTTCGAAGGTGTGTGACATTCATTATGTAAGTTATGAATCACGTTCAGCGTATCAGTATCTGCATGATTATATGTGTCATTTTGATGACCTTACATTTACATTTAGGCATAGTCTAACCCATTTTTTATTTATATAATACTCGGGTCAGTCCGAGAACTTACAAGTACATGGACATTAGCCTTTCTGGGATATTAGGCCTATGAGAAGATGATTATAGACTGTATTGTATTTTTAAAGTCTATTGCATATATTTTCTATTTGTGTCTCCATGTATGTATATTGGTTGAAGAGACTGAGTTGTATATGACATACGATTTGTGTCGATGCATATATTTAGTAGTAGTTCTGGTACTTTGTTATATAGACCTACTTCGTGAAATGTAATTTCTGATATTATATTTTTCACTATGTTCTATGACCTTGTGTTCTTTGGTTATATTATATATTCTTCTGTCTTTGCAAAACCACATGTTTATTGTTTTGCGCCTATACCGAGTACGTATAACTGTGTATTATATGAGGTAAGAAAAATGTATTGGTGTTAGCCTGAAGGAATATTAACGTGTGGCCGCTCCTAACAAGCTTCATTCTTCGTATTACCAAACGATATTACTCTACAATATTCTTTGGTAGTATGAGTATAGAGGTGGGGCATTACACGTACATTATATATATAATATACTTATAAAAAAATTGATGACCAAAATAATATTGTGTGTGTATATGCATGTGAATATGTGAGTATAGTTATCATCCCATGACATTATACCCTATATATCAACCTTAGATCTCAATTGTTATTTATGCGCATATGACATCTATTCGTTTATGTATAACCCAAGTTAGTCCATCATATTTATTGTAGTTATAATGTTTGCATTGTGAATGCAAACATATCATAAATTAAAATGTAAAAATAAATTAATTTAAAATAAAATAACAACATATCATATTTAGTAAAGATAAATCAAATACAAATACAAAAAAATTAATATAAATCGATTAAACCAAAATTAAAAAACTAATCTCCTTTATTAATTACCACAAAATTTGGCTGTGCAAAAATATTATTCATGTAATCACAAAGTAAGATATATTGCAAATTAATAAATGGGTTTCTTTTTTGAAATATCCAATTTTTATCCCACAACTAACGCATCTGATCCAATATAGTGGTGAAGTGATGACAACAAAATCCTTTTAATAGAATTTTAAAAAAGAAAAATGACTGCTGCTATGTTGACATAGACTAAAGAGGTATGTCGACATACCCTAGTGTGTGTGTGTACACACACACACCCACACACACATAGATATATATATATATATATTCCTTCCAAATTCAAATTGAGACTCCTACGCTTTTGAACTCGGAATGTATGTTTATATGAGGATATCTGGAGAATAAATAGAGTTCAATAGATATTGTTATGGAGTCTTTAGCATAAATTCTAAAGACTCGGTAGACCTGCTGAATACTTCTTATATCCTTCTCTTTGAAGTGCTTGTGTTCTGTTCATCTTAAGTCAAACATATCTTTCATTCATTTGAATCCATTTTCATATGTATAACTCATTTTCTTGCTTTCTTTCATGGAATATCTTGTTTATCTATGTATAATATCTTTATAATATATGATAACATATTGCATAATTTAGAGAAAAGTTAGTGGTATTATTAATAGGTAGTTATCTTCAAAATCAAAACCTAGGTTATTGACATTTCCTACTTATATTTTATATGGAGTTTGAAGCATGGCTTTTATGAAACTCTAGCAACATATATCTTACCCTTAAGTGCATATCCCTTAAAAAAGTCAACTCAACTTCAAACAATCATATATCGAATAACGTCTAACATAATTTCGATTACCACTTACTAATGCATCTTTATATAGCATAAGCAGGAGTGTCTATAAGAGGGAAATTCCAAGATTTTATTTTAATTTAAGTGTAGAATGAAATAAGGAGAGAGTGATGAAACAATTTGAAAAGGCATGTGAAATCTTCTTCATAGGCCACCGTTCTCGTTTAGTTCATTTTAGTTAGTTTCATTAAGTAACAACACTAATGAATAAATATACACCTAGATGCGTACCATATCATAATATTAGTTAATTCGATAACCGAATCTTTTATATCTTATTCTCATAACTACTTCTTTAATTAATTATTTATTAATTTATAGGGTGTTACAGAAGAAGTAAGGGAGACGGTGGGGTTTCTTAATTATCTACTTTTATGCTGTTTTATTATCATGTAGAACTATGAATTCTGAAGTATTTTTTGGACTATGTAATGATATTTATGGTTATTTTGGAAATTACTTCAAATATTTAATTTTAAGAATTCTATTATATTTTATTCATTCCGCTATGAGTTCAGAAAGTGTGTATAAAGTAGATAGCTCTAGATATTATTATTTCACCTTTTTACCTGAACAATCCACCTTTTACGGTCATTAGGATTTGTGCATCGATTTGGACATAGAATCAAAGGGCAATGAAAGGCGGGCTGTGATAGTTAACCCATGCTTGTCTACCTTTATAAAAGCCCTATAACGTTTAAACCTGATGAAACGACATCATGTTCAAGTTATAAAGATGTTATATAATATAATAGAGTTAATATGTCTTCAAAATAAATAATAAAACTTTCAAGAGAGGCTTTATAAATACCTATTAAATTCTATAATGAAATAATGCAGTCAAAGATACAATTCAAGGACCAATAGTTATTGAAACTTCAATCCTATATTCTAAAGTTAAAAGAAATTAGGACCAAATATTCAATCACAATATTCTAAAAGGGAAACTCAGCCTCGAAATGTTTTAAAGACCAAATTTTAATGGCTAAAATATAATATCTAACTTAAAAACCAATCAGGGCAAGTCTAAGATATTGGGTTGCCCCAGACAATTACATTGCTTGTTGCCTTACATAGTTATTATATTCTTTACTATCAAATTACATATGTTTATTGCAAGATTGTGTACTTATGGGTTATAGTAAATAAAAATATAACTTATGTAACCATATGAATATATGTACATACGTATATACATCATTTAAACATATGCATGCACATTGCCGGTGTGCATGCATGCTCAAATGTACATACGTATATACTTATGCTAATTCAATATTTTTAGTACTATATTTAATATTTCATGCATCATCCATAGCCAAAAACCATGAATTTAAATTCAATCCTTCATAAGGGCAACATGCATAAAAGATAAGTCTAGATACTGACATAGTCAAAGGGCATTACTATAAAAAAATCATATATAAAAAATTATTTTAAGCAGATTATGTGATTATACTTCCAATAAGACAATATACTACAAAAATTTTATAAAGGGAATTCTGACAGTTTAATTTAAAAGGGCATTATGGTAATTTTATATATAAAATTAAAAAATAAAACTTTTACAAATAAAGGAATTTGGAAAATATGACTTTTCTATTACGTCAAGTAGATTTTTCTACCTCAAAACGCATATATAAAATGTTAGAAATGGATACCGTATGAATAAGATATAAACTTTTACCGTATGTGCATTTTGAGGCAAAATGGATCAGAAATCCAGATGGGCTGAAGGGGATTTGAGATTTGTGCCTATATAATGGAGAGTTATAGCCATAATTCACCCTAGCCTCATTCTTCTTCATTCTGTAAGCATTACAAAGCTCTAGATGTAAAACTTCATTCTTTTTCTTCTTCTTGCTCAAATTTAAATCAAAATTCTTCAAATAAAATAACAAATCAAAGGGGAAAGAAAAGGGAATCTAATACAGACCTTAACAAATCAAATAAAGGAAGAGAAACACTAAATTCAAATCAAATCAGAAAAGGGAATTTGGAGATTTCTACCAAAATCAACCAAGTAGTGAACTGAGGTGAGTAGGTTTATTCATAAAGTGGTTATGTTGTTATATATGCGTTAAAAATACATTTATATATCTTTTTAGATTATTAAATATGATTTATAATAATCTAATGTTTTAATTTAAGATTCATAAGAATTAGGTAAATTTGAGGACCCTAAATCATCACTTTTCAAATAGAATAGATATAAATCGAAGAGAAGGTAAATTGTATTGTAAATTCAGCTTAAAACCACTTAGATATGATTCTATATAGTAAATATTGACCAATTCATAATGAATAAAATTAGTTCTTACCGTAGTTTGATTTATATGTTCAATTGGGTAATTTACGTCAAAAGTGAATAAAATTTAAAAAAGAGAGGTCGACAATGTTTAGGAATGTAAAAAATTGTTATTGGGTACAAATAATTATCTAAAATGGAACTATATTGATTTTGAGATCATACATGAAATTCAGATAGAAGATAGATCGAAAAATGATAGAAATCAAATAAATATAACAAGTTAATTGAAAAATCCAAATCTCAGAAAAATGCCTGACTGACCATGTTTGGATAGTCGACTAGTTGGCTTCGAGAAAACCTTAAGAAAATCCAAGTCTAACCCAAGGAAAATTAGTGTATTTCTAGGGTTGAACAGTCAACTGAATTAAGTCATCAGTTTATTGAATGGTCGAACGGTCAATTGATGATGTTTGACTGGTCAATTAATGGCTTGCTAAATAAAAAAATATACCACGAACAGTCTAAATATTAGAAGTTATCAGTTGACTTAACAATCAAGGAGTCAATTGGTAATGTTTGTTCGATCGAGGGGTATACCATTGATAGAAAAAAATACCAACAGTGAACGGCTGTAACAACCCAGGATCTCGCATTTATTTTATTATCATCATTTGACGACTGATTTTGCTAGCTGATGTTATTTGAAGTTTTAATCAAGTTGAAATTCGTTTGGAAATTGGTTAAGTGTTGTTTGGGTTTTAAATATTAATCTCGGCCCATGTTTCAATTGTTTGAAGCCGTGATAGTATTCAATACCCAATCCCCCTCCCTTTCCTCCATTCGTAAACCCTAAGCCCAAAATCGAAGAAAACAAAATAATGGCGGCCACGATATCTTCATTCGTTCGTTTTTTCAAATTAGGGCTTCGTTCAAATTCTTTGTGCCGTGATTTCGGCTTGCTCGATCGAGAGGGATCGCGTTCTGCTGGGTCATCAAAAATGGTGAGTATTATACTCACATCTAATTCCTATCTCTAGCTTATTAGTGTTCGTATTTCTACGATTTCGTTCTTACTCGATTGTTAAGTTCGTCACTTGATTTGTCTGCCATTTGAACATGTTGGAAGTGATGTTCTCTGTCTTGGTTATTTTCTGGGTCTTGACGATTGACGTGATGACTTGGTGTTGTATCGAGCATTTGGGTTTTTGTTGCATTTTCGATGGACATCGATTTTAACTATGATTTATGTGAAATGTATTTTGGCTTCAGTCTATGTTTGCTATTCGAACTTAAATTGGGGTTTTGTTGGTGTTGATTTTTGATCGATTCTTGTTTTGGTATCCACGGTTTTGAATTTGCTGGACTTTGAGATGAAAATTGCAAAAGAACTGCTTTGTCATTTTTAAAACTGCTGTTCCCTTTCAGTCATTGATACTTGGGTTGCAAACTTGATTTTTGTGAACATAATGTTGAGATGAGAATTTGACTTTGCATTTGCTATGAGAACTGACTTCGATCATTTTCGAAAATTCCTGCTTGATTTTGAAACTATGATATGATCACTTCTCTGACTTTTGACCACTGCCTTGACTTGCTCACTGTCGATGTTCACAACTTTGATTCGTTCACTGTTGATCATGGTTTTGTTCACTGTTTCAACTTGTTCTTTATGTTACATTCTAACCTAACTTTGACATGCTTTTGTTATTGTTTGTCACTTGAACCTGACTTTGATCTTTACTTGACACTGTTAGATTTGCATGTGTTCACTTGATCATGGTTGCAGTTGTATTCCATTTAAACTAATTCATGTAGACAGTTGTCTTTGAGCATTCATTCCAGTAGTTGTGTTGCCATATTGAGTTGCAGGGCTTCATGTTGTAGTCTTGATGAACTGTAGCTATGCATTCATTGTTCGAGTCATTTTGCATCCAGACTTTTCATATGTTCTCTGATTTGTTGTACTTGAGTCACTGATGCACTTTCACTGTATTGCCAGTTCCTTGGACAGTTTCATTTGCATGTTTAACTATGCTTTGAAGTGTAGCTTCACTTGAGTCATTTACTTGATATTGTTTTACACTTGAACCTGGCTTTGACCTGAGTGCGTTTGCATACTGTTGCATTTGGACTCGAGTACAATTGAGTCTTGTTGTCACTTGCATTTCATTGTTCACTTTGACTTTGTACCTACCTGTTTGTATTTGCAGTCACGTACTGTACACTGCATTTGCTCCTGATAGAATTGGTGTAGTTATTATGCATATCCATTTGCACTCGAGTTCGACCTGTAGCTTGCATTGTCACGTGCACTGTCCAGTGTTACAGTTGCATATATGTTGTATCCTTTTGTTGATGATACTCGAGATTTTGTTGTACTTGGCATCGTGATAATGTTGTTCCACTGGTTGTTGTCATGTTGCACTATAAGTTGCCTTAACTTGAACTGGTCTGGTTGCTTCCATACCATGGCTGCTTTGGGTTTGCTGTTATAACATGTATGCATACATGTGTGTATACATGTTTATGTATTGTCTTCAAATAGTTTCATTGAGTTGGTCATTTATATACTTTATATATATATATATCCTTGAGTTTGACAGGAAATAGTTTATCACTGTTTTTGTGATATTGCATTCTTGTATATGCAGTTCTGGGCTGATGTGCACAATTCATCTGATATTGTGCATATCTAAATCTTTTGCATACTTCATCATATGCTGTATTGGTGAGGCAGTACACGTGAGCCACGTGTACTGCAGCCAAAACAGCATTGACTCTTTAATTGAAATTTCAATTGTTTGAAATTGTTCGTATGTCCAATTCAATATATTTTGAATTGTATTTTGATTTGAGTTGTTGCCATTTGCTTCTGTTTCATTGAGCTTTTGTGGATTTCATCACTGTATTGGCGAGGCAGTGCACGCGTGCGTGTACTGCAGCCAATTCAGAATTTGACGTTTTGAATTGATTGATTTCAATTGATGAAATTGTTTCCTGTTGCCAATTCAATAGTTTGATATTGTGTTTTGCTTTGGTGGTTTGATCATTTTGTTGTTGTCTAATTATCTAATTGATAATTAGATTATGAGTTTTCTAATTATTTATTAATAATTAGATTTTGTTGTTATTTGCCATTAGGCAATTTTGTTGTTTTTCTAAATTATCTTCATTGATATTCTTTCCACTTATCTTTGTTGAGGATTTAAATCTGCTGATTTGTGTTTAACATTGGTTAGTGTATTATCTGCCGTTATCTGATCCTCTTATCGAATAGTTGGATATACGAGATTTCTGTGGCTGTCGTCTAATTGATATTAATTATTATTGCTTCTGTGCATTAATAACTGAGTTTGAATTAGACTGACCCGTGTATTATTTTCTTTTGAATTTAATACTCGGGTCAGACCCGAGTTATTTCAGGTTGTAGATTTCCTGCTTTGAGTTGCTGTTTGAGCTATGAAGACTTTTCGTATCTTTGAAGTGGTCTTCGTCTTTCTGTAGTAGTCAGTGTGTCTGTTTTAGGATGATATGTACCCATGTATATTAGTTGATAATGTACTTGTGTATATAATTTCCAGAGTCGACAGTTGTAGTTGTACCATATGTATTGTGTCAACTGTATTGTAACTGACATCAGTTATATATATATGAGACTTTTATTATCTGTGTTCCGCATTCTTTTGTATATGTGTTATTATTATATATATTGTCCTAAACTATTATGAACCATCGTAGTTCGTTTTATACTGGAATTGGGTATGTCGATGGGAGTAAATAAATAAGAGATGAAAAATGAAAAATATATACCACTCCTATCGAGGTAACCAATATTAGTGTAAGGCCAACTATGGATGGTCGCTCCTATCCAGCCTTATTCTTCGTGATAACAGTCAGTATTTCTTTTAATACTCTTTGTTATTGTGAGCATAGAGGTGGGGCGTTACAACGGCCGACTGATTGATGTTCAACGGCCGACCAACCATCTATAAGTTAGTTTTGAAACTGGACCTATTTTAGGCCAAGTAGGATAGTTTTTTAGGATTCGTTCTTGATTTGTTGACGTTCTAGAGTTCATATGGAATTACAATGCTATATAACATGGCACTCAAAGAGATGTGCGATTGGAACATAATTAGAATGCTCTTATTTTTACTGTTAGCGGCTCCATTTCACATTTCAATATGTGAATCGTTGGGAGAATGAAGATATCCATATTAATGGGATTTACGTCATTCGACGGATGTACCCATTGGGAAATCAATCAGTGGATGGATCCTTGTATGCTAGCAGTTGAATAATATAGAGCATAGGATACATTAGTTTATCATCAGCATTGTATACTTGATGTATTTTATTATATAGATGGTTTACCATTGACATTGTATACTCGATGTATTGTTAGGTAGTGTATCATCGAGACCGTATACTCGATGTATTATGTCGTATCGGTAGTTTACCACCTAGACAGTGTACTTGATGTATAATTAGGTTTACCTATTTCTAGATGTCCAACCTTCGGGTGGGGACTTAGGATGTTGTTGTCCCATATTGTATAAACTGTCTTACTTGTTGGATGTAAGTGTACATGCTTAGGTAAAACATAACTAATTTATGTAGATTATAATTGTTAATTTAACTGCCTGCTAATACCATGCTATTGGTAATATTTCTTACTTACCAGACTTTGTTTGACCCTTCTATTTTTTCCACTTTATACCTACTTGCAGGTTGATATGATGGTAGGGTGGTGTGACAAGATAGACCAAGATATGTGAAGGAGGAGACCATATGCTTTAGAGTTACTTTATTTATAGTCATTCCATATATATCTTATTACACTTGTCAGTCAGATGCTTAGTATATTTTCAGTTGGTTATTAGGAACTTTACTTAGTTTGTTTCCTATTTCAGCCCATGTTGTTTAAATAGAGAGTATTTAGTTATTCAGTTATTTATATTTTATTCCTTCTGCTGTGAGATCTGAAAGTATAGATTGTTTAGAATTTCATATTTTTCTCTGTATCATACAAACCATCTCAACCTAACGATTCGTCCTTCTTGGCATGACGTAACTTCAAATGTGACTTTTAAGCGTCAAATCAATATGGCTAGAAGTGTGAGTTGTTATAGCTGGCATGGGTTTGAGTGGGATAATTTACTTTAGGCGGGAATAAATTTGGATTTAGGTGACATAATTTATGATTTAGGCGGGATAATTTGAGCTAAGCAGAATAATTTGAATTTCAAGTGATGATATGTGTGTGATGCCACTAGATGCTTTCCACCTATATTGTATATATGCTACCACTAAGGAGTTTAGATTTGCTTTGTTTGATGACAATATATTGCCTTATGCTTCTTATGTAGTTAGGTTGGTTTGGCTAATGTGTGAAGGTATGTTGTACTTCATGGATATTGTGGAACTAGGTGTTTGAGCTTTAACAATGCATCCTAGGGAGAGGACGCATAACATTTAATGGCACATTATCGGATGAGGATGCCCTAGTGGTAGTGCGTGGTTTTTGATGGTGCATCCAGGGAAGAGAATGCCCTGGCTGAAAGTGCATAACCTTTGACGGTGCATCTTACGATGAGGATGCAAAAATCGAAAGTATGAAGCCTTTGACGACACATCTTCGGATAACGATGCGGTTGTTGAAACTGCACAGCCATTGAAGATGGGCCCTCGGATAAGGATGTGTTGGTTGAACCTGTGTTGCCTTTAATGGTGCATCCTCGAATGGGGATGGGCTGTTGAAAGTGCATAGCTTTGCTGGTGCACTCTTGAATGAGGATGCGCTAGTTCAAAATGCGCAACTTTTGACAGTGCATCCTAGGATGAGGATACGTTAGTTGAAAGTGCACAACCTTTGATGGCGCATCCTTAGATGATGATAAACTTGTTTAAACTGTGCAGCCTTTGATGGTGCATTCTCAGATGGGAATGTGCTGGTTGAAGCTGTGCTGCCTTCGACGGTTCATCCTCATGCATTGGTTGAAAGTGTGCAGCTTTTGACGACGCATCCTTGGATGAGGATGCACTGGCTAAAGTTGCACAACAATTGAGGATGCATCCTCGGATGAGGATCCATTGGTTAAAAGTGCCTAGCCCTGGACTATGCATCATACGAGGATGATGTATTGCCCAAAAGTGGTCATTCGATTATGCAATCTACTAGGCTTTGGATATTGCGTCAGGAACTAGCATAATTCTTATGCAACATAAATTTCAACCTAATTCATTACATTCTTTACTGCTTTTCTTATCGATTTCGTATACCTAACTCTATGCTAATTACCGATTTTAAAAAAATGGATGTTACACTTGTTCCCAAGTCTACACTAATGCATATTAGGCTAGACTTGTAATTTCGCATGCATCTTTTCGTGCTTCACACTCATCTTTGTATTATCTTCTCCTTGCACGCAATTTATTGCCTTTGTAACCTATTGCGGTTCTAGCACCAGTGAAGGGAAGAACCATTGCTTTTAGGACTCAACTTTTGCTACCTTTATTTCATTGTATACAGATGTTTTGATGAAGGTAACTGTGCCATTTGCCATAATTTTGCACGGTTCCTACACTAGGGTTAAGCTGTAACACTATTGGCTTTTGGAAATTGACGGCGTCTGTTCACACCCTATTTGCAATTATTAGGCACAAGGGCACAACATTTGTTGTGCTAAGTTCAGTTCATTGTTTATAACGTCTTTCCCGAACTTCATTCTAGGCACTTAGGTCGCATGGTCGCTTTTTTTAACGACCTATTTTTCCTTCAAGTGTGTGCATTAACACATATTTGCTCCACCTTAAGTGGACTAGTTTGATGTTGGCTGAAAAGCCAGGTCGTGCTCTTTAAACCTTGTAATTTTGAAAGGTTTTTTGGAGCCATATGATTTTTGTGCTAGTTTATGTCATCCAATATCCTTACATCCAGTTAATTTTGGCTGACAAGTTACATATATGTAGCTCTAGATTGAAGTAATGCATATATTTGCATAAACATGTTATGTAGTTATTGAAATGAGTCAGTGTTTTAGATGTTTCAATGTTCCTTTGAATTTCTATTATAAAAGACATGTGCGGTTCAATCACCTTTGAATCGTTTGGATCTTTTAGCTTCAAGTCTGACATGGCTCCCAATGCGCTCATAGAATGCGCTTTTACTCCTTCATGGGTTTCTAGTATTTTTATTCCAGAATGGTATATTCCTGTTGGCTTTGAAAATGTGTAGCTATAAGTGGAGCATCTTCATTAACTATTATCCTTGTAGCTTCTAGTTTGGAACGGTTAATAAAATTATGCAAACTTGCATTGTCTCTTTGCTTGACACTGATACCAACTATGACGACCCACATTTCGGAAGGTTTAAATCGACAATAATCCACATTTGTCCAACTCAAACAATCTGAAACACAGATAATCAATGGGGTTAATTAAGAAAATTAAGGAAAAAAGAAAACAAATGCAGAATCTTACAGCGGAATGACAAAATATAATAATCAAATAAACAGTTCATGAAACTGTTATACTATACATTTTATTATAATTTATACAACATTTATCAGAGTTATATATACAATAGAATAATAGAGTAATGCAGTAGAACAACATGATGCAGGAATAATACTAGTAATAATATATCAATCTACGTCTTCGTCCTCCAGAGAATATGAACTTCAATGTGCTGAAAACTCAGGGCTGACCCAAGCGTAATGAAAAGACAAAACACTCAAGTCAGGACTAAAATATCCTTATGTGAGTCACAATAACACATATAACATAAGTATAATAGCGTCAGAGATGTTTATGGGGTTTTACATCTCCTATCCAATATATAACGTGCGTGCAATAACACAAGAGGTGTTACGGGATTTTCTATCTCTTAAATATCCATCAAAATATCTATATATAGTAGAATATACTATATATGTAATGTTTAATTAGTAAAATAAATATTTTTATTAGCATTAAGGCTTTACATTAATCCCCTTTAATGCCTTTTTTAAGCATTGTCGTACAGTTTGATTATAACGCCCCAGTAGCACGTGGGGGGATAGGGATGCGCTGCGATACGACAAAAATAAATCAAACTCGTGGTGGCCTCGTATAAGGATAAAAGTATGACAAGGCATGTGAGGCAATGTCCAAGGTAGGATACTACTAGTTCAGGTCGTAGGGCTGGTGATAATGCATCATAGCCACGACTGCCCACTGCGTTCATCCATTCCATATCGAGTCAAAGGGAGGTCATCCCAAATCAAGGTGCACCAACCGAAACCAACATCAAAAGTAATAGTATGGACTAAGTCCAAGCTATAAATCAAAGAACGAATGTCTGCTAGGGGCAGTTAGCCCACTTGGCCCTGTCAAGCCATCATGTTTTAGTCATTTCAAATTGGCAGAAGTGCCGAGGTCTATCCATCATCGTTCTCTTTCTTAAAATCTAGCAAACGTACACCGAATCCAACCACTTCATTCTGTAGTCTCCTCCGCGTACACAGTTGTTAAAGTGGTTCCAATATTGGCAGAGAGTGTGCCAATAAGAGGCCCCGGTCTCTTTAACAACCAAACGTCATTTTACACACCGGTTGGTTCTTTTACATTTCGAAAACGATTCATACTTGATATCAAAATCTCATATTCACGTCAAAATATCTTTTCCACTTCAAAATATCATATTTACTTAAAATATGTTATTTTTACTTCAATAATCATTTCAAATTTCAACTTAGGCTATAACTTCATTTTAACCCAATTCGCATTTAAATCCACGATTTAAATATAGACAGTTCCCACTTTGACCAGATTGAATTTTTAGAAAATAGTTTGAAATTTTTTAAATAGTTTAAAATTTTAAAATAGTTAAAATATTAAAATAGATTATATGTTAAATGATTTGGAAATGTAAATAATTTGGAAATTTTAAAAGATGAATTTAAAAACAGTTTATAGAAAAATAGTTTATAGTTAGAATAATTTCAAACTCAAAACTATTTCTTCCCATTTAAAAATAAATCTTGACTCAGTCCAAATTTAGATCAAACTAATTCAATTTCAAATCTTTCAATTCAAATCATTTTGAATCTCAAATCGACTCAATTTTGATTTCAATTTAAATCAATTCCAATTTTAATTTCAGTTTAAATTAATTTCGATTTCGATTTCAATTCGAATCAAAGATTTGACTCAATGGTTTAAATTTCAATTCAATTCTTATTTTTTAACCATTTCAATTTATATCAATTTCGAGTTCGATTTCAAAATATCGATTTAAATCATTTAGATCAAATTTAACTTCGATGTTCAATTCGATGTTCACATCTTTTAAAATAATTCAATTTCGAGGTCAAATTTGAAATATCACTTTAAATCCCTTTCCTAAGACAAATCTCGAAGTTCGAATAAAATTCAATCTTTTAAAACAACTTAATTTTCCTAATTCAAATTATATATCGATTATAACTTCAAATTTCAAATTGAATTCTTTGAATGATTCCTTTTACAAATTTGAAATTCAAAATTTCAAAACTCGAATTCGAAAATAATTCAATTTCCATAAATTCGATTTCTATTTCTTTAAATCAAAATCATTTAAATAATTTCAAACCAAAAATTTTAAAATCATTTAATTTAACCAATCCGGTGTCCGTATATAATTTTCTATCCTATGGCCAAGTGAATAGTTATTTCAATTTAATTTCAGGGATGGATATATATCATTTCAATCCAAAGTAAATGTCATAGGCATATATATCATTTCAACCTATTTCTTAATTTATTCGAAATAATTCAAATAACAGTTCATATGCTATCAAAAATTTTACAGGGTGATAATAGAATATATATATATATATATAAAAACATCCAATCATCCACTATATCATCCAATAGCCATCCAATCTCACTCAACATCTAAAACCGTCAATATATCACAACAGTCACCCGGTTATCAATAATTGGGAATTTAACTAGCAGCTTAATTCCAATTTTAGTTTAGCTATCAATTTTAATTTTTAACAATCAATTCAGATGTCAATTTAAATACCAAATAATAGTCAATAAAACTAAATTACTTCATAGTTTCGATTTAATTAAAATAAAAATATTTTAGTACTTCATGAGCGTTTAAAACACTTACCTTTATTTGAAACCGAAATTTTTTTAGCTTCAAAAAATATGAATCCAACTCCATGTTGTAGCCTCTGTCGATACAATCGCAACGCGACCCGTTTCGTTGGAAACGGACCTCGCATGAAAAAGTTACGTAATTTTAAACATCGATATAATTAAATTAAAATTAACAAATTAAAATTAATTCAAATTTTTAACAACCTCACCTCCCTCTCTCTCATGCATCCAGGCCCTCACACAACCGCGACCTCGTAACCCAATATCACGCGACAAACATCATCGTGCGCGCGCCTCCCCAGGCCATAGTCACCGATCCAACGCTACTACCAGCTGAGCCTCGGCCAGCTCCACCACCGCCCCAAATATCATCACCTCTACCGCTGTCGTTCGTCCATACGAACCCAAGAGAGGGAGGTGAGGGATGAGGGAGATCAAAGGGGAAGAAAACAGTTGAATTACGGTCATTTAAAATCACACATGGCCTGAAGCTTAGGGACTAGGATTTTTTTTCAAAAATGAGAATAAAGTGGCCTTATATAAAAAAAATTAAACACTATTCACGTGTGACTTTCCCGAACTCCAAACGATGCATGCCGCCTGGTGTTCTATATGTTATACCCCTATTCCAAACACAATGGAACTAGTCTCGGGAGCCAATTCCATCATATTCAAAAGATAGCTTTTCAAAATCAAATTATTTTAATTAAATTTCTTAAATTAATTTCTACGTGTTTCAAGCTCGCACGACCAAATGATAAGTCAGACGCTACAAAACTTGAAATCCTATAATAATTCACTATTACGGATCCGATGAAACTGGTTTCGTCAAAATCCGAGACAGTGGCCAAAATGACTATTTTCACACGTTAATTAAAACAAATAATTTCCAAAATATATTTATTCACTTTTAAATTCAATTTTAGAAGTTAACAATCTTCATTCTTGTTTAAATAAAATTTAAATCAACTTTCGACATCATTTCCATTCATATTAAATTCAAGATTCAATTGTTTAAATAATTTTCAATATTAAACTTATACAATTTAATTATCCAATAAATTCCATTAATAAATCATTAAATTTTTATTTCTAACCATTTTTATTCAATATTTATATTAAATTTAATAATTTAAAATAGTTAAAAATATGGGTCGTTACAATAGTGTACTTGGATCGGGTGAAGTTTTCCTTTCTACATTGAAATATCTATCAAAATCTGAAGATTGTTAGGACCATAACTTGATTTCTCCAAGCTTGTATTTCCTAAACCACCTTATCGTAGACCTAGTTAAGTGCACATGAAAAGTCTACATCTACTTAACTTTCCTATTTTAAGAACATCCATATGGTATGAAAAGGTGCTGAGGTGGTAGTTTAGGTTTTGGAATCCATTGTATTTATCTATTATAAGGGCCTTAAAATTGTCAAGGAAGTTTGACTCTAGGATTTCCTTATTGGATGACAACTCAAACTTCTCTAGTATGGATTTGCTTCCATTTTACTGGCATAGCTTGGCATGTGGTTCCACTTCAGTTTTTAAAAACTGTATTTGGTTAGTTTATATGTATTTGTGATTGATCTTTTCCTTGAGGTTGAACTTTTCTCATGCTCTCCTTGCACAGTTCGCACTTTGCGTTTTGAGGGTGCTTTTAGGCTGGAGTTGGATATTTTTAACTTAGTGTAAGTATTGGCTTAGATTTTGATTTTGAGCTTTTCCCTTGTGCTTTTAAGGCTAACATCACCATTCACAATACTAATGAGATTTCCATTCTTATTCGCCAGCTGCGCAATTTGCTCAATTGGCGAATGTTGGCATTGAGTTGTGGAGCTATAGGAGTGATTTTTTATGGTGGATACATACAATAAATTTTTCCATCGCGAAATGCTTTCATTTATTTAGGACGTGAATAGGCTTAGGGTTTATTTGGGATGTGAATAGGCTTAGGGTCTTAACGATGGGATTTGCGGATGAGTTTATTAGTGGGCCCATCATAGGTTTTAGGGGAGCTGGTGATATTGTAGTTTTTCATCGTGGCTGTAAGGTCTTCTACTTTAATAAGGGGAGGAGTAGAAGAGTTAGTATTTTGTGGAGTTATTGGGTGTAATTTTGGTAGAGGTGTGGTTATCTTTAGGGGTTAGGGAAGTTTGGAAAATATATATATTATACTAAGGGCTTGGCCCTCCTTTTAGCGCCAAAATGTTTGTAAGATTTTTTGATCTTACAACACCAACTTGAATTTTGCAGTAATTACATTGTTGTATTCCTATATGATTATGAATTAGCTAATTTAAGAAATATTAAATTATCATGATTAATAGTAATCAAGTTGTTCTATGTTTACATAATTGTGAGGGTTGCAGTTTAAATGTTTGTTAAAATTCCTAAATAGATCGGTTCAAAATAAATTAAATCAATACACAGAGAAGAGTATAAAAATGCAACAAAGTAAAAGACAAAAAGAATTTATGTGGTTCGAATATTAAAGAATCCTACATCCACGAGTCAAATCACTCAATTTTTATATTTCTTTTCTAGTACAAGCACTTGAATCAATGGAGATTTTATACAGCCTTTACAATATTTGATTCTTAGAATATAAAACGTTCCATCCCTTTTGCATGCTATAATGTTGTCCTTGTATAGCATAGGATGTCAAGTGAATTGTTGACATCGTTCCTTTTACCGTTCATCTGCATTGGATCTTGCCATGTGTGCTTAATCCATTCAATTTGATTGATGTGCACAAATTGCCGACATGGGTTCAGGTAGGATAATTAGGTTGGAATAAACATGGATTTAGACGGGATGATTTTGGATTTAGGTGGGATGATATGAATTTGAAGTGGTGAAATGTATGTGATGTTGCTTGATACTTACCACTTACATTGGATTTATGTTACCATCTAAGGAGGTCAAATTTGCTTTGTTTGATGACAATGTATTGCTTGTGTTTCCCATGCAGTTAAAGTAATTTCGGATGATATTGTGAATATACATAATATTTCATGGATGTTGTGAAATTATGGTGTTTGAGCTTGATGGCACATCCTAGGGAGAGGATGCATAACCTTTAACAACGCATTCCAGGGCAAGGATACAATGGTTGGCAGTGCATAGCCTTTGACGATGCATCTTAGGAAAAGGATGTGATGTCTAGCGGTGCACAATCTTTGATGGCACATAGTATGATGAGAATGAGATGGTTAAAGTGTGCCCCTTTCACGACGCATCCTTGAATCTAAGGATGAGCTTGTTGAAATTGTGCAGCCTTTGATGGTGCGTCCATGGATGAGGATGTGCTAGTTGATGTTACGCATCCTTTAACGTTGCGTCTTTGGATGAGGATGCGATGGTTGAAAGTGCACAGCTGTGCGTAGTGCATCCTTGGATAAGGATGCATTAGCTAAAACCATGCAACCTTTGACGATGCGTCCTCGGATGAGGATGCGTTGGCTAAAGTTGTGCATCTTCTGACGTCGCATCCTCGAATGAATATATGCTAGTTGAAAGTGCACAGCCTTGGACTGGGCATCCTAAAAAGAGGATGCGTTGGGCGAAAGTGGATAGAGTATGGAATTTGCTAGGACTTGGTTATTGTACTTGAAACTGGCCCAGTTCCTATGTAATGTAGTTTTTGACCTAATTCATTCCATATTGCACTGCTTTGCTTGTTGACTTTGTATATCTAAATCCGCTCTAATTACTCATTTGGAAAAAATGAATGTAGCAACCACTATTGTTAAGAACATGAATACTACCTTGTACTACGAAAACAAACTAATCTTATAATGAATATCCAGTAAACCAAAGTTATATCCATTTTTGTCATAACACAAAAACAACTATTATTTCATAAATAAATATTTGGTATACATGAAAGTTTCTATTCAAAACATAAAGGGATCCATTAGCAAGTGTTATATGGTATATTTTTCACTATTTCTACTACTACAATAACAGCATTTGTCGATATGAAGCTTTAATTTAATCTCTTATCACATGCTATATATTATTCTATTGTAACTGACTTACAGTCAATAATTTCTGATTATTACATAACACTAAGAAAAATAAATCTTATAGAGGATAATCTTCTATGAGAAAACACATTTGAAATAGAAATCATACTACTTGTTTCTTATTAGATGTCTACGAAAAATTTGATACAGTTCTATTTTCGATACATTTTCATGAAGCAAATGTGACATTCACCCTCTCTTCATCCCATCCGATTGTTACTCTCACTGTTAGACTTTTGATTTTGCTTTTAAATGGTCCAAACTTTCAAAGGAAAACCTTAACAATAAGAAAGCATCGAATATTTTTACAAATGCATTCACTCACCCTTTAATCTTAAGAAGATTGCATAAGTTGCAATTAAGTAAAGTTATAAAACTGATATTTTAGTGATCCAAGAATTAGGTCTGTCATTGCCCTTGGTTTACTGTTGTTCCCAACACAACAAGATCCCTATTGCACTCAATCATATTGAGATGATCTTGCACCATCGTTTACTTACTCGTTTCGAATGAAACAATTTCATCGCAGTTCTGTATCTTGTGGAACACGACTACCCACCATATAACCTTTTTATTTGATTGAATATGAATCAAGTATATACATATTCTTGTATCGTATTTAGAGCTCATACTCATAGAAGAGAACATGTGGTAATAGACAAGTTTACACTTAAGTGGCAAAGACTCGAAAGTTTTTAATGGTTGTATCATTCGGCTCTTACATGAGCCTTAAAGCGACGACCAAGCTTTTAAATCTCAGATTTCATAAGAAACCTTGGACTGATATCCTATATCATATTGAGATCTTAAGATCTCGGATGATTTGAGTGTCAAACAATTAAAAAGCATATTTGAAATCTTGTCTCACCCAAGTATAAAAAGTGGATCCCGTGGGAGATGAAGAAGATATAAAACTCCAGCGATGACATACTGATAGTTTCATTAGAGGTAATCTTTATATTTCTTAACCAACCTACAATTCACTTCACTTAATATAATGGATAAACAGTTTTACCACTTACATTAGATATGCAAATTTATTAAAGTATATTATTATAATATTACATATGGTTGTATACTTACTAATATGGCTTGTCATATTTTTATAATAAGGCTCCCACTGAATTATACATCTCATAAAAACCCAAACAGGACGCATAAATTTTATAAATTCCTCTAGCGAGCATTAGGATATGTTTATCATGTTACTACAATCTTGAGGATGCTTGCAAACTGTAGTACCCACCAATGGTAACTCACACGTTATTAATTATATCTCTTATATGACTCCTAACTGAATGTTACTTGGCTTTTAATCTTCTTTTTAACACTTGATGGTGCTCAATAAGTCATAAAGTACATTATATGCTCATGACCCATCATTTAGTGTTTTCTTAAGGATAAACTTTGTAACTCTTTAGGGTTCTCAATAAACTTATGAAATATTCTTACCAGTCCAAATACTATATATATAAACACTATTATACATAGTTTATGGCTTGAGGGTGCTCAACAACCATAAGTATGCATATTACTCTACTTA
Organism: Allium fistulosum; assembly: GCA_030737815.1. Classification (NCBI taxonomy): domain Eukaryota; kingdom Viridiplantae; phylum Streptophyta; class Magnoliopsida; order Asparagales; family Amaryllidaceae; genus Allium; species Allium fistulosum. The sequence goes on along the minus strand of CM060905.1, from coordinate 1,166,660,169 downwards.
TATTGTGTATGCATAATAATCTACTTATATTGTTAATGATAGAGAAAAAAATTATTTTATATCCGTAATCTTATTTTAATAATAATAAGGTATTATTGTTTATAAGGAACGATAAGTATTCATAGTACTTGGCGATATTGTTTGCCATTTGTATGCATATACAAGAGTATACATACAGATTAACTCCTTATATCTATAATGGATTCTTTTTTGATTTTAAATTTAAAATTGCATTACTTTTATATTATGTATATACACATATACATTATATAAGATTCTCTTATTTAATTACAACGTTTATAGTATAATACTAAATTTTATATTTATATGTATATATAATTAATTATTTTGATGGGAAAAATAAAGAATATTATTTTGCACATGCAAGCCAGTTTTATAGTGACCGTACTATTTTACAAAGATATAACAGGAATGAGGCAAAATTGGCTCAGTAACTACGAACACACCAAAAGCTACAACTTACATTACATCACTTACATAATACATCTCACATTAGTTGTGATACATACGACATACAAAAACTTGAAAATACATCTAATTCATCAAGGGAGACACCTGAGAGTATGATGGAGGGGTAGAACAAGAAGACATAAGAGCAGTTTGTTTCATGCTGTAATCTATGCTTTCATCCAGATCATAAAAGACGAGTATTCTAGGATTAGATGAGTCAATAAAGTGGTCTATGCGTGGCATATGTGTAGGAGGAGGCTTGGTGGAAACAGAGGAGGCAACAACAGCCAAGCAAGGGATGTCATCTGAAACGAGAGAGGATATAGAAGTGGAGTCATCTAGAAGCTCGCTTATATTAATTTCAAGAAAAACTTCCAAATGAAGGGCCATAGCGGGCACCTTAACATGCTACTCTCTAGCCGTTGTTTTCTATAGTGAAATTTTCAAAGGAAGCGAAGGAGAAACCTTAGGACGACCAGTCAAAGGAATATGGATATAGGAGGAGGCAATGTGTCCAAAGGTGTGGCATGTAGTACAAATATGGGGCTTCTATAAGAAAGAAACAACCACGTGACAAGTAACATGCTCTGAGAGAAAGACTGGAAGGGAAGCTGTAAGCTCATTATCTGGTGTTATCTCAATCAACACTTTCACATAAGCCACTCTATCACTACACCCAGTGGCTTCATTAAAATAAATAAGTTTACCTAAATGACTGACAAGCCAATTTGAACCTTCTAAAGGCTTATACAAAGAAGGAATATTAGTGAGTCTAACCCATGTGCGAATAGATTGCATTTGTTAACGTGTTGAATTTATTAGGAGACCATTTAGTTATAATGAAATCCTTTTCAAATATGATGTACGGGTCAATTCAAGATTCTAGCTCTATCATCTGGGCATGAGAATTCAAAAAAGAACATATCTTTGTCAAAAACTACTTTAACCTTGCCTTTAACATGTCAAACCCTAAGAAGATGTTTTTGAACAATGTTATAAGGTAAGTTTTTATTAACAAAGAACCCAACTTGATGGTTCTTCCAAAATGACTTCTCGACCTTGGCAACCTCACTAGGTGGCACAAGCACCTTACTGTTAGTCCTTGAGATGATGGTTTTGATGACAACAACCTTAGAATAAGATTATAAAATATAAATACTAACATTATAGTTTAGATATATATGTATATGCAGGATTTAACCATGCAGGTACCAAGAATGAAGACTGTACAGTATACAGATTCAAGATATCAAGATTGAAGACTCGTGAGTATCAAGAATATCAAGATTATCAAGAGTTCAAGATTTCAAGATAAGTATTGAGTCTAGAATTATGTTAAAACTTCACAATAGCACTGAAATCTTCACTCCATTTTTCTTTTGGGATGGAACACATTTCTACCTTTTTAATGGCTTACAAACCCACGACAAGTAGCTTACAAACCTACGACAAGTGGCTTACAAACCCACGAACATCCTGGTTTTGTACAAGTTCTCGAGTCCTGATATGATGAGATATTCTGCAGAAAGAAGCTTGCAAAACTACTTCAAAATGATTTTCAAAACTACTTCAGAATGATTTTCAAAACTGCTTTTCAAAATATTTTAGCCTTAAAAATTATCTTTTCAAATGATTTTCAAAAAGTTGTTTTAGCCTTAAAATATTCTTTGTTTTTGTTTTTAATAAACTCTTGTTTTTAAACTTTATTTGTTTTAAACAATCTTTTAATTATAATATATTTATACTTAGATTTAAATATAAAATTATAGTAAAATTGTATATATATTATTCTCTATATTTATCTATGTATTTTATCTATAGTCAAGTATATTTATAAAGTTTAAAATAGTTTTAATATAAGATAATGTTTATTTTCAAAGAAAATCAAATCTTCAAAAAATGCTTTGGGATGTCGACATGCCCTAGTACCCCATGTCGACATAGTGTCAGTTAGGACCAAAAATTTGAATTTCAAAAGAAGTGTCTATTCGCCATAACCTTTCACGAATGGACATGGTTGTTGTTCTTCTATAAATAAGGGTTGGTTTCAATGAATTTTATATCAGATTTTCTGGTTTTTCACTTCTCTTCTTCTTCCACATTTTCTTATTCAAAATCCTATCATTACTCGGCCGAAATCAACATTGAATCTAACTAGATTATCTCTGGTTTGATTCTCTATCACTATCTCAACAAAATCCAAGTGCTATTCAGAGTTATAGGCTTCTTTGTAATCTATCTAGCGAGAAAAGGTGTGATTGCAGCCTTGGAAATCAATTGGGTGAACTTGTTGCCCCGAAAATCAAGTATCTCTACCCAGAGGATTGTGATTCTGGAGGGTGTACCTCGTAGCCTTGAAACCGAGGGTTGTAATTGTTGAATTGCTTTTGAAAGGAAATCCGTACTTAGTTGTGCGGGACTGGATGTAGGGTAACTCTGAACCAGTATAAAATCTGGTGTGTTCTTTCCTTTACTGCATTTACTTTATTTCTGCATCTGTGTTTGTTTCTGTGATTATATCTGTGTCTGAATATTGCATACATTTGTGTACAAATCAACAATAACTCAAAAAGATTTAGTAATTTCTTATAAACACTATTCACCCCCCCCCTCTAGTGTTATTCCTAGCCTTAAGATCCATATTCCGCATTCCTCACACTTACCACCACCAAGTTTAAATTTTTTAGATACACACCTTCCCGCATTACTTGGATTACGAGTGAATAGAGATGCCCAATTCATTATAGTAGAGGGAGATTGTTTCTGTTGTTTATGACCAAGCATTGGTGCAGAAATATGCACGAAAGGACCTGAACCAATTTTCAAATTCAAAATAGCAGGGAGAGGAATTTCATGAGAAGTGCAGAGGGTGCCAAGTTCGTAGCCGCACTGCAAGGAGGAAAGCTTTCACCCAATTTAGGTTTCTCGCAAGAAAGTGGATCAATTGCTGTAGATGGAGCTGATAGCCGTCGGCAGCACACATAGGAACGACCACATCAGATGATGGTTGGCACATATAGAGAATTTGGGTGAGGTGATGTTAGAGTTTATAGTGATTGCGGCCTTCCCTTTCTTTGATTTGAGTTTTGGGTATTCTTTGTCATCAATAGACGATGGTAATCTGACTCGGCCAGAGCGAGTTATAGAAGGTACAATGTCATATATAGGTGATCTAAAGAAATTGAGCTTCATTGCAAAAGGAAACAAGGAGATTGTTGTTTGCGAATCTAATTTTCATAAAGCAGTAAACCAGAGAGATAAAGCAAAGGTAAAAAGGTCAGGATGAAAGTTGAAGGATGGCGGCTATGTCAGGGACCCCATTGATTGGGTTAATGTATATACGATTAATTAACACTTTGACTAACATTACAAATTTGTAACCTTTTAAGAATTTTAAATTTAATTTAATGCAATTTTAAATTTAATTTTTACATATTACTCAAATGAGCTTATTTGAATCAACCCAAGACCTAATACTTTTGGGTCTCATACATAAAGAATACTATAGAATCAAATCATCAGATAAGCCAGGCAAGAACAAAGAAAGAAGGGATGCTTCCGTTTGCAAAAATAGTTCTAATTATATAACCTCTTTTCTATAATACTCTTTCCTAAATGCACATCTAAATGGAATATTACCAAGGATGATCAGAAATGTTGGCTAATTATTCATGTTAACACAATGTAAGCTCCGATACCATTGTTGGATCAGATGCATCGAGCAACATGGTAAAATGGACAAGCTTTAAAAATTCCTTTTATGATGATCGCCCTACATCTCGGTACCCAATATACTTGAAGAATGCGCAGCAGCGGTATTCGATTAATGTAGGACAATTGTCAAAAGTGAAATAACTAAAATCCTAAACATAACTAGTCTTATATGTCACAACGTATCGAATAAAATATATTATCAATATAGACATAAAACAAGCGAGGTTGATAAGCATAATAAATGAACCAAAACAAATTTAAAGGTAAAAAGTCCACAATAACCATAAAAACGAGTAGAATAGAGTTCGTACATCATTAAAATAACTTAAAGGAAATTTGTCTCTGAATAAGATAAATCACTACTAAAGCTCCACAGTGCTGCACATCGGAATAAGCAACAAAATCTAATAATAAATATATTAGCACCAGCCTCCTCTTCATCCTCTAAATAGCTCCATACGGTAAACTCAAAAGTGCTATCTAGTCTACTCATTTAAGAGTAACCAAGATAATAAGAAGCAAAGTATAAAACATCGAGTTAGACAATAGTCTGGTGTGAGCGATAAAAAATCTCAAAATACTATGAAAACTAATAAAGTAGAGAACATAAGGTTTGGAAAATCATACCTGACATGTCCCTACATCCAAAGAGTTAGCACATAACACAATATATATATATATATATATATATATGCATACTACTATCAACATCATATGGGTATACTACACTAAGTATTATGAGTGTCAGAGTACTATCTCAAGAATACCAACGTCGTAAGAAATCCAACAATCACACCAATCATAAATCATAATAAGCATAAGATAAACATGCAATAACAACCATCCTTGAGGTTTTATATCGCTATGTCTATTGCCAAGGTCTCAACTCGTTATGTATCATCATGCTTCCTAAAGCCTTACGTTACTATGATTATCGCTAAAGTCTGACTTCACTACAACCATCCTTGAAGTCTCACTTCTCTAAGATTTTTATCGAAGTCTCACTTCACCACGATCCTTTTCGAAGTCTCACTCCATTATAACTTTCTCTAAATTCCCCCTTCATCATGACCTTCTCAAGGTATTTCCAAAGTCCTGCTTTGCTACGTTCTCCTCTAGAGTCTCACCCCCGATCATGATCCTTTCCTGAGTCTCGCTCCGGTATGACTTTCTCAAAGTCCATCTTCATCATGACTTTCTCAAGGTCTCTTAGATGTATGATAACTCACTCTATGATCTCTCAGGCCGATGACATCTCATGCCATAATTATATCCAACATTCTTTCGAATACCTATCTCATAGGTACTATCCTCTTAGGACAAGCCAAACCGTCGCACGGTCTAGGGTACATGGGTGAGTACCCTCATATACCACCACCTCTAGGAACAACCATCCTATTTAGAGTTATCAACATTCCCTTCAGCATCCAACTCCATCTGGAACATCTCATGCTCCTCTACAACGCTTCTCCTTTTCAAATGTGCTTTCCTAGACTAATCTAGACCCATCCTTCACTTCCCAACCATACTCGATCAAATGCCTCACATCGTTGAAGCTTATAACATCTCTACTTGCCCACTCATGTTGTAGATTCATCTTGTCACGGTTTCGAAGTCCTCATGTCAAAGCGTCATGCTTTTGCCTCATCTTTTATCATCGATCTTCAACATATTGTAACTATCAAAAACGAATGTTGAATGATCGAACGAACATCTTTAGCACAACCATTAGGGCCTTCTCATTATCTCGCAAAAGTTTGGCCAGAAATGGCCACATTAATTCAGGTTGGTATCTGTCTGATCAGATTGGTTCCAATCTGAATTGCTTAGCCAAAAATTTGCCTAGGTTTTTCACTCCCCAACCTCTTCCATTTTTGCTTGCTTTGAGCTCCTTTCGTCAGTGCCACACTCCCCAAGTCTTCAGCAACCTCTCTGAGCCTCAAAAAGAGGTCGGTACCAATCTGATCGGGTCAATTTCGATCTATAGATCTTTTCTAAATTTTGGGGTTAAGTCCCCACTTCCATTTCCTCACCTTCCCCGAAGTTTTTCCCAAAGTTTCATAGCCTAAGTCTTGAAACAACCTCCTTTATCGACCTGAACTGCAAACTCCACCATCATGATTTTGAGTATCCAAACCAACCCGAATCTCCATGCAACCAGATTTGTAGAGTCCCTAAACTCCCTTTAATAACATGTCCAAGTTTCGTTGCGTTTCGACAACATTGGTGCCATTTGCTCAAAAAGGCATACCACTTTCGAACTACGAAACAACTAAAAACACATCAAAGCAATCCATAGAACTACCAAACATCATCATACAACATCCAAACAATACATACAATTCATCCAAACATGATTTACTAGCCTAAATCGTTCTAGATCTAATTTTCTATAAAATAGCAATTCTAGTTGGTAAATGGTATAAATCATATCAAAATACAAATCTATCTTTTTAAACTATGTTCTAGGGTGTTGTTTATATCATATCTAAGTTTTTAATCATTTTTACTTTAATATTCATTCTAAAAATCATATTTTTACAACAAAATTAAGCATAGCATAGTAAGAAAGGTAAAACCACTTACCTTGGATCAAAACACACGGATTCTTAAGAATATTTGAAATGAAACAACAACTACACAATTCTAAACTACCAAATTGCCGATTTACTATCTTCCTACGTTAACCTGTCTTAAATTCATACGGTAATTAGATTGGAAAAACTGGGGTTGAGCTTTAGTTTGGATTAATGGAGGTTAGGAGGTGATTAGAGAAGAAAAATAATGACTAAGGACTACTGGGAGAAAGAGTATTAACCTTAATTTTTAGATTGGCCTGATGGGCTACACTGATCACTCCTTGATTACCCACTAATCTGCTTAAAACTACTTAGAACTTCAAACAGCCATAACTCATAGCCAGGTAAGTCCAAATCCTTGATATGACCACTCCACGTAAAGAGAAACCATCATCCCGATCTAACAAATGTGGTTTTAGACCTTAGTTTGACTCCTATCAAAAGTTATATGTTCTATATATTTTCAAGGTCTAAACTATCCAGCAAAAATTACAAAGATGGAAAATATCACTAGTTTATATTTTCCAAAACTAAGAGTTGTACAACCTCATTTGTATTTAAAAATAATATTTTATGATCCTCTAATACATAAAATACGGGTTGTTACCATTAATGTTAATTTCAAAGGTGTGCAGCAAACAACGTTACCGTAATCCTGCATCAACAAGCAATGTCAAAACTATGAAGGAAAACCAATGCCGAAAGCATACAATGTCGCCCCTCATCAATAAAGAATAATAGGCAATGTCGCAGGTCATCAATGAAGCCAGCAATATCGGATGCCATCATGCATACCGCTTATAAAGTTGAATGAGTAATATCGTGTTAAAGAAATTGGAAACAATGTCGCATGTTAGTAAGGGAATGATAACATTGGAAAGCTCTATGCCGAAATCCATCAATGTTATAACAACATGATATGACATTAATGCCGCATCACGTTAATGCCACATTCCATCAATGAAGCACTTCTTTCATGAAACCAGAAGAATTAATGCCGCTCTAGATTAATATCTCATCTCTCCGATGCTGCCTTATTCTACTATCACCCTTCGAAGTAATGTCGCATCTCATTAATATCGCTTCACCATCGATGTTGTCTCCTATTAATGCCACTGATCACCAATATCGTCTCTTATCAATGCCGCCAATTTTCAATACCGACTGTTATTAATGCCGCTTATTATCAATGTTGTTTGCTATTGATGCTGCCTATTATCGATACTGCTTGTTATCGATGTTGTTTGCTATCGATGCCGCCTGTTATTAATGTTGTATGTTATCAATGCTGATCATTGCCAATATCGCCACTTATTAATATCACCACTTATTGTTGTCATGCCATAGTAATGTCGCATTTCATCAATCTTCAAAGGAGGCCGCATACCCTTAATACAATGCTGATATCGAATGTAACCAATGAAAGCTATCAAGGCGGGATGAATGTAAAGCACCGAAGTTCACCATTGTGCAAGAGGATGCTGAAGTATAACACCATTCGCAATCAAAATAGTTAATTTCGAAAGTCAAGCATGTCGCAAGGACACGTGGCAGCCATGCCGCATCCCTCAAACCCTATAAATACAGACCTAGGGGCATGAAGAAAGGGGCAAATCATTCTTTTCTTGTCTCTTACATTTTAAACTTTGTAACCCTAAATTGATTTGTGGATTTTAGTGTCGATTGTACTTTTGTACATAAGACTGTGCACATTCAACAATTACATACGAATAAAGAGGACTTGAATATGACTTGCTTTTGAGTTCCAAAGCACTTGTGATTTTTAATCATAACTTGCTTAGAATCCCAAAAGTACTCATAATCTTGATTTGTGCTTACATAAGATTGCTCTACAAAGATTGACATTGCTTTGACATGATCATGCTTATGACGTCATCATGGACTTGAATAAGCCAAGCCTAATTGCCCAAGCCCATTCTCAACCAAGTGTCACTTTTGCCAACACTCGTTGGAGTTTAAAAGGAACATCCAATTCTTCTTACAACCACATTCCTTTTTCCTAATATTTTTAGGGGTTGATGAAGAAATTCATTAATATTTTGGCGCTGGAAGGAGGGCCCAAACCTTCGACTCCGTTTAATCCATAAGTGGGACTACCTTGACCTACATACATAAGGCTTAGAGGATTTATACCTACCAAGCATATCCCCTTAAGGAATACTTCAAAACTGGCTTACTCTTGATTCTTAAAACCATTTAATCATATCAACTAAGCTTTTTTTAGTCATGTCAATTAAACATGTTAAAATCTCTAAGTAAGGGTCTTCCGAACCTCAAATGGTTAGATCAACCTACCAAATCACTGGTGATCCTCGGCTTCATGAGGAGCAAGTATTAAGTCTTGTGGCACTACAAGTAATGGAAGATAAGAAAAGGCAGGTGGCTCCTTATAACCTAGAAAATGGAGTCTAAATCCATTCCATATAGGGTCGATACCAATCTTTGTCCTAGGAAAGAAATACAAAAGAGATAGAATTTTCATGAAAACGAGAAAGGAAATCCAACTCAAAGCAAAGGGAACTATCTTCAAAAAGGAGATAGAAAGAGATTTTGATCGATTTACCAGAAAGTGGAGGAGTGTGCTTGATCGATCCTACAAAACAAATGAAACACAACGCTCCGTAAAAAGGAAATTGGACATAAAAAACGAGGAGTCTGTCGCAAGCAATAAAAGATTTAAACACCAATCAAGAGGGTTACCTTCCAAAAGATTACAGCTTTTTAAGGACTGCTTTCTTACTACCTCTTATGAGAATATCTACCTCTTGACCAAAGACAAACTCAACTATTAGCCTTCACAAAAGAAGCAACCAAGGAATGAAAGAAACCTTGAAGCATTATATTATCACTTTCATCGTTCTAATAGAATGTGTAACAACCCAAAATTTAATCCATAATAATTAATTCATTAATTAATTAAATAATAAAACAACTTTGTGAAATTATCAGAATTGAGCCAGGGAGTGCACTATTATGTCCGTGGTAATTTTCATATATAGAACGTCAGAATCTGAGTAATATGAACAAATTAAGAATTAAATAAGAATCAAAGGAATATATATATATATATATGGAGGTCGACAACTAGGTCGACCATCCCAATGCCTAGGTAGACTGGCCGGTCGACCTAGGAAGGAGGCGGTCGACAGTAATGTCGACCCGCCTATGTTATTGAGCGAAAGAATTTAGTTCTTTCGTTTCATACGATTCGAACACCTCATTTGCATTCTTTTCTCTCATCTAGTCCATCCGTGCTCCCATCCGACGGTTCCTATCCAGCCTATGACGTGGTTGCACCATATTCAATCTCTAAATCCAACGGTCTGAGATCCACTCTACCCTATAAATAAGGCCATAGGCCTAGCACTTCTTCTCATTCTAGATTTTCTCCAATTGGGTTCACCTTTTAAGGAAGGTCCCTAAACAGAATAATTTTCCAAGAAGAAAATCGTTTTAAATTAAAATATTTAACAATCCCAAGTGGATTCGAGAAGACCAAAAAATGAGCTAAGGACCACATGTGAGTGATTGTTTTAGATTTTTAAGCAATTTAATATAACAGGGTTTCCAATAGTTGTAGTTTTACAACGATTTTGGAATAACCTTTCTAGTAGTTATTTACAGTTTTAGATTTATTTTCAGTCTATTTCTTTTTAGCTATTCTTTTCAGTTAATTCTAGTTTATTATTGTTAATTATAGCTTTTCCATTTTATTTACAGTTTATTTACAGTATTTAATTTTATTTACTGTTATTTATGCTTTATTTACATCTTTTTCTATGCTTTGGATTTTCTTCTGTAATTGTCGGTTTTCTTTTATTTATCCTTTTTGTTTGCGAATGGATTTGAAGAGATTAAACGCGAATATGGATTAAATTATAAGAATGCTGAAATTACGGAAAATAAGATGTAAACTATGAAGACTATAATTTGAATGGAATTGGATTGAAATTAAGCCTAATTATTGGACTTGGACTGAATTAAAGAGATTGGCCTAGTTATAACTTATAATTATAACTAAAAAGAGTAAATGATGAAAGAAGCTTATTTTTACACTTAGACCTTGGGTTAAGTAATAAGCAGATTATAACGTAGGTTATAATGAGAAACAAAACAAGAATGAGGCTTATTTTGAGACTTAGGATAAATTAATAAGCAAAGATAGCAAGAATAATAGTAAAGGCTTATTTAAATAATTTATCTAATTTAATAAGCAAAGATGAAAGTAGGACCCGTACCAACAGCATTCTATGGTATTTCTATGGACATGGTGTCTCACATTAGCCTGAAGTGAGATGAGGGCACGCTTATGCTGTAGAAGTGGTAAATAAATGGTCAAATAATAGAAGTTCAAATCATGGGGATTTGGACAAGGGGCGCAACTAGATATTGTTTGGATGACGGGTCTGTACCAACAGCATTCCCTATTATTTCTATGGACATGGTGTCTCACATTAGCCTGAAGTGAGATGAGGGCACGCTTATGCTAGAGTAGTGGTAAATAAATGGTCCAATAGGTGGAGCAACAGGTAACATGAGCATAGTGGTGGTCACGTGTGCGGCTTCCAGTTGGTGCTCAGTAATCGTTATGAGTTCCATGTGCTTAGTAGGTGCCTTTCGTAGGCACTGATGTCTAAACTTCAGTAGACACATAGTAGAAGGCGATTAAAAGGGTAGAATTAGGACTTCAGCCTAATTAAAGTAGGATTGGGAATTCAGCCTAATCAAGCAGCTATCAAGGACAAGTGCAAACAATCGAAGCTATCCAATGAATTAATCTAATAGTTAAATCATATTTATTTCCAGTTTTACATTTCCTTCTATTTCCTTTGCTTTTCCTTTTATAACTAGAACTATTGCAAAGTCTATTATCTTTACTTTGCTTAAATATACTAGTAATTAATATCATTCACCAGACTTTTAGTCTGACCCACTCCTCTATTTTCCCCTTTCCCCACCATAGGCCATCAAGGGCAAGGACGGTAGATTGCAGACTCTTGGAGATTTCAGTGCGGAGATTCTCTTATGTATTTCTCTTCTTTATTTTCAGCTTTCAGTTCTTTTGTTGTACTGGCACTATTTTAGGGATGGTTTGTACTCTAATTTTATTGAGACTGAGGTTTTTGAAGACATATATGGATGTTTTTGAGACATATGATGTATTTGGTTTTATAATTCCATATTATGAAGTTTGACTTTTAGCAAATTATTATTTTAATTGGTTCCACTGTTTTTATCTATTTTTGTCTTATGAATCTTAGTCTCTGCTGGCTTTTGTTATACCTACAACGCACCACACCTTTTAGTGCATCCTTTTGGGTATACTAAGAGGTGTGGGGTGTTTCATTTGGCATAAGAACCTAAGGTTACAGGATTCCTAAAATTTTGTTTTAAAAATAAAGTATTTTCCAAAATAACTTGTTTTATAAAGTATTTTTAGAAAAGAAACTCTTAGAAATAGTTTTCAAGTATAAAAGAGTTTTTATAAAAATCCCCTCAAAGTCCAGTTCAACCTTCTTTCGATTCTTTCAAGCCTAAGTTTCCTTTTCTTTGCATAGTATGGCTGACTGGTTCCGTAGAGCTACTGTACCAGAGGTGCAAGGGCAAGTGCCAAATACAACACCGGTAGGTGGAAATCCCTTTAATCTACCTACACCAGTCTATTTTTCTAAGCTATGCAAGGACTTCACTAGCATAGAGGGCGGAACGTTTTTTGGCACGAAGGATTTCGAGGAGACACAAGCTAGGTTGGAGGATATGGAGCGAAGGTTTAGGCGGTTAGGTTTGGAGTACCGACAGCGAACTCAACCTATATATAGGCAGCTGAAGGGAGAACTTAAGGAGGTTCCTACAGGTTCTAAGAAGCAGTGGTGGAAGGACAAGAAAGATAAGGACAAGAGGAAAGAGGAAGGCCGTTAGAAGTAAGTTAAGAAGGTAGCGAAGTGCCATAGTTGTGGGATTATTGGTCATTATGCAAGAAACTACACGAAAGAAAAGATGAAGGGAAAGTGTTATACTTGCGAACAGCCCGGTCACCTAAGTAGGAATTTTCCCCGGAGGACGGGACAGGGAGCGAGTGCACCGGCGGCGTAGATTCAGGCATTAGACGCAACACCTTCTAGCAGCATTCCGGATAGAGGTAGAAAAGTCACCGTTGAAGGTTTGATTTCTATTTTTGATTTTCCTATTCGGACTCTTTTCGATTCTGGAGCACCACACTCTTTTATCTCTAGTTCTCTAGTAGATTGTTTGCACTTAGAAATCTCTTTAGTAGTAGACCCCATTGTTGTTTCAAACCCCATAGGTGGATCGACACACTTGTCTATGGTTTGTAGGGGTTTGAAAAATTTTATCCTAGGCATAGAGTTTTATTGTGACGCCTATGTATTGGGATTCTTGGGGTATGGGATGATTTTGGGGATGGATTAGCTATCCACATATGGAGCTATATTAGACTGCGAGAGAAGAGTCGTTAGACTAGAAACATGCGGCGGTAGGACTCTCGAGGTTTCTTACGACCTGCAAGGGTCAGTTATGTTGATATTCCTTTATTCCCTCGATTCATCATCAGCAGAGTTAGATTCAGTTCCCGTCGTCAGAGATTTTTCAAATGTCTTTGAGGAGGTTAGAGGACTACCCCCTAAGAGAGAGATTGACTTCAGGATTTATTTGACTAATAATGTTAAGCCAGTAGCATTACCCGTGAGGCACATGGCACCTAGGGAGAGGAAGGTGTTGTGCAAGCAGATTCGTGAGCTATTAGAGAAAGGCTTCATTAGAAGGAGCATATCGGAGCGGGGACCGCCATTCGTCTTTGCTACTAAGGCGGATGGTTCCCTTCGACTTTGCGTAGACTATAGAGAATTAAATAGGCTCATGAAGAAGAACCATTATCCACTTCCTAGGATAGATGATCTTTTCGACCAGTTAGTTGGCTCTTCGGTATTCTCTTAGCTTGATTTAGCCACTAGATTTCATCAGCTTAGGGTCGCTGATGACAGCATTGATAAGACCGCATTTAGGACACTCGATAGATTCTTTGAGTGGTTGGTTATGCCTTTTGGGCTAACCAATGCCCCAGCCTATTTTGTAGATTTGATGAGTCGTGTTTTTAGAGATGTCCTAAATAAGTTCGTGGTGGTATTCGTTGACGACATTTTGGTGTTTTCCAAGAGTATGTAGGAGCATGTTGTTCATCTAGAGGAGGTTCTTCATCAGTTGAAAGCAAAATTCTTGAAGTATCACTGCGGTGTAAGGAGGTGAGTTTCTTGGGGCATAGAGAAGGTCTACACATGGTAGGATTTTGAGAAATGGTTTTGTACACTTAGGTTCGGATTATGGAAATCCAAAGAGTGGTAGGTAAAGATTGGAAATGTACAATAGATGCAGTTGATAAGAAAAGAAGAATACTCATGTGTAGATAATTGCAAATGTTATAATTGTTTCATATAAATGGATTTATCGGTAATGCCTCAGAATAAATATAACCATATAAGAAGAATAGGAATAAAAGACTTTGGTTTAGGTAGGGTACTCCTAAGGTAGTAAGAAGGAAAACCCACTTTATGTCTAGCTCAATAAAAGGGAATGGTTGAAATTAGAAAGCAGATAATATAATTGATAAAATTGAAAATTTTCATTGTCTTTTAGAAAATGAATATGGGGTTTTTGAAAAATGGTATGAAATTTAAAATGGTTTTTATATGATATAATTTTGTTAAAAGTGAGATTCTTTTTGAAGAATTATAACTTGCTAGTTTCTTTGTAGGAAAACAAAGATTTTAAAATATAAAGACCTAGAGTTTATTAAGTATCGAAAACATAGGTTACAACATTTATTGTTGTAATGGATGTTTTCGTGAAAAGTAAAGGGAGCATAAACTATAGCACTATTGTTATAGTAAGTGACTCCCAAGAGAAATGTTTTTACATAGTATATGAGATTTATTAGTATTTATTTAAATTCATACACTAGTATTTTGGGATTGTAGTAACGGTGTTTTACGCAACATCCGTTTTAATCCAAATAAAAAAAGATAATTTCTAAGAATAGAAATAAAGTAATTTGTGAATACACTTATTATTTAAATAAGTATAAGAAAATGTTTTCTAGTTATGGATATATATTAAATAGTTTTGAAGATGGGTTTTTCTAAAGAAAAAAAATGTGTGTAAGTTAGATATTAGAAAATGTCTATCATGGGAGAATATAAGTTAAACACACTTTAATATATTGGGATGACAAGAATAATGGTATAATTTCTATGAAACCAATATAATGATTTGTGCAAGTTATAAGGAATAAAGAGATATACAAGTTATGGAAAGCACTATATTTTGTATAACCTATTTTGAAAAAAATATAAAATAAGTTCCTTGTAATTTCACATAAACATGAAATCATCTTTTAAAGGATTCATAGAAGGTTTTAACGTTAATAATTTCTCATAAGAGAAAGTAGTTCCACTACATTAAGGTATGAGACAGTTAGGTGTAATAAGAAGATGTTTTGAAAACACATTTTTTAAAGATATTTTAAAAAGAAAATGGTTTGGTGAAAAAGTAAATAAGTTTTTGGAAATGAAAAACTTAATAAAAGTAAAATTTAAAAATCCCAATTTTTATAGAAAGCTGCAAAAGTCTTTAAAAGAAAAGAGAAATAAGTTTTAGACTTAGAATTTGGAGGTTTTCCCCTCTAGTGTTGGGAAATAAGGTAAATTCAAAAAGCTGTAAGGATGCAAGTCTAGAAAGATAAAATGTTAAGCAACCAAGTATTTTTGAATTTAATAGAAACTTAAAAATAACACTTTTAAAGACAAAGATTTTGGGATTTGATATTTTAAAATTTTAGAAACCTTAGTATTTGAAATGATAAATACCAAACCAAACTTATAAGTGTAGAGTAGATAGGAGCCATTTCCTAGATATGATGGAAAAAGGTGTAAGGCTATAAAGGAGACATCAGTGGTTACTTTTAGAAGTAATAATGGAAGTCCCTGTAAAGTGTATAGAACATTAATGAGAACCTAGGAGTGTTGATTCATGTACAGACTAAAGAAGAACAATAAAGTGAAATTAGTAAGATTGTAAGGCACACATGATTGAGGACGTGTATTTTTGATTTTGGAGAAACTTAGGAGAAGCATCTTCCTTTAGTGGGATTCTCATATGATAATAGCTTCCAAGCTAGCATTAGAAGTGGCACCTTTCGAAGCTCTTTATGGAAGACTGCGCAAGTCGCCTTTGCGTTGGATAGAGTCTACAGAGGGATTGCCTTGGTTTTGACATAGTTAAGGAGACTTTGGAGAAGATTAGTTTGATTAGGAGAAAATTTGTATCTCATATCCACATCTCTTTGATAAAAAGCTTTCGAATTTCCTATTTCCATCTTTAGTTTTGAATAGGTTCTTTCCTTTATTATCCTTTGAGAGGGTAGAACTTAGGATTTAACCTATGGATGGTAGGATTTAACCTATGGATGGTAGGATTTAATGTAAACAATTAGAACATGTTATGTATGATGGATGCTAGTGGCTGCAAGTGTTTGCTAATGGATGCTAATGGACGCATATACTTACACTATGCACTATTATCCTTTAGGGATTGGCCTAACTAGGACACTAGAGCATATGCATATGGATGTGTGCGCATTTGCATTTTTATTTTATTTTACGGTTGCTATAAATGGATGATTATCACATGATTGTTGCATTTGGATGATGATTGTAGCACGCATATAGAACTATCAGTTATCATTAGGAATTTTTGCATTCATTTGGATACATGGCACGGACATGATTGCATAAAAGGAGATCAACTGAATTAGTGGACCGCCTAATCTTTTGCATTAGTTAGGGACGTTGACACTACACTAATTGCATAAGTATCATAAATTGCATTAGAAAAACTTAAGGACAATGGATAAATGGGTGATGATTGAGTAGTTGGTTGTAGAACTTGGATGAAAACACTTAGTTCATTCTTTTATCCTTAGAGATTTCGGGGACGAAATCCCTTAAGGAGAGGAGAATGTAACAACCCAAAATTCAACCGATAATAATTAATTCGTTAATTAATTAAATAATAAAATAACTTTCTGAAATTATCAGAATTGAGCCACGGGAGTTGCACCATTATGTCCGTGGTAATTTTCTAGTCAATTTTCATATAAAGAACGTCAGAATCCGAGCTAATATGAACAAGTTACAAATTAAACAATCAAAAGATATATATATATATATATATGGAGGTTGACACCTAGGTCGACTATCCCACTGCCTAGGTCAACCGGTCGGTCGACCTAGCAAAGGGGCGGTCGATAGTAATATCGACACGCCTACATTATTGAGCGAAAGAATTTAGTTCTTTCGTTTCATACGTTGCGAACACCTCATTTGCATTATTTTCTCTCATCTGGTCCATCCGTGCTCCCATTCGACGGCTCCTATCCAGCCTATGACGTGGTTGCACCATATTCAATCTCCAAATCCAACGGTCTGAGATCCACTTCTACCCTTATAAATAAGACCCTAGGCCTAACACTTCTTCTCATTCTAGATTTTCTCCAATTGGGTTCACCTTTTCAGGAAGGACCCTAAACGGAATAATTTTCCAAGGAGAAAATCATTTTACATTAAAATATTTAACAACCCCAAGTGGATCTGGGAAGACCAAAGGAAGAGCTAAGGACCACAGGTGAGTGATTGTAATTATTTTAGATTTTTAAGCAATTTAAAATAATAGGGTTTCCAATAATTGTAGTTTTGCTACGATTTTGGAATAACCTTTTTAGTAGTTATTTACAGTTTTAGATTTATTTTCAGTATATTTCTTTTTAGCTATTCTTTTCAGTTAATTCTAGTTTATTATTGTTAATTATAGCTTTTCCATTATATATACAGTTTATTTACAGTATTTAAGTTTATTTACTGTTATTTATGCTTTATTTACTCTTTTTCTACGCTTTGGATTTTCTTCTGTAATTGTCAGTTTTCTTCTATTTCTCCTTTTTCTTCGCGAATGGATTAGAAGAGATTAAACGCGAATATGGATTAAATTATAAGAATACTGAAATTATGGAAAATAAGATGTAAACTATAATGACTGTAATTAAAATGGAATTGGACTGAAATTAAGCCTAATTATTGGACTTGGACTGAATTAAAGAGATTAGCCTAGTTATAACTTATAATTATAACTAAAAAGAGTAAATGATGAAAGAAGCTTATTTTTACACTTAGACCTTGGGCTAAGTAATAAGCATGATTATAACATAGGTTATAATGAGAAACAAAATAGAATGAGGCTTATTTTGAGACTTAGGATAAATTAATAAGCAAAGATAGCAAGAATAATAGTAAAGGCTTATTTAAATAATGTATCTAAGTTAATAAGCAAAGATGAAAGTAGGACCCATACCAACAGCATTCTATGGTATTTCTATGGACACGGTGTCTCACATTAGCCTGAAGTGAGATGAGGGCACGCTTATGCTGTAGAAGTGGTAAATAAATGGTCAAATAATAGAAGTTCACATCATGGGGATTTGGACAAGGGGCGCAACTAAATATTGTTTGGATGACGGGTCTGTACCAACAACATTCTATGGTATTTCTATGGACACGGTGTCTCACATTAGCCTGAATTGAGATGAGGGCTTGCTTATGCTGGAGTAGTGGTAAATAAATGGTCCAATAGGTGGAGCAACAGGTAACATGAGCATAGTGGTGGTCACACGTGCGGCTTCCAGTTGGTGCTCAGTAATCGTTATGAGTTCCATGTGCTTAGTAGGCGCCTTTCGTAGGCACTGGTGTCTAAACTTCAGTAGACACATAGTAGAAGGCCGATCAAAAGGATAGAATTAGGACATTAGCCTAATTAAAGTAGGAATGGGAATTCAGCCTAATTAAGCAGCTATCAAGGACAAGTGCAAACAATCGAAGTTATCCAATTGAATTAATCTAATAGTTAAATCGTATTTATTTCCAGTTTTACATTTCCTTCTATTTCCTTTGCTTTTCCTTTTATAACTAGAACTGTTGTAAAGTCTATTATCTTTACTTTGCTTAAATATACTAGTAATTACTATCATTCACTAGACTTTTAGTCTGACACACTCCTCTATTTTCCCCTTTTCCCCCTCATAGGCCATCATGGGCAAGGACGGTAGATTGCAGACTCTTGGAGATTTCAGTGCGGAGATTCTCTTATGTATTTCTCTTCTTTATTTTCAGCTTTCAGTTTTTTTATTATACTGGCACTATTTGAGGGATGGTTTGTGCTCTGATTTTATTGGGACTGAGGTTTTTGAAGACACGTGGATATTTTTGAGACATATGATGCATTTGGTTTTATAATTCCATATTATGAAGTTTGACTTTTAGCAAATTATTATTTTAATTGTTTCTGCTATTTTTATCTATTTTGTCTTGTGAATCTTAGTCTCTACTAGCTTTAATTATACCTACAATGCACCACACCTTTTAGTGCATCCTTTTGGGTATACTAAGGGGTGTGGGGTGTTTCAGAATGAGACTAATCAATGCCAAAGCTTGGAAGGAATAGTGAACAACCTCTTAGGACATGGGAAGCTCAAGGAATTTGTACAAAGGTATTGAACAAGTTTATAATAAAGAAAGATATTCTGAGTAAAATAAGTGTATCTACATGGTTAAGGAGTGAGACTCTCCTAAAATAAAAGGAAAAGCCTAAACCATTACCTAAGAATGTAGTAAGGGGCGAAAAACCTTTGTTGTCGCTAAGATGGCTTGGTCAAAGCACCTCCTAAAAGGAGGTCAGAATAAGCCTTTGGTCCTATCTGTAAAGGCCTGACCAAAGCATCTACAAGCGTTCAGCCCCTATCTACACGACAATGCTAGAGCGCCTCCTAGAGGGAGGAAAAAGTAAGCCTTTGGTCTAATCTAAGATGGCCTAGACAAAGCACCGAACCAGCATTTGAAATCGTCTCTAAGGCCTTACTAAAGCATCTCCTAAAGGGAGGTCGGGTAAGCCTTTGGTTTTGCTTAAGATAACTAACAAAACATACTAGACGAAAGATCTAAATCATCACCTAAGACGGTGATAAGGGGTTCGATCCAAGTAGAGATCATCACATAAGATAGTGACAAAGAAAAGGGACTATGGTGTCCAATGTCTAAAGAGAGGCAGAAAGAAAAGGGACTAAAATGTCCAAAGCCCAAAGAGAGGCGCAAAGAAAGGGACTAAGACGTCTAAAGCCCCAAGTGAGGCAAAAAAAGGGAGTGTGACGTCCAAAGCCCAAAGAGAGGTGCAAAAAAAACGAACTAAGACATTCAAGGCCTAAAGAGAGGCAAAAAGGAAAGAGATTAAGGTGTCTAAAACCTAAAAAGATGCAAAAGAACTCAATCAAAAATGAGCCATTTGTACTCCAAAGCAAGAGTCAAGCAGTCTTCTAGAGGAAGATCTATAAAATATGATATGTTGTGCTTTAAAGTAAAGAAAGCGGGATTTCTCCACAAAAGAAAGCATTATTGTCAGAGGTTTTCTAGTCTTCTATTATTGCTAGATGGCTTTTCGGTCTTCTATTATTGTCAGACGGATTTTCTGGTCTTATTCAGAAATTATTATTACCAAATGGATTTTTTGGTCTTCTATTATCCCCATATGGATTTTTCGGTATTCTATTATTATCGCTAGATGGTTTTCTGGATTTCTATGACCAAGTGGTTTTCTAGCTTTCTATTTAAAAGGATTCCATTACTGCCGGTTAGGTTTTTGGTCTTCTATCAGAAGATTTCCTAAAACAAGGAAAATAATTAACGATAAAAGTAAACTATCTTACTTCAAGGACAAAAACAGAGTTTCATTAAATCGATTTTTGATCTTTTAAGTTTAGATTGGAACTCAACTTTCTTAAAATAATGGGAATCTCCATTACTAGACTGGGAGGTAGACTCTTACATCAAGATCAAAATTTACGGTCTTCATACTGGCTGAAAGTTTAATTCTCCTTCTCATATGCTAAAATAGTGCAAAAACGTGTATTTTATATAGAAAATAATTTGTTTGAGAAAACTAGCTTTTGAAAACAATTTTCGAAATCATTTTGGAAAACAAATTTTTGATATCTCAAGTGGATCGACATATCCAATAAATGCTTAATACAAAACTACAAGTGGCTATAGGATCCATCAGAACAAAATACAACAACTCAAATGCATAACACATCACAGAACACGTGGTATGAGACACGTGCGTTTACTAAACCGTTTAATTCTCCTTCTCATATGCTCAAATAGTGCAAAAACGTGTATTTTATATAGAAAATAATTTGTTTGAGAAAAATAGCTTTTGAAAACAATTTTCGAAATCGTTTTGCAATACAAATCTTTGATATCTCAAGTGGGTCTTGCTAAATACTCAATCAGTAAGGTTCATGTTTCTCTTAACAGGCAGATTATTGGCTTATATGGTAAAAGCTTGAAATAATGAAAAGCAAGATATACATCTCAAATAATTTTGCACATTCAAAGGTACATATGGTGCATTCAAGGTAACATTCATTTGAATACAAATTCATTTATTATCTAATATGATGTGCATAAAAGTTATACGTACATAAATTGAACTACAAAAGGGGTCTATTTAAAGATCTACAAGCAATCTTTACTAAAGTCCAAGGCTTTGGGCTATCCTACCTAGATCTTCAGCAACTGTCGAAGAATTGGTAATGTGGCGAATGGCCACATCCAAAAGTTCTTAAATTTTATGCTCTTTTCTTCGAATGGTGTCTGCATCATCAACTGAGTCAATTTGAGTCCTTGGTGCATGCTTAAGAGTCTTGTTGGCTCCTTTTAAGATTTGAACTATGCTATTTAATTCTTCAATCTCCTACCGAAAAATGTGCTTTTCACTCTCAAGTTTTTCAACCTTACTTTCATAATCATTAAGACATTGGGAGACTCTTTCATTCCATTTCTTATTAAAGAATTGCATGCATTCAAATTTGACTTGCCTACCCCACTAAGAGATCACTTTTTTACTTAGACCTAGAGGTGGGTTTAATAAAGTAAGAAATTCTTTTTTAACTAAAGATTGAGATCTTGTCAACCTCCCAAGAGAAGGAGTAGAAAGGCTAGAATCGCCCTCGCTCGTAATGAGGTCCAAAGATTGGTAGGATACTTGACTCTTTCTTAAATCCACTTCAAGATCATTTATTAGTTGATGTAATTTAGCCATTTCTATATCAATATCGAATGAAGGTCCAGACCTTAGGACCGTGTCAATCTTCTTTTTCAACTCTTGAAATTCTTTATCCTTTTTAATTTGATCCTCTAAGATAGAGGTTATTTCTTTATAGTTTCTAAATGTTGATCTTAATGATAATATTTCTTGTGCCACTCTTGTGCTTCTGAATTGTCCAGAAACCGAAAATCTGAAGCGTTTTGAGAATATCGCCTCTTTTTGATATCAGCTGTCAGTTTATCTTTGGTAACGTCCAGTCGAGAAAGAGCATTCATAGGACTAAGTGCAAGCGCTAACTGACTTTCCTATTTAGAATATATAAAATGGAAATTAATACATGAAAAATAAGTTCTTCCATTAATATTAGAAAAGTTTACAAACAACAGGGAAATTCAAATTACATCATGATTCCATTTCTAAACATTTGAATAACTCTTAAAGTTTGAAATACTGATTTTGGCCTTTTCAAATGGCCCTACTGATAAGGAAAGGGCAGAATCAAAAGGATCTTTAGTCCCTTCTGGGTTATTAGCTGGGGAAATTGATGACAATCCTATTTTTCGACTAAGGGTTAGAGTGAACATACATCGATTTGGCATGATAAGTTCGAACTTCAATAAGTAGTTTGCCTTCTCATCACCTAGGAAATCAAAACAAAAGTGAGGGAATCGTGTGTATACTTCTTGTAGATCCCTTAGAAAGCGGTGCCTTGCTGACTGAGATGTTTTAATAGTTAAAGACTTCTCCTTAAAAATCTCTCTTTAACTTGGTAAACTTACTCAAAAATTCCATAGGAACAAGACTATTTGAGAGTTCTTTAATCTATATAATATGTTAAAATTAGACCAATAACAGAGAAACAAAAGTGATAAAATTCATAAGCTACTCAAATTACATACTACAATCATACAATCATTTAGGTTTATACAATATTGATCTCTTATAAAATTCAGAAATAAATCTCCCTTTATTATACTTAATCTTTTTCAAAGGAAGAGTATTAGGAGAAAGGGGAACACTAGCCGCCCTAGGTAAGTTCCAACAAGCCCTAGAATAAGGATCGCTTCCATTATCATCTAGATATCTTTAATGAAGGCGTCTAAGCAAACCCCTACTGCTTTCACCCAAGTAAGAAAAAGTCCACAAATTGACCCTTGGAATAGACTTTATAGAGGAACTCCACTAAAATGTTCTATCATTAATTAGCATCCAAAAGAGAGTTGTTAATTTGATATTCTCTCTCGCAATCCTTTCTCGGTATAAACGAGCTCTTTTTAAGCTAAGGCGGCTTGCTTTTCCTTAAAAAATTATAATTGCATGGTATCACCTAAAAAGCATTTGTATTTGTCAGACAAGGCATTGTATTCTTTAACTAACTTTTCAAGTTCCTTATTCGGTCGATTCTCCTTATTCACCCTTTTCATAAAGAGTCTCGTAATTGTATTTGTACTTTTTCCTTAACTAAAATAGTAAACTTATCAATTAAAGATCTAAGGAAATAGTCTTAAACATCTAAAATGAGGAATCCATACCTGTGAAGCCAGAACTTGAGTATGAGTTGTCACCTTCGGTTAACGGTTGGGGGAGTGTTTTCTTTTGAAGTAGTATCTTTCTATGAAGTATCTTGAGGATCAAGGAATTTGGTAAAGCCTGCATCATGAGCATACAAAACTAAGTTAGGATGACATGCTCCATTTACCCCATCTTTTGCTCCTCCAGGCCCATTCTATCACTATCATTATCGTCGTCGTCTTCTCCTTCTTCTCTGTCGGATTCTGTTTCTTCGTTGATCGGAGGATCATTAAAGGTTAGCCACTTTTCGGCGTCAAACTTTTCTTCGGTAGAGGGGGACTCTTCCCGAAGAGCCTTCTTATCTTTCTTCAGTTTAAGATTAAACTTCCTTTTGAACTTCTCGTTCCAATCTGGAAGGGTTGAGAAGTCTAAGTCTAGGCACTTTTGAATAATATTAGCATATGCTACACACAAGGCTTCTTCATAACATTTCTTGGTAATCTTAGGAAGGCCATCACTGAGGAAAGAGTCGACTTTCTTCTTAGCGTCGCTAATAATATTATTTGAGTAGGCCAAGATGATAGTTTTTCTTTGTAGCCCATGCTTTAAAGATTTATTTTTGTCATCATGTTCGACCTTTTCTTTGTTTACCTTCTCAAGCTCTGCTTTGAGTTTTTAGCCTTCTAGGGGCTAGCCTTCAAAATTTTCACTTCCTCTTCCAATGATAGTTTGGCTTTCTTTTCTTCAACGAAAGAGGAAGCAAGATCATCTCTTTCAGAAATGGCTTCATCACTCACCTTAGCAACATCAATTATACTATTATTAAGTGAAGAAATTTTTTCTTTGAGTTCAGCTACTTCATTTGAAGGCCCTTGAGAAGCCTCTTGAAGGAGAAACATATGTTTTCTCATCTGGAATGCATAACAAGTTTATTCAGGACAAGACCTAAGGATCTAAAAAATAACCAAATGAAAGAAAATATGTATCAATAAAAGTTGCTTAGTAAGAATGAAAAGATGATCCCTATAATAGTTAAGGGTTGCGATGACCCAAGAGAAGTAATAGATGGAGATTGGATAGTCAATCGAACAAGACCATCAAAACTGGCCACAGGAGACTGGACCTAGGCCTCTAAAGGAAGAGGATCTTTTGGGGAAGGAGACATCCCAGGATCATCATATAAATGACTAAGAGCTATCAAAGAAGTAGGAAAAGAGATCTTGAGGAAGGGATTGGGAGAGTGAGCCACCTAAGTAGATTCTTGAACTTTATGCCCGAGAGATTCCAGATTGGCAATCTCAGGGCTCGAGTAAAAGATCACATGTTCATCCTCGACCACGATAGTAGGGGTAAAGTTGCCCACAAGCTTGGGCCCTTTACTTGAGGGAGGAAATGGAATATCGGCAGGAGCATCATTGTCCGCCTCTTTTTCTAATGCCTCAAATTCTTTGGCAATAAAGTCCTCAATAGAAGTAATTTTGCTCCGCTGAGATGAGGTGGGAACTTCATCTTTATTTCTACTTCTTGGGAGCATTAACTTTAACTTCTTTCTCCTTAGAAGTAACGACAAGAGCAGAAGAGCCTAAAACAAGGAAAGGAGTTTATAAGATAATAACATTGGGAATTATGTACCAGTTATAATGCAAACTTACCAATTGGCTCAAGCTGAACTGGGGAAGAAGTAGAGAAAATATTCCGGTTATTGACAAGCAATGACCATTTCCTTTAGGCATTCCCTTTCATCATCGGGGGCTCCCCAAGTATTATATGGCCATTTTGAATCAATAAGTATCGACGGAGATTCGCTTCCGTCAGAAGTGTGAGTCTGTCACCCATGCTCTGGGATGCTAGAGTCAGAGATTTGATACTTTCATTATCGAAGGAACTTAGCTGTTTAGGAGCCCGACATAAAGGAAAACATCCATCGTAAGAGAGTGATAAATATAATGTAAACAACAAGAAATTAAAACTTACTTATAACGGAGAAGGTTCCCCAAATTCTAGAGTAGCATCTGACGTAAAAGAACTGGTTTTCTCATCCCTTGGTCTTTTCTACGGTATTGATTATCAAGATTTTCGGAAGGGGACGAATTAGATATAGAGGGTTACCCTACTGCTCACCTATCTTCATAGGACTAACTATGGTATGGAGAATTTCAACAATAAGAGAAGGAAGCTTAGCCTTCTTGGCAAGAACTTCAAAACAAGTCAAATGGGTGTATGAATTTGGAGTTAATTGAATCGGAATGATGTTTAGGTGCTTCATGAATATCGGGAGAAAGTTAGGGAAAGGAAGATATCCTGAGTGCCATATATGTATTGTGGTGAAGGCGAAAAACCTTTTCGGGGGATTGTCAATTCTGCAAGAAAGACCAGCGGGAATAGCTTATATACTTGTAATTCCAAACTACTTAAGAATGGAATCCACTTCTTAATGAGTGGTAATATACGATATATTAAGAAGATGATCTTCTTTCTTAGTAGATGAAGAAGCTTTTGGACCCTTACTGGTCTTCTTAATTCCTTTTTGGGTTGTGTTTTTGTCTTCCATTTATCTACCTAGTGATATTATTCTAAATTAGAAAAGTGATCATTGGAGCGCTCATGATATAAACTAGGATATTATATTATAAAAAAGGAATAGTTAATTGATTGCCTAAATTATGGCACCAAAAGGTGGAAAGTCTATAGTCCCATATAATATTTACAACAAATCAATGACCATTGCATAGTCAACGACGAACTTATGGAAAACTTAAACATTTAAGTTGATTAAGAGTGTGCAGAAGATGTTAGACTTGTCGTAAGAAAGTAATCCTATGGGCATTTATAAGAAACTTAAAGTAAAAGTTATCATAAGAGTAACCGAAGTCGTATGTTGTATCAATAACTCTATGACAAATGGATGAATTAAAGTCGGATGTCGTATTAGTTATGATGTAAATTACAATGTAATGTTGCAGCTATGATCATTGCGGCATAATAAAACAGCCGGCATCGATGAGTAAGATCGATATAGGCATATAATATTTTTATATGTGGCCCATCAAATTACAACAATGACTATGTCATAAAATAATAATGTCGCATAATTTCTACATAAGAATGTTGAAAATGATTGTCAAAGGAAAATAATAACATACAGTGAGATTATCAATGTCATACAACATTTCCATAAATCAATATTGAATCTAAACGACAATTTTTTTAATCAATGTCGAACATCATAATGATGTCGTAGGGCATCAATGCGAAATACAACAAAGAAATATTGGGTTCTGGGTCTAATAAACTATTTGTTTTATCATTAAACTAGAAACGCCCAGGTTTCCAAATCAATGTTGTTCGACTTTAATTATTCAAATAAACCATTTAAGCAACATAGAAATTCTTTGCTAATTCAATCTAAAAGCATAACTAGTCATTAATCTAATTGATAATATGAATATCAACATCAAAATCATGCAATTAAACCTAAGTGTCAACTCGAAATCGATAAAACACCAAATGAAACCCTAATAATAATTTTGATATAAAATTCAAGTTAATCGACGCAAGTAGAATCAGAAATCGAACCTTAATGATGGTTTGGATGTCTGAAATATGAGATTTTTGATGATTTTGAGAATTTGGGAATTTCTTTTGCTTGAGATTGAAATGTAAAGTAAAAGAAGAAGAAGGAGAAGAATTGACTATTCATAGCAGAAAAGAAGACATACAACCACCATTGGATCAATTTTAAATGTACGGTTAGATCTACAAAGAAGACCGGTAGGGGGTAAAAAGCCAATGTCGAAGGTATTGACTTGAAAAGTCAATACTTCATTCATACTTGGGGAGCAAATGTTACCACTAATGTTAATTCCGGAGGTATGTGGCATAACAACGTTACCGTAATCCTATATCAACAAGCAATGTCCAAAGTATGAAAACCAATGTCGGAAGCATATAATGCCACCCCTCATCAATAAAGAATAATATGCAATGTATCAGGTTGTTAATGAAGCCAACAATACCGAATGCCATTGTTCGAACCGGCCAATTCTTTATCGAGTTAGAAAATAGTCGATCGAATTTAAATTAAAAATAACCGCAAGCGCACGGCGTACAATGTTAGTACGTGGCGCGTACGGGTCGATCCACAAGGAATTATTTAGATTTAAAATTCTATTCAATCAAATTAAATCAAGATTTGAGAGCGTGTTAAGTTAAAAGTGAAAATGTAAATAAACTAACAAAAGAAAATTGATAAAAATATGAGAGTTTGAAGGCAATTTAGAGATAAATCCACTCTAAAGAACACATAAATCAACATACATGAAATTATGATCTCTGTTTTGGTCATTAATGAGTTTAATTGATGTGCTTATCATAAGTATGGAATATTTGTGCTATTAATTAGCCCAATATAAACCATCAAACTGTAACACACCAATTAAACTACTTGCTAACTCTCATGAAAATTGCAATGAAATTGAAAATAAAATCTATTTTAAGCATGATCTATTAACTATTGATTAGAAATATAGACCATCAAATTTTGATTTTAAAATCACTTCATTACCATAATCATATGTAGATGAAGAGGTAATTTGTGTTTGTTTAAGCATAGCCTATTTGGTGTCAACAACATAGGCTATTAAATTCAAAGCTAAAACAACAAAGTTAAACCCATTCAAACATTTCCATTAAGCACAAAAGGAGATCATAAATT
Organism: Allium fistulosum; assembly: GCA_030737815.1. Lineage (NCBI taxonomy): Eukaryota > Viridiplantae > Streptophyta > Magnoliopsida > Asparagales > Amaryllidaceae > Allium > Allium fistulosum. The sequence goes on along the minus strand of CM060905.1, from coordinate 1,166,631,936 downwards.
ATCAAAATGTTGAAGCTACATGATTAAAAGAGCTTCATTACCCCTAAATTGAAGGGGTTTGGCCTCTCATATTTGTTATCGTTTCAACAAATGTAGCATTCAACATGAAACAAAAACAAGAGGAAAAGGAGAGCAAAATATAAAAGAAAGATAATTAAAATGAAATAAAAGCTAATCTACTTGTATAAGAAATGGAACTACACAACTAACATGAAAGGAAAAGGAGCATGTAAATAGAAAAGAACATTAATTAACATTGCATAAAAAATAAAAATACATGAAAGGAAATGGCTAAGTAGCCATGAAAAAGAAAAGGAGTTTTTATTGGTGAGCCTCCAACTAAAATAACTGAAGAAGAGGCTAAGAGGAGGCTAAGAGGAAGAGAGGGCTAATTGCATGTACATATGGGGTATTTATACATGTTTTGAAACCCTAATCATATTTTTGGGAACTACACAAACTACCCTCTTAGAAAATGTGGCCACCAAGTTACCATTAGCATGAGATAATCTTCTATTAAGTGTGCATGTAACTTTAATAGCCATTTAGCATATGCATTAGCTCCTAAGTGTACATCATGGTAAGTGGGTAGGTGGGGTCCTCCATGATACAATAATTTGAATTATTTCCATCTTCATTCCTTTGTTTCTTCTTGCGCATGCATATTTTCCATGAAGCCTTTTGTAATTTCTATCCAATTTTCCTACAAATAAAAATAAAATGTGGAAATAAATATTCTCAAATTAATATATGCACAAAAATGACCATTTTGCCTCTATATAAAGATGAATATACAATGATTTAAAAATAATCTGAATTTTGGTTTAAACATGTTAAAATACCCTATATAATCATTTATTTAATTAAATTAGATTAAATATGGAAGTAAAAATATGCACATTTACGTGCACATCAAATATCCCCACACTTATCTTTTTATTCGTTCTCGAATAAACTAAAAACTAAGATAAATCTGTTTTCGTAGGAAGCATGATTGCATTGAGCGTATGCAACAAGCCGTTAAACCTCTAGGTGTCCCTAGTAGGACGAGTGTTGTCTCGTGAGTGTTTTCAGTGGATACTACCCATAAAATCTAAATGCAATATGAAAATATTTACAAAATGAAAAATTCCTAAATGCAAGATTTATTTACAATGAGATAAATGCAAGTTTTTGAAAATAATCATAGATGAAGAATTTACTTTTAAATTAACATGAATAAGTTAAATATAAACTCTGGTCATTATCTTGAAAATTTAAGTCGTTTACTCGTCAAAACTTCCAGCAAATTAAGTTATCATAACAAATAAACTCTAATTTGGCTAGTTGTTTCGGTTGATAACATAGTGCAACTATGAAATAGATCCTTATTTGATTATAACAGTTTTTCAAAGTGGCATTTTTATTTATTTTCAATAACAAGTCAAATCAAACAAGTAAAAATAGTGCTTGGATTTCAATTGCTTACTCTCTCTTATTTGAAAATTTTATTGATATAAACAATATGTACATATGCCTAACTTAGAAAACTAAGGCCAGATATATGACCCATGCACTGGCTTGCGGGCTTGCATGAGGGGAATACAAAGCATGGTGAGTGAACACACAAGTGTGTACACCTATCGACTGTAGGCATTATTACTAAAAGAATTTTTATATACATACACCTAACTCAGATAAACTGAGGCCAAATATACCGATCGTGCACTGCCTTTCGGGTTTACATGAGAAGGGTACAGGGCATGGCAAGTGTACACACTTGCGTGTGAATACACGACTCTAGGTGTTAATAAACATATATACAAATATATATTTTTTCTTTTGTTTTTTTGCTTTAAAAAAATTTGAATTTTTTTTAAAAGAGAGAGTTTTGCAAAATCATCTTAGTACCGATTAACTTAAGATTTAAAATGTTATATACTTTTCTTTAAATTAACCACTTTTTTAAATAAAGATTTTCAATTTGGAAATACTTCAAAATTATCACCCATGAATCTTCCTATATACTAGTTAAACCATTGTTACTTGTAATCAAACTTATTTTTATTTTTTTTAAGACAAATAATTTTTCAAAAATTTCAATTTAATAACCAAAATCGTATATTTATCCTATAGTGTTTGTTTAAAAGTAAATCAAAATGCTAAAAAGACAATTTGTTTTGGAATTTTTTTTTCAAATTTTTTTTAGATATTTGGAAAGAAAATGTAAAAAGAAACCATGAAAAATAAAAATGAAGATGAAACTCCCACCACACTTGATTTTGACTGTATCCTCACAGTCAACCCAAGTGAAATAAAATAAAAGCATGACCTATATTTACATGAAAAGATTATTATTTACAAGACATCAGAAAATATGCTGTTAAAGAGACAAATGAAACGGTCTTCCAAAGACCGATTCATTTTTCTCGTCAAATATGAGAGACATGGCTTAAGCCTAGAAAACCAAACCATAAAAGATTTCAAACTTGAATATTGATTTGGAAAAACGAACGTCGTTTTATAAAAAATTGAATGAGTTGTTTTATTTTTGATGATTTTTGGGGTTGATAAAGCAATTGTTTGAAGTTCAAGTTTATTTTCACCAAGTTGAAATTCAAATTTATTGTTGAAAACTTCTTCAGAATTATTGATTTCAAAATCAAAATGGTGATTTAAATCTTCCCCATTAGAATTTAACAACTCATTTTCGGAAAGTCCCAAGAAATCTTGTTCATTAAATTTGTCTTCCTTTGTTGGATTATCAACAACTTCATTGCATATATCAAATTCAAAATCCAAAGTTGTTGTATTTAAATTTTCAAAATCGAGAAAAGGAAGATCGAATTTTAACTTTGGTTCTACACTCTCAAAAGAATTGAAATCCAACTCAATTACTGAATTTACAACAACTTCATTAAGATTGTCGTTTTCAATTTCAAAAGTTGTTACTTGGAAATCGTCAATTTTGGTAAAAGGTGGATTATCACTTGACTCGTCATACGTTTGGATTTGATTATGTTGTTTACGTTGTTTCATGTATGTTTCAAACAAAAAATCCGTGTGATCTTTGTGAATTTGTCCATTTGCTCTACAAAATCAAATTTATAATTATTAACTTGAAAATTTTCAATTGAAGCTTGTTGAGAATGAAAATTATCAATTGCATCATAGTCGAGATTATTCCCATTGCCCAAATCATTTAAAAAGCTGTTTCCATTTTGATTTTGAATTTCATTTTGGAGTTCGAAATTGAATTGGCATAGGTTATACTCGATATTGTTTGAATTTTAAATTGAATTGAAATTTTGAAATCCTTGACTTGAGTTATTGCACAAATATGAATTACTCAATTCATTTATCATTTGATTTTGTTGTATAGGGAGTTCAAGTAAAGAAGAAATCATTTCAATGCTATTTTCAAGATTTGAGGTTCGCTCGTTATTTTGAAAACTTTGTTGTTCAAAATTCATATTGTTCATATAATAGTTTTCATTAAAATATCCATAAGAATTTGGTGTGAAATTATATGGATTATATTGATTTTCACAACTACTGTAAAATTCTGGTGAGTAAGAAAATGAAAACTCGGACATTTTCAAGAATGTTTTTGGTTTTTTTATAGTGGAAAAATATTTACCAAAAGGAATTTATTTTTCAAAAAGGAAATTTGATTTTTGTTTTTTTTTTCAATTTTTTTCTGTTGTTGAAAAGAATTTATATTTTTCTGGATTTTTTGTTTTTCAAAAAAAAAGAACTAATTTAAAATTATTATTTTTTGGATTTTTGATTTTGATTTTAAAAAAAAAAATTCAAAAGAAAGATTTTAAAAACTAAGTTAAGGAATATTTACAATTTTTAGTTTTTGATTTCAATTTTTTTTAAATATGCATGAACTAATGCAACTAAATGAATGCAAGGATTTAATTACAAATTTTCTATCCTAAGTAGCTCCTAACCCAAAATTGTATAATCACACTTTGTCTTAATCCAACAAGATAGTTCTTAGCCAGGTAACGGACAGGATTTATCAGTGCACCACGAATCACCGTAGCAATGCAGCCGAAGGTTTAAGTACCTTCAGATAAACAACCACTATAATATTTACAAATCACCGTAATTTTTATAAATGGTTATTGCTCTGCCGTAGCCTAGACACCAAGAAATTAAATTGTCGAAAGAGGACAACTTGTCAATATATAATTAAGCGTTATCGATTTCTAACCATTATTATTAATTAAATTCTAAAATGAAATGCAAAGCAGAAATTAAACGTGTATTAACAATGCAATTACGAATGGATTTTGTTTTTTTTTGAAATTTAAAAAAAATGCAAGCAAACAACAATGCAAGATAAATAAAAACTGGAAATGAGAGCATGATACCAGAGTGTGTAGAATTATTAGCAAATTTATTTTCAAGCGGCAATTTTTTTATATATAAGCACGCAAGTAGTTTATTTTTAGCAAGCACTTCTACCACCTACAACCTGAAAATTAAAAACAAGATATATATACAATTTTTTATATCAAAGTAGAAACTAAAACAAAACAAGTAACAAGTAACAAAACAATTTGAAACTTTTTTTTTAAGAAAGAACTAGAACAAAACACAACAAAACAAAACAAAATAAAAAACAAAGTGAAACTTGTTGGGTTTTTTTTAAAGAACAACATCACTAAACAAACTTTCACTTCTATTCAAAATAAACTTCACTAAACAAACTTTCTTTTTTTTAAAGAAGAGAATGAAACAAAAAAGAAAAACTTAACATTTAAAACTAAGTAAAAAAAATGAAAACAATTTTCTCAAACTCAACCCGACCCACTAATCAAAACCCACCTGGCCCTTACGAGTTTCCCTACCAACAAAACTCGTTTCCTTTCTATGTTTTAAAACAACAATTAGACACAAAAAACGTGATTCTGTTTAAAAAACGTGAAATACAAATATAAAAATCGATTTAGGAATCATGATATAGAAATCGCTGTGTTGTTCAAAGGCGAGGAAGTTGCGCGGTAGTCGTGATGTGTTGCGAGTTGAATTCGGTCAAAATTGGATTGGGGATTTTCAAGTGATTGGTGGTTAGGGTGTTCGGCGAGGCGATTCTCAAGTCCGTGTCGCGATTTTTGAGGAAGTGGATGGGTGGAGGGGTATGCGTTCACTGGCGGTTGCAGCGGCAAGATGGTAGTGACTGTAGTGATGTGGGCAGATGTTGCTCTGGTAATGGTAATGGATATGTGTGTTTGTTGGTGGTCGTGTTGAGCAGATGTGAAGCTTGCGAGTAAGAGGAGGATCGGTTTTATGTAGTGGAGCTGCGGGGGGATTTGGGTATGTGTTTTTGGTGAAGTCAGGGAGGTTGTGGAGGGGTATGTGTTCGCTGGCGTTTGCAGCAACAAGATGGTAGTGACTTGTTGGTTGGAAGCAGTTAGACGGATGTAGTGGCTTGTATTGGTGATAGGAGAAATTAGAGATCGTATGATGAGGAGGGAGAGTCTGTGTACTTGCTGTTAGCTGAAGTTGTTGGTGAAGGAGGTAGGTTGAAGTATACCAAGGTGATGGTGATGTAGTAGAAGGATTCGGCTGCGGGTTTATCTTCAGGTTAAGGTGATGGTGAACTGTGTATGGATATGACTGCAGACAGAGTGGTTTTACGTGAGTTTTTGGCTTTGTGTTCAGGCAATTAGAAGTTTATGAGGAGATAGTGTGTTCAGGCAAGGCCTGATGGAAGAGAGGATTGCAGCAGGTGGTGGTTTATATGGTGAACTTGTGGTCAGGTGGTTTTGTGGCAGTGGTCAGGTGTGGTATGGGTCGTATGCACAGATGTGCACAGATTATGGTAGTTGTTAGCAAATGACAGTTCGTGGATAATTGGTGAAGGGGAGGAGTATGCTTCGGGTTTGTATGAAATGAACTATGGTGGACTGGTAGGGGATATTTGCTTTGGATTCGACAGTTGAAGCGAAGTTGATGGCAATTGAAAGTCGGAGTGTGGTATGGCTATGGAGATTGCAATAAGTATGTTGATATGCTTTGACAAAGGGAATGTGCCAAAGTGCTTTGTAAAGTATTGGTGGTGCAGCAGTGAGTGGATAGGTTGATGGTAGTTGATGTGGTGACAGCAGCAGTTGAGTATTTGTGAATGATGATGGGGATGAGCAATTTAGGCAGTGAAGTTATGCCAGACGAAGGGAAATATGTGGTTTCAGTGGAGATTTCGAGGTGTTTGTCGAATCGGAGATTTTGGGGTGTTGAAGAGTGGCGTCAACAGTAACAGGTGATGGTCAAGAAATAAGGTAGTAATGCAGAAGTATTATTGCAGGCAAGTTTGTGGTTTGATGCTGTTATGTTGCTGGAAGTGAAGTATGTGGCTGCGGTAGATGTCATAGAGCAGTGAAGTATGTGGTTGGGAAGAGTGGTGGTCAGGTGGAAAGTTTGTTAGAATGAAGGATGATTATGCTGAAGTGATATTGCAGCAATGGGTGATGGAGGAAGATGTATATGTTGACAGGGAGATGATGTATGTCAGTTTTGTAATGGAGTAACAGTGGTGTGGCACTGTGGTTTGGATGGTAATGCAGCAGGATAGTGATGTGAGAAGTTAAGGCAGTAATGTAGGTTAGATGGTTGAACTGTGCACTGTGCGGTAATTGCATAGTTTTGTATATGAAGGTGAAAACTTGTAAAAACGAAGTAGAAATTGTAAAATGAAATTGAAAATGAAATAAAAAATATATGTGTTTTTTTTATTTTTGTGTTTTTTTTATAATATGCAAATGCAAATGCAAAAACAAATAAGAAAAACAAGCACACAAATCAAATCACACAACAAACATACACAAAAAAAAATTAATGCAATTCGACACACAAAATAAAACACATAAAAATCAAACAAAAATAATTTGAAAAATAGAAAATAAAATCAAAACTAATTCTCCGGCAATGGCGCTAAAAACTTATTTAAACGGCAACAATTTTGTTTTCTAACAAGAAAAAAAAGCTAAGCTATTTGCATAAACTTAAGAGATCTACACTACTAACATGAAATAAACAAAAAGGAAAAGAGCATATATTAAAATTGCATAAAAAGAATTACATGAAAGACAATGGCTAAGTAGCCATGAAAAAGAAAAGAGAGTTTATATTTTATTTTTGAGCCTAAAACTAAACTAAAGAGGAGGCTCAAGAGACTAAGAGAAGAGGATAAGAGACTAATTACATGAACATATAGAGTATTTATACATGTTTTGAAACCCTGATCATATTTTTGGGAACTACCCAAACTACCCTCTTAGGAAGTGTATCCACCAAGTTATCATTAGCATGAGATAATCTTCCATTTAGTGTGCATGTAACTTTAATTGCCATTTAGCATGTGCATTAGCTCCTAAGTGTACATCATGGTAAGTGAGTAGGTGAGGTCCTCCATGATACATGAGTTTGAATTATTTATATCTTCATTTCTTTGTTTCTTCTTGTGCATGCATATTTTCCATGAAGCCTTTTGTAATTTCTATCCAATTTTCCTACAAATAAAAATAAAATGTGGAAATAAATATTCTCAAATTAATATATGCACAAAATGACCATTTTGCCCCTATATGAAGATAAATAAATGATGATTTGAAAATAATCTAAATTTTGATTTAAACATGTTAAAATACCCTATATGATCATTTATTTAATTAAATCAGATTAAATATGGAAGTAAAAATATGCACATTTGCATGCACATCAGCTATCAACGCCGCGTACTGCTTATAAAGTTGAATGAGCAATATCGTGCCAAAGAAATTGAAAACAATGCCGCATGTTAGTAAATGACAACATTTGAAAGCTCTATGTCGAAAGCCATTAACGTTATAATGGCATGATATAGCATCAATGACGTATGACGTTAATGCCGCATTCCATCAATGAAGCACTCTTCCATGTAACTAGAAGAATTGATGCCGCTGCAGATTAAGATCACACCTCTCTAATGCTGCCTTATTCTAGTGTCACCTTCGAAGTAATGTCGTATCTCATCAATGCAGCTTCACCATCGATGTTGTCTCCTATCAATGCTGCTCATCACTAATGATGTCTCTTATTAATGCCCTTTATCATGAATGCCGCCAATTGTCAATGTTGCTTGATGTCAATGCCCCTTGTTATCAATGTCGTTTGCTATCGATACCGCCTGTTATCAATGCCACTTGTTATCGATGTCGTTTATTATTGATGTCGCCTATTATCAATGTTGTATGTTATCAATGTCGATCATTGTCAACACCGCTACTTATCAATATCACCACTTATTGATGTTGTGCCATAGTAACGCCGCACTTCATCAACCTTTAAAGGAGGCCGCACATCCTCAATACAATGCTGATATTGAATGTCATCGATGAAAGTTATCAAGGTGGGATGGGTGCAAAGCGTCGAAGTTCACCATTGTGCAAGTGGATGCTGAAGTATAGCATCATGGGCCATCAATATGGTTAATGTTAGAAATCGAGCATGATGCATGGACACGTGGCAGCCATGCCGCATCCCTCAACCCCTATATATACGAACCTAGGGCCATGAAGAAAGGGGCGAATCATTCTTTTATTGTCTCTTACATTTTAAACTTGTAACCCTAAATTGATTTGGGGATTTTAGTGCCGATTGTACTTTTGCACATAAGACCTTGTACATTCAACAATTACATAGGAATAAAGAGGACTTGAATTATGACTTGCTTTTGAGTTCCAAAACACTTGAGTTTTTTAATCATAACTTGCTTCGAATTTCAAAAACACTCATAATCTTTATTTGTGCTTGCATAAGTTTGCTCTACATAGATTGACATTGCTTCAACATGATCATGCTTATTACGTCATCATGGACTTGAACAAGCCAAGCCTAGTTGCCCAAGCCCTTTCTCAATCAAGTGTCGCTTTTGCCAACATTCGTTGAGGTTTCCAGGAACATCCAATTCTTCTTACAACTGCATTCCTCTTTCCTAATACTTTTTAGGGTTGATGAAGAAATTCATTAACATGGATCGTTACTACTTCCCCCTTTAGGAATTTTGCCCCCGAAATCCTCGTCAAATAAGGAAAAGTCAACCATTCTTACCCGAAATGCCTAACAATCATAAGCAGTCATTTCAAACATCAACCGTTCAACTATGCAATTAGAAGTAATCAAACAATATCTATACTTATTCCATTATGTGAGATGTTAAGCCATCCTATATGACATCATAAATGAAAGTGAATGAAAGAAACAAAAAACCCTAATAAATAAAGTGTTCTTCAACATCCATTCTCACGATCTCTTTGATCTTCCTTATGTCGCCACCTCCACTGTCACTTCTGCAGAGCTACTATGACTTCAACACCTTCCACTTAAGCCGCTCTTTGTTCAACCTTGGCATCTCCCAATCGATTCGATGTCTTCCTCCCTTAATACTCCCCGTAAATTCTTCATATACCAAAATCCTGACATCTTTTGTTATTCCTTTCCTAATAAGATGCATATCCCATACATCTTATTTCCATCGAAATGTACCACTAAAGCACTCTCATAGTTCATTAATGTCAGGTACAACTGGTCTATCCTCTATACGGAGCCAACTAGTTTGGTTGACTCCATACTTCCTTATCTTCATAGATACCACTCCACCTCTAGCACATATGGATTCTAGTACAAGCTTCTCAAGCTCTGGCACTCCACACCACCTCAAAGCATCATTCCCCGCCATGCGAATACTACAAGTACTCCTCACTTAGATATACCACCCTGAATGAACCCCATCCATAGGCCACTCTCCCGCACTTTCGGTTCTTTTCCCATTTTGGTACCATCTTCATCGAATATATAAACTGGTTACCAGATCGATACAAAATTCCATCTCTCTACATGACGAAAATCCAACTACCTCCCGATGTTCTCTCACTACGGAAAACGATGACGACTCCTCATGTGGGATACCAAACGAACACACCAAGCTAACCATAACTATACCTGCTTAGGTGTATAGTCTTACTCTAGCCTCTGCTCTCCCCCACCATGTCTGTTAACTACTGTTAACCCAAAAAATGGATCAACATCCTGGATTGAGTGTGAAAGCACCCGCCCTGTTCTTATAGAGCAATAATATAGAAAATAAGTATAAAAAGAGCGGCAACAGTAAAAAGACAAGAAGATTTTTATAGTGGTTCGGCTGTTAATGAAGCCTACGTTCACTTTATAACTTTCTATTAATTGACTGTTGTTATAAGTTGAATCGGATTACAATAAGATTGAATCTTCTAAGTTAGATCAAGTCACAAGTCCAAGAGTTCACTGGAGAATCACAGTGAACTCCTAGATGACTATTATGTGGGAGAAGAAGAGTGAAGAATAATCTCTGCAAAGTTCCAGTGGCTAGTTCAGAAGATCCCATTTATATTGCAAGTAGGACTGTATTTATATAGGTTGGAGAGCTATTGGGCTAGGTCGCTTTGCCAGAAGCCTACACTCAATGTTACGAAGGTGCTTCGAGAATTTTATTACGATCCAACTTAACCTGATGGATCGCTAGCGATCCATATACTTAAGGTATTTTTAGATCGTTTCCTTTAGGTTGCATTCCTTGCCTTATTTAGTTACTTTCCATGTAATTTCATAACCATATACAGGTTGGATTGAACTATGACCGAAATCAGATAGGTTTTTATTTCTCGAACTAGGTTGCTTAGAAGGCTATCAAACTGGGCATACACTCCTAGAAAAGATATTGACTCATGATGCAAGATGTTTGAACGACCTATGAGGAGTCCTTATGGATAGCTAGCTATCCATAGGCGATGGATTGCTAGCGATCCATCCCCTTGGTTGATTTTTGTATGTTTCTTCTTGAGTCCTTCTTAACCTATTCTTATGATCCTCTTGATTAATTCTTGAGTTGCTTTGCCTTTGCCCAGATGTTCTAACTCCTATTGAATTCCGCTTGGTTAAAAACTGAGTTACGCCTTCGTCGAAAACAAGGTGTGCTATGGAAGTAACTGCTTTTGAGTTTTCGTATTGTGAAATCTAGTTGATTGTGTCGAGGTTACCATGCAAATTCGACTTTGGCCATTCAGTTGTCCGTTGAATTTTCGATGTGAATCGTCGTTGCTCGTAACAATAAATCAATTTCGATCCTACAATTTTTAAGATGCTTTCAAAAAGCATATAGATCATGCTTGGTAAGTTTGAAGATGATCGGCTGCAACTTGATGGATCACTAGCGATCCATAGAGTTAGCAAAATTTCTTCAACCAATCCCTTATTTAACTTTGTTGAGCCGACCCTTCTCATCATCCTTCATTCGCGTATTTCCTCCTACGACTCGTGCCAACCATGACCAAACCCTAAATTTTCTTTTGTTACCGCCGCCGTTGATCTCCAACGCTGAAGCCTTCTGCTGCCGACCTCACCTACCTCCACCATCACTTCGAGCTAAGCCCTAGTCCCAGAATTGTCGCTTGCTAGGATCGCTGCCGACCTTCCATTGCTTGGATCGTTACGAACTTGAAGTCGAATGTGTTTGCTCTTAATCTGAGGTTGGTGATGACATAGCTACCATGTTGGTGGTAATTGCCAATGAGTTTGGGGTGATCGATGAGAATGGTGAACGACGCGGGTTGATTGCGATTTCATTAGAGGTAGATGGTGGATTTGTGCCCTGCACTTGACGTATTATACCATCTTCGTTCAGTAAATCGAAACCGATTAGTGCATGACCTTGATGGCTCCATCGAGGTAGTTTACTATGGATTTGATCTTCTTAGATTAATGTTACTATCGCACGCTCGGTGCATCTGAAAATAGAACGAGCTCTTCGTGTCACTTTGGACAATGGATCTGTTATCAATTGTTGACCGATAACGGGTAAGTGTAGGAGGAATAACTTCAATGAGTGATGTAAAAAGCTTTTTCCTTTTTCCACTGCCAATGAACTATCTACACAGGATAGAGCGTTCATAGTGTTTAGGACACCGAGCCCATCCCACATAGATAACACACTGCACTTACCCCAATCAATGCTTGGAATTCAATGAGTTGGCATAAGTCAACATCTTTTTAGAATTCAGCGTTAAACATGGGAGGAATTCTAGTTATAAATAGAATTACCTAACCACGTTGGATACAGGTTCTGTTATATAGAATGAAGGGTCCATCATCCCGACGTAAATCTAATAGAGGTAGACCAGCACTCTCAAAAGCAGAATCGATATCAATTATGCCTTCGCAAACGGTTCCAGCAGTGCCTACTTCTTCGGCATCATCGGCTCAATATGGTCAATTAGTGCTGGTTGGTCCAACTGTTGATCGAACCCCTCCGAACTTTAGAGTTTTACACAACATTCCGAAGAGATCTTCCACTGTAATTTCTGCCAAAGTTCTGCATAATGGTTGTTTACAGCATGGCATTCCGAATAATGATGTGCGCCTTCCACTGAAAAACGAGTTTGCATACATGCCACCTTCGGGGTACACCACCTGCCATCGGTACAAGTGCTTGAATGGTGTAGTTCCCCTATTCAATAACTTCTTCAGAGAGACTCTTCTGAATTTGGGAATAGCTCCATTTCATATTCATCCCAACGAATATGCAATTTTGACTTATCTTTGGGTTTTGTTTATGCGGACATTCAATTGTGCCCTAAGCTTCAATGAGGTAAGATATTTTCTCTCATTCAAGAAGAGAGATAAATGTCTGCCTCTTATGATTATTGAGGATCAAAGAAAATGCAAAATCATGTTGCAACTCTAAAGTAACTTGTCCTAGTTCAAGACCCAATATTTCTTCCTTGGATCTCCTGAAGGATTTAATCGTCTTTGGGCGACAGGGGGTAAGTTTTCTCTTCACTTATTGAGATTTATTATGATGGTGTGGGGTTTTAATAGACTGAATACTCCTTGTTGTTATTCCAAAACCAAATAAAGATCCATCACTTGATACCATCTTCCATACTCCGAAGGCCATAGATGCTAGAGAGAGATCAGCCAAATCTTTGCTAACAGATGAGAATTTTCATTCATACAGATTATTGCACCCTAGGAGATCTGCCATCTCAATTGAAGTTCTATCCCCTACCCATTCCAGGATTCAAACACGCTCCACTTCTTTATCACATGATCATGAAGAGGGCGGTCAACCTAGAGGTCCATCTGGTGGATCAACTAAGGAAATTCATAAAGGAAAAGGCAGTACGACCGGAACCAGTAGCCCGATTAGGATGCCCTTGATCCCGGAGGAGGGGGAAGAGGAGTTAAAATAGTGAGAAGGCAAGGTTGCGGTAATCGTAGAAAATGAGGAAGCTAAAACTAAGAGCTAGAGTAGCTTTGATTCTTCCTCTAGCGATGTGGAATTTGATGCAAGTTCTAGTGAAGAGAACTTCGAATCATGTGATGAAACTCCAAAAATGAGTCTCATTCTCCCGAACTCCCCTCGCTTAGAGATTATTGCTAAAGATGCTCCCCGGCAGTTGAACGACTTCATGGTTCTCCGCCTAAGGAAATAGATATCAACTTTGGGGACTTGAGTAATGTTTATATGGACATCATAGAACTCGTGGGAGATGATTTTGAGTTCGAGTGACTGTCTTCTCACCCCGATCATGCTATTTCTAGAGTTAGCCTGACTCCCACTACAGTTGCTTCCTAACTCGGTGTGTGAAATCTTTTTAGGCCGCTTACGACATGTCACACACTCTAATAGGGTCACATACACTCATATATGCATTATTTAAGCTCATTTTATGTCGCTAAAGTTACTTCATTTTTTATTAGGTATTATGGGAGGTCGTGGACTTTATGAAGACCTTGAACAATTTACAGATGCATAATGTGGGTCGAGATAGACTTCAAGCCGCCGCTAGCCAAAAGAAATTGAGGAAGAATAGAGAAGGAGAAAAGATTGGGAAGTTGGATTGCATCGTCGGGATGACAGGCACCAAAGTAGAGTTTACAGGGGTGAATATGAGAAGAGGTAGACTCCTGATGATCAGGAAGAGATGTCCAAAAAGTCGAAAGTAGATCAAGGTCCTCATCCTTTCGAGCACCACACATTTGCCCCAGCTCTAGTTTCTATCGAAATTGAGGTCCCGACTTCTACTACTCAAGTTGCTCCATCAACCCAGATTCCATCAACTCATATTGTGCCTGCTTTTGGTTCTTCACGCCCTCGTAGAAGGCCTACTTATATTCTTCCACCTGGTCTACCTAGGATTAAAGCTGCTCTCCCCGGATGGTTCCTGAAGGGAGTTAAATTTGATCGTGGCCTGTGGTCGATTCGCAAGGATTCTTATATGCTCCATCTTCAAGCGATTCAGAGCGACTTAGATCAAGCTGAAGGATGAGAGAGATTATGTAAGCAGCTAGCGGACACAAACCATAACAACTATCAAGAGATCCTTTCTTTTGAGTTGGAAAAAGATGATTACGAAAGGATGCTGACAGAACGTGATGCCAGAATTGATCAATTATCATAGGAGAGGGATGTTGTCATTCGAGAGCGTAAAAGCAATGCTAGTTTGCTGAAGGAATTGAAAGAGGCTCACACGAAAATTGAAAACGTGTTCAGAGATGAAATTAAGAAAGCCTATGCTAATGAAGTCAAGCTGAAAAAGGAGCTTGAAACTCAAGATGAGATCATCAAAGCTCAAAAGAGAACCATTACCGGTCATTATAAAACCATCGAAGCTCTTAAGAAGTCAATTGCTGATTATGTGGGAATGGTGGAATCCTGAGATAAGATCATCTCTAACCAGGCTCAAGCAAGTGCTTCGCTTTGAGAAAAAGCCGTGCAACTTAACGCTGAAAAGACCAAAGTCGAAGTCAAGACGACCTCTGTGACGGCGGACTACTTGGAGCTGCAAGATGCCTTCGAAAGGAAGATGGCGAAGATTGATGACACCATCTTGGACTTCTACATTAACTCTTTGTTGCATTATGGCAGCCTCTATTATATGGGTCCCAAATTCCTGCATACTCTTGTTGTGGTTTGGGAAGAAGTCCTGTCCCGTTTTTGAGAAGGCGGGGGATGCGTATACTAAACAAGAGTTGGAGGATGCATATCTTGACGAAGAATCAAAGAAGGCTTTGGTAGAGGGCCGAGAAATTATTCGGGTTGAAAGGGAGCAAGAAGCCACCGATGCGGCTGTAACTACAGCTGCTAAAGCTCTATCGAATCCTTTCAATTCAAGGCCTGGAAAATCATCTAAGCAGCCTCATGATCAAATAGAAATCATTATAGCTTCGGTCGGTGCAGCTTTATTGTATGCCCCTTTAGCATCTATCTCTAAAGCCTTAGGTGGTCCTGAAACTTCGCCCAAGATTATGCAACCATCTAGAGAAGGGGTAGGGAGTATGAGGCTAAGATTCACTGTCACACTTCTGATGCAGTTAACTTTCTTGTTTCTCCCGAGTTTGAGGATTTTCTGCTTACACCGTAAGAACAAGATGAATTGAATGTTTTCCTTTTTGATCTTTTAGGTCCGTCTTCTTTGCCTATCGAACTGCCAATTTCTCCAATCCAAGGGCCTACTGCTATTTTGACTGCTTCAACATTTGTTTTTGTATCTTCTTTGATCACCACGCCTGTGTTTGGCTTGCAACCAGGGTCGAATCTTAGAAGATTGCTGTGTTGCATGGCCCGGACGACCCTTCCATATATTTGGAGGGTGTGATTTAGCAACAACTGACACTCGAGAGCAAACGGACGAAATTAGCCAGCTAAGCAAAACTGAACAGCAGATGGTAGTAGTTAAGAAGGAAAAGATTAAGGAGAGAAAGTCTTCGATGAGCTCCCGCAAGTCTCGGAAGTGCAAGACCAAGGGGGAGTCTTCCGAGGGGATCGAAGAACAAGGAGGAGACATGGGCACGGAGCCTATAATTGAATCTCTGGCAGTGATACAATTTCCGGTGGGGATGTTGAGAGAAAGAAGAAACTTCGGACCAAAGGTGGGAAGGGAAGTGGTGGAAAGAATAACTGACAGGCTCGAGTGACAGTGGAGCCAGATATTGGAAAATTCTGATTTGTTTGACATGTATATTGTGCAAGTGCAGGGTATACACTTATTACTTTTATTATTGTAGCATCTGTACTTGTCTTTTTGTTGGCCGATATTTTGTAGGTACGGCCTCCACATTTTGGCTATAGAAAATGTTATAAGGAATGAAAAGATTAATGTTTCTGCTTTATCTTTTCTGTGTCCTTCCTTATTTGTCATGTACTTAGCTTGTTTTTATACCACTTATGTGTGTACATGACACGATTGCTTGTTCTGTAATTTCTATACTTTATATTATCGTGTTTTATGGTATATGGTGCCTTTATTTCCTTGATTTCATGCATTATGTATGCATTTTTTTAAATTTTATAACTAGATCCGTTGTGATTGCCCTTTGTGATTGCCAAAATTCTTCGTTCAGCATAATGGGATTTGTTATGATTGCCCATTGTGATCGCCAAAATTATTTGTTCGACGTAATGAGATTTTGGAGTAGTTTTCCTTTCAACAAAATGTTGGCATGTGTGTGCCCTCTACTTCACAGGGTTGTTTTCTCTGAACATTTGATAAATGACCGATTGATCCAAGCGATTCCTCAAATGTCTGTAGCTGAATCTACTTTATGGTTCCTATCTTTGGGAACTTATGACTCAAGTGTCTCGACTCCAGAGATTTTGTCGGACAACGATCGGAATTCATTGCCGATCACTAGTTGTATGACATTGCTGGACTTACGTTAACTATTTTTGATAGTAGGAGTCGATCCTTATTAGTCCTGTAGTGGATGAGTTTCCCGGTGTTGTTAGGACAATACCGGTACTTATAAGATCTTAATAGTTTTTTGATAATGCCGGAGCAACATCAAGTATTGCATGCACGGAATGCATGACTTTTAAGAGTGCACAGCTTACGAAATGCATGACTCTTTAAGAGTGCACGGCTTACGAAATGTGCGGCTTTTAAGAGTGTGCAAGGCTTATGAAATGCGTAGCTTTTTGAAAATGCATGGCTTACAAAATACGTGGGTTTTAAGAGTGTGCGCAGCTTACGAAATGCACGGCTTTTTGAGAGTGCGCGGCTTTTATTTCGAGTCGATTTACTTTCGTCGACTTGGCGAGTAGGCTGGTTTCACTTCCCTAAGCACCTAGTGGATGATTTTTGATCGGTTTACTTTTGCCGACCCTGCGAGTAATTCATATGAACACTGTTTTATCGGTTCAAGAAGCTAAAGAGATTTTATTGATAAAAAGAAAAGCATAGCAAATTTTGCCTATTTATAATGCCCCCAGTGTAGTCGGATGGCTTATTTGCAAAAATAGGAAATACATAGATAAAATTAAATAAAGTAATGCCGGAGCGAGTTGTTGTTCCAAGCATGGGGAATCAGAATTCCATCAACCGTGGTCAGCTTGAAAGTGCCATCTTTGAGCTTTTCCCGAATGAGTAAGGCTTTCCTAATTTGGTCCGAATATTCCTGGAGCCGAATAGATCTGTTTCAGGACGAGATCTCCCACTTCAAAAGTATGATTGCGGACCTTGGAGTTGAAGTGTCGTGTTACCCTTTTCTGGTGAGTCGCGGTCCTTAGCTCGGCTTCCTCCCCATTCTCATCAATCAGATCAGTGACTCAAGCAGGAGCTGCTCATTCTCTTTTTGATTAAAGTGTCGTTTTCAATAAGAGGGAACTTCCAATTCAACAGGATCATTGCTTCGGATCTGTATGCTAGGGTGAATGGCGAGTTTCCAGTTGTTGGCTTGTGCATCGTCCGATAAGCCCATAGTGCAAGTGGGAGTTCATCAAACCAGTTTCCTTTGGCTTTCGTCGGCCGTTTTTTGATAGTGTGCTTGATGATTTTGTTTACCGTTTCCACTTGCCTGTTTGGTTGAGGGTGTGCCACTACGGAGAAAGTTTTTTCGATGCGGAAACGCTTGTAAAAAGTCCTTGAATTCAGCGCTCTTGAATTGAGTTCCATTATTTGTGATGATTTTTGTGGCACTCCAAACCTGCAAATAATATTTTTAGTGACAAAGTTAATTACTTTTTAGTGGTAATAGTAGCCAGCGGTTCCGCTTCGGCCCATTTTGTGAAGTAATTAACAACAACGATATCATATTTGGCCCCTCTTTAGCAATTGGGAGCACGACGATCATGTCAATTCCCCAAACCACAAACGATCATGGACCAACCATTAGCCTAAGTTCTGTGGATGGAGTTCTCTATATTTTGGTAAACTTTTGGCATTGTACACATTACCTGGCGAAGTCTGCTGCGTCACGGTTGATGGATGGCCATAAGTAACCGTATCAGTGGATCTTCTTCGCTATAGTCTGCCCTGCAATATGGCTTCCACAATCACCTTCGTGGACTTCCCTGAGGATATTTTTGGCTTTAATGTTGGTTACACATTTGAGTAAGGGAGTAGAAGATCCCCTCCTGTAAAGAATTCCATCCTACAAAATGAACCATGATGCCTTTCGGAGTAGCCACTTTCGCTCGTTCTGATCCCTGGGGAGTGTATCTCCGATTAAGTAATCTTTGATTGGCGTCATCCATGATTGTTCTTCCTCTATGGTTTCCATAATCCAATCGATATTTATATCATCTATGATGGGTGATGTAAGCATTTCGACTGGGCCCAGTCCTATTGACTAAGAATCTTTGGAACCGGTTAGTTTGGCTAGGTGATCCACTTCCATACCCTGTTCCCTTGGAATATGACTTGAAGTGTAATGCTTAATGTCCTGCAGCAATTCCTGCGCTCTTGAAAAGTAGAGGGCGAGGTTGCCCCTTACCTGGTACTTTCCTTTCACTTGAAAGATGATTAATTAAGAATCGTTGTAGATATGCATAGCTTTTATACCTAATTCTTTAATGATTTTTAATCCTGCTATCAAAGCCTCGTATTCTGCTTCATTGTTGGTGGCAGGAAATTCCTGTCTCAGAGCGTAGCAAATAGATCATCCTTCAGGGGTTTGGAGAACCACCCCTGCTTCTGAACTGAATTCATTTGATGCACCGTCGACAAACAACTTCCACTGTGGCACCATGCCCAAAATGCTTTCTTCATCACCGTCCCACTCGGTAAATTCAGCGATGCCAGAGCTTATCGATTAATAGCTCTTCTTGGGTGATAAGTGATTTCATATTGGCTTAACTTGATATCCCATTTCAGCAGTCGACCTAATGTCTCCGGGCGATACAACACATGTTTCGGAGGTTGATCTATCAACACCTTGATGGGATGAGCCTGGAAGTACGGTCGTAGCTACCTTGACGTGATCAGCAGGCAATACACGAGTTTTTCCAATTTTGGGTAATTCCTTTCAGCTCTGGTGAACCGCTTACTGATATAATAGACAGGTCGTTGGACCCTAGCCTCTTCGTGTACCAACACTACACTCAAAGCATGAGTCGATACAGTGAGGTAAACGAATAATTCTTTAAAAGCTATCTGGCAGGTTTTGTTCCATTCGAAATTCTCCTTTCCCTTTTTTAACGCATCGAAGAATGGTATGCATTTGTCAGTCACTCGGGAGATGAATCGACTTAGCGCTGCGATCTTTCCATTTAGACTTTGCAATTCCCATTTAGTCGTGGGGGATTTGACATTCCTTAAGGCGGTAATCTATTCTGGATTAGCTTCAATGCCCCTTGCATTCGCAATGAAACCAAGGAATTTGTCAGAAGCAACGTCGAAGAAACATTTCAACGGGTTGAGCTTCATTCCATATTTCTGTATATCTTGAACATTTTCTGCTAGGTTGTCTAAATGATTCTCTGATATGCTTGAATTGACAAGCATGTCGTCCATGTATACTTTCATCATCTTCCCGATTAGATCTTTGAACATTGTGTTTACTAGCGTTGGTAGGTTTCCCCTGCGTTCTTTAGTCCAAAGGGCATAACTCGATAACAATATAATCCAAGGTCGGTAATGAAACTAGTATTCTCTTGGTGGGTTCATGCATCATGATTTGGTTGTATCCTGAGTAGATGTCCATAAATGATAGTAGCTCGTGGCCCGCCGTGGCGTCAACAAGCTAATCGATCTTGGGCAATGGAAAGCTATCCTTTGGGCAGGCTTTGCTCAAGTCCGAGTAATCAATGCAAGTCTAACACTTCCCATTGGACTTCTTTACTAAAACCGGATTTGATACCCATACGGGGTAGGTTGCATCACGGATGAAGTCGTTTTCCAATAGCTTATCCACTTCCTCTCTTAGTGCAGCAGACCGTTCCAGTCCTAGGGTGCTCCTCTTCTGCCTCACTGGAGTTTACTTAGGATCGATATTAAGTGCATGACATGCTACCTTCGGTGATATTCCATACATATCGGAATGCGTCTAAGTGAACACGTCCAGATTGGTGTGAAGAAAATTGATTAATTCTTGTTGTGTCTTGGCTCCAATATGTGATCCTATTTTTAGTACCCATGTCAGATGATCCATGTCTACAAGAATAGGCACCGTAATCTCTACCGGTGCTGCCCGTTCCTCCCTTGAACTCTTCTTTCTAGGGTCCATAGCCTTATCGAATCGGTTGTGGTCTCTAAGCCAGGGGCGGTTCTGTAGTTGCTATGCAGACGATTTGCGAATGTGGAGAGTTTTCTCCACATTCTTCCCCTTCTCTTTCTTTCTTGTTTCATGCAATTCAGCGATGTAGCATTCCCTTGCGACAATCTGGTCCCCCTTTATCATTCCAACTCCGTCTTCTATGGGGAATTTCGTAACGAGACACCATTTTGCTAGGACAATTCAGAAATCAGCGAGGGCAGGCCATCCCAAGAATACACTATAGGCTGAGATCTCATCAATTATCACAAAGATTGGGTGAGAACCACACTCTGATCCCCTGCTCCGAGTTCAACAGGTAGATCGATTGTGCCAACTGGTTGTAGTGGATGGCAGTGTATGCTTGGATTTTTGTTCGGCACGTAGAGACATCCTTCATGTTAAGCTTCATTTGGTCGAACATATGTCAGAATAGAATGTTTACTAATCCTCCGGTATCGACCAACACCCATCGCATGACAGTAGGTCTGATTCCTATCACCACCACCATTGGATCTAAAGTTGGATCTTCTATTCCTTTACTATCCCGGTTTCGAAACACGATGTCATCATTGAGAATCCTCTACTGTTTAGCAAAGGTCCCGTATTTGATTGCAAAGCAAGTTTCCTTTGGAGTATGTTTGAGTGAACTAGCATATCTTTCCATCTCACCACAACTTTTTTGTGCCGGATGAGGACCTCCTGAAATGGTATTGATGACAAGCCTATGTTCAGCTCGCTTGGATCCCTCTCCACTAGATCCAGGTTGCTTTCCTTGGGAGTTAGGGGCATGAGGTCCATTTGGCTGATCGGAATTTCAGGGCTTCTTCACATACTGTTGGAGCTTGTTTTCTCTAATTAGTTCTTCGATCATGTTCATTAAATGGCGACACTTGTTTGTGTCATGGCCGTGTATTTAATGGAAGTGACAGAACTTCCTCAACTTCCTTTGTTGCTCAGACTCTTCTTTTCGAGGCGACTGCAGATATTCTTCCATTCCCTAAGTTGTTAGGTAAATATTCTCTAAGCTATCGTTCAACGGAGTGTATTCTCCTCATTTCAGACCTCTGAGTTTCTTTCTGCCTTCATTGCCCATGTTGATGTTTTGATGTTGGTTCTTTCTTTTGTGATCCCTATCTTTCCTAGTAGTTTTTTCAGAATTCTTGCCGTTTTGATTGATCGCAACATCACTTAAATCGATTCATTTGGTCGCATATTGGTATTTTTACCTTCTAACGTATTTGCCTCTTCCAATCTTAAGTACTGACTAGCCTTTTGATTGAATTCTTTCATGGTTGGTTGGTTGCTTCATTTTAACCCATCTCCCAAAATCTGTCTCTAAATGGATCGAGCGGACTAAGGCCATCAATTTGGATTGCTTACATCGGTAATGGCTGTGTTAAAGCGGTTTATGAACGATTTTAACGATTTGTTTGGTCCATGGAAGTAGCGGACAGAGACATCACATCCTTTGGCTAAGCCGTGTGTAGTTTAAATTGTTCCAAGAACTTCCTAGCTGGCTCGTCAAAGGTTAAGATAGATCATGAAGGGAGCCTGGTAAACCACATGGAGGCGACTCCTTCAAGATAGATAGGGAAACATATGCAACAAACAGCATCTGTTGCCCTTGCACCATCCATATTCCAAATGTACTTGTGCAAGTGCTGTTGAGGGTCAGTAGTTCCATTATAGGAGGACATAGCTGGTGGCATGGTGAATTTCTTGGAGTATTCTACCCTCAGGATGTTATTCGTGATGGGAGTTTGGCTCGGAGCGAAACCCCAATCATCATCCTTTCTACCCTTGCTATCTTCCATCAAGATCTGACCATGTCTGCAATGTATGCCTCACTTGTCCATTCACTTGCAGGTCGGTATTCAATAGCTGTGCCAAGTGTTTGTCTTTGCAGATGGTCTTAGTTGGTTGGCTGAAGCCTAGGCTCTCCAGTCTTTGGGTGAACCGCTCTTGTAGAGGTCCATTGGCAGGCGGTTGGTCTTGTATGTGGAGTTTGATTATTTGGGTTCAGTTCACCTTCCTTAAGTCGTTCGTCTTCCTCAGAGTCTACTTCTGCCACTAGTACGTCCTCCCATGGAGTTTTCACTTCTAAGTTCAGATTTGCAGCATGTGCTTTTGTAGTGGGAGGAGTGTTTACATTTTCT
Source organism: Allium fistulosum (assembly GCA_030737815.1). Lineage (NCBI taxonomy): Eukaryota > Viridiplantae > Streptophyta > Magnoliopsida > Asparagales > Amaryllidaceae > Allium > Allium fistulosum. The sequence goes on along the minus strand of CM060905.1, from coordinate 1,166,609,236 downwards.
TCTGTCATGATTCTTGGAACTCCACTCACTACTTCCTTTTGCTTAGGTCTTCTGTTTCTCCCGTTTAAGCCGGAAATAAAAGAATGATCTTGCTCCGTAGCAGCCATGGCTTCAGACACCGTTCTGCGAGTAGTTAGTGATTGGAGCACTAAAAGAGCATCTATCCTAATCATAAGATCTTTTTGACTATTTTTCATTTTCTGTTTAATTTCATCAACCATCTTGTTCAGTTGTCCTTCGTCACAATCCCATGCTGCATGGAAGATCCTAGATTCTGATCTCCATAGTTAACTTCTAACAGCGGAATGTTGAGGTTGTTGACTTTAATTTCTGAGGGTTTGTTTCTTCTCCAATAATGGTAGCTCCTGTGGATCTTTCGAAGGTAGTTCTCTTTCTTCCTGGTGCCATTGATTCTCAGTAGAAAATCTTCTAGGCAAAGATTGAGGATCTAACTTCCGAGCCTATCCGATCCAAAGTAGATAGCTAGATCTAAGCTTGAGTTCAATTCTCAATGAAAGAACTAAAATGTTAACCCAAAAAATGGATCAGCACCCTAGATTGAGTATGAAAGCACTAGCCCTGTTCTTACAGAGCAATAATATAGAAAATAAGTGTAAAAAGAGCAGAAATAGTAAAAAGACAAGAAGATTTTTATAGTGGTTTGGCTATTAATAAATCCAACGTCCACTTTATAACTTTCTATTAACCGACTGTTGTTACAAGTTGAATTAGATTACAATATGATTGCATGTTCTAAGTTAGATCAAGTCACAAGTACAATATTTCCCTGGAGAATCATGATGAACCCCTAGATAACTATTGTGCGGGAAAAGAAGAGTGAAGAATAATCTCTGCAGAATTCCAGCAGCTAGTCCAAAAGATCCCTTTTATGTTGCAAGTAGGACTATATTTATAGGGATTGAAGAGCTATTGGGCTAGGCCACTTTGCTAGAAGCCTACACTCAATGATACGAAAGTGCTTTGAGAGTTTTATTGCGATCCAACTTAACATGATGGATCGCTAGCGATCCATATACTTAAGGTATTTTTAGATCAATTCCTTTGCGTTGCATTTCTTGCCTTATGTAGTTGCTTTCCATGTAATTTCATAACCAATTCCTTATTTTGATGATGATTCATGTACAGGTTGGATTGAACTATGACTGGAATCGGGTAGATTTTTGTTTCTTGAACTAGGTTGCTTGGAAGGCTATCAAATTGAGCATACACCCTTAGAAAAGATATTGACTCATGATGCAAGAGGTTTGAACGACACATGAGGAGTCCTTATGGATCGCTAGCGATCCATAGGTGATAGATCATTGGCCATCCAACCCCTTGGTTGATTTTTGTGTGTTTCTTCTTAAGTCCTTAGCCTATTCTTGTGATCCTCTTGGTGATTCTTGAGTTGCTTTGCATTGGCCTAGACGTTCTAACTCCTATTGAATTCTACTGGGTTAAAAACCCGGTTAACACTTACTACACCTCACCGTTTCGTTGCAACTCCATATCCATTTGGTCGTCTCATGCCAAATGATACAGAATCCCACAAAACCCAAATGAATCAAACACAAGCAAACAAACATTCATGACTCAACACACTAAGCTTTGAGAAACTGTCACTAAGTCAGTCAAACTACCACTAAGTTCGAAACAACTAAAGGTCTGTCCACTAGGTCGGGTCAACATTCTAACCTACTCACTAAGTCGTTGGATATATGAAGGGCCCAACGTAGCAATATCAAAAATAAAAAAATGCATAGGTATAACACAAATAAATGCATGCCTCTAATAATTCTCTTCCCTTTCTCCTCTGCCGATGGAGCGGTCGATGAAGCAGGAATGATATCTAACGCATAAAAGGTAGCACTTTGCTTATTATTCTACAACTCTAGGCGGTCCTTCTTCAAATGTCCAGTCCTATCACAGATGAAGCGCTTCCTCTCCCCATCCATCGGGGATCTATAGTCCTTGTTAAGATGTCTAGACTTATTGCAAATAAAGCACTTCAGCTCCCCTTTAACATTCTTCTGGCCATCCTCTTCATACGACTATCTATTCTCTTTGTTGTTACAGTTCCTACCTCCATCGCCCACTTGCAGTTTTGATTCTTCATTTGAAACAACAATTTCAGCTTTTAGCTTTGGGTACAGACTCCTATGTTTCAAGCCTTCTCAACCAACTTCTCGAAGGACTTATCGATATGTCCCACCAGTTTCTCCCCTAGATAATTATTCAAACCCATTATGAACATCTCATTCTTTTTCAAAGGGGTATCAATAAAAGATAATTAGTATTTCATCAACATGTTGGTCTCAGCCACATACTCCAAAATAATCTTCTCGCCTTGCTTCAACTTAGCAAACTTCCCAAACAATACCGACTTTTGGATGGCCGGTATAAACTTCTCTTCAAATATAGCCTTAAACTGCTCCTAAGTGAACTGGTCTTCTAGAGTAGCAATCTTGATAGCATTCCACCATCCTATGGTGCGATCTTGAAGTTATCTAGAGGCTAACCTCCTCTTCATTGAATCATCCAATTCCAAGTCTTCAAAGATATGCTCATAGGTTTCCAACCAATCTTGAACCACCACAGCCGATTCCGTTCCAAGGCTAGAATAGCCCTTGTTCTACTTAGCAAAGTCGGCATTGGGCGCTTGCACAGGAGCACTGCCATCACCAACTAGAGCTACACCTTCGGTATTCTACAGCATGTTCCTCACCACTATGAACATGGCCTCATATCGAGGTTAGCTATTCACAAACCTGCTCCTTCTCCTTATACCCAAGCGTGGAATTCCTAGCAGTATTCCTTGTATGGCGGCTCATCCTTAAATTTTGTAATAAGAATGGTTAGTCTCCCATAATAAAAAAACTATGCCTATGGTGCTCAAGTGTGTAATGCAACTTATATACTATATATATACTAATAATAAATAGCTTTGTAAACCAAAATACATAACAAATGCACTCTCTCATATAACACTTGATCCATTCTAAGGTATTTCACTTACCTTAGTTCCAATGGATCCAAGTATGAACTTAGGCTTTAGCGATAGACCTAAGTGATATGAGGAATCGCTTAACCTAAGCTCTGATACCATGTCTGACGACTGCCCTACACCCTGATACCCAATATACCTGAAGAATGGGCTGCAATGGTATCCGATTAGTGTAGGACGATTGTCAAGGGTGAAATAACTAAAATCCTAAACATAACTAGTTATATATCCAGAGCGCATCGAATAAAGTATAATATCAACATAGGCTTAAAATAGGCAAGACAGATAAGTATAATTAAATGAACTAAAACAAATATCAAAGTGCAAGATCCACAATAGCCATACAAAACAAGTGGAATAGTGTTTATACATCATAAAAATAAGCTCAAGGGAAATCCATCTCTAAATAAGGTAAAACACCGCTAAAACTCCACAGTGCTGCACGGCGGAAAAAGCAATAAACTTTAATAATAAGTATAATAGTGTCAGCCTTTTGCTCGTCCTCTGAATAGCACCATGCGTAAACTCAAACATGCTAGCTAGTCCACTCATTTAAGAGTACCCAAGATAATAAGAAGTAAAACATAAAACTTTGAGTCAGACAACAGTCCAGTGTAAACGATGAACAAACTCAAAATACTTTGAAAATCAATAAAGTAGAGAACATAAGGTATGGAAAATCATACCTAACATGTCGCTACATCCAAATAGTTAGCAAATAACATAATATATATGTTGTACTACTATCGAAGTCATATAAGTATACTACACTAAGTATTATCGATGTCAGGGTACCTATCTCAGGAATACCAATGTCACAAGACATCCAACAATCACACCAATCATAACAATCATAACAAACATAAAGTAAAGAAGCAACGGCAATTGTTCTCAAGGTTTCGTATTGTCATGCCTATCGCTAAGGTCTCAGCTCGTCACGTATCGTCGCAACCTTTCTTAAGGCCTTACATCACCATGATTATCGTCAAAGTCTCACATTACTACAACCATCCTAGAAGTCTTACTTCTCTAAGATCTTCACTGAAGTCTTACTTCACCATGATACTTTTTGGAGTCAAATTCCATTATAACTTTCTCAAAGTTCTCCTTCATCATGGCCTTCTCAAGGTACTTTCGAAGTCCCACTTCCCTATGATCATCTATAGTCTCACCCCATCATGATCCTTTTTGGACTCTCACTCCGTTATGACTTTCTCAAAGTCCACCTTCATTATGACATTCTCAAGGTCTCTAGGATGTATGGTAACTCACTCTATGACCTCTAGGGTCAGTGAAATCTCATGCCATAATTGGATCTGGCGTTCTTCTGGATACCTATCTCATAGGTATTGTCCTCTTAGGACAAGCCAGACCGTCTCATGGTTCAAGGTACAAAGATGAGCATCCTCACATATCCCGACCCTCAGGAACAACTATCATATCCAGAGTAATCAGCAATTCCTTTAGCATCCAACTTAATCTAGAACGTCTCATACTTGTCTACATCGCTTCTTCTTGTCGACTGTGCTTCCCCAAACTACTCCAGTCCCATCCTTCACTTCCCACCTGAAGTATTCGATCAAACGCCTTACATCATCAAAGCTTATAATATCTTTTCTCGCCTATCTCATGTTGTAGATGCATCTTATCATAGTTCTGAAGTCCTCACATCGAAGCGCCATGCCTTTGTCCTTATCATTTATCGCGGTCTTTATCATGTTTTAACCATCGAAAACGAACGTTGAAAGATCAAACAAACATCTTCAACATGACCTCTAGAGCCTCCTCGTCATCAACCAAAAGTTTGGCCAGAAATGGCCACATTAATTCAGGTCGGTACCAACTTAATCAAGTCGGTGCCCATTCGATTTGCTTAGCCAAAATTTTAGCTAAGTTATTAACTCCCCAACTTCTTCCATTTTTACTTGCTTTGAGCTCCTTTCCTCAGTGCCGCACTCCCAAGTCTTCAACACCATCCTCAAACCTCAAAAAGAGGTCGATGTTGATATGATTAGGATAATACCAATTTGTCGATCTTCCCCAAATTTCGGGGTTAAGTCCTCACTTCCATTTCCTTGCCTACCCAGAAGTCTTTCCTGAAGTTTCATAGCCTATGCCTTAAAACAACCTCCTTTACTGACATGAACTACAAACTCCACCGACATGTTTTTAAGCATCCAACCCAACTCTAATCTCCATGTGAATATATTAGTAGACTCCCTAAATTCCCCTCAACAACATATCCAAGTTTCGTCACGTTTCGACAACTTTGGTGTCATTTGCTCCAAACGACGTACTACGTGAAACAACTAACAAACACATTAAAACAATCCATACAATTACTAAATATCATCATACAACATCCAAACAATACATACAATTCATCTAAATAAGGTTTACTAGCATAAATTGTTCTAAATCTGATTTTCTATAAAATAGCAATTTTGGTTGGTAAATGGAATAAATCATATCAAAATACAAATCTATCTTTTTAAATTATGTTCTAGGGTGTTGTTTATATTAGATTTAAGTTTTCAAATATTTTTTACTTTAATATTCATATTGAAAATCATATTTTTACAACATAAGCAAGCATAGTATAGTGAGAGGGGTAAAATCACTCATCTTGGATCAAAGCACATGGATTCCTAAGCAAATTTGATATGGAACAGCAATTACACCAATTCCAAAACTCCTAAATAGTAGATCTATTATCTTCTTATATCAATCTCTCTTAAATTCGCTAGTTGCACAAATTAGATTAAAGAAAAATGGTTTTTTATCTCTTGTTTAGATTAATAGAGCTTTGGAGGTGATTAGAGAAGAAGGGAAACGACTAATGACTGTTAGGAGAAAGAGTATTAACCCTAATTTTCGGATTGGGCTAATGGGCTACACTAGTCACTCCATAATTACCTACTAATCTACTCAAAAATAGTTAGAACTTCAAATAGCCAAAATTCTTACCCGGTTAGTATAAATCATTAATATAACCACTCTATGAAAAGAGAAACCATCATCCCTTTCTAATGAAAGTGGTTTCATACTCTAAGTCAACTCTTATCAAAAGTTATAGGCTCTACAAGATTTTCAGGGTCAAAACTATTCATCGAAAATTCTATAGATGGAAAATATCACCAGTTATTTTCTAAAACTATAGAGTCGTGTGACCTCATTTAAATCTAAAAATAATATTTTATGAACCTTCAATACGTAAAATACGGATCACTACACCTTTCATTCATTATGCACTTATTTTTTTAATGTGTTATCACGGTGATATAGATAATAAAGCACACTAATATTCAATTTGATAAAATGAGGTTTAATTTTTTCTTGAGGATAATAAGTGATCCTCTAATGGGATAGAGCACTCATATATTTTTATTCCATACTAAAAAGATAAGTAGCCAACAAGCTTGGCAGCTTGCGGTAACCTCCCTTGTAAATAAAATAAAGAAAAACCTTCCCCAAAACCAAAAAACCTACCGACATGTACCATAACTAAACATGAGTATGGAATAAAGATAGAACGCTACCAGAACCAAGAGATTCGAGCAACTAAACTAAAACAACAACCAGTGGTAGTCAGATAGTATGCCTAAAGATCCATAAAAGCTGCAAATTAGCCAAATCAACTAATGGAAATATGAAAGGTATGACTAAAAATCCTCAAATCTAGCCAGGATTAACTTAATCAATCTGAGGAAACAAATGAAGGGCAATAAAGCGATCCTACCTCTATGAAGGAACCAATGAGGGTATCAGATCCTAGCAATCCAACATCCTTATTCTGTAAGCATATTACACCAATCTCCATTAGCATCAGAATTTGAAAAACTCAACAAAGAAATATGAATCCAGCACGCACACACACGGATATATATATATGCACATAATCTAAAGATTACATACATATATATGTGGTAAAGCAGGATGAAGGTGCGAAGTAAAATTGGATCACTTGCCAATCAATGGTTGGTTGTTCGAAAGGTTATCTTTATTGGAAGTATCAATTACATCGTTGCTTAGTGTTGCATTTTGTACTCCTCTTCTATGAGCCATTTTGTCCCTCGGGGTTTCAATGTGACTTTTTACCTTTTTAAGATGATTCTTGAAAACCAAATTTTGACTAATTTATAACTATGGTTTGCGATCCAGTTGTAAATGAATTGTATAATAATGTAAATCATTTTATCGTACAAAGAGTATCAATTATATAATGAGATTTATTTTAAATCAAAATTTTATTATAATTAATTTTAAATATGGTGAACAATATTATAATGATGAATACGGAGAATATTCACACACATATGTATTTGCATACGTGTGTATGTATGTGTGTTCATTGGTGCATATAAATGCTATTATATATGTAAGTATATATGCATATGATTATTAGAGTTTACAATCACATTATGTGTGTGTGTGGGGGGGTCCACATATACATAAATATTCACATTATAAAGTATGCACTAGATGTGAATATATGTGGTCCACGTATAAATACATATTCAAATATTTAAAATATACATACATGTGTGTGTAACAAAACATAAATTTATATATAATTTATTAGTATATTTGCCAAAATCTAAATATTATAATAATAAATATAACCACACAAAAATTAAATAAAAATATTTAATCTAAAAAAATTATAGTTTCATTTTTCATATTTGTTTTTTATTATTAATTTCAAATTTTAATTTAAATATATTTGACTACTCCAAAAATTATAACAATCAATACATTCGTAATAAAGTCAACTTAAAATATTAAAATATGCAGAATTTATTGTTTCATTTTCGAAACTGCAAAAAAATTCCAGATTAGCTTATTATTTTTGTAATGACCTGCCTTTTCAACGCCTTAATGTCGACACTAATACATCCACAGTATTCACATGCCAAGCACTCAAGCGTTAGAAAGACAAATTGTTAGGGTAAAATAGAAAGAAAATGAAACTTAACAAGGAAGAAGAGAACACAACATCATAATCTCACTAGCGGAACGATAACCTATCATATCAATAAATAGTATAAACGGCAGTCTAAGGTGCATAGCATTTTAGAGTTACGATCATAAGTACTATCATCAGCTTGGATAATTATAACTTCATGTCCTCACAAATGCCGATATATACATAATTGTAATGCAACAGAAATAAGAATGCTAAGGTAGGTGAAAGCATCCAACTCGTCTCCTCGAGCTCCGAAGGATATCAACAAAACCTGCTTTTCCCAAACTACTTGGAAGAGCATCCATGGAAATAAGGGAAATATAAAACAAGAGTCAAATACAAGTCAGGTGTGATAAACTCAAGAAATACGTAGCCAACATATGATAGTACTTTTGAGACTGCAGGGAATATCATAATAGTTATCCCCTCAAATAACCACCCATCCAATAAGTGCACGAGGTGATATAATAGATAATGTCTAGGTTATATAATATAAATAAGAAAATAACTGTGCCACTTGCATTTCATGACACAACAATATTAGAAGTACAATCAAAACTAATAAGGTATATTCGCATAATGGATTTTCACTGGAGACGCCTCCAGTAAACTGAAGCGGATCTCCTACATAAGAGTCAGAAGCTACCTTCCAAAACATGTATATCTCTAGATAAAATATGTCATAAAGGAAAACGTAGTTGTTCCATGTCTGAAACACAATCCCGAATATCATCAACTCCCACGCAAAACATCCGTAAAGCATCTCTGGATATTTGGAGTTGATATACCCTATGGTAGGTTAGCTAAACCCCAGGTTGTGCCACTACTCTATTTTTTTTCATTACCGATGGTGAAGTCACATTCAGCATCTTGATACATAATTCTTCATCACTCGAACAGATTTTGAATCTCTCTCTGGATTCTAGCATCTCGAACATTCCACGAATCTCTACAAGGATCACAACATAAGTCGATTGACAATGCTAATGCCGACCTCTCCCTTGGACTTAACCTTGGGATAACAACTCTATAGCATTAGTCTAAAATGTTAACGATGACCACTCTCCTAGACTTAGCCTTAGAATGGACAGCTCAACTCTATAACATTCCACTTTACAACCGCTTTCAAAATATAGAAATCGTGTATCAGTTTTGTAGTGGTACTCGGTAAGTAAAACACTTACCGAGCCTAGACTCTTCAAAACTGAATAGATGAATTTCTGGTTAACTCAATTCATGTTCTTTTATAAGTAAGCGAACTTTATAAGAGGAGTCCTCCCAGGGGGATCTCATATATATAAGTTCTTAAAGCTTGAGATATTTCATACAAATGTTCCTCCCTGAGGGATCTCAAGTCATATGAAGCCATGAAATTTTTAGATACTTCCTAAGTTAGTTTGGTCAATTTCAATAATCAACCGATCGACTATCAAGTACAAAATAGATGATCGTAAATGGAAACTAAGTCTCATATACTTATCATGTTTTCAATCTTTTCAACTTACATTATCCCTCGGTCAAGAATGAAGCTGGTAAGTTAGAGCACCGTTGTCGGTAAACCCTACTCGAACATCATTCTTAACTCTCACAGATAAACAAGCCTACTTCATCGGCTTTTGGTGCTAAGTAAACGACTAAATACTTTCCATAAACAAACAAACAAATAAAGCATAATTAAGTTACACAAAGCACGATTAAGTCTCACAAAGCATGATTAAGTTACTTAAGTAACTTCTAACCCCTTTTTATTTAATTAACTCTTTTATTAATTAAAACCTCTTTGTAAATACTTTTATATATATTTAATATATATATATATACATGTATACAACTATTCACTATTCATTTATACTCTTTTCAATATTTAGAAATGTATCCCTATTCTTATTCCAAATGGTATAAGAATATTCACAAATCTTAAATAAGATTTCACATTTGCACAAGTATACTTTAATGGATTAAAAACAATATCATGAAAACATCGTTACTATAAACCCAAAACCATTTGACTTATAATTATCTTTAAAACGTTCTTTTATAGATCTAATTACTTTACTAAGTATAATCAAAAAGGGTTAAATATAAATATTATTAACACATTGTCACAACAAACCCAAAACCAATTCATACTTTTCATTATTTTTAAAAACATTAAATTAAAGATTTAAGTATATTTACACTTATTAAACAAGGCAGTATACTTTTAGTTAACTTTACAAACCATTTATTATAACATAAGTGTTATAATCCAAAATTGCCTTTTATTCTTTTGCGAAAGACTTACTTTTCGAAAACTCATATGCTTACTAAAAACTTTTAAGAACGGTATGCATATCTTTAATAATAGTTATAACACCTTTAGTGTTACTCTTTTTTGGTGTCAGCATGAACTACCAAAAATGCCCCTCTGCAGATATTATCAAAATCTCACTATCACTTAGAAATAGGATCTAACAAATAAACTTAATTTACCAATTCAAAATGTCTCTCTACAAATATTACCAAATCAAATCTTAATATCACTTAAAAATAGGATATAACAAATAAACTTTATTCACAAATTTAGAATGCCCCTTTACAAATATAATCAAATCAAATCATAGCACTTAAAAATAGGATCTAATAAATAAATTTACTTTAGAAATTCATTCTTTATTAATTAATAATAGAAATAAAAATTAAAACAAACAAAAAAATCAAATGTCACTATTTAGAATAAAAAGTAAAACGAACTACACCTTATTTCAATGCAAAGGTATAATTAAAGTATACAATTTGTAGAAAACTATTCACGCACGAAGTTCGTACCATAATATTTGTATACACTGATTTATTTATAAAGCTAAGATATTTAACAAAATTCAAAAAACAATTTAAAAAAAATTATATTACAAAAGCTTTTTTAATACTTAATAAAATTATGAACAAATTTTCTTACAACTATATATATTTTAAAACACTTATAATATGTCTAACATCCTCTATTCTGACGTCCAAAACTAACCGCTACGGATGTTGTAGTCATACATAATTATTAATCCCCAAAGACAAAATGCAGCTATGCTAATCATATCAATAATAAAAAACACATGAATATAAAAAAAAATTCAAACACAACTTAGAAATAACTTTTATATTCCATTTCAAAATATGATTTCATATTCATTATATAATCTCATTTGTGATTCCATGCTCGGAGAAAATATAACTATACAAAATACTCTAAGAGTGACATATGAAGATGCCCCCTTAGTCAGAGTCAAATACTTGGCAATTATACAACTTTGTCATTACATCCAAACAGACAAAACCAAACCACAAAACGAAAATAGATAAAGCTCATAATAGCCAGATTGCCTCCTGCACATCTCCGAAAGCTTATTCGTCTAACTGGAAACCTGAAATCCCTTACTCCCGACTTACTCAAATAAGTACCCGAGAGTTTAAGGGGAAAAACAAAAACTTCGGATTAGACAACAGTTTGGTGTGAATAATAATCTACCATCTCGAACAAATAGATATCTAGTGAGACCACGCCGTTGAGTGGAATGGGTTTTCTCCTCACTATATCTTAACTAAAGCATCTCAACCATGTACTATGCTCCTGCTGTAGGATCGATTTCATGGGTGAATAGGGTGATACTATTAATTATATAAATTTAATGTGGAAGTATAGAAAATAATTGCAACACAGATATAACAAAAATAATAGCAACACAGATAATAGCAGAATGAAAATAGAAATAGAACAATACAGATTTACTCAGCTTCGGCAAAACCCTGCCTATGTGCTACCCTTAAGGTTTCTACTAAAAATTAAGTAGTCAGACGCTTACACAGGTAAACTTGTGACACCTGTTATCGACTAACCTAACTCTACGCTCAAAACCCTGCCACAACTCAACCACTGAGTTGTGAATTCTTGAACTATACCACCGTAGTTCGTCCCCTATTCACACGACTAGACTTTACAAATGTTTAAAAGAGAAATACAAAATTTAAAAACAATTTAAAAATCAAAACCCAAATTTAAAAATAAAAGCCCAAAGTAATTATTTAAAGAAGCCAGCCCAAATAAAAGTGAACTCCTTTTGATTTTATATTATCGGCCCGATCCTTTGAGAGAGAAACTGGCAGCTTTCTTTTGTGCTCGTTCATTCCTCCCTGAGAAATTAGAGTTTCTCTTTGTTGAAGTCGTCGACTTTAGTTGTTCGATCGAATAGATGATTTCTCGTCCCTTGCCTTGTCGATCGATTATTTCTTCGATTTGCACACGGCTTGTAACAACCCGGGGTTTTGCACCTGTTAAAAATCGTCATTAAACGATTAATGGTGATAGCTGATTGTTGTTGGGAGTTTAATTGAGTTGAAATTCTTTTGTAAATTCATTAATTGTTATGTGGGCTTTAAATTAATATTGGGCCACATTTTCATTTGTTTGTTTTGTCGTGATAACTATCAAAGGCAAACCCATCCCCCTTTCATTTTCATTCATTCGTTCGCAAAAACCCTAAAACAACGAACGAAACAAAATGGTGGCTCCGTTCGTTCGTTCCTCTTTGCAAACTAGGGTTTGTGAAATTGTAGGCGCCGCTATGTCAGATTGTCGGTGCTTCTTTCGTCGATCAGTTGGATCGTTCGCGGCTCCTCTTCGTAGTCGAGCTCGTCTTTGCTTCGACAAAGGTGAGTGATCCACTCACATCTAATTCATATCTCGAGCTTATTTAGGGTTCGAATTCTATGATTTTCGTTCATATTCACTTGTTTGAATTCGTCAATTGCCTTATCTCAGCCGTACGGTGTAGCTTGAATGTTTTAGATGATCTCTGACTTGTTCATATGCGTATATTTGATTTATTACTAGATTTCCACGGCTTTAATTTTGAAGTTGCTTGGCTTTCCTTGGTCATTACGGCTTTGATTTTGTGATTTGAAACTGCTTGACTCTGACTTGTTCATTGTCACCTAACTTTGGTATTTGTTCGTAGTCGATTTTGTGAGAATAGTTGCTTTCGACATTTGACATTATGTTGACTTTGGCATTTAACTATTGCTTTGAATTCTCTGTTGGCTTCTGCTCTTGATATTCTTGGGATGTAATTGTTGATCTATGATTTGCGAACTTGTTGTATGCATTTCTCTGTTGACTTCGGCATTGCTTTGAATTTGACTTTGGTCATTTTGATTCTGCTGTGTGAATTTCTGTTTTATTGTACCTTGTACTTGGTCTTGAGCATTGTTGAGTCTTTGCCTTGTACTGTCCAGTTGAGTTCACATGTATTGAGCTCTGGTTTGAACCATGACTTGATTCACGGTATCTTTGATGTATTCCCATATTTCTGGTGCATTCATTAGTCTGTTTGCATATTCCACATGCTTGACCCTTGCACATGCTCTTTGATACATGTTTGAACTGGCTGTGTCATTTGCTTAGTGCATTAGTTTGCACTGTGCATTGGTTTGGATTTGCAGTTTGTGTCGACTCTGTTTTTGCTGTAGTCTTCATTGTTGTGGCCTGGTCGATAATTATAGTATATGCATTGAGTTGCATCACTGATCTTTGCATTTGTACATATGATGGCATTCTGGTTTATCACATGCTGTTGCATGGTTAACTTGAATTATTCCTCTTTGTCTTTGCTTATGCTACTTGCTTTGCATATTTTCTTCAATGAGCAACCTGGTTGGGGCTGCTATATGAATTATGTTTCATGTCATTATGTTGTTGCATTGTGTTGGTTTCAATTTTAGTTGCAGGCTTGTGTCACTTGTGTACTGTGTCTTTGAGCATTGCATGTGTGTACATATTGCATATTCACTTGGTTGGAGCTTTATACTACTGTCACTTGAAACTGTTTTGTCAATGTTGCATTGAGTTGAGTCATGATAGCAGTGACTTGACCTTTGCATTTTATTTGTTTTCGAATTACACCTGAGTTGAATCCAGCTTGTAGCTCGGATTTGACCTTGTGCTGAAAGTTGTGACATTATTTTGGCGAGACAGTACACGCGTGCGTGTACTGCAGCCACACAGAATTAATGTTTAATTGATATTTCAATTGTTTGAATTGTTTTGTGTTCAATTCAATATTTTGAAAGCGTATTTTGATTTGGTTTGACTGGATTATTTTGTTGTTGTCTAATTATCTATTTAATAATTAGATTATGAGTTTCTAATTATTTATTTAATAATTAGATTTTGTTGTTAATTGCTGTTTAGGCAATTCTGTGGTTTTCATATTATCTTCATTGAGAATCCTTTCTCTTATCTTTGTTGATGATTTGAATTTGCTGGTTTGTTGTTTAACATTATTTAGTGTTATATCTACCGTTGTCCGATTTCCTTGTTAAAGGATTGGATAGACGAGATTTCTGTGACCGTCGTCTATTTGGTTATTTAATTATTATTGATCCTGTGCATTAATAACTGAGTTTGAATTAGACTGACCCGTATATTATTTTCTTTTGAATTTAATACTCGGGTCAAACCGAGTTATTACAGGTTGTAGATATCTTGCTTTGGGTTGCTGCTTGAGCTATGAAGTCTCTTCATATCTTTTGGAGTAGTCGTCGTCATTTTGTAGTAGTCAGTGTATCTGATCTAGGTTGATATGTATTCATGTATATTATTCGATAATGTACTTGTATATATAACTTCCAGAGTCGACAGTTGTAGTTGTATCATATGTATTGTGTCAAATGTATTGTAAGTGACATCAGTTATATATATATGAGACTTTTATTATCTGTGTTCCGCATTTAGCTTATCTGTGTTATTATTATATATATTGTCCTAAACTATTATGAACCATCGTAGTTCATTTTATACTGGAATTGGGTATGTCGATGGGAGTAAATAAATAAGAGATGAAAAATAAAAATATATACCACTCCTATCGAGGTAACCAATACTAGTGTAAGACCCAACTACGGATGGCCGCTCCTATCCAGCCTTATTCTTCATAATAACAGACAGTATTTCTTTTAATACTCTTTGTTATTGTGAGCATAGAAGTGGGGCGTCACAGTTGGTATCATAGCGAGGGGTTTATGGACATAATATAAAACATAACTTAGATGGAACATGTGTTACAACTATTTGTTAATGTTTTATTTGTGCCTTGAGTCAAAACTAAAGTTTTGAAATTTTAATGAAATTTTTAAATATCCTTATTTAAAAATAAAAGTGAAATTGTGTTTTGATGATTAATTAAATTGTGTTCTGTTTATCAGAGTGCGCAGCGGAAACAGTGAGACTGTCTTCGCTAAGTACAGCTGATAACCTTTTTGATTTAAAAATCAAAATATAAAAATGAAATAAGATTTCATTGTGTTGTTACATGGATGTGTTTATTTTGTTTTCTTTGAAAATTTCGAATCCGATTTGAGGATCCGAAGCGATTGCTGTTATGTGATTTTGTTAAGATTTTGTTGTTTTGAATTATCTTCATTGAAGATATAATCGAGTGATTTCTTTGTTTGTTTTGTAGTGTACGTGCAAATTTAAGTTGCACGTTACTACATTAATTATACGTTGAATCGGTGTTTGGTTTAAACGTATTTTGTTGCCGTTATTCTTATAACGGGATTTTTACATCGGTGCTAAATTTTTGAAGCACGGTGTTTTGTTGACATTTTTAATGATGAAAATTCACTGGTATTATATTTTGATGTGAATTATTTTGATGAGATTTTGACGTATAAAAATTACTGTCGCTTTGACTTCAGTAACCGTCAAATTTTAAAAGTGGATTTTCAAGCGGTTAGCCCGCAATGTTGAGTTTGAGATCCGTTTTTACGGTGTTTTGAGAATTGCAATTTCCTTATCGAATTTGCTACATAAGTTGCTATTTTAATCACGTATTTTAAAAATCGTTTTAAAATAAAAATTGCTTCCACAATTTTTACAGTTTACGCTTTCAAAAGAATGAGGAAGCAATTTAAACGTTTCAGCAAAATTAAGGACTATGAACCCTCACTTTTACTGATTCGCTTAATTCCGGACTTGTCCGTTTGAGAACGTAAAATGTTATTTATATAAAATACAAAATTTTTACAGTTTGCGCTTTCAAAAGAATGAGGAAGCGATTTAAACGATTCAGCAAAATCGAGGACTATGAACCCTTACTTTTGCTGATTCGCTTAATTCCGGACTTGTTCATTTGAGAATGTAAAATGTTATTTTTACAAAATACACAATTTTACACTTTCAAGGAAACGATGAAGAGAATCAAATGATTTAGTAAAACTCATGGTATGGGACATGTGCGTTTTCTATTTCGGTTAATTCCAGACTCGTTAATTGAAACATCTGCTGTTTGATGATTCTGATGATTTGTTGGGCTTTCGGGCCACTCTGCTGGACCTTCGGGTCATATGATGGACCTTCGGGTCATATGATGGACCTTCGGGTCATATGATGGACCTTCGGGTCAAATACCAGTACTAGACCTTCGGGTCACTCTGCGGACCTTCGGGTCATCTGATGAGCGCCAAAATTTATAGTACTTGGTAGGCTTCGGCCATATGTTGATGCACGTGCGGCGTAGCTAAAACTCGCCATATGCTGGGATCGATCCAACCTTTTATGTTGATTTTCTAGAGTATCTTAATTAATTTCTAGATATTTGTTGTTTCTAATTATCTGCAGGTAATTAGATATTTGCTGTTATGAGATTTAATTATCGTATCGGTAATTAGATAGTTGTTGTTTCTGATTATCGGTTTTGATAATTAGATATTTGTTGATTTTAGAATTCTGATTATCGTTTTTGATAATTAGATATTTGTTGCTTTCTGATTATCGTTTTTGATAATTAGATATTTGTTGTTTCTGATTATCGTTTTTGATAATTAGATATTTGTTGATTTGAGTTCTGATTATCGTTTGTGATAATTAGATATTTGCTGATTTGAGTTCTGATTATCGTTTGTGGTAATTAGATATTTGCTGTTATGAGATTTAATTATTGTATCGGTAATTAGATAGTTGTTGTTTCTGATTATCGTTTTTGATAATTAGATATTTGTTGATTTGAGAATTCTGATTATCATTTTTGATAATTAGATATTTGTTGATTTCTGATTATCGTTTTTGATAATTAGATATTAGTTGTTTCTGATTATCGTTTTTGATAATTAGATATTTGTTGATTTCTGATTATCGTTTTTGATAATTAGATAATTGTTGATTTCTGATTTGTTGATTTGAGATTTTTGATTATCGTTTTTGATAATTAGATATTTGTTGTTTCTGATTATTGTTTTTGATAATTAGATATTTGTTGATTTGAGAATTCTGATTATCGTTTTTGATAATTAGATATTTGTTGCTTTCTGATTATCGTTTTTGATAATTAGATATTTGTTGTTTCTGATTATCGTTTTTGATAATTAGATATTTGTTGATTTGAGTTCTGATCATCGTTTGTGATAATTAGATATTTGCTGATTTGAGTTCTGATTATCGTTTGTGGTAATTAGATATTTGCTGATTTGAGTTCTGATTATCGTTTGTGATAATTAGATATTTGTTGATTTGTTGATTTCTGATTATCGTTTTTGATAATTAGATATTTGTTGATTTGAGATTTTTGATTATCTGATGTTTGCTAATTATGAAGTTCGTGTTTTCTAGTTATTTGTTGGATAACTAGATATTTGCAGTTTTGCGATTTGTGATTTGTGTTTTCTAATTACCTTTGCTGATAATTAGATTTTGATGTTTTCTAATTATTGTGTCGATAATTAGATATTGTTGTTTTGTGATTTCTGTATTCTAATCATCTAATTGAAAATTAGATATTGCTGATAATTGTATTTATTCAGTTTTGCTGTTTTCTGATTATCTATTGATGATTAGATTTTTGGTGAGAATTTGTGAATTTCTTTTATGAAATTAAAAGATTTCTTTAGTGTTTGAATTCTCGACCTTTATTTTTCTAGCTTAACCAGTTTATGTTAGAAAAATAATTGTTATTGACGACTTTAATTATGAAAATTGCGGGGACGCAATTTTTATAAGGAGGGGAGTCTGTAACAACCCGGGGTTTTGCACCTGTTAAAAATCGGCATTAAACGATTAATGGTGATAGCTGATTGTTGTTGGGAGTTTAATCGAGTTGAAATTATTTTGTAAATTCATTAATTATTATGTGGGCTTTAAATTAATATTGGGCCACATTTTCATTTGTTTGTTTTGCCGTGATAACTATCAAAGGCAAACCCGTCCCCCTTTCATTTTCATTCATTCGTTCGCAAAAACCCTAAAACAACGAATGAAAAAAAATGGTGGCTCCGTTCGTTCGTTCCACTTTGCAAACTAGGGTTTGTGAAATTGTAGGCGCCGCTATGTCATATTGTCGGTGCTTCTTTCGTCGATCAGTTGGATCGTTCGCGGCTCCTCTTCGTAGTCGAGCTCGTCTTTGCTTCGACAAAGGTGAGTGATCCACTCACATCTAATTCATATCTCGAGCTTATTTAGGGTTCGAATTCTGTGATTTTCGTTCATATTCACTTATTTGAATTCGTCAATTGCCTTATCTCAGCCGTATGGTGTTGCTTGAATGTTTTAGATGATCTCTGACTTATTCATATGCGTATATTTGATTTATTACTAGATTTCCACGGCTTCAATTTTGAAGTTGCTTGGCTTTCCTTGGTCATTACGGCTTTGATTTTGTGATTTGAAACTGCTTGACTCTGACTTGTTCATTGTCACCTGACTTTGGTATTTGTTCGTAGTCGATTTTGTGAGAATAGTTGCTTTCGACATTTGACATTATGTTGACTTTGGCATTTAACTATTGCTTTGAATTCCCTGTTGGCTTCGGCTCTTGATATTCTTCGGATGTAATTGTTGATCTATGATTTGCGAACTTGTTGTATGCATTTCTCTGTTGACTTCGGCATTGCTTTGAATTTGACTTTGGTCATTTTGATTCTGCTGTGTGAATTTCTATTTTATTGTACCTTGTACTTGGTCTTGAGCATTGCTGAGTCTTTGCCTTGTACTGTCCAGTTGAGTTCACATGTATCGAGCTCTGGTTTGAACCATGACTTGATTCACGGTATCTTTGATGTATTCCCATATTTCTGGTGCATTCATTAGTCTGTTTGCATATTCGACATGCTTGACCCTTGCACATGCTCTTTGATACATGTTTGAACTGGCTGTGTCATTTGATTAGTGCATTAGTTTGCATTGTGTATTGGTTTGGATTTGCAGTTTGTGTCGACTCTGATTTTGCTGTAGTCTTCATTGTTGTGGCCTGGTCGATAATTATAGTATATGCATTGAGTTGCATCATTGGTCTTTGCATTTGTACATATGATGGCATTCTGGTTTATCACATGCTGTTGCATGGTGAACTTGAATTATTCCTCTTTGTCTTTGCTTATGCTACTTGCTTTGCATATTTTCTTCAATGAGCAACCTGGTTGGGGCTGCTATATGAATTATGTTTCATGTCATCATGTTGTTGCATTGTGTTGGTTTCAATTTTAGTTGCAGGCTTGTGTCACTTGTGTACTGTGTCTTTGAGCATTGCATGTGTGTACATATTGCATATTCACTTGGTTGGAGCTTTATACTGCTGTCACTTGAAACTGTTTTGTCAATGTTGCATTGAGTTGAGTCATGATAGCAGTGACTTGACCTTTGCATTTTATTTGTTTTCGAATTACACCTGAGTTGAATCCAGCTTGTAGCTCGGATTTGACCTTGTGTTGAAAGTTGTGACATTATTTTGGCGAGGCAGTACACGCGTGCGTGTACTGCAGCCACACAGAATTGATGTTTAATTGATATTTCAATTGTTTGAATTGTTTTGTGTTCAATTCAATATTTTGAAAGCGTATTTTGATTTGGTTTGACTGGATTATTTTGTTGTTGTCTAATTATCTATTTGATAATTAGATTATGAGTTTCTAATTATTTATTTAATAACTAGATTTTGTTGTTAATTGCTGTTTAGGCAATTCTGTGGTTTTCATATTATCTTCATTGAGAATCCTTTCTCTTATCTTTGTTGATTTGAATTTGCTGGTTTGTTGTTTAACACTATTTAGTGTTATATCTACCGTTATCCGATTTCCTTGTTAAAGGATTGGATAGACGAGATTTCTGTGATCGTCGTCTATTTGGTTATTTAATTATTATTGCTTCTGTGCATTAATAACTGAGTTTGAATTAGACTGACCCGTGTATTATTTTCTTTTGAATTTAATACTCAGGTCAGACCGAGTTATTACAGGTTGTAGATATCTTGCTTTGGGTTGCTGCTTGAGCTATGAAGTCTCTTCATATCTTTTGGAGTAGTCGTCGTCATTTTGTAGTAGTCAGTGTATCTGATCTAGGTTGATATGTATTCATGTATATTATTCGATAATGTACTTGTATATATAACTTCCAGAGTCGACAGTTGTAGTTGTATCATATGTATTGTGTCAAATGTATTGTAACTGACATCAGTTATATATATATATGAGACTTTTATTATCTGTGTTCCGCATTTAACTTATCTGTGTTATTATTATATATATTGTCCTAAACTATTATGAACCATCGTAGTTTGTTTTATACTGGAATTGGATATGTCGATGGGAGTAAATAAATAAGAGATGAAAAATAAAAATATATACCACTCCTATCGAGGTAACCAATACTAGTGTAAGGCCCAACTACGGATGGCCGCTCCTATCCAGCCTTATTCTTCGTAATAACAGACAGTATTTCTTTTAATACTCTTTGTTATTGTGAGCATAGAGGTGGGGCGTCACACGGCTTGCTTTAACAAATCGAGTTCGGTTTTAATTTGGTATGTGGTTTTCTGTATTATTTTGTTGATATGCTTGAACTCAATGTTTTTTGAATGCCGATGATGATAGGGTTAAATAGGATTCCAATTCCTATAATTTCGTTCGATTGAACTCATCTGACATTGTAGCTTGGTCGTTCGATTTTGCATGAGTGTATACGATTTGTTTAGACTTCTTCAATTCGTATAATTTGTTGTTTACTTGATTAACACGACTTTGATTTTGAACCTGCTCGATTCCTTGATTTCCAAGGCTCTGACTTTGCTGATAATTTGGAAGTTTTGATTTTTATTATTTTCTGTTTTTGACTCTAACTTGATTGAACTCTACCTTGATTGACTTGCGGCTTGATTTGCTGTTGTATCATGACTCAAGTAAATACTTGTTCGATTTGAAACTGTCCTTGGTTCAAAACTGCTGCTTTGATTTTGAACTTGTACACTGTGTTATTCTCTATTGACTTTGGTTACTTTGAAACTGCTACCTTGATTTGAAACTGCTAATTGACTTCGACCACTTTGAAATTTTTGTGACAATTTGACTTGTTTACTACAATGTCTCTTTTATTCTCTGGTACGTGTATGTTAGTTGTTGCTTGATGGACTCTGGTAGTTTTCGGTCTTGACTTTGTTAACTCGAGTCTGCACTTGATCGTTGCTGTGCATTGTTGCTTATGTACATTCGAGCTGGTGTGACCTTCACTTGATATCTTCACATTATGTATAGTTTTTTGGTTCAATGTGTACATTACTGCTAACATATGCATTGTGTTGAGTTGCTGTAGTGTTTCCAGTCATCATTTCTGAGTTTAGTTGATCCTTCTTCTTACTTTAAGTCTGAGTCCATTGATCATTGTTAGACTTCATGTAGTCTGGTGGCTTCACTATTGGTTTTGAATCATACTTGTTGTCACATGCTCATTTCATGTTGTATTGAAGTTTGGTTTGATATTGATTTATGGTTCGAGTCACTTGTGTTTCTGGATTTAATTCTTGCCTCTGTTGCATTTGTATACAAGTGCACGTGCTCATTTGAGCTGTTGTACTGGTTATCACTACACATATATGTACACACATGTATCTATGTATGCTGTGTACTTCATTTTTGTTGCAGTCGAAACTTTGAACTATTATATGTTTGAAGCTTCATTGATGTGGTCTTTTTGACATTGTTTACATATGCATATGAACTTGCTATATGGTTTGCATTGGGTTGATGTGCACTGACTTGAGCTGTTGCTTTAGGTTGCTCATGTGCACTGATGCATTGTATTTGCATTTGTCTTCATGTTGCAGTGTCTTCATGTTACATCATGTAGTCTTCATTTACTGTTGAGTTGTATGCATGTTGTCCACCATATGTGTGTACATTTTACCTGTTGAGGCTTGTTGCAGTTTCTTCCAGTCTTTGTTGTTTGAATCCATGCCTTATTGTGTTCTGATCTATGTGTGTGTCACACTGTTTCACTGTGTCTAGTTCAAGTGTGTTTGAGTTGGTTCATTGAGCTAGCTGTCATGATTTTGTGGGCCTTTTGAATTACATTTGTGGTCTGATCATTTTGCTGAACTTGTACATTTTGATTGCACCTGTGTTGAATCCAGCTTATAGCTCGGGTTTGACCTTGTGCTCGTGTCGTGACTTTATTTGTATTGCACTTGAGTTGAACCCGGATTTTGATTAGGTTTGACCTTGTGCTCACCTGTTCCTATAATTTTATCAAGTGTATATCGGTGTGCACGGCCTTGTGGCATGTACAGTGATACACTATGCATGTCACAAGCTGTTCTTGTACGATGAATTCAAATTTAAATGATGACGAACAATCCAAATAACCGAGGCAAATAATATTTCCAAAACACACACTTTATTTTACACTGTAAAATATTTCTTTTTTAATTTTACTGCGTTAGTGTTTATTTTGCAGATTGCTCAGATGCTGGATTCAATCTGGAATAGAGTTGAAGGTCAAATACGAGTGAATGAGTGAAATGCAGTGAGGTGCAATTGTATGTATAGTGAAAAATGTGATGTGATTGAAATTGTAATGTAATTGAAATTTATATATATAGTGAGAGCTTAAATTTGTACTATTCAAAATTATAATAAAATATTTGTTTGAATAAAATATTTGTTTGAATTTAAATTTTGTGTTATTTATTTTATTCAGCAAATATTTATGTATTTATTTATGTGAAAAATAAAATAGTACATTAACAAATACATTTAAATGAATATATATATATATATGTTTATTATCATCAAACAAAAATCATATAAATCATATACTAGCGTATTCAACACCTGCATCCACAATGGTTATAACATAATAATATATTGATAGTAGACAAGCAATATATACTGGACTACCCATCCCAAACTATTAGACTACCCATCTAAATTTCATTAACTATTTGTCTTATACTTATATGGACTCCCAATCTCACATGTATTAATTCTTTGGATTACCTATCCCCTACCATGTTGACTACCCATCACCCATGGTTTAGCTATTTAAATTATGTGGACTATCCATCACACATATCCCATTCATTTAAAAATTGATGTGGACTATCCATCAAACATCTCATAGTTTTCCAAGAGTTATTATGAACCCTTCAGTATCCTTCTACAGACTATCCATCTCCATCATGATGTGGACTATCCTCTTACATCCCATAGTTTTCCTAGAGTAACTATGAGCCCTTCAGTATCCTTGTAGAGACTATCCATCTCCATCATGATGTGGACTATCCATCTCACATCCTATAGTTTTCCTAGGATGACTATGAACCCATCATATAACAATTTAATTCATGTTACACACATGTTTAACCTATGTTTATGGTGTCCCCAATTAGGTTATTTACCTTCAAACTTATAACATCTCAAAGTGACATATATTGGTATCCCCAAATGATCTATGCCACACTTATTAAGAATATATCCCCAAGGCTTAAAGCAAAATCATAAAACATATGGCTTGCCGCCATTAAATAGTTTAAAATAGATCAATGCAACATCAATAATATTGTCGACATGAAAGATTAAGGCTCTCCGCTAATAAAATAACTCATGCATTACTAAGACATTGTCGACCTCTATCCAAGGTCGAAGACCAAAAACTTAAAAGTACTTTTTGGTATAAACTTATTGTCGAAGGTGGGGTTATCGACCCTCTTATAATATAGGTTATCCACCCTTTCTAAAACAAAACCTTAGAATTTTACAAAACAATTGACTACCTGCCGAAAACATAGGGTCATCAACCCAATCGAACATGGGCTACTTTGCCTCATCAAAACAGTTTAGTTTAAATGAAAACAAAGCTTCTTCGGCATTAAAAGGAAGCAGTGCGGCGTCGATGCTACACTGGGTTGTTGTTGATCCCCTACAATATAAAACCCTATGTATATAAGGTTACTACACTATAGTCATCCATAACCTAATTCTAAAACAATCAAATAAGATGGATCTTGTATTATTCACCTTAGATTTAAATGTTGAAGTTGAGATTGCTTTAGTTTCCCTAAGCTTCTTCCCCTTGATTTCGTGATTTCTTTTTTAGGTTATGACCGGCCTCCTTTTCTTCTTTCTTTGATTGTTTTGTGAATAAGTGAAGTGAAAATGAATTGAGGGGAGAAGGTTTAAGGTAAAGGGTAGGTCTATTTCCTAGTTTACCCCTCTCATACACTCTTTCTTTTATTAAACTTAAAATAATCTTGCCTATTAAATTAGTTAAGGCTTGACCTTATTAAGTTATCAAATCTCATCCCCTTGATTATTTGCATTATTCTTATTTAGACTATCTAATTAAATATCATGAATAATGTTAACTAAAATTTGAGGTGTTACAGGCTCCCCTCCTTAAAAAAATTCATCCTCGAAATTCGGTAAGGATTACAAAACAAGCATATCAACCATGCAAACAATGCTGATATATCCTACCAGCTATAAAATCTATATACGAAAAATATAGAACATACCATCATAATAGCTCATGATAAGCATCTCTAATCATGTCCGTTGTTTCCTAAGTACAGTTTTTCTCGTTGTCACTCCACTAGACTTAACTTGACTATTTTGTTCCTTAACCTCTTCTCATCCCTCGCTATAACCCAAAATAGTTACCTCACATAAGTCAGATCCGGTTCTACTACTAAATCTACCAATGCAGTTGGAGTGATAGTAGTCTCTGGATCATGCACGTACTTTCGAAGATGAGAAACATGAAATACATTATTGACTTCTGCCAAATTACTGGGTAACTCAATTCGGTACGCGAGCTTTCCGATCCTCTTTATGATGGAGAATAGTCCCACATATCTAGGTGATAGTTTCCCTAACTTTACAAAACGTACCACACCCTTCATCGATGATACTTTAATAAAAACATGATCACCAACTGAAAACTATAGATCTTCATGCCTTTTATCTACGTAACTTTTCTATTTAGACTGAGATTCTCTCATCCTCTCCCAAATTAACTCAATCTTCTATGTGGCGCCTCTCACCATAACTAGACCAAGGGCCAATCTATCTCTTGTCTCCAACCAATATGCTAGTGATTTACACGGCCTTCCATGTAAAGCTATGAAAGGCGACATACCTATACTAGTCGGATGACTATTATTATAAGAAAACTGAACCAAGTGAAAATGATCTTCTCATGACCCACCAAAATTTAGTATACAAACTCTCAACAAATGCTCGAGTTCCTTATCGACTCCCTTTGTCTGCCCATTTGTCTGAATGTCCTAAGTGGTACTCATCTTAAGCTTGATACCTAACACTTTCTGTAGACTCTTCCAAAATTCACTAGTGAACAATGCATCTCTGTCACTGACTATACTATTAGGAATCTCATGCAGTTTAACAATGTTCTTCATAAACAACTTAGCCAAAACAGGTGACGTCCTGGTTGGCGTAACGGGAATGAAATGTCCACTTTTGGTCAGTATCCACTATGACCCAAATACTTTCATTTCTCCTATTTAACATTTGGCAACCCGTCAATAAATCTATGGACATATAATCCTATTTCCAAACTGGTACATCTAAAGCTGAAGCAATCCACTTGGCTTATGATGTTCGGCTTTCACCTGCTGGCAATTTGCATATTTCTTCACTTATAAGCCTACGTCCCTCTTCATGCCTTCCTAGAAGAAACTTCTCTTAATATCTTGATACATCATGATTCCCTAAGGATGAACCAAAAACTTCGATCGATGACACTCCCTAAGAACTTCCATCCTTAGGCTTCCAAAGTCCCAAACACACAACCGTCTCTTCTTCCTTAACCATCCTCTTCGGTCAGGACTAAAATCTTTGAAATCATCGATATCGGTTCCACTTCCCAATCTTCTAATCCTTTCAGCTAGCAATGGATTATCTCTTTACTTAAAAGCAATCCTTTTGATCAACACTAGTTGAACTTCCAAGTAAGATAACATGGCTGTATTTTGACTAGAACTAGCAGTCGATCTTAACTGCACACTACAAGTAGTCAACGCCTTTAAATCCTTTCAATCAGTCAACATAGCTAGCACCACATTCTAATGTTTCCTGCTAAATGCATCTGCAACTTTATTTCCTTTCCCCGGTGTATACTCATACCAAAATCATAAGCTGCTAAGAACTTCATCCACCTCTGATGTCTCATATTCAACTCATTCTGAGAGAATAAATACCTCAAAGACTTATGGTCCGTATACAACTCAAATCGTTCTCCTAAGAAGTAGTGTTTCCATACTTTCAATGCAAAAATCACTGTTGCCAACTCCAAAACATGCGTCGGATATCTCACTTCATATGGTTTGAGCTACCAAGATGCATAGGCAATCACTTTACCCCTCTGCATCAATACAACTCCTAATCCTACTCTACACGCATTTGTATACACCACCAAATCCTGATTCCCATCTGGAACTACTAAAACAAGCGCATCGGTCAATACATGCTTCAACTTAAGGAATGTTCCCTCACATTTATCAGACCAAATAAATTTCACGTCCTTTCTGGTTAGTTTTATCAGGGGTGTTGCTATCTGCGAGAAATTCTTGATAAATCTCCGGTAATAGCCAGTCAATCCAAGAAAACTCCTTATCTCGGTCATCGTCCCGGATCTCTTCCAATTATTTATAGCTTTAATCTTAGCTGGATCCACTGACAACCCTTTCTCTGAAAATACATAACCAAGAAACTTCACTTCTCTTTTCCAGAAATGACACTTCAAAAACTTCGCTTTCAGTTGATGTTGCCTCAATGTCTCAAGCACTACTCTAAGATGAATCTCATGATTTCTTTCATTCTTATAATATTTTAGTATGTCATCAATGAATACCAATACGAAGCTATCCAAGAGTTCTCAAAAAATTCTTCTCATCAAATCCATAAAGAAAGTCGGCGTGTTAGTTAATCCAAATGGCATCACTAACCACTCGAATGAACCATAACTCATTCGAAACGTCGTCGAAGGAATTCTGTCCTCCGCCACACATAATTGATGGAACCTCGTCGCCGAATCCAATTAAGAAAACACTTTGGCTCCACTAATCAAATAAATCATAAATTCTCAACAAAGGATATCGATTCTTTATCATCTTTTCATTCAACTTATGATAATCGATACACAATCTTAATGACCCATCCGATTTCTTCACGAATACCGCTGCCGCTCCCCAAGGCAAATGGCTTGGTCTAATAAAAATCTTTCCTTCTAAGTCCACTAGTTGGACCTTTAGCTCCTTCATCTCGGGTAGGTGTCACCCTGCTAGTGGTCCACTAATGGGTTCAGCTCTTGTTACAAGATCTGTATGAAACTCGATAGCTCATTTTGGTGATAGTCCTGTAACCAGCTCAAAAATATCTACAAATGCCTTTACAACATAAACCCAATTCAAATCATCTTCCACTTCTATGGCACTCAGTAAAGCATAAATTTCTGGACTCGAATTCTCAACTGAGTATACTATTAGGTCACTACTATTAGGTCACTACTATCAGGGTGTCTTAATGATATTTTTCTATCCTACCAAAATATCCTAATATCATAATCGCTCAACCAATCCATACCCAAAATGATCATAAAACTTGCAAAGTCGAACACAAACAAATCTCAGGCAAAAGTATAACCTAGCAACTCAAATTCTAGATGGTCACATCTCAACCCCAGAGTTGCATGCCCCCTTATCCGATTAGCTACCCTTAAGGAAATAACAAGGTACGATGGTCTCAAGTCTAACTATCTATCAAACACAGAGAGATAAAAGAATGTGATGCACCGGTATCAAACAATACTTTAACTAGTATGCTATGAATCAAAAGCATACCGCCCATTACAACCTTTCCCTTCTCCTCAGTTGTTGGCTTAGATGATGATGGCTCCAAAGGAAAGACCTTTCCTTTTCCTGCCTTGACCGCTTCTGGACATTTGTTCTTATAATGCCCCACCTGGTCGCAGTTATCGCACTTCACGTTATGCTTCTCCACAACCACCTTGCTATCACCTGAGCGACACTCATTAGCATAGTGTCCCTTCTTTTCACACTTATAGCAAAAAATATCTACTTTCCCCTTCTTGGCAGCTCGACCCTTCTAAGCTCCTTTTTTCTTAAAGAACTTTCTCTTCTTATTCTGAGAATTCCGGTTCTCCACCGACTTCTCCTTCCCAAAGGTTGAAAGCATTTCCTTATTCCTGATAGCCATCTCCTTCATTGCATTTGGTGGATCCCGAAGATGTAGTATAGTTGCCATAACAACCTCCGACCTCAACCCCAAGATAAATTTCTTGTTCCTCTTCATAATAGTGTCAACAGTGGCATATCCATACCTGAACAGCTCATCAAAACTCTTTAGGTTTAAATTTCTTTTAGTCGGAAACCTATGCTCTGATACCAACTTGTAACATCTCTCATTATGAGACCCAAAAGTAACCGCTACAGATGTTGTAATCATCAATAGTTATTAATCCCCCGTGACAAAATGGGGTTATGCTAATCATATCAATAATCAGAAGCACATGAATATGAAAAAATTTCAAGCACAATTCAGAAACAATTTTTACATTCCATTTCAAAATATGATTTTATATTCATTACATAATCCCATTAGCGATTCCACATTCAGATTAAATATAACTATACAAAATACTCCAAGAGCGACATATAAAAATGATCCCTTGGTTGATCAAAGTCAAGTACATGGTGTTAGTCCATAGGATAGTGGTTTTGATGACAACAACTATAGAAGTGTTATAAAATATATATGTGCAGGAAATCTATATGCAGGTATCAACAAAAGAAGACTGTACAGTAAAGAAAACAAAATTGATGAAGACAAAGATCAAGAGTTCAAGATTGAATCATGAGATTCAAGATATTCATATAGTTAGGTTAGATATTTGTTAAAACTCCTTGAAAGCACTATCATTCTTTTTTATCCAATTTACTCGTGGAATGGAATCCACTTCGTTCTTGTTAAAGGGATGGAACCCTAGTGAGATGGAACTCACGAAATATCTAGTGGAACGGATAGTAGCCCTATTTTGTTATCCACTAATTTTGATTCAAAATGATTTTCAAAATTATCTCTTGTTTTATAAAATGATTTTCAAATATTCCTTTTCAAAAGAAAAACCTTCGTTCACATTTCCAAAAATGTTTTAGCCTCAAAATCATATTTATCATTTTGTTATATTTTGATTTCAAAATTGTCCTTGATATTTTAGCCTCAAAATCTATTTTAATATTATATTTACTTTAGTTTATTTACTTTGATTTTAAATATATTTTAGTATATATACATATATACATTCATAAGTATTTCTACTTCTAAATACCTTCTACAAATACATAGAGTCCATTTGAATAAAGTTGCATATGTTTTAAATCATCATTTTCAAAGTAAAGCAAATCATCACTTTTTACTAGACCATGTCGACATCCTATTTACCTGTCATGTCGACATGCTTCCCGTTACAGCAAAGGTTGTTTTCAAAAGAAGTGTCTATTCGTTTAAACCTCTTCGAATGGACACATCCATTCATTCTCTATAAATAGAGACTGTTATGGACGTTTTCCAGTAACTACTTTCTTTATTTTCTCTCCTCTTTACTCTCTTATCTTATTTTCTAATCATCCTATCCATATTTTGCCGAAATCTTAAGTGAATCAAACCAGAATATCTCTAGTTTGATTCTCTGCCACTCTCTCCAAAGAATCTCAGTGCTTATCAGAGTTATAGATACATTTGTACTCAAAGAAACTTGTGTGGGGTTATAAAGGTGTGATCGTGTCCTTGGAAATCGATCGGGTGAACTTGTGTCCTGTGAATCAAGTGGTTCTACCCAGAGACCTGAGAATCTGGAGGGTGTACCTCGTTGCCTTGGAATCGAGGGATTGTAATCTAGATTATTGTTGAATAGAAAGCCATACGGGTTGTGCGGGACTGGATGTAGGGTAACACCGAACCAGTATAAAATTCCTGGTGTGTTCTTTCCTTTACTTGCTTTTTATTTACATTTGCATTTGTTTGTGATTCTGTGATTTGATCTGTGATTGTGTATTTGCATTAAGTTAGTTAATTCAATTTAAGTCAAAGAAGTTTTAAAGAAATTCTTAAAACACTATTCACCCCCCCCCCCCTCTAGTGTTAAATAGCCTTAAGATCATCTTCCGCGTCCCTTTCATTTGGTATCAGAGCAAGTTTTTCAAAGTATTCATAATCTGATTTTTGAAAAGTTCATGGCTAAGTTTGAAATGTTTCCTAAAAATATTTCTTTAATGATCAAATCATTGTGGTCTCATAAATTGATGCATGATAGTTATATAGAATCAGGTAGTCTACAAAAGTTGCTCACTGTGCAGGAATCTTGCTTCATGGCGACAAATGAATCTATTCACAATGGACAAGCTGTGCAAATAAGGAAAAACAAGTGGATACTTGATAGTGGATGTTCAAGACATATGACAGGAAATCTAGAGATACTCAATGACATTATTTACAAGGATGGAGGATTGGTTAATTTTGGGGATAATTCAAAAGGTTATGTGGTTGGCATCGGCAATGTAGGTAATTCTGAAACTCCTATTATTTCAAATGTTTTGTTAGTTAAAAATCTACAACATAATCTACTTAGTATTAGTCAGTTATGTGATAAAGGATATAGGATTAAATTTGAAAAAGACAAGTGTCACATCGAAGATAATAAATCTAATATTATCTTTGAGGGAGTTAGGAAAAAGAATATCTATATTCTTAGTATGAAAATTTCAAATGATAATCTATGTCTTTTGGCCAATACAAGTGACCCTTGGACTTCGCATAAGAGATTTGGACATTTGAATTTTAAACTCTTATCTAGACTATCCAAACTTGATCTAGTAAGAGGCCTCCCTAAGATGCAATTTAAAGTAGATAGTATATGTGATGCATGTCAATTAGGAAAACTTAGAAAAAGTTCCTTTAAACTTAAAGATATGATCTCTACTTCAAAACCTCTTGAGTTACTTCACCTAGATTTATTTGGTCCATCTCAGATTCAATCAATCAACCATAGTAAATATGTCTTTGTAATTGTGGATGATTATTCCAGATATACATGGACAATCTTTCTGAAACATAAAAGTGATACTTTTGATTATTTTAAAAGTTTTTCAAAAAGAGTTCAAAACCAACTTTCTTCCAAGATCATCACTATTCGTAGTGATCACGGTGGTGAATTTGAAAATGAGAAGTTTGAGGAATTCTGTAATCAGAAGGGAATTACTCACAATTTTTCGTTTCCAAGAACTCCACAACAAAACGGAGTAGTTGAGCGTAAGAATAGGACGATTCAAGAGTGTGCTAGAACTCTACTTTCTGATAGTAAATTACCAAAACATTTTTGGGCTGAAGTAGTTGCAACAGCCTGTTATATTTTGAATAGGATTTTAATTAGACCTCTAACCAATAAAACACCTTATGAAATTCTTTTCAATAAGAAACCTAAGGTATCTTATTTCAGAATTTTTGGAAGTAAATGTTTTATCTTAAATACAAAAGATAATTTAGATAAGTTTGATCCTAAATCCGACAAAGGAATCTTTATCGGATATTCTAACAAGAGTAAAGCTTATAGAGTTTTTAATCTAAGAACAAACACTATTAAAGAAACTTTACATGTTTCCTTTGATGAAAATTTCAAAGAAGTTGATCAGACTAATGATGAGGATGACTTAGTTATTTCTAATCATGAATCTGTAGATGCTACAAATGAAACTTTTCATCCAAATAAAAAGATTAGGCTTTTAAAAGATCACCCTGTAGAAAATATTCTAGGAGATATGCAATATGTTGTTAAAACTAGGAATCAATTAAACAGTATGAGTCATGTTGCTTTTATATCCTCAATAGAACCTAAAAATCCAAAGGAAGCATCAATTGATGATTCATGGATTCTTGCTATGCAAGAAGAATTGAATCAATTCACCAGAAATGATGTTTGGGAACTTGTTCCTAGACCTGAGGATAAATCCATTATAGGCACTAAATGGGTATATAAAAATAAATTAAATGAATTAGGTGAGGTCGTTAGAAATAAGGCTTGACTCGTTGCATAAGGTTATTGTCAAGAAGAAGGTATAGATTATGACGAAACCTTTGCACCCATAGCAAGATTAGAAGCTATTAGAATTCTGCTTGCTTTCGCTAATTTCAATAATTTCAAACTTTTTCAAATGGATGTCAAGAGTGCCTTTCTAAATGGTTTTGTAAAAGAGGAAGTTTATGTTGAACAACCTCCACTCTTTGAAGATACAAAATTTCCAAATCATGTTTTTAAATTAAAGAAAGCCCTGTATGGTCTAAAACAAGCTCCTAGAGCTTGGTATGATAGACTTAGGTCTTATCTTTTGCAATCTAATTTTGAAATAGGTAAAGTAGATAACACACTTTTTATTAAAAGAAACAAAAATGATATTCAACTTGTACAAGTGTACGTAGATGATATTATTTTTGGATCAACCAATTCTGACATGAACAAAGAATTTTCTGACATTATGACAAAAGAGTTTGAGATGAGTCATATGGGTGAACTTAACTTTTTCCTAGGATTACAAATCAAACAATTAGATAATGGTATCTTTATCAGTCAAGAGAAGTATGCGAGAGAGTTAGTTAGTAAGTTTGGCTTGACCAATGTGAGTGGAAAACCAACTCCCATGGCAACCAATATAGCGTTAAGTAAGGATGATCTATCCAAAGACGTAGATCAAACCTTGTATAGAGGAATGATTGGATCACTTCTCTATATAACTGCTAGTAGACCAGATATCATGAACAGTGTCTATCTCTGTGCAAGATATCAATCTCAATCCAAGGAAACTCATCTAAAAGCTGTGAAACGTATCATTCGATATGTTAAACACACCTTTGATTATGGATTGTTCTACCTTAAGAATGATTCATTTGAATTAGTTTCCTACTGTGATGCTGACTATGCTGGGTGTAAGTCAGACCGAAAGAGTACAAGTGGAACTTGTCACTTTCTAGGTCATTCCTTAATTTCCTGGTTCAGTAAAAAGCAGAATACTGTTTCCCTATCAACAACTGAAGCAGAGTATGTTTCTGCTGCTTTAGCTTGTTCTCAAGTTTTGTATATGCAACAAACCTTGAATGATTTTGGTATATCTATCACGAAATCTCCAATTTTCTGTGATAACACTAGTGCCATTAGTTTGTCCAAAAACCCAACTCTCCATGCCCGAACTAAACATATTGACATTAGACACCATTTTCTAAGAGATAACGTAAATAAAGAGAAAATTTCTCTTGATTTCGTTAATTCTGAAAATCAAATAGCTGATATTTTAACCAAACCTTTAGGAGAACCTGTCTTCACCAAGTTAAGAAGAGAATTAGATATATGTTCTCTTTCTAAAATATAGTATATAGTATAGTAGTATACATAGGGTATATATGAATGTTTTCTTAACCATAGCATTTTGCAACACCATGTCGACATGGTATTCATGCGTCATGTCGACATGCAATGAAATGAATAAAATAATCTGTGGTTACACTTATTATTCTTATTCTTATATTGCTCATATATAACATTCTAAGAATACGATGTTTAGTGCATTGTTATATCTAGTTTCAGTATTATTAATGATAACACTATCATTAATATCATAGATTTAGGGGGAGTTAGTGTCATTTTTTTGTTGATGACAAAGGGGGAGAAGTATAAAATAGGTTAGTTAGGCATAGATTAAGGGGGAGTTATTAGATTTAGGGGGAGTTATAAGGAGAATATAAATATTTTATAAACAAAGGTTGTCATCATCAAAAAGGGGGAGAATGTTAGTCCATAGGATAGTGGTTTTGATGACAACAACTATAGAAGTGTTATAAAATATATATGTGCAGGAAATCTATATGCAGGTATCAACAAAAGAAGACCGTACAGTAAAGAAAACAAAATTGATGAAGACAAAGATCAAGAGTTCAAGATTGAAGACTCATGAGATTCAAGATATTCATATAGTTAGGTTATATATTTGTTAAAACTCCTTGAAAGCACTATCATTCTTTTTTATCCAATTTACTCGTGGAATGGAATCCACTTCGTTCTTGTTAAAGGGATGGAACCCTAGTGAGATGGAACTCACGAAATATCTAGTGGAACGGATAGTAGCCCTATTTTGTTATCCACTAATTTTGATTCAAAATGATTTTCAAAATTATCTCTTGTTTTATAAAATGATTTTCAAATATTCCTTTTCAAAAGAAAAACCTTCGTTCACATTTCCAAAAATGTTTTAGCCTCAAAATCATATTTATCATTTTGTTATATTTTGATTTCAAAATTGTCCTTGATATTTTAGCCTCAAAATCTATTTTAATATTATATTTACTTTAGTTTATTTACTTTGATTTTAAATATATTTTAGTATATATACATATATACATTCATAAGTATTTCTACTTCTAAATACCTTCTACAAATACATAGAGTCCATTTGAATAAAGTTGCATATGTTTTAAATCATCATTTTCAAAGTAAAGCAAATCATCACTTTTTACTAGACCATGTCGACATCCTATTTACCTGTCATGTCGACATGCTTCCCGTTACAGCAAAGGTTGTTTTCAAAAGAAATGTCTATTCGTTTAAACCTCTTCGAATGGACACATCCATTCATTCTCTATAAATAGAGACTGTTATGGACGTTTTCCAGTAACTACTTTCTTTATTTTCTCTCCTCTTTACTCTCTTATCTTATTTTCTAATCATCCTATCCATATTTTGCCGAAATCTTAAGTGAATCAAACCAGAATATCTCTAGTTTGATTCTCTGCCACTCTCTCCAAAGAATCTCAGTGCTTATCAGAGTTATAGATACATTTGTACTCAAAGAAACTTGTGTGGGGTTATAAAGGTGTGATCGTGTCCTTGGAAATCGATCGGGTGAACTTGTGTCCTGTGAATCAAGTGGTTCTACCCAGAGACCTGAGAATCTGGAGGGTGTACCTCGTTGCCTTGGAATCGAGGGATTGTAATCTAGATTATTGTTGAATAGAAAGCCATACGGGTTGTGCGGGACTGGATGTAGGGTAACACCGAACCAGTATAAAATTCCTGGTGTGTTCTTTCCTTTACTTGCTTTTTATTTACATTTGCATTTGTTTGTGATTCTGTGATTTGATCTGTGATTGTGTATTTGCATTAAGTTAGTTAATTCAATTTAAGTCAAAGAAGTTTTAAAGAAATTCTTAAAACACTATTCACCCCCCCCCCTCTAGTGTTAAATAGCCTTAAGATCATCTTCCGCGTCCCTTTCACATGGCAATTATACAACTTTGTTATTACATCCAAATACACAAAACCAAACTACACGATGAAAATAGATAAAGCTCCTGATAGTTATATTGCCCCCTACACGTCTTCGGAAGCTTTTTCGTCTAACTGAAAACCTGAAATCCCTTATTCTCGACTTACTCAAATGAATACCTGAGAGTTTAAGGGGAAAACAAAACCTTCGGGTCAGACAATAGTCTGGTATGAATAATAACCTACCATCTTGAACAAATAGATATTTAGTTAGACCACGCCGTTGAGCGAAATGGGTTTTCCCCTTACTAGTATCTTAACTTAAACATCTCAACCATATACTATGCTTCTGCATCCACAATGGCTTTAACATAATAGTATATTGATATGCAGACATGCAATATACACTGGATTATCCATCCCAAATTATTAGACTACCCATCTAAATTTCATTGACTATCCGTCTTCTACTTATGTGGACTACTAGTCTCACGTATATTAATTCTTTGGATTACCCATCACCTACCATGTTGACTACCCATCATCCATGGTTTAGCTATTTAAATCATGTGGACTATCCATCAAACATATCCTATTCATTTAAATATTGATGTGGATTATCCATCCCTCATCCAATATTTTTCCTAAGATAACTAGGAACCCTTCAGTATCCTCGTAGAGAATATCCATCCCTATCATGATGTGGACTATCCATCTCACATCTCATAGTTTTCCTAGGATGACAATGAACCCATCATTTAACAAGTTAATTCATGTTACCCACATATTTAACTTATGTCTATTGGTGTCTCCAATCAGGTTATTTACCCCTCAAACTTATAACATCTCAAAGTGACATATAATGGTATCCCCAAATAATCTATGTCGCACTTATTAAAAATATACTTTGGTATCCCCAAGGATTAAAAGAAAAATCATAAAACATATGGCTCGTTTCCATTAAATAGTTTAAAATAGATCAATGTTGACGTCAACAATATTGTCGACGTCAACAATATTGTCAACAAGAAGGTTTAAGGCTCTTCGCCTTTAATAAATAACTCACGAGTTACTAAGACATTATCGACCTCTATCCAAGGTCGAAGAGAAAAAACTTAAAGTCCATTTAGGTATAAACATATTATCGAAGATAGGGTAATCGACCCTCTTACAATATAGGCTATCCACCCTTTTTAAAACAAAACCTTAGAATTTTACAAAACAATGGGATAACTACTGAAAATGTAGGGTCATCGACTCTCTCTAACATGGGCCGCTTCGCCTTTTTAAAATGGTTTTAGTTTTAAATAAAAACAAACCCTCTTTGGCGTTAAAAGGAAGAAGTGCGACGTCGATGTTACTCTACATCGTTGCCGACCCCCTACAATATAAAACCCTGGGTATATAAGATCGTCAACACTAATGAATAGCGCCATCAAGATCATCGGCGTCATTAAACATCTTTTATACTTAACTTACTTTGGCTATTTTGCCGCAACTATATAAGTGTGAAGGCAAGACATGGGAGAAAAGATACAACATCACTTATAGATGAATCACGAAGTGCCAATGCCATCGATCCTAAGTTATCAACGAGGTCGACTTCCTCCTACTTGGAAACATTCCATAACTACTAAAGTAATTATCCTATGCTTCCTTTCACTTTGACGTCGACACTCATGGACGCGACTCTTCTATAGGCCCGATGACGAAGTGATGGCATGGCATGTAACGCCCCTAATTTTAAATAGCATTGTTCATGAGATTTAATGAGATAAATTGAATAGAATAATGTAGAGACTAGAATGATAATGGAATTGATATTTGAGATCTAATTAGGGTTGTGCCTTAATTAAGTGGATTTATAAGAATGATTTATAAGTTAAATACTTAAGAGAATAGGGCAAGGGTAATATGGGAATAGCCGAACCCCATAACCCCTAAAACCCTTACAACCTTTTTCATTCTCATTACATTCTTACAAAAACAAAAAAACATAAACAAATGAAAATAAGGTCGGCCATAACCGTAGGAGAAAAGGAGCTCAAAAATCAATTAGAAGCTAAGATTCAAGCTAGGAATATTAAAGTGAAGAACAAATCTCAAGTTCCTTATCTAAACAAGATGAATAATGATCTAAACCATCTCATATAAGTTTTCATGAACGTTTTAATTCGGGTTTAAGTCTAAAACCATATGATTGGATGAATAATGATATGCTTTGATTTATATGCCATGTTATAATTTAAACAAGGATTTTATGGGATAATATAATTCGATTTTAAGGTTAAAATCGTGCAAATTGATTTCCAAATGCCATGATGTTTGACTATGTTATGCAAAACATTATTTTGGAGATGGGTTTGAATTTTCATAATATTCCAAACTATGGATAATTTATTATGAAATTTGAATGAAAGAAATAATTGATTTTGGGTTTAAATTATTTAACACAATTAAGTAGGGTTTTAGGGTCTGAAATTTACATATGTTAGAAAATATATTAAAAGTGAATAATTTTGATTTTTGGGATTTTTCCTAAGTGTTTTACTATGGTTATTAAATATTTAAGTTAGATGGCTTAAATGTTTTATTAAGGGGAAGAGCTTATTTGTTAAAATGATTTCATTTGTTAATTGTTGAATTCGGCAGCCTTTTAGAAAAGAATTTTTATAAAGAATTGGCAACCAATCATATTTTAACAAATTAGGAAAGTTATGTAAAAAGGAATTACTTTGAAAGGCAAAAAAATCAATTTTGTTTTAAATTACAACTTCACCACTTCCATTTGCTTGCTTCCGTCACCATACCCAGTAGGCCTTTCACACCTATTCAAAACCAATGCACATGGTATCAAGCAATTGATACGTAGTGTATTGGAGAAAAAAAGAAGGGATTGCGTCGAAGGCATGCTTTCGAAGGGGTTGAAGCCATTCTTATAAGCTTTCGAATCAATTACTAGCCTTTGTTTTTAAAAGATGCTTTCAAAGGGGTTGAAGCCACTTTTATTAGCCTTTGAATCAATTAATTTGCCTTTGTTTTAAAGAAGCTTTCAAAATAGTTGCCGCTTTCGAACCTTTTCAATACCTAGCTGCCGCATTCATACCTTTTGAATCAGTTAGAGATCGCCTTTCTTTATAGCATTTGAAACGGAAGCTTTTGTCCTTTTAAATTTTAAAACCGCTTCCTCAATGCTTTTGAAAGGGTTGTTTTAGTCACTTTTAATAAGAGTTTTGGAGGTAATGGTTTCGAAAGGATGGTTTCAAAGCTATCCTCTTCCCTAGTTGGGGGTAATGCTGTGAATGTTGAAGGAGCTAATCTTGTGGTCCCAGTTGGCAATCACTATGCTAAGCTGAGTAGGGATTACACCAGTCTTGGTGGGAAGCCGTTTTTGGGAGCAGAAGATGCTATAAAAGTAGAAAATTGGCTTTTCATTGTGAAAGGATTTTTGCCGACTTGGGGTTGGATAACGAGTAGAAGAGAAGACTTGCTTCGAGACGGTTGCAGGGAGCAGCACTTTTTTGGTGGAATGGTGTTACTGTGGAAGTTCTTGAGAAAGAGTTGACTTGGGCAGAGCTTTGAAGGAGATTCGAAGAAGGGTTCTTGTCTGAAGTTGCCAAGTCAGTATCGCTGAGAAAGTTCATGGACTTAGTGCAGGATGAAATACCGGTTATTGAGTAGTCCAGATATGGATATGCTACCATTGACACCGTCATTAAAAGAAACGAGAAGTTCATTCGAGGGTTAAGACCTGAGATTGCCGTGGCGACTATGCCACATCTCTGTGATCCAAGTACAGCTGTAGTAGAGATGGCAATTTGGAATAAAGAGATGCTTTCCACTTATGGGAAAGAGAAGCAGGTTAAAACCCGGGATTCTCAGGGCAAGAAGAGGAAATTCTTTAAAAAGAAAGGAACTCAGAAGGGAGGAGCTACCAAGAAGGAAAAAGCTGATCTGGTTTGTTTTAAGTGTGATAAGAAGAGACATTTTGCTCATGAATGTCAGACTGGAAAAGGGAAGAAGGTTGCAGATAAAAAAGGAGTGAAATGCTTCAATTGTGAGCAGATCGGGCATTACAAGAATCAGTGTCCAGAGCCAGTCAGAGCAGACAAGGGAGTTTCTGCTTTGAATCATCATCTTTTATACTAACTGCCGCTGAGAAGGGAAAGACTGCAATAGAAGGTACGCTTTTGATTCATAGTATACCAGTTAGGGCACTATTTGATACCAATGCATCACATTCATTTATATCTCAGTGTTTGATAGATAAGTTATGTTTAGAACTCTCATACCTTGTTACTTCCTTAAGGATTGCGAATCCGATAGGAGGGTATGCAACTCTAGGGATGAGATGTGACCAGTTAGAACTTGAATTGTTAGGTCATAAGTTTGCATGTAGTTTGTATGTTTTTGATTTCGTAGGCTTGGGGATCATTTTGGATATGGATTGGTTAGATAAATATGATGCTAGGATATATTTCCAATATATGGAAATATCGCTAAGACATCCCAATAGTCATGACCAAATTATATACTCGGTGGAGAAGTCAGATTCAAGTGCTTGGGCTTTACTGAATGCAATGTAAGTAGAAGAAGAGTTTGAATCGGGTTTTGGTAGCAAAAGAGTTTGCAGATGTTTTTGAGCCAGTCATATCACTACCACCGAAGCAAGCCATTGAGTTTCAGATAGATCTTATGCCAGGAGTAGAACCTATAAATAGATCACCTAGTAGGATACACCTACCGAGATGAAGGAATTGAAGGTGCAACTAGTGGATTTAGAAGGAAAGAATTTTATTAGACCAAGCAATTCGTCTTAGGGAGCGGCCGCGGTGTTCGTAAAGAAACCGAGTGGGTTGTTAAGAATGTGTATCGACTATTGTAAGTTGAACGAGAAGACGATCAAGAGTAGGTATCCTTTGCCGAGAATCGATGATTTATTTGATCAGTTGAGTGGAGCTAGAGTATTTTCCCAATTGGATTTGGCGACAGGTTTCCATCAGCTAAGAGTGGTAGAGGACAGTATTCCGTTGACGACGTTTCGAACTAGATGTGGTTCATATGAGTGGTTAGTGATGCCATTCAGGTTAACGAATGCGCCAGTTTCTTCATGGATTTGATGAATCGAGTTTTCCAAGAGCACTTGGATAGGTTTGTATTGGTATTCATATATGACATTTTAATATACTCTAAGGATGAAAGAGAGCATGAAGTTCATCTTAGAGTAGTGCTTGAGACGCTGAGGCAGCATCAACTGAAAAGCGAGGTTTTTAAAGTGTCATTTATGGAAGAAAGAAGTTAAGTTTCTTTGTCATGTAGTTTCAGAGAAGGGTTTGTCCATTGATCTAGATAAGATCGAGGCTATTAGCAACTGGAAGAGACCAGAGACAGTGACTAAGATCAGAATTTTTCTTGGGCTTGCTGGTTACTACTGAAGGTTTATTAAGGATTTCTCGTGGATAGCAACGCCTTTGACTAAGCTAGCCAGGAAGGACATAAAGTTTATTTTGTCTGACAAATGTGAGGAAGCATTCCTTAAGTTAAAGCACTTGTTGACCAATGCACCTGTGGTAGTAGTTCCAAATGGGAATCAAGGATTAGTAGTGTATACCGATGCATGTGGAACTAGAT
The DNA here is from genome assembly GCA_030737815.1 of Allium fistulosum. NCBI lineage: Eukaryota > Viridiplantae > Streptophyta > Magnoliopsida > Asparagales > Amaryllidaceae > Allium > Allium fistulosum. The sequence goes on along the minus strand of CM060905.1, from coordinate 1,166,568,004 downwards.
TAGGGGTTTTGTTAATGTAGAAAGACAAAGTTATTGCTACCCCAACACTTACCTTTTAATTCGTCCTCGAATAAAGAAAAAACTAAGATAAATCTATTTTCGTAGGGAGCACGATTGCATTGAGCATATGCAACAAGCCGTTAAACCTCTAGGTGTCCCTAGTGGAACGAGTGTTGTCTCGTGAGGGTTTTCAGCGGATACTACCCACAAAATCCGAATGCGAGATGAAAATATTTACAAAATGCAAGATTTATTTATAAAGAGATGAATGTAAGTTTTGGAAAATGTTTACAAATGAAGGATTTACTTTTAAATCGGCATAAATAAGTTAAATATAGGTTTTGGTCATTGTCATGAAAATTTAAGTCATTTACTCGTCAAAATATTTACAAAATGCAAGATTTATTTACAAAGAGATGAATGTAAGTTTTTGAAAATGTTTACAAATGAAGGATTTACTTTGAAATCGACACAAATAAGTTAAATATAGGTTTTGGTCATTGTCATCAAAATTTAAGTCATTTACTCGTTAAAACATCCAACAAAAATCAAGTTATCATAACAAATAGACTATAGTTTAACTCGTTGTTTCGGTTGATAACACAGTGTAACTATGAAATGGATCCTTAGTTGATTATCAAAGTTTATCAAAGTGGTATTTTCATTTCTTTTCAATAACAAGTCAAAGCAAACAAGTTAAAATAGTGTTTGGATTTCATTTGCTTACTTTCTTTATTTTTTTGAAATTTTTATTGATATTTACAATATTTACATATGCCTAACTCAGATAAACTTAGGCCAGATATATTACCCGTACACTGCCTTGCGAACTTATGTGAGGGGAATACAGAGCGTGGCGAGTGAACACACAAGTGTGAACACTTATCGACTGTAGGCGTTATTAATAAAAGAATTTTTTTTGATATACACACTCCTAACTCAGATAAACTAAGGCCGTATATACCGATCGTGCACTGCCTTTCGGGCTTCCGTGAGAAGGGTACAGAGCATGGCGAGTAAACACATGACTCTAGGTGTTAATAAAAATTATATACATATATACAAATATATATATATATATATTTGTTTTTTGTTTTTTTTTAAAAAGAGAGTTTTGCAAAATCATCTTAGCACCATTTAACTTAGAAGACAAAAAATGTTATATCCTTTATTTTAAATCAACCACTTTTTTTAAAAAAGATTTTCAATTAGGATATACTTCATAATTATCACCATGAACCTACCTATATACTATTAAATCATCATTATTTGTAATCAAACTTTATTTTTATTATTGTTGAGACAAATAAATTTTCAAAAATTTTAATTTAATTACCAAAATCTTATACTTATCCTACAGTGTTTCTTTAAAAATAAATCAAAATGATTAATTTTGTTTTTTTTTGAGATTTTTTTGAGTTTTTTCTTTAGTTTTGGAAATAGAATGCAAAAATAAACCATGAAAAATTGAAAACGAAAATGATGAGACTCCCCCCACACTTGATTTTGACTGTGTCCCCACAGTCAACCCAAGTGAAAGAAGAAAAATAAAACAAAAATAAAAAGATGACCTATATTTACATGAAAATGGAAAGATTATTATTTACAAGAGTTCAGAAAGTATATCATCAAAAAGTAAATGAAACGGTCTTCTAAAGACCGATTCATTTGTCTCGTCAAGCATGCGAGACACAGCTTAAGCTCGAAAAACCAAACCATAAAAGATTTTGGAGTTGACTGTTGATTTGGAAACATGAATGTCGTTTTATTAAAAATCGTACGAGTTGTTTTATTTTGGATCAGGTTGATAAAACAATTGGTTGAAATCAAGTTTATTTTCACCATTTTGAAATTCAAATTTGTCATTGAAAACTTCTTCAAAATTATTGATTTAAAATCAAAATGGTGATTTAAATCTTCCCCATTAGAATTCAACAACTCGTCGTCGCAAAGTCCAAAAAATTTGTGTTCATTAAATTCGTCTTCCTTATTTGGATTATCAACAACTTCACTACATGTATCGTGTTCAAAATCTAAAGTTGTTGTATTCAAATTTTCAAAATCGGAGAAAGGAAGATCGAATTTTAAATCGAGTTTCACACCCTCAAAAGAATTGAAATCCAAGTCAATTACCAAATTTTCAACAACGTCGTTAAGATTTTCGTTTTCAATTTCAAAAGTTGTTATTTGAAAATCGTCGATTTGGGTAAAAGGTGGATTACCACTTGACTCGTCACACATTGGGATTTGATTTTGTTGTTCATGTAATTTTTTGTATGTTTCAATCAACAAATCCGTGTGATCATTGTGAATTTCGTTCATTTGCACAACAAAGTCAAATTTGTAATTATTAACTTGGAAATTTTCACTTTGAACTTGTTGAGGACAAAAATTGTTGATTTCAATAAACGATGGATTATTATTTGATTTTTCACACGTTGGGATTTGATTTTGCTTCTCACGAAATTTTTTGTAGGTTTCAGCAACAAATCCTCGTAATCTTTTTCCATTTGCTCAACTAAATCAAATTCACGATTATTAATTTGAGAATTTTCAATTTGAATTTGTTGAGAACAAAAATTGTCAATTGCACCAAAATTGAAACTATTCCCATTGCCAAAATCGTTTGAAAAATGATTCACATTTCCATTGTGATTTTGAAATTCATTTTTGAGTTCGAAGTTGAATTGGCATGGGTTATAATCAAAATCATTAGAATTTTGAAGTGAATTCAAATTTCGATTATTTTGAAAACTTTGACTTTGAGTTATTGCACAAATCGTTCATTATTTGATTTTGTTGTTCAAGTAAAGATTCAAGACTTTCAATACACTTTTCAAGAGTTGAGGGTTGAGAATTATTTTGAAAATTTTGTGGTTCAAAATTCGAATTGTTTAAACAATAGTTGTTGTTGAAATATCCATAAGAATTTGAAGTGAAATTATATGGATTATATTGGTTTTCACAACTATCATAAAATTCATGTGAATATGGAAATTCAGACATTTTCAAAAGTTTTTTTTTAATTTTTATAAGGGAAAAACTATTTACCAGAATGAATTTATTTTTTAAAAGGGAAATTTGATTTTTGTTTTGTTTTTTATTTATTTTTTTGTTTTTGGAAATGTTTTATATATATCTATTTATTCTAAAAAAACTAAGTAATTTTTTTTTTGGATTTTTTTTTGATTTAAAAATTTCAAAAGAAAGGATTTAAAAACAAAATTAAGGAATATTTATAATTTTTTTTAGTTTTGGATTTTGAATTTTTTTGTTTTTTTTTAAAATATGCATGAACTAATGCAACGAATGCAAGGTTAATTACAAATTATCTATCTTAAGTGGCTCCTAACCCAAAATTGTATAATCACACTTTGTCTTAATCCAACAAGATAGTTCTCGACCAGGTAACAGACAGGGGTTATCGGTGCACCACGAATCACCGTAGCAATGCAGCCGAAGGTTTAAGTACCTTCAGAGAAACAATTCATTATAATATTTACGAATCGTCGTAATAGTTATAACTGATTATTGCTTTGTCGTAGCCTAGACACCAAGAAATTAAATTGTTCAAAGAAGACAACTTATCAATATATAATTAAGTGTTATCGACGTCCAACCGTTATTATTAATCAAAATTCTAGGATGAAATGCAAAACTGAAATTAAACGTGGATTAACGATATAACTACAATGAAATTTGTTTTTGTTTTTGTTTTTGGATTTTTTATTTAAAAAAATGCAAGAAAACAACAATGCAAAACAGAATATAAATGCACGATACCAGAGCGTGCAGGATTATTAGCAATTATTTTAAAGCGGCAATTTTTTTTACAGGCGAGCAAAGCAATATTTTAGCAAGCAAGCCTTCTCTTTATCTGTTTTGACAACCTGAAAAGAAATTAAACACAAAATGTATACAATTTTTTTTTAAAATATTAAAGTGGTAACTAAAAAAATGAAAAATCAAAACAACTGAAATCAAAAGAAACCAAACAGAACAAATGAAAGAAAAATAAGAGAAATCAAAACAAGATATAGGAAATAAATGAAACCAAAAACTTGTATGCTTTTTTTAAATAATAATCAAAGAAAAATTAAAATAAATCACTTCAACAACTAAATAAATAAATAAAAAGAGATGCCCAGCCCAATTGCAAAGGTCACTGCCCACTAGAAGCCCAAACAATTTCGTATTTTTCAAAGCCGATAATCACCTGAAAACGAAATCACCTCGTTCTCTCCTCTTAAAAAAAATTCAATTCATAACAAAATTCTCTCCTATTTTCGTAAATCCACAACGCCGAAATTCGAGATTGATTGCTGAGGTTAGAATTGCGATTTTGGGTTTTCGAGTTTGGGTGGTCGAGAATGGAGATGAGGCGATTTGAGGAAGTGATTTTATTGAAGGTCGAGGCTGGATTTGGGGTTCTGGATTTGCGATTGGATGAGGCTTTTCGTACATGGGTATTTAAGGAGTGTGGTGGCAGTTTCGATTGAAGGTAGCGTGGAATGAAGCGGGAAGTGGGTTAGCAGAGGAAGTGGTTCGAAGGAATGAAACTGATGTGGGGTTGCTGAAGTACACAGAGTAGGGAGTAGTGGTATATGTGCTCTGAAGTGGGCAAGGCAATAATGCTTTTGTGAATGCGGCAGAGGGCAGAGTTAACTAGTGATTCGGTTGGCGGCTTGGTCGGTGGATGATGGGGTATGAGATGATGGAGTTGTTGAAGGAGATGGCAGTGAGAAGAGATGACTATTGTAGCGCCGTGAGTATGTGGATTGGCTGTTGTAGCGTAGTGAGTATGTGGTTGAAATGTGTTGATTGAATGGCAGTAGCAGTGGTGGTATGTAAGTGGCGAACTGAGTGCACTGTGAATGTTGACAGTGAGTATTGAAGGTGACAGACAAAGATAGTTGAATGATAGCAGTTATGTGATATGGAAGTATGATAGTTTGGAGTTTGGAGGTGTTTGAAATGCACAAGTGCACAGTTGCACAGTGTAGTAGAGGGTGCCGGTCACTATTGTCAGGTGACTGGTGAAAGAATTGTATGTGAGGTTCAGTTGTATGATTGAAGTGGTTTTTGATATTGTGGTTTGTAGGTGATTGTGAAACTTGTGATGAAGTCTGTTGTTTGAGTCTGTTTGATGGCGGTCTGCTTGTATATAGAAGGTGATGATTGAAGGCAGAGGGCAGTTGTATGTACGAGTGAGCAGTTATGAGGTGTTACTGATGTGTTTTTAGATGGAGGAAATGCAGTTTAGATGAATGTGGCAGTATGTTTGACAGGAACAGGCAGTGTGGGTGGTTTGCTGGTTGTATATGCAATCGAAGATTGGTGATCAGGGAGGTGGAGAGCAGTGACGTTGGCAGAGTTCGGGTTGTCAAGCAGCGGTGAAATGAGGGGTTTTTGCACTGTAATGATGCAGCAGCAGCAAATAGAGGGCAGTCAATGATAGCGGGGTAGTTTTGTTGCTATGGCTAATGACAGGTATGAGAAATTGATGGAGGAGGTGAACTGTGGAGTGCTATGGTCAGGGGGTTTGAATGGTATGGTTGAATGGCAGGAAGTGACTGGGATGTTGTAGTTAAGCAAGTGGAATGGTGAATGGAACAATTGAGATTTGAGATGGGGTTGAGATGATATGTTGAAGTTTGTCGAGGTAATGAGTTTGTAGAGGAAGGAGTTTAAAACTGTGGTATTAGGTGAATGTATGTAATGATGAAGCATAGTGATATGGTGGGTATGTCGCAATGTGAACAGTGAGAAGAAGTGCACAGATACTGTTTGTATATGAAGAATATGTACAAGGAAGTGCATTGTGCAACAGTGACAGTCAAATTATTTTTTTATTTTGTAATTTGTAAACATAGAAGAAAATGTAATTGCAAATGTAAAATGTGAATGTAATTGCAAAAGAAGAAAATAATAAAAAAATTGTTTTGAAATTGTGTGTTTTTTTTCAAATGAAGAGATGCAAATGCAAATGAAAAGAAAGAGATGCACACAAGAATCACACACAACAACAATTTTTCTTTAAAATGCAAATGAACACACAACACAAGCACACAATAAAATCAAACAAAATTAATCCGAAGAATAGAAATAAAAAATAAAAGCAATTCCCCGGCAACGACGCCAAAAACTTGTTCGTCGACGGAAATTCTATCGGTTTAGAAATCTGTCGAACGAATTTAAATTTAAATTAACCGTAAGTGCACGACGTACAATTGTTAGTACGTGGAAAGTACGGGTCGATTCGTAGGGAATTGTTAGATTTTAAATCTCTATTCAATCAAATAAAACCAAGAATTTGAAGAGTGTGAAGCTAAAAATTGTAAATAAACTAACTAACTAACAAAAGAAATTTTGATAAAAATATGAGAGTTAAATGACAATTTAGAGATAATTTCACTCTCTATATCATATAGTTCAACAAAATATGAAATTATGATCTCTCTTTTTTGGTCATAAGTGAATTTAAATGATGTGCTTATCATAAGTATGACTTATTTGTGCTATTAATTAGCTCAACGTAAGCCATCAAACTATAACACACCCCTTAAACCACTTACTAACTCTCATAAAAATGACAACAAAGTTGAAAATGAAATCAATTTTAAGTATGGCCTATTAACTATTAATTAGAAATATAGACCATCAAATTTTAATTTCAACATTCACTTCATTACCATCATCATATGTAGATAAAGTGGTAATTATTGTTTGTCATTGTTTAAGCATAGCCTATTTGGTGTCAACAATATAGGCTATCAAATTAAAAGCAAAAACAACAAGTTAAACCACTTCAAACATTATCATTAAGCACAAAAAGAGAGCAATAATTATCAAAATGTTGAAGCTACATAATTAGAGAGCTTCATTACCCCTAAATTGAAGGGTTTTAGCCTCTCATATTTGTTATCAAATCAACAAATGTAGTTTGCAACATGAAACAAAAAGAAGAGAAAAGGAGAGCTAATAAAAAAGAAATAAAACTAATCTACTTGCATGAGAAATAAACTACACTATTAGCATGAAAGGAAATAAACAAGAAAAGAAAAGAGCAATGTATTAAAGTTGCATAAAAAATAAATTACATGAAATAAGAAATGGCTAAGTAGTCGTGAAAAGAGAAAAAGGGCTTTCTTTTATTTTTAATCTAAGCTAAAACTAACTAAGAGGAATATAGGTTACATGAACATATGGGGTATTTATACACGTTTTAAAACCTTAATTCATTTTTTGGGAACTACCCAAACTACCCTTGAGAAACTGTGGCCACCAAGTTATCATTAGCATGAGATAATCCTCCATTAAGTGTACATGAAACTTTAATGGTCATTACCATGTGTATTAGCTTCTAATTTGTACATTAAGGTAGGTGGGTAGGTGGGGTCCTCCATGATCATGAGTTTGAATTATTTTCATCTTCATTCCTTTGTATCATCCTGTGCATGCATATTCTTCATGAAGCAACTTGTATTTGAATTCAAATTCCTACAAAATAACATAGAAATTTTCAATTAAATTTTATAAAATTAATATATGCACAAAAATAACTATTTTCCCCCTAAATGAAGATGAATATGCGATGATTTGAAAATAATTTGAATTTTGGTCTAAACATGTTAAAACACCCAATATGATCATTTAATTTATTTAATTCGATAAAATATGATAGTAAAAATATGCATATTTGCGTGCATATCAATACGCTTCAGACATCTTTGACTGCATGAAGTGAGATATCCTGCTCATGATCTAGAGTTGGCAGCAGTGATCTTCGCACTGAAAGTATGAAGACATTATCTCTTAGGGAGAGATTTGAGTTATGCACAGATCATAAGTACTTTAGGTATTTATTCTCTCAGAAAGAGTTGAATATGAGGCAGCAGAGGTAGCTGGAGTTTTTAGCGACTTATGATTTTGGTATAGAGTATATATCTGGAAAAGGAAATAAAGTAGTGGATGCTCTTAGCAGAAAACATCATATTGTGGTGTTAGCTATGTTAACAGAATGGAAGGACCTAGAGGCTTTGACTACTTGTAGTGTGTGCTTAAGATCGACTGCTAGTTCTAGTCAGAGCACTACGATATTATCCTGCTTGGGAGTTCTGCCAGTTCTGATCAAAAGTATAGCTTCTAAGAAGAAAGAGGATCTACTATTAGCTGGGAAGATTAAAAGGCTTGAGGTTGGATTGAAGATTGATGATCTAAAATATTTTAGTCTTGACCAGAGGGGATGGTTGAGAAAGAAGGGACGGTTGTGTGTTCCGAATGTTGGGGACTAAAGGAGAGAAGTCCTTAGAGAATGCCATCGATCAAAATTTACGATTCATCCTGGGGGAACCAAGATGTATCAAGATATGAAAAAGAGTTTCTACTGGAAAGGTATGAAGAAGGATGCTGGCTTACGGGTAAAGTAGTGTGTGAACTGTCAACAAGTAAAGGCCAAACATCAGAAGCCGAGTAGGTTTCTTCAACCTTTGGAGATACCGGTTTGGAAATGAGATTCGATATTCATGGATTTTATAGACGGGTTGCCAAGGTCGAATCGAGGAAATGAAAGTATATGGGTCATAGTGGACAGGTTGACCAAGAGTGCCCATTTCATTCCAGTTAAGTCAACCAGGATGACACCTGTTTTAGCTAAGTTTTTTATGAAGAATATAATTAGACTACAAGGTATTCTTAGTAGTATAGTCAGTGATAGAGATACTTTGTTTACTAGCGAGTTCTGGAAGAGTCTACAAGATGTGTTAGGTACCAAGCTCAAAATGAGTAATGCTTATCACCCTTAGACAGATGGGCAGACAGAGAGATTCAACAAGGTACTCGAGGATTTGTTAAGAGCTTGTGTGCTAGATTTTGGTGGATCATGGGAAGATCACCTATACTTAGTTGAGTTTTCCTCTGTGCAGTTAAAGCGCTCGGCAGATTCAATGCGGCGGAGGTTAAAAACGTCATAGCGGGTATACAGCGAGGATATAGCGGGATATAGCGGACGACTCTAAAATAACATATAAAACTCGTACTTAATGTAGTTACAAATACATAAATTGTAACTAAATAAAAAATAAACATTCAATTGAATTATAATTAATACATAAATAATATTATATAAAAACATGTGCGAATATACTGTAAATAAACATAAAACTGTTATATAACATAATCCAATTTAGTAAAATATTAGGGTATTTTCATTTCTGAAAATATATTAAAAATTCAATTAAATTAATTAATTTCATAATTTTTATGATGTATAAATGTCAATTTTCAATTCATTTGTTTTAAAGAAAATATAGCGGAATATAGTGGAAATAACGGGATATAGCGGGGCTTAAAGCGGAAAAGCTATATTTGGAGCTATATGGAAAAATCGTAGAGGTAGCAATCCGCTATAAGATATATCAGGGTTATAGCGGGGCATTAAATGCATAGGTTTTCCTATAATAACAGTTATTTGACTAGTACAGAAATGTCGCCTTTTGAAGCTTTGTATGGAAGGCCATGCAAGTCACCGGCATGTTGGTTGGAAACTGGAGAAAGATTAGTCTTAGGTCCAGATCTGGTAAGAGAAGCAACAGAAAAGATTGAGTTGATATGAGGTAGGATGAAGGAAGCTCAGTCTAGACAAAAGAGTTACGCAGATACGGCCGACATAAGACTCGACTTGTTAGATATTATGGAGGTTCAATGAGCACCATGCCGAATCTCTCTACCATTTCCTTCTCTTCCACTTTGGCCAATATGAGTTCACCTGGTACTAGCAGCTTTATAGGGGAATTTCCAATCTTAGTAGGAGCTTTCTAAAGAAATAGCTTAGTAGCCACATTAGCAGCTTGGGATGATTTTAGGCACGGCGTATTCCCTTTGGCTATATAATCGTGCGGTTTTTGGGAATTTAAAACCCGATTTCCTCCATAAATTCTCCGATCCAAATGGCGGAGAAGTTTCCATATTTCTACCTTTTCTTGTTGGAGATCAAACAGAGATTCAGCAACTAAAAGAAAGATCGATTCTTTGGGATCCTTCCGGAGAATCCACTTCAACTATTCTTATCAAATAAGAACTAAACTACTTCGGAGCAATTTTCAGCCGAGTTTTTCGAAATTGTTCAAAAATGTAAACTGCTTTTTCAAATCTCTCAAAATGGAATCTGTTCCAAACATATATGCCATGGTTCCTTACTTCGACAGGGTGCAAATATCTAAAAGAAACGGAAAAGACCAAAAAGTTCGAATTGACAGCTAATAACATTGATTCAATCAGTCGACATTTTTCACAAATTTTACGCCCAGATCGTTACGCCTTTCTATTAATCTACTGGATCAATTTGATTATAATTTAATTCGTGACTACTTCGCTAACTCAGGGCCCCATTTCACTATTCCGAACGAAGAGTCTTTTTATTAACAAGGTACGCTGGGGGAAGGACCAATTCGTAGGACAATGATGCTATACCAGAGTTCAAGCTCATGGAATGTTGAACAAACCAGTCCGTTTGATTTGGTACAGAAATACGCGTACACTTCTTTGCTACGCACCTCTTTCATAGTTTGGATCGTGGGTCAATCTACCTTGACTCGTTTTTATAGTTTACACACTTTTGTATTGCCTCTTCTTACTGCCGTATTTATGGTCTCCTGCCTTGTTCCGCTCTCGCTCGCCGCTACTAACGGTTTCTCTTTTGATTTTCCTTCCTTTAGCTACTCAGATGTTTCAGTTCGCTAAGTTTGAAAAGTCCAAAGAGCGCAGACTAGCCACGGAGCTTGGATCAAAAATTAGGATACATTCTGGGAAAATGAAACCCGACCGTCTGTTGAACTACCAAAAAAGGGTAAAGAGGCGTAAGGATCTAGAGTTCTCAGTTGAAGATAGCATTTTTATTAAGGTATCACTGATGAAGGGTGTGGTACGATTCGGAAAGTCAGGGAAACTGGTACCGAGATATGTTGGATCGTTCCCAGTTATAGAGAGGATCAGAAAGCTCGCATACAGAGTAGAGTTTCCGAGCAGTTTGGCGGGTGTCCATAATGTGTTTCATGTGTCTAATCTTCGTAAGCACGTCTATAATCCAGAGACTACCATTCCTCCGACTGCATTGGAAGACTTAATAGTAGAATCGGATCTGACCTTTGTTAGGCAACCTGTTCGGGTTGTAGTGAAAGATGAGAAGAGGTTAAGAAACAAGACAGTCAAGTTGGAGAAAGTTCAGTGGAGCGACAACGAGAAGGACTGTACTTGGGAGACAGAAGACAAGATTAGAGATATTTACCTTGATCTTCTTTATGGGTATGTTCTATATTTACTTTATATAGACCGTTTCCTAGTCAGGTAGGCTAGTATTGTAGTTATGAGATGTTACAGATGATTTCTATACTTAGTATTTAGTCCTTGCTGAATTTCGAGGACGAAATTCTTCAAGAAGGGAAATCTGTAACACCTCTAATTTTAAATAGCATTGTTTAGGAGATTTAATTAGATAAATTAAATAAAATAATGTAGAGACTATGGTGATAAGGGAATTGATATTTGAGATCTAATTAGGGTCGTGCCTTAACTAAATGGATTTATAAGTCAAATACTTAAGAGAATAGGGCAACGGTAATATGGGAATAGCCGAACCCAATAACCCCTAAAACCCTTACAACCTTTTTTATTCTCTTACAAAAAAACATAAACAAAAGAAAACAAGACCAGCCATAAACCTAGGAGAAGAGGAGCTCAAAAACCAATTAGAGGTTAAGATTCAAGCTAGGAAGATTAAAGTGAAGAACAAATCTCAAGCTTATCCAAATAAGGTTAATAATGATCTAAATCATCTCATATAAGTCTTCTTGAAAGTTTTAATTCAGGTTTAAGGTTTAAAACCATATAATAGGATGAATGATGATATGCTTTGATTTATATGCTATGTTTTAATTTAAACGAGGATTTTTGTGGGATAACATAATTCAATTTCAAGGTTAAAATCATGCAAATTTATTTCCAAATGTCATGATGTTTGAATATGTTATTCAAAACATTATTTTGGAGATGGATTTGAATTTTCATAATATTCCAAGCTATGGATAATTTATTATGAATTTTGAATCAAAGAAATAGTTAATTTTGGTTTTAAATTATTTAAGGTGATTAAGTAGGGTTTTCGGGTCTGAAATTTACACGTGTTAGAAAATATATTAAAAGCGAATAATTTTGATTTTTTGGGATTTTTCCTAAGTGTTTTACTATGGTTATTAGATCATCTAAGTTAGAGGACTTAAATGTTTTGTTAAGGGGAATGACTTATTTGTTAAAGTGATTTTATTTATTAATTGTTGAATTCGACAGCCTTTTAGAAAAGAATTTTTATAAGTAATTGGCAACCAATCATATTTTAACAAATTAAGCAATTTAGGTAAAAAGGAATTACTTTGAAAGGCAAAAAAACAGTTTTGTTTCGAATTACAACTTCGCCATTCCATCTGCTTGCTTCCTTCACCATGCCCAATAGGCCTTTCGCACCCATTCGAAAACAATGCACATGGTATCAAGCAATTGATACGTAATGTATTGGAGAAAGGCGGAAGGGACTGTGTCGAAGGAATGCTTTCGAAGGGGTTGAAGCCATTCTTATAAGCTTTCGAATCCATTACTTGCCTTTGGTTTTAAAAGATTCTTTCGAAGGGGTTGAAGTTGCTTTTATTAGCTTTTGAATCAATCAACTTGCCTTTGTTTTTAAAGAAGCTTTCAAAATAGTTGCCGCTTTCGAACCTATTCCATACCTAACTGCCGTATTCATATCTTTCGAATCAGTTAGAGATGGCTTTTCTTTGCAGGATTCGAAAGGGAAGCTTTCGTTCTTTTAAATTTTAAAGCAGCTTCTTCAATGCTTACGAAAGGGTTGTTTTAGCCACTTTTAATAAGAGTTTTGGAGGCAATGTTTCCGAAAGGTTAGTTTCGAAGCTCTCATCTTCCCCAATTCTTTTACTTGAGATCAATGCTTTCGAAAGGGATGCTTTCACTTTTGTTCTCTTTTGACCCAATAGTTATATTCAGTATTAAACCTAATGATTTCGAAAGAGATACTTTCAAATGGTTTCGAAGCTATGCTTCCATAAATTCTTACTTGAACTAAATGCCTTCAAAAGGTATGTTTTTAGTGTTTCGAAAGGAAGGTTTCCAATGCTTTATGTTTTTAATGATTTCAAAAGATAAAGTTAATGCTTTCGAAAGGGAGAGTGACGAAGGGTAACTTATGACGTCACAATGATCCGAAGGATCTAGTTGAAAGCCTTAGCTTTCGAATAAAAAAACCCAATCTTATTTTTAAAAGGTAAACCTATGATAATGTAAAAGAGTTTTGAAATGGCATTTAAAAATTAGAAATTTTAGAGGAAGTTTTCCTTGCCGAGGATAGTGGGTTAAGGGTATTAACCATGTTTTAGTAAAAAATGATTACAAGAAACCAAACCAAGGATGTTTATATGGTTATGTTTTGATCGGTTAACATGTATGCTTCTGTAATCAAATTCACTTCATGATTAACCCATAACTGCATTTTGGTATGTTAAGGGCATAATAACCGACTAGGTTGACTCAGTAGTGAATATACATTGAATTAACTCCCGTGTAAGTAGAATTGCATCCAGAAGGTCAGTGGACCAGAATATAGGATGCTAAAGCTGATCAAAGATCATTGGTTTCGACAGGTTCTTAGTAAGCCCATAAAAACTGTGTTATGGAAATTGTTATTGGCAGGGGCCAATATTTTCTTAGTGATCCCATGAAAACTATGTCTGAAATAAGTTATTGATAAAGTCAATAGGTTCATAGTCAGCCCATGAAAACTATGACATGTGAGATGTTATTAGAGAATCCAATAGGTTCTAAGTAAGCCCATGAAAACTATGTTTGTATAATGTTATTGGTAGATACCAATAGGTTCTTAGTGATCCCATGAAAACTATGCAACCGGACAGATAGTTCATAAGCTTAGAACAAGTTGTTAGTCAGCCCATGAAAACTAATAGGTTAATAGTGACCCTATAAACTATAACTTAATACAGATAGTCAGGTAAATGAGGATGGGAAATCCAGAGCATATTGCATGTTTGCATATCATCAGGATACATTTTTTTATGTTATGTCTTAATCATTGTGGATGCAAGTGCATAGTATTTGGTAATTATAAATTGGGTTAAGATACTAGTGAGGGAAAAACCCATTCCGCTAAGCGGTATGGTCTCACTAGATATCTATATGGTTTGAGATGGTGGGTTATTATCCACACCAGACATTTTGTCTTACTCAAAGTTTATGTTTTCCCCTTAAACTCTCGGGTGCTCAATTGATTTTGAGTAGTTTGAGAGTTAAGGTTTTTAGGTTCCCTTAGATGAATAAGCTTCTGGAGACGTGCAGAAGGCAGAGTAGCTATTGGGAGTTCTTTCTGTTTGATTCCACCGTGTTATTGGATGCAATGACAAAGTTGTTTGGTGCCTATATTTAGACTTCGATCAACTAAGGGGCCATCTTCATATGTCGCTCTTGGCGTATTTTAAAATAAATTGTAATTTCTCTAAACGTGGCTTAGGTATGGGCTCATGTAATGAACTTGAAATGAAATGAGAAATTTGTTTTAAATTGAGTTTAATTTTTTTTCATATTCATGTGTTTCTAGTATATCGATATATCTAACATTACTGCATTTGGTCAATGAGAATTAATAACTATGGATGACTGCAATATCCATAGCGGTTAGTTTTGGGCCTCTAAATGGGGGTGTTACATGGCATTATCGTAGTAAACTTGAAAACTGATTTATTATTTCTATTAAAAGCAAACACTTTTCACCAAATCTTACTTTTTATCAAATTTCTATTGGATAATGAACTTTCTTTACTCAAATATTTTCAATAATCTACCACACTCAATTTCCAAAGTCCCAAAACATTGATCAAACTAATTCATTAACATCCTTAATTAATTGCTCTTTTAAATGCTTTTCTAGCATATTAAATTCACATTAGTTCGAAATTACTTGGAAAAAATCCATAGAAATTCCAAAACACTATTTTCTTTATCATATAAATATTTCAGGACCAAAAACCATATTCAATTATTTTTAATAATTAAAACTCAAATTTAACCCAATTTTCTCCTTAGGAAATTCATAAAATATACAATTAAATTTGAAAAATTATAAAATAAAAAACACAGCTTCAAAATAATGTTTCACTCAACATACTAGAAAATCAAAGCTATTGGAGATTAACAACTTAGATTTTACCCTTAAAACCCACTTAATTAATTTCATAAATCATTATTCTATCCAAACAATGATTGTACTACCATATCTTGGCAAAACAAATAATAATCATTCAGGTACTATCCATAACCGAATTCTAAAACAATCAAAAGAGATGGATCTTGTATTATTCGCCTTAGCTTTAAATGTTGGAGTTGAGATTTGATATTTCTTTAGTTTCCCTAAGCTTCTTTCCCTTCGTGATTTCCTCCTTAGGTTATGGCTGACCTCTTTTTCTTCTTTCTTCGATTTTTTTGTGAATGAGTAAAGTGAGAATGAAATGAGGGGAAGAGGGTTAAGGTAAAGGGTAGGTCTATTTCTTAGTTTACCCCTCTTGTGCACTCTTTCTTTTATTAAACCTAAAATAATCTTGCCTACTAGATTAGTTAAGACTCGACCTTATTAAGTTATCAAATCTCATCCCCTTAACTATTATCATTCTTATTTAATCTATCCAATTAAATATCCTGAATAATGTTAACTAAATTTGGGGTGTTGTAATATAGTTTAAAACATTTATTAAAATATTATTTAAAAATACTTAGTTTATAATTTATTTAAAAACCACAAAAAACATGTTTTCTTAGTTATAAAAATAAACCTCTTACTTTAATAATTCGTAATTAATTATTAATAATTCATAAAAATTCCAAACCCTTTTTAAAATACTCTAATATATGCTATAAAAGGCTACTAAAAAGTTTGAACAAGAATACCTAGATTTAAAGTAATCTCAAAGCAATTTAAGTCTCAAACAGAAAAGACAGCATTTCCATAATGTTGTAAAAGATGTTCAGAGAAAAAATAGCAATTTTAAAATGCCCACAACTGACTGTTATAAAAGAGTGCGACCTGGCCCAGTTTTGCATCCATAAAATTTTTGCCTTTTTTTCGATATACAAACAATCTTTTTACGGTAACACATATACACATAATATATCATAACCATAGTGGAAAACTCTAAGAATCTCTTTGTAAAATTTTATAGAAACTGCCGAACATAATGCATTTCTAAGTGCTTCCATAGCGACTAGTCGCTATAAAACCATTTCAATTCAAATCTGATTTAAGTCAAAGTCTAACAAAACCCTATGTGCTTTGTTTCAAAGCTATGCAACAAGTCATAGAAAGTCATACAAGTCTAAACACAGCATTTACATATGTCATTTGCTTTTCAAAGCAAGAATCACAACAGAATAAGCAATAATATATAGTCAAACAAATACTATAATGTAACATAAGCGTTATACACTTCATACACTTTTTTAATGGTGAGTTTTCTCACCCAACATCAAGTAAACGACCAAGCACAAGCCTCACTTCCTACCAAAACCCCACAAACACCCAAAACTTCCTACCTTCACCTCCATTTGCTTACTTTAGCACTCCACCTCAGGTAAAACACCTTATATTACTCACGGCCTAAGTGCCATCGGGCTAGTGTGCTCCAAATCTTCCATCTTTGACTTGCCAATATGTGTTACTATGTTGTGTTAGACCATGCAATAGAGTTTGGTGAAGTTTAGAGTTGTTTGGAATCAATTATTTTATAGGAATTTATGAAGAGAAAAGGAGATGAAGAGCTTGGATTTAATTTGCAAAAATGTAAAAGTAATCACTATATGTGTCACCCTTTTATATAAGCATCAAATAGTTGCCTTACCTTATCCCCTCACCCCCATTTCTGGCCTAAAAGGCTCACCCCCATGTAATAACCCATGTGCTTACTTTCCACCTCAAAAGCTAAGAGAAAATATCTTCTTCCACCCTTATCTCCACTAAACCTTCTATAAGCTTCTTTAAAATGATTTAGTGCTAATAGTTTTTATTACTGATTTATGATCTCCTAAGTTATTTAGTGTATGTAGAAAAAATTCAAACAATTTTACCGAGAGAAAAAATTATTTATCGATAAAATGATTATCAGTCGCATTATCAATATTTCTTCAAAATTTTATTTTTGTAAACATTTTTCAAAAACCAGTTTACCATCATTAGTTATTAATTAAAAGGGGGTTAAAAAGGTTATTAAATTAATTTAATCATATTAAATTAAAGATTCAAATATTTAAATAATTCAGATCTTTAAATACCAATTGTTCGAAATTTCAGTTCGTTGCATTTTTTACATAATTATATAAATAAGTATATATATAACATTATTTCCAAACGTCATGGTAATTAATATAATACAGTAAAATTTAAATAAAACTATAGAGTTCACTGAACCATATAGTAATTTTCCATATCATAAAATAATTTATTTAATAAATATACAATTCAATAAACTGTGATGCTTGATTAGATATACAAATAATTATTAAAATAAAAAAATAAGTAAATTTAAAAATATATATTATTTTTCTATAAATTAATTCAACATTGAGGTTAAAAATTATTTTTTAATCATAATTGCATTTAAATATATATTTTTTTAAAATGAAATATAATATATATTATATATAATTATACATATATATAAATCTTTTCTTAAAAAGAATAATATTTTTAGCTATATATATGTATGTATGTATGTTACAAACTATAATATACACTTAAATGTTTGAAAGTAATTTACCTTGATTGGAATTACTAATAGACAAGACGTCATATTAAGAATTATTTTCTTCTTAGAGGACTCACCTTATAGCTTGCTTGCAAGGCTAGTTATTGGTTTTGACTTTCTTAAATGTGGGTTTGAGGTTTTCAAATGAAATTATATTAAAAGAACAAGGGACTATGTTAATATAAAAGGCTAGCAAATTTCTAAAATATTTTCACATTTCTCCTTTTTTTCTCTCGCTAATAAACTATTTACCAAGTTATATTCTCCAAATGAATTAAAATGCTCCTAGTTTTATATGGCCGACCCCTTTTTAATATATCATACGTACATACGTACGACATGCATATATTTCGAGCCTAATTAATAATATTTATTAAGTATTTAAATATTTATTTTAGCTTATTTATTTAATCAAAAATTAATTTATACCATTTATATATTATATTAGTTAATTTAAAGGCTTCAAATAAATAAACAAATAAGATAACAAATTAATTCAACATATATATATATATATATTAATGTTCTCCATTTTAGCTTATAACATCTAGAAAATAATTTGATTAAGTTAAATTTAGAAATATGCCAATAGAGTTGTGCCCGGGTGTGAACTTAGCCCTTAATACCAATTGAATATTTACTATTAAAGCCCGCAAGGACTTTGCTAAAGCATGGTAGTAGACAGAGTTCAGTTGCTTACAAATCATCTATGTGAAAGCTTATTTATAATCATTTAAGCTACACCCTAAGCAATGATATATTGTGTACTTTGTCTCTTCGTTATCATCATTATATAACATATATATCTAGAGCTCGATCAATGATTAAAACTATAATAATATCAGTAGTTAATTACAAAGCATAACAATAAATCGCATGGTTCAATTCGATAACATTACCCATTAACGAGTTTGCTTTAGATAAAAACTTTAATTTTAAATTAACTATCGATTATGGTGACACTAACCTTCTTTATATAAAGAAACAAATCCTCTTATAAATAGCGTTCATTTTAGGTGGTTTAACTTATACCCAACCATGCAATCGATTCAATATATTTTTTAAAAATTTTCTACTTGAACATTTAGTGTATATATAACATTACTTATATCCTAATACAACAATATATACAATAGAAAACAAAATCAAGAGCTTGCTTTATTTCGAATTAGCAATAAGAGCCAAGTTACATAATTAGGTTACATAATTACCTCTAAGGCACACCTTTAACTGTATCAATTGCTGTTATAATTGCTTTTGTCAAAAAGAGTGTCACAATCATTCCTTTTGCAAACACACTGCTATAGCCATTTAAGAATCGGAACTTCAAACGTTATCTAGCTTCGCATGTGAAAAAATGGAAGGCCCTTTGCATGTTGGGCACTCTTGGAGTATCTAGCTCGGCTGCTTCGACCTCCTCCTACTATCGTATAAGAACTAAGCAGGCAAGACTTTCGGTTATGTGCATTGTTTGATACGAAGGATGAGTATTGATCAGTTCATAAAAGCCTGGGAAGATGGTGAGGTTCGAGCCCGAGAAGGTTAGCATGCACGAGTTGGATAATATGGTCGTGTTTAGTAATTGTAGTGGTTGCCATGATCTGTGCAATTAAAGCGCTTAGCGGTAGAAGTACGGAAACTAATAGTGGGGATAAAGAGGGAGCATAACGAAAAATAACGGAAGTGCAAAAAACTCTTATTCTCACTCTTGCATCATTTATACAGGAAAAAGAAACATTGTTTAATTTCATATAACAAGACCAAAGAATACCACGATTTATGCGGTCCAGATTTGATGACTACAATAGATTTCTAACTTATACCGAACACTCATGTATTAAAATTAGACATTTACCCTAACTTTATTGATTTGTTTTAAAAGAGAACCTATCAAACCAACATTTTATATTAAAATTGCAAAAGTGGATGCTAAAAAGCCTTAATTTAGCGGATAGATCGGAAAATAAAATAGATATACTATTTAATAGCGCTAAACTGAAAAAAACATAACAATCGAAAAACGTTGTGCACTATAACAAAGATTTAGTGGGGCTTTAATAGCGCATGTCACGATTAACATGTGTAGTAGAGAGAAGATGCATGTAGACAAAATGACTTTGGATTCTCTGTTTAGCAGTGGGTGTTTCTTTATGCTCACTTTAATTGGACCATTGTGATAGTGGGCTGCGCGGTTGGATTTGTAGGTGGATCTTGTTCATCATCTCCTCTTGTTAATCATGTTGTTAATCTGATCCTCTTGTTAATCATGTTTTTTTTTTTGAAAACGCAAGAGAACTCGGCAGGCCAGTAAACTTTTGGAGAGGGTATAGTAAAACCATGCATTAACTAACTTACGTGGGCTCTGATAGGAGACAACAATGAAGCCATGAGCCCGAAAGTAAGCTTAATTAACCGCAAACCCGTATACCCGCTCACTGTAATCATAATTATTTTTTTCCAAAACGCAAAACAAATAAATAATCTCATCTCCATCTTCTCTCCCTCCCTGAAAAACCCTAAATTTTGTCTACAAGCAAACAAAATGGAGTTAGAGAAAAAGCAATCAGAAATAATCGATCATTACACGAAACAAGCCGCAGGGATGGAACAAGGATCTTCTCTTGTTATTCTCATAACCGAAGCCACTTCTCATCCGTCGCTCTTCGCTTTTTCTGAAATCCTTTCTGTTTCTAATGTTTCTAAGGTATAAATCTGTGTTTTGGGAGTTGGACCATCGTTTTTTTGTTCGATTTTGATTTGAAATTTTATATTTTGAATGCAGTTGGAAGGAACACAATATTCTTCTTATCTTGATCTGCTTCGCTTGTTTGCTTACGGAACTTGCACCGATTACAAAAGTACGCAGAGTTGCATCATACATTATTATGTACCATTTTGTGCTTGGTAAAATTAAATGAGAAGGATTTCATTTCATTAATGAATATATATGTTCATATGTTTGAGTCGTGAATTATTTCTCAGTGTCGTGCTTGCATATGTAATCCCAAAAGTGTAAAGAAAACCCTTTTTTTCTTCAAACGATCTATAGTTGTTCTGACAAGGCTACAGGTTATGATATTCATCCAAGTGTACATATGGTCATAAATGATAGACTGAAATTAAACACTACTTCATCGTCTATTGAAAGTTGAAACGTAATGTGAAAATCTAAATGGTACATGCATTCAAATAATTGTATAGGCCTGTTACTGATTATATCTTTTTTATACACTGATTGAGATTTGATTGATTACAAAGAAAAAAAACCCACTTATACTAAGTACTGGCTATATTGTTAGTTGTGTGACTGACCTCAATATTCAGTGTTGTTAAGGAGTACAGTTGTCATTATTTATCCGTATAACTTCCGACCTATTTTCTTTTAGTTTTATTTCTCCTAGCTTGAGCATTTAGATGCTGCACATGTCAACAAACATCTCAGTTGATTTTAATTGTCGCTCCTTTTAACTTCATGCCATCGTAGTCCTTTTATCAAAGTAGATACAAAGCTAAACTCATTCATTTGGCCATGTTATCATTTTACCGCTGTTTTTGTGATAAATGTTTAATGAATTTCTGGTATCATTAGTGCCCTTTACTTTGAAGGTGCAATGCACGAGTCATAACTATTTTAATACGAGTAACCTCAACTTTATGCTTGTTTGCATGCTACAGATAATGCTAGTCACCTTCCAATCTTGTCATCTGATCAAGTTCACAAGTTGAAGCAGCTCACTGTACTGACTCTAGCAGAGTCAAGCAAGGTACTTTTAGCATGTATTTCTTTCTGAACTCAATTTGTCGTGTATATTGTCATTCCATTTGCTTATATTGCATTGTTAAAAATTTCTCTGTTGTTCAAATATTGTTTTCAGGTGCTTCCGTATGATAAGTTGATGCAGGAGCTAGACGTTTCAAATGTAAGGGAACTAGAAGACTTCCTCATCAATGATTGCATGTATGTGGTATGTATTTGTCTACTACTTTTTCATAGCACTCCCATGTTTATCCCTAAGTGGAGCGTGAGAGAGGGTACACTCCTTTTTATTTTTGGTGACTATTTAAACCATAATTTTTCTTTTTAACATAAAAAATAACTATCGACCCTCTACTAATAGAACATAGGGTCTGCAGTTTCTTGCATTACATCACTCTTTGCGTGTAACTTTGTTACTGTAGCATATCTTTTATGAAATATATGCAAACATTTTATTGCTAGTACTGTGTTACATCTTTATTATTTATCATCTTAAATGCAATGTTGTGAATAATATCATGGTTCAAGATTTTGTCTGGCACTTCAGAACTTTTGGCCATTCCAGCCCGGTTTTGGCCTTGGCTGAGACAAAATTCCATCAAATTTCTGGTTCCGTTGACTCAGACTAGTAAGTTTGTGTATTTTCAACAAAAATAAATAATGAGTGAATCAAAAGGAGAAACGAAACAGAAGAAGATGGAAAGTATAGGGAAGAAAGCCCAAATGAAATAAAAAATACCTCGAGTAAGAGGCAGACGCGAGTCTAGAACCATCAAATAAGTCGAGATCCATGAGCACGAGGTAGTAAAGATGTTCGGATTTCTGAACAATGGTGGAAGTTAGGGCTTAGCTGACTAATTTAAACGTGGGTGAAAGTCATGTTCATTTCAAGTATTGAGAGCTTGGTTTTGGTACCGGTTTTGGTCTTTATTTTTATTAGAACTTCGATTTGTTCCATTAATTTTGTAAGTTTCAGTTTCGGATTTTGGTGTGTTCTTTGATAAATATACAATACTAAATGACTTATATAATTATACAATAAAACATTTTATAATAATTAAGATTAAAGTTTTATGTCGGTAACAATATTCAAAGCACAACATAGTATTACTGCAATTATTCTGCAGATGTACACCATGGTGATTAGTGCTATTTACTATTCAAAACATCAATAAAAGTCCACTCTATGGTGAAAAAGGACTAAAGGACAGTTTCAAACATCAAGTGATAAATTTAATAAGATAGTTCTCCTCTTCTTTGTCTTTCTTCTCCCACTCTTTCTACTTTTCAGATTGGTAATGAAACCACAATATTTTATGGTAATTTCCCTACCCATTTCACTTTAATTTTTGAATTTCTAATAGATAAATATTTCATTTAAAAAAAGACTTCTATTCACCAATTTCGGCCATGATCGAAAAATAAAATGGTATCTCAGATCAGTCCTCGCCGAATCCGAGGTGGCTGTTATTTTGACATTTCGGCTGAAACCTCAAACCATGGTTTATTTCCATTGAATTGCGAGTAAAATTCCGGGTTGGTTTGTTTGGAACGACGGATTTATTAATTGTAGAGTGGGTTTAAACCTTTAACAGATAGGCCACTAAATTGGAATCTGATCCAGTTTATTTGTTTAATTACTGATGCATCCATTTAGCTTGCAATTTTTTTTGCTTATGTTTATAAATTACAACTCATTTAGCTAAAGTTATCCTAATTACAAATTTATATTATTTATCAACGTTCCATAGAAAAAAATTACGGAAAGCGTATCAAAATTCAAAACTGGAACCAAAACAGAAATTTCAAAGTTTCTAAAACGGAACCAGAAACGTGCAAAACAGAACCGAAAACCGGAACATTAAACCTTGAATATTATATATGAGTTGTTTTCTTCAATTTTGTTGGGTTATTTAGTGTGTCGGCCAGTTCTTATTTTCCTCTTACAAGGAGAGTTGAAAATTGTCATTGTTTGCTTAACTTCTATTTTTATCATGCAAGTATTCATAAATAAGAAAGCCTACTTTTTTTGCATCTTAGAGGTGGTTATATCACTCATTGACAACTTATTTGCCTTTATTATTACTTGATAAGTTTTAGCTTTTGAAAACAAAAACTCTACGCATGACTGATCAAATCTTCTCATTTAACAAGAAATTAAGCAATCTAGTCATTTGAGTTCAGGGCATAGTTAGAGGGAAGCTGGATCAATTGCGCAGGTGCTTTGAGGTCAGGTTACACATCTTCAAACTAGATCTCTACTTTTAAGGGAAATCAAACACTGACTTTGTTAGGCTCTTGCTCATGACACAGGTGCAATTTGCTGCTGGAAGGGATCTTAAGCCCGAGCAGTTCAACAGTATGCTTCAAACATTAGAAGATTGGTAATGATTTGTTTATTTCAGCAAACACCGTGTTAATTTTTAATAATATCATCTTTCATCTTTAGCAACATGGTTGTGGGAAGGTTAAGCTTTCATATATCAGTGATATCATCTTCTACATTTCAAAATATAGATACTTGCAGTTCAACATTATTGATCTGACCTGTAATTTACATAGCTGAACATGATTGACCGAAATGTTCTAATTAACAGTAAGTTATAGTGGTAAAACAAATTTCACATGGGTATATAGTGCATCATTTGGCATCCACTCAGCTATGTAAATGTGGTTTTTGTCATGATTATGTAGTACAGTACAGCTGCACATGTCGGTCATGCTTCATAGTACCTTACAAGTGTTTTACCACCTTAGTGCAAGTAGTAAACTACTGCTACTCCCATGTTATGCAGACCGTAAATTCACTCATTATCCGATTAAAGAACTATTGTTAATTACTTGTTTATTGATGTCCCTTTTACAAGATTCGTCACCAGTTCGGCTATGATAATATCAATTAGTGAACAAAATATTAGAACTTAATATATCTTGGCAATTGAGATTCCAGACCAGATCGTCCTAACCATGTGTTTATTAGTTGCAACTGGAATAGTGCTTGTTTTGTTTGCAATTTAATAGCATCTTGCCAAATATCAGATCAGATCTGGAAAAAAAAGAAAAGAAACCACAAGCAACATAGATTAAGGGTGATCTGCAGATACTTTTGAATGAATGGTTTGGAAAGGATGATGCCAACGGTAGTTTTAAAGGGTCACTAGCATTTTTTGAGTATAATGGTTTTGCTAAAATGGATAGTTGCAAATGGAATATTAAACATAAACTACATTGCTTTTGGGAATACTGGCATGCATTCAGTATAACCATGCTGGTGTTGATCGTAGCTTGAATTTTGAAATTATTTTGAAAGCTACTGCATACGCGATGAACATGGTCTTAAATATCCATGGGTGTCAATTGGTAACCTGTTATTATGATTTTGACGTGTTATTATGCAAGCAGCAGTCGGTTCACACATGTGTAAAAGTGCATAATCTATCAAATCTATTAGATAATAGTAAAGCAGAAGAATTTGAAGCTCTCTCATTAATTCTATGAGTTATCTGTGTTCTCCTTAATTCTCATATTTTATTTTCAAAATCCTATGATTTACTACTTTACAATTATTCTACTAAACTTTTCACATTATTTTACATTTGAATATCTACTATTAAAAGAAATTTACAAATATTTTACGGTTCTTTCTCAAAATTTTACATTATAGTTCACACATTTAAATTAATTACATAATCTAAAATTTAAACTAATTGATAAACTTAATCAACTAATATTTATTAATAAATCCTAAAAGATGAAATTTTCAATGTGTATATTATAGGCACATAACAAACTGGTAAAAAAAAATCATTCAGATGCAAATATATATAAATTACATAATAAAAATCATACACATTAATAACAATAACAAATTTATTCTATAATTAATTTACTAAATGAATTTATCATACATTACACTGTAAAATTCTATTAACTTCAAAAACCTAAAAATTAATTTTTTTTCACAATTACTTAGAAATCTTTCTCAATTATCTTTTAATATTTTACATTTAAGTCTATATATTAACTAATTGTGTAATCTAAAATTTAAACTATTGAAATAAATACGATTAACTAATATTTATTAATCAATCTAATAAATCCTAAAAATAAGAGGATTTCAATATATACAATATTCATGTATATGAGAAAAATAATAAAATTATTTCTTCTTTATTCAGATATATGAAGATATATAAATCACATAGCATAAATGTATACATAAATAATAATAACTCTTTTATTCTAATTCATTTATCTTAAAAATATCATATATTACATAACATAATTTCATTTTTAACAACCTTTAAAAGGTAAATTTATATTTTACAACAGTATGATTTGAATGCACAGATTAAATCGGTAAAAGTTAGATTATACAAACATTCTCACCTTCAGCTTATTATCAAACCATAGCCAACTCATAACTCAACTAAATGCTACATAACATTATTTTGCAACTATCACAGTTGTAAGCATGCCCATTCTACAAGAACATGAAATCTATGGTTAACTACAAGTATAAAATTATTTAAAGATGAATAAAAGTTCATTTCTGATTCATAAAAAAGTTCACATGCAGATAACCTAACCATAAGGTCTATGCTCTTCTCAATTACAAATTTGTAAAATACTCTTTCCAAATCGAACATTTTTTACATTTAACTTCTTATATTTAATTAGTTATGTCGATCATTAAATTCAAATTATTCAAATAAATTCAATTTGTTTAATGTCCATTAATCCATTTATAAATCCTTCAAGAAAGATGATAATTCAATATATATACAACAATCATATTAACAAAATAGTGAAGTTACATATTCGCTTGTGTGTGTATAAATATATCACATAACATAAAGTATTTATATATACAGTATTAACAATTTTAATTATAATTTTTTTGGGTTGGGACATTAATTTTTACGAAGATATGTAGTTAGCTAGTATTGAACCATCAACCTTATATCTGAATGTTGCAAATCATTTTAGTTTATGATTAATATATCACAATAAATTTATCATATATTGCATAATAAAAATATATTTTAACAATATTTAAAATATAAACAACATTTTTAACAACATTACCGTGTGCAACGCACGAGTTACACACTTTTTTGGTGTTAGCGTGAACTATCAGAAATACCCCTATATAGTATTAACAATAGTCCTTAAAAATATGATCTGACAGTTAAACTTGACCGATATTAACACATTTTAATATTTCCTAAAAATAGGATCTGATAGTTAAACTTCTTTACAAATTCAAAATATTCATCTATACTTAAAAATATGATCTAACCAATAAATATTTTTTCTTTAATTAACTACAAATTCGTTGTTTATTAATTAATAATACAAATAAAATTCAAACAATAAAAATTAGATGTTGCAACTTGGAAATAAAAGTTTAAATTAACTACACATTATTTCAACATAAAAACATGGCTAAATATTTGTGTAAACCATTTTTTCTTGAACGTGTTAATCATATATAATCTATAGAAAAATAATTCATGCGCGAGATACATGCCATTATCACGTGCGTGCCCTAACGCTCATGTAAATTATAGAAGAACAATTCACGCTCAAAGCACATACCATCATCACATTATTTCAACATAAAAACATGGCTAAATATTTGTGTAAACCATTTTTTCTTGAACGTGTTAATCATATATAATCTATAGAAAAATAATTCATGCGCGAGATACATGTCATTATCACGCGCGTGCCCTAACGCTCATGTAAATTATAGAAGAACAATTCACGCTCAAAGCACATACCATCATCACACGCAAAGCGCGTGCCGTAACGCTCGTTTATTAATTAATCTAATAAGTTCTTAAAAAAGACAATTCAATGTGTATACCACGCTCATATTGACAAAATTGGTAAAGCTAATTTTTCATTCAAGTTTATATAGTTTAAATATTCAACATTCAAGTACGAATTATTACTATGTTCTACTAACTCTCTTTTCTATCATTGTACATATAAATACCAATATTCAATGATTTTTAGAATTATTTATAGATTTCTCCTAAGTTTTCTTCAATCATTTTTACATTCAAGTCCATATATAAATTAATTATTTACATGATCTTAATTTATTTTTAAAAATAAATCCAGTTAACAAATATTTATGATCGATTTAATAAATCACAAGAAATGATCACAATTCAATGTGTACTTTCATAGTAAAACTGATTTTTCGTTTAACTCCATATAGTTTAAAATTTTCACGATTACATACAAAATTATCTTTAATTCTTACATTATTTACATTCAAGTTCATAAAATTATTTTCTTTCTAAAATTAGCATTTTATTACAAAGAAATATATACATAATGAGAGCGGCTATTGAAAACACAAAGTAAACCACAAAATTTGACAAAGTATTACCCATTGGATTTTTTTGTCTCTATATAGGAGAGAATTGAGATCTAATAGTTAATATATCTTGTGTCAAATTTTGTGCCACTAGTTTGTGTTCAAAACTTCAAATAAAATATCCCATTCATAATATTTTCTTTCTAAAGTTGGTATTTCATTACAAACAAGTATATACGCTGTTTTTTCTTTTTATAATTGGTATATCATTACAAACATATACAATGTTTTTTCTTTCAATAATTGGTATGATCATACATAATATTTTCTTTTTAAAGTTGGTATTTCATTACAAACGAACATATACGCTGTTTTGTTCTTTTTATAATTGGTATATCATTACAAACGTATAAAACGTTTTTTCTTTCTATAATCGGTATGTCCAATGGTTCTTTGTCATTAATAAAATTCATTATTTTTGTGAAGAATGACATTATAATTAATGATAAGCGATGAATATTTATATTCAATAATTTTGGAAAATAGTAAATATGATTTTGTAGAAATGTTGAATTTTATTTATTTATATTCATGATCACGTTAATTAATGGATAAAAATATATGATAATTTTGATTGAATGTTTTTCTTTTGTCTTTTGTCTTTTATCTTTTGTCTTTTATCCTTTTTGAGGTAAATGTTGATAATTTTTTTTAATTTTTTTAGTATAAATTAAAATTAATAATATGAAGCAATGATAAGAATTTTTGTTTTTGTTTTTTTACATAATTAAAGTGACAATGTGATTTGCAATGTTCTAGGCTTATTGTCATTTAACATTTCTTTTAGTAGTTAAATAAATATTTTGTTTATCACTATGATAATATTGTATGCTTATTTTTGATAAATTGTTGCAAGAACTATAAATGCATAAAACTATATTGATTCGTTAATATTACACTTCTACTTTTCGGTATTTCCGTCATTCTCTTAAGTAATATTTGAAATTCAATCTTTATATGATTTATCTTTGATCAAATGTACCCAAAGCTAAATGTTAATTTTAAAATCTATGCACATAAATATTAGTCTATAAAAATTTATAAAACTATTAATTTCGAAATTAATTAAGACTTATAACTTTCATTTATTTGCTTAAAAATATAAAATCCTAAAATATAATAAATCAGTACATAACTCATTTCATCAACAAAATTGGCAATTTGATTTTTGTTGAAATATAAAAATACATAAATAATATAACAAAATTGCATGCTTAGAACTATATTAATAAGTTCAATTTATATCTCATTTATCTTAACAAATACAACATCAACATCCATTGAATAATAAATTTTACTACTCAAAAATATTTATAAAATTATTTCTACAACATACTGTGTGCAATGCATGTGTTACACATTAGTTACACTGTTTATCCTGTTATGTATGTGTTGCTTTTATTCCATGTGTCATAAATTACTGTAATTGCCCCTTTAATGCTTCATAATAGCTTATATTTCCTACCGTGGCCGAAGTATATGATTTGATATACCTTCTATTTCTATGCTGTTATGAGCAGTGTTAGCCGTCATCACACCAGTAATCGTTTATAATAAGTCCCTGCCTTTTATAGTATATATGGTAATTTTTTTCACGATTATGCTCAATGTTCTGCATGCCACTTGGGGGCAGTGGGTTGCTTTGGGCATCTTTTGTTTGTACGTGTGTGGGAGGGAGTGAGAGAGAGGGAGATTATTTAAGTATCTCAGACTTAGAAATTGAATATAAATCAGGGTTGCAAGCTACAGAGCATGTAGTATATCAGTACATGTGTGAGAATCAATAAGTAAAAATTATATTTGAAATTGAATCAAGAGATGCATCAGTTTAATTGTATTAATCTACCGCAGCAACACTGATAGGTTGTAAATACGATGATTTAGTGAGTTTTAACTATGTACAACTCATATGGCCTTAGGTAGAAAAAAAATCCATTATAAAATTGTTTGATGTTGCTATCAACTAATAATTCGCCATCATCATCCTTGCCCTTTCCCCAAATGAATGAGATCGACCACATGAATTCTCCTTATCCAAAAATTTCTATCTTGAATCATACTTTTAATTAAGTTTATGTTTAAGATCATTTTTAATATTGTCCTCCAATGTTAATCTGGATCTTCCTTTTTGTATTTTAAAATCAAATATGATTAATGATTGTTTTATTTCAATTTTAGTAAACCCAGACAAGATATTAGTTGAAGTTCTTGAGATTTGAAAATACTCTCAAAAACGGTCCCCTAGCAAGCATTTATCAGGAAAATAAAAGAACAAGAAAAAAAAGTACATGTGAATATGCCATATGGTGCATCTATGCTATTCTTTTATGATGTAGCATTGTGTGCATTAACCTGCAAGTTGTCAAACATTTTGAAATGTTCCAAATGGAAATGGAACATGCACTCTTTTTTATGGTCACTATATACTTTTTTATCTGCATTTTCTTGTGATCCAACCTTTAATTTGTGAATAGTAATCTATACAGAGCTCCCTATAGTCTATATTTACCGAATTCAATTATTTTGTTTCCTTTTTCTTATATAATTTGATTTTTATTTTTCTTCCATGATACGATATTTCTTCTTCTTCATTATCTTGATTTATTTTATTAACGGAGAATAATCATCATTGCGATGGTCTGATAAATGGGTTGCTTGAGACGACTATAATATTTCCTGCCTTTTATACAAAAATGATCAGAATTTACTATTATAATATATTTTTCTAAGTTAACATAAAAAAGACAAAACTAGTTCTGAAGTACATAGTAGATTATAACCAACAGTTAAACATGTTATGATAATAAACCATTGTCTATATTAAGCATTCAAGCATAACACATCAATTAAGCACACTCTTCAATTATGTCATCATATTTTAGCACATCCAATCCAAACTATTCATTTTCAATCAAAATCGTTGTTAACCCACTTGTTCTTTCTTATGACATCGTGCTTTACAGATAAGTTCTAATTAACTTCAATTTTGAAAAGCTTCTATCTGTCAAAAGAATCATAATTGGAATAATCACCAAAATTTGATATGTGACGCACACGTTCAGAATTATATTCAATTTGATATGCGACGCACACGTTCAGAATTATATTCAATTTGATATGCGACGTACATGTTCAGAATTATATTCACATCACGATAATATTAAAGGAAATCCGAAATACTAACTAATTTTGTTATCACAAAGGGCAAAATCCTTTTCAGTTGTTTAAGCTCAATACACAATCCTTTTGCACAAATCACCCTTTTGATGCTTCAAAAAAATTTCCTGTTCAATGCATTGTTCTTTCAATTGTTTACAGTGTTATTAAGGCGCGTGGCCAGGCATTCCTTAAGGCACATAAAGGCTCAGCAGTTGCGTCTTTTTGGAAGCTGATGTGCTCAAGCTATTCAAGGCACCCAAAAAGCGCACCTTTTGTTAAGGCGGCGAAGGCCAAAGCATCTAAAAAGCACGCTTCAATTAGGGTTTGGTTCTTAACCCTAAATTAGGATAACACTTTAGCGACTTCAACTTCGATTGCAGTAAAAAAAACTCTACCACAAATCGAGCTCCAAGCTGCCGTCGCTCCAAGTCACCACCGCTTTAAGCTCTTATCCAACATCATCGTCACACTTGTAGCTCCCTCGGTCTCGTCTTCTCAATTCAGATACTGTTTTTTTCCTTTATGTATTTAACTAAGTTAAGTAAAATTTAAGTTAGTATTTTAAAATTATTAGCGTTTAGAAGTTAAATTCAATTCAAGTTAAATAAAAGTTAAATTCAATTTAAACTTTTTATTTAACTTGGTGATTACAAGTAATTAGCTTAATTTAATTTAAATTTAATTTAAAGTAAAGTTAATTTTAACGTAAAGTTTAGTAATGTTACTTCAATTTTGATTTTAATCAATTTTAATTTGAATTTAAATTTTAGTTAACTTAAAGTTTAATTAGTTTTAATTTAAAGTTTAATTAATGTTAATTTAATTGTAATTTCAAATTTAGTTAACTTGAGTTTAAATTTAATGGTTAGTTAATTTTAATTTTAATTTTAATTTAAAGTTTCGCTAATTTTAGTTTAGAGTTTAGGTAATGTTAATTTGATTTTAATTTTAGTTAATTTTAGTTTGAATTTAAAGTTTAGTTAAATTAAATTTGGATATTAGTGGTTAGAAGTTAAACTAAATTTCAAGTGTTGTGTTGAACGCTTGAACTTGAACTTGAACATCTTTATGCTTTCTAGCCTTTTGTAGCAACTTCTATGTTTTCGGTGTTGTAGACTTTAATTTGATATCGTTTTGGTCAAGGTTATCAGTTGCGACTTCGTATCTAGTAGTTAGTGCTTTCTTACTAGCAAAAAGATTGTTTAGAAACATATTTTAATACTAAAATTATCATTTTTATTGTTAATTTATTTATAGTATAGTTTTTCTAGAGCAGAAAAAAGCGAAGTTGTATAAAATGCGCGCGAAAAGGCTCAAGGCGCAAGTTTTGCGCTTTTTTTGCCTTAGCGCCTTAACCACCTTGATTGTTTATCATCAAAGATCTTAAATATTCCATTTAGTATAAATCCAAATATTTCTTCATAAACCTCAAATTGTTAAAATCGCTCTTTAAGTGAAGTTAGAGCTTGATATATTATGTGAAGTGACTCTAAAGTATCTTAAAAATTGACTTTCATTAGCATAAGCTACTTTATCCTCGCTTAATTGGCTCTTCCTAAGAACAACTTTTTTTTCTTCAAAAATTTAGATTCAATGCCAATTTCTTCAGCAAGATCCTTTGCTTCATAGATCGTGTCTTCAAATCCAACTTCTTATCTTCAAATAAGGTCTCTTATTTTAATAGGGTACTTTTGGCACAGGTCCTTATTAAGTTTCAAAATTCACGAAAAGTCCTTCACTAAATTTCAGTGTAAATTAGGTCCCTGTTTTTTATTCACGATTATTGCAGAGCATGATGCAATATTTCATAAAAGTTGCTGACATTTCCGCAACATTTCTCTACACTGTGAACATAGTGTATGAAATTTGCTGAAATATCAACACTTAATTTATAAAAGTTGCTGATATTTCAGCAACATTTATGTACACTGTGAACACAGTTTATGAAAGTTGCTGAAATATCAGCACTTATTTATAAAAGTTGCTGACATTTCAGCAATAATTTTTCTTTGTTTTTACCATAAAACTTTGACACAAATAGTTGCTGAAATATCAGCACTTATTTATAAAAGTTGCTGACATTTCAGCAATAATTTTTCTTCGTTTTCAGAAAACAGGGACCTGCTTTACAATGAAACTTTGACAGAGACCCGCTTTACAATATGAAAGTATGATAGGGATGCTTCCCTAATTTCCACATTTTAATAACCGCATAGTCAATATCCATTTGCACCCTTTGAAATATTTTGCCAACTCGATTAGTATGATCCAACATTGAGTATCACACATAAACTAATCAAGAACTCAAAATTCTTCATGACATTTTGGCATAAATTTTTAGCTTTCGTCTTCGCCATGTCATCATTGGAATTGTTAGTAGTATCAATCAAAGTATCTTTTGATTTTGATGGTTCATTTCTTATTGCCTTAACACTTTATATATGCTTTCTCATCAAATTGCGGAGACTCCTTACAAGTCAAGCTCGTTATATATCTTCTAAGTGATTCCCATCGATGGTCTAGATGTAAAATGAAGTATATTTTTTTCACATATGCAAAAAAATCTCTAGCTTTACATAATTTGACCATATCACATGATAATGGGTCGTGACATCCACGTGAGATATAAATGCTTTTGAATTTATGTCTAAGAAGTATATTTGGTATGCCTTGATATCTACCTATATGAATATTAAGATACTTTCATAAATAAGATGAAATAATAAATGATTCTGTCGATCTTGTTAAATAAATAACACACCTTTCGTGTTTGATGCATTTTCATGCCTGCATATTTTACATAATCAATTTAGATTTAAGATCAACAATGCTACTTTTGAAAGAAAAAGACTTGAATGTAAATTAGTTAAAGGCAAGTAAGGAGAACCTTCTAAACAATTGACAAGTTATACTTCAAGGAGAATGAAGGTAACCTTGATTATTGTGCACACTATTGTTTGTAGTTAAATACCATTTTAGGAAGAAATAAGTAATAATTTTAATGTAAAATAGTCGAAGGAGATTAAAAATTTGTAGAAACCATATTCATAGTTATCAAGGCGTGCGCCTAGGCTCAAAAAAAGCTCAGGCGCACGTTGTGCGCCTATTTGCAGTTTGAGGTGCCTTTCTTAAATTAAAAAAATTTAAATAGTTAAATGAATTATAAAATATGGTTTAAAATTTAGATTATATAATATTTAAATAATTGAATGAATTATGAAATATGGTTTTAAAATTAATTTTTAGTTAGTAAAATAGCAGATCAAAATCGTATAAAAAGCACGCAAAAACGCTCAAGGCTTGCACCTTTCTGCGCCTTAACTACTATGGCCATACTTGAAAATAGGGTGGCAGGTGAAAATTAAGGAGTCTTGTTAATAACCATAGAAATCACAAGCTTTAGGGATTTGCATTTAATAGAATAGATCTAGTAAATTTTTATGTCAATAAATTAAATAGATTGGTAGAATAAAGTACAAAATACTTATACGTATTATATTATTATGGATTATGAATACGTAAAGTGATATGTTTGAAGTTAAATAGTATTAAAAATATTATTCTGAAATTTAAATAAGTTATACATTTAGTAAAGTATTCAACAAATTTATATGTATATTAAATGGATATACAAATAAACTCACAAAAAAATAATATTATTAGTTTCATATTTTTATATATGTTAACCCAAAAAGTGGATCAACATCCAAATATCATATGAAAGCACCAGTTTAGATGAAAGTAAAAGAAAAGGTAGAAAATAGACAAGAACACACAGAAGTTTTTATAGTGGTTCGGCGTAATCTTCAGCCTACGTCCACTTCAATCTTTTTTGTTAGTTGATCTCTCTTTGGATTACAACTTGTTAGATCCGATCTGATCACTATCTAGTGGATCTCAGATTTACAATGGAGTTAAGAATGTTATTTGAGTAGAATAGAAGTGAAGATGCAATGGAAGCTCTAAGTCTAAGAGTGTTAATGGAAATCCAAACAGAGAAGATCTTTTTCTGGTAGCAAGGAGAAGATCTTTTTCTGGTAGCAAGTAGGTTGATATTTATAGAGGAATCAAATAGCATAGAGTCAAAGACCCAATAACAATGAAGTCCAGGAGATAGCGCTAAGTCTTGCCAGAAGATTCAAGCCGATCCAAGTCAAATCCTAAACTCGATGCTGAGTTAAGGTCCTTAATCGGGTCCGAGTTTAAATGCTTAGTCCAATCATAGTGAAATTTTCTCAAGTGCTTTTGCCTTTTTAAGTGCTCTTGCCAAATTTCAAGTTATTCTGATTCCATTTCAATCTTCTACGTCCAGTTGAAGATGCTTTAGTGATAACTTAGAACCAACTCAAATCCTTAACTTGTCAAATCCTTAACTCGAGGCTGAGTTAAGGACTTGGTCAAATTTCCAACCAAATTTCCTGAGCTGAATTCTTTAGTCCTTTTAAGTGCGCCTTCAAGTTTCCAAGTCGTTTCGTCCTTGTTGAATCTTTTAATTCCAGTTGAAATATGCTTTGGCTCAAAAGTGAGTTAACATTTGCCTTTCAAAGTACGCCTTTCGAATGTAAAGTGTGCTTTGCTTAAGAACAAGTTCCAACAATGCATAATCAAATTTCGATAGTTGAGTTCTTTGGCTATTCTAGTCTAACTTTTCGGCTGGTCCAATCAAAATCAAGCTCTCCGGCTACGCAAATCAAGCTTTCTGACTATCTGAATCCTGATATATCATTTGGAAGTATAATCTCTCGAATCCAAGTCATCATGTGTTCGTCCAGGGCTTATCTTCCTTTCTCCGATTCCAATTTGCATCCACTCCGGGGTATGGTCTTACCGAACCATTCATCTTCTAATCTAGGACTCGATCTCTTCGTACCGTTCATCCACTACGGGGTTCAATATCTTTGGTAGTCACTTGCTGAGCCCGATCCGCTTGCTCTCTGGCCAGGGGACCCAACGATTGAGTATGCCCATCCACTCACTTTCCCGTAAGGGGACCTACCCTTGATCTCTTCTTGGTTTTCTGTTTCGAATTCCAGCCGCTCCAGCTACTCCTTGTTGTCCAATCCTTTGGAAAATCCATCTAGCAGTTCCTGTTATCTAGCTATTAATCCATCCTGCATCCCCTTCGTCATTTTCTCCATCTCCCATCCGGTGACATAGACGGATTTGAGTAAAATTTGAGGACACCTCCTGGCTGCCCGCAGGCTGTGGTTGACTTCATCCAGCCTTAGATCTGGTATTCGGCCTCTTCATCTTCTTCAAATCTCAGATTCAAGCTTTAAGTCTTCGGATCTAGCTTTGTTTTTAGTGAAAGCACCAAAATGTTAACTCAAAAAGTAAAAAATAGACAAAAACACAGAAGTTTTTATAGTGGTTCGGCGTAATCTCCGACCTACGTCCATTTCAGTTTTTTTGTTAGTTGATCTCTCTTTGGATTACAACTTGTTAGATTCGTTCTGGCCAGTATAGTGTTTCTCAGATTTACAATGGAGTTAAGAATGTTATTTCAAGAAAATAAAAGTGGAGAAAGTGTAATGGAAGATCCAAGTCTAAGAGAGAAGATTCTTTTCTGATAGCAGGTAGGTTGGTATTTATAGAGGAATCAGATAGCATAGAGTCGGAGACCCAATAGCAATGAAGTCCAGGAGATGGCAGGAAGTTATGCCAGAAGAACTAATCTCGGTGCCGAGTCAAATACTAATCTCGGGTCCGAGTCAAATACTAATCTTGGGTCCGAGTTTAGATGCTTGGTCCAATCATGGTGAAATTTTTCTAAGTCCTTCTTTTGCCTTTTCTTATTGCTCTTGTAGTCATTTCGATTTCGTTTCAATCTTCTACGTCCAGTTGAAGATGCTTTAGTGATAACTTGGTACCAACTCAAATCCTTAACTCGTCAAAGCCTTAATTCGGGATTGATCTAAGGCCTTAAATCGGGGTTGAGTTAAGGACTTAGCCAATTTTCCAACCAGATTTCCTGAGCTCAATTATCTAGTCCTTTTAAGTGTGCCTCTAAGTTTCCAAGTCGTTTCGTCCTTGTTTGAATCTTTTAAGTCCAGTTGAAATCCGCTTTGACTCAAAAGCGGGTTAACAATGTGTTAAAATAATATTTATATACTCGTTTAATGTACATATCAATTAATTAAATATTATACTAAATGTAGAATTTATTTAAATTCCAAAATAAATAATCTAAACTAATAATATATACAAGTATTTTATAATTTATTATGTTAATTTATTTTTAGTGTGATGCCAAAAGCACCCGGTTTTGTGGTACAAGCACCATGGTCGGCGGTTTTTGACCGACGAAATACTGTTTGATCGGCAGTTGTCTGCCGACCGTAGTGTAAAAAAATAATTTCGATGGTAGCCTATAGCACACAGCTGCGTCATTGTTGTCAAAAATCTTAAATTCGTACGATTTAAATTCCGATTCATATCGGATCCCTCCCTTTACAATTCGATTTACATTCCGATTCAAACTTTGTTAAAAGCACAGTAAAAAAACACATCCAACTCATATTAACATATTTAGTATACATATTTAGATCCACAATTCCCATTATAATGTTTTTAAAACAATATAAAAACTGAATTACAGAGAAAATTAAGTATTAAGTTTAATTGTAGACGTTCAGACATCAAAATCAACTTCAAAGTGCATACAAACGTTAAAATGTGGATATTTTAAATCTACGATTTACGATTTAAATCCCATTTTGAAAACCTTGGCTATGTGCTTTTTGCAGCCATCTATTTTTGTGTTAGAATATTATTTTTGTTGTTGCAAAATAATTTTAGGGCAATATTAAAGGGACATCATTTCCGGATAAGAGGACCAATTTTAGCGGGCCTCTACAAAAAAATTGTAAGGGGGAACGTGATAGATGGAACCCAGTAAAACAAGTTACTATGTTCTCCTCGTGCAAAACAAAATTCGGTAAAAACCCATCAAAAAATGAAATGAAAAGCAATTGTGGTTTATCGAAAACCATTTTTTGTGTGTTCTGATAAAAAAGAATGTCTAAAAATGTGGAGGATCATCGAAGTAATAAGGACAGTTACAAATGGGCAATAGTTTTTGGTACACCTTGCACCAATTTTAGGAAAATTGAAAAAAATGATTCCGCATTCCCTTTAACAATGCCCTAA
Organism: Allium fistulosum; assembly: GCA_030737815.1. Taxonomy (NCBI): domain Eukaryota; kingdom Viridiplantae; phylum Streptophyta; class Magnoliopsida; order Asparagales; family Amaryllidaceae; genus Allium; species Allium fistulosum. The sequence goes on along the minus strand of CM060905.1, from coordinate 1,166,529,681 downwards.
TTTTATATAATATTTTTCAATCGAAACATATACGTATCAAATATCATACTCAAGTAATTTAAACAATTATAAAGTATAAACAATTGTAGTTATTAGTTTTTCATTCTAAATAATAAAAATGAAATATTTAATTTTAAATTAGTTTGAATTTTTTTTTAAATTTCAATAATTATATTTTAATTTGTGTGATATATATTAAAAAAAGATTTAGATGAGAGTTTCATATTCCAGTAGATACACAAAGGTAATAGAATATAAATAAGAACAATATATTTTTTCGATTCTCTAAAGTCGGGACACTTGATGACAAAACAGTAAAGAAAATCAATAAAAAAATTGATAAGAGAGAATTAAAGGAGAAAAAAGTATTTTCTTCTGAATTATTATTATTAAACAAATCAATAAATAGATAGATGCATCTATTAATTTAATGTATTAATAAAATATATTATAAATAATTTTCATATTTAAATTGTATCTAAAATAATATATTTTGATTTTGAAATAATTTTGAAATTTATATAAAACATAGGTTACGTATAGTATGTCACTAGTTTATATGCACTGAATAAATATAGGGCAAATTGTATTTATACATCATAAATTACTATAGATACACCGAAAAATCTGCTAAAACATAGGTTACGTTAGCTTTCGAGTTTTGTTTCTGAAACCGAATATGATTTTCATCTCTGTTCTTCGTCGTATTTCCTATGCTCCAAATAGCTACATAAATTGAATTTTTGATTGAAACAAAACTATCATTTAAATCAATCACCATCTCACTATTGTTACTCAATTTATAAACTGATATTCATTAGCAAATTCTAATTTATACCTTGATTGACAGGTTTCTTCTAATCAAGAATTATCATTCATTATTTAAGTAATTTTTGTCATTTAAACAAATAATCTATAATAAATTAAAATTGGAAAATTAAAATTGTTCACAATATCCCAATAATCCTATACAGTCAATCCTAGCATTGAAATCGTTGCAAAAATCTATTAAATAACGGTGAAGTAAAAGAAAATGCTTTGTTCTTAATTCTCTCTTATCATTTGTTTCCCCTTAACTCTCTCCATTATTTTATTATCAAGTACATCACAATTTTGGTAAATAAAAAACAATTAGTTTCTCCTCAATAATTTTCTATCACAATTTAAAATTCTGATTGAAATTGACTTTCTAATTTCATATCAAAAACCCATATTATACATACATAAATAAATGATAGATGGTCCGAAACATTTTTTGTCAGAATGTCAATCATAGAAATAAAAGTACTGAGACCTCCTTATTTCTAATTAATCTCTATAATTTTTTCTATTACCAGACTTTCTTGACATCTTATTTCTAATTAATCTTATATATGTATACATGTATGTAATTTCAGTTTCAAAAATATATACATAGAAACACTTAAAAGTCGTGATTTTTCTAAAAGAAAATTCAAAAAAAGCATCATTTCAATATTTAAATTTCTTAACTTATTATGTATAAATAATTATTTATAAATTTCCCTTATATATAAATCAAATATTATATTTAATATATAATTTCTTGAATTTCAAAAATATTAGTTAAACTTATTTTAAAACATAAAATATATTGGAAATAACAATAATGTTAAGTTGCATTTATATAAAATTTATAAATTAATAGATATTATATTTAATGCATATAATTTTTTAATTTTAAAAATACTATTCTAAATCTAGTTTTAACACAGAATATATCATTTTGAGTAGTTATAATCCAAAAATATAATGTATCATTTATTACTAATTAAAATATGTAAAGTCATGATTTTTCTAAAAGAAAATTCAAAAAAAGCATTATTTCATATTTAAACTTCACAATTTATTATATAAACAATTATTTATAAATTTTCCATATATATAAATCAAATATTATATTAAATATACAATTTCTTAAATTTCAAAAATATTAGTTAAACTTATTTTAAAACATAAAATATTGGAAATAACAATAATGTTAAGTTGCATTTATTTAAAATTTATAAATGAATAAATATTATATTTAATGCATTTTTTTTAATTTTAAAAATATTATTCTAAATCTAGTTTTAAAACAAAATATATCATTTTGAGTAGTTATAATCGAAAAATAATAATATATCATTTATTACTAATTAAATGTATAAATTAGTTGTTTATGATATTTAATTTATTATTAATTTTGTTTGAGAAATACTATTCAGTCACTTTATAACGATAAAGTATTACTTCCACACATTAGAATCCGAAATAAAATAATTATTTGCACTTTTTTTCTCACACATGCACCATATATATATATTAGTAATTTTTTTTATTTAAACTTATTTAAACAAAATTTGGAAATAATAATAATTTTAGTTCTTATGTACATTTATTTGAATTGTACAAATTAATTAAATATAACGTTTAATGTATATTATTTTAATTTTTAAATATTATTTTAAAACTGATCAAAAAAATAGATATCATTTGAATAGTCTGAACTTGAGAATAATAACGCATATAATTTTTTTAACTACCTAAAATATATAAATAGGTTATTTATGATATTTAATATATAATTTATTTTGTTTGAGAAATAATATTGTTAAATAATGTTATAATGACAATATAATTTTAACACATTAAAAACAAAACATAATAATGCTTTTTTATATGGTTCATCTCTATTTATTTAATACCTATAAAATTGTGAAATACTTTTGCTCAAAATTTTTGTGAAATATCATACTTAATGCATGTGTCATTTAAGTTTCAATGTTATCTTAAAATCAGAGTATATTATCTATACATTTACAATCTGAAAAATAATTATTATTTACATTCCATTCTATTTGTATATTTAATCAATTAATCCATCAATCTACCTATTAATCTATTAAATAACAGTAAACAAAAATACCAATTCTCTATTATTATCTTTCTTTATAATTGTATTTATTATTTTGTCATTAAACTCCTCATAATTTTACTAGATTGAAAACAAATAGTATTCTCCTTTGTTACCTTCTATATGTATATTAAATTAATCTGTACACTATCAATTTGAAACTATTGTTTCCAAACCGTTCTATTCTAAATACCGATTAATCTATATGGATGTTAAATTAGTTTGAAAACAAATAGTCTTACCTTATTGATGGAGAATAGGTTAGAATATAAGAAAATATTTATAGTCTAGTTTGCAACATATGTTTGTTGGGTATTCACACTATCATATATACTAATAACTTACTATATACAAATCAACCAGCAAAAATTTATTCACAAACAAGTAACGTCTTTATGGAAACCTAGTTAATTCTTCATTTTAAAATTATTACTCTTATTACGAGCGTTCTGCTTAGATAAAAGTAGACTCTTACTATCAAAATTAATAATAATAATTACTCCCATTATAGATGGTTTTATTTATTGGTAAGTACACTGCTTTTTATGTGTTAGTTTTATCATGTTTTTCATATGTAAGCGCATATAATTTTAGGTGCAACAATATTTGTGATATATTTTGAAATAAAAAGTATGTATGTATGTGCGCACGTGTGTGTGCACACGTACACCCAAATACACGCATATAATAGAAAAATAACATGAATGGTATTAGTCAAAAGGTGCACGCCATATGCACCATTTGTAGGTGGCATCATCTAGACTTTAGGAGGCTTTTACAGGCTCTTCTAATATTAATTATTTCTGGACGCTGATGGACCTCCATTGCTCAACTTATGTTTTTGAACTCCTTTGATTACACCAGTCCTTTTCATATGGAAGTTCCGAGGGAAACAAACATATTTGGGTATTTTTTACTGAATGAGCTTTGGTAGTAAATGGTGGAGGTTCATTTACCAACAGAAAGGCTATAGAGATGTGTAAAAGAATCGAAATCTTGATGAGTTATTGATGTAATCTCTCTTTACAGACGACTTTTGTATCCTTCCCTATTTTCATGAATTACAAAATTTTCTTTATCTATTTGCTATGCTCTGAGTAACATTTATACATACCATGCAGGTTGAGCACTTCAGAGAATCTACTTCATTCCATCCAAGAAAAAATAAAGTGGGCCGACGAAATGAACGAAGCAACCCAGAAACACCAAAAAGAAGTTGAAGAGAAGAAGGAAGATGCAAAGAAATCTTATACCAAGTCCAATTCTTTCGGCCAGGTGATCACATAAATTTTATTACGTTTCTCTTTTTCATAATTCCGATTATTAGTGCTGGAATTTTATTACGAGTAAAATTATGTAAATATATTGGTCGATGTGGCTTACTTACTTGGTGGCAGAAGCTAATCAGGTCGAGATGGGATATCGGGGCCATGATGAGACCTTCTATGCCGACTTGGGTGGATCAGGATTGATGGATTTTGAGCCTGAATCTGCTCGACCTAAGAGGTAACTATTTATCTTCCGTTATTGTCATAAACAAGTTTTAATTAACCGAACGTTCACCGTGTTCCTTACGATTACTGAATTTGTTTAAATAATGGCTGAAGTCAACTGGTTAAATACTTAAAAAGTTATTACCATAGTTGATTTATTTTTCCTATCTTTTCTTTCTTTAATTTTGTAAATATAAACCTTGATCAAACATAATGGACAAATAGATCGTTTATTATTTTGGGTGTGTTTATCCGGACACAAATAAAAACAGTTTTTGACATGGTGCATTTCTGCTATGATAATCGACCTTTCATCATTGTTATAAATGGGAAAAGTTAAGTTTGATCAGGATCATCAATAAAGTGGGAAAATTATTTGAGAAATACTAACTTGATTTGATATTTATTGATATAACACAAATGCAGGAGGAGACATCCCCATCGTTAGAAATATGTGCATGAAAGTTTGCTGATTCTCTTTACGTTGCTGGATGCATAAAATAGTTTGGTTTCCTTCATTTTGACTAGTACCGTGTTTTATTTAAAATCTTTGGAAGTAATATGCCAAAACTTTTTTATACGTCAAGAACAACGTCATCTAACTTTTTATTTGCTGTAAACTTTGTGAATGAGAATTATGGTTTTTCTGATGCGAATGAAAAAAAATTTGACAATTATCCTGTTTTGGAAAAATAAATTTAGATGAAATGGTTTTATGTCAGGATGATGAAATGTTTATTAATCTGTGAGGAGAGGTTTGCTCTCCATAGGTGTTCAATGGTGCTATGTTTGAAAGAATTGATCAAACACAGGTATCAAAACTGGTCATGGTATCTCTCTGACGCAAAACAGGGACCAAATCATACAGAGTAACTCTGAAAATGGTAGAGAAATTATTGATCCTAGGTATGACGTAGAACTTGTATAGATGATTAAGTCATCTTCAATTCTTCTGGTTAAAATTTCCCCCACCTAGAATGAAAACTGCTGTACCGAAGGGACAATGTTTTATTTAAATTGTCCATCCTCACTCCTCGAGTGGTGGATAGTGAAGTCACCTTTGAATTCTACATAGCATGAGTATGTTGACTTGTTTGCCAAAAGAAAATGTTTCTATGTATATGTAAAAATATCAACGAACTAATTATATCATCTCAAATTGTTTTGAGTTGCATATTATATTTTGGGAGCTTACAACCTCAAATTTTGAACGGATGATTGATTTGGACGGTTGTTTAGATGCTTGTTGAACAAAAGTTTCATATTCAGACGCTTGTTTAATAAATGTCCGTCCCAAATATTGCTTTTGTTAATTTTTCCTTTTATTTTATTTGAATACTGCTTTCACAATAGTGCAAAGACACATCGTTCTTTCGTTAATTTCCGTCTTTCAAAATATTGCTTTGGGGAAAAACCCTTTGGCTAAACAAGAGCAAAAAAGATAACACACTTATACCTGACTATGCTTGAACCAAACGTATTTGGGAATCTGGCGGTTAAAATCCTCGAAATGAAGCTTGCGTGGGGATGATGATTTGATGACGATTTGTTGCTTTCTATTATTTTCTAGTACAGTTCGGTACTTGGTCGTCTTTCTAAATAAATAATAAAGCTTCGATATATTATTTGCATGATTTGTTAAATATATCTTCAATAATAAAGCTTCGATATATTATTCGCTAGGTCCCAAATATTGCTTTTGTTAATTCTTCTAGTTAGGTCGTCTTTCACCATTACTATGACGTTACTTACACTAAAAACTTCGGGTTGAACTTATTCAGTCAATCACCGTACGAATATTTTTATAAATTTTGCAAAAAGTCCATTCCCAACAAGAGTGTTGTTTTTTAAATATCTGTACGGTGATTGATTGGGCAAACCGAGATATGGACATTTGGGATAAATGTATTTTTCATGTTACATAATTGCTTATTTATATTTCTAAATGCAAAAATTATCACACCTTTCAAAAACAAAGAATATGTTTTTATTTTGCCCAATTTTAACTCTATATTTGTTAGGTAATTTGCGGTGCATATATTCTAGAGTTTGATTTCATATCTTGTATACTGTGGAAAATGCCAAATACATGCATTTTTCAAAATAGGGACGCCTTTTGCATTTTTATATTGTAGTATATAAATTATGCCGGTTCGTTTATATTTTTTCCTTTAACCAATTTGCAGTATGCAAAAGTTATTATATGTGTTAATTCCATAATCTCAGCGACCTAGAACTTAGCGACCTAAAAGGGATTAGCGACCTAAGAGGGGCTTGCGACCTAACAGCAGAAAGCCTTGCGACCTAACAGCAGAAAGCTTTGCGACCTAACAGCAGGAAACTTCGCGACCTAAGAACAGAAGGACCTTGCGATCTAAGGACAAAAAGGTTTGCGACCTAAGGACATAAAGCCTTGCGACCTAACGAGCTAGGACTTCAACGACCTAGAGACTACGACTTAAGAAGAGCTCCGACTTAACAGTTTGCGAGTTAAAAGGTTGACGACCTACGACCAAGAACATAGCGACCTAAAGAATGTCGCGACCTGACTGTTGAAGGAGGCTCTACGACCTAAGGGAGTCTACGACCTAACTATCTCAAGAACTTCGCGACCTAGCAGTGTTGCGACCTAAAGGAGCTTGCGACCTAACTATTGAAGATGCTTGCGACCTAAAGCCTGAAGTGATCTAGCAACTTAACAGCCTAACAAGCTAAAAACAGAGAAAGGAATGCGACCTACTATAGGTCGTTCACGACCTACTACTTGCTCAGATGGAAACAGAAGCAAATCAATCAGGCTGCCTTCCCTAAGTCGCATATGGACTGCGACCTATCTTAGGTCGCTCGCGACCTACGACCTAACTTAGGTCGTATGCGACTTAAGACCTTAGGAAAATTTCCAGAATCCAAATCAGCTCCTATAAATACCCCACCACTTCCAACATCACGGGGACTTTTGGCCATTCATTTCTTCAAGCGCCGTTACTCTGTCGAAGTCTCCATTCATCCAGCAATCAAAGATCCTCAAACATTCAAGACGCTACAACAATCTTCAAGAGATAATTCCTTACATCCAACATGGATTCATCGAATATCATCGACGAAGATTGAGCTAGTAGTCAAGATTATTTCTTTTGATCAAGTTGTACTGTTTTGATAAGAGATTTGTATCGATTTGTAACCGAATTCAGCAATAAAGAGATTCAAAGTGGACGTAGGCTTAATCTCAAGCCGAACCACTATAAATTGCTGTCTTTTACTGCTTTTCTGCCAGTTTACTGCTTAAATTCTATTCCCGTCACACGGGTGGTGCTTTCACGATTCTGTTACACACACCGGGTGTTAGCGTTCACTTTTTAGCGTTAACATTTTGGTGCTTTCACTGAGAATTGAACTCAGGCTACCATTCACCATTGCTTCACACAAGTTTGTTGAAAAAATTTCCTACAAAACCAGAAGTCTATCAGACATAATGGCTCCTGGAAGGAAACGAAAGGCTGTCAGATCTGAAAATGTTCAAGATAATACCGCCACTTCTATTTCACCGAGCCAAGCGGCTCCAAGCGTCGGGGTGACGCGAGAGGAGCTAGACGCTGCTGTGTCTGGACTATACCAACAGATTGAAACTCAAAACAATCTGATGATGGAAAAACTGAACGCTCTGCTCGGCGCCAACCAAAGACCAGTGGGTAATGAAGAGAACATCGCTGACGCTCTTCGCAACTCCGAAGGAAAAAATATTCCTCAAGGGGGATCAGGTGCTGCTGAAGGGGCACCCCTCCAAGCTGAAGGATCTAGGCCAGCGCCGATTTTCCGCGAACATCTGCCCGGACAAACTTCTGAGAAAATGGCCGAGGTCTATTCCGCCAAATCTTTGAACAACGAGGAATATCTTTTTGGCATGATCAAGCAAATAACGAAGGAGAGCATGCAGAGGGATGAAGATGAGAGCGAATGGGGATTCGCACCGAGTAGAACTCCGTTTACCGAGAAGATTCTAAAGGCTGAATTTCCTAGAAAATTTGTTCCCCCCACCATTCCTGCTTATCGGGGAACAAGTGATCCAAATCAATTCTTGTATAAATATGACTAGCACATGACCGGCGCAAGAGCAACTGATGAAATTAAGTGCCGGTATTTCCCAGTATATTTGGAAAGAGTGGCACTTCTCTGGTTTACCAAGCTTCCTGTCCGATCAGTAGATCAGTTTTCCGATCTGACCCGAAAGTTCAAAGAGCAATTCAGGCTATATGCTTCAAAGGCAAAAGACATAATGTCATTGTCCAGTCTTGAACAGAATCCGGGAGAACCTATTAAATCATTCCTGAACCGTTTCAATATAGCTCTGGCAGAAGTTGATAACGCAGAGCCACGAATGATCTTGACCTATTTGATGCGTGCTATCGACAAATCGAGCGAATTTGGAAAATGGCTGAAGATGAAAGAGCCAAATTCTCTCAAGAAATTCTACAAGAAAGCTGATGAATTCATACGCTTGGAAAATCTTCCAGCATCGATGAAGGTGGTGGCAGCAAAGGTGGAAAATAATACTGCCGCTTCGGAAAAGAAAGATTCCGGAGGTCAGAAAAGGGAAAATCACGAGGGGAAGAAACAAAAGGATACAAAGAAACCTCGCTTCTTCAAACCCTCAGATTTCACTCCATTGACCGACACTCTGGAAAATATCTTCTTCGCCACCAAAGATGCTGTGGATTATCCCAAACCGGCTGAGATAAAACCGGGAAAGGGCGCTATGAGAAATGGAAAGTTCTGCCGTTTTCACAACCAACCTGGTCATGATACCAATGACTGTCGTCACTTAAAGAGCTTAATTGAAGAATTGTTGAGGGAAAACAAGCTGCAACAGTATGTCAAGAAAAACAAAAGTGACCCATCTTCGTCAACTCAGAGGCAGCAACTCCCTACTCAACCATCAGGTTCAGGTAAAGGTACTGCGGCACAAGAATCTGAGAGGCCCGTTATCAATGTGATTACGGGGGGCCCACACCCAGCGGGCAGAAGCTGGGGTGAAATGGAACGATATGCTCATGCTTTGAAACACATCCCAGCAGAGGAAGATGTTTTTGCTTTAGAAAATGCTGCACCCCTGAAACAACAAAAGATTTCAGATGATGATATTATGTTCAAAGCTAGGGATTCTATTGGTATTGAAGCTCCCACCATAGATCCCTTGGTTATCTCTGCAGGAATTGGACCGGCAATAGTAAGACGAGTGCTCATTGATTGCGGTGCTTCCTGCAATATACTCTTCAAGAAAACATTTGACCAGATGAAGATCCCAATGACCGACGTTCAAGCTTCGTCACAAAAGATCGTTGGTTTCACTGGGGAACCACAGCAACCATTCGGAACTGTCGAGTTGTTCGTGGAACTTGGGGAAGGGCAGAAAAGGGTAGTTCGCAAGCAAACCTTTGTAATTGTCGATGGATTTTCTGCCTACAATGCTTTCCTAGGCAGGCCAACTCTAGCTGCATTCAAGGCCATTTTGGCCCCGTGGTGCCTAACTATGAAGTTTCCTACAGAAAATGGTGTTGGTGTCATCAAGGGAGATCAAAATGCTGGACGCGAATGTTATCTTATAGAGCTTCGAGAAGCCAGAAAGAGAGAAATGGGTAAAAATGCGGCAGCTCCCCTCCGCATCAAAAACCCAACCTTATAGCAAATACAGGGTGGTCCCTGCACTGGTGAGCATAGTGGTGCAAGGCGAGAAATGGACCCCAGAAAATCCAGTGCAGAGGAGAATAGAGTGGTGCCCGTGGAAGTTACGGTACCAATACCTGTCGACTCCAAAGACCCAAACAAAGTACTTAATGTGGGTTCGCAACTAAGTACAACAGTTCAAAACACACTGATATCATTTCTAAAAGCAAATCTGGACGTGTTCGCTTGGTGTCATGCTGATATGTGTGGAATCTCTCCAACAATTGTTGTTCACACTCTGAATGTCGATCCGAAATTCACACCAGTAAAACAGAAACGAAGAACTCAAGGTCCAGAAAGGTCAGCAACTTTAAAGGAAGAAGTAGATCGTCTCATGGAGAATAATTTCATCAAAGAATCCACTTATCCAAATTGGGTTTCAAATCCGGTACTGGTTAAGAAGACAAATGGAAAGTGGAGAGTATGCATTGATTTCTCAGATCTAAACAGAGCTTGCCCCAAAGACTGCTTCCCGTTGCCTAGAATCGATCAACTGGTAGATGGGACGGCTGGACATGAGTTGTTGTCTTTTATGGATGCCTACTCCGGATACAATCAGATTATGATGAATGAACCAGATCAGAAAGACACAAGCTTTATCACAGATGTGGGACTCTACTGTTACAAAGTCATGCCATTCGGATTGAAGAATGCAGGGGCAACCTACCAAAGACTTGTCAACGCTATGTTCAAACCTCAGATTGGCAAAACCATGGAAGTCTATGTTGACGATATGTTAGTAAAGTCAAAGAAAGCAGTAGACCACATGGATCATTTGGTGGAGATGTTTACAATTCTTCGAAAGTATGGAATGAAGCTCAATCCATTGAAATGTTCATTCGGGGTAGAGTCTGGGAAATTCCTAGGTTACATCGTAAGCGCTAGGGGTATTGAGGCCAATCCTGCTCAAATCACAGCTCTAAGAGAAGTTAAAGCCCCTAGAACAAAGAGAGAACTGCAAAGTCTCAATGGAAAAGTTGCCGCTCTTAGTCGCTTCATCTCCAAGGCCACAGACAAATGCATTCCCTTCTTTGATGCTTTAAAGAAAGGAAAGAAAATTTTTGAATGGACTCCCGAATGTCAGAATGCTTTCGATCAACTGATTCATCATATGAGAACTCCTCCGGTCCTTTCCAAGCCTAGTGATGGCGAAGACCTCTTCATCTATTTAGCAATTTCATCCCATGCTCTAAGTGCAGCACTCGTACGAGAAGATATGAGAATACAACGTCCAGTCTACTACATCAGCAAACGGTTCACTGGGGTAGAGATGAATTATTCAAAGATAGAAAAGCTTGCTTATTGTTTGTTAATCGCTTCCAGGAAGTTGAGGCCCTATTTTCAATCTCATCCTATCAAGGTCCTGACTGATCAACCTCTAAAGCAAGTCCTGTATCGTCCTGAAACTTCGGGTCATCTCTTGAAGTGGAACATAGAACTCAGCCAATATGACATCACTTACCATCCCCGAAGAGCAATTAACGGACAAGCTTTAGCAGATTTCATTGCAGAGTCCACTGACAAAGGTGACATCAAGGAAGAAACAACTGACTGCATTCCGATACAGTGGAAGTTGTATGTTGATGGCTCAAGAAATGATTATTGTTCTGGGGCAGGAGTTGTGCTTGAAACTCCCGAAGGACGACCACTATGTTATGCATTGAGACTAGAATTCCCTTCGACAAACAATGAAGCAGAATATGAAGCCCTTATTGCCGGTTTAAAAATCGCCAAGGAACTAAACATCAAAGTGATACAGATTTTCAGCGATTCTCAGCTTATTGTTTGCCAGGTGAAGAAAGAATTTCAAGCCAAAGGAGGAAATTTGCCTGCATATTTGACAAAAACTTCCGAGCTCCTCAATGATTTCGATCACTACTCAATAAGCCACATACCCCGAGAGGAAAATATGAAAGCAGATTCTTTAGCAAAGTACTCAAGTTCCGGAGAAGCTCAATTACTGGGATTAGTTCCTGTAGAAGTTCTGTCAGCTCCAAGCATTGATGAAATGGATATTGACTGGATTATGGCTACGTCTCAAGAGCATGAATCATGGATGACTCCAATCAAAGAATACTTACTCAGTGGTTCCCTGCCAGAAAGTTCTAAGGAACGTCGAAAATTATTGAGAAAAGCGTCGAGATATATAATTCAAGATGGCCGATTATACAGACGGGGATTTTCAATGCCTCTGCTCCGATGTGTAACTAAGGAAGAAGCCAAGACAATTCTAGCCGAGGTACACGGAGGAGAATGTGGAGATCATTCAGCTGGTCAAACTTTAGCCAAGAAAGTTCTCCGATATGGGTATTTCTGGCCTGACATTAACCGAGATGCTGCTATCTACTCTAGAAAGTGCGACAAGTGCCAGAGATTTGCAAAAATCCCAAGAGCACCTTCCACCGAACTCTCACAGATGGTCAGCCCATGGCCATTCGCCATTTGGGGGATAGATCTAATCGGACCATTACCAGTTGCCAAATCAGGAATCAAATATGCTATCGTAGCCGTTGATTATTTCACCAAGTGGGCTGAGGCTGAACCTTTGGCCACCATTACTTCTAAAAAGATGATAAATTTTGTAACGAAAAATATCATTTGCAGATATGGTGTGCCACAGAAAATAATCACAGACAACGGTACTCAGTTTGAAAGTGAAGAGTTCCAGGATTTCTGCAAACGATTCAGAATTCGGAAAAGCTTCTCAGCAGTGGCTCATCCGCAGGCAAACGGGCAAGTGGAAGCAGTGAATAAAATCATCAAGTCAACCATCAAAAAGCAACTCGAAAGAGCAAAAGGTGGTTGGATTGACAAGCTTCCATTAGCACTATGGGCATACAGGACTACTCACAAAACTGCAACTGGGCACACTCCATTTTCACTGGCATACGGATCAGAGGCAATGATTCCAGTGGAAGTAGAAGAGTTCATTTCAACGAAGCTGAAAATGAAAAGCTGCAACTTGAAGCACTTGATTTTCTTGATGAGAAAAGAGAAGAAGCTAGGCTCAGAGTTTCAGCTTATCAGCAAAGGATAGCCAGGCACTTCAACTCTAAAGTTCGCCAACGCAGCTTTGAGGTCGGGGACTTAGTTTTGAAAAGGATCATGACAGCAACTGGTGTGTTTGGACCAAACTGGGAAGGACCATATGCCATTGGCAGTAAACTTCTTGATGGCACTTTCAAACTCATAACTGTCGAAGGAGATCCAATTCCAAGAGCCTGGAACAGCAACCACTTACGTCCTTATTTTACTTGAAAGAAAAAGCTTTGTTCAAAATTGTAAAATAATGATGAATGTATCAGTTGTATTGTGAAACATTGTAAATCAGTGTAAATGAATGAAAGCTATAAAGGGGACGTAGGCCCGATTCTTGGCCGAACCACTATAAATCTTGTGTTCTTTACTATTTCATAATGCCTGTTTTATTTCGATATATAAATGCCTTAAAAGTATTGCTAAAATGTCGATTCAAAATTGCAGGACATTATAACAAGGCTTGCTCATCACAAAGCTAAGCGACCTCTATAAATCAGCTATTACACGAAAACCAAGCGAAAAAAAATATATTCCAAACTCAAATCCTATGCAAGGAAAACTTCACATAAAAAGTTGGCAACTCCACTGTGACAAACCTTTGTTCACTAGTTGAGATTTTCGTTATGAATAGACATCCAACTAGATAACTCGCGTTTGTCTCGTGAAGTCATTCAACAGTGAAGTCCACTCCTTCGGATGAAGCAATTTACTTGTAAAAGGAAAGAAGATGTGCTTGGGAACGATAATAAGAGATCGCTAATGGGCAGATGATGAGAGAAAGTTGCCAAGCAAACAAAGAAGCAGACAAAGGGAGGTATGCCTCTCAACAGGAAGGCCGGAAGATCCACTAAAGGGACACCTTCCCAAGCGGAAGGAACAGGACCCTCGCTAACTGGTCGTGATGCATCCGATCAGATAGCTTACGTCCGTCCCGTGGATCCACTCGCCCCTGAGACGCAACCTACCTGGCACACCAACCAACCAAAGCCCTCTAACGAGGCACGCCAATAAATGGGATAGCTTTCCTCAATCAAAAAGATCGGTGGGACTACCAAAGGGGCACTTTGTTAGTTAATTGCGATCGTTTGTGCAAGCAAACATCCAATCAAGCAACTTGCGTTCGCCCCGTGGACCCCTCCGACCATGAGAAAGTAACTTCCAGGCAATCAAAAGCCCTTTTCGGAGGCACAAGCCCTCTTCGGAGGCACAAGCCCTCTTCGGAGGCACGCTTCACCATGCTTGAAGCACAAAATCAAAAGCCCTTTTCGGAGGCACAAGCCCTCTTCGGAGGCACAAGCCATCTTCGGAGGCACGCTTCACCATGCTTGAAGCATCAAATAAAAAGCCCTCTTCGGAGGCACATTTCACCAGGGTAGAAGTGCAAAATGCTTCTCTTCGGAGACCCACTTCACCAGAGTTGAAATATCAAAATTGCTTCTCTTCGGAGACCAAAATTGCTTCTCTTCGGAGACCAAAATCGCTTCTCTTCAAAAACCTCTTCAGAGGCGCACTTCACCTTGCTTGAAGTACCAAAAATAAGCCCCTTACTGGGGCACAAAATCAAAACCTTCTTCGGAAGCTCATTTCACTGCGTAGGAAAATTCGCTTTTAACAAATAAAAGTGATCATCCCGAAAAGTTGAAGTGTTCTTCAGAAAGAAAGAGAAAGTAAAAAACTTCTCGAAAGACGAGATATACTTTATTAAAAGCAGAATGATTCTTCCCTTAAAAGCGGAATAGTTATTCTCTGGAATAAGAGTATCAGTCTTGAAAAAGCTAGGAATATTGCAATGCACTTGCGGTATGGGGGCAATACTATACGATTCAGTTACATGAACAAAGTAATATACAAGCAACATACCGCGAGTTCATCACAATATCATGAAAAATAGATGATGTGGAATAAATGCATTCTCAAACGCAGACAAAAAGTTTGCACAAGTAAAAAGAATCGTCTGTTCCACACCAAAAATAAAAAACAGATGCATTCTCACATACACAAGAGTTTGTACAAGTAAAATAATTGTTTTATTTAGTACTATGAAAATTCTTTACATGTGCAGATATCTCAAAAAGTAAAAGCAGGGACCGGTACCCGCACAATCCCCGGTCGATACATGCAAAAAGCAAAAGTAAGGAGTAGAAAATCTAGCTTGTTATTCCTTCTTTTCGCCACCTTTGGAGCCTTTCCCCGGCCTAATGATTAGTTTTTGGAGCCGTTGTGAACGGGTCGGGGCAGAAGGAGGAAAAGGCGCGGCTGGATCAACTTCTGCTTCGTCCCCAGTTGAAGCACTTCTCTTCTTCTTCCTTATGCCACGCTTCCCCTTCCTCTTTGAAGAAGATTCGCTCCCCGGAGTAGCAAGCAGTGTTGAAAGCTTCGTGTCATCATCAAGGGACTGCTCCGGGGTCTTCTCGACGTCTTCAAGGTCCTCCGCCTTATGTTCCTGCGAAGCTGCCGGGTCATCCAGGCCTTGAAGGGCTTCGATTTTCTCTGCCTGTGATCCCGGCTGGGAAGCAGAAGGAGGAGTAACCTGTAAAGATGGAGGGACGGCAACTGAAGGAGTGGAAACTTGTGCAGTGTTTGGTGCCTCCGCTGTAGAAGAAAAGAAGTTAAAATCAACATCTTCCGAAAATAGAGAAGGTATCGGTTCACCAAAGTTCAAGTAACAAGTAAGAAGGTCATCAAACTCGGTTAAATCAAATAACTGGTTCATTAGACCCGGAACTTCGCCAAAGTTACCTGGAGGAGTTGGCTTCGCAAGTTCAATTTCATATTTATCAGCCTCAGTTTCTTCCTGGCTCTTCTCTTCAATTTGGGAAAGAGGAGTCTCAGAAGTATCGAGTTTAGCTTCAGCATCTTTTGCAGCAAGTGGAGATTGAGAGCTAGAACCGATGATATCAACATCAGTCAAAGTTGAAGTATGGACAGGGGCAGGTAGTGATGTTGTCTTTTCTGGATGTTCCTCTACCACTGTCCCGACTCTAGCTTCGGCAAGTTGCTCTTTGCCTCTAATAAGCGCATCACGTGCTTCATCGTCTAGATAAAGCGCTACAAGGTCTGCTTCCGCATAACCGGCAAATGTATCAAGTATGGTCTCCCAAACTTCAGCAAGTGTAATCTCATATTTGGGACCCAAGAATGAAAGGCTGCCGCGGCCCAAAACGCTGTGCATGTAGAAGTCAAATAGAGTAGAATCGATGCTAGCTTTAGTGGCGTCGTGAGACTCTTCGGCCGCAACTTGTCCAGCGACCGCGTCATCACGCTCCTTCTCAACTTTAAGAAGCTTAGCTTTCAGCATCTCAATCTCTGCATTTTGGGACACAATTGTTCCCCGCAGCTCAGTATTTTCTGTGCGATATTTCTCAGTAATGTGCTGCTCAGCTGCAAGCTTCATTTCGGCGTCCCTTTGCGCAGCATGTGCATCCCGCACTTGCTTCTGAAAGACTTCTTCCTTTTGAGTGTGCGATGCAGAAGATGAGGCCAGATCTTCCTTTAGTCACTTGACTTCAGATGCAAGCTTTGCGTTGTCATCTGCAATGCTTGTCATCTCCGCATCATGTTGCTTACACCATTTGTCCCATTCTGATTTATCATTCTCCATGGTCATCATCGCCTCAAGATTTATGTGGTTGACCCTCTGAAGTTCGTCGACAAGTTTCTGCCATTGCGACATCCTCTCGATATTAAGCCTGACCGCGTCAAGACTTTTAAGCATGTCTTGCTTATCAATCGGAACCAAATCCAAGTCAAAGCGCACTCCTTTTAGGCACCAATTCGGAAATCGGCTCTGAAGCGTTGGAGGGCCGTCTTTAACTTGATATTGTGGCCTGTTAATGATTGTTTGAATATCAGACTTCTTTAGAGGAGGAGAGCCGGCCGGAGTATCAGAAGGGATAGGAGCGTCAGTTTTTTCAGAAATTTCAGACGCGTCCTTCTCATCAAGTTTAACCCGTTTACTTGGGTCATCGGTAGCATGCTTCTTCCCTTTGTCATCATGATATTTTCTTTTATGAGAGTCATCGTCTCTCCTTCTTTGCTGCTCTTCGTAAGCACGCCTTTCTTGAGCTTTTCTAGCTGCACGCTCTTCGTCAGATTCTTTGCGGGAGGGAAGATAACGTCCATAATCGTAAGAATCACGCCCTCCGTAGCGCCGAAAGTTGTCGTAGTATGAGCCGGTACGTCCCATCGGAGAATCTGAAAAACGGAAAAGAAGTAAAGTTTAGAAATTTCCAGAAAAAGAGGATAAATGCTTATAAGTGCTGAAAAATCCTAAGTGTGTGCGGCGTGCAAGCTACATGCGTCAAACTACAGACCACGCTTTAGTGTGGAAACAGAGACGACTGGCGTAGTAGGCGTCAGGGTTTGTTTTAGGGTGGAAGTCGCTTCAACAACGGGAGAAGTCACTTTTGGATTACTATCCCCGAAAAGCTCTTGAGAAGTTATCATGATATCGCTCAAGCCATCAAAAGTGTCATCACCCTGGAGCTCAGCAGACTTCTCCTTTTCAACTTCCACATCAGTTGATTTTTCAGAAACTCGAGGATTTTCTTCCTCTTCGATAATTGGGGCAAGTGCCGATTTGCTGACTAACCCTACAACATTAGTGGATGCGGAACACTTTATCAAAGCAGCCTCTACGACAGGTGTTTCTGATGCAACTTCTTCTGCAGAAACTGGGGCATTCGATGCCTCTGCTTGAGAGCCTGAAGAAGCTAACGTTTCTGCATCAGAACTAGAAATTTCATGAATCTGGGTCGATCTAGAAGGATGTAAAAGACCAAATTGGTGCAGAAATTCATCTTTCAACAAGAATTTGGCACTCCTCTCTTCAACATCAACGGTACTCAAAGTATCTAAAATTAACTTGTGACTGGTGTCTCGAAGTGGAGGAGGAAGTGCTGCAAAAAGAAAGAATGGAGTTAAGCATTTGACAGTTCGAGTTCTGGAAAGTCTTAAAAACAAATCGGAAAGAGGCAATCTTACTTCCGACTCTCCAGATGGCATAAAATCCCGGAGGACAGCGGACATAAAAGAATTGAGTCAAGAACCCATGGGCACTTTCGGGCAAGTCCAGAATTAGTTTACGGTTCCTGGCACTCCTTACAAGTGTAATGGAGGGATGATCTTTGTTCTTTGCAAATGTGTACAAGAAGCGAATTTCGGCAAAACTGGGAAAACGGCCCAACGTTCTCCTGAAAAGCACACACAGTCCCAACAGGATGGAGTATCCATTAGGGTGCAGTTGAAAAGGGGAGATAGATAGCCGAAGGAGAAGTTCTCGAAGACAATCATTAAAGGGCGGAATAGCTCCGCTCAAGCACATCTGACGATTCACAGCAACAAAGCCAAGAGGCGGCCTGTCAGCAGTGTCGCTTGACCCAGGAAGTAAAGCATCTGCTTCGGCAATGCCAAATTGGATGCATAATTGACGGAAGACTTTATGACTCAAAGTGGTAGGAGTCCTTTACGGAGGATCATTTAATGGAGTAGCAATTGGAAAGGCTTCTCCAGCTGTTTCCAAGTCTTCCTGTTGAGATTCCATTCTACACAAGGAATTGGACGATCAAATATTAAGGTGCACGTTTCCTAAAAAGAGTGAAGTGTTGTGCAAAACTAATGCAATAACAAGCAAATGTAAATGAAACTAAATTAATTGATACTTGTCGATTATAAAGTTTCAGGGCTTGATATCTTAAGTCCAAGAATAGTGTTGTGTTGATGCAAATAAATCAGCTTTAGTTGATCATTTCAATTTTGCTTTAATACTTCACTTAGATTTGTTAGTTCACATCATTTCATTCACGAAGTTCATTTAAGTTTGATATTCTTTGTCAACTAATCTGTCATTTGATGTGGGCAATCAACAGCAGTATATTCGTCCCATTTTTCTGTGAATGTTGCTTCTA
This sequence comes from Allium fistulosum, assembly GCA_030737815.1. NCBI lineage: Eukaryota > Viridiplantae > Streptophyta > Magnoliopsida > Asparagales > Amaryllidaceae > Allium > Allium fistulosum. Next base: position 1,166,510,608 of record CM060905.1, on the reverse strand, counting down.
AACAGGTTATCAGCATTAAAGTCAAGGCAATCTGAAAAGAAGTACAAAATCCAAAACAATTTAAATTCAGAAAATCAGTCAAATTCTGCTCAAAATTCTAAGTGTTAGGTCGCTTATGACCTAACACAGGTTGCAGCGTTCTTATGCTGTGTTGTTCAGGTTAAAAGTTCGGGCTGTGAAAAATTGTCTAAGTATTAGGTCGTTCAGCGACCTATCATGGGTCAAGACTTCTGTAAGTCGCACGTTGCAATTGAATGGATTAAGATGAGGCAATTTTCTTTAAGTCCTAGGTCGTGCACAATTGTTTTTTAGGTTGGAGATTCTCTAGGTCGCAAATGTTGTCAGATCGCAAAGGCTTAAGTCGCTAGGCGTTTCCACGCGACCTAACTCTTAGGTCGTTTAAATCTGATAGGTTGTTGACTTCCTCTCCAAGCAACATCATATTGGGTCCGATAACCCAATACCGCCAGTTCAAAAGAGTTCATCTTCCCCTTCATCCTACCTCGACATACCACCAATTAACTAGCAAATCAATTGCAAACCCCACAGATCCGTAGTAAAAGCTTTCGTATGATCGCAAATCACCACGACACATCAAATGACAAACGAAAGTCAGTTGAGACGACCGTTCAGAAAGCATGATGCATGAAATTAGGCTTAGGACAAGTAACAACGATTCGTGATCAAAGTAGTGACTATGGACGAATAAAGGTCGATCCACTTACGGATTATGATTGGTGAGAAAGAATCGTCAGTTGAATGAGTCGAATTTGTCTTTGGAAGCTCGAAAAATCGTTAATGGCGATGGAGGCTCAAAATAGTAAGGTGAGGAAGAAGGTGCGACCTAACCAATTTATATGAAACTGAGAATGGGAGGCGAACAGGCGTGAAGTTCTAGGTCGTTTGCGACTTAACAAGGTTGAGTCGAAGCATACGACCTATGGCATAGTCATATGCCTCGAGGGGCAAATGTTAATTCCATAATCTCAGCGACCTAGAACTTAGCGACCTAAAAGGGATTAGCGACCTAAGAGGGGCTTGCGACCTAACAGCAGAAAGCCTTGCGACCTAACAGCAGAAAGCTTTGCGACCTAACAGCAGGAAACTTCGCGACCTAAGAACAGAAGGACCTCGCGACCTAAGGACAAAAAGGTTTGCGACCTAAGGACATAAAGCCTTGCGACCTAACAAGCTAGGACTTCAATGACCTAGAGACTACGACTTAAGAAGAGCTCCGACTTAACAGTTTGCGAGTTAAAAGGTTGACGACCTACGACCTAAGAACATAGCGACCTAAAGAATGTCGCGACCTAACTGTTGAAGGAGGCTCTGCGACCTAAGGGAGTCTACGACCTAACTATCTCAAGAACTTCGCGACCTAGCAGTGTTGCGACCTAACTACTGAAGATGCTTGCGACCTAAAGCCTGAAGTGATCTAGCAACTTAACAGCCTAACAAGCTAAAAGCAGAGAAAGGAATGCGACCTACTATAGGTCGTTCACGACCTACTACTTGCTCAGATGGAAACAGAAGCAAATCAATCAGGCTGCCTTCCCTAAGTCGCATATGGACTGCGACCTATCTTAGGTCGCTCGCGACCTACGACCTAACTTAGGTCGTACGCGACCTAAGACCTTAGGAAAATTTTCAGAATCCAAATCAGCTCCTATAAATACCCCACCACTTCCAACATCACGGGGACTTTTGGCCATTCATTTCTTCAAGCGCCGTTACTCTGTCGAAGTCTCCATTCATCCAGCAATCAAAGATCCTCAAACATTCAAGACGCTACAACAATCTTCAAGAGATAATTCCTTACATCCAACATGGATTCATCGAATTTCATCGACGAAGATTGAGCTAGTAGTCAAGATTGTTTCTTTTGATCAAGTTGTACTGTTTTGATAAGAGATTTATATCGATTTGTAACCGAATTCAGCAATAAAGAGATTCAAAGTGGACGTAGGCTTAATCTCAAGCCGAACCACTATAAATTGCTATCTTTTACTGCTTTTCTGCCAGTTTACTACTTAAATTCTGTTCCCGTCACACGGGTGGTGCTTTCACGATTCTATTACACACACCGGGTGTTAGCGTTCACTTTTTAGCGTTAACAATATGTATTTATACGAAGTGCATAATATATAAAATTTACAAAAATAAGTTAAATTTGTTAATTTTGCATGGTGTTTGAAATTTACGTTTGATGGTCAAATCTCTCAAAATTGCACATACTTTTACTTTGATTTCATGGTTTCTGTAGATTTCCGAAAATGCAAAACATACCTATTTTCCAAATCATGAAATTTTTGCATTTTACGTTTTTAATAAAAGGAGTATTTTGTATAAAAATACAAACTTGTTACAATAAATGGTAAAAAAAGAAAAAAGAAAAAAAGGAAAGCCAAAACAAAAAACAAAACAAAAACAATAGTGCAAAAAATGTAACCTTAAATCATTGAAAATAAATAAACATGTAGAAGAATAAAATGATACTAGGGGGCAGGATTACAACATTAATTGCACCATACAATTTCAAAGCACTTATGCTTTGTAAAAAGAACCATAATAAAACATGTGACTCCAAGATAAAATTTAAACATTAAATATATTTTTTTTGAAAAATTTTCCTTTATTATATCCCGGAAAGTACAAAAGGATGTTGCTAAAGCAAAACAAGTGAAACAACCTTTATTAAAACCCCTATTAATGGGCATTTATTAGACATTTAAATCTAAATATGCATTAAATGGTCACCTAAGCTCAGACGTCATTTAATGGACGTCTAGAACTTAGACGTTCATAAAATGGACGTCTGAGCTTAGTTGCCCATTCAAAGGGTGTCCAGCTTTGGATGCCCATCAAATGGACGTCCAGATCGTCAACCCCACCATAATGACCATAAATTGCTATTTTTTAAACTTTGGCGCATTGTAACGGATATATTTCAAACTCCAGCTCTATTCAACGGCAATAAACGATTCTATTTCAGATTAAATGATATAAAATTAGACCATTTTCAGCAACAACAAACACATAAATCTTCAACTTGAATACCATTTTCATAAATTGCAATACAAACAAAGTATGTCTCATCTGTTTCAATCGTTCGGTGAAGCTTTAAATATAAATAATTATGAATTTGATTCACAACCCAGTCAAAGTGCTCCACTTCATAGTGCTCCTCCTTTAAGCTTCCATTCCTCCATTGCATGAAATATCATATATTCTACCGTCACTATTCTAATGACTCGATGAAGGGAAACAATCAAAGTGGAGAAGCATTTTGGACGAAAGTAATGAATTAACAAAAATCACGTTGAGAAGACGCATTCCACGTTGGCAATAACCGGTCGATTTGGAAAGATAAACCGGTATGTCTCGAATTCACAAAATCAAAAAAGCCAATTCCAATGGCATGGAAGAAGAAGCTGAACCGATACGTTTCTTACAAATATTACATTCATAATGAATTAAAACTATATATATTTATTCTTTTTGATTATTGGATGCAGAAGAGAATGACAAATATCAATTCTTGAAGTTAATACCAAGGGAAAACGATCGCCTTAGGAACTTGGTCACCCCAAAGCGGAGTTAAATGGTAAATCTAAAAAAAAATTCATATTTAGGATTTATTAGGCCTATGAAGTCTAAATGGATTTTATATCAAATCTAATAAACTTCTAAATAAAATCTTATTTTAATTAACTTTGTTTAAAAAGGTTTTTAATATTTATATTTTAATCAATACGAGATGTTTATATAAAATGGAGTATATCAAATATACTTTTATGTGTAAATGTGTGTAAAGTTACATGTTAAAATTAATTTAGAGAAGGAAAACTTTTATTTCTCTCTCTTAAATTATATAGTTAATTAAGGGAAGATTTTGTCTTATCTTGAAAGAGAAACCTTTCACCTCTTTTTTAATTAAATCGATTGACTTATTAAATAACATTTATGATCGAATTTATACTAGGTATAGATTGTGAGTATATCCAAGTATACTTCAGTGTAAAATGTGTAAGTGCAACATGGAAAAAATGTATACATGGTTAATATATACGTATACAGATGTTGGGATTTGCATCTATAACGTATACACGGTCCATTTATATGTGCAACGGTTGTCACAAAATAGTTTAAACTTATATTGAAATGATTATATGTACATATGTCAAAATTAACTTATGTATTAAATGAAATAAATAATTTAATGTTTGAATAGATTTGAAACAAAAAGGTCTACATGAACGAGTAATGGTGCATTTAAGTGGCATTAAAAGAAAAAGTAAAGAAATTTAAATGGAAATTTAGGAAATGTAAGGATGAAAATCTTTTAGCCTTCTTTTATTCTTTTCTTAACTTGTTTTCAAAACATTATAAACTTGTGTACAAGTAAATAAATAAATAAATGAATATACACACACACACACACACACACACATATATATATAAATTAATTTACATATTAAATGAGATAAACCATTAAAACTAATTTACATATTAAATGAAATAAACCATTTAAACTATTTGAATAGATTTGACTAAGTCAATCAAATAGATTTAGATTTAGGATCCAAAATATCAAATGTTGCCAATTAAATAATTTTCCAAGTTGAAAACAATGAAGTAGTTAAAGATATTTCATATATATATATATATATAACACTGTAACATAAAAGGTGAACAAAACGGTGTCATCATTGTTTTAAAAGTACAAACTATTTAAAAAAAACATTGTGCGTGAAATATACATATAGTATTAATGTTTACAGTATGTGTGTGTATAACAATTAGGCCCCAAAAATTTTTAAAATGCAAAACTCCAATAATGATATTTATAACATGTAAGAGATTCATGTGTGTGTGCGCGCACGCAGATTCAAACGGTTATAGGTGACAACAATTTGCACGTATAAAATCGTTATAAAATATATGAGATATATAATCTACACTAAAAGATATGATTTGATGTATAATTAAAATTGAGATTTGATCATTACCGTAAGAAGTAGCCTAAGAAACACACCTTGAATGAAGAAATCTCTCTCCAAGATTCACATCCGATCCTTGTAAGAGTTGGATGAACCACTTATGTTTCATTATTATTATTTTTGATATTTGCATTTGATTTGGAGTTGAATATTTTTTGAAATTTTATTTTCTACCGTGGAAGGTTAGGAGGAGAGGAGAAAAACATGAATGAGAAAGAATGAACTTTCTATAAGAAATAAATTAGTGAAGGGGTTTTGGACCAAAGATCTCTATTCTCAAAGCCCATGCACAAAAAGTCCATATTAATAAACTTATGTAAATTAGGTCTCTATTTTGTTATTTTTTACCAAATTGTCCCCTTCTAGAAAATCAACCCAGCATTGAAATCAGCGGCAAAAGTAGCATAAATTAGTCAAAAACTAAAAATAGGGAGCAAATTTTCATAACTTTTTTGGAAGGGACTTTTCTTCCGTCATCTTCCAATTCTAGGGACTTAGCAGCCGTTCCTTGATTAGTGAATTTTTTTTAATTAAAAGAATGAAACATTTTCTATTCTTTAACTAAAACTTCCCTAATTAATTCTCTTGATCATCTCTTTCTTCAATTTGCTCTCTTCACGTGATATGACTGAAATTACATGCCATTAAATGACATAAAATTTCCATAAATCACTTCATGCAATTATTTTTTATTTAAATTCGTTTAAAATTACATCGATATGGTATATCAATGCGCGCAAATATAACTTTTATAATTGATCAAAATAATTACAAACAACTCCCAAACATCAACTAACTTAAATAACAATTAATATTTCTTAAATATTAATTAATTTACAACATTTTATAAATTAATTAAATAATGTGATTTTTTATATAGAATTCATCGTTATGATTGTGCGACTCAAAGGTATAAATTCAGTCAGCGATTAATATCGAATAATTCAAATATTAACGTTCACATATCACCTTAGCTGGTGTGACATTTTGGCTGAATTTATCGCTTACGTATCCTTTTGGTAAAATCCAATTTTACTTATTTTGGTGTTACCTGGTAGTGACAATCATTTACACCAATTCTCTTTGTCAAAACTATATCACTTTGGACTTGTAAAATTTGGTAATGGTCAAAATTCCAATATCGTCCATAGTAAACTCTATAGTCCAAACAAAAAGTCCTTGGTTCAATAATAACAATTATTATTAACCGTATCGCTCTAGCCATAGACTTTGACTTTAAGTTGACTATGATACTAACCTCATATAACCGAGGAGACGGATCTTCTCTTAAATAGTGTGTCACTTCCAATACTTCCACTCGATCCAACTATAGTCCTTCGATGGACGCGGTGCCACGATTTAACTATTATCAAAGTGGAGCTTCCGTATTGAAGATCAACAATATTCTAAAGTCAAGAGAATCATGTAATTTTGTCACATTGATATTTTCTATTTGACCTTAGTTATAACAACCAACAAAAAACTATCGACCGAGTCATTCCATAATTATCCAATAATTATTAGTACGTAAACCGTTTGTGCCTCCAGCAGTCATGAGCAATACACTGTCCAATATTTGGAGAGCGTTCCGTACTCTAGTCTCAATGGATGTATTGATATCTAGTCTCGATACATCTTGACTATGAATATTTAAAACAATATGTTTTATTTCTTGTGATAAATTACTCATGGTTACAACATCTTGTGACTATTATATCAAGTTTATAATAGAAAGAAAAACACCTTTTATTTCGAACAAGATTGGTAATTGAGTTAGATATATGTAACAAATTACATAATTGCCCCTAGGCCATATCCCTAACTCTATCAATCGCAAAAAACCTCACTATTACCAATTTGAAAACTGTTATGATTTGTTTACTAGTCAGCAAAAATGCATCTCCAATAACGCAAAGTCCTCTAGAGATGTCCAATCAAAAACAGAAGGTAAGAGAAAAATATCGACATTAAATTATAATTCCAGTCCGAGAAATTCTTATGGCATGGATTCTTACTTAGACCTCAAAATTCAGGTTGATGAATTAGAACTCAGAATGGATGAAGGTGCTAAACCGATTGGGTAGCGTACAACAAAGAAGAAAAATGTTGTTTAGATGTAGATTGATTCTTAAATCAACCCAATGCATGAAAAACATGCAAAAGAAAATGCTGAACGTCAACAGGGTCATATGGAAAAGCTAGCTGAAGGAGCTGACCTTAATTGAAAAAGGATTTGATGGTAATGGATTCACTCTTATTGCAGTATTGACTAGAATATAAATAACACATTGTTGAAAGTAGGTCAGGAGTAAGACATATGTAGATGGTGCATAACAAACTGTATCTTTTCTTGTTGTTTGGTATTGTGTACTATCATGAATGTTTGAAATGTTAACTGAATTATGGTTCTGTTTAATGAATTCATAAGTTTACACAACACTTTATTTAAACAAACGGAGCTAGGTGCAAATGAATCCAAAGCTATATACAAGATACGTAGAATAGTCGTGCCCCAATCCGTAGTATAAAGCTGATCTAGTCTGACAAGTGCTGCTAAATAACCTAAACGAACCATACTTTTTTGGTTCGAGAAAAAGGTCAAACCAAACAAACACAAAGAAATGCCTGAATGATTGCATTCATTATATTTGACCTACCTTTATAAGTGGTGATGTAGTGCTGAAGGTAGGTCAATGGCAAAGCACCACTATGAATGAGGCTGGGATCAATGAGCTGTAGAAAAATGGAAATAAATTGGGGGACTCGTATAACTTGTCAACTAAGAAAGGTTTATGTGCAAGTCCTCTAATCTCGATGCCCATAAGCTTGTAGAAGTCGATGGGAGTAATACCCGACTCAAAGTCAGAAAAGTGAAATGCATATGTCTCAAGCCACACCTCTCTACTAAGGCCCCAATGGGAGATTGATCGAATAACTGGATATGCCTAATCATCAAAAACATTCCAAAAGGACTTGCTTGGATCCTATCTATAATGGGATGAGGAAGGATGTCATAAAAATGTACAATGAACTTGGCCCAACCGCCATGACAATGGATGTAGTGATCCTATATATAATTTAAAGGTGCAAAATTAAATATATTGGCAGTTATTTAACATGAATTAGGCTAAATATATACAAAATCATTATGTTGAAATTACTTAATAAATATACATGCACTATAGACAACACGGTTTCAGACTTATGCCGATAAACGATGGAAGCTCATGAAGTATCCGCAGATTGTAAAATGCCAATCCGGGACCAGGAGGAACCTGTATATGGCCAGCGTCTTTCTATGGGGTGTCTACAAACGGTTCTTCTACTGATTTTGGTGGGACGTGGCGACATTTCTCCATATTATGTTATAACAACAAAAAAAGTAAAATGTGAAGTGGAGAATGGTAGGGGAGGGGAGAAAGTTCTTAAGTGGAGAGGGAGTGGAATGGGCACCTAATACTAGACGCCTGTTAAAGGATGCCTAGTTTTATGCGCCCATTAAATGGGCACCTATTTGTTAGGTAACCAGGCCGAATTCAGGCCTAGATCTATTGGCGATGCCCTTAGAATACTAAAAATGGTGAGAGCATAGACTGAAGACTTTGACAAGTTCGCAAGACATTCATCAACGCTAACTTGATCGCAAGGTACTCGATAGATATGGACAACGATGTATCAGTAGAGTATCTGGTGCTACCATTAAGATTTTACTCCACTGTTCTTCAGATAAGTTCAAAATTGTTAGGTCTAACTTGCATTTGTTGATATTCCATCTAGTACTTCAATTATTTCATGATTATCTTGCAATCTCGTATAATAAGTTGCAATCTTACATTGAAATTTAACCGATTTCTTTGAAAAACCCGTTGATTTCTCTCTAAGAAAACATGCCAAAATAGTATCACTATGGACACATCTACTAGGTCTATAACTAATCCCTTGATCGTGAAGTTTGTTGATATATATTCCATTATTTATAATAAGTTGTTTCTCCGATTAAGTTGTAAGTGCAGTCTCCTCTTGAGTTCCAACCTTAACTTGTTACTGAAAGCACGTCAAAAATAATGATGATTTCTTGGTTCCTCTTCTTGTTCACATTGTCTCCATGTGGTATTTGAACTGTAGACCATTTGGCCAACTCATCCAATTTTTTTTTCTTGTTTAAAATGGCGACATCTTAGGGGGATGATTCTATTCCATACACAATGATTCCATATTTGATTGGCACTCTTTAGCCTAATGCACTTCCAGGCCGATTTAAGACTGAATGCTCCATTGTTTGCTGCTTTCCACCACCAAAAATTATAATGTAATTTTGATATAGTGTGATATTGCTAATTTGGTTGCAAATAGACCATGGGATGTGCCAAGGCTCCATCTAGAATCATCGATGAGGGAAAATACATTTTTATTGATAATACCAATACTACTCATTGATTGCTAAACAACCAAGTTGAGTGGAGAGTTTCCATTTAACCATGGATTAAACCATAAATCGCTGTCTTCAACATTTACTATTTTTTCCTCTAACAATCCATGCCATTGGTTTTTTGTTTTGTTTTAAACAATAAATTCCACGTATAAGAATCATTAGGATCATTACTGACAATCTAAAAGTTTTTCTTTTGGCAATACCTGCTTTTCAACAATATAAACCACATGTCTTATTGTAGAAACTTCCATAATAATCGAGCTGCTAAAGCATCAATTAAATCATTTAAATTTCTCAAACCCATTCCACCTTCCTCTATCTGTTTGCAAACAGTAAGCCAATTAACTTGATGAGATTTAACTTGTCAAAGAAATTGTGAACATATACTTTCAATAGTAGAAATGATACTTTTCTAAAACTCTATTAATGGTTTCTGCATTAGTCAAAGATGCCTCAGCGAAAACTAATAAATCATATACATGTAATAAGTGATTTATAACAGAACTACATTTGTATATGTGTGTGAGAATGCCAACAAAATGCTCCATCTCCATCATCAACGATGAGTATTCCACAGTGTTGCACGAAATTTTTGCAAGTGTGAATTGGACCGGCCGCCTTGTCCAAGTGGCCTATATAATCATGGTTATATTCTTCTTGGCCAACATATCCCCAAGCACTTTGATCAGCCCCAACTCAAACGGAAATGACCTGTCCATGCATTGCACTCGCCGGTACTTGACTCGCTCGCTTGGAATTGTTCCCTAACCAGTTCAGATGATAAAGGGCTCTCACAAGGAATACCCCGCCTACATCGGCGCAGGCGTCGAACAAGTATCTCCTACGCAGGCACCAGCCGATAGACCGAAGCAAATTGGCCTTTTGGGGGGATCCTTTATATTCGACTGGCTTGTCTAATCAGTCAATCGTCAGACATCTCTCTCGCCCGTCCCTAACCTCACCCACCTGCGTGCACCAATTCTTTTGACTACATTCAACTTAGCTAAAAGCACCAAACCGCCACTGTCTAAAGAAGCTTCGTATCCACTACTCCATAGAAAAAACTAACATAAATAAACACTATTCATCTGATAAAAGCATCACCGTGTAGTAACCACTTCTTGTCCTTTGCTGCTACCAAAGTAGGTCTTTTGCAACCGCTCCCTAATCCCACACAGCCTGCCCCCACACTAAGTATGATCACGGTACAGCCCACCAACGATCATCATTTGCACCATGTAGACCAACTGGCATCATAGTTGGCATATGCATCAACAGTGTACTCTATCAATGGCCTAAAGGAATTCCTTGGCTTGATAGCTAATCTCAATCATCCAAGCATCAACTTCAGCAGCTATAAATGAACCAAGGCATGCATTTTACAAGCATTGAACAACACTAATTTTTAAGCATTTACTCTCTTGTTATTACCTTATGTAATCTAAGCTATTGTAAAAGACGTAGAGTATTACAAAATTTCTCATGGTGGACATGGATCATCTTAGATCGAACCATTCTAAACTTTGTCTCTTTACTTTTATGCACTTTATCTCCGCAGTTTACATTTAAACCAATGTATTAGTAAGTAACCTTTGCTGATATCATGTATTAATCATACTTTCATGGTTGGATAAAACTTTACTCAACATTTTGGCACTTGAAGGAGGACATCCCCCTAAAGCTCTGACCTTTCATCACTTTCTTATCTACACATATTTATTCTAGGCTGTTACTATGGATTCTACAACTCAATACAAAGGTAACAACTCTAATAACCATGGGACTAATGGCAACACTATCGCCAGTGCCATATGCCCCATCTTTGGGCTCAGCAACGACATGTGGCAAAGAGTGCTGTAAGGATTGACAAACATGGGTACTCTAGCCTGCAAAGTGAAAACCCCGAGGACAAGGTTGGACACTTAGACAACAGTGAACTTTGTTCCCCCAGTTCCTTCAATGGCTGAACAAACTCCTCTTCAGCCTACTCCCTCCATTTCTTACCACCTCATGAGCACCGCCAAAGCCCGAGAAATGGTAGTGCTTAAAACCTTGATCGGGGATGCCCACGTTCACTATAGGAACATACACACCACCCATAAAGAGGAAGACATCCACGAGGTTCCAAAGCCAAACCGATTGAGCACCATCGATCTCTTTTGATCGAAAGACAGACTGCTTTCCATCGCCTTCAAGTGGTGGATGCAGCCTATGATATGTGTTTTGAACGCCACAGTGGCAGAGGGGCAAGGTAGAAACCCCAAACCCAAAGAACCATCATTCGTCTCCTCGGTTATATGAAGTTAGTATCATGGTAAACTATAGTCAACTCAAAGTCAAAGTCTCCAACCAAAGCAATTTGGTTAATAATAATTGTTATCATTGAACCAAGGACTTTGTGTTTAGATTATACAAGTTGAATGTGGACGATATTGGAATTTTGACGGGTACCAAATTCCATAAGTCCTAATGTGATATATTTTTATGAAAAGAATTGGTATATATAATCATCATTATCGGAAACCGCTTAAATAGAAAAATTGGATTTTATCCAAATTGTGTAGGTGATAATTCGGCCAAACTAACACGTCAGTAGTTGAGATGATGTGTGAAAGTTAATATTCGAATTGTTTGATATTAATCACTGACTGAATTTACATCCGTGAGTCGCACAACAGAAATATTGAATAATTCGAGATACCGCGCGATTTAATTAAATTATAATTACTAAAAAATAATTAAATTAATATTTATGAAATATTAATTATTGAATTTTATTTGATTTATTTGAATTAGTATTTAATGAAGTGCATATATAAAAGTTATATATATACGTAGCGATATACGATATCGATAAAAGTTTAAATTGGATTTAAACTATATTAATACTAATTCGGTTTGGAAGTTTTAAGGGCCCATATAGCCCTCTCTTTTAGTCAGACATATGATGGTAGGGATGGGGTCATTTTAAATGAAAAATGAGATTTTGAATTAGGCAAAAGGAAGAGGTAAACTATGTGATTTAGATCTCCACTTTTCCCTCCTCTTTATTTCCTATTTGAACATCACTTACTCCTTACTTGGTCTGACTTTTAGAGCCTCCTTTAGTATCATTTCCATTCGAAAATTAAAGGAAATATCCTCCTCATTTCCAAACAATTAAATCAAAAAAATCCAACTTTAGGTGTGGTGTAGTAGTCCATTCTGTTACATATCCTGGAGTCACTTAGATCTGATCTATACATGGAGTCTAATTTAACATTCAAGGTGCATTATCCAGGCAACAACTAGGTGATATCCAATTATTTATTCGTTAGTTTATATGTAAATTTATATAATTATATGTAGGTAGATTAAAATTTCTAATATCGCGAATATATATATTTGATTGTTATCAAATCTATATGATTGTTTGTATGTGATATTAAAATAATTTTTTATAATTTTGCATGTTTTTTTCCGACCATAATGTTTAGAAAAACAATTTTCAAGTAATATTATTTTGAAACAATTTTAAACTTAATATGAATCTTAAAATCAGTCTCATATTCATTATAATTTCATGTATAATTTATTTAACAAAATTATCTTATACATATGCTTTCAAAATATATATATATATATCTTAAATTTTAAAATAGTACATAAACTTATATATATATATATATATATATTTGTTTACATATGAAACAACAATTTTAGAAAAATAAATTTTTATAATTTTTTTATATAATTTCGGAATGGAAGTTGAAATAAAAAACCAAAATTTTGAATCCATATAAAATTAAATTAGAATTTTTTTTATTTTGTTAAAATATATCAAGCCAAAAATAAAAATAATTGAATTTTGTCTTTTATTTAATATATATATATATAATTTTAAATTTATACATTAGCATTTTATAAAATTTAATATATATTTATATTTACAAATGTTATATGTATTTTCAAAAATAAAATAAAATTCATTTATAATTCGTATATGCATATATTTATATATTAAATATTTATATATTTAAATTCAAAACTAAAATTTAAATAAGATATTTTGAATCTAGAAATGATTTTAAATTTTGAATATATTTAGTTATTTTAAATATTGTATTTTGAATTAATATTATGTTTGAAATATATTTACATATAATTATTTAGTATATGTATGCATATATAATTTTGTGTACTTATATATTAAATGTATAGTGATAATATACTTTATTATATATTAATTTAAAAATAATATTAGGCAGTAAACACGTATATAAAGGGGCTAATGCGTCCAATGAGGTGTAAATCTCAACACTTAGATACAAACATGTTAATCATGTAAGCATTATATGTCGCATGTGCACATATACGTATTTGTGTATTTTATACACATGTACATATTATATATCAATTATATACATAAATAGAATCTTTGTATTACTCAATTAAATAAAATAATGATTTTGTTTAAAATTCATTTAGATTAGATCTAAACTAATTTAGACTTATTAGACCCAACAAAATCCAGAATGGAATTATTTTGAAATTCATCCATTAAACCCGCTGCGTGCTGACCTAGATCCATAATGATCTAGAACGTAATTTAGGCATTCGGTAAATTTTTCAAAATTTAATTTGATATTGAAATAAAATATTTTAAATTTTAAATAAATAAAATTCTATAAATGTTTTAAATTAAATAACATATATATATTGATTTATGTTATATTATCTTAAAATGTTTAATGTGATGTATGTATATATAATTTTCGAAATAAATTAAAATAAATTTGTAACAACCCTGTATTTTGTAATTATTTTAAATTGAATTTCCTGATTTAAAAACTTTATTTTATTTATTAAAATCGATAAATTTTGTTATTTTAAATATAAATTTTGATTTTTATGTGAATTATAATTCCAAACATGAATAGATAGGGTATTTTTCCAAAAATGTGAATTTTGGTCAATATGGTCAAACTTTGACTTTCAATTTAAAATTTTAAAAGTTTAAATTTTTGAATTTTATCTTTTATTATGAAAGTAAATAAAATTTCAAGAATACTGCTTTTCGTTTCGTTGAAATCAGATTTATATTGTGAAAGTTATGCCCTTTTAAATATTGTGTGTAATTTGCTGTATTTAACAAAAATTGTTTATTTTAAATTATATAAATAATATTTTATTTGGTCATGTAATGTTCTAATTTATATTTATATGGGTAAAATAACATGTTATGTATATATTTTGGTTTTAAAACATTTTTCATAGTGTAATAAACATTTTCCAATGTCAGTTGTATTCTGTTTATAATTTCTAATTTCCAGTTTCATTTAATTAAAGAAATTCTTTATTTATTTTCTATTTTCTTAAAATCTTATTTTATTTTCATTTCCACTTTATTTTGTTCAGCATTTATTTTATTTACTTGACTTTTTATTTGTTTAGAAGTGTTGTTATAATTTTTCCAAAGTTAAGTTTGCAATTTTAAAAGCTAGTTTCAAGATATTAAGCTATTTTCTTTATTTACCTTCATATTTTCCTAAAATAAATTATTTATTTTTCTTTTTCACTTTATTTCAGTTTGTTTTATTTTATTTACTGAGTTTTTATTTGTTTATTTTGGGTTAATGTAAAGTGGAAATTTAAAGAGACAAAAGTGTTAAAAACAATGACTTTTCACTTGCCAAATCTCTTCATCTTTTGGCCGTTCCTTTTCTCATTTGTAGCCGTATGTTTTATTTTGTTTTCCACGTGAATACACTTCTCATTCCATCAAAATTTCGTCCAAGCTTCAGATCTGAAAATTTTGGTAGTGGCCTCTCCCATTTTTCTACTTTTCTCTTCACTTTTTCTTCATTTTTTACATTATTTTGCCTTGTTTTCTTGCTTGTATGTTCGGCCACCACCTAGCTAGCCTCGGTCATCACCCCTACCACCTCCTCCTCTTCACCATCAACCACCTACCCCTCTGACCATGGCAGGCCGTGCACCCCATATGAAAAAAACTCCACATAAATGCAACAATCACCTTGAAAACAATGCATAACCACCACTAGTTCATCACCACCTTCATTTTTCACCATGGCCACCACCTATAGCCGCCACCACCACCTTGGTATGACCACCACCCATCACTTCATCCTCTGTCCAGATCTGAAACATGAAGATCCGAGCCAAACAATGCATGTAGACGAGCCTTGTGGTGCACCAAAACTCCACTATCAAGCCTAGACCCTTTGTATTCTCATGCCTTGTAACCTCCACCTTGTTCTTGTCATGTAGCCATGCCTTTTTAGGTCCAAACCAGACCATACCCAAGCCAAAGCATGTCCAAACCTGAGCCAAACCATTCCCTAGGCCGAGCAAGCAATGGTAGAAAGCAAGGCAAAAACATTCATTCCATTTTTGCTTTTTATTCCAAAGTTATTTCAATTCAATGTTGTATTGAATAAATTTTTTTGGTTTTGTTTTGGGTTGTAACACAAGATATATAGCTTGGATCTCGTTCTCCACTCGGATTCATAGCCTTGTCATTGTGTTCTAGAATCCGTTGTGTCATTTGAATTGATATCTCCAGCACAAAGAGGTGAGTATACTTATACAAATGTGAATTGACAACAATTGAATGTGTAGAATATTATATATGATGTTATAACTGCCTATGATTATTAATTATATGATGTTAAACCTGTTATTTTACCTGTCATATTATCTGTTACTGTTATTTATTGTTAAACTATTCATTTATACCTGTTTATCACACTACAAGTTCCCTATAGATTAGATTCACTATGGGTTGAAATGATACATAACCGAACGGACTTTAGAATAGGGAAAAATCGTTATGGGCTGAAATGATAGGCCTGAACGGTTTTTATTTAATTTATTTTGACTTGGGATTGCGGGTTTGAAATGATAGAACCCGGATTTTTCTTTGTAAACTGCGGATTGAAATGATACATATCCGTATCACTTGACCTAGGTTAGAAAACTATATACAGACCCGTGGTTAATTTTTAAAGTGTTTTGAATTATTTTTAAGTATTTTAAAAGTGAAAATTTTATGGAAATTTGATTTAAATAGATTTTTAAATTGTTTAAATAAAGAAATTATGATTTTTCTATAAGTTAAAAATGTAAATAAATAAATGGTTAAATTGAAAATTTTGAAATATAACTTAAGTTTGGAAATTTGGATTTGGTTTAAAAATGAATTTAAGTTATGAATAAAATGGAAATTTAATTTTATTTGGAAAATAGGAAATATGATAATTTGATTTAAATTTGAATTTAAATGACTTGATAAGTATTATTGATTTTTCTATGGACTAAAATGGTTAAATGAATGAATGCTTAAATGTGAAATTTTAAATTTTAACTTGACTTGGAAATGTGAAATTTGGTTTTTATTAAAGGTTTAAGTTAATTAAATAAAATTGAAAATTTAGTTTAATTTGTGAAATGGAAATAAAATATAGGTGTTAAAGTTTATTTGTTAAAAATGTGAAGAAAAGAAAATTGTACATTTGGATTTGTTAAGTAAAATTATTGGAAATTTGGATTTTACTATAAATGTTTCTTATAAAAATCATAAATTAAAAGAGTAATTTTAATGAACATTTTTGAATGTCAAAATATGATTTTTATAATGTTTAAAAGGTTTAATATTGAAGGTTATTATTTGCTGGAAATACACTAAAATCTGAAAATTACTTTTTATAGCGTTCAGAAATGTTATGATTTCTGTAAATGAACTAAAACTTAAATAATAGGCTATTACAGCAGTTCTGTAATACTGTAGTTGCTGAAGTAAATTAAAAGGCTAAAAACTTGATAAAGGCCTATTACAGCAGTTCTGTAATTGCTGTAGTGGTCTGCTGTCTTTGCTGAATTTAATGAAACCCTTTAATTTGAAACCTGAGCTATTACAACATTTCTGGAAATGCTGTCTTTGCTGTTTTAAACTAAATTTCAACTAAAATTGAGATTTAACAGCATTTTTAAATGCTGTCTTTGCTGAATTAAATTTTTTCAAGTATAACTTATAACAGCTTTTTCTGAATGCTTGAAAGGCTGAAATTTTCAATGTTTATGGTTTTTAACTTAGTAAGTGAACTCAGAATAGTTTAAAACTTTACAAATTGAATACTTGATTTGAAAGTATAATAATTACACTTTTAAATGGTTTAGATGAATTATTTTGATTGAAATATAAACTATTTAAAAGGTGACTTGAAATGATAATAAATGAATGATATCTTTGAATTTAAAAGGTATTTAAAGTTGAATATTTGGATTTGAACTCAAATGATGATTTGATAATGAAGTTTTGAAAAGATATGATATTTTGATATATTAAATGATTGATAATGAAGTTTTGAAAAGATATGATATTTTGATATATTAAAATGATTTGAAATGAAGTTTTGAAATGATATGATGTTTTGATATATTAAAATGATTTGAAATGAAGTTTTTGAAAGGATATGATATTTTGATATATTGAAATGATTTGAAATGAAGTTTTGAAATGATATGATATTTTAAATATATTGAAATGGTTTGGAATTGATTTAATCTTTATTTTGATAAAGATTTGGATTTGAAATGATATTCTATTTTGAAGTATAAAATATTATTTTAAAATTATAACCATTGGTTATAATAACGATTGGTTGTTAAAGAGACCGGGATCGGATATGGATATACTCTCTGTCGATACCGAAAACCACTTTAACAACTGTGTACGCGGTGGAGTTTCCAGAATGAAGTAGGATGGTGACGAAGATCCTAAGGTATATGCGTGGACCCAACTCCCGTGAGTTGGCATAAGGTGGCTAAAACAGGAGCGATCTCGGGCCAATGAGGTAGCACCTCTTATCGGACGCACTTCTTCGATACCATTCTATTACTTTGTGATTGTTTGGGTCCACCCCTTAATTTGGGAGTGTTGTCCGAGGTGGAGCGGTAGTGGCTGCTATGCGTTTCCATCAGTCCGTGTGCGTAATTGGTATATCTACCCTGACATTGCCTTGTGTGCCATGTCACCTACCATATCGAGCTTTACTACGAGTTTCTATTTGTGTCGTACCTATGGAGTATCTTCTCATAGCCTTTCGAGGTATGCAGGTACTGTGTAGACTATTGGCATATTACGTGTTAGGGTGAGTTCAGATTAAATGTAAAGCCCTAATGCTATTTTAAAGTATGTTTATTTTATATTAGACATTATTATAATAGCGAATATTACTACATAGTAGATAGTTTAATGGATCCTTAAAGAATGGGCAATCCCAAGCATTCTTTAAGTTACTTGTACTTTTACTACAGTTCACTTGAGTTGGTTTACATTGTATAAGTATGTATGTCCTGACTCGAGTGTTTGTATTTTTATTTACGCTCGGGTCAGCCTGAGTATTCACAGATTTGGATTCCACTTTCTGGAGATTGGAATCGCTGGAGATTATCTACTTATCTAGTTTATCTATCTCAGTTCTGTTGTTCTATTCAGCTTGTACTTGGTTATCATATTGAGACTTCTGTTGTACTTTATTTCTTCTGTTGTATCTTATTTAACTCTGATATATTTACATAGTAGCTTCATGAACTACTATCTCTTTTACTTCCGCTGCATTATATTACTCTGTGTCTGTGATCTGTGATTATTTATTTACTGTATATTCTGAGTTTTGCCAAATTTTATTTACAACGCGATATTTTGAGCAATTCAAGTCCGACATGTGCGGATGCGAATGGTTGAAAATATCGGGTCGTTACAAAATTAAAATTATTTAATTAAATAAATTTATTAAATGTTAATTTATAAATAATATAATACATATATATTAAGATATATGTGTATAACTGCTAATTGGCTAAATTTCCATCGGTTTAGAAAATAGTCGAAAAATTTCAAATTAAAATAACCACAAGCGCACGGCGTACACTTGTAGTACGTGGCGAATACAGGTCGATCCGCAGGGAATTTTTAAGATTTTAAACTTGCTATTCAATAAAATTAGACCAAAATGAGAGAAACTTGTTTTCTACTATTTGTGAACAAAGAGAAGCTAAAACTAAAATAAAAATAAGATTAAAAACTATGAAATTAGAGAACAACTTAAAGGCCAATCCACTCTCATATTTTTGTAAATCAATCAAACAAATAATCTATGATATCAAGTTTTGATATTAAATGAACTTATTGTTGTATTTATCATAAGTATGGTTTATTTATGTCATTAATTAACATAAAGGAAACCATCGAACTATAATACAACAAATAAGCCACTTGTTAATTCTCATGAAAATGAAGCAAAGCAAAAACTATTTTTAAGTATAATCTATTTACTATTGTGATTAGTAATATAGATCATCAAATTTTGTTTTCACATTCATTTCAAAATCAAAAATCAATTAGCAAATCATGACGTAACTTGCGTTTATATTGAATAAGAATAGCTCATTTGCAAATGCAACATAAGCTATCAAACCCACTTGTATAAACTTACATCAATATCTACTTTCATGAAGCACAAATACAAGAGATCATAAATCATAGAATTGTTGAATTTACATAATACTTGAGAGCTTCATTACCCCTAAGTTGAGGGGTTTAGCTACTCATTTGTGGCATTGAAGCAACACAAGTAAATTTCAACATTAAAAAGAGAAGAAAATAGAAAATAAGCAAAGAAGAGAATGTAATTAAACTACTTACAACAAAAGGAATTAAGCTACACTACTTGCATGAATGTAAAACTAATCTACTAACAAAGAAAAGGAAAGAGCATAAATAAAAGCATGAAAAGTAAATAAAAGCATGTAAATAAGAGAAGAGAAAGAGTCTAAGAAGCCATTTTTATTTCATGAAACATTGCTTACAATTTTGCACTCTAATTTTCTAAGTAATATGAAAGGTAGCATATATGTTCATGTACATAAGAGGGTTATTTATACATGCATAAAACCCTAATTCCATTTTTAGGGGGCTTCCCAAAATACCCCTTAGGAACTGTGGCCACCAAGTAACCATTAGCCATTAATTAATCCATCATTTGATGTGCATGAAGCTTTAACCTCCACTTAGTTGTCCATTAGCTTCTAATTGTAGATTTAGGCAAGTGGGTGAGGTCCTCCATAATCTTGAACTTGAATTATTTCCTCTTCAATCCTTTGTATTTCCTTGTGCATGCATATATCATCATGAATCCCTCTTCCATATGCATCAAAATATCCTATAAAAATAACAAAAATTGTCCAAGTAAAAAGTCTCAAATGACACATGCACAAAAATGACCAATTTGCCCCTGAATGAAGATGAAAATATGATGGTTTGAAAATAATTGAATTTTGGTTTTAACATGTACAAATGCCCAAATATGATGTTTATTTAAATAAAAAGAGATAAAATATGG
Organism: Allium fistulosum; assembly: GCA_030737815.1. NCBI lineage: Eukaryota > Viridiplantae > Streptophyta > Magnoliopsida > Asparagales > Amaryllidaceae > Allium > Allium fistulosum. Next base: position 1,166,489,771 of record CM060905.1, on the reverse strand, counting down.
ATGTAAATATATGCACATTTACGTGCACATCAAATACCCCCACACTTATCTTTTTATTCGTCCTCGAATAAAGGAAAACTAAGATAAATCAGTTTTCGTAGGGAGCACGATTGCATTGAGCGTATGCAACAAGCCGTTAAACCTCTGGGTGTCCCCAGTAGGACGAGTGTTGTCTCGTGAGGGTTTTCAGCGGATACTACCCACAAAATCCAAATGAAGAGTGAAAATATTTTCAAAGTGCAAGATTTATTTACAATGGGATGAATGCAAGTTTTTGAAAATATTTACAAATGAAGGATTCACTTTCAATTCAACACTCATTAGTTAAATATAGGTTTTGGTCATTGTCTTGAAAATTTAAGTTATTTACTCGTCAAAACTTCCAATAAAAATGAACTTATTGTAACACATAGACTATAGTTTAACTCGTTGTTTCGGTTGATAACATAGTGCAACTATGAAATAGATACTTAGTTGATTAGCAAAGTTTATCAAAGTGGTATTTTCATTTCTTTTCAATAATAAGTCAAATCAAATAAGTAAAAATAGTGCTCAGATTTCAATTGCTTACTCTCTCTTATTTGAAAATTTTATTGATATTAACAATATTTACATATGCCTAACTCAGGTAAACTGAGGCCAGATATATTACCCGTGCACTGCCTTGTGGACTGATGTGAGGGGAATACAAAGTGTGGCGAGTGAACACACAAGTGTGAACACTTATCCACTGTAGGCGTTATTAAAAAGAATTTTCATATACATACACTTAACTCAGATAAACTGAGGCCAGATATACCAATCGTGCACTGCCTTTCGGGCTTACGTGAGAAGGGTACAGAGCATGGCGAGTGAACACACGAGTGTGAACACATGACTCTAGGTGTTAAAAATATATATATATATATATATATACATATATACAAATGTTTTTTTTTCAAAATTTTTCTTAGAAAGAGAGAGTTTTGCAAAATCAACTTAGCACCGTTTAACTTAGAAGATAAAAATGTTACATCCTTTACTTTAAATTTACCACTTTTTTAAACAAAGATTTTCAATTAGAACATACTTCATAATTAACACTTATGAACCTTCCTATATACTAGTTAAACCATTGTTATTTGTAATCAAACTTCATTTTTATTTTTGCTAAGACAAATAAATTTTCAAAAATTTCAATTTATTAACCAAAACTTATACTTATCCCATAGCATTTCTTCAAAAATAATTCAAAATGCTAAAAAGAAAATGTTTTTGAGATTTTGAGATTTTTTTAGTTAAGTTAAAAGAAAATGAAAATTCAAAAATGCCATGAAACTAAAAAAATGAAAATGAAAAAGAGACCCCTCCACACTTAATTTTGACTGTGTCTCCACAGCCAATGCATGATATAATGAGTGTAACGGGGAAACTATGTACATATTTACAAAAGAGGGTTAACATTCTTACTAGACGTAGCTTGGCTCATGAAGGATCATGAGCTCCTCCTCTTGGTTACTTGGCAATTCCAAGAACGGTTTCAAATGATGACCATTGACTTTGAAAATCGATCCATCCCTGGGGTTTTCTATTTCTACGACACCATATGGAAAAACAGTTTGTACCACAAATGGTTCGGTCCATCTCGATTTAAGTTTCCCAGGGAATAAATGAAGTTTTGAGTCATATAAAAGAACTTTTTGGTTAGGCGAAAACGTTTTCCTTAGGATTGACTTGTCATGAAAAACTTTGGTTCTTTCTTTGTAAATTTTCTCGTTTTCATACGCGTCGTTCCTAAGTTCTTCTAGTTCGTTGAGTTGTAGTTTTCGGTTTTCGCCAGCTTTCTCAAGATCAAAGTTTAAGTTCTTAATTGCCCACAGCGCTTTGTGTTCGATTTCAACGGGTAAATGCCAAGCTTTACCGTAAACTAAACGAAATGGGGACATCCCAAGGTTAGTTTTAAAAGCAGTACGGTAAGCCCAAAGCGCGTCGGTCAATTTCCGAGACAAATCCTTTCAATTTTTGTTCATAGTTTTTCAAAGATTTGTTTTATTTGTCGATTTGAAACTTCAACTTGGCCGCAAGTCTGAGGATGATATGGAGTGGATAACTTGTGAGTTATCGAGTATTTTTTCATTAAAGTTTCAAAAGAACGGTTGCAAAAATGGGTCCCGTTATCACTGATTATTGTGCGAGGTGTGCCGTACCTCGAAAAGATGTTTTCTTTGAGAAATTTCACAACAATTCTATGGTCGTTGGTTTTGCAAGGAACGGCTTTGACCCATTTTAAGACGTAATCGACAGCGAGAAGGATATACACGTTTCCAAAAGAGTTGGGAAAAGGTCCCATAAAGTCGATACCCCAAACATCAAAGATTTCGATTGTAAGAATGGGGTTTAGAGGCATCATATCTCGTCGAGAAATTCGTCAAAGCATTTGACATCGATCACAAGTTTTACAAAATTAAAACGAGTCTTTGAAAAGAGAATGCCAATAGAATCCACACTGAAGCACTTTTTCCGCAGTTTTTCGAGGACCAAAATGTCCACCGCACGCATGATTGTGGCAAAACGAAAGAACACTCCTGATCTCATTATCCAGAATGCAACGTCGGATGATTTGGTCGAGACAATATTTGAACACGTATGGATCGTCCCAATAAAAATATTTCACTTGGGACATGAATTTGTATTTGTCATGTTTGGACCAAGATGAGAGGAGTTTCTTTAGTGACTAATTAGTTCACTATATCAACGTACCATTGGTCGATAGAAATTGAAAGAAGCTGTTCATCGGGGAAGTTTTCATTGATTGGCAAAGAATATGGTGCGTTCGAAAGACGAGACAAGTGATCGGCTATGACGTTATCGGATCCTTTTTTGTCTTTAATTGTAAGGTCAAATTATTGAAGTAAAAGGATCCAATGAATCAAACGGGATTTAGCATCCTTTTTAGCGAAGAGATATCGAAGCGTAGAGTGGTCCGTGTACACAGTAATGTGTGAACCTATCAAGTATTGTTGGAATTTTTTGAGAGCAAAAACGACAGCTAGAAGCTCTTTTTCGATTGTTGTGTAGTTGAGTTGAGCGTCGTTCAAAGCCAACTCACGTAATAAATGACGTGAAGGATCTTGTTGATGCGTTGTCCTAAGACAGCACCAACGGCAAAGTTCGAAGCATCACACATGATTTCGAAAGGAAGATCCCAATTGGGTGCGCAAATGATTGGAGCAGAAATGATTTCCTTCTTAAGACGTTTGAAAGAGGAGATACACTCAGAGTTGAAATCGAATGGAACGTCTTTTCCGAGAAGAGTCGTCAAAGGACGAGCGATTTTACTAAAGTCTTTCACAAAGCGTCGGTAAAAGCCAGCGTGTCCTAGAAATGATCGAATGTCCTTAACAATTTTGGGAATGGGTAGATTTGCAATGGCATCGATTTTCGCTTTGTCTACCTCAATGCCTTTATTTGAGATGATATGTCCAAGGAATATGCCTTGTTTGACCATAAAGTGGCATTTTTCCCAATTCAAAGTCAAATGTTTTTCTTTACATCAATTTAGAACCAATTCGAGATGATGTAAACATTGGGAAAAAGAATCGCCAAAGATTGAGAAATCGTCCATAAAAACTTTAGAAAGCGTTCAATCATGTCGGAAAAGATTCCAACCATGCATCGTTGGAAGGTCGCAGGAGCGTTATAAAGTCCGAATGGCATACGTCGATAAGCAAAGGTACCGAATGGACATGTGAAAGTCGTTTTCTCTTAATCTTCGAGAGCGATAGGAATTTGGTTATAGCCGGAATAACCATCAAGGAAGCAGTAAAATTCGTGGCCAGCTACACGTTCGAGCATTTGGTCAATGAAAGGAAGAGTGAAGTGATCTTTTCGTGTTGCGACATTTAGTTTTTGATAGTCAATGCAAACACGCCAACCCGTTTGAGTACGAGTTGGAATAAGTTTGTTTGAATCGTTCTTGACAACGGTTAGCCCAGACTTTTTCGGTACAACGTGAACCCATGAACTATCAGAGATTGGGTAAATGATTCCGTTGTCAAGAAGTTTAAGAATTTCATCATGCACTGCTTCTTTCATTTTTGGATTAAGCCTTCGTTGTGCATCACGAACAGGCTTGGCATCGTCGATTAAATGGATGTGATGTTGGACAAGAGCGGGACTAATTCCCTTTATATCGGAGATCGACCATCCAATCGCTTCCTTGTTTTTCGAAAGAATAGAGAGAAGAGAAGCTTCTTGATCAAGAGAGAGAGAGTTGCAGAAATTATGACGGGCAACGTTTCGTTATCACCTAAGTATGCGTACTTAAGGTGATCGGGAAGTGGTTTGAGGTCCAACTTCGGGAGTTTTTCGATCACATAGTTGGGTTGAGATTCAAGCTCAACTGGAAGCGATTCAAAAGGAAGAGTGTATTCAATCTCGTTAGGAATTTCATGAAACAATTTTTCGTACTCGGCCTTGCGTTCATCGTTAAGGTCAAGTGTTTTGTTTTCAAAGCTTTCGTGAATGGCACTAACTTCCAACGTTTGGTCATAAGGTTTGTTTGATTGGCTTTCGAGATTGAAAATATTAAGATCCAAAGTCATGTTTCCAAAAGAGATTTTCATCGATCCGTTACGACAATTGATTTAGGCATTTGAGGTGGCTAAAAATGGTGGGCCTAAAATCAATGGAATTTGACTTGCGGGATTCGTCATGGGTTATGTTTCAAGAACAATAAAATCAATGGAGAATATGAATTGCCCTACTCGAATGAGCATGTCCTCGATTTCTCCTACGGGCTTCTTAATGGAATGATCGGCGAATTGAAGTGTAACTTTTGTGGGTTTGAGCTCACCTAAGCCTAATTGTTCGTACACGGAGTATGGAATCAAGTTGACACTCGCGCCTAAGTCTATCAAACATTTGTTAATCGTCTTGTCACCAATTGTACACAAAATCGTAGGGCAGCCAGGATCTTTGTATTTTACGGGAATGGATTGGAACAAGACTTCACTCAAACTGGCGACTAAGAAGACTTTTTTGGGCACTTGAGTGTGTTGCTTTTGGGTACACAAGCCCTTAAGAAATTTCACGTAAGTGGGGATTTGCTGAACGATGTCAAGAAGCGGAATGTTAACTTTGACTTGTTTAAAAATTTCCAACATCTTTTCCATTTGGTCTGAGTGTTTCTTTGGTCGAAGACGATGTTGAAATGGGACATGATACTCGGTAGGTGGGTCTACTCGAGTACAAGAAGAAGAGTTTTGATTGGCATTCGATTCGACATTTGGCTCCACGTTTTGTTCCGATCCATTTGTTGTTTTAGAAGTGTCGAGAGAAGTTTCTGGTAAATCGTTTGGGTTTAGCGACTTGATTATCGATTTGTTTACCGAAACGTAGAGTTGTGATAGAATTCAATTGGGTGACGTTGCTATCTTGAACAACATGGGCTTGATTTGAATTTGCGTTTTGATTTCTGGGATTTGAAATGGGTTGGCTTGGGAATGTTCCTCGTTCGTGTTCACTTACAGACGTGGCTAATTGACTCATTTGCATTTCAAGTTTTGCAATTGATTGGTTTGTGTTTTGCATATATGAAGTCAATAAATTTTGTAAATTGCTGTTTGATTGAAGGCTTTGGGTAGTTGCTTTAGCCAACATTTCAAGAGTTTTCTCAAGCGAAGTTAAACGTTTATCATCTTGGGGAGGATGAGTAGAATTTGGTTGAAAATTTGATTGTTGTGGTTGATTCTGAGACGGACCCCAAAGTTTGGTCGAAAATTGTTGGGCCGAAAGGGAGGATTCGAAGCATTATTTGAGAATGCTTGAAAATTGGGACGAATCGTATTCGTGTTGGGATTGTTTTGGTTCCACGCAAAATTCAGATGATTTCTCCAACCTGGGTTGTATGTTGGAGAAAACGGGTCGTTTTTGGCTTTATTGAAAGCATTGATTTGTTCGACAGAATTGGGACACTGATCGGCTATGATTAGGATCGTTGCATTTATAACACATCGGTTGGGAAGCTTGGTTCATTTGATTCGATGAGAAAACGTTATCCAATTTTTTAACCATTGCGTCGATCTTAGCTTCCAAAGCAACAGAAGATCCTATCGAGTGTGCACTTGATCGTGAGTAGATTGATTTTTCGTTCGAACGTTCCTAATGGGATGATTTTTCGGCGAGGTTTTCAAGAAATTGCCAAGCATCATCATGATGTTGGGCAAGAAAGTTGCCTTGGCACATTGATTCGAGCATGTTTCGTGAGCTGTTTTCGAGTCCATCATATAAGATTTGGCAAATCGTCCATTTTTCAAAGTTATGGTGTGGACATTTTATCAAAAGCTCTTTGAATCTTTCAAAATATTTTCCGAATGGTTCTCCCTTGAATTGATGAAAATTTACAATTTCGTTTCGTATTCTACTCGTTTTTTCCAAAGGGTAGAACTTTTTTAAGAAAGCTTTTACGAATTCTTCCCACATTTTAATCGAGTCCGATGGTAAGCTGTATAACCATTTTTTAGCATAATCCGTTAGAGCAAATGGGATTAATCGAAGTTTGATTCCGTCATCGGAAAGTTGTTGGAGTTTAATGGTTGCGCAAACTTATTCGAATTTAGTCAAGAAAATGTATGGGTCATCGTGCTCGAAATTGCCAAATTTCGGAAGTGTGGCAATATGGTTAGAGTGAATTTCGAAATGGTTACCCATAAGGGCGGGTAACGTGATGCAAGATGGAATAGAAACTCTATCGGGAAAGATTCTATCCATAAGAGTTCGAGGGGCGTCCTCGTTCGCCATTTCGGGAGGTTCGTTTGTTCGAGTTAAACGGTTAGTTGTTGAGTCGTGAGTCCAACAGTTTGTTGTTGTGTCACGAGTCCAAGTACTCATGCACAAGTGAAATTCGAGAGGAGAAAGAAGTTAGAAACGAGTTTAGAGAATGAAAGAAGATTTGAAAAACGAAGTGAAAAATTGTTTTTGTTTTTGTTGTTTTTTTTAAGGAAGAAAAATATTTACCAAGTGAAATTTATTTTCAAAAGAGAAGTTTGATTTTTGGCTTTTCAAATTTTTTTTTGTTTTTGTCTTTGCAATTTTTTTTGTTTTTGAATTTTCAAATATTTTCCAAAAGGATTTTTTTAGAAAATGAAATTTGGTTTTTGTTTTTGTTTTTGAATTTTTGAATTTTTTTTTTGATTGAAAATTTTCAAATGAAAGGGAAAAAAGATTCTTTTTTTTGATTTAAAAACTAAGTTAAGTATAATTCACAATTTTTTTTGGATTTTGGATTTTTTTTTGTTTTTTTTAAATATGCATGAACTAATGCGACTAAATGAATGCAAAGGACTTAATTATAGTTTTCTGTCCTTAGTAGCTCCTAACCCAAAATTGTATAATCACACTTTGTTTTAAATCAACAAAAAAATTTCTCAGCCAGGTAACGGGCAGGGGTTATCGGTGCACCACGAATCACCGTAGCAATGCAGCCGAAGGTTTAAGGACCTTCAGAGGAACAACCAGTATAATATTTACATATCACCATAATTTTTATAACAGGTTATTACTCTGCCGTAGCCTAGACACCAAGAAATAAAATTGTTTAAAGAAAACAATTGTGAAGATACAATTAAGCCTTAGAAGTGCTCGCGACACCTTTAAGTCGAATGTCTAACCTTTATTATTAGTCAAGTTCTACGATGAAATGCATTTGTAGGCTAAGGAAAGGGTGATGAAATCCCTCACCTTATGTGAATTGGGGTATTGCCCTTAGAAAATAAGATGAGATGAATGTGAAGCAAAAATTAAACGTGAATTTACAATGCAACTAAAATGAAGTTTTTTTTGTTTTTGGATTTTGAAATTTTTTCTTTTATAAATGCAGATGCAAGCAACCAACAATGCAATTCAAAATAAAACTAGAGATGAAAACACGATACCAGAGCGTGCAACTTATTAGCAATTTTTTTAGCGGCGATTTTAGCAAAGCAAATCAATTATTTTTCCTTTTGTTTTGGCAAGCATTCCTTCCTTTTGCGAATTTCTGCTTTGGCAATTTGCAAGTAAAACAAAGATATATATAATATTTGATTTTTTAAGAGATAGGAATTTAAAACAAAACCAAACAAATATATATATAAATATATATATATATATATATATATATATTAAGAGAAGGAAACTAAAACAAATGGAAAATCAAAACAAATAAATGTAACAAAACAAAACAAATACTCAAAGCAATTCAAAATCAAACCAATTACAAATGAAACAAGGAGGGAAACCTATTTTTTTATTTATAAAAGAATAAAACAACTCAAACAAAACTAAAACTCAAACTAATTCACAATCAAAGGAAAATTTCTTTATAAAACCAGGCCCGAACAAAAAACACCGGCCCACTTTAAAATAAACAAACCAAGTGTTTTTTTTGTTTTTTTTATTCGAAGATCACGTGATGAACTACAGCACAAAATTGAAAGCTTATTTCTTTTCTTCTTCGATCCTCAATCTCAATTCGAATTTATTTTTGCAACCAAAGCTTTTCTCTTTCCTTTTTTATGGGTATTGGTTCGAATCAGGGGTTTTGCAAGGCGACGGTGTTGCTGTGGTTCGGCATGGTTCTATTGTGAGTTCGAGGTGGTTGGAGTGGAGTTCGATTGCTGGTCGTGATGATCGTAGTGGCGGTCGAGGCTATGGGGGTGGGGTCGTTGGTTGTTTGATGAGGCTGCATTGTTGTGGTTCGAATTGGCAAAGTGGAATTAGGTAGCTGAATTGGTTTCGAGAGGTGATGGGGGTCGTATTGTGGTTTGGGTTGGAAGATGTTCGCGGGTGGTTGAAATGTTGGCAGTGGAAATGGTGAGGCGATGTGGTGATTTGGGATGCACGGGTAGGCAGTGGAATTTGCGACGGTGATTTGAGTCTGGAGTGCGACTTGCTTGTTGCAGTCTGGTATTGGTAGTGATGTTAGATGTAGGGTTTTGAGTTGAGTTGAGGATTTAGGGTGATAATGAACTGATGGGTAGTTGCAATGGTGAAGTAGGTTTGTTGAAAGCAGAAGATTTTACTGGGTGGTTTAATGATTGATGTTAATTGGGTTACTGAGTGTAGATGCTTGTTTGGAGTGTAGGTGAATGATGTTAGGATTCCAGAGGGGCGTTGTTTGTTTAGGTTCGAGTAGTTCAGGTTGTGGAGGTTGTGTGATGTGGGATGGTGATGGCAACGAGGCAGAGGAATGGCCAAAGGTGAGTAGTTTGAATGGAGTAACAGGGATGTTTGTGATGTATGAGGCAGTTGTGTTGAGAAGTGCAGTGGATATATGACAGTAGCAGTGGATATGGTGGCAAGTCTGATATGTTCAAGGAGAAGGGGATAGCCAGGGGTTGTTTGTGTGCAGGTGGTGATGGGAAGTTGTCGGAGACTGTGGTGGAGCTGCTGTGGTAAGTTGTTTGTTGGTTGAAGCAGTGGTGAAGTGGTTTGGGGGATTGCTGAAGGAAGTGCACAGGTTGCACCGTGTATATGTTTGGCAAGTTTAGATGGTTTGGTGATATGATGGTAAGGAGCTGGAGTGTTGTAGCTAGGGGTGTTGATGGTGGGACAATGTATATTGTATCAGTGGATGGTCAGAGGAGATGGTGACAGAAGTTTAGCTAGAAGTTGTTTGCAAAGATTGGAGATGGTGACAGAAGTTTGGCCAGAGAAGTATGGCAGTGATTGTAACAGAGACAAAGAGGGAGGGAAATGCACAGAACAGTGGGGAGTGCACAGTGAAGATTTTGTAAAATGTAATATAGTGAATGTAAAGTTGTAAAACAATGCAAATGAAAATGTAATCAAAACAAAACTGTAAATGAAAATGATTTTTTTTCTTTTTAATTGTGCTTGTTATTTTTAGTAATAGAAAACAATGCAAATGCAAAGTGAAACAAGAAAACAATAACAAGCAAAATCAAAATGCAAGCAAATTTCACACAGCAAACATACAAATCTTTTTTTATGCAAACACACACAAAACAAACACACAAAATCAAACAAAATAATTCGAAGAATAGAAAATCAAAATCAAAACTATTCACCGGCAACTACGCCAAAAACTTGCTAATCGGCTAAATTTCTATCTTAGAAAATAGTAGAAAATTTTCAAATTAAAATAATCGCAAGCGCACGGCGTACACTTGTAGTGCGTGGCGAATACGGATCGATCCGCAGGGAATTTTTAAGATTTTAAACTTGCTATTCAATCAAATTAGACCAAAATGAGAGAAACTTGTTTTCTACTATTTGTGAACAAAAAGAAGCTAAAACTAAAATAAAAATAAGATTAAAAACTATGAAATTAGAGAACAACTTAAGGGCCAATCCACTCTCATATTTTTGTAAATCAATCAAACAAATAATCTATGATCTCAAGTTTTGATATTAATGAACTTATTGTTGTATTTATCATAAGTATGGTTTATTTATGTCATTAATTAACATAAAGGAAACCATCAAACTATAATACAACAAATAAGCCACTTGTTAATTCTCATGAAAATGAAGCAAAGTAAAAACTATTTTTAAGTATAATCTATTTACTATTGTGATTAGTAATATAGATCATCAAATTTTGTTTTCACATTCATTTCAAAATCAAAAATCAATTAGCAAATCATGACGTAACTTGCATTTTTATTGAATAAGAATAGCTCATTTGCAAATGCAACATAAGCTATCAAACCCACTTGTATAAACTTACATCAATATCTACTTTCATGAAGCACAAATACAAGAGATCATAAATCATAGAATTGTTGAATTTACATAATACTTGAGAGCTTCATTACCCCTAAGTTGAGGGGTTTAGCTACTCATTTGTGGCATTGAAGCAACACAAGTAAATTTCAACATTAAAAAGAGAAGAAAATAGAAAATAAGCAAAGAAGAGAATGTAATTAAACTACTTACAACAAAAGGAATTAAGCTACACTACTTGCATGAATGTAAAACTAATCTACTAACAAAGAAAAGGAAAGAGCATAAATAAAAGCATGAAAAGTAAATAAAAGCATGTAAATAAGAGAAGAGAAAGAGGCTAAGAAGCCATTTTTATTTCATGAAACATTGCTTACAATTTTGCACTCTAATTTTCTAAGTAATATGAAAGGTAGCAGATATGTTCATGTACATAAGAGGGTTATTTATACATGCATAAAACCCTAATTCCATTTTTAGGGGGCTTCCCAAAATACCCCTTAGGAAGTGTGGCCACCAAGTAATCATTAGCCACTAATTAATCCATCATTTGATGTGCATGAAGCTTTAACCTCCACTTAGTTGTCCATTAGCTTCTAATTGTAGATTTAGGCAAGTGGGTAGGGTCCTCCATGATCTTGAACTTGAATTATTTCCTCTTCATTCCTTTGTATTTCCTTGTGCATGCATATATCATCATGAATCCCTCTTCCATATGCATCAAAATATCCTATAAAAATAATAAAAATTGTCCAAGTAAAAATTCTCAAATGACACATGCACAAAAATGACCATTTTACCCCTGAATGAAGATGAAAATATACTGGTTTGAAAATAATTGAATTTTGGTTTTAACATGTACAAATGCCCAAATATGATGTTTATTTAAATAAAAAGAGATAAAATATGGATGTTAATATATGCACATTTACGTTCACATCAATAACTATAAACGTTATAGCATAAATATTTAATTTAATGTTTAATTGAATAAAATAAATAAATTAATATGTTAATTAATTAGGTAATTAAATAAGATTTAATTAACAGAATTAATACAAGATTATAAATAAGATTATCATATAGGTTAATTGAATTATAAAATGTTGTACAATAATTAAACTTATATAATATAAATGTATAATAAAAGGTGGAATAATAAGAAATCCCGATTCAGGAATAAACACACACGCATAATACGTTTACCCTAATTTCAGATGTGTTCAACACTTAGATCATAAGGGTATTTCATAAGAAATACATTATTCCATAAGTCGATATCACTCAGTTAAATATATTAAAGATTCTGAATATTTAATATAAATGTTGGCCTTTAACATTTATATATTAATAAATTACTTGCATACTCTCTGGTCGTTGAGAAAATTCAAACTAGAGATGTTATGTGTAGTACTATTAATATATAGACTAGATGAGGTAAGATAGCTATACGTATTTGTTGAGCAAACTCATGGTATATATACTATACCTAGGCTGTCGCAAAATGGTAGATGCGAGTGAATAATATTTGTCGATTTATTGAGCAAACTCAAGATCAAAATGAGATTCGAACAACGCCCATGGTTTAGGAGTTATATATCATGCAATCAATAAAGTGTTATCTATCGTTTGTAGGCATATGATTTGTTGAGCAAACTCAAGGTTAGAATCCTTAGAGAAACGAGTCCTAACACCCACTAAAGAAGTTAAAAGACATCTATGTTTCGTCCTAGGTTTTGAGAAACATAAAAAATATTTTGGGAACCTTATTAGAAAAATGAAATGGTAATATTTAATATGTTTAATATTGTAAGAACATTTGCTATATAATTCTAAAATAATCCACATCGATAAATTATGCAGCTAATAAAATTGATTAAAGGTTTATCGATTAAGATATACAAATAAATTGAATTAAAGATTGACAAAGAAATATTAAATATACTTACCTTCAAATCTTTTGGCATGTTGTCGCTTCAACACCCATGCAAGCGCCTAATTATACACTACTAAGTATGTTCATAAATTGGTCACTTACAAGTTTATTTGCCTGAACTATATATTGTCTTCAATGAGTTTTCAAAATCTAAAAGCGATACAAGATCTGTATCCAATCACATATAAATGTTATATGGTGAACGGTGGCAACTCTTAATGTATGAAAACTCGATGAAATTAGTTCATTCAAAATAGAAAAATAAATCATAGTGTGAGATAATGTATTCAATATAGTTGATTGCAATAAAGATCTTGCTGTGTTAAATGTAACACTAGATAAAGAGCTACAAGAAAGATATAAGAATTCGACCATTGAAATGTTAGTTTGATCAGTTTACGTAAAGTGCAACTTACATGATATCCTTAAATGTTAAGGATGACCGAATAAATTTTTGTAAAAGGTTCGTTATGATATTGTAGTAAGGATTTCCTTTTGAATGGTTCGACCATTTAGAAAGAAAATGAATGTATGAGAGTGGATGTAACTTAAGGCATAGTTGGGATGAAGAGAGTGAATGGTCATTCTGCTTCATAAAGAGATACTGGAAATGAGAATTATAAAATAACAATTACTTAACATGTAATTGAAAATATGATTTTATATAGAAAATTGTTTTCTATGAGATTTACTTCTTTGAGTTTAAGATATTTGATTTGAAAACTCCCAATTGTCAACTGGTTACAGTAAATGGAATAAATTGCCTATATTAAGTGGTTAAATGGAGCTTTATATTTTGTACGCTGTTGTAGTAATGTTCGAAATAGTGGGAGCATGCCATATAGCACTTATTGGCAGCATCAATTTATGAAAATTGTTTTTGTAAAGCATACCAAACATTATATATGAAATAACAATTTTTTTCATGTTGATTAAAAAATAGACAATTTTATTTCAATATGAATATTATGAATATTCATTATAAAATAAAACTATAATAGTGGTATTTGTTTTTCATAACAAAAGTGATGCATTGAAAAATATAGAAATATCCAAAATAATTTTCAATTATTTTGGAATTATGGTCGAAGCCATAGTTTTGAGAAATAATTTTTTTATTATGATTATGAATCATGTGGTACTAGTGACTATATCTTAAACAATAAAGGAAAAAAACACCCATTCGGTGAGAGTGAGATAAAAGTTGGTGAACTTTTTTGATCGATACATATAGATGTATGTTATAGTGGGTCTATGACACCAAAACGATTCCACATATTTCATTAAAATTCTCTGATGAATTATCATAGAGATGAACATGCTATAATAAGTTCATAGAATATAAAATGGAAGTGAGTGATGTAGCATGCAAAAGAAAATAAAATTTGATTTGATCGAATTGGCGAGTGTATTAAAAAGGGATTTCAAAGTACCTAATGTCGAATAAGATTCAATCTCAAAAGTTTCTCCTCCTTATGATACATAATGATGTATCGATGAGTAATCAGACTATGTTGAACAAAAGACGATTGATAATGAGTAAGTTGAGCTAACTTCTTACTGAAGGTCGTGTACTTAAGTGTAATGCATAAGGTTATAATTAATTTCATCCAACGAATAATTTACAAATCAAACAACATAATGGTTTATAAGAAGCCCCAATTTATCCTAGGTCAAAGAGTTGACGGGTTATGTGAGTCAAAAGACTATACGTAATATTTGTTTATGAAGAATCTTATGTGGACCACCCAAAAGAAGTTTGGAAACGATCATCATTGTGTGACCAATTTATGTTTTGAACGTAAGTTTCATAAACTAAAATCTAATAAGTTATATATATATATATATATATATATATGGCAGTTCATAAAATGTTTATGGATAACTATTCTACTTCACTGATAAACAATTATTGTTTCAAGAAGCACCAACTTTGTGGCGAAAGAATTTCTTTTATAAATTGTTGGTAGTAAAATTGTTTTGGATAAGATTCAAACAAAAAATTGATTACGGGAGTTGAAAGGAAATTAACCAAACTGAAATGAACACAACATATTAGTGTGTCTGATAAATATTCTCGCACATTAAAGAGCAACCATGAGTTTCTTCTCATCGTCGAAAATAAATATTCCTTATTTCTCTATACAACCATTAAGAGTATCGACTTTGCCATATAATATGATTTGCAAATCTTGAATAGATTGCAAGTACAGTATCGAAATGTGATTTGATAGTTTTACGTGAAAGGATAATATCCATCAACCGCAAATTTGTTTTTAGAAGGAAGACCAATACTGTTAGAATATAGTGAGCAGTGTTAATATAAATAACATCGTAAATTTCAGTTATTGAAATTAGTGTAACGGGTTCGTCATTCAACGTGCTTAAGTTAATTCAAATTTTACACACAAATTATTGCTTGATATGACATTTAATTTTGGTACATATGTATTGAAATGTAAAATTAAAAATAATGATTTACAATAGACTATTTTCACATAACAACCAAAGTGTCTTAAAGTTAGTGAGATCGATATCGAGTTTATGGGTTTTAGATTTGAACCAAGAGTGGAAACAAAAATATCGTTCAATAAGAATCAAAGTTAAATAAGTATTTCGATAGAAATAGCAAATAGTTTTATTTTCATTCAAAATGCAAAGAAAGCATGTGTTTAAAAGAAATAACTATAAAGGTATTAGAATATTCCTAAAAAGTAAACAGCAAACTTATGATTACTAATGATGCAATCAAGTTAAAATCATTATAGTTTGGTTGTTTAACACTCAATATTTGATTTGTAAATGGTATCTTTTATAATCGGTACAAAAGAAGGTTGGGAATGTCCTAAACGGTATGCACAAACAACATAAATATGAACATGTAAGATGTATTCCTTATGCAATGATAATAGCAATTATCATACATATTGTATTGTCTACAATACTATATTTAGCTTATGTATTTGATACATAAATTAAATAACAAATCCAAACTAAGATTGTTAAATGATATTTAAGAGTAATTTTAAGTATTTGCACAATACTAGAGAACTGTTCATAAAAAACAACGAGCTTCTTATGAAGAAGTATTCAGACTTGAACTTCATAAATGATATGAGTATAATATGTTGATATTAAATTAATGCTCAACCCTTAGTTAAGGAGTTTAAGCTAGAAATGTTGCAAACAAAAGGTTGTGGCTGATTCAATGAAAAGGCTAAGTACATCGCCTTGAATAATGCCGTAATAAAAGTAATGTGTATGTATAAATGCACAAATTTATAATTGAGCTAAAGTGATTCAAAATATTGAGAATCCTAGGTTATTATTATATGATAACAATGTCATTATAAGAGCCCATTAGAAGTTGAGAAACATATTCTAAATAGTTACATGTGATAAAGACAGTTTATCAGTATTCTAGAGAGTTGATTGATAGAGTATATAATTAAAATAACATAGTAGATACATTCATGAAGGGACAAGCTCTGTCATTTCTCATTAAACTGATTGAAGAGAAGGAATTAAGATTCCATAATTGGCCTCAAGTGCAAGCAGATGAAGGGTTGAGTTAGACGTACACCTAAGGCAATTTTGTAATTTACTATAAATTATTAACTCTGTAATAATATCCCATTTGATATAAAAGGTGTTTTTATTTCTATTATATACTTGACATAATGTGTTAACGTAACTATCTATTTAATTTAAGTATGCCTAATAGAAAATCCATAAATGATATGTTTGTGATAGTAATTGCAATATGTTGTGATCGTGAGAAATTTATTGCAATGAAAATAAACACATCATTTTAAATATTTCTAGTCAAAATGTACCGAGACTGGATATTGATACATCTATTAAGATTAGAGTACGTAATGCTCTTCAAATATTAGTATGTGCATTACTCATGGCTGTTGGGGAAATTCAAGGGGTTACATACTGATTATTACTGGATAACTATAAAATGAATCACTCGATAATTTATGTTGGTTAATATAACAAAGGTCAAACAGAGAATATCGAAGTGATAATGTTACACAGTTCTTTCAACTTGAAAATACCGTTGAACTTTAGTATAGAAACTATACTTTAATTATAGTTAAATCATGGCGTGTCATTCGTCGAACGACTGTAGTTGTGTCTGAGTTGAAGCATTGGAAGTGACACGCTATTTAATAGAAAATTTGTAACAACCCGTATTTCTAACTATTTTAAATTATTGAATTTAGTGTAATTATTGGATAAATATGGGTAGAAATAAAAATTTAATTATTATCAATATTGATTTATTGGATAATTAAATTGTTTAAATTTAATATTGGAATTTTTTTGAATAATTGAATTCTGAATTTTATGAGAACGAAATGGCATCGAAAATTGATTTAAATTTTATCTAAATATGAATGAAGATGGTTAACATTTATAAATTGGATTTAAATGTGTAGATTGAAATTAAAAATTTTATATTTTAATTGACGTGTAAAAATAGCCATTTTGGCCACTGTCTCGGATTTCGATGAAACTAGTTTCATCGGATCCATTATAGTGAGTTATTGTAGGATTTCAAGTTTCGTAGCGATCAGACTTATCGTTTGGCCGTGCGAGCTTGAAACGCGTAAAAATCAATTTAAGGAATTCGATCAAAATTTATCAATTTTGAAAAGCTATCTTCTACATATGATCGAATTATGCCTCGAGAGTAGTTACGTTGCATTCGGAATGAGGGTAAAACATTATAAACGCCAGGCGGCACTTTTCGATTGGAGTTTGGGTTGTTTCGGACCTAACTATATAAATACGGCACACAAAACGAGAAATATTATTATTATATTCTGGAAACCCTAATAAAAAACATGGACGCCATTCTCCTTATTTTAACGGTCAGAAATCTACAAACTTCTTCCCCTTCGATCTCCTTCATCTTTCATCGAATTCAAAAACCTCCAACACGAAAGTTGTAGATCTCAATCTCCTCTTCAAATCCATAAGGTTGATTTGTGCTAATACGCCACGGATTCGCCGAGATCTCAACCCAAAGTCACGGCAATTTTTGAGTGTTTCGAGGTAAACGGTGGCGGTTGGAGACGCGGCGTTCAGGGTGAAGGAGGAGCAAGCCAAGGCGCTTCGAACGGTGGCAGTTGATCATCGTCATGTAGTTGTTGGCAGTGAGCGCGTGGAGTTTTTAATTCGCGTGGATAGGTTTCGTTACTGGTGGGGGAGAACGCGGGTTACTGGCGACGAGGGTAAACGCTTGTTATTTTTATTAATTATATTATTAGTTGTAAATATTAATTATCGTTATGCTAATTATTGCGTAACTTACTCGTACAAGGTCCGATTCGGGCGAAACAAGAAGCGTTGGAATTGTATCGACCATGGAGTTGGTTTGAAATTTATTTAAAGTTGGAAAAAATTTTGGTTTCAAATAAAAAGGTGAGTGTTTATACGCTCACAATTGACTGAAATAAATTTTATGTTAGTTGAATTTTTGTCGTGAAGCGATTTAAATCCATTGATAGTTGTTTTATAAATTTAATTGTTATTTAAATGGAAATCTGAATTTAATTGATAGAATTTGAATTGATAGTCAAATTGAATTAGGATTAAACTATTAGTAAAATCCCCGATTATTGATAATTGGTTGATGGTTGTGATTTTTGATAGTTTGGATGATTGATTGAGATGGATGCTATTGATTTATATTTTGGATGATTTGGATGTTTACTTATTTTGATATATCATGTTATCATCCTGTATATTATTTATAGTATATAAAACTGTAAACCGAATTATTTCGAATAAATTAAGAAATAGGTTGAAATGATATATACCTATGGCATTTATTTTGGATTGAAATGATATATATCCATCCCTGAATTAAATTGAAATAACTATTTCACTTGGCCATAGGGTAGAAAATTATATACGAACACCGGATTGGTTAAATTAATTGATTTTAAAATTTTGATTTGAAATTATTTAAATGATTTGGTTTTAAGAAATAAAAATCGAATTTATGGAAATCGAATTATTTTCGAACTTGAGCTTGAAATGTTGAAATTTAAATTTGATAACAGGAATAGTTTAAATAATCAAAGTTGAGATTTTGAAGTTATAAGTGAAATATGATGTGAATTTCAAAAATTGATTTGTTTTAAAGGATTGGACTTTTATTCGAACTTTAGTTAATGTTAAGTAAAAGTGATATAAAATGATATTTCGAAATTGAGCTTGGAATTTAATAATGTTTTAAGGTTTGGATTTTTAAATTGGATATTGAAGGAAAATTTGGTTTAGGTATTTTGAATCAATATTTTGGAAATTGAACTCGGAATTGATATAAATCGAAATGGTTTAAATTTGAGAATTGATTTGAAATTAATTTGGAATTGGAATTGAAATAAATTTGAAATTGGAAATGAAATTTATTTGGAAGAATTGAAATTAATTTGGGATTGAAATTGAATTCGACTTGAAATCGAGGTTGATCGATTAAATCAAAATGGAAATTGGAATTGATTTGAATTGGGAAATTTGGAAGTGAATCGGTTTAACTTTGAAACTATTTTCAGATGAATTATTTTAGTATAAATGGTTTAAAATCTATATTTTTTAAATATTTAAATTATTTTGATTTTCCAAACTATTTTACTATATAAACCATTTTTTAATACTAAACTATTTTCTATTAAATTATTTTAACTATTTTAAAACTATTTAAACTATTTACTAAAAATTCAAACCGGTCAAAGGGTGGAATGTTTATATTTAAATCTTGTATTTAAATGCGAATTGGGTTAAAGTGAATTATAACCAAAATTGTAATTCGAATCGAGTTTTTAAGTGAAATCGATATATCGAATTGAATTAACATTTTGAAGTAAAAATTTGATTTTGAAGCGAATATGATGGTTTCGAAATGGATTTAATTTTGAAGCGAGTATGATATTTTGATATCAAGTATGCATTGTTTTCATAATATAAAAGTACCAACCGGTGTGTAAAACGAAGTTTGGTTGTTAAAGAGACCGGGGCCTCTTATTGGCATACTCTCTGTCAATAAGAGAACGATTGTGGATAGCTTTGACACTCATGTCATAATTAAAATAACTAAAACATGAGCCTATGTCTGGCCAATGAGGTTAGCTACCTCTAGCGACGTTGATCTCTCGTATTACTATTGTGATTTTATATTCGATGGGTGCACCTGTTTCATTTGGATTGATTGTCACGGTCGGCCACAGATGGGTTACGACCAGCCATAAAGGGTAAACTGGTAGAATCCTACTTTGGGCATTACCTCACGTGCCTTGTCATACTTATCCTTATACGAGCCCATTACGACTTTGGTTTAGTACTGTACCTATAGGGGACTCACTAGCTACCGATGTTACTGGTTGTGTTACAGGACCCGCATAGACTACATGCTATAAAAATGTGTTAAAGGGGATAATGTAAAGCCTTAACGCTATTTTGATATTTATTTTACTGATAGACATTATCTATTATAACATACATTATTACTTATAGATAGTTTGACGGATCCTTAGGAGATGGAAAATCCCGTAACATCTCTTAAGTTATTGCACTCATATTTCATGATATTGATTTGACTTACATAAGAGTATTTTATTCCTGACTCGAGTGTTTTGTATTTTCATTTCGCTCGGGTCAGTCCTGAGTTTTCCAGTGCATTGAAGATCAGTTTCCGGAGGAAGAAGACGAAGTTGGTATATTATTACTATTATTATTATCTGCATCGTGCTATTTGCTGTATTGTTTATTTATCCCTGATATATATATAACTTTGATAAATGCTGTATAAATTATAATCAAATGTATGATATAAACAGCTTCATGAACTGTTATTTGATTATTATATTTCATCGTTTCCGCTGTGAGATTCTATGTTTTTTCCTTCTTCCTTATTATTCTTATTTAACCCTATTGATTATCTATGCTCTGGATTGTTTAAGTTGGACATGTATGGATTATTGTCGATTTAAACCTTCCGAAATGTGGGTCGTCACAGTTGGTATCAAAGTCATGGTTTAGCGATAACCTTGGCTTTGTGGGGTTTGACTCATTAGAGATAAGGTAGTAATACCGTAGAATGAGTCTGTTGAGTGTATATATATGAGAGAGCGTAATTGTTAGTGTTATAAAATGTTTTATATTGTGTTAACTATATGTTGAGTTTTTATGAATTCTGGTCGATGCGTGGGACGCCATGTTATCGATAGGGGTTTTTAAACACTTAAACGAGGCAAGTCGATATAATATTATTTTAAAATAGGGTAAATGAAATAATTTTACCTAAATTATATTATATATATATAATGTTAATTATTAATGAATGTTAGTTGTTAGAAGATGATAATATTTAAATATCATCGATTATTGGTAGAATTAAAAATAAAAAGAATACTTAATGAATTTTATTTTATGAAACACTTGATAATTAAATTGAATTGAAATCAATTAAAATAAGAATCGGTTAAAATGACCAAGTTGTAAATTAATGAAATATTTTGGTGATAAGGTAAGGAAATTTGTATGATTAAATTTAAATATAGCTTATATATAGAAGTGATTTTAAAAACTGGGAATTTTAGAATTTAAAATCCTTTTGTTTTCAAAATTGTTTTCAAAGTCTTCAAAATTAATAATAATATTAATTGGAAGTGTTTTGACTAGAAAAATATTTTAAAAAGATTTTTGAAGAAAATAAAAGCATTAAACTCGCTTTGGTCACTGGGAAATAATTCCGGAGATGATTGCAGCATCTCCAGTATTCATTTTCGAGTTTTTGAGTGGGAATTTCTACCAAAAGAAATTTATTTTCGATTAAAATAAGTTTTTATTGTGAAAAATATTCTAAGTGTGATTTAATAAATATGTGAAAATAGTTTTGAACTTATAATTGAAATTGTTATATATAAGAAATAAGTTTATAGCTTATAACTTTGAACTAGAAAGTAAAATTAAACTTTAAACTGTTGAATATTTTGGTTAAGAGAACAAAAGAAGATTAGAATTTAAGATATAAAAGGAAAAAAATTAACCTAAGAAATGTTAATTAAATGGAGTTAGTGAAAACAAGTAAATAAAATGAAATTTAACTCAAGAAAGCTTAAATAGAAATGAATTGTATTTGAAATGAATTGTATTTGAAATGAATTAAATAAAATGATGAAACGAAAATTTAAGTGAGTCAAGTTGTATAACTTATGGATTTGAGAAATATTAAGCTAAAAACAAATTTTAAATTTGTAAAATGTGAATGGTAAGAGGAGAAAATATTTAAAAGAGAGTGAAATAAAATGAGAAATGGATTAAATGAAATAGAATTTCACTCAATAAAGATTAAATGAGTTGAGTTGGATTTGAATTGAACTAGAGGAATTAGTAAAGTGAATTATTTTTACTTGAGCTATAAAATGAATTAATAAATGAATATGAACTTGAATTTTAAAAATGAAATGTAGTTTAAGTGTGAAAGAAATTAAACAAAACCAATGCGTGTAAGTAAAATTAATATGAACAATTAAATTTAATTTAAATTGGATGTAAATAAATTAAATGCAAATAGAATGAATTTCAATAATATTGAATGGTAACAAATTGAATATGAAATAAGTTAAGGTAATAAAATATAAATTGAAGTTTAACTTAAGAGGAGTTGAAAAAAACGATGGTGATAAAAATAAAATTTATTAATATGAATTGGAGTTATAAAATAAAATTTACTTTAGTATATGAATTCGAATAGATGAAGTGAACCGATGAATTAATAATAACTTAAGATATGAAGTAATAATAATAACCGTGAGTTGTGTTGTATAAAATATTTATAATAAACTTATACGATTTATAAATGATGTTAGTATAAAAAAGAGAGGATGTACTAAGTGGAAATAAAAAAAAATTTAACTTTAGCAAGGTTAAGTGAAATAATTTTTTAAATGGTTCATAAATGAATTTATATGAAATAGGTTAAACAAAAAGTGAAACAATTGGAATTTCAAAAATTGAATTAAATAAATTGAATATAATAAATTTGTAATGAATGTTAATAATTTGAAAGAAATCCATTGAATGTAAACCAATTAAATGTGGATAAACAATGGTAAATAATTGAAACAAATCGATTGAATGTAAATACATTGAATTGTAACAAATCAAATGTGAATGCAATGAATATTCGTTGATTGAATAAAAATGGATTGAAACCAAATTAGGTGAATGTAAATCAAATAAAGTGAATGAATTGAATATAAATCCATTGTATGATTAACAGATTGAATATTAATAGGTGAATGTTAATTAATTAAGAAGTAAATAAAGTGAATGCAAATAAATTGGATGTGAATATATATTAATTGAAACCGAGTCAATCAAAATGTTATCGAAATGAATGTTAATAGAAATGAAAGGTATGAATTGAAATGTTGACATTGAATAATAGTATGGTTATGAATAAAACTTGCATGAATATGGTTGTTTGGATGTTTCTTTTATTGCATGGCTATGTTTGTTTATATGGTTGTTGTGTAGTTATGTTATATATTGATTTCTCTTTCCATATACGTATTCGCATTTATTATTGAGTGTTTAGTAGGTACGAAAGGGCGTATGCTCGCTTTTGGAGCTCGATTTCGCATAAGATTGCTGTTGCTTGCTTAATACGAGCGAACTCGCTCGTATAATTAATAATAAGGTACATATCTCGGATTACATACCGCGATTTTATATTTTTACCCTTCGGGATGCCTCATCATTAAGATGAGATGTATATTTGATATATATTGGGTATATTTGTGTTATATATTATATTGTAAAATTTTTCCGATTGAGTTGCGCAAAGGAGACTCTGCCGAAATTTTTTGTAAATCCGGGAGTTAGAAATTTTTTTAAAGTTTTAATTTTTTTTATAACTTATTTATATATATGTTATATTTTCCATAAAACTGATATCGGAGTGGCATAGTAGAGGCGTAGTAATAGTTTTACAAATAAGATGTTTATATTTATAAGTTAATTATTTTGAGAAAATATATCGTATGTTAAATTTTGTACTTACCGCCTTTTCGAGGACAAAAAGTTTTGAGTGGGGCAGTATGTAACGACCCGTATTTCTAACTATTTTAAATTATTGAATTTAATGTAATTATTGGATAAATATGGCTAGAAATAAAAATTTAATGATTATCAATATTGATTTATTGGATAATTAAATTGTTTAAATTTAATATTGGAAATATTTTGAATAATTGAATTCTGAATTTTATGAGAATGAACTAGCATCGAAAATTGATTTAAATTTTATTTCAATATGAATGAAGATGGTTAACATTTAAAAATTGGATTTGAATGTGAATAATTAGAAATTGGAAATTTTATATTTTAATTGACGTGTAAAAATAGCCATTTTGGCCATTGTCTCGGATTTCGACGAAACCAGTTCATCGGATCCGTGATTGTGAGTTATTATAAGATTTCAAGTTTCGTAGCGATCGTACTTGTCTTTTGGCCGTGCGAGCATGAAACGTATAGAAATCAATTAAGGAATTCGATTAAAATTTATCGATTTTGAAAAGCTATCTTCGGCATATGATCGAATTAGGCCTCGAGAGTAGTTCCGTTGCGTTCGGAATGGGGGTAAAACATTATAACGCTAGGCAGCACGCTTCGATTGGAGTTTTGGTTATTTTGGACCTAACTATATAAATATGGCACGCAAAACGAGAAATATTATTATTATATTCTGGAAACCCTAATCGAAAACATGGCCACTGTTCTCCTTATTTTAACGGCCAGAAATCTTTGAACTTCTTCCTTTCCGATCTCCTTCATCTTTCATCGAATTCAAAAACCTCAAACATGAAAGTTGTAGATTTCAATCTCCTCTTCGAATCAATACGGTTGATTTGTGCTAATACTTCATGGATTCGCCGAGATCTCAACCTGAAGTCGCGGCAGTTTTTGAGTGTTTCGAGGCAAACGGCGGTGGCTGGTGATGCAGTGTTCGAGGTGAAGGAGGAGCAAGCCAAGGGGCTTCGAACAGTGGCAGTTGATCATCGTCGGGTGGTTGTTAGTAGCGTGCACGTGGAGTTTTTAATTCGCATGGATAGGTTTTGTTACTGGTGGGGGAGAACGCGGGTTACTGGCGACGAGGGTAAACATTTGTTATTTTTATTAATTATATTATTAGTTGTAAATATTAATTATCGTTATGCTAATTATTGCGTAACTTCCTCGTACGAGGTCCGATTCGGGCGAAACAAGAAGCGTTGGAATTGTATCGACGAAGGCTACGTCATGGAGTTGGTTCGAAATTTATTTGAAGTTGGAAAAAGTTTTGGTTTCAAATAAAAAAGGTGAGTGTTTATACGCTCATAATTGACTGAAATAAATTTTATGTTAGTTGAATTTTTGTCGTGAAGCGATTTAAATCTATTGGTAGTTGTTTGATAAATTTAATTGACATTTAAATGGACATCTGAATTTAATTGATAGAATTTGAATTAACAGTCAAATTGAATTAGGATTAAACTGTTAGTAAAATCCCCGATTATTGATAATTGGTTGATTGTTGTGATTTTTGACAGTTTGGATGATTGATTGAGATAGATGCCATTGATTTTTATTTTGGATGATTTGGATGTTTACTTATTTTGATATATCATGTTATCATCCTGTATATTATTTATAGTATATAAAACTGTAAACCAAATTATTTCGAATAAATTAAGAAATAGGTTGAAATGATATATACCTATAACATTTATTTTGGATTGAAATGATATACATCCATCCCTGAATTAAATTGAAATAACTTTTCCACTTGGCCATAGGATGAAAATTATATACGGACACCGGATTGGTTAAATTAAATGATTTCAAAATTTTGATTTGAAATTATTTAAATGATTTGGTTTTAAGAAATAAAAATCAAATTTATGGAAATCAAATTATTTTCGAACTTGAGCTCGAAATGTTGAAATTTAAATTTGATAACCAAAATTGTTTAAATAATCGAAGTTGAGATTTTGAAGTTATAAGCGAAATATGATGTGAATTTTTGAAATTGATTTGTTTTAAAGGATTGGACTTTTATTCAAACTTTAGCTATTGCTAAGTAAAAATGATTTAAAACGATATTTCGAAATTGAGCTCGGATTTTAATAATGTTTGAAGGTTTGGATTTTTAAATTGGATATTGAAGGAAAATTTGATTTAAGTATTTTGAATCGATATTTTGGAAATCAAACTCGGAATTATATAGATCGAAATGGTTTAAAATTTTGAATTTATTTGAAATTAATTTGGAATTGGAATTCGACTTGAAATCGGGATTGAATCGATTAAATCGAAATGGAAATTGGAATTGATTTGAATAGGGAAATTTGGAAGTGAATCGGTTTGACTTTGAAACTATTTTCTAATGAATTATTTTAGTATAAAAAGTTTAAAATCTATATTCTTTAAATATTTAAATTACTTTGATTTTCCAAACTATTTTACTATATAAACCATTTTTAATACTCAAACTATTTTCTATTAAATTATTTTAACTATTTTAAAACTATTTTCTAGAAATTCAAACCGGTCAAAGGGTGGAATGTTTATATTTAAATCTTGGATTTAAATGCGAACAGGGTTAAAGTGAATTATAACTAAAATTGTAATTCAAATCAAGTTTTTAAGTGAAATCGATATATCGAATTGAATTAACATTTTGAAGTAAAAATTTGATTTTGAAGTGAATATGTTGATTTCGAAATTGATTTGATTTTGAAGCGAATATGATATTTTGATATCAAGTATGAATTGTTTTCGAAATATAAAAGTACCAACTGGTGTATAAAACGACGTTTGGTTGTTAAAGAGACCGGGGCCTCTTATTGGCATACTCTTTGTCAATATTGGAACCACTTCAACAATAGTGTACGCGATGGATGATATCCAGAATGTAGTGGTTGAATTGGCGACGTTTACTGGAATGAAGTAAGAGAACGATAATGGACAGCTTTGACACTCGTGTCATAATTAAAATGACTAAAACATGAGCCTATGTCTGGCCAATGAGGTTAGCTACCTCTAGCGACGTTGATCCCTCGTATTACTATTGTGATTTCGTATTCGATGGGTGCACCTATTTCGTTTGGATTGATTGTCGCGGTCGGCCATGGATGGATTACGACCAGCCAGAAAGGGTAAACTGGTAGAATCCTACCTTGGCATTGCCTCATGTGCCTTGTCATACTTATCCTTATACGAGCCCATAACGACTTTGGTTTAGTACTGTACCTATAGGGGACTCACTGGCTACCGACGTTACCGGTTGTGTTAATGGACCCGCATAGACTACCTACTATAAAAATGTGTTAAGGGGGATAATGTAAAGCCTTAATGCTATTTTGATATTTATTTTACTGATAGACATTATCTATTATAGCGTACACTATTACATATAGACAGTTTGACAGATCCTTAGGAGATGGAAATTCCCGTAACATCTCTTAAGTTATCGCACTCATATTTCATGATATTGATTTGACTTACATAAGAGCATTTTAGTCCTGACTCAAGTGTTTTGTCTTTTCATTTCGCTCGGGTCAGTCCTGAGTTTTCCAGTGCATTGAAGATCAGTTTTTGGAGGACGAAGATGAAGTTGTATATTATTACTATTATTATTCTCTGCATCATGCTATTCTGATGTATTGTTTATTTATCCCTGATGTACATATAACTCTGATAAATGTTGTATAGATTATAATCAAATGCATGATATAAACAGCTTTATGAACTGTTATTTGATTATTATATTTTATCGTTTCCGCTGTGAGATTCTGTGTTTTTTTCTTCTTCTTTCTTATTCTTCTTATTAACCCCATTGATTATCTACATTCCGGATTGTTTAAGTTGGACATTTGTGGATTATTGTCGATTTAAACCTTCCGAAATGTAGGTCGTCACAAAATTCGTCTTCTTAGTTAAATGAGGTTAGTATTAGGTCAAACATAGTCAACTTAAAGTCAAAGTCTCTAGCCAGAGCTATTTAGTTAATAATAGCTGTTATTATTGAACCAAGAACTTTGTGTTTGGATTATACAAGTTGAATATGGATGATATTGGGATTTTGACCAATACTAAAGTCAATAAGTCCTAATGTGATATAGTTTTGACGAAGAGAATTGGTGTAAATAATCATCACTACCAGCACTGCTTAAAATAGTAAAATTGGATTTCGCTGAAATTGTATAAGTGATAAATTCGACTAAATTGTCACATAACTAGATAAGGTGACATATGGATGTTAATATTCAAATTGTTTGATATTAATCACCGACTGAATTTACAACTATGAGTCACACAACCAAAATATTGAATAATCCGAGATACCACATGATATAATTAAATTATAATTACTAAAAATTAATCTAATTAAAGTCCATGAAACATTAATTATCGAATTATTTGATTTGTTTGAATTAGTACTTAAAAAAGTGCATATATAAAAGTTATATATGCATGTAGCGATATAAGATATCGATAAATGTTTAAATTAAATTTAAACTATTTTAATACTAATTGGGTTTGGATGTTTTAAGGGCCCATATAGCCCTTCCCTTTGGCGGGTCATATTTTGGTAGGGGTAGGGTTTAAAGTGTAAAATGATATTTTGAATTAGGCACAAGGAAGAGGTAAACTAGGAGATTCAGATCTCCACTTTTTCCTCCTCTCTATTGCCTGTCCCATCTATTGCATATTCCGAAGTCACTTAGATCTTATCTATACGTGGAGTCTGATTCAACATTCGTGGTGCATTATCAAGGCAACAATTAGGTAACATCCAATTATTTAATTATTCATTTATATGTTACTTTATATCATTATATGAAGGTAGATTATCTAATATCACGAATTTGTACATGTGGCTGCTGTCAAACCAATATGGTTGTTTATATGTGATATTAAGATATATATTTTTTATAACTTTGCGTGTATTGTTTTCAGCCATAATGTTTAAAGAAACAATTTTTTATTAAAATAATAGTATTTTAAAACAATTTTTATATTCATTATAATTTTATGTATAACTTATTTAGTAAACTTATCTCTTACATATGCTATCAAATCGATATAGTTTGGGATTACGACAGGTTATATATGAAAATCATCCAAAAATCGCTATGAATGCAATGGTGCAAGTTTCATAGCCAAATTCGGACATTTGTGGAAATTTTCTTTAAGTTCTTGTTTTATTTTAGTTTACTTCTTATCAATTTCCGTTAATTTTTTAGGGCGTTACACTATTTGTCCTTATATAACATCCTAATAGGCAGATCGGCTTTGGTGAAAATGGATGCAATCATGGCCTATTAGCGGTTAACGATGAAATTCTAAAACAATGGAAGGAATAAGATGCATCAATGGCAACCCGCAAGCCTCTAGAGATTGTTACAACATCTCCCTGTAGCAAGGAAAGAAAGGAGCACTTATGATGCAATAAGAACTAGCAACAGTTGGTGATGAGACACCTGAGAGAAGGCATGAGCTCATGATTGCTTCCATTCATGCTGTGGTCACTCAAAGTCTTAAAAATGAAGCATCCAAATTGGTCACTGTCCCTAGCCAGGATATCATGGTCGAAGGGAATAATATTTTCCTGGTCCACCCTAGCAAGACCAAAGAACTTATAACCATATGGAATGAACAAGTCCACCCCCGCTGGTATGCGAGAGCAGAAGATATTAGCACTCCTTCCTTGTTAGTGCTATAGGAATCATTTGTGAGAGTTTGGGCAACCATGGCCCAGTGGCTGGAGAAAGGATGCATTGGACCTGTGTGACCTAGAGGACAACGTGGGGATAATGATGATGATCTGCTCGACCCTCGCACGGGTGGCTCTAGCCCTGAGGTGGGGCCGGCTACTCCACTTGAAGTAGTATCAATTAACAGCGATGACCATAACAGTGTCATCCAAATAGGCATAGAGCTAAGTTTGGAAGTGAGGGATGGGATGGTTTGTTTCTTGAGAAAGAGTAAAGATGTGATCTCCTAGGGGCACGCTGACATTACTGGCATAGATCACTCAACATTAACCCGACGGCTCATCGGGTCCACCAAAAGAAATAGCCCCTCAACCGCTAACGGTATAGGGCACTCAAGGAGAAAGTAAAAAAACTATTGGAAAATGGGTTCGTTCGTAAAACAACATACCTGGTCTTGGTGGCCAACCCAGTGCTTATCTGGAAGCCTGATGGGGCCAGTAGAACTTATATCGACTTCTTTGATCTTAACAAGGCCTACCTGAAAAAAGTTTCCTTCTGCCTTGCATTGACATTCTTATAGACGCGATCAGCAGACACGAGCTACTCACATTCGTGAATGCCTACTCCAAACATAATCAAATTTCCATGCATGGCTTGGACCAAGAACACACCTCCTTCATCAGCAACACCGGACTCTACTGCTACCATGCCATGTTGTTCGGCCTTCGCAATGTAGTTGCCACAAATCAATGACTCATCAACTGGATGTTTTCTCAGTAGATCAACCATTTGATGGAGGTCTACATGGACGACATGTTGGTAAAGTCTAAAAAGGCAATGGAGGGCATGTAGAGAACTTGAACGAGACTTTTAATGTCCTTCGTCGATACCACATGAAGCTCAACCCTACGAAGTGTTCCTTTGCCTTATGATCTAGGAAGTTCCTTGGTTTTTTGGTGAGCGCCAAAGGCATTGAAGCCAATCTCAACAATATTCAGGTGATTCAAGCGATGTAGATACCTTACATAGTCAAGCAAACACAGAGTCTAGATGGAATGATTGCGGCACTTAGCCACTTTATGTCAAAATCCACAGACCCTTCTGTACCATTCTTCAATCTCATCAAGAAGGGAAAGTCATTTTTATGGATGAAGAATGTATAAAATCTTTAGAGTACTTAAAGAGGCATCTGGCCCACCCCCTATGCTTTCCAAGCTCATAGATGGGGAGGACTTGTACTTATACCTCACAGCAACTGTGCAAACAATTAGTGTTGCCTTAATTCACGATAAAGAAAGTCCACGGCTCATCTGCTCTGCAAGAAAATGGTTAATAAGCCAAGAAGCAAGGTACTACAGGTTGGAAAAGTTGGCCTACTACCTGCTGATGACGGCCCGACATCTATGACCGTATTTCCAAGCACACCCCATCAAAGTTCTTACAAACCAATCATTGGAGAAAGTGTCAAGTCAACCCGATACAACAACAAACTCCTAAAATGTTCCATAGAGCTCAGACAACATCATATCACTTTCCACCCTCTTACTTCGATTAAGGACCAAGCTATGACTGATTTCATAGTAGAATGTTCTAGCTCGGACAACGACAATCAGGATTCGATAGCCAACCTACCAGCATGGCAGCTTTATGTTGATAGTGCATTTAACGAGGAAGGCATGAGGGCAGGCATGGTCCTATTCATGCCCGATGGTAAAGTGCTTTGCTTTTCCATCCACCGAAGCTTCATGGTCACAAATAATGAAGTCAAGTATGAAGCCGTCATGGCTGGTTTTAGGATGGCTAAAGTGCCACAAATAGAATTTTTGCATGTGTTTGGTGACTCCTCATTGCTTTTCAACCAGATTAGAGAGTGCTATCAGGTTAAGGGAAAACATTGGCCCTTTACATCAAAGAAGCTAGGAAATTCATCACCACCTTTACAAACTTCAAGCTAGAGCAAATCCCCCACAAGAAGAATGCCAAGGCCGACCAACTGACAATGGCAGCGAGCAATCCTAAGGAAGCATCCCTTGGGTGGAGGTGTGGGCTTCCCTTTGCTTTAAATCGGGGGCAACTACCATGGAAATTGACGAACCTCACCCTAACTCCAGGATGACCCCATTGCTAAAGTACCTTTCAAGTGGCAAACCACCCATTGAGAGAAAAGTGGCTTGGAAAATTCTATACCAGACACCCTACAATACAATTGGGGATGGAAAACTCTAGTGGAGGGGTTACTCAACTCTCCTCCAGTATTGTGTGATAAGCGAGGAAGACGATGATATATTAGAGGAACTGCATGAAGTCTTCTACGGAGACCATGTCGGGGAGGGGGGAAGTCTGGTAAAGAAGGCCAGGCCAAGGCTATGTTAGTCAACCATGATCAAGGACGTAATGACCTACGTTAACCGATGTCAACAGTTGCTAAAATCCTAAGAGATTCTTCAAGTCTCCTAACTCCAATGATCTTCGCTGAGCCATTTGACACTTAGGGGATTGATTTCATTGGCAAGCTCCCAAATGCCAAAAGCAGATACAACCATGTTATAGTCGTCATTGTCTACTTTACAAATCGGTTAAGGCGAAGCACCTCAATGGGCTCACCATGCAAAAAATCTTGAACTTCGTAAATAAATGCATCGTCTGCAAATTTGGACTTCCAAATAAAATCATAACTGACGACAACACATAATTTGAGGGGAGGGTTGTTCCAAGGATTCTATGAGCAAAATGGAATATAAAACTACTTCTCCTCGGTCACCTTTCTACAAGAAAACAGGTAGGTAGATGCTGCAAACAAGATCATTAATGCCAGATTGATGAAGTGCCTCAGAAAAGCCAAAGGAAATTGGGTTGAAGTTATACTACTCATGCTCTGGTCATACCGCACCTCCAACCACACATCAATATGGCACTGATTGTTCTCTCTAGCATACGGGTAGGCCTATCAATGGTATGGGTTTCGGCTCGAGCTCATCCTATTAATGCGGGTATGGATTTTACCTTTTAATACCCAAGCCCGACCCAGGCCCGACTTGGTTACTATTAAGGTCGGGTATGGTTTTATCAAAACCCGACCCGGTTACTATTAAGATCGGGTACGGTTTTATCAAAACCCGACCCGGTTAAGGCCCGACCCAACTATTTGGTTTCCATCGTATCAAAACATGAGTGTGTATGTTATTTATTTACCGTTTTGTTTGTTTACATGTAGATGTTTTTGCATACTTTTGTTATGAATCTGACTACATCACCGCCTAATTTATATGTTAACATTGTTCGTATACAAATTTTACCAAAGTTGTAGTTTTGAAATATACATTTAACATAAATATTCTAAGTTAGGTATATGGGTATTACCCAACAGTCTTAAAAAGCCCGATGGGCCGGGCTATGGTATTGGGCTGAAATACTCTATGGGTTCGGACCTGGCTCGGGTTTTAATTATTGTAATCAAACCTAGGTTCTGGTTTTATGATACCCGAACCAAACCCAGTCCATTGACAGGCCTACATAAGGGTACGAAGCCATGCTACCCATCGAGATCGATGTACCATCTTCAAGGTGCCTTACTCATAATCCCAAGCAAAATGAAAAACCGCTCTAGCTTAGGCTTGATGACTTAGAAGAAAGAAGAGAAAAGGTAGAACTCCACACGGAAGCATATAAAAGGAAAATGGGCAAGCACTATAATGGAAGATTAAATCTCTGCCAATTCATGGTCGAAGAACTTAGTGCTGTGTAGGGTCTTTGCAAACACTAAAAACCCAACCGTAGGAGTACTGGGCCCAAAATAGGAAGGCCCATATTTGATCAGCTCCACACTCACCAATGGTGCCTACCCGTATTTTACACGCCAATGGCACCTATGTATCCCGCACTTGAAATCAACAGCGCCTTCGGGCATATTATATATGAAATTGTATAAGCTGTGGTAATAAGGCTATGTGATGTCGCAATTATAAGGATGTAGAACTTTTGTATTAAATATTCTAAAGTATGGAATGTAAACAGAGCATTCTTAAGCCTTCTTTATCCAAGTATCAACAAGTTTAATCGATTGGAACGAGCTCATCCACGCTCCCTCCTTTGTCATGCGATGTCACATCCACGACCATCTAAAGATGGTGAGCTAAAATGGTCCACCCATGCAATCAGGGAACACCCAATATTGCTTCATGAGAATGTGTGAGCCACTCAATGCTCACTTCCAAGCTGGAGGCATCATCGACAAACCGATGACGAGACTACCTAGGTGGTGGTCTCGATTCATTCGCCAATTATGTCACCCATCCCTCTAACGGGGTGGGGAATTGGTGCCATGGAATCTTGGTTACCCACATTGTAACCCGAACCAGGCATCCGTAATGCTGCTCCATGAGGATGGGCGAGCTACTCAACCCTCCCTTCTATGCTGGATGCATCAATGAACTGATGGCGAGACCACCGACCCATTAGTCCTGATTCCTTCATTGATGATGCTGCCCTTTCCTTTAGCGGGGCAGGGCATTAGTGTCATCCCATCTTGATTACCTATGCTGTAACCCTGAACTAGGCATCTATAATTTTGCTCCTTAAGGATGCATGGGCCATTCAATACTCAATTCCGTGCCAAAGGCATCAATGAATTGATGGCGAAACCACCCACGTAGTGGTCTCGATTCGTTCACTCGTGATGCAGCCCGTCCCTCTAGCGGGGCAAGGCACTGATGTGATGACGTCTTGGTTACCCATGTTGTAACCCCAAACCAAGCATCCATAGTGCTGTCCTATGAGGATGCACGAGACACCCAATGGTCCCTTCTGAGTTGAAGGTATCAACGAATTAATGACAAGACCAACCACATAGTGGTCCCGATTCATTTGCTCTTGAATGATCCCTACAATAGGGCGGGATACTGGTGCCATAGAGGCACGATTACCCACATCGTAACCCCAAACCTGGCATCCGTAATGTCGGTTGACTTAAACATCCAAAGTGGATTAATCAAGCAAAATTGGGCCCCTCGATAGCCTGTAAATGCTACAAAGGCGGGTCTAACTAAGCACCAAGAGACCACCTAAAGATGCCCCATCACTATCTCACTCTCGCTATGTAAATCTATGGGCAGGCTGCCTCCATAAAAGATAAGTTTTGTTGGTTTGATTGCTCTCTATTTTCCTTGTCTACTTACATGTTGTGTTGTGCATAAGAAACTAAGTCTACGTGTTTACTTAACAAGGCTAGGGCCGCCTAGGTCGCTCGACATAAGAACATTTAAAAAATAAATATGGAGGAAAAATATACGTAAATGTACTTGCACAACATTTATAGAGAGGTGCAAGGAAAACATAGAATA
This sequence comes from Allium fistulosum, assembly GCA_030737815.1. Taxonomy (NCBI): domain Eukaryota; kingdom Viridiplantae; phylum Streptophyta; class Magnoliopsida; order Asparagales; family Amaryllidaceae; genus Allium; species Allium fistulosum. The sequence goes on along the minus strand of CM060905.1, from coordinate 1,166,455,005 downwards.
CTAATGCAGAAAACGAAGCTTCAACAGATTTCATCGAAGGGAAAAAATAACAGTTTAATATGTTTCAGAATATAAGTTCTATTACAAAAACAAGCTACGACCTGATCAATACATCAACGAAAACAAAAACAAAAAGAAAAGATTACAATAAAAAAAGAACTACTATTGCTTCAGGACTCAAAGGGACAGATAGTCCCCGATGATCTTGTAGTCTTCGTAAAAAATCAACTGCTTATCCACCGAAGCATCGTCAATGGGAGATTCACTTAGAATATCCATCAAAGTAGAAATCTATCCGGGTGTCAGGATGGCAGAAGGAGTCCTTCACCTACCACTATATCCTATGCCACATCCTATCACACCTCTTCATACTCCTCTAAGGTGAGGAAGATGACAGCCAGGGGAAGGTGGTAGTTGGCTAAAATGATTAGCTTCAACATTTTCATCAGCCCCTCATTCGACCCCTCATCCTTATCGGCCCTTATCTTTTCTTGCTGCTCCGGGTTGGCACATTGTAAATAGAGGCACAACATATTCCTCATATCGTCCGCCTCCTTATGGCTTGTCTCCAAGTCCACCCTTAATCGGTCATTCTCCACCACAAAACCCTCTAGTGTGGTCACTTTCCTGGCCCTCTCCTTAGCTGTACTCTCCCTAGCCGCCTCAGCCTCATCAGCCGTCTTCTTAAGGGTAGGAAATTTCTCTTCCACCATATAGCAGGCTTTGGCCTCATCTAGGGCCTGCTTCTTATAAAAAAGTATGTCGTTGCGAAGGCAGAGATCACGGGACCGGGCCTACAAAATAGAAATAATCAAATAAAAGGAAGGAATGAAAAAGGCTAAGTCTAGAATCTTACAAGGAAAGCCTCCCTCACTTCAGCATCTAGCACCGCCTTAGTTGAGTGGCCGATCCACCTTGACTTGGGTTAATTAGTCTGCGACAAGACCTCTGAAGCTGTCCCTACTTGGGTCTGGAGAAGAACTAATAAGCATGTCTCATCCAAGCTCTCCATTGCTAAAAGACCGGTGGACCATATCACTTCAAACTCATTGGATCCCGGTAACCACCCGATATTCTCGGCATCTCATGAAAAGCTGAAGGACAACCTCCCCATAAAGCTCTTCGGCTCCCCATCAACCATCCTTCTCTTAAACCCGACTAAATCAGGCCAGATGTAGTGCTAGTAGGAATCACCTAGCTATGGTTGACTCGAAGATGAAGAGGAAGCATCGAGACAGGAATGACCCAACCATGGGGATACTCTCCTCTAAGAGTCCAATTGAGAACTGACCAACATTTGTAGGTGGGCACTGGTCATCGGTTTCTGTCATTGGGTACTAATTTAAGTGGGCCACTGCAAAGGAAAACAAGGCAAGGAGTTAAAAAATGTCAAGAAAAAGTGAAATAAAGTATTGCAAAACTAGGATACCCTCACTAGGTCTTCCCGTTGCCTCCTGAATAATGGCTGGCCAAGAGACTATATGCTACTACTTCTAGTTTGTGCCCCTTCGAGTTCTCATGTGCGGGGAGCACGGTGTGAGTTATTAGGGTCGAAGACCCGCATACAGGAGGGGTCCAAGAGGAGGTACCTTCACTTATTGGTGTATCCTGCTCCTACAACTAATAGACAGTCCTTTTCTCCTCTCGCGTCTCTGGTGTGCTAGAATAATTTAAAGACCAGTCGACAATGGAATCTCGGTCCGGGACCACGACATCCTCTAATAGTGCTGGGTTATAAGCCTCCCACTCACCATTATGACCCGGGTCCCAGTGGTAGTTTCCTTCTCTTCTTATACGTCCACCTAGGGTGCCACTGTAGGTTGTTTCCTAATCATGACTATGGTGGTTCTAGCTTGTCGTATGGTTGGGGTGCAGACAATGACTCTACCACCTCCCATCATCTTTCTTGGTCCAGGAAACCCCACCCGATAGAGGTTCTCGATTTTCAAAATCATCACAAAGTTCTCGATGTTAGCCTCGGTCGCCTTTATCTAGTGGATGTAGTTCTCGTATAGGTGGGCGCCTAAACTAGCCTCGGTAGGGTTCACTACAGTAGAAGAAGGAGCAATGGTTATAATTTTTTTTTAAAAGTCATAAGGAAAACTCGATATGTAGAAAGCATACCAGGCATGCAGAAGGCTCGCATTGTAAGGGTCGGATTGATGGTAGCCGATACAAAGAAGTAGTGCTTCGGATATCCCAATACCTTAGTTAGCAGACCAAAGAAGACGGGGCTTGTCGATCGTCTGAAGATATTAACAGCCGCCCGCTTCGGTTTTAGCCTACTTACACAACCTGAAGATTAACGTAAGCAAGAATGGGTCCAGCTCCGAAATGTTTAGGTAGTGGTAAACAATGTGGAGCCCCACTAGTAGGCTTCAATTCGGGGTGAGCTTCCCTGGTGCCAATAGATGTGTGTTTAGAAACCTAAGGAAAAAAGGGTATGGAGGTGTTTCCTAACCCTTAATATAAGCCAGTGACCATGTGAAGTAGCCCGTAGAGGGCTGGTTGGCTCGGTCTCAAGCCATGGGATAAATGGGGTTGATGTTCTCACAAGGAGGCCAGAGAACGATTTAAATCGACCATGTCCTCCTGAACTTTTAAAGCGCACAGAAGGGGAGCTTGCCCGCTTGTAGAAGCAGCCTCGGTCACCCGCAATCAACAAATAAACAACCTAGGTTACAGAACCACCGCAACCCACTTAAACATTAACCAGGCTCGAGGGCAAGTTTTCCTTCACTAATTAATGCATGCGGTGCACACCTATACAACAAGGTGTCGGCCAAGCCTTAAACTAAGACTTAATATTATCGCGTGGGCCGTATCTTAACCATCATTCTGCTTGGCCATATTCATGGGTAAAACTCAACTTACCATCCTTCTATTCTATAGGGGCGGTTCAATTATATCAACGAATTCAAAAGTTTTGGCATGACCTACGTAGGTTACCCATGTTAAACGGTTACCGTTGGTAATGCCGCGATGGTCGTTGATGTCGTATATAGTTAAAATTCATCAATGGCAACACTCGGGTTAATGTCCCAGTGACCATAAGAGAAAGTGAAAAGGAGAAAGGAGCAATGGTGCAAAAGAGCAGGAAAGCATGAAATTATTGGACAATTAAACACAATTAGACATTCAATGAAAGCGTGATAATAGATGAAAAATGAATTGATAAAAAAAGCACTTGCTAATTTAAGACAAAAAGTTGTTGTTGGTTGAGCAAGATGAAGGAAGATTAAGTTTTCTCTATCTTTAATGGAAAAATATTTGAGTTCTCAATAAAGAACAAGAAGATTGGAAGAGACGTTTATATAAACAGCGAGAGTGGATGTCAATCGTCAGATCAGCCACGTAAGAAACAATCTGAGCCATCCATGTATCATCAATGCTACATTCACTTCACCACGTCAAAAAAGCGCATTATATCTGTGGCATCTGGGAAAGCAAACCGTTAACCATTAATTGCACAACAACATGTGTCATTAAATTCATGAATGACAAGCCCGCACCCGCACATGGGCTCGGATGTGGAGGGAAAAATGTTGCTCAATTTTCTCGCAAGTGTGAACTGGGACAACCTTCGTCATACAAGCGGCTTGTACCGTCAAGGTTGTATTCCTCTTAACCCACATATCCTCATGATCTAGCAATTTGATCAACTCCAATTCAGATGGCAATGGCCTATCCATGCACTATACCTACCCGATACCTGACTCACTCGCTTGGCATTGTTCCCTAACCAGCCTAGACAATATAGGGCTCTCTCAAGGAATTCCATGCCCGCACCGGTGCATGCATTAGACAAGTATCTCCCATGTTGGCACCAAACGACGAGGCCACGACAAATTTGCCTTCAAGGGGCTCCTCTACGGTCGACTGGACCATCCATTCAGTCAACCACTGGACATCTCCATCGCCCATACCCACCTCATCCACCTGCATGCACCAACTCCATTGGCAGCATTTAGCCATAGCTACAAGCACTGAACTACCACCGCCTAAAGAAGTTTCATATTCATGCTTCCCTGAAAATATTAACACAAACGAACATTTTTCATCTGACAAAAGCGTCAACATGCATCAACCACTTCACGTCCTTTGCTGCTACCAAAGCACCTCTACTGCAACCACTCTTTAATCTGATGCCGCCTACCCCCATTCTAAGCATGCTCATGGTATGGCCTACTAGCTATACTCGTCTGCACCATATAGACCAACTGACATGATAGTTGACATATGCATCAACGTTGTATATCTTTCAATGGCCTAGAGCAATTCATGGGCTTGATCAACATAATCTCATCCATCCGAGCATCAACTTCAGCAACTGTAAATAGACTAAGGCATGAATTCTTACACGGGTTAAACGACATTAGATTTCAAGCATTTACTCTCTTGTTATTACCTAATCTAAGCTGTTGTGATCGAAGCAAAGTAATAAGAAATTACTCATAGTGGACATAGATAATCTTAAATCGAACCACTCTAAACTTTGCCTCTTTACTTTTACGCACTTATCTCCTCAGTTTACATTTTAAATCAAGGTATTAGTAAGTAACCTTTACTAATATCGTCTTCTAATCCTATTTATGAGAGTGGCTAAATTCTAGTCGAGACATAGTAATAGATAATATAGATAGAGAGATAGTGGATCACTATGTCTATGTCCTCTATTACTTTGAATAATTCTATACAGTGTCCCATTCACTAAAATTGAAACGATAGAAGTAGAAATACATTGACAAATTAAGTCTAAATTTTATGCAAGAAGGCCTATCATGATCATCATATGGAAATGAACTCTCTGCTCATCTTGTCGTAGGCTTTTTGTAAGTCCACATTTAAGCATAAATCTTTAGAACCCTTTCGATTGAAAGTTCAAACCATTTCATAAGCCAAAAAGGATTTTTCACTAATTTTCTATATGGGATGTATGCAATTTGGTTAATAGAAATTAGTCCATTTATGTAAGGCTTGATTCCGTTGCAAATAGTATTGGATATGATTTTTTTTTTGCAATTAAGAGAAGTAGACTTTAAAATTATATGCTTTGCTATCATGTCTTAAAATATGATATCTAAATTCTTATCATTTTTACATTTTTATTAAGTTTATTTCACACTAAGTTGTAAGCAAAACCATTCTCTTTATTCAACTAATCAAGGATATCAAAATGCATTTCTCTAATAGTACACTATTCAACCCTAATGGTTCCCCAACCCACCTTAGAAATAAATACTATAATCAAATGCTTGGGTGAAACAAAAGTGTCCATATTTTTTTTACTTTTGGTCTCCTAAAGAAAGCATTTAGTATGATGGTTGATCCATGATGACGAAGGGAGTTTCAAAAGTATTTGTAGTTGGAGGTGTTCCAACATGCACATACAATTTTATCTCCTATGTTGGAGTTGATTATTTTTTGTTGAATCCATATATAGGCTTAAGACTTGGCTTAAACATTTTTGATCAAAAGCATGTTTAAAGGTAATGTTTACTACAGTGCCGATATCTACCGAATTTTCAATACAAGCGATAGTCAAGTTGTGTAGTGATCATTAATGAATTATTATGCAGTTGTCTTACCCCCTTATATTCCTTAGTTGTTAACAAATCTAGAATCCCACTCTCTATGATTGTCTATGATGGTTCTATCCCTATAGATTAAATCCCTTCTCGTACTTCTTGCATGTACTAATTTTGAGCTCCTTTAATCGCCCAATGATATGTGTTTATCCATGGATGATATCGATGTGATTCATCAGTGGAGGGAAGTTATCCTGAGCTTGCTTTTCCATCTCACTTGCATGATAGGCCGGCGGGATTGAATAAGCAGTAGGTGGAAGGTCTCTCGGATCCATTTTCATAAATTTCTTCAACGCTCTTCTCCTTATCATTCCTCGTATTATAAAAGCCAGGGCTCTATAACTATTGATTTATTCTTGTTCGCATTATGCTACATACAATAATATCCTCTTTTATTTGCCTTGGGATTGGTACGAGCTTTCAAGGAAGTAGAGTGTTCTAATGTGTTCTTTATGATAACACAGATATATGATAGTGGTTGATTCAAGGCTTCAAAGTTGTTTCTTCGGGTTTCATCCAACCTTGGCCTCTCAGTAGCTTCTAATGGTATAATATTTTGACTATCACTCCCTTTTTGTTGCATATTTCATTTTTTTGGAAATTTTCATCAAGTTGGAAAAAAAATTTCAACTTGAAAATGGAAATCCTAAAGATTTCTGCATCCATGTATGTAAAGTTCTTTCTAAAAATGGATGTTGTCTATCAACCCTAACTTGATTGCCATCAATATTTCTTTAACGCTCACTTCCTTTTCGGATTTATTAGCTTCCCAATTAATCTTTCTAAATATTCCTTCATGTCTCCCCATATCATTGCTTTATGTTGGCAAACACACCTAAATCAATGGTTCATTCTTCATTAGTTTCACGATCCTTTCTTTCAGGTTACACTCTCTCTTTAAGGTAGAACTAGCATATTGCTTACTTAATTATTCATTGATGACCTTTTGCATCTTGCTGTAACTTGAATAGATTGGTTATTTATCACCACATCCTTTCTTGCTTAATTTTCATGTTAAGGAGTGACACTTGTACTCTTCGCTCCTTTCTCGTCATTTATAACCCTTTTTCCCTTTGAGCCTAGAATCTTTTATGCACCTACATTTCCTTCTTCCAAAAATGCATTGTTAGCTTTCAACAAAGATTCCACCTTTTCTTGGTTATCTTTGGTCCATAGAGTTTTCGAAAAGGTCCTTTGAGACATAAAAATACCAATCAATGAAGGTAGGAGTTGCATTTTCTTCAAGAGTTATAGCCCGAATTACATTTTTCTCTTGAGTATCATTCTTCCTGGCTTTCTCCATGCTTTTACCAAAACTTATCGCTTTATAGTGGATGTCGGGATCGATAACTTAGAGGTGAGAAATTTGGTTGAATCTCTTAGTGAAAGCACCAAAATGTTTATCCAAAAATTTGTTACAACTTTATTAAATAGAAGATAGAAAGTTAAACAGTAATAACAATGAAGTAGTCATCATATCAACTATGAAAATAGTCAATTATTTTGTCCTTGATTAAAGTTTGACAATTTCGATTAGACTTTAATGGCCATTAGTGCCCAAATAGCGCTTTTATAGTTTCTCAAATTTATAGATGAATATGAGAAAGAAGAAGATTCATAAAATGACCTTTTTCATATGGAGGTAGACCCCTATTTACAGTAGTTTCATATCTTTGGATGCTTGACATATTTCAGAATTTAATGGCTCTAAACATTTCTCCATGGTTCTTCAACATATGATAAATTTAATCGAGATTTTTGGGTTTAAGTAACGACGTGACACGCTCTAAGGGTGACATGTGTCACCTTGAAATGACTTCTCCAAAAAATTGCAAAATCTTTAATGATCTTACTGATGTGACACAAGTGGACCAATATGGTGTTTGACCCATGGCAAAAAAAGATGTTTTTATAGCTAAACTCATAGTTCTGTAAATTTCATACCCATGTTTTAATATTGATTCTTCACGCCTTTGTTAACTCATAGAAATTTTTTCCACCAACATCAACTTCATATTTACACCTCCATAATGCTCTTTCCTTTTTTGTATGTTTCTGTTAGCTTAAACTCACATCTTCATTAACACCTTCAGTAGCATATCTACCTTAGTCTACTATTGTATTTATCTTCATTAACAACTTCAGTGGCATATCCTTATATGTCCATCGTTACTTATATCTTTGTTAACACCTTTAATAACATACCTTTGTTAATCTATCATTATCCATATCTTCGTTAACACCTTTGATGGCATACCTTTATTAATCTATCATCACCCATAATCTTCGTTAGCACCTTCTTAGGCATGTTTTCATTAGATTATAATAATCCTCAACTTTGTAACACGTTCAATGGCATATCATTTTTATTATATCATCATCTACATCTTCGCTAACACCATCTTCATCTTTCCATTAAGAATCACATACATATTTTCGTCAGGAGATCTACATTTCTCCATTAGTGATCAAAACCATGCTTCTGTTAAGGCATCTCCATTAAGCTTCAAAACCATGTTTTTATTAAGGCATTTCCAACTCTACGTTAAGCATTTCCATTAATATTTCTTCCAAGTAACACCTGGAAGCAAGTTCCTTACCATATCTTTATTAAGCATCCCATTACATACTTTCCTCCATACCATCTCTTTATGTTTTCAGTAGCAGTTCGGTCCTCATGTTTTCATTAATCTTTAAATAGTTTTTCATTAACACTTGCCTTGTATTTTTTGCCACATTTGAGCAATATCCTCATTAACTCGTGTTTTCATGATTTTGATTAGCAATGCTCTTATTTTCTTTGTTAATTTCTCTTTAACAATTTTCTCATTTCATCCCTACTTCCAATAGCCCCATTAATGTTGCTTACCCATTTCTACGTGCCACGGTCATCTTTCATAGTTTTTGGCTGAAAATCCATTCCTACCACGTGAAAATTGTGTATAACATAACCATCATGTACACCTTGATAAATCATAGAGAAGGTAGAAAGTTCAAAATTTTCTTTGATTATATTGATCCACTTTTCTGGGAAGTAGCAAGTGTATAACAAATTTTATGTTTAGTGAATATAAGCTTCGCTAACTTCTATCTTTAAGCACGTTCGATTTCTTTGAGTATGTGATTCCAAATCTGTTAATATGCGTCAAAATCCCATCATCAATATTTCTTCTAGGATTATAAGCAAATCAATTATGAGAAATATGACTTAGTAGAAGAGGCTCGAGCTAGGTGAACTTTTAATTAATATTAAGTAGCATATAATGTAACGACTCGAAAATTTTAATGGTTTTAATAACGTAATTAACCAAATTGTTCATGAAAAGAAACAATTAAATTTTGCAACGAAAATTTGATATTTGGTATGCGTCTATTTAAGCATAGCAAATGGCAGATTTTCATTGCTAAATATAAAAGTTTGTTTCGTTGTGGAATATCAAATTTTAAATTTAAATCAGTAAAATTTTGATGGAAATAAAATATTTTCGCCTGAATATTTTTATATAATAAAATTGTAAAACATTTTCTGAGTGAGACATCATATTTCGTTTCATCAAATTTGGACTCCTATAGCCCCGTTTATCTTATTTTTAGAGAATTAGAAGAAGTTTGGCAACGAATATCAAGTTTTGATAGGATGGTCGTATCTCTAATATTTGTGTAAAATTCTATTCATCTCGTCGTGCTGATCTCCGTAGCATATTCATTTGTTTATTTTGGTGTCCGGTACACGGCGAAATTTGTGAAACGATTAGTCGTATTGGTTCCGCATTTTAGCCTTTTGGGTTCCTTTGTCACTGTCCACTGGTTGAAAATAAATGGTAACTTGATTTTAATTTTCGCTAAATTCAACATCTGACTTTTTATTTCCTACCATTTTAATTTATAATTTCCTAGTTCGTTCCATTGTCTTTTGTTTCCATTTCAATATATTTCCTTTCTTTCGTTCTGTTGTTCTTCTGAGAAAAAATAAATAAATATAAGTTTATATATATTAAAGCTTGTTCATTATTTTAGAACCTTCATTTTCTCGGTCGCACCCATCTTCCTTCACCTCCGCCTGACTATGCTTTATCCACCAACCCGAACGCCAATCACTTCTCCTCTCTCGACCCCTCCTCCGCTAGACAACACAACCGAACCACTTCCACGTCCGCCCTCCGCTACCCTATCACAGCCAATCATCCACCTTCCCTCTCACGCCACTCAACTTCCCTCTCATTCCCATCAACCCATCGCTTCTCTGCCTCACCGAAGCACGACAGCCCTCGTCTCTCCAGATCACCCACCTCCGCCCTGTCCTCCACACTCGCCCATGCGAGCAACCTCAGCCAGCGCTCCAGAGACCGCATGCCATCTCCACCTCACCTCTGTTCAGTTCGTTCATCCCCAAGCCCACCTGTGACTGCAACAACCTCTCTGACCTCCGCCTGCATGTAGTAGCAGGCGCCATCTCCCCTTCGAGACTCACCACCTCTACAGTTAGTGACCAAACCCTCCACTTGAACCCATAGCCGTTCGCCTCCTCTCGCAGTTCGCCATACAGCCGAGATCAGCACCTTCCACCACAACTTGTCACACCATAACATCCGGCCTCCGCCCAAGAACAGCTCGACAGCAGCTTTTCCCCTTCCCAAATATATCTCTGTGCCCAAAACCCGAACCTGCCTTCCAGTCAGCCAAGCTTTTTCCCCTCTATTTTGAAAAATGATTTTAGATTTAGAAGAAATTATATGGGTTTTGATTTTTAATATATAATATAATGATTTTATTTTAAATTTTAATATGTGTAAAAAAATTAGATTTTTTTATTATATGTTTGGAAAATTAAAAATTATAAGTTAAATTTTGAAAAATATAAATTTTAAGATTTTGCTTATGATTTTGTTATTTTAAATATATAAAATAAGTTTAATATATATGTGATCTGATTTTATATATATATTCATCAAATTCATGTGCTTTGCCTTGTGTGCTCACTGTTCGAAAATCTCAGTAGATTTTGCTTTGCTTTGCTCATGTCCGTATCCGTGTCACCATCTTCGCCATCATTGTTTTCTCTAGCCTCGAAAGCCGAGCGATCACTCACGATTGACATTCTTATGTTTAGTAAATTGATTTCACATGAAATAACGATTGAAATATGTTGTTAAATTTGAATTTGATAGTAATTAAATCGTTAAATATGATATGATATTATTTGCATTTGTTCACCTATGATAATTGACATTATTGACAACAATAACCTATTAGTATATGTATATTATATTTAATTTGACAATTATGATCATATTTGCCATCGATATGCTATGTCATTTTATGTTGTTATTTTATTGTTCTCACTTTGCAAGTTCCCTGTTAGTTAGGAATCCCTATAGGTTGAAATGATACATACCCGAACGATCTTATAGATTAGTGAAAATCATTATGAGTTGAAATGATAAACCCAAGCGATTTTATTGATTTTAAATTTTGGGATTGCAAGTTGAAACAATATATACCCGTAAATTTTAAATTAATGTGGATTGAAATGATAAATATTTGTACCACTTGACCATAGGATAGAAAACTATATACGGACACCGTTGGTCTATTTTTAAATGGTTTTCAAAATTTTGTGAAAAGAGAAATATATGGGTTTTATAATTATTGATTTTTAAATATATTATAAAGATTTTTATTTTAATATATGAGTAAAATTTAGATTTTTAAATTATATGTCTAAAATTTTAAATTTATAAGTTAAGTTTTGAAAAGGGTAAATTTTAAGATTTTACTTATAATTTTATCATTTTAAATATTTTAAATATAATTTTTATATAAAATAAAATAGATTTAATAAATTAAGATTTTAATTTAATGATATTTAATATAATAAAGTTTAATTTAATAAAACTTAATTGGATAAGTATATATTATATTTAAAATTTATATTAATATTTGAAATTGATTTTTGTAATAACTTTAATAAATCAAGGTTGGGAAGATAAATTAAAGATGAGTTGTAAGTTAATTTGTTTAAGAATTGAATTTAAATAAAAATTTAGTTGAAGCTTATTGATTTTGAGATTTCAAAAGATATGAATTTTTTATAACCTGATAACTGGATTTTTGATTAAAGGTGATTAAATGAATATTTTCAAATTTAAATATAATTGTAATTTAATATTTAATTTTGATTTAAATTTGTAATCTGGGATTTTATTTAAATGTTGTTAAAAACGATTAAGTGAATATTTCAAATTTAAGTAAAATTAAAGTTGAATTTTGGAATATAAATAAAATTTATCAAATTGAGTTTTTGTGAATTTATTAAAATTTTAAACTTTAAAATCTATTGAATTGGAAGTGGTTTAAATTCGTAGTTCAATCCTAGATTTAAAATCGATATAAATTGAAGTGGTTTTAATAAGAATTTGAATTGAACCTTTAACCTTTTTAATTGAAATTGTTGAACTCAGATTAATTTAGATGGAATTATGGAACTAATGTTGATTTGAATTGATTTGTGAAATTCGAAGAAATAATTCTAAATTGAAACTATTTTTGGTATAAACTATTTTTAATATATTAACTATTTTAATATATAAACTATTTTAATCTATAACCTATTTTTAAATATAAACTATTTTAATATGTAAACAATTTTAATCTATAACCTATTTTTAAATATAAACCATTTTTAATGTATAACTATTCTAATATATAAACTACTTTCAATTTTCAAACCGTTTAAGTTGGAACTGTTATGATTTAGATTTAGTGGTTTTAAATGTGAATACTTTGATACGATGGTTTAAACTATTTTGTGGTTATGATTTTGGAAGTGAATATGATTTCGAAAGTGATATGATTTCGAAAGTGATATGATTTCGAAACTGATATGATTTCGGAAGTGATATGATTTTGAGATGAATATGATGTTTTGGTATAATGTATGAACTGTTTGAAATATAAAATGACCACGGTGTGAAATAAGCGTTTGGTTGTTAAAGAGACCGGGATCGGATATTGTCATACTCTATGTACGTGGTGGAGAATCCAAAACGAAGTAGGATGGTTTGGCGAACGTCTGTATGAGGTATGAACGCAGCCCTGATTCCCTCGAGTCAGCTTGATGTGACTAGAACCGGAGCCACGCCGGGCTAAGTGAGGTCGCACCGTCGATCGAGCATGCTTCTTCGATACCATTCTATTACTTTGTGATTTGATTGGTGCACCTTTGATTATGGGAGTGTTTCTCGAGGTGGGCGGTAGTAGTTGCTATGTGTTACCACCAATCCGAATCCGCAAAACGTTAGTATCCTACCCTGGGCATTGCCTCGCATGCCTTGTCACATTCCTTATTGCGCCCACTACGAGTTTGGTTTGTGTCGTACCTATAGAGTGCTCCCTGATAGCCCACCATTTGGTGGAGTTTATAGTACTGTATAGACTACGACATTTATATAAAACGTGTTAAGGGGGATATGGGTAACGCATTAACGCTATTTTAATAGTTTACTTTACTATAGAGATTATCTATGTAGCATATTGTACTATGTATGTAGATAGTTTAACAAATCCTTAAGGGATAGAATCCCAAACATTCTTTAAGTTATATTGCATTTCATTGGACATTTCACTTGAGTTGATTTACATGCATAAGAATGTTAATCCTGACTCGAGTGTTTTGTGTTTTGCTTTATGCTTGGGTTAGACTGAGTGTCACAACATTTGATACTCACCTTTGGAGCTTGGAGATTTTCTTGGAGTTATCTATTCCGTTTTCAGTCATTTCAGTTGTTTCTAGTTGTTTATGTTCAGACTGGTCATTTGCTTATGTATTGAGACTTTTATCTATTGAATTTCTGTTGTATTTTGTTTCAGACTCTGATGTTTCTGTGGTAGCTTCATGAACTACTATTTATCTATTTCCGCTGCTTATTGTTATATTACTCTGTGTCTGTGATTATGTGATTGATTTATTTACTGTATATGCTAAGTTTTGTCAAATATAAATTAACAATCTGTTGTTTTGAGCAATTCAGGTCTGACATGTATGGATGATTGTCGATTTGAATGGTTCGAAATAGCAGGTCGTTACATGTGGTATCAGAGCTCTGTTTTGGTAAAACTTAGCATATGGAGTAAAAACGCATTAGAGATAGGGTAGTAATACCTTAGAATGAGTAAAATTAATTACAGAATCATCTTTGTTCGAGCTTGAAATTCTTTGTTAGGATCCTCTTTGATTAGGATTTTCCTTTGAATTTTGGAACTTCACCTTTGTTCTAAAATCCATTCTTGTCTTCCCTGTTCGTGTTCTAAAATCCACTCTACGTCCTCAGTTTTGATGCTATTATCTCTTGCAAAGCCTGAACCATTCCTTTAGTAGACGACCAGGGTAATTCTATTGTGATCGAATGTTGAATGCCTTAGGAATATGCAGGCAGTTTTATCTATTCGCTTGATTCTCAGCCTAGTGATCTTGACTCCACCTCTGTTGTCCAACTCTTTTCGGATGTCTTTGGTGAATTCACTTGTTTTCCTCCCAAGCGGGAAATTGAATTCCACATCGATCTTATTCCTGGAGTTCGATCTTGCTACTGGTTTTCACCAGCTTCATGTAGCCGAGGAGAGCATTCCCAAGGCAGCTTTCCGAATGGAGAATGGTTTCAATGAATGGTTAGTCTTGCCATTTGGATTAACCAATGCTCCTGCCTTCTTCATCGATCTCATGAATTGCATTTTCTACAATGTTCTCAACCAGTTTGTCCTGGTTTTCGTTGATGATATTCTCGTCTTTTCTAAGTCTGAGAAGAGCATGAATCTCATTTGGGCTATTGAATGGAAACTCTTAGGAGTCATCAACTGAAAACCAAATTTTTTAAATGTCATTTCTGGAGGGATGAAGTCCGATTCCTTGGGCACATTGTTTCTAAAATGGAGTCTCGGTTGACCCGGTTAAGGTCGCCATGATTAATATAAGTCTATCCATCTTTCCTATTTTGTAATTTAATTATCTTATCATCCTTTCAAGCCTATCTTCTTAGTCAATTCTCTTTGATTAGGGTTCCTCTAAATTTGCATCTCTATCCTTATTCTTAAATCCATTCTTGAATCATCCTGTGAGGGAGTGTATTTGTAATTGATATAAAATGTTTTATATTGTGTTGTCTGAGTTGTTAAGTTTGAATTTTAGGTTTCGATCGATTCGTCTGGCCAACGCTATCGATAGGAATTCCAAAATACTTGAACAGAGCAAACTGATACAATATTGTTTTCGAAATTGGTAAATGAAATAATTTTATATATGATTATATTTTATATATAAAAGTATGATTTTTTGAAAATTAGATGGTTAAATGAATTGGTTGTTAGAAATGATAGTACTAAATTATCATTCATTGTTTTGTCAACATTCCTAAACCATTAATTATTGTTGTATAATTTTATAAACATGGTTTATAAATTTGATTTGCAATGAAATGAATTTAAACTAAGGATTTGAGAATTAAATTTTTGGTGCTTTTCAAAATTTGGTTTTCAAGGTTTTGGAAAAATATATTATTTGAAAGTATTTTTGAATGAAAATTGTTTCCAAAGGATTTTAAAAGAAGTAAGTCAGCACTCTGCTCTTTTGTCACTAGAAAATAATTTCGGGGATGACTACAGCTTCATCGACATTCATTTTCGAGTTTCAAAGAGGGGAGACCACTTAGTAGCTTTGCTACACTTTTATTTTCGAAAATGGATTTGATTTCAATTTCTTGAGTATGATTTAATATACAATATATATATATATATTTCAAAATGGTTTGAAGTTAAACCAGAAATTTAACTCTTAAGTTTTATATTAAGTGATGGTTATCAATTATTGAAATGAAGCAAGTTTTTTGAATAATTGGAGTGTTTAAAATGAGAAATGGAATTTAAACAAGTTAAAACAGTTGAACTAGGATAAAATTAATTTGTATAATACTCAATTGCATTCTAAAACATATATAACTTACCTGAAATATTCAAAAAGTTAAAATGTTGATGTAAATATGCAATTGAAGGTTATACAAGAGAAAACTTAAGTAATAAAATGTTCAAATTAAATTTTGCTTAATATAAATGTTGTAAATAAAAGGTAAATTACAAAGAATGGTTGAAATTGAATTTTGAAGTGGAATTAACTTAAGTGAAGTCAAATGGATTAAATAAATGAGTTAAATAAAATAAAATAAAATTTGTTTTAAAAAAAAAATGAATGAACTTAAGTTATAAAGAAAAAGTGAGTGCAAATAAATTGGATATGAATGTAAATTAATTGAACGTGAGTTAATTAGAATAATAATAATAAAAGGATGTTAATTTATATGGTTTGAATTAATTTTGAATCTGGTACTATGTATTTTGAATTTATCTTATCTTTCTGTTTGCTTCTATTCTACTATCTCGTTCCTTTTTTAGGACGAAAAGTTTTGAATGGGGGAGAGTGTAATGACCCGAAAATTTTAACGGTTTTTTATAACGTAATTAACCAAATTTTTCCTGAAAATAAATAATTAAATTTTGAAATGAAAATTTGATATTTGGTATGCGTCTATTTAAGCATAGCAAATGGCATTTTATTGGTAAATATAAAAGTTTGTTCTGTTGTGGAATTTCAAATTTCAAATTTAAATCAGTAAAATTTTGATGGAAATAAAATATTTTCAAAACCAAAATATTTTTACATAATAAAATTGTAAAACATTTTCTGAGTGAGACGTCGTATTTCGTTTCGCCAAATTTGGATTGCTATAGCCCCGTTTACCTTATTTTCGACGAATTAGCAGCAGTTTGGTAGCGGATATCGAGTTTTGATAGGATGGTCATATCTCTAATATCTATGTACCATTATGTTCGTCTTATCGAGCTAATCTCCGCAGTATATTCATTTGTTTATTTTAGCGTCCGAAATAAGGCGAAATCTGTGAAACGATTAGCCGTATCGGTTCCACATTTTAGCCTTTTAGGTTCCTTTGTCTTTTCACCGTCCACCGGTTGTATATAAATGGTTACTTGCTATTAATATTCACTGAATTCAACTTCTGACTTTTTATTTCCTACCATTTCAATTTATAACTTCTTGGTTCATTCCATTGTCTTTTGGTTCCATTTCAATATATTTCGTTTCTTTTCATTCTGTTGTTCTTCAGAGAAAAAAATAAAAAATGCAAGTTTATATATATTAAAGCTTGTTCATCTTCATTCTGGAGCCAGCTCGCCCTTTTATTTTTGAACCTTCATTTTCTCGGCCGCACCCATCTTCCTTCACCTCCGCCCTGACTGTGCTTCACCCACCAACCCGAACGCCAAGCACTTCTCCTCTCTTGACCCCTCCTCCGCTAGCCAGCACAACTGAACCACTTCCACGTCCGCCCTCCGCCACCCTATCAAAGCCAAGCATCCACCTTCCCTCTCATGCCACTCACTTTCTCTCTCACGCCCATCAACCCATCACTTCTCCGCCTCACCGAAGCACGACAGCCCTCGTCTCTCGAGATCACTTACCTCCGCCCTGTGCTCCACCCTCGCCCATGCGAGCAGCCTCAGCCACCCCTCTAGAGACCGCATGCCATCTCCACCTTGCCTCTGTTCAGTTCGTTCATCCCCAAGCCTGCCATTGACCGCAATAATCTCTCTGACCTCCGCCTGCATGCAGTAGCAGCCGACATCTCCCCTCCGGGACTCACCACCTCTATAGTTAGCGACCAAACCCTCCACTTGAACCCATAGCCGTTCGCCTCCCATGGCAGTTTGCCACACAACCGAGATCAGCCCCTTCAACCATAACTCGTCACACCATAACAGCCAGCCTTCGCCCAACCACAGCTCGACAATAGCCTTTCCCCTTCCCAGATCTATCTCCGTGCCCAAAAACCGAACCTGCCTTCCAATCAACCAAGCTTTTTCCCCTCTATTTTGAAAAATGATTTTCATAGCTTTGGAAGAAATTACATGGGTTTTGATTTTTAATATAATGATTTTATTTGAATTTTAATATGTGTAAAAAAAATTAGATTTTTTTAATTATATGTTTGGAAAATTTAAAAATATAAGTTAAGTTTTGAAAAATATAAATTTTAAGATTTTACTTATGATTTTATTATTTTAAATATATAAAAATTAGTTTAATATATATGTGATCTGGATATATATATATATATATATATATATATATATATTCATCGAATTCATGTGCTTTGCCTCGTGTGCTCGCTGTCCGGAAATCTCAGCAGCTTTTGCTTTACTTTGCTCGTGTCTGTGTCACCATCTGCACCATCATTGTTTTCTCTAGCCTTGAAAGGTGAGCGATCACTCACGATTGACATTCATATGTTTAGTAAATTGATTTCACATGAAATGACGATTGAAATATGTTGTTAAATTTGAATTTGATAAATTAAATCATTAAATATGATATGATATTATTTGCATTTATTCACCTATGATAATTGACATTATTGAGACCAATAACCTCTTAGTATATGTATATTATATTTAATTTGACAATTATGATCATATTTGCCATTGATATGCTATGTCATTTTATGTTGTTATTTTATTGTTCTCACTTTGCAAGTTCCCTGTTAGTTAGGAATCCCTATGGGTTGAAATGATACATACCCGAACGATCTTATAGATTAGGGAAAATCGTTATGGGTTGAAATGATAAACCCAAGCGATTTTATTGATTTTAAATTTTGGGATTGCAGGTCGAAATGATATATACCCATAAATTTTAAATTATTGCATATTGAAATGATAAATATCCGTATCACTTGACCATAGGATAGAAAACTATATACACACACTGTTGCTCTATTTTTAAATGATTCCCAAATTTTTTAGAAAAGAGAAATACATGGGTTTATAATTATTGTTTTTTAAATACAATATAAAGATTTTTATTTTAATATATGAGTAAAATTTAGATTTTTAAATTATATGTTTGGAATTTTAAATTTATAAGTTAAGTTTTGGAAAGTGTAAAATTTAAGATTTTGCTTATAATTTGATCATTTTTAAATATATAAAATATAGTTTATATATAAAATAAAATAAATTTAATAAACTAAGATTTTAATTTAATGATATTTAATATAATAAAGTTTAATTTAATAAAATTTAATTGGATAAGTTTATATTATATTTAAAATATTTATTTAAAATTTATATTAATATTTGAAATTGATTTTTGTAATAACTTTAATAAATCAAGGTTGGGAAGATAAATTAAAGATGAGTTGTATGTTAATTTGTTTAAAAATTGAATTTAAATAAATATTGATTTGAAACTTATTAATTTTGAGATTTTAAAAAGATGATTTTTTTATATAACTTGATAACTGGATTTTTGATTAAAGGTGATTAAATGAATATTTTCAAATTTAAGTAAAACTGAAATTTAATATTTAATTTTGATTTAAATTTGTAATCTGGGATTTTATTTTAATGTTATTAAAAATGATTAAGTGAATATTTAAAATTTAAGTAAAGTTAAAGTTGAATTTTGGAATATAAATGAAATTTATCAAATTGAGTTATTGTAAATTTATTGAATATTTAAACTTTGAAATCTATTGAATTGGAAGTGGTTTAAATTCGTAGTTCAATCTAGATTTAAAATTGATATAAATTGAAGTGGTTTTAATGAGAATTTGAATTGAACCTTTAACCTTTTTAATTGAAATTGTTGAACCAAGATTAATTTAAATGGAATTTTGGAACTAATGTTGATTTGAATTGATTTGTGAAATTGGAAGAAACAATTCTAAATTGAAACTATTTTCGGTATAAACTCTTTTTAATATATTAACCATTTCAATATATAAACTATTTTAATTTATAACCTATTTTTAAATATAAACTATTTTAATATATAAACTATTTTAATCTATAACCTATTTTTAAATATAAACTATTTTTAATGTATGACTATTCTAATATATAAAATACTTTCAATGTTCAAACCGTCTAAGTTAGAACTGTTATGATTTAGATTTAGTGGTTTTAAATGTGAATACTTTGATACAATGGTTTAAACTATTTTGTGGTTATGATTTTGGAAGTGAATATGATTTTAAAAGTAATATGATTTCGAAAGTGATATGATTTTGAACTGAATATGACGTTTTGATACGATGTATGAACTGTTTGAAATATAAAATGACCACGGTGTGAAATAAGCATTTGGTTGTTAAAGAGACCGGGATCGGATATTGTCATACTCTCTACCAATACCGAAAACCACTTTAACAATTGTGTACGCTGTGGAGAATCCAGAACGAAGTAGGATAGTTTGGCGAACGTCTGTATGAGGTATGAACGCAACCCTGACTACCTTGAGTTAGCTTGATGTGACTAAAACAGGAGCCATGTCGGGCCAAGTCAGGTCGCACCTCCAATCGAGCATGCTTCTTCGATACCATTCTATTACTTTGTGATTTGATTAGGTTCACCTTTGATTATGGGAGTGTGTCTTTAGGTGGGCGGTAGTAGCTGCTATGCATTACCACCAGTCCGGATCCGCAAAACGGAAGTATCCTACCCTGGGCATTGCCTCGCGTGCCTTGTCACATGCCTTATCGCGCCCACTAAGAGTTTGGTTTATATCGTACCTATGGAGTGCTCCCTGATGGCCGTCTTTTACTAGTTAATCCCGGTAAATCCCCCAGATGGGGTATTTTTTGAAACGAGGTCCTCGGTAACGAGACATAAAGTAAAGAGTCCTTTTTATTTATTGAAATTTCATTCATCACAGAGTTTGGTGGAGTTTTTAGTACTGTATAGACTACGACATTTATATAAAATGTGTTAAGGGGATATGGGTAACGCCTTAACGCTATTTTAATAGTTTACTTTACTATAGACATTATCTATGTAGCATATTGTACTATGTATGTAGATAGTTTAACGGATTCTTAAGGGATGGAATCCCAAACATCCTTTAAGTTATATTGCATTTCAGTTGGACATTTCACTTGAGTTAATTTACTTGCATAAGAATGTTAATCCTGACTCAAGTGTTTTGTGTTTTGCTTTATGCTCGGGTTAGACTGAGTGTCACAGTATTTGAGACTCACCTTTGGAGCTTGAATATTTGGTTGGAGTTATCCATTTAGTTTTCAACCATTTCAGTTGTTTCCACTTGTTTTTGTTCAGGCTGGTCATTTGCTTGTGTATTGAGACTTCTATCTACTGGATTTCTGTTGTATTTTGTTTCAGACTCTGATGTTTCTATGGTAGCTTTATGAACTACTATTTATCTATTTCTGCTGCTTATTGTTATATTACTCTATGTCTATGATTCTATGATCGATTTATTTACTGTATATGCTAAGTTTTGCCAAATATAAATTAAAAATCTATTGTTTTGAGCAATTCAAGTCTGACATGCATGGATGATTGTCGATTTTAATGGTTCGAGTAGCTGGTCGTTACATATAATATATAGTGTTTTAAAAAATTTATGGGCCCTTAAATTTGGACATCCTCACTTATGTTTTATAAATTTATGGTGTGTTTTTTTGGCTCACAAAAGGTACACACGAAAGGGACACAAAAAATGTGCACAAAAGGGGAAAGATTTACGAAAAAGGAATGTTTTCTTGTATTACGAAAGTGGCATTTGAAATGGGCATTTTAATTATTTTGTTATGAACAATTAATTTTGTTATTGTTTTATTTTTTTAAAATTATTTTTAATTAAAATTGTTAAATATATTTATATTATTTATAAATTATGAAATGCTAAAAAAAGATAAGAAAAGATAATTTTTATTACATACTAGTAGTTCAAAATATAAATATAATACTATATATCTCTCCTAAATTTCGCTCTTAGATACAGAACAAGTTATCTAAGCTCCTTGGGCTTGTTCATCAGTAAGAAGACAGCCCTGACTCACTATTAACTGGAATGTATGTGATTTTCTATTCGAAAGACGGGTCAGTCTCTTATCGCATAATCATACATCTACCAAGTGGTCTCTGCCATTTCTCCCTCACACGATGAAGCTTCACTCGGTTGATGTCTACAAGCGGAACTAAAAGCTGAGCAACACAGATATGTAGAAGCTCGAGCTATGCAAGCACTGATTTCGATAATATCGCCCATGAAGAAGTCGGCATACAACTAGATGTTGAATTGGGCAGTGACAGGTGGACCCTTTGAAATTGCGAACTTTTAGGAGGGAGTTCTGATGTAGCCTTCAAATATCACATTCAACTCCCACTACAAGAAAATCAGCCTTTAGTAGCACATAAAAAATGTACCTTAACTTATGGTAGCATTTTAGAGAATGCGATTATATGACATGCAACTAAAAATCGAGGACTTTCTGTTGCCTTTAACCCAAACGCGACTGAAAAGCATCTTTTTGCAGCGTCCACAAAATGCAACCAAAAACTTTTATTGTGGTGCTTACACAACGCCAACAAAGGCCTTCAATCGCCACCAAAAATTACCGCCTGTTACAAAAAATTATTTAGTAGCGTTATTTTAAATGCTCCATATAAATTTTGTAGCGTTTATTTTGCTACATAGTCTTTATTGTAGCGTTTATTAAACCCCGCTAAAAGTTTTTTATTTTCTATGTAGATTTCTCTCGCTGTTGTAGCTTGTTCTGTTTCCACTTCATTTTCTCACGACGTATATATTATATATAGTAATAATCAACATATTTGAACATGAAACCAACAATCACCCGCCATGTAGTTAATATCAGATAGTATCGCTAATATATCATCGGTATATCTTATATCGCTCCTAAACCGATATTATTTTTAGAATATCATTACCAATATATCATCCCATATTTTTCGATATATCGCTTCGATATTTGGTGTAAAATACGCGATATTTTTTAATAATATCATTCATTACCGTATGTGTCCGAGAAAATATCTTTATAAGTAACTATCTTCACATTCTCAATTTTTTTTGTATATGGTGAATGACAATTTGTAGACCGTATAAGAAATCTTAATGCACTATTTTTTAGTTTTAATCATATAGTTTTAGTCTTCTTCATTAGTCTTTCGATAAAGAAAACTCTACTAATTTTGTTAGACCAAAAATTGGTATAACACCTATGATGCCAAGTATGATTAGCAAAACTCGATTTTAACATTCTCGATGACACGACTAAGCATGGCTTAGTTGGTGTTGATCAATTAGTGCTAAGGAATCAAGAATGGGCTTAACATTCAAGGTAAAATGCAAGATTATATTATTAGGAAATGGTTCCATAGTGCCCATGGACTTTTGGAATATGATATTCGAAAGCCCATGCATATGATCAAAATAGAGAAAGAATAAGTTGAGAGTATGTGTAATAGCCCATTAAGCATGTTAATGGACTAGATATGCAATCCTCATAGTTCATAGTCCAATATTCGTATATAGTTGGCAAGATAGTGACTATGCATATAAACACTAGTCAAGACCGAAGCTCATGTGATTCTACATAAAGTAAAATCATGACAAGCTTTGAGTCAAAAGAGATTTATTATATGCATATCCATATCCAATAATGTCTAAAAGGCACAATTAAGTTAATAGGCACGTCCAAGTTCTTAATCGTATAATTCCACAATGATTACAATCAAATCAAGTTTTTCCCCAATTCAATTTAGACTTACAATTGTTTAATTGAGATAAGATAAAAGAAATGATCACCACTTCCAAAATGTTCCTAGGTCCATATTTATAGGGGTAGAGGTGCGGCATGGCTTCTTTGTACTACCTTTGGCATACAGGACTTTCAATATCAAAAGCCACTTTAATGGCGCCAGTCCCTATGCTTTGTTTTGATAATCCATGTCATGCCTTGGTATATCGATGGATTATGGCATCATGTGTTAATGCTTAATATCCACATCTACCTTGATTGTTTTTATTGACATCCACGATATTCGACATTAATGTTGTATTAAGGAGCTACAACATCCTTTAAAGGTTGATGAAGTGCGACATCGCTAAGGTGCAGTATTGATAATGTGCGGTATCGATAATAGACGACCTCAAAGAGATACGACATTGCATGAGAGGCGACATTCAATAAGAGGTAACATTGATTGAGAAGTGATGTAAATAAGAGATGGCATTGGTAATCAGTGGAATCAATAAGGGGCGGCATCACTTGGGAAGCGATATAACCAAGAGACGACATTGGTGATGAGTAGCATCAATAAGGGGTGGCATTGCTTGGGAAGCTACATTACAAAGAGACAACATTGGTGATGAGCGACATCGCTTGAAATGCAACTCCAAAGATATGCGATGTTAACTTGATGTGATATCAACTTGATGCGATATTGATTAGATGTGATGTCTACCCTTGCCATTATAAAGCATTAAATATCTTTAAGTGGTGGTTTAAAATATGCAGCTCTTTGACATCGTTACTGCTTTGTTAACATACGACATTCCTTATGGGGACCTGATATATATTCCAAGTTTTTAAGCACGATATCATTTATTCAACATTCACTTTTCTGCATCATATGCTATTTCTTTTAATGTGCTTTGCCATCCTCTTAATATCATGCCTTTGTATCATTTTTGTCATCATAACCTTCCTTAAAAATTATGCAAACATTTGATATGCGGCATGGAATTGATGTGGCATTGACTGAGTGCGACATTGATTACATGCGGTATCCTCTTTTACTTTCACTGATGCAATGCGGCATCATTAACTGCGACATCAGACTTTGAACATTGGCATTAGTCCTTAATTTCGACATGATTTCTTTTGTTTGTGTAACGACCCGCCACTCATTCCACAGAATGACGCATCATTAATAAGAAAGAAAGGGGTAGAAAATAGAAAAGAAGAGAAGAAAGAAGAAACAACAACAACGATCTCACAGCGGAATGAATAAATTATATTAATAACATAAAGAAACTATTACATAGTATAAAACACTTATCAAAGTATACACAACTATACAACACATACTAGACAGTTATAAACATCTGTCTAGATATTACAACTCAAATACAATACAAGACTCTAACACAGATATTAACACAGCGGAATACTATATCTACGAACGCAGAAGCCTCCTGCTCCATTGCTCCTCCACAATTCGTCAAAGCTAAACCTGAATCCCTTGGCTACTCGTAAAAATTTGAGTACCCAAGAGTTTATAAAACAGAAATAAACAACTTGGGTCAGACATGGGTCTGGTGTGAGTAACAGGTTAAACTTGCTTAACTTCAAAACCATTTGGAAAGAAAAGGTATCACGTAAGACTCCCCACAAATAAACATGGGTAAGTTTTTACCTTACGCTAACCAAAACATTTGATAGGAAATCTGATTTTATTATAATAGGGTCTAGGGTTTTCAAGTAAAATATAGAAATAGCTGAAATGCTTACATCTCACATTCCAACATAGTTGGGCACAACTAATACGTACGACACTTATTGGAGTTTGGATTCCATACAATGGCAGGGCTACTGGGGTACCGCCCGTCACAGTACGTGGCCTAGATCACCGTACCGAGGAGTACGCCCGCTCCCCTGCAACACAAAGCCGGAACCATCCCTTACTGGATAATTCCGAACAAGATAATCCCGTAGTTGGCGCGACCAACCACACACTAAGCCGAATAAAAGAAAAGGGACCTCTAGACAGGGATCTATCTTGCTCTCAGTGGGTGCTACCCACGAAGCCTTGCTGCACCTCCCCTGTTTTAGCCATTTCCGGTTGATGAGGCTTGAGGTTACGATTACCTTTAATCAGAACATATCACTTAGAATGCTCATCGTCCGCCTGACGATGTGCTGAAAGCATTCAATCCATATAAGTTCGTTCCGGGTTCGAACGAAACCGAAGGCATTATCTCGTTACACTTGTTTTGGAATCACCCTCAGAGTTAACGACAATAACCCTTGCACTCTGAATCTTCATCTTCACTTGAGATTCACGACCTATCGTAAATTTGGATCGATGTGGTATTCGGGTCTCCAGACCTGGAAATCCGGTATACGGAAACCCGATCCCGGTCTCATCGAAATCCAAAACGTATCTTTTAAGGCCAAGTTGTTTTAAAGTTAAAACAATTCAATTCTTATCTATACTACACACAGATAGATAATAGATAATCCATATTATCATCCAAACAGATAATTCATATTATCATTTTAATCCAACCAACATCTATATCATAGATCAGTATATCTCTTATTAGAGATATCAACAATGCAAAGCATTTAATACTACTCATCCATCATAAGTAATGATTTATATCATCTCTAATCAATTTAAAGTGAATTAAATTAATTACTTCATTTTATAAATCCTGCTTACTTAATTATTAATTAAACCAATTAATTAATCATACTTTAAGTATCATCTTAATTAATAGTATCATCTTAATTAATCATTCCTGATTAATTATACTTTAATTACTTTAAGTAATTAATACTTAATTAATTTCACAAATTAATTATCTTAAACCATTCAGTAATTAATCTTAAATTACTTCATTAATTAATTAATTATACTTAATTACATTAATCCTTAATTAAGTACAATTAATTAATTACTTTAATCATTTATTATTGATTAATTAATCTTAATTAATCAACCTTTAATTACATTATTAATTATATTAATTAATAATCCCTAATTACTCCATTTAAATTAATTACATTTAATAATTAATCTTAAATTAAACCATATTTATTAATCACCTTTGATTAATTTCATTTAGTAATTAACTTCCCTTAATTACTCTTCCATAAATTAATTACTCATTAATTAATTATCTTTTAATTAATCCCTTGATTAATTATTCTAAGTAATTAACTCAAATTACTTTCATTATCTCCATTTAATTACATCCAGTAATTATCTTTAATTACTTCCTAAGTAATTACATTTCACTAATTACATTTAAGTAATTATACTTATCACATAATCAAGTGATTATCTTAAATTAATTCAATTAATAAATTTAACTAAATCAAATTTATTAAATTAATTACCTTAAGTAATTAATTATTAAAACAACTTGATAAACTCTTACTTACCAATTAATTAATTAAATTATCAATCATTCTTTAATTACCTTATTAATTTAATTACTCCTATAAAATTAAATCTTAATTACTTTCTGAACTAAAGAATTAACCTTTAACTACTTTAGTTATTATTAACAAAAGTCTTTAAAACATTTTCTTTAAAATCTTTTCTTTTAATTCATTTTAAATTAAAAGATTTAAAATAGATTACAATTTAACTTTAACCAATATTTAAATCAAATATACAAAATCTTTTTAAAACAAATGTTAAGAACACTTAACATTTATAAAAGAAATTTACAAGATTTTAAAACCAATTTATTTAATTTAAAAATTCTTTTAAACTATACTTTAAACATTTAAAGATGTTTAAATATTAAAAAAACTTATTTATTTTTACAACTGGGATTTAAGTTTAAATTTCTGTTTTCAAATTTTAAATCAATTTTAAAATTTAAAAACACACAGGCTTTAAAACCTATAACTATTCAACTTACCCGAGCCATATCACAAAATACCCGAGAAAAAGTTGAAAACCCCCGAGTATCCCTTCGAGTTTTTCCTTCTATTTTATTTCTAAAAACTGTTATAACCCATATGAGTTTTCCCCTGGAAACAACTCGAGCCAGATCCCAACAATCACGAGCACGACTTCGAGTCACTCACGCACTTTACTCGAGAAAAATTCACGACCTCCTCTGCTAAGCCAAACAAAACACTGACACGCTGATACTCATTCACGTGCACACACGAGATGATCACCTCCGATCATCGATGACCACGCCAGCATCTCATCCACGACCATCCCTCATGATCCTGATCACCAGCAACTCGAACCATCTTCCCACTCGAAATCGAGCTTCCTGTCATGGAAACTAGAGCAAAACCCAAAACCTGTCAACGTTCTCCCCTTAAAACTCCGACCACCATTTCCTTTGAAACTCCGGCGAAGACCCCGTCAACCCACCATCTTCTAGTGCCCAAAACCCCAACCAACTCGATCACCAGATGAACTCGAACTCACGCAAAAATTGTAACCCAGTAAAACTAGGGATCCAAAGCTTCAAATTTAAAATCGTCATCACTAAATTGAAATTTACCAAAACTGATAATTTTCCCATCCTCATAGATCACTTCTCCACCTACGGAAGTAAACTCAACCTCCAAGATCAAACAGATCACCAGAAAATTCAAATTTTCCCTTTCCAGTTCAAACATGAATTGCTCTCAACTCCTAATTCTAAAAATCCTAATTTTAGTTTTAAAATTCATGATTTGGTTCAAGTATTCCATTGATATTCCTTAATTTATGAATTTAGAAGTTTGAATTTTCCACTTTTACTTATTCTACTCTGTTATTCATGGTTTCCAGTGAGCTTCTAAATTTATTTTCACTTAAATCAAATTTTAAAATTTACTTTATGATAATACAACCAACTTAAGTTTAGAACTTAGATCCTAACAAGGCTTAGATAAAGAGGAATTGAATTTCATTGAAAATCTTAGTTTTAAAACTAAGAACAGAGATGTCACAGAGACAACAAACATGCACACATCAATACATCCAACTATACACAAAAATTTCATAAATAAACAAACACACTAACATGCTTTTATTCCAGAATTTACATGCAACCAGATTAAGATACTTAAGCTTTTAAGAAAAGGTGTTACTCACCAGATTTTGAGAATGAACCGAGCATATCTTTTGAAACTGCTTTTGAATTTTAAAACTGGAATTGCCTTTGCCCTTTAAAACTTTTAAACTTGAATATTGGCTTTAGAAACTTGCATGCACGTCATTATCTTGTTGAGATAATGCTTTAGATTCCAGGTTATTGCTTGTTCCAGATTTGAAGAAATGCAAGCTTCCAGATTTGAAAATGAATGTAGACAGAAGACTTGTTTTCCAGATTCTTATTTCCAGATTGCAAATGCATTACAGGGATTGAAGAAGAAGTTTTACAGGCTTTTGAAGAAGAGATTGCAGGCTAATGGTTTGAAAATGAATTACGGTTTGAAGAAGTTTCTGGTTTGAGAGATTTTTACAGATTTGCTTTTCTTCTGGGAATTTTTGTTTTGAAAAGATGCTTTAAGTTGCAGATTTAGTTTTTGAGAATTTTGTTTGAGTATACTTCAGATTTTGGTTTTTGAAAATAGGCTGAAGTCTTTTGTCTTTTGAATTGAAGAAGATAGAAAAGAAAAAAAATGAGGATAAGAGATAGATGTATATATAAGTAAAAATGATTTATTAAAACAAAAGAAAAATGGAAATTAAAAAGATTGACACTTGTCTTTCTTATGCCTTAATCTTATAACACATATTATATTAAAGCCTTAGGAACTAACACATGTCTTTTTAGTTAGTTTATATTTATTTTAAATGTAGATAAAAGCTTTTTCTTTCTTTACTTAAATACTTCTCTATTTATAAATTACTTTTTAAAAGAAAATAAAATCAATTGTATATGTATAAATAAAAGCTTATACATGTATTTTTGAATCCAAATATTTTAAAATATCTACCTTTGATTTTCAAAACTAATTTACATTCAAACTCAAATTATATTTAAAATCCAATTTAAAGTCAATTTAAAACAACACATTCAATTTGAAAATAACAACCTTATTTTATTAAGGTCTATTTATTTAAAAACAATATACTATTAATATTGTTTGAAAATAACTCATTAATCAATTTTAAAATAATTTATAAAAGAGATTATAAATTACTACTATTTATTAAATGAATTAACATATCATATGTAAATGGTATTTTAAACTTATATATACTCTTAAATCATATTTATTAACAATATTTAAAAAGAAAATAAATTAAACCTTATTATAAATCTTATTTAAAACCATATAGATATTTATTTTAAATAACTTTGAAAAGCTAATATTAAATAAATCCAAATCTCCAAACTATCAATATATATATATATATTAGAAATTTAAAACAAGATTTTATTTATTATTTAAATTCCAAATCCAAGCTTATCCATTTACAATATATACAATTGTATATACATTATAAATAGAAATAATCTTATTAATTTTTTTAAAGGATAAATTCACTAATTAAATATTCATTTAATTAGATTATTTAATCAATTTAAATATTTATTATTAAAAATTATCAATCAATTTAATTATTTAAACAGATTATTAAATTGATATTGTCCCCAATTTCCGGGATATTACATTCCTCCCCCCTTAAAATAATTTCGTCCCCGAAATTTAAAACAAAGGTAATTTAATAATCTCTTTAAATCACAAACATATATTATCATCCATATGCTAACAACCATAGCAACCAATTTATCCAATCAAACAATTTTAACTATCCAGACAAAATTCTGGATAGAATTTCCTCGAGTTTCCCCAAGTATATATATAAACCGGAATACTCGCTCTACAGAAATCAATACTACTAAGCTATAGAGCTTCTACTCATCTAGATCTACAGAACTAAACAAGATATCAGACTACAGACGAGTCTGACTCTACAACCAAATACTCCAGAACTGCTGGTTCCAAAACCAGAGATAGATCATATACGTACTCCCTCAGAGATACGTAAAACACAATGAATTCCAGTTATCCAAACTGACAATTCAACCTTGTAGATCAAAGTACTTATCCAAATTAGATCACAGAAAAGATCCAAAATAACTCAGAGCTAACTTCCCAGACTTACCCAATCTTATAGCTCCCTTTAACCAGAGAAAAACTTCACGACCACGAAGTCTCCAACTTCGAATTTCAAATTCCTTCGTCTCTTATCCACAAAATCCTTCAGACGATCCTGAGCTGTCTACAGATCTTTCCTGATCAACTCAACCTTTGCTGATGTTTTTAGAAATAAACAGAACCAAAAACAACTCAACAGAATGATCCTCTCAAGATCTACCAATAATCCAAAACACAACTCTACTACCAAACATCAGAAGATCGAACTAACTTCTCCTATCTGGAAAAGACAACAAGAGCACTCGCCAAACTGCTTCTGCTGCACCACTCTGATTTGGAGAGAATGAAAATGCTGATGATGAACACAAACACAGACTGGACAACACATCCCAGAAAATCTCGGATAACTCAAGAGAATACTCAAACTATCGCAAGTCACTTTTGCGATCAACCCAGCCAAATCCAAATAAAACTGTTCTATCTTTACAAATCAGAACAGCTTATACTTATCTATCCAATCCATCGAAGAAATGGATATACTCTACTTCTTCTGAACTCCACCTTCAGAAAAACTACTCAGCCAGAAAACTTCCTGCCAATACAGAACACTCCGAGCTGCACTGCTGCCACAGATGCCAAAGACTTCTCAATCCAAAGCTCTTCGAGAAACTCGAACCCAAACCAAACAGAGGCACCATGCTGGACTCAGCCACAACACCGAAACAGACACACTTCATTAACCTGTTCCAAAGAAAACATCTTCGGGAATATCCA
This sequence comes from Allium fistulosum, assembly GCA_030737815.1. Classification (NCBI taxonomy): domain Eukaryota; kingdom Viridiplantae; phylum Streptophyta; class Magnoliopsida; order Asparagales; family Amaryllidaceae; genus Allium; species Allium fistulosum. The sequence continues at coordinate 1,166,423,891 of CM060905.1, read as the reverse complement.
TATTCACCGCGTCTTATCACACAGCTACTTCTTCCAGAAGATACCAAGATTCTATCACTCGCTTCTGTTCAACCGACAGATCCAAATTCTACTCATCCAACTTAGAAGATGGACTCCGAACCTTAACAGTCTTCCTTCAGAGATCAATGAAATCCTTCACCACTGCAAAGCTTACTCGAGACGGTATTAGGTTTACAGTCTCGACAAATACACTTCCAACCTCCACTCTCAGACTCCTATTCCTAGATGATAAATTATTATCATCTCAACCAATCATTACAAATACCATATATATTTAAAATGATACTTTTTATATATAGAAATTATATCTGGGTAAAACTATTTCACCTTCCCTTTTTAAAACAATATTGTGTCCATTGGCCTGGTCCAAGTGTTTAGAGATCCCTATCAATAACGTTAGCTACTCGTATTGACCAGAATCCATATACCACTTAACCGATCAATTAACACAATATAAAATCATTTTATATAACTAACAAATACGCGCTCTCGTATATATATATATATATACACTCAAACAGGTTGCTACAGATCCTGTCTCTAATGAACAATCCTTCCGAACCTAGGTATTCACTCAACCTAGTGCTCTGATATTCACTTAACCAATAGCTTAGGTATTCGCTCAACCTATGCTCTGATACCAACTGTAACGACCCGCCACTCATTCCACAGAATGACGCATCATTAATAAGAAAGAAAGGGGTAGAAAATAGAAAAGAAGAGAAGAAAGAAGAAACAACAACAACGATCTCACAGCGGAATGAATAAATTATATTAATAACATAAAGAAACTATTACATAGTATAAAACACTTATCAAAGTTTACACAACTATACAACACATACTAGACAGTTATAAACATCTGTCTAGATATTACAACTCAAATACAATACAAGACTCTAACACAGATATTAACACAGCGGAATACTATATCTACGAACGCCGAAGCCTCCTGCTCCATTGCTCCTCCACAATTCGTCAAAGCTAAACCTGAATCCCTTGGCTACTCGTAAAAATTTGAGTACCCAAGAGTTTATAAAACAGAAATAAACAACTTGGGTCAGACATGGGTCTGGTGTGAGTAACAGGTTAAACTTGCTTAACTTCAAAACCATTTGGAAAGAAAAGGTATCACGTAAGACTCCCCACAAATAAACATGGGTAAGTTTTTACCTTACGCTAACCAAAACATTTGATAGGAAATCTGATTTTATTATAATAGGGTCTAGGGTTTTCAAGTAAAATATAGAAATAGCTGAAATGCTTACATCTCACATTCCAACATAGTTGGGCACAACTAATACGTACGGCACTTATTGGAGTTTGGATTCCATACAATGGCAGGGCCACTGGGGTACCGCCCGTCACAGTACGTGGCCTAGATCACCGTACCGAGGAGTACGCCCGCTCCCCTGCAACACAAAGCCGGAACCATCCCTTACTGGATAATTCCGAACAAGATAATCCCGTAGTTGGCGCGACCAACCACACACTAAGCCGAATAAAAGAAAAGGGACCTCTAGACAGGGATCTATCTTGCTCTCAGTGGGTGCTACCCACGAAGCCTTGCTGCACCTCCCCTGTTTTAGCCATTTCCGGTTGATGAGGCTTGAGGTTACGATTACCTTTAATCAGAACATATCACTTAGAATGCTCATCGTCCGCCTGACGATGTGCTGAAAGCATTCAATCCATATAAGTTCGTTCCGGGTTCGAACGAAACCGAAGGCATTATCTCGTTACACTCGTTTTGGAATCACCCTCAGAGTTAACGACAATAACCCTTGCACTCTGAATCTTCATCTTCACTTGAGATTCACGACCTATCGTAAATTTGGATCGATGTGGTATTCGGGTCTCCAGACCTGGAAATCCGGTATACGGAAACCCGATCCCGGTCTCATCGAAATCCAAAACGTATCTTTTAAGGCCAAGTTGTTTTAAAGTTAAAACAATTCAATTCTTATCTATACTACACACAGATAGATAATAGATAATCCATATTATCATCCAAACAGATAATTCATATTATCATTTTAATCCAACCAACATCTATATCATAGATCAGTATATCTCTTATCAGAGATATCAACAATGCAAAGCATTTAATACTACTCATCCATCATAAGTAATGATTTATATCATCTCTAATCAATTTAAAGTGAATTAAATTAATTACTTCATTTTATAAATCCTGCTTACTTAATTATTAATTAAACCAATTAATTAATCATACTTTAAGTATCATCTTAATTAATAGTATCATCTTAATTAATCATTCCTGATTAATTATACTTTAATTACTTTAAGTAATTAATACTTAATTAATTTCACAAATTAATTATCTTAAACCATTCAGTAATTAATCTTAAATTACTTCATTAATTAATTAATTATACTTAATTACATTAATCCTTAATTAAGTACAATTAATTAATTACTTTAATCATTTATTATTGATTAATTAATCTTAATTAATCAACCTTTAATTACATTATTAATTATATTAATTAATAATCCCTAATTACTCCATTTAAATTAATTACATTTAATAATTAATCTTAAATTAAACCATATTTATTAATCACCTTTGATTAATTTCATTTAGTAATTAACTTCCCTTAATTACTCTTCCATAAATTAATTACTCATTAATTAATTATCTTTTAATTAATCCCTTGATTAATTATTCTAAGTAATTAACTCAAATTACTTTCATTATCTCCATTTAATTACATCCAGTAATTATCTTTAATTACTTCCTAAGTAATTACATTTCACTAATTACATTTAAGTAATTATACTTATCACATAATCAAGTGATTATCTTAAATTAATTCAATTAATAAATTTAACTAAATCAAATTTATTAAATTAATTACCTTAAGTAATTAATTATTAAAACAACTTGATAAACTCTTACTTACCAATTAATTAATTAAATTATCAATCATTCTTTAATTACCTTATTAATTTAATTACTCCTATAAAATTAAATCTTAATTACTTTCTGAACTAAAGAATTAACCTTTAACTACTTTAGTTATTATTAACAAAAGTCTTTAAAACATTTTCTTTAAAATCTTTTCTTTTAATTCATTTTAAATTAAAAGATTTAAAATAGATTACAATTTAACTTTAACCAATATTTAAATCAAATATACAAAATCTTTTTAAAACAAATGTTAAGAACACTTAACATTTATAAAAGAAATTTACAAGATTTTAAAACCAATTTATTTAATTTAAAAATTCTTTTAAACTATACTTTAAACATTTAAAGATGTTTAAATATTAAAAAAACTTATTTATTTTTACAACTGGGATTTAAGTTTAAATTTCTGTTTTCAAATTTTAAATCAATTTTAAAATTTAAAAACACACAGGCTTTAAAACCTGTAACTATTCAACTTACCCGAGCCATATCACAAAATACCCGAGAAAAAGTTGAAAACCCCCGAGTATCCCTTCGAGTTTTTCCTTCTATTTTATTTCTAAAAACTGTTATAACCCATACGAGTTTTCCCCTGGAAACAACTCGAGCCAGATCCCAACAATCACGAGCACGACTTCGAGTCACTCACGCACTTTACTCGAGAAAAATTCGCGACCTCCTCTGCTAAGCCAAACAAAACACTGACACGCTGATACTCATTCACGTGCACACATGAGATGATCACCTCCGATCATCGATGACCACGCCAGCATCTCATCCACGACCATCCCTCATGATCCTGATCACCAGCAACTCGAACCATCTTCCCACTCGAAATCGAGCTTCCTGTCATGGAAACTAGAGCAAAACCCAAAACCTGTCAACGTTCTCCCCTTAAAACTCCGACCACCATTTCCTTTGAAACTCCGGCGAAGACCCCGTCAACCCACCATCTTCCAGTGCCCAAAACCCCAACCAACTCGATCACCAGATGAACTCGAACTCACGCAAAAATTGTAACCCAGTAAAACTAGGGTTCCAAAGCTTCAAATTTAAAATCGTCATCACTAAATTGAAATTTACCAAAACTGATAATTTTCCCATCCTCATAGATCACTTCTCCACCTACGGAAGTAAACTCAACCTCCAAGATCAAACAGATCACCAGAAAATTCAAATTTTCCCTTTCCAGTTCAAACATGAATTGCTCTCAACTCCTAATTCTAAAAATCCTAATTTTAGTTTTAAAATTCATGATTTGGTTCAAGTATTCCATTGATATTCCTGAATTTATGAATTTAGAAGTTTGAATTTTCCACTTTTACTTATTCTACTCTGTTATTCATGGTTTCCAGTGAGCTTCTAAATTTATTTTCACTTAAATCAAATTTTAAAATTTACTTTATGATAATACAACCAACTTAAGTTTAGAACTTAGATCCTAACAAGGCTTAGATAAAGAGGAATTGAATTTCATTGAAAATCTTAGTTTTAAAACTAAGAACAGAGATGTCACAGAGACAACAAACATGCACACATCAATACATCCAACTATACACAAAAATTTCATAAATAAACAAACACACTAACATGCTTTTATTCCAGAATTTACATGCAACCAGATTAAGATACTTAAGCTTTTAAGAAAAGGTGTTACTCACCAGATTTTGAGAATGAACCGAGCATATCTTTTGAAACTGCTTTTGAATTTTAAAACTGGAATTGCCTTTGCCCTTTAAAACTTTTAAACTTGAATATTGGCTTTAGAAACTTGCATGCACGTCATTATCTTGTTGAGATAATGCTTTAGATTCCAGGTTATTGCTTGTTCCAGATTTGAAGAAATGCAGGCTTCCAGATTTGAAAATGAATGTAGACAGAAGACTTGTTTTCCAGATTCTTATTTCCAGATTGCAAATGCATTACAGGGATTGAAGAAGAAGTTTTACAGGCTTTTGAAGAAGAGATTGCAGGCTAATGGTTTGAAAATGAATTACGGTTTGAAGAAGTTTCTGGTTTGAGAGATTTTTACAGATTTGCTTTTCTTCTGGGAATTTTTGTTTTGAAAAGATGCTTTAAGTTGCAGATTTAGTTTTTGAGAATTTTGTTTGAGTATACTTCAGATTTTGGTTTTTGAAAATAGGCTGAAGTCTTTTGTCTTTTGAATTGAAGAAGATAGAAAAGAAAAAAAATGAGGATAAGAGATAGATGTATATATAAGTAAAAATGATTTATTAAAACAAAAGAAAAATGGAAATTAAAAAGATTGACACTTGTCTTTCTTATGCCTTAATCTTATAACACATATTATATTAAAGCCTTAGGAACTAACACATGTCTTTTTAGTTAGTTTATATTTATTTTAAATGTAGATAAAAGCTTTTTCTTTCTTTACTTAAATACTTCTCTATTTATAAATTACTTTTTAAAAGAAAATAAAATCAATTGTATATGTATAAATAAAAGCTTATACATGTATTTTTGAATCCAAATATTTTAAAATATCTACCTTTGATTTTCAAAACTAATTTACATTCAAACTCAAATTATATTTAAAATCCAATTTAAAGTCAATTTAAAACAACACATTCAATTTGAAAATAACAACCTTATTTTATTAAGGTCTATTTATTTAAAAACAATATACTATTAATATTGTTTGAAAATAACTCATTAATCAATTTTAAAATAATTTATAAAAGAGATTATAAATTACTACTATTTATTAAATGAATTAACATATCATATGTAAATGGTATTTTAAACTTATATATACTCTTAAATCATATTTATTAACAATATTTAAAAAGAAAATAAATTAAACCTTATTATAAATCTTATTTAAAACCATATAGATATTTATTTTAAATAACTTTGAAAAGCTAATATTAAATAAATCCAAATCTCCAAACTATCAATATATATATATATATTAGAAATTTAAAACAAGATTTTATTTATTATTTAAATTCCAAATCCAAGCTTATCCATTTACAATATATACAATTGTATATACATTATAAATAGAAATAATCTTATTAATTTTTTTAAAGGATAAATTCACTAATTAAATATTCATTTAATTAGATTATTTAATCAATTTAAATATTTATTATTAAAAATTATCAATCAATTTAATTATTTAAACAGATTATTAAATTGATATTGTCCCAAATTTCCGGGATATTACAGTTTGTATCCTTTAGAAATATATATCGATAACATTTGTCCATCTCCTTGTATAAAAGAAACTTTTTACACTTTAGTGTAAAACCAAGAACTTCATCATTTTTCCCATTCTTTGCAAGGTTTTCTTCCTAACTCTGTTTTTCTATAAGCACAAAAAAGTGACGATTTTCACTATAAACTTTAAATTTAGTTGAACCTTTTAAGCAATCCCCATTGGATATAATTGAGCTGTGAATTGATATATATTCTTTTATATGGAGAACATTCCACATCTTCTATATAAGTTGTGATTACTTTTAAAATATTATAATTTTTTCTTGAAAAGGCCAAAAATCTATTTGGCAGCAAGTTTACTCGAATAGAATCCCAATGAATCAAGATTAAAAAACTATCTAGAATTAATGATTTCATGAATAGAAAACTTGAAAGCCATTTAAGAATTATAATTTCATAATCCAGAAACCTATTTGGAAATATTATAGGAGGGAGGACTAGAAACTCTTCAGTCAATATTACGAATAGAAGATTAGAATTCTGTCTAACAGTAATAGTTTCTCACTCAGAATACCAGAAATCTTATATGGTAATAAAGATCTCTTGATTAAATATCCAGAAATTTTTTTAAATAAGAGAAGATTGGAAAATCATCTAGTAATAATAATTTCTTGAATATGGGAAGACTACAAAGTCATTTAAGCAATTATAATCCCTTGACTAGAAGACCATAAATCCATCTGAATATAAAACCAGAAAATTCATTTAGCAGTAATAATTTTCGAACAGAAGACCAGAAAATTATCTAGCAATAAATATCTAAACAAAAGATCAGAAAATCCATCTGACAACAATAATTTGAAATAAAAACCAAAAAATCCATCTGGCAATGATATTCTGAATAGAAGACGAGAAAATCCATCTGGCAATAATAATTTGAGTAGAAAACCAAAAATACATCTAGCAATAATAATATGAATAGAAGACCAGAAAATCCATCTGGCAATAATAATATAAATAGAGGACTAGAAAATCCATCTAGCAACAATAATTTGAAATAAAAATCAGAAAATCCATCTGGCAATGATAACTTGAATAGAAGACGAGAAAATCCATCTAGCAATAATAATATGAATAGAAGACCAGAAAATCCATCTGGCAATAATAATCTGAATAGAGGACTAGAAAATCCATCTGGCAACAATAATCTGAATAAAAAACCAAAAAACCATCTGGCAATAATAATCTGAATAGAAGACAAGAAAATCCAACCGACAATAATAATTTGAATAGAAGACCAGAAAATCCATTTGACAATAATAATCTCTTGTAGGTTAATAGAGAAATCATGCTTTCTTTTCTTTGAAGCACCACGCTTATATTTGTTTGATCTTCCAGTAGAAGATTGCTTGATTTTTTCTTTGGAGCTCAAATGGCTCATTTTTGATTGGTCTTCCTATAAAAGAAAGCTTTTGCTTTTGGAGCACAAATGGCTCATTTTTTTATCAATCTTCCTCTAGAAGATTGTTTTTCTTTTGGAGCACAAATGGCTCATTTTTTTTATAGATCTTCCTCTAGAAGATTGCCTCAATCCATCTTTAGGATTGAGTTTGATTTTTCTTTTGTATTTGATCATCCTCTAGAAGTCCGTCTTACTACTCTTCAGGTAGTGATTTAGGCTTTGATTGATTTCTTTGTTACCATCTTTAGGTAATGATCTCAACTTGGATGAACCCTTTATCACCGTCTTAGGTGATGATTTAGGTCTTTCTTCTGGTAGTTTGGTTGGCTATCTTCTAGCAGAACAAAAGATTTACCTAACTTACCTCTAGGAGGCGCTCCAAACATGACTTAGAGGCGGGAATAAAGGCTAGTTCGGTGCTTTGACCAGGCCATCTCAGGCAAGACCAGAGGCTTACTCCATCCTCCCTCTGGGAGGCGCTCCGGCCATGCCACGTAAGTGGGATTGAAAGCTTGCAAATACTTTGGCCAGGTCATCTCCGGTGGGACTAAAGGCTTACTCTTATCTCCCTCTAGGAGATGCTTTGACCAGGCCCTGTGGTGGAATCAAAAGCTTTATATCACCCCTTACTACCATCTTAGGTAGTTGTTTTGGCTTTTCCTTTTAATTCTTTCCATTTATTGGATTATCGATTATATAGACATTCTTGTCTTGGTTTCTCTATTCATCCATCGTAGAAAAGTATGGCCTTAGATATTTGGTGTTTCAAATTATTGTTATGACATTACCATTTTGTCAACATGGTCGATAGGTCCCTGGTAGGATTACTTCGTGAATAATAAGGGGTCTTTCCTAATTTGGTCCGAGCGGTCCATATGTTGGATTTTTAGTATTTGCCATAACTTTTTGGAGTACCTAATCTCCTTTTCGAAATGATATTTCCTTCACTTTGGAATTGTAGTACTAGGTTATTCTGCACTGATATTCAGTTGTTAGCACAGACGCTTCGTCTCTTAGCTTATTGATTAAGTCTAGGGATTTTCTTTTCAATTCCTAATTTGGATTAAATGCGTATGCAATCCTTCAATGAGAGGGCACTTCAACTTCGATTGGAAGCATTTCTTAACATCCATATGTTAGAGAAAATGTGGTATGTCCCATTGCAGTTTTGGCAGTCTATATGCCTACAACCAAAGAGGTGGTTCTTATACCCAATTTCCTTTTGCTTTGTCCAACTATTTCATTAGGATGGTCTTAATGGTTTTATTAATAGCTTCAACAGCTCCATTAGCCTTGGGATGTGCTCTAGATGAAAAGCTCTCGATACTCCCATTTCTATTGTAGAACTAGGTAAATTCCTTTCTTTTAAACCGAGTTCCATTACCAGATATTATCTTATGTGGAATTCCAAACCCAGTGACAATATTCTTGATTATGAATTTAAGCACTTTTCCTGATGTGATATTCGGTAGTGGTTCCGCTTCTACCCATTTGGTAAAATAATCAATGACTACTGCAAATTTAGCTCTTCCTTTGGATATAGGTAGTGGCCCTATCAGATCGATGCTCCACACATCGAAAGACCATGGACTTGAGATCGAAGTCAATTCATTTGGTGGAAGTGCAGGATCTTAGAGAACTTTTGGCATTTCTCACATTTCTTCACATAATCTATAGCATGGTTAGTCATCTGAGGCCAATAGAAGCCTTGTCTTATGACCTTTTTGGCTAGCTTTATGCCATTAGAATGGTCCCCGCAGAATCCTTTATGGGTTTCTCTCAATAATTTTGCTCCTTTTTCCTGACTAACACATCTTAAGTAAGGGAGTGAATACCCTTTCTTATAGAGTATTCCATTTATTGTAATGAAGGTTGGGGCTTGATGTTTTATTCTTCTTGCTTCCTTTTTATCTACTACCAATTTCTCTTTCATCAAATACTTGACGATAAATGTCATCCAGTTATTCTCGTATTGATCATCAGTTTTTGTATAAGAGGATTTTTCATGAAGGATTTCATTTCGATTTTCCTTTTCCTTGTGTGTTAGGGCTTGAGATCTGGTCAATACCAAGGATTCTTTTTCCGGCTTGGGAACATTTTCCTCTATACTAGGGTTTGATTGGTAGCCTACTAGTACAATTCGGGTTTCTATTTCTGCTCGGAAGCCAGCCAATTTGGCCAAAGAATCAGCCAGGGAGTTCTTCCCTCTTGGCACTTGTTGTATTGAGAAATCATGGGTAAGCATTTTTAACACTTTCTTGACATATAAGACCAACTTGGCATCCTTCATCTGATATGTTCAGTTCAACCAATTGACTATTAATTGGGAATCATTGAAAATCTCAATCCTAGAAATTTTCAGTTATAGAGCAAAAGTGAGTCTTTCCACCATCGACTCATATTCTGCCACATTATTAGTAGTTGAAAATCCCAATTTCATTATATAATGCAAACGGTGTCCATCGGGGGTAATTATTATGTATTATGTACCCGCTCTTTGTTCATTTAAAGCTCCATCTACGAATAGTTGCCATTTAGGTTTTAGACCTTTTGCTTTTTTTGATCGCGCTTTGATGAATCCTGTACATTCATTAACAAATCAGCTAGAGCTTGTCCTTTAATTTCCACTCATGGTATAAATTCAATATCATACACCCTAAATTCTATTCCCTATTTTACTAATCATCCCGAGGCTTCAGGTTTACTAAAGACTTGCTTAAGTGGAAAGTTGATTAAGGCCTTAATTTGATGCACTTGAAAGTAAGCTCTCAATTTTCATGTTGTGAGCATCAAACAGTATATCGATTTTTCTATAATCGGATATCTAGTTTCTACATCTTAAGCCTACTGCTTGTATAGTATACTGAGAGGTAGGTTCACTTCTCTTCTCTTATTAGAACAGAGCTAACTGCATGTTCTAAAACTTCCATATAAAGATGAAGATTTCCCCCATCTACAGGGCTGAATAGAATTGGTGGTTTCTCAAGATGATCTTTTAGTTCCTTAAAGGCTTTCTGACAATCCTCTTCCCATTTGAAAATTTTCTTCTTTTTAATCACATCGACAAATGGAATGCATTTATCAGTGGCCTTGGAAATGAATCTATTCAATGCTGCCACTCTTTCATTTAAGCTCATCACATCATTATTTGTCTTAGGCTCCACCATGTATTTAATAGCTTGAATCTGATTAGAGTTAGCTTCTGTCCCTCGAGCACTAACAATATATCCCAAGAATTTTCCAGACTGGATTCTAAAAGAACCTTTTTATGGGTTGAGCTTCATCTGATATTTTTGTAAAACCCAGAACATTTTTTCAAGATCGCTTAGATGATTGGTCTCCTCTTGGGGTTTAACCAGCATATCATCTACGTATACTTCCATACTTTGATCGATATGCTCTTTGAACATTCTATTTACCAACCTTTGGTAGGTGGTTTTGGCATTCTTCAATCCAAAAGGCATTACTTTGTAACAAAATGTTCCATATTCTATTATGAAGCTTGTGTTCACTTCATCCGGTTTGAACAAAAAAATTTGATTGTACTTGGAGTATGCATCCATAAAAGATAAGAGTTTATGGTCACTTGTCGCATCGACTAGTTCGTCTATTCTTGAAAGGGGATAACAATCTTTTGGGCATGCCTTGTTTAAATTGGTATAATCAACACAAGTTCTTCTTTTTTCCATTAGACTTTTTGACCAATACTGGATTGGCTAACCATTTCAGACAAAATACTTCTTTGATAAACACATTTTTGAGCAATCTCTTGAAATTTTCTTTTAAAGTGTTAGCTCGAACTTTGTCGAATTGTCTCTTTTTTTTGTCAAATGAGTGTAATATTTGGGTATATATTTAAGGCATGACACAATATAGTTGGATCTATTCCAACCATGTCTGAATGAGTCTAGGCGAACACGTCTTTGCTAGATTGAAGAAATCAGATTAACTCTTCGTTGAGCTTGCCATCCAACTCTTTCCCTATTTTCACTGTCTTTGTTGGGTCAACTGGATCCAAGCATATTTCCTTAAGATCCTCAGTGGGCTTCATCCTTTCTTGTTCACCTCTATAGTCCAATTCAATGATGATTTCCTCACCATCCACTTTATGCTTTATCAAATTTGTTTCATTCCCTTTTCTTTTCTTTTTAGAAAAATTAAGTCTTCTTAGTGCATGCTTATCTTTCCCAATGGTTTCTGCTTTTGCCTTAGATGATTGGTTTAAAGGACCTTCATCCAAGGGCTTTTTGATTTCAATTATGATCAATTCATCTTTCTCCGAGTCATAACATGAAAGATTAACTCATTTATATTGATCTAGAGTGGCAAAGTACAATTCTCAAGAGCTAAATTGTTCTTCTCCCACTATTCCCCATCCGCTCTTGGTCCAGAACTTCACCATAAGATATTTTGATGAGACAAAAGCATCGACTGCATCTAAAGTTGGTCTTCAAAAGAAAGCGTTGTAGTAAGAAGGTAGGTCAATAATGATAAATAGAGTCTCGAATGTCCTAGAATGCGATGGAATTCCCATATGTACCAGAAGCCTTATCTTCCCCATAAGAGTTGATCCTTTGTTATTGAACCCAAAGATGAGCTCAAAGCTTGGCTCTAGCTTTTCCTTCAGAATTCCTATTTGATCAAAGGAATGTTTGAAAATAACATTCACTGTGCTTCTAGTATCAACAAGGATTTTAGTCACCATAGAAAGCCCAATCTGTGCATTGATCATAAGCGGGTCCTTATGTGGATGGCGAACCCACTCAGCTCTTTTGGGGTTGTGGTCAGACTGTGCATCTGGATTTGAAATCTAGGGTTCTTAAGCGGCGGTTCTTCTTGAATAGAGGAAATCGATCTCTTGCCGCTCTAATATATCGGTTTTTGGTTCCCTTACTGTTTCTAGCCAATTGTAGGCCTCCATGAATTACACCAATTCGATTGTTGGGTGAAATGAAATCTGGTTGAGTATCTCTTTCTACAAAGTTCACGGTGTTGTTTGGAAGCATTTGGTTGTCTTTATCAAGACATGCATCTCTTTGATTATCTTTGATAAACTCTTTCAATTGTCTCGAACGGATCATCTTCTGAATTATCCCAGCCAACACATGACATTCATTCGTTTTATGCCCATTCACCTTATGATAATCACAGTAATCTTCCCCTCTTCTCGGTTCAGGGTTGTTCTTAGCTTTGTAGGAAATCAGAAGGTCGTCGCTTTCTTTTACTATAGCAAAGATGTACGATATCGTCGTGTTTAGAGCAATACAATTGGTCTTCTAGACCTCCTCCCATCTCAGTTTCTTAATATGGCGATTAAAGCCAAAATTTCCTATTTCTTTCTTTGTTTGGGATTTCTTCTTAGCATGAAACATTTCATCCATAATGATGAACTTATCAGCTTGAAATTGAAATTTTGGAGATCCCTACATCCGTGAAGATAAAGCTCTAGCTAGAAAGGTGTTTGCTTAATCAGCCCTAAGCGAACTCCCATTAGTTTGTCTCTATCGGTCATATCCTCTGTCTTTAGCACCTTTGCATTAAATCTCTTAAGATAGTTACCCAATAGTTCTCTAGGTATTTGTTTGACGTTCACTAATATTTTGAAGTCAATCGTAGGATCCTTGCAAATACAAAACTGTGCTGAGAACTCATAAGAAAATTGGTCCTAAGAGTATATGGTATTCTTTCGATAATGTCTATACCACTTAGCTGCTGCTACTAGGAAGTTTGTAAGAAAAAGTTAGCAATGTTCAGCTCTTGAGGCGTTATAGAGCTCCATCTGACTTTTGAATGCCATTAGGTGATCATTCGGATCAGCAGTCCCATTGTATTTCAAGGATGGAATTTTAATGTGAGATGGAATCCTTATGGACATGATCCTATTTGTGAATAGGGTTTCTCGGAAGTTATTGTTGATGCTAGCATCGAGGTTCCTCTTTCCTTTAAGGTTAAGCCTATCCTTTGCCATCTTTTCAGCAATGTCCCTTAAATAAGATTCATCGCTATGATAATTGCTCCTATTAGGCTTGTATTCTTTGGAGATTGAACTTTGAGACTTCTTATATAACCTCTCCACAAATCTTCCTTGATAGTTTGCGTTTTCCTTATTGTCTACAAGTGATTTAGGAGAGAATTATGTTGCTTTAGCTTCTTGGTCTCCTTTCCTCTTTTATGGAGTCATAGTGAGTTTGCCTTTATTTTTGCTCCTAAGCAATGAAACATTTAAATTTCTTCTTGAAGATTCAACTTCTTCTCCCTTGGTGAACTTGGAAGATTTTTATGCAAGGATATTTTCCAATAACTCCTGCATCATTGCCATTTGCTTGGTTAGATCTTTGATCTTTGCTTAGCTGCTGGTAGGCTTTGCTGGTTCTGACGGTTGTCCAGCTTCCACATTTTCCCGATTGAAGTTTGGGATGACATTTTCTTTCAATGTCGTCCTTTGTGTGACTTCTTCATTTGAAGTGTTAACTCACTTTGGTCTTACCATCTTCCTGAAACAAAAGGAACTTTATGCAATTAGTTTAAATAGAGAATTATAATTAGTCGGAGGTTCATGCCCTCCTTCTAGCACCAAAATGTTAGACCAAAATTGGTATAACACCCATGATGCCAAGTATGACAAGCCAAAAATCGATTCTAATACCCTTGAAGACACGACTAAACATGGCTTAATTGGTGTTGATCAAATAGTGCTAAGGAATCAAGAATGGGCTTAGCATTCAAGGTCAAGTGTAAGTTGATATTATTAAGAAATGGTTCCATGATGCCCATGAACTTTTGGAATATGATAATCGAAAGCCCATGCCATATGATCAAAGGGGAGAAAGAATAAGTCGCGAGTATGTGTAATAACCCATAAAGCATGTTAATGGACTAGATAGGAAATCCTCATGGTTCATAGTCCAATATTCATATGTAGTTAGTAAGATAGTGACTATGCATATAAACACTAGTCTAGACCGAAGCTAATGTGATTCTATATAAAGTAAAATCATGACAAGCTTTGGGTCAAAAGAGCTTGTTATATGCATATTCATGTTCAATAATGTCTGAAAAGCACAGTTGAGGTAATAGGCATGTCCAAGTTCTTGTTCGTATAATCCCTAATGATTATAATCAAATCAAGTTTTGCCCCAATTTAATTTAGACTTACAATTGTATAATTTTGAGAGGAGTGAAAAGAAATGATCGCCCCTTCCACAACGATCCTAGGTCCGTATTTATAAAGGTAGAGGTACGTCGTGGCTGCTATGCACTATCGTCGGCATATGAGACCTTTGATATCAACAGCCACTTTAATGGCGCCAATTGCTAATTGCTATGCATTATTTGATAATCCACAACATCCCTTGGTATATTGATGGATTATGGAATCATGTGTTAACGCTTAATATCCACATCCGCCTTGATAAGTTTTATTGATATCCATGACATCAATGTTGTATTGAGGAGCTACAACATCCTTTAAAGGTTGATGAAGTGTGACATCACTAAGGCACAGTATTGATAATGGACGACATTGATTATAGACGGCCTTGAAGAGATACGGCATTGCATGAGAGGCGACATCAATAAGAGCTAGCATTGTTTAAGAAGTGATGTAAATAAGAGACGACATTGGTGATGAGCGACATCAATAAGGGGTGGCATTTCTTAGGAAGTGACATAACCAAGAGATTGCATTGGTGATGAGGGGCATCAATAAGGGGCGGCATTGCTTGGAAAGCGGCATAACCAAAGGACGGCATTGGTGATGAGCGGCGCCATTTGAAATGCAACCTCAAAGATATGCGGCATTAACTAGATATGATACCGGCTAGATGCGATATTGATTATCTGTGATATCTACCCTTGCCTTTATGAAGCATTAAATCTCTTTAAGTGGTGGTTTACGGTATGCATCTCTTTGACATCATTACTGCTTTGTTAACATGCAACATTGCTTATGGGGACTTGATACATATTTTCCAAGCTTTTAGGCATGATATCATTCATTCAACATCAACTTTTTGCATCATATGATATTTCTTTTAATTTGCTTTGCCATCCTCTCAATATTATGCCTTCGGTATCATTTTTGCCATCATAACCTTCTCTAAAATTATGTGAATAATATTTGATATGGGGCATGGGATCGATGTGGCATTGATTGGGTGCGGTATGGATTAGATGTGGTATCCTCTTTTACTTTCGTTGAAGAAAGTGGCATCATTAACTACAACATCAGACTTTGAACTTTGGCATCAATCCTTAATTCTGCATGAACTCTTTTTCTTATATCATTTAGAAAATATATGGACAACAATTCTTTTATTTTATATATTTTATTTTCCTTAAAGACTTTACCACCAAAGACGAGATCATGAAAAAGCTAATTCTCCTTTTATTTATTTTTTGTTCACCATTTCAAATTGGTAAATCAGCTTATGAAATTCATTGTATTTGTTATTATCATGCACCAAGAACTAAGAGTTTAAGAGTGGTAAAGTTATATATTTGACATATCGATAAAGAATGAGCTAAAGCAGTATTAGGTATAATATCGACATTGCTTATTTGATAAATTAACTGAAAATGAAAATTCTGAAATTATACATATGGATTTGATTGAAGTAACAATGAATATAGTATAAAAATGAATAAAATGATAAATATGTACATTATATGAATTTCTCGGATTTAATAATCCTAATATTAAATATTTTAGTGCATATTATAATCTATAAACTATATGCAATCTGTCTTTGATGGTAATTTGGAATTATTTATCCAAATATTTGAACACCTAACATCAATATAACTTTATAACATAGTTCAATACCGTTTATAACATATTCTATACATGTTTGATATTTTACCGATGCGATCATGATATTTAAAAATATCTTATATTAATACTTGATGGTATGTACGCAATTTCTGTATTAACTACTTAGATCACTTGTATATCACATTCAAACAATTGAAAAACACATTAGTCACATAATGAAATATGATATAGAAACAATTCATATAAAATATTTTAAACAAAATAACAATGTTCATATAAAATCCTTAACTGTATAGATACAACACCAATTCATTGGTAACCAAATGTTATAATATAAACAACGATTAAAGAAAAATATTAATTCATTGATACAGCCGATCATTTCTTCGGAAAAACATATGTACCTATAGACAAGTGTAATAATCAACAATGAGAACTTGTATAAAAATCTTCTAAGAAATATGTTTATCAACCCTGATTTATGGTCAAAGTTATCAGTGCTCGCACCTAAATGTGCATAGTAAAAATGCCTAAATCCCTAGCTCTACACTTATTTTACAACTAGAGGTAAAAGTTTATATATATTAACGGACACTTACATGTTAGCACAAAAATTGCACACCTAGTTCGAAGCCCTGCTCTTATTCCGTAAAGTTGTTGCATCTATTTCGCAAAGTTTTTGCTAACCTATGTATGCACATGCCCGACCAACTGTCTACTTAGATTAAGAACGCACCCGACCTAATTTTTGTTTGTCGGCTAAGAACCGTATAGACATCCATTTGTAATTTCATGATACGGTAAAAATACAATCGGCAGTAAATTTTTCACTTTTACCATCTTGTACATTTAGCAGAAATCTATTGTCACCTGTAGCTTTTACCATCAACCCAAAAACACTACTTTTCTTGTTGACGCAAAATTTTAGGGTGCAGACTAAAAAGTGGTCACACACGAATGCATGTATTAGCAAATGCTATTTGACTGCTAGAAGGCAACTGATATGAGTACTCTAGTCTAACATGCTAAAAGAAAGTTACCAATTTGCTTGTTTGTTGACTATTAAATAGCTGCTCCGTTTGTCTGTATTCCAACAAACTCATGCTATATGCAGGCCTACTAATCACATAAGATATTACATCATCATAATATTATATGCGCATGATTTTGTAAATTTTATTGCAAAGTTAGTTATAATGATCATGTCACTATTTGATGAAGCAAGATCAACCTTTAGTCCTTATATCTTGTATTCACATATTGTTATCCCGCCTTTTGGTCAGGCCGGGATACCACAGATTCGGCTAAAATGGATGGATTGAAAATCGATTATAGTTGAAACTATGGACGATAGTTGAATGGATTCGAATGGACAACACTGAAAAAATGGCTAAGTATGGAATTGACACTTCACCTAGGCAACGGATCAGATCGGAGTCCTAGCTTTTGACCTAATCAAGGTGCGATTAGTATGGAGTGACAAGAAAGGCCACATAAGGCTACATTCCGAATTTCAAGTCGATTGGAGTTCATTTGCTCGAGTTATGGACAAAAGAAGATGGATCAGTATCGATCGGATCAGTGGCAATTTGATTGGAGTTAGACCCGGGAAAATTTTCTATCTGCTTGGAGTCAGTGCATGGTTTGCTTGGAGTCATAGAAAATTGTAGTGTTGGATCGTGCTTGGAGTCAGAATCATGTTTGCTTGGAGAAAATTTTGATTTTACCCGAGTCTAACTCTGGGCCAGAATCTTCAGCATCTGCTTCAAGTCAGAAAGGTGATTACTTGCGTTTTTCTTCGAGTCAACCCTGAAGTGGGTTTTTCGACGACCGTTTTGGCGATTTTCGAAGATGATCGATCTATAACTCAAAATCTACAAAGACAATCAACATGAAATTTGGAGGACAACTACACTACACAATAAGAGACCCACATCATCGATCGTTGGGCACCACAATGAAGTTGGATCGATCAGTCATGATCCTTATGGATCGATCGGTCATGATCCTTGTGGATCGATCCATAAAACAATTCAAATTAATGATGATAGATCAATATCTCACAAACGCAAGTCAGAATGACACAGAACTTTGAGAATAGTAAAATATTATGTAAAGGAGCTTATCATATCTATCGCACATCATTTGGAAAAACTTGAACGATTGGAATTGACTGAAATATTGGAATTGACTGAAACATTGGAACATACATATCTGGATACTAGGGGGCAGATCTCCTATCAGAGGCCAATGAGGAGAGAGCCTACAGACAACTAAAAGAAATCAGGAAAATATTGCGTATTTCATTAGTTGAATGGGCATGATATAAATGTTTGCAGGCACTTAAAGGATGTGATAGAGGAGTACGTCAGGAATGGCAGACTACCGCAATATGTGAGAAAATGGACAACGGCGTTGGAATAAGAGCAGCCACCGTCCGCATCAAATGGAAATAGGAATGGCCTTGGATCGGTGTCACGGCTCGTCATCAACTGATTGCGATGGCAAAGACGAAGTTCAGGACTTGGACTCCGGTCGTATTAGTTATTTTGCAATTTCTTTCCTCATAATAAAACGGCTAAGTTATTTACACATGTGCGGGATCACGAACAGTCCATATACATGCTTTGAGATAACAATGAACCGTCACGCCCAGAGAGAGAGAGGCACGCATCGCATTGTTTAATTTTTTGTTTTTCCCTTTAGCATTCAAACTTTATTTTATTAGTTGAGTTATTTGATTGCAAAACTCACTCGAACGTGAAATCTGACATTAATAATTCTAAACCTCATGCGAAAAGATGAGACAGAAAGGCAAAAACAAGCCCCCTCGTTGGAAAGCGAGCGGATTAGGCTTGGCTAACGCATCGAATGGCATACGATCTCGAACGATCACATTTCTCCTCGAACGACACTCGATCTCGAATGATCATATTTCGCTTTGAACAACACTCGATCTCGAACGATCATATTTCGCCTCAAATGACATCCGATATTGAACGATTAACATTCACCCTGAATGACACTCGATTGCCTACGATCATCTTCCGTCTTGAACGACAATCGGTCACGAATGACCTTTATCTGCCATGAATAGCTATCGGTCATGAACAACCACCACTCGCCTTGAACGACAACAGCAACCTCGAATAAATGCCAGCCTCGAACGACTACAGTTCTTACTAACGGTCTCGGATGACCACAACTAACGATCCGGAGAGATTAAGTAATTGGATTGGAAATCGATTGGATTATGGACTGGATAATATGGCTAGCGACGGATTATGGATTTGGGATTTGGGATTTATAGTAATTCAAAACACGCCTTCTTGTCACAAGGCATGTTATGGAGGGCAAATGTTATTCCGCCTATTGGTCAGGTCGGGATACCACGGATTCGGCTAGAATGGATGGATTAGAAACCGATTACAGTTGAAATTATGAGCGATAGTTGAATGAATTTGGATGGACAACACTCAAAAAAGGGATAAGTATAGAATTGAACACTTCACCTAGGAAACAGATCGGATCAGATCCTTAACTTCTGACCTAATCAAGGTGCGATTAGTATGGAGTTACAATGAAGGTCACTTAAGGCTACATTCCAAATTTCAAGTTGATTGGAGTTCGTATGCTTGAGTTATAGACGAAAGATGATGGATCGGCATCGATCAGATCAGTGGTAATTTGCTTGGAGTCGAACCTGGGAAAATTTTCTATTTCCTTGGAGTCGGTGCATGGTTTGCTTGGAGTCGTAGAAATTTAAAGTGCTGGATCGTGCATGGTGTCGGATACATGTTTACTGAAGTCTGCTTGGAGCACCGATCGTTTTTCATGCTGGAGTCAAAATCACGTTTACTTGGAGAAATTTTTGATTTTATCCGAGTCTAACTCTGGGCTAGAATCTTCAGCATCTGCTATGAGTCAGAAAGGTGATTACTTGCTTCTTGCTTCGAGTCGACCCTGAAGTGGGTTTTTCGACGACCGTTTTGACGATTTTTGATGATGATCGATCTATTACTCAAAATCTACAAAGGCAATCGACATAAAATTTAGACGACAACTACATTACATCATTGTGGAGCCACATCATCGACCACTGGGCCCCACGATAAAGTTGGATCGATCGGTCATGATCCACATGGATCGATCCCTAAAACAATTCAAATCAATGATGATCGATCAATATCTCACAAATGTAAAGTCGGAATGACACAAAATTTTGGGAATAGTAAAATATTATGTAAAGGAACCTACCATATCGATCGCACACCATTTGGAGAAACTTGCGATCGGCCTACATCGTTCTTGAACGATCGTATCATTTCAGTTAGAACGATCCCAACTCCACGAAAAACGCGATTTCACACAAACAGTAAGTTGGAATGACACGAAATTTAGAGACAAGCAGCTAACATCATGGAGGACCCATAAAAATGATCACAACCCCCAAGGAGCAAATATGGAACGATCTTCCTTATTTCCATTTTTCTACTCGACTCCACGGAAAACGCAATATCTCGTAAAAGATAAGTCGAAATTGCATGAAATTTGGAGAGCAAGTAGCTAACATCATGGATGACCCACAAAAACGATCGCACCCCCATTGGATCTATGATCGACACCAATCGTTCCAATGGTGTGCGATCGATCTGAAAGTTGGTGGGTCGGGTTGTCCGGCTCTGGAGGTTCTTTTAGCAAAATTTCAGCCCGATCCATGCACGTTTACACCTATAAATATAGCAGATTTGGATCATTACAAGGGATCATCGGCTTCTTCCAATTGGATCTTCTTTTGACTCTCCTTCATCACTTCTTATATCTTCCTCCATTAATTTTTCTAATGCAAAAACAGCTGTACTTGTAATCTTACAGTATAAATAAAAGATTATTGGAGTGGACGTAGGCTGGAGTTTGCCGAACCACTATAAAACTTCCGTGTTCATTTATTTTTCTGCAATCTATTTCATGATCCGTGAATCTATACTTCTCTGGTTGGATCTAAATATTGAATATTGGTATTTTTACTTATAACAGGGTGTTTGTGCCCATTTTTAAGGCAAACATATATTATACCCATTTGGTTGACCACTAACATGCAATACTTTAGTTTTATCCTATTATTATTAACTATATTATGTATCAATCATTACTCATGAGTATGCAAATATTTAATGATTTTCAAAAATAGTTTATATGTACCTACGGCAACAATAACTTAAACAAGTTTTGTATGAACCAAGACATGAAAAATGTCTTGTGCACCGTGTAAAAACATATATATCACCATGTATATTTTCTACTTACCACCGATTAACTGTTACTTTTTTCTTCAGTCTTTGTGGTTTTATTTGTATTTATCTTCAAAACGTTGATACCCCAACTAGAAAATAATTTCTGATTAAATTTAACAGTGATACCATACCAATATCATTCTAAACTCAACTACTAATCATAGAGAAAACAAACTAATTCTTCCACCTTATATATAATTAAATTTAGCTAAATCAATACTCAACTTTAAGTAATTCTTACACATAATCCTTCCTTCATGCCTTTGGCTTATTAGCTCACAAACTGCAAAGGATTACATATGAAACAGTCTAAAATGATCCACGGTAAGGAAGGATCAACCTAACCTCATGTAGATACAAGGTCAAATTTGATTATAATACCGACCACATAATCAAAAGTAATAATATGATGGTGGTATGTTGGTCTACCGATTATTTTTGGAGCACAACAACTAGAATAATGTTCATTAAGTTTGAAATATGTTTGCATCTAAGTCTATAAAATTCATGATTAGATATACACAACATATGTTTAATAGCAAATATGGTGAAAATTTTATCCATACAGCAGCAAGATCTTTCTCCCGAATCGTGGTTCCATTTATGAACTTTTTCTTAATATTCTATTAAAGTAACTTTGAAGGATCAAACCATAAGTTGTTTACTGAATCAAATTATCAAAGGCATAAACAGTAACCATATTTCATGGCTAGAAAAAATAAGAGAAAAGAAATAAAACTTGTGTTTGCAATATATATTCATATCAGTCCAACTATTCTTTTTGCCTAATCACAACAAAATATCATGGCCAAGCACATTTTAGGATCAAATGTCATATCAATTCTACATTAATTTTGATTTCTCGAAAACTTTTAGGCAACACATAGTATTGATTCATCGTACGTACCTCGATTTTAATTATTTATAAACCGATATATGTACGCATTGTTGGTGCGAGTAAGATTTTACCTTTCTTTTGAGGAATTACTTAAGAGAACCATTGACCATGAATTCTATAACTTTTGTTAAACTGCCATCAGGACCATCATGGACAACGCCATAAAAACCTACAACTCTAAGATGATGCAATGAACTCAGTGTCAAAGCTTCTTTCCAAAAGACTGCAATCTGTAAAATAATCATGAGATAAGATCCAAAAAAAGTTAAACCTTTTCTATTTATATTATTGCCTTCGTGAACTCTTTTTATATTATTTGCTTCATTGTAGATGAGGCAAGATGACGTGTGTGTTTATCATATCTCCCTCTTGCATATATATTTGATCGTGTTCTTGAAAAGCTTAGCATATTCACTGCACTTCAATTGGATTTTAGCAAGGGGTAGCCTACTATAAATTACTTTACTTTCATGTAAAGTTCAGCATTATATTGAACTCTATTATGATTATTTTTTCTATTCAGGATCCCAAATTATTAATCAAAGACATTAAGAAACTAAAACCATCTATCTTTTGCGTTGTTCCTCATGTTTTCGATAGAATATATATAGGTCAATTTTGAAAAAGAAAATCAATATTTATTTCTTTTATATAGTACTCTATCTCATCTAATAGTAGTTTTAACAAATTATCTAGATCCTTAGTGCAAAATTTCATCCGGGGGCCTTGTGAAAAATACCATCTTCAATATTACCTGCAAATAGTAAGTTTCTTCGTGTTATCAGTCAATCAACCAAACTCTATTCCACCGTATAAAGTGCATATTTTTATTGTTAAATTTGTAGCAAACATTTTAACATGATAAGAGGAAGCGAACATGAAGAAGCAGCTCCAATTTATGATCAGAAAAGACTAATAAGTATAGTTTTGTTCAGATCCCTACCAAATATACTATAATCTTCTCGTTACAGAAAAGTTGATTAAATCCAATTAAACAGCTTTCCACAAATATCCCAAAAATCTTGTTCATTCGTACCATCTACCAATGTAAAACTACGTACCATTCTTTTGCTGAAATAGACAGTCAGCGTTGCCGTCTGTGTCAGACGCGTCAAGCGTGGGCCTCACGCTGCTGCTCAGTTCAAAGCAACGGTTGGAAACGAACCGTTCGCGTCGGACGCTGTCTGACGTGAACGGTTCATCCCCAACCGCCATATTTTCCTTCATTCCCTATATATATCAAACCATTTCTCAACCAAATCACCAAAAAAAACCAAACAATCCGAAAATTCAGCAATTTCTACAAGCTTCGTCGTCGATTTTTTCAGGTAAATTTTTTTATATTTGCGTTTTTCATATTATTATCTACCATATATATATTTTAAATTTTTTTGAGTTATTTTTTGAATTGCTTTTTTCAGAATGTCTAGTCACTCTGTTGCTTCTTCTACCAGAACCATCATTGACTGGAATGCCGACAGGACAAACGTGTCCATCGATGTTTGTTTCGAAAACATTTATACACGTGCCCACCGTGTTACACTATGGTATGAAGATATCACAGTCATGTTCAACAAAAGAACTAGTCTGGATTACAACGCTGGGTAAATGAAAAACAAGTTCGATAATCGGAAATGTGAGTGGAGCCCATAGAACAAGCTGCTACAGATTCCAGGTGGCTATTGGAACAAAGAACAGGACATGATCGGTGGATCCAACGAGTGGTGGGATACAGCTGCAGCAAAGTACCGCAAATACAAAAATGTCTCGCCTGCTCGTTTTAGGCAGTTGGACGTGATTTTTGATGGCTGCATCCGAACTAACAAATGTCAGTAGATAATTCCACAAAATCCACATGTTCAGCTATAGTTCAACGCCCAGCTTTATAGCAATTATCTTAGGGGTGATGCTGTGGAGATCTCCAGTCATAGAGCGCCTAGATATCAACGGTCCACCGGTGGTCCTTCTAGGTCTATTGGAAGTTCTTCGCATGATCTGACTCTCGCTAGGTGTATGGAAGCGAAGCAGGAGGATGACGATTATGAAGAATGAGGGGTCGGGATTTGTTTGGCTGAGTATGATAGCAGAGGTTTCAATCCTTTGCATGCCCTGCTGGACAACTCCGAGCAACTTAGGAAGGCTGTTATTTATCTTGTTAAGCAGTTGAGAAGGAGAAGCTAGTTTGTTTTATCTGTATTTTATTTTCTGCATTTTTATTTGGTACTTTTATTTCTGCATTTGTATTGTGAATTCTGAACTATGAATTTTTCTTTCTGTATTTGTATTCTGTATTCTGTATTTAAAAATAATTAACGTAAATAAATTAATAACATAAACAAACAATAAAATAATAACTTTGCCCCTTTCGCGTTGTCCCTTTCGTAAGAAGAACGCATTCTCTTTTCACAAAATTACCCTTTCCCTACCCCTTTCGTTTTACCCTTTCGTTTGTCCCTTTCGGTTCGTAAAAGAACGCATCCTTAGTTCAAAACATTTGAACCAATTGCTTTTACCAAAATTGAATTATTGTGCAATACAACATATTCAAAATTTCCAAGTTTAGGATTTCCTGTACAAACAATTTCACCTTTATAAACTATTCCCAAGTAAGACTAGTACCAGCTAAACACACTACAAAACTACATAGCCCGGAGTATGTATATGGACTTGTTCAAAAATATCTATTATACTTTGTTGCCCTTAGTTTTGCATCTAAATCTCTTTTAAAGCAATCGAAATTTTCAATCCAAAGCATCAGTATATGCCATAAAAGTTATAATGGGTTGATTTCACACTCTTAAAGGTACTCCAAAAAATGGATTTAGTTCTATTTTCACTAATAAATTATAGTGCATGACCCAAGTCTGACTAATCAACCGTTTTGTATTCATTATGTAAGGCCTGGGAAGATGTGTATGTTAAAATTAAATAAAAAAGTCAAACTACATACGGAATACGTGCCATTGACTCATAAATCAGTACATACACCATTTTTTAGGAGCTTCAAGGTACTTCATGCATAAAAAAACTAAAAGGATTTTTTTGTACTTACACCTTCTACCAAAATTGAACCCAATTGTTGAAGCAATGCTCATTGCGGTATCAACTTTAGTTTTTCTTTCTGTCATCTCTTCAGGATTCTTTTCATCCTTGGCTTTGATCTCTTCTACACTTTCTAGTGTTGTCGTACGTCAATAAATTGATTGTGAAATAGACGCTTCAAATAAATTGATCGTGAAATCAACGATGCAGTTTTTGGATTTTTGTTTGAAGGTGGACTGGTGGAGTATATATGGCAATTTAGGGTTTTGGATTAGAATGGTGTGAAGTGGAAAAGGAGGGATATGTATATGGGAAGATGGAGCACTTTAATTTATTCAGGAAAAGTTTTGGCGGGTAAGCAAAAATTAACGTAGCGTATACCGCCTCAAATAAAAAACAAATCACATATGGTAGCACTTAGCTTACAAATGCTAGCAATATGTGTGACTAAAAGTCGGTTTTCTTGCAGTGTCCCTGAATTTCGGAGGCGAACTGTGAGGACCCATTTCTTCGACTCTCCAAAATCGACACTAATACATCCTCGGTATTTACGTGTCGTAAATCCAAGTGTCGGAGAAGCGGATTCTCAAGGGTAAGAAAGGAAAATAAAGACAGAACATAATCTCACATATATTATTTCAATATAAACTTTACAACGGAAATTAAAAGACATTTATCAGAGTTAAAAATGTAGGATCTAGATTAATCCTAGAGGGGGGGTGAATAGGGTTATAGCAAATAGAGTTTTAGATTAACCCTGCTACCGATTTTAGAGTTTTATAGCCACTTGTAGGATCAGATTTCAGTTTTTCAATTTTAGATTAACCCTGCTACCGCCTATAGAGTTTTGCAAACTCGCAAACCCTGCTTTTTGAACTAATCCTAACTAGACAATCTGACACAACCTAAATCCTAGGTGGTGATTTACCAAGGTTTGATTCGAAAAGTACAGACTTTAAAAATAAAAACAAGAACAACTCAAAACCCTAATTTAAAATATACCAAAGCCTTATATAATTAATTAAACAAGACCGGCCCACAAACTTCCCTCTTTATTTCTTTAACTATGTCGACCCATTCCTTGTTTGTGATAATGGCTTCTTCGATCGTTCCTTTCTGATAAAATTAGGGCTTGTAGAGCACTACCAGAAAACGTAGAATTAGAGACTGGATATTAAATACCGAAAATTTTCAGTCTTGAAAGAGAGACTGATTACTCACTGAAAAATTCAGTTTTTAATTTTGGGCATTAAAGACCGAAATGCAGTCTTTAATCAGTTTATATGATGTAAATTTTTTTAAAAGACTGAAGCAGAGTCTCTTATCGGTATTAAAACAATTAAACACATGAAAGGTTGAGATTCTTTACCTTTCCTGAATCCTACGCTCATTATTGTTGATCCATGTCATAGTTTAGAGTTTCCAAGTAAATAAAATAAGTTTTTAAATACAAACGGAAGCGGAATCATTTCCTTCATTTAAGGTCATTTTTCAAGCATGGCCTTTCTCCACTATCTCCATTAAAATAATAAATTTTTTCTTTCCATCCACTAAAACCATAACTTATGTCTTGTTCTTTCCATCTCTTCATATGCAAAATAGCATGACAAACTCTTAATTTTTGATTAGATTTTGTCTACCGAAATCAACTGGTATTATCAAATTTCATTCCTATTTATTTCAAGTTGGTTTGCAGTTGTTAAGCAAGAAATTACGACTTATTCTTGTTAGTTCTGGTTGTTTGCATTTTATATTTACACGACCGTGTTTAGGGTATCATGCAGCTCTCAAGAGAGGATCGGAATCTTAACCTACTTTTTGCCAATGTGGAGTTTGATCTGAGATACTCAGCCGACAGAGATCTTGTGAATTGATACTCTGATTTTACACAAATATGTATCCATTTATTGTGTGAATTTCGGGTGGATGAGGGAGAAATTAGTCACATGAGTCGGGGAATCACTCAGATGACTGAATGATGGAGATAACAGCGAGCGATGGGTCTTCAAGGGCTGGCTTTACTTTACTGTTGGGCCTAAAAAGTCCAGTGGTTTGCTCGTTTAATCTGTATATGCCTATGTAATGGGTTGTGCTTGTATTTCTATAAGGCGGATGTATCTATTTGATAGAGTTTGTCCCTTTTTTTTTGTCTTTCATTGAAAAGTTATAAAATTACCCATGTACAAAATGTATTTACATTTGAATACACATAAATTTATATATGTCTTAATACGTGAGCATATGAATATTGATATAAAGTAAGAATCTAAAAATAATGGACACTAACTTTAAGACCGACTACAGACCATATCTCAGTCTCTGATATTCGGTCTTTGAAAATAATAGTAACCGAATTTCAGTTTCTAAATTTTAAGACTGAAGTTTCAGTTTCAAATTCTATTTGGGACTTGATAATTTATGACTGAAACATTCAGTTATTAATCAGTCTTAATTGGTTATTTAGAGACTGACTTGCTTGATTAAGGACTGAAATTTTCAGTCTTTATTTCAGTAATTTTTTGTAGTGGAGATTGAGGCTGCCGACTCTATTTTCTCGATCGAATGATGATTCGACGTTCGTTGCTTTTGTCGATCGATTGTTTCTTCGTCTTGCACACGGCTGCTCCTCGATGATCGAGTTCGACTTTTATTCCGGTATGTGATTTATGTCTTTTGTTCTCTGGATTGAATGCTTGAACTCGATTGCTTAATTGTCGATGATGATTGTGGCTTTATATAGGATACGAAATCCTTGATTTTCGTCTGATTTGATTTCTTGCTTGGCCTCCACGTTGTTGAATATTTCCATGATTTTATTGCGACATTTTGGGTATATACGATTCGAATTTTGCTTGGTACCCACGACTTTGGATATTTCCTATCTGTTTTCATAATTTTGAAATTTGAACTGTTGATTTCGTTCTGGAATTTGTTTTTGTTTCTATAACAGGATATTTGGAATTTTCCTTGGTCCATATTCGAATTATTTCTGTCCATATATGCATTCGAATTCTTTACTCAAATATGAAAAAAAAATCTTTTCCATATATTTGCATTGCCAAGATTTGTTTTCCATATTTGATTTCTTGACCAAATCCTCTGATTTGTTTTGATGCTCGAGATAGTTTCTGACTTCTTCAATTTTGTATATACACGTATATTTCTTTCTTGCTCTTCACAGTGTTGAATTCAATTTCGTGGTCGCCACGATGTCGAATTCTTTTTGACTTTGCCCATTTTTGATTTTGTGATTTTCTGGCTTCCTGTTGCTCACGGCTTTGACTTGAATTTTGATATTTCTTGACTTCGGCTTGATTTGATGTAACTGTTAAATGCTATGTGACTTGACTTCGGGTTACATTCCAGTTTATCATTCTTGTTCATGCTCTGGTCATAATGTAGGTAGTTGTAGTGTCATCTCTGTTGTATCGCGTGTGTTTGCATTTCATTACTGGGCTGTTTTGACTGGTATTTGATTTTGAAGTCTCTGATTAAACTTGGTTCATGCCATGCTTTGCTTGAGTTGGTTTGATGTTCCATGGTTTCAGCATTGTTTGAGTTCATCATGATTTGCACTTTGATGCTGCCTGGATTATCACTTGTGTTCACTGCTAACACGTACATATATGCAAGTATCACTGTACTGTGCATTCTTGTAGTCTTCATGTATGCTTGTTCTCGAGTCATTATGTATGCTTAGTCCTTGTGACACTGGCTTCATCATGATTTTGAGTCTGGTTTATACCTATGTTTGTCATTGCTACATTCCTGTCACTTCAAGTCTGAGTTGCTTCACCATGTGTACATTTGTGTGTGTACTTGGTTCTGGGCTTGTTGCCTTGATCATTTTGACTTCATGTGTATAGTTGCCTGTTCGAGCTACTGAGATCTTGAGTCATATGCTTGTTCCCTGCTGTTGTAGTGACTTGGTACACCTTGAGTCTGCACTGTTTCTGGTTTGCCTTCTCTGTTGTACATGTATGCTCGAGTCTGGGTTTGCACATTAACTGGTTGGTCTTGATTTCACTTCAGTTGCACTTTGGTTTCACTTGTGTTGAATCCAGCTTGTCTTTTGGCTCAACTGTGCACACGAGTTGGCGAGGCAGTGCACACGTGTATAAATGTACACGTGTGTATTGCAGCCACTCATGATTACCTGTCCCTGATAAGAATACTGATATGCACAGATATTACACAATCAAAAATGATGACAATAACCCATATATCTGAGGCACCAATAAAAACAAATTTATATTTTTGCAAATTCAAATTTGTTTATTTTCAGATTACTGTTGTAGTTACTAATTATACAGGTACACAGGAGACAGGACAAGAACTGGAGCTGGACAATGCAGATAGATGCAGATGTGCAGACAGAGTGAAAAACTAAGTGTTGAGTGTTGTAGTGAGAAAAAATGTGAATGTGAAATGTATGAAACCGGTGTATGTATACAGAGAGAGCTGAAAACTTTGTACTGTATAAGTGTTGAAATAAAATATTATGTTGAATAAAAATACTGATTGAATTATATAAATTCTATGCAATAGTATTATTATTCAATATGAATATTTATTCCTATATGTGTATAGTACAATCTGCAAACACATATATAAATTGATATATGTTTGTTATCATCAAACAAAAAATCACATCAAACAATCTCCCCCTTTTGATGATGACAAACATATATATTAAAGATTTTGAAATTCTAATAAATGTGTTTGAGCATGAAATATTTAGCTCCCCCTACAACTGAGACCACTCCCTATTTAGAAGATTTAGAAAATTACAGAAGAATAAAAGAACTAAAGAAAATTAACTAATAACATTTAACACATTTGTTGAAGTATTCCAAAAATATTTACTTCCTTATCAAAATCTTGTTCTTCTCCCCCTTTTGTTATCATCAAAAGACTGACAAAACTAATGGAACAGTAGTGGAATTTTTTTTGTTGTAAATAAAAAACAAATGCAAAACAAAGAAAAATCATAATATATCATAACGAGGTAACAATTTCCACATTGTAGAGAATGGATCGATGATTCGGTTTTTATATAATGAGAAGAGAGAAATTTTAAAAATAATTTGACATTTAAGCACAAAAATAAGCACTTACTAACCACGCATAACCATAAGGACTTTTAAATGGGATTAGCAGTTACTTATTAGTCTAAGCATCCGGACTTTTAAGTGAGACCAGAAAAATACTTAGCTACCATACTCCATCCATGCATAACCATAAGGGCTTTTAAATGAGAATGGAATGATGATAAAAATAATTCACTCACATGCTCCATCCATGCATAACCATAAGGACTTTTAAATGAGAATGGATGCATGAGATTTTTTTTTAAGTTTAAAAGGAAATCACTCTTCTCATTTTACAAAACCATTATGAATGATAGAAAGATGGTAGAAATAGAAATGATCGTGGAATAAGTTACCAAGTTAATTATATTATGAAATATTTTTTTTTAATTTTGAAAAGAAATAAAACAAAACATATTTCCACTACTGAATACCATATTCGAATCAATCTTTAAATAATATCCAAAACTGGTTTGAATCCCAGAAATTGAAGTTGAAAATAAATATCCAAGAATATTTCAACCAGAAAATGGAAAATGATTAGTCAATTTCTATAATCCCCAAATCCAAACGTAATCTGGAAAATCTGTCTTCGGGGAGGGGTTTTGTGAAAATATCAGCAAGTTGCACCTCAGTTGAAACATGTTCAATGCAAATGTCTTCCTTAGCAATGTGATCTCTAAGAAAGTGGTGTCTCACATCAATGTGTTTTGTGCGTGAATGATGAACATGATTATTTGACAAGTCTATTGCACTTTTACTATCACATTTTAATGGAACTTGTTTATAAACTAAGCCAAAATCAGAAAGAGTTTGCATCATCCATAAAATTTGAGCACAACAACTTCCTAAAGCAATATATTCTGCTTCAGTGGTGGATAATGCAACACAATTTTGTTTTCGACTTGACCATGAAACTAATGAATGTCCTAGCATGAAAC
This sequence comes from Allium fistulosum, assembly GCA_030737815.1. Lineage (NCBI taxonomy): Eukaryota > Viridiplantae > Streptophyta > Magnoliopsida > Asparagales > Amaryllidaceae > Allium > Allium fistulosum. Next base: position 1,166,392,252 of record CM060905.1, on the reverse strand, counting down.
ATGTCCCACTAGTGCTTTTCCTGTCAACCAATGAACCAGCATAATCAGCATCAGAATAACCAACTAAATCAAAATTTTCACAAGAAGGGTACCATAGTCCAAATTTGTGTGTGTGTGAAAGATATCTCACAATTCGTTTAGTGGCTTTCAAATGAGATTCTTTAGGATTAGATTGAAAACGTGCACACAAACACACAGAAAACATAATATCAGGTCTAGAAGTAATAAGATAGAGAAGTGAACCAATTATCCCTCGATATTTCTTCTGATCAACAGCAACTCCTTTCTCGTCTTTGTCCAACTTTGTTGATGGGCTCATAGGAGTTCTCAATGGTTTGGAGTTCTCAACTCCAAATTTCTTCAACAGTTCCAACACATACTTGGATTGTGTAATGAAAATACCATCACTGCTTTGGTTGATTTGAAATCCAAGAAAATATTTCAATTCTCCAACCAAGCTCATCTCGAATTTAGCCTGCATGACTTGTTCAAATTTCTCGCACAAGAGTTCATTAGTAGCACCATAAATGATATCATCCACGTAAATCTGAACAATCAAAAAATCACTGCCTTTATGTAATAGAAACAGTGTCGTGTCAGCACTCCCCTTTTTAAAGCCATTTTCCAAAAGATATGTACAAAGGCAGTCATACCAAGCTCTAGGAGCTTGCTTAAGACCATATAATGCTTTTTCTAGTTTATACACATGATTTGGAAAATCATGATTTTCAAAACCGGGGGGTTGTTCAACAAAAACTACTTCTTTCAAATCACCATTTAGAAAGGCACTTTTTACATCCATTTGTTTAAGTTTGAAACCCTTATAACATGCAAAACTTAGCAAAATCCTAATGGCTTCTAACCTAGCAACTGGAGCAAATGTTTCATCAAAATCTATGCCTTCTATTTGGTTATATCCTTTTGCGACCAACCTAGCTTTGTTTCTAATTACATTTCCTGATTCATCAAGTTTATTTTTGAACACCCATTTAGTTCCAACAATTGGATAATCATTAGGCCTAGGAACTAATTTCCAAACTTTATTTCTCTCAAATTGATTAAGTTCATCTTGCATTGCTAAAACCCAACTTTCATCATTAAGAGCCATTTCAACAGAATCAGGTTCAATCTCAGAAATAAAACCACTGTGACAACAAAACGCACACAAATTTTTATCAAATGAAGAGCGAGTGCGTATACCTTCCGTAGGATCACCTACAACCAATTCAGGAGGATGATTGGATTTGAACTTCAATCTATCAGCATCAACAGCCCTACTTTCAGCTTTCTCACTAGATGTCCCTTCTTCAATGCCTTCATGATCTACCCCATCGTCAACCGCCTTTTCAGTCGTCCTTTCCAGGTCAGATTCATCGAATTTCACATTGATTGATTCAACAATTGTTTTTGTTCCTTTGTTGTATATCCTGTAAGCCTTGCTCCTTGTTGAATAGCCCATGAAAATTCCCTCATTAGCCTTTGATTCGAATTTTCCAAGTTGATCACTTGTGTTAAGAATGAAACAAGGACATCCAAATACACGAAAATAAGAAATGTTAGGTTTCCTTTCATGCCACAATTCATAAGACGTTTTGCCAAGTATTGGTCTAATCATTACTCTATTTATTACATAGCACGAAGTATTCACTGCCTCTGCCCAAAAGGTTAGAGGTAGTTTATACTCACTCAACATGGATCTAGCCAATTCTTGCAATGTACGATTTTTCCTTTCAACCACCCCATTTTGTTGAGGTGTTCATGGAGCAGAAAATTCATGTTTTAAACCATTTTCTTCACAAAAGCTTTCAAATTCCAAATTTTCAAATTCGCCTCCATGATCACTTCTCAAAGTTTTAATTGAAATTCCTTTTTCATTTTGAACAAGTTTTGCAAATTTTGAAAAATAATCAAAAGATTCAGACTTTTTGGCTAAGAAATAAACCCATGTAAATCTAGAATAATCATCAACCAATACATAACAATAACGTTTTCCATTCAAGCTTGCAAATTCATTTGGTCCAAATAAGTCCATGTGAATTAATTCAAGGACCCTTGATGTGCTAACAATGTTTTTAGGGCGAAATGATGATCGACTAAGCTTGCCCAAGGAACATGCTTTACACACTTTATTATTTTTAAATTTCTGATGTGGTAACCCTCTGACTAATTCTTTCGTTTCAAGGTTTTTCAAGAGACCCATGCTAGCATGTCCAAGTCTCCTATGCCATAAAAATGCCTCTTCGTCAGTGGCTACCAAACATCTAGTAAGATTTAGATTATCAAACGAAAGCATGTAAACATTTCCTTTTCTTTTGCCCATAAAAACAATGTTATTAGAAGATTTATCAATGATTTTGCAAGTATCACTATCAAAAACCACATTCATACCTTTGTCACATAGTTGGCTAATAGAAATGAGATTGTGATGCAAATTTTCAACGTATAAAACATTAGTCAAGAAAAAAGTACCGTTACCTACTTCACCTTTACCAATAATCTTACACTTGCTATTGTCTCCCATGATCACATTTCCACCTTTAAAATTCTCTAGGCTAAGGAACTTCGATTTGTCACCTGTCATATGTCTAGAACAACCTAAATCTAGAAACCATTCTTGTTGCTCCTTAGCCCGCCAACAAAAACTACATAAAGAGAGAGGAGGATGACCTAGAGAAACTCTTAGGTCCAATGATATTAGTGACTGAAGCATTGTGAATAAACAATCCCTTTGGAACCCAAACTTGTTTTGTCCTTTCATTCTTGTTCCAATAGACATGAAATTTGTTTGTAGAATTCTTAGGAACCCAAACTTGTATAAATTTGTGTTCTTGTTCCTATGACTACAATTATCAACACGATGTCCAATTATTTCACATCTAGTAAAGACACTCTTACCTTTTGCATTATCATCAACTTGCGTTTTCCCAAAGCCTAGTCCTTTTTGTTGTTAGCAAAAAGTTGATTTCCCAATAACATATTGAATGATTTTTCTCCTCTTGAAAAGTTATTCAGAGATTTCTCAAGATTTTGTTCTTTGGTTTTTAGTGTTGTGTTTTCAGTCACAAGTGAGGTGCATCTATTTATAAAATCCTTTTTCCTAGTGTCAATGGTTTCCTTAAGACTCAAGTTTTCTTTTTCAAGATTCTCAAAGTTATTCTTAAGTCTGGATAATTCTGAATCTAAAATTTTACATTTTTTACAGTCTAAGTTTTGAATATTTTCAAGTTCAGTTTCTAACCTAGAATTTTCATGGACAAGTTCTCTCCTATCAGATTTCAGTTTTTCAATTTTAGATTCAAGAGTATCAATTGTTTTAGTAAGATCACTACACATTAAAACAAGTTCTTTATAAGAATAGTCATCTACCTCACTAGATTCCTCTGAGCTTGCTTCTGAATCTGATTTTACCATAAGACACAAGTTAGCCTCCTCTGAGCTATTATTCGAAACTTCCTCTCCTTCTTCATCATCCCAAGTTGCTGCAAAGGCCTTCTTCTTCTTTTTATTTCCTTTGTTGTTTTTGAGAAGTGGGCATTTTTGTTTGAAGTGGCCAGGCTTCTTGCAGTTAAAGCAAGTCAATTCATTATCGGAATTTTCAGAATCTTTTGACCTATTACCACTTGTTTTCTTCTTGCATGGCCTGAATTTTGACCATTTTCTAAGATTATTGATAGCCATTGCAAGCTCTTCAATTGGATCTTCTTCTTCTTCATCGCTCTCTTTTTTGCTCTTTAAGGCAATCGTCTTCTTCTTTGATTCGGAGTTGTTGCGTTCCTCCTTTGCTTTTAGCTCAAGCTCATATGTCATCAAGTTGCCGATCAACTCCTCCATGCTTAGTTTACTCAGATCTTTCGATTCTTGTATTGCTGTGACTTTTGCCTCAAAGCTCATCGGTAAGACTCGTAGCACCTTCCTCACAAGCTCTACCTCAGTGAATACCTTCCCAAGCGCTCTAGCATTGTACACCAAAGTTGAAAAGCGTCCAAATATGTCCTTTATGCTCTCGCCTTTGTCCATCACAAAGTTCTCGTATTCATTGCTGAATAGGGCTAGACGAGACTCCTTGACTTGAGAAGTTCCTTCATGTGTCACCTCCAAGGTATGCCAAATTTCCTGTGCAGTTTTACAATGAGAGATTCTATTAAATTCAGTCTTATCAAGAGCACAGATCAAAGCATTCATGGCTTTAGCATTTGTAGTTTTTAATTTCTTATCGTTAGCGTCCCACCTATCCTTAGGTTTAGGAATCTCAGTATCACCAACAGTTATAGTGAGATTTTTATAGCCAGTTTCAATAATGTCCCAAACATCATAATCAACAGAACTAAGATAAATACCCATCCTAACTTTCCAGTAAGCATAATCATTCCCATTAAACATGGGTGGCCTAGCAATAGATTGCCCCTCAGAAAAAGCATTATTTGGTGGATTCATGACTCTAGAGTTAAAGAAAAATACCGGGCTCTGATACCACTTGTAAGATCTAGATTAACCCTAGAGGGGGGGGTGAATAGGGTTATAGCAAATAGAGTTTTAGATTAACCCTGCTACCGATTTTAGAGTTTTATAGCCACTTGTAGGATCATATTTCAGTTTTTCAATTTTAGATTAACCCTGCTACCGCCTATAGAGTTTTGCAAACTCGCAAACCCTGCTTACTGAACTAATCCTAACTAGACAATCTGACACAACCAAAATCCTAGGTGGTGATTTACCAAGATTTGATTCGAAAAGTACAGACTTTAAAAATAAAAACAAGAACAACTCAAAACCCTAATTTAAAATATACCAAAGCCTTATATAATTAATTAAACAAGACCGGCCCACAAACTTCCCTCTTTATTTCTTTAACTATGTCGACCCGTTCCTTGTTTGTGATAATGGCTTCTTCGATCGTTCCTTTCTGATAAAATTAGGGCTTGTAGAGATTGAGGCTGCCGACTCTATTTTCTCGATCGAATGATGATTCGACGTTCGTTGCTTTTGTCGATCGATTGTTTCTTCGTCTTGCACACGGCTGCTCCTCGATGATCGAGTTCGACTTTTATTCCGGTATGTGATTTATGTCCTTTGTTCTCTGGATTGAATGCTTGAACTCGATTGCTTAATTGTCGATGATGATTGTGGCTTTATATAGAATACGAAATCCTTGATTTTCGTCTGATTTGATTTCTTTCTTGGCCTCCACGTCATTGAATATTTCCATGATTTTGTTGCGACATTTTGGGTATATACGATTCGAATTTTGCTTGGTACACACGGCTTTGGATATTTCCTATCTGTTTTCACAATTTTGAAATTTGAACTGTTGATTTCGTTCTGGAATTTGTTTTTGTTTCTATAACAGGATATTTGGAATTTTCCTTGGTCCATATTCAAATTATTTCTGTCCATATATGCATTCGAATTCTTTATTCAAATATGAAAAAAAATATTTTCCATATATTTGCATTGCCAAGATTTGTTTGCCATATTTGATTTCTTGACCAAATCTTCTGATTTGTTTTGATGCTCGAGATAGTTTCTGACTTCTTCAATTTTGTATATACACGTATATTTCTTTCTTGCTCTCCACAGTGTTGAATTCAATTTCGTGGTCACCACGATGTTGAATTCTTTTTGACTTTGCCCATTTTTGATTTTGTGATTTTCTGGCTTCCTGTTGCTCACGGCTTCCACTTGAATTTTGATATTTCTTGACTTCGGCTTGATTTGATGTAACTGTTAAATGCTATGTGACTTGACTTCGGGTTACATTCCAGTTTTTCATTCTTGTTCATGCTCTGGTCATAATGTAGGTAGTTGTAGTGTCATCTCTGTTGTATCGCGTGTGTTTGCATTTCATTACTGGGCTGTTTTGACTGGTATTTGATTTTGAAGTCTCTGATTAAACTTGGTTCATGCCATGCTTGGCTTGAGTTGGTTTGCTGTTCCATGGTTTCAGCATTGTTTGAGTTCATCATGATTTTCACTTTGATGCTGCCTGGATTGTCACTTGTGTTCACTGCTAACACGTACATATATGCAAGTATCACTATACTGTGCATTCTTGTAGTCTTCATGTATGCTTGTTCTCGAGTCATTATGTATGCTTAGTTCTTGTGACACTGGCTTCATCATGATTTTGAGTCTGGTTTATATCTATGTTTGTCATTGCTACATTCTTGTCACTTCAAGTCTGAGTTGCTTCACCATGTGTACATTTGTGTGTGTACTTGGTTCTGGGCTTGTTGCCTTGATCATTTTGACTTCATGTGTATAGTTGCCTGTTCGAGCTACTGAGATCTTGAGTCATATGCTTGTTCCCTGCTGTTGTAGTGACTTGGTACACCTTGAGTCTGCACTGTTTCTGGTTTGCCTTCTCTGTTGTACATGTATGCTCGAGTCTGGGTTTGCACATGAACTGGTTGGTCTTGATTTCACTTCAGTTGCACTTTGGTTTCACTTGTGTTGAATCCAGCTTGTCTTTTGGCTCAACTGTGCACACGAGTTGGCGAGGCAGTGCACACATGTATAAATGTACACGTGTGTATTGCAGCCACTCATGATTACATGTCCTTGATAAGAATACTGATATGCACAGATATTACACAATCAAAAATGATGACAATAACCCATATATCTGAGGCACCAATAAAAACAAATTTATATTTTTGCAAATTCAAATTTGTTTATTTTCAGATTACTGTTGTAGTTGCTAATTATACAGGTACACAGGAGACATGACAAGAACTGGAGCTGGACAATGCAGATAGATGCAGATGTGCAGACATAGTGAAAAACTAAGTGTTGAGTGTTGTAGTGAGAAAAAATGTGAATGTGAAATGTATGAAACCGGTGTATGTATATAGAGAGAGCTGAAAACTTTGTACTGTATAAGTGTTGAAATAAAATATTATGTTGAATAAAAATACTGATTGAATTATATAAATTCTGTGCAATAGTATTATTATTCAATATGAATATTTATTCCTATATGTGTATAGTACAATCTGCAAACACATATATAAATTGATATATGTTTGTTATCATCAAACAAAAAATCACATCAAATAAAAAACACAGACAGTTATAAATCCCTGTCCTTATAATGCGGAATACTATACTACTCAAGTGTGGTGGAAATAAACCAAAATCTTCAGAAAATCTTCTGACTCCATGCTTCGAGCTCCATCCAGATTTCTTCTAAACTAACCTATCTACTAGGCTGCCCGGGGAAAATTATGGCACATAGAGTTTAAGGAAAAGGAAAATAAACTCCGGGTCAGTCACGGGACTGGTGTGAGAACTCAAAATACGCGTCTTGAAAACAAAAAGGTATCTCATAAGACCACGCCGTACATAAACACGGAATGGGTTTTCCCCTATGATAACCAAAACATTCTTACGTAAAAATACTTGATATTATTTTTAATGACATATCTTTGAAAACATTTGCAAGTAAACTTATCAAACTTAGTTGAAATTGTTACCATTATCAAATTCCAGCATATTAGGCTTTACAAACAAAATAGCAGGCACTTTTTGGAGAATGGATTCCATACAAATGACCAGGTGAAGAGACTACCTTCCGGTAGTACATCTCTAGAGGAATGTACCGAGGCCCAACTGATGGTCCTCTACCAACACAAGACCGGCCTACCTCTTCCTAGATAGTACCGAATATATCATCACCCCGGTCGTTACCGACCTATCCGAGGATCCTTGTAGCATAAATCCACATTAATTTAAACCCGAATGTCATAGCGGGTAGAAATATATCTAGAAGGGGATGATCATACCCAAATGGTTGCGAACCACATAGCCTTGCTGGATCTACCTTATTTCGGCCATTTCTGGGTGTGAGGCTTGAGGTAGCGATTACCTTTCACTTTGCACATTCTACTTTGAATGCCACATTGCCATTCCATCGATCCCTATTGACTTCCACAAACATACAACTTCCGAGCTCATACATCTCCAAGAAGGGTGTTAAGCTAAGAGATGTTGCCTTCTCCGCCACCAAACAGATGTATATTTATAAAAGTCAACGATGAAATCTGTAACATCCCCCTACTTGGAGGCCCAAAACTAACAGCTAAGGATGTTGTAGTCATCTATAGTTATTAATCTTCGGTGACTAAATACGGCGGTGCTAGATTCATTGATACACAGATTACAAGAATATGGACAAATTTGAACGATTCAAAAACATATTTCCACATTCCATTCAAAAAATTTCATGTTCATTACATAATCCTAACACGTTAACCACGTTCAGCAAAATATAATTTTTACACATACGCCTAGAGCAACATATGAAGATGACCCCTTGGTTAATTAGAGTATATAATAAGGCGAATAAATCTGCCTTTACATCCAAATACACAGCGGAAAAAGATAACTCTAAATAACTAACTGCCTCCTGCACGCCTCCAGAAGCTTTATTCGTCTAAGAAGAGAACCTGAAAACCTTAAACCTCAAACTACTCAAAATCAATTGAGTACACGAGAGTTTAAGGGGAAAACAAAAACTTCAAGTCAGACATAAAGGCTGGTATGAATAATAACCTTACATCTCAATCCTTTTAGATATCTAGTGAGACCACGCCGCTTAGCGGAACGGGTTTTCCCCTTACTAGTATCCTAAAACATTTATAAAACCATACACCGTGCTTCTGCATCCACAATGGTTAAAAACATACATTTCAAAACATTATGATGATATGCATATATAAAAACATCTTGGATTTCTCATCCCCAGTTTACATTGACACCCTGTCGTAATTATAGTTTCTAGGGTCACTATTAGCCTATTAGTTTTAATGGGTTTACTAATAACATTTTTCATTATACATGGACACCCTGTCCTATTTCATAGTTTTCATGGGATCACTAAGAACGTATAGGCTCCTGCCAATTATCATAATTATTTAGTGGGTCCCCCTGAACCTATTAGTCATTCCAATAACTAATCCCCTTATCCTAGTTTTCATCGGTTGACTAGGAACCTATGGAATTATCCAGTAACTCACTTCTCATCCTAGTTTTCATGAATTGACTAGGAACCCACTGATACTTTCATTAACTTCATTATTATCCTAGTTTCATGGGTTGACTAGGAACCTATTGACTGATGTCAATTCTTAATCCGGATATAGTTTTCATGGATTCACTACAAACCAATTAGCCCCTGCCAACCTACCCAATACATAGTTTTCATGGGTTTACTATGAACCTGTTGGTTACCTGCAATAACTAAATAATCATAGTTTTCATGGGTTTACTGTGAACCTATCTCCCGGATAACTTCAAGGTTTAGGCATTCTATATTTTGGTCTCCCTGACTCCCTGGATGAAATTTTACTCATTCATGAGTTTAGTCAAATTATTTTCACTACTGGGTTAACCTAGCTTGTTCTTCTACCCTTTTTTTCCCAAAATACAGCTATGGGTTTGCAAGTGAATATATTCATATTTGAAGAAGCAAACATAACAATTTAATAATACCACTCTTGTGGATTTAAGGTCCTTGAAATACATTTCATATAAAACATAGTTAATCCTCTTAACTTTATTTTTATCAAGGCGATACTTCTTCAAATTTACTTACTTAAAGACCTTTCAAAACTCCTTTATTTAAGCCATGTGGTTTTCCATTAAAATTGGTGTTTGGGTTTTAAAACCTTTTGAAACCTTCAAAACTTTGGCTTTCGATCTCATAGGATGACCTCCTTCGAAGCCAAAAATCCATCTTTAAAACATTAGGCTCCTGCCTTTCGAATACTTTAAAACATCATTTTCGAAACCATTCGACCAAGTTAAAGTATTATCATATAAGTATAGAAGCATAGCTTCAAAACCGCTTGAAAGCGCTCTTTCGAAACAATTGAAGGTTACCCTTCGAAACCATTGAAAGTCCTTCTGTCGAATGCAGTGGGTTTACACTTAAAACATCATTTTTGGGTCAAAGTGAACATAAGCGAAAACATCTCTTTCGAAACCATTTTTTAATTCAAAAAGTATTGGGGAAGTTTGATGGTGTCGAAACCATCCTTTCGAAAGCATTAAAATATATGGGTAAAACAATTGAAGGTTAGCTTCGAAACCCCTTCCGAAACCAATGCCTTCGAAACCCCTAACCCCTTTCGAAAGCATTAGGAAGCGACTTGTATTTATAAAAGCACCGAATCTTTCGACAACATTGATGTCTTCAATGCCATCAGAAGGTCATCAATCCACAGAAGGGTTTTGACTTGGTCGAAACTACCCCTTCCAAAATCTTTAAACAAAATCTAAGTAACTCCTTCGGAAGCTACTTCTTTAAAACATATACGGCAGCTCTCTTTCAAAAGCCTCTTTGAAATACGCTTTTGAAACCATTGGTTTCGACTACTTCGAAACCCATTTATAAACAGGCAAGCACTTTTCGTTTAAAACAAAATAAAACAAAGGAACCAACCCTTTCGAAAGCAACCTCTTGACACCCTACCTTCCGCCTTTCTCTAATTCACTACATACCACCTGAATGATATCATGTGCATTAGGTTACCGGTTTCGACCTAGAAGGTTTTGACTAGGTTGGAAGCGAAAGGTCTTGGTCGAAGGGACCCGCTAAAGAAGGCGGAACCCTATTTTCTGAGCAAAAAGGCTGTTTTTACCAAATAAAGCAAACGTTTTGTAACTAACTTGCCCACTTATAAACACATGATTGGTTACATTAAACTTTCAAATTATTTTGCTAATCCACATTTTCTCAGCTCTAAAAACATACTAACATTTAACAATTAAGCCCTTCCTCTTAACAAAACAATTAAATCATTTAGGTCCTCCTTTCAAAATAATTAAATTTCCATACTAAATCACTTAGTAAAAATCCCCAAAAATTCCAGAAATTCACTTTAATCATGTTACCTAACATATCAAAATTTCAGACCCAAATTCTTAATATATTTTGCAAAATAAATTTATAAACCCAAATAACCATATTTTCCTTCAAAAATTCATAATTAATTCTCCACGGCTTGGAAAATTATAAAAATTGAAACCCAACTCCAAAATCATGTTTTCCATGACATATAATATTTCCATGGTATTTAAAAATCATTTGACTTCGGTTTTACCCTAAACTGTTCATATCTCCTTTAAACCACCTTGTTTAAACCATTTAAATCATAAATCAAGCATATCATCATTCAATAAATCATAAAAAAGAATTTATCTCTTAAATCCGAAACCATATGATTACAAAACCAAAAATAGAGATGTAGTGATTATTATTCACCTTAGATTGGATAAGGAAATTGAAGATTGATTGAGATTGATTTCTTCTAGCTTGATCCTAAGCTTTAAATTGATTTTCTCTTCTTTGTTATCTTCTTAATGGCTGCCTCTCTTCTTTCTTACGATTAAAATTTTACTTGTCATAAAATGAACGTGTATGGCCTAAAGAAATTGGTATAAGGGTGGAGAATGTGGGCGACAATTGCCCTAATGCCCTTATATTTATTTTAACTAACACTTAACTATTTATAAGTTTATTTGATTTAAATAAGCACGACCACTTAGTTTATTATCAACCTCAATCTCCTTATCTACATTATTCTATTTAATTTATTCTAATCAAATCTCCTGAATAATGTCAATAAAAATTAGGGATGTTACAGGCTCTCACTCCTTAATGAATTTCGTCCTCGAAATTCAGTAAGGACTAAATAGAAAACATAGCAATCATATCTAACAGCTCCTAACATCCATACTAGCCTACCCGACTAGAAACTAATCTATATAAATCTAATATAGACATACCCTCAAAGTAGATCAGGATAACTATCTCGAATCATGTCCTCTGTCTCCCAAGTACAGTTCTTCTCGTTGTCGCTCCACTGAACTTTCACCAACTTGACTGTCTTGGTCCTCAATCTTTTCTCATCTCTCACTACAACCCGAACTGGTTGTCTAACAAAAGTCAAATCAGGCTCTACTACCAAGTCCTCCAACTCCATCTGAGGAATAGTATTCTCTGGATCATGCACACACTTGCAAAGATGAGACACATGAAATACATTATGGACACCTGCCAAACTGCTCGGCAACTCTACTCTGTACGCGAGCTTTCCAATCCTTTTTGTAATATGGAACGGTCTAACATATCTCGGGGCCAACTTTCCCGACTTTGCAAATCGTACCACTCCCTTCATCGGTGACACCTTAATGAAAACCCTGTCTCTCACTGAGAACTTTAAGTCTTTACGCCTCTTATCTGCGTAACACTTCTGCCTGGATTGAGCTTCCTTCATCCGTTCTCAGATTAACTCAATCTTTTCTAACACCTCTCTAATCAAATCCGGACTAAGACCAATCTGTCTTTCGTCACTAACCAACACGCTGGCGATTTTCATGGCCTTCCATACAAAGCTTCAAAAGCGCCATTCCTATACTATTCTGATAACTATTATTATAGGAAAACTCAATCAAATGTAGGTGATCTTCCCAAGATCCACCAAAGTCCAATACACAAGTTCTTAATAAATCCTCGAGTACCTTGTTGACTCTCTCTGTCTCCCCATCTGTCTATGGGTGATATGTTGTACTCATCTTGAACTTGGTACCTAATACCTCTTATAGACTCCTCCAAAATTCGCTAGTGAATAATGCATCTCTGTCGCTGACTATGCTACTAGGAATCCCATGAAGTCTAACTATGTTCTTCATGAACAACTTAAACCAAAACAGGTGCCGTTCTGATTGACTTGACTGGAATGAAATGGGCATACTTGGTCAACCTGTCCAAGATAACCCATTTGCTTTCATTTCCTCTATTCGACCTTGGAAACCCGTCTATATAATCCATCGATATCGAATCTCATTCCAAATTGGAATATCTAAAGGCTGAAGTAACCCACTTGGCTTCTAATGTTCGGCCTTCACTTGTTGATAGTTAACACACTGCCTAACCCACAAGCCAACATCCCTCTTCATGCGTTCCTAATAGAAGCTCCTCTTCATGTCTTGATACATCTTGGTCCCTCCAGGATGAATCGTGAACTTCGATCGATGGCACTTTTCTAGAACTTCCCTCCTTAAGTTCTTTACATTCAAAATGCATAATCGTCCCTTCTTTCTCAACCATTATCTTTAGTCAAGACTAAAGTCCTTTAGATCATTGATCTCTGATCTTACCTCAAGCCTTCTTATCCTCTCAGCTAAATCTAGATCTTCTCTCTGCTTAGAAGCTATCCTCTCGATCAACACCGGTCGAACTTTTAAACAAGATAACATGGCAGTACCTTGACTAAAACTAGTAGTAGATTTCAACTGCGCACCACAACTGGCCATGGCTTCTAGGTCCTTCTATTCTGCCAACATCGCTAACACCACATTCTGATGTTTTCTACTAAGAGCATCCGCTACTTTATTTTCTTTCCCAGGAGTATACTCTATACCGAAATCATAAGCAGCCAAAAATTCCAGCCATCTCTGTTGCCTCATATTCAACTTCTTCTGAGAGAACAAATACTTTAATGGCTTATGATCGGTATACGACTCAAATCTCTCTCCTAAGAGATAATGCCTCCAAATCTTCAAGGCAAAAATCACCGCAGCTAACTCCAAATCATGAGTAGGACATCTTACTTCATGCATTCTAAGCTGCCTAGATGCGTAAGCAATAACTTTGCCCTTCTGCATCAACACTGCTCCCAATCCAGTTCCACGCGCATTTGTGTACTCTACCAACCCTTGGATACCATGTGGAACTACTAACACTAGAGCATTGGTCAACAAACTCTTTAACTTAAGGAACCATTCCTCATATTTGTCGGACCAAACAAACTTCACATCTTTCCTGGTCAACTTAGTCAAAGGTGCTGCTATCCGCCAGAAATTCTTAATGAATCTCCGGTAATAGCTAGCAAGTCCAAGAAAGCTCCTAATCTCAGTTACCGTCTCTGGTCTCTTCTAATTGTTCATAGCTTCGATCTTACTGGATCGATTGACAATCCTTTTTCTGAAACCACATGACTAAGAAACTTAACCTCTTTCTTCCAAAAATTACACTTGAAAAACTTCATCTTCAGCTGATTCTGCCTCAGTGTCTCCAGCACCACTCTAAGATGAATCTCATGCTCACTTTCATCTTTTGAGCACACCAAAATGTCATCTATGAATACCAACACGAACCTATCCAAGTACTCTCGGAAAACCCGGTTCATCAAGTCTACGAAGAAAATAGGTGCATTCGTCAATCCAAACGGCATCACCAACCACTCATACGAACCACCACCTAGTCCAAAATGCGTTCAAAGGAATGCTATCCTCCGTCGCTCGCAACTGATGGAACCCCGTCCCCAAATCCAATTGGGAGAACACTCTGGCTCCACTCAACTGATCAAACAGATCATCTATTCACGGCAGCGGGTATCTATTCTTGATTGTTCTTTCGTTCAACTTACGATAGTCGATGCATATCCTTAACGACTTATCTGGCTTCTTTACGAAAACCGCAGCCCCTCCCCAAGGTGAACTGCTTGGTCTAATAAAATTACTTTCCTCAAGTTCCACTAGCTGCACCTTCAATTCCTTCATCTCTGTCGGTGTCATCCTGCTAGGTAGTCTACTAACAGGAGCAGCTCCAAGTACAAGATCTATCTGAAACTCAATAGCTCGTTTCGGTGGTAATCCCATAACTGGCTCAAAGACATCTGCAATCTCTCTTGCCACTCGAATCTTACTAAGCTCTTCTCTAACCTCCATGGCACTTAACAGAGGACAAACACTCTTATTGGAATTCTCCACGGTGAAGATGATTCGGTTATGACTATCAGGGTGCCTCAACGATATTTCCTTATCCTGGCAAAATATCCTAGACTCATACTTACCTAAACAATCCATACCCAAAATGATCCTGAAATCTACGAAATCAAAAACATACAAACTGCATGCAAACTTATGACCTAACAAATAAAGTTCTAACTGGTCACATCTCATCCCCGGAGTTGCATGCCCTCCTATTGGATCCGCAACCCTTAAGGAAGTAACAAGGTATGTGGGTTCTATGCATAACCTATCAACCAAATACCATGATATAAATAAGTGCGATGCACCAGTATCAAATAGTACCCTAATTGGTATACTCTGAATCAAAAGCGTACCTTCCATCATAGTTTTCCCTTTCTCTGCTGCAATAGGCCTAGAAGAAGATGGTGGTCCAATAGCAAACACCTTCCCACCATCCGTCCTGACTGGCTCTGGACACCGGTTCTTATAATGCCCAACTTGGTCGCAGTTGAAGCATTTCACATTCTTCTTCTCTACAGGCTTCTTCCCCTTGCCCGTCCGACACTCATGAGCATAATGGCCCTTATTATCACACTTATAACACACTAAATTAGCCTTTGCCTTCTTAGCAACCTCCCTTTTCTGGGCTCGCTTCTTCTTAAAGAATTTTCCTTTCTATCACTGAGGATCCTGAGATTCAACTGGCTTCTCTTTAGCTGAAACGGCAAGCATCTCCCCATGGCAGATAACCATATCCACCACCACATGACAAGGCTCTCTGACATGAATCATAGTCATTCTGCCCAGCTAGCCTTAGTCCACGAATAAATCTCTCATTCCTCCTGATATCAGTGTCTACTAAAGCATATCCATATCGAGGCAGCTCATCAAACTTAGCAGCATACTCAATCACTGACATCTCTCCCTAGACAAGATCCATGAACTTCCTCATCAATGCTGACTTGGAAACCTCAGATAAGAACCTCTGCTTAAACTTTCTTCTAAAATCAGCCCATGTCAGCTCTTCCTCCGGAACCCCGGCTGTCACACTGTTCCACCAGTGAAGCGCTAACCCTTGCAACTGTCTAGATGCTAGCTTTCTCTTTTCTCCATCATCCAAGCCTAAATCAGTAAAAATCCTCTCACGGTTCAAAAGCCAATTCTCGACTTCAACAACATCCTCTGTTCCAACAAAAGGCTTCCCACCCAAACTGGTATAATCTCTGCTCAGCCTAGCATAGCTGTATCCAACTGGAACTACAAGATTAACTCAACCAACATTACCAGCAGCACCTGCTTACAAAAGATTAGCCAACAACTGATACACCATCCCCGCATCTACTAGCGGATTTTCAGCACCTATAGTGGCCTCAGCATTTGGATTAGCATTAGCCTGTCGACCTTGGTTTCTTCGAGAATTAGGTCGAGCATTTCTGTTGGTTGTGGTGCTTCCTCCACCAAGATTTCCTCTTCTATTTCCTGCTTCCATATCCTCTTTCTCATAAATCTGCATACGATCCTTAGTAAGATACAGAAGAATGGTTTAAGAGAGAGGGGAATAGGTACTTAGATATATACCTATATATCAAATACAAGTACGTTACTATAGCTATAACCCAAACCTCGATTATATTTTCAAATTCTTTGGATTATGTTTCAGAAAATCATTTAGGTTTTACTTTTCTTTTAAAGTTTCAAAAACCTATGCTCTAATACCAACTTGTAACATCCCCCTACTTGGAGGCCCAAAACTAATGGCTATGGATACTGCAGTCATCCATAGTTATTAATCTTCGGCGACCAAAAATGGCGATGCTATATTCATTGATACACAGGTCACAAAAATATGGAAAAATTTTAACAATTCAAAAACATTATTCTACATTCTATTCAAAACATTTCATGTTCATTACATAATCCCAAAACGTTAACCACGTTCTGCAAAATATAATTATTACACATACGCCAAGAGCAACATATAAAGATGCCCTCTTGGTTTATTAAAGTATATAATAAGGCTAATAAATCTACCTTTACATCCAAATACACAGTGGAAAGAGATAACTCTAAATAACTAACTGCCTCCTGCATGCCTCCAGAAGCTTTATTCGTCTAAGAAGAGAACCTGAAAACCTTAAACATCAAACTACTCAAAATCAA
Organism: Allium fistulosum; assembly: GCA_030737815.1. Taxonomy (NCBI): domain Eukaryota; kingdom Viridiplantae; phylum Streptophyta; class Magnoliopsida; order Asparagales; family Amaryllidaceae; genus Allium; species Allium fistulosum. The sequence goes on along the minus strand of CM060905.1, from coordinate 1,166,375,335 downwards.
TTGAGTACCCGAGAGTTTAAGGGGAAAACAAAAAATTCGAGTCAGACATAAAGCCTGGTATGAATAATAACCTAACATCTCAATCCTTTTAGATATCTAGTGAGACCACGCCGCTTAGCGGAATGGGTTTTCCCCTCACTAGTATCCTAAAACCTTTATAAAACCATATACCGTGCTCCTGCATCAACAATGGTTAAAAACATACATTTTAAAATATTATGATGATATGCATATATAAAAACGTCTTGTATTTCCCATTCCCAATTTACAGTGACACCCAGTCATAATTATAGTTTCTAGGGTCACTGTTAACCTATTAGTTTTCATGGGTTTACTAGTAACCTTTTTCATTATACATGGACACCCTGTCCTATTTCATAGTTTTCATGGGATCAGAACCTATAGGCTCCTGCCAATTAACTTAATTATTTAGTAGGTCCCCCTGAACCTATTAGTCATTCCAATAACTAATCCCCTTATCCTAGTTTTCATGGGTTGACTAGGAACCTATGGACTTATCTAGTAACTCACTTCCCATCCTAGTTTTCATGGGTTGACTAGGAGCCTACTGATACTTTCATTAACTTCTTTCTTATCCTAGTTTTTCATGGTTTGACTAAGAACCTATTGACTGATGTCAATTCTTAATCTGGATATAGTTTTCATGGGTTCGCTACAAACCAATTAGCCCCCGCCAACCTACCCAATACATAATTTCATGGGTTTACTATGAACCTGTTGATTACCTCCAATAACAAAATAATCATAGTTTTCATCGGTTTACTATAAACCTATCTCCTGGAAAACTTCAAGGTTTAGGCATTCTATATTTTGGTCTCCCTGACTCCCTGGATGCAATTCTACTCATTTCGGAGTTTAATCAAATTATATTAACTACTGGGTTAACCTAGCTGGTTCTTCTACCCATTTTTTCCCCCAAAATATAGTTATGGGTTTGCAAGTGAATATATTCATATTTGAAGAAGCAAACATAACAATTTAACAATACCACTCCTGTGGGTTTAAGGTCCTTGAAATACATTTCATATAAAACATTGTTAATCCCATAAACTTTATTTTTATCAAGGCAATACATCTTCATTTTACTTACTTAAAGACCTTTTAAAACTTCTTTATTTAAGCCATGGGTTTCACCTTTAAAATTGGTGTCGAAACCATCCTTTCGAAAGCATTAAAATATCTGGGTAAAACAATTGAAGGTTAGCTTCGAAACCCCTTCCGAAACCATTGCCTTCGAAACCCCTAACCCTTTTGAAAGCATTAGGATGCGCTTTGTATTTATAAAAACACTGAACCTTTCGACAACATTGATGTCTTCAATGCCATCAAAAGGTCATCAATCCACAGAAGGGTTTCGACTTGGTCGAAACTACCCCTTCCAAAAGATTTAAACAAAATCTATGTAACTCCTTTGGAAGCTACTTCTTTAAAACATAGGCGGCGGCTCTCTTTCGAAAGCCTCTTTGAAATACTCTTTTGAAATCATTGGTTGGACTACTTCAAAACCCATTTATAAACAGGAAAGCACTTTTCGTTTAAAATAAAATAAAATAAAGGAACCAACCCCTTCGAAAGCTACCTCGCGACACCCTACCTTTAGCCTTTCTCCATTTCACTACATACCACCTGAATGATATCATGTGCATTGGGTTACTGGTTTCGACCTAGAAGGTTTCGACTAGGTTGGAAGCGAAAGGTCTTGGTCGAAGGGACCCTCTGAAGAAGGCGGAACCCCTTTTTTTTTTACCAAATTGGCTGTTTTTACCAAATAAAGCAAACTTTTTGTAACTAACTTGCCCACTTGTAAACACATGATTGGTTACATTAAACTTTCAAATTATTTTACTAAAATTTGCCGCATTTTTTCAGATCTAAAAACATGCTAACTTTTAACAATTAAGCCCTTCCTCTTAACAAAACAATCAAATCATTTAGGTCCTCCTTTTAAAATAATTAAATTTCCATACTAAATCACTTAGTAAAAATCCCCAAAAATTTCAGAAATTCACTTTAATCATGTTACCTAACAATTCAAAATTTCAGACCTAAATTCTTAATATACTTTCCAAAATAAATTTATAAACCCAACTAACCATATTTTCCTTCAAAAATTCATAACTAATTATCCACGGCTTGGAAAAATATAAAAATTGAAACCCAACTCCAAAATCATGTTTTTCATGACATATAATTTTTCCGTGGCATTTAAAAATCATTTGACTTCGGTTTTACCCTAAATCGTTTATATCTCCTTTAAACCACCTTGTTTAAACCATTTAAATCATAAATCAAGCATATCATCACTCAATAAATCATAAAAATGAATTTATCCCTTAAATCTGAAATCATATGATTATAAAACCAAAAATGGAGATGTAGTGATTATTATTCACCTTAGATTGGATAAGAAAATTGAAGATTGATTGAGATTGATTTCTTCTAGCTTGATCCTAAGCTTTAGATTGATTTTCTCTTCTTTTCTATCTTCTTAATGGCTTGCTCTCTTCTTTCTTACGGTTAAAATTTTACTTGTGATAAAATGAACGTGTATGGCCTAAAGAAAATTGTATAAGGGTGGAGAATGTAGGCGGAAATTACCCTAATGCCCATATATTTATTTTAACTAACACATAACAATTTATAAGTTTATTTGATCTAAATAAGCATGGCCACTTACCTCAATCTCCTTATCTACATTATTCTATTTAATTTATTCTACTTAAATCTCTTGAATAATGTCAATAAAAATTAGGGCTATTACAGGCTCACCTCTTTAAAGAATTTCGCCCTCGAAATTCAGTAAGGACTAAATAGCAAACGTAGTAATCATCTGTAACAACTCCTAACATCCATACTAGCTTACCCGACAAGCATTTAATTTATATAAATTTAATATATACATACCATCAAAGCAGATCAGGATAAGTATCTCGAACCCTCTCCTCTGTCTCCCAAGTACAGTCCTTCTCATTGTCGATCCACTGAACTTTCACCAACTTGACCAACCAAAGCAAACGAAACCAAGCCTACTACCCAAGGAGGAGCTCGGCCTAGCCTTGGTGGAGATGGTGCTCACGGCTAAGGTGGTATGGGGTAGTGGTCGTTGATTTTGGAAGAGAAGTGAAGGAGTTTCGGACTAGTTTTGAAGTGGATTGATATTATAAATTAGTATATATCTTTTTCTTCTTTTATTTGTGGTATTTTTTTTTCTAATTTTTATAAATTATTATTTTTTGAATAAGAAGCCATTAGAGAGCTCTTAGAAATCTTGAAAAAGAAGAGGAAGAAGAAGTGAAATGGTATTAGGAATTTGTGAGAAAAGGGATGGTATTTATAGGAAAAACCTTAGAATAAAATATTAGATTGTATAATTACCTAAATGCCCCTAGCCCACACCCCCAGCTCCTAGCGCACGGCTCCCCTCCCCCAAAGTCTTGTGATGGTTGATGTGAGGTGATGGTGTTGTGTTGTGAAGTGATGGTTGCTTTATGGCTACTTAAAGCTTTTGAATTATTTAATCATTTTTGTTATATATATATATATATTCATATATGTATTCATGTATATATGTGCATGTTATCATGTGCATGTAACATATATGTGTGTACATGTAGGTGCAAAACACTTCGAACATCTTCGAACAACTTTCGTTTGTTAAATCGTTGCCAATCGGAGAACCGATTCCTGATCACATTTTCACTTATAGTTTAACGTACATTATAAAAAAAAATTTAAAATAAATTTCTAATCATTATTAATAAATTAAAATGATCACATTTCATTTATAAAAATATATAAATTAATAATAGAAATTATTTACGATAATTGTTGTTTTACTAATAAAGCGATATCGAATATTTTCTTATTTTTTTCAAATCAAATATATATCTTTATAAAACTATTATAAATGATTTATTATCACTTTATAACTATTCAAAATGAATTATCCTTATTTAAAATAATTATTAAATCATTAAGTCTTGATTTAATTTAAGTAAATCTATATTTAAATACGATGCCCCTTATCGATATAAATTTTTCATAAAATATTTTTATAAATATTTATTCATAATAAGTTTACTATTACTTATTATCACTTGAAACGTTATTATCTGTATTATCATCTTTTATTTAAAAATAAATACAATTCAACAAAGAGATAAATTGGCGGGTTGTTACACGAACAAACTTTGAATTTATTGTACCTCTTAGTGTCATGTCCTACCACTCGTCATGTAATGTAATGACCTTAATTTCGACTAAGATTATTTAGTATATTTAATTAGATAAATAAAATAAAATAATGTAGATGGTTAAGGGATTGAGATTTGTTAATTAATAAGGGGTTATGCCTTAATGAATGTATAAGCAAAGGAGAATTAAAAAGAAGTAAGTAGGAGGATATGGTAATGGAAAAATGAGAATAGTCTTTGCTCTTATACCCTAAAATCTTCTCACCTTCATTTCTTATTCATTTCAACATTTACAAACAAAACCAACACACTTATAAGCTCGGTCGGCCACCATTAAGAAGAATGAAAAGAAGATAAGCTAGGAAACAAGTAGAAAGCTTGAAGAAATTAATCAAAGGGCAAATCTCAACCTTCTTAACATCAAGCTAAGGTGAATAATTTGATTTACATCTCACATTTGTTAATGATTTCGGTTTCAAGGATTGACCCGAATTAATTTTGTAAATAATATGCCATGTTATGTTTGTTTGAATGGATATATATGCTTGTTGATGATTTATAGTGTTTCATAAGGATTTTATGATGAGTTTAGGTTGGAAAACCTATTAAATGACATCCAAATGATTTGCGTTTTTGATATACGGTCGAAAACATTATTTTAGAGGTGAGTTTCAAGTTTCATAATTTTCTATGTTATTGCGGATTTATTATGAATTCTCTATGAGAGAAAATAGTTAATAATGGATTTAAATTATTCAAAGCAATTATATAACGATTTTGGGTCTGAAATTTAAATATGTTAGAAAGCATATTAAAAATGAATTTTTGTGATTTTGGGGAATTTTCCTAAGTATTTTACTATGGTTATAAAATTATTTTAAGTTAAGGGACATAAATGTTTTATATGTTTTATCAAGGAGAAGGACATATTTGTTAAATATTTTTAATTGATAATTTTGAATTCGACAGCCAGTTTAAAAAAGGATTTGAGAAAGAAATGACAACCAATGACATTTTGACAAATAAGGCTAGTTTGGTGAAAAGAAATTACTTTGTAGGGCATAAAATCAGTTTTGTTATGAATTACCACTTCGCCACTTCCTTAGCTTGCTTTCATCAACATATTAGTTAGACCTTTCGCTACCATTTGAAACCAAAGCACATGATATCAAGAAATTGGTATGGAGTGCATTGGAGAAAGGTGGAAGGGATGATGGTGTCAAAGGCTGGCTTTCGAAAGGGTTGATTGTAACTTGTCTTTGTTTTAGGAAGCTTCGAACTAGTTGCCGCTTGCCTTTGTTTTTATAAAAGAGCTTTCGAATGAGTTGTCGTTCACTTATGTTTTAAAAGAAGTTTTCGAAAAGATAGCCACTTTGAACCTATTTGAAACCCATGCCGTCGCATTCTTACCCGTTGAACTAGTTAAGCTGGTTTTCTTTATAGCCTTAAAATAGTGCACTCGAAAGGGTGCATTCGCCTTTTTAATTTGGAAGCTGCCTTCTCCATGCTTTCAAAAGGGTCCTATAGCCACTTTCAAAATGGTTTGGAGGCAATGGTTTCGAAAGAGTGGCTTTCAAAACTATCCTCTTTCTTTTACTTGGGATAAATGCTTTCGAAAGCAATGCTTTCACCCCAGTTCTTTATGACCCTATAATCATACTATATGTTAAACCCAGAGGTTTTGAAAGGAACGATTTTAAATGGTTTCGAAGCAATATTTCCATAAACATTTACTTGAACCTAATACTTTCGAAAGGTATGTTTCAAGTGAAGGATTCCAATGCTTTCGAAAAGTATGTTAGAAGTGTTTCGAAAGGGAAACCCCAATGTTTTTGAAAGGTATATTTAAGCGTACCAAAAGGTTTGTTTCAAGTGTTTTGAAAGGAAGATTTCCAATGCTTTCAAAAGGCAAGTTTAATGGTTTCGAAAGAGGATGTCTAAGGTTTAAGTAATGATTTTGAAAGGTCTACTTTCAATACATTGGAAAGGTATGTTTTGGCCTTTATGCCTAGAGTTTTAAGGTTAAAGTTGTTAATTCATTTTAAAAGAGGTACTTTCAATGAATTCGAAAGAGGATTGTTTAAGGTTTTAAACAAAGGTTTCAAAGGTATTGTTGTGGCCTTATAGGCTAAAATCTTCTAATTTGAAAAAAAGTTTTAAGTTATTTTAAAGGATAGAAAATCTCATTGATTAGATTTCATCAACATTGTTTTGTGTAAAGCACATATCATGGCATAAGTATTTTGAGTAAAGCAAAGACTATGATTTCTTTGTTTTATAAAGTTATGATTTCAGGGGTAAATCATTTACAAAGATTGTTTACAAGGAAATGAAATTTGAATAGTTAACCCTAAGTATATGACAGGAAATGAAATTTGAATAGGGTAGATAACCCTAAATTTATGACTCGAATATTAGAAGACCAGATGGGACTGGTGTAGGGTCACGCCCTATACTTTAGCTAATAGACCCTAGCTAGAATAAATCCAAAATTCCAGTGTGTAGGGCTTTATCACAGAGGGAACCAAAATAATGTTACACATAGAAGGGAATATACAGAGTCAAGATAGGTTATTAGTGAGCCCATAAAACCATTAGGATCTATTGACCCTAGAAGAATATAGTTAAGGGCAGATAGCCTAGTATTGTGTCTAACAGAAGTTAGATTATTGATTATGTCTGGTAGGCCCGAGTCAGCCAATGGTTAATAGTTAGCCTGATAAAACTATAGTGTGGACAAATAGTCCATTGATTTCCTAATTTTTATGCATATATGTGTTTGCTAAATTGTTATAATCAGTTGATTGCAAGATTTTGATTTGCAAAAGATACACTTTAAAATGATATTAGTCAGGGGAAACCCGTTATGCTAAGTGGCGCGGTCTCACTTAATATCAGTAAATCGAGATGTAATAGTATTATTCACACCAGCCTTTATGTCTGACTCAAGTTTATGTTTTCCCCTTAAAATCTTGGGTGATCAAAATTTGATTTGAGTAGATTGAAAGTTAAGGATTTTCAGGTTTAGTAGGTTGGACGAAGAAGCTTCAGAAGACGTGTAAGAGGCAAAACTGGCTATATAGGAGCTATTTAGTATTATTTCGACTGTGATGTATTTATGATTGATACGTCTATTTAGTACTCTGATCATCCAAGGGGGCATCATCATATGTCACTCTTAGTGTAATTATTAATAATTATATTTAACTAACCTGGAAATTGTTTTGGTATTATGTAACCGAATATGAAATATGGATTTGAAATGAAATCAGAAAAGTTGTTTTGAAATCCGTGTAGATTTTATTTCATATTCACGTGCTTTTGATATTATGATACCATTAACATTACCGTATTTTTTCACCGGAAGTTATACTATGAATGACTGCAGTATCTGTAGCGCTTAGCTTCAGGCCTCAAGATTGGGGATGTTACATGTAATGACCCATAATTTCGAACACTTCGTATTTAAATATCCGAATTATTTAAATATTTGAATCTGGATTAAATGTGATTTAAATTGGATTTATAACCTTGTTTACCCCCTTTAAATAATAATTAATGAATATAAACTAGTTTTTGAAATATGTTTAGAGAAATAAATAGTTTGAAGAGATATCAATAATGTGACCGAAAATTGTTTTATCGATAAACGACTTTTTTCTTGATAAAAGTTGTTCGAACCTCTTAGGCTTTCCTAATACATTAATGTGTAATTAATTAGCAACTAAAAATCTTTTGAGATTTTTAGTTAACTAAATCTATTTTGATGATATCATGGGTGATATCATAGGATAGAAGATATTATGTGAAGATATTTTCATAAGGGTAGTGAGGTGTGAAGTTGGCATGTGAGGGGGAGGGTGCTTGGTGACCTTTCGTAGATGGTAGGAGGTGGTAGTAACCTTATGGCAAAGTCTATTTAATCTCCTTAGTTGTTTTGTAAATTGGTTTGCAAATTTATTAACATAGAAAACATTTAGTTGTCATGCCTCTTCTCTCTTCTTTATTATTCTCAAATCATAGTATATCATGCCCAAACTCCACCAAACTTTGGCATAGGCTCTAAGGCAACCTAAGAGCAAGGGAAATCAACTCAAAGCATGAAGTAATGGAGCACAAAAGCCTAAATTTGGACTGGCCATGAGCAAAAAGATGGAGAAGAGGGGTGGCTGAGAGCAAAAGTAAGGCAAAGGTGGTATCTTTGGTTGTTTGGTGATGGTAGGAAGTTGTTATAATGTTCTTGTGCTTGTGCTTGGATGTTAGCAAGGTTTTGGAGTGAGTTTACTCAACATTTGGTAATATATATTGTGTTATATATGTTGTGAAAATATAAAGTTAAGTATTGAACCAATAAGCTATAACTTTGGACCACCTTGCTTTTGAAAGCAAATGACAACTCTATATTGTATATCATCACTTCTAGGTACCTCTATAACACGTAACGTAGCCTTAAATTTGTGTTTACATGTTTGGTTTGATTGTGTGTGGCATTGAAGTAAAATGTTTGAAGCGAGAAATGTCGCTATAAGTGCACTTCATAAATCCCTTGTGTTTAACTTGTTCAAAATGGTTATACATGAATATATTATGAAAGCATATATTTTGGTTATGCTCTAAACTTATAATAGCATATGTGACGCTAAGGAAATGATTTGGAAAATTGTACAAATGATAGAACACAGTTGTAAAAGTTAGAAACGAAATAGTCGCTATAATTGCAAGTTAAATAGCTTGTTTTGGGGGATTTTTAATATCATTTTGAAAACATCCTTAGGGGTTTCTTTGCATGGTTTTTAAGTACCATAAGTATACTTAACACTGTAGGAAATTTAGACATTAAATTATTTATACGAGTGGAGAAAATTGATCGCAATGTTCTTACTTTTTCTAAAATGTTATCTATCCAGACTTTTCACGGCGCTTATAAATTTTGTCTTGAGCTAATTAGCATTTTTGGGCCCTTTTTATGGCACTGTTGGTGTTTTGGTGTTTTTAAGCTATTTTGGTGATTTAAAATGTGTTTGAATGATAATTAGATAAAGTGTTTTTCTAAAATCTTTTTAGTGGTGTTTAATAACATGTGTTAGAGTGTTTTAAAAGTGGTTTCAAGTTTAAATATATTTCCAATAATTATTTATAAATTTTTTAAAGTAAAGAGTTTTATATATATAACATGTTTTTTGTTGATTTTTGTTAAATTCTAATTTATTTATTTTTAAGTAATATTTTATATGGATAATTAAATTGTATTTATAAGTAATTTAAAAGTATCTATATACATACGTTTTGGAAAAGTAAGTTAAGTATTTTATAAAAGGACGAGTGGGTTTTGGTTATTGGACTTAGTTATGATAAAGGTTTCGAGAAGTTATTAAATATAATATTTTGAAGATTGTGATAAGTATTAAATGGTTTGGGTTTATAGTGATAATGTTTAAGTAAAATTTGTCTTTGACCTATTTGAATATACTTTTGAATGTACTTAGATCTTTAAAAAGAGTAGTTAAAAGATAATGACAAGTACGGAATGTTTTAGAAGAATGATTAGAAAAGAAAAGGTTTAACTTATAAAAGAGAGTAACAAAGTTTTAGTAACATTTGTTTTTAAGCTTCTTGATTATAGTTTAAAGTATAAAATCTTGTTAAGTAATTTGTGGATATTCTTATATCTTTGGTATAAGTATATGAATATTTTTCAAAGTACTGAAAAGAGTAGAAATGAATAGTGAAATAGTAGTATGCATGTGTATATCTTTTGTAAAGATATTTTAAATATATAAACACAAGTACTTACAAAGAAGTATTATTAAAAAATTATGAGGATTTGGAGTTGCTTGTATGACTTAATCGTGTTTGTGTGTTTACTCGTTTATATAAAGTATTTACTCCTATACTTAGCACTAAAAGCTGACAAAGTAGACTTGTTCTATATGCGAGAGTTAAGAATGAAGTGTCAAGGTAGGGCTTGGATGTAACCGGTGCTCTAACCCACATGGCTTCGCTCTGGATGAAGGAATAATGTAAGTTGAGAAGGTCGAAAAAGGTGATAAGTATACAAGACTTGATTTTCATATGATGATCGTTTTATTGCTATCAAATTTGACAAAAATTAACTTAGAAAGTATATAAAAGCTTCACGATTTCATACAGTTTGAGATCCCTCGGGAAGGACTCATTGGTATGAAACATCTCTTGCTTTAAGAACACACACACACACACATATATATATATATATATATATATATATATGAGATCCCCCAGAAGTCTTTTATATCGTTTACTTACTTCTAAAAGAACTAGAATTGAGTTAATTGGTAACTCATTGATTTAGTTTTGAAGAGTTTGGGATCAGATAAGTATATATATGTATTACTTATCGAAAATCACTTCAAAACTAATATATTAGTTCTATGTTTTGGAACCAGCTATAGAGTAAAATGTTATAGAGTTGAACTGTCTATCCTAAGGTTAAGTCCAAGGAAGAAGTCAGCATTAACATTTCAAACAGTGCTAATGAGGGTGTTGTCTACCTTGAGGTTGATTCCAAAAGAGAGGATGGAGTTAACATTCGTCGGATGACTTATGCTAGAATCCATGGAGAGATTCGTGATATATTTGAGTGATGAAGACTCGTGTGTTGAGATACTGAACGTGACTTCACCATTGAAAATGACAGAAAATAGAGTAGGACACATAGCTAGTGGGTTTAGGAAACCCAATGGTACATCGACTCCAAAAATATAAAGATGCTTTCGATTGAGGTGCACGGGAGTTGCTGATATAAGGTATCATGTGTTCGGGCATTAACGAGGTATGTTTTACCCAGTGGTATATTTTATCTAGAGATGTACGTGGTTTCAGAAGGTAATTTACGACCCTTGTCAAGAGGCCGGCCTCGATGTACCGAGTTCTCCTCTAATGGGAATCCATATGCGAACGTAACTTAGTGGTTTTAGTTGTACTTCTAATATTGTTGTGTTATGGTATGCAAGCAGCAGAACTATTTTCTAATTTAAATTCTATACCTTAGACACTATCTATTATATCGTCATATGTACTTATTAGATGTGTTTGGTTCTTTTAGGGGAAACCATTACGATAATTCGAGCGGTCTAAAAAAATACTGTTATATGCTGATCATATATTTCTTGAGTTTCTCACATCGGGCTTATGTCTGACTGTGGTATTATATTTCACTTAATTCCTCGAGTGCTCTTTCGGGCAGTTTGAAAAAGGCAGGTTTTCGTTGGATATTTTTCTAAGCTCAAGGAGCCGAACTTGATGTTTTCACCTACCATAGTATTCTTATTTCCGCTGCACTACTAGTATGTATACATCAACAATTGTGAGGACATACTGTTATAACTGTCCAGGCTGCTGTTAGCAATTAGGTTAATAACTCTGAAATGCTATGTATCTTAGAGTGACTTTTTGTACTGTCTTTTAATATTATATATTTCCGTTCTTTTGTGAGATTCATATGTTTTATTCTCTTCTTTCTTATTTATTTTCTTTCTGGTTTTTTACCCTAACAATCTACCTTTTCGGCACTGGGTGCTCGGCAAGTGAATACCGTGGATGTATTAATGTCGATATTTAGAGGTCGAAAAGGCGGGTTGTCACATGCCATCTCCTCCGATGGTGTCCTTCCCACATTCCAGAACCCGCCTTCGATCTACACCAGCCGGTTCTAAGGGGTCCAATCACGCCTGAGGCTATCAAACTTGTTTTTCATTTGACAAACGATGCCCGTCTGTGTGTTGAAGGTGTTGGTGATTTCATCGTACCAATAGCCAACCCGACTTTTTCGATGTCCGATGTGGGTGTAGAAAATATCGATAAAGGCCAACGTATGTTCCTTAGTTTAGTCTGCGATATGGCACATAGTAGAACTAAAAGATTCATTGGTCGACATTATGAGAAAATCAAATAAATTCTATAAAAATTGAAGAGGTAGATATTAATAGGAAAAACACAAATATGAAAATTTTACCTCAAAATTTGATGTAGGCTCGGCAAAAATTAGGTGAATTTTCTGATTGGGGGTGTGGTGAAGATGATGTAGGGAAGGAATATAAAGAGGGGGAGAGTTGACCATTCGGAAAAGGTGATGGCGTCAGACGCGTCGAAAACCAACCTTTTAACGGTTCAGCTAAATGGTGCTTTGATGTGGGCCCCTTACTTGACGTGTAAAATGTGTCTGACGCGAACATGAGCAATCCCAAAAAGTTATGCGAACGACACCTTAATTGTTTGCTTGTATCTGGTTCATAGTTGTAGTGTATTTAATAGACTTAATCTATGTTCTTTTGGCACACAAAAGGGGTACTAGAAAGATATATTTGAAAAGGGCATGAAAGAAGAATGGTTAACACCTCCTTATGGTATGAAAGAGGCAATTAAAAGGGTATTTTAATTATTTTATTATAATTAATTATTGTTATATTTTGTTTTAAATATTTGTATATAACATAGTTAAATGAATATATATATATATATATATATATATATATATATATATTATGAAATGCTAGAAAAAAATACAATAAAAAAGACAATTTTTGTAACATACTAATGGTTCAGAATGCAAATGCAATACATCTCTTTTCTAAATTTCCCTACTAGCAATATCACAAGACGTCTAAGCTCCTCGGGCTTGTCGGTAAATGAACATCTCAATAGTCTGCCTTTGTATTAACCAGAATGTATATTTCCCATTCGAAAAATATGTCATCCTCCTGTTGCAAAACCGTACATTTACCAATGGTTTGTATCGTCTCCGCATCATGCGAAAAAGCTCCACTCGACATTTCATAACCCGCCCTTCAATTTGCAGTAGCTTGTTCTGATGGTCCAGTCACATTTGAGGTTGTCCAACTTATTTTTCATTTGACTGGGATTGTAATCGACATCCATCCTTGTGAAATTTCGTTCTATTAATAGCCAACCTGACCTCGATGAAACGAATATCGATAAAGACCAACGTTCATTTCTCGGTTCAGTCTACAATGTAGAGGATAGAAGAATCAGAAAATTTATGGGTAGACACTCTAAAAAGAAAAAAATCAAAAAGAATCGTCAAAAGTACAAGGTTTAGATATTAGTATAAAAAACGCAGATTCGACGAAATTTACCTAAATAAATGATTAAAAATGGCAAGTAATTCTTCAATTTTTAAACTAAGTAAGAAGAAGTGTGATTTGGTGAAGAAACTGAAGGAGGAGGAAATATAAAGCATGAAAAGGTGTGACAACGAGCGAAGTTGGTATGTGTTCGAAGTGACGACAACCTAAACTGATCATTTTTTAATTGCGAATGATACCTTTAATTGATTGATGAATTGATTGACCACAGAAGTCTTAAATCGACCATCTACACATAGCGATGGTTGTTGTTCCACATAAATAATTGGTCAGAAATCGATTATCAACGGTCAAAAACATAAAACAAAACAGTTTGTAAATTATCCCGTTGGCATATGGTTTTTATTTTATTTTCCATTAAAACTCTAAGTTATTGCTTGAATAGTATCTCAGAACTAATATGTTATAAATATTATTAGATAATGTACTATATCCATGCATATAAAAGATTTGATCTATTCACTTGATTTGGGGATGGAACCGAATATGAGTTCAACAGAATAATCATAATGTTGTCCTTCTTAGGTTCAAGATTCAAAGCAGGCCAAACAGAAGTTGTATGCTAAATAAATAATTCAACCCTCCTCAATGGACAGAATACTACATAGAATGCTAACAAAATACGAAGACTTTGCAACTTGCACATGTACCGACTAGTCGTATTCCTATACAGCGAGAAAGGAACCATCTAGCTGATGGTTAAACAGAAATAATGGAAACGTACGTGTTTTATTCAGCATCAAATAACGTATTTAATCACATGTATTCTACTGCGTATATAATACAGGAGTTGACTCTATTTTTATTTTGGTTTGTTAGTTATAATTAATCAAGTGAAAATTAAGGACACATTCTTATTTTTAAACTTTATTGGACTCGCATTTTTCTCCACTTTGAAATACGAATTGACTACAGAAATGTAATTTGTACTTCATATAATAAAGGAATGTGCAGCTAATTTTATTTAGAAAAAGAACGTGAATCAAAATTTACTATGCTTAAAATTTGGCCTGCTTAACTGCCTTCTTTTGGCTGACTCTAGTTTTGTCTTTTTCGTCAATGATATTATATGAGATATTATAGTATACATGATAAATTCATCCAAAAATCTATTTCACCTTAATTTTTTTTTCAAACTTATTGCTATATATATATGATCAAAAATATTTACTTGTGCAAGCAGAAACTGTGTAGAAAAAAGTTGTGCTTTCAAGCACAAAATTAAGTTTGATATTGACTTATAATTAAAATGTATTTTTAAAATCTTTTACCTACATACATACGTGTGGCTTGTAAAACCACATTATGTAAAATAACGAATGCTGTTGCAAAAATGATTCAAATATGATGTAGTTACTATAGAAGCTTTTGTGAAAGTGAAATGAATAAATCTAATTACCACAATACAATACTGTGAAATAAAATTTAACATACTAAGCTTCTGAAATCTGATTTCTAACCAAAAAACCAGAAAAAAAAATGTACCAAAACATTAGGCTTCGGATACTATGGCATTTTAGCAATATGATAAATTCAGTTGTTTTAATTTGTCCAGTTAGGAGTGCCTGACCTTTTCCTCCATCATTGTTTATTGTTTCATATTCGTCTTTTATTAGTATAATAATATGAGGCTATCAGAAACTTTATCTTCTTGTAATGAATGAACTATGATTCATTCTATTTCTTGGTTATTAACTTTGTTGGCTAGGTAAATATATTATTACGGAAAGGCAACAGTGTATTTGAACGAGTCATAAACAACTAGATAATATGTTACATTATGCATGTAAAACAGTTGGCCAGGCATTACAATTTACAGCGTGGTAGTCGATCTTTAACAGAAGAATGAGTGCGTATACAACATTATAATCGTTATTAATAGCAGGAAAAACTTTGCACATAAAGTTTTGTTTTCATTAAGAACAGGAAAAAGTTTGGATCATGCATGGAAAGACAGTTGAACAAGTAGTAGAACCCACTTGCACTTTCAGTTAGTTTATAACACTACACCATATCAGCGTTTTTGCAACCCCTAAGTGCGGGACATTTGCAACGGCTTAGAGCCGTTGCTTTTTAGCAATGGCTTTCGCCCGTTGCAAAATGGAAAAGCACGGTCCTAAACCGTTTTACTTTTGGCTACGGACCTTAACCGCTCTAAAGAATAGCACACCCATCCATATACCCCGTTCCCAACCTACGTACGCTCTTCCCTTTCCTTCAAGGTAAAAAAAGAAAAATGAAAAAGAAAATCAAAGTTGCCATTTTCAGATCTCGATCCACTCTTCCAGTCTTCCTCTAGATCTACTCGCCATTTTCCCAATCGAAGTCTTCCGTGCTTTCTCCGAATCCATTTTTCCAGATTTCATCGTGAACTCGAAGTCGATCTACTCTAAGGTATGGAAGATCCATTTTATAGTAAAACTCGATAGTTCTATTCTCGTCAGTTTTCTTATTGATTCGTAAATCTCGGCATCGAAATAGGATTTTATGATGGCGACATCGTGTTTGGAACCCTAAAAAGCTGATAGATTAATTTGTTTTGTATTTTATCAATCTCTAGAAATTACACTGAGTTGTATTTTATTAAACATCAATCTCTATGTTACTACATGTAAATTTTAAGTTGAAATATTACGGGTGTTTTAGTAGCTTCGATAATGATGATGAGAGTATATACACGTAAGCAATATCCTACACAAATTACTTGTAAGGGCTTTCTGTTCTATAGATTTTTACTAGGCTTGGGTGGTTGCATCTTGTTTCTGTAGTAGTGCTAAATGGAAATGTAATAGAAAATATGTGTAGAACTCAAGTGGTTTTATTTGAAAACCAATAGTACTGGCAAATGCCTGTTGAATGAAAGCCCAAATATTTTTGAATTTGAATTTAGTAGGCTATGCAAAATAAAATTTTGATGCCAGTGTGGTCTATGTGTATATTCCTTGAACTCATGTGTCAATACTGTTTGGTTGTCTATGTTGTTAGCAAAAGATATTAATTATTGTTTTACAAAGCATTACCTTCTCTTCACTCCCTTTTGCTACCTCTACTTTTCTTCTTCTTCATTCGCTGTTTACATTTTGCATAAGTCGCTATTATCCGAACTGCAAAAGACAAAGGAGGATATAAAGAAAGTTCATATTCTAGCATTTGGAAACTGGTATAATTACTACAACTATGATGTTCCTGTAACTCAATATTTCTCAAAAAAGTACTAAATTAAAAACATTTTAGCACATGAATAACATCTCTCAGTAAAGTGCTGCTAAGCCAGGGGACAGTCCCATGCATTTCAAAATTCCTTATATGTGTCTACCCATTAATTGTGTCTACTAATTTTATGACCAATTCCTTATATGTGCATGCAACTGCATAGTAGATTGTATAATCATTCAAGTTTTTTTACACTATTGACTCTATTATAGTGTCAATATTTAATTAATAAGCTTTGTACAGACAACGTCCTTTTTTATTAGCATACTGATGTTTACGTTTTTGAACCAATTTCAACTTTCGCCATTTTGTGAATTTTGACGATTGTGGAACAAATAATCATTCGGTACAAGATTGTGCATATGACTTGTGATTTTACAGACTAATATGTTAAATGCCCTTTCTCATTTGAAAGCAAAAATACATAATAATATTAAGTATATACCTAGAGACTTACTACATTATTGGTCTCTTTTCTTGCTTCATACACAAAACTGTGGCAACAAACTTCCACTTGACATCACCCATTGTGAGAATCCACAAAATCACACATAAGATGATATCTTAAATTGTACACTTTATTTAAATTGTGTAATTGATTAACTTTTTGTTGACATGTGTATAGGAAAGTTTCCTTAAATAAACAACTGATGTAGATCGACTCGAATGAAGGGAAATATCTATGAGGTGACCAATTCATGTGGATCGGTCATATAAAAAATTGTTACTACATGTAAATTTTAAGTTGTGTAACCTCCCTTTTCCTAGCCAGCTATGCTTTCTTTATACGTTTCTCTGCCCACAATTGACCACTCATCTATAAATTGCAGTGTCAGTCTCTTGTGTTGATATCAAATGAATTAGCTGAAATAATATCAAAAATAATAAGTTTGTGTTCTGTGACTGTCTTTTATGGACTTCTCAATTAACCAAGATGTAAGCTTTTCTATTTCATTTTGCTTCATATATTTAATTATGATTATGTTTCTCATGAAGTCTTCTTTCCTGGCTGCGATTTCTCCATTTGTCAAAGAAAGCAGCTACTACTTATGTTTTGTTTAGAAAAGTGCGTCAAAATTTAGGAAAATAAAAATAGAAAATAAAAAAAATCATGCCTTTGAAAATCAACCAACATGATTTCTACACAGTACAGAAACTTAGGCAAAGGGAAAATTAAATATTCTGCCTGCAAAGATTTTAGTTGTTCTTCATAATTATTTGTTCTGATGAAGATTGTAGCCTAGGGCAAAGTTATATCCAGAATACTTTTATGATGTTTTTGTAATTAGGCGAAGGTTGTCGTGCCACAAAAATATTTTGGAAGCAGTAATGCTTTGTTGAATAACCGTGGCACAGACGGAAGTCAGTCTTCAAATGTATTTAATTTTGTAGTAACATGACCACCAGCAGTAGTTTCAGTTGATCAAATTTTGAATTATAGATAATCTAACAATGTAACGTAAAGAGTAACACAGTAGTACTTCAGATTATAAACGACGGTCGAATTATCAATAAACAGTACACAAAGATAAACATTATGAACATGCCCGTAAATATTATAGTAGGATAAAGACAGAAACAATAAGGATAAAAATCATAAACATACATGATCGTGTGCATATTATCCCAAGTACAAGTCTGGGCCTTTAGTATATTCCTGTTGATTCTCTTAATGTAATGTCAATATTCTTGTATTGTAATTACAGAATGGATAAAGAATGGATGAAAGAATCCGATCGAAGAACTGCACGATATGTGGAAGGAGTGCAAAAGTTTATTGATTTTGTTGTACAAAATGGTGGTAATAAAGAAATCTATTCTTGTCCTTGTACAAAGTGCAACAATATGAGAACAAAAATTAAATTAGACGAAATTCATTATCATCTGCTTAGATGGGGAATTGTCCAATCATATACCGTTTGGCGTTTTCATGGGGAAGAGTCGGCGAGGAAGCAAAAACAACCCGTTAGTGAAGCCATAAGTACCGATGAGTCTGAACTTCCTAGGATGGAAGATCTAGTCAATGATACTGATAGATTTCATCACTTTCAATCTACGAGTTCGTTGCCTGACAATATTGGAGAATCGCCTACGGTTGATGTTGATCGGCAGGACAATCAAAGTAAAAAGTATAAATCTCTTTTCGATAATGCAAAAGAACCATTGTATCCTTCATGTCCAAAAGGGATAACAACATTATATTTCGTCACCAAGCTGAATAGCTTGAAAATCCAGTATGGTTTTTCCGACAACGGTGTGACTGCACTCTTTGAATTTATAAAGGAATTACTTCCTCAAGGTAATACAGTACCAACAAAGTATCCCGACATGAAGAAGATGATTAAACAAGTTGGAATGGACTACAAAACTTATGATGCATGCATTAATGACTGCATTTTGTATTGGAAAGATGATGCAAATAGAGTTTTTTGTCCAGTTTGCAAAGATCCAAGATATAAGACAACATTCAACGAAGAGAAAAGAGCTGCCAAAGTACCTCAAAAGACGTTGAGACATTTTCCTCTAATTCCTAGGTTGAGAAGAATGTATACTATACCATGGATAGCAGAAGCTATGACTTGGCATAGTCGTGCGAAGTCTAATCCAGATGTAATGCGTCATCCATGCGACACTTCTCAATGGCGAGCTGCAGATTCTTTTGACAAAAGGTTTGCCTTGGAATCACGAAATGTCACGCTTGGATTAGCAACCGATGGTTTCAACCCAAATGCATCTCTGGGTAGCCGTTATAGTTGTTGGCCAGTAATTCTAGTACCGTATAATCTTCCTCCATCCATGTGCATGAAAAGAGAGTTTTCAATGTTGACATTGTTGATTTCTGGGCCAAAACAACCAGGAAAGGATATTGATGTTTATTTGCAACCGTTGATAGACGAGTTACAGCAGTTATGGGAAGGAGTCGCTGCATATGACTCATTTAATAAATCTGAGTTCACAATGAGAGCTAGGTTGTTATGGGCAATTCATGATCATCCTGCACTTGGGTCTTTATCAGGATGCACAACGCATGGCTATTTTGCATGTCCTACATGTGGGGAGGATACATGTTCTTATTATCTTCCTGAAAGTAAGAAGATGTGTTACATGGGACATCGAAGATTTCTTCCTTCCAAACACAAGTTTCGAGAGGATAAAAAAAACTTTGATAACACACAAGAATATCGTCGTCCTCCACGGCAATTGACTGGTTATCAAGTTGAAGAGAAGGTAGCTAATATCAAGATGAAAGTTGGTAAAAACAAGTCGGAAATCGGTCGAAAACGAAAAAAGAACGATGAAGAAGAAGTTGACAATGTTCCCGCATGGTACAGGAGGTCCATCCTCTTTGATTTACCATATTGGAAAGCAAATTTGATCCGACATAATATTGATGTTATGCATACGGAGAAGAATGTCACTGAGCATCTCATTAGTACAATCATATGTCATAAAGACAAGTCTAAAGACGGCATCAATGCACGTAAAGACTTGAAAATCATGGGTATAAAACAAAAATTGTGGGTGATGGAGAATCCTGAAACAAATAAAGTAATCATACCAGAGGCAGCTTTTGCCTTAAGCAAATATGAAAGGTTACGATTTTGCTCCATTTTGAAACGTCTGAAAGTGCCTAGCAAGTTCTCTTCCAATTTCAGTAACAATGTGAGCATCAATCCTCCTGAACTAACAAATATGAAGTCGCATGATTACCACGTCATAATGCAACAATTACTTCCGGTATTGCTTCAGCATTCCTATTCACATCATAAGGATCTGCGTAATGCTATACATCGTATAAGTCTATTCTTTAATATTTTATGCTCAAAAGTGATCAACAGAGAACATCTTTTAAAAGCGAAGAGTAGTCTGATGGAAGCAATTTGTGTGTTTGAAAAATATTTTCCACCTGCATTTTTTGATATCAGCATCCATCTTATGGTTCACTTAGCCGAAGAAGCATTGATTTGTGGTCCTGTTAGATATAGGTGGATGTATCCTTTCGAACGGTAAATTACTAAATTTAATTTTGTTCATCATCATTCGATTATATTAAGTACTAATTATTCATAATCAATCTACATTCGTAGGTTGATGAAAATATATAAAGGATATGTGCGCAACAAAAGATATATTGAAGGATGTATTGCAGAGGGATATATCATACAGGAAGCTAGTCTTTACTGCATGGAGTATATGCCAAAAGGAGGCGATGGCATGCATAAACATACTCGTGAGGCTTTTTTAGACGAGGATGATGAGTTTGCTGGTGAGATGCCTTTAGATAACAGTAAAGATATAACCTTAACCTCAGTGCAGTTCGAACAAGTTCGTAGATGGATCCTCAATAAATATGATGGATTGGATGAATGGGAGAAGTAAGTTCACGAATAATTGCTGAATCTTCACCATTGTAAATCAGCTCGTATAAATGTTTTGAAATGTGTTTGTTGCAGGAGGTATACCATTTATGTGAAAAATACTAAATCTCAATCTCGAAGTGGGATTTCATCCATGGGAGCATGTCAAAATTTTACTGTTTGGTTACGTGGCGAGGTATATTAAAGTTTATTTAATATTTCGCACTTACTTAAATGGATCGTACATCGTATTTATTAATCATATTTTCACATTTTATTTTTTTAGTTGGTGAAAACAAACGACATTGATTCAATTCTTTGGCGGCTTGTGAATGGGCCGAAGTTCAAGGCTCGTAGTTATATGAAGTATCAAGTAAATGGGTTTATATTTTCTCCGAAAAGTTACGAAGAGCGGATGGTAACACAAGACAGCGGCGTATGCATGAGAGCAATTACAAAATTTAGAGCCAGTGGAAAAGATAAAAATTATAAAGAAGCAGAGACAATGTATTACGGAGTTATCCAAGAGATAATTGAGTTGGATTACATAGATTTTAAACAAACGGTTTTTTATTGTGATTGGGTGAAGGTCGAAGATAAGGTCAATGGTTGCAAGATTGATCCTGTTTCAAACTTGATTACAGTTAACTTAGGAAAATTAAAGACCAAGGATAGGATGAACGATGAGCCATTTATTCTTGCGTCGGAAGCGAGTCAAGTGTTCTACTCAAAAGATCTAAAAAATAGCGAATGGTTTGTGGTTTTACACACACCTAAGCGGTTGACTACAAACGTGGATGACATTGAGTTTCCTACTGCTTATCAATCAGCCTTTGAAGATAACCAAAAATTAGAAGACCTTATCAAATGCATATGTTAATATAAGATGAATTTTTTAAATAAATTGAGTTGAATTTCAAATGTGGCTAAAATTGTTTGACTATGAATATTATCAGCATTTGTAATGTTTGTTGTGTATGGACTCGTTTGTAATGTTCGGTGTATAATATTACGTATGCTTTGTTTTTACTTATATATTCATTTGTAATTTAGTTTCACATTTTATTCCTTGGGAGATAGTTGAACCGACTTTTATGCTTTGTTTTTACTTATATATTCATCTGCCATTACCAGTTCAAATAATATAGGAATTTAGTTTCACATTTTATTCCTTGGGAGATAGTTGAACAGTGATTTTGTATGATGCAAACTGTGATTTTGTATGATGCCTATTCCTCTGCAGTTTAAAATATTTTTCCTTGTTTACGAATAATAATCATCTATTGGTATTGTTAATGGATGATATTACACTGTAAATGATGCAGTGATGTCAGAAGCCGTGGAAGCGTCGATCCATTCAGTCTCGCATTCGTCAGCTTCACAACCGGAGAAAGTCGAGATCAATGCATACGGTGTTGCAATTTCAGATAATGCTGGAAAGATAGGCAGTAAAATTGGTAAATTGGTACGAATTCACGTACCGATATCATATGAAAGTTGGGATAAAGTACCGGGGAAATGTAAAGATGACGTTTGGGATGAATTGCGGGTAAGCCTACTATTATGTGGTTTAACTTTTTCTTCATTTTATTTTTATTTTGTTTACGATCAGCTGATTGTTTGTGAGTATGAGATGGCACCACTGGAAAAATATATATTTGCTTGGTGCACTTTGCACCACAGTTTTCATAGCATGGTACATTAATTATCTTTGTCACAGTTATATTGAACTATATATTACTCGGATTAAGAAGATGCTTTAGGCAGTTTAATCACATTGCAGTGTTAGTACATGTGTCATTCCAGATATTTTGTTAACCTTGTTGCCCAAAGTAACTTAAGTTGTCCCTTTCCTTTTTTTTCCCTGTTGGTTTAAGAAATTATTGATTTTACCACCTACTTGCTAACATGCACGTTGCGTGGTCCCTGTGATCAAATTTTAAAAATCTAAAAATAGTTAATATAAGTTGATGCCATGAGCATGGTCCCTAAAATAACCATGTTTCTCTACATATTACATCCGAAACATGTACAACCTATGCATGTTCATTGTTCCTTTTCATCTCTGAACAGTCCTTTTCTCTTTTACATGATTATACCTATACTCCTACACATTTTGGTTCACAGTGTATACTCTGTATCAACTAATCAATTCAATCTTACTCTTAATTGTTGTGCTGTTGTAGCACCAAAACTTGTGAATTATTAGTTTACTGAAGAACTTTCAAAATTTTGACAGCACAAAATTTTTGCAGCCAGCCTAATATTGGAAATTTAGTAATACAATGAGAATGACTGGGTGATCCGACAGTCCAAAATTTATGTGAGTATTTTTCCCATTACCTAAGTCACCTTATGTTGCTCCAGTAGCGAAGACTTAGCCCCTCATCAACCACGTCATCCCAGATTGACCAAAAACATTTTTCAATTAGCTTACAAATTCTCTTAACGTACTTAACTAAGATGTGTTTGGTTTGCCAATGGTGGCTTGTTCACCAACTGAACAACCTCACTTTCCGGTGAGGCTTGTTCAACAAGTAGCAACCTGTATCCATATGGGTCAACCATTAAATGGCATAATATGTGCAGGCTGAGCCATTTAAAACGTCATACACACGGCTGTTTTAACCCATTCTCTTTGCCAGATGCATTTTTTATTCATTTTTGATTGTTTTGGTGCCTAGTTAACTTGTTGGGTGCTCTGTGGCTGATTAAAAAGTAAAAAGAACGACCGACTGTTAGATATGCTCCTAAAATACTTTCTCATTAAGAGACTGGTGCTCTGTGGCTGATTAAAAAGTAAAAGTAAAAAGCATTACTGTCCTTTTTAAAGGTTATAGGAAGAATCTTTTAAGGATCTTTTTCTTGACCACTTCAGTTTTTGAATTTCATATAAGATGATATTAGTGTCTACTCAGTAAGAATTGACTTGTGTACCATAAGAGGCTGGTTCTTCACTATTCACATAAGTAAAACATATTAGTAATATATTTTTTGTGGATTTAGTCTGTTTTATGGTTTAACTTTTTCTTCATTTTCTTCATTTTCTGTTCTACTTCTCATGCACCGCATTGATTACACTAACATATTTTTTGAATTACACTAACATATACAGAAATTTTATGACGTAGAGTCGGATGCAAAAGAGCTTTATTTGAAAAAAATGTGCGTGTCATTTAGGAGATATAAAAGTGAATTGAGGACAAATTACTACGACAAATTTGATAATGATGAAGATAGAAGAAAAAATTGTCCTCCAAAAGTTAGCCTAGAAGATTGGGACGGATTCTTGAAAAACGAAGCAAAACCCGGTGCACACGAAAGAAGAGAGCTAGGAAAAAAAACAGATCAGTGTACAATTATAGTCATCACAGTGGTCGTACAAGTCATGCCGTAGTCGAACATAAAATGGTACGTTTTTTTTTACATCATGTGCTGATGTCTAATATCAAACCAGCCTGTTATGTTGGCCCTAACTTATGCAACGTTTCAACATTTAATATATCTAAACTCTGTGTACTTAATCTGTCAATAAGTCTGTCCCCTTATAGGCATGGATAGAAAGATAGTTTCATTGTTTTTCCATCTACTAATCCTTTTTCATGGTTGCAGGCAAGTGAAAATCCAGAAAAAGAAATCACACGTCGTCTAGTATGGGAGAAAACTCATACAAAAAAGGATGGCACCATATCAGATTCGAATTCTTCGTACTTTGTAAGTTAAACAATATATTGTTTTAGTTTAGCAACTTATCAATGCACGTTATATCTCAGTCATTATCATATTTTAGGGGAAAATTGCAAAAGCGAAGGAAACAATCAATGATGACGAGGAAGAAGATTTGACATTGGATGAAGACATCTTGTCACAAGTGTTTGGCAAGGATAAAAAGGGCCGGACTCGAAGTGTTGGAAGTATGATATCAAAGTCGCAAGTTAAAGCTTCTACTATTTCACGTAAACAACTCAAAAAGATTAAATCAGGCTCAGATAATTTGACAGCAAGGATTGAGAAGGTGGAGGGGACATTGGAGAATGTGGAGGGGACATTGAAGTCAATTTTCGGCATGTTAAAAGGATATGTGAATCGAGAAAACCAGATACCAGACATTGATTCCAACGAAGGAGGAAGCGTTGGGACACATCAGGAAAATAGAGGAAGAACGTCGAACACCGACGTTGTTGCTAATCCGCTAATTTCACATGTTTCGACAAATAAAAAATGTGAAATGTTGAACTTCGATCTAGAAGTTGTTGCAACAGGTTTAGTCTGCACAGATTCGACGGCATCCATCATACATGGAAAACCTGTACCTCCAACACATGAGAAGGTGATTGTAGACAATATACTGTTACCGGATGAGGCCACAGCCAAGCAAAATCATCCTCTTGCTACGACCTTTGGTGATGTTGGAGTCGGTGGTTATGTGTCTCACCCAAAGAGTTCAATTCGATATCTTTAGATGGAGAAGCAGGTATGAGCTATTACAATTTTTTAGATTTATTTTTATGTTTTCATATTTTTAGATTTATGATGGGTACTGTCGGTGATTATTTTTATAAATTATTCACATGACTTTGAAAATATTGGCTTATCTTACACATATGCAAACGAGTATATAATATTTGATGTTCACTAATGTACTAATGTACTTCACCATAGTAATTTATATGTTCACATACATACCACCGTCCCACATGTACAACTTCACACCGGGTTTTAAAAATCAGAAGCTTTGAAATACACATGAATTTCTTATGGTTTATTTTCTATTTGTATCTCACCTTTATTTCCAACTACCAGCCTTTAAACATGTATTCTACTTCTGAGCTTCAACCTCTAAACTTATTTTATACATCGCCTTTCACCAAACCAGATTTTGACGTTCATGAACAAAAGTTTTAACTGCAATTATTTCAATCGAGTACTGACTGTACTATTCATGTCTTCGTTCATTAACACTAACTGTTTCAGGAGATTCAGGTTTCGGCATGTACATTTTATAAATATATGACAGTTTCCCACATATATAATATATCAATTCTAAGATGACTTATAACAGTAGGTTGCGATTGTTGGTGAGAATGAAGCTGTTGATTTTGTTAGTGTAGGGGGAAATAGTGGGTTTCTTGGTCTGTCTGCTGTGTAAAGTTTTGTTTGTCATTTGTTAGGGATGCAATTGTATAATGCAGGTCCCATTTGGTGCATTTTATAAGTGTTTAGAGATAAATAGCAACCTATTAACTAGTTTAAAACAGGAAGCGTGAATCAAAACTTAGAAGTAGTAGTTCAATACAGAGTTATCAAGTAGTTTAATATACACAGTGTAAACAGATGTTCGTTCAATTCAACTACAAATGTAAAAAAAATAAAACTAAACATTGTTGTTGGATACAGATAGATAGATAGATGGTTTTCTGAGTTTTGATTTCTTCGTCCCATTTTGCATTGCTTGTCATGATTTTTGACATTAGTGGAGTTGAAATTTTTTGCAACTTCAACACCTTGTAATTCGGAGTATGGCAGAAATATAAACGGATCATTAATTGTGCTGGATTTTAAGTCATCTTAGATGCCATTATAGGCAATTTTTGGCTTTATATTTCCAGTAGCCTTTTCTTCATATTTCCGGTAAGCTATCTCTGAACTCTGATAGTTCACATGCCACCCTGTCAATAACATTCAACTTGAACTTCTGATAATGTTGTTAATATCTTTCCAATGTTATTCATTAGCTTGAGATTTTATGTTTCCTGTAGCCTTTTGTCTCTTGAAATCTTCTTCTCCTCTTGTGCTAAAGTTTTGACTCCTTTCTTTGTTCATAATGAAATTTTGTAAAATAAGACATCTAAATTTGTAGTCTAGAGCCAGCAACTCACAGGACAACGAATCTCAAGTAGAACCATGGTTCGCTGTTTTATTGCTTGGTCAAACTTTGATTCTTGTATAATATCAGATTTTGATACTATTTGTGTAGTTAATGGTTAATCCTTAAAAGTTTTGGAGTTCAACTAAAACTTGCTAGGTACAGTTAGTTTCCAATAGTTTGATTTTGTAATTTATTTATTTGTGAACCTTTTACTCAGAATTGTTTAAGTGAAATCTGTATTTCACTACTTTGCATTCTCTTTGTACTGCATATATGTCAGACAAGAAAGCTAATCTGTTTCAGTTTTCAGATAACCGGTGTCTTTCACACTGACACACTTCCAATTTGTCTTTGACTTCACATCTTGAACCTCTTACCTGGTTTTAAACATCAATTGCAGTCTTTTTGAAATTGATGATTAATGAGAGATTGTGGTTTCGAATTAGAGATTTGATTTGGTCAAGCTTTGTATGATGGTGAGCTCTTCTTATATTCCAAGCTGCTATGTTGTTCATCATTGGTAAACTTTGATGGGATTTTTATTCAAGCTTCTCATTCTTCTAGCATCGGAAGATGGTGTGTTCTCTAGGATTTTATACATGGGTGTATCTGAATCATATTCTGATTCAATTGGAGAAAGTGAGACTGGGGTTTGCTGTTTTTTTTTTGTTATCAATTGCAGTCTTTTTCTTTTTGCTATCCCTGATTGAAGCATTCATTGAGATAGGATTCTTTTTGTTGGAATGGTGATTCTTTTTGGGAGGTTTGATGAGAGGGGAGGAGGTAGATGAAGTGGTTTGAGAAGGGAGGGGGTCATCAACTCTGGCAGTGGTTGATTTTGGATTGTTAGAACTATCGGTTGGAGAGAAAATACAGTGTGACCTCCAATGGAAAGCAGTTCAGATTGTTTGTGGCCAATAGGGTTTATTATTTGTGATATCTCGTGCACATGTGCACGAGTAGGTGATATGCACAGATGTTGTATAGAAGATGGAGTTGGTAGCATAGGAGGAAGTATGGAATTGGAGGGAATTGGTCGGAGTTTGGAAGGATGCGACGGTACTTCAAGAGCAGTATCAGTTGAGATTGTAGTAATGGTAAGTCGAGAAGGATCAAGTCTGGATTGTGCATCAGCAGGAGAATTATCATGGTCAAAAGATGTAACTATTTAGTTATGCACAGCAGATACATGGACATGCATGTTACCAGTCACTGTTTGTTTGTTTGTTTAT
The DNA here is from genome assembly GCA_030737815.1 of Allium fistulosum. Classification (NCBI taxonomy): domain Eukaryota; kingdom Viridiplantae; phylum Streptophyta; class Magnoliopsida; order Asparagales; family Amaryllidaceae; genus Allium; species Allium fistulosum. Next base: position 1,166,347,306 of record CM060905.1, on the reverse strand, counting down.
TCTGAGTTGTTGCTGTGTCAATTCCTTGCCATTCACTTTTGCACTGGCATTTTGATCCCCGTCTTTTTCATTTATTACAGCCACATTTATCCTACTTGATTCTTGAAGCGTTTTGCCATCAGCTTTTGATTTATTCCTTATTTTAACTGATGCTTCTTCAATTTCTTTTTCATTGCCATCAGCGTTTTGCCATCAGATTTTGATACTATTTGTGTAGTTAATGGTTAATCCTTAAAAGTTTTGGAGTTCAACTAAAACTTGCTAGGTACAGTTAGTTTCCAATAGTTTGATTTTGTAATTTATTTATTTGTGAACCTTTTACTCAGAATTGTTTAAGTGAAATCTGTATTTCACTACTTTGCATTCTCTTTGTACTGCATATATGTCAGACAAGAAAGCTAATCTGTTTCAGTTTTCAGATAACCGGTGTCTTTCACACTGACACACTTCCAATTTGTCTTTGACTTCACATCTTGAACCTCTTACCTGGTTTTAAACATCAGGTTTACTAACTATAGATTTCAAACCTCTCCAATGCCTATTTTAACTATCATCACATCAAATGAGTATTTACTGTACTGTCCATGTTTTCATACACGTGCACATTGAGCGGAAATCATGTCACTGAACTAACCCTTTTTTCTGCAGAGGCTTTGATTCCAAAAGATCTTGTGCTTCTCAGCTCTTTAGCATTACAAAAGTAGGTAATATTGTTGTAATATTGTTTCTATGAAGTTGAAATGTACTGTAATATTGTAATATCATTATGGTTACCTTGACTTTGTACGGTAATACTATTAGAACTTGTGCTTCTCAGCTCTTCTGCAGTGTTGTAATATTGTTTCTATGAAGTTGAAATGTAATGTAATATTGTAATATCATTATGGTTACCTTGACTTTGTACGGTAATACTATTAGAACTGTAAAGCTTGTTTGTGTTCAATATATTGAAAGTATTTTGTTCGTTGATCTGTGTACTGGTTATCAACTGTTATGGTATTTATATCAAGTTTGCAAAGATTTCTACAGCATGTGAACTGGGGGAGAGATGCAGAATCTTTCTGTGGGTTTTTTAATTAGCAACGGACTCAGGCCGTTACGAAAATATAAAGAATGGCACACGGTATAATTTAGTAACGGCTATAACCCGTTGCAAAATTAAATTAGCAACGGAGTAAATCCGTTACGAAGTATAAAATAGCAACGGGCTTTAGCCGTTGCTAAATATTAATTTCGCAACGGGCAGGGTCCGTTGCAAAATTTTTGCCACTCCTGATTTTGAAACGGCTTAGGCCCGTTGCAAAATCTATTTGCAACGGTCCAAAGCCGTTGCGAAATGACGTTTATGGTGTAGTGTAAGAGGGAAAGTAATCAAAAGGCCATGCCCATGCATTAATGGTAGAAGCGGAGTCACCATTCGTCGTCTATATTTTGTCCCTACTTCCATTACATGTTGTCTATCAAGTTGATGCTCTGACCATTTTCTCCTTTTTCCCATATGGTTATCATTGATTGTCCATGTTCAATTACTCATTCAATAGCTTTTTCTTTGATATAAAACTGCTAATGTTTGAAAATACAAAACAAAATCTACAAATGTGTTGCTGAGGAGGCTGCCGCTATTTTGGTTAGGAATGCATCGGTCAACGGTTGATCGTTGATCGTCTTTAGCTACGGCGGCGTTCAACTGTCGCAGATACTACGTACGTACGTATGACGGTAGAACGCCACCGTAGCTAGAGGCGGCCGACGATCGGCCACTGACTGTGGCGCCACTGGCTAATGTTGAAAGGAAGCTTGATTTTCCATTTTGTTAATCTAGACTTTTACATATAAGAAATATCTACAATATATGTTTAGATATTTTATAATATATTTAAAAACGTATAAGAGAGTTTAGAAGATGTTTATGGAGAATCATCAGATCAAGTGAATCTCCACCGTTTATTTGAGATGTGAAATAACATAAATGGAGGTGTATTCATTTCTAAATTCAAATCTATTATACATAATTTTTTTTCCAACAGTGGTACTAGAACTCGGTTGATATCAAGGAAGAATGACAAGTGGATTGAGTTTGGTTTAAGTTCTCTTACTCAATAAAGAGTACTACGATAATTGAAGCATTCGCATGAAGTTGTTATTTGGATCACAAGATGTGTGGGACGCTATAAAAAAATGGATACAAGGAACCTGTCGATATCGTCACTTTATTCCAAATCAAAAGAGACAATTTCAAGGAATCGAAGAAGAATGATCAACATGCTCTTAGCATCATCCATTAATTAAGCTTTAGACGAAATTATGTTTGAAAAGGTTGTAAATGGGCAAAGTAGCTATAAAACATGAGAGACTTTGGAAAATGCTTTCAAAGAAACTGACAAAGTGAAGAAAATTAGACTACAAACCATGTGAGGTGAGTTTGAATCTTTATATATGAAATCTTCAGACTCAATCGATGATTGCTTTTCTCGTGCTTTATCTATTGCAAATTAAATGAAAAGATATGGAGAAAAATTAAAAGATGCTAGAATAGTTGAGAAAATTCTATAATCTTTGTACTTCAAATTTGACTACATAGTTGTAACAATTGAAAAATCCATAAATCTAAAAAACATGACCGTCGGTCAACTCATGCGATCACTTCAAGCCCATGAAGAAAAATTAAATAGAAAAGTGAGAGAAGAGCCATTGTAGCAGACACTTCAAACCAAACTCACCTTGCAAAAGGATAAAGCATTTAAAAATGGAAAAAATAATTGCCAAAGAGGAAGAGGTTGTGATCAAAACTGTGGTAGAGGTGTTCACAAATTTGTCAATGAATAAGAAAGAAACCAAATTAATTACATATACTACAAGAGGTCGAGAAGGAGGAGGACCCACAAATTACAATGGAAGGCCAATGTATAATAAGTCAAAAATTAAATGTTATTATTGTGACAATTGAGCATTTTGCTTTCAATGGAGATATATTTTCAATAAAATTCAAGGAAGGTCTGATTTCGCTGAAAAAGAGGAAGAAGACTCTACACCTATATTGGCACACAATGGAGATGAAAACACAAATGATAATACATGATATTCGAATACGAGAGCTAGTGATTATATGTGTAGAAAAAGAAACATGCTTACGGAGCTTGATGAGTCGGTAAGTGGAAACATTACTTTCAGTATTGAATATAGAATTTCGTATAAAGGTAAAGAAAAACAAAAATTTATTTAAAAAATGGAAAGTATATGATTTTATCTCTAATGTTTACTATGTGCCTAATATGAAAAAAAATTCTAAGTTTGGGACAACATTTAAAAAAATGATATGATATTCACAAGAAAAACAAGTCTCTTTATGAAAGATGGTAAAATAAATTTAATTGCTAATGTAGCAATGTCAAAAAATAATATGTTTCCACCGAATATTTCAAATAATGCTATTAAATGTTTAGAGCTATTCATCATGGCTTTGACATTTAAGATTTGAACACATAAACTTTGATGGTTTAAAATTTCTAAAGAATAAAAGTATAATAAAAGGTTTACCATCTATTAATCACAGAATCAATTATGTGATGGATACTTATTTGGAAAACAACCACGAAAACCTTTTCCAAAAGAAGCCACCACAATAGCTAAAGAACCACGATAACTAATTCATATGGACATTATTCGTGGTCCTACAAAGCTGTGCTCACTTGGAAAAATCAATTATTTTGCACTCTTTATTGATGAACTTAGCAAAAGAACATGAGTTTATTTTCTTAAACAATAATCAGATGTATTTGACTCTTTTAAGAAATTTAAAGTTTTTGTAGAAAATGAAAATGACTATAAGATAAAAGCCATGAGATCCGACCGAGACGGAGAATTCACCTCAAAAGAGTGAGAAATTTTGCAAAGAAAGTGGAATTCGTCGTCCTTTACCGGTCCTGTACACCCCACAACAAAACACCATCATAGAAAGGAATAATAGGTCTCAATTCAATATTGCTCGTAGTATATTAAAATGTAAAAATATTACAAAAGAATTTTGGATCGAAGCCATTAAATGTACGGTGTATTTACCGAATTGGTCTCCAACTAGAAGTGTATGGAATAAAACTCCTAAAGAAAAAGAAGCATAGAGTGGCAGAAAGCCGTACATATAACATCAAAGAATATTTAGAGTATTTGAAAGCATAACATACATGTATGTCCCAGGTCAAAAACAACGACTTTGAGATTTATTAAAGGAGCTATACACCCCACAACACAATGCAACAAAGATTTCTGTAAATATCGAAGGAATAAAAGAATAACAAATATGCTGAATAGTCAAAGCATATATTTCTCATATTACAAGCACCATAGCAACATATGGATATGGATCTTGGGCCTAGCCCATTTACAACTTATATTTATAGTATTTGTACACTATAAATACAAGTTTTGTAATAACGTTTTAATGTATGAAATCAGTTCTATACAAAGCAACATATAATAAAATTCATTTATTAAAATTTCTATCTTGATATTAGAGCCTATAAATGCCTGACAACAAGTGTCATGCCAGAGCCATCATAGGAAAAGTACATCATCTGAAGAACTCGGCTCCACAGTAGGTTCTCATTAAAAAAGTCTCATCAGTTGAGCAACCAAAATCCAAATCCACCATCTGATTCAATTTCTTCAAAGATCTTAATTCCTTTATCATCTTTTTTGTTGTGTAGTGCCAAGAAAAGGTGTGTCGGAAAAGTTTCATCACTCAGCACCTCTCTGACTGCATCAGACCTATCAGAAAAACCCAATGTTCATCATCTTCTTGATTGTGCTCTACCAAGAAAAGTGTGACAAAGTATCATCTTCATCCAGCACTTCTCTGGCTGCATCAATCACATTAGAAAGCCATTTATCACTTAGGTATAAATTTGAATAACCCACTATTTTCTCTCTCTCTGAATCTAGATTTTGATTCGAGAATTCGAAATGAATGGCTGAAGGAGATATAGATAACTCTAATTCATGCACATCAGTATCAAGAACCACCCAATCTTAAACCCAAACGAATGCAACTTAAGAATTACTCAATGCCATCATCAAACCCCAAAGCCAACTCATCACCATTCAATTAGATGAAACCAATTATCTGCTTTGGAAATTACAAATAGAGACTGCTATCAAAGGATATGGGCTATAGGAATATGTTCTTGGAACACTAATCACACCACCTAGATATACTTCAGATAATGAGGGAATGTTGGTAAATAATAAATGTTGTGGGAAATTCTAACTCAAGACTACTCAAATCAAAGCCCCAAAGCACAGTGGAAAACGAGATCGTGGTAAGAAGTGTAAAAAAACCAATCAATATCTCAATCCAAATCTCAATCCAATCCAAAACCAATCACATTATCTAAACAAGCAATAGATAATCAAAGCAATAACAATAAAATAAATCACACACCAATTTATAGTGGTTCCACTAACGTCTTGTTAGTGTACATGCACTTTGAGAGAGAGCCTTTATTAATACCAATGAGAAGAGTACAGGAGATTGATTACAATGATCAAAATTCTAATAGAATTGATTTGTGGAGAAGAGAATTGTAGAAAATTAGGTATAAATAAAACCCTAATTAGTGGAGGCTAAAACCCTTGATTAAACCCTAAATCACTTTGCCGTCTATAGTCTCCGAATCTTGAAAATAACTTATATAGGAGAGTAAAAAACCTAGGCAAAGTTCCAGAATTGCCCCTGCGAATATCACAGAATTTCACACCAAAACTCGGGCTGAAAATAGGCTGAAAAACGTCACAGACGTCTGCCACTATACGATAGACGTCAGTCATATATCTTGGGAAAAATTCCCTAGCGCCACAGACGTCTGTCATAAAATGATAGATGTCTGTTGTAACATCCCCCTACTTGAGGCTCAAAACTAACGGCTACGGATGCAGCAGTCATCCATAGTTATTAATCCTCGGCGACCAAATACGACGAAGTTAGATTCATCGATACACAGAAACACATGAATATGAGAAAATTTTAAACTCCAAACAACATAAAATATCATTTCAAACTATTTCCAATTGATTACATAATCCCAAACTCGTAAACCACGTTCATAGAAAATATGTTTATTACAACATACGCCAAGAGCGACATATGAAGATGCCCCCTTGGTAGATCAGAGTATATACAAGTAATATAACAACTTTGCCATTACAAATAACACAGTGGAATCAAAAGAAAGGAGAACTCTAAATAACTATCATGCCTCTTGCACGTCTCCGGAAGATTGTTCGCCTTAAGAGGTACCTGAAAACTTTAACTCTCAAACTACTCAAAATCAATTGATTACCCGAGACTTTAAGGGGAAAACATAAACTTTGAGTCAGACATAAAGCTAGGTATGAATAATAATCTACCATCTCAATCATTTAGATATCTAGTGAGACCATGCCGCTTAGCGAATGGATTTTCCCCTCAGTAGTATCTCAAAACCTTTTATGAAACCATATATTGTGCTTCTGCATCTACAACGGTTAAAACAATTCAAAACAGTATAATATGATGATATGAAAAAACAAATGAATCAATTTTGGATTACCCATCCTCATTCATTTTCGACTATCTGTCTCAATTATAGTTTCTAGAATTACTATTAACCTATTAGTTTTCATGGACTGACTAATAACTGGTTAAACATTTAAGGACTCCCTGTCCAATTACATAGTTTTCATGGGATCACTATGAACCTATTGGTAACTCTAGTATCTTACTATTATCCTAGTTTTCATGGGTTGACTAGGAACCTATTGGTAACCTCAATTTCCTGTCTTCTTACCCTAGTTTTCATGGGTTGACTAGGAACCTATTAACATCCGTCAATATTTCATCCGGATATAGTTTTCATGGGCTAACTACAAACCTATTGGCTCCTGCTAGTATCCAATCATAGTTTTCATGGGCAAACTATGAATCTGTCTATCAGACATCTTCCTTTATACATAGTTTTCATGGGCTAATTATGAACCTGTCTATCTGACATCTTCCTTTATACATAGTTTTCATGGGCTAACTATGAACCTATTGGCCCCTGCCAATATCTTTCCCTTTACATAGTTTTCATGGGCTTACTAATAACCTATTGGCCTCTGCCAATATCTTTAATTTATATTTTAGCATTCTATATTCTGGCCTTCCTAACCTCTTGGATGCAATTCTACTCATTTAAGATTTTTATCAATTTATATTCCCTACTGGGTTAACCTAACTGGTTCTTCTATCCTTTATCCCCAAAATGCAGTTACGGGTCCATTTGAAGGTGAATATATACATATTTGAAGAAGCAACATAACAACATAGCAATACCACTCCTGCGGGCTTAAATTTATCAAAGATAGCTTCTTCTTAAAACCATTATAAAACTCCTTTAATATTGCCATGGGTTTTTCCTTTAAAAATAGAGTTTAGGTTATAAAACCTTTCGACACCTTCGAAACTTAGCTTTCGACTTCATAGGATGACCTCCTTCGAAAGCTCTTAAAAACATTAGGCTCCTGCCTTATAATATTTTAAAATGTACCTTTCGAAACCTTTCGAATACATTAAAGTATTAATATTTAACTTTAGAAGCTTAGCTTCGAAAACTGTTGAAAGTACCCTTTTCGACACCAAAGGAAGTAACCCTTCCAAAAACATTGAAAGTACCCCTTTTGAAAGCTTTGGGTTTATACTTCAAACATAATTTGGGTCAAAGTGATTATAGGCGAAAGCACCTATTTTGAAACCATTTTTTATCATATAAAATATTGGGGAAAACTTGATGGAGTCGGCACCATCTCTTTCGAAAGCATTTAACATCTGGGTAAAAACATTAGAAGGTTGGTGCTGAAACCCCTTTCGAAACCATCACCTTCGAAATCCCTAACCTCTTTTGAAAGCTACTGGAAGTGGCTCTAACTTATCAAACAAAGTATTCTTTCGATAGCATTGATATCTTCAACACCATCGAAAGGTTAAAGAATGACAGCATGGTATCGACTAGGTCAGAACCCCTTCTTTCAAAACATTCTTTCATAAGTAAAGGAACCCAGTCGAAAGCATTTATAAGTTAGCGGCAACCCTTTCAAAACCTTTATAAAACTCTTTTGAAACAATCTCCTTCGACTCTATCGAAGGCTAAAACAAAACAAGGGCATGCGCTTTTCATTTTTAAAACAAACCAAGGTTTCGACTCCTTCGGAAGCTAGGGTTTCGACACTTAACCTTTCGCCTATCTCTAATGCACTATGTACCATCATAGAGATGCCTTGTGTATTGGTTTCGACATAGTTGGTTTCGACAAGGATGAAGCAGAAGCTTCTATGTCGAAAGATGCTTTCTAAAGTAGGCGGAACCTATTTTCTGAGTAAACCTGGCTTAGTTCTTTATAAAGCAATTTTTTCTCTAACTAACCTGCCACTTGTCAACACCAGATTGGTTGCCTTAACTTTTTCAAATTCATTTTCAAAAATAACTGCCGCTAATCAGATCTAAACCATGGTTAAGTAAACCAATTAAGCCCTTCCCTTAGTCAAAACCAATTTTGTAAAGAAGTCCCTCTTCTAAAATAATTTATTTTGCACAGCAAATCACATTGGAAATATCCCCAAAAATTCCAAAAATTCACTTTAATCATGTTATCTAACATATCAAAATTCCAGACCCAAATTCTCAATATATTTTCCAAAATAAATTTATAAACCCAATTAATCATATTTTCCTTTGAAAATTCATAATAATCTTTCCATAGCTTGGAAAATTCTCAAAATAAAACAAACTCAAAAATCATGTTTCTCATAAAATAAAATTTTCCCATGGCATCTAATCAAAATTAAATCTCGGCTTTGCCCTAAAACCATGCAAAAATATTTTTAAACAATCTTATTTAAATCATATAAATCATAAATCAAACATATCATCATCCAATATATCATAAAAACAAATTTACCCTTAAATTCTAAAATAAATGATTTAAAACAAAATAGAGATGGAATTATTATTCACCTTGATATAGATAAGGAGATTGGATTGAGATTGATTTCCCCCTAAGCTTGATTTTCTAGCTTTAATTTGAATTTCTTCTTCTTCCTTAATGGCCAGTCGTTCCTCTATCTTTTAATTTGCATTTTCAAAAATGACGTGAATGGGAAGTAAGATGGTGGGAATGAAAATATATTTAGGTAAGGGCCATTGGGCGGCAATTTCCAATAATACCCTTATGCAGTTTATTTAACCTAAAACCATTCTTAAGCCCATTAATTAGTTTATTAGGCATGGCCTTAATTAATTAATTCAAGTCTCAATCCCCTCATCACTTAACATTTACATTTTCTATATAATTTATCTAACTAAATCTCCTGAATAATGTTATCAAAAATTAGGGGTGTTACAGGCTCCCCTCCTTAAATAATTTCGTCCTCGAAATCTAGTAAGGACTAAACATTAAACATAGCAATCATCTGTAACGACTCCTAACAACCATACTAGTCCACCCGATTAGGAAATATCTATATAAATCTAATATAGACATACCCTCAAAGAAGATCAGGATAAGTATCTCAAATCCTATCCTTTGTCTCCCAAGTACAGTCCTTCTCGTTGTCGCTACACTAAACTTTCACCAACTTGACTGTCTTGTTCCTCAATCGTTTCTCATCTCTCGCTACAACCCGAACTGTTTGTCAAACAAAAGTCAAATCAGGTTCTACTACCAAATCCTCCAACTGTATCTGAGGAATAGTAGTCTCTGGATAATGCACATACTTATGAAGATGAGACACATGAAATACATTATGGACACCTGTCATATTGCTCGGCAACTCAACTCTGTAAGCGAGCTTTCCAATCCTCTTTATAATCTAGTTCCAACATATCTCGGTGCCAGTTTTCCTAACTTCCCAAACCGTACCACACCCTTCATTAGTGATACCTTAATAAAAACCCTGTCTCCCACTGAGAACTCTAGGTATTTATGCCTTTTATCTGCGTAACACTTCTGTCTGGATTGGGCTTCCTTCATCTGTTCTCGGATCAACTCAATCTTCTCTGACGCCTCCCTAACCAAATTTGGACCTAAGACCAATTTGTCTCTAGTCTTCAACCAACATGCAAGGGATTTGCATGGCCTTCCATACAAAGCTTCAAAAGGCGCCATTCCTATACTAGTCTGGTAACTATTATTATTGAAAACTCAATTAAATGCAGGTGATCTTCCCAAGATCCACCAAAGTCCAACACACAAGCTCTCAACAAATCCTCGAGCACCTTATTGACTCTCTCCGTCTGCCCATCCGTCTGCGGGTGATATGCGCTACTCGTCTTGAGCTTAGTGCCTAACACATCCTGTAGACTCTTCCAGAATTCGCTAGTGAATAAAGCATCTCTGTCACTGACTATGCTATTAGGAACTCTATAAAGTCTAACTATGTTCTTCATGAACAACTTCGCCAAAACTGGTGCCGTCCTGGTCGACTTTACTGGAATGAAATGGGCACTCTTGGTCAACCTATCCACAATAACCCATATAATTTCATTTCCTCTCCTTGACCTTGGCAACCCATCTATAAAATACATGGATATCGAATCCCATTTCTAGACTGGAATATCTAGAGGCTGAAGTAACCCACTCGGCTTCTGATGTTCGGCTTTCACTTGTTGATAATTTACACACTGCCTAACCCACGAGCCAACATCCCTCTTCATGCCTTCCCAATAGAAGCTCCTCTTCATATCTTGATACATGTTGGTCCCTCCAGGATGAATTTTAAACTGGGATCGATGATATTCCTCAAGAACTTCTCTTCTCAAGTTCCCAACATCTGGAACACGTAACCGTCTCTTTTTTCTCAGCCATCCTCTCTGGTCAAGACAAAAATCTTTCAAATCATCAATCTCAGTTTGAACATCAAGCCTTCTGATTCTCTTGGCTAATAATGGATCCTCCATCTGCTTAGAAGCTATTCTCTCGATCAATACTGGTCGAATTTCTAAACAGGACACCATGGCAGTACTCTGACTAGCACTAATAGCTGATCTTAACTGCACACTCAACTGGCCAAAGCTTCTAGATCCTTCCATTCTGCCAACATAGCCAACACCACATTCTGATGTCTCTCGCGAAGAGCATCTGCTACCTTATTTCCTTTCCCAGGAGTATACTCTATACCAAAATCATAAGCAGCCAAAAACTCTAGCCATCTCTGTTGTCTCATATTCAGCTCTTTCTGAGAGAATAGGTATCTTAAAGACTTATGATCGGTATACAACTCAAATCTTTCCCCCAAGAGATAATGCCTCCAAATCTTCAAGGCAAAAATCACCGTAGCCAACTCTAATTCATGAGTAAAATATCTTACTTCATGCGGTCTAAGCTGCCTAGATGCGTAAGCAATGACTTTGCCCTTCTGCATCAACACTTCTCCCAATCCAGTCCCACATGCATCAGTGTATACTACCAACCCTTGGTTTCCATCTGTAACTACTAACACTGGAGCATTAGTCAACAAATGCTTTAACTTAAGAATGCTTCCTCACATTTGTCGGACCAAACAAACGTCACTTCCTTCCTAGTAAGCTTAGTCAAAAGCGCTGTTATCCACGAGAAATCCTTGATGAATCTCCGGTAGTAGCCAGAAAGTCCAAGAAAACTTCTGATCTCGGTCACCATCTCTGGTCTCTTCCAATTATTCACAACTTCGATCTTATCTGGATCAGCTGATAATCCCCTCTCTGAAACCACATGACCAAGAAACTCAACGTCTTTCTTCCAAAAATGAAACTTGGAAAAAAATTCCTTTAGCTGATTCTGCCTCAGCGTCTCTAACAAAACTCTAAGATGAACTTCATGCTCTCTCTCATCCTTAGAGTATACCAAAATGTCATCAATAAACACTAACACGAATCTGCCCAAATACTCTCGGAAGACTCGGTTCATCAAATCCACAAAGAAAGTAGGTGCATTTGTCAACCCGAATGGCATCACTAACTACTCATACGAACCATATCTAGTCCGAAATGCAGTCAAAAGAATACTGTCCTCCCCCACTCTCAACTGATGGAACCCTGTTGCCAAATCCAACTGGGAAAACACTCTGGCTCCACTCAACTAATCAAATAGATCATCTATTCTTGGAAAAGGATACTTATTCTTTATCGTCCTTTCGTTTAGTTTACGATAGTCGATACACATCCTTAACGATCCATTTAGTTTCTTTACGAATACCACGGTCGCTCCCCAAGGCGAACTGCTTGGTCTAATAAAATTCCTTCCTTTTAGATCCACTAGCTGCACTTTCAATTCCTTCATCTATGTTGGTGTCATCCTGCTAGGTGGTCTACTCACAGGTTTAGCTCCTGGCACAAGATCTATTCGAAACTCAATAGCTCGTTTCGGCGGTAATCCTGTGACTGGCTCAAACACATCTGCAAACTCTCTTGCAATTCGAACCCGACTTAGCACTTTTCCCACTTCCATTGCAATTAACAAAGCACAACTACCTCGGTCAGAATTATCTACTGAGAATATAATTCGGTTATGACTATCAGGGTGTCTCAAAGATATCTCCCCATCCTGGCAGAATATCCTAGCCTCATACCTATTCAACCAATCCATACCCAAAATGATTCCGAAATCTGCAAAATCATAAACATACAAATTGCATGCAAACTTATGACCTAACAAATCAAGTTCTAACTGGTCATATTTCATCCCCAGAGTTTCATAACCTCCTATTGGATTTGCAACCCTTAAGGAAGTAACAAGGTATGTGGGTTCTAAGCATAACCTATCAACCAAACACTGGAATATAAATGAATGTGATGCACGGGTATCAAAAAGTATCATAATTGGTATACTCTGAATCAAAAACGTACCTTCCATCACAGTCATTCCGCTCTGATACCAAGCTGTGATGCCCCATTTCATCTCGAGTAATCGACATACTTAATTCCTATCTAATACACTACTATGGTGGCTACAGGATCGATTCAGACACAAAATATAATAACTACCTTGCTTCTTCTTCTTCTTAGGAGAGAATGACTTGGATCTCTGAAAAGGGAATCTCTTCTTTTTTGGGTTCTTTCGAACCTCGGCTTCATCACTACTATCTTTTTCGACGGCTTCGAGATGAAGCACCGAATCTACAAGTTCCTCGAATGATAGCTTGAGCTGAAGCATAAGAGAATTCTTCAAATACTTCTTAAATCTAGATACGAACTTAAGATTCTTCTAAGTATGGGCTGCTATGACGCTCCACCCCGAGGCCGACATTAGTAAAGAGAATTACCGAGTAATTTTGTCTACTAATGCAGATAATAAGGCTGGTTAAGGGAAACCATCATAGTCTTGCATTAGATAAGAGCTAAGTATGTCGGTATTTGTGCTCTTTTTTTTCCATTTCATCTTTAGTACTCGACATACTTAATCCCTATCTAATACACTACTATGGTGGCTACAGGATCGATTTAGAAACAAAACATAATAACTATATATTATCTATGTTGCTGTTTAGTGATTTGAGATAAAACAAGCTTTTAAAACTATTTTCGAAATTGTTTTGGAAAACAACATTTGAAATTCTCTTATTATAGAAAATAAATAATAATCAGTGCTCATAAACTGGTCGAGCGCAATCCAAACAACCAAACAATCAATCAACAAAATAAACACAACAATAAATAATAAATCAACGCTTCAATCTATCAAATATTTATAACACTTTTTATTTTATCTTGAGTTAAAACGATTTGATATTTATTTTGGAGCATCCGGGCATTCCTTTCGACATGTTCCGTCGACCAAGTCTCCTCGGATCTCGCAGACGAAACACGTGTACTAGTCGTTTTCCCATACCCCATTAAGTATTTAATTTCTAAATTTTAAAATAATTAATTAACCATCCAAATAGTCAAACAAGGAAATAAAACCATTTTCTAGCAAACAAAGTAAACAAGCATTCAACAAGGGTTTTCAACAACATTTTAGTTAACAACTTTTCTTAATTTTGAGATTTAGAGGGCCTAAAATCAGATACAAAATGACCTATTTTTCGGGTCTAATTTTGAGAATTCAAGGTCAAAGCTCCACCACTTCTCTATACTTTCGGCCATCCTCCATCTCAAGTCTTGACCAAGCACTAGGAAGGAGGAAATCGGGCTTCTTTTGATTTGGTTCCAAGCATGGTAGGAAGTATGGGTTAGATCTTAATTTCCTTGCCTTAAAATTTGACGGAGTGGAATCCAAAGTGAGTTATTTCTTCCTTTAAGTTCGTTAAAATCATTGCTAAAGGAACTTTCAAATGTGATGAACGAGCAACTCCTTACCCGCCCCGGTAGACTTTTCAACCATCGACAGCGGCCACTTTCCGCCCAGCCCATGCATATGGATAATTAATTGCTGTCGTTTTGCTCTCGGGATAGCAACAAACAAACACTGTTTTGAACAAGCTAACTTCGAAATTTTAGAAAACTCAAAACATGAAACTTTTAGTACAATGTCTAAGCTTTTCGGAACATCTAAAATTATTGAATTTGGATAAGAAACGTGAGAGATATGGCCACTCAAAGTGGTAACCAGAAATAAGGAATTCATATCAGCAACTAATAGAGATAAAAACTTTTATAGTAAATGATTTTTGCCAATTTCTCATAGGATTATCATTTTTAGCTTAGCAATTTGCGAGTCAGCTGCAGTAGGCTGAGCTGATGATCCAACAGCAAAACAATTTCCCTTGTCCGCCCTAGCTGGCTCTGGACACTGGTTCTTGTAATGCCCAACTTGATCACAGTTAAAGCATTTCACATTCTTTTTGTCTGCAGCCTTCTTTCCCTTGCCTGACCGGCACTCATTCCTATAATGACCCTTCTTATCACATTTGTAGCAAACCAAATCAGCCTTTGCCTTCTTGGTTGTATCCCCTTTCTGGGCTCCCATCTTCTTAAAGAACTTCCTCTTCTTTCCCCGAGGACCCTGGGATTCAACTAGTTTCTCTCTGCAGAAATAGAAAGCATCTCTTCATGGCGAATGGCCATCTCCACACCACATCACTAGCTTCTCGGATATGGGTCATGGTTATCCTAGCAAGCTCAGGTATCAGTCCTCAAATAAACCTTTCATTCCTTCTGACATCAGTGTCAACTAAAGCATATCCATATCAAGATAGCTCATCAAATTTAGCAGCGTACTTGACCACTGGCATCTCTCCTTGAACCAGATCCATGAACTTCCTCATCACTGCCAACTTAGCAACTTCAGACAGAAACCTCCGTTCAAACCTTTTCCTAAAATCGGCCCATGTCAGCTCTTCCTCCGAAACTCCGACGGTCACACTATTCAACCAGTGAAGTGCTACCTCTTGCAATTGTCTAAAGGCTAGCCTTCTCTTATGCCCATCATCCAAGCCTGGATCAGTACAGATCCTATCACAACTCAATAGACAATTCTCAACTTCAACTGCATCCTCTATTCCAACAAACGGTTTTCCACCTAAACTGGTGTGGTCTATACTTAGCTTAGCATAATTATTCCCAATTGGAGCCACAGGATTAGCTCCTCTAACATTACCAGCTACTCCAACTTGCAAAAGATTGGCTAACAACTGATGTACCATCCTCGCATCTACTGGTGGGTTTCCAGCACCTACATTGGCTTTAGCATTTGGATTAGCGTTAGCCTGTCGATCTTGATTCCTCCTGGTGTTAGGTCGAGCATTTCTGTTGGTTGTGGTGTTTCCTCCACCAAGATTTCCTCTTCCGTTTCCTGCTTCCATATCTTCTTTCTCGTAAATCTGCATATGAGCCTTAGTAAGATACAAAAGAACTGTCTAAGAGAGAGGGAAACGCGTACTTATATATATATATATATATATATATATATATATATATATATATCAAATACAAGTACATTACTATAGCGTTAACCCAAACCCCAATCATACTTTGAAATTCATTGGATTATGTTTGAAAATCTTTTAGGTTTAACCATCTTTTAAAGTTTTATAAACCTATACTCTGATACCGACTTGTGACATCTCCCTACTTGGAGGCCCAAAACTAACAGCTATGGATGTTGTAGTCATCCAAGTTATTAATCCTCAACGATCAAATACGGTGAAGTTAGATTCATCGATACACAGAAATACATGAATATGGAAAAAATTTAAACTTCAAACAACATCACATATCATTTTAAAATATTTCCAATTGATTACATAATCCCAAACTTGAAAACCACGTTCAGAGGAAACATGTTTATTACAACATACGCCAAGAGTGACATATGATGATACCCTCTTGGTAGATCAGAGTATATACAGGCAATATAACAACTTTGCCATTACAAACAACACAGCGGAATCAAAAGAAAGGAGAACTCTAAATAGCTATCATGCCTCCTGCACGTCTCCGGAAGCTTATTCGTCTTAAGAGATACCTGAAAACCTTAACTCTCAAACTACTCAAAATCAATTGAGTACCTAAGAGTTTAAGGGGAAAACATAAACTTCGAGTCAGACATAAAGCCTGGTATGAATAATAATCTACCATCTCAATCATTTAGATATCTAGTGAGACCACGCCACTTAGCGGAATAGTTTTTCCCCTCACTAGTATCTCAAAACCTTTTATAAAACCATCTATCGTGCTCCTGCATCTACAATGGTTAAATTTTTTTCCAAAAAGTATAATACGATAATATGCAAAAAAAATGAATCAATTTTGGATTACCCATCCCCATTCATTTTAGACTACCTGTCTTTATAGTTTCTAGGATTACTTATATAGTTTTCATGGGATCACTATGAATCTATTGGTAACTCCAATATCTTACTCTTGTCTTAGTTTTCATGGGTTGACTAGGAACCTATTGGTAACCCCAATATCCTGTCTTCTTACCTTAGTTTTCATGGGTTGACTAGAAACCTATTGACATCCGTCAATATTTCATCCGGATATAATTTTCATGGGCTAACTACAAGCCTACTAGCTCCTGCCAGTATCCAATCACAGTCTTCATGGACTAACTATGAACCTATCTATTTGACATCTTCCTTTATACATAGTTTTTATGGGCTAACTATGAACCTGTCTATCCGACAACTTCCTTTATACATAGCTTTCATGGGCTAACTATGAACCTATTGGCCCCTGCCAATATCTTTCCCTTTACACTATTTTCATGGGCTTACTGAGAACCTATTGGCCCTTGCCAATATCTTTAATTTATATTTTAGCATCCTATATTATGGTCTTCCTAACCACTTGGATGCAATTCTACTCATTCAAGAGTTTTATCAATTTATATTCACTACTGGGTTAACCAAACTGGTTCTTCTACCCTTTATCCCCAAAATGCAGTTATGGGTCCTTAATTGAAAGTGAATATATACATATTTGAAGAAGCAACATAACAACATAGCAATACCATTCCCATGGGTTTAAATTTATCAAAGATAGCTTCTTCTTCAAACCATTATAAAAACTCCTTCAATATTGCCATAGGTTTTTCCTTTAAAAATAGAGTTTGGGTTATAAAACCTTTTGACACCTTCGAAACTTAACTTTCAACTTCATAGGATGACCTCCTTCGAAAGCTCTAAAAAAAATTAGGCTCCTGCCTTATAATACTTTAAAATCTACCTTTCGAAACCTTTCAAGTACATTAAAGTATTAACATTTAACTTTAGAAGCTTAGCTTCGAAACCTCTTGAAAGTACCCCTTTCGACATCAATGGAAGTAACTCTTCCGAAAACATTAAAAGCACTCCTTTCGAAAGCTTTAGGTTTATACTTAAAACATAATTTGGGTCAAAGTGAATATAGGCAAAAGCATCTATTTCGAAATCATCCTTTATCATATAAAATATTGGGGAAAACTTGATGGCATCGGCACCATCTCTTTTGAAAACATTTAACATCTGGGTAAAAAAATTTGAAGGTTGGTGTCGAAACCCCTTTCGAAACCATCACCTTCAAAATCCGTAACCCCTTTCGAAAGCTACTGGAAACATCTCTAACTTATAAAACAAAGTATCCTTTCGATAACATTGATATCTTCAACACTATCGAAAGGTTAAAGAACGACAGCAGGGTATCGACTAGGTTAGAACCCCTTCTTTCAAAACATTCTTTCATAATTAAAGGAACTGTTATCCGGGTTTTTAACCTAGCAGAAACCAATAAAAAACAGAACAACCTCGTGTAAACAGCATGGATCAGGACTTAACTAGAAAAGTCAAGACAAGGGATCAACAAGGGCTAAGATATACAACTAAGGCAATGATTGGGATCAACAGACTGAGGGATCAACATTCTTTTAATTCAATCAGCAGCTAAGCGTGAACGGCTAGTGAATTGCCATTGAAGCAAAAAAACTACGATAAAAGACTATGGGAACATCTCCAATTCTAAACTCTAGAAAAATCCAAAGTGTTTGGATCATCAGCAACCCATACCTCTCCACAAACCTTCAAACAAACTAGCCAAAAAATACTACGAAAAGAGGCCAAGACCTTAGCTCGCAAAATGAACCAAGTCTATGGGTCACTAGTGACCTGTAGACCATGGGTGGCCTACCTGTGAGCTGATGGTGGAGTGGCCTGGCCCAAAAGCTCTCGATCCATATAAATACCATCCCGCCTGCAACATAAACGGGGGCCGCTCTGGACTGGTTGCTGAAGCTCTGTTGGAATTATTCTTCACTCTCTACCTCCCTCACAATAATCCCAAAGGAATTCACTGTGATTCTCCAGTGGATTTTAACTCCGCGGATTCAATCTAGCTAAAGATAATCAAAGCCTTATAATCAAACATCTTTGGTACCAGCAATCAGTCTTTAATAAAATTCTATGTCTGCTTTCTTTTACTGTTCTCTTTCTATATCTGTTATTTGTGATATTGCTCTGTCAGAACAGGGCTGGTGCTTTCAAATTCAAATCAGGGTGTTGGTCCATTTTTTGGGTCAACTTGGTGCTTTCACTGAGAAGTCCAACTTAGGATCCAAATGTGGCTATCTACTCTGGATCCCATAGGTCCAGAAGTTAGATCCTTATCTTTGCTTAAGGAATCCACTATTTGGAATCAATGGCTCCTGAAAGAAGAAGAATTGCCTCTGGAAGGTCTATAGGGGTAGTAGTAGTTGGAGACGATGTTAATCCCTAACAAACCGAAGTAAATGGCGCTAACTTAGGGAATCAGGCGCCTGCCTACTCTAGTCAGCATGAAGTTTTTACCAGGGATGCATTAAATAAAATGGTTGATGAGATCTACCAAAAAATGGAGAGTTCTAATGGATAAGATTAATGCTCTCCTAACCCTACAGTCAAACCCCGCTCCAAGGACTATGCCCAAACCCGCGGCTGCTATGGAACAAGAGAATTCCTCCATTTCTGGTCTACATAGAAGAAGCCATAAAAAGGGGTGACAAAAGAACTTAACGTGGATGGAAATGCAAGTACTCCATATGCCACAAGACAACCTATTCTGATTATGAGTCAGGGAGCAAAGACCCTCGTAGAAGATATAACTAAGGATCTTTCCGACTCAGGGGACGGAGAGCCAGATGATAAATTGGAAGAAGATGCCAATGCATTTGATAATGCAAGGAATACCCAGACTGCTCCAGTGAGACCAACCACGAGCCAATGGGACCCTGTAGGAGTGGCACTCCCGAAGACAGGAGAGCCTAGGCCTCAGCCTACTCACCAAGACCGTTTGCAAAGTCAAATACTTGGCACAGTAACTGATCGCCGTCCTCAGGACTACCGGACATCAGAGGCATACATAGCGGACTTGGCTAAATGATTATTAGAGGAGAGTAAAGATAAAAGAGATGATGAGTGGGGATCTGTGCCAAGTTAGACTCCCATCACCGAGGAAATCCTGAACGAGAGATATCCGGAAAAGTTCACAATGCCAAATATTCCATCCTATGACGGAACAAAGGACTCGAAGCCTCACTTGTACAAATACAGTTGGCATATGGACGTAGCGAATGCCTCTAAAGCTGTTCGATGCAAATGCTTCCCTATCTTTCTCAAAGGGGTTGCGTCAATGTGGTTCACTAGGCTTCCACCAAAATCTATCTCTACTTTTGACCAACTAGCGACAAGGTTCCTTGATCAGTTCAGATTCCATACTATGCAGCCAGAAGATGTCATGTCCCTATTCGGGTTGTTCCAAGGGCGTAACGAATCGCTGAAGTCTTTCATGAACAGGTTTAACACCGTAGTGATGGAAGTAAGCAACCCCAACGAAGACATGGTTTTTGTGGCATTAGTTCATGCCATTCACCCGGAAATAGAATTCGGAAAGTGGATTAAAATGAAGCAATTTACCACTAGGAAAGATTTCAATTGCAAAGCAAGTCAGTACCTAAGGTTGGAGAAAGCGCAGGAATTGGAAGGGAAGCCTACTAGTGTGCAGGTAGCAAATGTCGGGCAAAGCGATGTAGCAATGAATCAAAATGCGCACACTTCTCGAACTGTTGAAGGAACCACTAGGAAAGACGAGAATTCAAAGAGAAAAGGTAAAAAATCCAATAAGAAGAATAGTAATGGCAGCAATTAAAAGCTCAAAGGGTTTAGGCCCGAAGGCTACACTCCCTTGAGCGACACACCGGAAAACATTTTTCTTGCAATTTAAGGAACCGAGGAATGCAAAAAGCCACCCAGAAAGGAGGCGACCGAGCAGCAAAAGCGCTCAGGGAAGTTTTGCCGCTTCCACGAGACACACGGCCATAATACAAACGAATGCCACCACCTAAAGAATCTCATGAAGGAACTGATCCAGAACAACAAACTCCAGCAGTACGTAAAACAGACAAAACCTCAATAAATCTACGACTCCTCAGCCCCCAAAAAACGAAGAAATCAAGCTGGAACCAGCGAAGAAGGGTTGAAACAAACTGACCAAAGGCTTATTATCCTAACAATATACGGGGGATCACATCCCGCAGAAGTTGGGGGGAAATGGAGCGATATGCAAGTTCGTTGAAGCACACTCCGAAGGAATCATGTTTGGCTGTGGAAGACGAAACTCCAGTTAAGATGCAAAGGATCTTGAATGACGATATTGTGTTCGGAAATTGGGACACCGAAGTGATCGAAGCTTCAACTCTCGATCCGATGGTGGTGACGGTAGGAATTGGACCTGCTGTAGTTCGGTGGGTGTTGGTTGACAGTGGCAGCTCCGTTAACATTCTCTTTAAATGCACTTTCGATCAAATGAAGATTGGCATGAAAAGTGTGTCAGCATGCCAAAAAAAGATTTAGGGGTTTACTTGTGAACCCAAACAACCGATGGGAACAATTGACCTACCCGTGGAGCTTGGAGAGGGTGAGTGAAGGGTCACCCTCATTCAGACTTTTATGATCGTGGATGAAATGTCAGAATACAATGCCTTCTTAGAACGGCCCGCATTAGCCGACTTCAGAATAGCAATGGCCCAATGGTGCCTTACAATGAAGTTCCCTATAGAACATGGAGTCGGAATTGTGAAAGGAGACTAAAGCGCCGCCCGGGAATGCTAAATAGCAGAATTGTGTGAGTCAAGAAGAAAGGAAAAATGAAAGGATGTGGGGAAAACCCTCAACATCCATGAACCCTTCTGTTTCCTGGAGATTTGACCAGGCAACTAGTGCTCGACATCAGGTAGCACTCGGCATCAGAGAGTGACCGGCATCCAGGAGTGTTCGGCGAAGCACACGGCATCCAGTGGGACTCGGCATCCATAGCGTTCGGCATCCGTAATGCTCGGCGACCAGGAGACTTGGCGTCAAGTAGTGTTCGGCGTCAACTGGCACTCGGCGACAACCAACGCTCAACATCCCTAGCGTTCGGCATCATTAGAACTCGGTGATAGGAGAACTCGGCAACAAGAGCGCTCGACATCCCTTGGTACTCGGCATAGTACTCGGCAACAAGAGCGCTCGGCATCCCTTGGTACTCGGCGTAGTACTCGACAGCGAGAGTACTCGGCACTCCAGAGTACTCGGCATCCAGAAGACATTCAGTATGCACAACTACTCAAGGTGACAATGTCGTTCGGCCAGCGTGCACTTTACGTTCAAGAGCTTCGGATAGAGACACGTTCGGCCTCAACTGACAATCATCCTGCACTTCCCACACATCCAGCGTACCGTTCGGCATAGAAGGACTGTTCGGCATTAGAGCGTTCGGCATACTAGGTTCGGCATGCAGCGACCACTGTACTGGGGCTAGAGTGTTCGGCCATCCAGCCCATTTGGGAAGTCCAGCCCATATTTTCCTATAAATAGAGGGGCAGGGTCACAGTGAAAGGGATCCTTTTTTGGGAGAGAACACTGGGGAGACTCTGCCATTTTCGAGACTCATCTTCTCTACTTAAACAACTTCATTCAAGATTTTGATTCACGAATTGTATTTGTAATCAACTCTAAAGAAGATCAATAAAGTTTAACCTCAAAGTGGACGTAGGCAATTACGCTGAACCACTATAAATTTGGTGTTCTTACTTTCTGCAATTAAATTAGCATATTCTTCTCTGTTTAATTTACTTTCATCACTTATATCTCTACACAATCTTTCTCTACGAGGTTAGTGACTAATTTTGGTGCTAACACTTTGGTGCTTTCATTGAGAGTTGAATTCTCAGACCTCAAGGATCTGCTTTGAAGCTACTGGATTGAACAAATCCCCCAAAGAAGATCCGACTCACTGATAGGACATCCGTTGGTTCTACTCAGAGTTCATACCGATAACTCTACAATGGCAAGACCACGTACCAGGTCAGCTTCTCATAATGCGGATGCCCACGAAACTGCTAGTGTGCAACAAGCAGGACCTAGCAATCAACCAGCGATTCCGAGTGCAGGAATTGCCGCTCAAGAACAGACTCCAGTTGTCACCAGAATAGAGTTCAATGACTTGATGAGAGAACTCAGGGAAAGCATGAGACAACTAGGAGAGCAGATGCAAGCTAACGCCAACCTGATGGCACAACTCACTCAACAGCAGCAACAGAATGCTGGGGGCAATCTCGCTCCTTACTCTTCATCTGACAGCTCAACTTCCTCTAATGAACCTCCCAGGCGCAGACGCCGCAAGACTGACGCTGCACGAGCAGAAGCTGCTGTTCAAACAACTAGAGACCGTGACCAAGCAAGAGCTGGAAACTTCAGGACCGGGGTACAGACGGAGGATAGAGGCCCGGATCATCAAAATTCTAACGATGTCGAACCTCAAGACGTACGATTGGCAGACCGCCAGGAGAGGAGGCATCAGCATGGACAGGCGCGTAGAACAGACACTAACCTTCCGCCTTCCATACAGACACTAGATCTGACAGCCATGATCAGGCAGTTGATGAAGGAAAATCAGGGGTTATCGAATGATGATTGGGGAGTGTCAAGAAGTCATACTCCGTTCACGGATGTTGTGTTGCAAGCGGCATACCCCAGGAAGTTTAGTATGCCTACTATCCCTGCGTATGAAGGGAGGACTGACCCCAGACAGCACGTCATGAGGTACGAATGGATGATGGATTCAGCTAGAGCGAATGATGCCACCAAGTGTATGTGCTTTCCGATTACTCTATCTGGGATCGCTACTATGTGGTTCACCCGACTTCCTCCGCGATCCGTATCAAATTTCGAGGAGTTGGCAAAGAAGTTTATTGAGCAGTTCAGGATACACACTACGCGCCCAAAGGACGTGATGTCTCTGTCAAGTGTAATCCAAAATCCCGGGAAGTCGTTGAAGGAATATTTGCAAAGATTCCACGTTGCAGCAACTGAAGTCAGTAATCCCAACGACCATGCAATTCTAATGGCTGTAATGAGAGGTGTGGATCCAGACTCTGAGTTTGGAGACTGGCTGGCAGGAAAACCTCCGACTACGCTAGAGCGTTTCTACTCAAAGGCACACCAGTTCATAAGAAGAGAGGAAGCTAGGTGGGTACGACGGGATAAGGCGCCAGGACCTGTCCAAGAATCAATAAAGAGCAACATTGCTGTGAAGCAGTTTTGAGACAGCTCGGGAAAGGTCCAAGTCAATGTCCAGAACAAGCCTGGGCAACCCAAGGAGTCCGGAGGAAGGAGTCAAGGGAAAAGGAAAGAAGCGGGGAAGTGGAAGTCGAGAATTCCAAGCTACCGCGAGTATACTCCGCTGAACGCGCCACTTGAGAACATTTACCTATCCACCTGCAATAC
Organism: Allium fistulosum; assembly: GCA_030737815.1. Classification (NCBI taxonomy): domain Eukaryota; kingdom Viridiplantae; phylum Streptophyta; class Magnoliopsida; order Asparagales; family Amaryllidaceae; genus Allium; species Allium fistulosum. Next base: position 1,166,323,102 of record CM060905.1, on the reverse strand, counting down.
TTTTCAATATGGAAAGCCATGACCGAAAGAATCAACCGAGGAACAGAAGCGGACCGGGAAATATTGTCGCTTCCATGAGACTTATGGGCACAACACGGAGGAGTGCAAACACCTACATGACGCTATCGAGAAGTTGATCAGGCAGAAGAAGTTGCAAGAATTTGTGAAGGACCCACAGGAAGGAGGACAGGGAACGTCCAACCCAGGTCATGCACCAGCTCCGCGTCATCCCGAGGAGCCTGCCCGAACCGTAGGTAGACTAGTCATAAATATAATTATCGGCGGACCTCACCCCGCAGATAAGAATTGGCAAGAGATGGAGCGATATGCAAGTTCCCTGAAGCATGCAGATTTTGAGTGCTGTTCGAACACGGAGGACGGGGCCCCTGCTAAGCAGCAGCGCGTAATGACAGACGATATTGTGTTCAGAAGTAGAGACGCTGATCAGATAGAGGCTCCGACCATCGACCCCATGGTCATATCTGCAACGATCGGACTAGCATATGTGAAAAGAATTCTGATTGATTGTGGAAGTTCAGTCAACATCATCTTCAAGAAGGCTTACGATCAAATGAAACTAGAAACAAAGGACCTAAAACCGTCCAAGGCTCGTATACACGGCTTTAACGGCGCAGCGACCGATGCCGTGGGGTATGTTGAGTTACCAGTTGAACTGGGACAGAGCGAGCGTCGGAGGGTGCGAATTCTACCCTTCGTAGTTCTGGATGTGGATTCTCCATATAACGTTTTCTTGGGCCGGCCGGCCCTGGCTGAGTTTAGGGCAGCGTTAGCCCCATGGTGTTTAACTTTGAAGTTCCCGACTGACAAAGGAGTAGGTATTGTTCATGGCGATCAAGCAGCTGGTCGTTCCTGTTATGTGGCTGAGCTCCGAGAAGCCCATCGGAGGGAGAAGGGAAAGGTTGCGGACAATCCTGTCCGCATCCTTAATGCGGATAATTGACAAGTAGTGCCCGAGCCCTAGCTCGGGCATAGTTCTCGGATCTTCGGAGATATTGTAACGACCCAGAATTTCGAACAAATTAAATTGTAAATATTTAATTAATTTTAAATATTTGAACGATGATTTAATTTGAATCCCCGATATACATTTGAATTTGGCGATTAAATTATATAATTTAATCTATTGAACTGAATAAAAATTTAAATCTTCAATTTTAAGCTGAAGAAAAATATTTCGAAAGCTTTTAAAATTCATATCGATAATACTGAAGATAATAGAAGCTTCAGAAATTGATTTGGAAACAATTTGTTCAGTTTTGAAAATTATCGTTCGTAGCGATATTTAAAAATAGTCATTTTTCAAACAGTCTCGGAATTCGACGAAACCAGTTCTATTGGGTTCGTAATATCGAATTTTTGTCGGATTTCAGATTTCGTATTTTTCGGAGTTGTGGTGTGAACATACGGCGTGTAAACGCATTGAAATTTATATCGGTTTCAATTTAAATTTAAACTTTAAATCTGTCAACAACAAAATGCTGTAGCTTCCCTTCGATTTCGCCTAAATTCATGCCAGAAAACGCGAACAAAAATCGTGCAAGCACGTTCCTTCCATTTTTAAATTACCCCGTAGCCTCCTATCTTCCATCAGAACAAGTTCAAATCGAAAGATAAAAATGGCGTTCAAATAAAAATTCGAAACCCCATTCGTTCAAAAAGAAAAATCACCAGCCTTCTTCTTTCCGAAAAAAAAAACCCAATTGAGCACCTTCAAACGAAATTGTTTCCATTCGTTCCCTTACTTCCACCTTCATTAACAAATCATATTCCAAACATTCATCGGCAATTCGAATCGCAAGGGGCTTCGCGAATTCGAAGGGGAAGTTGACGACATCTGCGATTGCAAGATGTCTAGGGGTTCGTTTTGTATGGGTTCGAGGTCGAGTCCATGGTCAGGGCCGCGGCAATGGGGCGACGACCTGGAGTAGGCGCGAGGCGATGGTGGCTCGCGTACGCGAGTCGAGTCGCGAATCGAGGGGAGCTTCGCGGCAGTGAAGCAAGTGCGCACGACTAAGGCATGATCGATGATGGCAATGCGTAGATTTGTGGAGGTGCAGGCGACGTCGTGATTGATTCGCGAGTTCGTGGTTGAGGTGGCGGCAATGTCGATGGGGTTGGTCGCAAGTGTAGGAGGAGCATTCGAGAAATTGCGATTCTGAGCATACTGGGTTTCGCGAAGACTATCGGGTGATGTCAAGCAGCGGGTGGTCACGATTATGAGTAGAAGTTCGTCTGAGTGATGGTAATTGCGATTGCCTGTGAGGTATTTCCTTTCATTTTATACACCTGTAGATTTTCTAATATATATATATACAGATTCAGGTAGAGAAAAAAAATGCATATAGGTTAGGTAAATAATAATAACAGTTAAGCTTTAATTTTTAAGATATTGTTTTTAAGGAAATTTAAATTTAAAATTTCATTTTTGTTAAGTGAAATTATAAAAAGGGAATTGTTTGCAAATTACAATAAAGTAAAGTTTATAATTTTATTAACCTGGTAGTTTAAAATCCTGGAAAATATTTTGTTAAAGGAGAAATTAGTTTTATATTTAATTTCTTGTTAAATAAATTTATTAAAAGAAATTTGGTTAAAAGAATTTTTCTATTTGAATTTAATGCGTGAATTAAGACCAGAAAAATTTATTTACTAGAAACTATATAGGGTTGAAACAGGAATTTAAAAATGAAATAATTATAAATCGTGAAGATATGAAATTTATCTAAAGGAAATTAAATCAAAGTAGTCGAATGAAAATTTATTATTCGATCTGTTCGAATATTAATAAATTGTATAATTGCTTATACAAGGTCAAAACTGTGACATCAAGTCGGAAATGGAAAATGGATTGCACAATAAAAAGCTAAGGTGAGATCTTCTCACTCGAAAAATTGAATGTGGAATTTTTGCAGTTATTGATGATTGCTATATTGGATGTGATATTAGATATAGTAGGATATATCTATTATATATAGCAATATATACATATTGGCATATGTATATATTGGATTGATTGATTCCCGCCTCGTATAGCGGATGAGACCCTATTGCGCCGTTAGTAAGCGGATTTATAAAAACCCATATACCGCGATAATTCCGTACTGGAGCGGAATTGGTATTGTGCTAACATCTGTGGATGCAGGGAAACAGGTTGGAGGGATCCAACTGGATTCCTCACAGTAGTTATTTATGTACAGATATTGTGATGTATTCTGTATCATATGTTGAGATATGATATTGACTGTTGTGATTGACTAATTGATGCGTTGCATCATCGGGTTCAATTTTTAAAGTTTAAAAATAAACGATTTTTACTTTAAAAGGGATTTTGAAGTGATTTTTTTGAAAGTATACGATTTATTAAATTTTGGAATTTATTTATCTTAAATAAATGAATGTTATAAATTTAAAGTTATGAAAATTTTAAAGTGTGAAATATAACCAAAGTGTGAAAAATGAAATATTATGGAATCCGTAAGTGAATGAAATTTATAGACTTATAAATTGTGAAGTTGAAATTGAATGATAAGTTATTAACTTATAATATGGACTTGTGATATTTATATCGAGTTATAAATTGAATTTGTAAATAAAAGGTTTATAAATCGAATTTGTTAGAAAATATAAAGGTGAATTTATAAACGTTGTTTTATGAATTCGAAATCAATCAAATTTGATGAATGTAATATAGAAGTTATTAAGGGAATTTTATCCACGATTTTGGATAGTGGATAATTCTTGGAATAAAACGTGTAGAAAAGATTGAAATGTAATTATTGAAGTATATTCACGATTTTGGATAGTGAATATATCGTTAAGTAAAATGGATAGTTTTGAAGAAGTGATATTAAAAATGAAGTTAAACATTTTAAAAATGTTTTAAAATGTGTTATGAATCGAAAGCATAGATTTCAACAGTTCTTGTTGAAATAGACGTTTTCGAGAAATTTAAGGAAATGGTGGACTATAACACTGTTGTTATAGTAAATGATTTCCGAAAGGAAATGTTTTGATGTAGTATTGGGATTTATATATCTATCTAAATTCCGAATCCCTATACTAGTGATTTCGAGTCGTCGTAACGATGTTTTACGCAACATTCGTTTTGACTCAAATAAATGTGATTTAAGAATGATTTCCTTAAAGAATGAGATATATACTTAATTTTGATTTTAAGTATATCGAATATTTTCTAAGTGTTGAGAATAAATGATTTGTGAATTACTTATTTTTAAATAAGTATGGAAATGCTTTTCCAATGTGAAATGAACCGTTTGAGTTTTTTTATCTTTTAAAGATAAATTGAAAAGTGAATATTTGAAATTGTTTTCAAATGGTTAAGTGTGGAAACTCTATATCTAGTAAAGATATTTTTGAAGATGAAATAATTTGGAAAATTATTTGAAATCTGATGATGTTGCGCATCTTTATTGATAGTTAAATAACCGACTATCAATAATTACCTTTAGATAGGTATTTGTTGTGAATTGGATGAATTTGAATGCCACACTTATTTTTGAATAATCGCTCACTATTCGGGTTAGCCGGGAAAGGACCATGGGGTCGTATAACCCATTCCGAATATGTGATACGTCGTTATGAATCGCATTTGAAGACCGGTGTTGAAGACCGGATATTTTTGAAACGGAAGGATGACCGTCGAGTTACTCTACATCGACTGATCTTCGATTTAGAGGTTTTATCACCCTTAGTGACGGGAAGTCCTGACGTAATTGAAAATTATCCGGAAATGCAAGGGCTTCGTGAGAAGTGCCTTCGGTTCTGTTCGATCCCGGAACAGACTTGTATGGATTGTGTGCCTGACGTTACAATTTGAGATATAAAGCTGATTTCTTTCAAATACATTTCTGTTGGTGGCGGAGAATTTATTCTCTTAGCATAACACCCTTCTCTGAGACGTACGAGCTCAGAGGTTATGTAGTTGAAATTTATCAGCGATATATCCCAATTTGGTAACGTGGCATACTGAGTGTTGCTGTGAAATGATCAGTGTTTGATCATTTGTGATATGATCATTTGTTTGATCTTATATCTGTGTGATCATAGGTTGATCGTTTTGTTTGACCCGAAGCAGGGCTTTTTATAGAAAGCGTAGCTTTGTGGACGAGACTTCGTCGAGCCTCACACCCCGGAAATGGTCGAAACAGGACGAATGCAGCAAGGTTCTAGGGAGTAGCGCCCCTTAGTGTATGTCATTCCTTCTGGATAAAGGTGGTATCATGGTATGGAGCCCAGATACTTAACCTCTGTGGTTACTGCATTATTGTTATCTATGTGGTTTGTTGCGAATCGGGGATCCTCGGGAAGATCGGTGACGATCGGGGGATGGCATACGCGTGTCAGTAGTTACCTATTTTTGCAGAGGTAACCCGGCCTTGTGTTGGCAGAGATCCGGTTAGGTTCTCGGGTCGTCTATTCCAGGGACGTACCCATCGTGGATAGGAAGTTCCTTAGCCTGACCATTTGTTGGAAATCCAAAGAAACAATACGAGCTTTTACGATTTCAATTGTATAACCTGTCTCCTCAGGAGGCAGCTATAGCAGGCATAATATAATGGTACCTATGCTGGCTAAGATTTATATTATACTTTCGAAATGTTTTCCACTATGCACTAGTAATAATATCAAAAATGATTTGATTTTGCGTAGTAAGCATCTTTGACTATCATAAGAAGAAATCTCCTCCAAGTCTGCGTTTGCATTGTGTGTGTGGTGGGAGGTCTTATGGTAGTTTCATTTTCCAAAAGCATTTCGAATTGACTTTAAAATTATCCTGTTGTTTATTTTAAAGAATAACTGTTTTACGATCTCACACCAGTCACCATGACTGACTCGGAGTTTATTGTTCCCTTCTAAACTCTGGGTGCCCACCAATTTCCACACGGGCAGCCTAGAGTTATATTATCAGGATATTCTGGATATTCTGGAGCTTGGAGATAAGCTGGAGTTCGAGACGTAGTATTTGTATCTGATATTATTTTATTCCGCTGTGTATTCTGTATGAGGACGAGTTTATATAACTGTCCATTGTTGTATATTGACTCTGATGATTGATGTATGTATAAACTGATATAGTTCTTTGTTTTAAAAGACTAGTGTTTATCTATTATATATTGTTCCGCTGCGATGTGTAAGATTCTGATATTGTGTTCTGTTCTGCTGTTGTTCTGTTGTTCTTTCTTTCTCTTCTTCCTTCTACTCTTTTCTTCTTCTTCTGCCTTTTTCTTCTTTCTTAAACCCTCACTCTTGGAGTTTCCGGCGTTCGATTGCTCGACAGTCGATAAAGTGAGTATCGATGTTGAATTTTCGAAAGTCGAAAATTTCGGTATGTGACAAAGTGGTATCAGAGCATATGGTTAAGCGACAACCCTGCTCTGTTGGGTGTTACTCATTAGAGATAGAGTCAGTAGTACTCTAGAATGAGTTGAGTGTAATAATAGATACGAGCGCGTATTTGTTAGTGAATATAAAAATGTTTTATATTGTGTTTGCTTATCCGTTGAGATGTTTGTGAATTTTGGTCGGTATGTGGGACGCCATATTATCGATAGGGATTTCTAAACACTTAAACGAGGCAAGACGACATAGTATTGTTTTAAATAGGGTAAATGAAATAATTTTACCCAAGTCTATTTTTGTATATAAAAGAAATGATTTTCTATTACGTACTATAGTATATGGTTGCATGGTTGTTAGGAAAGTGATGATATTGAAATGTTATCATTACTATTGAAATTAAATAAGAAATTGAAATCGTAACTCCAAAGTTAAGAGATGAATCCATATACAAATGAAATTTGAGAATGTAAATTTTAAATGTGATTTGTAATTTAAAACGGAATTCCAGAGAAGTTTTTGGAAATGTTTTGAAAAGAATTTGTAAATTTTGGAGATTTGAAAAGTTTAAATCATTTTTGATTTGAAAATGGATTTCAAAGGTTTTGAAAAGTATTTTGGAAAGATAAAAGCTCTAAACTCTTTTCGGTCGCTGGAAAATAATTCCGATGATGATCGCGACATCATCGGTGTTCATTTTCGGGTTTCCAAAAGAGGAATTGCTGCCAAATTGTTTTAAATGGAAGTTGTTTGAAAAATTTGGGTTTTTGTTTTAGAAAAATTCAAAGGATAAATTGAATTGTTTTCAAAATGGTTTTTGAAAGGGTGAAAAGACTCTGGAATACTATTTAAAATATCTATGGAATATTATGAAGTTGATAACTTGTAAAGTTTAAAGTTAAAAGTTTAAATAAAAATCCATTTAACGAATGAAATTTTAAATATGAATTGGAAGCATAAGGAAACGAATTCATATATGAATAAAATGGTAAATATGAATTGTAAATGTGATTTATAAATGAAAATGGAATTCCAGATAGATATTGGAAAATTTAAAATTCATTAATGAAATGAATTTGTAATATGAATATATAAGTGATTATATAAATCGAAATGAAAATAAGTTGATAACTTATAGGATATTTGAAATCTGTTTGAAATGAAAGTTCAAATTGAAACTTGAATTGTGAACAAAATAAAAGATTGTTAGTAAACGAAATTCGAGATAAATTGAATATGGAAATTGAAATTTAAAATGAAATTGAAAGTTGAGATTCATTTTGAAGTTGTAAGCATAGAATTGAATTGAATGAGAATAGATATATAACTTCAACAGTAAAGTAAAACTGTATAAGCAGTCTATATTGAAAATTTTTGTAATAGAATTTACAAAATGGTTTGAATATATGTAACTAGATATTATGGCTAGTAGGATATACAGGTGTATAAAGGGATTGGAAAATTTATTTCACAGATAAATTTGAATTGCTCGAAAAAGGTACGTATTTGAGTTTTAATATGAGTTTTTGATGATTTCTCTCTAGCCGCTTGGCTTTTTCTTTTTCTTTTTGAAATCTGAGAGTCCGTAGGGACGTTTTGTAGTCGTACCGTATTAGCCGCGCAAAGGAGACGCTGGCGAAATTTTTCGAAAATTTCGAGTGTTAGAAAATTTTTGTGAAAATTTGAAAGTTTAAATTTGAATTTGAATTTGAATTTTGAAGAAAAACAATATTGTTTGAAACTTTAATTGGAGTTGGAAAGTTAGTAGAAATGATAACGAATCTTTAATAGAAAGATTTGTTTTGATAAATTGATAAAACTATTAGATTGTGAAAAATAGTAGACGAGTTAAGAATCACTTTTCCTAACTTGTAATTTCGAGGACGAAATTCTTTTAAGGGGGGAAGTCTGTAACGACCCAGAATTTCGAACAAATTAAATTGTAAATATTTAATTAATTTTAAATATTTGAACGATGATTTAATTTGAATCCCCGATATACATTTGAATTTGGCGATTAAATTATATAATTTAATCTATTGAACTGAATAAAAATTTAAATCTTCAATTTTAAGCTGAAGAAAAATATTTCGAAAGCTTTTAAAATTCATATCGATAATACTGAAGATAATAGAAGCTTCAGAAATTGATTTGGAAACAATTTGTTCAGTTTTGAAAATTATCGTTCGTAGCGATATTTAAAAATAGTCATTTTTCAAACAGTCTCGGAATTCGACGAAACCAGTTCTATTGGGTTCGTAATATCGAATTTTTGTCGGATTTCAGATTTCGTATTTTTCGGAGTTGTGGTGTGAACATACGGCGTGTAAACGCATTGAAATTTATATCGGTTTCAATTTAAATTTAAACTTTAAATCTGTCAACAACAAAATGCTGTAGCTTCCCTTCGATTTCGCCTAAATTCATGCCAGAAAACGCGAACAAAAATCGTGCAAGCACGTTCCTTCCATTTTTAAATTACCCCGTAGCCTCCTATCTTCCATCAGAACAAGTTCAAATCGAAAGATAAAAATGGCGTTCAAATAAAAATTCGAAACCCCATTCGTTCAAAAAGAAAAATCACCAGCCTTCTTCTTTCCGAAAAAAAAAAAAACCCAATTGAGCACCTTCAAACGAAATTGTTTCCATTCGTTCCCTTACTTCCACCTTCATTAACAAATCATATTCCAAACATTCATCGGCAATTCGAATCGCAAGGGGCTTCGCGAATTCGAAGGGGAAGTTGACGACATCTGCGATTGCAAGATGTCTAGGGGTTCGTTTTGTATGGGTTCGAGGTCGAGTCCATGGTCAGGGCCGCGGCAATGGGGCGACGACCTGGAGTAGGCGCGAGGCGATGGTGGCTCGCGTACGCGAGTCGAGTCGCGAATCGAGGGGAGCTTCGCGGCAGTGAAGCAAGTGCGCACGACTAAGGCATGATCGATGATGGCAATGCGTAGATTTGTGGAGGTGCAGGCGACGTCGTGATTGATTCGCGAGTTCGTGGTTGAGGTGGCGGCAATGTCGATGGGGTTGGTCGCAAGTGTAGGAGGAGCATTCGAGAAATTGCGATTCTGAGCATACTGGGTTTCGCGAAGACTATCGGGTGATGTCAAGCAGCGGGTGGTCACGATTATGAGTAGAAGTTCGTCTGAGTGATGGTAATTGCGATTGCCTGTGAGGTATTTCCTTTCATTTTATACACCTGTAGATTTTCTAATATATATATATACAGATTCAGGTAGAGAAAAAAAATGCATATAGGTTAGGTAAATAATAATAACAGTTAAGCTTTAATTTTTAAGATATTGTTTTTAAGGAAATTTAAATTTAAAATTTCATTTTTGTTAAGTGAAATTATAAAAAGGGAATTGTTTGCAAATTACAATAAAGTAAAGTTTATAATTTTATTAACCTGGTAGTTTAAAATCCTGGAAAATATTTTGTTAAAGGAGAAATTAGTTTTATATTTAATTTCTTGTTAAATAAATTTATTAAAAGAAATTTGGTTAAAAGAATTTTTCTATTTGAATTTAATGCGTGAATTAAGACCAGAAAAATTTATTTACTAGAAACTATATAGGGTTGAAACAGGAATTTAAAAATGAAATAATTATAAATCGTGAAGATATGAAATTTATCTAAAGGAAATTAAATCAAAGTAGTCGAATGAAAATTTATTATTCGATCTGTTCGAATATTAATAAATTGTATAATTGCTTATACAAGGTCAAAACTGTGACATCAAGTCGGAAATGGAAAATGGATTGCACAATAAAAAGCTAAGGTGAGATCTTCTCACTCGAAAAATTGAATGTGGAATTTTTGCAGTTATTGATGATTGCTATATTGGATGTGATATTAGATATAGTAGGATATATCTATTATATATAGCAATATATACATATTGGCATATGTATATATTGGATTGATTGATTCCCGCCTCGTATAGCGGATGAGACCCTATTGCGCCGTTAGTAAGCGGATTTATAAAAACCCATATACCGCGATAATTCCGTACTGGAGCGGAATTGGTATTGTGCTAACATCTGTGGATGCAGGGAAACAGGTTGGAGGGATCCAACTGGATTCCTCACAGTAGTTATTTATGTACAGATATTGTGATGTATTCTGTATCATATGTTGAGATATGATATTGACTGTTGTGATTGACTAATTGATGCGTTGCATCATCGGGTTCAATTTTTAAAGTTTAAAAATAAACGATTTTTACTTTAAAAGGGATTTTGAAGTGATTTTTTTGAAAGTATACGATTTATTAAATTTTGGAATTTATTTATCTTAAATAAATGAATGTTATAAATTTAAAGTTATGAAAATTTTAAAGTGTGAAATATAACCAAAGTGTGAAAAATGAAATATTATGGAATCCGTAAGTGAATGAAATTTATAGACTTATAAATTGTGAAGTTGAAATTGAATGATAAGTTATTAACTTATAATATGGACTTGTGATATTTATATCGAGTTATAAATTGAATTTGTAAATAAAAGGTTTATAAATCGAAGTTGTTAGAAAATATAAAGGTGAATTTATAAACGTTGTTTTATGAATTCGAAATCAATCAAATTTGATGAATGTAATATAGAAGTTATTAAGGGAATTTTATCCACGATTTTGGATAGTGGATAATTCTTGGAATAAAACGTGTAGAAAAGATTGAAATGTAATTATTGAAGTATATTCACGATTTTGGATAGTGAATATATCGTTAAGTAAAATGGATAGTTTTGAAGAAGTGATATTAAAAATGAAGTTAAACATTTTAAAAATGTTTTAAAATGTGTTATGAATCGAAAGCATAGATTTCAACAGTTCTTGTTGAAATAGACGTTTTCGAGAAATTTAAGGAAATGGTGGACTATAACACTGTTGTTATAGTAAATGATTTCCGAAAGGAAATGTTTTGATGTAGTATTGGGATTTATATATCTATCTAAATTCCGAATCCCTATACTAGTGATTTCGAGTCGTCGTAACGATGTTTTACGCAACATTCGTTTTGACTCAAATAAATGTGATTTAAGAATGATTTCCTTAAAGAATGAGATATATACTTAATTTTGATTTTAAGTATATCGAATATTTTCTAAGTGTTGAGAATAAATGATTTGTGAATTACTTATTTTTAAATAAGTATGGAAATGCTTTTCCAATGTGAAATGAACCGTTTGAGTTTTTTTATCTTTTAAAGATAAATTGAAAAGTGAATATTTGAAATTGTTTTCAAATGGTTAAGTGTGGAAACTCTATATCTAGTAAAGATATTTTTGAAGATGAAATAATTTGGAAAATTATTTGAAATCTGATGATGTTGCGCATCTTTATTGATAGTTAAATAACCGACTATCAATAATTACCTTTAGATAGGTATTTGTTGTGAATTGGATGAATTTGAATGCCACACTTATTTTTGAATAATCGCTCACTATTCGGGTTAGCCGGGAAAGGACCATGGGGTCGTATAACCCATTCCGAATATGTGATACGTCGTTATGAATCGCATTTGAAGACCGGTGTTGAAGACCGGATATTTTTGAAACGGAAGGATGACCGTCGAGTTACTCTACATCGACTGATCTTCGATTTAGAGGTTTTATCACCCTTAGTGACGGGAAGTCCTGACGTAATTGAAAATTATCCGGAAATGCAAGGGCTTCGTGAGAAGTGCCTTCGGTTCTGTTCGATCCCGGAACAGACTTGTATGGATTGTGTGTCTGACGTTACAATTTGAGATATAAAGCTGATTTCTTTCAAATACATTTCTGTTGGTGGCGGAGAATTTATTCTCTTAGCTTAACACCCTTCTCTGAGACGTACGAGCTCAGAGGTTATGTAGTTGAAATTTATCAGCGATATATCCCAATTTGGTAACGTGGCATACTGAGTGTTGCTGTGAAATGATCAGTGTTTGATCATTTGTGATATGATCATTTGTTTGATCTTATATCTGTGTGATCATAGGTTGATCGTTTTGTTTGACCCGAAGCAGGGCTTTTTATAGAAAGCGTAGCTTTGTGGACGAGACTTCGTCGAGCCTCACACCCCGGAAATGGTCGAAACAGGACGAATGCAGCAAGGTTCTAGGGAGTAGCGCCCCTTAGTGTATGTCATTCCTTCTGGATAAAGGTGGTATCATGGTATGGAGCCCAGATACTTAACCTCTGTGGTTACTGCATTATTGTTATCTATGTGGTTTGTTGCGAATCGGGGATCCTCGGGAAGATCGGTGACGATCGGGGGATGGCATACGCGTGTCAGTAGTTACCTATTTTTGCAGAGGTAACCCGGCCTTGTGTTGGCAGAGATCCGGTTAGGTTCTCGGGTCGTCTATTCCAGGGACGTACCCATCGTGGATAGGAAGTTCCTTAGCCTGACCATTTGTTGGAAATCCAAAGAAACAATACGAGCTTTTACGATTTCAATTGTATAACCTGTCTCCTCAGGAGGCAGCTATAGCAGGCATAATATAATGGTACCTATGCTGGCTAAGATTTATATTATACTTTCGAAATGTTTTCCACTATGCACTAGTAATAATATCAAGAATGATTTGATTTTGCGTAGTAAGCATCTTTGACTATCATAAGAAGAAATCTCCTCCAAGTCTGCGTTTGCATTGTGTGTGTGGTGGGAGGTCTTATGGTAGTTTCATTTTCCAAAAGCATTTCGAATTGACTTTAAAATTATCCTGTTGTTTATTTTAAAGAATAACTGTTTTACGATCTCACACCAGTCACCATGACTGACTCGGAGTTTATTGTTCCCTTCTAAACTCTGGGTGCCCACCAATTTCCACACGGGCAGCCTAGAGTTATATTATCAGGATATTCTGGATATTCTGGAGCTTGGAGATAAGCTGGAGTTCGAGACGTAGTATTTGTATCTGATATTATTTTATTCCGCTGTGTATTCTGTATGAGGACGAGTTTATATAACTGTCCATTGTTGTATATTGACTCTGATGATTGATGTATGTATAAACTGATATAGTTCTTTGTTTTAAAAGACTAGTGTTTATCTATTATATATTGTTCCGCTGCGATGTGTAAGATTCTGATATTGTGTTCTGTTCTGCTGTTGTTCTGTTGTTCTTTCTTTCTCTTCTTCCTTCTACTCTTTTCTTCTTCTTCTGCCTTTTTCTTCTTTCTTAAACCCTCACTCTTGGAGTTTCCGGCGTTCGATTGCTCGACAGTCGATAAAGTGAGTATCGATGTTGAATTTTCGAAAGTCGAAAATTTCGGTATGTGACAGATATAGATCCGAGAGACGACGATGAGAAACCCAGGGAAGAGAAGGCGGCACCGGCTGAATTAACAATTGACATTTCAGTTAGCCGTGACGACCCTTCGCGAATACTGAAGATCGGATCACAGCTTGGCCCCGCGATGACCGAAGACCTTAGCGACTTCCTCCGGGCGAATCTTGATGTTCTCGCCTGGACGCATTCTGATATGTGTGGGATTTCTCCTGCCATTACGAGTCATATGTTGAACATAGACCCGAAATACGTCCCAGTTAAACAAAAAAGGAGAGGAATGGATCCGGAGAGATCCGCCGCTCTTGGAGAGGAGGTGGACAAACTCAAAGCAAATGGGTTCGTCCGCGACGCCCTCTACCCTGAATGGGTATCCAACCCCGTGCTAGTAAAAAAGGCGAATGGGAAATGGAGGACTTGCGTAGATTATTCCGACTTGAACAAAGCATGTCCTAAGGACAGTTTCCCGTTGCCTAGGATCGATCAGTTGGTCGACTCCACCGCAGGACATGAGCTGCTGTCATTCATGGACGCGTACTCAGGGTACAACCAAATCCCGATGCATATTCTGGACCAAGAACACACTAGCTTCGTTACAAATGTCGGGTTGTATTGCTATGTAGTGATGCCATTTGGATTGAAGAACGCAGGAGCAACTTACCAGCGTTTAGTGAATCGAATGTTCAAGGACCAGCTGGGTAGAACGATGGAAGTCTATGTGGATGACATGCTCGTGAAGTCACGACGGTCAAACGACCACATTTGAGACTTGGCTGAGATGTTCGACATACTCAGGTTTTACGGGATGAAGATCAACCCTCTGAAGTGTTCATTCGGCGTTGCATCAGGGAAGTTTTTGGGATTCATCATCAATGCTAGGGGAATCGAAGCCAACCCAGAAAAAATCCAAGCTATTCGAGATGTGCAAGCGCCCAGGACTATAAAGCAAGTACAGAGCTTGAACGGAAAAATAGCTGCGCTAAGTCGATTTATATCTAGGGCAACTGACAAGTGCATCCCATTCTTCGATATCATAAAGAAAGGGAAGAGAAATTTTGAATGGACGTCTAGTTGTGAGGAAGCATTCCGGAATCTGGAGAGTCCACCAATGCTAGCAAAACCAGTTGACCACGAGATGTTGTACGTATACTTGGCTGTATCCCCGCATGCGATAAGTGCGGCTTTGGTTCGTGAGGAGGATCGAGTCCAGAAGCCGGTGTATTATGTTAGAAAGCGTTTAACAAGGGCAGAGAGGAATTACCCTAAAATCGAGAAATTGGCTTATTGCTTGGTGATTGCATCACGCAAGCTGCGCCCATACTTTCAAGCACATTCAATCGGTGTTTATACCGATCAACCCCTGAGGCAGGTACTCCAACGGCCAGAAACTTCTGGGAGATTGCTAAGATGGAACATCGAGTTGAGCCAATTCGATATCGCATACTTACCGCGGAGAGCCATCCGAGGTCAAGCATTAGCAGATTTCATCGCTGAGTTTACCATACCCATCAAACCGGATGACCACAACATCATTCCCCCTGTTCGATGGAAATTATACACTGACGGTGCATCAAACGACCGTTGCTCCGGCGCGGGCGTAGTTCTTATATCTCCGGAAAACCGATCAATCTGTTATGCCCTGAAGCTCGATTTCCCGGCTACAAATAACGAAGCCGAATATGAAGCACTGATCGCTGGCTTGAAGCTCATCAGAGAACTCAGGATCGAATCAGTCGAAATCTTTTGTGACTCACAGTTGGTGGTTTACCAAGTACGGGGAGACTACCAAGCAAAGGGGCGAAAGCTTGCTCCGTACCTCGTTCAGGTCCAAGAACTACTATCAAATCTTGAGCGTTATGACATTTCACATATCCCGCGCGAACAGAACAAAGAAGCCAACTTATTGGCTAAGTTTGCAAGTACCGGCGATGCGCAGCAAATGGGATTGTATCCCGTCGAAGTCTTGCATGCCCCGAGCATAGACGAGATGAAAGTCGATCGCGTGTTGGAAACAGAATTCGAGAAGGAATCGTGGATAACCCCATTCAAACTGTACCTAACGACCGGGGCTTTACCAGAAAAAAGAAGCGAAAGACGGCAGGTCCTTCGAAAGGCCGCACGATACGTAATGCAGGATGGATCAATGTATCGAAAAGGATTCTCAGTCCCATTATTACGATGCGTCGCTCATGATGAAACAAAGCGGGTCTTCAGAGAGGTTCATGAAGGGGAATGTGGCGACCATACTGGGGGGAAAACACTAGCAAAGAAGATCCTCCGCTATGGATATTACTGGCCCACCGTAAACCGGGACGCCGCGGACTACGCAAGAAAATGCGACAAGTGTCAAAGATATGCGAAAATCCCGAGGGCTCCATCAACGGAACTCACACAAATGATTAGTCCCTGGCCATTTGCGATCTGGGGAATCGACATAATCAGCTCTTTGCCTATATCCAAAGGTGGCGCGAAATATGCGATAGTTGCAGTCGACTATTTCACGAAATGGGCTGAGGCAGAACCTTTGGCCACAATCACCTCTAAGAAGGTCGTTAACTTCATTGTACGAAACATTATATGCTCGCACCATCATCACGGACAACGGGACGCAATTTGAAAGTAGAGAGTTCAAAGAGTTCTGTTTAAAGTATGGCATCGAGAAAAAGTTTGCCGCCGTGGCACACCCGAAAGCTAACGGACAAGTCGAGGCCGTTAACAAAATAATCAAGTCCATACTGAAGAAGCGTCTGGAGAAGGTTGGAGGCAAGTGGGTAGATGAACTCCCGATAGCATTATGGGCATATAGAACTACCCACAAGTCCACGACCGGCCACACTCCATTCCCCTTAGCATACGGCTCTGAAGCCGTTATACCCGTGGAGCTTGAAGTTCCATCGCACCGAGTGACATACTATGATCCCAAGACAAACCAGAATCCCTTGTTGGAATCCCTGGACTGCATCGACGAAAAGCGTGAAGAAGCTGAATTAAGGGCGGCAACGCATAGACACCGAGTTAAGCGTTACTACGACGGCAGAGTCCGTCCAAGGATCTTTGATGTGGGTGATCTCGTTCTGAAACGAGTTTTCCCGGTACCATCACGTATGAATCCCAGCTGGGAAGGTCCATACGCCATTGAACGGAAGCTTGGAGAGGGAACATTCAAGCTAGCGACCGTTGATGGCACGACACTCCCCCGAGCATGGAACAGTAAATATCTGCGGCACTATTACATTTAGCATGTTTCCTTTCTTATTTTAGGCACTGTTATTTCCTGCATGTTTCCGTTCAGTCATAACGTAGTTTCTTTTTAAAGTTGTAATCAAGCAGTTTAGTTGATTTTCATTAATAAAGGCTTGAAGCCGTATTTTCCATGAACCACTAACGTTTCTGTATCTCACAGTTGAATGACGAACTACATTATCTTGTACGACGTACGGACTCGTATAAACAATTTCAAATCTCCGAATCCCTAGAGCGCGGATCGGAGTACTCTAAGTCCTCAGAGCGCGGACTAGAGTATAAGCGATTTCAGACCTCCGAATCCCCAGAGCGCGGATCGGAGTACTCTAAGTCCCCAGAGCGCGGACTAGAGTATAAACGATTTCAAACCTCCAAATCCCCAGAGCGCGGATCGGAGTACTCTAAGTCCCCAGAGCGCGGACTAGAGTATAAACGATTTCAAACCTCCGAATCCCCAGAGCGCGGATCGGAGTACTCTAAGTCCCCAGAGCGCGGACTAGAGTATAAACGATTTCAAACCTCCGAATCCACAGAACGCGGATCGGAGTACTCTAAGTCCCCAGAGCGCGGACTAGAGTATAAATGATTTCAAACCTCCAAATCCCCAGAGCGCGGATCGGAGTACTCTAAGTCCCCAGAGCGCGGACTAGAGTATAAACGATTTCAAATCTCCGAATCCCCAGAGCGCGGATCGGAGTACTCTAAGTCCCCAGAGCGCGGACTAGAGTATAAACGATTTCAAATCTCCGAATCCCCAGAGTGCGGAGCGGAGTACTCTAAGTCCCCGGAGAGCGGACTAGAGTATAAAATATTTCAAATCTCCGAATCCCCAGAGTGCGGAGCGGAGTACTCTAAGTCCCCGGAGAGCGGACTAGAGTATAAACGACTTCAAATCTCCGAATCCCCAGAGTGCGGAGCGGAGTACTCTAAATCCCCGAAGAGCGGACTAGAGTATAAACGACTTCAAATCTCCGAATCCCCAGAGTGCGGAGCGGAGCACTCTAAGTCCCCGAAGAGCGGACTAGAGTATAAATGATTTCAAATCTCCGAGTTCCCGGAGCAAAGAGTCAGCGAAAAGTCCAAGAACTCGAGAGATGTGGGGGCGAGAAGCACGCCATGTCTAGAGATGTTTGAACAACACGAGAATGGGCCGGGAGATAATACAACTCATAAGAACTTGAGTTATGGCTACAATTAGTCAGCAAACCAAAGAAAGACAAGAGAATCATTCAAGCGAAAAAGAAACAAAAAATTTATTTGATAAGTCCAAAATGGGGTTACGTGATCACTCCTACAAAATTCAGACCTGTCTATACAAACTACAAGCTACGGAAGATAAAAGCAATTACAAGACTTGAGCAAGAAGCTCGTTGAACGAGTGTATCGATTATTTCTTCGATTTCTTCTTCTTGTCTTCCTTTGTCTTTTCCGATGACTCCTCTCCCTCACGCTTTTTCTTGGACTTCTTGCTTGCTAAGGAAGCGGAGTCAGGAGTAGGAGACGGAACATCTAGTGGTTTGGACCTGCCCGGGAGAATGATTTTCAAAGGTCGGTTCCGTGGGTCGGTTACTTCCAGTATTCCAGGTTCAACTTTGACCTCGGCCTTTTTCTTCTCCTCTTCGGCAAGGCGATCCTTCATGCTCATATGCGAGGTATGCTCAGAGGCGCCGGTGATTTCAATTTCATCATCCCCTTCGGCAGGAGATGAAGCGTCGAGCTTATCATCATCCAGCGCCCCGATCACCTGAGCATCGGGACCAGGCAATACTCCCACGTGGACAGCATCGCTTGTTTTCCCTGCCTCCTCCTTGACGTCATCGCTCCTCGGAGTTGGCTTGGCGTCAGAACAACCTGCATGGGAACATAAAAGAATGAGCGTTAGAACGAGTAGCCACTGCTGAAAAAAGACGGGATCTTTCAACTTCTAGAGAAAGAAGAATTTCCTACCAAGTTCCGGTTGGCTATCGGTGGCGCGTGGGGTTTCACCCTCCAGGATAGGTGATAGCACATGAGCACCGAGCCCGGGGTCTTCGGGGTCATAACCAACATGCTGCTTGAATGGATCAAGTGTCGGCCGACCGGCCGATTGAGCAGCGGATTGAGCGGCAGTATGAAGAACAGTAATATTGGCCCCAGACGGGCCAGCTTCATCATCTTTCTCTTTTGGAAGGGGAGAGCCTTTGCTGTAAAGTGCCAATGCTGCGGATAAATCCGATGGCTCATTCCCCCTAAGGAACTCCTTCACCAAGGCCTCCTCATCGACCTCTTCGGAGCCTGACTCGATCTTCCTGATCCTTATCAAAGTTTCCCAGGCCTCAGCTAGGGACTCAAGGTAGCCTTCGCCCAAGAATGTTAAGTCGCGATGCATAAGGACGCGGGCTCCATATTCAGCAATCAACGGGTCACACATGTTTTTGACCTCTTCCCTGCCGGCTTCCGCGGCCGCCTCGAGGCGAGAATCAATCTCCTCCGCAGCCTCTCTTTTGCCCTCCTCACAGGCCTCATCCTTCATTTTCTCAACCCCAGCGAGTTCGTCATCGAGCTTTGTTTTCAGGAGTCGGGTAGCAACGATCTCATCACAGTATCGTTGTGATTCTTCTTGAGCAGCTACCTTATCCTCCTTCTCCTTGGAGAGTAATTCTTTCAGCTCTTTGACTTGGGTGGCGAGCGCGTCCCTTTCCTTTTGGACAGAGTCTTTTTCTAGGGCGAGGGCACCGCTGCGCTGGACTGCTTCGTCAAGCTCTTTTTTGTGAGCCGCCTCTAAACGAGTAACTGCCTTAGCAGTATCTTTTGCGCTTTGTTCAGCTGCTTCTAGCTTCGACTTATACGAAGCAAGCTCTTCGTCTTGGAGTTTGATGATTTTATTATCGCTGCCAGTCTCTAGATTCAGGCGATCAATCTCGTGTTGACGCTCGACGGACACTTCCGAGATCTTCTCCACCAAGTGCACGAACGTGTCATGTTGAACATAGACGTCGTTATTGCAGGCAATGGCACTTTGCTTCACGTGCCCAGGAATATAATGGATAGCTGGGAGGAACTTCAAGCCGTCAAAGCAGATTTTCGGAAACTTGGCCTTAAGGTCGACCATCTTTTCCGCAACAGTTGGGTCCACCGCAGGAGTAGGAGGAGGAGGCTTTGAGAATTCCGTTCTTTTCCGTTGCTCTTGAACTTGTCTTGTACTCGATGAACTGGAATGTTGTTCTCGAGGAGCATCAGATTGATAACCCTTCTGTAAAGACTTCTCCCTATCCGGCTCAGTTGGAGGAGGAAGATCACGGGACTGGGAAGATTGAGAATGTGCCTTCTTGTGGTGAGACGACTCGCGGGGGCGATTGTCCGTATCTTCATAATCGCCTCTGTCTCTGCGTCTGCCTGAAACAGAATCTCGTCCAGAGTGATGAAATATAGAAGAGCCCTGAAGGCGATCGAGTCCGTGAGAACGCCCCATATCACCTGCAAAGAATGGAGATAACAACGAGTTAAGGGAGATTCACGAGATAGGAAAAAAGACTTGAAGCATATTATGGAATGCGCATGTGCGTCTGTGTCCTAGTGTTCCCCCCGACGGACCCGTTCGTTTATCTTTGCTAATCGGAGTGGTATCTCCTTGGGCCGGGAGTTGAACTCCTGCATTGCCTTTCGCGGGTGAAGAGAATTTGAAGGCTTCAGGGTCATCGAACCCGTAATTAAGTAAATCATCGGGAATGAACAGGTTTGACAGACCCCTCAGAGAACTTTCCAGATGCTGTGAGGAAGCCTCTTTCTCAGGCGGGATAGGCGTAACTTTGGAAGTGCCACCAACTTTCTCCTTTTGAACTGTATATTTTAACTTCTTCTTTCCCTTCGAAGGGGAGGATGACGTCTCAATATCCTGAACTTCGATTGCCGGATTTCAAGCGGGACCCACGTTCTCGCCTTGAGTCTCAGGAGCTTCGTCTTCTTTGCGCTCACCTTCTCCGTGCGTATCGGGAGTGTGGCGCGACGACGATCCGGCCTGTTTTTTCCCTTTACTGGACGGAGGTTTGGGAATGGTGACACCTTCTGGAAGGCTGATCCAACGACCAGGGGCTAGCAAGCCAAACCCCGATAGTGATTCATTTGAAATGATAGTCCGGATGTCTCGATCCTCAACAGGAAGAGTTCTAATGGCTTCAACAGCCTCAGAATATCCTCGGCCTTCCGGACGCGGGTTGATACCTGAAAAGATGAAACAAAAAGTTAGGAAAAGCATGACTCCGATCAAATACGAATAGTGACTCAGCAGAGAGACTTACTGCCTTCAACCCATCTCCTAGCGAAACCAGAAGGGCAGCGCACATAGAACCATTCTTGTTTGTACAGGGCAAATTTACTACATGCCCCTGTCAAGATCTGGCATTTGTGGTATGGCTCGAGGAACATAAAGGAAGGACTGTCTTTCCGTCTCTTGAACATATAAATGTATCTGATATCACCGGCGGTTGGAGGTCTGGAGAAGACGGCCATGAAAAGTAAGTAAGTCCCATATAGAAATGCATGGCCGTTCGGGTGCAGTTGCGACGGAGCTATGTCTATATACTGCAGTACATCCCGGAGAAATAAATTGAATGGAGGCACGCTGCCCATCCAACACATGAACTTGTTGCAGGTAGTGTACCCGACTGGGGGCAGATGAGGACGATCGTGTCTCGAAGGAACTAACATGTCGGCAAAAGGAATCCCATGAATGGAGCATATCCGTCGCAGAGCAGCTTCGTTGATCTTCGAGGCTTGTGAATCGATCGGATTGTCTAGTAGGATGGTTGCCTCCAGAGCATCAGGTGCCGAGTTATGAGCAGGAGAAGTCGACGGATTAGAAGTATCAGCGGCTCCTTGCCTTGATGACGGCCCAGGCCTGTCGGATATGGTGGCAGAGCTAGATTTTCTCAACATCCCCAATAAATAACGAACCTGGCTAAGTGCTTGAGAAAACTATACTTAAAAAACGTTGAACGTTAGAATTAGCAACACGAGTTTTCCCCCCACGTGGTGTGTGAACTAGTGCAAGCAATTGTGTACAAGCGATAAGAATCTAAAGATTTTAAAGATATAAAAATTGGCTTCGAATCGTCGCCTTCGAAGACCGTCATCGCTGACCGTCTCAAAGAGCCCGCCTGGTGGTGATTACAGTTCCAGATTCGGAAAACATATGGTTTATAAAGTAACCGGCCTAAGTGTAGTTTGACATTTATACTGTTCGGCATTTAAATGTTGTTCGGCAATTATATTGTTCGGCATGCCACAGTGTTCGGCTAAGGGCCTTGTTCGGCTAAAGGCCTCGTTCGGTTAAGTCATTGTCCAGTTAAAGGTTCTGTTCGGCATTCAGAATGTTCGGCCTAAGTACAATGTTCGGTTTTGTTTTGCTCGGTCTAAGTTCTGTTCGGCAATTGTATTGTTCGGCATAAACATGGTTCGGCATGTCACGTGCTCGATATTTATGACGTTCGGCATTGATACAGTTCGGCGTCTAAGTGTGTTCGGCAACCAGAGTTCGATTCGGCTAAATTATTGTTCGGCATTTGTGTTTGGCTTTAGTTTGTTTGGCTAAGTTATCGTTCGGCATTCAAATGAAATACTGTTCGGCAGCCTTCACCATTCGGCGCATGACAACACACGCCGAACCAAAGCTGTGCCATCCAACACCCTTACCACCTCCAACGTTTTCCTTTTCCTTTTTCAACTATAGTTCGGCACGATGAAGCTAAATACGATGACCATATGTGCAAACACCCCGAATCCTTCCTCCTCGCCTCGCATTATCGTTCGGCAATATACTCGAAAGCTTTCTACGTGACACACTTCCATCTCGTTTGAAACCTATTCGAGTTATGCAAGGAATAGTACCTAGTTTGCAGAGTTGGAGATTATGAAGGAAATCTGATCGTCTAGCGAAAATTGCTAATCTTTGAAGAGTGGCAGAAGTGAAAAGGTGAAAAAGAGAAGACGGGGAGGACCTGGTTATATAGGGGGAAGGTAGAAGGTGAAAAGGCTATACCCGGTAGAACCGGTCAATACCAGAGTGTTCGGCATCATAGCAAAGTGACGTTCGGCACACGAGGATTGTTCGGCTTCGAGCGTATCGTTCGGCATCCAGGCCACGCTCGCCACACACCTCCGTTGCAGGCATCCTCGAGAAGGCATCGTCAAGGAAAGTTGAACCAGATTCAAAGCGCATCACGTTCGGTCACGCGATACACTTTGGGGGGCAAGTGTTTCCTGGAGATTTGACCAGGCAACTAGTGCTCGGCATCAGGTAGCACTCGGCATCAGAGAGTGACCGACATCCAGGAGTGTTCGGCGAAGCACACGGCATCCAGTGGGACTCGGCATCCATAGCGTTCGGCATCCGTAATGCTCGGCGACCAGGAGACTCGGCGTCAAGTAGTGTTCGGCGTCAACTGGCACTCGGCGACAACCAACGCTCAGCATCCCTAGCGTTCGGCATCATTAGAACTCGGTGATAGGAGAACTCGGCAACAAGAGCGCTCGACATCCCTTGGTACTCGGCATAGTACTCGGCAACAAGAGCGCTCGGCATCCCTTGGTACTCGGCGTAGTACACGGCAGCGAGAGTACACGGCACTCCAAAGTACTCGGCGTAGTACTCAGCAACGAGAGTACTCGGCATCCAGAAGACATTCAGTATGCACAACTACTCAAGGTGACAATGTCGTTCGGCCAGCGTGCACTTTTCGTTCAAGAGCTTCGGATAGAGACACGTTCGGCCTCAACTGACAATCATCCTGCACTTCCCACACATCCAGCGTACCGTTCGGCATAGAAGGACTGTTCGGCATTAGAGCGTTCGGCATACTAGGTTCGGCATGCAGCGACCACTGTACTGGGGCTAGAGTGTTCGGCCATCCAGCCCATTTGGGAAGTCCAGCCCATATTTGCCTATAAATAGAGGGGCAGGGTCACAGTGAAAGGGATCCTTTTTTGGGAGAGAACACTGGGGAGACTCTGCCATTTTCGAGACTCATCTTCTCTACTTAAACAACTTCATTCAAGCATTTGATTCACGAATTGTATTTGTAATCAACTCTAAAGAAGATCAATAAAGTTTAACCTCAAAGTGGACATAGGCAATTACGCTGAACCACTATAAATTTGGTGTTCTTACTTTCTGCAATTAAATTAGCATATTCTTCTCTGTTTAATTTACTTTCATCACTTATATCTCTACACAATCTTTCTCTACGAGGTTAGTGACCAATTTTGGTGCTAACACCTTCGAATATCAACTATAGAACCGCCCTGGCTTGGGGACCATAGCCGATTCGACAAGGCTTTGGACCTTAGAAAGAAGAGCTCAGTGTAGGATCGGGCAGCACCGGCTAAACTTACGGTGTCTGTCCCAGTCTGTATGGATGACCCAACATGGGTCCTGAAAATTGGTTCGCAACTTTGAAACAAGATGCAGTCAGAATTGACCAAATTCCTTCACGCCAATTTGGATCTATTTTCTTGGACACACTCCGATATGTGTAGGGTATCACCTGAAATTGCCTGCCACGCTCTCAATACTGACCACAAATTCACACCGGTGAAGCAAAAAAGGCACAGCGTGGGCCCCGAACGGTCCAAGGCATTGAGAGAGGAAGTAGATAAACTTATGGCTAACGGCTTCATTGGAGATGCAACCTACCCTGAATGGGTATCGAACCCAATCCTAGTCAAGAAGTCCAATGGAAAATAGTGAACTTGTATTGATTTCTTGGACCTCAACAAAGCTTGTCCAAAGGATAGCTTCCCGCTCCCTAGGATTGATCAACTGGTGGATGGAATGGCGGGACACGAACTACTGTCGTTTATGGATGCATACTCGGGCTGTAACCAAATCCTGATGCATGAACCAGACCAAGAGAACACCAGCTTCATCACCGATTTGGGACTGTACTACTACCGAGTAATGCCATTTAGTTTGAAAAATGCATAGGCAACTACCAAAGGCTAGTTAATACTATGTTCAAACGCCGGATCGGGAAGACTATGGAAGTTTACATAGATGATATGTTAGTCAAATCCCGAGTAGCTGCTAACCATCTAGAAAACCTCGCTGAATGTTCGAAATACACCGAAAGTATGGAATGAAACTTAAGCCACTCAAGTGCTACTTCGAGGCAGCCTCTGCGAAATTCTTGGGATTCATAGTAAGTGCCCGGGGCATCGAAGCGAACACAGAGCAAATAACAGCGTTACGGGAAGTCCAAGCCTCTAAAAATAAGAAGGAACTTCAAACTTGAATGGAAAAGTTGCAGCATTGAGCCAATTCATCTAAAAAGCTACAGACAGGTGTATACCGTTCTTCGATGTGCTAAAGAAGGGAAAGAAAAACTTTGAATGGAGTGAAGCTTGTCAAACAGCTTTTGAGGAATTGCTACGACACATGGAAACTCCCCTAATCTTATCAAAACCAGTCGATGGAGAAGACTTATTCGTTTATTTAGCAGTTTCCCCGCACGCACTGAGCACCGCTCTTGTGCGGGAAGAAGCAAGATTACAACAACCCGTGTACTACATTAGTAAACGATTCACCGAAGCTGAGAAGAATTACCCAAAACTGGAGAAGCTAGCATATTGCCTTCTGATCGCGTCCCGGAAGTAACGACCATACTTCCAGGCTCATCCGATTAAAGTATTGACTAACCAACCCCTGAAGCAAGTTTTATATCGGCTAGAAACTTTTGGACGACTACTCAAGTGGAATATAGAGTTGAGCCAGTACGATATCACATACCATCCAAGAAAGCAATCAATGGGCAAGCGTTGGCCGATTTCATTGCTGAATTTACTGTAAGGGACGACGAGGAGGAAGTTCAGTCGGAAACAGGCATACAATGGAAGCTCTTCGTCGACGTTGCATCAAACAACTTCTGTTCGGGAGCAGGGGTAGTGCTTGAAACCCCCGAGGGGTGAGCCATTAGCTATGCTTTGCTCTTGGAATTCCCAGCAACAAATAATGAAGCAGAGTATGAAGCATTGATCGCTGGACTAAAGCTTGTGAAGGAACTCGGGATAAAATCTATTCACATATACAGTGACTCCCAGTTGGTCGTCTGTCAAGTGAAAGGGGAGTACAAAGGGCGTGGAGAAAATCTGGCCCCGTACCTGTCCAAAGTTCAAGAGCTGTTAAGTGATATCGAGCACTACACCATAACTCATATCCCACGGGAGCAAAACGCCAAGGCAGATTATTTGGTCAAGCTGGCAAGCTCCGGAGAAGCCAATCATTGGGATTGTTTTCGGTTGAAACGCTAACCAACCTAAGCATAGATGAAATGGACGTAGACTGGATTCTAGAGACCACCGTCGAGCCAGATACATGGATAGCACCGATAAAGGACTATCTACTTGTAGGAACCCTACCAAATGACCGAAATTAACGGAAGAAGCTCCTCCACAAGGCGTCGCGGTTCATGATACAGGATGGGATACTCTATCGAAGGGGATTCTCGACCCCTCTTCTTAGGTGTGTAGCCGATGATGAAGCACGACGAATCCTAAAGGATGTACATGAAGGCGAGTGCGGAGACCACATTGGGGGGCAGACGCTAGCCAAGAAAGTCCTTCGATACGGATACTTCTGGCCAACAATAAATCGTGACGCCACAGATCATGCCAGAAGATGCGATCGCTGTCAGAGATTCAACAAAATTAAGAGAATTCCTTCAATGGAACTGACACAGATGGTCAGCCCATGGCCATTTGCGATATGGGGGATCGATCTAATTGGTGTCCTTCTAATAGCTAAAGATGGAGCCAAATATGCTATAGTTGTCATAGATTATTTCACAAAATGGGCCGAAGCGAAACCGCTGGCCACCATACCAAAAAGGAAAGTTATTAACTTTGTCACTAAAAACATCATTTGCAGGTTTAGTGTGCCGCAAAAAATCATCACTGGCAATGGAACCCAATTCGAAAGTTCCAAGTTGAAAGATTTCTATAGGCGCTTCCGAATCAAATTTTTTTTTTCTGCAGTGGTTTATCCGCAAGCAATCGGGCAACTGGAAGCAATAAACAAGATCATCAAATCCACCATCAAAAAGCGATTAACAAAAGCAAAAGGAAATTAGGTTGACGAACTTCAACTCGCACTATGGGCATACAGGACAACACACAAAGCGGCAACTGGCCACACTCCATTCGCCCTAGCATATGGTTCAGAGGCAATGATTCCTATCGAATTAGAAGTCACCTCACACCGAAAGCAGAATTTTAATCACAAGCAAAATGAGCAGCTCCTACTTGAGTCGCTAGACATGGTCGATGAAAAAAGAGAAGAAGTAGAGTTGAGAACTGCTACCCACTAGAAAAGGGTCGCACGATACTTTAACTCCAAAGTTCATAGTCAAACCTTCAAAATTGGAGATCTTGTGCTCAAGTGAGTTTACCCTATTCCAGGGGCCTTCAGACCAAATTGGGAAGGACCATATGTCGTTAATCAAAAGCTCATGGATGGTACTTTCAAACTGACAACCGTCGACGGGGTTGCAATTCCCAGAGCCTGAAATAGCGAATCGCTCCGCCGTTATTTCATTTAATAAACCACTTTATGCATTTTCTATTTTTCAGCAAATAAGCCATCTCGGAAATGCCAGAGGCATTGTAAATAGGCAAAGAATCTGCCATGCTTTCCTTAATAATTTTTTCTTCTTGAACCAAACCAATTGTGTTCATAAAATTACCCATCGAGTCAACGGAAGCAAATCGACTCAAACCGTTGGATCGGCGAAACCCGATCTTTGCCCTTTGAAAATCGATGCCGCTCCGACAGCATCGAGAGGGCCATAATAATAACTCCTCGTGTTGACCGAAGATAGGAAACACCAAGGAAAAACAAAATCCGCGCATCTCATAAGCCACGCACCATAATAATAACTCCTCGTGTTACTCAAAGATAGGCAACATCGAGGAAAAACAAAAGTCGCGCATCTCATAAGCCGCGCACCAAAATAATAACTCATCGTGTTGCCTGAAGGTAGGCAACACCGAGGGAAAAACAAAAGCCGCACATCTCATAAGTCACGCACCAAAATAATAACTCCTCGTGTTGCCCAAAGATAGGCAACACCGTAGAGAAACAAAAAGCCGCGCACCTCATGAGCCATGCACCGAAATACTAACTCCTCACACTGCTCGAAGATAGGC
The DNA here is from genome assembly GCA_030737815.1 of Allium fistulosum. NCBI lineage: Eukaryota > Viridiplantae > Streptophyta > Magnoliopsida > Asparagales > Amaryllidaceae > Allium > Allium fistulosum. The sequence continues at coordinate 1,166,295,026 of CM060905.1, read as the reverse complement.
AACACCAAGGAACCCAAGAAACCGTGCATTTCACAATCAACGCCAACCACTTCCATAGTCGGAATAATGAATGCAATTCCAAAAAAATTTGAATGCTACAAACCAAATGAAAAGCCTCAACTATGGACACTTAAGGGTTAAAACTGCCTTCAATTAACCTATGCACTTTGCGCATTTGAAGTACGTGTATATTGCATACTCGTTGAAATATCGTAAGGAGCTTGGGTTATGTGCTAAAGTTGCAGAACTTCCAAAAGTAAAAAAATAAAAAAGGAGAATCGAGTTGTGACTTAGCCAAATTTTTGATAAAAATTATCTAATCCCTAAGTTATCGGCTACTTGAGAATTGTTTGAAGTAAACAGCCTTGTGAACTTGGAGGCATACACCTGTATGGAGACAGAAACACGTGAAAACAATAAGTTCACAAGTTCGGTTACTCTAAACAACAACGAGCCCTCAAGTTCTGTCTTAAAGTTTTATATCTATTTTAAAATTATAAACATAAATTTCAAAGTTTTAGAGTTTCTAGAGATGTTATGAATTTATAAACAAAAATTATATTAACTTCCAAAGTGCTGATAATCTCTAAGTTTTGTTACTTCGAATAAAAGGCTTCGACTATAATCACAGAACAAGAAGAGTATGAAATGAAACAAGCACAAGTACGTAGAACATATGTGAACAGATAGATAAAAGTATAGTCAAAATATCATTGTATTGATTATAATTTTCTGTACACAGGGTCAAAATGTGGGGGGGCGTACCCACACAACAACAGCTATCAAAAAAGAAAATACAGACTCTATAGTAAGGACGCAAAGTGCAGATTCTGCACTTGAACAGAATGACTCAAAAAGAAACAAAAACAAGTCAGTCTTCCCGCAAGCTGTAAGCCAAAATCAAGTCCATCCTCACATCGGCCGCTCATTGCTTCTTACCACTGCTACCCTTTCCACCTTTGGTTGGTAGTTTCTGCTTCTTTTTAGGAGAAGTGCCGCTGCCGGTAACATCAACAAACACTTCGGTGGCAATGTTCTCCTCTTCCTCCGAGACTTTCTCAGAAGAGCCTCCCTTCCCTTTGCGCTTTCTCAATTTTTGGGAACTCTTTGAAGCCTTGATTGCCTCCACCTTTTCCTTCTTAACGGCAATCAAATCATGATGAGTCTTATGTGGCTACTCCGTCTGCATTTGCTGCTCCTTGGCTTCTGCTGCAGTTATATCACCTTCCAAAGACACTGAAGGGTCATCCAGGTAGTGGAGCTCAGCTATCTTCTCGGCTTCTGGCCCTAGTTGCGAGCTAGAGGCGGATGTGGGAACCGGAGTAGGAACAGATACAACTGCAGAAGATGTGAAAATGGTAGCAGGCATGGGTTCTGAAGTAGCTGGCACGTCAACAGGAAAAGTGGATGGACCTATAAGATCAAAAATGAAAGCATTAAACTATTTTTGCTCTTATGGCGTAAGTTGGAAGCTACCGAATTCGGGAGAAGCATGGACGTTACCTGCACCAGAGGAACGATCATGAATGGCGACCTCAAACTCACCACCTTCACATTCTTTTGAGGGCTCCACTACATGAGGAATAATATCAAGTCTTGAACTCGTTGGCTGGTTGTGGAGCTGCTCTGATGGTTTGCCCACGCCGGAGATAGAAGGCCTGGTAAGCACGTCGGTGCGATCATCAAGGCACATCGGTGGCCTCCTTCTCTCCTTCAACTTGTAGGTTCTCCTGGCACTTGAGTAGCGCTTTCTTGGATTCATTATTAAGATAAGCATTTCACAACTCTTGACCTGAATAAACATCATCGCTCTCAGCAAAGCGAGATAAGATTTCCTCCTAAACAAGGGCAAGAGTGCATGGATACTTCGGGCCGAGATAACTGAGGCTCCCCTGATGCAACAAAGAGTTAGCATAAAAGTTCAGAATTGTCGCATCCAGCTTCTCCATCTTCCTGTCAAAGGCATGTTGGAGGTCCAAGTAATCCGCCTTCACCACAACCTTCTCAACTTCAATGGTAGTCTTGTCAGCACTGAGCTACGCCACCTGAGCCTGTAGCTTGGCAATAGTCTCGGCTTGGTCGAAGATAGTTTTGTTGTGCTCCTCAACAATTAGATCATGGTCGGCTATAGTTTTCCTCTGGGCTTCGATGATAGCATTACAAGCGACCACTTCTTCTTTCAGTTTAGCCTCCTCAGCATGAGTCTTTTCATCTCGTCCCTCCAGACGATCTCCACCTTTTCATGTGCCTCTTTCAACTCCTCCTTCTCTTCCTCCAACTTTTTAATTTTAGCGTCGCGATCGACCAACGTCTTCTCAAAGTCGTCTTTCTTAGATTCAAAGGAAAGGATCTCCTGATAATTATTTCTGTTTGTATCCGCTAGCTTCTTGTAGAGCTTCTCCCACCTCTCGGCCTGTTCTAGGTCGTTCTGGATAGCTTGGAGATGCGACATGAAAGAGTCCCTACGAACAGGGTGGAGATCCAAGTCGAACTTGACCCCTTTTAAAAACCAACCAGGAAGCACCGCCTCAATCTTAAGGGGCCCGAAGGAAGAATGTAGGTAGGCCTTCGGCGGGGGTGAGAAGCACCAGGAGCGGTAGTAATGAGGGAAAAGGATGAAATATGAGCTGGGGTTAGAATCGGGGCGGAAGTGATAGGAGTTTCGTGGCCCATGGAAGAGTGTTTTGAAGCAAGCTCTGAAGGATGGGCGATAATCGAACTTTGACATCTTTGACGGTTTATCTCTTTCCTCAAGAGATCTTCTTTTCTCATACCCGCCGTTATGTGAATGAGCCCAATCTCTCTCTTCTTGGCGATGGGTTTCAGCTTCGAGTTCTTTCCTCCGCCTGTACTCTACTTCCGTCTCTCGGACTTGATGGCGGCTGGAGGAGCACTTGGGGTACCGCTATGAATCAGTAAAGTCTTCGAAGTCATCGTAAAAGCCTCGTCCCCTCGTCATACCTAGAATGAGGCATTCATAAAAGGCGTTAGAAGCATGACATAAGCGAAGCAAATATATGAAGGAATGGAAATAAGTGTAATCCTAGTGCAACGTGTTGTGTGTTTCTAATATGGGCCTAAGACGTCGTCATGAACCGGAACGAACGGCTGTCGTAAGTGGGATTGGACTGACTTTGGTTATTGTAGGCGGGACCAAGCGAACTGCTGGCGCGATATCACCCGAACAGGAAGGCGTCGTGTCAAATTTAAAGTCCCCTTTCATGAGCGCGTCGAAGTCGACAAAAGCATCGCTGAAATCTCCAAACCCCGTTCCGACATCCTTACTCGAAGAATCTTGATGTCTTTCAGTTTCGGGGACTTTGCCTTTGCCACTTGCATCGGAAGGTGGTGGACTCGGGAGATCGGGACTCATTAATCCCGGAGTCATCATCACAAGACTCCGAGTCTTCAACCTCAGATTCAGATGAGAAATAATCACTAGCGGTAGAATCATTGCTACTACTTTCGAATTATCCTTCCTCTTTTTCTAAGTCCAACGTGGCTTTGTCTTCTCTATGCGCGAACTCATCTTCTGCTTCCTCCATGATTGGAGGCATTTTAACTGAACCACTCAGTCCAGTCGTCGCAGCGTCTTCCTCCTTACGGGCCTTACCGAGTGATCCTCTGGACGAGCTACCTCTCTCTTGACCTTCCTCAGAACCGTGGGATAAAGAAGTGGATCTTGTGTGAACCCTGGATCGGCCAGGAGAGGGAATTTCAATCTGAACGGTGGATCTACCCGAAGCCAACAGTCTGTATCGATGCAAGTTCTCATCGGTCAGTAGAACTTTAACGCACCTCTCCTCGGCATCAATAGCCCTTAAAGTTTGGCAAACTTCATTAAGAGTCACGTCTCTATTCAGCCTTGGGATAACTGCAAGAGAAGTATAATTAGTTAGAACTCCATTATAATGCCTCAGAGCTCGATAAACGGAAAAGAGAAGCTTACCGCCTGTCATCCACCGACGGTTGTATCCCTTGGGGCATCTAACAAATAAGTACAACATCTTGAAATGTGATAAATTTCTTTGCAAGCATAGGACGATCTTTTAATTCCTCCTTTGGGCCTCGGTTATAATCAAAGAGGGACAGTCATCTTTCCTCTTGAACGCTAGAAAATACCGCAACTAATCAAAACCTGGAGCGTGGTTGAATGTCCGCATGAATAGGACATGCAAGCAAGTAAGGATGGCGTAGCCATTCAGATGAAGCTGGAACGGGGCAATACCCAAATTTGAAAGAGTCTCACGTAGAAAATCATTGAAGGGAGGCACGACTCCATTCAGACACATGTATCGATGGCAAGCAGTGTACCCCAAAGGGGGAATATGAGCGAATTCATCTTTCGCCGGCAGACGCACATCCTCTTCAGGAATTCCATGTTGCGTACATATATTATGAAGAACCTTAGCGGAAACCACCGACGACGCTCTTTCAAGTGGATTAAGCAGGACTCGAAAGTTAGGAGGCGTGAGGTCCATGATTGGCCCAACCAGAACCAACTGACCGTACTGAGCCTGCAAGGTGGATGATGATTCAGCTTCAGAGAGCGCCAGGCTTCACCCACTTGATTTACGACACATGGATCGCTGCTTCAATCTATATAACAAAACCCGCGTTCAAAAACGGTCAGGTATATCTATACTAAATTAACGGCTTCCCCTGCCATACCTGAATTCCGAAGAAACATTAACTTGTAATCAGCATGTCGAATTTCAAGTACGAACCGGGGCAAGTGCAGTGTGCAATCTATATGGGATAAAACCGGTGCTCGAAACACTGAAAATGCCCTATCCTATGTAGATAGTTCGCTAGCAGTGGAAGAAGAAAAGAACTTCCCATGTCACTTCATTTCTTTTACTTTTGTTTCTACTTCACTTACCCATTATCGATCCATGATCGATAACAGATCCGTTGTCTGAAGTGACAGAGCTCTTCTCACTACAGGAATGTCGAGCGTGCAACAAGCAAGCAGGATAAGTCTATGAAATAATCATGATCGACTGGCGATGTAGTGTACAGTAATAGCCTTGAAGCTGGACATAAGTCAATTCTGGTCTAAAGGACAAAGATAGCAAAACGTGTCAAGCATTGGGCTAAAGCCCGAATGTCATCCCGGGAGACAACTCAAGATTCGATTTACTATCTTCCTCCTTTAAACCACAATCAACTCAAACTTCTTGTAATCAACGTTGCAAATGGACACTAGTTATCAAGTCATCACACGATGGCAGTAATTAGTAAATCAGCTAAGCAAACCCACCTCAAATGAATTTCTAAGGCACATGAAGAATCAAAGATCAAACTTGGCAAGCTATGGAATAGATCGGTGGCGAGCTAGCTTTAGGTCGGCAACAAGGTAAGGTCGGAAACAGTTCAAAAGCGAGCCAGGGCTTGGATTCAAACGAGATGATGGGATGACTAGGGTTTCATGAAATTGGTGAACGCTTAAGGGAATCAACATCGGATGGATTCGAGTGAAGTGATGAATCAGGTCGAGATGATGCTTGGATCGCCTGGAGTCGAATCGTAGGAAAGATTGATCGCGTCAAGGAGTAAAATGGTTTGGGTCAAGTGAATGGCTTGGTCGCTCAAGTAGTATAAATAGGCAAGCAGAAAAGCAAAAAATTTTGCTAAGTAATAGGGTCGCCAGCGACTCGACCCATCATAGGTTGCCAGCGACCCGACCTAACTATTTAATGTTTAAAAAAATTTCTGTGCAGTTAGGTCGCTAGCGACCCATCCCACATGGATCGCTAGCGACCCAATATATATACATATATATATATATAATAATAGAAGGGAGAAAAAGGAAAAGAAACTTCACCTATTCTTCTCGAATTCGATCTCTTACAACTGGTCATCATTCCAAGGCATGCCGGGAGACTACGGTCAGAAATATAATACGTTGTGGCAAGTAATATCAGTTAGAACCAAAGAAAGACGACCAACAAAATTGGGTTAACAAATTCGTAAAGCTCGAATGCAATCACTTGGAGATCAACAGACAGATGTTGAGAGCGATAACTTCCAGAGCACGCCTTGTTTACAATGAAGACGTACTCTGGAGGGCAAATGTTATCCAGGTTTTTAACTCAGTAGAAACCAATAGAAAACAGAACAACTTCGTGTAAACAGGATGGATCAGGACTTAACCAGAAATGCAAAGACAAGGAATCAATAAGGGCCAAGCTATATGACTAAGGCAATGAATGGGATCAATGAGGCTGAGGGATCAACATTCTTTTAGTTCAATCAGCAGCTAAGCGCAAATAGCTAGTGAATTGCCATCGAAGCGAAACAACTACGATAAAAGACTATTGGAACATCTCAAATTCCAAACTCCAGAAATATCCCAAGTGCTTGGATCATCAGCAACCCATACCTCTCCACAAACCTTCAAACAAACTAGCCAAAGAATACTACGAAAAGAGGCCAAGACCTTGGCTCGCAAAATGAGCCAAGGTCATGGGTCGCTAGCGACCCATAGGTCATGGGTCTCCTGCGACCCATGGTTTTGCCTCGTTTAGTGAGCCAAATTCTCCCTGGATCGTTCTCTACCTACTTGCGAGCTGATGGTGGAGTGGCCTGGCCTAGAAGCTCTCTGATCCATATAAATACCATCCCGCCTGCAACGTAAACGGGGGCTGCTCTGGACTGGTTGCTGAAGCTCTGCTGGAATTATTCTTCACTCTCTACCTCCTTCACAACAATCCCTAAAGGAATTCACTGTGATTCTCCAGTGGATTCCAACTCCGGGGATTCAATCTAGCTAAAGATAATCAAAGCCTTGTAATCAAACATCTCTTATAATAGCAATTAGTCTTTAATAAAATTATAAAGTGGACGCAGGCTTCATTAACAGCCGAACCACTATAAAAATTCTCTGTCTACTTTCTTTTACTGGTCTTTTTCTATATTTTTTATTTGTGATATTCCTCTATCAGAATAGGGCTCGTGCTTTCAAATTCAAAACAGGGTGTTGGTCCATTTTTTGGATCAACAGGAACCCAGTCAAAAGTTAATGGCAACCCTTTCGAAACCTTTATAAAACCTCTTTCGAAACTATTTGCTTCGTCTCTGTCGAAGGCTAAAATCAAACAAAGGCATGCGCTTTTCATTTTTAAAACGAACCAAGGTTCCGACTCCTTCGAAAGCTAGGCTTTCGACACTTAACCTTCCGCCTATCTCCACTCCACTGCGTACCATCGTAGCGATACCTTGTGTATTGGTTTCGGCATAGTTGGTTTCGACAAGGATGAAGGCGGAAGCTTCCGTGTCGAAAGGTGCTTTCTAAAGTAGGCGGAACCTATTTTCTTCTACCTCAATGGCCGACCGTTCCTCTATCTTTTTATTTGCGTTTTCAAAAACGACGTGAATGGGAAGTAAGATGGTGGGAACGAAAATATATATGGGTAAGGACCATTGGGTGGCAATTTCCAATAATACACTTATGCAATTTGTTTAACCTAAAACCATTCTTAAGCCCATTAATTAGTTTATTAGGCACGAACTTAATTAATTAATTCACGTCTCAATCCCCTTATCACTTAACATTTACATTATTCTATTTAATTTATCTAATTAAATCTCCTTAATAATGTTATCAAAAATTAGGGGTGTTACATCTGTCCACATTCTCGGGTTCCAAACCCTATAGTCATAGATGTCTGTCGCCTGATGCTAGCCATAGCACTCACTTATTTCACCATATTTTCCTCCTATGAGCTCCGATTTGTGAACCGTTTTCACCGTTATAAAGCTACTTTTGACCTGTTCAATTCTCCATATAGTGTCGCCAAAATTCAACACTCCACCTCGATACTATATCCATCTCCAACTCAACGGTAGCATACCATCATCAACAACCGATAGCACCAACTATCACCACTTTTACCTTCAACCAAACGTGAATGTATTCCAATGAGCTCCGGCAAAACCACTGCCCATTGCACTCCATCAAAAAGCTCAATCAAAGCCCCCGCCCGCTAATGAAGTGTTGAAAACAACCAAATCCTAAACCGTCTCAACAAAGACTAGCACTCATCAAGAAGATAGATCACAATCTCTAACTAACACTCTTCCTCATCTATAACCAAGCTCCTCCCTCAACTGTGTCATTCCATGGCACCTAGCACTCGAACAAGCGAATCAAGTTCGAGCAATGCTCAAATTTTCCAACCGGCAATGCCTTAGTGAACATATCTGCCACGTTATCCTTTGTGTGCACTTTCCGAAGATATACTTGCTTATCTTCATCCATGGCTACTAGAAATGACTCTGTCACTTCAATATGCTTAGTTCATTAGCTAAACACCAAATTCTCCACCAAGTGAATATCACTCTGGCTATCACATCGAACATCGATGCTATCATGCTCGAATCCCAAGTCACACAACAATCGCCTCAAATAAAGTGCCTCCTTTGCCGCCTCCACCGCGGCTATTATCTCCGCCTCCGTAGTGGATAAAGCAACTACTGTCTGCAATCTTGATCTCCAACTTATGGCTATACCACTAAGTGTGAAGACATATCCGAAAGTTGATTTTCTATGATCCCTATCAACGGCGTAGTCTGAATCATAATAACCAACCAACTTGCAATCCATCCCAAAAATAAGACCATGAGATGATGTACCTCTAAGGTATCTCAACATAAGCTTCATTGCTTCCCAATTCGATTTTCCCAAATTAGCCACATACCGACTAACCATCCCGATGGAATTTGCAATATCGGGCCTTGTATACACCATAACATACATTAGACTTCACCCGCACTAGCATATGGCACCTTTTCCATATAAGCCTTGTCTTTCTCTAAGATAGGTTATCACTTACTCGAAAGCTTCATATGCGATGGTAAAGGTGTATTTGATGCCTTTGCATTTTCCAAGCTAAACCGGCAAAGCACTTTCTCTATAAACTCCTTTTGAGCTAACTTACACTCAAAATGCTTTCGATCCCTTTCTATTTTCATGCCCAATGTCTTCTTTGCTTCTCCAAGATCCTTCATTTCGAACTATGATTTCAAACTCAGTTTTAACTTGCTGATTTCATTATTATCCTTAGAAGCAATGAGAATGTTGTCCACATACAAGAGTAAATACACCCAACAATCATTTTTCAACTTCTTGAAATACACACAAGCATCCTTGATGCTTCTACCAAAATCATTTTCAAGCATAAAATGATCAAATCTCTTGTACCATTGCCTAGGAGATTGCATTAAACCATATAGTGATTTCTTTAACTTGCAAACCAAATTTGACTTACCATCCACAACAAAACCTTCTGGTTGCTCCATGTAGATGTCTTCACACAAATCACCATGCAAGAAGGCAGTTTTCACATCAAGTTGCTCCAACTCCAAGTCGTGAATAACAACTATAGAAAGTAATATCCGGATTGAAGTATGGCGCACAACCGGTGCGAATATCTCATCATACTCCTTTCCCTTCCTTTATGCAAACCCCTTAGCCACTAGCCTAGCATTGTATCTCTCATCATCCTTCATCTTGTATATCCATTTGCACCCAATAGCATGGTTTCTTTTAGGAAGTGGAACCAAATCCCGAGTTTAATTCTTCAACAATGATTGCATCTCTTCCTCCATTGCACAAATCCACTTCGAGCTATCACTCGACTCCATGATGTCATCAAGGTCCATTGGCGCATCTTGGACTACATGAAGAGCATAGTCCAAATTATAATAAAAGCTAAGATAGTTCCAATCACCATACCTATCAGGCGGCCTTATAGCACGACGACCAACTCGAGTAGCAATACCATTACCCAAACTCCTTTCAACTCCACCTTGAACTGAATCCTCTCTAGAGTCATGCACATCACCAACACTACTAGAGGAACCCTATAGTCTATGTGATGTTACGTCAACCGCTTCTCCCTCACAAGCATCTTCAACTACTCTACTCTCTCTACTCCTTGGACAAAATATGGGAATAACTTCCTTCTCCTTTGATTCACCATTAACTAAATCTGGAACATCTGATGAGCTTTCATTCTCCTTGAATAATGCTGACTCATCAAAAGTAACATAACGAGAATTCACAACCTTCTTTGTTTTTGGATTTCAAATCAGATAGCCTTTTACTCCATCCGTATAACCAAGCAAAATCCCCTTGAAAGCCCTAGGCTCAAGCTTATCATTTCTCGGATCATGTGCATAAATCGGACTACCAAACACACGAAGATAACTCAAGTCAATGCTCTTTCCCTTCCACACTTCCTCCGGAATTTTGTTAACAATAGCCGAGCATGGAATTCGATTCACAATATGCACCGCGGTTGACAAAGCTTTGGCCCAAAATCCCTTAGACAAACCCGATGTCAATCTCAAGCATCAAGCTTTCTCAAGTAGAGTATGGTTCATCCTCTCCGCAACACCATTCGATTGCGGATCTTCCGGTGTAGTAAAATGCCTCCGAATACCATGATGCTTGCAAAACTCCAAGAATTCTCTGGAAACATACTTTCCGCCATTGTCGAACCTTGGAACCTTCAAAGATTTGCCACTCTCATTCTCAACAAGAGCTTTCCATACTTTGAACTTTGCAAATGCCTCTAACTTGGCCTTCATTACATATACCTATACCTTTCGAGAAAAGTCATCAATAAAAGAAATATAATAGCGAGCTCCCCCCAAAGAAACTATCGATGCCAGTCCCTAAACATCTGTATGAACATACTCAAGAACCCTTCTCGAATCATGTTTTCCTTCACCGAATGAAACTTTTGTTTGCTTCCTCATGACACATTCTTCGCAAAACTCCAATTTGTTGAAACTCTCTCCATCGATCATTTCTCTTTTCCGAAGAATATCCAAACTCCTCTCTGAGACATGACCTAACCTCAAATGTCACTACCTAGTCACATCCATGCCACGAGAACTATCAACACCCACATAAGTTTCACCTTCAATAGTCACACTTTGAAGCAAATAAACACCTTAAGTTCTAACACCTTTCATCACCATAAGCGCACCCTTCAAAACCCGCAGGCTATCACTCTCAATAGTGATCTTATAGCCTAAAGAATCTAGCTGCCCTAAAGAGATAAGAGACTTTCGAAGTCCCAGAACATAGCGTACATTAGTGGGAGTACGAACCACTCCGTCAAACATCCGAATTTGCATGGAGCCAATGCTTTTCGACTTACCAATAACACCATTACTCATAACAATTGAATTTCCTTCTTTGTCGATATAAAAAGAAAAACAATTACTATTCGACGTCATATGATAAGACGCCCTCGAATCGAGCACCCATTCACTATCCAAAACATGTGATGTTACCGTCAACAACACATCTATGCCTCCCTTACCAACTCCATTCTCCACCGCTTGGATGAAGATGCTACTTCTTTCTTTGCCTTCTCCTTGTCCGGACGCTCATTCTTCCAATGACCGGGCTTCTGAAAAATATAACACTTGTGCTTTCTTTCCTTCGACTTTCCTCTCCAACCAGGGTTCCCTGATTTAGAACGCCCACGGTTCTTCTTCTTCGTGTATCTCTCCTTCTCCACAAATAAACCATGACCACTAATAGAACCACTACTTTTATCACCTAACTCCTTCATTTGATCCCGCAACTTCTCGCTAAGAAGACCTGTTTTGACATCATGTAGAGTCAAAGTATCCCGGCTATAGATCAAACTATTTAAGAAACCCGTATAACAGTCCGGCAACGAACACATAAATATCATCGCCTTTTGCTCTTCCTCAATCTTAAAATCTACCGCCTTCATCTTCATTGGCAAATCATCAAAATATTCAAGTGTGCCTTAGGCGAAGTACTTTCCTTCATCTTATAGGTGAAGAACGTTTGCAACAAGATCAAACGATTAGTTAGTGACTTTTTCATATACAACTCCTCCAACTTGTCCCAAATTCCCTCAGCGATAATCTCACCACTAATTTCATAGATAACATCCCCCATAGCAAGTTGAAGTGTAGTGAATGTACACTCTTTTATTTTCTCTCTCTCAACATCCGAGATATCTGTCGGCAACAAATGTGTATCAAACACTACTCGATGCACCCAATTCCTCCTTAGAACCGCTTTCACTTTCCATTGCCACATTTTAAAATAATTATCGCCATTCCACTTGTCTATAACCAATTGTGACCATGATGCCGCATACGATCTTTGTACATAAGGCGCTACACCACTTGGATTAACCAATAAGGGACTGCCTGAGGTATTATACGATTCCGGCATTTCTACAACCAACTACCAACACTAAAAGCTTTGATACCAAATGTTGTGGGAAATTCTAACTCTAGACCACTCATATCAAAACCCCAAAGCATAGCAAAAAACGAGATCGTGGTAAGAAGTGTAAACAACCAATCAATATCTCAATCCAAATCTTAATCCAATCCAAAACCAATCACAATATCTAAACAAGCAATAGATAATCAAAGCAATAACGATAAAATAAATCACACACCGATTTATAGTGGTTCCACTAACGTCTTGTTAATGTACATCCACTTTGAGAGAGAGCCTTTATTAATACCAATGAGAAGACTACAAGAGATTGATTACAATGATTAAAATTCTAATAGAATTGATTTATGGAGAAGAGAATTGTAGAAAATTAGGTATAAATAAAACCCTAATTAGTGGAGGCTAAAAACCTTGATTAAACCCATAATCACTTTGCCATCCATCTATAGTCTCTGAATCCTAAAAATAGCTTATATAGGAGAGTAAAAACCTAGGTAAAGTTCCAGAATTGCCCCTACGAATATCACAAATCTTCACACCAAAACCCGGGCTGAAAATAGGCTGAAAAACATCACAGACGTTTGTCACTATGTGACAGACATCTGTCATATATCTCGGAAAAAAAATCTCCGATACCACAGACGTCTGTTATAAAGTGACAAACGTCTGTCCACATTCTTGGGTTCCAAACCCTATAGTCACTGACGTCTATCACTTTATGACAGACGTCTATCGCCTAATGCTGGCCACAACACTCACTTATTTCACTATATCTTCCTCCTTCGAGCTCCGATTTGTGAACCATTTTGATCGTTATAACACTACTTTCGACCTCTTCAGTTCTCCATATAGTGTTGCCAAAATTCAATAATAAAGACTATATAACTCATTAAAGGCAAGATAGTTTGATTAGTTCTTGGTTAGTATGTTCTGTAAGTGCAAGTTTATTGCCACGGTTAATAAGATGCAAGACAACTCAAGAAATTTGGCATACAATTGAGCAAGTATTTAGCCCACAATCTGCAGCAAGATTCATGCATTGCAAGAGATAACTACAATACTTAAAAAAAGACAATATATCAACGAGAGAGTATTTAACAAAAGTTATGCCTTTGTGTGATCAACAGGCCACTATAGGGCATAACATATCCAACACTAAACGGATATTGTCATTATTAAATGGACTTGATGAAGAATATGAAGTAGTGGTGGCAGTTATATCCTCTAAAGAAACCCTGCCAACACTTCAATATGTTCACTCCACTCTCCTTGCTCATGAAGGTAGATTGGAGCAAAGAAAACCAAATACTATAGAGTTTTCTGCTAACTATATTGCAAATAGCAGAAACATAATTCCAGCAAGGTATATAGGAATTGATCAAATAATAGTCAAAGGGGCACTCAATTCTATAGGTCCAAAAGTAGAGATGGAAGATGAAGTAACAAGAACAATAGAATCAAATGTCAAATATGTGAGAAATAAGGTCACACTGCAAATAGATGTTACTTCAAATTTGATGCTAACTACACACCATCTCAAAAAATTACAACTCAAGAATCTACAACCCAAGTGCTAATATGATCAATGCACAGCAAGATAACAAGAATCATTCAAAAAGAAAAAGTAATGGTGCAATTAAAGCAGAAGCCATACTAGATGAAGGCGGGTATCCAGACTCAGGGGCCACCAATCATATAACCAACAATTTAGCCAATCTGAATCTTGGCAACAAGGAGTACAAAGGTAAACAATTGTTACATATGGGAAATGGTACTACAATTAATATCACTCATATTGGAAATGCAAGTATTAAAGGGAAAAAAAACTTTACCTCAATGAATTATTGAGAGTCCCATTAATTAGAAAAAATCTAATGAGTGTATCACAATTTGCAAGAGACAATATTGTATACTTTGAATTTTATCCTAAATACTTTTTAGTAAAAGATATTCTAACAAAAGAAAATATTTTGCAGGGTAGAGAGTTTAGGGGATTACACAAATTCAGTGTTCCTAGTTCAAGAAATTCTGGATGTAAGGAAATATGGTGTAACAATTTTGAGATGAAACAAGATGAAAATTGTAAAAAGTTTGATGTTTGGCATTACAAATTAGGATATCCCAATGCAGACATTGTAAGGAAAGTATTAAGTAGAAATAATTTATGTTGATCATGTTTCTATGCCTTACATTTGCACTTATTGTCAAATGGGAAAATGTAATAAACTTGAATTTTTAGAATCTGAAACCAAATTTAGTAAACCTCTAGAATTGGTTACCACAGATTTATGGAGACTAGCACCTATAAACACCGATTATGGTTACAAGTATTATATTTCATTTATTGATGCTTATGCTAGATATGTATGGATTTATTTCTTAAAATCAAAGTCTGAAGTTTACAATGTAGTGTTGCAGTTTATAGCTAATGTAGAAAAATAATCAAATTGCCAACTAAAAATAATGCAGACATATGGTGGAAAAGAATTTCTGCCACTTAAAGAATTCTTCCAAAAAAGGGAATAATACAAAGAGTCATATGTTCATACAGTTCTGAGCAAAATGGACTCATTGAAAGAAAGCTTAGGCATACTGTTGAAACTGGACTCACACTACTTGCTCAAGCATATTTACCACTAAAGTTTTGGCCAGATGCCTTTGCTATAGCAGTATTCCTGATTAACAGACTGCCAATAAAAGTATTAAAGTTTGAAAGTCCAATGGAAGTACTATTCAAGACCAGACCAAACTATCAGAATTTGAAAGTATTTGGATGTTTATGCTTCCCATATCTAAGGCCATACAACAATCAAAAATTGAAATTTAGGTCATCACAATGCACATTTCTAGGCTATCCTACTAATCAAAAGGGATATAAGTGCTTGGATAGCAATGGTAGAATATACATATCCAGGCATGTGGTGTTTAATAAGAAAGAATTTCCATTTCAACAAGCCAGAAATCAAGGCCACTCAGAAGATGTTTAATCCAAGAGTTTCCTTACCACCAATACCTTTGGAGTCAGAGATGACCACACCAGCTTAAGATGGAGCGTTCCAAAGGAATCAACAATAGTCAGCAAGAGATAACTTCAGCCCACAACACATAGTGTCCAATTCTGGACCAGGTCATGAGCAGAATGAAGCATTTGAAGGTTCAATTTATTAATCACAACAAAGTTTCAACACTCAATCAGACCCATGTCAAATATTAGATGATTCACAATCACCCAATACACAACAAGAGGTCACAGCTGATAGCAGAAGTCAACAACCTACACCTGCAGAGACTGGACATCGCATGATAACAAGAGCAAAGAGTGGTAGATTCAAGCCAAAAATATATAACACAAAGTTAGAAACTGATGAGCCAACCACATATCATCAAGCTGTACAGAGTGAAATATGGATAACTGCTGTGAAAGATGAATATGATGCACTAATGAAGAACAAGACATGGAGTCTTATTCCTCTGCCTAATCATAAAAATGTTATAGGATGCAAGTTTACTTAGAGATGAAAGAAAAATGCTGATGGTTTAATTTCTAAGTACAAGGCAAGATTATCGGCAAAAGGATATTCGCAACAGAATGGTTTTGATTTCAATGAAACCTTTTCACCTATTGTGAAATCATCAACTATTAGAATCATTTTAACAATTGCCTTGCATAGAAATTGGAACATCAAGTAATTAGATGTAAATAATGCCTTTTTGAATGGTGTTTTGTAGGAGGAAGTATACATGGAGCAAACATATGGATTCAAACAATAAGGCAGTGAAGAGCTTGTGTGCAAACTGAACAAGGCAATCTATGGTCTAAAACAGGCGCAACGAGTCTGGTTTGACAAAGTAAATCAACTTTGACAAAACTTGGATATAATTCAGCAAAATCAGACAATCCATTGTTTATCAAATTTATTGATAACACTGTTACAAATATTCTAATTTATGTTGATGATTTTATTATTGCAGGTAACAATGAATCAGAATCGGCAGTGTTACAAAATATCCAAACAAAGAGTTCTCTATCAAAGATTTGAGAAATCTAAACTACTTTCTTTGAATTGAAGAGAACATCAAATAATGAAATGCATCTAAGTCAGAAAAAATATATTTTAGATATTCTCAACAGGGCTAAAATGGATGAGGCAAACTCCCTACCTACTCTAATGACAAGCAATTTACATCTATCCAAAAATAAAGGGGAATTAATAGCAAATGACAAGCAATACATAAGTATAGTGGAGGCACGCAATATGTTACAATAACCAGACCTGACATCTCGTTTAGTTTAAAATAAAGTAAGTTAGTTTATGCAGAGACCATTGGATGAGCAATGGAAGGCAGTAAAAAGGATAATAAGATATCTTAAAGGGTCCATAAATCAAGTATTAATCTAACAGTCAAGCAATTACTTAATATTAATGGGTACGCAGATGCAGACTGGGTAACTGATCATGATGATAGAAGATCAACAACATAATATTGTATATTTTTAGGCCAGAATCCAATTTCATAGTGCTCAAAAGAATAACCTACTGTATCTAAATCAAGTACTGAAGCCGAATATAGCAGTATTGCTAGTGCTACAACAGAGATTATGTGGATCGAGTCATTATTAAGTGAACTAAAAATTAAAAACAAACAACAAAGCAACGATCCGGTGCGATAATCTTAGCACAATTTCACTTACAACAAATCCAATATGCATTCTAGAACAATACACATGGAGCTGGATCTTTACTTTGTCAAAGAGTAAGTATTAAAAGAGAAACTTATTGTAAATCACATACCTTCAACTTACCAAAGAGCGGATGTGCTCACGAAACTACTGTCAAAGTAGAATTTCGTAAGATTAAAGCACGAATTGAAGATTGGTGAAGCTGACCAGAATCTCAGATCACAAGCATCAAATCAGATACTAACTTGTGCTAAAGAATCAAGCGATCATTAGCTAAAGCATGATTTAAGCATCATTGAAGCAGACAACAATTTTAGATCACAAGCCCAAAATAAGACATTAATATCCATCAAAGAACATACAAAGTTAAGAGAACACGAATCATGCATGGATTTCACCAAATTAAAGAGCAAAATTAAAAGATAAGCAAAGTCCGCTGCAAATTGAGGACGAATGACAAACCCTAAGCCTCATTTGGCTTTAAAGGGGGATGGGGGGCATCAAAGGAATAAGAGAATAAGAAATAGGATGAATAGTCCAAACATATATTTCTCATATTACAAGATAAGGGTCTTGGGCGCGTTTACAACTCACATTATTTGTACACGATAAATACAAGTGTTGTTACAACGTTTTAATGTATGAAATCAGTTCTGTACAAAGCAACATATAATAAAATTCATTTGTTACAATTTTTATCTATAAATATCAAGGCAGCAATCGCATTCGTTGAAAATCTCATCTTCCAAGGTCGAATTTCACATATTGAAACGTGTGTCCTTGTGGAAAGTGGTTCAAGCTTCAAAAAGTGGTTCAAGATTCAAAGCACGGTAAACAGAAGTTGTGTGCTAAGTAATGCTAACAAAATAACAAAAAGTGGTTCAAGATTCAAAAGCACGACAAAGCGAAAGAAGAATATGATGCACTAATGAAGAACAAGACATGGAGGATTGTTCCTCTGCCTAATCATAAAAATATTATAGGATGCAAGTGGACTTATAAACTAAAGAAAAATGATGATGGTTTAATCTCTAAGTACAAGGCAAGATTAGTGGAAAATGGATATTTGCAATAGAATGGTTTTGATTTCAATGAAACCTTTTCACTTGTTGTGAAACCATCAACTATTAGAATCATTTTAAGAATTGCCTTGCATAGAAATTAGAACATCAAGCAATTACATGTAAATAATACCTTTTTGAATGGTGTTTTGCAGGAGGAAGTATACATCACCACAAGAAACAGAGCATTTTTCGACGGCTCCCGACCGTCGGCGGCTGTCAGAAGCCGTCGGGAGCCGTCGGAAAATGCCGCCGCAAATTAAGTCATCGGTGAGCAGATTTTCCGACGGCTCTCGCCAGCGGCCGTCGACTGTATTTCCGACGGCTTTTGACGGCTACCTGACGGCCGTCGAAAGACACGTGGACCGTTACGTTTGTTACCGAAAGCCGTCGGGAGCCGTCGGGATTTCACCGTCTGTAGCCGTCAAAACGTGTCGGTAAAATTTGACCTACATGCCGTCGGAAGCCCTGCAAATTTTTTTTCTGCATTTCAGCTGCGATTTGGCCTTCCATCCACAATTCATAAATACAATATCTTTCACCCAACTCAATATATCTAACTCATATATCTAACATGAAATCAAACCATAGAAAGATTACCAAATATTAAAAAAACATAAATCAAAACCAATTCATATAAAATCCAACCCAAATCATATAAAATCAAACCAAACTTCACTACCATAATTCCCATATATCTAATTGTACAATATATACATCAATGCTTCATCAACCCCTCACAATCAACTTCCAAATGTCAGAATCACTACCACCAAGTGTATCATCAAACAATATACATAACAGTTCAAATCCAAATCCACCTACTCAATGTATCATCCACACTTACAAAACAATGACACAAAACAAAAAAACATACCTATCAATCCAGTCAATCAGCTCCAGAACCTCCCGAACCAGCAGAAGATGGAAAGAGGCCACCATATTGTTGCATGTACTCAGCAATATGCCGATCCAGCAGCTGTGTCATCTCGATGGTCTGGCAACAGTTATGATCTCTTCCAGTTGCGCCACCCTAACTCTCAACTCTACGGTCTCTGCTAGATCGATATCAGATCTGGTTGGTTGGCTAGCTCACCTCTGTCCGCTAGCCTGCAACACTTATTTAACTTAGTCTATAATCTTACTATCAAAGTTACAACATAATATGTTAATTGTTATATCTATAAACTTATGACTGAAACTAAAGCGATGCACCAAAAATTAAAAGATTATTAAATTGTTATATCTTAATATATTATTCATTACCACTTGATTGCCAAAGCCGTAGCACCTGTTCCGTGATGGTGGATCCATGATTGCCTCAAAAATAATGTCCTCCTCATCCGTCGTGAGCTGCTCTCGACCGGTATCCTCTAGGAGTTTCTGACATTATTCCATAAACCTTGCCTGCATGAACAAATAAAAATGCAGTTAAAATTAATACATGATATATTATTTCATTATAATTTAACAATTAAAACAATTACTAATAATATATAAACTAAAATATGCTTATATGGCTCTTGCTAGATTTATCGTCGTGCCATGTATATAAAACTGCCCCGTCCAGATTTACATGCTCGACGGCATGCGTACGGGTAAACACATCCATATACGACACATGACCCTACGCCTCAGCTTCCTGAAATTGATTATTTTATACTGTTATTGTATATTCAAAATTATATAGCATAATAATTATTTACAATTCGCATTTATTAAATTTACCGACTCCTGGCGATACTGTTGAAACGACTTCGACCCTCCTCGATGAGTGACGGGATTTTTGTTTCTATTTGCAGAGTTTCTTTCCGACTCCGCCTGTACATTTAAATTTAATACATTATTTACCGACCAAATATTTTTTGATATTTACGTATCAATCAAATAATTAATAAATGTTTAGTACACTTACCTTCGCCTCATCACTATCCCAATGTTTCCGCCACCTTTCCCATGCACTCGTCCTCATCCAGTTTGGCTTCTGCCCTTTATGCTTCACTGTCGACATGGAATCACTATAGTTCTTCCTTATCTTCTGCATCCAATAATGTCATACTAGCTGCAGGTCATTTGACTGTATGTCCACGGCGGCCTGTGTTTCATGATAAACAGACAACCAAAAATTAAACAATAAAAGGTGAACAATAAATAAGCGACAAAAACAAATTAAGAATGGAAAACAGAAGAATATACTTACAATGAAATTCTTCCAAATACGCTCAAGGATGTGGGGAGGGATGTTATCCCACTTCGGCCAACAAGCCGATATCCTACTCTTGTACGCCTCCCTCGAAACCGATAGAACTACAGCTGATGGCTGTAGCTCAAACCCCCTGTGTTAAATATGATACAGATTAGTATATCGTACACAAAATACTTAAGATGCTGAAAAAAAATTAATACTTACCTCTCGGCTCAAGGTACTAGAGTCACGACAGGTCGTTGTGGCGGTTGCGATGAACCGCTACCATCGCCTCCTGAAGAGTGGGAAGAACTCCTCATTCTAGATGACATGATAAATACTTGTCACACACACATCATTTTAAAAGAGAACAACAACATAATAATGAAATATTTTTTATAGTTAAATGACATAAATGATATAAAGTACATAAAGTGCAAAGTATACCTGACTCAGATTGGGTCTCATATTCCGACGATAAGCAGAATACATTGCATTTTTACCTTAATTTTTTAAATAAATGACGGAAATGGAAATGGCATTAAAGATGTAAATAGCGATAAACAGATTCGGTTTTATAAATGAAATAAATTACACAACTAGCAAAATAAATCTCATCAATTTCGTAATACACCAAGAATTCAACATAGTTACATCAATTGCATAATTACATCAACTGCATAATTTCATCAATTACATCAATTGCATAATTACATAACTACCAAAATAAAGCTCATTATTTGTATCAATCACCATCGTCTTCTGATTCAGATTCGGTCTCATATTCTACGTTATTTTCCTCCAAACTCTCGAAAGCTTCTACCAAAACGTTTGATTCATCGTTCAGATGTCTAAAATCCGGACGATCGTCTGTAATTATTATTTCGTTGCTTTGCTCAAGAACTGCCTGGTAAGCTTGTTCGTTTAGAATATTCTTCCCCTCAAACGTAAATATGGCATTTGTTTTAAAAACTGCCGACCAATCTGCTTTATCTCTTTTTAGAGACGGATAAGGAGCGTAATAAACTTGCAATGCTTGTTTGGCTAGTACAAAAGGATCGTACTTGTGATAATGCGATGTGTGATTTATTTCAATAAGATTATAATCCTTGTGCACATTAATTCCAGAACCTGGAACATCGCTAAACCAATTGCATCTAAACAGAAACACCTCCTCCCCGGGTTGTGAGAAATATGTCAGTTGCAAAATTTGTGTTAAAACGCCATAAAAATCATTTATGTGATTTTATGGATCATCACTACCTTTAACAAATACATCTATATTATTAGTTAATTTTTCTGCACCGTATTCTTTTGTGTTAAATTTATATCCATTGACGAAATATATTGGATATGTCTTGACATTTTTTTTGGTCCCAACGCAAGATGTTTCAAACCTTCGCCAACCACACAATTTGTCGGTTCATAACGTACTTTGAAAACCACTCAGAAAATTCTTTACTGAGATCTCCGTGCGGATGTTCACTTTCATAAATACTGCATATATGAATAAAATATTGCATTAAATTCTACACGCGCATGCATTATGGAAATGAATAAATCATAAATTATTATTTCAGATTACCTAACAAATGGTCCAACCTCAGCACAATATAGAAGAATATAAGTGTGTGCTACATGAAGATCTCTATCGTCTAGCCATACTTCTACACATTTCCCAAAAGTTCAACCATGTTGTCTAAAAATAGATAACATTGTTTGAGAGGATTCTTGTTCGTCACCTTCGTCATTACGATGAACACTTTCAAATAATATGTTCACATGGTCACTAAAATAGTGAGAGAAAAAGAACGAAGCTTCATTTTCGATGTAAGATTTACATATCGAACCTTCAACTCGTGCTTTTTGCCTCACTTTTTTCTTCAGATGATTTAAGTATCTATGCAAAATTAATTTACACTAACTTTAACTTTCGAATGTAATTAAATTAATAGGTAACATATTACATACCTCTCAAATGGATACATCCATCCATATTGCACAGGACCTCGAAGTCGTGCTTCAGATGGGAGATGAACATGTAAAAGTTTCATTACATTAAAAAAACCCGGTGGGAATATTTTCTTCAATTTGCGGAGAAATATAGGAATATCTACTTCAAGTTTACGTAAACGTTGCACTTTTAAAGTAGTCGAACAAAGCTCTTTGTAAAACAGACTAAGCTCCGTTACTACCTTCCAAACTTTTAACAACAATAGTTCTTTGAATAAAAAGGGTAATAAATTTTTCATCATTATGTGACAGTCGTGGCTTTTCGTTCCACTCAATCTACCGTTTTTAAAGTCAACATATCTACGAAGATTTGATGAAATCCCATCAGGAAATCTTAACCCTTCCACCCATTTTAACACAACTTTAACTTGATTATTATCTAACTCGTAACATGCTTTGGGTTTTTTTACTATCATTTGGTTTCATATGAAGCTCAGGACGTTTGCATAATTCTTGTATATCGCGTCTTGATTTCAAATCGTCCTTAGTCTTCCCCTTGACATTCAAAATTGTGTTAAAAACATTATCAAAGACATTTTTCTTGTTGTGCATCACATCAATATTATGACGAAGCAGAAAATGTTTCCAATACAGCAACTCCCAAAATAACTCTGTTTGCATCAATTATGAATAGTCGATTTTCCTTCAATTTCTGTTTTCACTCCAGCTTCATATATCTTTGGATAGTCCCTTACAAATTCGTATATGTCTTTACTTGACCATATCGTTGGTGGGTTGTCTGGTTTCTACTCTATTAGCTAAAAAGTTTTTCTTGTCTTCTCTGAAGGGATGATTGACATGGAGAAAACATCGATGACAGTCAAACTATGAAATTTTCTTACCATTCGGTAACAAAAACGCCCGTATTTCTTCCATGCAATATGGACATGCTAGACGACCTGATGTACTCCATCCTGAAAGCATTACACAGGTAGGAAGATCACTTATAGTCCACAACAAAGAAGCAAACATACGAATTTTTTTTTCTTTGAAACGTCGTATGTTTCTACTCCTTCATTCCACAGTGTTTTTAACTCCTCAATCAACGGTCGTAAATAAACATCGATTTCTTGTGTCGGATCATCGGGGTCAGGAATGACAACGGTAAGAAACATATATTGCGTATTCATACACATCCATGGAGATAAATTATAAGGTGTGATGATAATGGGTCAAGATGAATATTTAGCACCAAATTGGGAAAATGGTGAAAAACCATCCATACATAATCCAAATCTAACATTATGACTCTTCGCTGCAAAATTGGGATAAGTTTTGTCGAAATGCTTTCATGCTTCTCCATCGGCTGGATGTGTCAACGTACCATCTTCCTCCGTTCTCACACTATGCCATCTCATATGAGATGCAGTTACAGAAGATGCGTATAATATTTGAAGTCTAGGCGCGATGGATAAGTAATGCATATGCTTGTACGGAACTTCCTTTCCCTTCTTTTTTCTTGGTTTGTATCTTTGCAGCTTGTACAATGGCTGTAAATCCGGCTTCGGTGATGTTGTATTTGACTTCATCGCAATGTATTCTACGATTACTGATAGTTGGGTGCCGCTTTTACAACCATCCCAAAGAGGTTTCTTAGCAGCATCCAGTAAATCATAAATTTTTTGCTTCAATATTTGGTTCTTCAACATTTTCATCGTCAACTTCAACCGTAGGGAACATTGATCGTGCTGCATCTTTGACCATATTTTCTATACGGTTCGTCGTAACAATTTCATTACCAGCAATGTCTAATTCAGACTCTGCAGAAGTATTTGCTACAACTTCTCCATGACGATCCCAAACATAATACTCCAGCACGAAATCGTTTTTGCACAAATGGACTTTCACAATATCAGGTAACAAATATTTCAAATGTCTACACCTACTACACGGACAATGAATTTCTACATCGTTTCCGTTATTACTTAAAGCAAATTGAACAAATACGTTTATACCATTATAAAAATCTTCTTTTATTGAGCCTCTCAACCATCTTCTTTGACACATCCATCTCCTCCGATCAACAAAATAATCGATCATTTTTCCTATATGAAAAAATATGTCACAAATTAAAAAATAAATATTGGTCATATTACAAATTCACCTTTTATTTTTCAATGTATCGATAAAAAAACTTATACGCATCAATTTTACCCCACTTAAGAATACAATATAGAAACGTTGATTTATGGTTATCTTTTTTCCCTGGTCAGTCATCATACTTTCCATTACAAACACAGTAAACACTTACATTTCGTACATTATTTCATTTTAAACAATTCAAAAAAATTTCGGCAGCACTTCACTTTTGTTTCCTGCATTGTACACAACTGCGTGTATGCAGGAAACAGAAAAGAAAAGTGACGGCGAAATTTTGTGAATCGTTTGAGACGAAATAATGTGTGAAATGTAATTGTTTACTGTGTTTATAACTTGTCCAATACAGGGACAAATCCAACAAGTATTGTACCAAATGAATATAAATGATCGTTTTGTGACAAAAACGACTATTTATATAGATCATGTACAACACCCGTCGGACGGGGCCAAAAACTCTCTAAGGGACGTAAAAAAATTATTTTATAAAAAAGAATATATATTTACTTATTTTATACATTTCAAAAACTTATTAATTTATCACATTTGTTCCGCGTATTTCATCGAATAAGGCTGCTTTAGTATTGTTCTCATTTTCCAATACAGTCGAATTTCTTTTAGACTCGTGCATTCATTATTGTTGCACAAGTCAAGATGTTATACGACTCATGTCTTATTCCAATTAACACAATATAGTGGTAGAAACAACGGATATACAATGGTTTACATATACACACACAATCATAAATCATACATACTATTTACAATTTCACGATAACATATGAAATAGGTATACCATGAGATGTTATAAACCATTATTACACTAGTGGAAAGAATTGCAATCACTAATTAGCCCTAATTTATCAACTTATGCAAGTCTAGATTTAGGGTATAGATTTTTGGCGAAAATTAGAGATTATACCTGATTTAGAGAGCAATAGACGTTAATTACGCAGCCGCAGAGGATCCGAAAGCTTGAAATTGCTGATTGGAAGCTTGGAGGGGAGATTTGGGGGTTACTGAAGGAAGAAAATCGAGCAGGAAATGAGGAAGAAAGGCTTCGGCCTGAAAAAAAATTCGTGAATTTCTGACGGCTTCCGACGGAAACCGTCGGAAAAGAGCCATCGGAAGCCGTCGCTAGGATCTGTCAGAATAATTGCCTTTTCTAGTACTACATGGAGTAAGCATATGGATTCAAACAAAAAGGTAGTGAAGAGCTTGTGTGCAAACTGAACAAGGCAATCTATGGTCTAAAACAAGCGCTATGAGTCTGGTTTGACAAACTAAAATCAACTTTGACAAAACTTGGATATAATTCAGCATAATAAGACAATTCATTGTTTATCAAATTTATTGATAACACTGTTACAAACATTAAAATTTATGCTCATGATTTTATTATTATAGGTAATAGTGAATCAGAAATCAGCAGTGTTACATAACATCTAAACAAAGAGTTCTCTATCAAAGATTTGAGATATCTAAGCTACTTTCTTTGCATTGAAGTTAAGAGAACATCAAAAAATGAAATGCATCCAAGTTAAAAAAAAATTTCAGATATTCTCATCAGGGCTAAAATGGATGAGGCAAACTCCCTATCTACTCCAATGATAAGCAATTTACATCTATCCAAAAATAAAGGGGAACCAATAGCAAATGACAAGCAATACAGAAGTATAGTCGGGGCACTACAATATGTTATAATAACCAGACATGACATCTCGTTAAGTGTAAATAAAGTAAGTCGGTTTATGCAGAGACCATTGGATGAGCAATGGAAGGCAGTAAAAATGATATTAAGATATCTTAAATAAGGGTTCATAAATCAAGGATTAAACTTACTGTCAAGCAATTCACTTAATATTATTGGCACGCAGATGCATACTGGGCAACTGATCATGATGATAGAAGATCAACAATAGCATATTGTATATTATTAGTCAAGAATCTAATTTCATAGTGCTCAAAAAAATAACCTACTATATCTAGATCAAGTACAGAAGCCAAATATAGGAGTGTTGGTAGTGCTACAACAGAAATCATGTGGACCGAGTCATTATTAAGTGAACTAAAAATTCAAACAAACAATAAAGCAACGATCCGGTGCGATAATCTTAGTACAATTTCACTTATAGCAAATCCAGTATTGCATTCTAGAACAAAACACATGAAGCTGGATCTTTACTTTGTCAAAGTGTAAGTATTAAAAGGGAAACTTATTGTGAATCACATACCTTCAACTTACCAAAGAACAGATGTGCTCACAAAACCACTGTCAAAGCATAATTTTGTCAAATTCAAGCACGAACTGAAGATTGGTGAAGCTGACCAGAATCTCAGACTGCAAGCATCAAATCAGATACTAACTTGTGCTAAAGAATCAAGCGATCTTAAGCTAAAGCATGATTTAAGCATCATTGAAGCAGACTCCAATTTAAGATCACAAGTCCCAAATCGGACATTTGTATCCATCAGAGAATAAACAAAGGTAAGAGAACACGAAACAAGCATGGATTTCACCAAATTAAAGAGCAAAATTAAAAGATAAGCAAAGTCAGTTAGAATGAAAAGCGTACCGTGTGTAACGATATTGTATATCTTAGATCTGGGTATTAATATCAGGTCCAAGGCTACTTGTATCGGCCCAATACAATTCATTTCTGCTGTATATATTGGAACCATGTTGTACAAAGAATGTATCGAAAATAAAAACAACATTTCATTTCCAGTAATTACTCTTCATCTCCGATTATACTAATTCTACCAATACTTCTATTAAAATCTGTTATATCAATTTACATAAGGATTCTATTTTCACAAGAATTCTGTTTTGGTATCAAAGCAACAAAATCTGTCAAGCGACACTAACAAAAGTCTGATCATCATCAGATTCTCATCAGAGAATCGCTGTATCATCACTGAGCCATCCGAAGGAGGTGTCAGATAAGTATCATCACTCACCATCTTGGTTGCTCTTAGATTTTAGCTATCTCATCATCTAAGAGTTAAAGTTTACCTGTCTCTGAATCAAGAATTCTCATTAAAAGTGCCACGCCAAGATTCTTGAGCCAAGAAAGTTGGCTGCACCACTGAAACACACATATCAGAAATCTCAACAGCACTTCCTCATAATCCACCAGGCTGGAGATGATGACACTACATCATCAGCAACAAGTGGCGTTAAGAATCATGAAGGGTCAAGATCAAGAAATCAAGATTCATCAGCCCTTGAAATAAATTCCTGCAAGATTATAAAGCCAAAAAATAATTTAGTAACAACAACACTTGATGAAAACAACTTCATATTATGGAAGTATCAAGTTGAAACCAGTATAAGAGGGTATGGACTAGAAGACTTTCTGTATGGAACAGCTACTATACCTGCAAGAATGGTAACAGATAGCACAGGAGAAAGAATTATCAACAAAGAATTCATCAACTATCAGAGACACGACAGCCTACTGGTTGCATGGCTACTTTCATCTATCAGTTCAGGGCCGCTATCACAAATTGTTGGATGTAAAACATCATTCGAAATATGGTCTGCAATACAACAAAATTTCAAAACACAGTCAGCTGCAAGAATTATGTATTACAAGAGGCAACTGCAGAATCTCAAGAAAGAAAACATGACAATGAGAGAATATCTAACTAAGGTGAAATCATACTATGATATTCTTGACACTGCAAGACACAAAGTATCTAAAACTGAGCAGATACTAACCATTCTGAATGGTCTGGATAGTGTATATGAGTCAGTAGTAGCAATTATTTCATCACAACAAGATCTACCCAATATGCAGTATGTTAATTCAATACTGTTAGCACATGAAGGAAGAATTGAGCAGAGGAAAGAAAACAATATAGAATTATCTCTCAATTATGCATCAAATTCAAGAAACAGAAATCAAGGGAAGAAGCAAGAAAATCAAAATACCAGACAAGACAACTACAACCAAAGAGGTAATGCTACACAGAGAGGTAAAGGGAGAAATGGAAGGAATAATAACAGAACAAAATGTCAGATCTGTGAAAAACCTAGACATACAACCAGACAGTGCTACTTTAGACTCAACACTGAATACTACCCAAATCAACAAAATCAAGCAACTCAGAGAAATTATAATTCCAGTGCAAATGTAGCACATATAGATCAAAGGCAAGGCAGTCATTCAGAAAGTTCAAGAACACAAAGCTTAAACTCAGAAAGACTTACAAGATCTGAGGAGATAACTAAAGAGGACTGGTACCCAGACTCAGGTGCAACCAACCACCTCACAAACAACCTACAAAATCTTAATCTTGGCAATAAAGAATATACAGGTATGCATTCTATTCATATGGGGAATGGTGAAGCTCTAAAAATTACACATGTTGGAACAAGTAGTGTTCCAGGTAAAAGACTTCTCTATCTCAATAATTTATTTAGAGTACCACAAATTAAGAAGAATCTATTGAGTGTATCTCAATTTGCTAATGATAACAATGTGTATTTTGAGTTTCACCCTAAATTCCGTTTGGTTAAGGATCTACTAAATCAAGACATATTGTTACAGGGTAAATTGGACAAGGGATTATACAAATTCAATCTTGGGAATACAAGAAAGAGCAATATTAGGAATATGTGGTGTAACAGCACTGAGTCTCATGTTATAAATGATCAAGAAACATTTACTCAGTGGCATTATAAACTAGGACATCCCAATGTAAACATTGTAAAACAAGTTCTTATGAGTAATAATATCTCTTTTAATGTAACTCTGCCATATGTTTGCACTTATTGTCAATTAGGCAAGAGTCTTAAATTGCCATTTGCAGATTCAACAACAGTTATTAGAAAACCACTACAATTAGTAGAAACAGACTTATGGGGACCAGCTCCTATAAGTTCAGACTATGGCTACAGGTACTATATATCATTTGTTGATTTATTTTCTAGATATACATGGATATTTTTTTTGAAATCCAAATCAGATGCACAAAAAGCTGTAATACAATTTATAATTCAAGTAGAGAAACAACTATGCAATGAGGTCAAAATTATACAAACTGATGGTGGCAGTGAATATAAACCACTAAAGGAATATTTCCAGAAAAAAGGTATTATTCACAGGACTACTTGCCCATATACATCTGAGCAAAATGGAATAGCAGAAAGAAAACACAGATATATAGTGGAAACAGGCTTCACTTTACTGGCACAGGCTTCTTTACCCATGAAATTCTGGCCAGAAGCCTTTAACACTGCTTATACTTAATTAATAGACTTCCTACTAAAGTTCTCAAGCATCTGAGTCCCATAGAAGTGCTATTTGGGGTAAGACCTGACTATAAAAGCCTAAAGACATTTGGTTGCTTATGCTTCCCATATCTCAGACCATATAATAAGCACAAATTAAGTCCTAGGTCTGCCCCATGCACCTTTGTAGGGTATGGAAATAATCGGAAAGGATACAGATGCTTAAGCAATGATGGTAGGATCTATGTCTCAAGACATGTGGTATTTAATGAGAATATTTTTCCATTTGCAGATAAGAATGTAAAGACAACTAAGAAAGTGCACAATAAAGACAGCTTCTCAATACCTTCTATACCTATTATACCTGAATGGGATAAAGTTGATGGAAGTGTGCAGAGAGATCAAGGATCACAACACACTCTACCCAGCAGTGTCACTGGATCAGGTCATGACTCACATGAATCCTCCATCTCCTTCCACAATGCAAGTCAAAAGAGTGATATCAATCCAGGTCAAGGAGAATCCTCCTCATCCATGTCCCAACATACTGATGAAAGCACACATATTCAAGAGCCACCACCTGAAATTTCAGGACATCATATGATTACAAGATCAAAAAGTGGCATATTTAAACCAAAAACATACAATGTTCAACTTGATTCAACTGAGCCAAGAAATTACAGTGAAGCCATCACAAACAGCAATTGGAAACAAGCAATGGACAATGAATATGGTGCTCTTATCAAAAATGAAACTTGGACTCTAGTACCACTACCCAAAGACAAAAACATAATTGGATGTAAGTGGACCTACAAAGTCAAAAGAAATCCAGATGGAAGTATGGCGAAATATAAAGCAAGGCTGGTAGCTAAGGGCTATAATCAACAATATGGTTTTGATTTCAATGAAACATTCTCCCCAGTTGTCAAGCCAACCACAATAAGAAATATGTTAACCATAGCTCTTCACAGAGGATGGAAGATCAGACAACTTGATGCAAATAATGCTTTTCTCAATGGAGACTTCAAAGAGAATGTATATATGGAGCAACCAGAGGGTTACAAAAAGGAGGTCAGCAACAATCTAGTATGCAAACTACATAAAGCCATTTATGGATTAAAACAAGCTCCTCATGTATGGAATGAAAAACTTAAGTCAACATTGATAGTTCTGGGATTTACACCAACAAAATCAGATAGCTCCTTATACATGCAACGCAAACAGGAAAGGATCACTTACATATTGGTTTACGTGGATGACATTATTATCATTGGAAATGACAATCAGGCTATGAATCAGACAGTCAAACATCTTGACAAAATGTTCTCTATAAAGGATCTATGTGATTTACATTACTTCCTTGGAATTGAAGTCACTAGAAAATCTGATTCAGAAATGTTTCTATGTCAAAAACGATATATACAGGATCTACCACTACGCCATAGATGACCTTCTGCAACATTTTTGCAAGGTGTTGCCAGCTAAAATGTTGCGACAGCTATAAAATTTTGGTCCTACTGCAACGTTATATTTTTGGTGTTACCTTAGCCATAGAAATGTGTTGCTCTAGCTAAACAAGTGTAACACGATGCAACATTTTTATATAGTGTTGCAATAGATGTATTCAAATTAAAAAATTAATAAAATTAGCAATCCGCCTGAATACGATCCAACGATCTACATTTAATCTGGTTGTTAAAATGGATCACCACTGCAATTTGCCCCAAAATTTCGTTTTCCCGCCTAAACTAGTTCAGAGTAGATCCCCTTTTGGTTTTCATTCCAATTCGCCTCCTCCCATTCGCCTCCGCCACCAAATTGTCACCCTCCTCTTCTTCTGCTTCCTCATTCGCCTCCGCCACCAAATTGTCACCCTCACCCCCAGCTACCCCCTGACCCATCGCGACCATCTAGCTCCAACCAGAGCCCCGTCACGACACCAAAACTCGAAGCCAAACAAAGTTTTTCGTTCAAACCCCTTTTGCCACCGCTGTCATCGCCATCAGCTCTTAACTCCAACAGAAGACTTGCTCGCCACCAACCCCTCTACCTTTCTCCTTTAGACTACTTCACCTGAAAACCCTTCTAGCGCCTTAATTTCTCCCAAAACCCGAACTGCCCTCGAGATTTAGCTGTCATTCTCGCAACAATTAATCCGTCCACGGCTCCTATATCAGGTACATCCCAGGCTGATCTCTT
This sequence comes from Allium fistulosum, assembly GCA_030737815.1. Lineage (NCBI taxonomy): Eukaryota > Viridiplantae > Streptophyta > Magnoliopsida > Asparagales > Amaryllidaceae > Allium > Allium fistulosum. Next base: position 1,166,263,304 of record CM060905.1, on the reverse strand, counting down.
CGTACTTTCCCCTATGATTGCGGTTGCTTCACTTGGTACTGAAGGCCTTTGGTGTGATGTTCGGAAAATTATGATTTATTTGTTGAAAACTTATCTGCTAATGGTAATAGATTGCAAGATGATGACATTATTAAGGATAAGCATGGGAATGGTACTGGTAATTTCAATAAGGTAGTACGCCCCCCATATGTTTGTGCAAATGCTCCTTTGGAACTATATATCATTTTCTAGTTATATTTTTGCAGGTATCATGTGTATATAATCCACATTATATCATTTTCTTCATGTCGGTTACTAGTTAATACTCACAGACTTGTTTATATACATCCTCCTTATAGATAATTTTTAGTGTTTTATTTTCAAATTGTTGTTAAGGGAAATAGTGTTGAACTTAGGAGCTCCAAGTTCAGTTTTATAATCTAGTGCACGTTTTCATGTAGTACCGCTGTTTGATGGTGAATTGATGATTACAATGTTCAGGTTGTGAGTGGCAGAGGTGATTGTTGGTAGAAGTTTTATTGTGGTGTTGTGAGTGTTCGGCAAGGGTTGTTGACGGTTTGAAGGTCGATCCCCGTCGGGACTGCGGTGCCTCGGACCCCCGCCGGCGCTGCGCCCGGACCCGCTTCTCGGCTCGCCTTCGGCTCGGCACTTGGCTCGTCATATATTTGTCAGTGTTGGTGTCTGTATAAATTGAAACTGCATATGTAATGAGTGAACTGAGTGATGTAGTGAGGAATATCTGTATATGTGAATATCAGTGTTATATATCATTGAATTGTAAAATAGTGGAGTCAGGAATTTGTACTATTTCAAATGTTGAAATAAAATATTTATTTAAATAAATTACTGTTTAAATATCAAATTCTGTGAAATAGCATTTTATTAAATAAATATTTATTTTTATTAAAAAATCAAATATGCTCTACATTGTGGGCCCCACAAATTCAGAAAGTTAATATCTATAGCAACATTTTGGAATGTTGCTACAGATACCTATGGGTGTTGCCATAGACCCAAATAGGATTCTATTGCAACAATATTACTTATGTTGCCTTAGATAGTCAAAATGTTGCCTTTGAGGTCTAAGGCAACGGCAAAAATTGCATCACCCTAAAAGTGTTGCCATAGACCTATGGCAACATTTTTCGGGCCTGAGCCAACATTTTTTTTGTGTTGCAGAAGGTCATCTATGGCGTAGTGTACTAAAAAAAGCAAATATGGACCAGGCAAAATTACTTCCCACTCCTATGGTCAGTAGTCTCAGATTATCAAAAGACTCTGGAGAAGCTATTACAAATGAAAAACAATACAGAAGTATCGTAGGAGTGCTACAATACATCACGATAACAAGGCCAGACTTAAGTTATAGTGTAAACAAAGTCTGCCAGTTCATGCATAACCCACTCAGTCATCATTGGAAAGCAGTAAAATGTATCTGAAGATACCTGAAGGGAACCATGAATCATGGACTGCATCTCAACAATAAAAAAGGTTTAAACATACAAGCTTACAGTGATGCAGACCGGGTCTCCAATCCTGATGATATGGGATCCACTACAGGATTCTGTGTATACCTAGGTAGCAACCCAATTTCATGGAGCTCGAAGAAACAAGCCACCATCTCACGCTCCAGTACTGAAGCCGAGTATAGGGCAATAGTCAGCACTACAGCAGAGATCACTTAGATCATGTCACTTCTCAACGAAATTCAAGTCAATCCCTCAAACACCCCGATAATCTGGTGTGATAATCTAAGCTCAGTCTCCCTCTCATCAAATCCTATTTTACACTCACGAACGAAGCACATCGAAATAGATTTGTACTTCGTTCGTGAGAAGGTTTTAGAGGGAAAACTGTGAGTTAACCATGTTCCAGCACAATTTCAGAGAGCTGATATACTTACGAAGCCACTGTCAACAAAAAATTTCGCTCGATTGAAGGAGGATTTAAGAGTTGAAGATGGCGGCGCAAAAATTGGAAGGAAAGAAGAAAACCATAGATAAAATTGAAGGGGGGAGTTAGAATGAAAAGCGTACCGTGTGTAACGATATTGTATATCTTAGATTTGGGTATTAGTATCGGGTCCAAGGCTACTTGTATCGGCCCAATACAATTCATTTCTGCTGTATATATTAGAACCATGTTGTACAGAGAATGTATCGAAAATAAAAACAACATTTCATTTCCAGTAATTACTCTTCATCTCTGATTATACTAATTCTATCAATAATTCTATTAAAATCTGTTATATCAATTTACACAAGAATTCTATTTAAATCGGCTGCAATTTGAGGACGAATGGCAAACCATAACCCTCGTTTGAGTTTGAGGGGGGTATCGAAAGAATAAGAGAATAAAAAATATGGTGAATGGTCAAAGCATATATTTCTCATATTACAAGCAGCATATGGATACAGTTCTTGGGTGAAGCACATTTACAACTCATATTTACATTATTAGTACACTATAAATATAAGTGTTGTAACAACGTTTTAATGTATGAAATCAGTTCTGTACAAAGCAACATATAATAAAATTCATTTGTTACAATTTCTATCTGCAAATAACAAGGCAGCAATCGCATTCATTGAAAATCTCATCTTCCATGGTCGAATTTCACATATTGAAACGTTTGTCCTTGTGGAAAGTGGTTCAAGCTTCAAAAGGTGGTTCAAGATTCAAAGCACGGTAAACAGAACTTGTGTGCTAAGTAATGCTAACAAAATAAGAAGACTCTTGTACCGACTTGTCGTATTCGCATACAGCGAAGAAGGAACCATCCAATTGATTTGTTAAACAGAACTAATAGAAATGTACGTATTTTATTCAATATCAACCATCACATGTATTTTACTGCATATATAATATATGAGTTGACTATTTATTTTTATTTTGTTTTATATATATATATATATATATACACACACACACACGGTTGCTTGTTTTATTTTCGCCTGCTTAATTGCCTTTTTCCAGCTGACTCTAATTTTGTCCTTTTTGTCACCGACGGGCAGAATTCCTCTCTCTTCAAATTAGCTGAACCCGTATGAACCATCCATAGCATGATTTGTCTAACTGCTGAAGCATACATAACGTGATGATACATAAATCAATAGTTAGGATGAGCTTGATACATGAGAACATGAAAAACGAGGACATGTGAATTGAATTGATGAGGATAACCAACGTGGTCACGGACGTGTATAGAGCATTGACCCTTATCTTTTATAGGAGATTAATACATTTATTATATGATCTAAATATTACATACGGCTGCGATATGTGTACATGTATATTCTGCCGGAATCTATTTCACCTAAGTTTTCATTATCAAACTTATTACAAAAATATACATCCTAGTCAAAAATATTTACTTGTGCAAGCAGAAACTGTTTATAAAAGAACCTGCGCTTCCAAGCACAAAACTAAGTTTGATATTGAACTTAAAGTTGAAAGATATTTATTATGTAAATTAAATCTCGGGGTTCCTTCTACCACGTTATGTAAAATAAATATTGTTGCAAAAATGATTCAAATATGATGTAGGTAGTGAAAAAGCTTATGGGAAAGTGAAATGAATAAATCAAATTACCACAATACAATACTATAAAATAAAATTTAACATATGAAGCTCTTGAAATCTGATTTCTAACAGAAAAAATGAAAGTGTCAAAATATTAGACCTAGGGGCTAGGATACAATAGCATTGTAGCAATAAGATAAATTCAGCTGTTTTAATTTGTCAACAAGGTTCCAGTTAGTAGTGGCTGACCTTTTCCTCCATCATTGTTTATTGTTTCATATTCGTCTTTCATTAGTATAATAATATGAGGCTAACAGAAACTTTATCTTCTTGCAATGAATGAACTATGATTCATTCTATTTCTTGGTTATTAACTTTGTTATCCAGGCGCATTAAATATATTATTAGGGAAAGTCAACAGTGTATTTGAAGGAGTCGTAAACAAGTAGATAAAATGTTACAGTATGCATGCATGTAAAGCAGTTAGCCAGGTATTACAACTTACAGCTTTGGCAGCCTCTTTAACAGAAGAATGAGTGCGTGTATATAACAGTATAATCGTTATTCACAATAGGAAAAACTTTGCATAGAGTTTTATTTTCATTAAGAATAGGAAAAAGATTTGGAAAGAGAGTTGAACAAGTAGTAGAACCCACTTGCACTTGCAATTAATAAGAGGGGAAAAGTGATCAAAAGACCGATGCCCATGCATTTATGAAACGTTATCTCAGTGGAGTCGCCATACGACGTCGTCCATGTCTTGTCCCTACTTTCATTACATGTTGTCTTTCAAGTTGATGCTCTGACCATTTTCTCCTTTTTCCCATATGGTTATCATTGATTGTCCATGTTCAATTACTCATTCAAAAGCTTTTTCTTTCATATAAAACTGCCTTAATGTTTGAAAATACAAAAAAAAATCTACAAATGTGTTGCTGAGGCTGCCGCTATTTTGGTTAGGAATGCATCAGTCGACGGTTGATCGCTGATCGTCTTTAGCTACGGTGGCGTTCAACTGCCGCAGATACTACGTACGTATGACGGTAGAACGCTGTTGGAATTTCTTAAGAAATAAGATGAATGAAAATATACAAAGTCCCACATCGCCAAAATATTGAGAGCTATATTAGTTTATATATGGCTCTCTCATGAGGAGGTTGAAGCCTGAGGCTCATAAATGTATGCTTTGTTGTGAGGAGGGAGATCATGCATTTCCACCACACACGCGGTCGCGCCACCGCCGTCCGTCTGTCCGACCGAACCGAACCGGGCTCGGGTACGGATCTTAAATGATCATTCTTTTTACTAGGCAATTGTTTAACAGTTTTGGGCTTCGGCTGAAAACTGGGCTGGGCCTGGAATTTGAAGAGAAGCGGGCGGGTTTTGGACTGAGGAGGCGCGACCCAACTGAAGCAGACGCGGGCGAATGGATGCGGCATGAGCGGGTGCGACCCGTTAAAAGGCAGCGACGCGGGCGAACAGATGTGACTGTACGAAGAGGTACAGACGCGACTGTTTGAGCGAACGGGTGCAGAGACGACCGTTCGGAAGAGATACGGACCAACTATAAATAAAGAGGAAAACTGATCACTTTCCTCACTGATTTTCCAATCCAAAATCTCTTCTCCTCTAAAAACTGTTGTTCTTACTTTCAAATCACAGAGTGATATACTCATTACAATTTCGAGCAGAATTCGTCTGTTGTATCTTGGGAGAATTTTGAAATAAAATTCTTCAGGAAATCGTTACGACGAGCCTCAGACATATTCCGGTTAAAATTCTATTTTATTCTACATTCTATCCTTCATTTTGGTTATACTATTTATTCAAATTAGTATAACGCTGTTGTTGTAATTTATTTACAATAATCGTATTGTTATAATAATTAACAAAGAATTCCAGTGTAGTGGAAATCTGAGTTATAAACTTGTGCGCCGAGTTTATAATTGATTATTCTCTGTTTTGGTATACTAGACTTATAACATCTTAAGAATTTTACTGTTTTCTTACTAAAACAGAGATGACAACAGTAGAATTTTCAAAGACTACTACCCACAACAGACCTGAACCGTTCAAGGGAGATGGTGACGACTTTTTAACATGGCAGAATCAGATGTTATTTTACCTCACCACACTCGGTCTGCAACGGTATCTCGAGGAGGAGGGACCGATTTCTTCACCATGCAAGGAAGCAGATGTTGCTACATGGAAACATTCCGAATGCAGAAACTATATTCTGAATTGTCTCGACAAGGTGCTATACAAAGTATATCAACCTCTAAAGACAGCAAAAGCACTTTGGAATGCACTTGCCACGAAGTATAAAACGCAGAATATCAGTCTTAAGAAATTCATTGTAGACAAATTCATGGACTACAAGATGGTCGACTCCAAACCGGTGACTGCTCAACTGCATGAACTACAAATCATTATTCATGAACTCGAAGCGGAAGGTCATAAGGTTGGAGAATCGTTTTTGGTTGAAGCCATCACGGGAAAACTGCCACCGTCGTGGAGAGATTACCGCAATTATCTAAAGCATAAAAAGAAGGAAATCTCTTTACAGGATCTCATAGTCCGATTGAAAATTGAGGCAGATAACCGTGGAATTACAAAACAAAGCGAGGAGGCATTTGTGGCTGAAGATTCAAAGACCAAAAACAAAAAGAAGAATTTTCAGAACAAAAGGAAAGCTCCAGACAACAAACCAAAAGACAACAAACGAACCAAAAAGTTTAATGGTGAATGTTGGGTTTGTGGAAAGGTTGGACATGCCGCTAGAGATTGCAGACTCAAAAAGGACCGCAACAAAGAGGCAAATTTAGTAGACAACATGGAAGTGGATGAGTCCAACTTCTCGGCAGTTGTATCTGAATGCAATATGGTTCAGAATCCTAACCAATGGTGGGTGGACACAGGCGCTACTCGTCATGTCTGCTCTGACAAATCCATGTTTTCTACATATAAGAAATTCGATCATGAAGAAAAACTCTATATGGGTAATTCTGCAGTATCTATGATCGAAGGCAGTGGCACAGTAATCCTCAAGTTTACTTCGGGAAAAACTGTCAAGTTGAATGACGTGCTCCACGTTCCAGACATACGCAAGAATCTCATCTCTGGTGCAGTATTATCAAAGAAAGGATTCAGAATGGTGTTCGAGTCAAACAAGATGGTTCTGTCCAAAGCTGGAATGTATATCGGAAGGGGATATTTATGTGATGGCCTATTTAAGGCAAATGTAGCCATTATCGGCAATAAAACAATGTATTCTGATTGTGCTATTAATAAAATTGAAGTTTCTTACTTGCTTGAGCATGAAATTTTACTATGGCATGATAGATTAGGACACATAAATTTCTGAAAAATGAAAATATTATCAAACTTGGAATTAATTCCAAAATTCCAAGTAGATAAGAACTACAAATGTGAGACATGTGTAGAAGCAAAAATGGTTAAAAAACCATTTCAATCTGTTGATAGAAGCACCGAACCACTAGGTTTGGTTCATACAGATTTATGTGATTTTAAATCATTACCTACAAGAGGTGAGAAAAAGTACTTTATCACGTTTATTGATGATTATACGCGATATTGCTATGTATATCTTTTGAATAGTAAAGATGAAGCAATTACATCATTTATAAAGTACAAAGCTGAGGTAGAAAATCAGTTAAATAAAAAAGATCAAGATATTGAGATCTGATCGAGGTGGAGAATATGAATCACCATTGAACAGTTCTGTGCCGAAAATGGTATAATTCATCAAACAACGGCTCCATATTCACCACAACAAAATGGTGTAGCCGAGAGGAAGAACAAAACGTTAAAAGACATGATTACCGCCATGCTTTTAACTTCTGGTCTACCGACGAACTTGTGGGGGGAAGCCTTAAATATGTCTAATCACATATTAAACAAAGTCCCTCATAATAAAACAGGAACAATTCCATATGAGGTATGGAAAGGACATAAACCAAGTTTTAAATACCTCAAAGTGTGGGGGTGTTTGGCAAAAGTTCCAGTTCCGCATCCCAAGAAAGTCAAACTTGGACCAAAAACAGTAGATTGTTACTATTTAGGGCCAGCCCAAAATAGTAGTGCCTATAGATTTTTGGTATTCAAGTCTGATATAGCTGATGTTCATGTAAACACAATCATGGAATCAAGAGATGCCTCATTCTTTGAAGACGTGTTTCCGCACAAAAGGAATGAAGGGAATAATGTCCCTAAAAGGACAAGAGAAGAATCAAGCAATTCACATGAAGATGAAACTCATCATGAGATTGAGGAAGTTGAACCAAGAAGAAGCGTAAGGGCTAGGACTTCCAAGACATTTGGTTTGGATTTTTTCACATATGTGTTAGAACATGAACCTCAAACGTACAAGGAAGCAATGTCATCTTCTGAATCTTCATGTTGGAAAGAAGCAATCCAAAGTGAGATTGATTCAATTCTAAGTAATAAAACTTGGGAAATTGTTGATATTCCACCAGGAATAAAACCTATTGGCTGCAAATGGATTTTTAAGAAGAAAACGAAAGCAGATGGCTCTATCGACAAGTATAAAGCCAGATTAGTAGCCAAAGGATATCGTCAAAAAGAAGGAGTAGACTTCTTTGATATATATTCGCCAGTAACACGAATAACCTCCATAAGAATGCTAATAGCAATTGCATCAATTTATGGTCTAGAAATTCATCAAATGGATGTAAAGACAGTATTCTTAAATGGAGATCTCGATGAGGAGATCTACATGGAGCAACCTGAAGGTTTTATTTCCAAAGGAAATGAAAACAAAGTCTGTAGATTAGTAAAATCATTATACGGACTAAAACAAGCTCCAAAACAATGGCACGCAAAATTTGATAGTGTCATGATAAGAAATGGTTTTCGTATAAATGAATGCGATAAGTGTGTTTATTATAAACAAATTGGACAATCATATGTGATGATTTGTTTATATGTAGACGATATGTTAATATTTGGTCCAAATACTCAGGTAATAGAGACCATAAAGAAGATGTTAAGTAACAATTTCGATATGAAAGATTTAGGAGTTGCAGACGTTATTTTGAGAATCAAAATAATAAGAACTCCTAATGGAATTGAATTGTCTCAGTCACACTATGTAGACAAAGTGATTGAAAAATTCCAAGACTATGGAATTAAAGGAGTGAGAACACCTTTTAATCCATCAGAAGTACTGCATAAAAACACTAATGAGAGTGTAATGCAACTGGAATACTCTCGTGTAATAGGATGTCTCATGTATCTCATGAATTGCACAAGACCAGATATAGCTTATGCAGTAAGTCGACTGAGCAGGTATACAAGCAATCCAGGAAAGGAACACTGGAAAGCACTAATGAGAGTGCTTGGATATTTAAAAAATACCACAAATTATTCCTTACATTATGGAAAATATCCTACCGTCTTAGAAGGATATAGTGATGCAAATTGGATTGCTGATTCAGAGGAATCAAAATCAACGAGTGGTTATGTCTTTACCTTAGCAGGGGCAGCAGTGTCATGGAAATCTACTAAACAAACATGCATAGCTCGATCCACTATGGAATCAGAGTTCATCGCTTTAGATAAAGCAGGCGAAGAAGCAGAATGGCTTCGTCACTTTTTAGAAGATATTCCATTTTGGCCTAAACCTGTACCGGCCATATGCATACACTGTGATAACCAAGCTGCGCTAAGCAGAGCGCACAACTTTGTGTATAATGGAAAGTCACGACATATTCGTCGACGCCATAACACAGTTAGGCAGTTACTCTCAAATGGAACTATTTCCATAGATTACGTGAGAACAAATGATAACCTAGCGGATCCATTTACTAAAGGTTTATCAAGAGAGAAAATTGACTGCGCATCGAGGGGAATGGGTTTAAAAGCCTAAACCACCAAGAGTTATCTTATACGGAAACCTATCCTAGCGACTGGAGATCCCACGGACTAGGATCAATAGGCAAACCAGTTCTGAATAACTCAAAACGTAATGCATTTGCGTGGACATAGTCCAACTCCATTCCTATGGTGCACAATATAAATGCATGCCTACAGAAGTATTTAAAGGTTAAAACTATGTTTTTTAATGATGACCATATCTTGGAAATAACAAGTGGGGTATATGTAGGATACTCTTAATAGTCGCGATCACCTATGTTAGTGTGAGCTGGGTCGGCTCTATGAGAATATTAAAAGACTTTTATTCTCTAAAATACTCGCAGAACCAAAAATTGTTCAGGACTAAAATGAACACAACCAAGAGATTGGATGAGAAGGGAATCAATGCTTCGTAAAGCTTATTGTCTGGATATACAATAAAGGCCGACGGTTCAAGATGAAATAATTCACCGATTGGCCAAGTAGATGCGATAAGTTTTAACTAGGGAAAGTTCAAAGTGAAATATCTACTTATCCACGATAAAGCATTATTCCATATGTACTCTGTGATATTTCGCTTTGTGTGGGGGATATGTATATTATCATTCATGTGGAGGATTGTTGGAATTCCTTAAGAAATAAGATGAATGGAAATATACAAAGTCCCACATCGCCAAAATATTGAGAGCTATATTAGTTTATATATGGCTCTCTCATGAGGAGGTTGGGGGCCTGGGGCTCCCAAATTTATGCTTCGTTGTGAGGAGGGAGATCATGCATCTCCACCACACACGAGCGCGCGCCGCCGCCGTCCGTCCGACCGAACCGAACCGAACCGGGCTCGGGTATGGGTATGGGTATGGGTATGGGTACGGGTCTTAAATGACCATTCTTTTTACTAGGCAATTGTTTAACAGTTTTGGGCTTCGGCTGAAAACTGGGCTGGGCCTGGAATTTAAAGAGAAGCGGGCGGGTTTTGGACTGAGGAGGCGCGACCTAACTGAAGCAGACGCGGGCGAATGGATGCGACATGAGCGGGTGCGACCCGTTAAAAGGCAGCGACGCGGGCGAACAGATGTGACTGTACGAAGAGGTACAGACGCGACTGTTTGAGCGAACGGGTGCAGACACGACCATTCGGAAGAGATACGGACCAACTATAAATAAGGAGGAAAACTGATCACTTTCCTCACTGATTTTCCAATCCGAAATCTCTTCTCCTCTAAAAACTGCTGTTCTTACTTTCAAATCACAGAGTGATATACTCATTACAATTTCGAGCAGAATTCGTCTGTTGTATCTTGGGAGAATTTTGAAATAAAATTCTTAAGGAAATCGTTACGACGAGCCTCAGACATATTCCGGTTAGAATTCTATTTTATTCTACATTCTATCCTTCATTTTGGTTATACTATTTATTCAAATTAGTATAACGCTGTTGTTGTAATTTATTTACAACAATCGTATTGATATAATAATTAACACAGAATTCCAGTGTAGTGGAAATCTGAGTTATAAACTTGTGCGACGAGTTTATAATTGATTATTCTCTGTTTTGGTATACTAGACTTATAACAAACGCCACCGTAGCTAGAGGCGGCAGACGATCGGCCACTGATTGCGACGCCACTAGCTAATGTTGAAAGGAAGCTTGATTTTTCATTTTGTATATGTTTAGCTATTTTATAATATATTCAAAAACGTATAAGAAAGTTTAGAAGATGTTCATGGAGAATCATCAGATCAAGTGAATCTCCACCGTTTATTTGAGATGTGAATTAACGTAAATAAAGGTGCATTTATTTCTAAATTCAAATCTATTATACATAAAAAAACTTCCTACAGTGGTATTAGAAATCGGTTGATATCAAGGAAGAATGACAAGTGGTTTGAGTTTGGTTTAAGTTCCCTTACTCGATAAAACTCAATAAAGAGTACTACGATAATTGAAGCATTCGCATGAAGGTGTTGCTTAGATCATGTGTGTGATGTTATAGAAAATGGGTACAAAGAATCCGTCGATGTCGTCACTTTATCTCAAATCAAAATAGATAATTTCAAGGAATCGAAGAAGAATGATCAACATACTCTTAGCATCATCCATCAATTAATTAAGCTCTAGACGGAATTATGTTTGAAAAGATTGTAAATGCGCAAAGTAGCTAGGAATGAGAGACTTTGGAAAACGCTTTCAAAGAAACTGACAAAGTGAAGAAAATTAGACTACAAACCATGTGAGGTGAGTTTGAATCTTTATATATGAAATCTTCTGAATCAATCGATGATTGCTTTTCCCGTGCTTTATCTATTGCAAATTAGATGAAAAGATAAGGAGAAAAATTAAAAGATGCTAGAATAGTTCAGAAAATTTTACAATCTTTGTATTTCAAATTTGACTACATAGTTGTAAAAATTGAAAAATCCATAAATCTAAAAAACATGACTGTCGGTCAACTCATGAGATCACTTCATACCCATGAAGAAAAATTAAATAGAAAAGTGGAAGAAAAACCATTGTAGCAGGCACTTCAAACCAAACTCACCTTGTAGAAGAATAAAGCATTTAAAATTGGAAAAAATAATTGCCAAAGAGAAAGAGGTCATGATCAAAACTGTGGTAGAGGTGTTAACAAATTTGTCAATGAATAACAAAGAAACCAAATTACATATATTACAAGAGGCCGAGAAGGAGGAGGACCCACAAATTACAATGGACGGCCAAGGTATAATAAGTCAAAAATCAAATGTTATTATTGTGACAAATTTGAGCATTTTGCTTTCAAATGGAGATATATTTTCATTAAAATTCAAGGAAGATCTGATTTCGCTAAAAAAAGAAATAAGGCTCTACACTTATATTGGCACACAATGGAGATGAAAACAAAAATGATAATACATGATATTTGGATAAGAGAGCTAGTAATTATATGTGCACAAAAAGGAACATGCTTACGGAGCTTGATGAGTCGGTAAGTGGAAACATTAATTTTGGTATTGAATTTAGAATTTCGGTTAAAGGTAAAGAAAAACAAAAATTTATTTAAAAAATGGAAAATATGATTTTACCTCTAATGTTTACTATGTGCCTAATATGAAAAAAATATCCTAAGTTTGGGACAACATTTAAAAAATGATATGATATTCACATGAAAAACCATATTCTCTTTACGAAAGATGCTAAAAGAAATTTAATTGCTAATGTAGCAATGTCAAAAAATAATATGTTTCCACTGAATGTTTCGAATAATGCCATTAAATGGTTAAAGTTATTCATCGTGGCTTTGACATTTAAGATTTGAATACATAAACTTTGATGGTTTAAAATTTCTAAAGAATAAAAGTATAGTAAAAAGTTTACCATCTATTAATCACAGAATCAATTATGTGAAGGATACTTATTTGGAAAACAACCACGAAAACCTTTTCCAAAAGAATCCACTACAATAGCTAAAGAACCATGAGAACTAATTCATAGGGACATTCGTGGTCCTATAAAATCATGCTCACTTGGAAAAATCAATTATTTTGCACTCTTTATTGATGATCTTAGCGGAAGAACATGGGTTTATTTTCTTGAACAAAAATCAGATGTATTTGGTTCTTTTAAGAAATTTAAAGATTTTTAGAAAATGAAAATGACTATAAGATAAAAGCCACAAGATCTGACTAAGATGGAGAATTCACCTCAAAAGAGTGAGAAATTTTGCAAAGAAAGTGAAATTCGTCGTCCTTTAACTGTCATATACACTCCACAACAAAACGCCATTATAGAAAGGAATAAGAGATCTCTATTCAATATTGGTCGTAGTATATTAAAATGTAAAAATATCACAAAAGAATTTTGGACCGAAGCCATTAAATGTACGGTGTATTTATTGAATTGATCTCCAACTGGAAACGTATGGAATAAAACCTCTGAAGAAAAAGAAGCACATAGTGGCAGAATCCCATACATATAACATCAGAGAATATTTAGAGTATTTGAAAGCATAACATATATGTATGTCCCAGGTCGAAAACAATGACTTCGAAATTTATTAAAAGAGCTATACATCCCACAACATAATGCAACAAAGATTTCTGTATAATATCGAAGGAGTAAGAGAATAAAAAAATATGCTGAATGGTCAAAGCATATATTTCTCATATTACAAGCAGCATAGCAGCATATGGATATGGGTCTAGGGCCAAGCCCATTTACAACTCATATTTATATTATTTGTACACCATAAATACAAGTTTTGTAATAAAGTTTTAATGTATGAAATCAGTTCTGCAAAAAACAACATATAATAAAATACATTTTTTATAATTTCTATCTTGGTATCAGAGTCTATAACTGCCTAACAGCAAGTGTCACGCTAGAGCCATCATAAGAAAATTATCATCATCTGTTAGAACTCAGCTGCACAGTAGGTTCTCATCAGAAAAGTCTCATCAATTGAGTAACCAAAATCCAAATCCACCATCTGATTCAATTTCTTCAAAGATCTTGAATCCTTTATCATCTTTTTGTTGTGTCGTGCCAAGAAAAGATGTGCCAGAAAAGTTTCATCTCTCAACATCTCTCTAGCTGCATCAAACCTATCAGAAAAACCCAAATTTCATCATCTTCTTGATTGTACTCTGCCAAGAAAAGTGTGTCAGAGTATCATCTTCATCCAACACATCTCTAGATGCATCAATCACATCGGAAAGGCATTTATCACTTAGGTATAAAGTCGAATAACCCACTATTTTCTCTCTCTCTCTGAATCCATATTTTGATTCAAGAATTCTAAAAGAATGGCTGAAGGAGATATAGATAACTCAAATTTACCCACATCAGTATCAAGAACCACCCAATCTCAAACCCAAACAAATGCAACTCAAGAACTACTCAAAGCCATCATCAAACCCCAAAGCCAACTCATCACCATTCAATTAGATGAAACCAATTGTCTACTTTGGAAATTCCAAATAGAGACTGCAATCAGAGGATATGGGCTTGAGGAATATGTTCCTGGAACACTAATCACACCGCCCAGATATACTGTAGATAATGAGGAAAAGTTGGTAAGTGATAAAGACTATATAACTCATCAAAGACAAGATAGTTTGATTAGTTTTTGTTTAGTATCTTCTGTAAGTGCAAGTTTATTGTCACAGTTAATAGGATGCAAAACAACTCATGAAATTTGGCATACAACTGAGCAAGTATTTAGCTCACAATCTGCAGCAAGAGTCATGCATTACAAGTGATAACTACAAAACTTAAAGAAAGACAATATGTCAATGAGAGAGTATTTAACAAAAGTTAAGACTCTATGTGATCAACTGGCACTGCAGGGCATAAAATATCTGACTCTGAACATATATTGTCATTATTAAATGGACTTGATGAAGAATATGAAATAGTGGTGACAGTTATATCCACTAAAGAAACCCTGCCAACACTTTAATATGTTCACTCCACTCTCCTTTCTCATGAAGGCAGATTGGAGCAAAGAAAACCAAATATTACAGAGTTTTCTGCTAACTATGTTGCAAATGGCAGAAACAGGAATCAAAAAAGGTATCACAACAATAGGAATCAATCAAATAACAGTCAAAGAGGCAGTCAATTCTATAGGTCCAGAGGTAGAGGTGGAAGATGGAGTAACAATAATAATAGACTCAGATGTCAAATATGTGAGAATATGGTCACACTGTAAATAGATGTTACTTCAGATTTGATGCTAACTACACACCATCTCAAAAAAAGTAAAACTCAAGAATCTACAACCCAAGTGCTAATATGATCAATGCACAGCAAGATAACAAGAATCATTCAGAAAGCACCAGTAATGGTGCAATTAAAGCAGAAGACATACTAGATGAAGGCTGGTATCCAAACTCAGGGGCCACCAATCATGTAACCAACAATTTAGCCAATTAGAATCTTGGCAACAAGGAGTACAGAGGTAAATAATTGTCACATATGGGAAATGGTATTACAATTAATGTCACTCATACTGGAAATGCAAGTATTAAAGGGAAAAGACAAGATTACATCAATGACTTATTGAGAGTCCCATTAATTAGAAAAAAAATCTAATGAGCGTATCACAATTTGCAAGAGACAATAATGTATACTTTGAATTTTAACCTAAATACTTTTTAGTAAAAGATATTCTAACAAAAGAAAATCTTTTGTAGGGTAGAGTGTTTAGGGGATTACACAAATTCAGTGTTGCTAGTTCAAGAAATTCTGGATGTAAGGAAATATGGCGTTACAATTCTGAGATGAAACAAGATGAAAATTGTAAAAAGTTCGATGTTTGGCCTTACAAATTGGGACATCCAAATGCAGACATTGTAAGGAAAGTATTATGTAGAAATAATATTTCTGTTGATCATGTTTCTATGCCTTACATTTGCACTTATTGCCAAATAGGGAAAAGTCATAAACTTGCATTTTCAAAATCTGAAACCAAATATAGTAAAACTCTAGAACTGGTTGCCACATATTTATGGGGACCAGCACCTATAAACACCGATTATGGTTACAAGTATTATATTTCATTTATTGATGCTTATTCTAGATATGTATGGATTTATTTCTTAAAATCAAAATCTAAGCTTACAATGCAGTGCTGCAGTTTATAGCTAATGCAGAAAAATAAACAAACTGCCAACTAAAAATAATGCAGATAGATGGTGGAAAATAATTTATGCCACTTAAAGAATTCTTCCAGAAAAAGGGAATAATACAAAGAGTCACATGTTCATACACTTTTGAGCAAAATGGACTTATTGAAAGAAAGCATAGGCATATTGTTGAAACTAGACTCACACTACTTGCTCAAGCATATTTTACCACTAAATTTTTGGCCAGATGTCTTTGCTACAACAGTATTCCTGATTAACAGACTGCCTACAAAGGTATTAAAGTTTAAAAGTCTAATTGAAGTGCTATTCAAGACCAGACCAAACTATCAGAATTTGAAAGTACTTGGATATTTATGCTTCCCATAACTAAGGCCATACAAAAATAAAAAATTAAACTTTAGGTCATCACTATGCACATTCCTAGGCTATCCTACTAATCAAAAGGGATACAAGTGCTTGGATAACAATGGTAGAATATACATATCCATGCATGTGGTGTTTAATGAGACAGAATTTCCATTCAACAGGGCAAAAATCAAGGCCACTCAGAAGATGTATAATCCAAGAGTTTCCTTACCACCAATACCTTTGGAGTCACAAATGGCCACACCAGCTCAAGATGGAGCATTCCAAAGGAATCAACAATAGTCAACAAGAGATAACTTCAGCCCACAACACACAGTGTCCAATTCTGGACCAGGTCATGAGCAGAATGAAGCATTTGAAGGTTCGAGTTATTCATCACAACAAGGTTGCAGCACTTAATCAGACCCATGTCAAATATTAGATGATTCACAATCACCCAATACACAACAGGATGTCACAGCTGATAGTAGAAGTCAACAACCTACACCCACAGAGACTGGACATCACATGATAACAAGAGCAAAGAGTGGTATATTCAAGTCAAAAATATACAACATGGATTTAGAAACTGATGAGCCAACCACATATCTGCAAGCTGTACAGAGTGAAAAGTGGATAACAACTGCGAGAATATGATGCACTAAAGAAGAACAAGACATGGAGTATTGTTCCTCTGCCTAATCATAAAATTATTATAGGATGAAAGTGCACTTATAAACTAAAGAAAAATGCTGATGGTTTAATCTCTAAGTACAAGGAAAGATTAGTGGAAAAAAGATATTTGCAATAGAATGGTTTTGATTTCAATGAAACCTTTTCACTTGTTGTGAAACCATCAACTATTAGAATCATTTTAACAATTTCCTTGCATAGAAATTAGAACATCAAGCAATTACATGTAAATAATACCTTTTTGAATGGTGTTTTGCAGGAGGAAGTATACATCACCAAAAGAAACAGAGCATTTTTCGATGGCTCCCGACCGTCAGCGGCTGTCAGAAGTCGTCGGGAGCCGTCGGAAAATGCCGCTGTAAATTAAGTTGTTGGTGAACAGATTTTCCGACGGCTCTCGCCAGCGGCCATCGACTGTATTTTCGATGGCTACCCGACGGCCGTTGAAAGACACGTGGATGGTTATGCTTGTTACCGAAAGCCGTCGGGAGCCGTCGGGATTTCACCGTCTGTAGCCATCAAAATGTGTCGGTAAAATTTGACCTACTGGCCGTTGGAAGCCCTGCAAATTTTTTTTCTGCATTTCAGCTGCGATTTGGCTTTCCATCCACAATTCATAAATACAATATCTTTCACCCAACTCAATATATCTAACTCATATATCTAACATGAAATCAAACCATAGAAAGATAACCAAATATCAAAAAAACATAAATCAAAACCAATTCATATAAAATCCAACCCAAATCATATAAAATCAAACCAAACTTCACTACTATAATTCCCATATATCTAATTGTATTTTATATACATCAATGCTTCACCAACCCCTTACAATCAACTTCCAAATGTTAGAATCACTACCACCAAGTGTATCATCAAACAATATACATAACAGTTCAAATCCAAATCCACCTACTCAATGTATCATCCAAACTTACAAAACAAAGACACAAAACAAAAAAAACATACCTATCAATCCGGTCAATCAGCTCCAGAACCTCCTGAACCAGCAGAAGATGGAAAGAGGCCACCATATTGTTGCATGTACTCAGCAATACGCCGATCCAGCAGCTGTGTCATCTCGATGATCTGGCAACAGTTATGATCTCTTCCAGTTGCGCCACCCTAACTCTCAACTCTACGATCTCTGCTAGATCGATATCAGATCTAGTCGGTTGGTTGGCTCACCTTTGTCCGCTAGCCTGCAACACTTATTTAACTTAGTCTATAATCTTACTATCAAAGTTACAACATAATATGTTAATTGTTATATCTATAAACTTATGACTGAAACTAAAGCGATGCACCAAAAATTAAAAGATTATTAAATTGTTATATCTTAATATATTATTCAATACCACTTGATTACCAAAGCCGTAGCACCTGTTCCGTGACGGTGGATCCATGACTGCCTAAAAAATAATGTCCTCCTCATCCGTCGTGAGCTGCTCTCGATCGGCATCCTCTAGGAGTTTCTGACATTGTTCCATAAACCTTGCCTGCATGAACAAATAAAAATGCAGTTAAAATTAATATCATGATATATTATTTCATTATAATTTAACAATTAAAACAATTACTAATAATATATAAACTAAAATATGCTTATATGGATCTTGCTAGATTTATCATCGTGCCATGTATATGAAACTGCTCCGTCCGGATTTACATGTTCGACGGCATGCGTACGGGTAAACACATCCATATACGACACATGACCCTACGCCTCAGCTTCCTGAAATTGATTATTTTATACTGTTATTGTATATTCAAAATTATATAGCATAATAACTATTTACAATTCACATTTATTAAATTTACCAACTCCTGGCGATACTGTTGAAACGACTTCGACCCTCCTCGATGAGTGACGGGATTTTTCTTTCTATTTGCAGAGTTTTTCCCGACTCCGCCTGTACATTTAAATTTAATACATTATTTACCGACCAAATATTTTTTTATA
Organism: Allium fistulosum; assembly: GCA_030737815.1. Classification (NCBI taxonomy): domain Eukaryota; kingdom Viridiplantae; phylum Streptophyta; class Magnoliopsida; order Asparagales; family Amaryllidaceae; genus Allium; species Allium fistulosum. Next base: position 1,166,244,252 of record CM060905.1, on the reverse strand, counting down.
TTTACGTATCAATCAAATAATTAATAAAAGTTTAGTACACTTACCTTCGCCTCATCACTATCCCAATGTTTCAGCCACCCTTCCCAAACACTCGTCGTCATCCAGTTTGGCTTCTTCCCTTTATGCTTCACTATCAACATGGAATCACTATAGTTCTTCCTCATCTTCTGCATCCAATAATGTCATATTAGCTGCAGGTCATCTGACTGTATGTCCACGGCGGCCTGTGTTTCATGATAAACAGACAACCAAAAATTAAACAATAAAAGGTGAACAAGAAATAAGCGACAAAAACAAATTAAGAATGAAAAACAGAAGAATATACTTACAATGAAATCCTACCAAATACGCTCAAGGATGTGGGGAGGAATGTTATCCCACTTCAGCCAACAAGCCGATATCCTACTCTTGTACGCCTCCCTTGAAACCGATAGAACTACAGCTGATGGCTGTAGCTCAAACCCCCTGTGTTAAATATGATACAGATTAGTATATCGTACACAAAATACTTAAGATGCTAAAAAAAATTTTAATACTTACCTCTCGGCTCAAGGTACTAGAGTCACGACAGGTCGTTGTGGCGGTTGCGATGAACCGCTACCATCGCCTCCTGAAGAGTGGGAAGAACTCCTCCTTCTAGATTACATGATATATGCCTGTCATAGACACATCATTTTAAAAGAGAACAACAACATAATAATGAAATATTTTTTATAGTTAAATGACATAAATGATATAAAATACATAAAGTGCAAAGTATACCTGACTCAGATTGGGTCTCATATTCTGACGATAAGCAAAATACATTGCATTTTTAACATAAATTTTTAAATAAATGACGGAAATTGAAATGCCATTAAAGATGTAAATAGCAATAAACTGATTCGGTTTCATAAATGACTTAAATTACACAACTAGCAAAATAAATCTCATCAGTTTCGTAATGCACCAAGAATTCAACATAGTTACATCAATTGCATAATTACATCAACTGCATAATCTCATCAATTACATCAATTGCATAATTACATAACTACCAAAATAAAGCTCATCATTTGCATCAATCACCATCGTCTTCTGATTCAGATTCGGTCTCATATTCTACGTTATTTTCCTCCAAACTCTCGAAAGCTTCTACCAAAACGTTTGATTCATGGTTCAGATGTCTGAAATCCGTACGATCATCTGTAATTATTATTTCGTTGCTTTGCTCAAGATCTACCTGGTAAGCTTGTTCATTTGGAATATTCTTCCCATTAAATGTAAATCTGGCATTTGTTTTAAAAACTGCCGACCAATCTGCTTTATCTCTTTTTAGAGACGGATAAGGAGCGTAATAAACTTGCAATGCTTGTTTGGCTAGTACAAAAGGATCGTACTTGTGATAATGCGATGTGTGCTTTATTTCAATAAGATTATAATCCTTGTGCACATTAATTCCAGAACCTGAAACATTGCTAAACCTATTGCATCTAAACAGAAACACCTCCTCCCTGGGTCGTGAGAAATATGTCAATTGCAAAATTTGTGTTAAAACGCCATAAAAATCATTTATGTGATTTTATGGATCATCACTACCTTTAACAAATACACCTATATTATTAGTTAATTTTTCTGCACCGTATTCTTTTGTGTTAAATTTATATCCATTGATGAAATATATTGGATATGTCTTGACATTTCTTTTTGGTCCCAACGTAAGATGTTTCAAACCTTCGTCAACCACACAATTTGTCGGTTCATAACGTACTTTGAAAACCACTCAGAAAATTCTTTACTGAGATCTCCGTGCGGATGTTCACTTTCATAAATACTGCATATATGAATAAAATATTGCATTAAATTCTACACGCGCATGCATTATCGAAATGAATAAATCATAAATTATTATTTCAGATTACCTAACAAATGGTGCAACCTCAGCACAATATAGAAGAATATAAGTGTGTGCTACATGAAGATCTCTATCGTCTAGTCATACTTCTACACATTTCCCAAAAGGTCGACCATGTTGTCTAAAAATAGATAACATTGTTAGAGAGGACTCTTGTTCGTTGCCTTCGTCATTACGACGAACACTTTCAAATGATATCTTCACATGGTCACTGAAATAGTGAGAGAAAAAGAATGAAGCTTCTTTTTCGATGTAAGATTTGCATATCGAACCTTCAACTCATGCTTTTTGTCTCACTTTTTTCTTCAGATGATTTAAGTATCTATGCAAAATTAATTTACATTAACTTTCGAATGTAATTAAATTAATATGTAACATATTACATACCTCTTAAATGGATACATCCATCCATATTGCACAGGACCTCGAAGTCGTGCTTCAGATGGGTGATGAACAGGTAAATGTTCCATTACATTAAAAATACCCGGCGGAAATATTTTCTTCAATTTGCAGAGCAATAAAGGAATATCTACTTCAAGTTAACGTAAACGTTGCACTTTTAAAGTAGTCGAACAAAGCTCTTTGTAAAACAGACTAAGCTCCGTTACTACCTTCCAAACTTTTAACAACAATAGTTCTTTGAATAAAAAGGGTAATAAATTTTTCATCATTATGTGACAGTCTTGTCTTTTCGTTCTGCTCAATCTACCGTTTTTAAAGTCAACACATCTACGAAGATTTGAAGAAATCCCATTAGGAAATCTTAACCCTTCCACCCATTTTAACACAACTTTAACTTGATTATTATCTAACCGTAACATGCTTTGGGTTTTTTTTACTGTCATTTGGTTTCATATGAAGCTCAGGACGTTTGCATAATTCTTGTATATCGCGTCTTGATTTCAAATCGTCTGTAACGACCCGATATTTTCAACCATTCGCATCCGCACAAGTCGGACTTGAATTGCTCAAAATACTGCGTTGTAAATAAAATTTGGCAAATCTCATTGTATATAGTAAATAAATATAATCACATATCACAGACACAGAGTAAAATAATGCAGCGGAAGTAAAAGAAATAGTAGTTCATGAAGCTACTATATAAATATCAGAGTTACATAAGATATAACAGAAGAAATAGAGTACAACAGAAGTCTCAATAAAATAACCAAGTACAAGCTGAGTAGAACAATGGAACTGAAATAGATAGGACAAGACAAGCAGATAATCTCCAGCGATTCAAATCTCCAAGAGAGTGGAAATCCAAATCTGTGAATAACTCAGGCTGACCCGAGCGTAAAGCAAAACACAAAACACTCGAGTCAGGACAATATATACTTATATAATGTAAACCAACTCAAGTGAACTGAAATAAAGTACAAGTAACTTAAAGAATGCTTGGGATCGCCCATTCTTTAAGGATTTGTTAAACTATCTACTATGTAGTAATATTCGCTATTATAATAATGTCTAATCATAAAATAAACATACTTTTAAATAGCATTAAGGCTTTACATTTTCCACCTTAACACGTAATAGTCCTAGTAGTCTATCTAGTATTAGCATACTCCCAAAATGGGGGCTACCCTCGATACTCCACAGGCTACGGGAGAAATCACAACTCATAGTAAAGCTCGATATGGTAGGTGACATGGCACACAAGGCAATGCCAGGGTAGATATACCAATTACGCATCCAGACTGGTGGTGACGCATAGCAGCCACTACCGCCCACCTCGAACAACACTCCCAAATCAAGGGTGCGCACCAAATCAATCACAAGTAATAGAATGCTAGCGAAGAAGTGTGTCCGATCAGAGGTGCTACCTCATTGGTCCGTCAATCGCTCCTGTTTTAGCCACCTTATGCCAACTCACGGGAGTTGGGTCCACGTATATACCTTAGGATCGTCACCACCATCCTACTTCATTCTGGAAACTCCACCGCGTACACAGTTGTTAAAGTGGTTTTCGGTATCGACAGAGAGTATGTCCATATCCGATCCCGGTCTCTTTAACAACCAATCGTAATTATAACCCTTAGTTATAAGTTTTAAAATAATATTTATACTTCAAAATAGAACATCATTTCAATCCAATTCTTTATCAAAATAAAGATTAAATCAATTCCAAACCATTTCAATATATTTAAAATATCATATCATTTCAAAACTTCATTTCAAATCATTTCAACATATCAAAATATCACATCTTTCCAAAAATTCATTTTAAATCATTTAATATATCAAAATATCACATCTTTCCAAAACTTCATTTCAAATTATTTAATATATCAAAATATCACATCTTTCCAAAACTTCATTTCAAATCATCATTTGAGTTCAAATCCAAATATTCAACTTTAAATACCTTTTTAAATTCAAAGATATCATTCATTTATTATCATTACAAGTCACCTTTAAATAATTTATATTCCAACAAATTAATTCATTTAAATTCATTAAAAGTGTAAGTATTATATTTCAAATCAAGTATTCAATTTCCAAAGTTTCAATTCAATTCAATCATTTATTTCAATTAAATTTCCATAGACCATTTCAAATCTTATAAATTTCAAATATAGATTTAATCCACAAAATAACTATTCAAATTATAAAATAAATTCCAAAGCTTTATTATCCTATATTTCATAAGTCCATTATCTTTTAAATAGATTCAAATTACAAGTAAACCAAATATTTTTCATACTAATATAAACTTCAATTATTCATTCCAAGATTTAATATCATTTCAAATTCATTTCAAAATATCAAAATATCATTTCAAAACATCATTTATTACATTTAAATTTAAATACCATTTAATCATATTTCAAAATAGTTGTATTTCCCAAATCAACTATTCCATTTAATCATTTAAAGTCAATTCATTATATTTAATAATTAAATATTTAATTTCCAAAATTTAATCTTTTTCAAAGATCATTTATTCACTTGAATTTATTAAACAAAGAAAATTCAACTTTCGCAGCACTTAGAAAATGCTACGGAATGTTATGTTTAAAAACAGTTCATTAACAAAAGACGGCATTTAAAATGCTGTAATATCTTTACATTATATTTCAAAAATGCTGTCAAATCAAATTCAGATTTTAATTACGATTTCACAAACAATTAACTTTTAATATAAATCCTTTTAACTTATAAAATCATATATTTTCACATTTTAAAACAATCATTTAAATACCTTTATTTCTATGATTTTATAAAGTCCAATTTCCATACAAAAATCAAATTAAATAACAATTAAATTTTCATTTCTTTAATTAAATTCTTAACTTAACAACTAAGTTTAAATTTCCAAAATATAACTTATTTCCATTTATTTTACTAAATTAAAATTTCACTTTTAAACAAATTCCACAAAATTCAATTTAAGTTATATTTCCAAATTCAACTTAAATATTCATTTATTTCATATTTTAATTTATACAAAATCATTAACACTTTTAAAAATTATTATTACTTAATAAAGATCATTAAATTCATCTTTTAAATCAAATTTGTCATATATTCTTAATTTACATAAATTCCATTTATAAACAAAATCATAAATTCCAAAATTGACTTATATTTCAAATTCTACTTCACCATTTACTTAATTTACTTATTTAATTTGTAGAAAATCACTAATATTTTATAGAAGTCATTTTAATAAAATTTAAATCAAAATATCATAATATTTATATTTTAAAAATATTTTAAAATTTTCAGAAAAATATATAAACCACGGGTCTATATACAATTTTCTAGCCTAGGTCAAGTGATACGGATATGTATCATTTCAATCCGCAGTTTACAAAGAAAAACTGGGTTCTATCATTTCAAACCCGCAATTCCAAGTTAAATAAAATAAATAAAAAACCGTTCGGGCCTATCATTTCAGCCCATAACGATTTTTCCCTATTCTAAAGTCCGTTCGGGTATGTATCATTTCAACCCATAGTGATTTCAAATCTACAAGGAACTTGCAGTGTGATAAACTAATATAAATAACAGAATAGCATCATATAACAGTAACATATGGTATAAAAGGTGTATAAGCATGTATGAACATCATATAATCATAGTATAACAGATATAACATGATGATATAGTTTATAGATTCAATTGCGATCAGTTTACTAGTCATATAAGTATAAACTTGTCTAGTGAGATTTACTCACCTGTTCAGAGCTGGAGATATCCACCAAATCACACAACACAAACATAATAAAGGCACGATGACATGGATATGACTTGAGAGTGGAGAGCCAAAGCAATTTGACTTGTTCAATTATTTACACAAAACAATACAAGCATATGTAAGTTTCAACTCGAATTAAACATCAAATAACATTAGAATTCAAAGCCCAAAATAATGCCAATTTCTTTGCACTTGTTCTCAACCTCATATGCTTCAGTTAGACATGTGTTAAGCTCAGCCAAGGTAGGTGATTGGGTCTAGTTTGGGTCACAAAAGGGTCGGTCATCATGGGTTATCAAAGTGAATAGGTCTAGGTGCAACCATATGCAACTACAAGCCAAAGTTCATCCTTTCAAGGCCACAAAAGGGTTCAGCCCTAGGTTCTATGGTCATGGCCTGATGTCCAGATGGTGGTGGCTGATGTGGCAGAGGGTGGAGGTCAGGTCAGAGGTGGTGGTGGTGGTGGAAGTGGCGGCTAGAGGTGGTGCTAACAATCTAGGCTCGGCTAGTGTAATATGTGGTGGTTTTTGTTGATTTTGGTGGTGCTCCTTGCCATGGATGTGCTTGGCCTGCCTTGGTGGTGTAGTAGGGTGGGTAATGATCAGAGAAAGGGGGTGGTGGAGGTCGGACCAGATCTGGTTGAGGAGGAGTGGAGCCATGAAGGTGAGAACAAGTGACAAATTTCAATAGAAAAACTAGAAAACAAAGGAAGAAGAAGATGAATTTTACCCAAACCTTTGCTCAATGATGGCCGTGAGTTTTTTTCTTGAGAAATGGATGATATTTTCGTGAAAAAGAGAAGAGAATGCAGCTGAAAAGAATAGAGAAGGGTAAGGCCAAAAATCATAAAGAATGGAGTTGAGAAAAAGAAAGGTCGGGAGATGAAAAGGCTTAGGAATTCCAAAAGTTTAAAACTCTTCAAATTTCCACTAATTTCTTTTTAATTTTAAATAACTGAAATATATATATAAATTCAGATAAAAATACGAAAATTTATTAAATAAACAAAAATAAATAAATAAATATTAATTATATATAATTTAATTAAATAAAACGGTAAAATTTGCAACTAGTCTTGAAAATATGAAAAAAATAAATGCAATGAACTTTAGAAAATTTTTATGTACTTAAAAATATTTATAAATAAAGATAAGAACACAAAATAAAATGAATTCACAAAAATAAATAAATAAATTTTAATTAAATATAATTTTAATGAAGAAAATAGCAGAAAATGGAAACTAGCCTTTAAAAATAGAAAATAAATGCAACATTTTGGAAAAATCCTATTATCACTTTAAAAATATTAAAAGACAAAAATATACATAAAATAACATATTAACACATATTAAAATAAAATATGACAAAGAAAATAAAATTTATATCATTTCAAATAGACAAAATTGTTAAATAAAACAAATTATACTCAAAATTGAAATGTACATAACTTTCACATTTTAAATCCGTTTCCAATGAAACGAAAAGCAGTATTCATGAAATTAAATTTATTTTCATAATAAAAGATAAAATTCAAGAATTTAAATATTTAAATTTAAAGTGTAAAAGTCAAAGTTTGACCAGTTATCCATTTTTCAGGAAAATATTCAATTTATACCAGTTTGAAATTATAATTCATATAATAATCAAAATTTATATTATAAAATGAAACGTTTGAGATAAAACAAGTTTAAAATAATTTCAAAATAAAATAAAGTCAAATTTAAAATATATGCAAAAATCTAGGGTTGTTACATCGTCCTTAGTCTTCCCCTTGACATTCAAAATTGTGTTAAAAATATTATCAAAGACATTTTTCTTGTTGTGCATCACATCAATATTATGACGAAGCAGAAAATGTTTCCAATACGGCAACTCCCAAAATAACTCTGTTTGCACCAATTATGAATAGTCGATTTGCCTTCAATTTCTGTTTGCACTCTAGCTTCATATATCTTTGGATAGTCCCTTACAAGTTCGTATATGTTTTCACTTGACCATATCGTTGGTGGTTGTCTGGTTTCTACTCTATTAGCTAAAAAGTTTTTCTTGTCTCCTCTGATGGGATGATTGACATGGAGAAAACATCGATGGCAGTCAAACCATAAAATTTTCTTACCGTTCGGTAACGAAAACACCCGTATTTCTTCCATGCAATATGGGCATGCTAGACGACCGGATGTACTCCATTTTGAAAGCATTGCACAGGCAGGAAAATCACTTATAGTCCACAACAAAGAAGCAAACATACGAATTTTTTTTCTTTGAAACGTTGTATGTTTCTACTCCTTCATTCCATAGTGTTTTTAACTCCTCAATCAACGGTTGTAAATAAACATCGATTCCTTGTGTCGGATCGTCGGGGCCAAGAACGACAACGGTAAGAAACATATATTGCGTTTTCATACACATCCACGAAGATAAATTATAAGGTGTGATGATAATGGGTCAAGATGAATATTTAGCACCTAATTGGGAAAATGGTGAATAACCATCCGTACATAATCCAAGTCTAACATTATGACTCTTCGTTGCAAAATTGGGACAAGTTTTGTCGAAATGCTTTCATGCTTCTCCATCGGTGTCAACGTACCATCTTCCTCCATTCTCACACTATGCCATCTCATATGAGATGCAGTTATAGAAGATGCGTATAATCTTTGAAGTCTAGACGCGATGGGTAAGTAATGCATATGCTTGTACGAAACTTCATTTCCCTTCTTTTTTCTTGGTTTGTATCTTTGCAGCTTGTACAATAGCTGTAAATCCGGCTTCAGTGATGTTGTATTTGACTTTATCTCAATGTATTCTGCGGTTACTGATAGTTGGGTGCCGCTTTTACAACCATCCCAAAGAGGTTTCTTAGCAGCATCCAGTAAATCATAAATTTTTTTGCTTCAATATTTGGTTCTTCAACATTTTCATCGTCGTCGTCAACTTCAACCGTAGGGAACATTGATCGTGCTGCATCTTCGACCATATTTTCTATTCGGTTCGTCGTAATAATTTCATTACCAGCAATGTCTAATTCAGACTCTGCAGAAGTATTTGCTACAACTTCTCCATGACGATCCCAAACATAATACTCCGACACGAAATCATTTTTGCACAAATGGACTTTCACAATATCAGGTAACAAATATTTCAAATGTCCACACCTACTACACGGACAATGAATTTCTAGATCGTTTCTGTTATTACTTAAAGCAAATTCAACAAATATGTTTATACCATTATAAAAATCTTCTTTTATTGAGCCTCTCAACCCCCTTTTTTGACACATCCATCTCCTCCGATCAACAAAATAATCGATCATTTTTCCTATTTGAAAAAATATGTCACAAATTCAAAAATAAATATTGGTCATATTACAAATTCACCTTTTATTTTTCAATGTATCGATAAAAAAACTTATACGCGTCAATTTTACCCCACTTAAGAATACAATATAGAAACGTTGATTTATGGGTATCTTTTTTTCCTGGTCAGTCATCATACTTCCCATTACAAACACAGTAAACACTTACATTTCGTACATTATTTCATTTTAAACAATTCAACAAAATTTCGGCAGCACTTCACTTTTGTTTCCTGCATTGTACACAACTGCGTGTACGTAGGAAACAGAAAAGAAAAGTGACGGCGAAATTTTGTGAATCATTTGAGACGAAATAATGTGCGAAATGTAATTGTTTACTGTGTTTATAACTTGTCCAATACAGGGACAAATCCAACAAGCATTGAACCAAATGAATATAAATGGTCGTTTTGTGACAAAAACGACTATTTATATAAGGATCATGTACAACACTCGTCGGACGGGGCCAAAAACTCTCTAAGGGATGTTAAAAAAAGTATTTTACAAAAAAGAATATATATTTACTAATTTTATACATTTCAAAAACTTATTAATTTATTACATTTGTTCCGCGTATTTCATCGAATAAGGCTGCTTTAGTATTGTTGTCATTTTCCAATACAGTCAAATTTCTTTTAGACTCGTGCATTCACTGTTGTTGCACAAGTCAAGATGTTATACGACTCATGTCTTATTCCAATTAACACAATACAGTGGTAGAAACAACGGATATACAATGGTTCATATATACACACAATCACAAATTATACATACTATTTACAATTTCACGATAACATATGAAATAGGTATACCCTGGGATGTTATAAATCATTAGTACGCTAGTGGAAACAATTGCAATCACTAATTAGCCATAATTTATCAACTTATGCAAGTCTAGATTTAGGGTAAAAATTAGATTTTTGGTGAAAATAAGAGATTATACTTGATTTAAAGAGCAATAGACGTTAATTACGCAACCGCGGAGGACCCGAAAGCTCGAAATTGCTGATTGGAAGCTTGGAGGGGAGATTTGGGGATTAATGAAGGAAGAAAATCGAGCAGGAAATGAGGAAGAAAGGCTTCGGCCTGAAAAAATATTTGCGAATTTCCGACGGCTTCCGACGGAAACCGTCGGAAAAGAGCCGTCGGAAACCATCGCTAGGCTCTGTCGGAATAATAGCCTTTTCTAGTACTGCATGGAGTAAGCATATGGATTCAAACAAAAAGGCTGTGAAGAGCTTGTGTGCAAACTGAACAAGGCAATCTATGGTCTAAAACAAGCGCTATGAGTCTGGTTTGACAAACTAAAATCAAAATTGACAAAACTTGGATATAATTCAGCATAATCAGACAATTCATTGTTTATCAAATTTATTGAAAACACTGTTACAAACATTCAAGTTTATGCTGATGATTTTATTATTACAGGTAATAGTGAATCAGAAATCAGCAGTGTTACATAACATCTAAACAAAGAGTTCTCTATCAAAGATTTGAGATATCTAAGCTACTTTCTTTGCATTGAAATTAAGAGAACATCAAACAATGAAATGCATCCAAGTTAAAAAACAAATATTTTAGATATTCTCATCAGGGCTAAAATGGATGAGGCAAACTTCCTATCTACTCCAATGACAAGCAATTTACATTTATCCAAAAATAAAGGGGAACCAATAGCAAATGACAAGCAATACAGATGTATAGTGGGAGCACTGCAATATGTTACAATAACCAGACCTGACATCTCGTTAAGTGTAAATAAAGTAAGTTAGTTTATGCAGAGACCATTGGATGAGCATTGGAAGGCAGTAAAAATGATATTAAGATATCTTAAATAAGGGTTCATAAATCAAGGATTAAACTTACTGTCAAGCAATTCACTTGATATTATTGGCACGCAGATGCATAATGATCAATTGATCATGATGATAGAAGATCAACAATAGGATATTGTATATTATTAGGCAAGAATCTAATTTCATAGTGCTCAAAAAAATAACCTACTATATCTAGATCAAGTACTGCAGCCGAATATAGGAGTGTTAGTAGTGCTACAACAGAAATTATGTGGATCGAGTCATTATTAAGTGAACTAAAAATTCAAACAAACAATAAAGCAACGATCCATCGCGATAACCTTAGTACAATTTCACTTACAGCAAATCCAGTATTGCATTCTAGAACAAAACACATGAAGCTGGATCTTTACTTTGTCAAAGTGCAAGTATTAAAAGGGAAAATTATGGTGAATCATATACCTTCAACTTACCAAAGAACAGATGTGCTCACGAAACCACTATCAAAGCATAATTTTGTCAAATTCAAGCACGAACTGAAGATTGGTGAAGCTGACCAGAATCTCACCGCAAGCATCAAATCAGATACTAACTTGTGCTAAAGAATCAAGCGATCTTAAGCTAAAGCATGATTTAAGCATTATTGAAGAAGACTGCAATTTAAGATCACAAGTCCCAAATCAGACATTTGTATCCATCAAAGAATAAACAAAGGTAAGAGAACACGAAACAAGCATGGATTTCACCAAATTAAAGAGAAAAATTAAAAGATAAGCAAAGTCGGCTGCAATTTGAGAACGAATGGCAAACCGTAACCCTCGTTTGGGTTTGAGGGGGGTATCGAAAGAATAAGAGAATAAGAAATATGGTGAATGGTCAAAGCATATATTTCTCATATTACAAGCAGCATATGGATACAGGTCTTGGGTGAAGCACATTTACAACTCATATTTACATTATCAGTACACTATAAATATATACTGGAAATTAGCCACAAGGGTCTCTCTAGCAAGTGCAATTAGTTTCTAGGACACACAACTGAAATAATTACTTTTAAGGACAAAATGCAAAATAATTAGTTTCTAAGGCCAAAAAACCTATGAAATTATGTCCTTGAAAGTAATTGGACGGCTGACTTTGTCACTAAAAGTAATTATTCTACTGACTTTGTCCTTAAAAGTAATTTGTGTGGATGTGTGTCCTAGAAACTAATTGGACTGTAAAGTTTATCCTTCTGGTGAAATGTCCCGTAAATACAAGTGTTGTAACAACGTTTTAATGTATGAAATACAACGCAACATATAATAAAATTCATTTGTTACAATTTCTATCTGCAAATAACAAGGCAGCAATCGCATTCGTTGAAAATCTCATCGTCGAATTTCACATATTGAAACATTTGTCCTTGTGGAAAGTGGTTCAAGCTTCAAAAAGTGGTTCAAGATTCAAAGCACGGTAAACAGAAGTTGTGTGCTAAGTAATGCTAACAAAATAAGAAGACTCATGTACCGACTTGTCGTATTCGCATACAGGGAAGAAGGAACCATCCAATTGATTTGTTAAACAGAACTAATAGAAATGTACGTATTTTATTCAATATCAACCATCACATGTATTTTACTGCATATATAATATATGAGTTGACTATTTATTTTTATTTTGTTTTTTATACACACACACGGTTGCTTGTTTTATTTTCGCCTGCTTAATTGCTTTTTCCAGCTGACTCTAATTTTGTCCTTTTTGTCACCGACGGGCAGAATTCCTCTCTCTTCAAATTAGCTGAACCCGTATGAACCATCCATAGCATGATTTGTTTAACTACTGAAGCATACATAACATGATGATACATAAATCAATAGTTAAGATGAGCTTGATCCATGAGAACATGTAAAACGAGGACATATGAATTGAATTGATGAGGATAACCAACGTGGTCACGGACGTGTATAGAGCATTGACGCTTATCTTTTATAGAAGATTAATACATTTATTATATGATCTAAATATTACATACGGCTGCGATATCACTACAAGAATTACTGTTTATAGCAACGGGGGGGGGGGGGGGGGGGGACAACGGCCATTGACCAACGGCTTCCAACGGCGAGCAACGACAAGCTTTTTCTCGGAAATTTTTAATAACAAAAAACACATGCCGTTGGAAGCCGTTGGAAGCCGTTGGAATACTGCCGTTGGCGGCCGTTGCTCGCCGTTGGAAATCCATGACTAACCTACAGCTCCAGCTTCTTCTTCCTTATTCGAATTTTATACGAAATCTTACCAATTTTCCCCCCCTAAAAAATTTCTAACCTCATTTTATCTCTTTCTACACGTTCTAGCATCCCCATCTTCGTTTGCAACCTCCACAACCTCCAAAATCAGGTATTATTTGCTAAAATCCTAATTTTGTTAAATTTTTAATTTTAGGTTAAATTGGTAAATTTTGTGTATGTATTGTGCTATTGTTTGTGGAGTTTAGTGTATTGGACCTTAACTATTGTTATTAAACTAATTATTGCATGTTTAACTATAATTTGTTAAATTAGGTTTATTATTAAATTAGTGTCACACTTAATAGTTGTTACTAACCTAAGCATGAACCTCACTTGTTATTATATTGGTGATTGAATTGCGTAAAATCGTACGTAGAACGTGATGATATTGACCTATAAATTGTTCACTTTTGACATGTTATGATACGATATATACATGATACATTTTGTGCATGACTGGACATGATATTGTTTATTGATATAAAAGTTTAAATTTTATGAAAATAAAATTTAAACTTTTTTGTATCGCTAATTTTAAAATTTAAACCCTTAGAGCGTTTTTGGCCCCGTCTGATAAGTATTGTATATGATCGTTGTGTGGATATTCGTTTTTTTAACAGAACGGACATCTATATTCATCTTATACAGTATTTGTTGGATTTGTCCCTGTATTGGACAAGTTACAAAAACAATAACGTAATTAAATCTCGTAAATCATTTCAGTTTAAACGGTTCGCAAAATTTCGGCAGCGCTTCCCTTTATGTTCCCTGTGTACACGCAATTGTGTACTGTTCAGGGAACTAAAGCGAAGTGCTGTCGAAATTTTCTTGAATTGTTTAAATTGAAATGATTTATGCGATTTAATTACGTTATTGTATTTGTAATGGGAGGTAGGATGACCCATCAACAAAGTGTCAATGATCAATTAATATCAAATTCGCTAATAAAATTGTTTAAATAGAATATAATGTTCATTTCAAAATAAGCTTTAAGTATTATTTTAACAGATATAACACAAACAAGAAGAATGTTTATAAAATTGTTTTAATAAAAAATGTCAATGCAAATTTATATCGTACTTTTTAATTATATACGTAGGTAAATGGACAATTATTTTACTGATCGGAGCTGGATGTACAAAAAACGAAGGGTCGATACTGAAGGCTCAACAAGTGAACATTTTAATAATGGTGTTAGCGTATTTATGGATTTTGCTTTACGTAATAACGGAAACTACAAAGAAATCCGTTGTCCATGTAGTAAATGCAAACTGTTAAAGAATTTGATACCACAAATGGTTAGAGTTCATTTGCGTCAGTACGGTTTCATGTCGAACTATTTGATTTGGGATCGTCATGGGGAATAGTTAGCATCTAATCCCGTACAAGATGAGGAGGTGGTGAGTAATGAAATTGGTACGACAAATCTCGTAGAACATATGGTTGAAGATGCTGCACGTTCAATGTTTCCTGTTCCTCAATTAACTGATGACGATGGTAATGCTGAAAAAGAACCAAATATTGGGGCAAAAAAAATATGATTTGTTAGATGCCGCGAAAAAACCCCTTTGGGAAGGCTACACAAGCGGAACCCAATTATCAGTAACTGCTGAATACATTGCGATGAAATCCAAATACAACCTCACAGAATCTGGATTTATGGCTGTTGTACAAGCTGCAAAACGACATATGCCTCCTAATAATCTAATGTGCGAAAATCATTACGAAGTAAAAAAAACTGATGTCGTCTTTCGGTTTACCGTATCAAAAAATAGATACATGTCTAAAGGGTTGCATGTTGTTTTGGAAAGAAGATATCAACCTTAGAAATTGTAAAATATGTAATCAGGAAAGATACAAACCAAGAAAGAAAAAGGGAAAGGAAGTCCCGTATAAGCGTATGCATTATTTACCAATTACTCCTAGACTTCAAAGGTTATATGCATCTTCTGTAACTGCGCAACATATGAGATGGCACGGTGTGAGAACACAGGAAGAAGGTACGTTAACACATCCAGCTGATGGGGAAGCATGGAAGCATTTTGACCAGAAATATCCTGATTTTGCGTCCGAAATTCGTAATGTTAGACTTGGTTTATGTACGGATGGATTTTCCACATTCTCTCAATTTGGTTCGAAATATTCGTCATGGCCTATAATTGTCACACCTTATAATTTACCTCCTTGGATGTGTATGAAAACTCCATATATGTTTCTTACAGTTGTCGTCCCTGGTCCCGATGATCCGACACAAGGAATCGATGTTTATTTACAACCATTGATTGATGAATTAAAAAAATTGTGGTACGAGGGAGTAGAGACATATGATATTTTCCAAAAAAAGAACTTTCGCATGTATGCTTCTTTATTGTGGACAATCGGCGATTTTCCTACATATGCAATGCTTTCAGGTTGGAGTACGGTCGGTCGTCTAGCTTGTCCTTATTGCATGGAAGAAACACGAGCAATTTATTTACCTTATGGAAAGAAAGTTTCATGGTTTGACTATCATCGATGTTTTCTTCATATTAATCATCCTTTTCGAAGAGATAAAAAAAACTTTACAGCTAATAGACATGAAACTTTGAGACCACCTACGGTTTGGTCAAGCGAAGAAATTTATGAACTTGTAAAGGATTATCCAAAGATACATGAAACCGGAGAACAAATTGAAATTCAAGGTAAATCATCGATTCATAACTGGTGCAAACAGAGCATATTTTGGGAATTGCCTTATTGGAAAAATCTCTTGATTCGTCATAATATTGACGTGATGCATAATGAGAAAAACGTGTTTGATAATCTGTTTAATACAATTTTGAATGTTAAAGGGAAGACGAAAGATGATTTGAAATCAAGACGTGATATCGGTAAAGAATTTGCTGCTTGGTTTTCTAACTACGTTTTTGATACAACAAATTGTGTTGTAGATGAAGGATTGAAACATTTAGCTATGGGACCAAAAAGGATAGTCAAGACATATCCAATATTCTTTGTCAACGGATATAAATTTAATACCAAAGAATACGGAGCCGAAAAATCAACTAACAATACTGGTGTATTTGTCAAAGGTAGTGATGATCCAAATGATCACATAAATGACTTTTATGGCGTGCTGATCCAGATTTTGCAGTTGACATATTTCACCCGACCCGCAAAAGAAGTTTTTTTGTTTAAATGCAACTGGTTCAGCAACGTTCCAAGTTCTAAAATAAACGTGGATCCAAAATATAATCTTATAGAAATAAAACATACTTTGAGGTATTATAAGTACGATCCTTTTGTACTTGCCAAACAAGCTCTTCAAGTTTATTATGCTCCTTACCCATCTTTAAGAAGAGATAAAATAGATTGGTCGGCTGTTTTTAAAACCAAACCAAGGTTTAAATTTGATGGACGGAATATTCCTAAACAACAAGCTTACCAAGTAGATATCGAGGAAAATAGAGGAATAATAGTAACCGACGATCAAATAGATTTTGGACCTCTAAACGATGAATCAAATGCATTAATTGAAGCATTTGAGAGTATAGAGGAACAAAATATAGAGTGCGAAGAAGAGTCTGAATCCGAAAGCGATGAGGATTGATCACTAATCAATATTTTGAGAAGGTAATTTTTTTCATTTTTCTATTTCCAAAGTAATTTTATATGATATGTATCACATAGTCTCTTTTATGTTACGCCATAATGTATGTTACGCCATGTTCATTATTCTGACACCATTTGCATACTAAATTAATCAATGTTACTCTTGCTTTTCTTTATACTATGATTTCTTATAGGTATGTCGGGACGCAGACGTTCACACTCCGGATCTTCCAGCTCATAGAGAGGTGATGATGCTGGTCCTTCACAGCCGGGTGTTCGGCCTACAGTATGGCTGAAACCCAAAGCCGATGGCAGGTAAGTATAAAGTTTCAAAATTAAATTTTATTCCATACAATCTTTTATCAAATATATATAGTAGTAACGGAATATTAAATGCTTTTTCCTGTTTTACACGGCGGTGGGTTTACGTTGGAGCCTTCCAACATAGTGCTCACGATCTCGCGACGGGCGTATATGGCTCGTATGACCTCGTGTTGGCCGAGGTGGACTGCGATACCAGAGGGGGTGCGGGAGGCTATCTGCAGGACTTTTTGGTATGTGTGGTATATCAATTATTGCATTATGTAGTCATGTACATTATGTCAATTCATGTTTGCACTATTTGTAGCAACTGTATAACTCATATTTTTTCAAACGTGCGGGGGGAAGTGGACTTGGCCGATGCTGATGTTTCTGTTGTCCGGCGCCATTGGAGTAGCAAAATTGCTAAAAACTATCGCGAAAGAATAGACAGCATCAAAACATCAGGAAAGAGGCCTCATTGGATGAGTGAAGCTGTCTTTGATGAGTTCGCCACCTGGTGGAGCAACGAGGATTTTGTGGTAAATCTATCATATATTTAATTTAAATTGTTTGAGGCAAATAATATATAAATAATTAAAACTGTCAAAACAATTTTTGTTTTCAATTTAAATTTGCAGAGGCAGTCTGAGAGGAATTCTGCAAACAGGTGCAGGAACCCCGTTACACATCGCGGTGGTTCCAAGTCTTTCCAGCATCACCGGGAAGATTTGGTATAATTATTAAATAAGATAAATAGTTAATTATTTTAAGTTTTAATTTGTTAAAATATAAATAATGTATATTTATATGTGCATATTTCAGGATAGACAACCGGGGGGGGGGGCTGTTAGTTATTGGGATGTGTTTACCTATACATATGCCTTGACTCAGGTTGATGATTCCGGGGCAGTTTCTTACTTTTGGGACCATGATGACAAAGCGCGTGCTGCCTATGTAAGTATAACATAAGTAACTAAAACTTACAAGTTAATTGAAATAACGTTAACTAAATTCAATTATATTTTGCATGACAGCAAAAGTTCCAGGAAGCGCGGACAGCCTTACTTGAGGATACGGGACGAGCTCACTTGACCCCCGATGAGGAGGACGCCATTTTTGAGTCTATCATGGATCCAGTGACCCGCGGCAGACGCTACGGATATGGAAGCCAATCGGTAATTTTAAGTTAAATTTTAAGTTAGTAAATATCCTTATACTAGTATATTCCATTCATATTTTGAACTATCCTTATACCCGCGGCAGACGCTTCCATATCCGTAGTTTGTTTTATGAATTTGTTAGTGAATATATATAGGTTAGTTAATTTGCAATTATTTTAATACTAATTTTTTTAGTGTAGTTAATAATTTAAATTTGTTTACAGGCTCAGACATCGCAAATATCAAAAGGCTCAAGATAAGGAAGAGATTGCGCAGCTACGAGCCGAGCTTGCCGAGATGCGGGAACGCAATTTGCAGCATGAAGCAAGGACGGAGGAGATGAACCGACGTATGGCGGCGTTCATCGCACAGTATGGACAGCCTCCTTCATCTGGTGGTTCTGGTGCGGAGTGATTTAGGTATGTTATGTTATTGGCATGTATATTTTGGAGTTGGTGAGAATTTGATACATTCTGATGGTTTCTGTATATATTTAGATTTGATACATTCTGATGGTTTGGTTGTGGATGTTGGTGTGGATTTTTTGATGTTGGTTATGTTTGGATATTGGTTTATGTTGAAAAATATGCATGATTTGGTTATATCTATATGTTTGGATATGTTTTGGTATAGTTGTTATATGTATATGCTCGAAATGGAGCTGTTTTGATATAATTGTGGTTGTGTGTAGCTGGAAACAAGCACTGCAGATTTTATGTAAAAAAATATACCCAGATTTCCAACGGCGAGCAACGGCTATCTGGCCATTTACGTCCAACGGCCTCCAACAGCTTCCAACGGCAAATTCCAACGATTTCCAACGGCTTTCCAACGGTAGGTTGGTCAACAGGATTTGCCACGTTGGTGCCGTTGGAGGCCGTTGGAAGCCATTGAAGCGTATACCAACGGCATTTTCAACGGCCTCCAACGGCTTTCCAACGTTGGAAACAGCCGTTTCTCTTGTAGTGTATGTGTACATGTATATTCTGCCGGAATCTATTTCACCTAAGTTTTCATTATCAAACTTATTACAAAAATATACATCCTAGTCAAAAATATTTACTTGTGCAAGCAGAAACTGTTTATAAAAGAACCTGCGCTTCCAAGCACAAAACTAAGTTTGATATTGAACTTAAAGTTGAAAGATATTTATTATGTAAATTAAATCTCGGGGTTCCTTCTACCACGTTATGTAAAATAAATATTGTTGCAAAAATGATTCAAATATGATGTAGGTAGTGAAAAAGCTTATGGGAAAGTGAAATGAATAAATCAAATTACCACAATACAATACTATAAAATAAAATTTAACATATGAAGCTCTTGAAATCTGATTTCTAACAGAAAAAATGAAAGTGTCAAAATATTAGACCTAGGGGCTAGGATACAATAGCATTGTAGCAATAAGATAAATTCAGCTGTTTTAATTTGTCAACAAGGTTCCAGTTAGTAGTGGCTGACCTTTTCCTCCATCATTGTTTATTGTTTCATATTCGTCTTTCATTAGTATAATAATATGAGGCTAACAGAAACTTTATCTTCTTGCAATGAATGAACTATGATTCATTCTATTTCTTGGTTATTAACTTTGTTATCCAGGCGCATTAAATATATTATTAGGGAAAGTCAACAGTGTATTTGAAGGAGTCGTAAACAAGTAGATAAAATGTTACAGTATGCATGCATGTAAAGCAGTTAGCCAGGTATTACAACTTACAGCTTTGGCAGCCTCTTTAACAGAAGAATGAGTGCGTGTATATAACAGTATAATCGTTATTCACAATAGGAAAAACTTTGCATAGAGTTTTATTTTCATTAAGAATAGGAAAAAGATTTGGAAAGAGAGTTGAACAAGTAGTAGAACCCACTTGCACTTGCAATTAATAAGAGGGGAAAAGTGATCAAAAGACCGATGCCCATGCATTTATGAAACGTTATCTCAGTGGAGTCGCCATACGACGTCGTCCATGTCTTGTCCCTACTTTCATTACATGTTGTCTTTCAAGTTGATGCTCTGACCATTTTCTCCTTTTTCAATGTCCTTTTTCCCATATGGTTGTCATTTGATTGTTCAGTCAATTGCTCATTCAAAATCTTTTTCATTCATATTAGCCATTTATCAGTAGCGATGAAACTAAAGTTTATAAAGCTCCAAAGAATATAAGCTTTATGAATATAATTGAGAAGAATTTAGATTATGTGATATCCTTAAGTTTAAAAAATTCTCCAAAGAATCGATTTAGCAGAAGAATATAAAAAAAAAGTTAGGGAAAAAGTTTATTAACCATATGATTAATTACATCCCTACGGTTCATTTAGAAGATTTGCTACTAAATATCTACGTGTTTCATTTTTTTAATAATTATGAAATTCAATTCTTCTTATTGTTATAAAATTTATAATTAACCTGTACAGCTTACCTATCAAAAACTTTGCTCTTACAAAAGTTTTGTGCTGCAGTGGGTAAATAATGATGAGTTTATATATTAGCCACTTGATTGTGTTTTAAAATACAAAGCGAAATCTACAGTAGCTTAAATACATACTTACAAATTACAATATAAATTGCCTTAATGCTTCATGGTTAATTCATATTAACCACGTCTGATTTTGTAGGATATATATATCGACGTATATGTTAATTAAAGGCGAATTGCAGCAGTTTTTGCTTGTGATATTTGAATCAGTTTTGTATATGCATCCTTGTATTCAGTATTTGTGGAAGCTTTGTGCATTGGTAAAACCTATAATTAACATGGCTTAGAGTGCATAAGCCTGTCCTGTGCAGTTGTTGGTAGGTGACGAAGATGATGACATTACATTTATAAATTAGATTATTCTTTCGCTGAAAACAGGACACACAGCTTAAAATTAATTAACGGCCTCACCGTCCCTTTCCAAAGAATGGTCAAAAAATCTTTATAAAATAAAAAGGCATCATGCTATAGACGAAATGTCGAAAATTCTTGGAATCCAAAATTTTCAAATCTTATCTGTAGACTTCCTCCTCTATATATAGGCAACAAATTCTTCACTTTTCCTACAAACCTTCAAGAACCTTCTCCTTTATATATCATTCACTTCCTTTGGCAAAACCCATCAAACAACAATGGCTACAACAACAACAGCACTTGACACAATCCGTCACCACCTCCTAGGCACCGAAACCACCAATACAAAGCCAACACCACCGCCAAGCAACCTCATGTTCTCATTCGGGTCCGAACCCAACATGATCCGATTTGGATCCGATTCCCCACCTTCAGCCCGCCGCCCTTCGCTCTCTATCTTGCCTCCAAAAGTCGAGTGGTCAAACTTCGACCTTACAGCAACTAATAACACGTCGTCGTCGTCAGAAGTGGAGGATGCACGTAGATATAGAGGAGTCAGGCAGCGCCCATGGGGCAAGTTCGCTGCTGAGATCCGCGACCCAACCCGTCGTGGTTCTCGGGTCTGGCTTGGCACTTACGAAACCGCTGTTGAAGCAGCGAGAGCATATGATAAGGCAGCGTTTCAGATGAGAGGGAGGAAGGCCATTCTCAACTTTCCTAACGAGATTGGAAGCTCAAAAAATAATTCTTCTGGTAATAAACAGGATACAAGAAGGAACCAGAATCAGAAGAGTACGAATGTGGATGAAGTGATACAAATAGAAGAAAAGATAGCAGACAATTTTGTTACAGTAACAAATAAGAGAAAAAGAGAAGATGCAAATGAAGATGAGAAGAACAGAGTAATGAAAAATGAGAGGGTGGAGGAGAAAGAAAGTACAAAGGCAAATTTCCCGTTAACGCCATCAACTCCGTCCTTTTGGACGAGTATTTTGGAGGGTGGAAATGGAATTTGTGATATGCCCTTGTTATCGCCATTGTCTCCACATCCCTGGGGGCTTCCCAGGACTATTATTATTTAGCATGCACGCTGCTTACATCAAGTCTTTTCTCTATGATGTGTGTGAAAATCGACAACTTTAATTTGGTTATGTATGAAATGGAAAAGGATGTTATTGAAGATGTTTAAAAGCTGTATCTCAATCATACTATTATAGAACACAATACTTCTCTCCATAAATAACATTGTCTTTTGTCTATATAGAAGTTAGATCGGAAAGAATGTGGCGTTATATCAAAGATATGTTGTCAAAAAATAAGTTAAAAGCTGTATCTTGCATTTGATCATAGCAACGTGGACAGGCTTTAAACCAAAATCTCTTGGTTATAATTAATGCTCTTATAATACAGTTAAATTACATGTAGTATTCATATCATATCCTACTATAAAACACACGCATTATACTACATAATAACATATATCATTCATTCCCAAACAAAAGTACGTTAAAAAACATAAAATGACATATATTACCTACTCATATCTCATGTGAGAACTGGGACAGTCATAGCTGAGAGAAATAATATAAGCGATGTTTGAAATGAGGGGGAACAAGAGTAGTATGAAAGGAAAATCATGAACTTGAACAAGAGAAGGACAACAATTACTAGTGTATATTTTAAAGCAAGTTGTTGCTTATACGTACTGTTGTCTGTATTCTATTATACAATACGATCAGAACGTTTTCAAACAGCACGGCTGAATAATTAAACATAACAAAAATAATTGTGTTATTAATGTTTGACCTGGTCGTGCTAACATGAACTAGATAAAATAAGAATGTGTGGCCTATAACGACATTGCACCACATCTATATGTGAAATAAGTCTTCGCCATTCCCTGGTTAAAACGCTACTGTGACAGTTGTGACTTAACTTGTTTACCATTCAATCGAGTTTCTTAATATCTTAACAATTATAAAGGTATTGCAGTGTTATTGTCAAAAGTTATCTAGAAGTCCGCTTTACGGTTTGTATCAAGCACACACTTCGTGCTGCACTAGCTAAGTCATTACATTGTTAGAAGTTAAATTTTGAGTTACATGGGCACGTTCAGTTAGGGAAAGTTAGTGTATCATAGATGCCTCCTATACAGTGATAAAAAATTACCCCTAAACTATAAACTTTCCCCATCCGAATGTATAAACATCTTACCCCATGAGTGACGAGAACAATAGACAAAGTTGTAATTTATAGATTTGTATTAATATTAAAATGTGGTAAAGTTGCTTTCACTTGATAATATATATGACTAGTCAACTCAATTACTATGGTCAAAATTCTAAGTCTTCAAAGTTACAAGCTTGTTTCTAAAGTTGAGTTATCAAATAAGCTATCTAATGTGCACAATATGTTCATATATTGGAGAACTACCGAATAACTATCAACTTTACACAATGGAGAGGGAAAAACAGTCGTTTATCCATGGATACTTTCGGATGTGGATAGTATAACATCCACATTCGCATTCGAAATCATTTTTGAATGTCGGATCTAAAATTATTTTCAAATATCGGATATCCACATTAACTAATACAGACGGATATCTAATAATTATAATACCCGCTAACGATCGATTAATCAAAAAACAGAAATATAAAATTTGAATTTAACATAATTATTTTTAAATCTCACTGATTATAAAAGTATACGAAAGATAAAAATATGATAATAATAAATAATTTTAAGCAGTTAATATGCATTAAACGCATCTAATGTAAACTATTAGCATAATAAAGCAGTAAATAAATATTTTTCATTATTCTAACATTAATACACATAAAATAAACTACAATCTTGACAAAAACCGAATGAATAATTTTTAGATAAGTATGTCTTCGTATCCGCATCAGCTGCTTTACCGGATAGCGAATATTTATCTGCTTTTTGGATACAGATGTAGATAAATTTCAGATTTTTTGGATATTCATTGACAACTTTAATTGGTTGCAAACGCTTTAAGTAAAAGGTATGTATGTGTGGTAGCTTTTATGATAAAAGAATTGTTACACCCATATTTTTCAAAAGTTGTCAAAAGAAAATTGATGCAAGCCCTGAGGCAAAATAATTGCTCCCACAATAGAAGTTGAACTATGAAAAGAAAGCAAGAGCGAACTCCGGATAGTGTTGCGCCATAGTCTTGAAGCAGTGGCAAAACATAAGGACTGCGCTTTTCCATTGAGCATAGCTTCGGCACTATAACACTGCGCCAGCAAACTGAGATAGCCATAAAATATAGAGACTAATTTGTAATCCCAACACTTACTTCACTGAGTAGAACTACGGCATAGCCTTCAAGTACCAAATATGAAGGTCGTACTACGGTTTCAAAAGTAAGCTTTGATAAGTTAGACCTACGGCACAATCTTTAAGTAATAGCAAGATGTAGAGATTGTGCTGTGGCCCCAAAAGGCAATGCTAATGACATAGAACCGTGTCACATTCCTTAAAGAAATTATATGCAATAGGTATGCGTTGCAATCTTAAATAACGCTTAGGTGACAAGACTGCGCCGTAATTTCATATTGACATTGAAGCAATAAGGATGCACTGTCATCCTAATCTGACGTTGAAATGACAGAACAGTGCGCAATTCCAAAGGATACCACCCATAGATACAAGGACTGAAAGAATGAGGCAATAGGGGAAAAAATGTTCTAGAACCACAAGCTAAGTTACATTCTTCAAAGGCGAGCCAAGAAGTCATGACTTCACTCTCAAATTCCTTAGACGCAACTTAAATGCAAAAGCTGTGGCGTAGCCCTCTATTGATGAGAATAGTTAAGTATAGATTTAGGCGATATTACCATCCTTCAAAATGGCGGCGGTGTCTTATTTACTGAGCCATAAGGCTCGACCTCTATTACTCCTAAAACTATGCTCTGTTGTTGTTTTGATAGAACGGTGTAGTAAGGCTTCAAAGAGTGTCGACGTAGTTCGGATGTTGAGCAATATTATCACCCTACGAAATTATGGAGGCGTAGTTCTCGATGGCCCATTGATGATAGCAAAACTCTGAACTGCTTACAGCTATGCAATTTTTCCAAGATGGGGGCAGTTCTCATTATGGTTTGACATATACAAATATGTAGTTCATTGGATTATTGCTTTATGAAATCATCATGTCATTGTCGTTTCAAAATTGGGTTTCCTCGCCTCAATTTCAGCTTTCCGCCAAAGGTCAAAATTCATCAACCAGAATCACAATTTACCATCGAAGACCATGTTGGCAATCCATGTACGATAAATAAGCAAGATGGATGATCGACACATGACATAATCCAAAGGCAGAAGTCAAAAGAGTGGAAGAAGGACTTTAGCAATCCATGTGAATCTCTATGCACTATCAATGAATAGAGCACTGTAGTGGAGATGGAGGGATTTTAAACTTTACTCTTTTTGGATACTTAAATCAAATATTGTATTTTCTGCCATTTTTTTTTATACTAAGAATTGAAGAAGAAGATAAAGGCATTTTTCCCATGGACGTAGGATTGATTAACAATTGAACCACATAAATTCTCTATGTCCTTTATTGCTTTTAGTACTTTACATCTACCTTTTTTCGCCTTCAGTGCCTGTATTGAAATGGATTACTTTAATGAATTGATGGAGACCATCCGTAGAATTTCGAATATTTTCTCTCATAATTATGTAAGCATTAAAGCGGCATAACTACCTCCTTTAAAGGAAATTTTAATATTACTTAAATTTGCTGATTCATAATCAAGAAAGTGTTCAGCTTCGTGATTATTTCAAAAAATATTTGGGTGTTTCTGAGATGAAAAATCTCATTCACATTTTGATGCTAAAAGGAGAGCCGATTTTCCTCCAGCAAAATTTACTTTTATTTCCTTTAGATGCCACTACAACACCATAAAGACCACCGATTCCAACACTTCTCTTAACCAAGAACGACTTCATCTGACCTCAAAAATGTCAAAAAAGCAACTCCACGTCTCCATGACGTAAATCGAGGCAGACACTTCTATAGAGCCGCCCTATGATCCTGTCCTAGCCACTCTTTAAATCTTCACAAACCAACTACATCAACACTTGGATGGAGTAGCGAGATCCATGGCCAAATATCTTGCCCTTAGACCGATCTCCCTTTAATCTTTCGTAGCTCACCGCAATTATTCACCTAATGCACTGACTATGCAACATGTTAGTGATAATGACAATCTTAGAAATGAGAACGGTGATGTTGGTCTAAAACAAACAGATACCAAGCTCAAAAGAAAAATCCAAATTAATCCGCAGATCAAATCAAAGCCTACAAACATCAACCCATTACCGCTAAAAAAGCAAGCATAAACTACACCCATGATGATGATGTCACTTCACTCTGCAAAAATGGCTCATCCTAAATAGATCCTAAGGAGGGCGAGATCCGTCAATTGAAAGCTTGTGTAGAGTAGCTAGCGAGACTTTTCTGACAAAACAACAAAGAGGAAGTAAGGGAAGAAAATTCTTACCCATTTAGTGAAACTATTATAGAGGCAGACTTCTCATATAACTCAAAGTCCCATCAATCGATAAATTCGATGGGACTACTAACCTAGATTACCATATTTGCACCTTTGAGTACAACATGGACATTATAAAGGTAGGGAGGATGGCCAGATGCAAGCTCTTCCCAGTATATTTGGCTGAGCAGCTTCTAAATGGTTCAGGAGGTATGGACCAATAGAGGTTCGTTCATGGCCCCAATTATCTACAGATTTCTTAAGGCAATTCAACTTTGAAAGAGAGGCTTTCCCAGATGTGAATACCATGCCCTGCATGAAGCAGAGAAAAGAATGAAAGCTTACCAACTTTATAAAATGCTTCAAATCCAAGATGCTTCGGATTGAGGTGACTTAGAGGAAGCAATGCTGATGATGGCACATGCTAGGATCAGAAGGAACACAGCTATGTGGAATAAGAACAGTAAGAAGTCGTGCTATAGTATGAAGGTTTTCAATGAAAGAGCCAGATTCTACATTCGAATGGAAGAAGTTAGGTTCATTGAGTTACCTTCATCTGAGAGAGCTTCTTCTCCCCACAATAAGAAAAGGAGGGGGCCAAAAGGATGCAATCCACCTATAAAGCTGTAGAGAGAATTTAACTTTGCAACTAAGACTTCCCCCACCCACACACCTGGTCAGATATATGAGATAACCAGAATTGAACTAGCCTACAACACCCCAAATAAAGGAAAGAAACCGGAGCAAAACAGGGGAGCATATTGACGCTTCCACCTAGTCAACGGTCGCCATACTGACAACTATCGACACTTGAGGAATAAAATAGACAGACTAATTCAAAAGGGATACATAGGCAGCTATTAAAAGGAAAAAAATGGGGAGAGGATGGGGAATCTCTGTCCAGATTTGAATGAAGACCTAGCAAGAAACTCCTCCTATCTCATAGCCTCGAACCAGGAAGGGCTACACTTTTCGGGAAAAAGCAAAAAAAACATAGGAGTGGTATGTACAAGAGGCTAAGGTAGAGTAAATAACCATATTCCATGTAAAAAAAAAGCCTGCTCAGGACATAGTCTTTAATGTTGTTGACGTCGCTAGGGTGGTTTTTCCACATCAAGATCCGCTGGTACTTACGGTGCAAATCTCAAATTGCACACGAAAAAAATCTTTGTGGATTCTGGGAGCTCTGTTAACGTCATTTCAAAACTGAATTTGACAAGATGAAGCTTCCAACATAAATGTTAAAGCCAAGCCTTGAACCAATTTACGGCTTCAATAATACTATGACTGTTCCTATTGGATCAGCACGTCTTCTCGTCACCGCTGGGACTGCTCCCCTTCACAAATCATTTTATGTAAGCTTCATGATCATTGATCAATTATTTTTGTACAATGCTTTTTTAGGAAGGCCCGCACTAATTAACATAGGGGCAGTAATTTCTTAGAGGGATTTGCTTATGAAGTTCCACACTCTTGTTGGAATAGGATCAATTAGAGGGAAACAATTATTGGCTAGAGAGTTGTATAATGTAAACCCTGGTTCTAGCAATAAAAATTTTCACAATTATTCTACTATCACCTCTAATAATTATGATAATGAAGATGAAGAAGAAAGCAAGCCAGTTCTAAGAACTACATTTGTACTAAGTACCAAGGCTGATGCTGAAATAGGTTATCCTATGACCACAACATCAGTAAAAAGGAAAAGGAGAAATTACATGCAAATGATCGGCACTAATGACTATAATTCAATTTACACACTATATTTTTTTCGGAGAAACTCATTAAAAGGTTGTCTATACTACATCCCAACCTGAAAAAGAAGAAAGCGAAATAGATCCGAGATTAGGGGAAACAAGAAGATAATTAAAGCCATTGGATGACATTGAAGATATATAGGTAGATCCAGAGGTTCCTTCGAAGGTTCTCAAGATAGGGAAAAATCTCGGCATAGAAATTAAAACAAAATTAATAGACTTCATTAAAAGGCCAGTGGATGTTTTTGTTTGGATGCACTCAAAAATAGTAGGAATAAACCCAGCTATCATCTGTCATGCACTTAACATCGAACCCGATTCTCATCCAGTCAGGTAAAAGCGAAGAACCTTAGATCAGGAAAGATATAATGCTCTGCACGAAGAAGTTAAGAAACTGAAGGCAAATGGGTTCATCAGGGAAGTATATTACCAGAACTGGGTTACCAACCCCTTTCTTGTAAAGTAGTCTAATGAAAAATGGAGAACTTGCGTAGATTACTCCAACCTTAACAAGGCCTGCCCAAAGGACAACTTTCCTCTACCTAGGATTGGTCACGTGGTGCATGCAACAAGCGGTCATGAGCTACTCACGTTCATAGACGCATACTCAGGTTACAATCAGATATCTATGTTTGAGCCAGATCAGAAGCATACTAGTTTGTGACGGACAAAGGCTTATACTACTACAAAGTGATGTTGTTCGAACTCAAAAAAGCTGAAGAAACCTACCAAAGGTTGGTTAATATGATGTTTTCAGACCAAATTGGAAAAAATGTAGAGGTGTATGTGGATGGCATGTTCGTTAAGTCGAAAGCAGCATCGAGTCATGTGCAATACTTGGAAGAAATCATTTCAATCCTAAGACAATATAACATGAAGTTAAACCCTTTGAAGTGTACTTTTTCCATTAAATTAGGAAAGTTTTTGGGATACATAGTAAGCACCCGCAGCATTGAAGCAAACCTAGAGCAGATTGATGCCGTAAGTAATATGGGAGTCCCAGGAAAGATGAAAGACATCATGAGCCTAAATAATAGGGTGGCCGCTCTAAGTATATTCATTTCCAAGGCAACCGACAAATGTATACCGTTCTTCGGCCAAGTGAAACAGGGATAGAATTTCGAATGGACCGGGTTGTGCAAAATTGCATTCCAAAATCGAAAGGATCATCTGATCAGTACTCATATCCTCTAAAAACTGGTACAGGTACGGACTTATATGTGTACTTAGCTGTAACTGATAAAGCTTTTAGTGTTACAGTGGTTCGAGAAGATGAAGGAACCCAGAGGCCTATATACTTCAGAAGCAAGCACTTGTCTGGGGCAAAGCTCAACTACTTAGTCATTGAGAAGTTAGCCTACAACTTGATCCTTACAGCAAGAAAATTGCACCCATACTTTCAAGTGCATCCCATCAAAGTCCTCATAAACAAACCGCTAAAGCAAATACTGCAGAAGCCAAAGACGTCGGGTTGCTTGCTAAAATGGGCGATGGAGCTCAGTTAGTATGATATCTTATACTGTCCAAGAAAAGCAATCAAATGGAAAGCACTAGTAGATTTAATTATGGAATGCACGCTACCTACTGAGCCATAATCTAAGGAATAAACGCCCTCTTCACAATTTTGGAAATT
Organism: Allium fistulosum; assembly: GCA_030737815.1. NCBI lineage: Eukaryota > Viridiplantae > Streptophyta > Magnoliopsida > Asparagales > Amaryllidaceae > Allium > Allium fistulosum. Next base: position 1,166,213,924 of record CM060905.1, on the reverse strand, counting down.
ATTTGTGGATGGAGCATCGAATTAATAGAGGTTAGGGATCGAATATGTATTGAACACCCCATATGAGCAGAAATTATATAGGGTAATGTAGCTCGGGTTCAAGCTACCAACAATGTGGTAGAATATGAAGCTCTCCTCGCTGGCTTAAGGATGGCTCAGTTAATGAAAGTAACATATATTAAAATTCATAGTGATTTCCAATTAGTTGTAAATCAAGTGTAGGGGAATTATTAAACAAAAGAGCCAACGTTAGCCAAATATGCAGAAATGTCCAAAAAGTTGCTAGAGCAGTTTAACCAATTTTGTATAGAGCAAATCCCACACGAGAATAACTCTTCTATGGACTTGTCAGCCAAACTTGCTAGCACTAAAGTAACTCAGGAAATGAAGGCTATCCCAATAGGACATTAAGCCAAACCAAGCATTACCGAGGCCAACCAAGTACTGGTCCTAAGCAGAGCACAGTGAGCTACGATCAGAGAAACTAAGAATCAGGAAACAAATGAAAATCAAGAGCAGATTCTAACTAAATATGCCCCTAGCGGATAGAGGAAGGCTCATGGATGACCCCTATCAAACAAATCTTGGTAAATCGAGTCCTACCTCCAAACAAGAATGAAGTCGAAAAAAGATGATATCAAGCTCCGTATTTTTCCTTCTTTGATGGCATATTATACAAGAGACGGTACTCTACCCCTTATCTTAGATGCATTTCCAAAGAAGAAGGAATACGAGTCATGGGCGAAGTACATGAAGGGCAACGCGGAGATCACTTTAGAGGAGCCAAGCTAGCAAAGAAGGTGCTAAGACATGGGTATAACTGGCCCACCGTACATCAAGATGCGCATGAGTATGTGAGAAAATGCGATAGACGTCAAAGATTTGTCAGTATCCTAAGGCTACCTTCCTATGAGCTCATCCCGTTAGCTAGCTATAGTCATTCAACATATAAGGCATAGATTTGATAAGACCACTTCCCATGTCAAAAGGGGGCAAAATTTTCCATGTTGGCAATAGACTACTTCGCCAAGTGGATAGAAGCAGAATCCTTAGCTATAATAATTGCAAAGAAGATAATCAATTTTGTTGTAAGGAACAAAATTACTAGGTTTAGGATCCTGCTTAAAATAATATCTGATCATGGAACCCAAATTGAAAGTAAGGAGTTAAGGAGTCAACGGAGCTTTGTGAAAGGAATGGAGTAATAAAATGTTTTTCCTCTTTTGCACATCCATAAACAAACGACCAAGTCAAAGCAGCAAATAAAATCACCAAGAAACCACTCAATAAGATATTGCAAATAGCTAAAGGAAAATGGGCGGAGGAGTTGTTTTTAGTACTATGGGCTTATAGAACCTCACCAAGATCTCCAACTGGTCACACACATTTCTCCTTAACCTATGGATATGAAGCTATACTCCCAGTTTAAATGAAAGTTCCATCACACAGGAGAATATCGTATGTGGAGAAGTAGAACAAGGAGTTAAAAGAAGCCGCTCTCGATCTTATTCAAGAAAGAAGACACAAGGCGATAATCTGATCCGCCGCTATCGGTAAAGGATGGCAAAGAATTATAGTGTTTGGCTGAAGGAGAGAAAGTTCTGCAATAGTGACCTAGTACCGCGGAGAGAAGTGGCTAGCACCAAGGACCCAGCAGACGAAGCTCTAGGCCCAAATTGGGAAGGTCCTCTAGTTGTAGCCGAAGTCTTAGCTAATGGGGCTTACCGACTCTCAAGGCTTGATGGAAATCTAGTTCCAAGAACATTGAATTCCGAGCATCTCATACCTTACTTTATATAAGTAATATTATTTGTATAACAAACATTGCATTTATTATGAGAAATAGTAATACAATTAACCAGACGTAAGGATACTAGACGGCCTGAACCAATACAAAAATCATTCTAAGTTAATTTTATTAATATAGCTAACAACATTGAGTTGTAACTTACATCACTCGGCTTTTTAGTCAAACAGTTATACTGGATGTAAGGATATTAGATGGTAAGGATATTAGATGGCCTGAACCAGTACAAAAAACTATGTGCATGAATTAAAAGGTTGGAAATACATGACCCGACTTCACAGTCAAAAAATAGTCTGCCCCAAATAGCAGGGCAGATCGTGCCAAGTTTATGACAAGGCATGAATGTCAAAGACCAAGTTCAAGAAGGATGAACTGCATGAGAAATCAATCAAAAGTGGCAAGAAAAGACAATGCATGGAATGCAATGCAACCTGCAAATCAGGTACAAATCCAGAGACTATATAAAGCTTGTTAGGTAAATATCAAAAATCGAAATCTACTAATATTTACTGAAATCTACTCATATGTACATATTCGCCACATTTATACATACATCACAAGTGAAAAATAAAATGACCATCATACAAAATTACATCAAAAATTAAGCCCAAAACAATGGTTATGGTACAATTTTGATCACCCTTAGAAGAATCATCGATTATGATTCTTTCACTACAATGAGATCCAAGGTCACCCAATGCAGGATATCGAATAGAACCGCCCCTTACCCGAGGTGCTGGGGATGAGTCATTTTATTCAATAATAACAATCGATGAGAGGAGAGGTGTGACACCACCAAAAGTGACTCTAGGATCATAGTTTACACCGCCCCAAACGTTGCCATGGTCCTCTAGATAGGAAATAAAATCCTCACAATTATATAAAAAGGCTAAGTCGAGTTCAGGCCAGAAGTGAGTTAAAATAATAATTGCACGCTTCACAATAATATATACCATTACCTTCTGACCATCTCTTTATGAAGTTGCTCCAAACTTTCTAAAGCAGCGGTAGAAATCCTAGATGATGCAGTAATGGGAACTCATCCAAGGGCCTACGAATTAGACTAAGACTCTAAGGTAGATATTTCATTTTTAAAGGCATTCATGCACTCCATAGCCACCCTTCTAACCTGTTCAATTTTGTTTAAAAGCCGATTTTTCATCCTCTTAGTTGCTATAGAATAGGAGCCGAAAAGCTCCTGTGCGGTAGATATAACATGCGAACAACTACCCCTAGAGGTCCGCAATTCCTTTTTATAGTAATTTTTCAACCCATGAAATTTACCCTCATAATAGTTCTTCAAATCCTCCTCCCACTGGAAAACAACATCAGGATCTTCCCCGACGGAGGCGTAGGAGCAGCACCAGGCCTCCATACTACACTAGGGGCCAAGGACGCAACATGGTCATCTTCTGCACTAATTTTCTTAACGACTTGTAAAGACAAATATTCAATTTTTCCATTCAATACCTTGATCTCATCTTCATATAAAACACTATATACATCTTTGGCATCTTTCAACAATCCCTCCAGTTCAGTGATTTGAACCAGAGCAGCGCTGAGCTTTTCTTCCAAGTTAGTTATCTTTGAACGTTGCTTAGTGATGCAAAGTTGAAAATCAAGCAAATCTAGATGAAAAAAATTAAAAGAAAGTGTAAACAAACCTAAGCTCATAAGGCACTTATACTCCTTTACAAGAAAGTTCAATTGATACATCTAAAGGATGCTAGCCAAAGGTCGGTCCTTTCAGACATGAAAAGTCTTCTTAGCATCGTAGTTGGCACTTGTCCATAGGTCCATCAAATCCTCTACAGTCACCACGAAGCCTTCTTTGTTGTAGAGAAAGCTTAGATCAAGCGCAATGTAAAAATAATTGAAAAAATCTATAGTAGCAAATAAATCTACCCCATCTTATATCTAATATTCTCCTTCCAAAGCTTCTCTTTAAGATTAGAAATTCGACTCTACCCTAACACGTTAATGGGTGCTGCTACGACATTGGAGGCAGCCTGAGCTTCTTTCAATTGATCTTCGAGTTCGTAAATCTTAAGTATAGCAGTCTCTCTCGTATGTTCTAAAGTCCTTATTAACTTAGCCCTTGTCTTTTTTTGAGTCCTTAGAAAAATCACCAAAATATTTGAGAGCATCCGCTTTCCTTCCCTTCCTCTATATGTGAAGGAGAACCTTAGGCCCTGGCCACTCTAACTGATGCTTGTAATGGTCTTCCAGTTCTCTAAGCCTACCTTGATAATGCAACTCTAATTTCTTTATCCACTCATCTGCCAATACAACGTCCATGCCTGTAGGAGGAGCGGGGGCTGCACCTACACTAAACCCCTTGACCACCTTTCCTTCTTCGATATCCCCTTTCTCTTCACACTGTTGAGCAGCCCAAAGTGACAAGTTTTCTACGGTTTTTTCAATCCTTTGATCTCATCTTCATAGAGAACCCCGTAAAGTGCTTTACTTTCCTTAAACATTTCTTGTAGTTCCGTCACCTTTGAATTTTCAGCATCAAGCTCAGTATGTAGTGTGATATCATATATGTGTTGGCGCTCATATGCATCCTTGGATTTCTCAAAATCAGAAAGAGCATTCCTTTAAATCTCTTTCAAGTTTTTTATTATGAGTTTTAGGTAGAGGTTCTCTTCCTCTAAGGTTGCATTAGAAGTTGTGGCCTCAACCTCAAATTCAGGTATGCTTGAGTCATCCAGGCCATAGATAATAGAGACTGAAGTTGCAATTCAAAGGCTATTTTATCTTCAAAGGGATGCCCATAAGAAGGAGGGGAAGCGATCTAATTGATAATCATCGGAACCAGTTTCAATGGAACTCAATTACACAAAGTAAAATTTGGAAAAACATATTGCACAAGACGAGTTTTATACGGAGAGTGCAACAAATTCATAAATAATACAAAATATATAGGGTTCACTACCTATCTATATTCCTAAGCCTAATCCTAAACCATTCCCGAGGGCTATCAAGAGGAAAAGAACCACTCTCTAGGGTATAGCAACAACGACGCAACTCAAAAGCACTAAGTCATTCTTTTTCTTTAACTACTTATTCGATTTTTGAAAGCAACCCTTGGGTTTCTTTTCTAACTTGCGTGAATGCCTCATCTAACTCTTTCTCCCACTTGCAAGTCGGTACCGCATTAAGACCAAGATGATCTATGGTTTGTTCGAAGTTTTTTCATGCTTTACTTCAGAAGTTTAGTAAAAACTTAGTTCCTTAAAAGACTATAGAGAACAAAGAAATGAAAACAACATTGCATTCATAGTGCAGTTGAGAAACAGTAAGAAAATTAAAGAAATTTACTTAATTACACACCAAAAATTCAAATAGCCAAGAAGAATAGTAATTTTTTTACAAAGGTTCAAGTAATTACATGGACTTGGGAAGTAGAGGTGACCTCAGCCCTCTTAGACAGTACGTTGTCATTATCTTACTACAGCGAGGTGCCTTAGGAGGCAGAAGGGGAAGAATTATCCTTGGTTATCTCCTTAGTCCACTCGACCCTGCAATAGTCAAGGGCATCCTCATTCTTATGGAGTCCCCAAAGAAACTAAGGTCAACCTTAGCAGTAGTATCACCCAAGCGGTCGATAAAAAGTTGGCACCTAATCGAGTCGTACATCTTGAAAAGCAACCGATAAGGAATCTGCTCGAGCTTGTCTTTGGAATCCTTCATCTCCTTCCTTTGCACCCAATGCTTTATATTTTCCTTTCAACTCCTGACCCTTCAACTTCAAGGTCTCCTTTGTGGCCTTCGCCACCCCCTCTTCTTTTTTTGTTTTCTTCTGTTGGGCCCTAAGCTCTTTATTTACCATAATCATCTCAGAAGCTGGCATAGCGAGGTCTACTTCAGGCTTAATGATTTGAGAAATAGATGAGACCTAGTCATCCACAGCACTTTTCTAAGCGTCGAATGCCGAAGCCCCCATCTGTTGTAAAGCTGACATAAACAAGATCAGAGTTTGCAAAACAAGTCACCATTAAGTAACGAAAGAATAGGAGGTGCTTACATAAGCCTAAGTCCTTTCAATCTCAGTAGCAAGCTTGGGGAATGAAAGTGCAGGAAATGGAAGGTCAATAAGATAAGATTGTGGAGCAGAGGCGATGTGGGATAAACCATCCAAAGCAATATGCCTTGCCTTCCCAGCAAGATCAGTGACGGTGCCCTCGGGTAAGGGTAAGAAGCAAATGCTTGGGTCATGGAAGAACTGGAGAGGTGAGATGTGAAGTATTACTAAGGAAGGAGGAGGTGCATGAGGTTTCTTAAGAGGTTGATCAGAGGTTTTAGTTCCATTCTTTCTCCTCTTCTCTTCCATCTCCTTCTTCGACATTTCTTTGATAGGGAATCGTCTAAAAACATGTCAGAAAAACCATCAGCCATTTTACCTGCACAAAAAGGAATTGAGATCAGTAATTATCTTTGTAAAAAACTAGAAAACATAATTTAGGCATCCAAGTTATCAAATTATACCATAGAATCGTCCGTTAATGAGGTGAACTTAAAGATGGAACGAGAAAATTTATGCCTATTACGCAGAAAGTTGCACTTGCACAATAACGAAACAGGTAAGAATAACTTTTTTATCCTATCCTTTTCACTCAAATTAAGGATCCCGTCCCTATGAGATACAAACAGCCTGGTGTCATGATCAGAGAAGATAGGGCAACTGGGCTGTGGTTGGAAAGAAGAAGGAAAGTTATCTGAATTTGAAATGAAAAAAAAATTGGCCATTCCATTTTTGTGTCTTTGGAGGAATAGACGTAAGAACTGGTTTTCTCGCCTGAGCATAGTAAAACCCGTAATCACCCCCGGAAGGACATTTTGAAGGTCAAATAGAAATTATAGTTCATTGGAAGAAGAGGGGAGGAACATTTCTACGCATAAATAATGATGGAAGCATTTAGAAAGGAGTAAGAAATTGGGCAAGTTGTATGGGAGTAATACCAATGGTAGATAGCCATTTGCCAAGAATTTGATTGGAAGGAAGATATAGTCCACACCGAATATGCTCAAAATTAATACAAAAAAACTGTTTGAGGGTGTACAGATACGTTTATGAGATTCAGGTACCCTACCCATATAACCATTAAAATCAAAATGATCTAGAATATCCTTTATTTCCCCTAATTCGGTTATTCTAGATGGCAGGGATAAGGGATTCATAATGAAAATACTGGATTGGTTACCAACTACCACAAGATATAGAGGAAGAAACAACAAGAAAAAGAATACCGTTACTTTTGTTCAAAAAAGAGACGATTCTTGAAGAAGATGAAATTGGCAACTAAGGATTTTGAAAGCATGTAAAGGAATGAAGAAGAAAAAGGGAAAAAACATATACTTACCTCGATTTGAATCTCGGCCACATGATCAAAATGATTAAAGAACCCTAAAATGGCAATTGATTAATAACAAGGAATATCAACACTAAGATCCATACAGATTTTCTTAGGAGTCGAAGAGACTACCGTTATAGTTTTTTCAGAAGATCAGCCAATAAGGGAATGACATATGTACTTGGGCATTAAATCCAAAACGATAATAAAAAACTTTCTCCTTTTTGAAAAGAAGAGAGAGAAAAATAAGAAGTGATGGGTTACAGAAAAGTATGGATGTAGAGACAAGTCTACACCGATCTACAATCGCTGTAGACTTATTGGGCAAGTGTTACCCTATATTTTTCAAACATTCTCAAAAGAAAATTGATGTAAGCCCCAAGGCAAAAAATTGCTCCCATGATAGAATTTGAACTATGAAAATGGAAGTAAGAGCAAAGTCCATATAGTGTTGCACCAATGTCTTAAAACAGTGGAAAAACATAAGGACTGTGCCTTTTCGTTGAGCATAGCTTTGACACTATAACACTGCGCTAGTAAACCGAGATAGCCACAAAATTTAGGGACTGGTCTGCAATCCCAACACTTATTTCACTGGGAAGAACTATGGCATAGCCTCTAAGTACAAAATATGTAGGTCGTATTGCAGTTCCAAAAGTAAGCTTTTATAAGTTGGAACTACAACACAATCTTTAATTAATAGTAAGATGTAGGCATTGTGTTGTGGTCCCAAAAAGCAATGCTAATGAATAGAAATGTGGCACAATCTTTAAAATAATTATATGCAACAAGGGTGTGCCACAATCTTAAATAACGCTTAAGTGACAGGACTGCACCGCAATTTCATATTGACATTGAACCGATAAGGATGCACCGCCATCTTGATTTGACGTTGAAATGACAAAACAACACCGCAATTCTAAAGGATACTACCCACAAATATAAGAACTCAAAGAATGAGGCAATGGAGAAAAACTGCTCTACAACCACAAGCTAAGTTACATTCCTCAAAGACAAGCGAAGAAGCCATGACTTCACTCTCAGATTCCTTAGACACAACTTAAACACAAAGGCAGTGGCACAGTCCTCTATTGATGAGAACATTTCAAAATAAGTTCAGGCGATATGACCATCCTTCAAAATGACGGTGCAGTCTTATTTACTAAGCCATTAGGCTTGGCCTCGATTACTCTTAAAACTATGCTTCATTGTTATTTTAATAGAATAGTGTAGTACGGCTTCAAGAGCGTCGACGCAGTTTGGATGTTGTGCTATATTGTCACCTTACATAATTGTGGAGGCCCAGTTCTTGATGGCCTATTCATGATAGCAAAACTCTGGAGTGCTTACAACTGTGCAATTTTAGGATGGGGGTAGTAAAACTCTGGAGTCCCATCGACCATCCACATTCCAAATGAGCCATGCAACCAATCCATTGAATCTACCACGTCCCTCCCCCTCCTATCTTCCTTTAGTCTTTATCCTAACTCTACCACCATCTTGGTTTCTCCTCCCTTCCTATCAATGAATCCTCCCATGCTAATTCTCACAGGAATAAAAAGAAGAAAGGCAGAAACAGTAAGAAAAAGGTAAAAAAATCCAATCTGATACAAATTGTGATGGTGGTCATGAATATGATTTAAACCGTCTCTTCAATGAACACATCCCCTAAAACTTCCAAAGACCTTGACCAGACCATTAGCAAAGGTACTGGACTTATCACTTCTTCCAAAGAAAAAAAGAGTAAGAATCTTATTAATAGCATAGCTTAATGGAACACTAAGGGATCGCACCTCAAAATAAAGCAGTAGAAAATCTAACAACTTATTTAGCTTCACCATCTTGATTGCCATCTTAGAAACAAAGCTTGACACTGAACTTACTAAAAAGGCTGTTGCCTTTATTAATCCTTCATGGTACTACGTCAACAACCTAATACATGCCCTTTATGGGCGTATTATTTTCATGTGGAATCCTAATACTTACTCTATCACCCCTATTTCTAAATCCTCTCGGTACATTCACTTACATGCCTACTACTCACTTACTAACTCCTCCTTCCACATCACCTTCATGTATGCCACTAACCAATCCTCTATAAACAAGTGCTTCCTGATTGCATCCCTATTCTTCATAATCCCCATGGCTATGTATGGAGAATTTCAATTGTATGCATAGATCCACTTGAAAAATTAGTGGAGCTCTCCTTTCTCATTCGAATATATCCCCTTACAAAAGAACTCTTTTCCACTCATCCTCATATAAGCCCAATCACTTCGTATGTGCATATACTTTGAATAATAAAGCAAAAATGGTGCTAGGACTTTTTTCAAACTAGATCATGCAATTGCTAACACTGAAACTCTTTCTATGTGGCCTACTATCTACACTTTTATTTCTACCCCAAGCATTTTCGACCATGACCCCCTTATCCTCCGCTAAAATAGGAACACCGTGAAAATCCTGCCTCCTTTTAAAAAATTTAATGCTTAGACTAACTGCTATGATTATAATTATATTACTTTACAGGCATGGAACATCAATATGTACTACAACCCAATGTACATCATGCAGGCGATGATTAGAAAATGTCTTAAGGTTTTCCTAAAGAAAACTTATGGCAATGGTGGAAAGACTACTTTAGAAATAAGAAATTTTCTCAACAAAGTTCAAAAAATATATGATGGTCAATCCATATAACTATTCCCTCTGTACTCTCGAAAAAAACCTCACCTCGATTCCATAAAAAACTTTGTAGGACAATATAGACATGACTAAACAAAAGCTTGGCAAAAAATTTTACTTTACCGGTGACAGGAACTCTACCTTTTTCAACAGCTCTTTAAAACTTAAACTGATAAAGATAGGTTATTCTCTAGGGGCAATTGTGTAATTTATTGTAAATTATTAACTCTGTAATAAAATCTCGTTTGAAACAAAAGGTGTTTTCTTTCTGTTATATACTTGTTACAATGTGTTATATTAGTTACTTATTTAATAAAGTACATCAAATAGAAAATCTATAAATGATATGTTTTGTGATAGTAATTACAATGTATTGCAATCATGTTAAATTTATTACAATGAAAATAAACATATCATTTTAAACATTCTTTGTTAACACGTATCAAGACTGGATATTTGTACATCCATTGAGACTAGAGAACATAACACTCTCCAAATGTTGGACATTGTATTATTCTTGGTTGCTGGGGGCACTAAGAAGTTATGTGCTGGTAGTTTGGATAACAATGAAATGACTCGATCGATATTTTATTGGTTAATATAACTAATGTTAAACAAAGAATATCAAAGTGGATATATTACACAGTTCTCTCGACATGGGAATACCGTTGAAAGTCAACATGGACACTCCACTTTGTTTATAGTTAAGTCGTGTCACAACGTTCATCAAACAACTATAGTTGGGTTTGAGTTTAAATATTAGAAGTGAAATATTGTTAATAGATAATTCGTCTTCTCGATTATATGGGTTAGTATCATGGTCAACTGTAGTCAACTCAAAGTAAAAGTCTCTAACTATAACAGTTTAGTTAATGATGATTGTTATTATTGAACCAAGGACTTCGTGTTTGGATTATACAAGTTGAATGTGGACGATATTGGAATTTTGACCAAAACCAAATTCCATTAGTCCTAATGTGATATAGTTTTGACGAAGAAAATTGGTGTAAATAATCGTCACTATTAGGGATTGCTTAAAATATTAAAATTATATTTTACCAAAATTGTGTAAGTGATAAATTCGGCCATACTATTACACTGCTAGCTACGGTGACGTATTAACATTAATTTTTGAATTGTTTAATACTTATCTCTGAATAAACTTACACATATGAGTCATACAAACGCAATGTTAAATACTCTAAACTACCACACGGTTTAATTTGATTATAATAAATATATATTAATTAGATTAATTAACATTTGTGGAATATTAATTAAAAAAATTATTTGATTTATTTGAATTTGTATTTAGTATAATACATATATAGAAGTTATATATGTACGTATCGATATACGATATAATCATTTAAATTTGGATTCAAAATGTGAAAATGTTGATTAGTTTTGGAAATTTATATGGGCCCAAAAACCCATGGTTATAGCTGACTATAATGTGTAGGGAGAAGTGTGATATTGGCGGGAAATATGAGATTTGAATTAGTAGAAAGAAGAGGTAAAAAGGGAGATCTAAATCTCCCTTTTCACCCCCTTTCTTTTCTTATTTAAGCTCACCATTTTTTACTTTTAGCTCCCTTCTACCCAGTCTTGGCCTTAAGGAATTATCCCTCCTCCTCTTCATTTTCAATCCAAAATTTAAATCAAATGAAATATAATACAAAGGTGTGGTGATCTCGTTAATTAGCGGCTTTTCTAAAAGAGAATGAATTCGATTCGAGGAGTTTTCTGATTCAACCTTCAAGGTGCAATATTAAGGCCATAATGTTGGTAACATCTGATTAATATTTACTTATTTATATGTTCATTTATGTCATTGCATATGTATAGACTAGAATTATATATTTTCACAAATTTATATATTTGCTATCAAATCAGCATATGTGTATATTCATAAAAATAAAATAATAAAAACTTGTACATGTGTGCTTTTTTTTCGGCCATTCAAACAAAAAAATCGAAAGTAACATTATTTTTAAATAATTTTTAAATTTTATTATTTAAATTATTGTTATATACATACTTTTTTTGAGAAAAATGTGTGATCCTCTAGAATAGAGGAGAGCACACATGTAAATATGTATATATCACAGAAGACTAGGTGCTGCTAACATGCCTGGCAGCTAGCTAATCAAAGTACAAATAACAAAAAAATAACTCAGGTACCCCTAGAATAAGCTCCGACAAGGCCACCACCCATTACACCCCAATATCGAGCTCCGGTAAGGCCACCGCCCGGTATTGAGGTGTTAGAAGTGCCTAAAAACTATGGAGCATCTTAGAGCAAATGATACTAGAAGCCAACTCCATCTGAGAAGTAAACGCCATGCTGCAGACTCGGAAGAAATGGAAATGTGAATGATCTGGAATGGAAAGCGCCACTCTGTAGACTCGATAGAACTGGAGGGAGCGCCTAACTGAAAAGTGAATCATCCAGAAAGTAGAATGCCACGATGAAGATGTAGAAGAACTGAGATGAACTCCTCACTGCAAACAGCAATCCTGCTATTAGTAGTCCTGTGAACCTGCAAAAAGAATCTAACACCATTTCTGGTCCAAACCTGTATCTGTAAATGGAACTAAAGAAAATTATAAGAATAACACACATATATGTATATAAATGAAATTTATATACATATATATGTATAATGAAATAAAAGTAAAGATACAAAAGCCAAGATAATAGGACAAAATACAATAAAAATTAGAAAAAAAGACTAAAAAGAATCCATGATCAAAAGAAGTTAAAGATCTATAAACTAAAACTGAAACACCCCACACCCCTTAATATACCCAAAAGGACACATTAAAAGGCATGGTGCGTTGTAGGTATAACTGAAACTAAAGAAGACTAAGATTCATAAGACAAAAATAGGTAAAAACAGCGGAAACTAAAATAATAACTTATTGAAAACAAAAACTACATAATTGCTTCATAAACCAAATAAGTCAAATACCAAATACAACATACATGTCTCAAAACCAATATGTCTCATGAAATAAAAACTCGTAGTTTCAACAAAAAACAAAGTATAAATATCCCCCTTAAGTTCCAGTACAAAGAAAGAAAAACGAAAATAAAGTAGGGAAATACATAGCAGAATCTTCTCCAAGAAACCTTCGAGCAACTACAATCTACCGCCCACTCCCTTGATTGCCTATGGGGGGAAAATGGGAAAATAGAGGAGTGGGTCATACTAAAAGTCTAGTGAATGATAGTAACTACTAGAATCTTTAAGCAAAGTAAAAGCAATAAACTCTTCAATAGTTCTAGTATATATAAAAGGAAACAAAGGAAATAGAAAAGAGAGAAACTGGAAATAAATACGAATAAACTATTGCTCAATTAGTAAGATATGTTAACTTTGGTTGTTTGCACTTGTCCTTGATAGCTGCTTAATTAGGCTGAAGTCCTAATTCTACCCTTTGATTGGCCTACTACTCCATAGAATCTACTATGGAACGAATGTTTCCCTACACAATAGACTTTGGTGTCTACGAAAGACACACTTACTAAGCGCTTGGAACTCATAACGATTTATGAGCCATCACTGAAAGCCGCATGCGTGACCACCACTAAGCTTGCGTTCCTGCTGTTCCCTCTTTTGACCTTTTATTTACCCTAGACAGCATAAGCGTGCTCCTCGCCTCACTTCAGGATTATGTGAAGCACCTCGCCTCAGTTCAGGGTTATGTAAAACACCGTGTCCATAGAAAAATAGGGGAAATGCTGTCGGTACCGGTCCCTATCAAACAATAATTTAGTTGCGCCCCTTGTTCAAACCCCCTTGATTTGAACTACCATAGATTAATCATTTACTACCACTATAAGCATAAGCGTACCCCTTGCCTCACTTCAGGATTATGTGAAGCACCTCGTCTCACTTCAGGATTATGTGAAACACCGTAACCATAGAAAATAATAGAGGAATGCTATTTGGTACAGGTCCTACTTTAATTCTTTGCTTATTAACTTAGATAAATTATTTAAATAAGCCTTTACTCTTGTTCTTGCTATCTGTGCTTATTAATTTATCCCAAGTCTTAAGATAAGCCTTATTCTGTTCTATTTCTTATTATAACCTATGTTATAATCATGCTTATTACTTAACCCAAGGTCTAAGTATGAAAATAAGCTTTTTTCTTCTTCTTTTATTCTTTTTAGTTATAATTCTAAGTTATAACTAAGCCAATCTCTTTAATTCAGTCCAATTAATATCATAATTAGGCATAATTTCAGTCCAATTACATTTGTATTATAGTCTTTATAATTTACATCTTATATTCCATTATTTCAGATTTCTTATAATTTAATCCAATTTCGCGTTTATTCTATTCTAATCCATACGCAAAGAAGAAGAAGGAGGAATAAAAGAAAAACTAAAAATAGAAGGAAATCCAAGGCGTAAGAAGAAGATGTAAATAACACATAAATAACAGTAAATAACTAAAATACTGTAAATAAATGGAAAAGCTAGAAATAAACTAAAATTAACTGAAAAGAATAGCTAGAAGAAATAGACCGAAAATATTTCTAAAAACTGTAAATAAATTACTAAAAATATTACTACAAAAATCGTAGTAAATCTACAACTATTGGAAACTCTATTATTTTAAATTACTTAAAGAAATTTAAAATAATTACAATCACTCACCTCTGGTCCTTAGCACTTCCCTTTAGGCCTTCACGGATCCACTTGGGGTTGTTAAATATTTTTATTTAAAACGATTTCCTCCTTGGAAATTATTCCGCTTAGGGTCCTTCCTAAATAGGCGAACCCAATTGGAGAAAATCTTAGAATGAGAAAAAGTGTTAGGCCTAGGGTTCTATTTATAGGGATAGAAGTGGATCTCAGACCGTTGGATTTGAGGGTTGAATAGGATGCAATCACGTCATAGGCTGAATAGGGGCCATCGGATGCATGAATGGAAGGACCAAATCGTTTAAACAATTCAAAATACGTGTAAAGTCGGCTAAATATTCGAACGAACGAACATTCGTTCGCCCTAAAAAGTGCAGGCGGGTCGACCGCCCCCTTGCCCAGGTCGACCGGCCGGTCGACCGGGCCATATAATTTTTTTTTCTTTCGTTGTCTTGTTTAATTCATATCTCGTTCATTTTAGCTCGGATTCTGACGTTCTATATATGGAAATTGACCAGAAAATTACCATGGACACAATGGTGTAACTCCAGTGGCTCAATTCCGATAATTTCACAAAGTTATTTTATTATTTAATTAACTAACGAATTAATTATTACGGGTTAAATTTCGGGTTGTTACATTCTCCCCTCCTTAAGGGATTTCGTCCCTGAAATCTCTAAGGATAAAAGAATGTACTAAATGTTTCCATCCAATTCTACAACCAACTACTCAATCATCAACCATTCATCCACTGTTCTTAAGTTTTTCTAATGCAATTTATGATACTTATGCAATTAGTGTAGTGTAAATGTCCCTAACTAATGCAAAAGATTAGGTGGCCCACCAATTCAGTTGACCTCCTTTTATGCAATCATGTATGTGCCATGTATCCAAATGAATGAAAAAATTCCCTAATGACAACTGATAGTTCTATATGCGTGTTACAAACGTCATTCAAATGCAACAATCATGTGATAATCATCCATTTATAGCAACCATGGAAAATAGAATAAAAATGCGCACACATCCATATGCATATGTTCTAGTGTCCTAGTTAGGCCGATCCCTAAAGAATAATAGTGCCTAGTGTACCTATATGCATCCATTAGCATCCACTAGCAAACACTTGCAACCACTAGCATACATCATTCATAACATGTTCTATTAACATGTTTACGTCAAATCCTACCATCCATAGGTTAAATCCTAAGTTCTACCCTCCCAAAGGATAATAAAGGAAAGAACCTATTCAAAATTAGAGATGGAAAATAGGAAATTCGAAAACTTATTATCAAAGGAATGTGGATACGAAATACGAATTTTCTCCCTAATCAAACCAATCCTCCCCGAAGCCTTCTTAACTATGTCGAAACCAAGGCAATCCCCCTGTAGCCCCTATCCAACGTAAAGGCAACTTGCATGGTCTTTCTTAAAAAGCTTCGAAAGGTGCCACTCTAATGTTACTATCACGTGAGGATCCTTTTAACGAAAGATGCTTTTCCCAAGTTTCTTCAAAATAAAAAACATACGTTCTTAACCATGTGTGCCTTACCATCTTACTTATTTCACTCTACCATTCTTCTTTAGTCTACACACATGAATCAACATTCCTAGGTCCTTACTAGTGTCTTATACATTCCATGGGAACTTCTATCATTACTTCCAAAAGTAATCACTACTATCCCCTACATGGTCTCGCACTTTTTCCGTTACACCTAGGAAATGATTTCTCTATACTCCATATTTATAAGTGTTTGGTTGGGTGTTTATCATTTCAAAACTAAGACTTCTAAATTTTTAAAACGTCAAATCCCAAAATCTTTGTCTTTAAAAAGTGTTATTTTTAAGTTCTTCTTAAATTCAAAAATACTCAGTTGCTTAACATTTTATGTTTCTAGATTTGCATCCTTACATCTTTTTGAATTTACATTATTTCCCAAACCTAGAGGGAAATTTTTTCAAATTCTAAGTCCAAAACTTATTCCTCGTTTTCTTTTAAAGAACTTTTCAGCTTTCTATAAAAGTTTTAATTTTCAAATTCTACTTTTATTAAGTTTTCATTTTCAAAAACTTATTTACTTGTTCACCACACCATTTTCTTTTAAAATATCTTTAAACCGTTTTTATGTGTTTCCAAAACATCTTCCTATTATACCTTACGGTCTCATACCTCAATATACTGGAAAAACTTTCTCAAATGAGAAATTAATAATGCTAAAATCTTCTATGAACCTTTTTAAAAGAGAATTTCATGTATATGTGAAATTACAATGAACTTATTTTATATTTTTTGAAATAGACTATACCAAATATGGTGCTTTTCATACCTTGTATATCTCTTTCATGTATTCCTTGTAACTTGCACAAAACATTTTTATTGGTTTCATAGTAAATCATACCATTATTCTTTTCATTCTAATAGATTAAAGTATGTTTAATTTATATTCTTCCATGATAAATATTTTCTAATATCTAACTAACACATTTTCCTTTCAGAAAAACTCATCTTCAAAACTATTTTAATATTTCCATAACTGCAAAAACACTTAGTTATACTTATTAAAAATAATAAGTGTACTTTACAAACCATTTTGTTTCTATACTTAGAAATTACCTTTTAAAATACATTTTTATTTGGGTTAAAATGAATGTTGCATAAAACACCGTTACTACAACCCAAAAATACTAGTGTATGGATTCAATTAAATAAATACCAATAAATCTCATATACCTATGTAAAAATATTTCTCTTGGGAGTCACTTACTATAACAATAGTGTTATAGCACATGCTCCTCATATTTTTCAAAACATTAATCTACGTTTTTGATACTTGATATACTCTAGGTTTTTATATTTAAAATCTTTGTTTACTTACAAAGAAACTAGTGAGTTATTTATATATACTCCATAATTCTTCAAAAAGAATTCCAATTTTTCATTATATAAAAACCAATCTTAAATTTCATACCATTCTTCAAAAACCCCATATTTATTTTCTAAGAGAAAATATTAACAATGAAAATTTTCAATTCTAACAATTATATTTTTCAACTTCTCAAATTTCAAAAGTTTCATTTTATCAGACTAGACATAAATTGGGTCATCCTACTTACTACCCTCGGAGTACTTTTCTTAAACTAAAGGCTTTTACTCCTATTCCTCTTGTATACTCATATTTATTCTAAGGCATCACTGTCAAATCCACTTGTCTGAGACAATTATAATTTCTGCAATTATTTACACATGGACTTTCTTCTTTGCTTATCTACTGAATTTCATTGTACATCTCTAACCTTTGCCTACCTCTCTTTGGATTTCCATAATCCGAATCCTAAATGTACAAAACCATTTCTCAAACTCTTTCCCATGTGTAGACCTTCTCTATGCCCAAGAAACACACTTCATTATGCCAAAAGTGATACTACAAGATTTTGCCTTCCACCGATAAACACGGAGCGTACGAAGAACCTCCTCAAGATGAATAATATGCTCTTCCATACTTCTTGAAAACACCAAAATGTCGACCACGAATACCCCCATGAACTTTATTTTAGGACATCTCTAAAAACATGGTTCATCAAATCTATAGAATAGGGTGTGACATTGGTTTGCCCAAAAGACATAACCGACCACTCAAAGAATCCGTCGGGTGTCCTAAATGCGGTCTTATCAATGCTGTCATCAGCTACCCTAAGCTGATGAAATCCAATGGCTAGACCAAGATGAGAGAATACTGAAGAGCCAACTAACTGAAAAGATCATCTATCTTAGAGAGTGGATAATGGTTCTTCTTTGTGAGCTTATTCAATTCTTTATAGTCAATGCAAAGTCGAAGAGAACCACCTGCTTTGGTAGTGAAGACGACTGGCGCTCCATATTCCGATATGTTTCTTCTTATGAAACCTTTCCCAAAAGCTAATGGATATGGTTGCTCAATCCCTTCCTTTCCTTAGGCGCCATATGCCCTACGGGTAATGCTACTGGCTTAGCAAAATAAAACCTGAAGTCAATATCTCTCTTGGGGGGGTAGTCCCCTAAACTCCTCAAAGATGTCTGGAAAATCTCTAACGATAGGAACCGAATCTAACTCTAATGACGATGAATCGAGGGAATAAAGGAAGCTCAACATAACTGACCCTTGTGGGTCGCAAGATATCTCGAGAGTCCTACTGATGAATGTCTCTAATCTAACGACTCTCCTCTCGCAGTCTAATATAGCTCCGTATGTGGATAGCCAATCCATACCCAAGATCATCCCATACCCCGAGAATCCCAAAACATAGGCGTTACAGTAGAATTCTACCCCTAGGATATAAATTGTCAAACCCCTACCAACCATAGACAAGGGTGCCGATCCTTCTATGGGGTTTGAAACAAAGATGAGATCTACTACTAAAGAAATGTCTAGGTGCAAACAATCTACTAGAGAACTAGGGATGAAAGAGTGTAATGCTCTAGAATCGAAAGAGTCCAAATGGGAAAATCAGAAATAGAAATCAAAATTTCCTACCTTGATTTGGTCTGCTGCTGGAAGGTGCTATACCCAAAGTCTGAATCGGTGCTGCAGGTGCACTCGCTGCCTGCCTCATTTTTTGAGGACAAATCCTACTAAAGTGACCAAGCCGCCCACAATTGAAACACCTTCCCTTCATCATCTTATTCTTACAGTCCCTTGCGTAATGACCAACCAGTCCACAGCTATTGCATTTTCTGCTTTTCTTGATCCGCTTCTGAGGTCCTCCTTCTTTCCTCTTGTCCTTATCCTTCCACTGCTTCTTAGAGCTTGTAGGAACCTTCTCAAGCTCCCTCATCTGCTACCAAGATGTAGGCTGAACACTCTGTCGGTCCTCAAAACCTAACCGCCTAAACCTTTGCTCCATATTCTCAAAACTAACTCGCGTCTCCTCGGAATCCTCCATGCCAGAAAACGTTCTGCCTCCTATACTAGCGAAGTCCTTGCATAGCTCAGAAAAGGGGGCTGATGTGGGTGGATTAAAAGGATTTCCGCCTACTGGTGTGGTATTGGGCACTTGCCTTTGTACCTCTGGTACCGTAGCTCTACGGAACTAGTCAGCCATTCTATGCAAAGAAAAGATAATTTAGGCTCGAAAGAATCGAAAGAAGATTGCACTGGACTTGGAGGGGATTTATTTTATATAAAAACTCTTTTATACTTAAAAACTATTTCTAAGAGTTCTTTTCTGAAAATTATTTTATTTTTAAAAATAAGAATAAGTTATTTTAGAAAATACTTTTACTTTTAAAATAAATTTTTAGGAATCCTGCAACCTTAGGCTCTAATACCAAGTGAAACACCCCACACCCCTTAATATACCCAAAAGGACACATTAAAAGGCGTGGTGCATTGTAGGTATAACTGAAACTAACAGAGACTAAGATTCACAAGACAAAAATAGGTAAAAACAGTGGAAACTAAAATAATAACTTATTCAAAACAAAAACTTCATAATTGCTTCATAAACCAAATAAGTCAAATACCAAATACACCATACATGTCTCAAAACCCAACATGTCTCATGAAATAAAAACTTGTAGTATCAACGAAAATAAAGTAGGGAAACACATGGCAGAATCTTCTCCAAGAAACCTCTGAGAAACTACAATCTACTGCCCTCTCCCTTGATTTCCTATGGGGGAAAAGGAGAAAATAGAGGAGTGGGTCAGACTAAAAGTCTGGTGAATGATAGTAACTACTAGAATCTTTAAGCAAAGTAAAAGTAATAGACTTTTCAATATTTCTAGTATATGTAAAAGGAAACAAAGGAAATAGAAATGAGAGAAACTAGAAATAAATACGAATAAACTATTGCTCAATTAGTAAGATAGGTTAACTTTGATTGTTTGCACCTGTCCTTGATAGTTGCTTGATTAGGCTGAACTCCTAATTCTACCCTTTGATCGGTCTGCTACTCCATAGAATCTACTGTGGACCAGAAGTTTCCCTACACAGTAGACTTTGGTGTCTACGAAAGACACACTTACTAAGCGGTTGAAACTCATAATGATTTATGAGCCATCATTGGAAGCCGCACGTGTGACCATCACTAAGCTCGCGTTCATGTTGTTCCTTCTTTTGACCTTTTATTTACCCTAGACAACATAAGCGTGCCCCTCGCCTCACTTCAGGATTATGTGAAGCACCTCGTCTCACTTCAGGGTTATGTGAAACACCGTGTCCATAGAAAAATAAGGGAAATGTTATCGGTACTGGTCCCTATCAAACAATAATCTAGTTACGCCCCTTGTTCAAACCCCCTTGATTTGAACTACCATAGATTGACCGTTTACTACCACTATAAGCATAAGCGTACCCCTCGCCTCACTTCAGGATTATGTGAAGCACCTCGTCTCACTTTAGGATTATGTGAAACATCGTAACCATAGAAAATAATAGGGGAATGCTATTTGGTACAGGTCCTACTTTAATTCTTTGCTTATTAACTTAGATAAATTATTTAAATAAGCCTTTACTCTTGTTCTTGCTATCTGTGCTTATTAATTTATCCTAAGTCTTAAGATAAGCCTTATTATGTTCTATTTCTTATTATAACCTACGTTATAATCATGCTTATTACTTAACTCAAGGTCTAAGTATGAAAATAAGCTTTTTTTTCTTCTTTTTAGTTATAATTCTAAGTTATAACTAGGTCAATCTCTTTAATTCAGTCCAATTAATATCATTATTAGGCATAATTTCAGTCCAATTACATTTATATTACAGTCTTTATAATTCACATCTTATATTCCATTATTTCAGATTTCTTATAATTTAATCCAATTTCGCGTTAATTCTATTCTAATCCATACGTGAAGAAGAAGAAGGGGGAATAAAAGAAAAACTGAAAATAGAAGGAAATCCAAGGTGTAAGAAGAAGATGTAAATAACGCATAAATAATAGTAAATAACTAAAATATTGTAAATAACTGTAAATAAATGGAAAAGCTAGAAATAAACTAAAATTAACTGAAAAGAATAGTTAGAAGAAATAGACTGAAAATAATTCTAAAAACTGTAAATAAATTACTAAAAATGTTACTCCAAAAATCGTAGTAAAGTTACAACTATGAGAAAACCTATTATTTTAAATTACTTAAAGAAATTTAAAATAATTACAATCACTTACCTCTGGTCCTTAGCTCTTCCCTTTAGGCCTTCACGGATCCACTTCGGGTTGTTAAATATTTTTATTTAAAACGATTTCCTCCTTAGAAAATTATTCCGCTTAGGGTCCTTCTTGAATAGGTGAACCCAATTGGAGAAAATCTTAGAATGAGAAAAAGTGTTAAGCCTAGGGTTTTATTTATAGGGGTAGAAGTGGATCTCAGACCGTTGGATTTGGGGATTGAATATGATGCAACCACGTCATAGGTTGAATAGGGGTCATCGGATGCATGAATGGAAGGACCAGATCAGTTTAAATAATGCAAAACACGTGTAAAGTCGGCTAAATATTCGAACGAACGAACGTTCCTTCGTTTGCCATAAAAAGGGCAAGCGGGTCGACCGGGCGGTTGACCGCCCCCTTGCCCAGGTCGATCGACCGGTCGACCTGGCCATTTTTTTTCTTTTGGTGTCTTGTTTTATTCATATCTCGTTCATTTTAGCTCGGATTCTGACGTTCTATATATGGAAATTGACCGGAAAATTACCACAGACACAATGGTGCAACTCTAGTGGCTCAATTGTGAAATTTTCACAAAGTTATTTTATTATT
Source organism: Allium fistulosum (assembly GCA_030737815.1). Taxonomy (NCBI): domain Eukaryota; kingdom Viridiplantae; phylum Streptophyta; class Magnoliopsida; order Asparagales; family Amaryllidaceae; genus Allium; species Allium fistulosum. Next base: position 1,166,191,677 of record CM060905.1, on the reverse strand, counting down.
TAATTAAGTAACGAATTAATTATTACGGGTTAAATTTCGGGTTGTTACAAAAACAAAAAACAAACTAAAACTAAAACAAATTAGAACTAATCCTTATGGTCCTTTGATCAAAACGATATTATGATAAACAGTGAAATCATCATTTAAGTTTGAAAAAATGCTAATACTACAATTATTAATGTCAAAAATATTGTTTTTATGTTTAAATAACTTAATATTATTACTAACCTTATTAAGATATTCTTTAAAATGATTATTATTATTAGCTAATTTATATTCAGAATTTGAGATCCAATTAAAACAAAATGAAGAAATTATAAAAATCAATTTATTAAAATGATTATTATTATTATTATTAAAAATTCTCTGATTTCTCTCAAACCAAATATACCAACAAATTATAATGAATAAAGTGTCAAGTAAAAATCTATTTTTCTTTTTAAACTTAAATCTAAAATTATTCCAATAATAATCACAATCAAAAATTTTAGTTGAAAGACTAAAGTTAAAGATTTTGAGAGTATTATTCAGAATATAGTAGGTATCCATGCAATCATAGTATACATGTTTAATATCTTCCAAATGCAGATTTGATGTGCACGTAAATGTGCATATTTTTACCACCATATTTAATCTATTTAAATTAAATAAATGATCATATTGGGTATTTTAACTTGTTTAAACCAAAATTCAAATTATTTCAAATCGTCACATATTCATCTTCATCCAGGGGCAAAATGGTCATTTTTTGAGCATATATTATTTTGAGAAAAATTAATTGGAAATTTCTATATTATTTTATAGGAATTTGGCTTCATATACAAGTGGTTTCATGAAGATATATGCATGTACAAAGAAGATACAAAGGAATGGAGATGGAAATAATTCAAAGTGATGATCATTGAGGACCCCACTTACCCACCTACCTTAATGTACACTTTGGAGCTAATGCACATGCTAAAAGACCATTAAATCTTCATGCACACTTAATGGATGATTATATGATGCTAATGATTACTTGGCCACCACACTTCCTAAGGGTGTATTTTGGGCATTCCCCAAAAAAGTGGATTAGGGTTTCATATATGTATAAATACGCCTTATGCTTCATGTAATCCTCTCTTCTCTTTTAGGCTCTCTTCCTCTTAGCCTCCACCTTTTTCTTAGTTAGGTTTTAATTTAGTTTTATTTTATTTCTATGCAAGTTGTAATCTTTAGTGTAGAAATAAAAATGGCTTCTTAGCCTCTTTTCTTTTATGCAATTTTCTTTTGTCTTTTTATTTCATGCTCTTCATATTTATGCAAGTAGAGTAGCTCTCAATTTACTTTCATTAGCTTGCATTTTTCTTTTCTTCTTGTTTCATGTTACTTTCTATATTTGTTGATATTATAACAAATATGAGAGGCTAAACCCCTTCAATTTAGGGGTAATGAAGCTCTCTTGAATTATGTAGATGCAACATAAATTTTCATTTATGTCTCTTTTGTGCTTAATGGAAAGTTAGATGTTTGTGTGATTTTGTGTTTAATATTGAGTTTGATAGCTTATGTTGTTCAAAACAAATAGGCTATGCTTAGTCATATGAATCACTAATTACCTCTTCATCTACATATTATCATGGTAATGGAATAATGGAAGTGGATTTAGAATCAAAATTTGATGGTTTATGTTTCTAATTCAATAGTTAATAAGCCATGCTTAAAATAGATTCTACTTTTAATTTCATGTCATTTTCATTAAAGTTAGTAAGTGGGTTAGAGGGTGCATTAATGTTTGATGGTTTAAGTGTGTTAAGTAATAACACAATTAGGCCATGCTTATGATAAATGCATCAACTAAACTCACAAATGACCAAAAAGAGATCATAATTTCATTATGTTGATTTATGTGATCATAAGAGGGGATTTGCCTCTAAATTGCTCTTTAATCTCATATTTTTATTCTCCTTAGTTTTAGTTTGTTTTAACTTTTTTTTTAGTTAGTTAACAATCCTTTGACTTTGGTTTAATTTGATTGAATAGAATTTCAAAATCTAAACAATTCTCTGTGAATCGACCCGTACTCGCATACGTGCTACAATCGTACACCGTGCGCTTGCGGTTATTTTTATTTCAAAATTTATCGGCGATTTTCTAACTCGATAGAAAATTCGTCGTTTAAACAAGTTTTTGGCGCCGTTGCCGGGGAATAGTATCGATTTTAATTTTCTATTCTTTGAATTATTTTGTTTGATTTTTGTGCGATTTTATTTTGTGTGTTTGTTCGCAATTAAAAATTAAAATAAAATTGTGTGTGTTTGTTGTTTGATCTTTGTTCGTTTGTTTTTTATTATTTTGCAATTGCATAGTCTATTTAAAAAAAAATTATCATTCCATTGCATTTGTTAAGCTGCATTTAGTTACATTTGTTGTTGCATTCAATTTCCTCTCTATAGTTCTTTGTACTCTATGTTTGTTAAAACTGTCCCTCTATTGCACTTGTTTCTATCCACTGTCTTTGTTCTTAGTGTTGTGCAAAACTGTATTGTTCTTATTTTAAAAAAAAGTCTTTGCATTTTGTTTAGTTTACAGCTCATTTTGTTTGTTTTTTTTCATTTCTTTGCATCTTTTACACTACAATTCTCCAAAATTTTATTTCTCTATTCACACATTCTTCACATTTTGTTACAAATTGCTACAATACACTCCTCGCAATACAACAGCGGTTCAAGCCATCATCCCCATTCATTATCATAGAACTCCCCTCTACGTCACTCTATTGTCAACAAGTCCCACTCAGTTCATTTTGCCTGTTGCCAACAAGTCTCACCCAATTCATATCACAGTGAACATCCTTTATTATCACAGTGATACAACTTCATCAAACAACTTCGACAATCCGACGCTAACCCAAATTCAAACTTCACAACAATATACCCACTGCCTTTCAAAACAAACAACTACTTCTGATCATCTTTTCATCCACACAATACAACCCAACTACCTCTGGTTCACAATACAATCTCACTGCAATCCTTCGGTCTCATATTCGAACTGCAGTTTCCCAAATCTCACTGCTTCAACACTTCACTAACTTAAACTATTTCTCAGCCTTGCACATCCTCCGGTCTTCCATCACTAATCCAAGTTCTCATTTCCAACAAAACTACACCATTCACACAATAGCCATCCACGGCTATCATCAACGACCTAAAAAACTTCAACTCATCATCAGACTGACCATTCACCGCCACCATTGCCTACAACATCTATCTCCATACAACTGGTCATTTGTCTGCTGTTCTTCCTACCTCACCGACCATCATCACTCATGCATATCACTGACAGCAGCTACAATTTCTCTGCTACAAGTTTACATTCCTGCATCAACATAATCACTGCAAGAGTAAAAGACATTACTCTGACATAACCAATTGATCACCATTGATTTTTGCTACTATCTTCATTGTCTCATACTCATCCAATTCGCACAACCATTACTCTGACAACTTTGACATAACCAATTACCAAACTTTTACAACTACTTCACAATTACTTCAACAACATTCAAAACAAAACCACCACAAGAATCCATATCACCATATCACTTCCTACCCACACTCTAATAACTGCTACACAGCAACCACCTTGCTATCACCCAGCCACCTTGACCACCAAATTCCAGCGACCATCTATCATAACAACATCCATCTACTGCCTCCCCTTGCAGCTACCACCGCACTACAACCACTTCAGTTCACATCTGCAATTCCACACCGACCAACCTCCTACAACCGAACTACATCCAGCAACTCCCCTTCCACCACCTGACAATACTGCAAATCCACCACCTTCCCCAATCGAACACCTCATTAGAATCGCGTCACACTGCCTGCCACAACACCATCTCAACCACGACATCCCAATCGAACAACTCGAACCACTCCATCGACCAACAACCCACACAATTACCATCGGTGAACCAAAACGCCCCTTCAACAATCAAATTCGCAACCACCCTCAAATGGCAGCAATTTTGAATCGAGAAATTTGTACTTGAAAGGAGATTCGAATTTAATTGGATAAAAATGGGAGAGTTTCTGAGATTCGAAGTTAATTTGATAAAAAGGGGAGAGTTTCTGAGATTCGAAGTTAATTTGAATAAGAAGGGAGAAGTATTTCATGTAAATAAAACTGTTAAAGTGGAATGAAGTAGCGGTAGTCGTTAGTGGGCCGGGTTGTGTTCTCATTTTAGTTCATTTTATTTTATATTTGTGTACTTTTTTTTACCACCTTTCATTTTATTCATTCTTCCTATAAAAAAATTTTGTTTTTGTAATTTCGGTGAAGTTTAACTGTTATTAAGTTTTCTTTTAGTTTAAAAAAAACAAACAAGTTTCTAACTTCAATTGTGTAAATATCAATTTTCCTTTGTTTTATTTCTTTTGATTTTGTTTCCTAAGAAAAAACAATTTTTTTTTGGTTTCTTTTGATTTCATCTGTTTTGATTACCCCTTTGATATATATTAAAAAAATGTGTATAGTTTGTGTTTAATTTCTTTTCAGGTTGCAAAAGCAGAAATTCAAAAGGAAGAATTGCTTACTTCGCTCTGCTGCCAAAAATAAATTGCTTGCGTGCTTATAATTTTTTTTTGCTTTCATTTCTAGTTTTATTTGCCTTGCATTGTTGGTTGCTCGCATTTAAAAAAACAATTCAAAAACAAAAATTTCATTAGTAGTTGCATTGTTAATACACATTTAATTTCTGCTTTGCATTTCATCTTAGAAATTTGGTTAATAATAACGACTAGACATTGATAACTCTTAATTGTATATTGACAAATTATCTTCTTTGAACAATTTACTTTCTTGGTGTCTAGTCTACGGCAGAGTAATAACCATTTATAAATATTATGGTGATTCGTAAATATTATAGTGGTTGTTCCTCTGAAGGTACTTAAACCTTCGGTTGCATTGCTACGTGGATTCGTGGTGCATCGATAAATCTTGTCCATTACCTGGCTAAGAAATATCTTGTTGATTTAAGATAGAGTGTGATTATACAATTTTGGGTTAACTTAGGATAAATCATTTGTAATTAACCATTGCATTCATTTAGTTGCATTAGTTCATGCATATTTAAATAAAAAATTCAAAATTCAAAACTAAAAAAATTGTAAATATTACGTTTCCTTTCCTTTGAAAATTTAGAAAATCAAAAATCCAAAAAAATAATATATAATCTTTTCGAAAACAAAAAAAAAATTAAAAAATCAAAAACAAAACAAAAATAAATTTTCCATTTTGAAAAATAAATTCTACTTGTAAATATTTTTCGTTTATAAAAAAACCAAAAACATTCTTGAAAATGTCTGAATTTCCATATTCACTTGAATTTTACAATAGTTGTGAAAATCAGTATAATCCATATGATTTCACTCCAAATTCGTATGGATATTTTAACGACAACTATTCTATAAACAATTCGAATTTCGAACAACAAAGTTTTAAAAACGATGACCAACCCGCGACTCTTGAAAATAGCATTTCATCTTTACTTGAACTCTCTACACAACAAAATCAAAGTATAAATGATTTGTGTAATTCATATTTGTGCGATTACTCAAATCCAAATTTTCAAAATAATCAAGATTTGAATTCACTTCTAAATTCAAACAATTTCGAGTATAACCCATGCCAATTCAATTTTGAACTCCAAAATGAATTTCAAAATCCAAACGAAAATGTGATCCACTTTTCAAATAATTTTAGCAATGGTAATAATCTCGACTACGATACGAGTGAAATTTTTTGTTCTCAACAAATCCAAATCGAAAATTCTCAAGTTAATAACTATAAATTGGATTTTGTTGAACAAATGAATGAAATTTACGATGATCACACAGATTCGTTGTTTGAAACGTACAAAAAATTACATGAACAACAAAATCAAATCCCTACTTGTGATGAGTCAAATAGTAATCCATCTTTTACCATAATTGACGATTTTCAAACAACAACTTTTAAAACTGAAAATGACGATCTTAATGAAGTTGTTGAAAAATTGGTGATCGAATTGGATTTCAATTCTTTTGAGGGTGAGAAACTCGATTTAAATTTCAATCTTCCTTTTTCTGAAAAATTGAATACAACAGCTTTGGATTTTGAAATTGTTACATTGAATGAAGTTGTTGATAATCCAACGAAGGAAGTCGAATTTAATAAACATGATTTCTTGGGACTTTTCGAAAATGAGTTGTTAAATTCTGAAGGGGAAGATTTGAATCACCATTTCAATTTTGAAATCAATAATTTTGAAAAATTTGTTGATGATGAGCTTAAATTTCAATTTGGTGAAAATAAACTTGAATTTCAATCAGTTGTTTTATCAACCCCAAAAATCATCGAAAATAAAACAATTCATACGATTTTCAATAAAACGACATTCGTTTTTCCAAATCAACATTCAACTTTGAAATCAGTTACGGTTTGGTTTTTCGAGCTTAAGCTGTGTCTCGCATACTTGACGAGACAAATGAATCGGTCTTTAGAAGACCGTTTCATTTACTTTTTGATGATATACTTTCTGATCTCGTGTAAATACCGTTCATTTTCATGTAAATATAGGTCATTTTTTGTTTTTGTTTTATTTTTCTCCTTCCACTTGGGTTGATTGTGGGGACACAGTCAAAATCAAGTGTGCGTGGAGACTCATCTTCTTTCTGATTTTTCATGATTAATTTTTCATTTTTCTTCCAAAACTCAAAAAAAAATAGCATTTTGATTTATTTTTAAAGAAACTCTATAGGATAAATATATGGTTTTGGTTTATTAAATTGAAATTTTTGAAAATTTATTCGTCCTAACAAAAATAAAAATGAAGTTTGATTACAAATAACGATGGTTTAACTAGTATATAGGAAGGTTCATACGTGTTAATTATGAAATATCCTCATTTAAAATCTTTGTTTTGAAAAGTGGTGACTTTAAAGTAAAGGATATAACATTTTTGTTTTGCCTTCTAAGTTAAATGGTGCTAAGATGATTTTGCGAAACTCTCTCTCTCAAAAAATTAAAAAACAAAAAAAACAAAAAAAACACGAAAACAAGAAAATATTTCTTGTATATATGTATATTTTTTTTAATAAACACCTAGAGTCATGTGTTCACTCGCCATGCTCTGTACCCTTCTCACGTAAGCCCGAAAGGCAGTGCACGATCGGTATATCTGGCCTCAGTTTATCTGAGTTAGGTGTATGTATATAAAAATTCTTTTACTAATAACGCCTACAGTCAATAAGTGTTCACACTTGTGTGTTCACTCGCCACGCTCTGTATTCCCCTCACGTAAGTCCGCAAGGCAGTGCACGGGTAATATATCTGTCCTAAGTTTATATGAGTTAGGCATATGTAAATATTGTTAATATCAATAAAATTTTCAAATAAGACAGACTAAGCAATTGAAATCCAAGCACTATTTTTACTTATTTGATTTGACTTGTTATTGAAAAGAAATGAAAATACCACTTTGATAAACTTTGATAATCAATTAAGGATCCATTCCACAGTTACACTTTGTTATCAACCGAAACAACGAGTTAAACTATAGTCTATTTGTTATGATAACTTCATTTTTGTTGGAAATTTTGACGAGTAATTGACTTAAATTTTCAAGATAATGACCAAAACTTATATTTAACTAAATTGTGTCTATTTAAAAGTAAATCCTTCATTTGTAAATATTTTCAAAAACTCGCATTCATCTCTTTGTAAATAAATCTTGCATTTTGTAAATATTTTCATCCTACATTTGGATTTTGTGGGTAGTATCCGCTGAAAACCCTCGCGAGGCAACACTCGTCCTACTAGGGACACCCAAAGGTTTAACGGCTTGTTGCATATGCTCAATGCAATCGTGTTTCCTACGAAAACAGATTTATCTTAGTTTTTAGTTTATTCGAGGACGAATAAAAAGATAAGTGTGGGGGTATTTGATGTGCACATAAATGTGCATATTTTTACCACCATATTTAATCTATTTAAATTAAATAAATGAACGTATTGGGTATTTTAACTTGTTTAAACCAAAATTCAAATTATTTCAAATCGTCACATATTCATCTTCATCCAGGGGAAAAATGGTCATTTTTTGTGCATATATTATTTTTAGAAAATTTAATTGGAAATTTCTATATTATTTTATAGGAATTTGGCTTCATATACAAGTGGTTTCATGAAGATATATGCATACACAAAGAAGATACAAAGGAATGGAGATGGAAATATTCAAAGTGATAATCATGGAGGACCCCACTTACCCACCTACCTTAATGTACACTCGGGAGCTAATGCACATGCTAAAAGGCCATTAAATCCTCATGCACACTTACTGGATGATTATATGATGCTAATGATTACTTGGCCACCACACTTCCTAAAGGGGTATTTTGGGCATTCCCCAAAAAAGTGGATTAGGGTTTCATACATGTATAAATATCCCTTATGCTTCATGTAATCCTCTCTTCTCTCTTAGGCTCTCTTCCTCTTAGCCTCCACCTTCTTCTTAGTTAGGTTTTAATTTAGTTTTATTTTATTTCTATCCAAGTTGTAATCTTTAGTGTAGAAATAAAAATGGCATCTTAGCCTCTTTTCTTTTATGCAATTTTCTTTTATGTCATGCTCTTCATATTTATGCAAGTAGAGTAGCTCTCAATTTACTTTCATTAGCTTGCATTTTTCATTTCTTCTTGTTTCATGTTGCTTTCTACATTTTTTGATATTATAACAAATATGAGAGGCTAAACCCCTTCAATTTAGGGGTAATGAAGCTCTCTTGAATCATGTAGATGCAACATAATTTTTCATTTATATCTCTTTTGTGCTTAATGGGAAGTTAGATGTTTGTGTGATTTTGTGTTTAATATTGAGTTTGATAGCTTATGTTGTTCAAAACAAATAGGCTATGCTTAGTCATATGAATCACTAATTAACTCTTCATCTACATATGATCATGGTAATGGAAGTGGATTTAGAATCAAAATTTGATAGTTTATGTTTCTAATTTAATAGTTAATAAGCCATGCTTAAAATAGATTCTACTTTTAATTTCATGTCATTTTCATTAAAGTTAGTAAGTGGGTTAGAGGGTGCATTAAAGTTTGATGGTTTAAGTGTGTTAAGTAATAACACAATTAGGCCATGCTTATGATAAATGCATAAACTAAACTCAAAAATGACCAAAAAGATGTCATAATTTCATTATGTTGATTTATGTGATCATGAGAGGGGATTTGCCTCTAAATTGCTCTTTAATTTCATATTTTTATTCTCCTTAGTTTTAGTTTGTTTTTACTTTTTTTAGTTAGTTAACAATCCCTCGACTTTGGTTTAATTTACTGAATAGAATTTCAAAATCTAAACAATTCCCTATGGATCGACCCGTACTCGCATACGTGCTACAATCGTACACCGTGCGCTTGCGGTTATTTTTATTTCAAATTTTATCGGTGATTTTCTAACTCGATTGAAAATTCATCGTTTAAACAATATTACAAAAATAACATTTATTATCCAATTTGCATATTTTTCTTTTTAAAAATTCAATAGTATTTAATTTTCCATGCATGATTAACCACATATGAATTTTAGATTTAGGAGGGGCATTTTGTTTTCCAAATAAATTTAAAAGAGTTATTAGCTACACCCGAGAAGTTAAGAAAACTATAAAAAGAATTAGAAGTATATTTCTTACTCTTATCCCATTCCCAACTAATATTATCATTTTCATTATCAATATTTTATAGCTTCAATCTAGCATAAAGCAAAGAAAGTTGCCTAATACTAGTACCTACTAAAATTCTATTAAAACTAAAATTCCAAGGGGGGTCATTTTCGAGAGAAAAAACATCTATAATTAAAGCATTCTTAAACTTACAAATTTCGTAAATCTCTTTAAATTCTATCCTAAGAGGGATAACCGAAATCCAACGATTATGCCAAAAAGAAGTACTATTTCCTGAATGAACTATTGTATTAGTACCTAGGTTAAAAATCTCCTGACATTTTAAAATTGATTTTCAAAAATTAGAAAATTTACATATAACTGTAGGAGTAATTTGATGTAAATTATTACTACCATTATAGTAATATTTAGAAATGGTTTCTTTCCAAATAGGATTATCATTAATATCCTTAAATTTCCATAACCATTTACCTAACAAATAAAAATTCATGTTGCGCAAATTAATGACTCCTAAACAACCTTCCTTTTTGGATTTACAAACAATTTCCCAATTTATTAAACATTTAATACTATTGTTAGAGGTTTTCCCAGTCCATAAGAAGTCCCTTCTTATTTTATCAATTTTGTTAATCACCCATTCTGGAAAAAGATGCATAGACATCCAATAGATCGGGAGAGCTGATTAAACTGAGTTTATAAGTACTAATCTACCCGCTCTCGATAAAAATCTCCCGTTTCAATTAGAAATCCTATTTTTAATTTTACCAATAATAATAAACCAATCATCATGTTTCTGTTTAGTTGGTCTAATCAAAAAACCAAGATAATCAAATGGAAAATTCATAGTTTTACAATTAAGCGTATTAGCAACTAAATTTTCAACCTTTTCAAAATCATTTAAAACTAAAACCAAACTTTTATCAAAAATTATTTTTAAACCTGATAGAAGTTCAAAATTGTATAAAATAAATTTAAGGGTAATAACATGATTAGGCAAATGAGAGGTAAAAAGCAAGGTATCATCCACAAATTGAAGGACAGATAGACCATTTCGCGAGATTTCACTACCAACACTCCCCAAAGATCCATTATCAATCGCTTATTTTAATTATCTTAGCGAAAACATCTGCGGGTAAGTTAAACAAAAGAGGCGATAAAGGATCACCTTGCCTTAAACCTCATTTAGATTGAATTTTATTACCTAAAATACCATTAACCATTATACTAGAGTTGCCAGTTTTAAGTAAAGTCATGATCCATCTATGACTTAAATCTCTAGCATGTAACATATCAACTAGAAAATCCCAATCCACCGAACCAAAAGCTTTTGCAAAGTCCAATTTTAAAATCGCACAAGTAATATTATTCTTACAATAGTGATTAATGTATTCTTGAACAACAACCACACCATCAGTGATATTTCCCCCTTAATGAAAGTAATTTGTGAACAGCCAATTAGATCAATCATTCTTTTACTAAGTCTATTAGATAAAACTTTTGAAATAATTTTAACGGAACAATTAATTAAGGAAATAAGTCTAAAATCTTTTAAATTATTAGCACCGATTTTTCAGTGTAATAAAATAACATTTGAAAAATTAAATCTTCCTAATAGCAATTTTCCATTATAGAATTCGTTAAACATGCTAATTAAATCGAATTTTAAAACATCCCAGAAATTTTTGTAAAAGAAAATAGGGAACCCATCAGGACCTGGGGATTTATCACCAGGCATGTCATTAATAGCTTTCAAAATTTCCTCTTCATGTTATATACGTACTTTATATAAATTTATTATCAAAATTTTATACATATATGTTTTTGTATGTATATGTATATATAATTTTTTTTATATTTATATATGTATAATAAAACCGAGATTAAACATTAGTGTGTGTATGTATATATATCCGCATGTGTATGTTTTAAAGTTTTTAAATTATAATGTATTATATATATTAAAAAATAAACTATATTAGGAATTTATATTTTTTAAAATCTGGACTTTTAAACCGCACAGATTTAATAAAAAAATTGATTTTATTAAAATACATTTCAGACAATAAAAATTAATTTTTATATTTAAATATATAATATTGTTTATAAATTTACAAACTAGTATTTTATGAATTTTAAAAAATATATATATATATATATATATGGTTTTGTACATTTTCGAGTATATAATTTTTTTAATATATATATATATATTATATTAAATATAATAATATTTTAATTTTAATTTTAATTTTAAATAGGATATTACTTTAGATCTTGATTTGTTTTCAAATTTGAATTTATCCCAACTATTTACGCCAAAAGTTGGCATTGTACAACCCTAAAGATTTATAAAAGAGAATAGAATAAAGAAATTAAATGGAAAACAAGAGTAAACAATACACAACAATTATAGTGGTTCGACTAATCACCGGCCTACATCCACTTGAACTTTGTTAATGATTCTATAATGTTTTTACAAATGTGATCTTATTGATCGGTAACCTATGGGCCGATGATGACCTAAGAAATTACAATAACATAACAGAAATTTAGATTGTAGAAAAAAAGATCATGAAATAGTGTTTATCACCCTTTATTTATAGATGAAGATTAACGGATTTGTCTCTACCACATTCTCCATACGTTTCCCACATCCTGAAGGAGTTATTCGAAAAAGTCTTATGGATCGGTACCTAACCATATCCTATGGATCTGTACCGATCCATAAAACGGATTGTTAACCCTCATTTGATACTTTGAGGTTGCTTGGTTGGCTTGCATCCTCATCTGTAGAATTTGAATGTATTTATATGAGCTTGAATCACACAGAAGTTCTTGGTTCGGTAACGAATTGAAGTCACATAGTTTAGCTGTTATAAAGCTTAGACTTACCAATTGATTGTCGAGTTATGAATCGTTAGCGGGTCATCTAGCATGCTTGAAACAACAAATGCTATAGCTCGATACAGGATAAGGTTAGAGTATTCCCAACCACGGTCATGGTTGGGACATGACCCACCCCCAACAGGGGGTCAATTGCTCCAAATTGGGGTGCCTTGGCAACCCTGGAGGGCAATGCTCTAGCCGGCTTTCATAAAGTCGGCTATATTTAGCCAACTTTATTAAGGCCGACTAAAGCCTTCACATGGAGGGCACATCCCAGATCCCTTATGCCTTCAGTTGGATTGCAATCCAATGGTTGTGAATTGTAATCTAAGTGAATGACCTTAGCTGGCTTTAATAAAGCCGGATAAGCACATGCTATTGGGGCTGTATTTTTTCTAGTTGGGGGTAGGTGGGGTTGAAATGGTTTGAATTGATATGTGGAGACCCCAACGGTTGGGAATGATTTTAGGGGTCATTTAGTGCAAATTTTATGGATCGGTATTGAACTATGGCTATGGAACGGTACCGATCCAAGACTTTTCTTTGATCTTGGGTTTTGACTTTGGCATCTGACTTGACTTAACATATAGGCATTTTGAAGATCTTTGCATGCTAATGGCTTTATCCATTGATCTCACTTGGTATCTGAGTTTAGAACTTATCATTTTGGATTTCTACTCGGTTATTCTTCGGTTTGATCTATCTGACTCGTCCAAACATGGTTCAGTCATAAAAACGGATAACATTTGCCCTCCAACGTATATCTTGCGTCAACAGGATATTCTTTGGATTAACACAAACTGTGGACTCCAAATCATCGGTTTCAAGTTCTGTTCTGAATAAGTGCTATTTATATTCTAAACTTCTTTCATGAAGCATTGTATCTTTCAGCGATCGTCACAACATCGAATGGTTTTGAACTTGCAACTCTTGTGTAGCATAAGAAATGAAGCATACTGCTTGAGTTTGCATTGCAATTCCAAAAAGTTTTCAATGACCTCTTTCTTTGAACTATTCAGGTAGGGTTCTCTTGTTCGGAACTTCATTTTGTATTTTGCATCACACTTCATGTTATTTTTCATAGCCATTCTTCTTCTCTCCTCTCCTTTTTTATTTTTTTTGTGGATCGGTACTAATCCATGGGCCATGGATCGGTACTGTATACTTAGGTGATTTTATTGCCTATCCTCATGGTTCGACCTTACTTATACATGAACCAACACTTAGCTTATTTCACTTTTCTTCATTTCCCGCCTTGAGACTTACGTGCTTGAGCTTGCCATTGCCGACCTTTGCCTATCAAATTGAGCCATCGTCACCAGTAACACTTTGTTGCAGCACCGCCACTACTCACCGGCCTCTCAACCATCTCGATTTGAACTTCAGATTTAAGCATCCCTGAACCCAATCACATCGATTTTCTTTGGGTAGGTGGAGGTTTCGCTTGGGAACATTTAGCAACGACTTGAACTTTGACCATGTCCAGTCACTGATGGAACTCCATTACTCTCCCCTTATAGATCGGTTCCCGATCCATCACTTAGAAGTTTTTAATGGGCAAACTAATAAATGAATTAGGGAAAACCACCTTAGAAGAGTTGATGATTTACTCGAAGCAAATCGAAAAAATTTCAGATGCAACTCGATGTTTCTTGGGTGTGATTCGAGCTTGAGTTTTGTGGGTCTCACCGGAGTTGTCTTCGAGTCATCCCTAGGCTAATCCCATGCCTCCCAAAATAACCCCAATTTTATAACGCAAACTTAACTACATGTTTACAAATTGAGCAAGGGAAAAAATGGAGTTCTACAGCGAATCTAATCGACCCATGATTGACGATTTGTGATTCATTAGGACGGTTTTGATAATGGTCACTTTGAATGCATTTCGACACATGAACGGCTGTTTGCCAGTATTTTTAATTTGTAGTACACTAAATAATGATTGGAATTGTGTGACATTGGATGTACATACCACACAGTTTTAAATTGCACATTATTGCCCCCCGGCGATGTATAAGGCCTAGTCGATCAACACAGGTTGACATCCGTCGAGTTTTATACATCGGCTACATAGGGCTTTATTTCCAACATGAAGGTTAAAGTTTTTATCCTACATGACATCCCTTATAAGTGAAGTTTTTTTAATAGCTATGGATCAAAGACATTCGTTGGGTCTTTCTACAATGGCAACTAGTTTGTCGACATCTAAATATGTTGAGTCCAATACCGAATCTAATTCAACAACAGTGCCCACTAGAAGGTATGCTCCTACTCCCTCTTAACCTCAGTCAACGGGCCATCGAACGGATTAGCATTTGGCGATAATTCCTTTTGTATTAACTGAAGAACCTATTGTAGGGTTTGCCCCTATTGTTGATATAGGCGATGCCATCATTTTGATAGATCCTCAAGATTCTCCGGCTTCTAAAGTTGATTAGGCATCTCTCAAATGAATATGTGAGGGGCACGGGATTCGTGTTGAAGATGTATTGGTTCTTGCACATATCAATAGACTTATCTCCTACCTAAGGAGTACATAGCCTGTAATCGATACATGTGCATGGTTGGTTGTGCTCCACCTTTTAATCACTTCATTCTGTAATTCTACAGTTCATGAAGCTTGCATCAGCCCAGTTACATCCAAATAGCTATGTTTTTTTAAACAATATGTACATGATATTTGTTTGGCACTTATATAGGATCCCTACCACCGAGTAAATTCGCTACCTATATAGTTTCAAGCAACAAAAGGGGTCCCCTTTACTTACTTTCTTGGAACCTGCTAGGGGCTGTCAAATAGTACATGGCTTTGGAATAAGCTGAATTATTTCAAAGATGAGTTCTTCTTTGTGCTCTTCCCACCTGGTTTCTGCAAAAGTGGTTATTTGGACGTACGCCTTAAGTTCATTCTTCTTTTCGATACAAATTTTATAGCCCAAACCGTCAAATTCATTGTTTTTTTATTTGCAGATGATTCGAGAAGACCTAGTAATGCAGTCTTAGCAGGTACCTTGGCGAATCTTGGGAAAGTTTCACTTGGAGAGAGAGATATGAGACTCCTTCTCATAGAAAAGAACCTGCATGCTTACAATCTTGTAGAGGAGGGTCATAGTGTTGGCCATGTCCCTGAAGTTCAAGAAGATGATGATTCTTACCAAGAGCTCGAGGTTGTCATTAGTGCCGATGAGGGTCAGGAAGTGTCCCTGTTTCCAATCCTGTTATTAATCCTAAAATAAGGAAAAGTTTCGAAGATAGCGGAGAAAAGGGCAAGTACGATGAGGAAAGAAAGAGCGATGGAGGATGTGATGAAGATGTCAACGTTGGCTATGAGTCCTCTAGCAATGAGAGTGACAATGCTCATGCGTTTCTCGTAACTCGATGACCTAAAATAAAGATTATTTCATCTTGGACAATTATGCAGCCTCCACCAGCTTCTACATTCATAGAGTCCCTCATTCTACCTTTTAGGGACATTTATGGGTCCTTTGGGAGTAATCCATATGAAATTGGTTCTTTTGGCCTCAACAATATTAGCATTGGGGATATCGATTCCCCTATTCATCTTCCTCATGATGGACCAACTACTGGTGTAGGGGAAATGACCCATGTTAGCAAGCTCCAAGTGCACGGTCCGTGGAGGGCACAAGGACACATCAACGCTTACACAATAAAACATTTTACATTGTGTGCAGTATTTTTCTTCGTGCTAGCATTAACTTGTCTGTGGTTTGTTTTCATACTCTATGGAATGCAAGCAATTATATAATACTCTCACCAGTCAGGGAAGCAAGTATAAGAAGCTTGGATTGTTTGATCGCCTTTGAAAGTTATCCCATGAATTAGATTCTGGTAGATGCCAGAGGCAGGATTACAGGAGGTGGGACAGAAGATATGGGTCCCATGATGAGTGCTGTAGGGAATCCGAGAGAGTTACATCCCCTAACGTAGATCTCGTTCACCTCTACCACATAGTATGGATAGATTCTCAATGAGACCTGATCATGTTCCATCTATTGAGGTATTTGTTGCTCATATTTTGGTTCCTTCCACAACAGAAGCAATAACGTATTCTCATGTGCTATAAAGATTCGAGCAATTATGTGGGCTGGTGTCTTCCGATAACCCGCAACAAATGTTTGGGAAAAAGAAGCTTCATGCCCTTACAACCACTGAAGAAATTGAGGCTGCTTCAAATCCTTACTTGGTCGTTATGAATAAAACCTTCGCAAAAATCTACTTTGATCATATCGTATTTGTTCCTTACTTGAAATAAATTCCTCAAAAAGTTGGCACCGATGTCATAGCTTCTGTTAGTGATGTGTACGACTACTGTCATAAATGAAGGAATATATATGAGGATATTTCAGAAGTATCTTACAAAAGAAGGATGGAGCTCATAGGGATGAAGCAGCTTGCATAAGATGGCAAGCGTATTATTACGAACCTTGATAAAGATGTTGAAGGACTTAAGGCCTGGTTGGCTAAAGCCGAGAAAAAAAATTAGAGGTTCAGGATAATTCCTTCGAAGAAGATCGCCAGCTTCTGCTGAAGCAAGTTAAGGAAGCCCATCACAGGAGCCATACTCTTTCATTGGAAAATGAAAACTTAAGAAGACCGTGGAGGAACAAGCCTAGGAAATAACGAAGTTAAAAGAGCCGCTGGTGGTCAAAAAGAAAGAAAAGGATGATGCACTCGCCCAGGCTTAGGGTTTTGCGAGGAGTTATTGGATACCCACAAGATGAGAGATGATGCCGATACTCGAGTGAAGATGGCTGATGAGCAGGTTAAGCTTGCAGAAGATAAAGTTAAATCTGAACATTAGCCTCCTCTTGTGCAATTCTATGCAAATGTTATTAATTTTGGAAATTTGAGATGGTTAGAAGAGGGGTATCCCCAGAATCTAGCCATGGCCTGAGATGAGATTTTGAAATAAGAGCGAGAGTACACCAACAAGGTTGAGGTTGATAATGAGAAGCTAAAATTCGACCTTTTGGAGGAAGAGGAAATAGAAGCACTCAAGATTAGTAAATCCTCTTATATCTTGAAGTATCCATTAAAGATCAACCGATCTTAGTCCAAAGAATCTAGGTGAGAGTTCTGGCTCTGCTCCCCAAGGTTCAGCAGTAGACACTGCCACTCCTTTAACCTCAGGACCACCAACTACTAAGACCGTGAATTCTCTTCTTGGCCCTGCTACTATTTCTGGCATCAGAGCATCTTCTAGCACTTCAGCTATTCTAACATCCTCATTGGATGCTCAATATAACCTGGAAGAGCCTAGCTTGGCAAGTATTGAATTATTCCCAAAGTTTCCTATCTTATCTCCTATTCTGAAGGGAGGCTATACTTGTACTCTAGCTCATATAGGGTATGTATCTCTCGGAGGTACATAATTAACTATGCTTGTATTCAGTATGGCTCATATGGCACCGGTTGATGTCACTAATCTCTACTTTTCTATTTTTCAATAGGCCAGCCTTCCATTATCCATTTGCCCGAAGGAAGCGTATCATTGGGCACACAGGCTACACTAACCGAGCCAATCATTGTGTCTATTTCCATTCTGACTCTGACCTCTCTACCGAACACCACTCTAGGCATCGATGCTGAAATGATCCATGCTTTGGATAATAAGGCCATATGTGACCTTTATAAGGTTCAAAGAGATAAGGACATCATCATTACTTGAGCCACTGAACATTCGCCAGGACCTACGGTGCTGGAGATGCAGCGATTGCAAGCCATTTTGACCAAGAAAAAGTTTGATGATGTCCCTCCTCCTCTATCATTATTGCTTCTTACAATCTCAGCCTCTATTTCTGATGCTGCCCCCATTACTAGTGATATTCAGGGAGAAGCTCCTGAATCTTTGGAAAGCGACTATGATTGGGAAAATGACCTAAAGGGTTACTTTGCAAAGGAGGGAAAAGGCAAGGGAATGAGCAGAAGGAAGCCAAGAAAATTTAGTACTCAATCTTCTAGAGAAGGGAGGAAGGGGAAGAGGAGGAGGAAAAAGACTTAGCTGCAATTTTCTTTTTTATTATTTTTGTTTAACATTGAGTCTATGTATATACGCTGATGCTATATGGGTACAACCACCTCTTTGTATTGAAATAGTCTGTTAATAAAGAATAAGTTGGTTTCTTTTTAGAATTTGCATTTTTTGCCTATGTACTTACCTTATTTGTGCTGATTGCAACTGCATTTGAGTTTGAGTAATTCCACTATCCACCACATTTGTGTACACGTGGACGATTTCCTCATTGTTACTTAGCTAATTTAATAGTTTGCCTCGCTTATTTCAAGTTATGTTTTATTTGACTAGTGACAAGGTCGGATTTTTACATCGCTCTTTATGCTTCTGACGAGTATTATCTTGAGTATTTACCTTTGGATATTTATGTTCAATCCTGCCCATTTCCGGGCATTACCCAAGATTAATCACCTTGAGCAGTGATTCGAATGTCTATTTCTAGTTGTTTCTATCTTATCTCGTTTACCTTAATCCTTAAGCTTCAATTTACCTTAAACCTAGTTTCCGACCATCATCAATCGTCGACATGAAATCTCGTCGAATTCACATCAAAAACACTACTCTCAGATACGAACTCAACGATGCTTACAGCGTCGAGTAATTCTAAGCGGATTAGGCGAAATCATTTTTTTGAAGTTTATGTACATATTTTCCCCCTTACTGTAATTACACGATTACTCTCCCATTTCTCGATGAATTCTCGAACGGTTGATTTCTAAAAATAGCTAGGTCCTATACGAACAAGTTTCATGTTAGGGGATTTGGCTAATTGCGATTGGAATGAAGTGTATTGATTTTTAAACTTGAAAAATACAGTTGTTTTTCCTTGGTCTGAAAGTTACTCTAAGCTAAATGAAAAAGAAGGGACGTTACCTGTGGGTGCATATGTATTTATAGCCAAAGTAAGCTGACATTTTCCCAAACAAGATCCCTAAAATGATGGCGTAGATCAAGGGAAGAAATGGCGGGCAATAAGGTGGAAAGGAAGGAAATGATAGAGCAGGTAAGGGTGAAGTGAAAGGTGGGAAAAAACAAGGTAGGCAGGGTATGAAATATGGGGCTGCCTACTATGTACATATATATTGAGTGTATGTGTGTGTGTTTGAATTTAGAAAAGCTTTTCGGTACACCCTTACCCGATATCGTGTACGCGTACGAGCCGCGAACGACTGGAAATAGAATATGATCGCGTACAATAATGTAACGCGATCTCAAAACGACACTGAAACACATCAAATATCAAATTCTGTTAAATTTCGAAAATACTGATGTTCGACGTAAAATACATCAACCGACAATTTAAAGATTTTTCAAATTAAAAATTATGGAAAAATCCTGTAATTAAATTAAAAATACATCATCAAAAATCAGACAATTATTTTTAACTTAGATTTTATTATATTTAAATTCAAATCAGAAATATTTAAATAAATATAATATTCAAATTTGAAGATTTAAAAATTACGGGTCATTACAAACATAAAAATCTATGCAATGTTTGACATGCTTATATATAAGTGCTAGGACTTACATCGCAACAAACATGTTAGCCCCTTTGGTATACAGATATGTCATCCAAATATATGTTTATATACTTTAATTTATGTATACAAAATATTACATATATATATATATATATATATATTATTTTGAAATTAGTTATATATATGTGTGTGTGTGTGTGTGTGAACTTTATAGTGTATATATATGTATATGTATATTTAAAATCATTTAAATTATATTGCAAATTTATTTATTTATTTTGTAGAAAATTCAAAATCAAAATCAAATTTTTTATTAAAATAAATGTATATATAATATGTGTTTGTGCATATATAAATATTATATAAACAATTAAATGATAAATATATAAATATATATAACTAAATGAAACATATATACCTATTACAATGCTCATAACAAAAAGTTGTTTGTTTATTTATTTTAATTTTAAAAATATATTTTAATTTCCGTATGGAAATTAATAAAAATATAATTCGAAAGATAATTCCATTTTAAATATTTTAGTAAAAATCTCAAAGATATTTTAATATTTATTATATATATATATATAGATTTTATAATTTAGAATTAAATAATTTAAATAATATTTAAATAATATATATCTAATTATTTTAATTATGCTGAAGTCTTTTAGGTACAAAATTATTTATATAAATTTTAAAACCATACTTTGTACAAAATTATTTATATAAATTTTATAAACCTTAACTTTGTTTTCTAAAACTTCATTCAAAGTTTAAAAAGTAGTTTAAATATATAAAAAAGAGTTTGAAAAATGATTTGAGTTTAAAATGAAATTTTGAAATTATAGGTCGTATAGCGATAGTCGCTATAAATGCAATTCATGAAAAATGAACTCTTTTTGAATTTAAAATGTTTCAACTTAAGTATCTTTTTGAAAAGTGTTTTCAAACATATTTTAAATATTTTAAAGCAATTATTATTTGATTAATTAACTAATTATTTATTTAATGATTATTTAATTAATAAATTAAGTAATGAAATTTGTACTTAATCATTAATTAAGTTAGGGTAATTAGTACTTAATTATTTTTAAGTAAGTTAATTATAATTTGTTAACTAATAAAAGGTTAATTATTATTTAATTAACTATTCAAGAATTAATTATTATTTTATAAGGATTAATTAATTATTTATTTATTTATTTATAAAAGGGTTTAATTATTTTTGGCAAAGCCAGCGGGGTTAACTGGGCCCCTACCAGTTTATTGCAACACAATAAAAATGATTCGAAACACGCTTCGAATCAGAAGAAAATAGAACAACAAGGAAAAACAAAGGAGACATAGAGGAAAAACATAATTACTAACAAACTTCAACTCCAACCACTGGTCATAATGCCAGGGATATGGCACTCCCTCCTTTTCAACTGCATGTAAATTTTGTTCTTGATTTCAGACCAGAGAGCGCTGATGCTTTTTCTGTTGTTTTCAAAGATTATAGAATTTCTCTCTTTCCATATCACCTCCATATAAATTTTAATGCATATGATCAACACTCTGTAGCCACTAGTCTTCCACCTCGTAGCTTTTTGGATGATGTTCCCGTTAATTTCAGAAAAGGGAAACGCAACTGAGCTTTGAATGCTACTAACAATCATGTCAATCAGAGCATACAGACTAGGGCAGTCGAAGAAAAGATGCTCGACAGTTTCTGCATACTGGTCACAAAACACACATTCTGGGCAACTACTAATCCCATAATTTATTAACACTTGTCTGGTGAGGAGAGCAGAGCTAACAACCTTCCAAAACATAAAGTTTTCTCTCGAAGTAGAGTCATTATTCCAGAGAACGTTGACCCACTTAGCAGCAGGGAAAACACTGTCACCAATCAAATGTTTGTACACCATCTTAATACAATGAGGCTTATTATTCCAAGTCACTTTTAAAGATTGTTCAGAACTGAAGCTAGAACGTTGAATAGTGTTCCAAAGCTGCCTGATAATAAGACTACTATTGTAGGGTAGCTGGATTGTACCATTGAAGAGGTACTCACTGACTTTAGCTTCACGATTAATACCAGACTGAACAATCGTAGAATGATCAATAACTGTAGATAGAATCAGACCTGAACTTACCCAGGGATCATCCCAAAAACTAGCATCGGAGCTATGGTGAACACGGTACTGGAGCATGGGAAGGAACACATCCCCGAGCTTAAGAATATTCCTCCAGGTCCAACCACTGTCTTGTGCTAGGGTTTAATTATTAATCAAGTTAAATTTAAGTTAAGATATAATTAAAACTTAATTATGATTTAATTATTTTAAATAAAAGTTTAATGTATCATTTAAGTTTTAATTAAGGAATATTTAATTAATTGAGATTAATTAATGTTTAATAATTAATTAAAAGTTTATATTATTAATAATAATTAATCAAAGATTAATTAGGATTTAATTATTTATTTAATAGCTAATTATTATTTAATTAAATGTTTAATTATTATTAAAGAGTTTAATTGTTATTTAATTTTTAAATAGAAGTTTTAAAGTTTTAAACCACTTTATTTCTAAAGGTCGTTTTTGTTTCAAAAAGCAACTCTCTTTAAAAAGAATATTTTAAATCCAAGGGATTTCTTTATCAATTGCCTTTAAGTAACCCTGTTGAATGAGAAACAGAAGGACATATGTCTAGCGGAAAAAAATACTGTTTTGCTAATTAAATTATAGTTGATATTTGTTTAGCATAATAAATCACTGTCCTGCTAATTAACTTGTATTTGATATCTATTTAGTAGAATAAATCATCGTTCTACCATAGTTCACCAAGTAGATTATGTTGACATCAATTAGGCAAAATAAAAACTCATTCTGCCATTATAATAACTTAGACATGTGTTTAGCAAAACAAATCCCCGTCTGTTATTTTGGTAACTTGGACATTTACTTATATGATTGATTGTTATCGGCTGATTCCCTTATACATATCTGCTTGTTATGTAAATACCCATGTTATAACATGAAAAGTAAACTCAGTTAAATGAGAACCATTATGGTCACTAAGCTTCTTTCTGATTTTTAAGGTCAATCATACTTGTAATGATGGTTTTAAATAACTATTAAAGGAGTTTTGAATAATCATTTTGTTTATCAAAAGGACTTTATTAAATGAGTTTATTAAAGGAGTTTTGTTTTAAATAAGAAATATTTATAAGGAATTTTTATAAATGATGCTGGATATTTATAAAGGAAGTTTTATAAATAATTTGGAGATTTATAAAGAGATATAAATTAATGGTTTTGACCATAAAAGAATTTTGTAAATTTAACTTGGTGATTTATAAAAAGTTTTGTAAATGAGTTTGGAATTTAAGTAAAGGAGATTCATAAATAAAAGAGATTTATTAAGAGGATTTATAGAAGGGAATTTATAAAAGAATTTGAATTTGGATTTTCCTTTAATTGACCTTCTTAATTCTAGTGGTATGAACATTCGTTCCATACTTAACACCGAAGGAATATTGTTCAAGGTTACCTTTATCTATAATTTAAATAACATTATTTTTTATCCTTTGATATGATTCGAAATGAGAAATCTTTCACAAATGTTTTGTGAATATACTTATGTCAATGAGATAAGTATATGAATGTTTTTGTTAAACACATTTGAAAAGAGTTCTAATAAATGAAAGATTTAGTTTGAGGCTTAATAGTTGCTATGGGTAATTAAATCTCTAAATTTGTTGTTGTTTGTTTATTTGATAGTTAAATAACCAACTATCAAATCTTGACCAAAATATAACTCCGGAAATATTTAGGAGAAACACGTGAGTTATATGGCACAGTCATCTTCGATGATGTTGTACTGTACGTATAAATCTCGTTTTGTTCTCATAGGACAAATGATAGGGAGATCCATCCACTTAAATAGTAAGGGGGTGATCCCTGCTCTTATATCTTGTCCATTTATTTTCAAAAGAACCGGGGATGAGTTTACCAGAAATTATAGTCGTTGGTTCAGAGAGACCAAGGTCAGATATAATATCTGAAAACCACTTCGAATAACCATATGCGTCCGAATTGAAGATATCTTGAAGATGATTGAAGACAGAGCTTTTGAAGTGCAAGAGCTACTTGCTACTGATCCTGTGGGTGATTCCAAAATGGATGTAGTAGAGGTAGTATCTTCGGTTTCGTTCAGACCCAAAACAAACTTATATGGAAGAATGCTGGCACAGTTGGAACTAGGTCAGCCCGCAGCGGTAGTGGTGGATGTATTTCAATTTTTTTTATCCTATTGGATCTTTATTGGGCCTATGAAGTCTAATTCATTTAGAACAATTCTAATTTTTTAAAATAAAATCATTTATTTTATTTAAATTTTAGTATTTTGTAATGTAAAGTTAATTGAATGATTTAATTAATATATATACATGTATCATATACATATGCATATGTGCGTGCATGTGTAACATAATAATCCATGAAGGGTATAACATGCCCGTATATAGATGTTGGGATTTACATCGCAACGGACACATTAGCTCATTTTGTATGTATTGTATGTTGTCTAAATATGTGCATAAATCTATAATGCAAAGTATATTTATATAAATACGTATACATATATTTAAAATATATTTTATAACTAAAAGTCTCAAAATTAAATATATACATAATTTAAAACATTTGTATAAATATATATACATAATTAAACATATAAAATCATACATACAAATATATGTATAATAATTGAAATTATATATATAAGGTTAAATAAAATGTATATATATGAATAATTAATTACATTCAAATACTTAAAATATAAATATATATTTTAAAATTATTTCCAGCTCGAAATTAGCATAACAAACATAAAATAATAATTTTATCATTTATATATATATATATATATAATAAATAGTTTTGATCATAATAATTATAAATATTAGTAATAAATATTAAAAATTAAAAATTTATGCAATAATTTATTTTCAAATTTGATAATTCATATTATGTATAAATAGGTGTATGGAAAAATTCTAAGCTGTTATACATTATAAATATACATATATGTAATTATATGTTTAAAATATACATTAGTCTATATTTAAATTAATATATAAATATACATAAAATAATTAATAATGACAAAATTTATTTTTTACAACAAATTAGAATTTTTTTATACATAAATTATAACACATAATAATATAACCATGCACATAACCAAACTAATTTGTGACAACTACATATACCTACGAAAATCTCACCTAACTAGATATACAACATCAATATATATATACACACACACACACACACAGATTTGGATTAATCAATATTAAATCATAAAATATGATATGATTACTGTAGTATAAAAATAAAATACCAATTGATGACGCCTTTGAGTCCACTTGAATCAATGAATTCCCTTCTCTAGTTATGCTCGATCTGTCTGATTGCAAGTCTGGAATTGTCGACCTTTTCTATCAAATAGTGCTTTTACTTAACATGAATCGATTTGAGATTCTTAGAACTGATATGGGGATTAATTTTGGCCAGCAAACTTGATAATTATGGCAGCCAAAATTTGTTTTTTGATTAAGGGTTTAGAGATCCATATATATAGCCTTGTACAAGAGAGATATTAGGACAATCTCATTACCTATTCTCTCTTAATCTTAGCAATCCATCTCTAGGTCTAATCCTAAGTTTTAGCCGCCTCTAATAACTTGTCAAAACCGAAATTTTCAGCCCTAATGATGGGCTTTAAACCCATTTAAGCCCAAGCCAAAATGTTATGCAATTAAATCTAATTTAATCGCTTATCGACGTATATCGATTGGTACATTTATAACTATTATAAATACATAACAATTTTTTATTTCTCAAACAATATTCAAATTTTTATAATTAATACTTCATAAATATTAATTAATTTAATTTATTTATAACAATTACAAACTGATTAAATCATTCGGTCTTAAGGAAATTCATCATTTCAGTTGTGTAACTCTTGGGTGTAAATTTGGTCAACAATTAACACCGAACTATTCGAATGTTAATGTTCACACGTCACTTAGCAAGTGGTGTGACATTATTGCAAAATTCATCGCTTATTCATTTTTCAGTAAAATCTTATTTAATTTAATAAGCGTTACTCGTTAGTGACATTTATATACACCAATTCTCTTCGTCAAAAACTGTATCACTTTGGATTTATGGAATTTGGTAATGGTCAAAATTCTAATATTGTCCATATTCGACTCTATAATCCAAACACAAAATCCTTGGTTCAATAATAACAATTATTATTAACCGTACTACTTTGGCTAGAGATTTTGACTTTGGGTTGACTTGAGTTGACCATGATACTAACCTCATATAACTGAAGTGACGAATCCTCTCTTGAATAGTGTCTCCTTCCAATACTTCCACTCGACCCAACTATAATCACTTGATGGATGTCGTTCCATGATTTGACTATAATCAAAGCAGAGTTTTTATTATTGAAGGTTGACAGTATTCTCAAGTCGAAAGAATTGTGTAAATTAGTCACATTGATATTTTCTATTTGAGCTTAGTTATATTAACCAACAGAAAAACTATCGAGTGAGTCGTTCCATAGTTATCCAATAACTATCAGTACGTAACCCCTTGGTGCCCCCAACAGTCATGAGTAATACACTGCCCAACATTTGGAGAGCGTTACGTACTCTAGTCTCAACGGATACATTGATATCCAGTCTCGATGCATCTTGACTAGGAAATTTTTAAATGGTACATTTGTCTCATTGTGATAAATTACCCACGGTTACAACACTTTGTAACTACTATCACAAAACATACCATTTATGGATTTTCTATTGAATATACTTTTAATTGAATTTATTAATTAATATAACCACATTATATCAAGTATATAATAGAAAGAAAATACCTTTATTTCAAACAAGATTGGTCAACGAGTTAGATATATGTAACAAATTACATAATTGCCTCTAGGGCATACCCCTAACTCTATCAATCTCCCACTTGCACTTGTGGTCAATTATGGAATCTTATCCCGACTTCTCCAATTGGTTTTCTCAAAACCAATTAGGTCAGTCCCTTTGTGAACGGGTATGCTATTATGTTTTAATTATCTACTCTGTCAATCAACTTTCTCCGACGGTGATAAACTGTTTTATCATGTGGAACAATTCGGAGTATGTCTCTCGACTTTGAGTGAGCTCTAAGTTCTATTGCGAACTATATTACGACATTGTTATCATATAGCTCTGTCATGATATTCTCCACATTTGGAATCGGCTCAGTTATAAATTTGTGCACTTATTGTTTTATATATATACATTGTTTTGACTGCGGCGCTATTCAAGGCGATGTACCTAGCCTTTTTTCATTGAAGCAGCCACGGTCTTTCATTTGGAACATTTCCAACTTAAAGATTTGTTATTGACATATTATACTCAATATTACTTGTGAAAGTTTGAGTCTGAACATTCCTTCATAAGGAATTTATATTTCTGTAAACAATTCTCTAGTATTTCATAAATACACGAGAACTTCAAACAACCAGTTAGTGATATCAATTTGGATTTGATATTTGTTTCATGTATCAAATACATGAACAAATCATGATATCGTAGACAACACAACATGTATGATAATTCCTTTTGCCAATGCAAAGGAATCAATCTTAATGTTCCATATTAAACATATTAATAAGGTGTCTTTTGCATATCATTTGGGACATTCCCAACATCTTTTACACTTACTATAAAAGACATCATTTATTAATCCAATGTTGAATATTAAAACAACTAAGGCTGATTTTAATACAAGTACATCGTTAAAATCAACAACGTGTTGTTTACTTATAGCTTAGAAATATCATTGTACCTTTTGACATTCTTTCTTATAAACACACGCTTCCTCTGCACTTTGATTGAAAATCAAATCATTTGATATTTCTATCAAAATACTTATTCAATCTTGATGCTTATAAAATGATACTTTCGAATCATTTCTTGGATCATATCCAAAGACTCACAAACTCAATATCTCTCCCACCGACTTCGAGACATTTTGGTTATTATGTGCAAACAGTTTACTCTAAATCATTATTTAGAATTTTCTGTTTCAATACATACTTACCATACATAAAGTCATATCAAGTGGTAATTTTGTGAGTAAATCCGAATTAACTTGAGCACGTTGAATACCGAATCTATCACACTAATTTCAACAATTGAATTTGCGATATTATTCTCATCAACATTGCTCATTTAATTCCAACTGCATTAGTCTTGCTCATAAAGGCATAATCACGGTCGATGGATCACATCCCTTAGGTTATGGCTACCAAAATTATATTTTGACAGCGTACTTGGAATTCTTTTAGATTTGCGCATCATACCATATGATAGAGTCAACACTCTTAGTGGTTTAATTAAACAATCGAGGATTATATATTTTCGACATTGACAAGAAACTCATAGTTTCTCTTCAATGAGCGAGAATACTTATTAGACATTCTAATGTAATGTGTTCGTTTAGGTTAGTCAATTTTATTTCATCTCATCTAATCAGTTCTATCTTTGGATCGTATCCAAATCCTTTTTACTACCAATAATTTCTCAAGGAAATTCCTTCACAATGAAGTTGGTATTTCTTGAAATGTTTCTCAGCACAATAGAATATGTATTCATAAATGTTTTATGAATTTCCTTATTCATTAAACTGATTTGGTTTTAGTTTACAAAAGTTATGTTTGAAACATAAATATATCATCCAATGACAGTCTTTTCAAAATCCTTTTGGAAAGATTCATACAAGATCCTTCATGAACAATTATTACGTGCAATCTTTTAACTCACACAACCTGCCAACTCCTTAGCCTAGGATATGTTGGAGTTTCTTATAAACCCTTATCTTGTGTGATTTTGTAAATCGTTATTTAGATGAAATAATATTAACCTTGTGTACTACTCTTAAGTACATGACCTTATAGAAAGAAACTAACTCAACTTCACTCACAATTAATCGCATATTGCTCAACAAAGTTCGATTACCCCTTATCGATGCATCATTATGCATCACATAGAGAAGTGACTTTTGAGATTGAATCTTTATTCATTTTTAGGTACATTTGGACCTTTTTCCAATATACTCACTCATTTGATCAAATCGAATCATTTCTATTGCATGTTATTTTATCTACTTATGTTTTGTACTCTATGAGTTTACCGTAGACATACTACATGCGTATCAAATACACATATCCATGTCGACGATAACTCATCGGTGAATATGACAAAGTACAAGGAATCGTTTTGGTATTTATAGAATTACGATTGCATACATCTATATGTATCAATCTGAGGAGTTCATCAACTCTTATGATACTCCCACTGAATGGGTGCACAACCCTTCATTGTTTATAATTAACAAGTATCATATGGTTCAAAATCATAAAATAAAATTATTTCTCAAAAATACGGCTTAGTCTATAATTCCAAAACAACCATAAATAATATTAGATACTTTTGTATTTTCCAATGCATCACTTTTCTTATAAGAAAAATTACCACATTATAGTTTTATTTCACAAAGAATATTTGTAACAACCCGAATTCCAGCGGGTCCGGATTTTCCGCAAAAATGCTAAAACCCAAGCCCACTGAAAATCGAGTTGGGAATCTAGTATCCTGCAAATAGGCAAAGACAAATATATTAGAGCTCGATTAAATATCTCACAGCGGAATTGACTAAAATATAATAGTAAGTAAATACTCACCACTATAATAACACTTTCTAAATAAGTGTCTTAAAGCTGAGAAGTCTCTGCCATCTACCTAACTTGTAGGATGTCTAGGCTTAACTCTACATATATCGTTTTATTTCCATTTACTCTTATATTAGGTTCATTAGGTTACAATACTCTCGCCTTCGTTCGTGAACCGTGCCCATCTACTCCATAGTAGATTAAAACCTAATAACTAATATATACATATATGTAGCTATATGCCCAATGACTATATTGGTCCTAGGTACCACCCATGGTACCTTCCGTATCCTCCTCGAAAAGGGCTCCATCGTCTTGCTTCGAGAGCGTTCCGTAACTACATCTGTAAAGGACAACTTCGTAAGGCTTACAATACAGATGCTCCATCGTCTTGCTCTGTAGCTATATGTATAAAGGACTGCTTCGTAAGGCCTACAATATAAATACTCCATCATCTTGCTCCGCGAGCGTTCCGTAGCTACATCTTTAAAGGACTGCTTCGTAAGGTCTACAATACAGATGCTCCACTACTTACTATGAAAACATAAATCGCGTCCGCACAAGTCTATGCTAGTGCTCGAACATCCACAATGTACCACCTAGTGCGTACATTGAGGATTATGTAATCGTTCTGTCTACTATCTGAATCCCGCCAACAAGGTCTACCTTGTACGAAATTCAATCGGGGATTTTCTATATCTATAAAGGACTGCTTCGTTAGGCCTACAATACAGATATTCTAGTTGGTCTGTCTCTTTTTCATCGTGGCTATGGCCCCACGCAGCCACCCCTCAACTAACCGAAAGACTTCTAAAGAGTTAAGTGGTCGTGCCCTATATCAAACAATCTAACATCCAAATGGCGGTGCCCCCCATCCAATGTCTCGATAGTGAAAGAATCATTGGCCTATTGGTTTAACTCTAGTCTTTCCCGAAATCACTCTTGGTCTTGATGCCGGTCGATATCCGCATGCGACTATCCTTAAACTTACTTGCAAGTACTGGACATACGAATACCCTACTCTGAACACCAAGCCCTTTTGACTGCCTACAAAGGTCTGCTTCGTTAGGCCTACAATGCATATGCAGTCAAGGCATACTCTCTTGATGGAACACCTACAGACCTGCCTCCGGGGGTGCAGCTTCGTTAGGCCTACCCAGAGGGCCATCCTAGAGTATCCTCATGTTCCGTTGAAGTCTCGTACTTCCTTGAAGCCCAAAAATACTAAGTTGGACGTGCTTCTCCATTTCTGAAATCCGTGATGAGCTGCTTCGTTAGACGCTTCATCCTTTAGGCTGCTCCAAATGCATCTCAATTCTTTTATTAGACTCTAAGTCTAATCTTTGTGTTTAGTTTACTTTCTTATTCTGTTGTATTTACCCTAATTAGCATATTCTTGCCCTCATCTCACCTCTATCTATTGTGAGATTTCCATTTATTTAATAGGGAATGCTGTTGGTATGAGCCACATTCATTATCTTGCTTATTTAACTTAATATAAACCTTAAGTTCATTAAAATAGCCTCTTTTATCATTCCTGCTTTATTTGCTTATTGACTTAATATAAATTATTTAAATAAGCTTCTACCATTATTATTGCTCATTAATTTATTCAAAGTCTCAAAATAAGCTTTTCCGTTCTTATAACTTAATTATAACCTATGGTATAATTTTACATGTAATTGTCATTTTCTCTTCTTTTATAGTCCGTACATAATTCCAGCATTTCTTTTCTGTTCTAATCTGCCTTCTTTTATTATGATATAGAATATTCTTTTATTCTCCTATATTATATAATTCACTTATCATAATAACTATCTTCTTAAATAGTCTGCGCAGTGAATGCAGACCTAGGTTCCTTATCGTTTACAGCTTCAAGTTATTATCTATTAATTTACCTGGTTCATGTCATACTTTGCTTTATTATCTTCTATTCTAGGAAGCAATTCTATTTTATTTGGTTGGTTATGAAAACTATATTTAAAAATCCATTTCCATATTTTAACATTAAATAATACTATAAACAATAATCCATAACTGCTAGATATTTCTTTTACTATTTTGGAATAGTGTAAAATACAGTGGTTTCTCTATTTTACACTAATTCTCTTTTCTTTCTTTTATTCTAGAAATTATGTTCATTGTTGTCTTCTAAATATTAAATTATAGAAATGTATCCTATTTTCTAAACCAACCAATTAACCTTTTAGTTGCTCCCAAATCTAGTTATTAGATTAATTAACTTTTCTTATTTTAACGTAATTTATTACAGTAATACCATTCCTCAAACTTTTATTACTTTACATCTTATTTTCTTCATTTCAGTGTTCTTAATTATTTAATCTATATCCATGTTTAATCTATTCTAATCCATACGTGAAGAAAGTGGAAAAAATAGAAGAAGAATGATACTTGCATAGAAATCCAAAATGTAGAAACAGATGTGAATAAATACTAATACTGTAAATTCCTTATAGTTCAGCATAACTTAATTAATAGGATTAATTATTGAATAAAATTATCTAAATGGGAATTTAACGATATAATATATCTTAAACTTAAAAGATATATAAATAAATCCACTCACATAGCTAGCTTTCCAAATCTCCCTATTTTTATTTTAGATCCGTCCCTAACAACTATATTCACCTCCCTTGTAATCCTTTTTTGGAATTACAAATGATATATTTACAGATCTATAATATTTGAAAGATAAAAGAAAGAGATTTGGATTAGAAATAACAAATAAAACTCAGATCTAGGGTTTTACCTTTGACATTGCCTTCTGATTTGAACTAATTACTAATTCCCTAATTAATTCTATTCTCTTTCTATTTAGATCTAAATTTGTGTGAATTAGATCTAAAATTTTGTTATTAAGAAAGTGTAGAAGAGATAGAAAAATGACAGAGCTTCTGTAGGCAAGAGAAAAATAATGAGAATAAAAATGAAGCTCTGCACCTATATTTATAATGGTTCAAATCAGTGCTAACCATTAGATATAAAACCCTAAAATCTAAAGCGTACATTCAGTTTATGAACATTAAATTAATATGTTTTCTTCTGCGTTTTTTATATATTTCAAATTGATTCTCTAACAATCTTTTCATTAATCATTCTCTCCTTCTCTCTCACAATCTATGGAAACGTATATTTTTAAATGTGACGTTTCTTTTAAATAAGATTCCCCTATTAATCACCCAATTAATAGATTTCATATATACCTAGAATTAATTTGCTATCTAATTAATTCCTGTCTTCACCATGATTTCTTACCAAACTAATATGCCAATCAACACCATATTAATTCATCACATATATGCATATTAATTTATTTTATTCCCATAATTATTGCATGCATATATTCTACAATTGAATTTTGAATCACAATCTTAATTATATATTTTTACCAAACGAACCCCCATCTTCCTGATTTCTCCCACATTTGTATTTGTATGAGTATTTCAAATTTCCAATGAAATTTTGAAAGATTGACTTGACCCACTCTTTCTTATTCCGCACAAAGGAACCTTGCCTAATGCACTAATTCATGTGAAGATACTAAATTTTTGGATTTGAAAAATACTTCAGAGATACTTTCTGAAGTAGATGGTGATTGATAGAGTAATCCTTGATCGTAATTTCCAGTATGAGTACTACGTCGAACATAAAACTTGTGATTAGTAGTAAAACATCTATTTTCCTGTTGGGACAAAGTTCTATCTTCAAAGATTTCTCGGGATATCTTCTTACGAAGTTTCTTCTCCATTAATGATTAGGCCTGAACTCTGCAATGGAGCTCTCAACAAAATCTGTTTCCGAGTCAATCTCCTCAGTTTCTATTAACCGGAAGCTCTTTATTATTTATATATCATTTATTATTTATACATCAATCGATACAATATTAAACAATATTAAAACAATATGAAATTATTCTTCCTCCATTTTATTCTGTTGCACTAACATATATGTTTCTAATCATATCAATTAGTTGCTACAATATATGTTCCCTTTCTTGTTAGTTACTATCAATTAATCACCTCTACTAATTAATTGAATATTAATTTCCCTTTTAAACAAACACCGTCAATTAATCTTCCCTATTAATTGATTTTATATAATTTCTCTCTCTAATTTATTTGTTACACAAATATATATGTATTCCAAATAATATTAATTAGTTACCCCATTTGCAAACATTTCTTTGTTTTAAAATTTCAAACGTATATAACTTAATTAAATTATTTGCATATATAATTGTAATTTAACGTGGGGTGTTACAATATTCATACTAAAATATGGCTATGTAAATTTTTTTCAGTCGATATCGTAAAATAATCATTATTTCATAAATAATGTATGGTAAGTTATACGAATTTTTTTTTCGTACTATGATGTAATTTAGTAAGTGCTATATTGTATGCTCCCACTATTTCTGCCATTGGTATAATAGCATGTTAAATTTGGAGATCCGTCATTCACTTAATACAATTTGTTTATTTTACACACTACAACTAGTTATAGTGGTGTAAGAACCCAAATTCCAGTGGGTCCGACTTTTTCACAAAAATGCTAAAATCCAAGCCCACTGAAGCCTGAGTTGGGTATCTGGTATCCTGCAAATAGGCAAAGACAAATATATCAGAGCTCAAACAAATATCTCATAGCGGAACTGACTGAAATATAATAGTAAGTAAATACTCACCAAAATAACACTTTCTAAATAAGTGTCTCAAAGCTGGAAAGTCTCTGCCATCTACCTAACCTGTAGGATGTTATGAGGAGGGGGTCAGAACTAAAGTTCTGGTGAATGGACAAATTATACACTTCTAAGCTTAATTCTACATATACCGTTTTATTTCTATTTTCTGTTATATTAGATTTACAGGGTTTACAGTACTCTCGCCTCTGTGCATGAATCGTACCTATTTACTCCCTAGTAGATTAAAACTTAATGACTAATATATATGTAGCTATATGCACAATGACCGCATCGGTCCTAGGTACTACCCATAGTACCTTCTGTATCCTCCTCAAAAAGGACTCCATCGTCTTACTCCTAGAGTGTTCTGTGACTACATCTATAAATAATAGCTTCGTGAGGCCTACAATACAGATGTTTCGTCGTCTACTATGAACACATAAAACTGCGTCCGCACTAGCCTATACTAATGCTCGAACATCCACAATGTACCATCCAGTGCGTACCTTGAGGACTATACGTAATCGTTATGTCTACTCCCTGAATCCCGCTAAACAAGGTCTACCTTGTACGGAACTCAGTCGGGGATTTTCTATAGCTGTAAAGGACAGCTTCGTTAGGCCTACAATACAGATATTCTAGTTGATCTGTCTCTTTTCTCATCGTGGCTATCACCCCACGTAGCCACCCTTCAACTAATTAAAAGACCTTTAGAGAGCTAAGTGGTTGTGCCCTACTGCAAACAATCTAAACATCCAATTGGTTGTGCCCCTCATCCAATGTCTCGATAGTGAAAGAATCATTGGCCTGTTGGTTTAACTCTAGTCTTTCTCAAACACGCTCTAGGTTGATGATGGGTTGATCTCCGCATGCGACTATACTTTTGGGTCCTGCCCATGGGTCCTGCCCACTAAAACCTACTCACAAATCAGAGTACGGTGTCATACGAATATTCTACTCCATTCATCAACCTTTTGACTGCCTACAAAGGTCCGCTTCGTTAGGCCTGTAATGCAAAATCAGTCAAGGCATACTCTCTTGATGGAACACCTACATACCTGCCTCCGGGGGTGTAGCTTCGTTAGGCCTACCCTAGAGGGCCATCCTAGAGTACCCTCACGTCCCGTTGAAGTCTCGTACTTCCTTCTAGCCCAAATTAACTAAGTTGGACGTGCTATTTCTGTGTTGAAATATGTGATGAACTACTTCGTTAGGCTCTTCATCCTTTGGGCTGCTCCAAACGCATCTTATCATTTTATTAGACCCTACGTCTAATCTTTTATTATGCGTTTAGTTTACTTTTCTAATTCTGTTGGCTACTTATTTACCCTAATCAACATAAGCGTGTCCCAGCCTCACCTAACTATTGTGAGACCATCAGTTCCTGACTGAAAGGGAATGATGTTGGTATGGGCCCTGTTTCTATGTTTGCTTATTAACTTAGTGTGAGTTTTAAAATAAGCCTCTTCTGCTATTTCTGCTCTATTTGCTTATTAACTTAATCTAAGTCTTAAAATAAGCCATTTCTGTTCTTTCTACTTAATTATAACCTATGTTATAATTTTACTTGCAATTGTCGCTTCTATATAC
This sequence comes from Allium fistulosum, assembly GCA_030737815.1. Lineage (NCBI taxonomy): Eukaryota > Viridiplantae > Streptophyta > Magnoliopsida > Asparagales > Amaryllidaceae > Allium > Allium fistulosum. The sequence goes on along the minus strand of CM060905.1, from coordinate 1,166,155,468 downwards.
TTTTATAATCTATATATTATAAATATAATTACAAGTGTCTCTTTTCTATTCTAGTCTGTCTTCTTTTATTATGATATTGAGTTATCTTTTATTTCTCTTATATTATACGACAATCTTGGCTTGGGACTACGTTCGACTGTCACAAATTTACTTAGCATAATAACTGCTTTGCTTTTATTCTACTATCTGCGCAGTAAATGCAAATCTAGGTACATTTCTATTTATTGTTTCTAGTCTTCTCTAATAATTAACTTGATTTCTTCTTTAATTCCTTTAACTCTTCACTTTATTTTCTTTTATTCTAGGAAGTAGTTCTATTCTATTTGGTTGGTTACAAAAACTGTGCTAAAAATCTATTTCCATATATTAGTACTAAATAGTGCTATAAATAATAATCCATAATTGCAAGATATTTCTCTTATTATTTTCTTTACTTTTTAGGTAGTGCAAAATATAGTAGTGTCTTTATTTTACACTAATTCCCTTTTTCTTTCTTTTATTCTTGCAATTACGTTTATCGTTATCCTTTAAATATTAAACTATGGAAATGTATTCTCTTCTCTAAACCAACCAAATAATCTTTCACTAACTTCCAAATCAAGTTATTGGATTTTCCCCTTTTTATTTATTTCTCCCATTTTAGCATAATTTACTCTAAATTTCTTGCTTTTAGGCTTAAACCTTTCTCTATAACTGTTAAGCCTAATATTATTCATATTTAATTGGAATTCTTTCTTTCTTTTCCATATAAATATTAATTAAATATAAATTCTCAAATAAATTCACAATCTCAGCATAACTAATTAACAGAACTAATTATTGAAATAAATGCTGAATTAAACAATTAACGGGAATCTAACGATAATTTATCATAAACATAAAAGATATATAATTTAAATCCACTCCCCGGTCGTCCTTAGCTTTGCTCCATGGTCTTCCTGGATCCCATTCTAAGGTGTCTAATATTTTTATTAAGAGGATCTTCTCTCTAGAAATATTTTCTATTTAGGGTCCAGCCTCAGGCAATGAATCCAATTGGGAGAAAATCTGATTGTGAGAAAATAGCTAGGTCTAGGGTTCTATTTATAGGGGATTTTGGGGACCTTAGACTCCCGGATTATTGGATTGAATCTGGTGCAACCATGTCACAGGCTTGTTGTGGATCGTTGGATTTAACAACCAACGTTTGAGATCGCACCAAAATCAATTAAAAAGGAGTTTGGCACGTACCTGGACGAATTGTCATTCAAGACGTAACGCTGGTCAACCGCTAGGTCGACCTGTGTTTTCTATGGGTCGACCTGATGCCTTGCGGGTCGACCTGGTGGTCGACTCGTGGGGTCTACTCCTTTATATATATATATATATTCCATTTCTTCCGTTCTTCTAATTTTCGTTTCTCTCGTAATTTCTTCGTATTAACTCGGATTTTGACAAGTTATATATGAAAATTGATCAGAAAATCGCCACGAACACAATAGTATAAGTTTCGAGGCCATATTCTGATAATTCCAAAAGATTTATTTTCACTGTTCATTGTTATTTTATTATTTAATTATCTAAAAATGCGGGGTGTTACAAGTGGAGAGTTAGTTGATCAAATATCTTGAGCTCAAAGAAATAATTCTCATAGAAAACAATTTTCTATATGAAAATACATTTCAGAATAGAAATCATATTTCTTATTCTAATATTAAGTATCAATTATTTATTACAATTCATATTTCCAATGTTTCTCTATGAAGCATAAGTGAGTATTCATTCTCTTCATTCCAACTGTACCTTAAATTACATCTATTCTTATACATTCGTTTTCCTTTCAAATGCTCAAACTATTCAAAAGAAAACATTACTACAATATCATAATAAACTCTTTACAAAAGCGCATTCGATTATTCTTAACATTTAAGGACATCAAATATGCTGCACTTTACGTAAACCGATCAAAATGACATTTCAGCGATCGAATTCTTATATCTATCTTGTAGTTTTTGGTCTTGTGTTACATTAACACAATATGATCTCTTTTGCAATCAATCAGATTGAGTACTCGATCTCGCACTAAGGTTTATTCAGTTTTTTGGATGAACTAATTTCATTGAAATATTGTACATTACCAACTTTGACCATTCACCATATAACATTTATATGCAATTGTATATGGATCAAATATCCATAGTCTTGTATTATTTTAGAGTTTGAAACTCATAAAATGCAATACATGGTCTTGACCAAATAAATGCATAAATGACCAAACCACGAATGTATTCAGTAGTTGTAAAATCAGGCACTTGCATGGGTGTTGAAACATTAACATGCAATAGGAATTTGATAGCGGGTTTATATTTCCACTTGTCAACTTTCAATTCAGTTCGTTTGTATATGTTAATTGATAAACATTTTATCAATTGTATTAAATGCACAAATTAATCATTGTAGATAATTATAACATTATTTAGCATATGTTCTTACAATATTAGAAAGGTTAAATGTTACCATTTCATTTTTCCAATAAGGCTCCCACTAGTCTTTTATGTTTCTCCAAACTCTAAGATGAAACACAAAATCTTTTGACTTCACTAGTGAGTGTTAGGACTCGTCTGTCTTGGTATTCTGACCTTGAGTTTGCTCAACAAATCATAGCCCCACAAACGATAGATAACTCCTTATCGGTTGTATCACATACAACTCCTAACCCATTTTTCCTTGTTCTAATCTCATTTCGACCTTGAGTTTGCTTAACAAATCGAAAGAGATTATCCACTCATACCTACCATATCGTGATGGCCTAAGTATAGTATATGTACCTTGAGTTTGCTCAACAAATACATATAGTTATCTTACCTCATTTGTTCAATATATTAATAATACTACACATAACATCCCCAGCTTGAGTTTGCTCAACAACTAAGGAGTATGCAAGTAATTTATTAATATACATATGGTAGAGGACAACATTATATTGAAGATTCATAATCTTTAATATACTATATTGAGTGATATCGACTTATGGAATAATGTATTTCTTATAAAATACCCTCGTGATTCAAGTGTTAGGCACATCAGAAATCACATTATACATACATTTACATATGTATTTATTCCTTAAGTCTATTTGGGTTTCTTTAATGTTCCACTTTTAGTTTATACATTCATATCATATAAGTTTTGTTGTTATATAGTTTTTATATTTCACATTACTTATATAATAGTCTTGTGTATAATATTATATTAATTAAATCATATTTAATTAATTTTAATTAATTAACATTTTAATTGATTTTATATTGATATAACATTTATATTTATTATGTACTATAACCTTTATAGTATAACACATATATCATATACATGTGTAATTATAATTTCAATTAATTAACCTTTTAATTAAAATAATTAAATTATCTTGATTTTGAAAATCATTATTCATATATATGCATGCATATTTATGATATCTTAAACGTTTTAAAATATCATAACATATTTCATAATATATTACTACGTGCACATGCATTTTATTAATTAACTTATTAATAAAATTTATAATTTTCGAAAATTATGTTCTTTTGTTTTTCAAACATTTTGAAAAATATGTTACATTATAACTATTATAATAAACATATATTTTATTTTAAATTTAACGATTAAATTTAAAATCTTTTACTTTATTTTTCAAGACAATTTTGAAATTAGCCCAAGGCCCAAATTAAGTTGGGCCTTTGCTATTAGGGGCAACCTTTTGGCTCACTTCACCTTTCAGGCCAGACCGAAACCAGGTAGGACAGGGTACTTGATCACCCCATTCCAATCCTAGACATTACCTTTCTAGACACCGTACTAAGTGGGCAAGCTTAATAAGTTAGCCCTAACATGACTAATTTAGACCGCATAGGCTATTGGGCTCCGATACCATTGTTGGAACTGGGGCAGCCCGCAGCGGTAGTGGTGGATGTATTTCAAATTTTTTTATCCTATTGGATCTTTATTGGGCCTATGAAGTCTAATTCATTTAGAACAATTCTAAATTTGTTTTAAATAAAAACATGTATTTTATTTAAATTTAAGTATTTTGTAATGTAAAGTTAATTGAATGATTTAATTTATATATATATACATGTATTATATACATATACATATGTGTTTGCATGTGTAACATAATAATCCGTGAAGGGTATAACATGCCCTTATATAGATGTTGGGATTTAAATCGCAACAGACACATTAGCTCATTTCATATGTATTGTATGTTGTCTAAATATGTGCATAAATCTATAATGCAGAGTATATTTATATAAATACATATAAATACATATAAATATATTTAAAATATATTTTATAACTAAAAGTCTCAAAATTAAATAAATAAATATATATATATAATTTAAAACATTTGTATAAATATATATACATAATTAAACATATAAAATTATACATATATATATATATATATATAAGGTTAAATAAAATATATATATAATTACATTCAAATACTTCAAATATAAATATATATTTTAAAATTATTTCCAGATCGAAATTAGCATAACAAGCATAAAATAATAATTTTATAATTTTATCATTATTATATATATATATATAATAAATAGTTTCGATCATAATAATTAAAAATATTAGTAATAAATATTAAAAAATAAAAATTTAAAATATACAAAAATTTAGGATCATAAAATACAAGTTCAAATTTTTTTTCATGATTTTTTGAAATAAAATATTATTTTTAATAAATAAAAGAAATGTTTAACCGAAGTAATTTAATTCTTAAAAATATTAAATATTAACAAAAAATTCTAAATTTTTTCTGTGGATTACTGCATAGATATAGTAATTTTATAAAAATATAAAATCGAATTTAAAGTGCAATAATTATTTTAGATATAATAAACAATTCAAATAATCAATAAAAGATAATTTAAAATTATTTATATATAAAAAAATTATTTTCAGATTTGATAATTCATATTATGTATAATAGGTGTAAGAAAAAATTCTAAGCTGTTTATACATTATAAATATACATATATGTAATTATATGTTTAAAATGTACATTAGTCTATATTTAAATTAATATATAAATATACATAAAATAATTAATAATGACAAAATTTATTTTTTTACAGCAAATTAATTTTTTTTTATACATAAATTATAACACATAATAATATAACCATGCACATAACCAAACTAATATGTGACGACTACATATACTTACGAAAATCTCACCTAACTAGATATGCAGCATTAATATATATACAGATTTGGGATTAATCAATATTAAATCATAAAATAGGATATGATTACTGTAATATATAAATAAGATACAAATTGATTATGACTTTGAGTCCACTTGAATCAATGAATTCCCTTCTCTAGTTATGCTCGATCCATCAGATTCCAAGTCTGGAATCGTCGACCTTTTCTACCAAACAGTGTTGTTACTTAACTTGAATTGATCTGAGATTCTTAGAACTGATATGGGGATTAATTCTGGCTAGCAAACTTGATAATTATGGCAGCCAAAAGTTGTTTTTTGAATAAGGGTTTATACATTCATATATATAGCCTTGTACAAGAGAGATACTAGGACAATCTCATTACCTATTCTCTCTTAATCTTAGCCATCCATCTCTAGGTCTAATCCTAAGTTTTAGCCACCTCCAATAACTTATCGAAACCAAAATTTGCAGCCCTAATGATGGGCTTTAAACCCATTTAAGCCCAAGCCAAAATGCTGTGCAATTAAATCTAATTTAATCGCTTATCGATATTGTATATCGATTGGTACATTTATAACTAATATAAATATATAACAATTTTTTATTTCTCAAACCATATTCAAATTTTTATAATTAATATTTCATATATATTAATTAATTTAATTTATTTATAACAATTATAAACTAATTAAATCATTCGGTCTTAAGGGAATTCATCATTTCAGTTGTGTAACTCTTGGATGTAAATTCGATCAGCAATTAACATCGAACTATTCGAATGTTAACGTTCACACATCACTTAGCAAGTGGTGTGACATTATGGCCAAATTTATCACTTATTCATATTTAGTAAAATCTCATTTAATTTAATAAGCGTTACCCGTTAGTGACATTAATATACACCAATTCTCTTCATCAAAAACTGTATCACTTTGGATTTATGGAATTTGGTAATGGTCAAAATTCCAATATTGTCCATATTCAACTTTATAGTCCAAACACAAAATCCTTGGTTCAATAATAATAATTGTTATTAATAGTACTACTCTGGCCAGAGATTTTGACTTTGGGTTGACCTGAGTTGACCATGATACTAAACTCATATAACTGAAGTGACGAATCCTCTCTTGAATAGCGTCTTCCTTCCAATACTTCCACTCGACCTAACTATAATCACTTGATGGACGTCGTTCCATGATTTGACTATAATTAAAGCAGAGTTTTTCATATTGATGGTTGATAGTATTCTCAAGTCGAAAGAATTGTGTAAATTAGTCACATCGATATTTTCTATTTGACCTTAGTTATATTAATCAATAGAAAAACTATCGAGTGAGTCATTCCATAGCTATCCAATAACTATCAGTACGTAACCCCATGGTGCCCCCCAGTAGTCATGGGTTATACACTGCCCAACATTTGGAGGGCGTTATGCACTCTAGTTTCAACGGATACATCGATATCCAGTCTCGATGCATCTTGACTAGGAACATTTAAAATGGTACATTTGTTTCATTGTAATAAATTACTCACGGTTACAACACTTTGTAACTACTATCACAAAACATACCGTTTATGGATTTTCTATTAAATATACTTTTAATTAAATTTATTAATTAATATAACCACATTATATCAAGTATATAATAGGAAGAAAATACCTTTATTTCGAACAAGATTGGTCAACGAGTTAGATATATGTAACAAATTACATAATTTCCCCTAGGGCATATCCCTAACTCCATCAAGCACTGCATTGCTGCCTGAAGGGCAGTGTTAGAATTCCAAGATTGTTGCTATATAAAAAGGTAATCGTAGCCTCAAGCCTCGTCAACTAGGAAAATGATTAAAGTAGGGACATGCGGCAGGTTTATATGGGTTGCTCCCATTAGGGTATGATCATTCCAAGATCTAGTGTCGATATCTTTATGTATGCTTCGGGGCCCATTAGGGTTGTTTATCAACCATGGGGTGATCATATTCGACGCTATCCAGTAAGGGGTAGGACCGGTCCTTAGTAGTAGAGTTGCAACATGTTGTAGCCTCCTGTACTTTTTATCTAGAGGTGTACGGATTCAGTGGGTAGACCCTTACCCTTTCATCGTTGGAATCCATTCTCCAATAAGTGTCGTTGGACTTGATTGTATACCTATTATGCCGGAAGTTAATTAATGTAACAATTTCGACTATGATTAATATGTATTTGTATCCTAGACATTATTATAATATCACCGAATATTCTATTGAAAATGTTTAAGTTATCGTAAGGTAAAAACCCGTTCGTGTTTATGTGCGGCGTGGTCTTATGAGATAACTTTGATTTTAAAGGATTTTACAAGTTATAATAAATAAAATTCCTTGTGATTTGAGTTTCTCACACTAGTTTTACCAAACTGATCTGGGCATTATTTTTCTTATAATGCTCAGGTCAGCCCGAACATATTTTCCAGATTTAGCTGGATTCTTTGGAGTTTTCAGGAGACAAGCTGGATTCTCAAAGACGTATTCACATATCTTCTATGTTCCGCTATTTTCGTTTGTTTTTCTTTTGTCTGTATTTATCAGCAATTGTAAGGACAGGCTGTTATAACTGCCCAGGCTGATAATAGGTTAATATACTCTGATGATGTGTATAATAAAGATGATTTCTTTTTGTAAAGACTTGTTCATATTATATATTACTCGTCATGTTTTGTGAGATTCTATTCTGTTTTTTCTTTCTTCACCTCAAATGAATTGTCTTTTGGACACTTAAATGAACGGCACACGAATACCGTGGATGTATTAAGTGTCGTCTTTAGATGTAAGAACGGCAGATCGTCACAACATGGTATCGAAGCTTAGGTTGAGCGAACACCTAGGCTTTGGTGGTGATTACTAATTTGAGATAGGATAAGCGAGATCCTATAATGAGTTTTAGTGTATATATAGAGCGCATATTTGTTAGTGCTTTAAAAATGCTTCATATTATGTTGGTTGATTGGTTGGGTGGTTCATGGATTCTGGTCAATATGAGTAGCTAATATTATTGATACGGATCTCTAAACACTTGAACAAGGCCAATCAACATAGTATCGTTTGAAATTGGTTGATGAAATAATTTTACCAAGGAATATATTTTAGGGTACTTTTGGCACAGGTCCTTATTAAGTTTCAAAATTCACGAAAAGTCCTTCATTAAATTTAAGTGTAAATTAGGTCCCTATTTTTTATTCACGATTATTGCAGAGCATGATGCAACATTTCATAAAAGTTGCTGACATTTCCGCAACATTTCTGTACACTGTGAACATAGTGTATGAAAGTTGTTGAAATATCAACACTTATTTATAAAAGTTGCTGATATTTCAGCAACATTTATGTACACTATGAACACAGTTTATGAAAGTTGCTGAAATATCAGTACTTATTTATAAAAGTTGCTGACATTTCAGCAATAATTTTTCTTTGTTTTTACAATAAAACTTTGACACAAATAGTTGCTGAAATATCAGCACTTATTTATAAAAGTTGCTGACATTTTAGCAATAATTTTTCTTCGTTTTCAGAAAACAGGGACCTGCTTTACAATGAAACTTTGACAGGAACCCGCTTTACAATATGAAAGTATGATAGGGATGCTTCCCTAATTTCCACTATATTTTATATATAAAGGAATAATTTTCAAAAATTTATATAGTTATTTTTGTTCTGTTTGTTTGTTTGGAGATGGTAATATTTAATTATTAACATATAGGGTTTGTTTAGTTATGCTTGTCCACTTTGAGCATTAACTATTGTCGAGTGGTTCATAAGAAATTTTCCATAGTAAAGTGAGGGTTGGGTAGGTAGGATTTTGTTGGAACATTGAATCAAACACCTTGTGAATTGAGTTTCATATTTGACTATAAGGCGTTTGACGATATATTGGGTTAAATTTGGATTTTAAATTAAGGTGTTTATTAAAAATAAATATTTCAAATGGATTTATAAAAAGTTGATTTTATAAATCAAGATTATAAAATATATTTTAAAAATAAGATGGTGGTGTGACAGTTTGGCCAAATTTAACTTGTATGTTTTTCGGTAAAATCCAATTTTACCATTTTAAGCGGTCCTTGGTAGTAATAATTATTTACACCAATTTTCTTTGTCTAAAGTAATCACATTAGGACTTATAGAATTTGGTTTTGGTTAAAATTCCAATATTATCCACATTCCACTTGTATAGTCCAAACATAAAGTCATTGGTTCAATAATAACAATTATCATTAACCTTACTGCTCCAGCCAGAGACTTTTACTTTGAGTTGACTATAGTTAACCGTGATACTAACCTCATATAACTAAGGAATTGAATTCTCTATCGAATAGTGCTTCACTTTCAATGCTTCAGCTCAGACCCAAGTATAGTCATTCAATGGATATCATGCCATGATTTAACAATAATCAAAGTGGAGTGTCCACATTGAAGTTTAACAGTATTCATAAGTCGAGAGAACTGTGTAATATTGTCACTTTGATATTCTCTGTTTTATCTTAATTATATTAAGCAATAGAAAACTATAGAGTGGGTTATTCCATAATTATTCAGTAATTATTAGTATGTAACCCCTTGGTGTCCTCAGCAACCATGAATAACACATTATCCAATATTTGGAGAGTGTTACGTACTCTAATATTAACGGATGTATCGATATTCTATTTTCGAAACATATTGACTAGAAATATTGAAAATAATATGTTATCATTATTGTGATAAATTTCTCATAATTATAATACATTGCAATTAGTATAACAAAATATATGATTTAAGGATTTTCTATTAATATATCTAAATGAAATTAATAAATTAACATAGCAGATTATCATAGCATATAATAGAAAGAAGAACACTATTTCTTTCGAACAAGATTTTATTATAAAGTGAATAATTGACAATAAATTACAGAATTGCCCATTGGCATACCCCTAATTTTATCAAGAGTAAGTCCACATGGTTGGCCTAGACGTAAGACCTAAGCTATTTTGGGCCTTGGGCTAATTTTTAAATTAAGATTTGAAATTTTAATAAATATTTTAATTTGAATTCTAAATTCAAAATATGAAAGGAAATTTTATAAACGTTATAAAATAAATTGAAATTTTTTTAGAATTATTTTGAGAAATTATTTAATAGTTTTTGAATTTTTTAACAAATATTCAAATAATTAGATTGAATAAATAAAATATTAGATAGAGGTTAATTAAGTAACAGTTATATATGCATGTGTATATTGACATATATGACTATAAAGGTTATCGCTGAATTTTATCTTTAAACTGTTTAATGCAATTTAGATAAAATTTCAAAATTTATTAAAATAGTCAATTAAAATGTTTAATTAAATAAATAATTTATTTAATAATTAATTAATTTAATGTTAATTAATCAATTATTGTATATATCATATACATATACTGTAACGATACATTTCTAACACCTAAAGATGGCACTTAATACATCCTCGGTATTCGTGTGTTGATCATTTAAGTGTCTGAAACATAAGTCATTTGGGGTGAAAAAAGAAAACATAGAATAGAATCTCACAAAACGTGATGAGTAATATATAATATGAACAAGTCTTTACAAAAAGAAATTATCTTTATTATACACATCATTAGATTATATTAACTTATTATCAGCCTGAACGGTTATAATAGCCTGTCCTTACAATTGCTGATAAATACAAACAAAAACAAACAAATGAAAACAGCGGAAGATCGAAGATACATGAATACGTCTTGGAGAATCCAGCTCATCTCCTGAAAGCTCCAAAGAATGCAGCTAAATCTGGAAAATATGCTCGGACTGACCCGAGCACTATAAGAAAAATAACGCCCGGATCAGTTTGGTAAAACCAGTGTAAGAACTCAAATCAAAAGGAATTTTATTTATTATAAATTGTAAAATCCTTTAAAATCAAAGGTATCTCGTATGACCATGCCGCACATAAACATGGATGGGTTTTTACCTTATGATAACCAAAACATTTTCTATATAAAATTAAGTGATATTATAAAAATGTCTAGGATACAAATACATATTAATCACAGCTGAAATGGTTACATTGATTAAATTCTAGCATAATAGGTATACAATAAAGTCCGAGGGCACTTATTGGAGAATGGATTGCAACTATGAAAGGGTAAGGGTCTACCCACCGAATCCGTACACCTCTAGGTAAAATGTATGGGAGGCTACAACACGTTGCACCTCTGCTATTTAGGACCGGCCATACCCCTTACTGGATAGCTCCGAATATGATCACCCCATGGTTGATAAACAACCATATTGGGACCCGATGCATACATAGAGATATCGACACTAGATCTTGGAATGATTATACCCTAATGGGAGCGACCCGCATAGCCCTGCCGCATGTCCCTGCTTTAGTCATTTTCCCGGTTGACGAGGCTTGAGGCTACGATTACATTTTTATATAGCAACCATCTTGGAATGCTAACACTGCCCTCCAAGCAGCAATGCAGTGCCGACATTCATTCATACAAGTTTGTTCTAGGTCTGAATAAAACCGAAGGCACTACCTCTACTACATCCATTTTGGAATCACCCTCAAGATTAGTAGCAAGTAGCCCTTACACTTCAAAAGCTCCGTCTTCAATCAACTTCAAGATATCTTAAATTCGAACGCATATGTTGGATTGAAGTGGTTTCCAAATAATATATCTGATCCCGATCTCTCCGAACCAACGACGATAATTTACGATAAACTCAACCCCGTTCTTTTGGAAATAGCCAGAAAATAGATAGGAGCAGGGATCACCCCCTAACTGTTTAAGTGAACGGATCTCCATGTCATTTGTCCTAGGAGGACAAAACGAGATTTATACGCACAGTACAACATCATCGAAGCTGACCTGTGTCATATAACTCACGTGTTTCTCCTAGATATTTCCGGAGTAATATTTTGGTCCAGATTTGATAGTTAGTTATTTAATTATCAAATAAACAAACAACAAAAAATTCAGAGATTTAATTACCTATAGCAACCACTAAGTCTCAAACTAAATCCTTCATTTATTAAAACCCTTTTCAAAACTGTTTAACAAAAACATTCTTATACTTATCTCACTAAAATAAGTATATTCATAAAACATTTGTGAAAGATTTCTCATTTTCAAATCATATCAAAGGATCAAAACAAAATGTTACTTAAATTATAAATAAAGATAACCTCAAACAATATTCCTTTGGTGTTAAGTATGGAACGAATGTCCATACCACTAGAATTAAGAAGGTCGGTTAAAGGAAATCCAATCTCAAATTCTTTTATAAATTTCCTTTTATAAATCCTCTTAATAAATCTCTTTTATTTATGAATCTCCTTTACTTAAATTCCAAACCCATTTACAAAACTCTTTATAAATCAGTCAAATTTACAAACTCTTTTATAAATATCAAAACCATTCATATATCTCTTTATAAATCTCCAAATTATTTATAAAACTTCCTTTATAAATATCCAAAATCATTTATAAATATTCCTTATAAATATTCCTTATTTAAACCAAAACTCCTTTAATAAACTTATTTAATAAAGTCCTTTTGATAAACAAAACGATTATTTAAAACTTCTTTAATAATTATTTGGAACCATCATTAAAAGTATGATTGACCTTAAAAACTAGAAAGAAGCTTAGTAATCACAATGGTTCTCATTTAACTGAGTTTACTTTTCAAGTTATAACATGGGTATTTACATAACAAGTAGATATGTATAAGGGAATCAACCGATAACAATCAATCATATAAGTAAATGTCCAAGTTACCAATATAACTGATGGGGATTTGTTTTCCTAAACATGTCTAAGTTAATATAATGGCAGAATGATTTTTTTATTTTACCTAATAGATGTCAACATAATCTACTTGGTGAACTATGGTAGAACGGTGATTTATTCTACTAAACAGATATCAAATATAAGTTAATTAGTAGGACAGTGATTTATTCTGCTAAACAGATGTCAACTATAATTTAATTAGCAAAATAGTGTTTTATTCTGCTAAACATATGTCCTTCGGTTTCATATTCAACCGGGGTTACTTAAAGATAATTGACAAAGAAATCCCTTGGATTTAAAATATTCTTTTAAAAGAGTTGCTTTCTGAAGCAAAACCGATCTTTAGAAATAAAAGGGTTTAAAACTTTAAAACTTCTATTTAAAAATTAAATAACAATTAAACTATTTAATAATAATTAAACCTTTAATTAATAATTAAATAATAATTAGCTACTAAATAAATAATTAAACCCTAATTAATCTTTGATTGATTATTAAATAATAATTTAAAATTTTAATTAATAATTAAATATTAATTAATCTCAATTAATTAATTAATTATTCCTTAATTAAAACTTAAGTGATACATTAAACCTTCATTTAAAATAATTAAATCATAATTAAGTTTTAATTAAATCTTAACTTAAATTTAACTTAATTAATAATTAAAACCTTTTATAAATAAATATATAATTAATTAAATAATCCTTATAAAATAATAATTAATTCTTAAATAATTAATTAAATAATAATTAGCCTTTTATTAAGTAACAAATTATAATTAACTTACTTAAAAATAATTAAGTACTAATTACCCTAACTCGATTAATAATTAAGCAAATGAAAAATCATCTTATTCTTTATCTTCAATGGCGTCTATTCCCCCTTTCCTCCCCCACGTCCCTTCCGTTGACTCTCACACTTCAACCCATGCTGCTCCTGACTTGCCCATCCCACCTGTCCATCGTACCCATACCCTACTTCCCCTTCAACGTACCCTCTCTACCCCTACACCTAATGACACCTATTTCCAAACTACCACCCACCCACACCTAACACCTCCGACCATCTTCCCTTACCACTGTCCAACCAATGCACACTCATCTTCGCTTATTCCTCCTAACAACAAACAGACCACCCTTGCTGCCACACTTCGACTAAGACCAGGTAGCACCACCGTTCTTCCACTAAACCACCATTCTAACAACACTGCTACTGCTCCCTTTCGATGGTCCTCACTTTTTAAAGATAAACCTATGAACGTTGGAAAATACACACCGGTCAACTTCGAACTGGACTATATTGGAAAACCACTGCCTATACCGCCGCTGGTTATAGAGGAAGGTGGGAGCTTTTGGAAGAATTGGCTTGTTGGTTTCTTTCTCGATGACTGTTTGCCTTACTCAGCAGTGGTTAATCACCTCAAACACGCCTGGAAGCTAAAAGGTACATACAAAGTCAGATGTGATAATGCACACTATTATCTTGAATTCTCCTTAGATGAAGACCGAAAAAAGATTATCCAAAATGATCCTCTTTTCATAAGAGGCAAGATGTTTATTATTGCCAACTGGACTCCATCCTTCGGTAATATTCAATCAAACATAAAAAAAAAGTGCCTATATGGGTACATTTCAACAACATTCCCCTTACTCACATAGTCACTTCTGGGAATCAATTGGTTAGCCTGTCATTTAGGTATCTCATATGTTTCAATAAGGCAACGGAAAGGATGAATAGGCTCGGCTATGAAAAATGCCTTATTGAAATTAAGGCCACAAAACCCCTACCCAAACAAATAATACTTGGTGAAGGTGATAATGTATCCAAAGTTGATGTCGCTTATGACTGGACTCCGCACATTTGCACCACATGTGAATCGTTTGGACATACAGATCTGCAATGTTCAAGGCTATGTGTGCACCTTCTGACACACTTGTACAAGATATTAACACCAATCCTCCTGGAGGAAACTGTCATAATAATTCCACCACTACACAGAACCAACAACACATTTTTGTTGATGCTAGATAGGATTATCCTTCCAAAATAATGAATGGAACTACTGGTGCACATCACAAACCATATGCTAAAAGTGCTGCTGGAAAACCACGTTCTACCACTGCCAAAAATATCATAATTAATCCACCTATCCTTCCAAGCCATAAACCTTCCACCACTAACACTTATGCCCGTAATTCCATACCCTTACAACCCCCGCTACCCAACCCAACAACCCCAGCTTTACTTCCAGCTGCTCAAATGCACACGCCCTCCATACCAAAACCTACCACAATACACAATAGTTTTGATATACTCACTGACACGGTGTGCATGAATACTGACATGCACAACGTTAACCTCAATCCACTATCCATTGTTTCCTCCCCATGCATACCCAACACTGTCCCTACCAGTCATTTTTTTGCAATCATCTGTTACGCCTACTACTTCAGCTAACATGGTTTCTAACTCCTCGAATCCTAACACTGCACACTAATTCAATAACATTCATCTACAGCCAACAATCACTTCAGAACTCCTTAATAATAATATCATACACCCCACCACCTTCTAAGAACAACTCCAAACCATTTTTGATAATCTGACCAACATAAACACATTGGCACCAGATACTTTTCCCACCTCCCCCCTTTATTCTCCATTAACCACTCTTCATCCTCCCCACAAGCTCACCACTTCTTTGAACAAAACCAAGCTTCTACCTCCCACCACTCAAAGCACAAAGCTAAAAAGAATCAAACTTCAAAGGCAAAAATCTCTGACAAACAGCATGCACCAGAACAGGTTAACATGGAAAATCAAAACAATGAGGAAGAACCAGAAAATAATAAATGCACCAATTCCTCCACCGGGAATACAAGATTGGGTAAGACTGGAAAGAAGCATCTAAAAGTTCCAATATGTTAGACAACATCTGTGCATGGAATGTCAGGGGTGCTCACCTGACAATAAAACAAAAGGAGATTAAAAATATCATCACAGATCATAACCTTGCAATGATTGTTGTACTTGAGACAAAACTTGATAAACCAAACACCATTAAAGCATGTAACTACATCAACCCATCTTGGAGTCATACTAACAATCTTGATGCTGCCCCATATGGTCGTATCATTGTACTTTGGAATCCTAATTTCTTATCTCCTACCAATATTCTCTCCACTGATCAATTCATACACCTTAGCTGTACACACATCCAATCCACCGCCAACTTCTTCATCACTTTCGTTTATGCATCCAATAACTATGTTTACAGGTGCTCCATGCTACAACAAATTACCAACCTCAACCCAATTATTGTGCCTTGGTTAGTCCTTGGCGACTTTAATTGCATGTATCTCCCACATCAAAAACATGGTGGCACTCCTCTATCCTTGCATGACATCTCTCCACTCAACCAGGTGCTTACCACCACATCAATCCTCCCCACACCATCCACTGGGTTGACCTACACATGGAATAACAAGAGGCACTCTGGGCCTAGAACCTTCTGTACACTTGACCACTGCTTCTACAACAATCAATCTCTTTCCACTTGGCCTACCTTGATCACCCATGTTCCCCCCCCCAATGCACTTTGACCACTCCTTATCATTTCCAAATGGGGTGTTGGACCCATTAAAAATATTCCTCCTTTTAAAATTTTTAACATTTGGACTAAACACTCTGATTTTAAGCAGGTTTTTATATAGGGCTGGAATATAGTCTCTTATGGTAACCCGATGTTTATCCTATAGCAGAAGCTCAAACATTGCAAAAAACACATCAGACAGTGGGCTACGACAACCTTTTGGCAGAGGTTCTAGGATTAGCTCAGAAATTAGAGACCAACTTAGGTCTACGCAGACACAAATGCTTGATGACCCGAAAAACCGTCAGCTCTCCGTGCTTGAACATGAGCTTACTATTAGACTTGTTACTGCCATAGAGGATGAACTTGAAATGACTAAAAAAAGCTTGGGAAAGAGTACCACTTTGATGGTGATAGAAACTCCTCTTTCTTTCACACTGCACTAAAGATAAAACACAACAAATCTACTATTGTTTCTATCACTAATAGACATGGTGTTGATCAATCTGAAGATAATAATATAAAATAGGAATTTGTGGATTTCTTTAATTACTCTCTTAATGACACAACTTTTCCAATTGACATATCAAACATCCCTTCCTTAAAACTACCTGTCATCACCAATGCTGAGGCTGGCTCCATCATCTCCCCTGTCACACATGCTGAAATTAAAGCCGCCCTCTTCAACCTTAACTCTACCAGCACGGGAGGCCCTGATTGATTTAATACCCACTTTTTCAAACATACGTGGTCTCACATTGCCCCTATATTTTGCAAAGTAATCCTTCATTTTTTCAAAACAAATACTCTTCTCAGTGGTGTGAATTCCACCAACCTTGCCATGATACCTAAAACTCAAAATCCCACTACTGTTTAACAGTTCAGACCGATTGCCTGCTGTTCAGTCATTTACAAATGCATTACCAAAATTATAGCTACAAGAATAAAAACCACCTCTCTACAGAATCATTGATCAAAAACAAACTGATTTCCTATCATCGAGAAACATATCTGATAATATTCTGCTCACACACGAGCTTCTTAGAGCCTATAATACTGCTAACATTTCCCCACGATGTATGCTTAAACTGGATCTACAAAAGGCATTCGACTCTATTTCATGGACCTCTATTGCTGCCATCCTTTGTAGAATGAATTTCCCTGAGCCATGCATTGCATGGATCCACACTTGTATCTCAACTGCAAAATTCTCAATTGTAATTAATGGCTCTGTAACTGGTTATTTCACTTCATCCAAAGGCATCAGGCAAGGAGACCCATTATCTGCCTACCTTTTCACTACTGTTATGGAAGCACTCAAAAGTATGATCAAAATGAGAGTACATAACAAGGCTATCTCACTTCATTCCAAATGCAGAAACCCTATGATTACCTCTCTAATGTTTGCCGATGACTTAGCCATTTTCACTAAGCCAAATACCACACCCATTAACAACATCCTCCACTGCCTCCTACTCTTTCACACCATGACTGGTTTACAAATAAACAAATCAAAGTCCCACATCCTCCTTGCTGGCCTAAATGAACAAGATAATGTCAACATCACAAACCTTTCTACCCTTATCCCAATGCCATCCAACTTAATCTACTTAGGCATCCCCTTTACTTCTTCCAGAATCACTACCACATAGTGCTTGCCTATGTACGAAGCCATCATTTCCAAACTTTCTACTTGGCCATGTTCTTACCTATCACAAGCTGCAAGACTTACCATTATAATATCTATTGCCTTTGGCATTACCACTTACTGGTCCAGGATGTTCATATTGCCTAAGAAGCTTGTTGGTATGGTAAACTCAGCTCTTAATCATTTTCTATGGCATAGTGACTGTAATTCAAAAAAGATGGTCCCTATCTCCTTCCAGAAATATGCAAACCAAAAAAGCTTGGGTGTTTGGGTGTCCCTAACATACGCACGTGGAATATGGTGGCTTCGTCTAAGCATATTGATGCCCTACATAATAAAAACTACTCTATACTGGTCAAATGGTTGGAGAGTTACTACCTACGAAATAAACACTTCTGGACTATGGATATGCCACTTAATGCGAGCTGGCTGTTTAGAAGCCTTTTAAACCTTCGCCCCACTTTGCTTCCCCATGTTATCTGCTTGATCTCCTCTAATTGCTCTATTTGGCATGATCCGTGGGGGTGATATGGGCCTTATTCTTCACTAGAAAATGGGCTATAATCTTAAATGCCTAACTGGCATTCCAGACGGTGCACAGGTACACGCCTACTACCAAAATGACATAATTAATCTTCCGAACTCGAGTAATCATACAATCAATAATCTTTGGAAAACTGTACAACAACACCATCATAAATCTGAGATACCCTCCCTCTTCTGGATTCAACAACGCAAACTGCACTCGATTGGTCATGTATACAAAGTCTTAAATCAAAACAATACCCAAGATCCTAACCTCTCGTATTCCAGAATCTGGTGTCCCAATGACAAGCAGCGCGATAACTTGCTCTTCTGGAAAATCATACATGATGGAATGCTTACCAAAGACAGGTTATTTGACCTTGCTCTAACTCCTAATGCCACATGTATATTTTGTAACACTGACACTGAATCGACCTCGCATCTTTTCTTTGAATGTCGTGTGCTCTATGAGGCATGGAAGAACACACTATCCAACCTTCAATTAACCCCTCCTAGGCATAGTTACTCTCAAGAATGGAGAAGAATATATAGACATACAATTCGAAAAGATCAGAAGATGAGAACTCTTCTGTGTGCTGTGAAAACTTTCATACGCATTTACTGGAGAGTGAGGAACTTGAGAGTGTTTGAGGGAAAATGTCGTACATCTCTCCTTATCATGGATGAGCTTAAATCTGAAATACTAATAAGCATGCAGTGGTGGATATTTAAACAGTAAACTATAGTTGTCAGACTGTAGAGAGTGCGTTGATTTTGTTTTGTCTGTTTCCTCCCTTCGGTGTTTCCCTCATATTCTGTTTTTCCTTGTCTTCTCACTGTATCATGTTTTGCTTTCTTTTTATTAAGAGCTGGTACGGGACAAGGATAAAACCCCGCTAGCCTATGCAAAAAAATTAATAATTAAGCATAAATTTCTTTACATAATTTATTAATTAAATAATCATTAAATAACTAATTAGTTAATTAATCAAGTAATTATTGCTTTAAAATATTTAAAATATGTTTGAAAACACTTTCAAAAAGATACTTAAGTTAAAACATTTTAAATTCAAAAAGAGTTCGTTTTTCATGAACTGCATTTACAGTGATTATCGCTATACGACCATAAATTTCAAAATTTTCGTTTTATACTCTAAATCACTTTTCAAACTCTTTCTTTTATATTTAAACTACTTTATAAAGTTTTAGAAAACAAATTTTAATTTTTTTTTAAACTTTTAAAAATCTTTCTAAAAGTAAAGCTAGAAAACAAGTTTAAACCAAAGGATCTCAATGTCATTTTTAACAAGTCAAAATGCTAACTTTTTTAGCACATACATAAGCTCATACATCCAAACAAATGCCATAACAACATACATAAGCAACAACTATAAACCAAAATCATAGCTTTCGAACTAACTTCAACATTAGATTTCATTTCAAGTCTAACTTCCAATCACATACAACATTGTCTAAACCAAACATCCAACATACTTAACAACCAAATAACAATATTTATTATCAAAGTAAGCATCATATTTAAAGTTCAAAACATTTAAGAAAAAAAAGCCAGCTTTTTCTCACCTAAGGTTATCCAACACACTCCGAACTTCAACTAGATCTTTAGATCAACCAAGATCCTAGCCTGACTTTTGTAAGAACAAGATTTGGTGGCCTTACGGTGGCTTTATGGTTCGGCCAAGGTATGGTGCACATGGCCCAAAGGTGGTGGAGCTCGGCCTTGAAAGATGGAGGGACTTCGGATTATCATCGAATTCACAAAAATCAACCCAACAATGGGTCATCTTCCTACTAATTTTGGACAATTTATTCATGGAATTTGGAAATGTTTTCAAAGGAAAATTATTGGAAATTCTTTTCTCTATAATTTCAAAATAAGAATCACTCAATTTGGATTAGTTATGAGGGAGATATGGTCAAAAGAAAAAGAGATATTTTTGAATTTGAAAATCTGGGTCCAAAAATGCTCTGCAAAGAAATAAGATTTGGATATGATTATCCTCAAAAATTGAAGAAGTGGTACACATGAAAGTTGTAGCCACTAGAATTTCATACAATTTGAAAACTGAAGACCTCCATTTGGTTTAGATATGAGAAAGATATGGTAGAATGAGGAGAAGGAAAAATTGAAGAAATGAAAGGGGTATTTAGAAGCAAGAACAAAGTAAATTACCTAAACACCCTTGGTCATTTACCCTCCACCTCCTCTTGCCACATCACCATGCCACCTCACCTTCATGTACCTCAGCCCACAAGCTTGTCCCCCCTTCCCTTTGCTTAGCCAACATGTTTTTAATACCTAAGTACTTTGGTTTCCTAAGGAATCTTTTCATATTTCACATTTTATTTTATTTTGTTTTTCATAATGTTACATCCACTTTTTATATTACTTAAGTATGTATACATAACAAACCATATCCTAACTTCATTTAAAAATGAACTAGTATAATTATACAATAGAGTTTGCAATGTTTCTAACCACTTTTAGTCGACGAAAAGTCAAAAATTTGGAAAACGGATTCCGGTCACATTTTTTAGTTTCCTTCGAATTATATATTTTTTAAACATATTTGAAAAACTATTTCACCATCATTATTTATTATTTAAAATATTTTTATTTTAATTATAAAATCTATTATTTGAATATTTGAAATTAATTAAATATTCGCAAATCAAAGCGATGAAATTCTGGGCCGTTATACTCTCCTCTTTTAAAAGAATTTCGACCCCGAAATTTTACATCAGCTTTAAACTCATAAACACTTAACACTACTCATAAGTATTATGATGTACATAGATCATCCCTACGCAAAATCTGATTTGATCACTCACTCAAATGCATAACTTTACTTCTGAATTAGTATTGCTCACCCGACTTCTTAATGCGAACTCTGATCAGGCTTCTTAGTTAGAAACCTTCATTCTCCTTATATAGCCATATACTATGACAGAAAACTTTTAGTTCCCCATTAAGAACCCTCACCCAAGTGTTCGCCATCAAAAATCGAGTGATCAAACATTCTTCAGAATGGTGTGAAGCACCTTAAGTCATGTACTCTAATCATGGATCGAAGATTATGTGAAAAAGTGAAAATGACCTACGTACCACTTACATACTTACAGGTTCTTACTATCCAACTACTTCCTATCCTCCCCAAAATATTTATGAAAATATTTCATAACAATTCCAATTTAGGCTCAAACATTTTTAAATGATACAACTTGATTTATAAAATCCTTTTCATAAAATCATTTTAATTTATTACTTGCATAATACTCTCCTGCATCCTAAGAATATATATACAAAACAACAGCTTTTTAATTCTATTCAGTTTTTAACGATTCAGATGTAGATCCAAAATAATTTTGGGTCTTAAAACTGAGTCGACCAATACAACTTCTTTACCCGCTTGGTCTAGTAAGTAACTAAGAAGAATAGGATGCTAGTATCCAAACTCCGTCTTAGAGTCTACTTTTTCTTAGAATACTCTTAGGTAAAAATGTTTATTAGCAGGCCCAATAACATCCAATAATTTTTCTCTGTTCTTTTATTTACTTCCTAAGTGTTAAAATCAAAAGGCACGGTTTAATAAAACCAAGTTTATTAAACCTTTTTATCAAATTAATTCAATTTTAAAACTTCATTTCTTCACCCGTTCTTTAACCAAAATATTTGAAAACATAGGAGCCAAATACCCAGGTTTTATTTCAAAAATCCTTTTGAAATGGTATTTTATTTTTTTAACCCTTAGAAAGTATACGTATAGCCCGAGTAATTCGAAAATAATATCAAGTAACTGGGTACTACCGAATAGTATCATAAATCCCTTTACCAAGAAGGGTAATACTCAAGAGAGGTGTTTACCATCCGAATACATCCCTTTCCCATTTTTAGTCACTTTTGAATTACGCAGACTAGTTAATTATAAAAATATTTCTTTTTTCAAATCCTCATTTTGAAATAATACTATATACATATATATATTTCAGCTAAACCGTTTAACAAAATATTTATCATTCACTTGCTTTGGATTCACTCGGATTTGAACTTGTTTCGATCATACAATGGAAAAGAGAATAATTTACCAAGTGCACTATCACATTCTCCTAAGCAAACATCCGATTATTCCGATCATCACAAAACAGATCGAGACCCATTTCTTGAATTGTCCAAAGAAAAATCTCATTCTCAAATTCCCTTTCAAAATATTTGTGACGCCCCACCTCTATGCTCACAATAACAAAGAGTATTAAAAGAAATACTGTCTGTTATTACGAAGAATAAGGCTGGATAGGAGCGGCCATCCGTAGTTAGGCCTTACACTAGTATTGGTTGCCTCGATAGGAGTGATATATTTATTTTTCTTTAATCTCTGTTTATTACTCTCATCGACATACCCAATTCCAGTATAAAATGAACTACGATGATTCATAATAGTTTAGGACAACATATATAATAATAACACAGATAAGCTAAATGCGGAACACAGCTAATATAAAATCTCATATATATAACTGAAGGCAGTTACAATACATGTGATACAATACATATGATACAACTACAACTGTCGACACTGGAAGTTACATATACAAGTACATTATTATAAATAATATACATGAATACATTTCATCCTATACTATGACAACGCCTACTCCAAAAGATATGAAGAGACTTCATAGCTCAAGCAGCAACCCAAAGCAAGATATCAACAACCTGAAATAACTCGGTCTGACCCGAGTATTAAATTCAAAAGAAAATAATACACGGGTCAGTCTAATTCAAACTCAGTTATTAATGCACATAAGCAATAATAATTAAATAATCAAATAGACGACAGTCACAATAAATCTCACCTATCCAATCCTTGGATAAGGAATCAGATAACGGTAAATATAACACGAAACAGTGTTAAACAACAAATCAGCAAATTCCAATCATCAACAAAGATAAATAAAAAAATTACCAATGAAGATAATATGAAAACCACAGAATTGCCTAAACAGCAATTAACAACAAAATCCAATTATTCAATAAATAATTAGAAACTCATAATCTAATTATCAAATAGATAATTGGACAACAACAAAATGATCCAGTCAAACCAAATCAAAATACAATTTCAAAATATTGAATTGGACACACGAAACAATTCAAACAATTGAAATATCAATTAAAACGTCAATTCCGTGCGGCTGCAGTACACGCACGCGTGCACTGCCTCGCCACTACCGCAAATGAAATCATCACAACACCAAATGCTAACAGCAAATCAAAACTGCAGAGGTTAAGTCACGGCCATCATGACTCAACACAACTGCAACAAAATGAAACTGCAGGAATAATTCCAAGAATAACAACCTGAAGGAACCATACCACAAAGGCAATCAAAGTGGTCAGGCAATCTAAAATACCAAGCAATGCTCAATGCACAGCATAACATGAATCAAGCTCATATATACTGCAATAGTTTGAAAATATAGCCAGTGATATAAGACCAACAATACACTATATGCAAGCTGTATGAAGAATACAAGTTAAACTGCAACACCTACTACAAATGATAATGCCAGGCTCATGTCAATAATACAGCATGATTATCAAGTGTATACCTGATGAAACAGCCAAATTAAGTGACCAAAATCAACAAGTGACAATGATTCACTTTATAACAAAGAACAAGACAAAGTGTAGAAGCCAATGTCACCAGCATATAAAGCCAGAGATAGCTAGTCAATTAAAAATGCACAGCATACATTTGAATACAAGCTTCAGACTAATGAACACATGAATGCAACAACGACAGTGAAGGCAACAAAGATCATTTTCAAGCATATCATTGAATTACACAGCAACTCCAATGAGCAACTGTATAAGACAATTAACTTGAAAGAAATATCAAAGGAAATGTCAACAAAAGCAAAAGTCAGGAAGGATCAAACACGGTCGAAGATCACAGTCGAGCATCATCAACAAAGTGATACAACATCCAAAGACAAAATGGCCGGAGTCATGAAACAGCTGGTGAAATCGAACAAGGTCGAAAGGGCTACCGGAGGCTATGGCCAAAGTTATGGAATATCATATACACAAAAATTAAGACCGAAGTCGACAGTTCAATACCAAAGAAATAGCCAAAGTCAAACGAAATCAATATCGTCAAAATCAAAATCGAAACAGTGATGACAAAGAAGAACGAATAGTTCAAAATCAACATCAAAACAAAATCAACTGTCGAAGCATGGTATTGAATTAGATGTGAGGGTCACTCACATTTGTTTCAAAGCAAATAGAAGCAGCCGCAGTGCAACGAAGAACCGATCGAGCAAGGCAACACGCGACCAACCCATCACTGATTCGCTCGAATTAAAACGATGTTTCAAAAAGCCCTAAGCTTCAGAGAAGAACGAAGATCGAACAACCGGAATCGAAGCCGTGGCACCACGAAGTCAATCTAAACCCTAATTTGCAAAGAGGAACGAACAAAGAAGCCGCCATTCTTCTTTTCGTTTATTTATTTTTTAGGGTTTTCGATGAAAAGAATAAAGGGGAATGGGTTTTACTCGATAATAACATGGCACCAAAATGAAACGTGGGCCAAATTTCAATTTAAAGCCCGCTTAACCCATAACGAATTTTTAAAAGAATTTAAACCTGATTCAAAACTTCTAACAGCAATCAGCTCTCACCATTAATCGTTTAATGATGATTATTAATCGGTGTAAAACCCCAGGTTGTTACAGACTCCCCTCCTTATAAAAATTGCATCCCCGTAATTTTCATAATTAAAGTCGTCAATAACAATTATTTTTCTAACATAAGTTGGTTAAGCTAGAAAAATAAAGGTCAAGGATACAAATGCCAAAGAAATCTTTTAATTTCACAAAAGAAATTCGCCAATCCTCAACAAAATTCTAATTATCAATTAGATAACCTGAAAACAACAAAACTGGATAAATACCATTATCAGCAATATTAAATTATCAATTAGATAATTAGAATACAGAAATCACAAAACAACTATATCTAATTATCGATACGATAGTTAGAAAACAGCAAAATCTAATTACCAACAAAGACAATTAGATAACACAAATCACAAATCGCAAAACCGCAAAAATCTAGTTATCCAACAAATAACTAGAAAACACGAACTTCATAATCAGCAAACTCTAACTATCAACAGAGATAGATAGAAAATAGCAATTCAATATAATCAACCTAATCTAGAATCAATTAGAGACTAGAAAATCTCATAATCAGCAAAATTAACAAATATTCGATTATCAAAAACGATAATCAGAAACAACAAATATCTAATTATCAAAAACGATAATCAGAAAACATCAAATATCTAATTATCAAAAACGATAATCAGAAACAACAAATATCTAATTATCAAAAACGATAATCAAAAACAACAAATATCTAATTATCAAAAACGATAATCAGAAACAACAAATATCTAATTATCAAAAACGATAATCAGAAAACATCAAATATCTAATTATCAAAAACGATAATCATAAACAACAAATATCTAATTATCAAAAACGATAATCAAAAACAACAAATATCTAATTATCAAAAACGATAATCAGAAACAACAAATATCTAATTATCAAAAACGATAATCAGAAAACATCAACTATCTAATTATCAAAAACGATAATCAGGAACGATAATCAGGAAACAACAAATATCCAATTATCAAAAATGATAATCAGAAATCTCAATCAACAAATATCTAATTATCAAAACGATAATCAGAAATCTCAAATCAACAAATATCTAATTATCAAAACGATAATCAGAAATCTCAAATCAACAAATATCCAATTATCAAAAACGATAATCAGAAATCTCAAACCAACAAATATCTAATTATCAAAAACGATAATCAGAAAACAACAAATATCCAATTATCAAAAACGATAATCATAAATCTCAATCAACAAATATCTAATTATCAAAAACGATAATCAGAAACGATAATCAACAAATATCTAATTATCAAAAACGATAATCAGAAACGATAATCAGGAAACAACAAATATCCAATTATCAAAAACGATAATCAGAAATCTCAATCAACAAATATCTAATTATCAAAACGATAATCAGAAATCTCAATCAACAAATATCTAATTATCAAAACGATAATCAGAAATCTCAAATCAACAAATATCTAATTATCAAAACGATAATCAGAAATCTCAAATCAACAAATATCTAATTATCAAAAACGATAATCTAAAAAACAACAGATATCCAATTATCAAAAACGATAATCAGAAATCTCAATCAACAAATATCTAATTAGCAAAAACGATAATCAGAAATCAGAAATATCTAATTATCAAAAACGATAATCAGAAAACAACAGATATCCAATTATCAAAAACGATAATAAGAAATCTCGATCAACAAATATCTAATTATCAAAAATGATAATCAGAAATCACAAATATCTAATTATCAAAAACGATAATCAGAAAACAACAATTATCTAATTATCAAAAACGATAATCAGAAATCACAAATATCTAATTATCAAAAACGATAATCAGAAAACAACAATTATCTAATTATCAAAAACGATAATCAGAAATCACAAATATCTAATTATCAAAAACGATAATCAGAAAACAACAATTATCTAATTATCAAAAACGATAATCAAAAATCTCAAATATCTAATTATCAACAAAGATAATTAGAATCTCAAATCAGCAAATATCTAATTATCAACAAAGATAATTAGAACTCAAATCAGCAAATATCTAATTATCAACAAAGATAATTAGAATCAAATCAGCAAATATCTAATTATCAACAAAGATAATTAGAATCTCAAATCAGAAAATATCTAATTACCTGCAGATAATTAGAAACAACAAATATCTAGAAATCAATTAAGATGACTAGAAGATCAACATAAAAGGTGGATCGATCCCAGCAGATGGCGAGTCTAAGCTACACCGCACGTGCATCTCAGATGGCCGAAGCCTACCAAGTACTATAAAGTTTTGGCGCACATCAGATGACCCAAAGGTCCGCAGAGTGACCCGAAGGTCTAGTACTGGTATTTGACCCGAAGGTCCATCAGATGACCTGAAGGTCCAGCATATGACCCGAAGGTCCAACATATGACCCGAAGGTCCAACAGAGTGGCCCGAAAGCCCAACAAATTATCAGAATCACCAAACAACAGATGTTTCAATTAACGAGTCTGGAATTAACCGAAATAGTGAACGCACATGTCCCATACCATGTGTTTTAATAAATCGTTTAAATCTCTTCATTGTTTCCTTTAAAGTGCAAAATTTTGTATTTTAAATAAATAACATTTTACGTTCTCAAACGGACAAGTCCGGAATTAAGCGAAACTGTAAAAGTGAGGGTTCATACCCTCAATTTTGCTGAAGCGTTTAAATCGCTTCCTCATTCTTTTGAAAGCGCAAACTGTAAAAAATTTTAAAACAATTTTATTTTAAAAACAATTTTCAAAACACGTGATTAAAACAGCAACATCTGTAGCAATTTCGATACGAAAATCGCACCTCTCAAAACACCATAAAAACGGGTATCAAATCAGCATTGCGAGCTAACCGCTTGAAAATCCACTTTAAATCTGACGGTTACTGAAGTCAAAGAGACAGTAATTTTTATACGTTAAAATCTCATCAAAATAATTCACATCAAAATATAATACCAGTGAATTTTCATTCATTAAAAATGTCAACAAAACACCGTGCTTCAAAAATTTAGCATCGGTGTAAAAATCCCGTTATAAAAATAACGGCAACAAAATACGTTTAAACCAAACATCGGTTCAACGTAAAATCAATGCAGTAACGTGCAACTCATATTTGCACGCACACCAAAAGATGAGCAAAGAAATCACTCGATTATATCTTCAATGAAGATATATTTGAATCCGCAAAAACCTAATCAATATGTGATTAGCATAAAAGAAAACCAGTAAAAATCTCAACAAAGTCAAGACCACTGGTTAAACAACACAACGAAATTTATTTCATTTTCATTTTTTTTAAATCAAAAAGGTTATCAGCTGTACTCAGCGAAGACAATCACTGTTTCCGCTGCGCACTCTGATAAACAGAACACAAATTACTCAATCATCAAAACACAATTTCACTTTTATTTTTAAATAAGGATATTTAAAAATTTCATCATAATTTCAAAACTTTAGTTTTGACTCAAAGCACAAATAAAAACATTAACAATTAGTTGTAACACATGTTCCATCTAACTTATGTTTTATATTATGTCCATAAACCCCTCGCTCTGATACCAACTATGACGCCCCACCTCTATGCTCACAATAACAAAGAGTATTAAAAGAAATACTGTCTGTTATTACAAAGAATAAGGCTGGATAGGAGCGGCCATCCGTAGTTAGGCCTTACACTAGTATTGGTTACCTCGATAGGAGTGATATATTTATTTTTCTTTAATCTCTGTTTATTACTCCTATCGACATACCCAATTCCAGTATAAAACGAACTACGATGGTTCATAATAGTTTAGGACAACATATATAATAATAACACAGATAAGCTAATGCGGAACACAGCTAATATAAAATCTCATATATATAACTGAAGGTAGTTACAATACATATGATACAACTACAACTGTCGACACTGGAAGTTACATATACAAGTACATTATTATAAATAATATACATGAATACATATCATCCTATACTATGACAACGACTACTCCAAAAGATATGAAGAGACTTCATAGCTCAAGCAGCAACCCAAAGAAAGATATCAACAACCTGAAATAACTCGGTCTGACCCGAGTATTAAATTCAAAAGAAAATAATACACGGGTCAGTCTAATTCAAACTCAGTTATTAATGCACATAAGCAATAATAATTAAATAATCAAATAGACGACAGTCACAATAAATCTCACCTATCCAATCCTTTGATAAGGAATCAAATAACGGTAATTATAACACGAAACAATGTTAAACAACAAATCAGCAAATTCAAATCATCAACAAAGATAAATAAAAAGAATACCAATGAAGATAATATGAAAACCACAGAATTGCCTAAACATCAATTAACAACAAAATCCAATTATTCAATAAATAATTAGAAACTCATAATCTAATTATCAAATAGATAATTGGACAACAACAAAATGATCCAGTCAAACCAAATCAAAATACAATTTCAAAATATTGAATTGGACACACGAAACAATTCAAACAATTGAAATATCAATTAAACCGTCAATTCCGTGCGGTTGCAGTACACGCACGCGTGCACTGCCTCGCCACTATCGCAAATGAAATCATCACAACACCAAATGCTAACAGCAAATCGAAACTGCAAAGGTCAAGTCACGACTATCATGACTCAACACAACTGCAACAAAATGAAACTGCAGGAATAATTCCAAGAATAACAACCTGAAGGAACCAGACCACAAAGGCAATCAAAGTGGTCAGGCAATCTAAAATACCAAGCAATGCTCAATGCATAGCATAACATGAATCAAGCTCATATATACTGCAATAGTTTGACAATACAGCAAGTGATATAAGACCAACAATACACTGAATACAAGCTGTATGAAGAATACAAGTTAAACTGCAACACCTACTACAAATGATAATGCCAGGCTCATGTCAATAATACAGCATGATTATCAAGTGTATACCTGATGAAACAGCCAAATTAAGTGACCAAAATCAACAAGTGATAATGATTCACTTTATAACAAAGAACAAGACAAAGTGCAGAAGCCAATGTCACCAGCATATAAAGCCAGAGACAGCTAGTCAATTAAAAATGCATAGCATACATTTGAATACAAGCTTCAGACTAATGAACACATGAATGCAACAGCGACAGTGAAGGCAACAAAGATCATTTTCAAGCATATCATTGAATTACACAGCAACTCCAATGAGCAACTGTATAAGACAATTAACTTGAAAGAAATATCAAAGGAAATGTCAACAAAAGCAAAAGTCAGGAAGGATCAAACACGGTCGAAGATCACAGTCGAGCATCATCTACAAAGTGATACAACATCCAAAGACAAAATGGCCGGAGTCATGAAACAGCAGATGAAATCGAACAAGGTCGAAAGGGCTATCGGAGGCTATGGCCAAAGTTATGGAATATCACATACACAAAAATTAAGACCGAAGTCGACAGTTCAATACCAAAGAAATAGCCAAAGTCAAACGAAATCAATATCGTCAAAATCAAAATCGAAACAGCGATAACAAAGAAGAACGAACAGTTCAAAATCAACATCAAAACAAAATCAACTGTCGAAGCATGGTATTGAATTAGATGTGAAGGTCACTCACATTTGTTTCGAAGCAAATATAAGCAGCCGCAAGGCAACGAAGAATCGATCGAGCAAGGCAACACGCGACCAGCCCATCACTGATTCGCTCGAATTAAAACGACGCTTCGAAAAGCCCTAAGCTTCAGAGAAGAACGAAGATCGAACAACCGAAATCGAAGCCGTGGCACCACAAAGTCAATCTAAACCCTAATTTGCAAAGAGGAACGAACGAAGAAGCTGCCATTTTTCTTTTCGTTTATTTATTTTTTAGGGTTTTCGATGAAAAGAATAAAGTGGAATGGGTTTTACTCGATAATAACACAGCACCAAAATGAAACGTGGGCCAAATTTCAATTTAAAGCCCGCTTAACCCATAACGAATTTTTAAAAGAATTTAAACCTGATTCAAAACTTCTAATTAACAACAATCAGCTCTCACCATTAATCGTTTAATGACGATTATTAATCAGTGTAAAACCCCGGGTTGTTACAATATTTCTACCTTAAAGTATTTTCAATAGAAATTATTGCTACTTTTCCAAAAATCATTTGAAAATTTATCAAAGTCACCGGGTCTTTGAAAATCTAGCTCAAGTGACATGCGAACATTAATATTTGAATTGTTCTATCTTAATCGCTGACTGAATGTACCTATAGGTCGTATGACTGCAAAGTTAAATACTCTAATACATGGTTTCATTATATTATAATTGTTATAAATTAATTAAATTAACTGATTTTTATGAAATATTAATTAATTTGATTGATTTGAATTAACATTTAATAAACGTTATATATAAAAGTTACATATGTACGTATCGATAACATTTTAAATTGGATTTAAAATAATTAAATATTGATTGAATTTGAAAATATATATGGGACCAATAGGTCAATATATGGCCGGTCATAGAAGGTGGGGGAAGGGGAGAATTTTATTTGAAAGATCAAGTTTTCATTTTGTAAAGGGAAGAGGTAAATTACCAGATCCAAATCTCCTCCTTTTACTCCTTACTCTTGACTATAGATTAGATCTAAGGAGTTATGGATTCAACATTCAAGGTGCACATTCAAGGCTACATCATTGGCAATTTTTAATATATTTTCGTTATATATACATTTATCTATGTCAACATACATGTGTAGATTAGATCCATGTTTTATCATGAATCTATATATTTATTTACGGTCATATTTACATACATATACACATATTTAACTAAATTAGAATACACACACATATATAATATATAAATGAATTTCTTTTCGGCCAATTTAAAAAAATCGAAAGTTAAAATGATTTTAAAACAGATTTAAATTAAAATTTGAACTTTATAATTATTACAAACACATATATAATACAACAAATTAATTTATTAATTCATATTCACATACATGCATACATATATACATACATATATGTATGTATGTTTAAAGAAAATTATGCTTGTATATATATATTTATAATTAAATCCAAAATAAAATAATAATTTATAGTATATTTAGGCCCTTTTAAATTATTTTGTATTTAAAAAAGATATTTATTTCAAATACATAAATCCATATGGATTTATAATTTAAAAAATATCATTCGGATTTTATATTTGAAAAAATTACCTCTTATAAATCAGTACGAATTTGTAGAATAAAAAATTTAATAAAAAGGTTTCGACCAAAAAATTAATTTTTAACATATGATTATTTTATATTTACTAATTAATATTATATTAATAAATTTTAAAATTATATTTATAATATTTCGAACGCTTATTAAAAAAGTATATATGTGTGTGTGTATTTGTATACATATACATACATATAGATATACACACAGGCAGACACATGTCAACATTTGAAATATGAATTTTAAATTTGAAATAGGATATTTTAGTCTAGATCTGGATCTATTTTTTAATTTAAATCTACCTTAAGATATCTTAAATGTTAATTTGGACTATTTGAATTGGTCAACATCTTCAAAATAAACATATATATATATATGACATATGTATGTATATAAATGTACATAATAATAAACTAATTATGGACACCAAACGGGTGTATAAAGGGGCAAATGTGTATGTTGCAGTGTACATCCCAGCATTTATGTACAAGCACATTAGCTATGTATATATCTATATATTGCATATGTACTATACTTGTATGTATGTATTTGATATATGTATACATTATATACTAATATATAATAAAATCAAATATTTATATAAAGTAGTCAAATAAAATAAAGATTTTATTTAAAATTATTTAGATTGGATTTAAATTAATTTAAACTTTATAGTCCCACTAAGATCTAAAACTGGACACAACATTGAAATTCATTTTGTTTAAGCCGGTATGTATTATCCTAGTTCCATTAATTGTATTAGAGCCTAATAGCCTATGTGATCTGAATTAGTATCACTAAGACCGACTTATTAAAACCTACCTATTTAGTAGGGTATCTTGAAAGGTAATGTCGACGGTCGAGCTATTGGGTAATCAAGTATCTTGCCCTACCCGACCGTTGGCCTGGCCTAAAAGGTTATGTAAGCTAGATGGTTATTCCAAATACAAAGTCCCAAATTGAATTTGGGCACTGGACTAATTTTCAAAATCTTTTTGAAATTATAAATTATATTTTAAATTTAAAAGGCGAAATTTAGAATATGAAAAAACTTTTTGAATATTATAAAAAAATTTCAAATTTTTTTCTGAAAGTTAAGCAATTATTTATCAAAAATTTAATGATATTTAATTTAATTAATGAAAAAATAATTAGTTAAATGTTAATTAACTAAATAAAAAACATATACACTGATATATGAAAATTTATCTTAAAACATTTAAGAGAATTAATATATGTAATTTTCGAAATTAATTAAGACTGTTTTAGTTAAATTAATTAAATAATTGTTAATAAATAAATAATATATTAAATGTGTATTAACATATATGTGTATTGCTAGAAATGTTGTAGTATGCATATTCAATTTAAAATGTTTAATATGAATAAAACTAAATTAATTATAATTTTATTTAAGTAAGTAAGTTAACTAAATAAGATTTAACTAATAAAATATCATATATAAGATTACTATGTAAGTTAATAAAAATTATAAACTGTTATACGGGAATTAAACTTATATAGTATGAATGTATAATAAAAGATGGAACTTTAATAAACCCAAATTAGATTAAAGGAATAAATACATATGTATATGTAACAACCCGCATATTTATCGATTTTATATTTAAATATTTTATTGTTAGTCGGATGTTAGTCCGAAAAGCTACTTTTTGCATACGGTCAAATTAGGACTCGAGACCACCCCCATTGAGTTCAAAATGACGTTTGCGATCTTTTTGAGTGTAAACTTCGATATGTTTGGAGATAGTGAAATTTTCGTCACTTTTTGTGTTGGGCTTTTGGTTTGGGCTGCCCCTCTTCTAACTCAGCCCAACCCCTTCCCTCTCTTCATCACTTCATCAACTTTGAAGCTTTAGCAAAAAATGGTGGAGGGAATAGGAAATTAAAATTCCAAGCCCAAGTTCTTTAGCAAATTCAACATCTAACTCCAAATTCAAAGTGAAGACATTGATTCAAGCTTGTTGGTGTTCTTGCTTTGCTCTCAAATCTCCATCTTCATCAAATTCCGTGAAAAGGTGAGATTTTTGATCTCACATCTTGCCTATATCTATCTTGGACTGTTGGGAATGATCCTCTATTGCATTTGTATGAATATCTGCATTTGGTTTGGATTGGATTGGCGAAAAACTCCAAAATTTAGTGATTTTGGTGAAAAACTGCTACTAGGTCGTTCTGGCCATTTTTAGCTCGTTCTGGCCCTTAAGTCGTAGGTCGTTGCCGACCTATAATCTCCAGGCAAAATGTTAAGTCGTTCACGAGCTAAAGGCATAAGTCGTTCACGAGCTAAAGGCATAAGTCGTTCACGAGTTAAAGGCTTAGGTCCTTTGCAGTTAGCTCGCTCGCCCTGGCTTAAGTCGTAGGTCGTCCCCGACCTAACTTCACTAGGTCATTCCAGGCCTTAAGTCGTAGGTCGTCCCCGACCTAACTCCACTAGGTCGTTCCAGGCCTTAATTCGTAGGTCGTCCTCGACCTAACTCCACTAGGTCGTTCCAGGCCTTAAGTCGTAGGTCGCGTGGCACTTTAGGTCGCATGGCCTTGTTCCCCAGTTAGGTCGTAGGACCTTTTGACTGTTAGGTCGTAAAGAACTTAGCTCGTAGCTCGTATTAGAGCTTAAGTCCAAGGTCGTTAGCCCTTAAGTCCTAGGTCGTTGGCTTTTAAATCGTTAAGTCGTAGGTCGCTGCTCCTACTAAGTCGCTCGGCCATGCCAACTCCGCTAGCTCGCAACTGTTAGGTCGTATGACCTTAAGTCGTAGGTCGTCTCCGACCTAACATTCCCACTGCTATTTCACTAGGTCGCTTGACCTTAAGTCATAGGTCGCTTGACTTTGTTAAGTCGTAGGTCGCTCGACTTTGTTAAGTCGTAGGTCGCCCCCGACCTTACCCTTAGGTCGAATGACCTGTGATTCGCTAGGTCGCGATTTTCCTTAGGTCGAACCCCGTATTACTCTACGTAGGCAATCTTACCTGAAAAGCGTTCAACAGAACTCCTTACTTTGATGGTTTTGGGAATTGATTTCTTTGAACTTTACTCACGTCTTTGAACGTGAATTTTTATGATTGATTGTTTCTACAATCACTTCTATGATTTGTCACTTCAAAATATAAAGGTTTCCTATACTAGTATTAAATATCAAAACTCTTTCATTAAAACGATTTCAACTCGATTTTCAATATCAAACTCGTTTATAAAACTGTTTTCCAATTTATTAGTATATACAAACCTTTACCTCATTCGTATGAGAAAATATAATTAAACGGCTTAGCAAAACAAGTGGTATGAAACGCTTGCGTTTACTTCGTTGGTTAATTGATGGACTTGTTCGATTGAAACTCTTGTGACAATTTCCTAGTGCAGATCTACAATCTGTTCGTAAATATTTGAGTTAAGCAAGTGGTTATGGGACATGAAGCTAAACTCTTATATTTACTAGCTTAGTGTAATCGACACTTCCTTATGATCACGATGATCATTCTTGTGATTTAGACTAGCGATTGTGCTATGTCTCTTTGTTTGCGAGGTTAGACTAGACACCATTTGTGTGATTTCGATTCACACATATCTCTTTATCTTCAAGGTTACTCTATGCCTCATTGGTGTGATTTCGATTCACACATATTGAAACTCTTTATGATCGATGACGATCATTTTATGGTTTAGGCTCATGGGTCGTATCTATTTAGGTGCGTCGATGTTTACTTCTCACATGGGTCGTATCTATTTAGGTGCGTCGATGTTTATTTCTCGCATGGGTCGTACCTATTTAGGTGCGTCGATGTTTATTTACTTCGTGGAGCAATCCGCTCAATAAGTCGGGGCATGGGGCGTATCTATTTAGGTGTGTCGATGTTCATCTATGCATGGGTCGTATCTTTCTAGGTGCGTCGATGTTCGACTTTTCATGGGGTGTATCTTTTTAGGTGCATCGATGTTAGACTTTTCATGGGGTGTATCTTTCTAGGTGCATCGATGTTAGACATTACATGGGGCGTATCTTTCTAGTTGCGTCGATGTTTATTTATGCATGGGGCGTATCTTTCTAGGTGCGTCAATGCTAGAACATGGGTCGTATCTTTCTAGGTGCGTCGATGTTCGACTTTGCATAGGGTGCATCTTTCTAGGTGTATCGATGCTAGACTTTACATGGGGCATATCTTTCTAGGTGCGTCGATGTTCAGTTTATGGGATTGGTCATCCTCTTTTCTTGAGATTTCTGGATTTTATGTTTCACCAGCTTTTACCATTGACATTGATGAGTATGTCATTTTATTGTGGTTTGGTGAATTAAATTAAGAATATGACATTCTTTTAATCTTTGAGAAGATTCTTGTGATATTGATTAATCTCTTGTTGATTATCATTTTCATACTTGTAGTAGTATGCTTTTATGGATATCTTATATGTTTATGCCATATCTCTTGTTCTATATCATTTTATCTGATAATTATAGCTAGACTGATCCGTTTATTATTTTCTTCTTAAATAATACTCGGGTCAGACTGAGATTTTACAGGTGCTTCCTCATGACTTCTTATCTGGAGCCATCTTCTGACTTTTGGCTAACTACTCTAGTTTAGTAGTTTTTGTTTGTATACATTTGAGATTAGACTCCTTGATGTATACATATTCTATTATCTTGCACTTGTATCTATTAACTTGTGTTATTGTGGATCATATTTGACTACCACTCTGATGTACACTTTCATGTGTTGTATTCATATCTCTTTCCGCCTTTGTGATATGAATTGTCTGTGACTGATTTGTGTTACGTTTATTTCTATATTTGTTTCCGAAGATCATATATAGCCACTGTGTGATAGCTTTGTGTTTGTATCGGTATGTCGAATTTCTTCTATTCTATCTGACATATCGGTGCTCGCGCAAAGAAGTTACACGGATGGTCGCTCCTCAACAGCCTTATCCTCCGTGCTAATTGACAGCACTACACCGTAGTGTTCTTGGTTAGCGTGGGTATAAAGGTGGGGCGTCACAGTATAGTACGTATACCATGATTTCGGATGTGTTTGACAATTCAATCATGAGGCTATTGCTTAAAAATACGTTATTCTTTATGTCGATATCACTCAAATAAGTATATTAATGATTATGAATCTTTAATATAAGTATTGTCCTCTACCATTTATATATTAATAGATTACTTGCATACTCTTAAGTTGTTGAGCTTTACTCAAGCTATAGATGTTATTTATAGTACTATTAATATATAGGTAAGATAAGGTAAGATACATGCACATATTTGTTGAGCTTTCATCAAGGTATGTGCATTATACTTAGGCCATCATGAAATAATAGGTATGAGTGAATAATCTCCCTTTATTTGTTGAGCTTTCCAAAAAGAAAACATGATATTACAACAATAACCACAAAGTCAGGAGTTATATATGATACGACTGATAAAGCATTATCCATCGCATGTAGGCCTATGATTTGTTCAGCTTTCCTTATGGCCAGAATCCCAATGCATGCAAGTTCTAACACTTACTAGTGAAATCGAAAGATTTCTATGTTTCTTCTTAGGGTTTTGAAGAACATAAAAATCTAGTGGAAGCTTATTAGTAAAATGAAATATAATGTTTAAACTTACTAATATTATAAGAACATCCGTTAAGAACTTAGTGTCCTAAGCTACTAAATTAAATTTGCAGACAAATATCTACACCAAAGTTGTTTTTGAAAATGACAAACTCACTAGATCTTACTACATATCCAGGCTAAGAGTGATTAAAGTAGCACTTACATATGAATGCTTATTGCTGTCGATAACTGAACCTCCTAGAGTAAGACCCATTGATGATGCTAACCATGAACTAAAAATTGCTTATAATAAATGGGTTGCGGATCTCGAAATCACCTATGTTTACATGTTGTCTACATTAGAAAAACTGTTGCATTGATAGCACGAAAACATATCTATCCATCAAATCTTCGATAGCCTCAAAGCCTCATTTAAGGAGCAATCTCTTTCTGCAAGTTACGAGATTACTAAGAAATTGTTCAATACGAAGATGTCGACGGGCATGAAAGTGGACGAATACGTCTTAATGATGAAGGACTACATTGATAGATTTTCTCAATTAGACGTTATGATAAGCAATGAGCTGCAAGTTGAATGTAAGCATCATGGAGTTACCCAACATGTTGAGATCAGCTGAGTTTTCATCCAAGAATCAAGGCGTGGTGCTTACAATTAAACGAAAAGCATCATCTTCGAACGGTTCAAAGAAGAGGAATTGGGTTAACAAGAAGAATAAGAATAATGCTTCAAATGACAATGGCGAGAGTCATCACTATCACAAGAAGGCACATAAGAAATGGAATTATTCGGATTACCTGAAAATTTTCATAGAGAAGAAACATAATGGTTATGCCACTTCTACAAGTATATTTGTGATTCAAAGCTTTTTTCAATCAATAAATTATATTAGGTTTTAGATACTAGATCCAGAACTTATATCTGTAATTCGTTATAGGGACATCAAAATATGTGTCTTGGGAAAAAGGGTGAGATGAGACTCCAGGTAGCTAATGGATCTCTAGGAGATGCAACTGTAGTTGAAGACTATAAATTGGCTTTGCCTAATGGATTAGTTTCAATTTTGAATAATTGCTATTATGTAAAATACTTTATTTGTGGAATAATTTCAGTATTTAGATTGCTCGAGACTGGATATATTTTTTGCTGTGTTGATGATGTTATGAACATTATGTCAAATGGAAATAAAATCTGCAGTGGTATTTTGAATAATGGCATTTATGTTATTAATTCTAGTTATATCTGTGCTATAAATAATTCTTCTAATGTTGACATTAATAATAATTATGTGTGGCACTATATGGTAGATCATATGAGGAAGAAACGACTACACTAATTGAAATCGAGGTTTTGTACCATCATTTGATTCTGAATCATTTATTATAGGTGAGTCGTATCTTAAAAGAAAATTGACTGAGCACCCATTTAGTGAGAGCAATGAAAGAGTTAATAAACTGTTGGGTCTCATACGTATTAATGTATGTGACCCTATTTCTTTAATTACCAAAGATAATACTTCTTATTTTGTAACTTTTACTGGTGATTTCTCAAGAATAGAATATGTTTATCTTATGAAGAACAAATATGATGTCTGTGAGAAATTTAAAGAGTATAAGACTATGGTCGAAAATTAGATGAACCATAAGATTAAAATACTTTGATTGATTGAGGAGTGAGTATGTTGGACAGGAGCTCCAACGGTATTTGGAATATAATAGGTTTATCTCTTACGTTACTCCATCTTATACTCTAAAACACAATGGTTTTTCGGAGAGAAGGAATTGAACCCAATTAAATATGGTTCGTTCTATGATAAGTTAAAATAAATTACCTCTTTCCTATTAGGTACATGCACTAGAAAAGTGATAAATTTGTTGAATTTGATACCCACGAAATCTATGCCTAAGACACCATATGAGATGTGGCATGGGAAGAAACCTCACTTAAATTATTTGAAGGTGTGGAGTTGTCCTACCTACACTAAAAATGTCGGCCCCAACAAACTTGAGGCAAGCTCAGCCCTATGTAAGTTTATAGGATATCATAAGAATTCTAAGGGATACATTTTCTATAAGGTTATTTTTTCCTCAAGTGTTCTCTTTTTAGAAAAATATTTCTCTCGAAAGAATTAATAGTGAAGTTGTAGACTTAGATGAGATCCAAGAAACAAACATTGAGGCTACGCTAGTGGGAGAACCAAATTCACCAGTATTCGAAAACATGCAACCTATTCGAAGGTCTAATAGGGAACCTTGCAAACTAGAGAGATACTACGGTTTTTTCATAGATGGAAAGAAAGAGGACCGCGCCTTAGAAGACAACACACCTCTCTCATTCCAATAAGCACTACAGAGTAAGGACTCCGCACTTTGACTAGGAGCTATAAAACTCAAAATAGATTCCAAGTAAGAATTGTTTGGACTTTGGCTGACATTCTCGAAGGGATAAAACCCATTGACTGCAAATGGTTTTCTTAAGAAAAAGATAAATGCAAATGAACAAGTAACATCTTTTAAAGCTAGGCTAGTTGCGGAAGGGTTTTGTCATTCCGCTGATAGCAATTCTTATGGGTACGTTCTCGATAAACGATAATGGGGTATTTGGCCGCGAACATGGCATTTAAGCAGAGAATTTGAGCGGAGTATTTGAAATATATATTTTAGAATAAAATTGATTTATATATAAATAAATAATTATTTGTTTTTTAATGAATAATACGTATCAATAATTTGCAAAATAAATAAATAAATTATAAAATCAGAAATTGCTCTGATTTACTTCAAACCAACTCCATAATGTAGAGTACTTTGATACGATCATAATGCAAAAAACCGTGTCTCAAATGGACCTCATTTGCATAATGTTAACCCGCCTTTTGGCAAGCCCATGGACAGGCGGATTTAACTAAATTGACTGCTCGTTTGTCGAGACTGGAATACGATGGGTTTGAGCCAGCTGGATGGAAAGACGGTCAGTCATGGGCGGTTCATTGTTGGTCGTTCGGTCTTGGTGTCATGGTTCGGTCTGGGAGGAATGGCTCGGTCGAGGAGTGGAGATCATGTATGGTTCGGTCTGGTGGTGTGGTTCAGTGATGGAGGTGGGTCGGACATATATGGTTCAGTCAGATATGGGATCGACATTGGTGGTTCAGCCTCGATGGGATCGGTCTTGGTGGTTCATCATGTTCTGGTTCGACCAAGGTAGTTAGGCTGAAGTGGCTCGGTATGGTGGTGTGGACCAGCATGGTTGAGTGGATCGGCGTGCTGGAGTTCGCGAGTGGGTCGGCATAAGGTAGTGGTTCAGCATGCCGTGGGTCAGTCGGGTGGATAGGATTGGCATTGAGGAAAAGGGGATCGGATCGGCACATGGAGCTTTGGTTTGGCATTAGCTTTGCTCCAGGTTTTAGCCTAGTTTACTCCGAGTCTTGGATAGGTCTGCTTTGAGTGAGTACCCTGGCTACTTCGGGTCGGCTTATTGAGGACTTAGGGTCGGTCGTGATGAAGGATGTTGGCGCGGCTATGGTCTTAGTGGGCCCGTATCACTCAGGAAGCCCAGCAACTCGGGTTTTTCCTATAAATACAGCAGGCGGGGCTTCAGAAAGTGGGGCTTCATTCTGTTTTCCTCCTACTTCCCTATTAAGGCCACTCTTCCATTATCGCTCTAAAAACTCTGGATTGTAACGGTACTGGATTTTCATATCAATAAAAAGGAAATTTCTAGAGTGGACGTAGGCCGGAGTCAGCCGAAGCACTATAAATCCTCTGTTATTACTGCTCTTTTTTTAATTTTACCGTTCTTCACATTTATACTCTCTACATACATTCTATCTATTATCTGTGACTATTAGTGTTGAAACCTGCCTTCTTCGATTTTAATGCGACAACTATATATATTTCAATCTATATACTATTATGTCAAATATTCTTCCAGGAATCGTC
Source organism: Allium fistulosum (assembly GCA_030737815.1). Taxonomy (NCBI): domain Eukaryota; kingdom Viridiplantae; phylum Streptophyta; class Magnoliopsida; order Asparagales; family Amaryllidaceae; genus Allium; species Allium fistulosum. The sequence goes on along the minus strand of CM060905.1, from coordinate 1,166,113,141 downwards.
AAAAGAAGCTATTATCATCAACAAGATTAAAGTTCTTTTTAAAATCTATTTAGATATATATGTACAATCTCTGATATGGTGATGAAACACACACACACACACAAATATACTTTTGAAAATCATGCTTTAAAATAAATATAAAAAGGTATTTTCAAAATTATATATTTTCTCAAGTTCAAAAATACTAAAATGGACAAAGGAACAGAACAGTACAGAAATAGACGTCTGTATATTAATTCAGACGTCTGACATCAATATCAGACGTCTAAATTAAGATAACAGACGTCTGAACACTATGTTGTTAATGCCTCTATTTCTATATGAAATAGACGTCTGTAATTTAATAACAGACGTCTGTCACCCTAGACAGACGTCTGAATTAAAAGACAGACGTCTAAATTAACTGTTTTTGTTTCCTTTGATTTTTTCGAAATTCAAAATTATTCAGACATCTGTCACTTTTATCTCAGACATCTGAACTTGACGAACTGAAGCATCTCTTCATAAAATATCAAAATCTGAAGAGTTGTCTTATTCACCAAGAGTTGCACTTCTTCAAAGAGTTGCAACTATTGAATTAAAACTATTCAACACTATAAATAGAGATGAAAATTCACTATTTCAATAACTAATTCTTTCTATCTTTTCTGATCTTATATTGTTATAATCTCAAGTGATTTTCAATCTATACTTCCTATCTTTGCACATTCAAATCATCATATCAAGAAGATTATAGGAAGGGTGTACTACATTGACTATATTCGTGTTATTCAAAGAACACACAAGTCAAGAAACAATTTACCAAATTGTAATTGAAGTCCTATTCGGTTGCTTAGGCGGAAAAGTCCTATTCGGTTGCTTAGGCGGAAAGTCCTGTTCGGTTGCTCAGGCGGTGTAATACCTGTTCCTCCGGGTTAAGTGAGGGTTATTCGAGAAATTCCAGAAGCAGTCTGGGACTGGACGTAGAACGAGAAGTTCGAACCAGTATAAAAATCCCTGGTGTCATTTTTATTATTGCCATTTACTATTATTGTTAATTCCGCACTTGCTAGTCGTAGTTTAACTATATTATCGATCCATATAGACTTTCATTTGGTATCGGAGCAAGGTCATCACATAACTATAACACAGTTATCTGATATATTTTTTTAAAATATGGACAATAACACTAGCAACAGTTTTACTGAGGGACAAGCCACTACACGACCACCATTGTTTTAACGGATTAAATTATAGTTATTGGTCAACTAGAATGAGAATTTTTATGCAAGCAAGTGGATTTGAAACTTGGAATATTATTCAAACTGAATATCATATTCCTACTACAGGATATGCTGCTTGGTCTAATACACAAAAACTAGATGCTACTGCAAACGCAAAAGCAATGAACATGTTATTTTGCGCATTAGACAAAAATGAATTTAATCGAGTTAGTATTTGTAAAACTGGATATGAAATTTGGAATACTCTTAAGGTTACACACGAAGGAACAAATAAAGTAAAACACAGCAAGATCTCTATGCTTAAAAACCAATTTTAAAATTTTAGGATGAAACAAGGAGAAAGTATTAGTGAAATGTACTCTAGATTCCAGGATATTTATCACTCTCTTTTAGCTTTAGAAGTCACTTTTACTGAATCTGATGTTGTATCAAAAATCCTTAACTCTTTAACTGATGAATGGGAACGAAAAGTCTTAGCTATCGAGGAAGCTAATGATATTTCAACCATAAAAACAGAAGAGTTAATAGGAAATCTAATGTCCTATGAAGTAAATTTGCAGGCAAGACGAGCACAAGCACAGGACAAGAAAACTATCGCTTTTCAAGCAGAAAAAGAAGACTCTGAATCAGAAGATGATATGGAATTTATAGCTAAGAATTTCAAAAAGTTTTTAAAATTCAAAAAGGGTAATAAATTTGGAAATAACAAGGGTTTTAATAAGCCATCAAGTTCATCTCTTGAATGCTACGAATGTCACAAGAAGGGCCACATAAAGAAAGATTGTCCTGATCGGAAGAAAGAAAATAATCTCAAAAAGGACAAATATAAAAAGAAACAAGCCTTCTCAGTTACATGGGATGATACAGAATCTTCTTCATCAGACAGTGAAAATGACAGTGATTCAGAACAAGCCAACGTTTGTTTTATGGCAACAAATGATGAAGTAAGTGATCTAACTTTTGACGATTTAATAGAAATAAACTCTGAATTGTTAGATAAACTTAGAATTCTAAAGAGTAAATATAAAGATGCTTTAGGAAAATTAAATAGAACTGAAATAGAAACTGACATGTTAAAAGATGAAAAGAAAATATTAGAGGAAGAGTTAGTAAAATCTCAAGAATCTTATGTTAATATAACATCTCAATTGACTGATTTAAGCAGTGAAATAGAAAAACAGAAATATGAGAATGTTAAATTAGCAAAAGAAAATTATAATTTAAACTCTAATATTAAAACACTTGATATAGAAGTATCAAATCTTAAAACAAAACTGGAAAATATTTCTAAAAATGTTTCTAAATTTAACAGTGGAAGAGAGAGTCTCTCTAAAATAATTGAGAATTCTCAAACTTGTTCAAATAAAAAGGGATTAGGATATAAAAAACCAATACAAAAGCATTCTAAAAATAATGGGTCTTTATATTCTAATTTTAAGAAAAAGGAATCTATACCTGCTCAAAAATCTTCTTCAAAAATTATTCATCCAAAATCAATTATGATTTGGGTTCCAAAAACGAATAATAATTTGATTAGGAAAAACTACATTAAATCTTTTATTATGTCTGTACATAAGAATGAAAAATTTATTTTTAAAGGGAACTCTAAACCCAACTGGGTTTGGCTTCCTAAGATTTAACCCTTAGGACCCTATAGAGGAAGTGGGTACCAATAGAATTTCAATATTTTTTGCAGGTACCGATTAAGAAAAGAGGAAAATGGATTCTAGACAGTGGTTGCTCAAAACATATGACAGGCAACAAAAATATGTTAATTAACATTATCTACTCAGATGGAGGATCTGTCACTTTTGGAGATAATTCAAAAGGTTACATCATTGGCAAAGGCGATGTGAGCAATGACGGTACATCTAAATTACCTCTTATTACAAATGTCTTATTAGTTAAAAATTTAAAACATAACTTACTAAGTATTAGTCAATTATGTGATAAAGGTTTTAACATAGTATTTTCTGAAAATAAATGCAATATTTTTTATCATAACAAAAATATCATTTTCGAAGGAGTAAGAGATCATAATATTTATATTTTAAATATGAAAATAAATCATAATACAAATATGTGCTTATTAGTCAAAGAAAATGATCCTTGGCTATGGCATAAAAGATTTTGTCATATAAATTTCAAAGCTATTAATAAATTATCCAAAAATAATTTGGTAAAAGGATTACCTAAAATGAATTTTAAGGTAAATAGCATTTGTGATGCTTGTCAACTAGGAAAGCTAACTAAATCTACTTTTAAATCCAAGAAGATCATCTCAACTTTGCAACCTCTTGAATTGTTGCATCTAGACTTATTTGGACCAACTCAGACTCAATCTATTAATCACAATAGATATGTCTTTGTAATAGTTGATGACTTCTCTAGATATACTTGGACTTTATTTATGAAAAACAAAAGTGATACTTTTGAAAATTTCAAAATCTTTGCTAAACGTATTCAAAATATTAAAAATCTAAAAATTAAAAATATTAGAAGTGATCATGGAGGAGAATTTGAAAATGAAATGTTTGAGAAGTTTTGTAATAAAAAAGGAATATTTCATAACTTTTCATTTCCAAGAACGCCTCAACAAAATGGAGTTGTTGAACGTAAAAATAGAACACTTCAAGAATGTGCTAGGACTTTATTGAATGGAACCACTCTTCCAAAACAATTTTGGGCAGAAGCCGTTGCTACTGCTTGTTATGTCCTAAATCGTGTATCTATTCGACCTTTAACTAAACATACTCCATATGAACTCTTCATCGGTAGAATACCTAATATATCTTACTTTAAAATTTTTGGTTCTAAATGTTTTGCTTTAAATACAAAAGATCAATTAGGTAAGTTTGATCCAAAATCGGATGAATGTATATTCATCGGATATTCCGAACGAAGCAAAGCATATAGAATCTATAATTTAAGAACTAAATCTATTGAAGAAACACTTCATGTATCATTTGATGAAAATTTCAAAATTAAAACAAATGATGATGAAGACATTGTAACAAATTCAAATTCTACTTTTGACAACAATACACCTGACAATATCACTTCTATAAATCAATTTGAAACTGAATTAAAATCTCCACCAAGAATTTTAAAAGATCATCCAATTCAAAATATTATAGGAGAAATTGATGAAAGAGTTAAAACAAGAAATCAGCTAAATCAAATGGGTCATATAGCGTTTCTTTCTAATATAGAACCTAAAAATATTAAGGAAGCCTCAACTGATGATTATTGGATTATTGCGATGCAAGAAGAACTAAACCAATTCGAAAGAAATGACGTTTGGGATTTAGTTCCACGACCAACTGATCAAACAGTTATTGGCACTAAATGGGTTTTTAAAAATAAAGCTGATGAAAATGGTAATATCACTAGAAATAAAGCTAGATTAGTTGCCCAAGGATATAATCAGGAAGAAGGAATTGACTATGAAGAAACATTTGCTCCTGTCGCAAGATTAGAAGCAATACGAATTCTATTAGCCTATGCTTGCTTTCATGATTTCAAATTTATGTAGATGATATTATTTTTGGATCAACTAATGATAAATTATTTCAAGAATTTTCTAAAATAATGACAAATGAATTTGAAATGTCTCATATGGGAGAATTAACATATTTTCTTGGACTTCAAATTAAACAAATTAATAATGGTATTTTTATAAATCAAGAAAAATATTGTAATAATTTAATCAAACGCTTTGGAATGGAAAATACCTCTGCCAAACCAACTCCTATGAGTACAACCATACATCTTGAAAAAGATGAAAATGGAAAGAGTGTAGATCAAAAGTTATATCGAAGTATGATTGGATCGTTATTATATTTAACTGCTAGTAGACCCGATATAATGATGAGTGTCTGTTTGTGTGCACGATTTCAAGCCGATCCTAAAGAATCACATATTAGAGCAGTGAAACGTATTTTACGTTATCTCAACAAAACCAAAGATTTTGGACTATTTTATCCGAAAGAATGTCCTTTTGAATTAGTATCATATAGTGATGCTGATTTTGGAGGAAGTCGGACGGATAGAAAAAGTACAAGTGGGACTTGTCACTTCATTGGACGGTCTCTAGTATCTTGGTTCAGTAAGAAACAAAATTGCGTATCACTTTCTACTTGTGAAGCAGAATATATATCTACAGCTTTGGCATGTGCTCAAGTAATTTATATGCAACAAACTCTTCAAGATTTTGATTTTAACTTATCTAAATCTACAATCTTCTGTGATAACTCTAGTGCTATTAATTTATCTAAAAATCCAGTAAATCATTCACTGACAAAACATATTGATATTCGTCATCATTTTCTTCGTGATAATATTGAAAAAGATATAATCAATCTAGAATTTATATCTTTGGAAAATCAATTAGCAGATATTTTTACCAAACCTTTGAATGAAAACATTTTTGTAAAATTGAGACGAGAACTTGGTATAATCTCTCTCAAAAATTTATGAAGTATACTTCAGCTATTCTGTCTTTATTTAAATTTTTTTTACCCACACATATTGTTTCTGGTTAACATTAAATTTCTCTTCTTTTAATCTTAACCATTTATTTTTTTAGACTTTAGTGTCTATAAATTTCTTCTTACCAAAGAAAATTATCATTCAGCTTTTCTATTCTTTTTACAAAGGTGAAAGCAAAAATTATTCAAATATGTTTTTTAACTTTGCATTATTCTTATATACCATGGCTGGTTCATCCTCAGATGAGCCCTCCTATACATCTGAATTTTCTTCAATTAATTTTGAAACTCCTAGTTCTGGGTCTTCCGAACTTCCGACTCCAACTCCAGCTTATATTCCGATATGTCCACCACAAAGTCATCATACGGGATATACGCCGGAAAATAAACGTACGCGAAGAAATTTATTTCCATCTCCATCTACTAAGGAAAAGATAGATGATTTACATCACTATCAGAGGGAAACACTTGATCTTCAGCGAGAAATGTATTTTGAACAAAAGAGTCATGGAAGACGACTCAGTTTTCTTGAACGATGTGCTGCAAAAATATGTGGTTCATCTCCGATCAACACAAATGCACATATTCTCTCACCTCAACGTCCTCATGTATCCCCAAATTCATGGGATCGTCAACCTCAATGGTCTCCTATTTATCAGTCTGCTGAACAAAATCAACACAAATCATCCAAAGGGAAGTCTCCGAAGTCTCCAAAAACTCCAAAGACTCCTAAATAGATAATATATCACTACAAGAAAATCCATTTTTGGTTGCATTAAGTGGTAGCGTTTGATCACTAAGTGCAACTAATAATATTTTATCCTATATTATAAAAGTAACCAAATAGCACTCGCCAATCCCGCCTTGTAAAAATTTTGGCGGCTTCAAAAAATTTGTTCTATCATATTTTCCTCGGTCGTCAATTCTTAGAAACAAAATTTACCCTTCCTTTTATTCCTCTTCCATACTTAAAAAAAATCATCTTTTCACTTCAGCATAACTCTCTTCGATCTAGTTCACCGTTGATTCTCTCTCACCTGATTCAAAGGCTTCTTAGACATCATCCCAACATGGAAAAGCATCTTGAGAAACTGGATCGAAACCCCTACCAGCATAGAAAAGCACATAAAACTATCGATCTGATACCACAGTTCTATTTCAATGTTCTTACGGGTAATCTTTCTTCTGCTTCATTGAATATTCAATCCAATTCTATTGAATCTGATTACTGTTAAATCGTTTGATTTTTGAACCCAATTACTGTTAAATCTTATTCCACTCAATATCTCACTTGTTGATTTCGATTTTAGGTATTTGTTATAGATACTTTCTACTTATCTTACTTATTCTCATGTGTTGAATCAAGGGCATGTTTATGTTTATACAAGATTAAAGGAGAAACTTGTAAATTGAATTATTATTATTATTATCAAAATCTTGTAATTAAGAAAATAAATAAAAGGCTACAGTAAGTGGTCGCAAGTGAAAAGAAACCATTGCATTGAGGAAGAAATCGATTTTTCCCCAAATTATATGTCTGATTTTTACATTTTGGTGATCTATGAACTCCTAGTTAAGTTAATTTAAGATATTATAATAGAAAAAGGTAATAATCTTTAATCTGTTGGAAGAACATGTTATTTCTATGATGGTTTTTTATTTATGAATAAGCTCTTATACTTATTATCTAGCTTCATGAATGTAATATTTTGTTAAATGTTTTCTTATCATCGAATACATGTTATACTTTATAATTATTAAGGATAATAGTTTTTAAGATACAAGAGTATCAATGTTTAGATAAAAATTATTTATTTTGTGAAATTGCATTTGAAGCCTCTCGCATATAAAATAACGAACACCCCACTTTGTTCAAGTGACAAATGCTTTTTTTATAGAAGTGATTTAATAACTTAGTTTTATTTATATAATGGTTAAATGCAAAACATATTTGATTATTTGGATATAAATTTCAGCTTTACTTTTTAATTTAATATCTTCTTACTGTGTCATTCATTTGTTCTAACTTTACCTTCATTTATAACAATGCTCATCAAAGTTGGAATATTCATAAACTTGAACAAAAAGATAGTTTAAATTATGTTATAGCCATTCATTGTTAAGCTGTTGAATGAAACAACTCCGATGTAAATTTTTTGCCTGCTTTGGGTAACTGTACATAAAACCAAGCCTTTAGGTGAGACGTCTGTTGCATTAGCAGTTTTATGCCATGATAACTCATTAGTGTACTCGTTCGAGTTATGGAGAGTCTTTGGTACTTAATATAATGACGAACAATTATTGTTTTCAATTTGTTCCATTTTGATTTCACTTGATTGCCACTATTAACATAGTTTATGCAAACTGAAGAAGTACAGTTATGAAATGTACATAGCCTGCTTTTCATAAGCAACCATTAGTACTTTTTAAATTTAGATAATAAAATTGTGAAGCATACATTTTTTAACCTATATTTTTCTATCTCCATATTCATATTAGAAGACTTCGGTTGTTTCATTTGACTGTTAAGGCAAAACCTTAAAATTGTCTATCTCTGTTTGTTGTCAAATGAATACCTGTGTATAATTTTCTATATTCGTTTCATTCTAGAACAGATTCATTATATCTTACCATTATTAAATATAACTTAACATGTACTGCTTATAAAATTGAGTAGGAAACCTGATGCAAGTGGTTCGTATGTTCAACTTCTTGACAGATATGTGAATCTTGGACCTGTTGAAGATTTAACGTATTTTGTAAACGAGCAGCAGCAATCAACCTCTATCAATGGATCAAGCGACAGAAAATTTGGTAAGGAAAAGTGATATTGTTCTTATAGTCAATAATCCCAATACTTATAGTGGTGAAAAAGATTGGATCTGTTAGGCTTACATGAGATAGTCCACACCTTTATGCTTACGAATGTGATTCCATTTTAATTTCAGTTGCATGGATCTGATGGTGTTCTCTACCAAGAACCTCTAGAACCACAAGCATCAAGTGTCAACGGACCACAGCAAAAGCCAAATGCAATCACATCGTTTCAGCCTTCGTTGGTTTTTGCCTCACCAGTTAAGAGAAGTGTGATAGCGGTACATGCTGTTTAAATTTTTACTAGCATTTCCATTATGCAAGACTGTTTGAAGCGATCATTTGCAAAATCAGCAAGGACACTGATTTATAGCAGTATTCTTTCTATACAGGTGCATGAACAGATGATAGTTTCTGATAGCAACCGATCACAAGATCAACATTTGGTATCAACAAAAGGTCAACCGTCTCCTGATGAGTCAAAATGTTCCAACAATCCTGCAATGTGGTTGAGAGGTTGCTGAGAGATACTCTAAAATCACTTACAAAGAAGTGATTGTCAACAATTGTTATACGATGTCATGACTTGTTTTTATTCGGGAATTTTTTAAGGGTGATCATTAGTTAAAATTGAATATCTTCCCGTAGATGAGCAGCCAAATCAAAAGGTTTATGCTTTTGGCCAGGTCCTTGAAAACTTAATCAATTTAACCTTGTTTATCATTCATTTTGACCCAATCATTCAACATTTTTTTGTAGCACGTTTAGTTAAAATTCTTTGTTTGATGTATAGGTGATGCCAAATCTCTGTAGTAATATTATCAGCGATCTTTGTGCTGGCTTGATCGACAGCATGGGATTGACTCCTAGCTACAATACAGGCAAAGGAGGCATTTTCTTAGCAGAGGCCGAGCATGGTTCCACTCCAGATATTGCTGGAAAGGTTCTATATTCTCACTCCCGTAACCTTCCTATTAAGTAATAATTTTTTTCCTTTTAAAATAATAATCAACAAAAGGTAACTAAGTAGAATATGTTATAAATCATGTAAGAGATGAAAATAACTGTATAAATGACAAGGTACATCTTAGTTGCTAGATCTTTATTAGATTTAAATATAAGAAACACACTATGTCATCGTTAAGTTTAGTGTCTATTTTTATTTGTGTCACAATAGCCCTTCACTTGTTATGTCAATCTTAATTTATTGGCTTCCAATGTCTTCACTATCACCACTACTGATAATAATACTGATCGTTTCTTACTCTCCAGTTCAATCTAGTGATAACACATATATTGATGATATGTTCAAACCTGCTGCTACAACTTTCGGTTCTGTAATCAAATTAAATTCTACCAAAGCAACTTTGAAATTGAGACACGAGTTTGCAAAGAAAGAAGAGTACTTAGAGTGAAAAAAATAAATCTTAAGGCTGGGAAAAAAGTGAAGAAGCGGTGAATGGGTGAAGAAAGCGAGGAGAAGGATACATGAGAATCCAGAGCTTACATACAAGGAAGTAGAGACGGATAAGTTCATCAAAGAGCAGTTGGATGACATGGAGATTGACTACACTTACCCTATGGCAGTTACAGGTATTGTTGCTTTGATTGGTACAGGCGATCCTCCATTTGTTACCATTAGAGCTGACATGGATGCTTTCCATATTCATGTGTATAACCTGCTGCTACATCTGAGTGTACGTACTTTCTGCAGCAAATTCTGGACGGTCTACTAATGGTGAAGCAAACGTGGATGAGGCTATGACAAGTACAAAGATGATAAAGAAACTTTCTGCAGGTGACATATTTTTTGATGGTTGAGTTTGAGGTTAATTTGATACAGCCTATATTGATGAGTTTTGCACTATTTTTTGCATAAGAGATGCTATGTATGTGCTTGTTTATGTAGTGTTGTTGTTTATGAGATTGGTATAGCGATTTCGCTTCCACTCATGGTGGATTATGAGTATCCGTTACATTTTATATGGAGTTGGAAACGTTTATTAGTTGCAACACAAATTTCATTTCATTTTTATTGCTTTTACAGTTTTTTCTAAACAACCTGCATTGATTTCAACCGTATCAAACAATGTTTTTACAGTTTTTATATGGTGTGAGAAGCTTCCTTTTGTTTGCTGACTTTGACTTGGGAGATGTTCAACTATTCTAGCTTCGCATTAAATGGAATAGCTTGAACATGGTAGATTTTTTATTTTATTTATTTATATATATTTTTTCTTCAGATTTTAACATTTTTTAGAAAATATTATTAGGATTTATGATCAATTGAATGAAAACAAATATATCTTTCTTCAAGCTTCGTTCATTAAAATTGTGGACTAGTAAGAACATGCTTAAGTTGTTTGGTAATTTAAGGGTATCTTTGGTGCATTGCAGGATTAACTTACTAAGTACCCAGAATCCCAATTTCTAAAGCACAGGTTCAGGAGGTAAGTACATTTGTGTTGCTAGAACTTCTTTGGTTTCATTGATATGAACTAGTAATTTACTGAAAATTAAAATATTTACACATGAATGGTTCGTTGACAATTTTATATGCCAAGTTGAAACATTATGTTAATTTTAAAAGGTTCGCTAAATTCGCATATTAAGTAATTATAAATTTCAATGTGAAAGGATTGGCAGTTATGATTGAAAATACAACTTTTATCATCCCACTTGTAAAATTGTATTAGATCACTGTCAATATTAACATTTATTCATTAGGTCAACAGAATTGAATGATGTATATACGTAGCAATATTTTTTGTTGAACAGTAGAATTTTGAACAATAGATTAGCATTTCTTTCTATTTTCAATGATATCGTCAAAAACATTTAATATATATGCTTAACGGAATGTGGATTCTTTGAAAATTCATGATTATCTTCTGTCTTCATTCCTTTAAATGACTAGTATTCACAGTAAATAAAAATGTTGAAAATTTATGTTTTCGTCGCACGGTAAAATGGATGTCTGAATTGACTAATATGAATATATGTTTGGTAAGCAAACAACAAATGAATTGCTTTGTCACTTCTTCTCCTTTTACACCAGCTCATAATATTTCACATTTTAATTTAGTGTGCTTAGTTGGAGACACTACAAATAAACCATTTTTTCTAAAACTGTCTACTCAGATTAATCGTTATGTCATTGTACATGTATTATACAAATGTAGTTATACAAGAGGGCTAACACAAATAAATGGAAGTAACTAACACTACAGTTGTTGCCTAATACAGTTGTTGCACACATATATATTGTTGATTGTTAAACTCGTTTGCAGGTAATTAGCTATTTCGAAGCGAAGACTGTCGACAACAAAGAACTATTGGTAATCAAGCAACGAACATGAATTTAATTGTTATATATGTTGTCGTATTTTGTTAGTACCATTTGTGGAAACTTGTCTGTGAATGCTTGTAGTATGTGACTTATTTTGTTGAAAAACTACTATCTAATTGATTATGGATATTATATTTGATTGTGAGATTAGCATGTTTTTGCAATTATTTGAATATGATGATCATATGATTGATTGTTTGTATATGCTAATTATGCGATTTAATTGTTTGTTTGAATATATGAAAATTATGCGATTGATCGTTCGTTTTAATATGAATAGTATATAAACAAAAAATGCAACCAAAAAATGAAGACTTATGGTAGCGTTTTTTTAACCCTACAGAAAAAACCTATAGCTGCATTTAAAAGTGACTTTTGGTAGCGTTTTTTAAATCCTACAGAAAATACCTATAGTTGCATTTAAAAGTGACTTTTGGTAGCGTTTACTACAACGCAACAAAAAGTTTTAGACTTTTAGTTGCATGTCGTATAACAGCGTTCTCTAAAACGCTACCATAAGTTATGGTAGCGTTTTTTCAACGCTACCAAAAGTCTTTTCTGGTGTAGTGTATATGTCTGTATGTTTGATTTGTTTATTTATACTTGTCTTCTGTTCTTATCAATATAAATATATAAGCTATATGTCTGTTATTTTTAAGCCTAAGTATAAAAATCTTTTATCAGACAGACAGACGTCTATATTTTCCAACAGACGTCTGTAAAAACAACTCTTTTACTATTTTCAGCCACACAGACGTCTGAATCATTTTTCACAGACGTCTAAATCTGACTATACTTTTGCAGCAAACAATTAGCCGTCTGTTTAAAGATAACAGACGTCTGTTATTCATAATAGACGTCTAAACATAAAACTATCAGACGTCTGAATTTAGTGCAAAATGTTTTTTACTCTCTGTTTCATTTTAAACCTTCCGAGCCGTCTGTAAAATATTTGTAGACGTCTGTCATACGTCTTAGACGTCTGTCATAAATTTTTAGACGTCTAATCTTCTTGTCTTTGATTTTATTCTACAGAATCTCAGACGTCTGTTTATTATTCAGACGTTTGAAACCCTGTTAAGAAGAAATCTATAAAAATTATTCCAACGGTTTATTTTCTTCCTCTCGTTCTTTTTGTCTCTCTATCTCAAAACCCTAGCTTTTTTCCAATTAATCTTATGGCACCCAAATCTAAGAAACAAAAAGGAGATTCATCTCATCAACCTCCTCACATTCTTCCTTCGGAAGATCAAATTGAAGGTTGGTTATACCACGAACCTCGAAGCATGGCTCGTTACAAGCATTTATGTTCTCTTCAATCATTTCATGGTATTATTCATAATCTTGATCATTTTCCTTTCTACAAACTTAGGCTCTATACTGATAGATCTCAGATTACAAGCCTTATTGATTTCAAAGATAATCAAGCCAACATTTGCAAACTTAGTGTTTTATTATTTCTAGCAAATGTTAACAATCCAAAAATTAGACTTCATCGAGAAAAAGGAACGCTTTGGACAAGCGTTTTTGGAAACATTCTGCAAATAACTCCTTCTGACATTGGACGAATTTTAAAATGTAGTTCAGAAGGAGTCGACATAGATGACTTTAAGTTAGAAGGAGAGGAACTTAAACAAATAGAATAGTATCTGTTTGAACCTGAAAAATCCACAGATAGATCAAATCATCTTCGTCCTCGACCTCGACTATTGCTTAGAATGCTAATAAAAACAATTTTTCCCCGACAAGGAAGCCATGAGGTCATTTACGATGATGAAGATAAGGCACTTCAATCAATTCTATCCAATACTCAAATCAATTGGGCTCAATACTTTTATGATGCTTTTTGCACTTATCATGACTCCAAGAAACGCTCAATTATCTATGCTCCCTATATTACTCGAATTCTAACTGCCTTCTCTATTCAAAGTCCATCAATTGAATTTGAAAAAATCAAGGTATCCAACATTCGCTTCTTCAGTTTAATGGGATTACCAGAATCTCCTCCGACATTTCCAACATTTAATGATTATAAAGCGGAACAACTTGCTTTACAAAAAGAAAAAGGAAAAGCAAAAGTAAGTAGTTCCGGACATAATGGAGATGAAGGAGATACTGAAAAAGAAAAGGATGATGAAGAAAGGGAAGATGAAGAAGAAGATGAAGATGAAGCTTTTGAGCAAGCTTTTATCCAAAGCCCAAATTCGGAAAATTTCGAGATAGAACTAATTTCTGGTACTTCTCGCTCGTATACTAAAAATGAAAAGCTCAAATCCGACATCATTATTTCTAAAAATCAAAAGAAAATTTCTCAACAAATAGCACAAGGCTTTTCTTCCATCAATTCTAGATTCGATTACTTAGATGCCAAAGTCGAAGAGAATGCACGAGAATTGAAAAATATCAAGACAATTCTTCGTCAATTATGGAAAAAGTCTCATGGATCCTCACCTCCTTCTTCTCCAACTTGGGGAGAATGGTGAATGAAGATGGTTCTCTTTTGGTTTCTCTTTTGGTTCAATCAATGTCTTCTCTCATAAAAAATTTTTGGTTCAAACAATGGTGGATGATAAGATTGTATAATTTTATCTGTCTTTCTTAAATCAACTATGTTAGGTAAACAAATGATGTATCCTAAACATTTATTTGTTATTATCTTGCTTGGTCTGTTTACATCTCTTAATTAGTGTGTTATTCACAGTTTTGTTACTTCTTTTTATCCAAAACAACCCCAACAATTCTTTTTGTTAATGACAAAGGGGGAGAAATAATTATATTTCTGCTATATAATATGGTCAAATTGACAGGGGGAGCAAAAGGTATGATTATACTAACCGATGAATTATATAGTTGTCATCATCAAAAAGGGGGAGAATGTTGAAACCTGCCTTCTTCGATTTTAATGCGACAACTATATATATTTCAATCTATATACTATTATGTCAAATATTATTGCAGGAATCGTCAAAAGAAGCTATTATCATCAACAAGATTAAAGTTCTTTTTAAAATCTATTTAGATATATATGTACAATCTCTGATATGGTGATGAAACACACACACACACAAATATACTTTTGAAAATCATGCTTTAAAATAAATATAAAAAGGTATTTTCAAAATTATATATTTTCTCAAGTTCAAAAATACTAAAATGGACAAAGGAACAGAACAGTATAGAAATAGACGTCTGTATATTAATTCAGACGTCTGACATCAATATCAGACGTCTAAATTAAGATAACAGACGTCTGAACACTATGTTGTTAATGCCTCTATTTCTATATGAAATAGACGTCTGTAATTTAATAACAGACGTCTGTCACCCTAGACAGACGTCTGAATTAAAAGACAGACGTCTAAATTAACTGTTTTTGTTTCCTTTGATTTTTTCGAAATTCAAAATTATTCAGACATCTGTCACTTTTATCTCAGACATCTGAACTTGACGAACTGAAGCATCTCTTCATAAAATATCAAAATCTGAAGAGTTGTCTCCTTCACCAAGAGTTGCACTTCTTCAAAGAGTTGCAACTATTGAATTAAAACTATTCAACACTATAAATAGAGATGAAAATTCACTATTTCAATAACTAATTCTTTCTATCTTTTCTGATCTTATATTGTTATAATCTCAAGTGATTTTCAATCTATACTTCCTATCTTTGCACATTCAAATCATCATATCAAGAAGATTATAGGAAGGGTGTACTACATTGACTATATTCGTGTTATTCAAAGAACACACAAGTCAAGAAACAATTTACCAAATTGTAATTGAAGTCCTATTCGGTTGCTTAGGCGGAAAAGTCCTATTCGGTTGCTTAGGCGGAAAGTCCTGTTCGGTTGCTCAGGCGGTGTAATACCTGTTCCTCCGGGTTAAGTGAGGGTTATTCGAGAAATTCCAGAAGCAGTCTGGGACTGGACGTAGAACGAGAAGTTCGAACCAGTATAAAAATCCCTGGTGTCATTTTTATTATTGCCATTTACTATTATTGTTAATTCCGCACTTGCTAGTCGTAGTTTAACTATATTATCGATCCATATAGACTTTCAATTAGTTGGTGCTTTCATCTGCATTTGGGTGTTAGTGACCAATTTTGGCGCTAACATTTTGGTGCTTTCACCGAGAAAGCTAGCACTCAGGGATTCAGAAGCTTGGATTTTGGATTTAAAGGCTTAGGAACTTGGATTCTGGAGACTATGGCAAAGCAATCAACCAGGAGACAGAGGACGGAAAAGAATCAGCAAGAGGGAAGTCAGGAGGCTTCCTCTGGAGCTAATCAAGCCTCCGTCTACATCACTAGGGACGAGATGCAGATCATGATGGATTCTATGCAGGAGCAATTGATGAAAAGGCAAGAGGAAATGATGTAGACATTTTTCAGACAATTTGGACAGGCAGGAACAACAGGAGCTGTAGGAGTTCAGATCAATGGAGTTGGATCAGAAGGACTCAACAGGCAAGCAGATGGAGCGGTTCAGTAGGGGGCAACCCCCAATCAGCAAATAATTGTCAATCTGAATGGACCTAGACTCGGGGTAACACAACCAGGTAATGCTGGACCAATCCATGGAGGGATACCAGACGATGCTGCGCCAGAGTGGACGTAGGCCAGAGTCAGCCGAACCACTATAAATCCTAGGTACTGGATTTTCATATCAGTAAAAAGGAAATTTCTAGAGTGGACGTAAGCCAGAGTCAGCCGAACCACTATAAATCCTCTGTTATTGCTGCTCTCTTTTTAATTTTTACTATTCTTCACATTTATACTCTCTACACATTGTATCTGTTATCTGTGACTGTCGGTTGGTGCTTTCATCTGGATTTGGGTGTTAGTGACAAATTTTGGTGCAAACACATAAGTTATTAATTTTAGAAATTTATATAAACTAAATTTAAGTAATAACATATTATTAACTACGTTAATAGCCCTGAACGCAATAATTTCGTACGTTCCTTCAACGGCCATTTCTCCATTGGTGCGACCGATGGGCCGGACGCGTTATGAATGGGAAAAGGCTAACATTTCTGAACGGATGCTCATGAACATCCCCTAAGTCTATTTGAATAATGCTAGCTATTGCTACATTCTATGACTATGAAATATGGAAAATGGATGTGAAAATGGCATTTCTAAATAGTGGTTTAAAAGAGACCATTTACATGCGCAACCCAAAGGTTTCGAGGTCAGTTGGAGTACGGGCAAAGCTTGCAAATGGTTATGATCCATTTATGGTCTTAAAAATGATTCAAGGACCGGTAATAAGTGTTTTGATAAGGTAATCGAACAGTTTGTTTTTTATCAAAACACAGAGAAAGAGTCTGTATATCGAAAAGAACTAGGAAGTGCTATAGTATTTTTAGTTCTATACGTCGATGATTTGTTACTAATTGCAAATGATATTACATTGTTGCAATCAACAAACACTTGGCTATCCAAGAACTTCTGCACGAAGGATTTGGGAGAAGCACCTTATATATTGGGTATTAAGATCTATAAAGATAGATCTAAAAGGTTGCTGGGATTGTCTTAATTCCTGTACCTAAATACCATACAGAAAAGGTTCAGTGTGGGAGATTCCATGCATGGGGATATTTCGATGCAATTTGGGATTGTCCTTTCTAAGAAAGATGCTCCTCATACCGATGAGAAGAATGAGCATACGAAGAGGATACCATATGCATCAGTGATCAGTTTCTTAATGTATGTTATGCTATGTACTAGGTTGGATGTGACTTACACGTTAGGATGTGTAAGTCGATGCCAGTCTAATCACAAAGAAAAACATTGGACTATTGTAAAATATATACTTAAGTATATGAGAAATACGATGGACTTATTCCTTATATAGGGAAATTGTGACCTCCTTATAAAGGGTATACCGACTCCAGCTTTCAAAGTAGTATCAATGATAGTAAGTTTGTATAGGGTTACCTTTTTACTATAAATGGTGGGGTCGTTGGTTGGAAAAGTTCCAAATAGGAAACAGTACCTGATTCCATAGTGGATGCCGAGTACATTTCCCCCCAATAAAGCAATGTGGGTGTGCAAATTTATGAGTGAGCTACAGATGATTCACAATACAGAGAATCCAATGACATTGTACTGTGACAACAATGTGATGGTGTGGACAGTAAAGGAACCTAGAGAACACAAAAATTCAAGATACATTCTTTGAAAATTCCACCTCATTACAGAAGAAAGCAGTCGTAATTTTGAGAGTAGATACGAAGCACAACATAGCAGATCTATTTACGAAGGATGTAACTCGGTGAGTTCTCAGCGAATTGATCGAAGGGATAAGAATGGAATTACATAATTGGCCCCAAGTACATGTGGGCAATCGATAGAGTTAAGGTATGATATAAAGTAAATTCTGTAATATATTGTAAATTATTAACTTTGTAATAAAACCTGATTCGAAGTAAAATGTGTTTTATTTTTACTGTATGCTTATCATAATGTGTTACGTTAATTATTTATTCAATTGAAGTATATTTAATAGAAAATCCTTAAATGATATATTTTGTGATAGTAATCATAATGTGTTGTAATCAAGAGAAATTTATCACAATAATAATACCATTTGTTTTAAATATTCCTAGTCAAGGTGTTTTAAATAGGATATCAATACATCTGCTGAAATTGGAGTATGCAATGCTCTCTAGGTTTATGTAATATATTACTTATGGTTGCTGGGGACATCAAGGTGTTACATACTGATAATTACTGGATAACTATGGAATGATTTACTCGATAGTTTTCTATTGGATAATATAGCTAAGGACAAATAGAGAATATTGAAGTGAAGATATTATATAATTCTCTCGACTTGAGAATACTATTAAACTTCAATGTAGACACTCCACTTTGAGTATAGCTAAATCATGACACAATGTCCATCGAACGACTATAGGTCAGTCTTAGTTGAAGCATTAGAAGCGAAATGTTATCCAATAAAGAATTCATCTTCTTGGTTATACGAGGTTAATATCATGGGCAACTGTAGTCAACATAAAGTCAAAGTCTCTAGCTAGAGAAGTTCGGTTAAAAATAATTGTTATTATTGAATCAAGGACTTTGTTTTGGACTATACAAGTTGAATGTGGATAATATACGAATTTTAACCAAAATCAAATTCCATAAGTCCTAATGCGATATAGTTTTGATGAGGTGAATTGGTGTAAGTAATCATTACTACCATGGATCTCTCAAAATAGTAAAACTGGATTTTTTATTGAAAGATGTGTAAGTGTAAATTCGGCCCTGTCACACCACTAAGGTAACGTGTAAAATTTAATATTCAAATTGTTCTATATTAATCACTGAATAAATTTACACCTATAAGTCGCATAACCGCAACGTTGAATACTCTAAAATACCACACGGTTTAATTAAACTACAATTGTTTTAAGTTAATTGATACTTATGAAATATAACTATTAAACTTATTTGAATCTAATAGGGTAAGGGGTATGCCCTATGAAAAATTATGTAATTTGTTACATATATCTAACTCGATAACTAATCTTGTTCAAAATCAAAGGTATTTTCTTTGTATTGTACACTTGTTATATTGTGATATATTAATTAAGTAATTAATTTAAAGTATATTAAATAGAAAATCCTTAAATGATATGTTATGTGAAAGTGATTATAATGTGTTATAATCATGAGAAATTTCTTACATTAAATTGACATATTATTTCAAATATTTCTAGTTAATATGTTTCGAGACGGGATATCGATACACCCATTGAGACTCGAGTACATAATTCTCTCTAAATGTTGAGTAGTGTATTACTCACGGCTACTAAGGGCACCAAGGAGTTACGCACTGATATTTATTGGATAACTAAGGAAAGAAACATTCGAGTGTTTTATGTTGGTTAACATAACTAAGGTTAAACAGAGAATACCCGTATTATACAGTTTTCTTGGCTTGAGAATACTGTCGAACTTTAATATAGAATTACACTTTTATTATAGTTAAATCATGGCATGGCATCCATCGAACGACTATAGCTGGGTCTGAGTTGAAGCATTGGAAGTGAAACACTATCCAATAGTGAATTCGTCTCATTGGTTATATGAGGTTAGTATCATGGTCAACTATAATCAACTCAAAGTCAAAGTCTCTGGCCAGAGCATTCAGGTTAATTATAATTGTTATTATTGAACCAAAGACTTTGTGTTTTGATTATACAAGTTGAAAGTGGACGTTATTGGAATTTTAACCAATACCAAATTCTATAAATCCTAATGTGATATAGTTTTGACGAAGAGAATTTGTGTAAATAATTGTCACTATCGGGGACCTCTTAAAATAGTAAAATTGGATTTTACCAAAATTTTGTAAACGATAGATTTGGCCAAACTCTCACACCACTAGATAAGATGACATGTGAACGTTAATATTCAAATTGTTCAATATTAATTGCTGACTTAATTTACAACCATGAGTCACACAACCGCAATGTTGAATACTTCGAATAACACATGATTTAATTAAATTATAATTGTTATAAATTAGTTTAATTAATTGATATTTATTAAATATTAATTATAAAAATTCATTTGATTTATTTGAATCAGTATTGAATGTAATGCATATATAAAAATGATATATGTACATATCGATATATGGTATCGATGTACATTTTACATTGGATTTAAAAGATGCAATTTTTGATCGGGTTTGGTAACATGCATAGGCCTATTAGCCTACAAGTACGGCTGACCATTATAAGTAGGAGTATGGTGTGATATTTTATTTGAAAATAGGGTTTGAATTAGTTTGAAAGAAAAGGTAAAAGTGAGAACAAGATCTCCTCCTTTCTCTCCTTTTTCTTTTCCTATATAAAATCAACACCTCCTTCATTTTCAAGGTTACAGTTTAGTTTCCACCGACCCTTGTTTTATTCATAGGATTATGCCCTTCTCCCCTCCTCATTTTAAGACTAAAAATCAAATTGAATTAAATTCAAGTTGTGGTGATCTCATTGGTTAATAGCTTTTTTATAAAGGATTGGATTTGATTCAAGGAGTTTCTCTGAATCAACATTCAAGGTGTTACATTAAGGCCACGGTTTAGGTAACATCCAATTTACATCTATTTATTTATATATTCATATATATCATTGTATGTATATAGGTTAGAATTATATCATGAATTTATATATTTGTTTTTTGTTTGATCTTTATATGCATGTATTATTAAAAAATTATTTAAGAATATTTTTATTTCGCCCATTAAAAAAAATTCAAATTTAAAATAAAAGTTGAATTTTGAACTATTGTTTTTTTAGCAAGGCTAGCCGGTTTTATAGTGGGCCGTGCCACTTTTATTAAAGAATATGAAAACATGTGTTCTGGACATGCACAGAACAACTATAGCTGGTTTTATAGTGGTCGGACCACTTAAATAAATGCGAAATAGGTGAGAGGCAACAAACGCCTCAGTAGCTAATAATAAAAGATATAGCATAGGAGTTAGGCAGTGTACCTAAACTACTAACAATAATGACTAGCCCCCCTTAGAAGAGGGGGATCTACTACTATCATCAGCCGAGAGAGGACTAATGACCAGAACAAACCCAGAGAAAAGAAGAGCAAGGTTAGGAACAAAGCCGATAGAGGTATCATTGTAAATGTATTTCCTATCCCTAGTGGTATCTCCAAACAAATTCTTGTTCACTTCCCTAATACCTCTCCCCCTAGTAAGAGTAAGACCCTTACCCTCAACATGATATAAGAGATATCTAATCTCACCTTCGTCATCACTCACAAACTTGTCGTAAGTATCAGATTCGGGAGAATATCTCATATCAGAAGGTACATGAATCTAAGATTGCTCATCCATGTTCCAAATAATAGTATCAAAAGGAGACTCCATAACATCATTCACCTCTAGGACTACAATAGGAGAAGGAATACTAGCAATGGAAGGGACATTCTAGGGAGGAGAAGCTACAAGCACAAGGCGAACTTTCGGGACCCACTTCCTGAGCGGGGGACGAGGAAGTGTGATCCTATCAGAAAGCGACATAGGAACAATAGCAGACCGATGAGAACATGCTTCCATAAGGTGCTCAAAGGTTTGACAAGTCGTGCAAATGTCCGGTTTCTAATTGTAGCTAACAACTACCTCAGTATCGTGAACATCAGTAATTCTGACCTCAAGTACAGATGGCAAAGGCTTCATAGGAGTGATTTCAATCAAAGCATTGACATAAACCAATCTTTTCCTGGCCACCATATTAGAATCAAAACAAGTCTCCTTGCCACCAAGACCGCCAAGCCAGTCAATCCCAATCATGGGTCGCAAATTAGAGGGAATATAAGAGAAGTGTGCCTAGACAGGAATGGATAATACTTGGTCCTTTGCATTGTCCACTGATAGACTCCATGCAGTGATAACGAAAGGCTTCTCATCTATGAGTATCGAATCAGCTTCAAGTATATGTTGTCTTTCGTCACTTCTCGAGAATTTGAAATAGAACATCGCATTATCAAAATGCACACTAAGCCCAGCTATAGGTTTTCAAATTTGACTACAATGCTCTTTAACCAAATGATAGGCATGGTTAGAATCCAAGAAAAAACCCACCAAATAATTAGACCAATAATCAATACCCACTTGCAGAACTTCGATCGGAGGAACCATCACTTCGTCGATCTCATCATTATTAAAATTACAGGGAGAATAGACCCCCATGTTTCTTGGAAATTTAGAAAACAAAGATGTCCACTACGCCACATTAGGAGAAGAGTCATGTAATTCATATACTACAGGAGAAATCTGCACAAACGATACATTGAGTTCAGCATTTGCACAGCCAACTGGAGTGCAATTTTGATCCATACAACTAGAAACAGTGTTCCCACGAACCACATCAGACCCAACTACCTCATCAATATCAACACACCCAATCCCAGAATCCCTGTCACCTGCCACTCACTTACGCACCATTCTAAGGGAACTAAACACTCCATTTTCATTTGTTCCACCTTCTTTATCACCAATACCAATATCATCACTCAAATCAACTGTTGACTCAATCCAACAAGTTGAATTACTAGTAGAAGCTAATAGAGGAGGTAAGGGGTGCTTACCAATTTCCTCAGGCCTGCAATCCAAATGAGGAGCAGTCAAATGAGGTGAATCAATATTAGCCAACAAAGAAGGAAGGGGATTAGCCAATGGTGAAATATCAGACACAGGGTCAGTCGAAGTTAGTACAATATCACTGGCAAAAACAACACACACGGGAGGTTCAGTCGAAGCCACTACTTAACCTACTGCAATATCATCGGGCACTACATCAGAAAGGCAGATCGATATCAAATCAAGCATAGTAGGCTGCGACTCACCAGGAGTAGATGCCGAAGCTTCAACGGACAGAGACTTAGACACTATAACCAAAGGAGAATAGTAGGCGTTGAAGTGCTTGCCAGAACATGTCAGAGACTCACCATTGATTTCCAGATTTGGGTCATGGAAGACCGAATTGTTTGCGTGAGAAGAGATGAGGTGAAGCGGGCTTAGAGGGTAGAGGCGGAGGAGAGTGTAGAGGCCGGAGAAGGAAGAGGCAAGACAGACGAGGAAGAAGAAGAAAAATGGAAAAGGGCAGTCGTAATTTTTGGAAAAGGGAAATTTTGCACTTTTATAATGAATTTTGAACTATTGTTAAATACACAATATATATATATATATATATATATATATATATTAATTTAATAAATTTTATATATACATATTTTGCAAGTACATGTATGTTAATGTTTGCACAAAAAATGGACAAACACCTCAAAGTCGTATGATTTAGTAGATCTTATGTTGTTCTTAGTGATTTGGGTGATTTATGCAGATATGCAAAAAACAGGGACTAAACTGTAAAGAGACACACAGATTTATAGTGGTTCGGCCAGAATGTGCCTACGTCCACTTTATATGTTATTTCTCCTTTAGATCTCAGATTACAAGTACAAAACTTTGGTACAAGTATCTAAAAGTGTTTGAAAGTTCCTTCCGTGCTTGAGCTCTCAAACCTTCTTTTTATTGTTGTACCCCTACCCCTCTATTTATAGAGTGAGGTAGGGGGCAGAGGTCTTGGATGTTTATAGCTGCTGGTGGGCTTGGGCTGAAGCAATCTGGCCTGGCAGCGTTCCGGTTCGGCGAAACTTTGGTTCGGCCGTGCTTGGAGTGAAGGATGGAGAAGCCTGGGTTCGGTGGTCTCCTGGTTCGGTGTAGGGTGGTCCGGTGTTGGGTTGGTTCGGCATTGGGTTGTTGGAGTTGTGGTTCGGCGAGGCCTTGGACCGGTGGTAGATGGCAGATGAGTTGGTTCGGTGGAGCTGGTTCGGCAGTGAGATGCCGAATGAACTTCTATATTTGAGAGTGCCGAATGAGCTATTGTACTGGGAATGCCGGATGAACCAAGGTATCTTGAATGCCGAATGATATTGGGAAGGTGAATGCCGAATGACCTTGGTGATGCTGATTACCGAATGAAACTTTAAACCTTTGATACCGAATGGACTTTTATACTTGAATCATGAGTGAAGTCCCAGACTTATATACGCTTGCTGGCTGCTTCTTCTTGGTTCAGTCGTGGAGGAAACGCACCCAACACTGATATTCCAATTTTGACCAAAAATGGGATAACACTTTGCCCCCCAAAACATGACTTGCGGTAGGAAGACGTGTTTTGTAATGCCATAAGCTGGATGTTCATATCCTATCAACAACCTGTAAAGAGCTTGATAGTTTTATATGGCCCCAAATGACGACCGTTCGGGATCGAGCTATTTGGGATGAAGCGCGGCCGTTCATGGTCAAGCGCCTAACTTCAAATGACGACCGTTCGCGATCGAGTCATTTGAGGTGAAGTGCGACCGTTCGCGGTCAAGCGTCTAAATCCATGCGACGATCGTTCGAGACCGAGTCATTTGTGGTGGAATGTGATCGTTCACGGTCAAGCGCTTTACTTCAAATGACGACCGTTCGAGGTCGAGTCATTCGAGGTAAAGTGCGACCGAGCCCGGTCAGAAGGCGGACCTCGAATGGCGACCGTTCGTGATCAAGCCACTTGGGGTGAAATGTGACCGTTCGCGGTCAAGCGCCTTACTTCGAATGACGATCGTTCGAGATCGAGCCATTCGTGGTAAGGTGCGACTGTTGGCGGTCAGGGGGTGGACCTCAAATGGCGACCGTTCGCGATCGAGCCACTTGGGGCGAGATGAGTTGTGCCGTTCGAGGCGAGTTTGTGACTGTTCGAAGTCGGGTGCCGTTCGAGGCGAGTTGTGACCGTTCGAGGTCGGGTGCCGTTCGCGGCGAATTGTGACCGTTCGCGGTCGGGGTGCCGTTCGAGGCGAGTTGTGACCGTTCGCGGTCGGGGTGCCGTTCGAGACGAGTTGTGACCGTTCGCGGTCGGGGTGCCGTTCGAGGCGAGTTGATGTGTGCCCGGGGGGGACTTAATACCATCCAAACCAGATTCACGTTCGGGTGAGTTTCTGGATTGTCTGTTGTGGCGGTTTATCACTATCTCAGAGCATGCCTAGGGATCGTTCGCGATCCCGTACATGTGTAAGTAGCTTAGCCATTTTAGAATTATCAAAACCAAATATCCATTCAACTGATGAAATCTAAAATAGAAATGTTCAGCAAAGTCAAATCAAAATTTAAGAAGTAAAGAACAAAAGCAAAGCAGTGACGTCGGAGTGCAAACGCCTATATCGATGTGGTTTATAGTTGTATCAGAGCATGCCTGAGGATCGTTCGTGGTCCTGTACATGTGTAAACAACTTAACCGTATCAGTGTGGAGTTTGCTGCTCGTTCGTCGTTATCTCGATCAATGGATAATAAGATGACGTCTCGATCCTGAGCCGTCTTCAGTTGGTGCGGGCGGTGGTCGTTCTTATTCCACCGTTGTGGCCCTCCGAAGTATGCCTTGTTGGCAACGAGGTATGCTTCGCTCAAGAACTTGTGTTGGTGAAAGCAAATTTGTCGGCATCAAATTCTCATTTCTTTGGATGTCTGACAGATGTTAACTGAGTGAGGGGCTTCGCATGCTCCTTGTTTCTGGTCCTTGGTGGTTGCCCCCAGCTATTTGCTTCATGGTAGAAGGAAAGTTTGAATGAGAGGACGCCTCTTGGCTGCCCCCTTGCTGAGTTCCTTCCATAGCGCTTTTCCTTGTATGAGGCTTCTTCGTCTTCTAAAAGCTAGATCTAGGAACCCGTTTTCTGGATCTAAATTTCTTCTTTCAGATCTGAGATTCCCTTGTTCTTCTCAGTGAAAGCACCAAAAATGTTTGCACAAAAAATGGACAAACACCTCAAAGTCGTATGATTTAGTAGATCTTATGTTGTTCTTAGTGATTTGGGTGATTTATGCAGATATGCAAAAAACAGGGACTAAACTGTAAAGAGACACACAGATTTATAGTGGTTCGGCCAGAATGTGCCTACGTCCACTTTATATGTTATTTCTCCTTTAGATCTCAGATTACAAGTACAAAACTTTGGTACAAGTATCTAAAAGTGTTTGAAAGTTCCTTCCGTGCTTGAGCTCTCAAACCTTCTTTTTATTGTTGTACCCCTACCCCTCTATTTATAGAGTGAGGTAGGGGGCAGAGGTCTTGGATGTTTATAGCTGCTGGTGGGCTTGGGCTGAAGCAATCTGGCCTGGCAGCGTTCCGGTTCGGCGAAGCTTTGGTTCGGCCGTGCTTGGAGTGAAGGATGGAGAAGCCTGGGTTCGGTGGTCTCCTGGTTCGGTGTAGGGTGGTCCGGTGTTGGGTTGGTTCGGCATTGGGTTGTTGGAGTTGTGGTTCGGCGAGGCCTTGGACCGGTGGTAGATGGCAGATGAGTTGGTTCGGTGGAGCTGGTTCGGCAGTGAGATGCCGAATGAACTTCTATATTTGAGAGTGCCGAATGAGCTATTGTACTGGGAATGCCGGATGAACCAAGGTATCTTGAATGCCGAATGATATTGGGAAGGTGAATGCCGAATGACCTTGGTGATGCTGATTACCGAATGAAACTTTAAACCTTTGATACCGAATGGACTTTTATACTTGAATCATGAGTGAAGTCCCAGACTTATATACGCTTGCTGGCTGCTTCTTCTTGGTTCAGTCGTGGAGGAAACGCACCCAACACTGATATTCCAATTTTGACCAAAAATGGGATAACAGTTAATAAATTAGTGTTGATATTATATATATATATAATCGAAATATAATAATTATTATATATACTTTTTAAGTCTAAAATTGTAATGTGTTAATATATATATATATATATATATATATATATATATATATATATATATATATGTGTGTGTTATAAAATAAATTCTATACAAAAATTAATAAAAAGTTCCTTTATAATCCGTATAAAAATTTTGAAATAAAAAAACATTTTTTAATCCGCACAGATTAAAAAAAATTCAAAATTATTTAGCCATGGTTGTTGTGGGAGATTTTAATAATGCTTTAAGCCCTAAGGATAAAAGGGAGGGCCTATCAATCCCTTTCTGCTATATTAATAATTTTGAAAATTGTATGCTAAAATGTGGTCTTGTTGAAACTGTGTTGTAGGGTTGCAAATACATATGGAGAAGAAGATGGGTGACAACTAGCATTGACAAAGTGCTTACCAATTATGAATTATCAACTAAATTTCCAGATTTAAGTACTATTGCTCCGCCTGACCATTTTAGTGACCATACTCCATTGTTTTTGCAACTAACAAATCAACAGCAATAAAAGGGCAGACCATTCAGATATGTAAATTCGTGATATCAAATGGAAGGATACAAAGAATGCATAAAAGAAAGACTTGAATTGTAACATGGTGTTCCGGAAAACATACATTTAACAACATTTTGTAGACTGTCAAAGCAAAACTTAAATTTTGGAATAAAACAAGATTAAAATATAATCCAGTGCAATAGTAACAAGATGAATACAATAGAGCTTTCTTTCGATTAGATGCAGTAAAATAAGTTACTGGAACTTCATATTCAACTCAAGGATAATATGAAAAGATCATGAATTTAACAAACAACATAGTAATATAGCTTGGTTGAAAAGATCATGAATTTAACAAACAACAGAGTAATATAGCTTGGTTGAAGAGTGGGGACACTAATTCCAAATTTTTTTATGCTAAAATGGCTATAAGAAAACACAAAAACAAAATTCATGCATTGCTTGACTCATAAGGGCAATTTTTCTATGACTAACAGAGATTATCAATCAAGCAACTGATTTCTACTATAATTTATTTAATAGTCAGACTGCAAATTTATTTTCTCCAGTGAACACAGAAAAATTATCAACGAAGATGGTCGAAGATACTTATAAGCTACTATCTCCATTTCTGAATTAGAGGAAGTAGTGTTTCTATAGAAGATTCCTAAAGCCCAGGCGTAGATGGTTTCACTTCAAAATTTTAGAAGTTACATTGGGATGAGTTGCAAAACAGGCTATTCGATGCAGTTACAAATTATCTTCCAAATAGGGAAACTTGCTTTGGGCATGAATCACTACTTTATTACACTAATTCCTACAAAAGATAAGCCACAATCAGTTGTTGATTATCGTCCAATTTCATGTGCAAATATATTATATAAAATAATTTCTAATTGCTCCAAAATTAAGCATTTTTTTCTCTTTCTTATTGCAGTAAATCAATCTGCATTGTGCCTGATAGAAATATTGGATAAAATATTCTTCTAGCTCATGAACTGGTCCGTGGTTTCAACAAAAAGGAAGAGCTAAAATGTGTATCAAAATTGATCTTCAAAAAGCATACGATATGGTGTATAGAGAGTTTGTGTGCTATATGCTACTTAACATAGGTTTCCCACTATCAATAGTTAATGCGACCTTACGAATGTATTAGCACCCCTACTTTTTCTATTATGGTTGATGGAGTTCCTCATGGTTTTATTACTTCAAATAGGGGACTGTATCAAGGTGACCCTCTTTCCTCCTATTTATTCTATGTAGAAATGGAATTTTTTTTCACTTCAAATGGAGGATGCCTTGATTTAAACCAAATACAATCTATTTCATCAATTCAACCAATTAGTACTCACTTGCTATACACTGATAATGTTATGATATTCTTGGGGGATACGGTTTCTAATGCAGTTTCTATGACTAGCATATTCAACCAATTAGCTATCACTGTTGGGTTGCATATAAATCAGGTCAAGTCCAAAGTGTACTTTAGTAGGTTTGTTCAGAATAAAGTTCAATTACTATCTGTATTGGGGATGGAGGCTGATAGTCTACCTGCTAAATATTTAGGTGTCCCCCATCACATGATTACATTCATGCATCCTATTTTACATCACTGTTGAATAAGGTATATGTTAGGTTTGAGGGATGGGATAGTTAATTACTTTCTACCGCAGGAAGAGCTGAATTAGTTCAGTCTACTATTACACCAATTGTGTTATATTGGTTACTTAACGATCGCATACCCAATTCAGTTTTAAACAAAATTGAGAAAATGTATGCAAATTTTTTTGGGCTGAAAGAAATCATAAAATTGCTTGGGACTTATTATGCAGACTAAAAGCAGAAGAGGGTATTGGACTTAGGTTATTCAGAGATCTGCGTCAAACAGCGTTACTGAAACTACCGTGGACACTTCTTGCAAAAATAGTGCATTTTGAGTACATGGATGACTAACAAATATCTACACAATCAACAATTTTGGGTTATGGCTATCAACAATAATTTTTTTTGCACTATGAAGTACATACCAAAAGCAAGAGACTCTGTTGTAAGATTACTGCAAAGAATAATTGTAAATGGGCATACTACTTCATTGTGCTTGGACCCTTGGTTGAACCACAAATCGATGGTCGATTTTTTGTGTTGGCGTAGACGTAGTCTATGTCCTGCAACTAATTTAAATGTCAGCAGCATTTTGGAAGGGGTTTTTTTCCATCTAGAGAGGTTTTCCTCTGCCAGAGAAGTTACCACTATTATTTCACAAGTTACAACAGATCCAACCCAAAAGACTGACTACAGGAAAATAGCAAGTTCAAACTTCTTTAAATTTTCAATAGTGTGGAACAGTTTGAGATCTATTTCCGCTACTATTAGCTGGGATAAAATTATCTCGCATTGAATAATTACTAAAAAGTTTAATTTTACTGCCTACAAGGCTTGTTTGTTTCGACTTCCTACGAAAGGCAGGTTAAGTTCGTGGGGCATTTTAGACTTAGATAGATGTATGTTATGCAATAACGATGAAGAATCACATATGCATCTATTTTTTAAATGCAAGTTCAATACTTATATGTGGAACCAAGCTCGAAGGCATCTGTGTTTGCCCTAGATTTCGAACCATTTTTGATCGAACAGTTGGAGTTCATAAGCAATCGATTCCCCTGCAAAGGAGTTCATCAAGGCATCGCCTTTACGGCTTTTGCTATTGTTATTCACCATATATGGATGGAAAGAAATATGAGGGTCTTCGAAGGTAAAAGTTTCACTGAGAAGCAGCGTGACAATCTAATCGAAGTAGACATACGATTTTAGTTTCATGGGAAATTTTTGGAGATTAAAGAGGAGGACATGGAGTTTATTCGAAGATGAAATTTTTTATCTGATCCAGGCTAGAAGATTATAGCATAGTAGAAGATAGGGTTTCCTATAAGTTTGTTTGTGCTGATATTGGGCTAGCCGGAGTGTGTTTTGTTTGATTTAGGGGGTGTTTATTCTATTGTTATTCATAGTATGTATTTGTTTTGTGATTGAAAATGTATAAGGGTTGCCATTCTCTTTTTACATGCTACTCTAGCAAGGTTTTTTAAAGAGGCAGAATCCTTACCATTCTTTTCATCATTAATAAATAACCTATTTAAAAAAAGAATTTTATTTTACATCTTAATGTTTAATATATTTAAATATATCTATAAATTAGAATTTTTTATAACTTAATAATATATATATATATTTATGTAATTTCGAAAAACAATTCTTATTTCAAATACACACACACACATGCACACACATGTAATTTCATAAATTAAATATAAAATATTTGAACTTAAATTTGAATTTTAAGTAAGATATTATTCTGAATATAGATGTAAAATTCAAATTAAATTTTTTTAAACAATTTTAAAATTAAATTTTGACTTGGCTTATATTTTAAATCAAATTTATACATAATTATACATATACTTGTTATACATATATGTGCACATATATTTATAAAAGTATACTTTATATTATGTCAATATTAAATAGTAACAGACATCAAATACATACATAAAAGGGGTTAATATGTCTGTCATAATGTAAAATCCAACACTTATATACGGGCATATTAAACTATGTACACAGTATATTTGCTCATGCACATACACATATATGTGTATTTGATACATATGTACACATATATATCATATATATAAACAAATCAAAAATCTACATTAATTAATTAAATAAAATAAACATATTATTTAAAATTTATTTAGATTAGATCTAAATTAATTTAGACTTCATAGGTCCAATAGGTCCAAAATGGTAAAAAAAACACGTGAAATTCACCCAATCAACCCATTGCGTGCTGCCGTAGTTCAGACAGTGGTATCAGAACCCTATGGCCTATGTGGTCTAAATTCATAGTATTAGGGCCAACTTATTAAAGCCTGCCCATTTAATAGAGTGTCTAGAAAAGTATTGTTTAGATTAGGTTTGGGTAATTAGGTATCCTGCTTTACTTGGCTACTGGCCTAGCTAGAAATATGAAATAAGCCCAAAGATTATCCCTAATATAAATGCCTAATTTAAAATTGGGCCTTAGGCTATTCAAAATCTATACCGAAATCAAAATAAAATTTAAAATTTAAAATGTTACATTAAAATCAGAATATTTTTATAAATGTTATAAAATAATTTTCAAAATTGTTTTGCAAATTAATAATTATTTTTCGATAATTATTTGTAGTTAACCAGATTAATAAATTAAATAGTTAATTAAATAACATATGTATTGATATATGTTACATTACCTTAAGGTGTCTAAGGTAACATATGTATATATTTTTTTGAAATAAATTGTAATTAATTAAATTTTTTAATTAAATGTTAATGAATAAATAATATAATACATATACATTGAGATATATGTGTATAACTTTAAATGTTATAGTGTATATATTCAATTTAAAATGAGTAAAAAAATAAATTAAAATGTTAATTAATTAAATTAATTAAATAAGATTTAATTAATTAAATTAATAAAACATTATACTTAAGACTATTATATAAGTTAATTAAATTATAAAATGTTATACAAGAACTAAACTTATATAATATGAATGTATAATAAAAGGTGGAATAGTAAGAAACCCATATTAGATTTAATGAATAAAAACATACGTATCGTACATATACCATAATTTCAAATATATTTGACACTTGAATCATAAGGGTATTTTATAAGAAATACATTATTTTATATAAGTTGATATCACTCAATTAAATAAATTAAAGGTTATGAATCTTTAATATAAATATCATCCTCTACTATTTATATACTACTAGATTACTTGCTTTGCGATGCCTCTGCTCCAATGATCGAAATATCGAAGGGAGTTTATCGTTTGATAGCTCAAATCAATGGGAACAGAAGGAGTGATCTCTCGCATACACTTCTTTAGGTCAATACAAATACGTTTCAATACCTAAATACATCTAAAATAATACATATCTCATCTCGATACAGAGAAATATACATGGATTCTAGAATTGAATAACTCACATATCAGGAACACATATAAGTAAATGACGACACAGGTATCGAAATCACAACAGAAATAGTAATATATAAATATCTCAAAGTATGCTTGATACATGGGCTGATCAAAATACATTTCCTATGGACTGCTCAATAAACAAAATAGAGTGACATCTCCTATGTGGACAACCTTAAAAAAACTACATCAATCTGACCCGAGGCATTGTCATATACATAACAAACCTCGAGTTAGGCTAGAAATCTAGCTGTGAGTATAACAGTGCACAATAATAACATATAAGTGTGGTGTTGGGCATAAAACACATAACATATCAATCAAACACATCGGTGTCACTCACACCATGAAAATCATGTCTATTGTTCATCAAAATGATTTTGACACAAGTGTCATGGCTCTATTCATCTTGAATCATAGTTGCAACTCTAATTAGTTAGGATATCACAATCTATGAGTTGCTATCAATTTAATTTAAGTACATTGCATTCAGATTTCATCAGACTGATTTCGTTATCTAAACAATTAACATTTGCACCTACATTTTTGATTGTTTACTATAGTATAGTCCTTTTTAACCACATATCTAAATAGTTAATAGTTGTACAAATTTGTTGTTTATCATAGTATGGTCTTTTTCAACCGCATATCTAAACAGTTAACAATTGTAAAAATTCATTGTTTACCATAATTTGATCTTTTTCAACCACATATCTAAACGATGTACACACATTTTACAAGGTTGATATATATAAATGAGACTTATATTTTAACTCTCTTCCTTTAGTTTCCACCAGGAATACTCATTATTAACCCTTCTGGATTTACCCTCTATATAGACTAACTACTTTGACGAGCCCATGCACACTTTTTCACTCATTGCTTACGATTAGTTATGTGTGCACTTCACACAATCCTTTAGTTGCACTGCCCTTTTGACTTCTAAATACGCATATAGTCTATTTTTTGTAGTCGCCTACCATATTGCATCTTGAGGAGCTAGCTCTAGTGGCACCATGTCTCCAATTTCTTCTGTTCATCGTATTGTTTATGCAATAGATTGTTGGACTTTATGACGAGGAACAAAGGTCGTCACGATTCGAGTTATGATCCTTAAATCAGTCCACAAGGATGGAATCTAGCAGTCTAGTAGTCAATACCTCGTTTTGTTTTCACCAAATGTTAAATTTTATCTTTTAAAAACACTTGGCTACCCAAAATATCATTATTTCTAGAAATGACGCTGCATCACATTTTCATCCAATAATGTCATGTACGCGCATCTTATAACATTTAGCAATAGTGTGTTCAAAGCACTTCAATTCAAGCACGATAATCCATCCATTCAAATCAATATTAATGGGATATAATAAATTTGCATATAAACCATGGATGAAATTACATATCACTATCTTATACTTGTGTTCCTAAAATCAAACAAGAATTTAAAATCACCCAAATTCAATCATATCATTCAATTCATCAATTCAAGTCCAAATCAAGCAAGTTTTTTAGACATCTATCTTACCATGAGTATTCTACCCTAGCATAGGTGAAATATCATCACTTAACCTCTAAATCAGACAAATATTTTATCCACCCGACTTTAAAATTTTATATCTCATATTTAATAAAATTATATCCATGCTTCTCAAAATATATACATAAATATATACTTGGTTTATCTTCTTTTTAAAATCATGCTATATCCTTTTAAAATTTAACTATGTATTATTTAATACCATTTAGTGTTCAAAACAAAATGAAATACCTTATTGGTATATAAAATGAATTTCAAATTCATTTATAAAATACTTTCAATATTGTTTGAACCAAAAATGACACAAACACCCAAAAGATTATGTAGTAGAGATTAAATAAAGAAAATTAAATGAAAATGAGGAAATAAACAAGACACAATCGTTTAAAGTAGTTCGGCAAAGCAAGGCCTACGTCCACTTTGAAGTTTTATTGCTTATTTCTGATTTGAAGGTAAAAATTCTTAGGGTCGGTACATCTCCAACACTTAGAATTTCAGAGTTACAAGAATATAAGAAATAATGGAACTAGAGCCAAAAGATCCTCAAATATGAGCCCCACCCCCTATTTATAGAGGTAGGGGCCTAAAATTTTGTCTAAAATTCTCCCAAATTAATAAGCGTCACCTCAACAGAAGCTGGGAGTCAGTACCGATCCCTAAGTGGGAGTAGGAACCATCCCTAAGATTTCCATATTTGGCATCTTCAATCCTTTTCATCGAATCATCTTGTTGTTAGATTCTTGATTCCATAGTCGTTTGTACTTGTTTTAGCTTGTTTCTGAGCCCGGGTGATGGAGTTGAAGGAGAACAAAGTTGTAGTTTCAAGCATCAGTAGGGTTCGATGGAGAGATGCACTGAATCAACAAATCAACTTTGGAAATAGGCTTTTGGTACCGAGATAAGCATGTAGGCAGAAGATAGGGTCCACCCAAGTTGTATTTGAAAGTCGATACCGATCCCCTTCGGTACCTATCCCCAACTTGGGGATCCCATTACCTTGTTGTCTTTGATGGTTTTGGCTTCGACTTCGTGGCTCTGTCTATGCTTGGCTTCTGGACTCCTGGGCTATCTATCCAAGCTTACCGCCTTGATAACTCCGAATTCTATCTGTCTAGTTTGTCTGGATTCTGCCTAATCAAAAGGCAGGATAACACTTGCCCACCAAAATACATCTCGTTTCCAACGTGATGTACTTTGAATCGAGACAAGTTTGGATTTTCTTAAAGGATTC
Source organism: Allium fistulosum (assembly GCA_030737815.1). NCBI lineage: Eukaryota > Viridiplantae > Streptophyta > Magnoliopsida > Asparagales > Amaryllidaceae > Allium > Allium fistulosum. The sequence goes on along the minus strand of CM060905.1, from coordinate 1,166,077,704 downwards.
CACTCTGCGCTTTGAATGGTCGCTACCCTTTCGTGAATCGACTTCTTGAATTGTCATATCCATAATGATCTGTTGCGACGTTCTGCCAACATTCGTGACTATAAATCTTAAGCATGATCTCATGATCCTCTACTCTAAGTCCGATAGTTTTAGACAAATTCCATTCAGGAGTTGCCCAGGTACAAGTGTAACTTTCCTTCAACTTTAGTCATCTAGTATTGGGTATATACACATGGTTCATCACATATGCATATGTATGCGTATGCTTGTACATATATTTATTTCTTAGATTATTTGACACTCGGTACCGATCCTCAATTTGGAACTTAGTACTAAATCCTCACTTGGAGAAATTTCTCTAAGTTTGATGGCTTTGAGAACTTGGGCTTGAGAGGTTATATAAGTCTTCCTTTCTTTTTTTCTCTCTCACTTGCTCATTCGTATTCCTGCCCTCAACTCGAGTTCTTGTGCTCGCCATTGAAGATTTCGAGTTCGCCAATCAACTTTTCAATCTTTTCCATTAAACCCCCACCCAATTAAACACGAGCTTTCATCCTCGCCTGAACCAAGGACCGCCCACTCATCTTTGCCACTGCTTAACATCGCCTTTGTCTCCGCTCATCGCCTCGATTGGATCCGCCTTCACCAACCCAAACCCTAGCTTGAGATCTTGCTTTCATTTGAACGGATCCCTAACTTTAACTCCATGTCGTACTAAATTAAGTAAGATGATAGTGACTGGTCGCAGGTCAATGGACATGGAGTTAGGCATGGACATTGAATGAACTTGCGGCTTTGGTTCTTGGGGTTGGTAAGGATGAAGAAGGAAAGTGGGATTTACCTAAGTATGGAAATCTCGGGGATCGGTACCGATCCCCATACTTAGGCAAATTTTTGCCTACTCCAAGCTTTGCAACCGAACTTTGCCTTGGAGTTTCATGTTGAGTTTCCTCTTTCATCATGAACATTTTCGAAGCACGGTTGATAAAATTAAGCTGGTCGGGATGGTCAGCGATGACGGTCATGTCGAGCAACATCTAGACTTTAAAATGAACTGCTAAAATAAACAGTTAAATAATAACCAAAATTCGAACGGCACCACACTGCACCATATTGCATTAGAATCCACTTCAGCACGGAGGTACGGTTTATAATTAATCTTCTAATGTTGATTATCTGTCGTGCTTTTTATAAAAATGGACCAAAGACGTTCCAAATGTCTAGCTACTCAAACTACAGGTACTTCACCTTCAAAATATATCGAATCCGACGTTGAATCAAGCTCGGCTTCAACTTCTCAGTTGCAACAAACTCCTATCCAACAATAGCAGCAACCAAAAATTCCACCTGTTGACCAACAAATTCTAGAGCATCCCAAAGTAGAGCAACAGATTCCCAAAAACCCGGTTGAACTAGTAGATGGGCCTCAAATGGATCCAGCACCCGATACTCTTGAAGATGCTGTAATACTGAATAACCCGGTCGACTCCATTCCTTCAAAAATCGATGAGGGATCTTCGGAGGATATGAAGTAAGCATGGAATTCCATATGACGATGTGCTGGCACCGTCTTGTGACCAAAGAGCTTACGATCTTCCAGAAGGATATAAAGCTTGCAACAGATACATGTGCCTGGCGGGTTGCATCCCACCATTTAATCAATTCGTCCGTCGAGTCTTGAACTTTATGAGGCTGGCTCTCACATAACTATATCCAAACAGCTATGCTTTTCATCTGAGCACTTATCTAGTTTTCTATGAGCATTTGAACCGAGTGTCTAGTGATGAAGAAATCTGATACATTTATAGCTTTAAAAGCCGCAAAGAAAACCCATCTCTTATTTACATGGAGCCGATGAGGGGTTGTAGAATCATTTCTGGGGCTTGGAATAAGCTGAGTTATTTCAAGGATGAAGGGTTCTACGCACGTTGTCCACCCAAGTTTGCTTGTAAATGGATATTCGAATCTAAATTTTACTTCAAACGCCATATGTGCATCTGCCTTATAGTCTACATGCTTAATTTATCTTTCACTATTGTACAAATGTTCCGGCGAGACCCAATGGCGGATAAATTTCGGATATCGTTAATACTCTTATGGCATTCCCAGCTGAGGATATGTATATAAGAACTCTTTTGACGAACGAGAATCTTCTTGCCCATGGTTTATAAGAGGAAGGTCGCAGCACCGACATAGTCCCAGTTGTCAAAATCGAGGATGATAGTAATGATGATAACAACCTACCTGCAGGATACGAAGTCGATCCTGATTGCCCCTAGCCCTGGAGCCGGAGCCATAGAAAATATAGAGCTAGAACAGAAGGCGCTGAGAAAGGTGAAATCATTGGAGAAGGTGGTGAGGTAGGCCAAAGTAACATTGAAGTGGGCCACGGACCCTAAACCGAACAACCTAGAGACGACCCACCGCCTGTTTCTAAAAAGAGATTGATTATGAGAATTTCAATGAAACATGCTTCCACTCAATCTCCACCGGTCACAAGTGTAGAGAAGACTTCATCTATTCCCTCAACGAGGATGTTTGCTTGTCTAGGGTCTATTCCTATGGAGTTCGGCTCTTGCGACGTTGGTAACATTAGCATCGATGACATCGGTTCACCAATCTACTTTGAGAAGGACATCATTCCAACCGTTGTGGGAGAAGTTGCTCCCATGAGTAAAGTTCCAATACATGGTCAGTTAGGGGGACACTAGGACACACATGCGTGCACTATACAACACTTGCACTTGACTCGTGTCCTTGCCCGTTTGGTCTAACTTATCCTTATTTTCTTTATAGGTTCAATAGATACGAGAAAGCATTTATTCCAATCCTTGGAAGAGAAAGCGTATCATGTTCAACGCCCCCGATTGAGCTCATACCATTAAGGGAGTGGTCGAGACTATGATTCAAGCCACTGCTCTAGCTACGATAGAGATGACCGGGACAGGAGTAGTTACGACAGCGACCGTTCTTCTCATGACTTCGCTTCTAAGCACCAACCTAGGTCCAGATCACCTCCTTCTAAAGGCCCGGATAGGCAGCTTGACCGCCGGAATGATATTCCACTGGCTGACTCTTCTCGAGCTCCACCACCTGCCTCCATCCCTTTATAATCTACGGCATCATCTCACTCCAGTCGGTCTTTTGAGCGCAAACATCATAAGAGTGGCTTCGATACATTCATCAGAGGCTAGGTAAAGGAAGCGTTGTTGCTCCGACAATTACTGAGGTGCAGCATGTAGACACGACGATGCGGATGGCCGCACTACAACAAACAGGACCTTTACCAGTGTTTCAAAAACGCTATAAAAGCTATTAACACCGTTTTTACATACGCTGTATATTGACATGCAGTTATATGTCAGAGATATACAATGACAAGGAATAAACGCTGTTAAATGACAGTGTTTCCCTGGTGTCATGAAATCATTTAACAGCGTTTGGTCTAATTTGGTAGAACTTTTTTTACAGCGTTTCAAAAACGCTGTTAAATTTCCTTTTTTATAGCGTTTTTTCATTGTTGTGATATTTATTTACAATGTTTACCTATTGCAATAAATCTTGCTTTATGTTTTTAGATACAATTTAAAGGCGTTTTTAAAACACAGTTAAAACATTCAACGGCGTTTGAAAACGCTGTGAAATGTTTTAATAGCGTTTTTAAAACGCCGTTAAATTGTATACAAAGCTATGTTAATCAGGCTTTTTCTACTTTTCTGTAAATTCCATTTCAGTAAACATCAGTCACAATGTGTATATATACCACATTTCAAAATTAGCATATTATATCATTACCACATTTTAAAATCTACATATTGTATCAATACCACATTTTGGACACATATTTGATAACCAACGTATGAAATTTCATAATCAAAATACACAATATTCTTACACCAAACATAAATAGTTCGTCATCAATAGTTCATAAACAAAATATAGAACAAGTAGCAATAGCAAAACAAAAGCAAGTAGTACATACGTTAAAACCAAAAAGTAGTTCTAGCAGCAAAAATAACTTCGGTCCATAACTCGTTGCAACCTTTTTTTGCATCACAGTCATCTATCTACCTGTAAAGCAAAAGTAATGCTTGAGAATCAATTCATCAAAAAATTGTACACAAAGTTAAATCGGATTCATAATGCAAACACTAAATATTCATCACACTATTTCATTAGGCGATTGACTAATACAAAGTATACAACATGCCATAAAATCTAGTAGCATTTACAAGTGAAGTAGAGTAATACAAAGTAGATATGGTGATTAGATGATTTTGGATCAGTTTTAATGTTCTAAGAACATAAATAAATGTAAATTCATCGTATGTATTATGCACTAGGACTAAGAATTCCATTTTATATCATCCAACCCCAATTATACATATAAAAGCAAATAAAAATAAGGGGAAATAAGGAAATACATACAAGAAATACGGATGTAACTAATAGTTAATGAATTAACCGCTGCATCTGATATGATTTTTAATTGAAAATGGTTCACATAGTTATTAGTCGCGGCCCCTCGCATTAATTTATTACTAGTATGGACGAGGCCCTTTTCTCTTTTACAAAAAAATACTTATTCACCAAACTGTTTTTTAAATTTCTTTTCTTATTCTCATATGAGTATGTATATGAGGTTTGTAGACTTCCAACTGGATGAAAGTAGAAATTGTTGGTTGGCAGTACGTGTTAATTCAATTTAGTTATATTGTGTTATCGTTTGATCAAGCATTTTTATTGTATATAAATAAATATCAAGTCTTGATAGTGTATTCAGTGTAGATAAATTATTAGCAAATTTTTTATTGTAAAAAGGGATGTATAATGACATGTTAATATATTTATTACTTGTTTTGTAATATATGGCTAAGAAAGTAACGTTACTGGATGGAAAGAATATAAGAGAGAAGGTGACAGAAGCTATAAAGTTTCCTTTAATTTTACATTTTCCAATTATCTGACCACAAGCACCATGCTTTTCCATGCATACAAGCTTTAAGCCAGTCCCTACATGCAACTTATCTCACTACTGTGTATCCAAAGGGCCGGCTGCATTTCATTTGCTAATATGCTTTATTGTTCAAATTGTCTTCAACTTAATGGTTGCATTTCTTTTTTTATTTTTCATCCCCTTTTGCGCTTATTTTCCCATGTGGTGCTTTATTTCTATTTCTTTTTTTTCTGTTACTTTACCTTAGCTCTTGCTTTTTTGGTCGTTTTTTTATTCTTATTGCATTTTTTTCTTTATGTTTCAAAAATATTTTCATACCTTTGGAACATTAATCGAACCAAAAGTTAATGAGATCTGCTTACTACAAGTGTCAAAATAAATTAGCGTAAAGCCCAAAAACAAGAATACTATCTCATGCAACTTCCTTCGTTATATATTTGTTGTTTTACGTATTCAAATATTCACAAATGTTACCTACCCAATCAATGTTGCGCTTCTACCCATCACTTGATGAATCTGCCTCCGACCAACATCACCACCGCAAGGAGACCCCAAATCTTTTTTTCTCTCAGCGTTCCAATGGATCTTCCTGACAGAAAAATGAACATAAGATATATTTTTCTCCTTTTCTTATACCCACAGAAAGGAAACTATCATATTTTACACAGCTGCGGTAATTCAATATACACAGATTATCATATAAAAAAAATATTCCAGGCTTATTCATTAAACAAGGGAACTACATTGAACCGTTGGTTTGTAAATCCATATATGATCCAGACAACATGTTTCTGTAGTGATACTTAATTTTTTTTCAGTGAAAATACTGAAGCAATCCACCATTTATTGGATTATAATATTAATCTGATTCTTAAACCAATCAAAAATGGCTAGGTGATTTTAGAGTTAACCATACTCATGCCTCGCATTAGTATAACCTTTATGACTACATGTCTAGAAAGCCACAAAGAATATAATCAGAATTTAGCAAAAAGTTTGTCACCGACCCCTTAAAAAAATCAATATGGGGATAGAAGGTAATCAGTTGAATTTAAAGGAAGTTTGATATAACCATCAGGCTATTTGAAATCTTAGACTACCGTTCAACGTTCATTTTTTAAGGCTTGCCATATGTTTCCAACATTAGCAATGAATTTTGTGGACGGGTTCGATTTGGTTTGGTTCTGATAAATTTGATATTGATATACAAGGAGATAAATCTAATAAAATGAATGTCATAGGTGAAAAATTACTATCAGTTGTCCAACATCCGATGTTCGATTATTGCTTACTGAAGGAAATATACATCACCAATAATTTTTCACACTAATTAGCTAAGGCAATTGGGAGAGGGAAAATGTAAAAAACACAAGATAATAAAGATAAAGAACATAGTTGAACGTTGTTATTCCTTTACTTCCATAAACTAAACTATAAATTCTATTTATCATGAACAACTCCTGAAACTAAAAGGATATTTAAAAATTATAACAAATAAACTAACCACCAGTATTTGATTGATGCAATGTACAAATTTCATTTTTTTACTATTGACATAGTGTACAAATATCCACATTTCTATGCTTTATATTATAACTCATAATAGAATCAGGTGATAAAGTCACACAAAACACAGTTGCTATGATTTCTGATGCTACTGCAAAGGACCTATATTATATTTTCTAGTTTGGGTTGCTATATAATTAATTTATCCATCACACCATTTGCAAAGTGTAGGTAGGAGAATAATAACCAGATTCTGTGCACTAAAATATAATTTAAAACATATAAATGTTTAATAACTCCAACAGAGTTCATGTTCTATTAACATATTCTAAAAAATAACTCAAAATTGAAAATAAAATAAAACAACATTAGAATTTTAAAAATAACTTAAAAATAGGAAAATGCCTCTTCTAATAAAATTGCAATCACCTCAACTAATAGATCAAGTTTGTTAAGAAGGACATCAAACTAATTCTCAACAAAGTATTGAAATACAAAAAATATACCTCATTTAGTAATCAAATCGGGCAGCAGCCAAAGAGGTATTGGCAAATCACAATCGCATTAGGCAGGAGCTGGAGTCGACTACCCCGTAGGTGCGAAAGTCCACTAGAATAAGCCATAAACTATACTTTCCACCAGAAATTCCAAACTTGTAATACTTTTAAACATCAAAGCTCCCATAATTTATCAATTTTGGTTGCACGTATGATAATATGGGAAAGCTGGAGAAAAAAAGAATACCATAAAATTAGCAAAATCTTTGCAACTACATATAAGACCAAGGTTGATCAACTTCACGATGAAACTTCCGGTTATAATAAAATGGTTTATAAAAAAGAATATGCGAGTACTATGGTTTTAGTATAAGGGTAGCTGGCAGAGCATATAGATTTCAATGAAGATGAGCAAACACTAAATCTTAATGACTGCAATATATCACTTTACTGATTGGTCAGATTGTGTTGTGACGTTGATACATACTACCCTAGAAGTTTACAAACAATGTTCGGTTTCTTTGGGTATTAAGTAAAGGATATATTATATCATATCTCATTATGTGAAATCATTTCATGCTACACAGATAAATTGAATTATTAGAGAAAAAAATTCCTAAACACACCGATCATGTACACCAATAGTAAGCAAACAATGAATCAACTGTTTTCTTTAATTTATTGTACCCAAGTACTTTATGCAAACAAAAAAATAATCTAAAACTAACTGTACCTTAGCACAAATGATGGAAGCATTCTGACATTTGATCATTGTCAATGTTGCACCTTTAGTAGGGGGAGACTGGCCAAAGTTGGGTTTGAAAAAATTTATGTCTTCTAAACATCTCTCCCTCTTGATATTAACTTTGACAACTTTCACATCCGACTCCACATCATAAGTTCCATTCTTCACTCCTAGCAAGCATTCACAGCATTCTATGAGGAGTACAAAATGACGTTTAACATCAATCTCTGTGAAACCGGGTGGTGCGCCAATGCCCTCCATATACCCCTCAGTCTTAATAAAACAATTGTTCACCTTAGCCCCTATAATGCATTTGGCAAGTTTAATGGGTATTTTTTGGAAAACCGGGCGGTGAACCAATAGTTGGAATTAGCAAATCCTTCTTAATAGCCCTACCATTAGATCTTACAGTGCACAAGGAAATAAAGCAATAATACAGTCCAGTGTAATGTCTTACAGCCCAGTTTAACAATACATGCTGAAACCTCCTAGCCTGAAAGTTCACAACGAATGAATGTCTTAGAAAAGTTATATTGCAATATAAATATAGATAAAATGCATGACAAAGTCCATGTCTAAAATGTTAATTCAGATCCTACTGCTGCAGAGGAGGATATGCAACACCAATGAAAACTGGAAATAGCCTGAATCCAACAGTACATGATCAGAACTCCCAACAACGCCATAAACTGAAAATTAATAGGAAAACTAGATCAGATGAATCCCTGTTTGAGTTTAAAGCCTCTCAGCTATAAATTATTGACAACCCAAACTGGAATTCAATGGTGAACCAAATAAAATCAAGGGGTAGGAAAACCAAAAAATCAAAAATAGGTGAGGTTAGTTCTCCCCTAGAAAGTAGCAGTGATCCACAATCCAATTAGTTAATGGATTTTATTGTTTGAAACATTAGGGGAATGAACTGCCCTTCCAAACAACTAGACATAATTCAAAACATTAGATGTCGTTGATTGTCCTTTTTGGCACTTCTTGAGAATAAACTGCCTTTTGATAATATTGAAAATGTTGCAAGGAAAATTAACCCTAATTGGAAATTTACTCATGATACAGGTCAAGAACAGAGAATCAAAATTTTAGTGATGTGGGATCCAAGCCAATGGTCTAGTTTATAATGCATTCAGATGATAAATTTGTCATATGTTTATTGCACAATGTTGGAGGATTAAGTATGGTATGTACTGTTAGTTATGCACATAATATTTTAGAAAAAAAATTATCTCTCTGAGAATATATTAAAACTCAATGAAACTTTTTTAAATTGCCATGGATTTTAATTGGTGATTTTAGTGCTATACCTTCAAATTTTGAAAGAGTGAATGATGGAGTTATTGCAAGTACCATAAATGAAGATTTTCTTCAATGTGCAAATACAACAGGCCTTTTTAATCAGAGTACATTGACAACCAGTTCACATGGAAAGGAGGTAATAATTTTTCTACTGATGGCAAAGTCGATAGAGTTTTTGTTAACAATGATTGGTTAGCCAAATTTCCCATGTATGATGTGCATTGACACACCTATAATGGTGAAAATGTTTCCTAATCCTTTATACTTACATAAAATTCCCTTCATATTTAATCACTCTTGGTGTTTGCATATAAATTATAAACAAGCAGTATATAGTTGCTTTAATCAAATTTTCACTGGCAATCCTCTTTATAAATTTTGTTCGTGTTTTCATATGTTCCTTCCATTTCCTACAAATATACATACTTGAGCAGCAAGTAATAGTTTACTTGGTAAGTGAATTTTCTCCAATATTTATTTGCAACACTGTTATTTGAGGTCATGCAGTTCAAATCAATCTGTCTATGTATCCCATAGTTTATAGAATTATAACCCAGTTTCTTTGTATTATATTTTGATATTTTCATAAATAAATCTTTAATTCGTATGCAATCTATTCCTTGATAGCCAATCAAACAATGCAATTTTAATGACACCTAGCTTTATGCTAGAAGCTACCTTTTTTTTCATTTACGCTCAGCAATTAATCACGGACCAAAAAATATTTTGATTGGCGGTTAATCGCCAACCAAGATATCCCTAGTGCAAATTTGTATGCCCTTAAAACATAATAATAAAAGAATGTCTTAAACTATAGTTCATCGTTTTCGTTCAAAAAATATCAATTAAGTCCCTAAGCATTGCACCTCTCTTGTATTATCATCTTAGTCCAAAATCTTCTAATTAAAAACCCCTTTAACATTCTGCTCCTCTCTCAATTTCCCTTTCATAGACTGTCTTCAATCGTTTGATTAAAAATTATGGTTTCAAGATAAATGTCTTTTGACATCTCCAACTACATAAACTATCAGAGTAGTGACAAGAAATTCTAATTATCAAACTCGAACTACAAAGTCCACTAGAATAAACTTTCCATGTTCAACAAATAACATAACATCATTGTTGTGTCATTTATGTTTACCTTGAGAAAATGCCTTCCTAGAGAAACTTACATCTTAGGCATCAACCCAACCTCTTCAAAATACGGTCACCACTACTATAATAGAAGAATCAAGATGTCAGAACAAGATCGAACTTTCTTCATTTGAGATATATTCTTGCTTGTTTTATATTCTAGTAAAAACCATTTAATCTTTACTCTGAAACTTAATCTCAAAATAGAAAACAAAGGCAAAAGCTAATCGGCTACAACTTACTCTAAAATTTCAAGGACAAAGGGCAGCTGGCGATGATGGCTATATATTCGCGTCCATTGACTACGGCAGGAACAAGGGCTTATGGTCACTTCCACTAACGAGCCTGCAATAGCGATGAGGACGAAGGCAAACGGGGACGAGCCAGCAATGGAGACAACTACAACGGGGTCAATAGATTGCAGTGGGAAGAGAAGATTTATTTTTTGGAGGAAGGAATAATTAATTTGGATGGGGGAATTGAAATTTTGGGGAAGTTTTGTTTAATGGGAGTTCGTGGAAAAGGAGGGAAGGAAATAAATTACCGCCCATAATTTCACATAGCGTGCACAAATGTTAGACTAAAGTAATTTATCGTTTATATTATATTTTTGACGGCAATCGACTTAAAAACGCTGTATCCATATGCTAAGAAAAGAAACTTTTGTTGTAGTGCTAAGCTTAAGAATGAATTCCCCAACATTAGCTTTGATTTAGTTATGTTTCTTGCCAAACTTAAAGAGAATTCCTATTGAAGTCTAATAGCGGACCATCGATTGCACGAACGATGTCCATAATCAATACAACAAATGGGAGAAGCTGATTGAAAAGATTTCAAAAGTCTCAAGAGACAAGTTGTAAGAGATAGAGAACTAGAAACTCATTGAGGCCGAGAACAGCAGAATCATAGCCATTCTCGACACTAAGCTTCAGAATTCAAGAAAATTTCAAGCCAAAGTGGAGAAGAAGGCCTAGCAGGCTGTTAAAGCACTAGAAGTAGAGAGATCCAAGCATTTGAACGAAATCGAGCAAGCACCCCATCGAAACCACGAGCTTGTGATGAAAAGGGATGCTGCCAAGAAGAACGCAGCTGAATTGAAAACCAGCTCGAGCACGAGACCAAAGAAAAAGATAAAGCGTAGAAAATTGCTCAGGATGCATGCGACGAGCTGGTCGCTGTCAGGATAGTGAGGGACAATGCACTTGAGAAGGTCAGGGACATTGCTGCTCTCGTCAAGAGAGAAGTTGAAGCTGCAGTAAAACAGGCCGAGGAGCAGGTAGAAGAGAAGATGATGAAGAAGTTTTAGCCACTGATCACTCAGTACAATGCCAATGTGCTCAAATTTTGGAATCTATAGTGGTTTAAGGAAGATTACCCTTTGATGCTTGCCCGTGCCTAGGAATAAGTTGTTGAGGAATAGAAAGAATTTCTTAATGGTGATAATACCAATATGGACCGGCTGGAAAAGGAGATTCTGAAGGGAGACGGGTCCAAAATCCTCCATGACAACCGGCATCTAATTCATCCGGGACTTGATGCAACCACTCAAAAAGAATTAGGAAAAGGTTCGGGCTCTACGCATCATGATGCTACAGCAGGTTAAATTCTCGGGACTCAAGCTGCTCCTAGTTCCACCGTTGATTCCTTTACTGGCTCTGATTATGACCCAGAGAAGTCACAGCTCCAGAAATCCACTGTTCTCTCCCATATTCCTGAGGGAACTCCCGACAGCACTCCAGCTCACGTGGAAGTTCAAACTGGAGAAGGTATCTCGTTGATTTCTCCTATTTTCCAAAGAGTTGATGTGTCATCGGTTAACATCACTAACCTCCCTCTTTGTATTTCTTTAGCTATAGGTCAACCTGCAATTCCTCTGCTTCCTCCCAAGAATTCCCAACTAGGGCTACAAATATTGGCGATAGAGCCTATAACCATCACAATTTCGATAACAATTCCTAGCATCTCGGTTGAGGAGATCCCGAGTCTTGACGAGCGCATAATAGACGCTTTGTTGAAATAAGGAAACGATGAGGATCAGGGGACTCAAGTTAATGAGGATGTTATTATTACTAGGGTCTCCTTGTCTCTGTTGGGTCCCTCCATGTATGAGCTTGAGCAAAAACTTAGGGCAGATATCCTACTTGCTAGTCAAATAAAGCAGGACGAAATAGAAGTTTTTGCTCCTCCGTTGTCGATTGCTTTGCCCGGGCAAACCATTTCTACTCCAGTTTACATTCCTTACCCAGGAGTGCTCGAAGTACATCGACACTATTCTCACAAAGCGTTCCAGCTTCCATTTCTCCACCCGGGAGTGGACAGTGTATGCCTGCTGGATATTTGCAAAGCACTCCTCCCAATGGCCAAGGTGATAGAGGAAGAGGTGGAAAGAGGCAAGGATAAAGCTCGAGTGAAGTCTCCCCTAGTTCTAAGAAGAAAACGAAGTCCAAAATGAAATAGTTTCTAGTTTGTTTTTCCGTATATAGACTCCTTTTGTTCGTTGGCCGGCTTTGTACGGGATTGGCCCTCGTTACTGCTTTTTTTATTTTGGTGTGAACAACTTGTACTTAGCTTTCTTGGTTTGACGTCAATAACGAAGACCTTTTGTTTTGTAAAAATCTTTGCTCAAATTTGTCTAAGTACTTAAGAAATGCGCTTTCCATCTAATGTACTTGCGATTCATTTCCTTTAGTGATCATTTTCAGAACAAGTCCTTAGTCCATTTTATAATTTTCCAACCTCGCACCGCTTCAGTGAATATAAAGCAGCCCTTAGGGTAAACCACTTAAAATAGTGGCGTGAATATCCTTTTCCATGATAATAAGTCCCAACCGCACCAAACTCCAAGTGCGGGTTTAAGTTAACTACTTAAAATCGTAGTCCGCACATCCTCATCTAGGATGTTAGCATTCGATCATGCCTAACTCTGGGCATTGGCCGAAGGCTTACAAATTGGATCCCGCTTTACTTTGAGCCTGGACGCTCTGTTCTGCCTACTCCGGGAAAAATGTTAAGGATCAGACAGACTTATCATGACTTCTGCCCCTAGTCCGGGGACGAGAATTGTGTGAGCGATCGGTCATATCACGCTCTTTTTAGTTTATACTCCTACAGTCCATCCAAGGGTAAAGGTTGGCGTATAGATGGTTGCGTCATGTTCGGTTCCAGGTTTGTGCTCTTGCCCCTAATCCGAAGGCAAGAGCTAGTTTGCAGATGAACGTGTTTCATCCGGCTTAAGTTTATATTTCGGCTCTTACTCCAGGAATAAGAGTTAGGGAATGGAGGTTCGTATCGCATCCGGTTTGCGTTTATACTCCTGCCCTTAATCTGAAGGCAAGAGTTAGAATGTAGATACTCATATCATGTACTTCGGGAGTGATAGTTAGGATACAGACAGTTATGTTGTGTCCGACTTATGTTTATACTCTTGCTCCCAATCTGAAGCCAAGAGTTAGCTGATGTCAATCTCTGGACATCAAAGAGGGACTTCATGGGCCCGATCATGGGCCATAGAAGTTTGACTGATACCTATATCCGGGTACCTACGCACCTACATTAATCATATGCAGATTCATACGAGTTAATCAAGTCACAACACTTAAGAAATCGAGAGACATAATTTCTGGCTTGAAAAGACTATTTTATTTGATTAAAGATGGAAAGTGGCAAAATTTTGTTTTATTACATGGCTCTAGCCAGTTATTTACAAATTTATTCTCTAAGTGAAATAGCATCATAGATGCTCTCTATTCCATGCCCTTGGGAGCGAAATCCCATCCATAATTGCCAGCTTGAAAGTGGCATCTCCAAGCTTTTCCTCTATTACATACGGACCTTCCCAAATCAGGTCCAAGTTCTTAGGACTAGGGAAGATTCGTTTGAGGACCATACCACCGATTTCAAAGGTTCGATTCCTAACTTTGGTGTTATAATATCAAGCGACTTGGTGTCTGTGTGCAACTGCTCTCAACTTAGCCTCGGTCCGCTTCTCATCAATCATATCAAGAGACTCCGGAAGGAATTGCTCGTTCATCTATGGATCGTAGTGGGTAACCCAATGAGAGGGTACTTCTAGTCCGATCAGGAACATAGCCTCTAATTCGTAAGCCAGGGCAAATGAAGAATGATCCATAGCTGTCTTATGGGTGGTTCGATAAGCCAGAGTGTTAACAGAAGTTCATCGACCCACTGGCCTTTGGCCTTCTCCAATCGTTTCTTAAGAATAGACTTGATAATCTTTTTTACAGCTTCAAACTGTCTATTCTCCCAAGGATGTGCTACTATTGCAAATCACTTCTCTATGCGGAGCCGACGGTAGAAATCCTTAAACTCCATGCTATTGAATTAGGTCCTGTTATCTGTAACGATTGCTTGTGAAACTCCAAAGCGACAGATGGTATTCCGAACAACAAAGTTGATTACTTTCTTCGTGGTAATCATGGCCACAAGCCCCGCCTCAGCCCATTTAGTAAGGTAATCAACCACCACGATTGGTATTTTGCGCCACCTTTAAATATCGGTAATACACCGACAATATCAATCCCCTAAACTGCAAATGGCCAAAGACTGACCATTTGGGTAATTTCTGTCGATAGGGCCCTCGAAATTTTAGCAAATCTCTGGGACTTGTCACACGTTCGGGTATAATCAGCTGCGTCTCGATTGACTGTTGGCCAGAAATATCCATAACAAAGGATTTTCTTTGCCAGGGTTTGCTCCCCAGTGTGGTCGCCATAGGCTCCTTCATGAACTTCTCTCGGAACTCATTTGACCTCATTGTGAGTGATACACCAAAGCATGGGGACAAAGAAACCCTTCCTGTACAGTAATCCTTCTTGCATGATATATCTCAAAGCTTGGCGAAGTATTTTGCATTGTTCATTCCTTCTCTCTAGAAGGATTCCTCTATGCAAATAATCCTGAATCAGAGTAATCCATGACTGCCATTCAGGCCCAATCTCCAAGATCCAATCGACATCCATCTAGTTGATGCTCGGAGCTAAAAGCACTTCCATTGGAACCAAGCCCATGAGCTATGCATTCCGGAACTAACCAACTTAGCAAGCGAGTCAGCTTTCTCATTTTTCTCTCTGGGAATATGAGTGATTGAGTAATATTCAAAGTCATCAAGCAACTTAAGAACCTGATTTAGGTAGGGAGCTAGCCTTTCTCCTTTCGCTTGATATTCTTTTCGAACTTGGCATACTACTAGCCAGCAGTCATAGAAAATATGTAAAGTCTTTATTCCCAGTTTATTGGCGATCTTGAGTCCTGCAATCAACGCTTCGTATTCGGTTCCATCGTTCATTGCTGGAAAGACGAGTTTCAAGGCAGCATATTAGGTGTTCTTCAGGAGTGACAAGCACAACTCCAGCACTAGAACACCGTTATTGGATACATTATCCGTGTACATCTTCCATCTAACTTCCCTTCCTCCACTGCTCTTTGGAGAATCATCTCATGCAGTTAATTTAGCTATGAAATCCACCAAAGCCTTATCCTGGATTTCTCTTCGAGGGTGATAAGTGATATTGTATTGACTTAATTCAATGTTCCATTTTAGCAGCCTTCCTAAAGTCTCAAGTTGTTGTAACACTTGTCGTAAAGGCTGGTTAGTAAGGACATCGATTGGATGTGCTTGAAATCAACAGACAATATGCAAGCTTTTCCAGTTTCGGGTAGTTTCCTTCTGCTCCTGTCAACCACTTGCTAATGTAGTAGACCGGTCATTGGATGCAAAATTCCTTTTGTACAAGTGTGACGCCCAGAGCATGCACCGACACTGCCAATTATATAAACAAGTCCTCATCATCCACTGGCTTCGAAAGGATGGGAGGTCTTTCCAAGTGATTCACCAAAGCTTGTAACGTGTCTTTGCACTCTTGGTTCCATTCAAAGTTTCTCTTTCCCTTCTTGATCACATCGAAGAAAGGGATGCTTTTGTCAATGGCCTTAGAAATGAATCGACTCAAGGTGGCAACTTTTCCATTCAAGCTTTGAACCTCCTTGATCGTCTTTGGGACTTCTATCTCTCTCAAGGCCTTGATATTCTCTAGATTGGCTTCAATTCCACGAGAGTTCATAATGAAGCCTAATAATTTTCCTGACGCAACATCAAAAGAGAATTTCAACGGATTAAGCTTCATCCCGTACTGTCGGAGTACATCAAACGTCTCTGCCAGATCATCAATGTGATTTCTCAAATGCCATGTCTTAACAAGCATATCATCCATGTAAACTTCCATTGATCATTCGATCTAGTCCTTAAACATCTAGTTCACAAGTCTTTGGTAAGTCGCTCCTGCGTTCTTTAATCCAAAGGGCATGACCATATAGCAATAGAGTCTGAGGTTAGTGAAGCTGATCTGGGACGTGCACCAAGATCTGAATGTATCTGGAGTACATATCCATGAATGAAAGTAACTCGTATCCAGAAGTTGAGTCCACCAACTGATCTATTCTTGGAAGCGGAAAGTTGTCCTTCAGGCACGCTTTATTCAAGTTTGAATACTCAATTCATGTCCTCCACTTTCCGTTCGCTTTCTTCATCAAAACAGGGTTTGATACCAATCTAGGTATAAGGCATCGCAGATGAAGCCGTTATCCTTTAACTTAACCACTTCTTCCTTGAGTGCATCGAATCTCTCCAGACCCAGGTTGAGGCATTTCTGTTTCACGGGAACGCATTTGGGATTTATGTTTAATGCATGGCTCGCTATCCCAGGCGAGATCCCACACATATCCGAGTGTGTCCAGGCAAACACATCCAGGTTTATCTGAAGAAAACCAATCAACTCCCTTATCCTACCAGTACCGAGCTGAGATCCGACCTTCAGGACTTTACTTGGGTCATCCCTACTGGCTGGAACAACGATTGTCAATTCAGCGGGAGCTGCTCGTCTACCCACCAGCTCTTTTCATCGGCCATGTCATCGTAGAGCCGACTAGCTTGCCCAAGTCGAGGCTCGGGTAGTAGTTGTTAAGCGTCCAAAGCCTTTATGCAGAGGACCCCCTCTACACTCTTTTATTTCTCCTTATGCCTCGCTTCCTTCAGTTCAACGGCATAGCACTCATGGCCAGCTAGCATGATCCCCACTTCATGTCTGTAGGGAATTTCATAGTTAAACACCAGGGAACGATGGCTGCTTTAAATTCGGCTGGGGCCGGTTGTCCCAAGAATGCGTTATAAGCATAATAGATATCTAACACTATAAATGGCATGACCCACACTCGCCTACGGTCTCCCTCACCAAGTTCCATCAGTAATTTGACAAATCCTTTGGCTTTAGTAGCCATCCCGTTGAACCCTTGTATACGAGATCTACAGGGCTTCAAATCTCACTCCTCCAACATCATTTGGTCATAAGTTTTTTTGAACAAAATATTGAACGAATTCCCACGATCAACAAGAACCTTTCGTACAACAGTAGGACCAATAGCGACTGAGATCACGAGTGGGCCAGTTGTCGGAGCCTCTACTCCATCAGCATCCATGTTCCAAAAAACAATATCGTCTGTCATAGTTTGAGATTATTTTGTCGGAGCTTCATCCTCGATAGCATAACAACTTTCATTCTCATCATGCTTCAAGGCTACAATATATCTATCCATTTCCGCAAAGCTCTTTCGACAGGATGAGGCCCATTGATGATTATATTTATCACTAACCGTTTTTCTTGCTACCTGAAAGCATTTGCACCAGGCTCGGCTTACCCCCGTCAGGAAGATGATCCAGGGACGCTAGAATTTTTCTACCCGCCATCCTATGGGGCTTTCACATATTCCTGCAATTTCTTTTTCCTTATTAATTCTCCAATCATGTCATGCAAGTGCCTGTACTCATTAATATTATGACCGTGAGTCTCATGGAATCTACATAACTTGCATGACTTCCTTTGCTTCTTAGTTGACTCCCTAGGATCCGACTTCCTATACAGTTCGGTATTCTGAGTAGCAATATAGATGTTCTCTATCGAGTTGATCAATTTAGTGTAATTGTCATACTTAGGACCTTTGAAACGATTCCTGTTATCTGGCTTTTCCCTCTTTGCCCCATCATTGTTTTGTTTTCCTCCTTTGTTCTGATTACCAACTTTCACATCAACATTCCCAAAGCTTCTTCTAGATTACTTTACAACAATATTACTTTGGATCAGCTCATTCAAATTTCCTACATCAGTCCTCCATGCGTGCTTATGTGCATCCTTCCAATGCAAATACTCATTAGCATTCCTATAGAAAGCTTCCATTGTGGATGGTTGCTTTATTTCTATCCAATCCCCAAAATCTAATTCGGGATGAACTCCTCTATAGAGCGCTATCAATACCATATCTTCCTTTGGATATGTTATTTCCATTAAAGCCATATGGAACCGATTTAAATAGTCTCGTAGTGACTCTCCTTCAGCCTGATATACATTAGACAATGACATCACATGTCTTGGACATGAGGTGTGCAAACGAAATTGCTCTATAAATTTTCATGACAATTCAGCAAAAGATGATATGGACCTCGGCGGCAGCTGAGTGAACCACATTGTAGCCACCTATTCTATGAAAATTGGGAAACAGCGGCACTTAACAACATCTGAAGCCCTGGCTGAATCCATATGCCATTTATAGCTTGATAAGTGTTGCCCAGGATCCATCGTTCTTCCGTACAACGACATCGTTGGCATGTTGAATCTCCGGGAGTATCTTGCATGAAGGACGTCCTCTATAAACAGGGTCTGACTTACATAAGTTCCCCAATCATGATTAGTTATGGATCTGTTTTCACTAACCAATCTACTAACCATATCTTCCAAATAATTTGAATCAACAGGTTCGATTGAACGGTGGTGATTGGGTCCTACCCTTAGTGTTCGGCCCGGCGATTGCTCTCGGGAAGGTGCTTGATACCTAGGCTCCCCAAACTCTGGGGGACCCATTCGTCCAACATTCCCTCTATTTGATTCCCATGAGCAACATCATCAACAATATTGTGATTTTTCTGATTCAGACCTTCAACGGAATGTCCAGGGATGACATCCACACCGGCTTCCAAAGGATGGGCTCTGGGTCTACCATTTTGGGGGTCGGTACCGAATCCCAAGTGAGGATAGGTAGTGATACTGAATTTGATCCTGGGGCTCATCCTCTTCCTTGTGCGGATGTTCTAGTAGCATATTGAGTTCTTCTGCCTTCCTTCCCTCCGTCTTCTCTCGGATGAAGAAGAACTGTCTGATTCTGAGCTGAAATCCCTTCTACCCCATCTATGGCCATTTTGAGTTAGCTCATTCAGCAGCCTCAAGCTCTATTGCATCGTGTTGTTCGTCTCCTATAGGCTAGTCTGGAATCAGTCTTCCATCTGCTTGATCAGCATATCCATCTCCATTCTGGTCACGACGTTAGTTGGAGTCTATATCTCGGGCTGAGTTGGTTGGAGAACTCCATCTCCTTGCTGAGGATTCTGAATCTCAACTTTAGTGGTAGCTCTAGAATTTGTAGAACGATCTCTTCTTGGTGGGGCCATGGAAGAAAGCTTTTAGTATATTTGTTGGAAAAATCTGAGTTTTAGTAACTAAAAAATAGAAATTGGATCTATCTCTTGGATATAGGAAATCCAATAGTAAATGATGGATCCAAGTAGCCTAAGATTGAATTTCTCAATGAAAGCACCAAAATGTTTGAACCAAAAAAGGCACAAACACCCAGAAGATTATGTAGTAGAGATTAAATAAAGAAAAGTAAATGAAAATGAGGAAATAAACAAGTCACAATCGTTTGGTTCGACAAAATAAGGCTTACCTCCACTTTGAAGTTTTATTGCTTATTTCTGATTTGGAGGCAGAAGTTCTTGCGGTTGGTACAACTCCAATACTTAGAATTTCAAAGTTACAAGAATATAAGAAATAATGGAACTAGAGGCAAAAGATCCTCAAAAATGAGCCATACTCCCTATTTATAGAGGTAGGTGGCTTAAAATCTCGTCTAAAATATCTCCAGACCGTTGTGCATGAATTTGACCAATTCTTCCAAAATAATAGGTGCCACCTTAACAAAAGCTGGGATTCGGTACTGATCCCTAAGTGGGAGTTAGTACCGATCCCCAAGATGTCCATATTTGGTATCTTCAATCTCTCACCTTGAATCATCTTGTAGTTAGCCTCTTGATTCTATAGTCGTTTGTACTTGTTTTAGCTTGTTTCCGAGCTTGAATAATGGAGTTGAAAGAGAACAAAGTTGTAGTTTCAAGTGTCCACCGAGTTCGATGGAGAGATGCATTGAATCAACTAACCAACTTTGGAAAAGGCTTTTGGCACCGAGATAAGCATGTAGGCAGAAGATGGGGTCCACCTAAGTTGTATTTGGGAGACGGTACCGATCCCCAACTTGGGGGATCCCATTACCTTATTGTCTTTGATGGTTTTGGCTTTAACTTCGTAGCTCTGTCTATGCTTGGTTTCTGGACTCTTGGGCTTTCCACCTTGATAACTCCAAGTTCTATATGTCCAGTTTGTCCAGATTCTGCCTGGTCAAAAGGTTGGATAACAAATATCATTTCAAATAATTCTCCAAATTTCCTTCTATAGAAAAGCTTGTATAATTAAACCATTTACCATATATGGTTTAAATTTTGAATTCAAATTATTTAAAATAAATCAGCTTTATTTCATAAATTCTTTTCTAGTCCCAAAATTCAAATAATAAGATTCATATCGTATATATCATATAAGATTTAAAATTCAAGCTTTAATTTGAGTCCTATTATTTTCAACTCAAAAATAATTCAAATTCCATTCATTATAAAATAATAGAACTTTAGTTAATAAACATTACTCCACAAATATTCTTTCCCGGAAGAATTTAAGTCACCAAATAACTTGATTATAATTTAAGTATTATGTTTTTAAAACATCATTTAAAAATTTCCAAAATACCTTTAAAAAACCTTTTTTTTTTATTTTCAGGTCAAGTTTATGAATAATGCACTTCCATTTTTTTGGGACCAAACAAACTTCAAAATCAATGGTATAGGAAGCTATGAAACCTTCAAAAATCATTCAAACATCCTAACTATTAATCCATAGAATTTTAACATGTTTTTATGGTAGAACATAGCTTAAATTCCTTAAAGCATTTTTATAAAAGTCCTATCTTAAGTTCAATACAGGTTTTGGAAATATACACTTCCTTCTAATTTTCTAGAACAAAAATACAGTGAGTTAAAAAAATATTTCAAAAATCATTCATGCTATAAACCAAACTCTAAAGTGGTTTTGAGTGCAAACCTAGCTTAAGGTCATCACCGAAGTGCAGCACGATCAAAAGAAGAAGAAATAAAAAATATACAAATTGGTGATGTTTTGGGCTATTGACTAGAATTTGCAACATGACAGGTTGATCGCCTTGGTTGAGGGCGGTCAACCGGTGGTGTTGATCACTAGGCAGTAATGCCTTAAACATCACCACATGGCCATCATTCTTTGATTGTCTTTGACATTGCCTTGGGGTTCTGGATGAACTTTTTATTGACATATAATGTTGTGAACTAATTGAGAATTAGACGGTGAAGTAATGGAGATGAAACTAGCATGATATTCTTGCATAATAAATGAAAGCATGCTTATATTCATTATAGAAGATTATACTTACCGCATATCTAAAATATATTGATTAATCTTGAATTTGTTTTAAATATGTTTTACTCACTTTAATTCATCATCTAGTTAAATTTTTTTTCAATCATTCAATAATCAATCCATTTTAAAGTTAAATAACAAGCTATAACTTCATTGTATTCATAAAAATGAATTAATCAAGAGAATAAATAGCTATAATAAATATGAATCGAATAGAGCTTAAAATACGTGTTGTGTATATTAATTAAAACAAGAAAGTTATCTCATCTAAAATCATGTTTTCCACTCCCAAAAAATCACTTTAGTCTGCTTCATCTTCTTGTGCAAGTTGACTTGCTAGACTAGACCAAATCAACATCGTTGCTGCTCTAATGCACTATCGCTCTATCAAGTCACGCCGCTCACCTCCTTACGCACATGCAACACCACCACACCCTAGCCGCCATCATTGTCTTCCCCCTGAACTTATGCTGATATGCACGTCTGCCCCTTCGTTGACATTTCCACACTGCCCCCAATGGTCGTGCAATCTCTACCGTCGCCTAGCCTGGTCTCTCTCGAGCACATATACACGCTTTTTTCATTATGAAATTATTATGCATTAGGGCTTGGGGAGATTAAAAAAGGGAAACATGATAAGGATGGTAGCGTATGAGAGGGGATAGGGAATGTATGGACTAAGGAGGTGTCGTCTCATGGACAAGAAAGAAAAGATTTATTTTTCTTTTTATAAACCAATATCCCTAACCACTTATAAATCCAACTGCCTTTTAATCAACATTTTACATCCGTTTAAAAATTCACTCAATGTGTTTTAGCAGATTTTTATTTCATTTTTGTAACGATCTTTCTTGTATTAATATATAGTCTTTTGGCTTTACACAGATTTAAAATAATTTACTACTTAAAACAAATTTCAAAATTCACAATTGTATTTAATTTCACAAATATAAAATTTAAATGACTTTTAAATTCACCAGCCATAATTCAAATTTTAAATTAATATTCTCCTTTTACTATTAAATAAATCCTAAAATTCAATTTATTGAATTAAGTTCGATTTATTGAATTAAATTCAATATATTGAGTTAAATTTAGTTTATTGAATTAAATTCAATAAAATATCAAAAATAACCTTTTAAATTTGTTTATTCATATAAAACACTTACTTAGCATTCAAGCTCAGTTTTAAAACTCAATTTCAAATTTTTATGTTCAACTATTTGAATTTCTAATTCAAATAACCAATTAAATTCCCAAAAATCCATTTTAATTAATTAACTTTATTTTAACTTCGAATGGGATGTTACATGCATACTCTTTAATTGTTGATATTTCTCAAGCTAAAGATGTTATGTATATTACTATTAATATGCTAAATAAATAAGGTAAGATACATGCGTGTATTTGTTGATTTTCCTCAAGGTACATGCATTTATACTTAGGTCATCGTGAAGTCTTTAGTAATCTCTTTCAATTTGTTGATATTCCCCAAGGTCAAAATGAGATTAGGACAAAGACCAAGAATTAAGAGTTGTATATAATACAACTAATAAAGTGTTATCCATCGCTTACAGGCCTATGATTTGTTGATATTCCTCAAGGGCAGAATCCCAAGGCAAGCAAATCCTAACTCCCACTATAGAAATTGAAAGACTTCTATATTTCTTCTTAAGTTTTTAAGAAACACAGAAGTTTAGTGGGAGCCTTATTAGAAAAATGAAAAGGTAACATTCAACATTTCTAATATTGTAAGAACATTTTCTATATAAAGTTAAAATAATCTACATCAACAAATTTGTGCAACTAATAAAACTGATAAGATATTTTTTTTTGAGATCATGGGGAACCTTAAGG
Source organism: Allium fistulosum (assembly GCA_030737815.1). Taxonomy (NCBI): domain Eukaryota; kingdom Viridiplantae; phylum Streptophyta; class Magnoliopsida; order Asparagales; family Amaryllidaceae; genus Allium; species Allium fistulosum. The sequence continues at coordinate 1,166,054,079 of CM060905.1, read as the reverse complement.
TCATGGTATTCATTGATACTCACTTAAGTAAACCCCACGCCGTGTGTCTACCCCGCTTTTATTTAGTCGTCACACACGGATGCTTAACGTTGAAACTCCCACTGATGGTTTGGCGCTGGGATTCGAACCTGCCCGAACACAGTCCTTTGGTTCCCATCTCCCAGCTCCCAAACCAACCGAGCTACGAACGGCGGGTAAACTGATAAGATATTTATTAATTAAGATATACAAATGAACTGAATTAAAGATTGACGAAGAAATATAAAATATACTTACCTCTAATTTCTTTGCATCTCGTCACTTAAGACCCGTGTAAGAGTCTAACTTTACACTACTAAATACGTTCATAACTTGATCACTTATGTGTTTATTTACCCGAGACTGTGTATTGTCTTGTGAGTTTCAAACTCTAAATCCAATACAAGGATACACATACTTGATCCATATTGTATCACATATAAATTTTATATGGTGAGCAGTCATGATTCGTAATGTAAAAAACTTTGGTAAAGTTAGTTTAGTCAAAATGAGCAAATAAACCATAGAGTGAGATCGTGAATTCTATATGATTGATTACAATAAGGTTTTTGTTGAGTTAGATGTAACACTTGACCAAGAGTTACACGATGGATCTAAGAATTCGATTATTGAAATATCAGTTTGATCAGTTTACGAAAAGTGCAACTTATTTGGTATCTTTAAATGTTAAGGATGATCAAATGCACTATTGTAAAGAGTTTGTTATGATTTTTTAATAAGGATTTTCTTTTGAATGGTTCGACCATTTGAAAAGTAAAGCAAATGTACGAGAGTAAGGCATGGTTGGGACGAAGAGAGTGAATGATCACTTCTGCTTAATGAAAAGACATCAAAAACGAGTAATGTAATATAAAAATAGATATTTAACATGCAATGAGAAATATGATTTATATTCCAAAATGATTCTATATACTTCATTAAAATTTATATGTGATCGAATATGAATTATTTAACATATAGATGTATGTAGTCATTATTAATTAACATGGAATGATAAATATGATTTGTATTCCAAAATGATTTATATTCCATATACTTGTTTTGATATATACATATGAATGCAATCATAAGTTTACAGTAAATATGATTAAATCCTTGTTTTGGAATATAAGTCACATTTCTCATACCACATTAAATAATAAAAGCATGTAAAATAAAAATAGATATTAATATTGAATGAGAAATATGATTTATATTCCTTTGGAATATGGAATATAAATAGATACTTAACATGGATGTAAAATAGATACGTAACATGAAATGAGAAATATGCTTTTGGAATATAAATCATATTACTTTGGAATGAGAAATATGCAGATGTATGCAATCATATTTCTTATTCTGTGTTAAGCAATACAAAGCTCCATTCTTTAGATTGATACATATGGATGTAATGTAACATAGAGTATAAATCATATTCCAAAACAAAGATGTGAAATAAATACTTAACATCGAATGAGAAATATGATTTACAAAGCTCCATTCTTCGGATTTATATTCTATGTTAAACAATACAAAACTCCATTCTTCGGATCGATACATATAGATGTATGCAATCATAAGTTTATTACCAAAATAATTCTACATATTTTGATAAAACTTCACCAATAAATTATCATAGAAATGAACACATGTATTTGATGCACATGTACTATATATATAATAAGTTCATAAAATATAAAATGTAAGTAAGTAATGTAACATGTGAAAGGAAATAAAATGATTCGATTTGATCGAATATGTGGGTATATTGGAAAGAGTTCCAAATATATCGAAAAATATGAAAATTAATCTCGAAAGTCACTTCTACTTGAGATACATAGTGATGTATTAATAAGGAGTAACCAAGCTTTGTTGAACAGAGTACGATTTATAATGAGTGAAGTTGAGTTAACTTCTTTATGTAAGGTCGTGTGCATAAGAGTAGCAGATAGGGTTAACATTAATTTCATTTAAAGAATAGTTTACAAAATTATACAAGATAAGGGTTTATAAGAAAACCCAATATATCTTAGGTAAAGGAGTTGATGGTTTGTGTGAGTCAAATGACTGCACATAATAATTGTTTGTAAGAGATATTGTGTGAACCACCCGAAAGGAGTTTGAGACTGATCAGTATTGATTAATCAATTTATGTTATGAAAATAAGTTTCATAAACTAAAACTAAATCAATTTTATATAAGGTGATTCATGAAATGTTTGTGAATACCTATTATTTTACACAGAGAAATAATTGTTGTTAAAACACTAACTTCATGATGAAGGAACTTCTTTTAAGAAATTATTGGTAGTAAAATGTTTTTGAATATTATTCAAAGATAAATCTGATTACGAGGGATGAAATGAAATTAACCAAACCTAATCGAATACAAAATGTTAGAATGTATAATAACTATTCTCGTACATTAAAGAGAAATTATAAGTTTCATATTAATCTCAAGAAAAGAACTTCCTAAGTTGTCCATAAAACCAAAGTGAGTATTGACTCTGCTATATGGTATGATGCGCAAATCCTGAATAGATTCCAAATACAATATCAAAATATAATTTTGATAGTTGTACCCAAAAAGATATGATCCATTACTGCAAATGTATTTTTTAAGAAGAAGACCAATGTGGTTTTAATATAGTGAGCAATGTTGATAAGAGTAACATCATAAATTTCAATTATTGAAATTAATGTAACAAATGTATCGCTCAAGGTGCATAAGATAATTCAGATGTTACTCGCAAAATTATCGTCTGATATGACTTTGAGCTTTGGTACATATGCGTTGAAATAAAAAATTCCAGATAATGATTTAGAATAGACCATATTCACATAACCAAAATGTCTCAAATTCTGTAGGAGCGATAAAGAGTTTGTGGGTATTTGGATACGATCCAATAACTGATACGAAAGTATCATTCGGTAAGCATTAGGGTTGAAAAATTATTTTGATAAAAATATCAAATAGTTTATTTTCTATTAAAATACGGTGGAAGCATATGTTTGTAAGAAAGAACAATATAGGTACTTGAATATTTCTTAAAGGTAAACAACAAACTTATGATTATTAATGATGCACCCAAGTTAAAATCATTATATTTTTTTGTTGATTAATACTCCATGTTGGATTCTTAAATATATCTTTTATAGTCAGCATAAAAGGATGTCGGGATTGTCCTTGGTATACACATGCCATATTAAAAAATTTAATATGGAGCATGTAAGATGGATTCCTTATGCTTTTGCAATAGGAATTATCATACATTGTATTGTCTGCAATTATATCACTTATGTAATTGATACAAAAGAAACTATCAAATATGCATTAAGATTGCTAGTTGGTAGCAAAGTGTATTCTCGATTATTTGCAAAATACTAGAACATTATTTATAGAAAGAGCAAACTCTTTATAAAGGAATGCTCGGAATTGAACTTCATAAGTGAGATCGAGTATAATATATCAATATTACATTCATGAACAATTTTTAATTAAGAAGCTTTAAGTTGGAAGTGTTCCAAACAAAAAGGTTGTGGCTAATTCAATTAAAAAGGCCACGTATGTTTCCTTGAATAGCATCGCAATAAAAGCAATGTGTGTGTGTATAACCGAGCTAGGAATGGTTCCAAATATTGAGATTTCCACGTCACTGTTATATGATAACAATGTCGTGGTAAAGATCACAAAAGAACCTAGAGCTTATTAGAAGTTGAGAAATATACTCTGAAAAGTTTCACATGATAAAGGCAGTTTGTCAATATTGGAGAGAGTTGATTAACAAAGTACACAATTAAAACAAAATAGCATACCCATTCACTAAGGAATTGTTCCAATTAATATTTGAATATTCGGTGATGGAGTCGAAATAAGATCTATAATTGACCCTAAGTGCAAGTGGGAGATTAATAGAGTCAGTGGTATGCCCTAGAAGCAATTCTATAATTTGTTACATATACCTAACTTGATAGCCATTCTCTTCCAAAATAACAGGTATTTTCTTTCTACTATATACTTGTACATTGTGATATATTTAGTTAAGTAATTAACCTAAAGTATATTAAATAGAAAATTCTTAAGTGATATGTTATGTGATAGTAATTGTCATGTGTTGTAATTGTGAGAAATTTATCGCATCAAAATGACATATTATTTTAGATATTCTTAATCAAGATGTTTCGAGATAGGATATCGATACATCGGAGGCTAAAGTATGTAACAAACTCCAAAAGTTGGATAGTGTATTGTTCATGGCTGGTAGGGGCACCAAGGGGTAACATACTAATTGCCATTGGATAACTACAGAATGATTCACTCGAGAGTTTTCTATTGGTTAATATAACTAGGGTAAAACAGAGAATCTCAAACTGACGATATTACACAGTTCCCTAGATTTAGGAATATTGTTGAATTTCAATATGGACACTCCACTTTGATTATAGTTAAATCATGGCATGAATTCCATCGAATGACTATAGCTTGGTCTTACTTAAAGCCTTGAAAGTGAAACACTATTCAATAGAGAATTTGCCTCGGTTATATGAGGTTAGTATCACGGTTAACTGTAGTCAACTCAAAATCAAAGTCTCTGGCCAGAACATTTCAGTTAATAATAATTGTTACTATTGAACTAAGGGCTTTGTGTTGGGATTATACAATTTGAATGCGACGATACTAGAATTTTGACTAATACCAAATTCCATAAGTCCTAACGTGATATGGTTTTAACGAAGAGAATTGGTGTAAATAATTGTCACTGCAAGGGACTGCTTAAAATAGTAAAATTAGATTTTACAGAATTGTGTAAGCATTAAATCTAGCGAAATCATCATTCCACTAGCTATGGTGGTGTATGGACGTTAATATTCGAATTGTTTGACATTAATCGCTGACTGAATTTACACCTATTAGTCACACAGCTACAATGTTGAATGCTCTGAATACCACATAATTTAATTAAATTACAATTGTTACAGTTAATTAAATTAATTATTATTTATAAAATATTAATTATAAATTTTTACTTGTTTTATTTTAACAGTATTGAATTAAGTGCTTATATAAAAGTTATATATGTACGTTTCGATATACGATACGATGTATAGTTCAATTGGACTAAAAATATACAATTGCTAATCGATTATGGAAATGTATGTATACCCATTGGTCTAAAAATATAGTCGATCATGACATGTAGGAGGGTCATGTGGTATGTTATTTGAAAATATAAGGTTTGATTTGGTTTGAAAGAAAGGTAGAACTGAGCTCTAGATCACTTCCTTTCTCTCCCTTTTCATTCCCTATGTAAACTCAACACCTCCTTCATTTTCAAGGTTACACTTTACCCTCCACCTAGCCTTGTTTTGGCTACAAACAAATTCCTTTCTCCCTTCTTCATTTTCAAACTATAAATTAAATCAAATCGAGTTAAATTCAAGCTACGGTGATCTCTTTGGTTACTAGATTTCCTGGAAGGGATTGGATCTAATTCAAGGAGTTTCTCCGATTCAACGTTCAAGGTGTTACATCAAGGCCATAGTTTAGGCAACATCCAATTTACATCTATTTATTTAAATATTTATTTATATCATTGTACATGTGTATGTTGGAATTATATCATGAATATATATATGTTTGCTGTCAAATCTTCATATATATATGTATCACTAAAACAATTTGTATATGAATATTTTAGTTTCAATCGTTTAAAAAACATGAAATTAAAATTATTTTTGAATTAAAGTTGTATTTTGAAACTATTGTTAAATACATAATATATATTTATAAGTTTATTTAATAAATTTTATATATACATATTTCGCAAGTACATGTGTGTTAAAAAATATTTTTTTGATGTAATATATATACACACATATTTATAAAACTGAAATATAATAATTATATACTTTGTAAGTTTTAAATTTTAATGTGTTAACATATATAAATATAAATAAATATACATATATATTTTACGGAATAAATTCTATATGAAAATTAAATAAAAGGTTTCATTTTAAAATCCTTATGGAAATTTTAAAATAAAATAAAAAACAGTTTTTAATCTACGTGGAATAAAAAATTAATTTTATTAAAATTATTGTTAGCCAAAAATAAATATGTATATATGTTTTATTTTATGTTTAAATGTATAATATTATATATATATATATCTATCAAAATTTTATATAACTTATATACATACATACATATATATAGTTCCAAAAAAAAATATTTCTTAATTCATATATATAGGGGCTAATATGTCTGTTGTAGTGTAAATTCCAACAACCATATATGGACATATTAAACCATGCACACGTTTTATATTGCATGTGCACGTGCACACACACGTATATGTGTATATGATGCACATGTACATATTATGTATCACATATATAAGCAAATCAAAACTTTATAATAATTAAATAAAATAAAAATTTTATTTAAAATTTATTTAGATTGTATCTAAATCAATGTAGACTTCATAGGCCCAGTAAGATTTAAAATGGTAAAAAAAAATTGAAATCCACCCCATTTAACTCGCTACGTACTGTTACAATTCTAATAGAATCAATATTTAATAAAGTGCATACATAAAAGTTATATATATATATATATATCGATATGCGATATCGATAAATATTTTAAATTGGATTTGAATAGTTATATATTGATTGAATTTGAAAATATATATGGGACTAATAGGCCCATATATGGCCGACAATACAAGGTGGGGGAGATTTTTATTGAAAAATTAGTTTTGAATTAGCAAAGAGAAGAGGTAAATTAGCATCTCCTCCTTTTACTCCTTCCTCTTGCCGATTTAAACCATCCGTCCTACCTCATTTTCACTTTACTTTAGCCTCCATCCCATACCTCTCTTGGTTGCAAGTATTAGGGACCTTCCCCTTTCATTTCTAAATAAAATTTAAATCAAATTAAATCTCCTTCAATAGTATGATGCTCTCTTTAGTTGGTTGCATTTTTGGAAGAGTATATACAATATCTAAGGAGTTTTAGATTCAACATTCAATGTGCATATTCAAGGCTACAACATTAGTAATTTCTAATATATTTTTTGTTATATATACATTTGCCTATTTCAATTTAAATGCATAGATTAAATCCTTGTTTTATCATGGATTTATATATTTATTTGCTATCGGATTTATACACACACACACATTTATTTGAATTAATATATATATATACATATACATATACATATACATATATATAGACATACAAACATATAATATACACATGAATTTCTTTTTGGCCATTTAAAAAAATAAAACTTTTGAAAGTTTTAAAAGATTCAAAAATATTATTAAATTCGAATTTGAATTTTATAATTAGTATACAGACATACATACATATATATAGGCATAGTATGTACTAATTAATTAATTAATTCATATGTACATATATACATGTTCTGAAAAAATTATGTATATGTATTTATAATTAAATTTGAAATAAAATAATGATTTCCAAATGTATTTAAAACTTTTTTAAATCATAATTTTTTACAAAAATATTTCTTTTAAATATAAATCAACACAGATTTATAATTTAGAAAATATAAAATTCATACAGATTTCATATTTTAAAAATATCTTTTACAAATCCGTACGGATTTGTAAAATAAAATAAAATTTTGATATAAAAGTTTCAGCCGAAAATTAAAATAATTAACTGATGATTATTTTATATTTCAAATTAATATTCTATAAATAAATTTTAAATATATATATATATATATATTTCGAATGTTTATCAAAAATGTTATGCATATATATATATATATATATATATATATGTAATTGTGTGTGTGTGTATAAACATATCAACATTTGAATTTTGAATTTGAAATAGATTTCTTTATTCTAGATCTCGATCTATGTTTTAATTTTAATTTAACATAAGGTATTTTAAATATTCATTTGAGTTATTTGAATTGGTCAATATCTTCAAAATAGACATAATTTAATATATATCAATGTTATATATGTATACATATATGTGTGTGTGTATGTATAAAATGATGAATTAATTATTGACAACAAACATGTATATAAAGGGCCAATGTGTCTGTTACAGTAAACCTCAGAATTTGTATAGAATCACATTAAACTATGTATACATCTATATGTTGCACATGTACTATATATTTATGTGTGTATTTGATACGCATATACATTATAAATATAATCAAATCTTCATATAAACTAAATATATAAAATAAATACTTTATTTATAAATATTTTGATGGGATCTAAATTAATTTAGACTTCATAGTCCCAATAAGATCCAAAAATGGATTTTTTTTTAAATTCACTAATTTAACCCACTACATGCTAGCCTAGTTGCATCAACTCCACCCATTGCACTAGGCCAGTAGCCAAGGAGGGAAGATTAATTTTTATTCAACCTCAAGCAAAGACACTACTATTCTAGACATCCATCAAATAGAAAAGTTTATTAGTTGTTCCTAAATATTGGCTAGTAAGACTGCATAGACCATATGGGCTCCGATACCATTATTGGTCCAGCCTAATCTCCTTAGGGGTGGCCAAACTATGTACCTCATGAGCGAGTTTTACATGCAGCCTTTCGACTAGCACAACCATTATAGGACAAGTAGGGGTTAGAGTCAATGCTTCATCGTAGATCACAACGTGAGAACCCCTATATGCTAGTTGTAGATATCGAACCTAGAATATCTAATGTACTAATATATTTGAGTATGTTATTAACATACATACATACATACATACATACATACATGCATGTATGTATGTATGTATATAATTTTACTATGCATATATATATATCTATAAATTATTTAAAAAATTTATTAATATATTTATGTGTGCGTGTTGCTTGCGTTATTTTAAATTATAATTTTATAAATAATTTCTTTATATTGAAATAAGTCTATTATATAATATGTATATTGAATATTAATATTTATTCATATTATTAAATATATATATATATATGCTTATATAAAATTATTTGAACTAAACTATAATATATATGTTTATAATATTTATGTACAAATAATAGCGTATATATACATACATATATGTGGACAATATATTTGCGTATTGGATGAGAAAATATGTCCATTGTGATGTAATCTTAGCATCTATACATGTGCTTGTTATAACTTGCATGGATTGATATGTAAACACACACACACACACATATATATATATGTATGTATGTATGTATGTGTGTGTATGCATGTGTGCGTGTGTGTGTGACACACACACACACAAATATATACATATACATATACATATATATATCATAATATAAATTAAATAAAACTATATAATTTATAAATTTAAATAAAATAAAATATTTTATTAAAATGAAATTTAGAAATGTTCTAAATTAATTAGACTTGATAGGCCCAATAAAGATCCAGCAAGAAAATATTTTTTTGAAATTCATCCACAACTTCCGCTGTTGGTTGGCCCAGATCCAACAATGGTATCAGAGCTCAATAGCCTATGCGGTCTAATTTGGTCATGTTAGGGTTAATTAATTAATTAAGCTCACAGTTCACTTTGGACGGTGTCTAGAAAGGTAATGTCTAGGATTGGAACTGGGTAATCAAGTACCCTATCCTACGTGGTTACCAACCTATCCTAAAAGGTGAAGTGAGCCCAAAAGGTTGCCCCTAATAGGAGAGGCCCAATTTGAATTGGGCCTTGGGTTAATTTTCAAAATTGTTTGAAAATTTAAAAATATAAAATTTTAAATTTAGAAATTAAATTTAAAATAAGATATACATGTATTATAAAATTTATAATATAAAAAAGTTTTTCAAAATGTTTGAAAAACAATACAAATTGATTTCGAAATTTAAAAAATTTATTAATAAGATTAATAAAATAAATAAATTAAATAAGTTCATAAATAAATATTGTATTATATATTATTATATATGTTATGTTATTTTAAAATGTTTAAAATGACATAAGTATACATGTATGAATATCAAATAAAATTTGAAATTAATATAATTTAATTAAATAGTTTAATTAAATAAGTTAATTAAAAGTTTAATTAATTAAATGATATACACTTGTATATGATATATGTGTTATACTATAAAGGTTACAGTATGTATTAAAATATTAAAGATAAATGTTATATATTAATATAAAATTAATTAAAATGTTAATTAATTAAATAAGATTTAATTAATATAATATTATACAGAAGACTGCTATATAAGTAATATGAAAATTAAAGTTATACAATAATACAATTTATATAATATGAATTTATAAATTAAAGGTGGAACATTAAAGAAACTCTAGCTAGACTTAAGGAATAAATACATACGTAAATGCATGTATATCATGATTTCTGATGTGTCCGACACTTGAATCACGAGAGTAATTCATAATAATTAGATTATTCCATAGGTCGATATTGCTCAATATAATATATATATTGAATATTATGAATCTTCAATATAATGTTGACCTCTACCCCACACATACACATACACACACAGATATATATATATATTAATAAATTACTTGCATACTCCATAGTTGTTTAGTAAACTTAAGTTAAGGATGTTATGTGTAGTATTATTAATATACTGAAAGACAAGGTAAGATAACTATATGTATTTGTTGAGAAAATTCAAGGCACATATACTATACTTAAGCCGTTGTAATATGGTACGAGTGAATAATTTCATTTCGATTTGTTGAGCAAATATAAAGTCTTCGTTTCGATTTGTTGAGCAAATATAAAGTCGAAGTGAGATTATAACAAGATACCAAAGGGTTAGGAGTTGCATATGATACAACCGATAAGGAGTTATCTATTGTCTGTGGAGCTATGACTTGTTAAGCAAACTCAAGGTCAGAATTCCAAGATGGATGAGTCCTAACACCTACTAATGAAGTTGAAAGACTTCTATGTTCCAACTTAGAAATTGGCAAAACATCAAAGCCTAGTGGGAGCTTATTTGTAAAAATGGAACATAAAGTCTAATCTTATTAATATTATAAGAACATCTACTATGATTTGTCCTAATAATCTACCACGTAAACTTGAACAAAACAACAACTCTAAAACTGTTTTCTAAAAGTGACAAACTTCCTAGACCTAACTACACCGATTGGCTAAAGCAATTAAAATAGAATTGACTTACGAGCGCCTTTAGACTGCTATTACATGTGAATCTAAAGAACAACCCACCGATGATGCAGATCTCGAGCTACAACTTGCTTATAAAATATGTGCGTCAGACCTAGAGATCGCCCGAGTTTTCATGCAGTCTATATTAGACAAGCCGTTATAGAGGCAGCACCAAAATATGTCTATCTATAATATATTTGATAGTCTCAAGACTCCTTTTAGTGAACAGTCATTTTCCGTAAGGTATGAGCTTACGAAGAAGCTATTCAATACCAAGATGACCAATGGATAGAAAGTGGACGATTACATGCTAATGATGAAGGGTTATATTGATATGCTTTCACAATTGGACGTACAAATAAGCCACGAATTACAAGTAGATTTGATCCTTGGTTCACTTACTCCTCAGTATAAACTGTTCATATTGAATTATAACATAAACCAACTGAATATGAATCTTGTGAAGCTCCTTAATATGTTGAGGTTGGTCGAGTCACAATCTAAGGATCAAGGGACAATACTTGCAGCAAAGGGGAGTGCATCATCTTCAGAGAGTTCGAAGAAGCAGAAAAGAGAAGGTAAGAAAAAGAAAAGTAAGAAGATCGATGACAAGGGTGAGTGTCACCACTACTACAAGAAATGTCATTGGAAAATGAATTGTCCTGACTACTTGAAGACTGTTAGAGAAAGGAAGCAGAATGGTTCTACGAGTCCATCGGGTACATTTGTGATTCAAATTTGTTTTATAATCAATGAAATGTCTTAGGTCTAAGATACTGGATCTGGTACTCATATATATAATTTGTTACAAAGGCTTAGGAACTGGCATCACGCGGCAAAAGGAGAGATGTGACTCTAAGTTGCTGATGGATCTATTATAGATGCAACGACAGTAGGAAATAATCATTTAGTTTTGCCTAGTGGAGTAGTATTAGTATTAAATAATTACTATTTTTAAAAGACTTTATTAGTGGGATTATTTCTATTTCTAGATTGTCTGAGACTATATATATATATATATATATTTCATTGTGTAAATAATGTTATGAACATTAGTTTGGATGGAAATAAAGTCTAAGATGGTATTCTTGAAAATGACATTTATGTGATTAATACTAATTATGTATGTTTTGTGAATAATTCGTTTAACAATATAAATGATAGTGATCTTTGGCATTGTAGGCTAAGTCATATTAGTGAGAAAAAACTACACGGATTGAAAAACGAAGGTTTTATACCATCGGTTAATTCTAAATCATTTAACACATGTGAGTCATGTCTTAAAGGTAAAATGACTAAGCATCCCTTCAGTGGTTGCACTGAAAGAGTTGATGAACTCTTAGGGTTAGTACATAGTGATGTATGTGGCCTGATGCCTATAATAACCAAAGATAATAGTTCTTACTTCATTACCTTTACTGATGATTTATTAAGACTAGGGTATGTGTTTCTTATGAAGAACAAATCTGATGTCTATGAGAAATTTATTGAATATAAAAATGTAGTATAAAACCAAATGGTTCGTAAGATTAAAATTCTTTGACAGATCAAGGAGGTGAGTATGTTAGACAGGATTTCCAACAATACTTAAAAGATAATGGGATTATCTCTTAGGTTACTCCACCACATACTATGCAACACAATAGTGTGTCAGAGCAAAGGAATTGAACCTTATTAGATTCAATTCATTCCATAAGGAGTAAGACTGGGTTTTCTCTATCCTATTGGGGATATGTGCTAGAAATCATGATGCATGTGATGAACTTGTTACTTCTAAATATGGTGCCTAAAACATTATGTGAGATGTGGTATGGTAAGGAACCCTAACTCAAATATTTGACGGTGTGGAGTTGTCCGGCATACGTTAAAATGGTAGTTCGAACAAAATATAGGCAAGATCAGTACAATGTAAATTTACAGGGTATCCTAAAAATCCATGGGTTATATATTCTACAATACCAAGAAACAAAAGGTTATTGTTTCTTGATATGTTGTCTTTTAGAAAAGGAATTTCTGTTAAAGGAAATTAACAGCAAGGTAGTAAACTTGGATGAGATCCAAGAAATTAACACTGAGGCTGAACCAATAGGAGAACCAAGTTCACCGGTATAAGAAAACACGCAACTATTAGAAGTTCTAGTAGGGAATCTGTAGTACTAGAGAGATACTATGGTTTCCTCATTGATGGTGAGAAGGAGGACTGTGTCTTAGATGATGACACTCTTCTACCTTTCCAATAAGCACTGTAGAGTAAAGACTCTACGCTATGTCTTGGAGCTATGAAATCTAAGATGAATTCCATATACAAAAACAAAGTTTGGACTTTGTTGAACGTACCCAAATGGATAAAACCCATCAACTACAAATGGAATTTTAAGAAAAATCTAAATGCAGATGTAGAAGTACAGACTTATAAGGTAAGACTGCTTGCAAAAGGATTTTGTCAAATTCAAGGTGTTGATTATAATGAGTCCTTTTCCCCCTTTGCCATGCTTAAGTCCATTCGAATTATGCTAGCCATCGCCGCATTCTATGACCACAAAATATGGAAAATGGATGTAAAGAAAACATTTCTAAATGGTGATTATGAAGAAATCGTCTATCTGTCACGGTTTGAGGGTTTTGTGGTCAGTGGGAGTGAGGATAAGGCTTGCAAGTGGTTGAAGCCCCTTTATGGACTTCAACTAGCTTCATGTAGTTGGAACAAGTGTTCTGATAAGGTAATCAAATAGTTTGGTTTTTATCAGAACAGAGAGGAAGCGTGCATATACACAAAGGATCAAAGAAACACTATCGTATTCCTAGTGCTCTATGTCAACGATCTGTTATTGATTAGCAATGACACCTCGTTGTTGTAATTAGTGAAAGCTTGGCTTTCCAAGAACTTCTCCATAAAGAATTTGGGAGAAGCAGCCTATATATTTGGTATTAAGATCAATAGAGATAGATCTAAAAGCTATTGGGATTGTCACAAACCCTGTACATAGACACCATACTGAAAAGGTTCCGTATGAAGAATTCCAAGCACAGAAATGTTCCAATGCGGTCTGGAATCATTCTTTCCAAGAAGGGCACTCCTTATACCGACGAGAAGAAAGAGCATATGAAGAGGATCCCCAATGCTTCAACCATAGGATCCATAATGTATGCCATGCTATGTACTAAATTGGATGTGGCATATGCATTAGGATGCGTAAGTCGATACTAGTCTATCTCGAGGAAAAACATTGGACAGTCGTAAAATGTATACTGAAGTTCTAAGAAATACTCGGGATTTATTTCCTATATACAGAAATGGAGACCTCCTTATGAAGGGGTATACAAATTTGAGCTTTCAAAGTGATATATATGATTGGTGTCTAGTTATGTGTTTATGCTTAATGGTGGAGCAGTTAGTTGGAAAAGTTCCAAGAAAGAAACAATGGCTAATTCCATGATGGAGGCGGAATACATCACCCTCAATGAAGTAGCTAAAGAGGTAGTCTGGATGAGCAAGTTTTTTAGCGAGCTCAGAGTGATTACCGATACCGAGAATCCTATGGAATTATCTTATGATAATAATGCAGCGATGTAGATTGCAAAGGAGCCCAGAATACATAAGAAGTCACGACATATTCATTAGAAGTTCCACCTGATTAGAGAATTCATTGAGAAGAGGTTGTGATATAAAGGGTAGATACCAAGGACAACATAGTAGATCCATTCACTAAGGGTATAGCTCGGTCGGCTCTCGAGAAGTTGATTAAAGGGATGGGACTGAAACTCCATAATTGACCCTAAGTGCAAGTGGGAGATTGATAGAGTTAGGGGTATGCCCTAGGGGCAATTCTTTAATTTATTGTAAATTAATTAACTCTGTAATCAAGTCTCGTTCGTAATAAAGGTGTTTTTTCTTCCTCTTATATATTTTTTATAATGTGTTATAAATAATTAAATATTTAATTAAAATATATTTAACAAAAAATCCATAAATGGTGTGTTTGTGGTAGTAATTACAAATAGTTGTAATCATGAGTATTGTATCACAATATAATAGACACATTATTTTAAATGTTCTTGTCAAGATGCATTGAGACTTCATATCAATGTATCCATTGAGACTATATTAAGTAACACTCTCCAACTATTGGGTGGTTTATTACTCATGACTACTTGGGGAACCTAAGGGTTATGTACTAATAGTTATTCAATAACCATGGAATGACTCACTAGATAGTTTTCTATTGGTTAATATAACTAAGGTCAAATAGACAATGTCTATATGATTGAATTACACAGGTCTCTCGACTTTTGATCGATATTCAATATGAAAGCTCCACTTTGATCATAGTCAAATCATGGCATGATGTCCATCGAGTGATTATAATTGGGCCGAGTGGAAGTATTGGAAGTGAAACGCTATTCAAGAGAGGATTCGTCTCCTTAGTTATATGGGGCTAGTATCATGGTCAACTCAAGTCAACTCAAAGTCAAAATCTCTGGTCAGAGTAGTTCGGTTAATAATAATTGTTATTATTGAACCAAGGAATGTGTTTGGACTATAGAGTTGAATATGGACAAAATTGGAATTTTTACCATTACCAAATTCTATAAGTTCAAAATGATATAGTTTTGACGAAGAGAATTGGTGTAAATAATAGTCACAACTGGGTAACGTTAACTAAGTACTATTAGACTTTTACCGAAACCAAGTAAGCGTTAAATTTGACCAAAATATCACAACACCTGCTAATGATGTATGAACATTAATATTCGAATAGTTCAATATTAATCGCTAACCAAATTTACATCCAACAAGTCACACAATCGGAATAATGAATACCCCTTTGATCAAAACGATTTAATTAATTTGTAAGTGTTATAAATTAATCAATTTAATTAATATTTATGAAATATTATTTATAAATTTTGATTTTGATTTGATGAAAAAATATTATTAAATATATTTATAATAGTTATAAATATATTAATCGATATACGATATCAATAAGCATTAAATTCGATTTGATTGCAAATTATTTATTCAGGCTTTAAAGAGTTTAAAGCCCATATAGGGGCTGATCATATTTAGCCACAATGAGTGCTAGGTGTGGCCATAAGATGGCTCAACCAAGGCTTCAATATGGAGGACTAATATAGATGAGAATTGATAAGAGATAATGTACGATATTGATCCTAAAATATCTCCAACTTCTCCTTCATATAAGCATCTCTAACCACACTGGTTTGTGATCTCTTTTAGCCTCCACATTCCTCCATGTCTGGCCGAATTCCCCTTTCCATATCACTAATTTCCCAAGTTAAATCAAATCAAAAAATGTTATTCGATAGCCGGTGATCAGCAGTTCAAGGACCAGCACTCTTTTGAGTTGGAAATCGTTTCAAGGAGTTTATATCATCATTTCACGGCATGCTTTCAGGCTTTGGTTATAAGGTATAGATTTAACTTTTTACAATCGTTATGTTTATATATAATGTTTATATATGTATTTTATATATTATTAATCAGGTGACGATTCCAGTATACAAATTTATTGTCACAATTAGATTGGTTGTGTGTTTGCATATACTTGGATATTAAAAAAAATTATCATATATGTATCAAATCAGTATGGCTCTACAAATTAATAAAATAATTTTTTTAATTTTAATGATTTAATTAGATATATATATATATTTCATAATTTAATTATAATATCATACTTTAATCAAATAAGGTCATATTTTTTATGTAAAGTATTAACGATATAATAGTTTTGGCGATGATAAAAATATTATATATATATATATATTATTTAAATATTATTTAAGTTAATTAATAAATTAATTAATTATATCAATATAGATATATCATGAAAATATTGTGCTATATTTTATAAAATAATATTAGCATAAAATATACTTGGCAAAAATTAAAAAAAATACATTTTTTTATTTTTAAAAAATATTTTAAATAAAATTCGAGAATAAAAAAATCAATTTTAAAATTATTTTCGATCATAAAATCATGTGATTAATACTAATTATATATGTTCTATGAATAATGCTTCTAACAATATAAATGATAGTTATCTTTGGCATTGTAGGCTAGGTCATATTAGTAAGAAACGACTACATAAATTGAAAACCGAAGGTTTTCTACCATCGATTGATTCTGAACCATTTAACATGTGTAGGTCATGTCTCAAAGATAAATTGACCAAGCACCCCTTCAATGGGAGCTATGAAAGAGTTGATGTACTCTTAGGGTTTGTACATAGTGATGTATGCGGCCCGATGCTGTAATTACAAAAGATAATAGTTCTTACTTTGTTGCTATCACTGATGATTTCTCGAGACTAAGATAATGTGTATTTTATGAAGAACAAATCCGATATCTATGAGAAATTTATTGAATATACAAATGTAGTAGAAAACTAAATGGGCTGTAAAATTAAAATTTTCAATTAGATCGAGGAAGTGAGTATGTTGGACAGGATTTCCAACAATATTTAAAAGATAGTGGGATTATCTCTCAGGTTAATTCACCCTATTCACTACAACAAAACAGTGTGTCAAAGCAAAGGAATCGAACCCTATTAGATATGGTTTGTTCCATGATGAGTAAGGTTGAGTTACCTCTGTCCTATTGGGGATATGCGCTAGAAACCACAACGCATATGTTGAACTTGTTCATACTAAATCTATGCCTAAAACTCATATGAGATGTTGTATGGTAAAAAATCCCAACTCAAATATTTGAAGGTGTGTGGTTGTCTAGCATACGTTAAGAACGTTGGTCCGCATATAAGAAAGATCGGTACTATGTAAATTTATAGGATATCCCAAAAACTCGATGGCAAATATATAAATATATATATATATATATAACTACCAAGGAATGAAAGGTCATTGTTTCTCGACACGTTATCTTTTTAGAAAAGGAATTTCTGTTAAAGGAAATTAACAGTGAGACTGTAGACTTGGATGAGATTCAAGAAGTTAAAACTAAGGCTAAACAAGTGGGAGAACCAAATTAATCCGTATACGAAAATATGCAACCTATTAGAAGGCCTAGTAAGGAATCTCGCATACCAAAGAGATACTACGGTTTTCTCGTGGATGGCAAGAAAGAGGACAATGTCTTAAATGACAACACTCCTCTATCTTTCCAAGAAGCACTACAGAGTAAAGACTCTACATTCTGACTTGGAGCTATGAAATACATGATGGATTCTATATACGAAAACAAAGTTTCGAATTTGTTGGATGTACCTAAAGGGATAAAACACATCGGTTGCAAATGAATTTTTAAGAAAATGCTATGTGCTGATGAGAAAGTAGAGAATTAAGGCTTGTTGCAAAAGGATTTCGTCAAATTCAACGCGTTGATTATGATGAGACCATTTCACCTGTAGCCATGCTTAAGTCCATTCAGATTATACTAGCCATCGTTGCATTTTATGACTACGAAATATGGAAAATGGAAGTAAAAGACGGATTTTTTAAATGGTAATTTAGAAGAAACAATTTATATGTCATAGCTCGAGGGTTTTGTGGTCAGTGGGAGTGAGTTCAAGGCTTGTAAGTTGTTAAAGTCCATTTATAGACTTAAACTAGCTTCAAGGAGTTGGAACAAGTGTTTTGATAAAGTAATCAAACAGATTAATTTTTATCAGAACATAGAGGAAGCATATTTATATAGAAAGGAATAGGGCAATGCTATTGTATTCCTAATGCTCTATGTCGATGATTTATTATTGATTGGCAATGACACTTCATTGTTGCAATCAGTGAAAGATTGGCTTTCCACGAACTTCTCTATAAAGGATTTGGAAGAAGCGACCTATATACTTGGTATAAAGATCTATAGATATAGATCTAAGAGGCTGTTGGGATTGCCCCAATCCCTTTACAAAGATACCTACTTAAAAGATTCAGTATGGATAATTCCAAACGTGGAAATGTTCCAATGCAGTCTAGAATTGTCCTTTCTAAGATGGATGCTCCTCATACCATTGAGGAGAAAGAGCGTATTAAGAAGATCACATATGCTTCAACCATAGGTTCCATAATGTATGCTATGTTATGTACTAGACTGGATGTGGCATACACATTAGGGTATGTAAGCCGATAACAGTCTGATCCCAGAGAAAAACATTGAACGACCGTAAAATGTATACTTAAGTATTTGAGATATATTAACGAATTATTCCTCATATACGAGAATGGAGACCTTCTTACGAAGGGGTATATAGATTTGATTTTTCAAATTGATATATATGATAGTAAGTTAGTGTCCGGTTATGTCTTTATGCTTAACGGTGGAGCCAATAGTTGGAAAAGTTCCAAGCAAGGAACAATTGTTGATTCCACGATGGAGGCCGAGTACAATGCCCTCAATGAAGAAGCAAAAGGTGTAGTCTGGATTCGCAAGTTTTTACGTGAGCTCAGAATGATTCCCGATACCGAGAATCCTATGGAATTGTACATGATAACAATGTGGCAATGTAGATCGTAGAGGAGCCTAAATTACATAAGAAGAAATGACATATTCTTCGGAAGTTACACCTTATTTAGAAAATTCATAGAGAAGAAAGAGGTCGTAATACAAAGGGCAAATACTAAGGACAACATTGCAGATCCATTTATGAAGGTGCTAGCTCGGTTGGCTCTCGAGAAGCTGATTGAAGAGATGGGATTGAGATTCCATAATTGGCCCTAAGTGCAAGTGGGAGATTGATAGACTTAGGGGTATGCCTTAGGGGCAATTTTGTGATTTATTGTAAATCAATTAACTTTGTAATCAATTATCATTTGTATTAAAGGTGTTTTTCTTTCTAGTATATATTTGTTATAATGTGTTATAAATAATTAAATGATGAATTAAAATATATTTAATAGAAAATCCATAAATGTTATGTTTGTGATAGTAATTATAAATAAATGTAATCTTGAGTATTGTATCACAATATTATAAAACACATCATTTCAAATGTTCCTACTCAAGATGCATCGAGACTGGATATCGATGTATTCGTTGAGATGATAGTATGTGACGCTCTCCAAATGTTGGGTAGTGTATTACTCATGACTGCTGGGGCAACTAGGGGTTACATACTGATAGTTATTTGATAAATATGAAATGACTCACTTGATAGTTTTCTGTGGTTAATATAACAAAGGTTAAAAAGAAAATATCGATGTGACTTATTTACACAGTTCTCTTGACTTGGGAATACTGTGGATCTTCAATATGAAAGCTCTTCTTTGATTATAGTCAAATGATAGCACGATTTCCATCGAGTGACTGTTGTTTGGTCGAGTGGATGTATTGGAAGTGAAACATTATTCAAGAAAGGATTCGTCTTCTCGATTATACGGGGTTAGTATCATGGTCAACTCAAAGTCAAAATCTCTGGCCAGAGTAGTTTGGTTAATAATAATTTTTATTATTGAACCAATGACTTTGTGTTTCGATTATAGAGTTGAATGTGGACGATATTGGAACTTTAACCACTATCAAATTCCATAAGTCCAAAGTGATATGATTTTGACGAAGAGAATTGGTGCAAATAAAAGTCACTACCGGATAGCACTTAACAAAGTAAAATTTGATTTTTCTAAATCCAAGAAAGCGATAAATTTGACCAAAATGTCATAACACCTGCTAAGTGACATGTGAATCTTAATATTCAAATAGTTTGATATTAATCGCTGATCAAATTTACACAGGCGAGTCACACAACTGAAACGATGGATTCTCCTTTGACTAAACGATTCAATTAATTTATAATCATTATAAATTAATTAATAATTATGAAATATTAATTATAAATTTTGATTATGATTTGATGAATAAATATTATTACATATGTGTATAATAGTTATAAATATATCAATCGATAAACGATTGAATTAGATTTAATTGCATAATATCTTATTTAAGCTTAAATAAGTTAATGCCCATCATGGGGGCTGTTATTTTCGACAGCTACTAAGGGTATAGACGACTCAAAATATGGTATGAGGGGCTTGATTTTGGATGGCTGAGATCAGAGGAGAATGAGTAAGAGATGAGATCCATACTTCTTTCGTTTCCATCCACTATATAAGCATCTCTACCCTCATATGATGAAGGAATTTTGGAGCTTCCACCCTAAATCTTTGCTGGCCAAAATTTCACTCCCCTCTCCATCCATCTAGAAGTTCAAATCAAATACAGTTAGCTGCTATCCGATAGCTGGTGGTCAACAGCTCAACGACTAGCACTCTATTGAATCGAAAATAGTTTCAATGGGCAGATATCATAATTTTGGGGTGTACTTCAAGGCATCGGAAGAGAGGTACATTTCTAATCACAATATAATTATATATACTCAATTATAATGTCTTATTATATACATTTATTTATTAGTTGTTAGTTAGGTGGAGATTTTGATATGCAAATGATATTGTCACAAAATTGTTTGGTTATATGTATGTGCATATTTAATTTTTTTTATCATAAACTGCTAGGTTAGTACGGCTCTAAAAATGAAAAAATAATATATTTTAATAAATTAATATATTTATATACACCAATACACATACTAAATAGATACATATAGTTTTTATTTAATTATAATATCATATTTTAATCAAATATGGTCACACAATTTTATATGTAAAGAATTAAGGATAAGATAATTTTTGGCAATGATAAAATAATTTTCATGGATAAGATAATTTTTGTTAATGATAAAATAATATATATATATATATATTTTATATATTATTTAAACACTGTCCCCTTAAACACTGCCATTAATGATTCCAATCTTATACCTATTGTTAACTATGGTGTTCCATATTCATGGAATAATAGAAGTCATTTAGGTGTTAGAACATTCACCAACATTGACCATTCATTTTGCAATATTAAAGCTTTAAAAATATGGCCTGCCTTATCTTCTTTCCTCCCTCATCCCATTCTTTCCGACCATTCCCCAATCATTACCAGCCTAGATCCCCTGCCATTGAAGGAGAAGAGAGCTTTCAAATTTTTTAATATTTGGGTCCAGGAAAATGACTTTCTTCAAATTATACAATCGGTATGGTCCTCTAATGTTTTTGGAAATCCTATGTTTGTATTATGCAGGAAATTAAAGGCTGTTAAAGTAGAACTCAAGGATTGGGCTAAAGCCAGATTTGGTGATGGCTCTCATCTATCTACAAGTATTAAAGTCCAGCTGAAGGAAGCACAAGGTATCATGATAGCTAATCCTGGTGATCAGAATGCTGCTTTAAAGGAGAGTCTTCTCTTTTCTCAACTTAATGAAGGCTTAAACAAGGAAGCTAGCATGAGGAGACAACAACTTCATCATAAACGGATATCCGAAGGAGATAAAAATACTGCTTATTTCCATGCATCAATCAAAAACAAGCGAGCAAGAGAGCAGATCAGATCTTTGTATGACAATATGGGTACCCTTCAATCCCAATCCAATCAAGTGGATAATATCCTGCTCCTTTACTTTTCTGAACTCCTTGGAAATGCCTCTGATTTCCATCCTTCACTTGATTTATTTGATACTTTCCACTATCACATATCACCAGTTCCCTACAATCTAAACTTACTCGGCTTATAACAGATCCTGAAGTTAAAACTGCCCCTTTCTCTATGAATAAAAAGTCGAGTGGTGGTCCAGATGGATATAATGTTGTGTTCTATACATCAACATGGAATATAATAGGAGAATACTTTATCAAATCCATTCAAATTTTTTTCCTAAAATTCAGAATGCTCAAGGAAGTAACGCTTCTAATCTCACCCTAATCCCAAAAACAATCCTACTATGCATGCAACAGATTTTCGTCCAATATCTTGTTGCAATGTTATATATAAATGCATCTCTAGGATACTAGCCACTAGATTAGTTAAAGTGCTTCCTCATTTAATATCCAAAAACCAAAGTGCCTTCTTGCCTAATAGGAGCACATTAGAAAACATCATGCTAACCAATGAATTAATTATGGGATATGGTGGAAGCCAGGTTGTGATCAGTGCCATGATGAAGCTTGACATCAGCAAAGACTATGACATCATAAAGTGGTCATTCATAGTTAGGATTATGGCAGTTATGAAGTTCCCGAAGACCTTTGTTGCATATATTTACATGTGTATCTCAACTGCCTCTTATTCTCTCATCTACAATGGAACTGAACATGGGTATTTTAATGGTTAGCAAGGTATTAGGCAGGGTGACCCATTATCTTCTTATCTTTTTCTTATTGTGATGGAAGCTCTAACATGCATGCTAAACATAAACTATTCACAATCCAAAATAAGTTACCATCCCAAATGCAAGGCTTTGAATATTACCTCCCTCCTATTTGCTGATGATATTCTTATTTTCACTAAACCAAATAGGCAGTCCATTGCAACCATTATTAAAACTTTGGGATCTTTCTACCTTTCCTCTGGCCTCAAATTAAATACTACTAAATCTCACGTACTTATTTCTGGTGTATCTCTGAGTTTAAAAGAGGAGATTGTTTCCTTCTCTGGTCTCCAACACTTAACTAAGGATATGAATTATCTTGGTCTCCCCCTGTGTACATCCAGAGTCACCATGGCTGTCTGCCTCCCACTTTATGACAAAATCACCAGCATTATGAATTGTTGGTCTATTAGGATGTTATCTCAAGCTGGCAGACTAGTCCTTATTAAATCTGTTTGTTTCTCTATGATGGTTTACTGGGTGAGAACTTTCATTCTACCAGCTAAATTATTGAGGATGGTAAGGAGTGTTATGATCAAGTTTTTCTGGTCTGGCTTAGTTCACTCTAGGAAGCTTGTTCCTATATACTTCACCAAAATTGAACTTCCTAAAATGAAAGGTGGTCTCGGGGTCATAAATATGGACAGATGGAACAAAGCAGCAATCAGTTTTCATATAGATACCTTGCTTAACAGGAAGGACAGTCTCTGGGCTGACTGGACATGGAGGCATAATATTGGTGGTAAGAACTTTTGGGCCATGGATGTGCCACAGAACTGCAGCTGGATTTGGAGAACACTTCTTGGTTTAATAGGTGATCTTCTTCCCTACATCAAGTACTACCTGTCACCAAATAGTCCAGTTTGTTTTTGGAATGATCCTTGGTTGGCTGATGGGACAATCTTATCTAGGTTATTAACCTCTCAGGAGATCCATCAGTCCTCAATAAATCGCAATGCAAAGGCAGTTGATCATATCTATAATGGTAAGCTGAATGTTCCTGTTAGAACCACTATTCTATAGTTTCGATGACAACAACTATACACATATATATAACTTATTTACTTGTAGGAAAAACCTTCAAAGACTAGAAGATATTTCGACAAAGTAGAAGAATAATCAAAGCTAATGATAGTACTATTATTTGTCTAGATATAATTGTAAAATCTCCTTTTAGTAGTATCATTTTAACTTAAAGCATTTACACACACAAAGTTTATAAAATTCTGAAACTGCAAATCCTGAAATTGCAAATGTCAGACGTCTGACCGTATATATCAGACGTTTGATTTAAGGCTCTGATTTTTAACTGCACTATACACAGACGTCTGCCCCATTTTTCTAGATGTTTGAGCATAAGTTCTGTTTAAAAATATAGAGCAGCTTAGATGTCTAAACAAATGCCCAAACGTCTGTGCTGAGTAACGAGCCTTATTTCTGAACATGCATCTTCTTCAAACAAAGAGGCATTTTCACAACTCTTCATCATATATCTTCTCTATCGACAGATGCAACTTTTTGAATGAATAAACAAACTTAAAAAAGATACTACTCTTCATTATTACTCTTCATTCTCTATAAATATGCAAAGATGTTTCAAATTAAAATTATCCAATCTTTCTGAATCTTCTGTCTATTTTTTTCTTTGCATACTATATTTCCAATAGCTAACAATATTCATCAATTCTACTTTCTAAAATCAAAGTCTCACATACACATATTACCAAAAGGAGATTATAGGAAGTTTGTGCAGAGCAGTCAAAATTTGTGTTTTTCTAGAGCACATTCTTGTCATAAAAGAATCTATTGTATCTAGCCTATTCCTCCAGGAAAAGCGAGGGTTGTTTATTAGTGAAAGCCGAAGAGGAGCTTCGGGACTAGACATAGGACGGGAGGTCCAAACTAGTATAAAAACTCTGGTGTGATTGTTCTTTACTGTTATACTTTATTTACTGTTCATAAGTTAGTATCTTAGTATACTTGCATATTTGATATACATATACGATCCATACTTTCTTTCATTTGGTATCAGAGCAAGGTTATTTCAATTCACAGTAACTCGTAATTGAAAACATATTTAATATGGCAAGTACATTTCAAGAAGGACAATCAACTGCACGACCACCACTATTCACAGGTTCAAATTATTCTTACTGGTCTACACGTATGCGTATTTTTATGGAAGCAAATGGCTTAGAAATTTGGCAAGCTACACAAGTTAAATATGTAGAACCAGAAACAAATATAAGTACTTGGATAGATGCCCAAAAGACCACAGCAACAAACAATGCTAAGGCTATGAATGTTCTATTTTGTTCACTTGATAAAAACGAATTTTCACGTGTCATGTTATGCACTACAACATATGATATATAGCGTACACTACAAATCACTCATGAAGGCACAAACAAAGTTAAGCAAATAAAGATTTCTATTTTACAAAATCAATTTTCCTCATTTAAAATGAAAGCAAACAAAACTATTGGTGACATGTATGCTAGATTTCAAACCATTCAACATGATCTCATGGCACTTGGAGTTAAATTTACAGATTTTGATTTAGCTACACGTATCTTAAATTTTTTTAACAAACGAATGGGAAAGAAAAGTACTGGCCATCGAAGAAGCAAATGACTTATCTCAACTAAAAGTTGAAGAATTGATAGGGAACTTAATGTCATACGAAGTAAATCTACAGGCAAGGAAAGAACAAAATAATGAAAAGAAAATATAGCTTTTCAAGCCAATGATAGTAACTCAGACTTAGATGAAGAAGAAATTGTTTTTATTGCCAAAAATTACAACAAATTCATGAAATTCAAGAAGATGACAAGATCCCAAAATGGAGGAAATTCAAGTTCGTCCAATCAAACTTCAATCAAATGTTATGCGTGTGACAAGTTTGGACACATGAAGAAACAATGCACAGAGCTTAACAATGACAAAAAGAAAGGCAAGTTTGAAAAATTCAAGAAAAAGAAAAGAGCATTTCAAGTAACATGGGATAATTCCGATTTGTCGTCATCTTCAAAAAGTGATAGTGAGAGTGACTCAGAACAAGCAAATGTGTGCTTTATGGAAAATATTGAAGAGGTGCGATCTGAACTTACTTATGATGAATTAATGGAAATTAGTATTGAATTAGATGACAAATATTGAGAAACTAAAAATAAAATAAAGAATGTGTTACCAAAATTAATCGTTAAGAACTGGAGAGAGGATTATTAAAAGATGAAAAAACAATTTTAGAAGAATAATTAGAAACTTCACAAGAGAAGTAAGTATAAGAATGTATCTATTCAAAATGAGTCTTTAGTATGTGATATAAGAAAAGTTAAACTAGAAAATGATAAGATTAGAAAAGAAAATGTTGTATTAAAGAACGATGTAGAAACATTAAAATCTAATATTTCTCATCTTTCTGATAAGTTAGACAAGATTACTAACAATGTTTCTAAATTTAATAAAGGAAAGCAAGACTTGGATGACTTGATCAAAATTTCAAAACCTTTTGGAAATCGAAATGGACTAGGATTTAAGAAATCTTCAATACAGAAAAACTCTAGTTCACTATATAAGAAGTTTAAGAAGTCGGATATTGTAGGAAAGAAACCTAATACTAAATTAATTAAAATATGGATTCCGAAATCCAAAAACAAACTAATTAGATAAAAACACATAGATAGTTACCTAAAAATGTTGTTTATAACAAAAATTATCTTTTTAAGGGTCCCAAACCCATTTAGGTATGGCAACCATCTCTTTCTAACATTTAGGACCCTAGCAAAAGGAAGAGGGTACTAATTAAACTGTTTTTATCTTACAGGTACCCGAAAGAAAAACTAATAACAAGGAGAAATGGATACTCGACAGTGGATGCTCCAAACATATGACTAGAAATGCACAGATGTTGTCAAATATAACATACAAAGATGGCAGTACTGTAACGTTTGGCGACAATTCAAAAGGATTTGTCATAGGAATTGGAGATGTCATTAACGTTGGTATGTCTACTACTCCTGTTATTACAAAGTTCTCTTAGTTAAAAACTTAAAACATAATCTTTTAAGCATTAGTCAACTTTGTGACAAAGGTTTTAAAATTGATTTTGAAAAGGATAAATGCAATATATATGATCAAGATAAAAATATTATTTTTGAAAGTTTAAGAAAAAGAAATATCTATGTTTTAAATATGTAATTTAATAACTCAAATAATTTATGTCTAGCCGTAAATTTGAATGACCCTTGGATTTGGCACAGAAGATTGTGTCACATAAACTTTAAATCCTTAAACAAACTTGCTAAAAACAATTTAGTTAGAGGACTTCCTAGAATAAATTATAAAGTTAAAAATTTATGTGATGCATGTCAATATGGAAAATTGAAAAAGAGTTCTTTTAAATAAAAAAAAGGAATTTCTACCAAACATCCTTTAGAATTATTACACCTTGATTTATTTGGACCTACTCAAATAAGATCAATCAATCATAACAAATATGTATTTGTTATTGTAGATGATTTTTCACGTTATACATGGACATTATTTCTAAAACATAAAAGTGACACTTTTGAAATGTTTAAAAATTTTGCTAAAAGAATTAAAAATCTAATGAATCTTAAAATAAAGAGTATAAGAAGCGATCATGGAGGTGAATTTGAAAATGAAATTTTCGAAAATTTTTGTAATAAAAAGGGAATTTCACATAATTTCTCATTTCCACGAACACCACAATAGAATGGTGTTGTCGAAAGAAAAAATCGTACACTACAAGAGTGTGCATGAACTATGCTTAACAATAGTAATCTACCAAAGAATTTTAGGGCAGAAGCTGTAGCCACTGCTTGTTATGTATTAAATCGCGTTACTTTACGCCCATTAACTAAAAATATATGTTATGAAATGTTTTTTGGTAAAAAAACCAAAAGTTTCATATTTTCGAATATTTGGTTCGAAATGTTTTATATTAAACATTAAGGATAATCTTACTAAATTTGATCCAAAAGCCGACGAAGGTATCTTTATTGGATACTCGGACCGAAGCAAAGCTTATAGAATATTTAACAAATGTACAAATAATATCGAAGAAAGTTTACACGTTTCCTTTGATGAAATTTTTTCTGTTACTGCAAACAATGATGAAAATGAGTTACTACAACCTTCAGAAAATACTTCAAATATACAAAATAATAATGAAAATTTAATTGATAATAATGCACTAAGATCACCACCTCGTATATTGAAAAATCATCCAATTAATAATGTAATTGGTGATTTAAATACAAGGGTTTCTACAAGACATCAATTAAATCAAATGAGTCACGTTGCTTTTATTTCAAATTTTGAACCTAAAAATTATAAAGAAGCTTCAAAAGACGAATCATGGATTATAGCAATGCAAGAAGAATTAAATCAATTTGAAAGAAATGAAGTATGGGAACTTGTACCAAGACCCACAGATCAATTTGTAATAGGAACAAAATGGGTATACAAGAATAAAACTGATGAAGGTGGAAACATTATATGTAATAAAGCAAGACTAGTAGCTCAAGGATATAATCAAGAGGAAGGCATTGATTTTGAAGAAACTTTTGCTCCAGTTTCTCGTCTAGAGGCAATACGTATGTTACTTGCTTTTGCATGTCATAATAACTTTCGACTTTTTCAAATGGACGTAAAAATATATTTTCTAAATGATTATATAAAAGAACAAGTATATGTTGAACAACTCCCATTGTTTGTACATGAAAAATTCCCTTAACATGTTTATATGACGTCTGCATTATCTTCCCAGACATCTGCCTGAACTTACTGTCCATAAACCCTAAACGCTCAGACGTCTATTCGCTACCTACCAGATGTCTGAACGTCATATGGACCCCTTTTCCCTCTTATCTATAAATTATCTTTTCCTCCCTCTTTTATTTCCACCGACCATTCTTAACATCTCTCCCCAAACCCTAAAACCCCAAATCAATTACTTCCTCAAAATTACTCAATTTTAATGGTTCCTAAGCCAAGAAATCTAGTTGCAAAATGCCGCAAGCCATCTACAGCGCAAAGCTCTCAACCTCCAAACCAAAATTTTATCACTGATCATCACATTGAAGAATGGATTCTAGAGAAACTGACTGGACAACAACGGCTTCAGGAACTCGAAAAAAAGCCATTTCATATTGGTCCATTCTATCCTGTTTGATGATTCGCTCACTATGATGCTGATGAACTACTGTCAGAAGCAGGTCTTTTTCATCTAATCAATTATGATACCAACTCGGGTAATATCGATCAACTTGTCGTGTTTCTCTTTTTCATCAATCTTTGTTCACTTGCTATTTGGAATCCAACTGACGATGAAAATTGGATATGGACAAGTGTATATGGTCATGTTATTAAGCTAAATGTTGAAATAATCGGTCAAATGTTAAATTGTCCATATGAAGGAACACGTTTACAGGAAATTCCTGATAAACGTTATGCCCCCAGAGATGTTATTACTCATCTAATTTGGGAAGATGACTCGCAGAAAGTAAAACCATCAAATTTCCATCCACAAGCTCGTCTCTTGAACCGAATGATAATAAATACCGTCATTCCTAGACTAGGAAGTCACGAGCAGGTATACGATGATGATCATAAGGTATTATACGCTATTATTGGTTACATAAAAATCAATTGGGCTCAATATATCTTTGACCAAATTAAAAGCTTTTGGACTCCAGCTCATCGTAGCATTATCTATGCCCCATATATTATGCGAATTCTACGAATATTAGAGATTCCTTCATACCTTTCATAATATAAAGAAATACCTATCAAAGACAGTGGAATTCGATTCCTATCTTTAATGCATCTTCCGGAAGTACCACCGGCAATTATTCCTTTTGCCCAATATCAACCTCCACCAATACAACAACAATAACAAGCACCTCCAACTCGACCTTCACAGCCTACTAGAACTTCAATCGCTATGGAATATTACTCCGACTCTGAAATACAAGAAGCTAGAATATCCTCAGGTCCGGGAGAGAATTTCCATGATATTGCACTTCAAAATCATCGACTGCTCTCCTTAAATCAACAGGTGCTTAACAAGAAAATGTCTAGGCTAGAACGTTCTTTTTCTACTCGAATGACAAAGGTTGAGAAGACATTAAAAAAGTTGTTAGCACATTAGGAAAAGTTCTTCAAAAGGTTCATGGTCGTTCTTCATCACGATCTTCATCTTCACCTTCACCTGCTCCACCACCTACACCTGTCTTTTCTACCGAACCTTTTGCAGCAGCAGGGCCTTCAGAGGAACCTCAACATCGTTCGAGCAAGGAACACATATGTCTTGACTCTGAGGAGAGCGAAGGCTTGTCTCATCATTACGAAGAACATCATATGTCACAAGATCCGCAAGACTATGATTATTACACATCTTTCCAGGGTCTAGCTATTCGAGAGGATGACGAGTATATTGATCAAACTCAGTGGCAACAAGGCGCAACAAATGAAGATTCATCCGGCTTTTGGGGATATTATGGGTATCAGTAGATTTGTTCTTTTATTGATTATCATTTCTATTAATGCATCTACTGCTCTTTTTCACTTTCTAAACTATTTGTTGTATTAACACACTCTCTATTATAAAGTCTGTGATTTTTTTACCGTTCTTTTTTATAATGTTAAAGGGGGAGAAATATCATCTTACATATTTATAGTGGGAGTAATCGATTCAGGGGGAGACATATAATTGTCATCATCAAAAAGGGGGAGAATGTTAGAACCACTATTCTATGGTTTCGATGACAACAACTATACACATATATATAGCTTATTTACTTGCAGGAAAAACCTTCAGAGACTAGAAGATATTTCGACAAAGGAAAAGAATCATCAAAGCTAATGATAGTACTATTATTTGTGTAGATATAATTGTAAAATCTCCTTTTAGTAGTATCATTTTAACTTAAAGCATTTACACACACAAAGTTTATAAATCCTGAAACTGCAAATGTCAGAAGTCTGACCGTATATATCAGACGTCTGATTTAAGGCTCTGATTTTTAACTGCACTATACACAAACGTCTGCCCCATTTTTCCAGACGTCCGAGAATAAGTTCTGTTTAAAAAATATACAGCAGCTCAGACGTCTGAACAAATGCCCAGACATCTGTGCTGAGTAACATGCTTATTTTTGAACAGTCATCTTCTCCAAACAAAGAGGCATTTTCACAACTCTTCATCATATCTCTTCTCTATCGACAGATGCAACTTTTTGAATAAATAAACAAACTTAAAAAGATACTACTCTTCATTATAACTCTCCATTCTCTGTAAATATGCAAAGATTTTTCAGATTAAAATTATCCAATCTTTCTGAATCTTCTTTCTATTTTTTTCTTTGCATATTATATTTCCAAAAGCTAACAATATTCATCAATTCCACTTCCTAAAATCAAATTCTCACATACACATATTACCAAAAGGAGATTATAGGAAGTTTGTACAGAGTAGTCAAAATTTGTGTTTTTCTAGAGCACATTCTTTTCATAAAAGAAACTATTGTATCTAGCCTATTCCTCCAGGCAAAGCGAGGGTTGTTTATTAGTGAAAGCCGAAGAGGAGCTTCGAGGCTGGACGTAGGATTGGAGGTCCGAACCAGTATAAAAACTCTGGTGTGATTGTTCTTTACTGTTATACTTTATTTACTGTTCATAAGTTAGTATCTTAGTATACTTGCATATTTGATATACATATACGATCCATACTTTCTTTCAGTTCCTAGTTCTAGAAACCAGGTAGTCAGAGCTCTATGGCAGAAGTTTGATCAACTTGGTATCCCTTTTAGTGACAGAGACACTATAAGTTGGAATGGAAGCAAACATAAAATTGTTATTGTCTAATCACTTCTCTTTGGCCATGCTGCTGAGCTTGATTACAAGTGGTCTTCTGTAATATGGTGCAAACAATCCCTAACCAGAGACAACCTAATGTTGTGGAAGACAGTGAACAATGCACTGATGACTAAAGAAAAGCTTAAGAAGTATGGTATGAATATTGATACTGCCTACACTCTATGTCAGTCCAATAGTGAAAGCATATACCATCTTTATTTTTTTTGGCAAAGCCAGCGGGGTTAACTGGACCCCTACCAGATTTGTTGCAAACAATAAATAAGGAACAACAGGGATAAACAGAAAAGAGAAAAACAAGAAAACATGCAAGGAAAAACAACAATATCAAGCCCAAACATTAACCAAAGCTTGTGGGAAGATACAATCACTGTTCTTCAAATGTCTATAAGTACGGGCCTTGACTTCATTCCAGAGCACATCATCATTCCTTCTTACATTTTCAAATACTATGGCATTTCTCTCACTCCATATAACTGCCATGTATACTTTTAAGCAGACAGCCAACACTCTGCCATGCTCAGTTCTCCACCTAGTAGCTTTGTATATAATACTCCATAATATGGTAGATGTAGTACCGGATAGATTAATACCAGTTAGACTGCCAATCTTATCCAACAAGTGAAGCAAGGCTGGACAATCGAAAAATATGTGCTCAGTTGTTTCTTCATGCAGCTCACAAAACAAACACTGAGTAGTACATGCCAACCCATACTTATGTAATAAACTTCTGGTAAGCAAAGCACTGTTTAACACTTTCCACATCATTAAATTATCCTTTGGCACAGAATCATTTGACCATATTACTTCAAACCATTTTGAAGCGGGTAGGGGAACACTATCAGTAAGAAATTTGTACACTTCTTTGACAGAATGGGCCTTCATGTGCCATAACACTACGTCATTTTGAAATTCACTGAAGGTTTTTTGTTGTATATCACACCAAATTTGCTTAATAACTTGATTGATGCAGTAAGGTAACTGGATTTTGCGATCATGTAAATAGTCATTAGCAACAGCTTCATTATGGATTCCAATTTGAATAATCTGAGAGTAAGTACACATTTTTGATAAGATTTGGCCATTACTTACCCATGGATCATGCCAAAAACTAACATCTGCTCTGGCATTGACAGGATATTGTATCATTGGGAGGAAGACTTCTCTATACTTCAGTAAGCTTCTCCAAATCCAACTACAGTGCTGTGGGGTAACCAACATCCAGAAATGTCTGTACTTTATGTTGTAATGCCACGTCCAGTCAACCCATAAACTACCTCTTTTATTAATGAGGGCATCAAACTGTTTACTAATAGCTGCAATGTTCCACTTCCTGACATCAAAAACTCCTAGCCCACCTAATCTCAAAGGAGCCTCAAATTTTGAAAATGAACAAGGCACTAATTTTCTGTTGTGAATACTACCTGTCCAAAAGAATCTGTTCATTTGCAGACCTAACAAGATGCAATAATTTAACTGGTAGGATGAGAGTACGTGCCCAGTAAACAATATAAGAAAAGACAACAGATTTTATGAGCACAAGCCTACCACTTTTTTTCAAGATCCTGCTATCCCAAGCAGTCATAACTGATGTTATTTTATGGTAAAGAGGTAAACAGTCAGCCTTGGTTATTCTCTTAGAAATTAATGGTAGGCCAAGGTACTTCATATCATTAGCCATGCAATCGAATCCAGACTGTTGATGAAGATCATCAGCAAGACTAAGACTAACTCCAACAACAAGCATAGATGATTTGTCCTGATTTATTATTAGGCCTGTCATACTGTTGAAAGCCTACAGAGCATCCTTAATACCAATCAAGGAAGGCAACTCGGGTTTAGTGAACAACATTACATCATCAGCAAACATGATAGATGTAATATGTAGATGTGAGCACTTTGGGTGATACCTAATGATGTTATTGTTGTAACTAGTTCTGAGTATAACAGTTAACACTTCCATAACCATCAAAAATATGTAAGAAGATAACGGGTCCCCCTGACGTATACCTTTACTACCCCTAAAACAGCCAACATGTCTACCATTAATAACTACAGAGTATGATGGAGTGGATATACAGACATATATCCAGGACACAAATGTTTTTGGGAATCCCATCACAGCCATAATCCTGACAATAGAGTCCCAATGTATTGAATCATATGCCTTTGAAATATCTAATTTAAGTGCTGCTGCAGGGGGGACATTGCTTCTACCATAACCTTTGAGAAGTTCCTGAGCTAGAAGAACATTATCAATAATGTCTCTATTTGGTAAAAAAGCAGACTGGTTGTTTGAAACAACAGTTGGAAGCACAGTAACCAACCTAGTTGCAAGTATTTTTGAGATACACTTGTAGAAAACATTACAGCAAGAAATGGGCCTATAAGAAGTAACACTTGTAGCAGGAGAGACCTTGGGGATAAGAGCAATATTGGTGCAGTTGATTTCTCCAAGTAGCTTGCATTTGTTAAAAAAATTGTGTATAGCTTGACAAAATTCTTTACCAAGGATACTCCATGTGGAGATGAAAAATACAACATTTAACCCATCAGGGCCTCCCGATGATTGCTTGTTCATGGAGAATAGGATAGTCTTGATTTCCTCATCAGTGACAGGGTTTAAAAGAGATGAAGCTTCCTGGGTTGAAATGCAAGGGAGAGCTATATTTGATATTAAGTCCAGATCAGGAAGAAAACCATCAGGATTTCCAAATTGTTTAGAGAAATATTGAATAAATGCTTGATCAACTGTGTCAGGAGTAGTAAACAGGGTTCCTTTCTCATTAGTAATACTATAAATATTTTCTCTTGCTTGCTTTACCTTAAGAGAATCATGATAAAACTTAGTGTTTTTGTCACCTTCATCAATCCATCTTTTATGCAATTGTTGCCTCTTCATGTTTGCTTCCATGCTTAGAGCTTTATTAACCTCCATAAATAATTTCCTTTCTTCATCAGCTGCTTGAATATCAAGTGGATGTTCCATCATATACTCTTGCTTTATCTTCAATTGTTGTTTTAGGGTAGTAGACAGTAGTCCACCATTGCCAAAGGTTGATGAAGCCCACTGTTTGATTGCTTGCTTGATACACTTTAGTTTCCTGCAAAACTTAAACATTGGGTTACCAAAGCATGAAAATTCAGAGTTAACGTGGGAAACTAAAACCAGAAAGTGGTCATGTTTAACCCAAGCATTAAAAAATTTAAAACTTCTCTTCTTCCTTCTTAAATGGTTCCCAAGAGTCTGTATAAGGGGGGAGTGATCAGACAGAATCGGTTGAGGAAGGAAGACAGAGAGAGTTGGCCATTGAATAAGAGATTGTAAATTGCAAAATGCATGGTCAATAGTAGTAAAAATTCGAACACCACTTCTACTTCTGTTATTCCAAGAGTACTTGGCTCCTGATTTATTCACTAAAATTAACTCAGAGTCAAAAACAGCAAGATTAAGGGGATCAATATCTCTGGGAGAAAGAGGAGCGCCGCCAAATTTGTCGTTAATACTATAACAGGAGTTGAAATCTCCCAAGACTACCCAAGGGTGAGAAGATTGTCTTAAGGGTGGCAATGTTTTGAGAAAGGCATTTCTTGAGTTGACAGAGTTGTCAGCATAAACAAAAGTTAAGTAGAATGAGGTCCGAGTTTGGGCATGATGAACATGAAAATGAATGTACTGTCTAGAAGACAGAATGGGAGAAAGAGTTAGAATAGAAGGGTCAAAGATGACAAGAATTCTACCATAGGCTGCATAATCAAGATTATGATGTATTTTCCAATTTGGGTTAATGTAGGATGCTGCTTTTTGGGACAAGGTATGGTTAAGCTTAGTTTCTAGCAGACTAATAAGACAGATATTATACTGTGTGATATAGCTCTTAACTTGATCAAGTTTCAAATTGCTATGAGCTTCTCTAATATTCCATGTTGCTATTTTTGTATACATAAATGACTATTGAGATTGGGAGGTGATGTTCCTTCTCTGGGCAGACAGAGATCCGGTTTCAATCTTCCTTCTTGGCAAGCTGGGGGGGAGGGTGGATGAGAGCTAGGTTGGGAGATGGAAGGATCAAAAGGGTCAGATTGTTTGGAAGGATTGGAAGTTGGCCATCCAGGAAGCTGAATGGAAAAATTGTAATGGGGTAGGTCAGGTGGTTGAGAGAGTTCTGTATGCATGGTGGAAACTAATTGAGTGATTTGGGTTTCAAAAGAGTTGCACCATGTTATTTCAAAATCAGTAGCAATAGTACCAGTAGGAGCAATTACTTCTGCTGTTTCATTTCCATATTCCTTGTTACTCCTACTTGGGGTAGCTTCATACATTATTGTTTCCTGCACACCATGTTTTAAAGACTGCACCAGAGAATCAGAATTAGTTTGATCTTCAGTTGTAGTAGAATTCTTGGTTGTCTCTATGCGTTGCTCTCTACAATTTAACTCATCAGATATTTCACCTTCTTCTTGATATAGCATGTCCATTTTACCTTGTTCATTCTCATCAGTTTGGAGCATGTTGTACATGTTACTAGTGCTTATAGTACCAACCTGAACATCACCTTGTGGTTTATTCACCTTACCAATAACCTTGTTGTTTACAGCAGTACTATCATGGAGAATTTTTTCATTTACACCTAGTGTCCTCATGTCTGTTTCTTCCTTTTCTTCACAATTATTCATTTTTTTACCTTTATACTTGTTGACTTTCTGCCATATCTATTTCACTTTGCTCTGTTTAACAGTCTGTAACTCCTTTTTCATAATTTTCCTACCAACTTCATCATTTCTCTGCTGCTCATTATTAACAATTTGTTCTACACTCTTTTCATTTTCCACCTTTTTGCAGTTACTCAAAAGATGCCCAAATTCCTTGCACAATGTACATATCTCTGGTTTCCACAAGTATACAACATTAACAATTTGTTCCGAACCATCTAGTAATTTAACAGAAAAATTATCAGGCAATTCTTGATTTGGATTTACTTCAACTAAACATTTCGCAAATGAGATACGTTCAAATTTTTCAGTTGATGCATCCAAACAAAGAAGCTTTCCAACTCTAGAAGCTAACCAGTTAATACCCACTGGAGACCATGCATACAAAGGGATGTTTGTTAGTTTTATCCAAACTGGAACAGATTTAATGCTACTACAATTGTTGCCTATGTTTTCATCCTATGGTTTCACTATAAATAACTTGTTCCTCATCACCACAGGGTCTGCTTCAGAAATTCTGGTCCTATCTTCATCATTTGAGAATTTGAACAAAAACAAGAAGCCATCAGACTTAACTGATATGGAACCACTTAATTTCCATACCTTTTTGAGATAGTAAAGCACTGTAGCATAAGGCAATGAGGTGTCAAGAAAAAATCCAACAAGATATTCCTTCCACATAGCGTTTCCAGCCTGGACAACATCAACAGGTGGAACAATTGCATCACCAATGAAGTCAAGATGAATTTCGCGAGGGATGTATTTTCCAGCGTTATTGGGTTTGGCTTTAAAAAGAGAGTTCCATGAACGTGGTGGGATTGAAGATGGTTGAGGTAGCAAAGTTGGAGAAGGAAGGATGGGTGCAGGAGCATGAGGATTGGAGGGGACTGACAAGGGAAAAGATGCAGCAGGAGGTACAAGTATGGGAGAAGAAGGACACGGCTGAATAGAAGAAGAGGGATGGGACGGGTCAGCGGGAAGAAAATTGGAAGAAGGCGAGGACCCCATTTTGAGAAGAAAAAAGAAAAACTTTCTCAAAGTTCTCAATAAAAGAAAACTGTGCTGAGTGGGATATCATCAGCAAAGCTACAAGGTGGAGGATGGACCAAAAGGGCATGCTCTTTTTTGTTTTGAAAAAATACCTAAACATGGTGTGGGAAGAAAGAAATAAAAGGGTATTTCAAGCTAAGAGAAGGTCTGCCTTGATTCTATGGAATTCACTGATTTTGGAGATTGCACATGGCCTTAAAATGAGCAAGTGCTTTGAAGGTTTCCATCTCTTTTGGATGTGATTTTTACCTTCTCTTGTTTTTGTTGTGTTTTTTCCTTTCTTCCCTTGTTTGTTTCTGTTTTTTTTCCCTTCTTTTCTTTTCTCTGAACTATAGTAGCATAGGTCCCTTGCCTATCTCCTGCTCCTTGTAATGTCTTATTACATTTGTTGTAATAAAAAATGGACGGTCCACTGTAAAACCGGCTGGCCTTGCCAATAAAATTTATTACATAAACCAATTACATAAATTCAAATATATTATGAAAATTATATTTTATATTTTATAAAATAAGATTATCAATAAATAAACTCTCGAAAAAAGTAAAAAAAAAACATGTTTTAATTTTTAAATTATAGAAAATAGAAAAGCAATTTTAAAATTATATTTATATCAAAAAAATGTAAAAAAGTTTATAGGCATAAAATATCATTTAAGTTTTACTGGAAATTTAAAGTTCAAAATAAAATTTTGTAATTAACTTTTTATTAGTGCTTTAATATTTTCGGATGGATATTTAAATAAAATATATGTTAAAATTAAAAAATTAAAAAAAAAATAATAAATTACATTTAATGAACCATGCAAATGGCCTGGTCTTTCATACTTATCAAAATATTTTGAGTATTTTATTAACATACAAACACACATAGATATATATATATATATATATATATGTATGTATAATTTAATTATGCATTTATTTCTATATATATAAATATTTATATTAATATATTTATGTGTGTGCGTGTATTGCTTGCTTTTAAAAAAATATATTATAATTTTATAAATATTTATAAATTATTTCTTTATATTTAAATAAGTCTATTATATAATATGTATATTCAATATTAATATTTATTCATATGATTACATATATATATGTTATTATATTATTATATACTTATACAAAATTATTTGAACTAAACTATAATACATATACATATACAAACATATACATACATACATATATATATATATGTTTATAATTTATGTTTATAAATAATAGTATATATACACATACATATATTTGGACAATGTATTTGCATATGGGATGAGCTATCATGTCCGTTGCAATGTAAATCCTAGCATCTATATATGTACGTGTTATACCTTGCACGGATTAATATGTTACACATGCACACACATATATATGTGTATATGATACACATACGGATATATATATATATATATATGTATGTATATCATAACAGAAATTAAATAAAACTATATAATTTATAAATTTAAATAAAATAAAAGATTTTATTTAAATGAAATTTAGAAATGTTCTAAATTATTTTTACTTTATAGGCCCATTAAAGATCCAATAAGGGAATTATTTGAAATTCACCTATAATTTCCACTACGGGCTGGCCCAGATCCGACAGCTATGCATCAGTAGTTTTGATGTAGAGAGTCTTCTCTATATTCTTTCCTTTCTCATGTCACTTCGCCTCTTTGAGCTCTACGCCATAGTATTCTCGACCACTGCTCTGGTTGCTTTGAATAGCTCATACTTTATTCTCGATGGGGAACTTCATCGTCAAACACCATGGAGCAAGCGCTATTCTGAAACTAGCAAGGGCCTTTCAGCTCGAAAAACCACCATAGGCCGAAAATATATTGGCCACGTCAAATGTCAATATTTGCACCATCTTGCGGTCTCCTTCGTTCAATTCCGCGGATAAATCAATACATTCATCAAGCTCCTTAGACTCTCTAGTAAAATCTTGAAAACTAGATTTACATGGCTTCAGATCCTTCTCATTGATTTTCATCTTATCAAAAGTTTTCTCAAGCAAAATATTAACTGAGATTCCACAATCAATTAGAACTCGGTGCACTGTTGGTGGCCCAACAATGGCCGTAACTAACATTGGATCAAGCGATGGTGCTTCGATCCTGTTTGCATCTCTATTTATGAAAGCGATGTCATCATTCATTGTCCTTTGCAGCATCACTAGTGTCCCATCTTATATGGCAAAGCATGTTTCTTGAGGCACGTGTCTTAATGAACTACCATATCTCATCATTTTGTTCCATCCTTTCTTCAGTGGATGAGGCCATACTGATATAGTATTTATAACAATCCTACTCTCAAGCCATCTTGCTCCCTTAGGGGACTATCATTCATTTGTCCACCAACCCGTTGATTCCTCACATACTATTGCAGCCTTTTCTTTCTGATCAAGTCTTCGATTATTTCCCTCAAATGTCGACACTCATTGGTATTGTGCCCATGAGTTTCATAGAAGCGACAATACTTCCCTAAGCTCCTTTCTTCTTCAGTTGCCTCCTACCGAGGCATCTTCTTATAATTCTCAGTACCTTATGGAACAAGGTAGATGTAAATGACAAAGTCGTTCAAGGGAGCGTAATCTCCCGACCTCTTATACCACGTACGCTTCTTGGTGTCCTGTCCTTTTCCACCAGCACCTTGGTTTTTTCTCTTTAAATTATTATTTTCATCATTCACAACAATGTTTCCAGCACTGTCGCTACTCTGTTTTATAGCAACATTGCTTTTTACAATATCATTCGGTCCTTCACAACCGTCTCCATACAAACCAGTGGCAAAATCCGCCTGTTCCAAGCGCATAAACTGGGATGCCTTTCTATAGAACTCTTTTATGATTGATGATTGTTTTCTCTTTAATTACCTACTAAAATCAATCTAGGGATAACTCCATTAACCAATGCCATCAGAACAATCTCCTCTCGGGGATCGCTCATCTTCGTCATTGCTATATTAAATCATTTCAGAACATTGTTCAAAGTCTCTCTAGAATTTTGCTAGACAATCAAAAAAGACATTACATCCTTCGGTCAAGCTATGTGGAGCCTGAACTGCTTCATGAGTTTCCTCACTAATTGATCAAAAGTCGATATGCACCTCGGCATGAGTAGAGCGATCCAAATTGTGGAAACTCCATCTAAGAATATAGGTTTATCGCATGACATCTAGGCTCCCTTGTCATTGGGAGAGCCATTCGTTCGGACCCTCTTTGACGTATTACCGGTTCTATGGCATTCATTTGAACATCGACGGTCTACAGCAGTATCTGTCCTACGTCCTTACCAGCATCTTACAGATCATCCTCGCTATTAGTAAAGTTCAAGGCTTCTTGGATCTTCCATCTCCAAACTCTGAATCAACTCGGTACCAACCTGATTATGGTCGACCCCAACTTGATTGGCCATGGACAAAATTTCACCATCTCTTCTACTCTGCTCTTTAATGCTCCAATGGCCTTCCTCTTCATTTTTTGATTGTCATCCCTTCTATTCTGATTCGATGAAGATAAACTTTGTGACAACCCAGATTTTTAACGATTGTTAATTGGTAATTAACCGAATTAGATCATTGAAATATTAGTTTTGATTAGTCGAACAAATAAAATTCTGACAATTAAAGATATTTGGAATATATATATCGATTTAAAAGCTATATTGGATATTGTGTTATAAATTTCTGGATACGATGAATATTGTAGTCTTATGTATAAATATATAAACTCCACCATTTAAAAACTAAGATAAACACCCAAATATATATATATATATAAACATATATAAGCTTTATGATGTTGAAAACATATACATATACAAGTATATGAATGTATATATATGCCTATGTGAAATAAAATATAAGAAAGTTTGTATGAATGTGAATATATATATAGATATATAATAAAGCAATGTATATCAAAAATATGTTTAAGTATAAATCGGTATATGATATGTAAGTAGATAAGTATGTATATATGATAACAAATACAAATGCATTAGGTAAAAACAAATATACATATGAAATGTATGTATATATAAATATATATGTAGGAACCTAGTGAGACAAGCATTTAATGCATGTTCATCTCAAGCATACAATGCATCATTTCAAGCATACAAAACAATGTCAGCAGCAAAACATAAAATCAGGTCAAAGCAAAATCAAATCAGTTTTAATCAAATTAAAATACATATAAAAAAGGGAGAACAGAAGCTTGCTGTGTACAACAAAGAGCAACATTATACTTTCTCTTATGTATACCTATGTACCTCTCCCTTTATTTCATTTTCTTTCATTCGAAAACTAGCTAAGTAAAAACAAAGAAAAACATTACTGCCATTTCACAAACTAAAGGATCAAACAAGACAACTCTACAGGAGGATCAAAATCAAACTAGAGCAAGCAGTAGTTTTTCAAAAACTATTGTTCTCTGTTCCAAACCTTTATCGGTGAGTAAACAAATTATTTTAAGACTTAAGTTAAATTAAATCTGTACATATGATTCATGGATAAATGTTGCTTTACATGTATATTTTTAAGTAGCTCTGTATATATATATATATATATATATATATATATATATATATATATATATATATGACTGTTCTGTGTATTAGGATGGAATTTGTTCTCTGTTTTTGGATTACAGGGTGAAAATAACCAAGAAAATTTAATACATCTTCATTTAATCCTTACTAGGCTTAGAGTTTAAAACAAAACAAGTTTGTTTATACATGAGTCAAGATCTAAAAATAGTTTTAAGTAGGATAGTGATACAAAGCATTTGGAAAATTGATTTTACAGAGAAAATTTAA
Organism: Allium fistulosum; assembly: GCA_030737815.1. NCBI lineage: Eukaryota > Viridiplantae > Streptophyta > Magnoliopsida > Asparagales > Amaryllidaceae > Allium > Allium fistulosum. Next base: position 1,166,011,148 of record CM060905.1, on the reverse strand, counting down.
ATATATGTAAAATAAGAATGTTATAAATCGATAATTCAATTATATAACTTGAATCATCTTCGAAAAATAAGATTTTTAAGACCTAAATGGTAAATTTTAGTTGAGTATGCTAAGAGCAGTTTATAGTTGAACTGAAAATGAGTTTTAACCAATTTCTGGCGATCGATGATATATTGGATGTTGAGGTTTCGGTCGAAGCTAGTGTGGCAACCGGCGAGGTTGGGAAAAATGGTTGAAGTGGTGTACGTTGGTCGTGGCGTCGCCCATAGTGGAAACTAGGGTTTTGAATCCAGTTGGGTCGAGGTCAGTTTTTGGGGTCGTTTGCCGTCCTCGGAGCGTCGAGTTAGGCGTAGCATGGAGGGAAGATGTTGGAGACGTGGACGAAGGCGTTGGCGAAATTACAGTATCTCCGGTGGTCGGAATTGGCTTGTCGAGGCCAGTTTCTGATGAGGATGGTTTCCAGTTTTCAACTGGAAAGCTCGAATTTGTTTTGGACTTCGCGACGTATGTTAGAGGGTCAGGATCGATCGGGTGGTTGATCGTTGATGTGTGCGAGGGGTCATCGGAGGTAGCGGCGGTGGGGTTGATCTGTGCACGTGCACAGCGGCGTCGGTTTTGTGTCTGGGTATTTGGTTTGCGAGCAACTCAAAGGGTACTCGAGTGGGAAGGAGGTTGTCTCGGATTGGAACCCGAGTTCGTGAGTGTAGCCTTCCCTGTTTTGTTTTAAAACTTAAAAAAAATGGAGGAGAAACTCGAGTCTGGTCTCGAGTCAGTGGCTGGTCGAACCCGGAGCAAGTTTGAAAATGATTTAAAGGTTGGAAAAACTTGTTTTAAAGTTTAAATGAAAATTAGTTCAAGCTATTTGATGATAATTGTATTAAACTATTTTGATCAAAGAGTTTTTATGTTCTGTTAACAATAAATTTGAGAAATGTTTAGTATTTTAAAAAAAACTTAATTTTTATTGTAAAAAGTAATTAAGTAAATTAAAAGATGAAATGTTTTTTAAAACATGTATTAATTTTAGGTAATTAATGGTAATTGTTTTATCTTGATAGTTAGTTAAGTTTTTATGATTAAAGATTACTTAAAATTAATAGGGTAATTAAGTTAAATTAATTAATAATTTAGGGTTAATTAATTTATAAAGGTTTAAGGATTAATTAATAGTTAATTAAGAATTAGTTAGGGTTAAGTATAATTACTTAAGGTAATTAATGAAGTGTAACTACTTAATGAAGTAATTAATGGACAATTACAGGCTGTAATTAATCAATGGGTAATTCCTTGATGGAAAGTAATTAAAGAATAATTAGTGGGACTAATTAAGTGTTAATTATTCAGTGTAATTAACTAAAGGATTTATTAATTAATTAAGAGGTTAATTAATTAATGTAAGTAATTAAGAATAATTAATTACTGAATGTGATAAATCAAGGTTGATTATTGAAAGTGGTAAATTAATTAAAGGCTAATTACTGAATGTAATTAGAGGGGATAATTAGGGGTTGAATAATTAATGGTTTGTAATTAATTATTGTTAAATAAGCAAGATTAAAAGTGATTAAAGTAATTAATTTGATTTAATTAGGAATGGGTGACTAATTAATCTTGCTTATAAATGACTGGTTGATATTTCTGATATGAAATGTTTGTGATATGATATGTTTGTCCTGAACAGTGATTATGTGGTTATCTGTCGATGATGAATTGCTGTGTAAAAAAAGTGACATCTTGTGATTAAAAGTTGAATTGTGTTTCACTTAAGAGTGTGGATCAAGATGGTATTGAATTCGAAGAGACCGGAGTCGGGTATTAGCAAATACCCGAAACCACTTCGATTTGTATCTATAAAAATTCTATACATATTTTTTATGTGAAATCAATAGGCTAGAATACAATGATTTAAGTGAATTGGATCATTTAATCTAAGTTTTGGTACTTAGAAATTGATGTATGAAATAAGTGTTGTCTATACCAAACTTGTGAACTTGTAAAATTGATACGAGTTACCCCGGGTTTTATGTAAGTTTATGTTGTTGTATTCCATGTTAGATGGGTTTACTCACGCTGGTTTCCAGCCTGACCCGGGTGTTACTTTGATGTAATGCTCGGGTCAGACCGAGTATTACAGATTTTCAGGTAAGGACGTTCTGGAGCTCAGGAGACGAGCTGGATGGCAGGAACGTATGGAGTGTTTCCGCTGTGAAATTATTTCTGTTTATCTGAGACATGCGATTTGTATATGTCCAGTGTTGTGTATGAGTGTAACTCTGATTTAAAAATATAATTGATAGATACATGTATTCTTTTGTAAACTGTTATTATTTGATAATATATTTTGATCCGCTGCGATTTGTGAGAATCAATGCTGTGTTTCTGTTTCTTCTTATTCTATCTCTTTCTTCTTTTCCTAACTATATGGGATTTTCGCGATCGAAAATTTCGGGTCGTTACATTTGGTATCAGAGCAAAAGGTTAAGCGAAAACCTTGGCTCTGGTGGGTTTACTCATCAAGGATAGGGTCAGCGGCACCCTAGGATGAGTTGAGCATATATATATATATGAGAGCATACTTGTTATTTTCTTATATAAAGATTTTTAAAATGGTTTTAATGAAAGATTTTTATAAAAGCTTATATTATATATATATAATAAATAATTGGTTATAAAATAAGAAATTAAGGAATATATATATACATATCCAAATAAGGATTGGATAAAATGAACTATATAAATAAGATGAATTAGAATTGGGTTCAAACCAGAAATAGAATGGTTATTGAGTTTAAATAAGATGATTGTTTTCCAATAAGCAAATAAATGTTTTAAGGAAGTAACCATTAGATGTGAATAACTTGTAAATTAGAAAGGATGTAAATTGAAAAGTTTTGAAATTGTTTCAAATGTTAATAGAAATAATAAAGAGTATTATTCAGAATATTTTGAATGTGATCTTATTTTAAAATAAGAGTTGTTTGAAAGCATTAAAGCAAACTGTTTGAACTAAAACCAAAGGTGATTTAAAATTTAGGGATAACTTAGTGTGTAAAGGAAATAATATGTATATATGAGGAATATACATAATATCAAAAATGGTTTGAAATAAACTCTAAATGTTGAGTTTTAAATTTGGAATGAGATGTGAAACCCAAGGTGATAAGTTTTTGAACTTATAAGATTATTAATGTGAAGTTTAAAATTTGAAGCAGGAATTCAAATTGGGTAAGGTTAATGAAATTAAATTGAATTTAACTTTGGCAAAGTTAAATAAGTTAACAAGCAACCTGAATTGGAAATTTCAAGATGAAATTGAGATTTAACTTGGGGAGTTAAATGGTTAATTTGAATTGGGAGTTTGTGTGATCTCAAAATGGGTTTGAGATCTGGAAATTGGAAATGGGTGTATGCTTTGAAATAAATTGGATGATATCATCCTATTATTATTAATAATCTTTAAATTGTGAATTGGATTTGTTTAAATGAATGAGGAATGAAGTGTGGTAATATATCCATTATTGTGATAAAAGGGAAATTAAACTTTAATTTGAAATTAAGGATATGGAAGTACTTTGAACTGAAAATTTGAATAATTGAATTTGTAAATTAAAATTATTTTGAACTCTTATTTGAACTTTGAAATAAGTAAGTAAAGATAATTTAAAATGGAATTTTGAGAATTGGACTCAGAATTAAATTATTTAAAGATTTGGATTATTGATTTAAAAATAAAGGTTAATTTGATTTAAGGGGTTAAATCAACATTTGAAAATTTAACTCGAATTTATATAATTCGAGATGGTTTAAGGTTGAGATTTAGATTTCATTAGTTCAAATTGAATTTAGTTTGAATTAATTAGAATTAAAGATGGATAAGTATAAAATTCAAATGGGAAATTTGAATTGGATTGATTTGAAATAAAATTGAAGATTGAATGAGTTCAAATTCAAATGGGAATTGGGATTAATTCATATAGAAATTGAAATGATTTGAAATTGAAGTGGATTCAATTTGAAATTAGTCTAAATTAATTTGAATGATTTGGAATTGTAATTAAGGTGAATATGTTTAAAATCAAATGGAATTTGATTTGAATTTGGAAAGAAATTGAGGTTAATTCAATTTGAATTGGGGATAAATCAATTTCAAGGGAAATTGAAGTTATTCAAATTAGAATTGAGTCAATTTAAATGGAAGTGGAAACTTAAATTAAATTGATGGGGAATTGAACAGTTTGGCTCTAGACAATTTTTAAATAAATCATTTTGATATAAACTATTTTAAATCTATTTTCCTAACTATTTACTATACAACTTTTCTTTTTAAATCCCAAGACTATCTTATATTTATTTAACAACTACTTTTGAAATAATTTAGCTATTTTACAACTATTTTATAAACTAATTACTATCTTTCTATCTACTTTATAACTAGTTACTATTTTACAATTAATTTGTAATTATTTTACTATTTTTCAACTACTTTACAATTACTTAACTATTTTAAAGCTATTTTACAAACTAATAATTAATTTTTTTCAACTATTTATCTATTTTTAAATTTTCAAGCTATTTTCTAAATATAAACTGGTCGGAGTTCAAACTGTTATTGATTGAATACCCAATTGAGATAAGAATTGAAGTGATAATCCAAATGGGGATTAAGGCAAATATGAATAAGTGAATAAAATCAAAGTAAGGATGAATAGAAAGGAAATTGATTTAATTGATAATCAATGAAGATAAATATGTAGGATGTACGTATATTATTCTATACGCATAGTGATTTGATCCAGATTCGAGCACAGAATTTCGAGATAGTATTATCGATCTGATTTGGGATTTTTCACTCGATTTTCGACCGCGAACCTGGATATGGATTTTTGATTGGTTCTGGATATTCTCTATCATAGTTGTGACTATGCAAGGAGAATGACGGTTTCTGATCAAGAAACTAGATCTGAGTCCGCACTAGGAAGTCGGGTGGACAATACTAGTTCGGAAGTGAAATTATGTGATCGAGTGAGCGATCAGATTGATATAGCATATGAATGGTATGTGTACATCGTACGAGTTTGAATGAAATTGGCATTGAGAATTTATGGATAAGAACTGTAAAATGGTCTTTGAAATGAAAAGATATTTTGTGGAATATATGATGAGGTAAAATGGAAATTGGAAATTTCTATGATTTAAGATTCACTTTATGAAGAAAGGTAATGTGGTTAATAACTTTATAAAAGAGTAATCAAATTTGAATATTTGATTTGGAATAAACAAATTGATATATCTTTGTTATATATGGTAAACTTCCCTTGTTGAATCTATTGCCTGAAGAAAAGGGTTTTGAAAGTATTTGAAGTATAAAAGTGAATTTATACAAGTATGAAGTGATTCAAAAATTTCTCAAGGTTATTGTATATATATATATATGTATGTATATATAAAGGATTTGTGAAAATGATTTGGAGGAAAAGTTTTGGGAACCTTTGAATTTGGAAAGGCTTTGATTTTTGAGGAAAATCAAATTTGGAATTTGGAAAGCCTAGTTTGTGAATTATCGATTTTGGGATAATCGATTTTGAGAAAGGAGATTTATATGAGGTTCATACTTGGTGTATGATTTGGAAATACTATATATATATAGTATAAAGTGTTTTGAAAGTGGCTCTGGGGAAAAAGGCGCTCCCTTGAATGAACTTCTCAGGAGTGCCACAGGGTGGTACTGCCTTGAGCCCTAAGGGCTGGTTCTAAAGTTGATCCTGTGAGGAGTTCGGACAAACTAGTTCCTGAGGATTGTTGGCAGCGAAATTTGAGGGCGCTGATCCTACTGTTATATGGGTTTTTGCTGTGATAGCAACGTAAAGCCCGGATATAACTGCGATCTGTAGCGGGTTCCATGGCGTAATCGAGGGGCGCGGAGGCCTACAGTTATCTATGGATTTTGCCGGGATGGTAACGTAACCATCGGGTTAACTGCAACCAAGGATGGGGGTGATGATTTCCAGAGCATTCTCACCAAAGATATTTCCTCTATTTTCAAAAACTGTTTTCTATATTTTCAATAAAATTGTTTTCCAAGTATTTTCACTGGGTGTTGAAAAAGGGTTTACCAAGTATTTATAGATTTTCAGTCCTACGCTTGATCAACGTATAACCGAATTTCTGTGAGAACAAGGATGGACTTGTTGAGACATCGAGTTATAAAAAGTATTTTTATATAAAAGCTATTTTGGTAATATTATATAGATTTTAAAGTGCTTTAAAATTTTAAAATAAAAGAGTAAAAAGAGTTAAAAATGTTTAAATAATAATTTAACTAAAATACACAGTAAATTAAAATTCTCGCTTCGTTCCTTTTCGAGGACGAAAAGTTCTAAAGGGGGGAGGAATGTGACGACCAAGATTTTTAACGATTGTTAATTGGTAATTAATCAAATTAGATCATTGAAATATTAGTTTTGATTAGTCGAACAAATAAAATTCTGACAATTAAAGATATCTGGAATATATATATATATCGATTTAAAAGCTCTATTGGATATTGGGTTATAAATTTCTGGATATGATAAATATTGTAGTCTTATGTATAAATATATAAACTCCACCATTTAAAAACTAAGATAAACACCCAAATATATATATACAAACATATATAAGCTTTATGATGTTGAAAATATATACATATACAAGTATATGAATGTATATATGCCTATGTGAAAAAAAATATAAGAAAGTTTGTATGAATGTGAATATATATATATATATAGATATATAATAAAGCAATGTATATCAAAAATATGTTTAAGTATAAATAGGTATATGATATGTAAGTAGATAAGTATGTATATATGATAACAAATACAAATGCATTTGGTAAAAACAAATATACATATGAAATGTATGTATATATAAATATATATGTAGGAACCTAGTGAGACAAGCATTTAATGCATGTTAATCTCAAGTATACAATGCATCATTTCAAGCATACAAAACAATGTCAGCAGCAAAACATAAAATCAGGTCAAAGCAAAATCAAATCAGTTTTAATCAAATCAAAATACATATAAAAAAAAGGGAGAACAGAAGCTTGTTGTGTACAACAAAGAGCAGCATTATACTTTCTCTTATGTATACCTATGTACCTCTCCCTTTATTTCATTTTCTTTCATTCGAAAACTAGCTAAGTAAAATCAAAGAAAAACATTACTGCCATTTCACAAACTAAAGGATCAAACAAGACAACTCTACATGAGGATCAAAATCAAACTAGAGCAAGCAGCAGTTTTTGAAAAACTATTGTTCTCTGTTCCAAACCTTTATCGGTGAGTAAACAAATTAATTTAAGACTTAAGTTAAATTAAATCTGTATATATGATTCATGGATAAATGTTGCTTTACATGTATATTTTTAAGTAGCTCTGTGTATATATATATATATGACTGTTCTACGTATTAGGATGGAATATGTTCTCTGTTTTTGGATTACAGGGTGAAAATAACCAACAAAATTTAATACATCTTCATTTAATCCTTACTAGGCTTAGAGTTTAAAACAAAACAAGTTTGTTTATACATGAGTCAAGATCTAAAAATAGTTTTAAGTAGGATAGTGATACAAAGCATCTGGAAAAATTGATTTTACAGATAAAATTTAAATATATGTAAAATTCGAATGTTATAAATCGATAATTCAATTATATAACTTGAATCATCTTTAGAAAATAGGTTTTTTAAGACCTAAATGGTAAATTTTAGTTGAGTATGCTAAGAGCAGTTTATAGTTGAACTGGAAATGAGTTTTAACCAATTTCTGGCGATCGATGATATATTGGATGTTGAGGTTTCGGTCGAAGCTAGTGTGGCAACTGGCAAGGTTGGGAAAAATGGTGGAAGTGGTGTACGATGGTCGTGGCGTCGGCCGTAGTGGAAACTAGGGTTTTGAATCCAGTTGGGCCGAGGTCAGTTTTTGGGGTCGTTTGCCGTCCTCGGAGCGTCGAGTTAGGCGTAGCGTGGAGGGAAGATGCTGGAGACGTGGACGAAGGCGTTGGCGAAATTATAGTATCTTCGGTGGTCGAGATTGGCTTGTCGAGGCCAGTTTCTGATGAGGATGGTTTCCAGTTTTCAACTAGAAAGCTCGAATTTGTTTTGGACTTTGCGACGTATGTTTGAGGGTCAGGATCGATCGTGTGGTCGATCGTCGATGTGTGCGAGGGGTCGTCGGAGGTAGCGGCGGCGGGGTTGATCTGTGCACGTGCACAGCGGCATCGGTTTTGTGTCTAGGTATTTGGTTTGCGAGCAACTCGAAGGGTACTCGAGTGGGAAGGAGGTTGTCTCGGATTGGAACCCGAGTTCGTGAGTGTAGCCTTCCCTGTTTTGTTTTAAAACTTAAAAAAAATGGAGGAGAAACTCGAGTCTGGTCTCAAGTCAGTGGCTGGTCGAACCCGGAGCAAGTTTTAAAATGTTTTAAAGGTTGGAAAAGCTTGTTTTAAAGTTTAAATGAAAATTAGTTCAAGCTATTTGATGATAATTGTATTAAACTATTTTGATCAAAGAGTTTTTATGTTCTGTTAACAATAAATTTGAGAAATGTTTAGTATTTTAAAAAAAAACTTAATTTCTATTGTAAAAAGTAATTAAGTAAATTAAAAGATGAAATGTTTTTTAAAACATGTATTAATTTTAGGTAATTAATGGTAATTGTTTTATCTTGATAGTTAGTTAAGTTTTTATGATTAAAGATTACTTAAAATTAATAGGGTAATTAAGTTAAATTAATTAATAATTTAGGGTAATTAATTTATAAAGGTTTAAGGATTAATTAATGGTTAATTAAGAATTAGTTAGGGTTAAGTATAATTACTTAAGGTAATTAATGAAGTGTAACTACGTAATGAAGTAACTAATGGACAATTACAGGCTGTAATTAATCAATGGGTAATTCCTTGATGGAAAGTAATTAAAGAATAATTACTTAGTGGGACTAATTAAGTGTTAATTATTCAGTGTAATTAACTAAAGGATTTATTAATTAATTAAGAGGTTAATTAATTAATGTAAGTAATTAAGAATAATTAATTATTGAATGTGATAAATCAAGGTTGATTAATGAAAGTGGTAAATTAATTAAAGGCTAATTACTGAATGTAATTAGAGGGGATAATTAGGGGATGAATAATTAATGGTTTGTAATTAATTATCATTAAATAAGCAAGATTAAAAGTGATTAAAGTAATTAATTTGATTTAATTAGGAATGGGTGACTAATTAATCTTGGTTATAAATGACTGGTTGATATTTCTGATATGAAATGTTTGTGATATGATATGTTTGTCCTGAACAGTGATTATGTGTTTATTTGTCGATGACGAATTGTTGTGTAAAAAAAGTAACATCTTGTGATTAAAGGTTGAATTGTGTTTCACTTGAAGAGTGTGAATCAAGATGGTATTGAATTCGAAGAGACCAGAGTCGGGTATTAGCAAATACCTGAAACCACTTCGATTTGTATCTATAAAAATTCTATACAGATTTGTTATGTGAAATCAATAGGCTGGAATACAATGATTTAAGTGAATTGGATCATTTAGTCTAAGTTTTGGTACTTAGAAATTGATGTGTGAAATAAGTGTTGTCTATACCAAACTTGTGAACTTGTAAAATTGATACGAGTTACCCCGGGTTTTATGTAAGTTTATGTTGTTGTATTCCATGTTAGATGGGTTTACTCACGCTCGTTTCCAGCCTCACCCGGGTGTTACTTTGATGTAATGCTCGGTCAGAACGAGTATTACAGATTTTCAGGTAAGGACGTTCTGGAGCTCATGAGACGAGCTGGATGGCAGGAACGTATGGAGTGTTTCCGCTGTGATATTATTTCTGTTTATCTGAGACATGCGATTTGTATATGTCCAGTGTTTGTGTATGAGTGTAACTCTGATGTAAAAATATAATTGACAGATACAGGTATTCTTTTGTAAACCATTATTATTTGATATTATATTTTGATCCGCTGCGATTTGTGAGAATTAGTGCTGTGTTTCTGTTTCTTCTTCTTTTATCTCTTTCTTCTTTTCCTAACTATCTGGGATTTTCGCGATCGAAAATTTCAGTTCGTTACAAACTTTCTTTCTCAAAACTTGATTCTTGTGTCTTTGAGGTTGTTAGGATAACATAGCAAAGCTCTTTTCATATTTTCAAAGATGATGCTCTGACTTTCTAACAACCTTTTGTTCATCTCAGCCATTAACTTTTCTATGTCAGCCTTTGTCACCATCTCTTGCAGAGATAAAGGTCCTAGTGCAAAATTCATTAGCCGAGCAATTTCTTCATTACGTTGAGAAGCTACATCACCACCTCCAACAAGAATTCCAGATCTTGAGGGAGCTTTCTTAGGGGGCCATTTCTTCCTTATCTGATGTAGAATCTTCTTCAAATCTAAGTAACTTTAGATTTACTACATGTAATCAACTTCTATATCATACTTTTGGATGCTTCAAATCCAAAGTTCTAACCTAGATCTACATTTAAAAAATCTTATTTCTCGGCGAAAGCACCAAAAATGTTGGGTCATAAATTGACACAACACCCCAATGCACCTAAAAATGTGGATTAAATTGAAAATATAAAGCAAGAACACACAAATTTTTATAGTGGTTGTTAACTGGGTTTTTAACTAATCATAGATCTAAAGGAGTTAGAACATCAAGACGAAGGTGAAATGACTTGAAACTTGGAAGGAACGATTAGCAGAAGAAAATAAGAGGCTCAAAGAGATTCCAACCAAAAAAATAAGTAAACAACTCGGCACCGAGTTGTTCTACTCGGTGCCGAGTCATTTTATTACCCCATATCGACTTGTCTGCTCCCTATGACTTATTCTCTAATTCCCCAGAGTGTGCCTAAGTGTTTCATAAGATTTTTACGACTCGTCATCAAGTTTGAATGAAAGAGAACTGAAATAAACAGGAAATCCAAGTAATGAAGGAACTATCATAAGAGTTAACCAAACGATTAGAGAAAAGTCATGAGACATAGCAACTCGAAGATAGGATGAATGTATAAAAGGAGCCAAGCATTTTTGGCTAAAGAAATGACTCGGTTTCGAGTTGTTTTTACAACTCATATGGCCTTGGTTTCTTTTGTGCAACTCTAGGCCGACTACTAGGCACAATTTCTAATAGGCTTTTAACCCAATACCTCCTCTACCTCTATAAATACAAACCCAGGGGCAACTAAAAGAGGATCAGATTTCTGTTGTCACTATGCGGAAGCCCTGCCTCTTCTTCATCTCATTTTTCTAAATAATACTCACTAAGGCGGCTACTCTAGGTAATTCTAGGTCCTTGAATCTGTCTAACACCTATACTGGTGGCTTATTCTCTTTTAAATCTCTTGTAATCTCAAACAAACTACATCAAATCTATAAGCAATAACGCTATAAAGTGGACGTAGGCCATAGATTGCCGAACAACTGTAAAATCTTATGTCTCTTTACTTTATTTCTACTACTGTTCTTTTATTTCTATTATTATCTGCTAGATCAAGGTCTCATAGGTTCTATACAACATATCTTTGAGTGTTGATCTATTTTTAGCGTCAATATTTTGGTGCTTTTCATTGAGAAAACTGAACCTAGGCTTCGATCTAGCTCTCTATTTTGGATTGCATAAGATCCAAAGTTAGATCTAGAAAGTTTGCTTAGAGAAATTGAAAGGTTTTCTAATCCAATGGCTCCAAGGAAAGGAAAATATGCATATGGAAGATCTATAGGGGCAACAGTTGGTCGTGACGAAGCAAACACCCACCAAATAGAAGTAAATAACGGAAATCCACTACCTGGATTTTTTACTCAACAGGAAGTTGTTACCAATGGAGAGCTTAATTAGATTATCAATGATCTTAACCAAAAATTTATTAATTGTTAGAAAGCTCCCATGGATAAGATGGATGTGTTGCTAATTTTTCAGCTGCCAACAACAAGAAGAACTAAAAGGGAAACTTCTCCAGCAATAGACAAGAAAATTCCTCCATTTTCTGACCTAAACTGGAGGGATGGAAAGAAAAAACTAAAGGAAGCAATTATCGGAGTTGCAGGGGATATTGCAGGAGGAAGTAGGGGGGTTCCCCCTATAAGGAGATAGATTGGTACCGAGCCGAAAAAACCCAGTACCGACCCAAACTTTGGGGTGAACACTCCTTAGGAAGGCGATGTAGTGCTCGTTTTTGACTTTGAAGACGATATGCAGCTAGATGGTGGAGACTTGGAATTGAATATCGGTGTTAACAGACAGAACGTTTGAGCTGGAGCTTAAATAGCCATGGAAAGACCAACTGTGCGCCAATGGAACTCTATAAAAGTGGTTCTCTGGAGGATGGATAACCTAGGCTTCAGTTGTTAAACCAAGTTCGTTTGCGGGGTCAAACACTTGGGGTAGACCTTGACAGCCAACCTACAAATTACCGCACCAGTGAAGAATTCATCGCTGACATGGTCAAACGGTTGGTGGTGGAGAGCAAGGGTAGAAAAAAAGGAAGATTGGGGTTCTGCGCCAAGCCGAACTCCCTTTACCACAAGCATTCTGAGAGAAGAATATCCTCGAAAATTCACCATGCCGACTATCCCATCATACAATGGAACAACAGACCCTACACATCACTTATTTATATATGAATGGAGCTAGAACTACATATGTTGTCCATTGTAGGTGTTTCCCTATCTTCTTAGAAGGAGTCGCTTCCATGTGGTTTACAAGACTCACACCAAAGTCTGTTTCCACTTTTGATGAGTTGGAACGTAAGTTTCTATAACAGTTTAGACTCCACACTGCACGACCAAAGGGCATAATGTCCTTATCTGTCTTTTATCAAGGGCTGAATGAGTCACTGAAAGCTTTCTTGAGCTGGTTTAACATCGCGGTTACTGAGGTGAGCAATTCAAAGGAAGACATGATATTTATAGCTTTGGTCGAAGCTATTCTTCTGGATACGGATTTCGGTAAATGGATCAAAATAAAGAAACCAATTCCCATGAAAGAATTCTATAGAAAGGCAAACTAGTTTCTAAGGCTAGAAGAAGAAATTATGATTGAAGGAGAAACCATCGATGAGCAACCGAAGGAAGTGATTCGGAGTAATGTTGTATTTAAACAGGATGGAAGCAGTTCTGCAGCAACTGAAGGAAGTGTAGGAAAGAGTGCAAATCAGAAAAAGAGGAATCAAAATTCCGGTAGACGTGATAGGAATGAAAAACGTCTGAGGAATCTAAGGCCTAGAGAATATACACCACTGAATGATAGTTTGGAAAAAATCTACCTTTCCACTCAGGGAACTGAGCGATACAATAAACCGCCTAAGTGGGAGGTATCCATCCAACCAAAGAGATCGAGGAAGTTTTGCCACTTCCATGAGACTCACAGACATAACACAAATGAGTGTCGGCATCTGAAGAACTTGATTGAGGCTGATAAGGAATAATAAGCTCCAGCAGTACATGAAGAAACCACAAAACCCTGATCAACGTGCTAGACCCCAAGCACCAAACACTTAAGGATATCAGTCCGGACCTAGCGAAGAAGGGCCCAGGCGAACATATCAAAGGCTGGTTGTAAATATCGAAACTGGAGGATCTCATCCAGCTAGAAGAGTTGGGGCGAGATGGAATGATATGCCAGTTCTCCGAAGCACGCCCCTTAAGAGAGTTTCTATGCCATCGAGGATGAAGCTCCAGCAAAGTAACAAAGAATGATCATCGATGACATTGTGTTCTAGAATCGGGATGCTGAAGGCATAGAAGCACCAACTCTTGACCCAATGGTAATAATGGTTGGGCTCGGTCCAGCAGTTGTGCATCATTTTTGGTTGATAGTGGAAGTTCGATCAATATCTTATTCCGAAAAATGTTGGACCAAATGAAAATTACCATAAAGGATGTGACCACTTGCAGAACCAAGATTCTGGGATTTATAGGAGAATCTAATAAGCTAGTTGGAACTATTAACTTACCTGTAGAACTCAGAGAAAGAGAACGGAGAGTGGTTTTTAACCAGGCATTTGTAATTGTTGATGAGTATTCTGCTTACAGTGCTTACTTGGGCCGACCGACCCTTGCTGACTTCAAAATCGCTTTAGCCCCATGGTGTGTCATAATGAAATTCCCAATGGAGAATGGTATATGAGTAGTAAAAGGAGACCAAAGCAGTGTAAGAGAATGCCACGTTGCTGAACTACGTGAATCAAAGCGCGGTGAAAAGGGGAAGAATGTGGGGAAGACTCTCCATATTCGTGAACCACAAGCATAGCAATTATAGAATACCCCTAGCTTGGGGACCATAGTCGCTTGACAAGGCTATGGACCCTAGGAAGAAGAGTTAAGGGGAAACGAGAGCGGCACCAACATAGACTACGGTAGATGTCCCTGTCGACATAGGCAACTCAACTTGGGTCTTGAAAATAGGTTTGCAGCTTGGAGTCAAGATTCGAAAGGAATTAATAACCTTTCTTCGAGCCACTATAGACATGTTTTCTTGGATGCATTTTGATATATGCGGGATATCTCCTGAGATAGCGTGTCACACACTTAACATCGACCGAAATTTCACACCAGTGAGGCAAAAGAGACGCAGTCTGGGTCTGGAGTGATCTGCTGCGCTGAAGGAGGAAGTGGATAAGCTATTGGCCAATGGTTTTATCCGTGATGCAACATATCCTAAATGGGTGTCAAATCCTATTTTGGTCCGAAAATCAAATGTGAAATGGCGGACATGCGTTGACTATTAAGATTTGAACAAGGCTTGCCGAAGGATAGCTATATGTTGCCTAGAATCGAACAACTTGTTGATGGAACCATAGGGCAATGAACTGCTCTCATTTATGGATGCCTACTCAGGGTACAAACAGATCATGATGCATGAGCTCGATCAGGAGAATATCAACTTTATCACCGACTTAGGGCTATACTACTATTGTGTAATGTTGTTCGGTCTCAATAACCCCGAGGCCACTTACCAAAGAATGGTGAATACAATGTGCAAGGATCAGATCGGGAAAACGATGAAGTATGTGGATGACATGCTATTATAGTCACGAATACCATGAAATCATATGGATCGAAAACACACCTTTTCTTTTTGGTGTTGCTTTTGGAATGTTTATTGGATTTATTGTGAACACAAGGGGAATCGAGGCCAATCCAGAGCAAATCACCACCTTGCGGAATATCAGAGCCACTACAATAAAGAAGGAGTTACAAAATTTGAATGGAACGATCACAACATTGAGCAGATTCATCTTTAGAGCGAAGGATAAGTGCATGCCATTGTTCGATGCATTAAAGAAGGGTAAGAATTTTTTTGAATGGAATCAGGACTGCCAGACCGCTTTTAAGGAATTATTACGACATATGGAAACACCGCTGGTCCTGTCTAAACCACTGGATGGTGAAGAATTATTCATATACTTGGCAATAGTTTCCCATGCATTAAGAGGGGCACTTAGGCATGGGAAAGCTAGGATTCAGTGGCCCATTTACTACATTGGCAAGCGATTCACCAGAGCTGAACGAAACTACCTGAAATTAGAGAAGCTGGCATATTGCTTGCTAATAGCATCAAGGAAACTACGGTCGTACTTCCAAGCTCACCCAATCAAGGTGTTGATGGATCAACCCTTGAAATGGGTACTCTACTGGCCCAAGACTTCGGGACGGCTTCTGAAATGGAAAATCAAGTTAAGCCAATACGTTGTAACTTATCATCCCCAGAGGGCAATTGACGGACATGAGTTGGCTGACTTCATCGCTGAATTCACAATTTGGGATGATGAGGAGGAGGACAATACGATCGTAGCATCGCAATGGAAATTGTTTGTCGATGGTGCATCAAACGATTCTACTTAGGAGCGGGAGTTGTGCCTGAAACCCTCAAAGGACGGTCAATTTGTTATGCTCCGAGGCTGGAATTTCCTTGTACTAAAAACAAGATGGAGTATGAGACGTTAATAGTGGGATTAAAGATTGTGAAGGAACCGGGATAAAAACTCTACATATTTACAATGACTCACAACTACTTGTCTGTCAAGTGAGAAGGTAATATCAAGCTAAGGGTGCAAAACTCATCTCTTATCAAAATCATGGGAATTGCTCAATGACATTGAACATTACACAATAACTCATATTCCCAGAGAATAAAATGTGAAGGTTGGTCACTTAGCCAAACTAGCCAGTTTCGGAGATGCACGGTCAATAGGATTGGTTCTGGTAGAAGTAGTGACCACTCCTAGCATAGATCAAATGGATGTCGATTGTGTTTTGGAGACTGCAAAGGACGATGAATCATGGATGGCGCTGATCAAGGACTACCTACTTAGAAGAATACTCTCTAGAGACTGGAATGAGTGAAAGAAGATCCTTTAGAAGACTCCACGATTCGTGATGTTGGACTGAGTGTTGTACATGAGAAGATTCTCCTTCCCCTTGCTTAGGTGTGTAACTAAAGATAAAGCTAGGAAGATCCTTATGGAAATAGGCAGCTACAATGATCACAATAGGGGACAAACACTGGTGAAAAAGACTCTCCACTACGGATATTTCTTGCCGACAATAAACCGAGAAGCGGCAGATTACACCAGACGGTGTGATCGATGCCAGAGATTAGCAAAGATTTCGTGAACCCCATCTTTGGAACTTATGAAAATGGGTAGCCCTTAGCCACTTACGACCTGGAGAATTGATTTAATCGGCGTACCACCAATAGAAAAAGGAGGAGCCAAAAACACTATCGTTGTAGTAGACTACTTTACAAAATGGGCCTAAGGGGAACCACTTGCTACGATTACTACTAAAAAGTGATCAACTTTGTAACAAAAAATATTATTTGCAGGTTTGGAGTATCGTAGAAAATGATCGCAGACAATGGAACTCAATTCGAGAGTGTGGAGTTCAAGGACTTCTGCAAGAACTACCAGATCGAGAAAAGCTTCTCCACGATAGCGCATCCATGGGCAAATGGGCAAGTGAAAGCAGTGAACAAGATCATCAAATCCACCATAAAGAAGCGACTGCTGAAACCTAAAGTAAATTGGGTTGATGAGTTTCCACTAGCACTATAGGCTTACAAAACGACACACAAATCTGTGATCAGACACTCACCGTTTGCTTTGGCATATGGTTAGGAAGCTATGATCTTGGTGGAACGGAAGTCCCCTCTCTTCATAGAAGATATTTCAATCAGAGAGAAAATGAGCAGCTCCTGCTCGAATCACTCGACTAGATTGATGAGAAGCGGGAGGAAGCCGAACTAAGGACTGTTGCTCACCAGAAGAGAGTGGCACGCCATTTCAACGCTAAGGTTCGCAACCGTACCTTCAAAGTGGGAAATCTTTTTTATACGGATCTTTCTGGGTACAGGAGCAATTGGCCTGAACTAGGAAGGACCTTACGTAATTGACCAGAAGCTTAGAGACAGAACATTCAAGTTGGCGACTGTCAATGGAATTCCATTTCCACGTGCTTGGAACAGCGACCCGCTTCGGTACTACTACATTTGATATCTATTTACGTATTTCCTATTTTCGCAAATAAGCTATCCAGGGACACCGGAGGGATTGTAATTGGCAGGACTTGCATTTTCCTTTTACTTCTTAAATAAATCTAGCTTTTTGAACTAATGGACCAGTGTTCTTAGAAGCCAAACCGCCGAGTCAATAGGGAAAATTGACTCAAACCGCCGAGTCGATGGGGAAAATCGACTCAAGCTGCAGGATCAGTGAGGAAAATTGATCCAAACCTTCTGAGAACCGACATTGCTCAAACAATGTCGGGAGGGTTCAAATCACAGAGTCGATGGGAAAATCGACTCAAACCATCGGATTGACGAGAAAAATTGATCCAAACCTTCTAAGTTCCTATATTGCCCAGCAACGCCGTGAAAATTCAAAAACTACTGAGTCGATGGGGAAGATCGACTCAAACCGTTGAGTCGACGAGGAAAGTCGACTTAAGTCGCCAGATCGACGGGGAAAATCGATCCAAACCTTCTAATAACCGCAGTGCCCCAGCAACGTCGGGAAGGTTCAAATCGTCGAGTCAATGGGGAAAATCGACTCAAACCGCTGGGTCGATGAGGAAAATCAATACCAACCTTCTTACTACCAGTGTTGCCTTGGCAACGTCGGGTTCCAATACCACCAAGTCAATTGGGGAAGTCGAGTCAAAAAACTTGGAACTTGAGATTACCCGGAGATAGGGATGGAATTAATCAGAGGCCGAAGATAGGCCCCAAAAAGAAATTCAGAGAGTTAAGTCGTCCATGCACGAGCTTCTAGAGGTAAAAATCGATATGCAAGCGGGATCTCAACACCGAGCTTGGAAGAATTTGTTATAATGAAAGATCATGATGATGCATCTTTTCGGTACGTACATCCAGATTGACATTAGCTGATGATGTGAACATGGAAGAATCCGATTGTGACGACCGCCCATGACCCCTGCACTGAACCTAGAGAAAATGTGCTGTAAAGTGTGCCAGGCGACCATGGACGATTGTCAGGGTAGATTAAAACAGCAGAATCTATCGTATTACTCACAGCGCATGGACAAAATACAATAGAACAAATATATAGTGAAGCTTCACAGAATAGAATCTCATCAATAAAACTTCATAATAGTTGAATACAAACATCTGAATAGTCAATACAACAAGCCTCACTACATATCACTCAGAGAATACAAAGCAGCGGAACATCCAGTACATATAGTAAGAAGTAATATGCAATACTCCAGCTCGTCTTCGTCATCAGCATCGCAGAAAGCAAGAACAGCACCTATCACCTGCTACCTAGTCTGCCCGTCCCAAAATGGACGAACAGCCCAAGGCAATAAGAGTTAAAACATAAAGCCTTGAGTCAGACAACAGTCTTAGTGAGCGGTAAATTAACTAACCAACATACTAAAAGAGCATAAAGGAAAAGGAATAGGAATACAACCCTCCCACTCCACCTCTTTCTACAGTGATAGCCCCCAGACACACACTAAGCAGAAGCAAACATAACAAAGCATACAATTTAAAGTAAAGCAATTATCACTCGAGTCAAGGGCGATGCTTTCCAAGTACAAACCCCCAAGGCCTAAACCAAGATCAGATAAGCACCCAGAAAATACCGCTCTTGAGACCGAATGACGATACAACCAAACATCCATGACTCTAGCTATCACTGTTATCATTGCTTCGATATCATCGTTAATTGAATGACCGGCTCATTCTTTCATCCGTCCGTCAAGGGCTAATGGAAACCCCGGTTCTAGACATAACTCCGCACGTCATCGTGACCCGTGCCTAGGACTATCGAATCTGCCCAGAGTACTTGACTACCAATCAGTAGCCTTCAGGGACTATCGAATCTGCCCAACGTACTCTTGCTTTGAGCATGCTAGAACCTTCAACAACGATGAGATCTCAGCCTCCTAGTCATCCTCCTCGACGACTATTTCCATACTAGCTCAAGCGCCTCTCGAGCAAACCATTATCCGCAAACTCGAACCATTTCACCGAGTTATCAACATGCATGGAATGATCCCGTCTGGATTAGACCAAGGCTATCTCATATCATACTTCGCTTCATCATCATCATAGCAAAGCCTCATCTCAACATCATCATCAAATCTATTCATATGAGCTTCCGCATCCGCCACATATGCCACAAGCAGCTTTCCCAATTCAAGAGCCTTTCCCTTAGCTTTTGAATCATCTTCGGTCTAAATCAAATCATCAATCATCAAATCATAGCAATCAATCAAGTCAAACATTAATCCAAGTAAACAAGCATTCAAATATGAGCTAAATAGACAATTATAACAATAATGGCAATTTCGTAATTAAAGAGTCAAAAGTCTAACAAGCATGAAAACATGAGCAATATCTCTATAATCTTGATGAATGAACTTGCATAGGTTAACATGTAGTAAAATGGATGCCAAATCATTATGAACAATGGATCTATATGGATCTATACATAGGATTCGGAAAATGCATGGAAATCACTACTTTAACACAAAATCAAGCCAACAATCCGATATACTCCTTTGGATCCGTGTGAGAGATAATCACCACTCACCAAATCACCTAAACAACCCCAAATCAACACGCTTCAGATCTGGACAACGAAGGATCTAGCTCGATCTATCACCAATCCGCTTCAAACGATGAAGTCTATCTTCGATGGATGTAGATAAGCTCTTGAATCTTCAATTTGATCTTCAACTTGGATGGAAGGAATCACTAGATTAGAGTGGAGAAAAGAAGTGAAGAAGTGTAGAAGTCGGGCTCTCAAAATGGCAGCACTTCGTCGCTTCGAAATCCGGATCCCAAAAAGTGAGAAAATGGACGAGTATTTATAGGCTGAAAAACCTCCTTAGGTCGTCCACTTTTAGGTCGTCCACGACCTAAGAACCCACGACCTAACAACCTCCGACTTAACAACCTAACACCTGCGTGCAACTTATCACTACACGACCTAACACACTACGACCTACACTGCGCGCGACCTAACAGCTCGCGCGACTTAGCAAAGTTACGACCTAACCAAGATGCGACCTAGCTAGGTTACGACTCAACTCCTAAGTCGTCTACGACTTAACTCATAGCATATGCGCGCGCGAACCAGGACTCAACGAGATACGACTTAACTACGCGCGACTTACGACTTAACTAAGGCGCGACCTAGCAACAGTTCCGACCTAACGACTTACCATAAGTCGCGACCTAAAAATGCCACGACTTAACAACTCTCACGACCTAACTACTCACGCGACCTAGCTGGGTTACGACCTAACCCTTAAGTCATCTGGACGACCTATCCATCTTAGGTTGCTTACGACCTAACTATCAAAGCACCCCATAGGTCGTCTACGACCTAACTACTACTCCTAGGTCGCTACAAACCCTTAAGTCGCTAACTCCTATAGGTCGCTCCTATCTCTTTGGTCGTCTACGACCTAAACCTTAAACGACTTACCCCATTAGCCTTAAGTCGCTCGAACGACCTAAACTATGACACGACCTATCTCCTATACGACCTAAGTCCCCAGGTTGCACCACCCTCTTAAGTCGCTCACGACCTAACTTCTACGCGACCTAGGCTTTGAACGACTTAAACCCTAGACGACTTAACTATCAATGCGACAAAATGTCAACTGTTTTGGGATGCTTCGATCCGTAAAATACGGGTCGTTACACCGATCGTAGAAAAAGAATTGATAACATCAAGAACTGAACGCTTGGAATCAGGCAATAGCATAACGTGTTCTGGAGTTAAGAACTATCGAGCAAACTATGCTGGGGAAATCGAACAAATTTCTTACCAAGCCACTCAATAAGTGCTTGGAATCCAGCACCCAGAATAATCAACTCCGTAAACTGGGGCACATACACCTACACTTGATCGAGGGAAACCCGACCTAGTCCAGGCGGTAACAGTTGCGGAGTTAGCAAAATGGGTCATACCACAGTTCTATAATGCCAAGAAAAGTATTCTGGCATCCATAACAGAGCTAAGTATCAAAACATGCTAATCAACTACAGGAATATTATTTACATGCATAGAGTCATGGTAAATAAATAACACATAATGGTAGTATACGGTATGGGAAATTGCAGTACAGGCAATCGTATTATACATACATGCAGTGGTATACAAACAAGCACAATACATAAAATGTAGGAAAAGTACGCAAGAGAGATTACAATAGAAAAACTAATCTTTCATTACTAATATCTTTTATTGACATGAAAAAATAGCATGGGTCATATCCACACAAATCTGCCGGTTTCAAACCCAAAAGAAAAGGAAAAATACAGACTCGATGGACACACTGACACATGTAATAATATTCAGAAAATATAGAATTCAAAGAAGAATCAAGGATCAAAATATGAATTCATTAAAATCAGAAGCCACTGATTTCAATTAATGTTTTGATAGATGATGATACATGGATATATGTAAGCATGTACATATTTTAGGTAAGTATAAACTGGACTTGGAGATTTGGGCTTCGGGCTTGGTGCACAGGACCACTTAATTAATTTAAACATTTTCTTTAGGTATAGAATTAGATTATTATTCATAATACTCCTCCTCAAGTTGGGTTATATATATCTAGTAAACCCAACTTGCTTCCTAAGTATCTAATTCTATTCCCATTCAATGCTTTAGTAAGCATGTTAGCTGGTTGATCTTCAGTCTGAATATAATGAGTAGTGATTTCACTATCTTGTATTTTATCACGAATAAAGTGACAATCAACTTCTATATGCTTCATTCTCTCATGAAATACAGGATTTGACGCAATGTAAATAGCTGCCTTATTATCACACCAGAGTTTTGCTGGTTGCTCAAATTCCAATTTACACTCTTTCAAAAGATGCTTAATCCACATTACTTCACAAACTGCCTTGGACATTGCTCGGTATTCAGACTCTGCACTGGACCGTGATACTATATGTTGCTTCTTGCTTTTCCAAGATACTAAATTTCCTCCAATATATATACAAAAACCAGTAGTTGACCTTCTATCATCTTTGGATCCTGCCCAATCTGCATCAGCAAAGCTTTCCACTCTCATATGCCCATGATTTGCATACATAATGCCTTGTCCAGAAGTACCTTTCAAGTAACCTAGAATATGTTCAAGTGTAGACCAATGTTGCTTAGTGGGTGAAGCCATATATTGACTCACTATACTGACAGCAAATGAAACATCAGGCCTTGTTATAGTTAAGTAATTAAGTTTACCAACCAGCCTTCTATACTTCTTAGGATCACATAATAATTCCCCTTCTGATGTCAGGTTCCTATTTGGGATGATGGGTGTACTCTGAGGCTTAACACCAAGCTTACCGGTTTCTTTTAATAAATCCAATATATATTTTCTTTGACATAGAAAAATTCCTTTATTGCTTCGTATAACTTCCACACCCAAGAAATATTTCAATTCTCCTAGATCTTTTGTTTGAAAATGATCATGAATAAAAGTTTTGAGAGAAGCAATACCTTTGTCATCATTACCAGTTATTATTATATCATCTATGTATACTACTAACAGAATAATACCTTGTTCAGATGATTTGTGAAAGACTGATTGATCACTTTTACATTTCACTATCCCAAATTTCTCAAGTGTTTGGCTAAACTTCCCGAACCAGGCCCTTGGACTTTGCTTCAGGCCATATAGAGTTCTAAGCTTGCATACTAATCCACTTTCCCCTTGTGCAATGAAGCCAGGAGGTTGAACCATATATATCTCTTCATTGAGATCACCATGGAGAAATGCATTCTTTATATCTAATTGATGAAGTTTCCAATTAAATCTAGCTGCTAAAGCAATACATAATCTGATGGATGTCATCTTGGCAACTGGAGAAAAGGTTTCTGAATAGTCCATACCATATACTTGTGCATAACCCTTGGCTACAAGTCTAGCTTTAAATCTTGTCACAGTTCCATTTGGGTTCATTTTAACAAAATATACCCATCTGCATCCAATGGCTTTCTTATTATTTAGTAGCTTAACTAGATCCCAAGTTTTGTTTGTTTCTAGAGCCTTCATTTCTTCAATCATTGCCTTTCTCCATTCTGATTTGGATAAAGCTTCAGTAACTGTTCTAGGGACATTAATTGAGTCTAGTGCAGACATAAAGGAATATGTAGACCCAGACACATTTTCATATGACACATAGGTAGAAATAGGATAGGTGCACTGTCTCCTTTCTTTGCGGAGAGCAATAGGGAGATCAAGACTAGGATCAAGAGTGGGCCTTGTTTCAGTGATACTAGGTGTTTCTAATTCTTGAGGTGATACAGTAGAATAAATTAAAAATTCATCGTTCTCCTCCTGAATTGGTACATGAGATAAAACCCCATCATTCTCCTCCTGAATTGGTACATGATATTTCTGATAGAATGGCATATCTTCTATAAACTTCACATCTATAGATACCAGATATTTATTTAAGCTAGGACAAAAGCACTTATATCCTTTCTGCGGTCTTAAATAACCAAGAAATATACATTTCAAGGATTTGGGATCTAGCTTGCTCAATTGAGGATTTACATCTCTAACAAAACATGTACACCCAAAAATTTTAGGTTCAACAGGGTACAATTGTTTGTCAGGGCATAAGACTTTGTATGGGATATTGAAATTAAGGATTGTAGATGGCATTCGATTAATAAGAAAGCATGCAGTTAATACAGCATCTGCCCAAAACACTTTTGGGACATTCATCTGAAATAGCAATGCTCGTCTGGTCTCCAGGAGATGTCTATTCTTCCTCTCAGCAACTCCATTTTGGGGAGCAGTGTCCACACATGAAGTTTCATGTAAGATGCCATGTTGGCTTAAGTAAGAGCTGAAGGTATGAGAGGTATATTCCTTAGCATTATCACTCCTTAGGGTTTGGATAGATGTTTTGAACTGATTTTGAATTTCAACATGAAAGTTACAAAAAATAGAAAACAACTCAGATCTGTTTTTCATTAAGAATAGCCAAGTAACTAGAGAGTAATCATCTACAAATGTTACAAAGTATTTATAACCAAATTTAGAGACAATAGATGATGATCCCCATACATCAGAATGTACAAGTTCAAATGGAGCACTTGCACGTTTATTTATTCATAGCTGTAAACTACTACGATGAAGTTTAGCATATTGACATGATTTACAGTCAAGAGTAGTAATATGGTTATATTGTGGACAAAGTTGTTTAAAAAGAGTAAGAGAGGGATGACCAAGTTGTTGATGAACTTTGATTGCTGAATCTATACTAGAACAAGCCATTGGTAAAGTATCCAGAATATAAAGACCCCCAGATTCATAGCCTTTACCAATAATCTCCTTCGTTGTAAGATCCTAGAAAATACAAGCTTCAGGAGAGAAAGATACACTACAACTCAAGTGTTTGATAAGTTGACTGACAGATAAAAGATTATATGATAAGGAGGGTATAAATAGTACAGACTTTAATGGTGGTGAAGTATTTATGTTACCAGATCCTTGAATGTTGAATTGAGTCCTATCTGCTAAAGTGACAGCTCGACTATGTTCATGTATTTTAAGATCTGTAAACAATTTAGGGTTACCTGACATGTGATCAGTAGCCCCTGAGTCAATGATCCATTTTGATGCTTGCTTTTCCATATTATCCATAGTAGATACAGATGATGGTGGATTACTAGCTGAGTTCTGTAAGGATTCTTGATACTTTTTGTATTTGTTAAATTCTTCTATGGTCATCAACACAGTCTTATTAGAAGTATTACCAGCTCCTTGATTTTTGTTTTGGTTGTTATATTGAAGTTTTCTACATTCAGAAATCAAGTATCCAGGCTTCTTGCAATATGAACACATTTTATTACTTGGTCTCCATGCAGTCCTTTATGGTCTTAAGGATGGGGATGATGATGGTCTCCAAGAGTTAGGTTGCTGTGACTGGTTCCATGGTGGTCTAAAATCAGTTGGTGGTCTCCATGAATTAGTATATGAAGTATGATTAGTATTAGTACTAATCAGGGCACTGCTGTTAGCATGAGATGAAGCAGTTGAACTTTCAGTTCTAATAACACGACTAAATACTTCCTGCAGTGAAGTTATTGATGATCCAGACAGAATTTGAGCTTTAGCCGAATCAAACTCTGATGGTAAGCCAACCAGAAAACTCATAATTGCCATTTGCTCTCTCTGATCTTATTGAACTTTCATATCTATACTCATAGGCAACAAAACATTGAACCCTTCATATGTTCTTTTAAAATTCATAAAGTAAGTAGTGAGAGATTGATCTTGTTTCTCTGCTCTGTAAAAAGACTTGCATACATCAAACATTCTGGTTAGATTGCCCTTTCCAGAATATAAAAATTTGAGATATTCCATCAATTCTTTCACGAATTCGCAGTGGTTGATTGATTGATAACTTCATTATCAATTGAATTTCGTATTTGCAAAAATAGTCGAGCATCTTCTCTTAACCAGATCTGATCCTCTTTCTCTGTTGATGTTGGTGAATCTTTGATTAAGTGATCATCCTTATCCATGCTCCTGAGATACAATCGAATTGTTTTACTCCATTCCAGATAATTCGTGCCTGTTAATTTCCGATCCGTTATTTTAGGCATCATCGGCATCACATCAATCATTGACGAATTTTTACTTTCAGCCATTTATTTCTAGCAGAAGAGATAAATCTGAATCTTAATTTTGAATGGGAACCCTAGATCGATGCGCGATGCTCTGATACCATGTAATAATATTTAGAAAATATAGAATTCAAAGAAGAATCGAGGATCAAAATATGAATTCATTAAAATCAGAAGCCATTGATTTCAATTACTGTTTTGATAGATGATGATACATGGATATATGTAAGCATGTACATATTTTAGGTAAGTATAAACTGGACTTGGAGATTTGGGCTTCGGGCTTGGTGCACAGGACCACTTAATTAATTTAAACATTTGCTTTAGGTATAGAATTAGATTATTATTCATAATAACACAAAATGCAAAACGCTTAGCCGACACACATGCTACTGAGTCTTCCCTCTCTTGCCGCTCCGGCCACCTTTCCCAGTCTCGCTTAAATGAGTCTCCAACTTCGACTTCTCTTGCTTTCCTTGCTAGGGGTAAAGCCGCCCTCCAAGTGCTCAGACTCTCCTCCCGTGGCAGGGCTAGATCCCTCTGATCTTCCAGTAGTTGTGCCTCTATCCTTCGGCTTTCGAAGCTTGATTGTAGTTAGAGTGTTTCGCTTGACCTCTTCTGTTTCCTTCTTCACTTACAACCCCTCATTCTCCTTCTTAAGTATCTCTTCCATCGTCTCCTTGTCGGTTGGGTTTAATTTTTCTGTGATCGTCACATCTTCTTACCGAGACATGGAGAGATCCTTGAGGTTCTACAATGCTTCTATCTACTCAAAGTCCAGTCCAGGGTCGGAGTTTGAAACTGAAATTGAACTTGAAACCACTTGGAGATAGGGTGATATCTGAACCAATTTCACCCATAATATCGCTGATTGTGTAGTCCCCAAATTCACTCAGATTAATGAAGACGTTTCTTAGAGGGAGTGAGTGTGTTATGTCTCCTACAGGGGTACCCAAAACTTGGCCCCCAACTGATTGAGAAGTCTTGGAAATTAGCTGTTCTCAAGGAGGCAAGTTGGGAAGATTGGGGTTCATTACCTGCGATTCATTGCAGGACTTATCCCTTCCTCGGTGGCATGAAAATTACTGTCATTATCATCATCTACTGCCTCTTCCCCCTCCTCTACTACCATTGATTATTTCCCTTCTCTCCTCTGGATTGCTCATCCTCCTTTGGGATGGAAGGCATCCTACTTGTATCATCCTTGTCCCTTGGGATATCTGCTCCGGTAGGAAAATCGACCTCGACCTCAAGAGCTTCTCCAGTCCTTACTTCGCTTAAAGGATTAACTACATCCGCCCAAGCATTATCATCGGAGCGATGAGAGGGGACAAAGGAACGGGTTCGCATTCTAGAATTACTTGGGGCTAGGGACTCATCCACAATTGATCTCTCCTGGTGACGCAAACCGTACTTTCGAAGATTTTCATTGGTCAGAAAGAAGTCAATGGAACGTTGGGAAGCTTTAATCGTCTTTAAAATATCATGCGTCCCCTTATGCTAATTACTACCATCCTGAGCCAGAATGCCTACAACGAAATAAGAAGCAAGTTAGAGGCTAACAAACTCCGGCTCGATGGAAACATAGAAATAGAAACTTACTTCCTATAGCCAGAGATGGTTGAACACCTCCGAACATCAAACAAAGAAGTATTCATTCTTGAAAGCCGAGCACTTATTGTAAAGATTCTCTATCAACTTGCACCCCTACCAGGCTTCTTTGATCATATAGAACGGGCAGTCTCGCCTCCTCTTGAATTGTAGGAGATAAGTCAAATCGACAACTCTTAAGGGGCGGTTGAACCTATCCATGAATAGGATATATAGCCAACTTAGGGGCACATAGCCATTTAGATGTACTTGGAATGAAGCTAGTCCGAGTTCTAGTAACACCACTATCAAGAACAGATTAAACGGTGGCACGACACCACCTAAGCATATATAGCGGTTGCAAGCAGTGAAGTCCGATGGGGGGTTGTGTGCAAGTTCTGCTCTTGTCAATAAGAGTACATCATCTTTTGAAATGCCATACTGAAGATATATGTTTTGGAGTGAACTAGCAGTAAGGATCGAAAGCATATGCTCGAGCGGATCATGTAGAATTCTGAGTACTGGAGGCAACTGTGATTACCAGTCCTGCTGGTACTAGTAGGCCGTAATATTTTGTTGTCACAGGTTGTCTTAGTCTGGTTAGAATAGATGGTGATACCAGAGCTGTCGAGGAATCCAACCTCTGAAAGTGTAGACACTCTTTCACCAGACCTAAAGTGAGTAGACCGTCGAATCATTCTAAATAATAAAACTCGGAGTTCAACACGGTCGGTTATGTTCTATTTTGAATAAAATTCCCATGTGACCAACGTCGGAAATCCAAGGGAAGCCAACTTTTGTTGACCAGTCGGATTTTAAGCATTGACCGAGGCAAGTGCAGTGTGGTATCTATGCAAAGTGAGTCCGGTATCCCGAACATCACGAATGGACCATCTTGTGTAGTTAGTTCGTTCGTGCTAGAAAAAACAAGTATCCCGACCATTACGAATGGACCAAACGATTAGAGAAGAGGTATGGGACATAACAACTTGGAGATAAGATGAAAGTACAAAAGGAGGTGAGACATTTCCGACTAAGGAAATGACTCGGTGCTAAGTCATTTGACTCGGTACTGAGTTGTTTTTACAACTCGTATGGCATTTATTTCTTCTGTGCAAATCTAGACCCACTACTAGACTCTTCTGCTAATAGGCTTTTGACCCAACACCTCCTCTACATTTATAAATACAAACCCAGGGGCAACTAAAAGAGGATCGGATTTATGCTATCACTACATGGAAGCTCTGCCTCTTCTTCATTTTATTTCTCCACACAATAGTTACCAAGACAGCTACTCTTGGCAATTCTAGGTCTTAGAATTTGTCTAACCCTTGTACTTGTGACTTATTCTATTTTAATCTCTTATAATCTCAAATAAACTACATTTAATCTATAAGAAACAAAGCTATAAAGTGGACGTAGGCTATTAATTGCCGAACCACTATAAAATCTTGTGTCCCTTTACTTTATTTCCGCTTCTTTTCATTTATATCTTTTATTATCTGCTAGATATAGGTCTTATAGGTTCCATACAATATATCTTTGGGTGTTGATCCATTTTTGGCATCAATAGTGGTTCGGCCTCAAATCACTGCCTATGTCCACTTTAATTTTATTTCAAGAGTATTAGCACGAATACAAACAAGTTATAATGCTTCAGATATAGAAAATAATGCAAACTCGAATTTGATAGCAATTCATGCCAAAGTATGATTATGGAAGAGAGATAGGAGCTCATGAGTTCAAAAATTCCTTTGTATGTTATTCCATCACTCATATTTATAAGGTAATTCATCTACTAGAGCCATTAGCTCATAGAAGACTTGGTAAGAATTCAAATCCACACAATTAGGGAGGAAGAATGAGTAAATTTCACAATAACAACCCTATCGGTTCTGACCACAATCATGTCGGTACTGACCATATTTTTCCTAGTGGTACATCACTTTTTCTTCATTGTTCACATCTTCAAGTTTCCAAGCTTCGTTTGAAATTGTCCTACTAATCATATCGGTCTGATATGATTGTCTTATACGAGACTTGTCTTTTTCTGCAAAGTACCGAAGTTGTTCACCAACTATTCAGAAGTGGGTCCTTCATAAAATCATATTGATACCGACAGAATCATGTCAGTGCTGACATGATCAATACGGTCAACACCAACCATATTTGATTTGCACAAACCTAGCCCCAACATCTTGTACTCTATTATTCCAATCAACTCCTTATGTTCTTAATCAATATTTTTGTCATCTTGAAGTCCAAACCTATTAAGAAGCCGCTTGGTTTAAATGTTGGATAACATTTTCCTTAGCAAAACTTGGTTTTCATTTATCTTCTTTTTTTAAGGTTATGACTTAGAATGAATATAATAGAAGTGACATAAGGGATTTAAGGGTGTATCATACATTGGGCTCTCCTTGCTTAATCAAATAATTCCGTAAAATCTCTTAGTACACTAATATATATAACCATTCTAAATAAATAAACTTATGCATTATATGAATCTAATATGTATTTAAATTTTTATGATTCTTATCCTTTTCACACTGAATTTTATAAACTAACCCACATTCAACTTTTTAACCATCTAGGTGTCTCTACACTTTGTTAATCAAATATTTTAAGTAAATAAATTTTCTTTATATCAAATTAATTTATATTAATTACTATAACATTCATATAAATTGGCCCTTTAAAACATGAGATGTTATAGGTTGAAATTTGATCTTAATGAAGAAGAATACTGCATATGAAAAAGTAAAGACTCACAAAGTAAGATCAATAGGAGATGTGTTATATCAAATTATCCTTAGTGAATGCAATCCCTCTTTAACACCACATTCCTCCTCCACAACCACTTATCAAAGTTATTATTTCTATCTCACTTCACTTTGCTAATGATGAACTGGATGACGCATAAAAACTCTTCAATATGACGTAACTACATGACTAGAATTGTGCTATAATGAATCATCATATGGACCATCCATTTCACCAAATACTTCATATGCAGTATATGCTCCGAATGGAAAACTTAAACTTTTGATACCAAAGTGTATGGAAAATTATTCAAATTAATTATCATTACACATGGAAGTATATAAGATTGACCATAATCGCAAAAAGAAAAAAGGATATATGATAGACTATTCCATATGAATCCAATTCAACAATCATAGACAAGAGATGTATAAAATATAGGAAACAAAATAAATATGAGATTTATAGCGGTTCCAATATCGTTATAATAGTGTAAATCCACTTTGGGGAGAAGAATATTTTATTATGTTCTAAAGTGAATTTTATAAGAGATTGATAAAGCAATTTTAATGAAGACTACAAATAATATAAAGTTTGAGAGCAAGAGTTCTAGCACTAAACCCTAAAATATAAGACACTTATATATAACCTCAAACAAGCCCCGTTTGTATGATTTAAGCACTTGAACAAAATTTCATACAAGGTTAACTTTTGGGGGACTAGTCGATTGGCATGTAGTTCAGCCGATTGAGAGTAAAAGTCCATTCGACTAGAAATGCCATATTTTAAACTAAAGTCCTATCTCTAGAACACAAATTTATGTGAATTCAGTTATAGCCTTAGTCGGTTGAGCTCTAATCCAATTCAATAGAGATTGTCTAAGTTGATTGAGCTATTCGTCTAAATAAATTGAGATGCTTCAACTTCAATTATGCATATGCATCACTCATTCAATTATATCTTTCAAATCGTAGCACCAAACGATGGACTGTTTCTCTTTTACGATCGTAATGAAATTCTCTTAAATGTGGATATAATAAATCACATATCTCAATGTACTGTTTATAAACGATTTAAACAAGCGTAGTGTATTATTTATATTACTTAAGCAAATATAAAATGATATATATATATAATCAAGGAAAACTTAGTGAATGATTGATACTTATGACTTTAATAATGAAACACATTAAGATGCTATTGTTATATATTTTTGTTAGTACCTAAGGATTTGATGAAAACAACTTTAGGAAATCATATAAAATATAAATACTAATGTTTTGTCAATGTATATAGTATATCATGCAGGATATTTGACAAGTGTTGATATAAGAAGACTGTACAATATAAGTAAAAATTGAAGAGTTAAAGATGTTGATATAGAGACTCAAGAATGAAGACTCATGAGCATTCAAGAGTTCAAGATTCCAAGATATTCTAGATAAGTTATAGAGTCTAGAATATTTATTAAAATTCTGATAGCGCTTTATCTCTCTCTCATCTTTCTCTCTATCTCTATTTTTAAATAAGTTCTTATATATTCTTTTCAAAACCACTTTCAAATAGTTTTCAATTTTTTATACTTATCATTTTAGTTTTTAATATTTTACTAAGTTATTGTTTTTATTAAATTTGATTTATATTAGTTTATTTTTCAAAATTCTTATCATATAGTGTTACTTAAGTTTTATTATGATCATAATGTGTGTGTGTGTGTATATTATATTTAAACATATTTACAAAGTACAAAATTATTTCACAAAGCAATACATGTTCAAAATAATATTTTAAAATGTTTTCCAAAATTACAAAGAGTATGTCGACATACTCTAACCCTATATGTCAACATAATAGCCATGAGTTTCAAACACCAAATTTCAAAAGAAGTGTCTATTCGTCGTATCTCTTCACGAATGGACATAACCGTTATCCCTCTATAAATACCCGTCTTCCTAACGAATTTTTCAGTCACTTTTCATTGTTCTTCTCTCCTCCTTCTTCTCTCTCTTTTTCTAAAACAAATTATAATCATTCTCTACCGAATTTCAACCAGAATCAAACGCCATTGTGATTAGTTTGATTCTTTATCATTTGCTCTCTAATTTCTATCATCTCTCTCAAGGATTATAGGATGATTTGATTAGAGGACTTCCTAAAATGAACTTCAAAGTTAATAATCTATGCGATGCATGTGAATTAGGTAAACTTAGAAAAGTTCATTTAGATCAAAAGATATGATTTCTACTTCTCGTCCCTTTGAACTTCTTCACTTGGATCCTTTTGGTCCCTCTCAAATACAATCTATAAATCATAGTAGATATGTATTTATAACCGTAGATGACTATTCTAGGTTTACGCGGACGATTTTCTTAAACCTTAAAAGTGATGCTTTTGAAATGTTTAAGACCTTTGTTAAACGAACTCAAAATCAAATGTCCAAAAAAATTAAAACGATTCCAAGTGATCATGATGGAGAATTCGAAAATGAAAATTTTGAGAATTTCTGTAATAAGAAAGGTATAACCCATAATTTTTCACTTTCATGAACACCACAACAATATGGAGTAGTAGAACATAAAAATAGAATGATTCAAGAGTGCGCTAGAAGTATACTAAATGATAGTAATTTACCTAGGAATTTTTGGACTGAGGCAGTTGGTACTGCATGCTATATACTAAATAGAATTTTAGTAAGACCATTAACTAAGAAAACTCCTTATAAGCTATTTTATAATAAGAAACCTAACGTATCATATTTTAGAGTTTTTGGTAGTAAATGTTTTATTTAAATACTAAAGACAATTTAGATAAATTTGATGCTAAATCAGATAAAGGAATTTTAATTGGATATTCAAATAGAAGTAAAGCTTATAGACTTTTTAATACTAGAATTAATACTATTGAAGAGACATTACATGTTTCAATTGATGAAAATTTCAAAACTCATAATCAAAATATTGATGAAGAAGAAAACATTGATAATGAAATTGGAAGTAATGAGAACTCTAAAACTTATAATAATAACGAGAATTTATATCCAAATAAAAGAACTAGATATTTAGGAGATCATCTTATAGAAAATATACTTGGTAATATTGAATCCATTGTTAAAACTAGAAATTAATTAAACAAAATGAGTAATGTAGCTTTTATTTCAACCATCGAACCTAAAAATCCAAAGGAAGCATCAACTGATGATTCATGGATTCCTGCTATGCAAGAAGAATTAAATCAATTCACTAGAAATGATGTATGGGAATTAGTCCCAAGACCTTAGGATAAGTCTATAATAGGCACTAAATGGCTATATAGGAATAAAATGAATGAACAAGGAGAGGTCGTAAGAAATAAAGCTCGATTAGTTGCACAAGGCTATTGTCAAGAAGAAGGTATAGACTTTAATGAAACCTTTGTACCTATAGTAAGATAGAGACTATAAGAATCTTACTTGATTTCGCTAACCATAATAATTTCAAATTATATCAAATGGATGTTAAAAATGCATTTTTAAACGGATCCATTAAAGAAGATGTATATGTAGAATAACCCTCACGTTTTGAAGATGAAAAATTACCAAATCATGTTTACAAAATAAAGAAAGCTTGGTATGATAAACTTAAATCCTATTTATTACAATCAAATTTTGAGATAAGCAAAGTAGATAGTACTCTCTTTATTCAAGGAAATAAAAATGATATCCAATTAATACAAATATATGTAGACGATATTATTTTCGGGTCTATTAACGAAAATCTAAATAAAGAATTTTCAAAATTAACGACTAAGGAATTTGAAATGAGTCATATGGGAGAAGACATATTTGAAATCTTGTCGGACAAAAGGGAAACTTTTTGCTTCTTTATCCTCATTGTCTCATTCATAAGTCTTCTATCATTAAGAATTCTCGTTAGAATAGGACTTCTAACAAGAATAGTGTGTATTTTAACTTTTTTTGACTTTATTGTGTGTATGGATTGAGTGGTTTGTAAATATGATAATTGATTGAATATATAGTATGGTTTGGTCACTATTAATGATTTGTGCTTCACTTATCATTTCTTATATATCACTCTTGTCATTTTCCATTTCAT
Source organism: Allium fistulosum (assembly GCA_030737815.1). Taxonomy (NCBI): domain Eukaryota; kingdom Viridiplantae; phylum Streptophyta; class Magnoliopsida; order Asparagales; family Amaryllidaceae; genus Allium; species Allium fistulosum. Next base: position 1,165,976,511 of record CM060905.1, on the reverse strand, counting down.
AATCATATCACTCATCGTTTCTATATATATTAAAAGGAGTTACAATTAGTATTAAGAGTTAGGGTTAGAATTATAGTTATAGTTAGTTATTTTTGATTAGGGGTTAGAATTAGTATTAAGAGTTAGGGTTAGAATTATAGTTATAGTTAGTTATCATCAAAAAGGGGGAGACTGTTAGTACCTAAGGATTTGGTTTTGATAACAACAACTTTAGGAAATCATATAAAATATAAATACTAATGTTTTATCAAGGTAAATAGTATATAGTACAGGATATTAGATAGTTGTTGATATAAGAAGACTGTACAGTATCAAGTAGAGATTGAAGAGTTAAAGATGTTGATATAGAGACTCAAGAATGAAGACTCATGGGTATTCAAGAGTTCAAGATTCCAAGACATTAAAGATAAGTTATAGAGTCTAGAATATTTGTTAAAATTATGATAGCACTTGATCTCTCTTCCATCTCTCTCTTTATTTTCAAATAAGTTTTTAAATATTTTTTTCAAAACAACTTTCAAATAGTTTTCAATTTCTTATACTTATCATTTTAGTTTTTAATATTTTACCAAGTTATTGTTTTTATTAAATTTTGATTTATATTAGTTTATTTTTCAAAATTCTTATCATATAATTTTACTTAAGTTTTGTTATGATTATAATGTATATATATTATATTTAAGCATATTTACAAAGTATAAAATTATTTCACAAAGCAATACATTTTCAAAATAATATTTTAAAATGTTTTTCAAAATTACAAAGAGTATGTCGACATACTCTAATGTTATATGTTGACATACTAGCTGTGGGTTTCAAAAATCAAATTTCAAAAAAAGCGTCTATTCGTCGTATTTATTTACGAATAGACATGATCGTTATTCCTTTAGAAATACTTGTCTTCCCAATGAATTTTTCAATCACTTTTCATTGTTCTTCTCTCATCCTTCTTCTCTCTCATTTTCTAAAACAAATTATAACCATACTTTGCTAAATTTCAACCAGAATCAAACTTCATTGTGATTAGTTTGATTCTCTATCATTTGCTCTCTCATTTCAATCAAGATCTAGGTGTTATTCAAGAATTATAGGATCATTTGTAATCAAGATTGAAGTTCTATGTTTGTAAATCTCTATAAATTTAACCGATATACTTGTGAGTGTGATTGTAGCCCATGAAATCAATTGGGTATGCTTAGTAGCCCGTAAATCTAGTGGGTCTGCTTGTAGCCCGAAAATCAAGCGGCTCTACCCAGAGGTTGGGATTTTGGAGGGTGTGTCTCGTAGCCTAAAAATCGAGATTGTATTTGCATTTACTAGTTGAAAAGAAATATGTACAAGGAATTGTATGAGACTAGATGTAGGGTAACTCTGAATCAGTATAAAATCCTGGTGTGTTCTTTCCTTTTACTTTTACTGCATTTACTGTTTATCCGTGTTTTGATCCTGTAATTGTTAATCTCGTTATTCTAAGTATAATTTCAAAAGATTTCAGAAAAATTCATATAAATTAGAAAGCACTATTCTCTCCCCTCTAGTGTTAATTTAGCCTTAAAATTCCTATTCCGCAATCTTACAATTTTATCTACAAAGACATGAATACAGTAATTATTTTAAAAGCTCTAGGAAAGAAGAATTATATTAGTAAAAAAGCTCCGACCCTTAGAAATTTTGTCTAGTTTTCAACTCATGTTATTAAAACTTTTCAGTTGATCTTTTAACTTAGGACATGTTTACTAGTCCTCTTTAATTGTTTTTCACCTAAGCTGTTACTTGAAAAAACATCACACCCTAATACTTAACTTTCACCTCCAATTTAATCCAAAAATACCGCTGAATTGGTAAAATGTTGTAAATGTAAGAATCATGCTTCAAAAGAGCTAGATAATATAAAAAATCATGCTCTATACGTGGATGGTTTTTATGTTATCCAATTTCGATGTGAGCAAGGTTAATGCAGTAATCAAGCTCGATGTGATCGCGGTTACCAACATAACCACGCTTATATGGGATTGTAGTTATGCTTATCCACGTTGGGTAACACTTCTTCTGAGTATTGCTTTGTTCCGCTCTTTGCGAAATTTTACTAGTTTTTATTGCATTCTTTCCAATAAAAAGCAGTAGGTAAAAATTGAAAATAGAAAAATCATAAATTGAGTGGTGGATGGGGTTGAAAAAACATAAATTGAGTGGTGGATGGGGTTGCGCGGGCCTGTGAGAACGAGTTAACGTGGGTAAGCACCAGGAAACAAACCTTATTGCCCTTGCTTCTCCAACCTGAATGCGCTGCGCTCGTGCATGCAAATTAGAACTGTCGAACAAGAAGTAGAACCAACTTGCATTAGCAGTTAGTAAGTGGGAAAAGGTGACAAAGTCGTATCTCATGCATTGATGAACCGAATCCTAAAAGCCGAGTCTTTTTCTATATTTGGTCCCTACTTCATTACATGTTGTGCATCATCTTGCTTTATTTCTCCATCAACATTCAAGTTGATGCTCTCATTAATTTCCTTTTCGTATCTTTGTTTTCCCCTATAAAGTTGTCATTTAATTCTTCAATTCCTAGCATTAGTCAATTGTCAATTCAAAACCAATTTCTTTTATATTAGTCATAAGTTGCGGTTTCTCATACATGGATAAATTACAGCGTATGTGATTTGAATGATATGCTCTAGTTACAGTATAAACATATTAATCTTTTAGCTCATACGTAATAAACAACATACAATTTACGGCCTCACCATCCCTTTCAAAAGAATAGTCAAAAACCATTAAAATACGACAGTAGAATGGTGAAGAATGGAAGAGCACGGGAGGAAAAAGAGAGTACGATGACAAATTATCCATTGACGCCCATCAACTCCGTCCTTTGGACGAGTTCGTTGGAGGGTGGAAATGGAATTTGTGATCGATATGCCCATGTTATCGCCATTGTCTCCGCATCCTTGGGGGCTTCCTAGGACCATAGCTATTTAACTTGGTTGCCTAAAATATTTAATTCTCTATAATGTGTGTGAAATCAAGAGCTTGGATTTGGTGAAATGTAAATATGAAGTGAAAGCAAGTTATTGAAAAAGTTAAATGTTATGTCAAAAAGGAGAATGTTATATCTTATTTATAATCATGCCAATGCAAACACTTTTGTACCACTATTTCATGCAATCGTACTAACGCAACATTCATAGTTTCATATCATATGGAACACAATACTTCTCTCCTTGTACATAAAATCTTCCATGCACATGACAAATTTCATTAAGCGTGTTGTAGATACTTGCATTATGCGTGGAAATAAAAATATCTAAAGGTTAGGTTGGAAGGGGTGTAACTGAATTAAAAGACAAAATATAAGATACACGAAATATCTTGTTTTTTATCTTCGATCCTACTCTAGACATATTTTAATATAACCAAAATTTCATAGTTATTTATCAGCTTAAATATGATGTTTTCTTTTTATCTGTTTGGTATGGTACACATATCTCAACAATTTAGTTTTCATCGTCATTCATTCATGTGATATGGTGAATTTCTCAAATTCATTATTTTATTGTAAAAAGTGACTGCTATTTCTTACGCTACATGAGTAATAGGGCGGTAGAGAAATTGAATCATTTACTTGTCCCTTATATATATAATTGAATCCTTCTCTGATAGGAAGAAGGCTAAGCTGTAATATTGCATTCAGTCACAAAGGACCCTGCTTTATTATTTTAATGTCTCCCATACGTGAAAATTGGGACAGGCGTCCCTAAGTGAGGGGAACAAGGCTACAACAAGAGTAGTATGAACACTGTTTGAACCACTGTATTTTATGTTTATAATTATTCATATGGTAATACAAATTACTTATTCTCCAACAGGTATGAAAACTCCAAGCATATAGTGCCCATATTATATCCTTTTATTAACATAAAAATCATGCATAAGCATTCCCCAAACATTCTCAAGCAATTCAAACAAGATTAGCATGCAAATCTTAATCGAGATCTAACTTTTCATTAACATAATAATACGGTCCAAAAGAGATTGTAAAATCCTTTAAAATCAAATAATATAATCTTTTAATTTCAACCACAATCATTTTTAATGATGTAATTAAAGGTAAAAAATATTTTAGGTTCAAAATCACGTTTAAACACTTATTTTAACCATATGAACAAGTATAGAATAATGAGAGGTCAATGACCACTCACTAAATACTCAAAATATCAATTTAGTATCTAGGTCTAAAATGAACAGCCAAGAATCACTAATTTCTAAGCACCAAAACGATAAATTTATGATCTTCTTTACTAATTATCCTTATAATATGGAATTTACTAGGATTAGTAAAAAACATATGAGTTTTTTTTTATGAAATTAGGGTTAAAGTATGTTAGAAATCTATAATATACTATTATTACTGAGTTAGATTTCAAGAGCACACAAGCCTCCTCGGTATTTTGTGAAATGAACAGTCACGACTCTCTTCTTTTCCTTTCGTAACATCTCTTCTGACATCCTTTCAATTCTTCTTCCTTTGTACAATCAACCATCTTCTAAATAAAAACACATAAGATCCTCTTTTGACGGTGAAGAAAATATTTCATGATCAAAAAAAATTCTACCATTTTGGAGGGCGTCCTCAAAATCTTCTAACCCCTCATTCGTGTCGCCTTGCTAGGTTTTCCCCTACAGGAAAATCTACGCCATCACGACCAAAAATTTTTTCTCCTAATTTTTTCATCCACTCTTTCCACTAACTATTCATTAAAATAGATGAAAATGGTAACAACATAGTCGGATCGAAAGAAGTAATCAACATGAAGAACTTTGCATAAAGGTTAGTCTAATTCTTCTTCTATACTTCGAAATTGTAATTGTTTTATCCCTGATTAATCGATCTTTATGTTTCTTCTAACTTTCGGATTGAAATTTTAAATTTTGTTTATGATTTGAGGCTTTAAGGAGAAGTCGATGATTTATTCATCAAAATAGACGAAAATGGTGACAACGTAGTTGGATCGAAAGAAGTAATCAACACGAAGAACTTGCATATAGGTTGGTTACTTTGAAACCCTGATTCGTTTTATCCCTGATCAAAAATTTCTATGTTCCTTCTAACTTTCGAATTGAAATTTTTAATTTTGTTTATGATTTGAGGCTTTAAGGAGAAGTCGCTGATTTTTTCCATGGATATCTTTAACAATCATTGGTCAGATTAGTACAACCTAATTATTTTTATACTTTACATTTTTACTCCTAGGTGAGAAAAACTATCGGAATGAATTAACCAAGGCAAACAAAACAAAAGCTGACATTTAGTGAGCAAGACTAATATACAAGAATTTGAGTGGAGATTCCTCACAAGTTAAAAAAAATTGGTGTAAAGAAACAAACATTTAAAAAAATAGAAACTGTAATTATTCAAAAAAATTAAAATCTTATTATCTATATATCTTAGTGTGAGCCAAGGAAGTCTACATAGTGAATTTTTGCCTAATTTAACTTTTTTATGTTATTTTCTCATATATATCATATAGGTTACCTTAGTGATGATTTTGATCTAATGTGTTTTCATGTCTAAACGGACAGTTCATGTGATATCACTATATTATGTCTGAACAGATTTATTTAACAATATTTCTCTCCATTAGTATGTTAGAACAAATTGATCTAAGTGTTCGACAGTTCATTTCACTATACTTTTTCAATTTTGGTACTTATGTGCAGTGTACATTTTTTGATCAGGAGTATTAAGTGGAAGATCACAACTCTACATGCCATCTTTTTTGGTAGGTACAAAATTATTTTTGTGTGTGCATATATGTAGACTATGATTTTAGTTCCTCATATAACATGAGTTATACCAAAATATATAAATGTGTTGTACACAGGTTCTACAGTTGCAAGGTATCTACAATGATGGGTGTGTTTGAGCATACATTCTTTACAATATCGCTTATGTGGGGATACTATAAAGGTACATTATTATCAATACGATGATTTTGAAATAGATATATGTCGTAAATATAAACCATATAACTTTGATCCAATTATATAATAAAAGTATTATAACATTCCTCTTAAATATGGTGAATAGTGTCCTGGTCTCCAAAAATATCTGATTTTTTAATGCTAATTCATTAAAAAAAATTATCACTGATGTTGTATTTTCTTTATATATATTCACGATTTGAAGTAATTTTGTTTTTAGTTGTAGTTAATATTGTGGTTGAAGGAGCAATTGATAATCTAAAGCTTCAAAAATTAGTATAAAGGTTTATTTGTTTTAAACGGCAACAAATTCCTTTGCCACATCCAAACATCAAATGACAACAAAGATATAAATCTTCAATTTTACATTGTGATTTTGTTGCTCCCTTATTATTACCTTTTATTGCATATTTGGGCTACAAAATGTGAGTTTGGATATATACCTATTTTAAGAAAATTTATTTGGATTTACAATGGTTTAATGGATGTTTTGAATGGCTTTAGTTGGCTTATGCATACAGTTTAATATCGTATTCAATCAATCATTGATTACCTTCAATGAAGCTGTTCGTAGAGGGTTTAATTTCGTAATGTTGTATTTCTATTCAAGCATTTTTCGAAATGCCTTATCTTCAAATATGTAATATTGGGATGATTTAACTTTTTTATTAATAGTTTAACATAGAAATGCTATCAAATATTCTTAAAAACACAAATATGTCACAAAGCATGTGAATGCATTAAACAAATATAATTTTCAATGAATATGATGTAATATGGGCTCAAAATCATTAGTTATTTTTTTACAACGTTATACTCTTTATAAGTGTATTTGACATAATTTTTGGTAAGTTTATGAATTAAGTTGCCAATAAATTGGTACATCAATATTTACCTTAGTCATACTTCTACCATCAAATAAGAACAGTAAAAGTTAGCAATATTTTTCATTAGCATCCAAGAATGGTATTAGGAAGTTTTATTTTCTGAGATATAATTTCCATTAAATGAGTAGTTTATTTACCATAAGTTTGGTTGTATTTATTCTCAACATATTTGTATCTGTATTATTACATGCATTCATCGTAAATTTATACACTTCATATTTGTGTAATTAATTTGAAAAAACTCAGGATGCATATGTGACATGTAAGTATTCACAAGGAGAAGGATACATCAGTACTGCTTACAACAAATATTATGTTAATAATTAACTTAATTTCTGAACCCATAGTGTTATAAATGAACCATATTATTTTCAATCATTGACAATCATTTATGTGTTTAGTTTAGAGTACCAAACTATTAGTTACATATGGAACAACTTTCATCTGGGTTAAAGGATGGAGGATCAAATGATAAACACGAAAGTAAAAAAACGATGTTGAAGGTTTTGGAAAGTTATAACCCATTTTAATCTACATCTACATGATGTAAACCATGGGTATAACAAATTTTACTTTCCAGGCAGCATGTCCACAACACAAAAACATCTTATCTATTACTTTTTACTGATCCTTCATCAATTTCTAATAAGAAGTACTACTTTAGAATTGATAAATAAATAGTTGTAGGTGCATGAAGGAAATCAACTATGTTGCTTCAGGTAAATTAGTACATAATTGTGTTGGCTTCACTTCATACGTTATATCTTCTAATTACATACATGAATTTATGCTAAGTATTGCATGTTTGGTTTTTTTATGACTTCTCTTCTTTTAATGAAAAGGACAAGAAATATCAGTTAGTGATAAATAAATAGTTGTAGGCATAGAGTCATCGGTTTGGTCATTATTTCCAAAAGGGTAAGTAATTAGATTTTTCACATTAACTTTTCTTCATTTTTAACCGCCTTCTTCAATTTCTTTTATTTATTTTTCTAAATATTTTATTTGAACTCTTCTTATATAATATTGTGCACCGCCTATGATCTTGCAGTAAGTCCAAAAGTAATCTCTTATGTAGACAAGTAGTTTTACAGGTCATAGTTAAGCAGTAGCAACATCACAAGTCTTTTTTTACAAGAAGTGCAGTGCACTCATTTATTAGTTATGAGAATGTTTTAAATATTACTAAAAAAGATACCAAATAAAAGCATACATTCTCTTTACAAAATATTATTAATGCTTAAGGGAAATTTTGTTTTATGATGTCTTTGTAGTGTGACAATCTAATGACTAATGCAATCCAATATTTATATGATTAAGACAAATTTGAATCTTAAGAGATTTTTAAGTGGTTTTTTTACTGCAAATTTGTGTTCAAGTGGCTCATCTTTTTTTCTTACATTTTTTAGATAAAGAAGGATATAGAAACGAATTCACCAATAAATTTTGACAATGCTGTATTTTTGTCGAGGGACAAAGAGATGCTGACATGGAATGGGAAGTTGAGGAGCAAGAAGAAGAAGAAATGGGAAATGAAGGAGAAGCAAAATATTAAGAGCATGTGGAGCTTGATGCTGAGAGACTTTACAGTTCAATAGAAAAGGAAGCTAATAATAACCTATGGAGAGTGGAAATAAAAATAAGGAAAGTCAAGATAAGTTAAAGTCTACATGTGAAGTACATTTTATTTTATGTTTAACGTGTAGCCCTTTTAGCTTAATGGCCTTAACTGCCATTGTCACCGAGAAGTACATATCATCGTTCCATGATTAGTTTTATTTGCATTCCTGAAAACCAAATAAAGATATTATAAGTTGTATGTTATTTTAAATGAAAGAACCTTTAATTTCTATTATTTACTGCTCTCCATCCTTGGTCAAGATTTCATTATGTTTTCAATATTTGTAGGTATGGTGAGTGATTATTGTTTTATGTGAGGTTATATTATACTATATATATACATCATGAATGTTTAAAAACTATATTATAATGCAACAACATGTGCGAATAATTATCTAAGATGTAGTTTAGCAAATACATCTTCATAATATGAGGATATATTGAAATTATCGTATATATATAAACTAGATATATGGAGAGCTATTAATATACCGACTGAATCTTCGGTCTATACACTAAATATATTTGAGTGCTTCATCTAAAACTTGGGAGAATAATTATGAAGATATATATTTATCACTTTATTCTTTTGTTATCATGCTACTATAGTAAAGGCAGACATCTATGGATTCAGACTATATATTTGCTATAACAACTACGATAGATATATTTATTAATATTTTAATTCAGTAAACCCAGTTCTTTGTCAATAGTTATAATGTATATTGACAGTATCATATACTGATTGTTCTATCTATGTTATAGAAGCAGTTAGAAAACAAGGCACAACCAATATATATCACGTTTTCTATGTTGCATTAAAATAGGATTCAATTTAATGAATGATATACTGTGTAGCGGAAACATTGTTTTGTGATATGCCTTTAGTCCTATTTCATAGGAACCGTGCTTTTTTACTACTTTCGTATTTCACCATAGCGCATCTACTGCTTTTTTAATTACTATTGATGAGTCCACTTTTCCCTTTTAACTCTTTCGCCTACATATATGTTTGAGAGCATTCAGTCCTATTACTACATTAACTCAATAAAGATACTTATATTTGATATTATCATAATGTTTCTAATTCCTTCCTGTAAATAGTATATTCTGATTATTTTTTAAAATAATTTAATTTTCTAATTGCGACAAATATGTTTTTGCCATACCCGTGTGCGAAGCACGGGTTCGCACTAGTTGTTTTGGAAAGGAGTGAAATGAATGAGATCAATCCGTACAGCCCACAATTCCCGAAATTCATTAGTGGATCTAAATTGTGGTTTAGTTAATTATCCACTAACCAGTCTAGCAGACAAACATAACTTAAAACGGTCATATCCCCTAAATGAAAAGTTTGTTTTTCTATTATGATTATTCTACGGAAAGAGAAACCAAAAGTCTGATCTAATGCAAGTGGTTTCAGACTCTAATCTAATTCCTATCAATAGTTATAAGCCTTCAAAGAATTTTTGGTTCCAAATTGTTCAATTAAAATTCCAAAGGTGGAAAATTTTCCTAACAGTCATTACCCAAAGTTTTAAAGTAATACGATCTCATATGATTAAATAATAATATTTTATGATTCTCGAATACTTAAAACACATGTCGTTACATTATTTTTAAAGAAATGAATACGGTAATTATTCTAAAAAAATATAGGAAAGAATAATTATATTAGTAAAAAAGCTCCAACCCTTGGAAATTAACTATTTAGTTTTCAACTCATGTTATCAAATCTCTTCGATCGATCTTTTAACTTTGGTCATGTTTACCAACCCTCTCCATTTTCTTTTAACCTTTCGCTATATCTTTAAAATTAATCGCACCCCAATATTTACCTGACATCATCGATTTAATCTAGAAATACCCATGAATGGGTAGAATATTATATATCTAAGTATCATGTTTCAAAAGAGCTTGGTAATATCACGCTCTACACGAGCAAGGTATTTATGTTATCTAAGCTTGGTGTGAGCATGCTTATAATAGTAATCAAGCTTGGTGTGAGCATGATTACCAACATGGCCATGCTTCTATGAGGACGTGTTTGTGTTTATCCATGGTGAACTACGTTTATCTTGAGCATTGTTATGCCCAACCTCTTCTGATTTAGAAGAGCTTTTACTATACTCTTTTGTATAAAAAAATCAAAGGTTAAAGTAGAAAATAGGAAGATCTAAAATGTAGAAAAGAAAAGCACTAGGAACCTTAGTCGTATGCTTCTGAACTTTCTTCAGGACTGTCAATGAATACCTGAAAAATCTGAAATCCATCCGCATCCGCATCCGAAAAACGAATAAATATCCGATATTCGAAAAAAGGGATGCGGATACGAAAACATCCGCATCCGAAAATTATCCGTCTAGTTATTGTCAAGATTATAGTTCAAATTATGTGTATTTTAGTGTAATAAAAGATATTTGTTTATTATTTTATGAAGTTGGTAGTTTACATTATATGCATTTAATGGTTATTAACTACTCGAAACTAATTATTATCATCATATTTGTTAATTTTTAACACTTTTACCATCAATGGGATTGAAAAATATTTATGTTAAACTAAAATTTTCTTTTTATAATTCTTGATTTATCGGTCGTTGGCGGATATGATAATTATCCGATATCTGTCCTTATCCAAGGATCGGATATCCGATATTCGAAAATGATTTCGGATGCAGCTGCGAATATGACACTATCTGCATCTGAAAACAGGTCTACCTTTCTTCCAATAACTACTATTACATTGTCAGGTGTATTTTCCCTTTCCCAACTTATATGTCCTCATGCATGCAAATTAAAATAGTTGAACAAGAAGTAGAACCCACTTGCACTTGAGTTAGTAAGAGGGAGAAGATGACGAAGATGTATCATCCCATGCATTGATGTATCGAATCCTAAAAGCCGAGTCATCCATTCGTTCTCTTTGGTCCTAATTCATTACATGTTGTGCATCAACTTGCTTTATTTCTCCATCAACATTCAACTTGATGCTCTCATCAATTCCTTTTCCATATCTACGTTCTATAAAGTTGCCATTTAATTCTTCAATTCCTACCATTAGTCAATTGCCAATTCAAAATCAATTTATTTCTTTTATTGTAGTCATAAGTTACGATTTCCCATTAATTATGTGTAGATCATCATACTTGGTGAATGCTAACTAGTGCTAAGTTTTTGAGTACCAATTGCGATGTTGCACTATACATTCCCTGTTATGATAACAATAAGAGCACCTCCAACCATTTTGGTATCCAAACTTACATTTTATGCTACTATAAAATTTTAGGCGTTGGTATCCCCAATAGTTTTGGGCACAATGTCAAACAAACATCCGCTTCTTGGCACTTGATAAACGTTTATTCAAAAAGCGTCTGAAGTTCACTGTTTGACGTTGGATTTTCACTGTTTCTCATTATTTACCTTTTACTTCTCATTTTTCACGTTTTCATTTTTATTCATTGATACATCAAAATGCCGCCACGATCCGAAAAAAGTGCTAAACGGACTGTTTGTTACACGATCTATGTCAATGCTGGTGCAGTTCATACCATTGCAGATGCTACTATGACCGCAAATGATCTTTGATGCTTCCACGAGCTGCCACTGACGAGGACACATCGACCAAGTGCAGCGCTAGCGATGACGCATGTATATTTTTAATTTACAGTTATTAGATAAATATGTCTATCACAATTTATAAATGTTTATCGATTTGCATAATTTATTGTTAACTTAAAATAATTACTTATATAGATCGATTATAAAGCTATGTGAGGTAGTTAGTATAAGTGTATTACTGCGTACTTTCATACATTATGTGAGCCGATTAGGGTTATGTTAAATGCATCACATTTCAATGATTTTTTTACAGTTGTCTACATTTGCTCACGTAGACCATTGTGTAGTAGAGACTCTTACTAAGAGGTGGTGGCCCACTACACCTACTTTTATTTTCCAAATTTTGAGTTGGGAAATTTTTGTATGTTGACTGGTATAGAGGCTGGCTGACCAGATCATGCATGTTGAAACTGGACCAGTCCGCAGCTGAAGTTATGGGTGAATTTCAAAATTTTACCTTATTGGATCTTTATTAGGCCTATGAAGCCTAACTGAATTAGAACATTTCTAAATTTCATTTAAATAAAATCATTTATTTTATTTAAATTCAAATATATTAAGATATAAAATTAATTTTATTTGATTTAGTTTATACATAAATGTATCATATACATATATGTGTGAGTGCATGTGTAACATAATAATCCATTAAAGATATAATATGCTCATATGTAGATGTTGGGATTTACATCGCAATAGACATATTAGCTCATTTTGTATGTCATGTATGTTGTCCAAATATGTGCATGTATATGTGTTACAATTTATATATATATATATATATATATATATAATACACACACACACATGTATGTATAAATATATTATATATAATATATGAACATAAAACATTTATATATAGATAAATATATATATAGAAAGAGAGAGAACAATTATAAAAAATTATTTATAATTCAAAATTAACTTAGTTTTGCAAACATAATAATTTTAGTATTTTGGCTTTGCCAAAAAAATAATTTTAGTATTTTAATTTGTATATATTATGAATAAAATAATGTTTTCATACATAAATAATTAACATAAAATAATCTATTGATGAAAATTCAAATTTTACAATTCCGAAAATCTAGGATCCTAAAATAGAGCTTAGAAAAAATCTGGAGATTTTTCAAAGTTGAAATATTATTTTTAAAAACAAATACATTGATTTCGGCAATAATTATTTAATATAAAATAATATATTATTAAAAATTCAAATTATAAAATTTTAGAAATTCTAGGATTATGAATGAAAGGTTACAAAAAATTTTGAAGAATTTTTCAATTAAATTATTATTTTTAATTAATCATAACGGTTTTTCCAAATTAATATTAATTATTAAAAGTAATAAACTTTATTGAAAAAATCCTAATTTTTGTATACGTTTTTGGACTGATATATATATTTTTTAAATATATAATTGAATTTTTAATGTAATAATTATTTTATATATAATAAACAATTCAAAATTTAATAATTGTTAATTTAAAAATATGAATATATGTGTGATAATTAATTTTCGAATTTGTAAATTCATATTATATATAGATAAGTGTATTAAAATTTTTAAATCATATATATATTTTATATATGCATATATGCTATTATGAGAGAGAAATATACACTAATATATATGAATTTATTAATAAATATATATAAAACAATTATTAATGACAAAATTTGATTTTGTACAGTAATCAACATTTGTCTAAATATAAATCAAATAGTATAATAAACAAATTATGGACATAACCAAACTGATTTGTGACAACTACATCTATTTACAAAATCTCACCTAACTAAACATATAGAAGCAATATATTTAAACAGATATGAAATTGCTCATTACAGGATCATAGAATATAATTTAATTACTGTAATATGAATTAAAATTACCAATTTAATGATGCCTTTGAATCCACATTGAAGCAGTGACTTCCCTTCCTTTTACTTTTCTAGATTTGTACGATTGCAAGTCCGAAATCACCGTCGAACAGTATTATTTTAATTTGAAATATATTTGAAAATTTTGGAGTGGATTGAGAGCTATGTTTTAACCAGCAATGTAGAAGGTAATGGCGGCCAAAAAAGGGTTAGTCATTATTTTAGAGATACATACATACATACATACATACATACATATATATATATATATAGGGTTGTATTAGAGAGAAACGAGGAAAACCTTTGTACCCATTCTCACTTGATCTCAACCCATTATCTCCAAGCCAATTCCCTATGTTTTAGCCACCCCTAGACCTTCCCAAAACCAAAATTTTGCAGCCCTAATGATGGGCCTTAAACCCATCTAAGCCTAAGCCAAAATACTATGCAATTAAATCTAATTTAATCGCTTTTCGATATTTTATATCGATCGATATATTTATAACTATTATAAATATATATAACATTATTTATTTCTCAAATCATATTCAAATTTTATAATTAAATTTCATAAATATTAATTAATTTATAACAATTACAAACTAATCAAATCGTTCGGTCTTAAGGGAATTCATCATTTCGACTGTGTAACTCTTGGGTGTAAATTTGGCCAGCGATTAACATCGAACTATTCTAATGTTAACATTCACACGTCACTTAGCAGGTGGTGTGACATTATGGCCAAATTTATCGCTTACTCATTTTCGGTAAATTCCAATTTTGGTTAATATGCGTTACCCGGTTGTGACATTTTTTTACACCAATTCTCTTCGTCAAAACTATATCACTTTGGACTTATGGAATTTGGTAATGGTCAAAATTCCAACCTCATTCACAATCAATTTTATAGTCCAAATACAAAGTCCTTGTTTCAATAATAACAATTATTATTAACCGAAATGCTCTGGTCAGAGACTTTGACTTTGAGTTGCTGTGATACTAACCGTATATAACTGAGGAGACGAATCCTCTCTTGAATAGTGCTTCACTTCCAATACTTCCACTCGACACAACTATAGTCACTCGATGGACCTCATGCCATGATTTGACTATAATCAAAGCGGAGCTTTCATATTGAAGATCAATAGTATTCTCAAGTCGAGAGAACTGTGTAAATCAGTCACATCGATATTTTCTGTTTGACCTTAGTTATATTAACCAACCGAAAACTATCGAGTGAGTCGTTCCATAGTTATCCAATAACTATTAGTACGTAACCTATAGGTGCCCCCAGTAGTCATGAGTAATACACTGTCCAACATTTGGAGAGCGCTACGAACTCCAGTCTCAGCGGATACATCGATATCCAGTCTCGATGCATCTTGACTAGGAACATTTAAAATGGTATATTTGTTTCGTTGTGATAAATTACTCACAATTAAAACACTTTGTAACTACTATCACAAAATATACCATTTATGAATTTTTCTATTAAATATACTTTTAATTAAGTTAATTAATTAATATAATCACATTATATCGAGTATATAATAGGAAGAAAATACCTTTTATTTCGAACAAGATTGGTCAACGAGTTAGATATATGTAACAAATTACATAATTGCCCCTAGGGCATACCACTAACTCTATCAATCCCCCACTTGCACTTGGGGTCAATTATGGAATCTAATTCCAACTTCTCCAATCAGTTTTCTCAAAACCAATTAGGTCAGTCCCTTAGTGAATGGGTATGCTATTATGTTTTAATTATCTACTTTGTCGATTAACTCTCTCGAACACTGATAAACTGCCTTTATCATGTGGAATGATTTGAAGTAAGTATTTCAACTTCTAGTGAGCTTTAAGTTCTATCATGACCAATTTCATGACATTGTTATCTTATAACAATATTATGGGATTCTCAACATTTGGAATCACCTTTGGCTCAATTATAAATTTGTGCATTTATATCTATATACATTGGTTTATTGTAGTGCTATTCAAGTTAATGTTCTCAACATTTCGTTGAATCGACCACAATCACTTTTATTTTGAAACATTTTCAAATTGAATATTTTAACTTGAATTTTATCATTGAAATGTTATACTCAATATCACTTATAAAAGTTTGTGTCCAAACGTTCCATCATAAGGAGTTCGTTGTTTCTATAAAGAATTCTCTAGTATTTCATAAATATGCGAGAACACCTCAAACAACCATTTAGTGATATCAATTTGGATTTTATATTTGCTCTATGTATCAAATACATAAAAAACACAATATCATACACAACATAACCTGTATGATAATTCCTATTGCTAATGCATAAGAAATCCAACTTACATATTCTCTTTTTAATAGGGTGCTCTTGTATATAGTGTTGGGACAATCCCTATATCTTGTATACTCACCATAAAAGACATCATTTACAATCCAAAATTGAGTGTTAAAACAACTAAAGTTGATTTTAATACCAGCATATTGTTAAAATCAACAACGTGTTGTTTACTTATAGTTTAGAAATATCAATGTACCTTTTAACGTACTTTCTTATGAACACACGCTTCCTCTGCACTTTGATTGAAAATCAAACTTTTTGATATTTCTATCAAAATACTTATTCAATCTTGATGCTTATAAAATGATACATTCGTATCATTTCTTGGATCATATCCAAAGACTCATAAACTCAATATCGCTCCCACTGACTTTGAGGCATTTTTGGTTAATATGTGTAAACAGCTTACTCTAAATCATTATTTAGAATTTTCTGTTTCAATACATAAGTACCAAACACTAAGTCTTATCGAGCGATAATTTTGTGAGTACATCTGAATTAACTTGAGCATGTTGAATACCGAATCAGTTATGCTAATTTCAATAATTGAAATTTGCGATATTATTCTTATCAACATTGCTCATTTAATTCCAACCACATTAGTCTTTCCAATAAAGACACAATCTCGGCTGACGGATCACATCTCTTTGGTTATGACCACCAAAATCATATTTTGATAGCGTACTTGGAATTCTTTCAGATTTTCGCATCATACCATATAGAGTCAACAATCTTAATGGTTTAATTGAACAACCGAGGGTAATGTATATTTTCGACATTAATAAGAAACTCATAGTTTCTCTTCGATGTACGAGAATACTTATTAGACGTTCTAATGCTATGTGTTCCTTTAGGTTAGTTAATTTCACTTCGTCTCATATAATCAGTTCTATCTATGGATCATATCCAATTCCATTTAACTACCAAAAATTTCTCAAAGAAATTCCTTCACAATGAAGTTGATATATATTGAAACAACAATTGTTTCTTAGTGTAAACAAAATAGGGATTCATAAACGCTTTATGAGCCTTTTTATTTATAAAACTGATTTTAGTTTACAAAAATTATGTTCAAAACATAAATATGTCATTTGATGACAGACCTTTCCAAAAAACTTTTTGAAGATTCATACAAGATCCCTCATGAACAATTATTACGTGCAATCTTTCGATTCTCACAACCTGCCAACTCCTTGGCCTAGGATATGTTGGGATTTCTTACAAACCCTTATCTTGTATGATTTTGTAAACTGTTGTTTAGATGAAATAATATCAACCTTGTGTACTACTCTTAAGTACATGACCTTATAGAAAGAAACTAACTCAACTTCACTCACAATTAATCGTAAATTGTCCAACAATGTCTGATTACTCCTTATCGATGCATCATTATGTATCACATGGAGGAGTGACTTTTGGGATTGAAACTATATTCATTTTTAGGTACATTTGGAACTCTTTCCAATATACTCACTTATTCGACCAAATCAAATCATTTTATTCTATTGCATGTTATTTTATTTACTTTTCTTTTATATTCTATGATTTTATCATAAACTTACTACATGTGTATCCAATACATATGTACATGTTGGTAATAAATCATCGATGAATATAACAAAGTATGTGGCACCCTTTTGGTATTAATAGACTTGTGATTGCATACATCAATATGTATTAATTCAAAGAATTCATCAACTCTTATGATGCTCCCACTGAATGGGTGCATAGCCATTAATTGTTTGAGATATAATTAACCTGTATCATATGATTCATAATCATGTAGTAAAATTATTTCTCAAAACTACGGCTTAGTCTATAATTCCAAAACAACTGTAAATAATATTAGACACATATGTATTTTTGTTGCATCACTTTTAATATGAAAACAAATTCCATAATATAGTTCTATTTCGTAACGAATATTCATAATACTCATATTGAAATATAGTTATATCTATTTTTCAGTCAATACCAAAAATAAATATTATTTCACAAATATTGTTCGGTACATTTTACAAAAACAATTTTCGTAATTTGATGCAATCATTAGGTGCTATATGGCATGCTCCCACTATTTCTGCCATTACTATAATAGCGTACAAAATTTAGAGGTCCACCATTCACTTGATATTGTTAATATTGTTTACTTATTTCATATGCTGCAACTAGTTTACAATGGAGAGTTCTTTGATCAAATATCTTGAACTCAAAGAAATAAATGTTATAGAAAACAATTTTCTATATGAAAATACATTTCGGAATAAAAATCATATTTCATATTTCAATATTAAGTATCAATTAGTATTACAATTCTTGTTTCCAATGTTTCTCTATGAAGCAGAAATGACTATTCATTCTCTTCATTCCAACTTTACCTTAAATTACATCTATTCTTATACATTCGTTTTTGTTTCAAGTGGTCAAACTATTCAAAAGAAAACCTTACCACAATATCATAACAAACCTTTTACAAAAGCGCATTCGATTATTCTTAACATTTAAGACATCAAATATGTTGCACTTTATGTAAATCGATCAAGATGACATTTCAACGATCAAGTTCTTAGCTGTATCTCGTAGTTTATGGTCTTGTGTTACATTAACACAATATGATCCTTTTGAAATCATTCAAGTTGAATACATGATCTTAAAATACTTTTTATTGGCTTACTTCGAATGAATTTACTCCATCGAAATATTGTACCCACAAACTATGACTGTTCACCATATAACATTTATATGTGGAAGTACATGGATCAAATATCCATAGTCTTGAATTGCATTTAGAGTTCAAAAACTCATGAAATGCAATACATTGTCTGAACCAAATAAACATTGTATTAAGTAGTTGAAATTAGCCACTTGCATGAGTATAGAAACATTATATAACATGCAATTAGAATTATTAGTAAGTATATATTATATTTCTATTTGTCAACTTTCAATTCAGTTTGTTTATATATGTTAATTAACAAACAGTTTATCAATCATATTAAATGCACAAATTTATCATTGTAGACCCATTATATAGCATATGTTCTTACAATATTAGAAAGGTTAAATGTTACCATTTCATATTTCAAATAAGGCTCCTACTAGTCTTTTATGTTTCTCCAAACCCTAAGATGAAACATATAAGTCTTACAACTTCACTAGTGGGTGTTAGGACTCATTTGTTTTGGTATTCTAACCTTGAGTTTGCTGAACAAATCATAGTCCCACAAACGATGGATAACTCCTTATCGGTTGTATCATATACAACTCCTAACCCATTTTTCCTTATTCTAATCTCATTTCGACATTGAGTTTTCTCAACAAATCAAAAGATATTATTCACTCATACCTACCATATCGTGATGGCCTAAGTATAGTATATATACCTTGAGTTTGCTCAACAAATACATATAGTTATCTTACCTCATATGTTCAATATATTAATAATACTAAGCATAACATCCCTATCTTGAGTTTGCTCAACAACTAAGGAGTATGTAAGTAATTTGTTAATATATATATATATATATATATGTGGTAGAGGACAACATTATATTGAAGATTTATAATCTTCAGTATATATATTGAGCGATATCGACTTATAGAATAATACATTTCTTATCAAATACCCCTGCGATACAAGTGTCGGACACATCAGAAATCACGGTATATGTACATTTACATATGTATTTATTTCTCAAGTATATTTGGGTTTCTTTAATGTTCCGCATTTAGTTTATGCACATATCATATAAGTTTTATTGTTATATAACTTTTATATTTCATATTACTTATATGATAGTCTTACGTATAATATATCATTAATTAAATCTTATCTAATTAATTTTAATCAATTAACTCTTTTATTAATTTTAAATTAGTATTCCAATATAACTTTATATTGGACATATCTACTATAACATTTATAGTGTATACTATAATCTTTATAGTGTAACACACATATATCATATATATGTGTATTTTATTTAATTAATTAACCTTTAATTAATTTATTAAATTAAACAATTTTTAATAAAATTTATTAATTTCAAAATTTATCTTGTATACATACATGTATACTTATGTTATCTTAAACATTTTAAAATAACATAACATATATCAACATATAATATACATGCTTATATGCATTAATTAATTAACATATTTAATTAATTAATTTTATTAATCTTATTAATAAATTTAAAATTTGAAATTAGTATATAAATATTTTCAAACATTTTAAAAATAACATTATCCTTTCAAACATTTTGAAAACTTATGTAATATTATAATTTTTATAATAAACATGTTTTACTTTAAATTTAACTATTAAATTTAAAATCTTTAACATTAATTTTCAAAACGATTTTGAAAATTAGCCCAAGGCCCAAATTAAGTTGGGCCTTTTCTATTAGGAGCAACCTTTGGGCTCACTTCACCTTTCGGGCCAGGCCGGTAACCAGGTAGAACATGGTACTTGATTACCCAATTTCAATCCTAGACGTTACCTTTCTAGACACCGTACTAAGTGAGCAAGTTTAATTAGTTGCCCTAATATGATTAATTTAGACCGTATAGGCTATTGGGCTCTGATACCATTGTTGGAACTGGACCAGCCCGCAGCGGAAGTTATGGGTGAATTTCAAAATTTTACCCTATTGGATCTTTATTGGGCCTATGAAGTCTAACTGAATTAGAACATTTCTAAATTTCATTTAAATAAAATCATTTATTTTATTTAAATTCAAATATATTAAGATATGAAATTAATTTTATTTGATTTAGTTTATACATAAATGTATCATATACATATATGTGTGAGTGCATGTGTAACATAATAATCCGTGAAAGGTATAATATGCCCATATGTAGATGTTGGGATTTACATCGCAACAAACATATTAGCTCATTTTGTATGTCATGTATGTTGTCCAAATATGTGCATGTATATGTGTTACAAAATATATATACACACACATATGTATGTATAATAATCCTTGGGGTCCGTCAGTGGATAGGGCACGTTCACAGATTTTATCTATTCCTGTTTGGGCCCATTTTTCTAACATCCCTTCTGTTCTCTAGCCTCTTATCGGGATTGATTGGCTAGCAGGCCTTGTTGGTAAGGTGATTTGTTATGATGCAAACACAGTAGCCAGAAATAGATTAGTTTATGCCAAAGCTCTGATTGAAATAACCCCGATCAAACCTCTCCCTTCGGTGCTAAAAGTCAGAATTGATGAGTGTCATTTTGCTGAGGTCAGAGTGCGATACAGTTGGAAACCTGAGATATGTATGATCTGTCAGTCCTTTGGGCATCTTTCGGAGGCGTGTTCCAGTTTGGCCTCTGTTGGCAACCCCCTATCTAATCGAGTTCCCTTGCCTTGTCCTCCTATCAGGAGGTGGGTCCCTAAGGTTGCTCCGCCTATTTCCCCTCTTGTTGTCGCTCCTCTTGTAGTGACTCCTACTGTACATGCTACTAATGTTGATGCTCCTGTAGTCATTTCTACCGTTGAGACTACTGCTGATGTCGCTCTAGTTATTGATGATCCTGTTGGTGAGGCCCTTTCTATGGAAGCAGTTGCTAGTTTGTCTGATTCTATTACTTGGAATTTTGAGGAGGAGCCTGGATTCATGAACCTTCTGATATGCGTTACTCACCAGTGTCTGACACTTACTATGCCTTTATCGGTGACGTTGGGGCGAGAGTCGTAGTCTTTTATATCATATCGACGGTGATGGTCTTACTCTTACTAGGACTAGTGAGATTGGTGAGGTGAATAAAAGTAAGTTTTATGATGTCAATTGGGATAGGAAATTTATTTACTCGCCCACTTCTGATGGTTATGATCCTAATCTGGCTACTCTTTTCTCTGGGTTTGTGCATATTATTGGCCCATTGTCTGACGTTTGTTCTGGCCACTCCTTTTTGGAGGGTGATTAGTCTTGTTGTTTTGTAGTCTAGGATCCTTTTTTCCTAGCTCCTGTGCTCTATGTTTTCTTTGTAGTTGGGTTGTTTGCTCCCATATAGTTGTTCTGTGCATGTGCAGAACACCTATTTTCCCGTTACTTATACGGAGGCACGACCCACTATAAAGCCAGCTAGCTTTGCTAAAAAATATATTATATATACTATATGAACATAAAACATTTATATATAGATAAATATATATATAGAAAGAGAGAACAATTATTAAAAATTATTTATAATTAAAAATTAACTTATTTTTGCAAACATAATAATTTTAGTATTTTAATTTGTATATATTATGAATAAAATAATGTATTCATCCATAAATAATTAACATAAAATAATCTATTGATGAAAATTTAAATTTTACAATTTTCAAAAATATAGGATCATAAAATAGAGCTTATAAATAATCTGGAAATTTTCAAAGTTGAAATATTATTATTTTTAAAAAATATATTGATTTCGGTAATAATTATTTAATATCAAATAATATATTATTAAAAATTCAAATTTTAAAATTTCAAAAATTATAGGATCATTAATGAAAGGTTACGAAATTTTTTAAAGAATATAAAATATAAAATTAAATTTTTTATGTAATAATTATTTTATAAATAATAAACAATTCAAAATTCAATAAATGTTAATTTAAAAATATGAATATATGTATGATAATTAATTTTCGAATTTGTAAATTTATATTATATACAAATAAGTGTACTAAATTTTTTAAATCATACATATATCTTATATATGCATATATGCTATTATAAGAGAGAAATATACACTAATATATATATATATATATATATGAATTTATTAGTAAATATATATAAAAAAATTATTAATGACAAAAATTGATTTTGTACAGTAAACAACATTTGTCTATACATAAATCAAACAGTATAATAAACAAATTATGCATATAACTAAACTGATTTGTGACAACTACATCTACTTACAAAATCTCACCTAACTAAACATACAGAAGCAATATATTTAAACATATATGAAATTGCTCATTATAGGATCATAGAATATAATTTAATTACTGTAATATGAATTAAAATTACCAATTTAATAATGCCTTTGAATCCACGTTAAAGCAGTGACTTCCCTTCCTTTTACCGTTCTTGATTCGTCAAATTGCAAGTCCGGAATCACCGACCTCTAACTATCGAATAGTATTATTTTAATTTGAAATATATTTGAGAATTTTGGAGTAGATTGAGAGCAATGTTTTAACCAGCAATGTAGAAGGTAATGGCGGCCAAAAATAGGTTAGTCGTTATTTTAGAGATACATACATACATACACACACACACATATATATATATATATATATATATATATATATACACACACACACATATAGGGTTATATTAGAGAGAAACGAGGAAAACCTTTTTACCCATTCTCACTTGATCTCAACCCATTATCTCCACGCCATTTCCCTATGTTTTAGCCACCGCTAGACCTTCCCAAAATCAAAATTTTGCAGCCCTAATGATGGGCCTTAAACCCATCTAAGCCCAAGCCAAAATGCTATGCAATTAATTCTAATTTAATCGCTTGTCAATATTGTATATCGATCGATATATTTATAACTATTATAAATATATATAACATTATTTATTTCTCAAATCATATTCAAATTTTATAATTAAATTTCATAAATATTAATTAATTTAATTAATTTATAATAATTACAAATTAATTAAATCGTTTTGTCTTAAGGAAATTCATCATTTCGGCTGTGTAACTCTTGGGTGTAAATTTGATCAGCGATTGACATCGAACTATTCTAATGTTAACGATCGCACGTCACTTAGCAAGTGGTGTGACATTATGGCCAAATTTATCAATTACTCATTTTCGGTAAAATCCAATTTTAGTTTAATTAGCGTTACCCGATTGTGACATTTGTTTACACCAATTCTCTTCGTCAAAACTATATCACTTTGGACTTATGGAATTTGGTAATGGTCAAAATTCCAACCTCATCCACATTCAACTTTATAGTCCAAATACAAAGTCCTTTGTTCAATAGTAACAATTATTATTAACCAAAATGCTCTGGCCAGAGACTTTGACTTTGAGTTGACTTGAGTTGACTGTGATACTAACCGCATATAACTGAGGAGAAGAATCCTCTCTTGAATAGTGCTTCACTTCCAATACTTCCACTCGACCCAACTATAGTCACTCGATGGACGCCATGCCATGATTTGGCTATAATGAAACGGAGCTTTCATATTGAAGATCCATAGTATTCTCAAGTCGAGATAACTGTGTAAATCAGTCACATCGATATTTTCTGTTTGACCTTAGTTATATTAACCAACAGAAAACTATCGAGTATGTCATTCCATAGTTATCCAATAAATATTAGTACGTAACCCCTAGGTGCCCCCAGCAGTCATGAGTAATATACTACCCAACATTTGGAGAGCATTACATACTGCAGTCTCAACGGATACATCGATATCTAGTCTTGATGCATCTTGACTAGGAACATTTAAAATGGTATATTTGTTTCGTTGTGATAAATTACTCACGATTACAACACTTTGTAACTACTATCACAAATTATACCATTTATGGATTTTCTATTAAATATAATTTTAATTAAGTTAATTAATTAATATAATCACATTATATCAAGTATATAATAGAAAGAAAATACCTTTTATTTCGAACAAGATTGGTCCACGAGTTAGATAATGTAACAAATTACATAATTACCCCTAGGGCATACCCCTTACTCTATCAATGCGCATGTACCCTTTGGTAGTGTATGCGAGGAGTTTGAGTCATATTCTGCGTATTTACGAGCTTTGGCCGACGATGAGCTTAGGGTTGGTGCTGTTACACTTACATGTCTACAGAGGTATATAGTAGACTATATGGATGTTGAGGAGATGCACACTTCTGTTACACGTGCCTTCCTATTATATATATTTGGTTCTACATTTTATTCGAACAACAAAGGCACGATTAGACTTGGATATCCAGCTGGACCGGTAAATATAGATAGACCTCATATTTACAACTACTATACTTCGATCCTTGGATATTTGTATATAGCATTGGATACTTATGCACTACAGCAATACTGATAGATGTTTTGTCTTTGGTAAATTCTTTCATTTTGGTACTATGAGTATACGGGCAATATGCACCCACAACTTGTTGATGAAGCGAACACTACTCTATATATTTACTTTTTTAGATTACGTCGTTGGGGGGAATGCTATGCATGTACACCGTGTTGTACAGAGGATGCATAATGAGTTGATGGAGGCCAGACATCAGATGGATTTGAGGTGGCACGTCAACATTATTATTCGTCCCTGGTAGGAGTATATTCAATTTATGGAGCCTGGCAACGAGCATCACATCACTTTCTAGTTTTCTATTTCGCGACATAGGGTTTGCTTTCCGGTTCCTACATGTCCATTCATCGGGTATTTAGAGGAGTGGTGTTGGTTGTAGTTACATGGTATAGTTCGCATTCCTTCTGACCCGCTTCCATCGGAAGATATGTATGGATCTATTCAGGCTGGTCCAGCTTATATTGTTGGTATAAGGGTCATGGGATGGGTAGATGGTGAGCCATTTATCTACTCGGAGATTTCGATGCATATTAGACTCGAGTAGCCTCACATGCTTACTAGTTACTTGGTTATATATAGGGTTTCAACTCCGATCATATTGGCCCGCGTATCTCTTCTAGTAGAGTTCCATTAATCATTAGTTACTTTTGAGCCTATGTTGTCTCAGTACACACAACCTTCTATGTTTGATCCCTTTTAACATGCATTTAGAGCGTACTACTGTTGGAACTGGCCAGCCCGTAGCGGAAGAAATTGTTGAATTTCAAAAAAATTACCATTTTGGATCTTTATTGAGCCTATGAAGTCTAATTTATTTAGAACAATTCTAAATTTCTTTTTAAATAAAATCATTATTTAAATTAATAAAATGATTTTATATTATTTAATTAATGTTATATTTTATATATACATGTATTATATACACATATATATGTGTGTGCATGTGTATCATATCAATCCGTGCAAGGTATAACATGTTCGTGTATAGATGTTAGAATTTACACCGCAATGGACACATTAGCTCATCTAATATATAAATATATTATCCAAATGTATGTTTATATACTTCAATTTATATATATACAAATGTTAATATATTTTTATACAAATAATTATATATATTATAAACGTATGCATGAAATTTAACATTGTATATATTTATATATTTAAATCATTTAATTTTTTTGCTACAAAGAAAAAACCAATATATATACATATAAATTTTTTTAATAAGCATATATATATGTTAAATACTTACATATATCTATAAAATATAATTATAAATATATATTAAAAATTTTAAAATGCATAAAACATACATATATTAAATATATATTTGGTCATGCGCACGGCTCAAAAATACTTTTTTATTTTAATTTTTTAAATGTATATTTAATATAAATATACATATGAATATTATTTTAAAAATTAATTTCAAAACATAAATTTTAAATTTTTAGTAAAATTCTGAGTGATATTTTGGTATTTTTGAATATCTAGTATAAAATTTTATAATTTAAAAATAATTTTTTGAATCTATTTTAATTCTCGACTTGCAATTAAATATTTTTAAATTGTAAATAAATGTTTTTTTATTTTTAAAAATATAAAACATACTTTATACAATTAATTTATACAATTAATTGATTTAATAATATTTAAATCATATATATATATATTTCTACCGAAAATATTGTACCTATGAAACTTTATATATAAAATTATATAACCATATTCTGAACAAAGTATGATGTGGTATTTAATTTATAAACTATATATATATGTTGTATATTAAATTATTTAAAATAAAAAAATTTGTTTTTCTATTTTGAGCTGTGCTGTTTATAGGTATATACATGACTGAATTTTTTATTTTTTTTAATATAAAAGTATATGTAAACATAGAGCCAATCCAAATTGTGACAATATATTTATATATTGGAATCGTCATCTAACTATCAATATAACACACACACACACACACATATGTATGTATGTATGTATATGATATAAACATAATATATATACACCAATGGTCATAAATAGGTTAGGTATATACCTTATATCCAATGTTTGTAAGTACACCTTGAAATGATGAGATCTCTTCTTGAAACAGTTTCCAATCCAGTAGAGTGCTAGTCCCTGAACCGATCACCACCAGCTATCGAATATGATCTGATTTGCTTTGATTTGACTTTGAAAATTGAGAGATGCGGAGTCTGAGATTTCGGCCAGAAGTAGGAATAGATGAAGGCTCCAAATGTATAAAATGAGAGTGGGTTGAGATGTTTATATAGAGGTGGAATAATGAGAGAAGTTAGGATAATTTTTTTTGGTTTTCTCTTACTCCTTCTTCCCCTCTTATCCACTCAACCCTGGCCCATCTTAGATGCCATCATATGGCTACCTATCATGATCTATTAGAGTTAAACCAACCAGCCCTCTATATGGGCTTTAAATCAATTTAAAGCCTGAACAAAATATTTTGCGTTTAAATCCAATTTAAACGTGTATCGATATCGTATATCGATTAATATATTTATAATTATTAGAAATATATTTAATAATATTTGTTCATCAAATCAAAATAAATTTTATAATTAATATTTCATAAATATTAATTAATTTATAACAATTACAAATTGATTAATTGTTTTGTCAGAGGAGTACTCATCATTTCGGTTATGCAACCCGTTAGGTGTAAATTTGGTTAGCGATTAATATTGAACTATTCGAATATTAACGTTCACACGTCACATAACAGGTGGTGTCATATTTTAGCTAAATTTATCGCTTACTTGGTTTCAGTAAAATCCAATTTTACTTTGTTAATCGTTACTCGGTTATGACTATTATTTACACTAATACTCTTCGTCAAAACAATATCACTTTGGACTTGGGGGATTTGGTAATGGTCAAATTCCAATATCGGCCGTATTCAACTCTATAGTCCAAATACAAAGGCTTTGATTCAACAATAACAATTATTATTAATCGAACTGCTCTGGCAAGAGATTTTGACTTTGAGTTGACTTGAGTTTATCGTGATACTAACTCCATATAACTTAGAAGACGAATCCTCTCTTGGATAGTGTTTCACTTCCAATATTTCCACTTGACCCAACTACAATCACTCGATGGACGTCCTGGCATGTTTTGACTATAACTAGTGCGGAGCTTTCATATTAAAGATCAACAGTATTCTCAAGTCGAGAGAACTATGTAAATTAGTCACATCGATATTTTCTGTTTGACCTTAATTATATATTAACCAACATAAAACTATCGAGTGAGTCATTCTATAGTTATCCAATAACTATCAGTACGTAACCCCTAGGTGCCCCCAGTAGTCATGAGTAATACACTGCCCAACATTTGGATAGCGTTAGGTAATCTAATCCCAAAGGATACATCGATATCAAGTCTCGATGCATCTTTACTAAGAATATTTAAAATGATGTGTTTACTATATTAATATAATACTCACGATTAAAACTATTTGTAATTACTATCAAAAACACACCATTTATTAATTTTCTTTTAAATATATTTTAATTAAATATTTAATTATTTGTAATATATTATAACAAACATATAATAGAAAGAAAAAAACCTTATTACGAACGAGAATGGATTACAGAGTTAACTAATTTATAATAAATTAAGGAATTGCCCCTACGGCATACCCCTTGTGGGCTGTGGAATTATGGATCTTAAGGCTAATTAAACACTAGAGGGGGAGTGAATGGTGTTTTCTAACTTTTGTATATCGCTCTAATTTTTTTTCAAGTTTAATATTAAATCACATATTTTCAACACAGAAATTTATCAACAATCAATCATAGATGCAATCACAGATAAAATCATAGATAAAATTTGAAGCAATAAAGTAAAGTATAGAGTTAGAGGGATGATCCCAGAGATTTTATACTGGTTGGATTTCTCCTACATCCAGTCCCATACAACTGCTTGTACAGATTTCTTTTCAAATGTCAATCTTTAAATGGGCAGAAGGAAAACCCAATTACAATCTCGATTCCGAGGTTATGAGACACACCTTTCTGAATTTTCGGGCTCAAGGTATGCCCACTTGATTTGGATGGGCTACAAGCACACCCACTTGGATTTCCGGGCTACCTAGCATACCCAATTGGTTTAAATGGGCTACAGTCACACCCAAGCAAATACTAATAGAGTTTGATGACTTTTCCAAAGAAAATTTCTTAAACTTTAGATGCAATGGATCCTATAGCATCTCGGACAACACTTTGATCTTTGATTTGAGAGAGGGATGACTTCAAAACAGTAAGAAAGTAATATTGAATCAATACAAAGAAGTTTGAATTGATTCTATTTGATTTTGAAGAGAAAAGAGTATAATTTCAATGGATTTTTCAAGAGAGTAAGAGGAGGGAAGAAAATAAGATAATAACTACTAAAAAATTCATTTGAAAACCCCTATATATAGTGTATAAACAGATGTGTCCATCCGTCAAAGAGTTGCGATGAATGGACACTTCATTTCAAAATTTGAAAAACTGTTTTGCGGCTTGTATGTCGACATACAATCTGTCGATATGTCGACATATCCATATGTATTTTGAAATGTTTTGAAAATCCTATACTTTATAAAATAGTTTGATACTTTGTAAAATAGTTTGAACATAGTTTATAAACATTTTGAACTTTGAATACTTATAAAATATTATGAAATATATTTTGAAAATTTATTTTGGTAAAAAAATATAAAAGATTAAAAATAAGAGATAAAGATAACAGATTGCTACCAGGGAATTTAACAAATATTTTATGACTCTATACACTATATTGTAGTCTTGAGATCTTCATATTTTGGTCATTATACTCATGAGTCTTTATGTCCATTTCTTGAGTCTTTATACTGTACAGTCTTCGATTCAATATTTGTATAAAATCTTGCACTATATACTATATAACTTGGCAGAACATTAGTATCTATATTTTATATGAATGGATATTGTTGTTATAAAGGTTGTCATCATCGAAATCAATAACTGAGGTATTAACAATCTCCCCCTTTTTGATGATGACAACCATATAATATTCTTATATATAAAATATGATATAACTCCCCGTAAGTTAGATAACTCCCCCTGAATATATGCATATGTATATTTTATATTTTTCTCTCTCTTTGTCATTAACAAAAATGGGTGAAAAGAATAAAAACCCCTCTCTAAATCAAATACCTAGAAAATATAGAGTCAAAATCAATAACTAAGTACTGAAATGATTAAGTATATAAAACATGATATATATGAAAATTATGATATGTATATGATAAATAAGACAACACAACCTATTTTTATTAATTTAAAATCAATCTTATACAATTAAACCAAACGTATAAATCCAAATGTCAATCCTAAATACAAACTATCCAAACTAAGGTAACAAATCCAATCCAAATATACATATCAATCTGAACCAAATCTTAACAAACCAAACTAATATGTACTAAATTTAAGACTATGGTTTTCTTTTGATTATGGAAGACTTATGGATGGGGCAAAAGGGATAGTGAAGGCAAAAGTTTCCTCTTTGTTTTACGAGATTTCCATCCCGATCAAAGCATACTTCGCTAACACATTTGACTTCATCGTCATGTTTGGCCTCATCTTGTTTTTCTTCATCCTCCTTATCTTCCTCTTCCTCATTATCCACAGTATTATGAATGACAAGGTTAGTAGTATCCTCTTAATTACAATAGGTTTTGCTTCATTATCCAACATGTGCTTCTGGAGATTGTGAAGAATGCGCCCTTGCTTTTCTTGTTCTTTTAAGAGGCGTGGTTGAACGACCTCTATTTCTGAAAGTATATTGAGTACATGCTTCAGGTCATCTTTAATCTTGATAACTTTGGCCATGGTTGTGGTTTGGAAGTGGCCAAGAGTAGGGGTTTTAAAGGAGAAGGGTGCGGTCTCCTTATTTTGAAATTACGTTCAGAAAAGACATGAGAATGAGAAATAAATTGAAATTTGGTGGTTATATAGCCTTATTTTGAATTTTGAATTTTAGAGGAAATTTGTTTTCAGATTTTACCAGTATATGTCGACATATACAAAAGAGCATGTCGACATACATGTGTAAATTTTTTCTTTTTATTTCTTTTTAATTATTCATTTTATGTTGTTATATTTTATATTTCAAAGAAGGAACATATTCCTAACTCTCTTCTAAGTTTAATAAAAAATGTTTGAGGTAATGATTTTGTTAAAATATTGGCTATTTGATTTTCAGTATTTATAAATTCGAGTGAAATTACTTCTTTATTTATTTTATCTCTCAGAATATGATGCATATATCTACATGTTTGGTCCTAGCATGATATGTTGGATTTTTAGATAGATTTATTACACTAGTGTTATCACTATATATTGGTAATTTAGTAAAATTTAAACCAAAATCTTTTAAAGTTTG
Source organism: Allium fistulosum (assembly GCA_030737815.1). NCBI lineage: Eukaryota > Viridiplantae > Streptophyta > Magnoliopsida > Asparagales > Amaryllidaceae > Allium > Allium fistulosum. The sequence goes on along the minus strand of CM060905.1, from coordinate 1,165,944,635 downwards.
TTGCATATAGATAACATGTGAACAAGCCAATGCAGCTCAAATGTATTATGTTTCTATTGTAGACAGAGACATAGAATTTTTCCTTTTGCTAAACCAGGAAATAAGAGAATGTCCTAAAAAGTGACAGGTTCCACTTTTACTTTTTCGGTTTGATTTGCATCCAACATATTCCGCATCACTATACGAAATTAAATCGAAAGAATCTTCTTTTGGATAAAAGAGTCCATAGTCTAGTGTGTTGTTTACATACCTTAGTATTTTTTTACTTATTTTAGGTGAGTTTCTTTAGGTTGACATTGTAATCTTGCACATAGACAGACACTATGCATTATATCCGGTCTACTAGCAGTTATATAGAGCAATGATCCTATCATACCTCTATATAATTTTGATCTACATCTTTTGAGTTTTCTTCTTTATTTAATTTCTTATCTATTGTTATGGGAGTTGGCTTTCCAATAGTATTTGACATACCAAATTTCTTAACTAAATCTGCAGCATACTTTTCTTAACTTATAAAAATTTGATTTTTTAATTGTCTTATTTGAAATCCTAAAAAGAATGTTAGTTCTCCCATATGACTCATTTCAAATTCCTTGGTCGTCAAATCTGAAAATTCTTTATTTAACCGTTCATTTTTTGATCCAAAAATAATATCATCTACGTATATTTGTATAAGTTGAATATCATTAGTATTTCTTTAATAAATAGAGTACTGACATTTCCTATTTCAAGACTAGATTGTAATAAATAGATTTAAGTCTATCATACCATGCTCTAGGTGCTGGTTTTAGACCATATAAAGATTTCTTTTATTTATAAACGTAATTAGAAAGTTTTTCATCTTTAAAAAGTGGGGGTTGTTCAACATAAACGTCTTCTTTAATAAATCCATTTAAAAAGACACTTTTGACATCCATTTGAAATAATTTAAAATTATTATGAGTGCAAGTACAATTTAATAGCTTTTAATTTATCTATAGAAGCAAAGGTTTCATCAAAATCTATACCTTCTTCCTGACTATAACCTTGAACAATTAAACGTGCTTTATATCTAATAACTTCTCCTTCATTCATTTTATTTTTATGAACTCATTTAGTTCCTATTACAGACATATTTTCAAGTCTTGGGACTAATTCCCAAACATCATTTCTGGTAAACTGATTCAGTTCCTCTTGCATAGCAAATATCCATGAATCGTCTAATGATGCTTCTTTTGGATTTTTAGGTTCAACATTTGAGATAAAAGCAACATTACTCATTTTATTTAATTGATTTATTGTTTTTATAACTTATTCTATATTTCCTAGAATATTTTATGTATGATGATCTTTTATATAGTTTTTTCTTTTATCCGGATATAAATTTTTAGAGTTATTATTATTTTCATTGTTTGTGATTTCATTATTTGTAATTTCATTACTTGTATTAATATTTTCTTCTTCATCCAAAATAGAATTATTAATTTTAAAATTCTCATCGAATGAAACATGTAATGTTTCTTTAATAGTGTTAGTCTGTTTTAAAATTATCTGTAACTTTACTTTTGTAATTCCCCAAAATTTTGAGGAAAATTATTTTAATAAAATAATTCAGTTCTAAAAATATCTAGATTAAATGTTGAAGGATTTCTTGATGAAATGATGTGCAAGTGTATGTGTGCTCATGCACACTGGAAATGGCACACGGAAAATCCAAGAATTTGTGGAAAAGGGAGACAGAAAAGTTTTATTTAAAAATAAGAAAGTGAATTCTTATTTAAAGCATTGGATTTTAACTTAGGCCTAACCAAGTTAAAAATGAAATATATGCCTATTTGTATTTTTCTGTGAAACATGGGGAAATTAAATAAATAAATAAATAAATATTTATATACCTATACACATGTATATTTTCCGAGCAGAAAATGTTAAAGTTAAGCAAGAAGAAATAGCATCAAAAATGACATGAAATATAATACAAGTCAATATGTTAGTGTAGGTAAAAATGGAAAGGAAGATTTCTGGAAAAGAATAAAAGAAAAAAAAATACGACTGAGTCACACATTTATCATGACTTAGGTGAGTATACAAAAATAGCTATTTTCTGGAAAAAGTAAAGAGAAAGGAGTACTAACCATAATTGGCTAAGGTAGCCGGGGTAATCAAGGATGGAAATATGAAAACATAAAATGCAAAATACATGATGTTAGCTAGGACAAAAGTGGAATTTTATCTTGGTAAAACCCTAGAGGAAAACATTTATATAAATAGGCAGTTATAGCCAGAAAATCATTTTACCCGAGTTGCTTAAAAATAAGAAAGAAAGAAGAAAAAAAAGGGAAGGAGAAACATATTGGGATTTTTGATCAAAGGAAGGAAGAACTTAGGTGAGTGATCTCACTAAATTCATGGCATTAAGACTTGATATGAAGCGGCCAAATTTCTATATTGCTATTTGCATTTTCTTGGTTTTGTTGAACATGATTTTATCAATGCTCTTTGGATGGTTCTGATCTGTCATGATTTTTATTATGGACGTTTTTGGATGATTTTTGATCTGTTATGATGTTTCCTTCTGATGTGTAACCCACTGTTTTTTTTACTGCATTCAGAAAAGCTAAGAATACTCTCAACTGTTATGGATCTATGGCATGGAAATTTTAATAAAGAAAATATTATGAGCTGCATTATACTTTGTATAAGTGTTGAGGCTTAAAAAAAAGTTATTAGGGGTGCAATAGAAATTCTATATGTGTTGAGCCCTTAATTGAATTGAAAAAAAAAACACAAGTTAAAAATTATGGTTAAGCTAGATCTTGAATCTGGTTCAATCATAGTAACTAGCAAATTCAAATAACTCAACATGCCATGTCTTTATTGTTCAGTTGAAAATATCCTTGTATTTCTATTTGAGATCAAGACATCTATTGACCACATCCCTATAAATGATTGTCTGCTCATTTTTGGAAAATAATGCTAGTAAGATGTATGGATGTTTCCATTTTTACAGTGACATGTTCACCTAGCTGTCTGATGGTAGGATTTAAAACTAAAACTACTAGTAAATAAGCTAGGGATGGTAAACCAAGAAGGCTGCTGGAATGCTTGTTATATTTGAAGTAGGCAAGTTGGCACATGGTTTGTTTAAGCCCGGAGATCTTTGTGCAATGATGTGAATTAGTTCATTGCAATGTGCCCCCGTGATTCCTTGATAGCAGATGAGGTTAGGAATTTTAAATGGATAATACAACCTATAAATGAAGAAATAGAAACTTGAGCTTTTCTTAAAATTGGTTGGAGTGGAACCATGGTTGTTCCAGTGCTTCTATCTACAATTATTAAATGTTCATGTTTGCATAATTATTTATGTGTATATGAATGATTGATAAAGTTATCATTCATGTACAAAAATTATCTAAAACATAGTAAAACAGATGATTAAAGGAATTGAATATGCAAAAAGCCAGTATTTCTGCTTATCTTCTATCTACTTAATGTTATGAATATTTTTTTGTTGCTCATACCAGATCATTGATCTGACCCTTGTTCGCTCATGGCATATGGGGGTGTCTCATATCAAATTGAGGCAGCCACAAATGCTCTTTCAGGGGTTGCAAGACTAAAGTAGGAAGGAAGGTTATGGCTAATGAGAAAAATGGATGAGCATGCTTGCTAGTTTTAATAAGAGCATAGAATGAGATATCTGCATGTATTCATGGAAATAGAGTTTTTAAATTTCTTGTTATGTAATGACTTTGCTGTGTCGGTTAAACTGGTTGCTAAAGTTGAGTTCTGTTATGTGTAAATGGTTTGAGTACTGAAGTATGGTCTGGGATATAAAAAAAACAATATGCATAAATTATTAGTTATGAAAACTTGGAAAAACGAATATATACATATATATTTGAGCAGTTGTCTAGCCTAACCTATATTGAGTACTAGGCAAATTTGGGTTATTTATAAGTATTGAGTTTGGGGTAAAATATGGGTTTAAACTAGAGAAATTCTTTCAAGTATTTAATTGCCTTTCACTGGAATATTTTGTAAAAAGATTCAAGTCCATTTCTGGGTTGTTTTGAGAAGAGTAAATACAAAGCAAAAAAAAGAGCTTCAGATGCTATGCAAATGAATGGCATATCAGTGTTCCATGATCAAAGTGTCTGGCTGACACAATCACATGAATTAACCAGCTTCAAAATAATGGAGTTCTGGTTGAACATGTTTGATTATATTTTGACAAGTAAAAAGGCACTTCAAAATCTTTAGTTTTCTTTTGCAAATGTTTAACCTAAAACTCTCTTTAAAATGCTATAAACAGATGTGCATTTTGAACTGGCTTGAACTATCAAATCAGGAGACACTCTACATTCTTTTAAACACTTTAAAGTTTAGATTCTTGTCACAGCAAAATTTTATGCAAACACTCAACCCACAGTTGTGTCATATTGGTTAAGATTAAAACAGTAAAGCCATATTGATTGAATCAAAAGCAAGAGGGTTTCAAAGGAGACACCTAAATTGAAAATGATAAATGTAAATATCATTTTCTGGTAGTTAGTCACATATCAAACATCTGAACTATGCTAAAGAAAAAAAATGATAATCTCAAGTATTCTGAGATTATCTGCCAAGATAAAAATTAATAGAAAATCATGGTTAGCATGATCAAATCTAGTATAAATAAATATGCACAGGACCTATTTATATACTGCAAATATCAAAGAATCTGGGAATTTAATTATGAGTAGATTAATTCAAATTCAAATCAAATAGAACTTGCTCTTGTTTACAGAATTTAAAAATATATATACTCTGATTTAAACAAGAGGGACATATACATCATCATATGTATATGTATATTTTTATGATTAAACTGATATATTTATATTAGTAGGAATTTTAAAATCTTGGACAAATTGTTTGAAAAGAAAATGACTCTGAGAATTAAATTGAATTGTAAATGTAAAAAAAATCCTAGAAAACATAGGTAAAATTTAAAGGGTCATTTCAGTTGGTATCAGAGCTAATGGTTGCATTGATTGTTGAATACTATAGAAATGTATTATATCTGTTTGTTTTGGATGAAATAATTTAGATAGGAAAATATTAACTATAGAAAATACTCATAGTACACTAATACTATTTGCCCATAACTTGGTTAGCAAACCATGGTAGGAAGGGGATCACATCAAGCAGGAACAAGTGCACCACAAATGCTTGATATGCAAGAGTTTGTAAGGGTTTTAAGGGATGGAATTGGGCATAGGCCTGAGAATCCACATGAGGAACTTTCAAAACTATTAAAGGCTTATACAAACTTGGGAGGTAAGAGTTTTGAAGGGACTGAGAATGTGATGGAATTTCAAGCATGGTTGAGAACACTGGATAGGATTTTCAATGACATATAGCTTGATGATCAGAGGAAGAGGCAAGTGGCTTCAAGACAGCTAAAAGGAGTAGCTTTAAGCTGGTGGGAGGTGATCATAGCTGGGAGAATTGAAAATGAAATCACTTGGAATCAATTCAAGGAGATGTTGGAGGCAAGATTTGTACCAGCATCAGCTAAGACCACATTACTTGAAGAATTTATTAGCCTCAGGCAAGGAACTTTGAATGTCACTGAGTATACTCAAAAGTTTGAGGGGTTATCCAAATATGGAGCAATGCTAGTGGCAGATGAAGCATCCAAAAATGATAGGTACATTAAAGGTTTGAACCCAAGACTTAGCAGAGCCATGTTACCATATGCAGATAGGACTTTTGATCAAGTAATAGATCAAGCTTTAAAATTGGAGCAGCATGACAAGGAAAGAGAGAAGTACACGAATTTTAAGAACCAAAATAACAAGAAAAATAAGGGAAGATATCACCCTTATGATAAAAAGAAGGAGGAGACAGACAACAAGAAGGCCAATGACACCAAGGCTAATGATGCTAAGAAGAAATTGGTCTGCCATCATTGTGGAAAGGAAGGACACATCAAACCAAGGTGCCCAGAGTTAAAAGGAGGAGCCTTCAAATGCTACCTATGTGGGAAAGAGGGGCATATGAAGAGGAACTGTCCTGAGTACAAGTAGCAAGGGAAGTTAGCAAATCTGAAGGGCAAAGGAAAATCCACAGTGGAGATTAATGCTGAAAATCACAGTCAAGTGGAAGGTACACTATTTATTTGTACCATACCCATAGCAGTAGTATATGACACTGGGGCAACTCACTCTTTGATTTCTTATGAACTAGTTAAAATGCTAAAATTGAATTGCATATTGGTCGAAACTCCATTGCTTATACAAAGTCCACTAGGGAGTTCTAGTGTTTTAGATATGATTTGTGTGGATGTGGAATTAAACATAGGAGGAGATACTTTATTTCCAATTTATATGTTTTAAACTACCCAAATATAGGTGTTATATTGGGGGTAGACTGGTTAAGGCAATCTAAAGCCATAATTAACTTAGATTCATCCACCATATCATTGCAAAATCTTAGAGGCCAGAGAATCATAATTTTATGTGAAGTAGCTAAAGAAAGGAAATTATATCACTTAATTGACTTGGAAAAAGATTCCAGTGAACTTATTATTGAAGAAATTCCCATAGTCAATAAATACTTGGATGTGTTTGGGGAGGTTAAGGGTGTTCCACACCATAGACCAGTAGAGTTTCAAATCAATCTTATTCCCGGAGCAAGCCCAATAATAAAGAAACCCACTAGAATGGGGCCAAGTGAACTAAAAGAATTGAAAAATCAGTTAGAAGAACTAGAAAGCAAAGGATTTATAAGGCCAAGCAATTCATGCTGGGGTGCTCCAGTAGTATTTGTAAGAAAACATGATGGTACTTTGAGAATGTGTATAGATTACAGAGAGCTAAATAAAGTTACTATTAAGAACAAATACCCATTGCCTAGAATTGATGATCTCTTTGATCAACTCAGTGGAGCTAAAATATTTTCTAGGTTAGACTTAGCATCTGGGTTCCATCAGATGAAGGTTGAGGACTTAAGTGTTAAGTACACTGCATTTAACACCAGATATGGTTTGTATGAGTTTCTAGTTATGCCATTTGGGCTGACAAATGCCCCTTCATATTTTGTAGATTTAATGAATAGAATATTCAGGGATTATTTAGACAAGTTTGTGCTGATTTTTATTGATGATATTTTGGTTTATTCCAAAACAGTAGAAGAGCATAAAAGTCATTTGCATATGGTTTTGTCTAGATTGAGGGAAAAAGATTTAAAGGCAAAATTTTCAAAATGTGCATTTTGGAAAGAGGAAGTACATTTCCTTGGCCATGTCATTTCTGCAAAAGGAATTTCAGTGAATCCCAATAAGGTTGTAGCAATTCAAGCATGGAAAAGACCAAGTACAGTGAGTGAGGTTAGATCATTTATGTTGATGGCAGGATATTATAGGAGATTTATAAAAGATTTTTTTAAAATGTCATCACCACTTACAAATTTAACTAGAAAGAATCAGGCCTTTGTGTGGACTGAAAAATGTGAGCAAGCTTTTATCAAAATAAAAGAAGCCTTAGTTAATGCACCAGTGTTGAGAGTACCTGAAGGAAATGAGGGATTAATTGTGTATACTGATGCAAGTGGCTCTGGGCTAGGGGCTATGTTGATGCAAGAAGACCAAGTAATAGCCTATGCATCTAGGCAATTAAAGTCACATGAAACTAGGTATGCAACCCATGATCTTGAACTAGCAGCAGTAGTGTATGCCTTGAAGCTTTGGAGACATTACTTATTAGGTGCCAAATTTATTTTGTACACTGATCATAAGGCACTGAAATATCTATTCTCACAAAAAGATTTAAACATGAGGCAATATAGGTGGGTGGAGTTTCTAGCTGCCTATGACTTAGACATACTCTATACACCAGGTAAAGCAAACAAAGTTGCTGATGCTCTAAGTAGACAACATGCTAAGTTAGCTATGATGATGATAGAAGAGTTTAAGGACTTGTCTTTGCTTGCTGAATTAGAAATTGGGGAGAATGGCTGTGTGCACATGGATGTACATGTGCATGGTGCACAGGAAAATAGAGGGAAGTTGAGCTTGATGTCACTTCAATCTGAATTAATTTTGAAGGTAAGTAAAATGCAAGACCAAGACCCTATTATAGTTGAGAAGAAAATGCTCTTATCAAAAGGGGAGGAAGTAATAAATTATCAGGTTGATAAAAATGGTTATTTAAGAAACCAGGATAGAATATGTGTTCTAGAAAACATGGAGTTGAAGGAGGAAATATTGAATGAATATCATAGGAGTAAGTACTCCATACACCTAGGCAGTACAAAGATGTATCAAAATTTATAAAGAAATTTTTGGTGGAAGGGAATGAAGTCAGATGTAGCCAAACATGTTGCAAGGTGTATGACTTGCCAATAAGTTAAGGCAGAAACACAAAGACCATCAGGGTTGTTACAACCTCTTAGCATACCACAGTGGAAATGGGAAGATATATATATGGATTTCATAGATGGACTGCCTATCTAAAAGAGGAAACACAATTATATGGGTGATAGTAGATAGGTTAACTAAAGGGGCACATTTCATTCTAGTCAAATCAGAAAGGAATGCACCAAAATTAGCACAAGTATTTATGAAGGAGGTGGTAAGATTGCATGGCATTCCCAAAACCATTGTGAGTGATAGGGATACCATCTTCACCTCAAGATTCTGGAAAAGTTTTCAAGAAGTTATGGGGAGTGAATTATGCTTAAGCACTGCCTACCATCCACAATCAGATGGACAAACTGAGGTGGTGAACAAAGTTCTAGAAGACTTATTGAGAGCATGTGCATTGGATTTTGGAGGCAACTGGGAGGATCATCTCCATCTAGCTGAGTTTACATACAATAATGGTTATCAAAGCACCATAGGGATGGCTCCATTTGAAGCCTTATATGGCAAGCCATGTTTATCACCTGTATGTTGGGTAGAGACAAGAGAGAGGGCTGTTTTAGGGCCTGAATATGTAAAAGAGACTACAGAGAAAATTGGGCTAATAAGAAAAAGGATGGCAGCAGCTCAAGACAGGCAAAAGAAGTTTGCAGACATGAAGAGAATGCAGGTGGAATATGGAGTGGGAGACTTTGTTTTCATCAAGGTTTCACCTATGAAAAAGGCCTTGAGATTTAGCAAGCAAGGAAAACTCACACCAAAGTATGTTGGACCCTATAAAATTCTGGAAAGAATAGGCTCTTTAGCATACAAATTGGAACTACCAGAGGAAATGAAAGCAATGCATAATGTGTTTCATGTGTCACAACTTAGAAGATGGGTACATGATAAAGAAGAAATTCTGGAAAAGCCTACCCAAATTCAAATAAATCCTAATTTGGTTTATGAGAAAGAACCAGTGGGGATTTTAGCTAAAGAAGAAAAGAAATTGAGAAGCAAAACTTTGAAATTAGTGAAGGTCCAGTGAGTCTTGATCCTAATGATTGTACATGGGAGTTAGAAGACAAAATTAGGATGGATTATCCTAAACTTTTTGTAGATTAAAGGTAATTTTTAATTTCTGGAGAATTTAATATGTATGGTTATTATGGTTGAATTTATTTGCTTATGCATATGTTTGATGGATTCTTTGAGTCAGTAAATGCTTGTTATAAGTATTAGAAAAATTGTGAGGACACAATTCCTAAAAGGAGGGGTGAATGTAATGCCCCAAAATTTTGAGGAAAATTATTTTAATAAAATAATTCAGTTCTAAAAATATCTAGATTAAATGTTGAAGGATTTCTTGATGAAATGATGTGCAAGAGTATGTGTGCTCATGCACACTGGAAATGGCACACGGAAAATCCAAGAATTTGTGGAAAAAGGGAGACAAAAAAGTTTTATTTAAAAATAAGAAAGTGAATTCTTATTTAAAGCATTGGATTTTAACTTAGGCCTAACCAAGTTAAAAATGAAATATATGCCTATATGTATTTTTCTGTGAAACATGGGGAAATTAAATAAAAAATAAATAAATATTTATATACCTATACACATGTATATTTTCTGTGAGCAGAAAATGTTAAAGTTAAGCAAGAAGAAATAGCATCAAAAATGACATGAAATATAATACAAGTCAATATGTTAGTGTAGTTAAAAATGGAAATTTCTGGAAAAGAATAAAAGAAGAAAAAAATATGACTGAGTCACACATTTATCATGACTTAGGTGAGTATACAAAAATAGCTATTTTCTAGAAAAAGTAAAGAGAAAGGAGTACTAACCATAATTGGCTAAGGTAGCCGGGGTAATCAAGGATGGAAATATGAAAACATAAAATGCAAAATACATGATGTTAGCTTGGACAAAAGTGGAATTTTATCTTGGTAAAACCCTAGAGGAAAACATTTATATAAATAGGCAGTTATAGCCAGAAAATCATTTTACCCGAGTTGCTTAAAAATAAGAAAGAAAGAAGAAAAAAAAGGGAAGGAGAAACATATAGGGATTTTTGATCAAAGGAAGGAAGAACTTAGGTGAGTGATCTCACTAAATTCATGGCATTAAGACTTGATATGAAGCAGCCGAATTTCTATATTGCTATTTGCATTTTCTTGGTTTAGTTGAACATGATTTTATCAATGCTCTTTGGATGGTTCCGATCTATCATGATTTTTATTATGGATGTTTTTGGATGATTTTTGATCTGTTATGATGTTTCCTTCTGATGTGTAACCCACTGTTTTTTTTACTGCATTCGGAAAAGCTAAGAATACTCTCAACTGTTATGGATCTATGGCATGGAAATTTTAATAAAGAAAATATTATGAGCTGCATTATACTTTGTATAAGTGCTGAGGCTTTAAAAAAAAGGTATTAGGTGTGCAATAGAAATTCTATATGTGCTGAGCCCTTAATTAAATTGAAAAAAAAACCACAAGTTAAAAATTATGGTTAAGCTAGATCTTGAATCTGGTTCAATCATAGTAACTAGCAAATTCAAATAACTAAACAAGCCATGTCTTTATTGTTCAGTTGAAAATATCCTTGTATTTCTATTTGAGATCAAGACAACTATTGACCACATCCCTGTAAATGATTGTCTGCTTATTTCTGGAAAATTATGCTAGTAAGATGTATTGATGTTTCCATGTTTACAGTGACATGTTCACCTAGCTATCTGATGGTAGGATTTAAAACTAAAACTACTAGTAAATAAACTAAGGATGGTAAACCAAGAAGGCTGCTGGAATGCTTGTTATATTTGAAGTAGGCAAGTTGGCACATGGTTTGTTTAAGCCCTGAGATCTTTGTGCAATGATGTGAATTAGTTCATTGCAATGTGCCCCCGTGATTCCTTGATAGCAGATGAGGTTAGGAATTTTAAATGGATAATACAACCTATAAATGAAGAAATAAAAACTTGAGCTTTTCTTAAAATTGGTTGGAGTGGAACCATGGTTGTTCCAGTGCTTCTATCTACAATTATTAAATGTTCATGTTTGCATAATTATTTATGTGTATATGAATGATTGATAAAGTTATCATTCATGTACAAAAATTATCTAAAACATAGTAAAACAGATGATTAAAGGAATTGAATATGCAAAAAGCCAGTATTTATGCTTATCTTCTATCTGCTTAATGTTATGAATATTTTGTTGTTGCTCATACCAGATCATTGATCTGACCCTTGTTCGCTCATGGCATATGGGGGTGTCTCATTTCAAATTGAGGCAGCCACAAATGCTCTTTCAGGGGATGCAAGACTTAGGTAGGAAGGAAGGTTATGGCTAATGAGAAAAATGGATGAGCATGCTTGCTAGTTTTAATAAGAGCATAGAATGAGATATCTGCATGTATTCATGAAAATAGAGTTTTTAAATTTCTTGTTATGTAATGACTTTGCTGTGTTGGTTAAACTGGTTGCTAGAGTTGAGTTCTGTTATGTGTAAATGGTTTGAGTACTGAAGTATGGTCTGAGATATAAAAAAACAATATGCTTAAATTATTAGTTATGAAAACCTGGAAAAAAAAATATACATATATATTTGAGTAGTTGTCTAGCCTAACCTATATTGAGTACTAGGCAAATTTAGGTTATTTATAAGTATTGAGTTTGGGGTAAAATATGGGTTTAAACTAGAGAAATTCTTTCAAGTATTTAATTGCCTTTCACTGGAATATTTTGTAAAAAGATTCAAGTCCATTTCTGGGTTGTTTTGAGAAGAGTAAATACCAAGCAAAAAAAGGAGCTTCAGATGCTATGCAAATGAATGGCATATCATTGTTCCATGATCAAAGTGTCTGGTTGACACAATCACATGAATTAACCAGCTTCAAAAGAATGGAGTTCTGGTTGAACATGTTTGATTATATTTTGACAGGTAAAAAGGCACTTCAAAATCTTTAGTTTTCTTTTGCAAATGTTTAACCTAAAACTCTCTTTAAAATGCTATAAACAGATGTGCATTTTAAACTGGCTTGAACTATCAAATCAGGAGACACTCTACATTCTTTTAAACACTTTAAAGTTTAGATTCTTGTCACAGCAAAATTTTATGCAAACACTCAACCCACAGTTGTGTCATATTGGTTAAGATTAAAACAGTAAAGCCATATTGATTGAATCAAAAGCAAGAGGGTTTCAAAGGAGACACCTAAATTGAAAATGATAAATGTAAATATCATTTTCTGGTACTTAGTCACATATCAAACATTTGAACTATGCTAAAGAAAAAAAAATAATAATCTCAAGTATTCTGAGATTATCTGCCAAGATAAAAATTAACATAAAATCTTGGTTAGCATGATCAAATCTAGTATAAATAAATATGCACAGGACCTATTTATATACTGCAAATATCAAAGAATCTGGGAATTTAATTATGAGTAGATTAATTCAAATTCAAATCAAACAGAACTTGCTCTTGTTTATAAAATTTAAAAATATATATACTCTGATTTAAACAAGAGGGACATATACATCATCATATGTATATGTATATTTTTATGATTAAACTGATATATTTATATTAGTAGGAATTTTAAAATCCTGGACAAATTGTTTGAAAAGAAAATGACTCTGAGAATTAAATTGAATTGTAAATGTAAAAAAAATCCTAGAAAACATATGTAAAATTTAGAGGGTCATTTCAACTTTTATTAGAATAACCAATAGAAGCATGTAAATTCTTAGCGAATGAAACATGTAATGTCTCTTTAATGGTGTTAATATTCATTAGCTGTCCTCGTTTGTCTGCGTTTGTTTCGTTGCCGCTCTCTGATAGGACCCCTCTTTATCGACCTCCGGTCATGAAGTGGATCCTGAAAGTGCACCTGGTGCCTACCGTTACTTCTCCTATTTTAGTGCCTCCTACGGAGGTTAATGTTGTTGTGCCTCTTGTGGAAGATGTCTTATTTGCTATTGCTGATCTTGTGGCTTCTTGTGCTGCCCAATCCTCTATTATTGATGTTGCCCTTGATCCTGCTGCTTCTACCGCTACTATTTCTCCTGCCATGCCATTTTATTGGGATGCTCTGGAAAGGACTTGGATTCATAAGAAGACCGCTATGAGATAACACCCTTTGGAGGATTCTTTTTCTAGATTTGTGTCAGATGATCTTGGACCTCAGGTGTCTTTATTATTGCATATCGGGTGATTCATTGGTACTTGCTACGGATGGTCAAATTGTGAAAAGGAATGAAGATGTTTTAGCTGATGCCATATGGGATAGGTCGTTCATTCTCTCTCCTGATTCGGTGGACTTTGTCCCTGATATGGCTGTGCAGTTTTGAGCTTTTGCTCGAATTGTTGGGGTTGTCCCCAAGTTGATAGCTCTAGAGTCTTCGGACAGTGGCAGTTGTTCCTCCTCTTCTAAGGAGGACTAGTTTTTTTTTCCAGGTCATTTATAGTAGTTTCTGCATTTCTGCCACACTCATGTGCTATATTTTCTTGTTTCATTATAGTTAAGGTTCATCTGTTTTACTCATGTACTGAAACTGTATTTTATTACTTTGGTAATAAAAAGTAGACGGTCCACTATAAAACCGACTGGCTTTGCCAAAAAGAATTAGACTAACCAATAAAAATTCCTTTATCCGATTTAGCATCCAATTTATCTAAATTATATTTTGTGTTTAATATAAAACATTTACTACCAAAAACTCTAAAATAAGACACTTTAGGCTTCTTATTATAAAATAATTCATATGGAGTTTTCTTAGTTAAAGGACGTATTAAAATTCTATTTAAAATATAACATATTGCAGCAACTGCTTCAGCCCAAAAACATTTAGGTAATTCACTATCATTTAATATTATTTTTGCACATTCTTTTATAGTTCTATTTTCATGTTCCACTACTCCATTTTGTTGTGGCATTTTTGGAAATAAAAAGTTATGTGTAATTTTTTTCTTATTACAAAAGATTTCAAAATTATCATTTTTGAATTCTCCTCCATGTTCGCTCCTAATCGATTTAATTTTTGTTGAAATTTGACTTTGAATTCTTTTAGTAAAAAATTTAAACATTTCAAAACCTTCACTTTTAAGTTTTAAGAAAATTGTCCATGTAAATCTAGAGAAATCATCTAAAACTACAAAGACATGTCTATTATGATTTATTGATTGTATTTGCGAAGGTCCGAAAAGATCTAGGTGAAGAAGTTCAAGTGGATGAGAAGTAGAAATCGTATCTTTAGATTTAAAAGAGCATCACAAAGTTTTTCTAATTGACAGACATCAGATAAATTATTAACATTAAAACTCAATTTAGGAAGACACCTAACAAGTCCATATCTAGCAACCTTATAAAGTTGTTTAAAATTCAAATGACCAAATCTTTTATGCCAAATCCAAGGGTCATTAGATTCAGCCAAAAGACATAAATTATAATTGGACACTTTCATTCTTAAAATATATGTTATATTTCCTAATACCTTCAAAGATAATGTTTGACTCATTATCTTCGATGTGGAAATTATCTTTTTCAAAATTAGTTTTAAAACCCTTATCGCGTAATTGAATACCAAGTATGTTTTGTTTCATATTCCTAACTAGCAAAACATTGAAAATAGTAGGAGTTTTAGAGTTACCGACATTGCCAATGCCAATCACGCATCCTTTTGAGTTGTTTTCGAAGTTAACTGATCCGCCATCTTTGTGAATAATATCCTTCAAGGTCTATGGATTTCCAGTCATATGTCTTCAGCATCCACAATCCGGTATCCACTTGTCCTTCTTGATTTGTGATATTTGATTTTGAAGTGTCTGTTCATCATTAGCCATATAACAAGCTTGTTCCTGCAATTCAAAATCATACCTTTCCAATAATTCAAATGACTTTTCCAAACAATTAGTTTCTAATAACATATTGGTTTCACAAAATTGTTTTTCTACAAAAGTGTTAAAAATATTACTAGCCATTAAAACTTTTAAAAAAACAAATTATGAGATTTTGAAAACCTAGTGCTACGATGCCAAATGTGTTTTGTGGTATATAGATCTTAAGGCTCATTAAACACTAGAGAGGGTGAATAGTGTATTCTGACTTTTGTATACCTTTTAAATTCCTTTCAAATTTAATATTAAATCACATATTTTCAACACATAAATATATCAATAATCAATCACAGATACAATCACAGATAAAATTAAAAGCAATAAGTAAAGTAGAGAGTTAGAGAGATGGAACCAGGGATTTTATATTGGTTCAAATTTCTCCTACATATAGTCCCATACAATTGCTTGTACAGATTCTTTTCAAATTCCAATCTTTAAATGGACTGAAGGCAAACCTAATTACAATCTCGATTCTGAGGCTACGAGACACACCCTCCTGATTTTATGAGCTTAGGGTACACCCACTTGATTTGGAAGGGCTACAAGCACACCCACTTGGATTTCGAGCTACCAAGCACACACAATTGAATTAAATGGGCTATAATCACACCCAAGCAAATACAAATAAAGTTTGATGGTTTTTCCCAAGACAATTTCTTGAACTTTTGATACAGTGGATCTTATAGCCTCTTGGACATCACTTTGATCTTTGACTTGAGAGTGAGATGATTTCAAAATGGTAAGAAAGTAATATTGAATCGGTACAAAGAATTTCGAATTGATTCTATTTGATTTTGAAGAGAGAAAAGTATAATTTCAATGGAGTTTTCAAGAGAGTAAGAGAAGGGAAGAAAATAAGATAATAATTGATAAAAAATTCGTTTGAAACCCCTTATATATAGTGTATAAACAGATGTGTCCATTTGCGAAGAGTTGCGAAACATGGACACATCATTTCAAAATTTGAAAAACTATTTTGCGGCATGTATGTCGATATACAATCTATCGATATGTCGACATATGCATGTGTATTTTGAAATCTTATTTATTTTAAAATGTTTTGAAAATCCTACACTTTGTAAAATAATTTAATACTTTGTAAAATAGTTTGAACATAGTTTATAAACTTATTGAACTTTGAAAACCTTTTAAAATATTTTGAAATTCATTTTGGAAATTTATTTTGTTAAAAAATATATAAGATAAAAAATAGGAGATGGAAATTAAAGATTGCTACCAGGGACTTTAACAATATTCTATAACTCTATACACTATACTATAGTCTTGAGATCTTCATATCTTAGTCATTGTACTTATGAGTCTTCATGTCCATTTCTTGAGTCTTTTTACTATACAGTCTTCGATTCAACACATGTATAATATCCTGCACTATACACTATATAACTTGGAAAAACATTAGTATTTATATTTTATATGAATGTATATTGTTGTTATCAAGGTTTTTATCATCAAAATCAATAACTGAGGTGGTATACCCCTAACTCTATCAATCTCCCACTTGCACTTAGGTCTAATTATGGAATCTTAATCTCATCCCTTCAATCAGCTTCTCGAGAGCTGATCGAGCTACACCCTTAGTGAATGGATCTGCTATGTTTTCCTTTGTATCTACCACTTATATCATGACCTGTTTCTTCTTAACGATTTACTTAATGAGATGGAACTTCCGAAGAATATGCTATGACTTCTTGTGTACTTTGGGTTCCTTTACAATCTGAATCACGGCATCCTTATCACAGAACAATGCTATAGGATTCCTAGAACAGCAAATAGTAGCTTCCTAAGTGACTTTAATGGAGCAGGAATATGAGATGATGAAGAAGAAGTGACAAAAGTCCTTCTCTTGTTTAACCTGGTCTTCTATTTATAATAAATTCAGCAGTAGAATTGGAGGCCTACGAAACACAAGGTCCAGATCCAAGCCCAAAGGTGTGGGAGAGCAATAGTCGGTCCAATCATCGATCGAAAACACTCGGTACCGAGAGGTTCCTCTCAGTACTGAGAGTTTTGTGTTGGTGGGAATTTCCATCTTCTTCTTCCATTCTGCTTCCTATCTCCGATCCACTACATTTTAAACACTTTTCCTTTGAGATTTAGTTATTTCAAAGAGAGTCTGGTACCGCTTGTTCTTATCTGCCTTCAGTTAGAAAATTCTTTGAGTTGCTCGTCCATTCTTTGAGAAAAGTACTTCACGAGAATCACTGGAGGTAGTGCTTAAGTTACAAGAGGTTCAAGAGGTCTAAAATGGAGAAGAATTCTCTCGGTACCGAGAGGTTCCTCTCGGTACCAAGTGGTCTACTTTACTCCATTTCCCTTCGAATTTTTTTGAGTATCATCCTTTTATCCTTCTAACCATGTTTCTAAGTTCGAGAGTTGTCCTATCTTCATTTTGGCCTTCTAATTCTAATTGAAATCTGCTTAGTTAAAAAGCAAGTTAACAGAAGTAAATACTTTCAACTATTAGTCCTTAGAGATAACAAGAAATAAAACACCCAATCAAAGCACAACTCATACAAAATGTTAAAAGTAATATCCAAATAATTATCTTGACTTATAGTCCTAATGGAGGAGATTACTTCCGATTGTTAGGCCCTAGGAGATATCAAGAAATATAATCTCAAATCAATATCAAAAGCCAATTAAAACTCAATGCACAAAATCATCTATCACGACACATAGTCCTTAGAGTGGCGAAACTCTTGACTATATGATTCTAGGAGATAAAAACAAGAAATCCTATAAAAAGGAGAACTCTCAGCCAAAGGCTATTATGAGAGAATGGCCAGACAAGCTCATAACAATTCTCTAATGTCATAGTTAGATAACACGCAGCTGTCTTGGGTTGGGTTAAGTCAAATGATAGACTAACACGCAGCCAGTCTCCAATGTCATATGATCATCGTCTCTAGTGAGGTGATAATATCAAATATCTCGTTTGTAATGGGTCTAATTTAATCATCTAGATGGGAGACTTACGTACCGCGGCACTGCTCCAGGAAACGCTAATGACCGTAACATGTTTCCTACGATCCCTTAGTTACTCACAGAATCGTGACACTCATATCCATCATGTTGGAACAGGGTCAGCCCGCGGTAGAAATTATGGATGAATTTCAAAAAAATTCCCTTATTGGATCTTTATTAGGCTTATGAAGTCTAGTTTATTTAGAACATTTCAAAATTTTATTTAAATAAAATCTTTTTTTATTTAAATTTATAAATTATATAGTTTATTTAATTTATGTATATATATCTGTTTGTGTGTGTGTATCATATATGTGTATGCATGTGTAACATATTAACCCGTGCAAGGTATTACATGCCCGTATATAGATGTTGGGATTTACATCGCAACACACACGTTAGCTCATCCAATATTCAAATATATATTGTCCAAATATATGTATGTATGTACATACTATTATTTATATAAGTATTTTTTTTTAAATGGTTATATAAGTATTATAAAAATATATATATATATATA
Source organism: Allium fistulosum (assembly GCA_030737815.1). Lineage (NCBI taxonomy): Eukaryota > Viridiplantae > Streptophyta > Magnoliopsida > Asparagales > Amaryllidaceae > Allium > Allium fistulosum. The sequence continues at coordinate 1,165,925,848 of CM060905.1, read as the reverse complement.
TATAAAGTTTTTTTTATATAACATTAAATAAGTATATAAATATATTTATTTATATAATCAATGAATAAAATATTAATATTTTATACATATTATTATAATAGATAAATTATTTATAAATATTAAATTAAAATAAATTTTAAAAACACGAGTAATACATATGTACATATATATAAATAAATTAAAAATTTTAATTTTTAATATATATATATATAAACAAATATATGTATAATAAAATATATTTGTATAAATTAATAAAATAGTTAAAATAATTTTTCTATTTTAAAATATAAAAGTACAGGTCTTGTGCACTATAGTTCAGAAATTAGGTTTTTATTTTAAAATATATTTAATTAAATATCCATTCAAAAATTAATTAAAAATTAATTTTGAAACTTTATTTTAAATTTTAAATTTCCAGTAAATCCTAAATAATATTTTATGGTTTAAAAAAAATTTCCACAATATTTTTGGTTTAAATTAATTTTTAAATGATTTTCTTTATTTTTGGCTGAAATTAAATAATTAATTTAAAAATAAAAAAATGTTTTTTTTATATTTCTTGCTGAGAGCTTCTCTATTATAAAATATAAAAATAATTTTTCACAACATATTTAAATATACTTTATTTGTATAATAAATTGATTTAAATGATATTAAATAATAATAAATATTTATAAAAAATAATTTTTACTGACAGAAATTATTATTACTATAATACTTTATATATATAATTGTATGACTATTTTTGACTATGGTATGATGTTTTAATTAATTATAAACCATTTATGTGTAATTAAATAATATATCTATATATATTAATTTATTAAAATACAAAATTAAAAAATTTAATTTGTAATTGCAGCGACCTGATATATATATATATATGATAAAAAAATTATTAAACATATATATATATATGCATATAACCAAACTACTTTGTGACAACATTACTTGCATATCAGAATCGTCACATAATTACAATATATATTATACATATATATATATACATATATAATAAAACATTATATTAAGAATTAACTATAATTTGATAAAAACTATACCTTAATCCCAATGCCTTGAAGTACGCCTTGAAAAGATGATTTCTCCCTTTTGAACTGATTCAACAGAGAGCTAGTCCTTGAACCGTTGACCTTCAGCTATCGGATAGTGATAAATCTGACTTGATTTGAGTTTGAGATTAGGGAGATGGAAGAGAGAAATTCATCCAGCAACAGATTGGGTTGGATGCATCTGAAAGTTCTCTAATGGTTGAGGATGGAGATGCTTATATAGAGGAGAATTAAGAGATTTTAGGATCAAGATCCTACATCATCTCTTACCAATTCTCTTCCCTCTTAGCCCTCCATCTCAAATTCTATCTTGCACCATCTTATCGCCACATTAACCCCTTATTATGGTCGAATTTCTAGCCAAATTCATGGGCTTTTAAACCCATAAATAATCCAAATAAAATATTATACAATTAAATGCAATTTAATCACTTATCGATATATCGATTGATATATTTATAACTATTATACATATATCTAATATAACAATTATAAGTATATCTATTCATCAAATCATAATCAAATTTTATAATCAATATTTATAAATATTAATTAATTTATAACAAATATAAATTAAATAAATCGTTTGGTCAAAGGAGAATTCACCGTTTCTGTTATGTGACTCGTCAGGTGTAAATTCGATCAGCGATTAATATCGAACTATTCAAATATTATCATTCATACGTAACTTAGCAGGTGCTGTGATATTTTAGCAATTTTTTCGCTTACTTAATTTCGGTAATATCCAATTTTACTTTAATTAAGCGGTACCCGGTTGTGACTTTTATTTGCACCAATTATCTTCATCAAAACTATATCACTTTGAACCTATGGAATTTGGTAATGGTCAAAATTCCAATATCATTCATATTCAACTTTATAGTCCAAACACAAAGTCCTTAATTCAATAATAACAATTATTATTAACCGAAATGCTCTGGCTAGAGACTTTGACTTCGAGTTGACCGTGATACTAAACCCATATAACTAAGGAGGCGAACCCTCTCTTGAATAGTGATTCACTTCCAATACTTCCACTCGACCCAACTATGTCACTCGATGGACATCATGCCATGATTTTACTATAATCAAAGTAGAGTTTTCATATTGAAGATCGACTGTATTCTCAAGTCGAGAGGACTGTATAAATCAGCCACATCGATATTTTCTGTTTGACCTTAGTTGTAGTAACCAACATAAACTATCAAATGAGTGAGTCATTCCATAGTTATCTAATAACTATTACTAGGTAACCCCTTGGTGTCCCTAGAAACCATGAGTAATACACTGCCCAATGTTTGGGGAGCATTCTGTACTCTAGTTTCAATGGATGTATCGATATGCAGTCTCGATACATCTTAACTAGGAATATTTAAAATGGTATATTTATTTTCATAGTGATAAATTACTCACGGTAATAATACTTTGTAACTACCATCACAAAATATATCATTTATGGATTTTCTATTAAATATACTTTTCAATTAAATTAATTAATTAATATAAAACATTATATCAAGTATACGATAGAAAGAAAACACCTTTTATTTAGAACAAGATTTGTTATCGAGTTAGATATATGTAACAAATTACATAATTGCCCATGTAACATACCCCTAACTTTATCAGTCTCCCACATGCACTTGGGGTTAATTATGGAATCTTATTCCAACTTCCATAATCGATTTCCTCAAAACTAATAGGGTCAGTTCCTTAGTGAACGAGTATGCTACTATCTACTCTATCAATTAATCTCTCCGACGCCGGTAAACTACCTTTACCATGTGGAACTATTCAGAGCATGTCTCTCGACTTCTAGTGAGCTCTAAGTTCTGTTACGAACGATATCATGATATTATTATCATATAACAATGTTATAGGATTCTCAACATTTGGAATCACACTCAGCTCAGTTATAAATTTGTGCATTTATATATATATATATATATATATATATATTCATATTGGTTTTATTGCGGCACTATTCAAGGCGATGTACTTAGCCTTTTTCATTAAATCAACCATAGTCTTTCATTTGGAATATTTCCAACTTAAAGTTTCTTAACATGAATTTATTACTGACATATTATACTAAATATCGTTTATGAAGTTTGAGTCTGACCACTCCTTTATAAGGAGTCTACTGTTTCTATAAACAATTCTCTTATATTTCAGAAATATACAAGAACACCTTAGACAACCATTTAGTGATATCAATTTGGATTTGATATTTACTTCATGTATCAAATACATAAACAATTTACGATATCATAGACAACATAACATGTATGATATTTCCTATTGCCAATGCATAAGGAATCCATCTTACATGTTATGTATTAAACATTTTAATAAGATATCCTTGCATATCGATTTGGGACATTCCCAATATATTTTATACTTACTATAAAGGCACCATTTACAAATCCAATGCCGAGTATTAAAACTACTAAGGTTGATTTTAACACAAGTATATTGTTAAAAATTAGCAATGTATTGTTTACTTGTAGTTTAGAAATATCAATGTACTTTTTAACATTCTTTCTTATGAACACACGCTTCCTGTGAATTTTGACTGATAATCAAACTATTTGATATCTCTACCAAAACACTTGTTCAATTTTAATGTTTTTCTAAATGATAATTTCGTATTTGTTCTTGGATCATATCCAAAAGCTCACAAACTCAATATCACTTCCATTGACTTCAAGACACTTTGGTTGTTATGTGTAAACAATTTACTCTAAATCATTATTTAGAATTTTTTGTTTTAACACATACGTACCAAAACATAAAGTCATAACATGCGATAATTTTGTGAGTAGAATCCGAATTAACTTGGGTACATTGAATAATGAATATTTTATGCTAATTTCAACAATTGAAATTCACGATATTATTCTTATTAATGTGCTAACTATATTCCAAGTACATTTGTCTTTCTCTTACAGACACATTTGCGGCCAATGGATCATTTCCTTTCGAACACAACTATCAAAATCATATTATGATAATATACTTGGAATCTATTTCAGATTTCTGCATCGTATCATATCATAGAGCGAATACTCTTAATGGTTTAATTAAACAACCGAGGAATATTTATTCTTGACATTGACCAGAAACTTACTTTTTCTCTTTAATATACAAGAATACTCATTAGACGTTCTAATGTATTTGTGTTCATTTAGGTTCGATCAATTTCATTTCATCCCTTGTAATCGGTTTTATCATTGGATCCTGTCCAAATCTATTATTATATGAACCATTTCTTAAAGAAATTCCATCCCCACAAAGTTGGCATTTCTCCAAACAACAGTTGTTTCTCAGTGCAACAGAATGGGCATTCATAAAATTTTTATGAGTTTCCTTATATAAAACTGATTTTGCGTTAGTTCACAATATATTTATGTTCACAACATAGATTAGTCATCTAATGACTATTGTTCCTAAAATTTTCTCGGGATGATTCATACAAGATCTCTTACGTACAATTATTATGTGCAGTCTTTCGACTCGCACAACCTGCCAACTCTTTGGCTTAGGATATGTAGGGGTTTATTATAAACTCTTTATCTTGTATGGTTTTGTAAACTATTCTTTGGATGATATTAATTTTAACCTTGTGTATTACTCTTAAGTACGCACCTTATAAAAAGAATTTAACTTAACTTCACTCATCATTAATTGTGTTTTATCCAACAAAGTTCGATTACTTATTATCAATACATCATTATGAATTACAGGGAAAAGTGACTTCTGACGTTGAATCGTTTATTCATTTTTGGGTACGTTCGTAACTCTTTTCAATATACATACCCATTCGATCACATCGAATCATTTCTATTGCGTGTTATTTTATTTACTTTAATTTTATATTCTATGGGCATATTATAGACTTATACATGCATTTCAAATACACATGTCCACGTTTGTGATAACTCATCGGTGAATATGATGAAGTATATGGAACCGTTTTGGTATTAATAGACTTACGATTGCATACATCTATATGTATCAATTCAAAGAGTTCATCAACTCTTATGACGCTCCCACTAAATAGGTGCATAGCCCTTAATTTTTTGAGGTAAAATTAACTTGTACCATATGATTCATAATCATAATAAAAATTTGTTTCCCAAAACTACGACTTAGTCTATAATTCCAAAATAATTGTAAATAATTTTAGTTAATTTGTATTTTCCAACGCATCACTTTTATTGTGAAAAATGCCATATTACAGTTTTATTTCTGTAACATCCCCTATCTGGAGGCTCAAAGCTAAGCGCTACAGATGATGCGGTCATTTATAATATTAACTTCCGGTGACCAAATACGGTAATGTTAATGGTATCCATAATATCAGAAGCACGTGAATATGAAACAAAATCATAGATTTCACAAAATTAACTTTTCTGATTACATTTCACAAAACATGTTTCATATTCCATTACATAATCTCATAATCGTTTCCTAAGTAAAGATCAAATATATTTATTACAAAGTACGCCAAGAGCGACATATGAAGATACCCCCTTGTTGACCAGAGTACTATATAGTCATAACTGACTTAATACAACACAGCAGAATAAACAAAAAACTACAACTCCTAAATAGCTATCCGTCAGCCTCATGCTCGTCTTCGGTAGCTTTATTCGTCAACCTACTAAAACCTGTAAACCTCAACCCTCACCCTACTCAAATTAATTTTTGAGCACCCGAGAGTTTAAGGGGAAAAACATAAACTTCGAGTCAAACATAAAGCCTAGTGTGAATAATACTATACATCTTGGTTATTCGATATTAAGTGAGACCACGCTGCTTAGCAGAATGGGTTTCTCCTCACTAATATGCTTTTAATACCTATATTTTGCAAATCATTTTCTACAACCAAAACTGGTTAAAAACTATAAAGCATTATCATGTAAACATACATATCAGGTAACAAATGAACTATCGTCTGAACACTATAGTTTTGTTTGGCTAACTACTAACCTTTGGCTAACTCGGGCTTACCAGACAATATAAACAAAATAATCTAACACCTGTTAGACACTCCTCTTCTGGACGGTCTGTCCCTAACTTATCTGTTAGATACTCCTCTTCTTGATGGTCTGCCCCTAACTTATCTTCTCCAAGGGTCACCTGATCCTAATGGTTTTGTGGGCTCACCAATAACCTAACTCTGTACAAAATATTATTTCGTTCTGTGTGTAACCATAATTTTAGTCTTACCTGCGACAAAGCCCTACACACTAGAATTTTGGACTAAATTAGCTAGGGCTAATAGCTAATGTATAGGGCGCGACCCCATACAGTCCCATATGATATTCTAATATCTGAGTCATTTTACTTAGGGTAATCTACCCAAAAATTTCCTTGAAAACCATTTCATCTCAAATTGATTTAAAATATTTAAATCAAACTTAAACAAGGAAAATACATATATTCTATGCTTTACTCAAAATCACCTTGCTATGTTATATATATACTTTACACAAATCTTTGTTGATGAAACATTTAAACCTTTGAAAGTACCCATTTCGAATCCATTGAAAGTACCCCTTTCGAAACCAAGTAAAAGCCTTCTTTATAACCTAGGCCGAAAGGCCAAAACATTCCTTCCGAAATCATTCAATATTCCTTTCGAAAACACTTGAAAAATCTCTCCTTCAAAAGCTTTAAAACCTTAGACATCCTATCTTTAAAACACTTTAAACTTCCTTTCGAAAACATTGAAAAACCATTCCTTTCAGACCTTTCAGTACCATTGGAAACCTTCCTTCCAAACCTTTCGAAACCATTGGGAAACCACCCCTTCGAAACCTTCATTTAAAACCTTTCGAAAGCATCAAAACCTTTGTAAACAACAAACCTTTTGAAAGTATTTGGGTTCAATTTAAAACATATGGAAACACCATTCGAAACCATTAAAAATCATCTCTTTCGAAACCATTTGGGTTCTACCTTCAACAGAACAAAAGGGTCACTAAAACATTTAAGTCGAAAGTATTCCTTTCGAAAGCAATTACTAAGTAAAGAAGTGGTGGTGTCAAAACCAACCCTTCCGAAAGCATTGGAGAAATGGCCAAATTTTAAAAACAAAGAATACCTTCTGAAACCATTGACTTCGAAAGGTAAGAAAAGCGGTAGCTAGGGGTTTCGACCCCTTCGAAAGCATTCGTTTAAAACAAAAGGCGCAAACCATTCAAAACCTTTCCTTTAAAACATTTGATTCAGCCGAAAGCCAACCAAGTCGAAAGCATGGCAGTTGCATCTTTCATTTAAAACAAAACAACGCTTCGACCTCCTTAGGAACCTCTAGTTTCGACCTCATACGTTCCGCCTAGTCCAATAAGCTACATCCCAAGTCTTGATACCAGGCGCATTGGTTTCGATGATGATGGAGGCGGAGGAACTTAGTCGAAAGCCACCTAAGTCGGAAGCGAGGTACCGAAAGTGGCGAAACATGTAAAAAGCATGTTTAAACTGATTTATATCTTTTTAAAGTAATCTTTTCAACTAACCTACCTTATTTGTCAAAGTCTGATTGGTTGCTAATTTTCTTTTCTAAAAGTGTTGCCAAAATTTCAGGATTAAACAATCTTAATAATTTACAAAATACCCCTTCTCCTTTTATAAATATATAAAACATTTAAGTCCCATACCTTAAATAATTATATATCTATTAAAACATTTAGGAAAATTCTACAAAAATTCTAGAAAATCATTTTTAATATGTTTTCTAACATATATTAATTTCAGACCCAAAACTTATATTATTTAACCATAAATAATTTTAAACCCAAATAATCATTTTCCTCAATAGAAAATTAATATAAAATCCACATTAATTCAGAAAATTATAAAAATTGAAACCTATGTCTAAAATATCATTTTTGATCTAAACCTAAAATCGCAAGGCATTTGGATGTCATTTAATAGGGTTTTCACATCAAAACATATCATAAAACTTATATGAATAAGCATAAATCATTAACAAGCATAGATAAACATTTAATCATTCAAAATCATGGCATAACCTTGCAAAATAAATCGCGTAACCTCAAAACCGAAAATAATTTAGAAAACAAGAGATTTAGTCATTATTCACCTTAGTTTTGACATTAAGGAGTTTGAGATTTGAATGGATTAAGTTGATTAATCTTCTTCCTTTAGCTCTTTCTTCCTCTTTCTCTTACTAATGGTGGCCGGCCTCTATTTGTTTTTAATTTTGCAAATGAATGTGTAGAACATACACGGCTAAGGGTTTAGGGTATTAGAATAATTTCTTTCCTATTTTACGCCTCCTCTATTTTATTTTAACTCTTCTTTAGTTCATTGGTTACATGGCACGGCTACCCCTTATTAAAATCAAATCTCAATCCCCTAATCATCTCATTATTTTATTTAATTTAGCTAATTAAATGTCATAAATAATGTTACTAAAAATATGGAGTGTTACAGACTCCCCTCCTTAAGAATATCGTCCTCGAAATTACGATAAGGTACACAACAAATCAATCCAAAAAGGTAAAACATACCATCAAACAAATCAGGATAAGCCTCTCTAATCCTACTCTCAGTCTCCCAAGTATAGTCTCTCTCATCGTCGCTCCACTGGACTTTCACTAATCTAACTGTCTTGTTCCTTAGCCTCTTCTCATCTCTCGCGACTATACGAATCGACTTTCTAACTAGGGTCAAGTCCGGCTCTACTACCAAATCCTCTAACACGGTCGGTGCAATAGTAGTCTTCGGGTTTCTAACACACTTCCTTTGATGAGAAACATGAAAAACATCGTGGACTCCTGCCAAACTGCTTGGTAACTCTATTCTATATGTGAGTTTCCCTACTCTCTATAATAGGAAATGGACCAACGAATCTCGGTGCCAACTTTCCCGATATTCCAAATCTGATCACACCCTTCATCGATGATACCTTAATGAAAACATGATCTCCAACTGAGAACTCCAAGTCTTTCAATCTTCTATCTGCATAACTCTTCTGCCTAAACTGAGTTTCCTTCATCCTAGCCTGAATCAACTTAATCTTTTCTACAGCTTCTCTAACCAAATCTGGACCAAGAACCAACCTATCCCCGGTCTCTAACCAACAAACGGGAGATTTTCATGGCCTTCCATACAAAGCTTCAAATCGGTCTGTGGATGGTAAGCGGTATTCATCTTGAGCTTGGCTCCTAAAATATCTTGTAGACTCTTCCAGAACTCACTAGTGAACAAGGAATCTCTATCACTTACTATACTACTAGGAATTCCGTGCAGTCTAACTACATTCTTCATAAATAACTTAGCCAAAACAGGTGCCGTCCTAGTTGACTTAACTGGAATGACATGGGTACTCTTCATCAATCTATCCACTATGACCCATATACTTTCATTTCCTCTATTAGATCTTGGCAACCCATCAATAAAATCCATAGAAATAGAATCCCACTTCCATACCAGATACCCAATGGCTGAGGCAACCCACTTGGCTTCTGATGTTCGGCTTTTACCTGTTGACAGTTCAAACACTGCTTCACCCATAAGCCAACATCCCGCTTCATGCCTTCCCAGAAGAAACTCCTCTTCATGTCCTGATACATCTTAGTTCCCCTCGGATGAATAGTGAACTTCGAACGATGGCATTCCTCCAGAACATCTTTCCTTATGTCTCCCACATTCGGAACACATAACCTTCCTTTCTTTCTCAACCATCCATTCTGGTCATGACTAAAATCCTTCAAGTCATCACTCTCGGTTCCATCTCTTAACTTCCTGATCCGTTCAACCAACACTACATCCTCCTTCTATTTTGAAGCAATCTTTTCAATCATTGCCGGTCGAACTTCTAACAAGATAACACAACAGTTCACTAGATCCAGCCTCAAATCTCCACTGAACTCTACATGCCATCAATGCTTCCAAATCCTTCCACTCTGCTATCATAGCTAACACTGCATTTTGATGCTTCCTACTTAGCCCATCTGCAACCTTATTACCTTTCCTTGGTGTGTACTCAATTCCAAAATCATAAGCAGCAATAAACTCTAACCATCTCTATTGTCTCATGTTCAGCTCCTTTTGAGAGATCAAGTACTTCAACGACTTGTGATCCGTATATAGCTCAAATCTTTCTCCCAAAAGATAATGTCTCCACACCTTCAATGCAAATATCACTGCAGCTAATTCCAAATCATGCGTTGGATATCTAACCTCATGCGGTCTAAGCTATCGAGAAGCATAGGCAATCACTTTACCTCTCTGCATTAACACACCTCCTATTCCAGTTCCTCATGCATCTGTATAAACTACCAAATCTTGATTCCCTTCCGGAACAACTAACACAGGTGCATGGGTCAATAAGTGTTTCAAGCTCTGGAATTCTTCCTCACACTTATCGGCCCACGCAAACTTCACATCCTTTCGCGTTAGCTTGGTCATCGGTGCAACTATCCACGAAAAATCCTTTGTGAACCTCTGATAATATCCAGGCAATCTAAGAAAACTCTTTATCTTAGTCATTATCTCCAGTCTCTTCCAATTATTCACCGCTTCAATCTTAATCGGATCTACAGACAACCCTTTCTCTGAGACTACAAGACCAACAACATTCACTTCCTTCTTCCAGAAATGACACTTCGAAAACTTCGCCTTCAGCTGATTCTGCTTCAGCGTCTCAAGCATAATTCTAAGATGAACTTCATGCTCCCTTTCATCTTTAGAGTATATCAAAATATCATCTATGAAAACCAATATGAACCTATCTAAGTGCTCTCGAAAAATTCGTTTCATCAAATCCACAAAGAATGCCGGCGCATTAGTTAGTCCGAACGACATAACTAACCATTCGTACGATCCATATCTGGTTCTAAACACCGTCAAAGGAATACTATCCTCTGCTACTCTAAGCTGAAGAAAACCTGTTGCCAAATCCAACTGAGAAAATACCTTGGCTCCACTCAACTGATCGAACAAATCATCAATTCTTGGCAACAAATATCGATTCTTTATCGTCTTCTCATTCAACTTACGATAATCGATACATAACCTTAACGATCCGTCCGGCTTCTTAGTAAACACTGTGGCTGCTCCCCAAGGTGAACGACTAGGTCTGATAAAATTCTTGCCTTCTAAATCCACCAACTGCTCCTTCAGCTCTCTCATCTCTGTAGGTGTCATCCTACTTGGTGGCCTACTCACTGGTTCTGCTCCCGGCACCAAGTCTATCTGAAACTCAATGGCTTGTTTCAGTGGCAATCCTACTACTGGCTCAAACACTTCTGCGAATTCTCTAACCACAAAAATGCGATTCAACTCATCTTCCAACTCCGCAACACCCAACAAAGCATTTACCTCACAACTATGGTTTTCTATTGTATATACAATCTGATCACTACAGTTAGGGTGTCTAAGTGATATTTTCCTATCATGGAAAAATATCCTATCACCATACTTACTTAACCAATCCATACCCAAAATAATTCCAAACCCTACAAAGTCAAACACATGCAAACTGCAAACAAAGGTATGACCTAACAAATCAAACTCTAGGTGGTCACACTTCATCCCAAGTGACGCATATCCTCCTATCGGATTTGCAACTCTTAAGGAAGTAACTAGATATGAGGGTTCTAGGTTAAGCTTATCTACCAAACAACGAGATATAAAAGAATGCGATGCACCAGTATCAAATAGAACGCTAACAAACATACCGTGGATCTGAAGCGTACCTCCAAACACTGCCTTCCCTTTCTCATGCGTTGTTGGTCCAGATGCAGCAGGGTATAATGCGAATACTTTGCTCCTTTCATCCTTAGCAGGCTCTTTGCATTGATTCTTATAATGACCAATTTGATCACAGTTTAAGCATCTAATATTCTTCTTCCTTGATCACTTCCTTTGCCTTTCCAGTACGCAACTCATTAGCGAAATGCCCCTTCTTCTCGCACTTGAAGCAAACAACCTCCGACTTCCCTTTCTTTGCGGCTCCACCTTTCTAAGCACCCTTCTTATGAAAGAACTTCCTTTTCTGACTCTGCCCCACCTGGACCACCTTTGCCTTGTTCTTCTCCAGAGAAGCAAGTATCTTCTCATGCCTCAATGCCATCTCTACTACAATATCACAAGGATCCCTAATATGAGGTAATGTAGCCCTTGCCAACTCAGGCTTCAACCCCCTTATGAACTTCTCATTTCTCTTCATTACAGTATCCACAGTAGCATACCCATACCTAGCCAACTCCTCAAACCTTCTAGAATACTCCAAAACAAACATCTCTCCCTATTTTAACTCAGCAAACTTTCTGAGCAAAGCATACTGCGCCATCACAGACATGAACCTCACTGGAATCTCCTCTTAAATTCATCCCATGTCATCGTCTCTTTATCCACTCCAGTCGTCACACTATTCCACCAAAATAATGTTGCTCCTTGAAGCTGTCTCGAAGCTAGCCTTCTCTAATGCTCATTATTGAGCCCCAAGTCTGCAAAGATTCGCTCACAAAACCATATGCTCTGATATCAATTTGTAACATCCCCTATCTGGAGGCCCGAAGTTAAGCGCTACGGATGCTGCAGTCATCCAAAGTATTAACTTCCGGTGACCAAATACGGTAATGTTAATGATATCCATAATATCAGAAGAACATGAATATGAAACAAAATCATAGATTTCACCAAAACAACTTTTTGATTACATTTCACAAAACATGTTTCATATTCCATTACATAATCCCATAATCGTTTCCCAAGTAAAGATCAAATATAATTATTATAAAATACGCCAAGAGCGACATATGAAGATGCCCCCTTGGTTGACCAGAGTACTATATAGTCATAACTGACTTAATACAACACAGCGGAATAAACAAAAAACTACAACTTCTAAATAGCTATCCGTCAACCTCATGCTCGTCTTCAGTAGCTTTATTCGTCAACCTACTAAAACCTGTAAACCTCAACCCTAAGCCTACTCAAATCAATTTTTGATCACCCGAGAGTTTAAGGGAAAAGCATAAACTTCAAGTCAGACATAAAGCCTAGTGTGAATAATACTATACATCTCGGTTATTTGATATTAAGTGAGACCACGCCATTAGTTGAGCGGGTTTCCCCTCACTAATATCCTTTTAAAACCTATCTTTTGCAAATCATTTTCTACAACCAAAACTGGTTAAAAACTATAAAGCATTATCATGTAAACATACATATCAGGTAACAAATGAACTATCCATCCGAACACTATCGTTTTGTTTGGCTAACTACTAACCTTTGGCTGACTCGGGCCTACCAGACAAAATAAACAAAATAATCTAACACATATTAGACACTCCTGTTCTGGATGGTCTGTCCCTAACTTATCTGTCAGATACTCCTCTTCTGGACGGTCTGTCCCTAACTTATCTTCTCCCAAGGTCACCTGATCCTAATGGTTTTGCGGGCTCACCAATAACCAAACTCTGTACAAATATATATTCTGTTTTGTGTGTAACCATAATTTTAGTCTTACCTGTGATAAAGCCCTATACACTAGAATTTTGGACTAAATTAGCTGGGGCTAATAGCTAATGTATAGGGCGTGATCCCATACCAGTCCCATCTGGTATTCTAATATCTGAGTCATTTTACTTAGGGTAATCTTCCCAAAATTTTCCTTGAAAACCTTTTCATCTCAAATTAATTTAAAACCATTAAATCAAACTTAAACAAGGAAAAAACATATATTCTATGTTTTACTCAAAATTACCTTGCCATGTTATATATATACTTTACACAAATCTTTGTTGATGAAAACATTTAAACCTTTGAAAGTATCCCTTTCGAATCCATTGAAAGTACGCCTTTCGAAACCAAGTAAAACCCTTCTTTATAACCTAGGCCAAAAGGCCAAAACATTCCTTTCGAAACCATTCAATCTTCCTTTCGAAAACACTTAAAAAACCTTTCCTTCGAAAGCTTTAAAACCTTAGACATCCTATCTTTAAAACACTTTGAACTACCTTTCGAAAACATTGGAAAACCATTCCTTTCGGACCTTTCGATACCATTGGAAACCTTCCTTTCAAACCTTTTGAAACCATTGGTGAACCACCCCTTCGAAACCTTCATTTAAAAGATTTTGAAAGCTTCAAAACCTTTGTAAACAACAAACCATTCAAAAGCATTTGGGTTCAATTTCAAACATGTGGAAACACCTTTCAAAACCATTGAAAATCATCTCTTTCGAAACCATTTAGGTTCTACCTGCAACAGAGCAAAAGGGTCACTAAAACATTTAAGTCGAAAGTATTCCTTTCGAAAGCAATTCCTAAGTAAGAAGTGGTGGCATCGAAACTAACCCTTTCGAAAGCATTGGAGAAATCGCCAAGTTTTAAGAACGAAGTATACCTTCCAAAACCATTGACTTCGAAAGGTAAGAGAAGCGAAAGCTAGGGGTATCGACCCCTTCAAAAGCATTCGTTTAAAACAAAAGGCGCAACCCATTCGAAACCGTTCCTTTAAAACATTTGATTCAGTCGAAAGCCAACCAAGTCAAAAGTATAACATGCGCATCTTTCATTTAAAACAAAACAACGCTTCGACCTCCTTCGGAGCCCCTGGTTTCGACCTCATACCTTCCGCCTAGTCCAATACACTACGTACCAAGTCTTGATACTAGGCGCATTGGTTTCGATGATGATGGAGGTGGAGGAATTTAGTTGAAAGCCACCTAAGTCGGAAGCGAGGTACCGAAAGTGGCAAAACATGTAAAAAGCATGTTTAAACTGATTTTTATCTTTTTAAAGTAATCTTTTCAACTAACCTGCCTTATTTGTCAAAGTCTAATTGGTTGCTAGTTTCTTTTCTAAAAGTGCTGCCAAAATTTCAGGATCAAACAATTTAAATAATTTGCAAAATACCCCTTCTCCTTTTATAAATATATAAAACATTTAAGTCCCATACCTTAAACAATTTTATATATCTATTAAAACACTTAGAAAAATTCTACAAAAATTCCAAAAAATCATTTTTAATATGTTTTCTAACATATATTAATTTCAGACCCATAACTTATATTTTTTAGCCGTAAATAATTTTAAACCCAAATAATCGTTTTCCTCACTAGAAAATTAATATAAAATCCACATTAATTCATAAAATTATGAAACTTGAAATTCATCTCTAAAATATCATTTCTGATCTAAATCTAAAATCACAAGGCATTTGGATGTCATTTAATTGGGTTTTCACATCTAAACTTATCATAAAGCCTATATGAATAAGCATAAATCATCAACAAGCATAGATAAACATTTAATCATTCAATCATGGCAAACTTTGCAAAATAAATTGCGTTTAACCTTAAAATCAAAAACAATTTAGAAAACAAGAGATGTAGTTGTTATTCACCTTAGCTTTGAGATTAAGGAGTTCAAGATTTGAATGGATTAAGTTGATTAATCTTCTTCCTTTATCTCTTTCTTCCTCTTGCTCTTGCTAATGGTGGCCGACCTCTATTTGTTTTTAATTTTGCAAATGAACATGTAGAACATACTTGGCTAAGGGTTTAGGGTATTAGAATAATCTCTTTCCTATTTTACCCCTCCTTTATTTCATTTTAACTCTTCTTTAGTTCATTGGTTACATGGCACGGCTACCCCTTATTAAAATCAAATCTCAATCCCCTAATCATCTCATTATTTTATTTAATTTAGCTAATTAAATGTCCTAAATAATGTTACTAAAAATCTAGGGTGTTACAATTCATAATGAATATTCATAATATTCACATTGAAATATAACAATATCTATTTTTTAGTCGACTCAAAAATATAGTCATTGTTTCATAAATAATGTTGGTACGTTTTAGGAAAACAATTTTCATAATTCGATGCAATCAATAAGTGCTATATGATATGCTCCCACTATTTCCTCCATTACTATAATAACACACTAAATTTGGAGGTCCATCATCCACATAATATAGAAAATTTATTTCATATACTGCAACTAGTTTACAATTGAGAGTTATTTGGTTAAATATCTTGAACTTATAAAATAAATCTTATGAAAAAAAATTCTATACGTAAATACATTTCAGAATGGAAATCATATTTCTTATTCCAATGTTATGTATCATATCATTATTATAATTCCCATTTTCGATGTTTTTTCGCAAAACAGAAGTGACCACTCACTTTCTTCATCCCAAATGTATCTTAAATCGCATTTACTCTTATACATTCGTTTTCCTTTCTAAATAGTCAAACCATTCAAAAGAAAACCTTTACTATAATATCATTATGAACTATTTACAAAAGTTCATTCGATTATCCTTAACACTTAAGGGCATCAAATATATTGCATAAACTAATCAGACTGATAGTTCGGTGGTTAAGCTCTTAGATCTTTCTTGTAGTTTTGATCTAGTTTACATTTAACACAATAGGATCCTTTTGTAATCAATCAAATTGAATACTCGATCTCACAGTACTGTTTATTAGCTTATTTCGAATAAACTAACTTCATCGAAGTATCATACATTACGAATTGTCACCGTTCCTCATATAACACTTATATGCGATAGTATATGTATCAAATATCCATAATCTTGTATTGCTTTTAATGTTCGAAACTCATAGAATGCAATACACAGTCTCGGCCAAATAAACACGTAAGCAACCAAATTACAAATGAATTTAGTAGTTGTAAAATCAGGTGCTTGCATGGGTATAGAAAACATTAACATGCAATGTAACGTCCTGCCTTTTTATACGTTTTAAGCAGACACCCATGCCTAATCAAACCATACAGAAGGGCAGATTGTTATTATGGTGAATAAGAAAAAGCAGAGAAAGGAAAAAAACAAAACAGAATCTCGCAGCGGAATGACAAAATATAATAATCAAATAACAGTTCATGAAGCTGTATAAGAGTTACACATATAAGAGATAAATAAATGATAATGCAGCGGAACAGTATGATGCAGTGGAATAATATGGTAAATAATAATAAAATCTCCATCTTCGTCCTCCAGAAACAAGTCTTTGAATCCTGAAATGCTCAGGCTGACCCGAGCGAATTGAAAAGACAAAACACTCGAGTCTGAACTAAAAGATCTTATGTAAGTTAAATCAACGGTAAATAAAAATGAGTGGAACGGCGTTAGAGATGTTTACGGGGTTTGACATCTCCAACCAGTGTCTAATGTGAGTGCAGTAACTTAAGAGATGTTCAGGATTCACATCTCCTAAGGATCCGTTAAACTATCTACTATGTAGTACAATAGGCTACTATAATATGCGTTACATTTTCCCCCTTAACACATTTTTATATATTCCCATAGTCTATACAGTACCGTAATCCCGTCCGTACTGGACGTCGTTAGAGGGCACTCTATAGGTATGGTACAAAACAAACTCGTAGTGGTCTCGATAGGGTAGGTGACACGGCACAACTAGGAAATGCCAGGGTAGATATACCAATTACACTTCCGGACTGGTGGTAACGCATAATAGCTACTATCGCCCACCTCGAAACACACTCCCAAATCAAAATCGAGGGTGGCCACCAAATAATCACAAAGTCAGAATATAGTATCGAAGGAGTGTGCCCGATCGGAGGAATGACCTCACTTGGACCGTCGATTGCTCCTGTTTTAGCCAACTTAAGCTAACTCATGGGAGTCAGGTCCACGTATATACCTCATATAGGATTGTCGCCAACCATCCTACTTCATTCTGGAATCTCCACCGCGTACACAGTTGTCAAAGTGGTTTTCGGTATTGGCAGAGAGTATGACAATATCATATCTCGGTTTCTTTAACAACCAATCGCTTATTACACACCGGATGGTTCTTTTAAATTTCCAAAATCATTTCATAATTGGTATCAAAATATCATATTCAATTCAAATCATATCATTTTCGAAATCATTACTTACTTTCGAAATCATATTCACCTTTGAAATCATATCAAATTTGAAATCATTGTTCGAAATTATATTTCCTTTCAAAGGTCATATTTCCAAAATAGGTTAAACTCTCATTTCAAAATTATCATATTAAACCAAATATGCTATTTAGATCCCAACTTAGGTTATAATGTCGCTTAACCCCATTCACTTTAAAAATCGAGAATTTGAATATAAACCCATCCATTTTACTTAGTTTGGAATTTGGAAGAAAATAGTTTTAAATAGTTATAAATAGTTAATATAGATTTAAAATAGATTAAATATAATTAAAATAGATTAAATAGCTTTAAAATAGATTAATTAGATTTAAAATAAGTTAAAACAGGTTAATTAGTTTAAATAAATTAAATGGTTTAAAATAGGTTAAAATGATTTAATATAATTAATACAGGTTAAAATAGTTTAATACATTAAAATCTTAATAATTAGGAATTTTGAAATAATATATTTTTAAAACAGTTTATATCAAGACATGAATTTGAAATTAATATCAAATTAAACTATTCATTTCATTTCAACACCTTTGGACCATTTTCAATTCCCAAGTCAACAAACCAAATTCCAAACCTTTCAATTTCAAAATATTTCAAAGTTATTTTCAAACAACTTCAATAACTTAATTTCGATAGAATTTCATTTATACTTAAAAGTTTAACTTTAAACTTCCAATTTAATTTCTTAAAACAATTCCTTTAAACCAATTCACAATTCAACATAAAACTTGATTTTTCAATAATACTTCAATTCATATACATCAAATTTTATTTCAAAATACCATCTAATTAAATTCAAAAATTAAGGATTTTAAAATCATTTAATTTAACCAATCCGGTGTCTGTATTTAATTCTCTACCCTAGGGTCAAGTGATACAGATATTTATCATTTTAATCCGCAATTTAAAATGTTACGGTTATTTATCATTTCAAACCACAATCCCGAATTAATAATAAAATCCATAAAATCGCTCGAGTCTATCATTTCAACCCATAACGATTTTTCCCTAATCTATTGATCATTCGGGTATGTATCATTTCAACCCATAGGGAACTTGCAGTTTATAACGATATAAAATAAAACATCCATTCATCCAATATCAACAATCAACATCCATTACAAACATCATCCAAATCAATCAATAAATATCAATATAGAACTGATAACCAATAACAGGTATTTAACTGGCAATTTATATTCAATAATAAATTAAATAACGATTTAATTCAAATAAATTCAAATTAACTGAGATGATGATTTAAAATATACCAAACAGTCATAAATAAATTTCTAATCACATCATAAATTTAATTTAATAAACATAAGAAATTTTAGAAGTTGTGAGTGGATTAAAACACTCACCTTTGAATTTAAATCAAATTTAAATTAAATTTAGGGCCCAAATTCAAACGATCTCAGAATTCAACCAAACTAGTGCCAAAAGGTCCGGAATTTCAATACGATCCCAACAAAGCAAACCGCGTCTAAAATCGATTTCGTATGCAAAAGTTATTAGCATTAGATCAATCCACGATTTAAGATATAATTAAATAAAATAAAATATAAAATAAAATAAAAACGTACGTACACCTCAGCGCTTCCCCCAAAACCATAATCGCACGTACGAGAACAAAGCAGCCACCGCAACTTCACGCAATTACCAACGTCGCCTGGTCAACTTCTGCTTCGATCGAACCCTCGCGTTGGCTTCACCAGGTTAAGCCGACCCTAACCCATAGGGCACGATCGTCCAAAACTCCCTCCGCCGCTACGTGGCCGCTGCCGTTCATCATCCAAACACGGTGAAATCTGGTGACCTTTGATGCCAAGCAACCATATGGATTGAACCTGCTCGTCGCCCTCTACGCGCAAGAACTTCCCGATCGCCCAAACAACGAAGATCCACCGTTGATCGAGCATGTGGCCTATGAACGGCCGAGGTTCATCTTGAATTTCAAGACAAATGATGCGTTGAATTGAAAAACGAATGGTTGTAGAAGGTTACGCTCATCAAGAGCTTCAAAATGATATATAATTCGATATAGTTTGAGAAGTTTTAATTTGAAGTTGAATTTTGATTTGAAATTGGATTGAGGAGTTTGTTTGGTTTGTCTGCCATTGGAATGAGGAGTTGAGAAAGAATGTACGTACAGACAAATGAGAATGAGGAGTGGCAAGGGTTTATAACGAGGTATTTATAGGCAGATCAAAAAATAGAGAGAACATATCAGATTTGATTTGGGTTTTGAACGATAAACGACCCGAAAAGCCCGTTCTGTCACCGGAGCGAAAATGGGTCATCCCATATATCAAAATAGATGTTTTCAATAATTTTAAATTCAATGGAATAGGTTTCAAATCCTAATTCAATCATATGAAGAAGTTATGATAAAATCAGCTTATTTCAAATTAATTTTAATTAAATTGATTTCTAGGCGTTTCGAGCCCGTACGATCAAACGACAAGTCCGATCGTTACCAAACTTGAAATGCTACAGTAGTTTATCGTTACGGATCCGATGAAACTAGTTTCGTCGAAATCCGAGTCAGTGGCAAAAATGGCTATTTTCACATTAATTAAATAAATCAATATTAAATTAATTAAATCACTTTCAATCCAAATTTTTAATTATTTACAACTCCTATCATTTTGGCTTACTTAGTAATTTATAACTCTTTATAACAAATTCCCATAAAAAATTTATGTTGCATATTTCACCAATTTCAAAGTTTTAAATTTCAATTTCAATATATTTAGAGATTATAAATTAAATTTCCAATAATTCAATTTAATTTGCTTTCCATTTATTATTCAATCAATTTCATCTTATGGTATAATTATCGTGGTTTATATCTTAGTGCATTAAAAATTTCCAATTCATCTAATTTCAATTAACGTAGTTTTTTATCTCATTACATTGCAAAATTTGATTTCCAATTTCAATTCAACTAACTAAATAAACAGGTAACTTATAATAATTGTCACTATTTACTTTTAATTGCATTTATAAGTTTATTACTTACAACAAATGTTACCATTTCCTTCATCACACTAATTTTATTCAATTTCCATTCATTACACACTATTTTATCAATAAGTCAACATTTTAAATTATAAATTACCTTTTATATCCCATTATAAATTAATGCACCCATTAATACAACAATTATTATGATTCTTTACACAATACTGGTTTTATTCAATTACCATTTATTATACCATTTCATTACACAATTAAACATTTACATTGGTTTTCTCATGTTAAGCTTATAACCAAGTTATAACTTTTACATAAATTAAATTGGTTGGAATCCTATTCAGGTTATTAATAATTAACTTACATTTGTTTTCATATATTCCATTTATAGCCAAGTATAACATTTGCACTTTGGGGTTTCATTCAAATTGTTAATAGTCAACTTATATTAACATTAATCCCTTTAATTCTAATTATTATTTCATTCTTAAACCACCAATTTTATTTCTTTCAATATTATATTACCAAAATCTCATTATATTAACAAATTTAAATCGTCGAAAATTACGGGTCGTCACATGCAAGAAGTATTTAATAGTAAGTATATGTTATATTTCTATTTGTCAATCTTCAATTCAGTTCATTTGTTTATCTTAATTGATAAACGTTTTATTAATCATATTAAATGCACAAACTTATCAATATAGATTATTATAACATTATAAAGAATATGTTCTTACAATATTAGAAATGTTAAATATTATCATTTCTGTAACGGTTTCGATCTTTCGACGCTCGAAAGTCGACATTAATACGACCACTGTATCAAATGCCGCGCAATCGAATGCCGGAAAACCGAACCATTAGGGTTAAAAAGAAGAGGTAGAGGAAGACAGAAGAAAGAAAGAACAGAAAAACAGAAACAGAAACAATATCAGAATCTCACATTCGCAGCGGAACAATATATAATAGATGAATCAATAATCTTTAAAACAAAAGACTATATCAGTTTATACATACATCAATCAAAGTCAATATACAACTCAATACAACAATGGACAGTTACATAAACTTGTCCTCATATAGAATACACAACGGAATAAATAAACAAGTACGGTAGTATGCCTCGCCATCCAGCTCATCTCCAAAGCTCCAGAATATCCTGATAACATAACTCTAGGCTGCCCGTGTGGAAAATTATGGGCACCCAGAGTTTAGAAAGGGAACAATAAACTCCGAGTCAGTCATGGTGACTGGTGCAAGATTGTAAAACAGTTATTTTCACAAAGAAAATAAAACAGATTCACAATGCTTTTGGAAA
The DNA here is from genome assembly GCA_030737815.1 of Allium fistulosum. Classification (NCBI taxonomy): domain Eukaryota; kingdom Viridiplantae; phylum Streptophyta; class Magnoliopsida; order Asparagales; family Amaryllidaceae; genus Allium; species Allium fistulosum. The sequence goes on along the minus strand of CM060905.1, from coordinate 1,165,903,525 downwards.
ATGAAACTACCATAAGACCTCCTGCCACACACACAATGCAAACGCAGAATTGGAAGAGATTTCTCCATATGATAGTCAAATATGCTTACTACGAAAATCACTTGATATTATTATTATGTCTAGTGTTGAAAACATTTCGAAAGTATAATATCAATCTTAGTCAACATACAACCATTATTGTATGCCTACTATAGCTACTATGTTCAATAGCAGGTTACCGCCACATTCCATAGCAGGTTATACAACTAAAACCGTACAGGGTTCGTATTGTTTCTTTGGATTTCCAACAAATGGTCAGGCAAAGGAACTTCCTTACACCGAAATGGAAACGCCTCTGGAAAGACGCCCCGAGAACCTAACCGGATCTCTGCAAACACAAGGCCGACGCTACCTCACGCTTTAACCAAGCTGTAACTAGGTAGCTAACACACGAGCCATGCCATCCCCCGGTCGTTACCGACCTTTATCCGAGGATCCTCAATCACAAAGCAACAACCACAAAGTATAATAAATTTGCAGCATCAACATAGGTAAAATATCTGGGCTCCATACCATGATATCAAATTTTATCTAGAAGGAAATGACATACCCTAGGGGCGCGACCCCTAAAAACCTTTACCGCAACATTCCTGTTTTGACCATTACCGGGTTGTGAGGCTCGACGAAGTCTCGTCCACAAAGCTACGCTTTTTCAGAAAGCCATGCTTTGATCAACAAATGATAAACAGCACTTTGTATGCCACGTTACCAAATTGGGAATGTATCACTAGTAACCATCAACTACATAACCTCTGAGCTCGTACATCTCAGAGAAGGGTGTTAAGCTAAGAGAATAAATTCTCCGCCACCAAAAGAAATGTATTTGATAGAAACCAGCTTTACATCTCAAAGTGTAACGTTAGACACACATCCATACAAGTCCGTTCCAGGATCGAACGGAACCGAAGGCACTTCCAAAGAAGCCCTTGCAATCCGGATATTTACTAATCACGTCCGGACTTCCCATCACAAGAAGAGTGATATAAATCTCTATACCGGAGCAACTCGGTGCAGAGACATTCGACAGGTTGTCCTTTCATTTTCAAAAATACTCGGTCTTCACACCGATCTTCAAATAATGTCCATTCACGATGTATCACTATTCGGAATGGGTTATATGACACAAGGTCCTCTCCCGGCTTAACCGAATAATGAGCGTTTGTTTTAAAAACAAATCAAGTTCCATTTCAAAGGCAAATATTGATAGTCGGTTAAACTATCAAACAACATTCACAACAATCAACCAATTTAAATAATTTTCCCAAATTATTAAATTTCAAAATATCTTCACAAGATATATATTTTCCACACTTCATCATTTGAAAACCAATTTCAAAACAAATTTCACACTTCATCTCAAAATGGTCCATTTAAACCAATTAAATAAATCCTTATCGATTTATTTCAAATTTACATTCCAATTTGTAAATTCATTTCCACACTTTAAAAAAAAATCAGTGTTCATTTTTAAAACAAATTTCCCTTTCCTTTATAAATTCCATTGTGAATTTAAATTTCCAAATATTCACTTTCAAACACCAAATCAAATTCCAAATTGATTTCTCCATTTCATTTCAATCCCAAATCAAATTTCAAATTGATTTCTTAATTTATTTCCAAATACCAAGTCATTTTTATCAATTTTGGATTTCAAACAAATTTATCACCTTTTAAAATAAATTCCTTTATTCCTTCCAAATTATTCAAAATTCCATTTCCAATAAATTCTTATGCTTTTAAACAATATTATTCAAAATCCTTTTATTAAAATTCTTTCCCATATTTTGGAAATAATTCGACAAGATTATAAAAATCAACTTTATGCTTTTAAATTCCTTCTTTGAAATTCAACCAATTCTTTCAAAAGAATTCACTTAAAATTTCCAACTTTAAATTTAAAAAATCCAAATTTATTTATTCCTGGTATCCAACAATACCAAAAATACATTCGGCTAAATTTTAGCCTTCAACACATTCAATCAAAAATATAATCATTCACAGATTATAAATAAATCATCACACAACATATGAAACAAATTCAAATGTTTTGAGGAATCCTGTTGGATCCCTCCAACCTGTTTCCCTACATCCACAAACGTTATCACAATACCAATTCCACTTTGAGGTGGAATATCGCGGTATATGGGATTTATAAAATATCATCCGCTATTATGCGACGCATAAGGTCTCATCCGCTATATAATGCGGGAAATCACAACTCCAATATATACATATTCCAATATATATATATATATATTGCTATATACTACTATCATATATACTATCATTCAAGCACACAATCAACAAAATCAATAATTTTAAATATAACTATTTAAAATTAAACAAAACCCTTTGTTTGAGTGAGAAGATCTCACCTTTGCTTTTAATTTGCAGTCCATTTTCCATTTTGATCATTTCTTCACGGTTTTAAACCTTGTATAAACAATTTATACAATTTATTAATATTCGAAATAAATCGAATAATTAAATTCCTATTTTAACAAATTTAATCAACTATTGATTTTATTTCAACTAATACTTTTAACTTTAAACCAATTCCTTTTTTTAATAAATTGATTTAGCTAAAATTTAAATTTCCTTTAATAAATTATTATTTTCATTGACAAAAAATCAATTTCTTTTCACTGGACATACCAACAAAAATTTCTTTATTGTATGATATATATACATATGTAAATCAAACGTTTTACAAACTTACTGTATATTTCTAATTTCCTTAAAACAGTTTCTAATTGAAATATATCTATATTTGTAAACTTCTCCTTTAATATACATATATATATATTACAAAAACAATTTTTACATAAATTTACACCTATTTTCTTTTTCTGTTTAACATATATATAAAATACTAAATTCATTATGAAACAGGAAAAAAAACTGGATATACCTCTCTGCAAAACTCAAACTCAGGCGACCACCTCCCCACCGTTCGACTTCGCCCTAGCTTCACGCGAACCAAGAATGCCACCTTCCCGCGCTGCTTGAATCTTGCTCGAACTCGCGATTTCCTGGTCACGCCCCATCAACAGCGATGCCACACTGAACTTCGATCGAATCCCAATGCCTCATTCGACAATCGCTGTCGAACCATCCACGCGCGCGCCCAATCGCCTCGCTCACCACCGCGAGCTTTTGACCTGACCTGCCACAGTTCGACGATGTCGTCGCCTTGCCTGCCACGCTCTGATTTTTATTGAACAGTCTTGCCTTGAAGTCGCCGCCTACGCGCGCTCGCGTCGCCACGACTGAAATTTGCGATCGATTTGAAAAGCCCTCAAACTCGATCGTGACACGCCCCTTTCGAATGCGATTCCGGTTTCCTCGATTTTAAACTTGAATTACGAAATGTTATAGTGAGGCCGATCGATTGAATTTGGAGGAGGGGAGAAAGATGTGAACGGGTTCGATTTCAACTCGAAATGAGGGAGAGGGGTTCGGCCATAATAAATTTTGAACGAGATTTTTTTCGTTTATTTGTTATCTGCTTTCGATTTAATTGAAGAGATAGGTTGCGTAATTTTTAAAAGAAATAGGGGAGACAAGGTCTGAACAGATAGAGAGGAAGTGTGTCCAAATTAACAAACTACAGTGTTTTGATGGAGAAATGAAAAAGGTGTGATGGGAATGCGGATTGAACGTTGAAATATATGTATTATATTATATTTAAATTTAAATTCAAATCGTCTCAAAATCGTAACTCAAAATCTCGATCTCCTATCGAGGCGTGCCGCTAGGCGTTTATAATGTTATACGCCTATTCTGAACGCAATGGAAAAGGTTTTGAGTCCAAATTCGATCGTATGGAGAAGATAGCTTTTTGGACCAGTTATAATATTAAATTTTCGATTTAATTTCAGCGCGTTTGCTTATCGTACGGCCAAACGATCACTCTAAACATTACGAAAATCGAAATCCGATAATAATACAATATTACGGATCCAATGGAACTGGTTTCGTCGAATTCCGAGACTGTGCCTCTGAAGGCTATTTTTAAATATCGATTTAAACGATAAATTTCAAAACTGAACAAAACACTTTCAAATTCAATTCTAAAGCTTTCATTATCTTCAGTAAAATCAATATGAATCTTCTAAGCCTTGAAATTATTTTTAATCAGCTTAAAACTGAAGATTCAAATTTTTACCCAGTTTCAATAATTAAATTCAATAATTTAATTACCAAATTCATTCTGATCTTCGAATTTTAAATTAAACTATCATTCGAATATTTAAACTCAATTAAATATTCACATTTCAAATGTCAAAAATTCAGGGTCATTACAATTTCATTTTCTAATAAGGTTCCTACTAGTCTTTTATGTTTCACCAAACCCTAAGTTGAAACATAGAAGTCGTTCGGCTTCACTAGTGGGTGTTAGGACTCGTCCATCTTAGAATTCTAACCTTGAGTTTGCTTAACAAGTCATAGCTCCATGGACGATGAATAACTCCTTATCGGTTGTATCGTATACAACTCCTAACCCTTTGTATCTTGTTCTAATTTCACTTCGACCTTGAGCTTACTCAACAAATCGAAACGAAATTATTCACTTGTACCTGCTATATCGTTATGGCCTAAGTATAGTATATGTACCTTAAGTTTGCTCAACAAATACATATAGTTATCTTACCTCGTCTATTCAGTATATTAATAATACTACACATAACATCCTTAGCTTGAGTTTTCTCAACAACTAACGTGTATGCAAGTAATTAATATATATATATATATATGGTAGAAGGCAACATTATATTGTAGATATATAGTCTTAAATATATTATATTGGGTGATATCGACTTATGGAATAACGTATTTCATAAGAAATACCCTCCTAATTCGAGTGTCGTATACATCTGAAATCATAGTATACGTACAATATGTATGTATTTATCCCTTAAGTCTATTTGGGTTTCTTTTGTTTACCTTTAGTTTATACATTCATATTATATAAGTTTTATTATTATGTAACTTTTATATTTTATATTACTTATATAATAGTCATATGTATAATATTATATTAATTAAATATTTTTAATTAATTAACATTTTAATTAATTTTATATTAATTTAATATAACATTTATATTTAATAATTATTATATACTATAACCTTTATAGCATAATACACATATCTCATACATGTGTGCTTTTACTAAATTAATTAATCATTAATTTATTTATTTAATTAAACAAGTTTAATTAAATTATACTAATTTTGAAAAATTATATTGTATACATACATGTATATTTACGATATCTTAAACATTTTAAAATATCATAACATATATCAAAATATGTAGTACATATACATTTTTTTAATTAACTTAATTAATTACTTATTTCATTTTATTAACTTTATTAATAAATTTAAAATTTTGAAATTAATTTATATTATTTTTCAAACATTTTGAAAATTTTATTATATTATAACTTTTACAATATATGTATATCTTATTTTAAATTTAAAATCTTATATTTTAATTTTCAAACAATTTTGAAAATTAGCCAAAGGCCCAAATAACCAATTGAAATTGGGCATTTTATATTATGGGCAACTTTTGGGCTCACATATCTGTTCGGGTCAGGCTAGTTGCCAGGTAGGGCGGAGTGCTAGATTACCCAAGCCAAATACTAGACACTGCCTTTCTAGATACATTACTAAATAGGCTATAAGCTTAATTAGTTAACCTTAACATGACTAATTTAGACCGCATAGGCTTTTGGGCTCTGATACCATTATTGGAATTGGATCAACCTACAGCGGAAGTTATGGATGAATTTCAAAAATGTTTACCTTGTTGATCTTTGTTGGGCCTATGAAGTCTGGTTTATTTAGAACATTTCTAAATTTTATTTAAATGAAATCTTTTATCTTATTTAAATTTATAAATTATATAGTTTTATTTAATTTATGTCTTGATATATAGACATACACACACACATACACATATGTGTATCATATACGCATATGTGTGTGTGCATATGTAACATATTAATCCGTGCAAGGTATAATATGTCCATGTATAGATATTGGGATTTATACCATAATGGAAACATTAGGTCATCCAATATGTAGCTATATATTGTCCAAAAATATATATGTATATATAATCTATTATTTATATAAGCATTATATATATACATATATTTGTTTAAATAATTTTAGATAAGTATATAAATATATTTTTCTGGCAAAGCCAGCGGGGTTGAATGGACCCCTATGATTTTTATTAAAAACCTGAAAATTTACAAGCAGATAATAAAAAAGTGCAGAGAAAACATGAGAGAAAGAAGACAAAAAAGAACCAATTTAAACAAATTAAAAGATGCACCATTTCTCTACCATCTCAGAAGGGAAGAGATAAGGAGAGAGGATCATTGCATTCTGAATTGCTTTATTGATAATATGACATAGCTCCAACATGGACATGAACTTAGCATTGAAAGCACTCTCATTTCTCTCCTTCCATAAGCTCACTGCAAATACTTTTAGGATTAACAATAACTGTTGAATATGCTGGTATATGATTTTTGTTTGATGATAATAAACATATATATATATATATATATTCATTTAAATTTATTTTTTATTGTACTATTTTATTTTTCACATAATTAATAAATATTTGCTGAATAAAATAAATAACACAGAATTTAAATTCAAACAGATATTTTATTCAAACAAATATTTTATTACAATTTTTGAAAAGTACAAATTTGAGCTCTCACTACATATATACATTTTTCAATTACATTACAATTTTGATTACATCGCAAATTTCACTTTACATTTTTCACCTCACTACATATCACTCATTCACTCGTATTTTATCTTCAACTTTGCTCCAACCTGAATCTAGCATCTGAATTATCTGCAAAGTAAACACTGACGCAGTAAAATTGAAGAAGAAATATTTGTGCAGTGTAAAATAAAATGTGTATTTTGAAAATGTTATTTACCTTAGTTATTTGGGTTGTTCGTCATCATTTATTTTGAATTCATCTTACACGAACAGCTTGTGACATGCACAGTGTGTCACTGTACATGCCACAAGGCCATGCACACCGATATACACTTGACAAAACTACAGGGACATGTGAGCACAAGGTCAAACCCGAGCCGAGGCTGGATTCAACTCAGGTGCAATACAAAAGCATTACAAAATGGTCGAGTACAAGTTATCATGCAACAAGAATCCAAAACCAATATAAAACAAGCCTCGACCAAAAATTCAGTGAGTACACATGAAAACGACTCAACCATTCAAACTCAAGTGTCAACCAGAATTCAACTTAGAGCTCAATGTAACACAGACCAAAGGCACAATAATTATACACAAATATACATACATACATACATATATATATATATATATATATGTGTGTATATATATGTTTGTATGTGCATAATTATCATCAAAATGAAATGATCAAAAAGGAACAGACAACATGCCAAGGTAACCCAGTCCAAATGAACAAGTTAAATTGAAAACCAGAGATTCAGGCATGTGCACCAGAACTGGAAACAAAGCAATGCAAAACTTTCAGATGAACACACATGAAAGGTTAACAAAGACATGGTCAGAGCTATCAATAGACATGTATTGGTCCAACCAAAAAGGCCACACAAGCTCAACTGTATACAAGTGCAAACTGCAACAGTCAATCGTTCAAATGACAAATAACATATACGTATATGCAACCAAGTTGGACATAAATACACTTGAACCAGACCACAACATTAAAGGCAAAACCACACTAGCTCTATACAGTTGAACAGAGGCCAGAGAATCAAGTGCAGACACTGCATGTACAAAACTGAACTAGACCGGAACATGCATAAGAGTAAAAGCTGTAGTGTAACTCGAAGACCAACTCGAGCTAGTATATCAGGTCCATACACGTAAAGACCCAGAGGAACAAAACCAACTGCAAATTCAAGTGAAACAAAGGACTCAGTAAACCAGAGAATACATATAACAACTAGCGCTTGAAGCAAATTTTTGGTTCATCATATACATAAAGACCAGAACATACATATACATATGCATATGGTCAGGCAATGTCGAAGACAATGAAAGTCTCAACATACATATATACATGAACACACATGTATACATATATATGTAGTGCACAACAACTAAACATGAAGATCAACAGGGATGCAACTCAACTCAAACCAGACTCTCAATTACAAAGAGCAATAAGCATGATGATATACAACAGAGAGGACTGCAACAACACATATATATATATATATGTATGTAAATACATGAAGTGACATACAAATATACAGTAAAAACTGTGAAGCCGTGAAGTTATAAGGAAACAAATTCCAAATGACCGAAGTTCTAGGTGATAACAAGAATCGATCAAATCAGAGTCAAAACCAGAAAATAACAAAAATCGAAAGAGTCTAGATTATCACAAATTCAAAGTGGCCGAAGTCAACAGAGAAAAGAACGAAACCAAATTCCTAAAGAAAATGTAAGCCGTGGTGACCAAGCAAGCATAACAGGAAATTATACGAATTGAAAAGGTCAGAAAACATCACCAACAATCAAGCAAAATCGAACGGTAGTGCAAAATTAACCGACGAATTCAAATGAATTAATTCGAATGGAAATTAAGGGAATTAAACCCTATTTAAACCATTAACATCATCGGCATGAAATGTATTCGAGTTCAAGCAAATTAGAGAGCTAATCACTAAAGTAAATCAAACAAATAACTCGAATCTAGGTCGAGCATAATCGAAGTAGAAAAGGAATATCACGTACCAATTTTAAACCAAGTATATGCGCTCGACAAACTGAAGCAGCCGTGAACAAATTAATCGATCGAAGAAAGCATTCGAAGCATCAGCAATCAATTCAAAAGGGGATTTCTTTTAATTTTTATTGGGCCGGTTTTCTCTATTTGGGCTTAGTATATTATATAGGGTTTTGTGTTTTTAAATTGTTTTTTAATTTGTAATTTTCTTTTAAACTTCTGTATAATTCTAATCGTGTGACCAGGGAACGAACTACGGTGGTGTAGTTTAAGAATTCGCAACTCAGTGGCTTAGTTATGACAGGGTTTTGAGCGTAGAGTTAGCTTAGTCGATAGCGGGTGACGCGAGTTTACGTGTGTAAGCGTTTGACTACTTAATTTCTAGTAGAAACCTTGGGGGAAGCACGTAGGCAGGGTTTTTCCGAAGCTAGGTAAATCTATGTTGTTCTATTTCTGCTTTTAATATTCTGCTATTGTTCTACTATTATCAGTGCTGCAATTATTTTATATATTTCCGCATTAAATTTTTATAATTAATAGTATCGCCCTAGTCACCCCCTCTAAGGTGAAATCGATCCTACAAGTGGTATCAGAGCTAGGAAGAAAAGCTAACTTTTGTTTTTAAATTTTTTTATTAAAGTGGCTTCTTTTTATAATGCTTTTGCTGAGGGTCAGTCCATAGTTAGACCACCAATGTTCAATGGTGAATATGCTTACTGGAAAAATAGAATGAAATTTTTTCTGAAAACCATTGATGCTTGGAATATAGTTGAGATAGGATATAGGACACCAACCATAGTTGTAGATAATCAAGAAATTGAAAAACCAATGGATCAATGGACAGATCTAGAAAATAAACTACAGAATGCTAATGCTAAAGCTATGAATTCTATTATTTGTTCATTGGATCAAATTGAATTTAATCGTGTCTCACATTGACTAACTGCACAGGAAATCTGGCATACACTTGAAGTGACTCACTAAGGAACATCTCAAGTCAAAGAATCTCGCCTTGCTATGCTTAGTAGCGAATACGAGAACTTCATAATGGCCAAGGATGAGAATGTCAAAGAGATGTACGGACAACTTTCTAATCTCATATACAAATCAAACGCTCTTGGAAAACCATACAAGAATTGGAAATAATCCAAAAAATTCTCAGAATCCTTCCACAAAATTTTGAAGCCAAAGTCACTGCTATTCAGGAATCGAAGGATTTGAAACAAATTAAAGTCGAAGAACTTACTAGAAATCTCACCACTTATGAGCTAGAAATGAAATTCAAGGAAGAACGTGAAGGAGGTGATACTCGAAAGAAATCAATAGCTCTAAAAGGAACAACGGAAAGTGATGATGATGATGATGGAGCGGGTGAGCTGGCACTACTAATAAAGAGATTCAAAAGGTGGAACCACAAGTACGAAAATCCAGCTCTAAATCAACAATTTAAAAGTAGAATAGTCAAAGCACTAGACAACTCAGAAGAGCAGGAGATCATTTGTCACAAGTGCAATAAACTCGGTCATATAATTCCAAATTGTCCTCAGAATCGACTCAGCCAAGGAAATAAACAGAAAAGGAGAAGTTTTGCAGACACATGGAATAAAAGTGATGATGATAATAAAAGTACTAGCAGTGAGAATGAAAAAGCTGATCTGTGTCTTCGAGGTGATATTCCTGATAGCGATGATGACGAGCCAAATGAGGTATCAAAACTCACTCACTCAAAATTACTTATATATTTTCACGAAGTAAATGGCTGTTTTGAACGACTTAGGGAAAAGTACGCTAAAATTGAATCACAAAGAAATAGATTGATAGAATTAAATAAACAGCTTGATCGATTGGTTAAAAACTATCAAATCAAGAGCCCTAAGTGTGATAAGTGTCCATCATTTGAAGAAGAGATTAAAAAATCAGAAATTAAAATTAAATCACTTGAAAATGAAATTCGGATTTTGAAAGAAAGTGAAAAAACTAGAAGAGAAAATTCTATTAAAAAGTGCACTTAATTATTGAATGAAAATGAATCTCTCAAAACACAAGTCCAACATTTGTCTACAACTTTAAGAAAATTTTCCAAAGGAGAAAGATCGTTAAATATGCTATTAGGGAAACAAACTGTTAATACTGTTAGACGAGGACTTGGGTATAATCAATCTGAATGTGTTAGAAGTGAAGTCAATCAAATCAAATCCGAGTGCACAATTTGTAGAAAAATTGGACACAATCAAAACAATTGTTGGTATAGACCCAAAAACATGAAAACCATACCAATTTAGGTTCCAAAAGGCACAAATATAAAATCCCTTAAAGTTAAACAGATCTGGGTGCCAAAAGGAACAAATATAAATAGTCTTGGGTCTACACAAACATATTTTTCAAAATCTGTTGCCACTAACAACCATGGACCTATAAAAACAAATAGGTCACAAAAATCTATTCTCGTGTAGGTATGGTGGCAGGCTAAGGAACAACAACAGTGTTACCTGGATTCTGGCTGTACCAGGCACACGACGGGCAACAAATCAAAGTTTTTAGCCTAGTACAAAGGTGGCAGAATCACAATGAGTAACAATGAAAAATTATCGTGAAGGTAAAATAGGTAACGGTATATTTATCTTGAACGATTTATTAAATGTGAAAATCTGCACCGTAATCTAATTTATTTCTGCCAGTTATGCGGTATGGAAATGAATGTTGATTTTGATTTATGCAAAATTGTTGGCCAATTATATTTTTATACTGAGAACACTATAAGGACCTCTAGAGTCTTTGAACTATTTCATATAGATTTGTTTGGATTAATGATGGTGTTTTATTGGTTGATGATTATTCTAGATACACGTGGATATATTTGACCTGACATTATATTCTGTGTTTGCTTGTATACACGGCTTCAGTCACATCCAAATAAATCTCATTTTAAAAAGCTGTAAAATGATAATAAGGTATTTGTTGCAACTTCACGGTCTGGTCTATGATATCCAATTTATGATAACTATGATTTAAAGGGGTATTCAGATGCAGATTCTGCTGGTAGTCTAGTTGATAGAAAAATACTAGTAGAACGAGTTTTATGTTGAGAAATCCATTAGTTGCATCAATTTCAAAGAAAATATCTGCATATTTTTCATTTCAACTGATTTTCAATTAGCAGACATTTTTTACAAAATAACACCCCTTCCAGAAAATATTTTTTGTCGACTTCATTTCAAATTAGTCATTTTAGAAAATTTGATTTTATAATTTTGATCTTAAATGACTACATTAACTAATCTGACTCCCTACTGATTATTGAAAAGATAAATAGTGATTGAAAAAGTGATGGGTGTTGATATTAATCAATATTATAACTTGAGAAAGTATATTTAGTAAATTTCTTTAAAAATTAAACAAGATTTATAATAACTTTTGTTGGTAAAAATTCCATGACCATCTCTATTTCTATCATATTTCTAAGGACCATCACTCATCAAAATCCAATATAGTATGGCAATATGTGGTATTTTAAACAGGAAATTATCCATTTTTATTTTATTTATTTTTTCCAAAGTATTCACTCTCATTTAAAAGTCCTCACGGTTATGCATGGGTGAATTACTTGGAATATTTGTATATGTGCTTTCATGCTTATTTAAAAGTCCACACGATTATGCATGTATGGAACACATATCAAAATTGGTTATTAAATAGACGAGTTGATTCTAATCCCATTTAAAAGTCCTCACGGTTATGCATGGTTAGAAGATACTTGAAATTTGTTTTTTGTTTTTTTAAAAATTTGGGAATACTACTAATCTCATTTAAAAGTCCTAATGGTTATGCATGGTTAGTACATTCAAATTCCTAATATAAATATACCACAAATAGACATAGCTATATGGTTTTACATCATCCCTATCATTCTAAAGTGGAATATGCACCTAACAGAGTATTTATGATTTTTGTTTGATTTTTTATTGAAATTTAATATTTATACTCGATTGGGTATTAATGTTGTATTAATATCTATCACTTTATCTCTATTTTTCTAACACTAATACTCTTTTGCTGATAACAAAAGGGGGAGAGAACAGTTAAGATTTTGGCAAATAAAGGTCAAATATTTTATTTTTTATTTGCAGCTAGGTTCATTTGCATATTTTTATTAATTTTCATGCATATATGAAGGGGGGGCTTTGTTGTAGGGGGAGCATTCAAATAGGGGGAGCAAATATTCATCTATACCCAAATACATTTAATAAATTTAAAATCTTAAATATATGTTTGTTATCATCAAAAGGTGGAGATTGTTGAATATGCTGGTATATGATTTTTGTTTGATGATAATAAACATATATATAAATATATTCATTTAAATGTATTTGTTATTGTACTATTTTATTTTTCACATAATTAATAAATATTTGCCGAATAAAATAAATAACACAGAATTTAAAGTCAAACAAATATTTTATTCAAACAAATATTTTATTACAATTTTTGAATAGTACAAATTTGAGCTCTCACTACATATATACATTTTTCAATTACATTACAATTTTGATTACATCACAAATTTCACTTTACATTGGTCACCTCACTACATATCACTCATTCACTCGTATTTTATCTTCGACTTTGCTCCAGCCTGAATCCAGCATCTGAATTATCTGCAAAGTAAACACTGACGTAGTAAAATTGAAAAAGAAATATTTTTGCAGTGTAAAATAAAATGTGTATTTTGAAAATGTTATTTGCCTCGGTTATTTGAGTTGTTCGTCATCATTTATTTTGAATTCATCTTACACGAATAGCTTGTGACACAAGGCCGTGCGCACTGATATACACTTGACAAAACTGCAGGGACAGGTGAGCACAAGGTCAAACCCGAGCCGAGGCTGGATTCAACTCAGGTGCAATACAAAAGCATCACAAAATGGTCGAGTACAAATTATCATGCAACAAGAATCCAAAACCAACATAAAACAAGCCTCGATCAAAAATTCAGTGAGTACACATGAAAACGACTCAACCATTCAAACTCAAGTGTCAACCAGAATTCAACTTAGAGCTCAATGTAACACAGACCAAAGGCACAATAATTATACACAAATATACATACATATATATATGTATGTATATATATGTTTGTATGTGCACAGTTATCATCAAAATGAAATGATCAAAGAGAAACAGACAGCATGCCAAGGCAACCCAGTCCAAATGAACAAGTTAAATTGAAAACCAGAGATTCAGGCATGTGCACCAGAACTGGAAAAAAAGCAATGCAAAACTTTCAGATGAACACACATGAAAGGTTAACAAAGACATGGTCAGAGCTATCACCAGACATGTATAGGTCCAACCAAAAAGGCCACACAAGCTCAACTATATACGAGTGCAAACTGCAACAGTCAATCGTTCAAATGACAAACAACATATACATATATTCAACCAATTTTGACATAAACACACTTGAACCAGACCATAACATTAAAGGAAAAACCACACTAGCTCTATACAGTTGAACAGAGGCCAGAGAATCAAGTGCAGACACTGCATGTATAAAACTGAACTAGACCGGAACATGCATAAGAGTAAAAGATGTAGTATAACTCGAAGACCAACTCGAGCTAGTATATAAGGTCCATACATGTAAAGACCCAGAGGAACAAAACCAAGTGCAAATTCAAGTGAAACAAAGGACTCAGTAAACCAGAGAATACATATGACGACTAGCACTTGAAGCAAATTTTCAGTTCATCATATACATAAAGACCAGCTCATACATATACATATGCATATGGTCAGGCAATGTCGAAGACAATGAAAGTCTCAACATACATATATACATGAACACACATGTATACGTAATTACATATATATGTAGTGCACAACAACTAAACATGAAGATCATCAGGGATGCAACTCAACTCAAACAAGACTCTCAATTACAAAGAGCAACAAGCATGATGATATACAACAGAGAGGACTGCAACAACACATATATATGTATGTATATACATGAAGTGACATACAAATATACAGTAAAAACTGTGAAGCTGTGAAGTTATAAGGAAACAATTTTCAAATGATCGAAGTTCTAGGTGATAACAAGAATCGACCAAGTCAGAGTCAGAACCAGAAAACAACAAAAATCGAAAGAGTCCAGATTATCACAAATTCAAAGTGGTCGAAGTCGATAGAGAAAAGAACGGAACCAAATTCCCAAAGCAAATGCAAGCCGTGGTGACCAAGCAAGCATAACAGGAAATTATATGAATTGAAAAGGTCAGAAAACATCACCAACAATCAAGCAAAATCGAATGGCAGAGCAAAATTAACCGACGAATTCAAATGAATTAATTCGAATGGAAATTAAGGGAATTAAACCCTATTTAAACCATTAACATCATCGACATGAAATGTATTCGAGTTCAAGCAAATTAGAGAGCTAATCACTAAAGTAAATCAAACAAATAACTCGAATCTAAGTCGAGCATAATCGAAGTCAAAAAGGAATATCACGTAACAATTTTAAACCAAGTATACGTGCTCGACAAACTGAAACAGCCGTGAACAAATTAATCAATCGAAGAAAGCATTTGTAACGACCTATAAATTTTCGATAATTTAAAATGGTTAATTTAATAAATTTTGTTATTTAATATTTAAAGAAATGAAAATTTTGTAAATTAATAATGAAATAATAACAAAAGTGAAAGGTAACAATGTTAATTAAAGTTAATCATTAACAACTTGAATGAAATTCCAATTAATTAAAATGATTTAATTGTTATACTTGGCTATGAATTGAATATAAGAACATAGTGTAAATATTGAATCAATTGATGGATTAGTATATAATTAATGATAATTGGATAAAAGCAGTGTTATATAAGTAATTATAACATTTGTTTGTTAATAATAACTTATAAGTGTAAATAAAAGTTAATGGTAACAATTATTGTATGTTACCTATTTATTTAGCTTGTTAATTTAAATTGGAAATAAATTTCAATAAATGTAATTAAATATTATGTTAATGTAAATTAAATTAATATTTGGAAATAATGTTAATTTTATTCATATTATGACAATTACTTGAATTAAAGGAATGGAAATAAAGATTAATCAATTTATTGGAATTTAAACTATAATAATTGGATTAATTGCAATTAAATGAAATTAAATATCTAAATATTACGTTAATGAGAATTAAGATGAAATTTGAGAATATTAATGTAATAAATCATGAACCAATGTTAATTTCATCCATTTGATAATAACCGATTGAATAATAGGATGAAAGGTCAAGTAAATGGAATTATTGAAAATTTAATTTATAATTTCTGAATTTAATGAAATTGAAATTAAACACTGAAATTGATGGATTAATCAACTTTAAATTGACATCTAAATTTGTTTAAATTATTGTAAATGGTTAAGAAGTCAAAAATGATAGAACTTGTAAATTTTTAAATTTAAACTGAAAAAATTGACTTAATTAATTTAATATTAATTTATTTAATTAACTAAAATATAGCCATTTTGGCCACTGACTTGTAGGATTTCAAGTTTTGTAACGATCGGACTTGTCGTTTGATCGTACGGGCTCGAAACACCTTGAAATCAATTTAATTGAAATCAATTGAATTCAATTTGAAATAAATTGATTTTACCATAACTTCTTCATACGATAGAATTAGGACTTGAAACCTCTTCCATTGAATTTGAAATCATCAAAAGCATCTATTTTGATATATGGGTTGACCCATTTTCGTTCCGGAGATAGAACGGGCTTTTCGGATCGTGTATCGTTCAATCAATCTGGTCCATTCTTTCTGTTTCCAGCTTTGTCTATAAATACTTCGTTATAAACCCTAGTCACTGCTCAATTTATTTGTCTGTGCGTACAATTTTCTCAACTTCTCATTACAATGGCAGACAAACAAATTCTCCATTCAATTTCAAATCAAATCTCAAATCAAAAATTCAAACTCCTCAAACCCTATCAAATTATATGTCGATTTCAAGCTCTCGATGAACGCAAGTCAAATCTACTGGTAGTTTTTCGACTTGGTTTTCGACGTGGCCTGAAATCGAGGAACTATTTCCGGCCGTTCGTTCGTGCTTTTGCGAATTGACGGTGGATTTGCGACCAGAAGGCGATCGAAAGGTGGCGTTGGGCTGAGGGTGCGGTGCATGTCTCGGTGATGTGGTTCGTTGATCATATGGGGGCCGTGTATCACCGGAAACGGCGAATAAGGGTGCGGCGGCGGCTGTCCACTGGGCAGTGGGGGAGTGTGCCGCGTGGGCCAGGGGGAGGCGCCCGGTGTTGGGCGACGTGATGGAGGGATTCGATCGCGACGGCGAGGCTTCTGTTGGCGGTAAACGATGGGTAGGTGTCGGTGTGGATTTGGGTTCAGTCGCGATGTAAAGTGAGTTTTGAACGTGAAGACGGGTGCTGACGTGTTTCCTTTTTATTATTTTTTTATTTTTTTTATTTTCAAATTATAACTCAATGTTCTAACATATATAACTTTCACATGCGAGCTCGGATTTGGGCGCGGTTTCTTGCGTTGGGATCGTACTGGAATTCCGGACATTTTAACACTTGTTTGGACGAATTCGGAGACTGTTTGAATTTTGGGCTTAAATTGAATTTAAATTCGATTTAAATTCAAAGGTGGGTGTTTTAACCCACTCACAACTTCTAAAATTTCTTATGTTTGTTAAATTAATGTTTGATGTGATTAGAAATTTATTTATGACTGTTTGGTATATTTAAAATCATCATCTCAGTTAATTTGAATTTATTTGAATTAAATCGTTAATTAATTTATTATTAAATATAAATTGCCAGTTAAATACCTGTTATTGATTATCAGTTCTATATTGATATTTATAAATAGATTTGGATGATGTTTGTAATGGATGTTGATTGTTGATATTGGATGAATGGATGGTTTATTTTATATCGTTATAAACTGCAAGTTCACTATGGGTTGAAATGATACATACCCGAATGATCAATAGATTAAGGAAAAATTGTTATGGGTTGAAATGATAGACTCAAGCGATTTTATGGATTTTATTAATAATTCGGAATTGCGGTTTGAAATGATATATCCGTAAATATTTAATTGCGGATTGAAATGATAAATATCCGTATCACTTGACCCTAGGGTAGAAAATTATATACGGACACCGGATTGGTTAAATTAAATGATTTTAAAGCTTTAAATTTTTGGAATCCTTTTAAATGATACTTTGAAATAAAAATTGATTTATACGAATTGAATTATTATCGAAATTCAAGTTTATGATAAAATTGGAATTGGTGTAATGGTATTGTTAAAAGAATTTAATTGAAATTTCAAAGTTGAATTTGGAATAAGAAGTGAAATTTGTAAAAATTGAATTATTTTAAGTTGTTTGAAATATAACTTTCAAATATATTGAATTTGGAGTAATTTAAATTGATATTTCGAACATGGATTGGAGGCGATATTGAATTAAATATTTCATTGAGAATTGGAATTTGAAAATTTGAAATTAGGTTTTGGGATATTAAAATGGTCCAAACGTACTGGAATGAAATAAATAGTTTAAATTGATATAAATTTCAAATTCATATTTTTATATAAATTGTTTTAAAAATATATTATTTTAAAGACTTTAATTATTAAGATTTTCAACTTTTAAACTAATTAACCTGTTTTAACTTATTTTAAATCTATTTAATCTATTTTAAAGCTATTTAATCTATTTTAATTATATTTAATCTATTTTTAAATCTATATTAACTATTTATAACTATTTAAAATTATTTTCTTCTAAATTCCAAACTAAGTAAAATGGATGGGTTTATATTCAAATTCTCGATTTTTAAAGTGAATGTGGTTAAGCAACATTATAACCGAAGTTGGGAATTAAATAACATCTTTGGTTTAATATGATATTTTGAAATGAGAGTTTATCCTATTTTGGAAATACGACTTTTGAAAGGAAATATAATTTCGAACTATGATTTCAAATGTGAAATAATTTCAAAGGTAAATATGAGTAATGATTTCGAAAATGATATGATATGAATTGAATATGATATTTTGATATCAATTATGAAATGGTTTTGGAAATGTAAAAGAACCATCCGGTGTGTAATAAGCGATTGGTTGTTAAAGAGACCGGGATCGGATATGGGCATACTCTCTGTCAAGACCGAAAACCACTTTATCAACCGTGTACACGGTGGAGATTCCAGAATGAAGTAGGATGGTGGCGACGATCCTATATGAGGTATATACATGGACCCGACTCCCGTGAGTTGGCATAAGGTGGCTAAAACAAGAGCAATCGACGGGCCAATGAGGTAGCTCCTCTGATCGGACACATTCCATCGATACTATATTCCGACTTTGCGATTATTTAGTGGCCACCCTTCGATTTTTTACTCGGGAGTGTGTTCGAGTTGGGCGGTAGTTACGGCTATGCGTTACCAACGGTCCGGAAGTGTAATTGGTATATCTACCCTGGCATTGCCTAGTTGTGCCATGTCACCTACCCTAGCGCGCCTTCTACGAGTTTGTTTTATGTCGTACCAATGTGGTATCCTTTGGCGGCTCCAGTTTACGGGGAGTTACGGTACTGTATAGACTATTGGCATACCTAAAAATGTGTTAAGGTGGAAAATCTAAAGCCTTAATGCTATTTTTAAATAGTATACTTTACTTTAGACACTATTATAATAGCCTATTGTACTACATAGTAGATAGTTTAACGGATCCTTAGGAGATGTGAATCCCGAACATCTCTTAAGTTATTGCACTCACGTAAGACACTGGATAGGAGATGTCAAACCCCGTAAACATCTCTGACGCCGTTTATACTCATATTTATTTACCGCTGATTTAACTCACATAAGATCTTTTAGTTCTGACTCGAGTGTTTTGTCTTTTCAATTCGCTCGGGTCAGCCTGAGCATTTCAGGATTTGAAGACCTTATTTCCGGAGGACGAAGACGAAGATTGTATTATTAATATTTACCATATTATTCCACTGCATCATACTGTTCCGCTGTAATGTTATGTATTTATCTCTGATATGTGTAACTCTGATCTTTGTATTGGATAAGTACAATCAAATGTTTTGCATACAGCTTCATGAACTGTTATTTGATTATTATATTTTGTCATTCCGCTGCGAGATTCTGTTTTGTTTTTATTTCTTTCTCTTTTTCTTATTCACCCAAATAACAATTCGCCCTTCTGTATGGTTTGAGTTGGCACGAGTGTCTGCTTAAAGCATACAAAAAGGTAGGATGTTACAGTTGGTTTCAGAGCTTTGGTTTAGCGATAAACCTTGGCTTTGTGGGGTCTGACTCTTTAAAAATAGGGTAGTAATACCCTATGATGAGTCGCTGAGTATATATATATATATATATATGAGAGAGTGTATTTGTTAGTGTTATAAAAATGTTTTATATTGTGTTAATTTGTTCTGTTTTGTATTTATAAATTCTGGTTGGTGCATAGAACGCTATGACATCGATAGGAATTTCTAAACACTTAATAGGACAGACCGACATAATATTGTTTTGAAATATAGGTGAATGAAATAATTTTTCCTATTGTATATTTTATTTATAAACCAATGATTTATAAATGATATATATATATATATATATATATTTGGTTGTAATATATTGGTTGTTAGGTAGTGAAATTTATAAATATAGGTTGGAAATAAGATTTGAAAATAAGATAAATGAAATTGGAAATTTATAACTTAAGTTCCGGGGTTTTGAAAATTTCTTTCGAATGATTTTGGAATATAATAATAGTATTATTAGAAGTATTTTCTTATATTAATATTTTAATATAATTTGAAAGAATTATTTTAATGAAATTTTGGAAAGAAATAAGTTCTGTACTCCCCTCTCTGTCGTTGGAAAATAATTTCGGTGATGAGTGCACGCATCATCGACGTTAATTTTCGAGTTTCAAAGTGGGAAGGCTGCTGTAGTAGTTTACTACACAATTGTTTTGATAAATTAATCTAAAATTTTAATTCCAAGTATGATTTGATATGATTATATATATAATTTATTATTTTAAAAGATTTGAAATGGAACCCGACAATTAGTTCTTAAATTTCTACAAATTAGAGATTTCAATTATTGAAATGGAATAAAAAATTTAACTATTTAATAATTGAAACTTCTAAATGAAAATAAGAATTTATATGCTAAGTTATAACTGAAATATACAAGGAATTTGAAATTTGTAACTTGTAAACGAAAAGAATATAAAATATAAGAAATGATAACTATTGAACATTAAGTTAATTAAAATAAGCAAGTCAAACTTGTGTAACTTTCAATGCATTCTTAAAACACATACATATAAGATTTAAAAGTTGAAATGTTTATAAGAAAATGTAATGGAATATTATACAAGAAAAACTTAAATAATGAAAGTGTTCAATGAAATTTACTTTTATAAATAAGAAATTTGATGTGAAAATAGTTATAAACTTGAGGCAAAATTGTAATGCTACTAATTAAATGAAATTTTGTAAATAATAAAGGAAAATACATGAAATAATCACTGAATGAATGAATGTGAAATTATTTACAAAGAAGCTTATATAGTACTCTAAGAATATGCTTACATATGTTTACAATAAATTGTATATGAGTAACATATGTAAGAAATGTAAATAGCATATGAAAATAAATGAATGTATATAAATGAAAATAAGTGTTGAATGAATAAATGGGAATAAAATTTTGTAAGAGATAAATGTAAGTTAAAGAAATAATCCTTGTATGAATGAAAAGAAGAAAAATAAAACTGTAAATGTTTTTTTTTGATATCATGGGGAACCTTAGGATCATGGTATTCATTGATACTCACTTAAGTAAACCCCACGCCGTGTGTCTACCCCGCTTTTATTTAGTCGTCGCACACGGATGCTTAACGTTGTTGTGAAAGAAATTTAATAAGAATAACTCAAGTACATTGTAAATTATTGTTTGTTTTGGTTTATGGGTTGTTTGGGATAGGATACTTCTAATAGTTTGGATGTATGGATAATCTACTGAGTTCATCTAAGACTGTTGAGTAAATGGTGAACTCAGTAGTTTATTTGTCATTCTAGGCGGTTAAAATTTTCTAAACCCGAACAAACCATTTGTTTGTTTGCTATGGATGGATGATTGATTACTTTGATTCCTTGGGATGATTGTATGCTTGTTGCAAGTGATTGTTGTTATGTTGTAGTAATTTGTTTTGTTATTAGTTGAAACAACTTTAAATATTTCATTTTATATAATTATTAAATCTTTTGGATTATATAAGTGAAATACAGGTTTATGGAAGCAATTGCTACTACTTTTGGTTTCATAAAATAAGCATTATTTGCCCGATAAATAGGTACGTTCTCAGATTACGGTTTTCTAGCGGTATTATATATATATATTCCCATGTTGGAATATATTATTTTGAAAATTATGATATATATTGTATTATTGATATTACTATTTCTCCCAGACCTCTCCGTACAAACGAGACTCTGCCGAAATTTTTTGTGAATTTTGGACTTAGAAAATTTTGAGAAATGTTTTCCAAACTTTATTAATTTGAGTATAAAGGATTTAAGTGTTATAAATTGATATATTTTATTTAATTATTTGATTTTGTAAATTAATTTTACAGATTTAATATTTTGAATAAGATATATTAATTTTCTTAATTCTTTCTTTTCCCATCTTTTTCCTTTTCGGGGACGAAAAGTTTTGAGTGGGGGAGAGTGTAACGACCCGTAAATTTTCGATAATTTAAAATGGTTAATTTAATAAATTTTGTTATTTAATATTTGAAGAAATGAAAAATTTGTAAATTAATAATGAAATAATAACAAAAGTGAAAGGTAACAATGTTAATTAAAGTTAATCATTAACAACTTGAATGAAATTCCAATTAATTAAAATGATTTAAATGTTATACTTGGCTAGGAATTGAATATAAGAAAACCAGTGTAAATATTGAATCAATTGATGGATTAGTATATAATTAATGATACTTGGATAAAACAGTGTTATATAAGTAATTGTAACAGTTGTTTGTTAATAATAACTTATAAGTGTAAATAAAAGTTAATGGTAACAATTATTGTATGTTACCTATTTATTTAGCCTGTTAATTTAAATTGGAAATAAATTTCAATAAATGAAATTAAATATTATGTTAATGTAAATTAAATTAATATTTGGAAATAATGTTAATTTTATTCATATTATGACAGTTACTTGAATTAAAGGAATGGAAATAAAGATTAATCAATTTATTGGAAATTAAACTATAATAATTGGATTAATTGCAATTAAATGAAATTAAATATCTAAATATTACGTTAATGAGAATTAAGATGAAATTTGAGAATATTAATGTAATAAATCATGAACCGATGTTAATTTCATCCATTTGATAATAACGGATTGAATAATAGGATGAAAGGTCAAGTAAATGGAAT
This sequence comes from Allium fistulosum, assembly GCA_030737815.1. Taxonomy (NCBI): domain Eukaryota; kingdom Viridiplantae; phylum Streptophyta; class Magnoliopsida; order Asparagales; family Amaryllidaceae; genus Allium; species Allium fistulosum. Next base: position 1,165,880,168 of record CM060905.1, on the reverse strand, counting down.
TATTGAAAATTTAATTTATAATTTCTGAATTTAATGAAATTGAAATTAAACACTGAAATTGATGGATTACTCAACTTTAAATTGACATCTAAATTTGTTTAAATTATTGTAAATGGTTAAGAAGTCAAAAATGATAGAAGGTGTAAATTTTTAAATTTAAACTGAAAAAAGTTAATTAATTAATTTAATATTAATTTATTTAATTAACTGAAATATAGCCATTTTAGCCACTGATTCGGATTTCGACGAAACCAGTTTCATCGGATCCGTAACGGTGAATTATTGTAGGATTTCAAGTTTTGTAACGATCAGACTTGTCGTTTGATCGTACGGGCTCGAAACGCCTTGAAATCGATTTAATTGAAATCAATTGAAATCAATTTGAAATAAATTGATTTTACCATAACTTCTTCATACGATATAATTAGGAATTGAAACCTCTTCCATTGAATTTGAAATCATCAAAAGCATCTATTTTGATATATGGGTTGACCCATTTTCGTTCCGGAGACAGAACGGACTTTTCGGGTCGTGTATCGTTCAATCAATCTGGTCCATTCTTTCTGTTTCCAGCTTTGTCTATAAATACTTGGTTATAAACCCTAGTCACTCCTCAATTTATTTGTCTGTGCGTACATTTTTCTCAACTCCTCATTCCAATGGCAGACAAACAAATTCTCCATTCAATTTCAAATCAAATCTCAGATCAAAAATTCAAACTCCTCAAACCCTATCATATTATATGTCGATTTAAAGCTCTCGATGAACGCAAGTCAAATCTACTGGTAGTTTTTCGATTTGGTTTTCGATGTGGCTTGAAATCGAGGAACTATTTTCGGCCGTTCGTTCGTGCTTTTGCGAATTGACGGTGGATTTGCGACTAGAAGGCGATCAGAAGGTGGCGTTGGGCTGAGGGCACGGTGCAGGTCTAGGTGATGTGGTTCGTTGATCGTATGGGGGCCGTGTATCAACGGAAACGGTGAATAAGGGTGCAGCGGCGGCTGTCCACTGGGCAGTGACGGAGTGTGCCGCGTGGGCCAGGGGGAGGCGCCCGATGATGGGCGACGTGATGGAGGGATTCGATCGGGATGGCGAGGCTTTTGTTGGCGACAAACGATGGGTAGGTGTCGGCATGGATTTGGGTTCAGTCGCGATGTAAAGTGAGTTTCGAACGTGACGACGGGTGCTGACGTGTTTCCTTTTTTTATTTTTCTATTTTTTTTATTTTCAAATTATAACTCAATGTTCTAACATACATAATTTTCACATGCGAGCTCGGATTTGGGCGCGGTTTCTTGCATTGGGGTTGTACTGGAATTCTAGACATTTTGACGCTGGTTTGGACGAATTCGAAGACTGTTTGAATTTTGGGCTTAAATTGAATTTAAATTCGATTTAAATTCAAAGGTGAGTGTTTTAACCCACTCACAACTTCTAAAATTTCTTATGTTTGTTAAATTAATGTTTGATGTGATTAGAAATTTATTTATAACTGTTTGGTATATTTTAAATCGTCATCTCAGTTAATTTAAATTTATTTGAATTAAATCGTTGTTTAATTTATTATAGAATATAAATTGCCATTTAAATACCTGTTATTGATTATCAGTTCTATATTGGTATTTATAAATTGATTTGGATGATGTTTGTAATGAATGTTGATTGTTGATATTGGATGAATGGATGTTTTATTTTATATCGTTATAAACTGGAAGTTCACTATGGGTTGAAATGATACATACCCGAATGATCAATAGATTAAGGAAAAATCGTTATGGGTTGAATGATAGACTCGAGCGATTTTATTAATAATTCGGGATTGCGGTTTGAAATGATATATATCCGTAAATATTTAATTGCTGATTGAAATGATAAATATCCGTATCACTTGACCCTAGGGTAGAAAATTATATACGGACGCCGGATTGGTTAAATTAAATGATTTTAAAGCTTTAAATTTTTGGAATCCTTTTAAATGATACTTTGAAATAAAAATTGATTTATACGAATTGAATTATTATCAAAATTCAAGTTTATGATAAAATTGGAATTGGTGTAAAGGTATTGTTAAAAGAATTTAATTGAAATTTCAAAGTTGAATTTGGAATAAAAAGTAAAATTTGTCAGAATTGAATTATTTTAAGTTGTTTGAAATATAACTTTGAAATATATTGAATTTGGAGTAATTTAAATTGATATTTCGAACATGGATTGGAGGCGATATTGAATTAAATATTTCATTGAGAATTGGAATTGGAAAATTTGAAATTGGGTTTTGGGATATTAAAATGGTCCAAACGTACTGGAATGAAATAAATAGTTTAAATTGGTATAAATTTGAAATTCATATTTTTATATAAACTGTTTTAAAAATATATTATTTTAAAGACTTTAATTATTAAGATTTTCAACTTTTAAACTAATTAACTTGTTTTAACTTATTTTAAATCTAATTAATCTATTTTAAAGCTATTTAATCTATTTTAATTATATTTAATCTATTTTTAAATCTATATTAACTATTTATAACTATTTAAAATTATTTTCTTCTAAATTCCAAATTAAGTAAAATGGATGGATTTATAGTCAAGTTCTCGATTTTTAAAGTGGATGTGGTTAAGCGACATTATAACCTAAGTTGGGAATTAAATAACATCTTTGGTTTAATATGATATTTTGAAATGAGAGTTTAGCCTATTTTGGAAATACGACTTTTGAAAGGAAATATAATTTCGAACTATGATTTCAAATGTGATATAATTTCAAAGGTAAATATGAGTAATGATTTCGAAAATGATATGATTTGAATTGAATATGATATTTTGATATCAATTATGAAATGGTTTTGGAAATGTAAAAGAACCATCCGGTGTGTAATAAGTGATTGGTTGTTAAAGAGACCGGGATTGGATATGGGCATACTCTCTGTCGATACCGAAAATTAACCACTTTGACAACCGTGTACGCGGTGGAGATTCCAGAATGAAGTAGGATGGCGGCGACGGTCCTATATGAAGTATATACGTGGACCCGACTCCCGTGAGTTAGCATAAGGTGGCTAAAACAGGAGCAATCGACGGGCCAATGAGGTAGCTTCTCTGATCGGACACATTCCATCGATACTATATTCTGACTTTGCGATTTATTTAGTGGACACCCTTCGATTTTTTATTCGGGAGTGTGTTTCGAGTTGGGCGGTAGTTGCGGCTATGCATTACCAACAGTCCGAAAGTGTAATTGGTATATCTACCCTGTCATTGCCTAGTTGTGCCGTGTCACCTACTCTAGCACGCCTTCTACGAGTTTGTTTTATGTCATACCTATGTGGTATCCTCTGGCGGCTCCAGTTTACGGGGAGTTACAGTACTGTATAGACTATTGGCATACCTAAAAATGTGTTAAGGTGGAAAATGTAAAGTCTTAAGGCTATTTTTAAATAGTATACTTTACTTTAGACACTATTATAATAGCGTATTGTACTACATAGTAGATAGTTTAACGGATCCTTAGGAGATGTGAATCCCGAACATCTCTTAAGTTACTGCACTCACGCTAGACACTGGATAGGAGATGTCAAACCCCATAAACATCTCTGACGCCGTTGACACTCATATTTATTTACCGCTGATTTAACTCACATAAGATCTTTTAGTTCTGACTCGAGTGTTTTGTCTTTTCAATTCGCTCGGGTCAGCCTGAGCATTTCAGGATTTGAAGACCTTATTTCCGGAGGACGAAGACGAAGATTATATTATTATTATTTACCATATTCCACTGCATCATATTGTTCCGCTGCAATGTTATGTATTTATCTCTGATATGTGTAACTCTGATTTTTGTATTGGATAAGTGCAATCAAATGTTTTGAATACAGCTTCATGAACCGTTATTTGATTATTATATTTTGTCATTCCGCTGCGAGATTCTGTTTTGTTTTTATTTCTTTCTCTTTTTCTTATTCACCCAAATAACAATTCGCCCTTCTGTATGATTTGAGTTGGCACGAGTGTCTGCTTAAAGCGTACAAAAAGGCAGGATGTTACAGTTGGTATCAGAGCTTTGGTTTAGCGATAAACCTTGGCTGTGTGGGGTCTGACTCTTTAAAAATAGGGTAGTATTACCCTATGATGAGTCGCTGAGTGTGTATATATATGAGAGAGCGTATTTGTTAGTGTTATAAAAATGTTTTATATTGTGTTAATTTGTTCAGTTTTGTATTTATAAATTCTGGTTGGTGCATAGGACGTTATGACATCGATAGGGATTTCTAAACACTTAATAGGATAGACCGACATAATATTGTTTTGAAATATAGGTGAATGAAATAATTTTGCCTATTGTATATTTTATATATAAACCAATGATTTATAAATGATATATATATTTGGTTGTAATATATTGTTATTGTATATGTATTTATCTCTGATATGTGTAACTCTGTTTTTTGTATTGGAAAAGTATAATCAATTGTTTTGTATACATCTTCATGAACTATTATTTGATTATTATATTTTGTCATTCCGCTACGAGATTCTGTTTTGTTTTTATTTCTTTCTCTTTTTCTTATTCACCCAAATAATAATTCGCCCTTCTGTTTGGTTTGAGTTGGCACGAGTGTCTGCTTAAACATACAAAAAGGCGAGATGTTACAACATTCGTAGCATCAGCAATCAATTCAACAAAGCGGCGACTTCATTATGAAGCCCTAATTTTAAAAGAGGGAAACAGGAACGAGACAGCCATTATCGCAAACGAAGCAGAGGATACGGGCCGAGAGAGGATAAAAAGAAAGGGGATTTCTTTTAATTTTTATTGGGCCGGTTTTCCCTATTTGGGCTTAGTATATTATATAGGGTTTTGTGTTTTTAAATTATTTTTTAATTTGTAATTTTCTTTTAAAATTTGTATAATTCTAGTCGTGTGACTAGGGGACGAACTACGGTGCTGTAGTTCAAGAATTCGCAACTCAGTGGCTGAGTTGTGGCAGGGTTTTGAACATAGAGTTAGGTTAGTCGATAAAGGGTGTCGCGAGTTTACGTGTGTAAGCGTCTGACTACTTAATTTCTAGTAGAAACCTTGGGGGCAGCACGTAGGCAGGGTTTTGCCGAAGCTGGGTAAATCTGTGTTGTTTTATTTCTGCTTTTAATATTCTGCTATTATCTGTGCTGTTATTATTCTGCTATTATCAGTGCTGCAATTATTTTATATATTTCCGCATTAAATTTTTATAATTAATAGTATCACCCTATTCACCACCCCTCTAGGGTGAAATCGATCCTACAATAACTCATACGAATAGGAAACTTTCCATTTTGTTTCCCTGTATATGCTTTCCCATTTCAAAAGACTGTCCCTAGCAGGATAGGCATATCCACCCATAGTTTTGAAAATGGACCAGAGAGCAAATGAGAAGCGGCAACTGAAGAAAAGTTGAAGGTTATCCTTATGAGCAAACCTGCAGAATAGGCAGTTTGTTGAGGTTGGGATTCCTCTATGAAACAGGGTACTTAACGTATGATTACCATCCTTTAAAATTTTCCAAAGAGAAAAATTTAGCTTCTCCGAGGTAGATATGTTCCATACTCTTTTGAACCAAGGAAATTTTATAATATGATGTTCTGACAATGCTTGATATATATTGTCGGATGAGTGTTTCTTTTTGCACTTAGACCAAATATTCTCGTCACAATCTCATAGCTTATGGGGAAGTTTGCATACTTGCTCTACAAAGAATAAATATTGCTGCATCCAGACGAAGGAAGGGAGACAATACCATTTATAATATAGTCTACTACTTTAACCTGAGTGGGAATGCTTGATAAAAAAAATTTCTTCATATGTAAGTAAGTTTTGGAGAATAACACCTATAGCTATCCAAGGAACTTTCCAAAACTTAGCAACACTATTCTTGGCCGGTCTGAGAGTTGCATGAGGAAGCAGAGATATCCTAGTTTTGAGAATAGCCTTCCAAACTAATACTTGGGCATAGCTTCCATAAGTCAAATGTCATCATTCTTTATGGAATGTTTCTTTGCCCAATCAACCCATATAGACTTAGAGTTATTAAGCAGAGCATCTAAATGCCTAGAGAATGCAGTAGTGTTCCATACTTTGAGATTTTTGATGCTAAGACCTCCTAATTTTCTAGGTCATTCAAGCTTCCTGAAGGCAATTGGACCAAGTTTTTTGGGGTAGATGGAACCAGACTATAAGATTCTAATCATAGCACTCTTGATCATACTGATGAGTTTTGTAGGAAAAAGGAAAGTTCTACCGCAGTAGCTTGTCATAGAGCTAATGGAATTTATAATTGTAATCCTTCAAGGTTGGGGCAGAAATCTATTTTCCTATCTATTCATAGTGCTTGTGATCTTCTCATACAGGGGAGTGCACTGAGATGTTGTTATGGCTTTAGTTGCTAGAGGTATTCCCAGGTAACTCATATCATTCTATAATGGTTGCATATTAATGATAGAGTAGCAGACATTAGATTGGGGGAGTCAAGACCAGCCGACAATATGTGAGATTTAGAGGGATTAATATGGAGACTAGAGAAGACAGTAAAGGATGACAATATGATCATAATGGAGGAAAGTGAAGATGGGGTGGGTTTGGTAAAAAATGATCAGGTCATCAGCATAGGTAAGAGAAGTAATTAGAGGGTTTCTACATTTGGGGTGGAGAAAAAGGTTCTTTAGCTCAACTTGAAGAATCAAGGCATGGGTGAGAGCTTCCATGATAGTTATGAAAAGATAGGTAGAGATAGGATCTCCTTGCCTTAGACCTTGAGTTTCTTTAAAGTATCCAACTATATTAGAGTTAATCAACAAGGAGTAGCTAGCAGAAGAGATGCATTTATGTATCATAGTTGTCAACTTAACTGGGAATTCATAGCATTCATAATAGAGATAAGAGCTAGCCATTTAATTGAGTCAAAAGCCTTCTTAATATCTATTTTAAGCATAGCTATTAGGGAGACATTTGCTTAATTGTACCGATTAAGAAACTCATGTGCAATCATCACATTATCCAAGATATTTCTCTGAGGGAGAAAGGTAGATTGATTTGGTGAGATAAGGGAAGAGAAGACAAGTTTGAGTCTAGAAGCAAAGGTTTTTGAAATTAATTTATAAGTTATGTTACAGCAAGCAATGGGCCTGAATTGTATGACATTTGAAGGGTTAATGGCTTTAGGGATCAGAGCCAGATTAGTAGAGTTGATTGAGTTTATCATCTTACCTTTGGAGAAAAAAGTATGCACTGCACCAAGTAAATCCTTACTTATAACCTTCCAACAATTAGTGAAGAAGATGGCATTAAAGACATCAGGACCCCCGCAGTATTCCTTTTTAATACTGAAAACTATATTCTTTATTTCTTCATATGTGACCGGGCTAGTTAAATTAGCTTGTTGAGAGGAATTAAGCTTGTGCAAGGAGAGAGAGGAATGAAAGAATCATCATGTAGAGAATTATCTTGACTGCCAAGGAGAGAAGTATAATAACCAAGGAAGGCCATATCAATACTGTCGGAGGAAGACTGACAGAAACCATTATGATCAGTTATTTGAGTTATACAAGATTTGGATTGTTTTATTTTGAGGGAAGCGTGATAGTATTTTGAGTTCCTATCACCATCCACATCCCACTGCTCCCTTGATTTCTGCCTATTCATACACAACTCAAAGCCAAAAGCAGCAGTAAGTTTGCAAAATAACTCTGATTCAAGAAGACAAAAGGAGGTGTCTGACGAGATATTCATGATTTATTACTAAACAAGGACAACCTCACTTCTTAAGGAGAACGATAGCTTTGATCCATTTCCAAATCAAATCCTAGCCCAGAATTTAACCATATGTTTTGTGTTTTTTAACTTTTGCTGAAGCCTGAGCATAGGATTATCACAAACTCTAATGTTCCAAGCCTACTGTATAATCTGCAAAATATCAGGTTCATTAATCCATGAGTCAAAAAATTTAAAATTTGACTTATTTTTAATGTCACTATCCCCAAAGGTGAGAATGAAGAGCAATGGTCTGATAGAATTAGCATTGGAATATGGATTTGAGCATTAGGCTAGATAGATAAGGATTGAAGTTAGAAAAAGCATGATCAATTCTTGTTAAAGTTCTCTCTCCATTCCTAATTTTATTAGTCCATGTGAAGGGGGAGCAAGAGGAAGCAATTTCCAGTAACAAGGAGTTGTGTAGAGCATTATTCAATGGAGAGACGTCTTTAGTTGTAAGAGGATTACCGCCAAATTTATGGGAGGAGAGAAATGAGCAGTTGAAGTCACCTATAACAATCCAAGGATGTTACTCTTGCCTAAAGTGAGAAGGAGATTGAGTATTGTTTTCCTCTGAGAAAAGGAGTTTTTATCATATATAAAGGTAAGGTATAGAGAGGTAGATGAAGGGAGATGCAAGGCATGGGTGTGAATGAGTTGTCTATTGGAGAACATAGGAGATAAAAGAAAGACTGAAGGGTCAAAGAGAACTAAAAGTCTACCATAAGAAACATCAATTAAGTTGTCAATACTAGACCATGTAGGGTTAATGTAAGAGGCTACTCTACGAGAGAGGGAGGATTTTAGTTTTGTTTCAGAGATTGAGATAAGAGAAAGGTTATGTTTATGAATGAGACACTTGATTTCATCCAGCTTAATGTCTAAATGGGCATCCCTGATATTCCATGCAGCTATTTTGTGTATCATTGGGAGGGGTTGGGTTTTTTTTGAGGAGTTTCTAGCACTCCTATAAGGAGTGGGATAAGAAATATCAAGGGCAATATTTGGAGGCAAGAGAGTCATCTTCATCGGATTTGAATGAAGATATAGAGTTGCAGAGCTTTGAGGAAGTAGCTGATTTCATAGAAGCTGATTTTTTTTCCTTTGAGATTAAGTTTTAACTTCCTTTTGTTCTTAGTAGGGTTAGAGGAAGCATGTTTGCGAGGGGAGGATGATTAAGTAGGGAGAGATGGTTTAGGGATATGAGGAGAAAGAGTAATAAGTTGACAAGAAGGAAATGAGGCATTAAAGGTTAAGGTCAGAGATTGAATGGAAGGAGGAGCACCAGGAGAATCAAACAGAGAGAAGTTTCCAATGTTTAAAAGGTCATGTTGAAGGGGAGAGCATGTGATAGTGTGCACGTGCACACCTATGTCCATAGGGGAGATAACATGGGAAGGAGGGAGTAGACAAGCAAATATACGAGGAGAATCGGGTACGATCGAGTTCAAGGAGTTAAGGTTAAGGGAATTGGCTTGGGTATAGGAGGATGTTGAGACTGGTGCCAGAGAAGAGGGAGAGTGCACACTAATAACATTATCAGTTTGAATATGCAGATTCTCTTGAACCTGAGTGGTAGATATTTCTATAGTATCTATGTCATTTGGAGTAGTTTGAAGCACCAAACCCTCACCATTTTCTTCCAAGTTTGCTAAAGCATCTATTGTGATTATTTTCAATCCAATGCCCGAATCATCAACTTTATCACCATCTATATATTTACTTTCTTCACATAGAGCTTCATCCCTTTCACATATTGTCTCCAAAATAGCAAATTTGTTACTTATTAGAATTATATCATTTCCATTTCCATTGTATTCAGGCACTATCGATACATTTTCCTTATTCAAAGTGATATCAACAATACTTGCTTCAATCAAAACACTTTCAAGATCATTCTCTTTACCATTATCGACCTGGGATGGTTTCTATAAAGCATTTTTCTTCACTCACAACTTTTGTCCAAACACTTTTTTTCTTAGGATTAATTTCATTAGCTGATACATTCTTCTTCCTCAAATTATTGTTGCTTGTTGTAGTGGCCTTTCATTTTTCAACTTGATCTGACTTTTCATTCTTTCCATCACCTTTTCCAACTTCTAAATAATTATTAATATTATGAAAGACTTTACAAAGATTACATATATCAAGCCTCCATTGGTAATATACATAAACAAGATGAGTACCACCATCCGGGAGTTGCATTGGAAAGAATTCAATCAGATGCTCATTAAGAGTTATCTTGATTAAACACTTTGCAAATTGAATCCTCTCAAGCTTCTCGGTGTTATGATCCAAACATATCAATCTACCCAATCTACTTGCAAGCCAATTAGTGCCTATAGGAGACCAGGCAAAAAGTGGTATATTTGTGATATAAACCCACACTGGGATGGCTTTAATAGAGCCATAGACATTGCTAACTAGAGGATTCCACTATTTCAGGATAAATAGCTTATTTCTAATAATTATTGGATCTCCTTCGATTATTCTCCTTTTACCTTTATCATCAGAGAGGAAAAATAGAAAGATATTACCATCTGATTTCACCTTGATGTTTCCCTTTAATCTCCATATCATCTTGAGACGGTGAATTACAGCGGAGTATGATAGAGGCTTGTCAAGGAAAAAATCCAACAACATAGTCACTTCAGGCCAGAGTTCCAGCTTGCACAACTTCAAGAGGATGGATAACGACCTTATCATAATACTTCATATCGAGCTGAATAGGGGAATACTTCTCAGCATTCCTTGGTTTGCGCTTAAAAAGAGAAGTCCATTCATGTTCAGATGAAACAATAGAAGGAGAAGAGATGAGAGAGTTGGGGATAGCAGAGGAAGCTAGATTGGAGTTGGAAGTGGAAGAAGAAGGACGAGTAGGCAAAAGTGGGACAGGAGGATGGTCAGGATGTCGATCAACAGAAGGACAGGCTGAAAGGATGAGTTGGATGGCCGAAGGGACATCGGGAAGGGGGATGACAGGAGGGATGGGGGAGGCAAGGGGAGAGGACATTAAAACGTAGTATGACTAGATTGTATTTTGTGTCAAAAATATTAAATATGAATAAATATGTATAATCATATTAATAAAATATTTATATTACATAAAAATTATAGTAATAGATTTATTTAAATATAAATAAAATATTTATATATATTAAAATGAATTTTTTTCGAATCTGTGAGTAATACATATGTGTGTATGCATATATATCTATATATATTAATTTTTTTTAAATATATAAATATAAACAAATATATGTATAATAAAATATATATAATAAATTAATAAAATACGTAAAATAATTATTTATTTAATATAAAAGTCCAGGACTTATACACTACAACATAGAAATTAATTAACTTATTTAATTAAGTATCCATTCAAAAATTAATAAAATATTAATTAAGATTAATTTCGAAACCTTATTTCAAAATTCAAAGTTCTAGAAAATCCTAAATGATATTTTGTAGCTTAGAAAAAGTTTCCATAATTTATTTGGTTTAAATTAATTTTAAAATGATTTTCTTTATTTTAGCCGAAATTAAATAATTAATTTAAATATAAAAATAATGTTTTTTTAACTTTTTCACCGAAATCTTCACTGATATTGATATAATTTTATAAAATATAAAATTATTTTTTCATAGCATATTTAAATTAATCTAATTTATTCATATAATAAATTGATTTAAATGATATTAAATAATAATAATATATTTATAGAAGACAATTTTTTACTTCCAAAAATTATTTTTACTATAATACCTTATATATAAAATTGTATGACTATTTTTGACCATGCTATGATGTTGTAATTAATTATAAATCATATATATGTAAATAAATAATATACACATTAATTTAGTAAAATACAAAATTATTATTTTTATTCATAGCCGCACTGCCCTGATATATATATATATATATATATATATATATTTGTGTGTGTGTGTGTGTATGTATGATTAAAAAAATTATTAAACATACACACACACATGCATATAACCAAAGTACTTTGTGGCAATATTACTTGCACATCAGAATTGTCACCTAACTGACAATCTATATTTTATACACACACACATATAATAAAATATTATACTGAGAATTAATAACTATAATATGATAAAAACCATACCTTAATCCCAATGCCTTGAAGTACACCTTGAAAAGATATTTCTCCCATTTGAAAACTTTTAAGATTCAACAGAGAGCTAGTCCTTGAACCGTAGACCTTCAGCTATCAGATAGCAATCGAATCTGACTTGATTTGAGCTTCAAAAATTAGGGAGATGGAAAAGAGGAATTCAGCTAGCAATAGATCGGGTTGGAGGCTTTCTAAATTTCTCTAAAGGTTGAGGATAGAGATGCTTATATAGAGGAGAATTAAGAGAGTTTAGGATCATGATCCTATATCATCTCTTACTAACTCTCTTCCATCTTAGCCCTCCATCTCAAAGTCAATCGTGCACCATCGTATGGCCACATTAACCCCTCATATGGCCGAATTTTCCATCCCCTTTCATGGGCTTTTAAACCCATATATAGCCTAAATAAAATATTATACAATTAAATGCAATTTAATCGCTTATCAATATTGATATATTTATAACTATTATAAATATATCTAATAATATTTATTCATCAAATCATAATCAAATTTTACAATTAATATTTCATAAATACTAGTTAATTTATAGCAATTATAAATTAATTAAATCTTTTGGTCAAAGGAGAATTCATTGTTTCTTTTGTGTGACTTACCAGGTGTAAATTCGGTCAACGATTAATATCGAACTATTCGAATATTAACATCCACACGTCACTTAGCAGGTGGTGTGACATTTTGGCCAAATTTATCGCTACTTGGTTTCACTAAAATCCAATTTTACTTTAATTAAGCGTTACCCGGTTATGACTTTTATTTACACTAATTCTCTATGTCAAAACTATATCACTTTAAACTTATGGAATTTGGTAATGAGAAAATTCTAATATCGTTCATATTCAACTTTATAGTCCAAACACAAAGTCCTTAGTTCAATAATCGCAATTATTATTAACCGAAATGCTGTGGTCAAACACTTTGATTTTAAGTTAACTTGAGTTGACTGTGATATTAACCCTATAAAACTAAGGAGAGTAATCCTCCCTTGAATAAGCTTCACTTCCAATACTTCCACTCGCCCAACTATGGTCAGTCGATGGATGCTAGGCCATGATTTTACTATAATCAAAGCGGAGCTTTTATATTGAAGATCGACAGTATTTTCAAGTCGAGAGAACTGTGTAAATCAGCTACATCGATATTTTTATTTGACCTTAGTTATAGTAACCAACAGAAAATTATCGAGTGAGTCATTCCATATTTATCCAATAACTATCAATACGTAACCCATTGTTGCCCCCCCCGCAACCATGAGTAATACACTACCCAATATTTGGAGAGCATTACGTACTCTAGTCTCAATGGATGTATCGATATCTAGTCTCGATACTTCTTGACTATGAATATTTAAAATGGTATATTTATTTCATTGTGATAAATTACTCACGGTAACAACACTTTGTAACTGCTATCACAAAATATACCATTTATGGATTTTCTATTAAATGTACTTTTAATTAAATTAATTTATTAATACAACACATTATATCAAGCATATAATAGAAAGAAAACACCTTTTATTTCAAACAAGATTGGTTATCCAGTTAGATATATGTAATAAATTACGTAATTGCCCTTGGGGCATACCCCTAACTCTATCGTCATAAGCATGCTGCAAGACTACGCTATGCATTGGTCATGACTCCTACTTGCCCTTGGTAACAGACTGTTGGTCCTTAAGTGATGACTGGGAAATGGCTCTAATGAGAGAAATAACTCTGAACCTACAAACTCAATAAGGTGACATCATGGATCCGAAGCATGATCCCGCAATCAGGACCGTTAGGATGGATAACTAGCCTATCTAATGGCTCTAATTCACATGCTCTCTATAGTAGCGTGAACCTTATGACGTAGATGCCCAGCAAATACTCTCGACTATATAAGTCCCAATGATAGTAATAACTAGTACTCTGACTCTACCAGTCCTAATGAGAGTGACAATAGCTACTCTCGACTCGATAAGTCCTATTAAGAGTGATAATTGATACTCTCGACTCTTGAGTCCTAATGAGAGCCACATCAAATACTCTCGACTCTAAGAGTCCTGTTGAGAGTGATCTCAATATAACAAATCCTTGATTACGAGCCCTAAGAGTAGATAACGATACTCGACTAGTTAGTCCTTAGAGGATGCAATGAAATACTCTCAACGAAATGAGTCCAAATGAGAGAAATGATAAGCACTCTCGACTCCATATGTTCTAATGAGAGCGTACAACATAATAATTCCCCGACTACTAGCCCTAAGAGTAAATATTAATATAACTTGACTAGTTAGTCCTAAGGTGATAAATCTATAAATCCCAGCATATCTCCAACTTATTGTCCTTGGCGAGTAATAGAACTCTTGTAACGACCCGTAAATTTCAACTGTTTTAATAACGTAATTAGTTGAAATTTTGTGAAATTTTAAACGATAAAATTTTGAAATAAAAATTTAATATTTGGAATACGTCTAGTTAAACATAGCAACTGGTAAATATTCGTCCGAAAATACGAAAATTTATTTCGCGCGTAAATTCACTTCAATTTAATCAGTTAAAAAGCAATGAAAATAAAATGTTTCCGAAACCTAAATATTTTTACATAGAAAAATTCTAAACCATCTTCTGAGCAAAATATCAGTTCGTCATTTTTCAAATTTCGGACATCTATTGCTCCGTCGTTCTTATTTTCTGCAAAATAGCAATATTCTGGTACCGATATCGATTTTTATCGGATGATCGTATCACTGATATCCATATACCGTTTTGATCGTCTCGTCCCATTGACCTCTACGGTATATTTATTTCTGTATTTTGAAGTCTAGAAAACGGTAAAAATCTACGGAAACGACTTCGTATCGGTTCCGCGTTCTACTTCTTAGCTTTGCTTACCTTTCACATTCCACCGTCTATCAGCCAATAGTCATTTGCGTTTTTGTAGTCCCAAAAGATTTATTGTCGTGACCATTCATTTTAGCTTCCCGTGTCCATTTACTTTCCAATGAGAATAAATAACCTATAGCCTTTATTAATATAAAACGTGCATGTCTGTTCATAATTCCTTTTCTCAATTTGCTTAAACCTTCCAAAGCCTGTAGCCATTCCTCTTCCTTCTCTCTCTGTTCAATTCTCTTCTTCCTCCCCTCTTTTCTTCACATCCTTCTGTTAATTTATAAATATATAGAACATGTTATTGGGTCCATGAAGCATGCAAAGTTGCAAAACTCCATTCTTCTCCTCACGTGAAACCAAGTATCTGGAACCCATCTTTTGCCAACTACCCACTCTTATCACCTCCGAGCCTCCACCATGAAAGCCACCACAAGCCTAACAGCCTATCACCGACCCTTCGCCTACCACCCCAGCAAACCCACGCGCAGCAGCTTAGTGCGACCACTGACCTCCCCTAGCCTCCACCGATCGCGACTTGCATCCTCTCCTTCCCTGAACAGATCACTACACCTTAGCCACCTACAACGTATCGGCCTCCCACTTGTTCGCCTCAAAACACCCACGTCTCTGCCACCACTCCATCACCGCAGCCGCGCCCTGGCCTTCATCCCCTCCACACGCAAGTACGGCCACCATCTTCTCCCTCTCAACCACCACCACATCTCCTTGTTCACACATGCAGCCTCTTTTCACTACTAAGGTATTTATATATTTGCTTATACGTACATACTATGGGTTATATACATATATTTGTATTACATAGATGTTTTCAAACTATAGTGTGTATTAGCTGTCGTTTATTTTAAGTCTCTAAGGTTATATAGTTTGGTTTCAAATCATACATTGAATTGTCTGTTTTGTTCGAGTATTGCTTACGTACCTAAGTCATATAGGTTATATTTTAAAGGTAATAATGTTAGTACTTTATATATATTACATAACAGTAGTTTTCGCTTGTATGTTCGGAGGCAAACCGTACCAGGCTATCTTAAATTTTATAGGAATTGGGTTGTAGATTTGATCTATTGAATTTATAATTATAATGTATGTTCTGTTGTTTATATATATGGGTTATAGTTTTTTTTTTTAAAAAAAATGATTCGTTTATTATATATAAGTCAATATATTAAAATTTTGAAAGAGCAGTATATATACTATATTTTAAAGTTGTTGTTACTTTATACTTGTCTGCGAAAATGTTAGTTTTGTAAAGTATGCACATATGATATGGTTATTAGTGTTGACGTCTAAAATATAATAATATTGATGTTTTGGATATTTGATTCTCTCTTTAAAAAGTCTGGATTTAGAATAGCATATATGTAGAAGCTTTGATTTTGGTTTTGTTTGGTGGTTAGGAAATAAAACGAGTTTGGAATATGTATATAAATAAAGACTATGTTTTACATATGTTTAAATTTAAATATTGATTTGAAATACATATAACGATTTTTTTTTTCCTTTAAATTTAATATTGTTTTAAAAATACATGTATATGCATCTTGTTTCGGTTTATCCCAAACCGGTTTTGATCATTTTCATTGATCCAATTTATCAGTGTTCGTCGAATTCGAATCCATCGTGCTGTACTTTGACATCTGTGCTTGGATTGTAACTCAACTTCATTTGCCTATCATCTCTAACCTCGAAAGGTGAGCACTCACTCACGATTAACGTTCTTGTATTTATTAGATTTGATTTCAATTGAAACGACAATTGAAATTTGCTGCTGTTAGTTAATTACACTGTTATATATGCTATTACCTGTATCAGTTCACCTGTGACATCTGACACCATTATCTGTTAATTATTTATGCGATGATAATACAGTTTGGCTGATAATTGATTGATTTTTGATGTTTATATTGGACGTTAATTTGTTAATGTTAAAATGATAAATGGTATGCAAATTTAAATGGATATAGAATAGTTAAATGTTAAATTTGATTAAATGAAAATTATGACCCCTTTAACTGTTAACTTTATTGACACGTAGGATTTGTTTAATTACACTTTGAACCACTGAATGTAGGTTGTTAAATTGATGATGTATGAAATTGAATTGAATGACAAGTGAAAACCGTAATGTAATAATCTTTAATCTACATGAAATGATAGTGTAGATTCTAGAAATAATTATATTAATTCGTACAAATAACAATGCGAATTAATACGGTTATTTCGGGATTATTTGAATTGATTATTGGATTGTTATTGATTGTTGCTATTGCTTGTTTATTTACTTTGACACCATCCCAGTTATCACACTGCAAGTTCCCTTTGTATGTTTTGATTTTGAATTGAATTGGAATCGGGTTGAAATGATAAATACCCAAATTGAACTTTGACCTAGGAAAGAAAATTCAATAAAACCCGATTGGTCAATAATTTGATTTAAAAATAAAACGAAGATTTTATTTGAATAAAGAATATGGTTTTGAAATGAGGTTGAAATTTGAATTTTTGATGAAAGGAAAATGTTAATATTTAATAATCTGAAACAAAATATTAACAATGTAATCGATGAAAGAATGTTGTTTAATTTGAGAAATGATTGAATTAAATTTTGAAATGATTTAATAATTAAGTTTGAAATTATAATTAAGTTTGAAATTATTAAACTGTGAAATTATTTAATAATTAAGTTTTTGAATTATTTAATAATTAAATAAGATTGAATGATTTAATGATCAAATTGAATTGAATTCCTTAATAAGAAAAATTGAACTTTTGAATAAGTGGATTTTAGTTCGTAAATAATTGAAATTGAGTTTCTTTATTTATTAAGTTTTGGAAAATTATTTAAGTAAGTAAATAAGTGAAAGTGATTTTCTTTAACAAGAAATGAAAATGTGATATTTTGGAATTAATGTAAGACTTGAAATGTAAAGAATTTGATTTGATGAATTTAATTTAATTAAATTTGTAAGTTTTGATATAATGAAGTTGAATTTAAATAATGGATTTAATGAATTGGAAATTTAATGGAAATTGTTTTGAATGGCATAGTAACTTAACGAATATTGAATGAAATCGATAAATGATTTTAAATTGATTTGAATGTTAAATAAGATTTAATTTAAATGTTTTCGAAATGAAACTTGTATTTGAACTTGAATCAATATTTGAATTGTTTTAAATAGAAATTGAAATTGAATTATAAGATTTTGAAATGGAAAATTGGAAGTTTTGAAACGAAAATTTGGAAATTGTTTTAGAAAGACAAATGAAATGTTGATTTACGAATTCTATTTGAAATTGAAATTGATTTGGTTTTTGAAATATATAAACGACCAATCGGTGTAATAATTACGAAAGTTATTAAAGAGACCGGGATCGGTAATGGATATACTCTCTATCTGCACCGAAACCACTTTAATAACTAAACGCGGAGTGTTGATCCAGAACGAAGTGGATGGTTTTGATGAACGTGTTGACTGAAGAAAGAGAACGATTTTGGATGACCCTTGACATGACTAAAACAGGAGCCGCGCCGGGCCATTGAGGATCGCCATCTCTAGCGGACACACTTCTTCGATACCATATCTATTACTTTGTGATTCGATTTGGGTGCACCCCTCGATTTGGGAGTGTTGTTCGCGGTGTTGGGGTAGTAGCTGCTATGCCCAACATCAGTCCGGATCAGGCAACTACTAGTATCCTAGTTGGTATCGCCTCATGTACCTTGTCATACTGATTATCCTATTCGCGACCACTACGATTTTGATTTGTACCTTTAGTATATGGATTGCCCTCTGGTGACTTCCAGTTTTGGGGAAACTACGGTCTTGTATATGCTTTTGGGAATAAACAGGTTAAGAGGTGTATGGGCCCTGCTTAACCCTACTTTGATATCTTTATATTACTGATAGACATTATCTACTTAGCGTACATTACTACCTAGTAGATAGTTTAACGGATCCTTAAAGGATGGTTATTCCAAACATCCTTTGAGTTACTTGTATTTCAATTGCTATTTCATTTGAGTTGGATTTATTAATATAAGAATGTTAATCCTGACTCGAGTGTTTTGTATTTTGCTTTACGCTCGGGTCAGACTGAGTGGTTCAGCTTTCGAGACTCACCTTTGGAGTTGGAGCTTTGCTTGAAGATCCAGCCATCTATTCTGCTTTCAGTATTCGATGATTCCAGTGATGTATTCTGATTTGTATCTGTTACTCTTCCATTGTATCTAGTTTAACTCTGATGTATCGTATTACTCTTCTGTTGTAAACTCTAATGTATTTTATAGATTCATATAGTAGCTTCATGAACTACTATCTCTTTTATTTCCGCTGCAATTATTACTCTGTGTCTGTGATTTGTGATTATTTATTTACTGTATATGTTCAGTTTTGCCAATTTAAATTAACAACGCGGTATTTTGAGCAATTCAACTCCGGCATGAGTGTCTACCTATTCACTTATAATGGACGCGAATGGTCCAAAATATCGGGTCGTTACAGTTGGTATCAGAGCTTTGGTAGCTCTAGGCAAAACTTAACATATAAGGTAAAGGTATTTACAGAATCACTCTCATTCGAGTTTCAATCTCTTCCTTTGACTCAATTCCTTTGAATTTTGGAACGTTCCCCTCGGTTCCGAAATTCATTCGTGTCCTTCACTATTCGTCTTCTTTCAATCCTGGAGCACCCCATAACTCCATTCTGAATGTTATCTATAATAGATCGGCGGTCTCGCCAATCTTCGAATGATTCATAAAGGAGTAAAACTCATTTATAATAGGCATCGATTCACCGGAGATTTCTGTATCCTCGGTTTACGATGCTATCTATCTCCTGCTATACCTGAATTCTATTTCTTGAGATCGAGTGTTGATTTACCTCGGAATTCAGCATCGATCTTATTCTTGAAGTTACGGACGACTCGGTTAAGGTTGCCCGTGCATTAAAT
This sequence comes from Allium fistulosum, assembly GCA_030737815.1. Classification (NCBI taxonomy): domain Eukaryota; kingdom Viridiplantae; phylum Streptophyta; class Magnoliopsida; order Asparagales; family Amaryllidaceae; genus Allium; species Allium fistulosum. Next base: position 1,165,860,358 of record CM060905.1, on the reverse strand, counting down.
AAACTCATCCATCTCCCGATTGTGGAAATTGAATTATCTTATCTTCTGTTTCAAACTTATTTTTCGAATCAAAATTCTCTTTGATTTGAGTCCATCAAATTTGAATCTCTATCTTTGCTTTGAAATCTATTCTTATATAGTCGAGCAAGGAAGTGTATTTGTAAATTAATATTTAAAATGTTTAAAATATATTGTGTTGTTTGAGTTGTTGATGTTGATTTGGGTTTTCGATCGATTCGTCTGATCAACGCTATCGATAGGATTTCCAAAACACTTGAACAGAGCAAACTGACACAATATCGTTTTCAAATTTGGCCAATGGAATAAATTTGTTAGATTATATTGTGAAAATATAAGTAAAAATTTTCTGGAATTTAATAGGTAAATTAAATTGTTTGTTTGAAATGATAATATTTGATTAACATTTATTGTTCTAAATAAATTTATAAATATGGTTTATAAATTGATTTTGTAAATTTAAAATGAATTAAATCAAGAATTTGAGAATTTAATTTACAGTGATTTCAAGCTTTGGGTTTTAAATTTTAAAATGTATATTATTGAAGGTATTTTCAAATAAAAATCGTTTCCAAAGAATTTTAAAATGTTGAAATCAGTGCTCTTCTCTTTGTCGCTGGAAAATAATTTCGGTGATGACGGCCGCATCATCGACATTCATTTTCGAGTTTCGAAGTGGAGATACTATTCTGTAGTTTTGCTACGGTTTTGTTTTGAAAATATTTTGATTTGAATTTCTTCAGTATAATTTGATTTATATATATATATATATATATATATATATGTATCTTATTTTAAATTTTAATTTGATTTGATATAAATATATTATATATCTCTAAATTGTTTAAAGTAAATCGGAAATCTAATTCTTAAATTTGGTTAAAGGGTGATTTTAATTATAAATAAAACCAAAATTTGGAATGAATATTTAAACTTGAATAATTGAATTGGGAAAATTTTATTTGTATATTGTTCAACTGCATTCTAATACAACTTACCTAAATCATTCAGAAGTTGAATATGTAATTGGATAATATACAATATAAATTGGACTTATAAATAAAATTTGAGTGGTTATAATGTTATACACTTAAATTTTAATTATAAAATGTTAATAGAGATAAATATAACAATAAGATAATTGAAAAATAAATTTGTTTTGAAAGAATTAATAAATTGAAATTTGATCAACTCATGAAAATACCTTGAATTTAAAAGCAGTTAGTGAATATGAATTAATTTAAATCGAAACTTTTATGTTTTAAATTAATTTATATAGGTTAAATATATGTGAGTAGATATATTAAGTAGAAAATTTAACAGTAATTTGGAATAAAGAAGAATTTAAAATCTGTTGAAGAAAAATATGATTATAATGAAAGACTATTCAAATTTATGGTTTTTGGAAATTGTAAATTGAAGATAATTGGATGATAAGATAATGAATTTAGAAATAATTGAGACTGATTTTAATGAAATCAAATGGTTTAAATCAACTGGTTAAATATTAATTAATTTAAATTGAAATTCATATGGTTTAAACTAATTGTTTTATTTTGGTTTCAATCTGTTTTCTTCCTGGTTGTTTCTATTCTCCTACCTCGTTCCTTTTCGGGGACGAAAAGTTTTGAGTGGGGGAGAATGTAACGACCCGTAAATTTCAACTGTTTTAATAACGTAATTAGTTGAAATTTTGTGAAATTTTAAACGATAAAATTTTGAAATAAAAATTTAATATTTGGAATACGTCTAGTTAAACATAGCAACTGGTAAATTTTCGTCCGAAAATACGAAAATTTATTTCGCGCGTAAATTCACTTCAATTTAATCAGTTAAAAAGCAATGAAAATAAAATGTTTCCGAAACCTAAATATTTTTACATAGAAAAATTCTAAACCATCTTCTGAGCAAAATATCAGTTCGTCATTTTTCAAATTTCGGACATCTATTGCTCCGTCGTTCTTATTTTCTGCAAAATAGCAGTATTCTGGTACCGATATCGATTTTTATCGGATGATCGTATCACTGATATCCATATACCGTTTTGATCGTCTCGTCCCATTGACCTCTACGGTATATTTATTTCTGTATTTTGAAGTCTAGAAAACGGTAAAAATCTACGGAAACGACTTCGTATCGGTTCCGCGTTCTACTTCTTAGCTTTGCTTACCTTTCACATTCCACCGTCTATCAGCCAATAGTCATTTGCGTTTTTGTAGTCCCAAAAGATTTATTGTCGTGACCATTCATTTTAGCTTCCCGTGTCCATTTACTTTCCAATGAGAATAAATAACCTATAGCCTTTATTAATATAAAACGTGCATGTCTGTTCATAATTCCTTTTCTCAATTTGCTTAAACCTTCCAAAGCCTGTAGCCATTCCTCTTCCTTCTCTCTCTGTTCAATTCTCTTCTTCCTCCCCTCTTTTCTTCACATCCTTCTGTTAATTTATAAATATATAGAACATGTTATTTGGTCCATGAAGCATGCAAAGTTGCAAAACTCCATTCTTCTCCTCACATGAAACCAAGTATCTGGAACCCATCTTTTGCCAACTACCCACTCTTATCACCTCCGAGCCTCCACCATGAAAGCCACCACAAGCCTAACAGCCTATCACCGACCCTTCGCCTACCACCCCAGCAAACCCACGCGCAGCAGCTCAGTGCGACCACTGACCTCCCCTAGCCTCCACCGATCGCGACTTGCATCCTCTCCTTCCCTGAACAGATCACTACACCTTAGCCACCTACAACGTATCGGCCTCCCACTTGTTCGCCTCAAAACACCCACGTCTCTGCCACCACTCCATCACCGCAGCCGCGCCCTGGCCTTCATCCCCTCCACACGCAAGTACGGCCACCATCTTCTCCCTCTCAACCACCACCACATCTCCTTGTTCACACATGCAGCCTCTTTTCACTACTAAGGTATTTATATATTTGCTTATACGTACATACTATGGGTTATATACATATATTTGTATTACATAGATGTTTTCAAACTATAGTGTGTATTAGCTGTCGTTTATTTTAAGTCTCTAAGGTTATATAGTTTGGTTTCAAATCATACATTGAATTGTCTGTTTTGTTCGAGTATTGCTTACGTACCTAAGTCATATAGGTTATATTTTAAAGGTAATAATGTTAGTACTTTATATATATTACATAACAGTAGTTTTCGCTTGTATGTTCGGAGGCAAACCGTACCAGGCTATCTTAAATTTTATAGGAATTGGGTTGTAGATTTGATCTATTGAATTTATAATTATAATGTATGTTCTGTTGTTTATATATATGGGTTATAGTTTTTTTTTAAAAAAAAATGATTCGTTTATTATATATAAGTCAATATATTAAAATTTTGAAAGAGCAGTATATATACTATATTTTAAAGTTGTTGTTACTTTATACTTGTCTGCGAAAATGTTAGTTTTGTAAAGTATGCACATATGATATGGTTATTAGTGTTGACGTCTAAAATATAATAATATTGATGTTTTGGATATTTGATTCTCTCTTTAAAAAGTCTGGATTTAGAATAGCATATATGTAGAAGCTTTGATTTTGGTTTTGTTTGGTGGTTAGGAAATAAAACGAGTTTGGAATATGTATATAAATAAAGACTATGTTTTACATATGTTTAAATTTAAATATTGATTTGAAATACATATAACGATTTTTTTTTCCTTTAAATTTAATATTGTTTTAAAAATACATGTATATGCATCTTGTTTCGGTTTATCCCAAACCGGTTTTGATCATTTTCATTGATCCAATTTATCAGTGTTCGTCGAATTCGAATCCATCGTGCTGTACTTTGACATCTGTGCTTGGATTGTAACTCAACTTCATTTGCCTATCATCTCTAGCCTCGAAAGGTGAGCACTCACTCACGATTAACGTTCTTGTATTTATTAGATTTGATTTCAATTGAAACGACAATTGAAATTTGCTGCTGTTAGTTAATTACACTGTTATATATGCTATTACCTGTATCAGTTCACCTGTGACATCTGACACCATTATCTGTTAATTATTTATGCGATGATAATACAGTTTGGCTGATAATTGATTGATTTTTGATGTTTATATTGGACGTTAATTTGTTAATGTTAAAATGATAAATAGTATGCAAATTTAAATGGATATAGAATAGTTAAATGTTAAATTTGATTAAATGAAAATTATGACCCCTTTAACTGTTAACTTTATTGACACGTAGGATTTGTTTAATTACACTTTGAACCACTGAATGTAGGTTGTTAAATTGATGATGTATGAAATTGAATTGAATGACAAGTGAAAACCGTAATGTAATAATCTTTAATCTACATGAAATGATAGTGTAGATTCTAGAAATAATTATATTAATTCGTACAAATAACAATGCGAATTAATACGGTTATTTCGGGATTATTTGAATTGATTATTGGATTGTTATTGATTGTTGCTATTGCTTGTTTATTTACTTTGACACCATCCCAGTTATCACACTGCAAGTTCCCTTTGTATGTTTTGATTTTGAATTGAATTGGAATCGGGTTGAAATGATAAATACCCAAATTGAACTTTGACCTAGGAAAGAAAATTAAATAAAACCCGATTGGTCAATAATTTGATTTAAAAATAAAACGAAGATTTTATTTGAATAAAGAATATGGTTTTGAAATGAGGTTGAAATTTGAATTTTTGATGAAAGGAAAATGTTAATATTTAATAATCTGAAACAAAATATTAACAATGTAATCGATGAAAGAATGTTGTTTAATTTGAGAAATGATTGAATTAAATTTTGAAATGATTTAATAATTAAGTTTGAAATTATAATTAAGTTTGAAATTATTAAACTGTGAAATTATTTAATAATTAAGTTTTTGAATTATTTAATAATTAAATAAGATTGAATGATTTAATGATCAAATTGAATTGAATTCCTTAATAAGAAAAATTGAACTTTTGAATAAGTGGATTTTAGTTCGTAAATAATTGAAATTGAGTTTCTTTATTTATTAAGTTTTGGAAAATTATTTAAGTAAGTAAATAAGTGAAAGTGATTTTCTTTAACAAGAAATGAAAATGTGATATTTTGGAATTAATGTAAGACTTGAAATGTAAAGAATTTGATTTGATGAATTTAATTTAATTAAATTTGTAAGTTTTGATATAATGAAGTTGAATTTAAATAATGGATTTAATGAATTGGAAATTTAATGGAAATTGTTTTGAATGGCATAGTAACTTAACGAATATTGAATGAAATCGATAAATGATTTTAAATTGATTTGAATGTTAAATAAGATTTAATTTAAATGTTTTCGAAATGAAACTTGTATTTGAACTTGAATCAATATTTGAATTGTTTTAAATAGAAATTGAAATTGAATTATAAGATTTTGAAATGGAAAATTGGAAGTTTTGAAACGAAAATTTGGAAATTGTTTTAGAAAGACAAATGAAATGTTGATTTACGAATTCTATTTGAAATTGAAATTGATTTGGTTTTTGAAATATATAAACGACCAATCGGTGTAATAATTACGAAAGTTATTAAAGAGACCGGGATCGGTAATGGATATACTCTCTATCTGCACCGAAACCACTTTAATAACTAAACGCGGAGTGTTGATCCAGAACGAAGTGGATGGTTTTGATGAACGTGTTGACTGAAGAAAGAGAACGATTTTGGATGACCCTTGACATGACTAAAACAGGAGCCGTGCCGGGCCATTGAGGATCGCCATCTCTAGCGGACACACTTCTTCGATACCATATCTATTACTTTGTGATTCGATTTGGGTGCACCCCTCGATTTGGGAGTGTTGTTCGCGGTGTTGGGGTAGTAGCTGCTATGCCCAACATCAGTCCGGATCAGGCAACTACTAGTATCCTAGTTGGTATCGCCTCATGTACCTTGTCATACTGATTATCCTATTCGCGACCACTACGATTTTGATTTGTACCTTTAGTATATGGATTACCCTCTGGTGACTTCCGGTTTTGGGGAAACTACGGTCTTGTATATGCTTTTGGGAATAAACAGGTTAAGAGGTGTATGGGCCCTGCTTAACCCTACTTTGATATCTTTATATTACTGATAGACATTATCTACTTAGCGTACATTACTACCTAGTAGATAGTTTAACGGATCCTTAAAGGATGGTTATTCCAATCATCCTTTGAGTTACTTGTATTTCAATTGCTATTTCATTTGAGTTGGATTTATTAATATAAGAATGTTAATCCTGACTCGAGTGTTTTGTATTTTGCTTTACGCTCGGGTCAGACTGAGTGGTTTAGCTTTCGAGACTCACCTTTGGAGTTGGAGCTTTGCTTGAAGATCCAGCCATCTATTCTGCTTTCAGTATTCGATGATTCCAGTGATGTATTCTGATTTGTATCTGTTACTCTTCCGTTGTATCTAGTTTAACTCTGATGTATCGTATTACTCTTCTGTTGTAAACTCTAATGTATTTTATAGATTCATATAGTAGCTTCATGAACTACTATCTCTTTTATTTCCGCTGCAATTATTACTCTGTGTCTGTGATCTGTGATTATTTATTTACTGTATATGTTCAGTTTTGCCAATTTAAATTAACAACGCGGTATTTTGAGCAATTCAACTCCGGCATGAGTGTCTACCTATTCACTTATAATGGACGCGAATGGTCCAAAATATCAGGTCGTTACAACTCTAGACTACTAAGCTCTATTGAATCACCCCTAAACAATATCATAATATCCTAACCCATCTCCAAAATATAGTTGACATTTACTTACCAATAGTAATCGAACAAGTATTACTTGAGTGTCCCATACCACTCAGTATTACTCGATTGTTTACTAGAAGCTAGTAAACTACACTCACAAAATCAATAATTATTCTATAATATGAGTCAATCGAATAACAGAAAAAATATCTCCGAGCGTGACATACCACCCAGTACTACTAATTCGTTTATTCAACATCCTCATTCTATAGAATTTCACAAAATCATCAAATATTCCATATAAATCATTTCAGATTAAACCATATACGAAAGGGGATTAAAACTCAAAACTCTCAAAATCCATTTAAATATTTCACAATTTAATTTATCTTCAAAATAGATTGTACACTTTAAATATCCCTTTTTTTAAATATTTCTTGAATCCTTTTATTAAATATACACTATACAAGAGAATTTCATTTTCGGAAATATTGTTAAAACCCTTTATTTAACTTATAAAATTCCATATATTCCAAAACAATTTTCTATAAATCACATTATTTTCCAATCACTTTTAATTATTTGGAAATATACTTTAATCTAATTTTTAAAAAACTATAAATTATTTTCCAAATTTATTCAAAATATTTTGAAATGAGAAAATCAATGTATCAAAAAATATAACCCATAGTGCGAAATTCTCTAAAGTCATCAATATAAATTTTATTTTTTGACCCGAGTCGAATTACATCGAATTTCGCCCATCCAAACAATGTACACACACATATAAAATAAACTACACCTCAAAATGCAATCGGACAACATCTCCTTTGCATTTTGGACAATCCAACATACAAAAATCTTAACATTAGATCAAAATCATATCCAAAACCAACAATTCATCCAAAAAATTTAATCGATAATCTCAATTAATTCAACCAAGCAATGAAATCAACTATCAGGATAAATATATATTTGTAAACATCAAGCAATGAAATAGATATGTATGTGAGTGTGAAAACTCACCTCATGCCATGCTCAGTAGCCTAAGCTTGTGACCAAGTGGAGCATGAAAGTGACGAAATGTTGTAGGGTGGGGGTGCACACAACCCATCTGATTTTTGCTTGCAGAACTCCAAGCTCCTCCGGCCACTGCCTCTCATCGCCTGAAGCCGTATGCACCCATACAACAACCATCAACCTCCCAGCTTCCATCAGTCCCCACTGCCATATTCACCTTAACCTTCACGCGCCAGAAGCACCCAGACGTAGCTAAAAATTCATCTCCGCATACTCCTACTTAAGGTCACGACCCTGCTTCACCGTCGTTTGCCTCCAATCGCGTGTGCAATGTCACACTGCAAAGCTCAAGCCCGACTCTAGGCTGCCTCTCTCTTGTCACCGTCCCCTGCGACATCGCGTAAGTCGTTATGGCCAGGTTTCGTGCCGCGTTGGAGTCGCGTTTGTATTTTTTTCTAATGTCGAATTTGGGCGTCCAGGGGAATTGTGATTAGGAAGTGAATAATATGCTTTGGGCTTTAATTCGAGGTAATGAGAAGGAAGAGGGGTCTTCTAGAGAAAGTGAGTAAAGAGAATGGGCTGGGGCTTTGAATTTCTTTGGGCTCTAATTTAATTTAATTACACTTCATTCTACATATAATATTTCGATGATTGATCAATTTTATTCAGTTCAATGTATGCTTATTCATTTTCCAGTATTTTAATTACATCACAATTATTTACACTTTAAAAATATTTTATATTCAATTAAAACATTTTATACGATTTCAATATATTATTCGAAAAGAATTTATTAATTCAATTCAGTTTGTTAAAATAAAATCTTTTACTAAATAGACTTCAGATAAATACGAATATTATTTTCAAAATAATAATTACCGAAATTGAATTTGAATATTTCTATTTTAATTAAATTTATTAATTTTATAACGTAGAAATCAAGGTTGTTACAGCATCCATGTACAGGGATTGGAAAATCCCAACAGCGTCTCAGATCTATCTCTATAGATCTTTATACCTAGTATATAGGTTGCTTCTTCCAAATCCTTCATGGAGAAGTTCTTGGAAAGCCAAGCTTTCATTGATTGCAACAACGAAGTGTCCTTACCAACTAATAATAGATCATCAACATAAAGCATTAAGAATATGATAGCGTTGCTATATTCCTTTCTGTATATGTGTAACAACCCGGGATTTTGGTCATTGTTAAATATTTAATTAATTTTAAATGTTTGAATCATTGGTTTTTTTGGTTTTAAACTTGGATTCAAATATAAGAATTGTTTAAAAATCTTTGAATTCATGAAATTAAAAATTTGAATAGTGAATTGGATATTTGGATTTTGAATTGTATATTAATTGAATGGATTTAATGATTTTATTTAACTCTTTTTAAATTATAAATAATAATAGTGAATTCATCTTGTAAATTAATTTACTGTAAGAAATAGTTCGAATAAATAATCAGAAAATTTATTTTTATTTTAATGACTCGATTTCTATTGATGTATTTTTAATTTAATTTATTTGATTTTTCCATAATTTTTAATTTGGAAATTATTGAAATTATTCGTTTAACGATTTATCGGCAAACGACAAAGTTTTTGTGATTTTACAGAACTCAATAATCGGTGTATATTATTATTGTTTTTGGGTCGTGTCGCTGTTTTAAGCGTGGCCATATTTTTATTTTGTCGTTCGAGGTCCGTACGCGAACGAAAACTGTGCAGCGAAATGCTGGAAAATTTAAACATAAACTTAACCCAAGACAATTCATACAATCAACACCACTTCTTTCTTTTCTATCATTTTGTGTTTCATTCCTTTATACCGAAACAAGAAAATAATGGCTGACCCTTTTTAATTCAAAATCAAATTCCATACTTATCTAAAAATCATGAAATCAGATCCTATGAGTTTGTTTTATCGAGATCTTCATCTCCATACTTGTTAGATAAGCGTGACGGTGATGTGGGATGCTTAACTTTGAAGGGCCGGTGCTAGGTTTAGGAATTGAGGAGATATATAGGGCATTAGGCAAAACTAAGGGCTCAGTTGCTCTTCTCATGAGAAGTAGCAGCGGTGACGAGCTTTTGGGGGTATGCGATGCTTAGATGTAGGCTGTGATTTCAGGGTGTCGCATGGGGGATCTGTCAGGTCGTGAAGGATTGTAGGGTGTCGAGGGTGTTGTTTTTGGGTGGTTAAGGTGGAGCTAGTGAAGGGGAATTTGTCTGCGGAGTCGGCTCGTCGTAAAGTTGATCGGAGGGGAGGAAGAGGCGCACGGCATGCACGACAGTGGAGGAGCGTACGTACCCGGTATGAAGCGGAGGTTGTCTTGATTTGGGAAGAAGGTTTATAGCTTGGTTTGGGGGTAATTAAATTTAGGAAATGTAATTAAGAAAATTAATTATATTATTTAATTCTAAGATCTTGTAAAATCAATATCTAATTCATACTAGGTCCAGATTGAACGCGGTCAATCATGTTGTAATCGTGGAATCTTTAACTACGCAATGGAATTGAATTAGTAGAGATTAGAGCTTATAGAATTTTAAGCTAAATTCGAACGCTCTTCGATTTTAGACTGAACTGAAATGCTTCGGTGATAAATGGAATTTTGCTGAGGTAAACTCACCATTTTGGTTAGTCAATATGTTATATAGTAGATAAACAATTATTTATTGTCTGCTTGGATGTTAAATTTGCTGGTTGTTTGGTTTGGATAAATTATCATTTTTAAAAATGGATAATGTATAAAGTGACAAAATAATACCGATTTAAAATAATTACTTGTTTAAATAAAAACGTAGTTAATTTAAACATACTTCCTTGGTGTTATCGATTTGGCCTAATAAACACCGTCTAATAATAATAAATGAAAGATTTTATTTTAAAAGACATTCGTTTAGCAAAATAAATCCCCGTTTTGCTATTATATTAATTTAGACATTCATTTAAATGCTAGTTGATTTATACTGGATAAGTGATGTGTTAACAATTGATTGTTAATTATGGATTTGGTTTACGTATATGCCTGCTTATGTAAATGCCCGTAATTTAACTTAAGAAGTTAAATGGAATTTTATGGTAGCTTGTTTAAGTACCATTGGGGTCGCTGAGCCTCTTTTTGGATTTGGAAAGTTATGGATTTAAATTAACTTCAAATTTTATAATTTGAAGTAAAATGTTTTATTTAATTATTATTTTAACAAAGTGTCTGTTAAATTTCTATTTTTCAAAGTGTCTTGCAAAATTATTTCTTTAGTAAAGTCAATTATTATATTTGTTTGTACCAAAAATGGGCACAACACTCTTCGGGAGTTGTTTGAAGAGATAAAATGAAGATTATAAATGTAAAACAGAGGTTATCTAACAAAAACTCCAACAAATAGGAATGTAAAATGCACAGACAAGCAGTTTAGAGTGGTTCGGCGTATAGCCTACGTCCACTATGAAGTTTTGATGATTTTATAGATTCTCTTTCAACGATTACAAGCGTTTACAGCGATGAACAGCGGATTACAATTTAGAATTCGAAATTGACAGCGAAAGTATGGTGCAAATCTCAATCCGGCAGAGTCTGGACGCTTCAGAGAAAAAAAAGATCCTTTTTCTGTTGATTCTGGGGCTCTATTTATAGGTGTAGGAGGCTTGGATTTCGCTCAAACCCCGGGAGACTTGGCCTGACACGTGAGGGGGCCCATTCGACCACTTCCAGAGAGTTTCAAGCCAATCTGTGATCGATACGAAATCATTTCGTATCGATCAGGATTACTTCCAATTGAGCTCAAAATTGGTGGAGACATTCCTTGTTATGTGTGCAACCTTCAGTTAAAATTTCATCATGTTTGGATCAGTGGATTATGAGATATGGTCGATATGAAATGGAATTCCTCATAGGCTGTCTGGTTCGTATCCATGATTTCGACTCCATCCGTTCGTCTCGCTGGCTGCACGTGTTCTTGAGGTGAGGTGGCGCGCGCGCTTCGTTTCGATCCGGTCTTCGTGCCGCATTGACTGTTTCGACTCCACATATCTCGCCTCGTTTTACTTTGATGGAAGACACGTCATCCCTGGTCAGTTGACTCGTGGGTACGAACGAGTCATTAGGCATGGATTCGAAGTGAGGTCCTCTGATGGATACGAAGCAAGCATCGAGTGATGGATACGAAGTAGACGTTGAACGATGGATACGAAGCAGACGTTGGCTGAAGGATACGAAGTCCTTCAATTGCTGGTATGTGTGAAGTCCATCGATACGAGTTCGATGGATACGAAGAAAATCGAGTCGAACCTGGGTACCTCGATGGATCCGGAGCTGATCGGTACGAAGCATGATGGATTCGAACTGGGGCTTCGGTGATGGATACGAAATCGCCCAGAGTGATGGATACGAAATCTGGGCTCTTTCCCTCCAATTTGACTCGATCATAACTTGAGTGCATGAGTCCGGATTGACTTGAAATTTGAGGTGCTGGTCTCTATGGCCTTTCTTGTCGTGTCCTATCAATTGTAGCCCACTCTGGGCTCGGACAAAATTCAGTGATATCCATGGCGTGCTGTCCTTGTTCCCTAGTCGGCTTCTTGGTGTCCTGGCCTTGCCAAAAGGCAGGATAACATTTGCCCCCCAAAGTACGTCTTGTGAAAACATGACGTGCTTTGAAAAGTTGTATGTCTTCTTTGGATACTGTTGAAAGTCGTACCCCTTAGCCATTCTCTCGTATCGGTCCTCTTATGAATCGATGCTCAAAGTCGAAAAGCCTTCTTTCGTATCGATGTGGGTTGACTTGATGGATACGAAAACAATCATTCGCATCGATGGTCACAAATCGCGATGAATCCCGATTCGAATTGGTGATATCTGGTGGATACGAAATGGATGTTCGCATCGATAGATTCCGATGGATACGAAATGGACGCTCGTATTAACAGGTCTGCTCTGTTTCGAATCGATGGCCCATACTCTGGATGTTTCGAAACGATGGTGTTTGGTGAACATTTCGCCTCTACGAATGTACAGCTTGATGGATACGAGGAAAGCGCGTGCATCTACCCATCGTATTCACCTGGCCTCCCTATGCGCTTCGAACCGATAAAGGTTAGTGGGTTCGATACGAATGCTCGCATCGATGTGCTGTTTGACTGGTTGCGACCGGTCAGATTGACTGGGAGTCGAATCGACTCGGTTCCGTCCTAGGCTTCATATAAATATCCGGGACTTTGCCATTTCTCACTTTTTTACCTTTTACTTTTACTGTTGTCTTCTGCCTTCTCGTATCGATTCGCAGACAAGCAGGAGAGAAGAATTACTCCAATCTTCGAATCGATCAAACATCATCTTATTATTTCCCAAACTCCAATTCGATTCAGGTAAATAAGTAATCACGGCTATATTCGAGCGACGACGTTCAGATCTCAGATCCATCGTGCCTTCGCTGATTATCGATTTTGGTGGTGCCAAGGCCAGATCTGGACCAGAGCTTGGTCGAGGATGGCCATGGCTATGCTCGCCTCAATCGGAGAAGAAAGAGTTCTGGGGTAGCTGTTTCACCATTAGTTCATGTCGATCCGGGACAGGAGGATTCGACTCGATCCAGATTTCATGATTTCGCATCGATTGATGGGTTAAAGGGGATGCAGAGGTTCGCATCGATCTAAGGTGGTAGGGGCTTGTGTTGAACTGAGATGACCGACGTAAGCGCTTGGCCAGCGTGATCGATGCGAAAATCTATCTCTCTTGATCGATACGAAGACCAAGAGATCCCATCGGTCCCATATCGATAACCACAGATCGATGCGAAGTTATTGCATTTGGTTGCCTCACAGCCGTTACCCTTGGCCGATGCGAAGTAAACCTACCTGATCGATACGAAATCTCCTCCTCCGGTCGATACGAACTGACATCGATACGAAAGGTATCGAGTCGACTTGATCGATACGAAAGTATCGATTCGAACTGGATCGATACGAAAGACATCACGCCTCCGAATGAATTTGAACTTGAACTACGATCGATTCCATGCTGAAATTTGACGAACTTAGCGAACTTTTGCACGTTCTTACATTCGATTCCGACGAGCTTCTGCCTTGCATAATTGGACTTGATTACAGGATTGCATATTTGACTGACTTTCGAAGCTCGTCGATGGAACTGCCTTTTAATAGAAAAGTACAACGAACTCTTTAATCTTGAATCGATCGTTATCATCTGGATGGCTCAGTCATGACGGTTAGCGATGACGGTCATGTTTGTCTGACTTCCAGAATCTCGTCGCTCGCACATTTTCTTTAATTCTGCAGAATTTGCTCAAGTCACGCACAGCACTCGCACTACACAACACATTCATGCACTTCACACTGGGGAATGCACGGGCTTTTTGTCACCTAATGATGGTTTCTCGTGAGTTAGCTGGCGATGGAACCGTCAAGTTCGCAGCAGCAAGAAATTCAGAACCTTGTCCTTCCTAGAATTGAGATTCCGGTCATCGAGGCCGAAGTTATTGGCCCAGCTCCGGACGAGTTGCCCAACGCGTCCTTCATTAATAGTCCACCTGACTCCGTCTCATCCAATATTTCCGAAGACATGCTGGGGAGAATATGCTTAAGGCATGGTCTATCTTTGGATGAGGTATTGCTGCCTGGACCGGATGATAGGCCACATAATCCCCCTGAGGGGTATACTGCTTTTAACCGGCATGCGTGCGCAGCCGGCACACTTCCTCCATTCAACGACTATATAAGAGAAGTGTTGGCTTATCTGGACATCGCTCCGTCTCAATTGCATCCAAACGGATATGCCTCACTCAACAGCTTATTCATTGTATTCATGGAGTACCTCCATCGTCCTCCCCGTATGACCGACATAAGATACTTGTTTAACTTCAAGAGTCGGACTGACAGCCCATCTTATACGTTCTTGGAGTCTGTAAGGAACTGCCAAGTTGTCGTGGGATCCTGGACTAGGCTAAGCTATTTTAAGTTGGAGTGGTTCTATGTCCGATGCCCTCCGGGGTTTGCCAGAAGATGGTTATTCAGACGTGAGTATCGTCTTTTTTCCCAAGTAATTGACAGGGCAATTTTCGGAGTGAAATTAAACTTACGTCTTCTTCTCTTTTTCTTTCAGCTATCATCCAGCGGCCTGAGGGCGGCTATTATAAAGAGATAGTTCGGGTCCTCCAAGAGATTCCTGGCGAAGAAAGGAATATTGAGCTGGTATTGACAGATCGGAATCTCAGAGTCCTTGGGCTGATCGGTCGGAGGCAGAGCATAAGACTCGACGGTGCATTAAAGACCGTTTCCAGGAAAAAGGTCAAGCAGATGAAGCCCAGGGTCGTGATAATCGAGGAACCCGACTCCGAGAAAACCCACACTGACGAAGAACCGTTGGTCGGACCTGTTGATGCAACCCCAGAGTCCGATGCTAAGAGGAAGGGCAAAGTTGTGGCTTCGAAACAGCCTAAGTCTGGGAGGCGGAAGTCTGTGGTTTTGCACCGCCCTTCGCCAGGAGTTAAGATTACGGAGGCATCCTCCCCGCAAGCTGGAGATCAATTCGAAGGGCCTACTGACCCTCCAGTCCCTGACACCGAGCTGGAGCAACACGATGTTGGGTCAGGTGGATCGCGACATATCGACGATGTTAGCGAGTCTGAGCTCGCCAATGCGACTGACGCTTCTGGTTGGTCCGGGGGGTTACACATTCACACACTCCTCACGGCACAACACACTTTCTTAACCATAAACAACACATCGCAAACGGTTACTGATTCTTTGTTGTTTTCTTTTCAGGTACGATGTCTGGGAAAGGTTTCGTGCTTGGTAGTTTGCGTAAGCGCCGCTATCACGAGCCACGCAGGAGAGAGGGCGAGAGAGATTATGACACGGGACACTCTGGTCAGGAGAAGTCTGACAGAGATAGGGGACATGTTCACCGATCCCGATCTCGTTCTCCTCCCCCCAGGACCTCTGCACCTCCTGTGATTGCCGTTACTCGTCCTCCCGAAACTTCACGGTCTAGGCCGCCTTCTCAAGCTTTGAGGTCCGACCCTCCGCGCAGGACCGAAATAGCCACCTCTTCGGCTACTGTGTCGGTCCCGAGCGAGGCGTCTAGTGAAGGAGCGCTCAAATTAGCACAGATGAGGAAGGAATTTCCTGACATCTGTTTTGATGGATATGTCTTTCCCCCGCACCTGAAGAGAATCCCGCCAACCGCGGAAACCACTATCCACGATTATGTCGCGGACATCTTTTTCCAGTATAGAGAGTGGGGACGGGCCGCGAGGAAGGCATCTAAAGTGGCGTTTGAGCGGGGCGTCACCATCGAGAAACTTGAGAAGGAGCTGGGTCGCAACGACCAAATCATAAAAGCGCTCAACTCAGAGGCCGAGTCTTCTCGTAAGTCTGAAATGGAGGCTTTAAAGAAAGTTGATGAAGTGACCGCTGCCATGGCCAGGATGAAGCAAGAACATTACACCGCAATTGAGGACATGGGTCACAGGAACACTTCCATTACTGCCGAGAGGGATGCCGCTCTCAAGGAGCTTAATGAGTTGAAGTCAAAGTTTTCAGAGATGGCTAAGGAAAAAAACGCAGCTAATGTCTCTGCGCAGGAAGCCTGTGACCAGGCAGTGACACTCCAAAAAGAGAAGGAAGCGGCTGTACAACAAGCCCGTGAGGCTGAAGCTGGAGTTGATGAGAAAGTACGGCAGGCGGAGGCCAGAATTGAGGCCGAGGTGGAGGAGCTACTCGTCACTTACAACGCCAATGTGCTAAGGCACCGAGACTTGACATGGCTTGACGATTACCCCACACATCTTTATAACGCCTGGAACCTATTGGTGGATGAGGAGAGATCTGGGCACCCTGATGAAGCCCCTGATGAGTTCGAGCTGGAGAACCGCATCCTTAATGATGACGAAAAGAAGGTTCTCCATGACTCCATGATTTCCCATGACAAGGTGAGGCTTGGTGCTCAGGTCCTGGAAGTCGGAGAGAGCTCTGGTGCGGAACACCATGTTACGAGTTCTGAGATAGTCGTGTCCTCTCAGTCTGAGCCAACTTCAATGATCTACTCCCAGCCTATCCCAGCGTATGACCCAGATCAACCGCACTTATCTCCTATTAAGGAACATCTTTCTGAAGTAGTTCAGACGACCTCGAGCCAAACCGAGGAAGGTACTTTGAACTAACTTCCAATATATTTGGATTGAAGAACCCGTGTTGAAATGTTGCTAATGATATGTCTTTTCCTTTGATCAGTGACAGGAGTTGCACCAGCCGCGCCTCTTACCACCCAAGTATTAGGTCAAGCGCCAGGAGCCATCGTTTCTGAGGCGACCTCCGTCGCAGCAATGGCACCAGTTGGAGTGACGGAGGGGAGCTCACTTTCTTTCGACGAGCAGATGATAAACGAGCTTCTTGGCCGTCAAAGTGATCCTTTTGCGGACTTGCCATTTGGCTTGGGTGGATTCACGGCTACATCTGACACCTTGTCCCAAACTACTACGGCTCCTAGCAAGGCCAGGGCACGGCGGGAAGCGGCGATGTTAGCCGAGATCAATGCCGAGATGGCGGCTGCGGCGCACGGCGGTGAAGTAGAAGGCGGAGCGACAGCACAGTGCCCCATTCCTCTCATGACTGTGTCTCCTGGGGGCACACTTACTGATACTGCTGCACCAGCCCCTCCTCCGGCTGCGGAGTCTATTCCTCCCACTCCTCCCGCGGGAAGCATCCCTATAGAGTCCAGCTCAGACGAGGACGTTGACATTATGCCTCCACCCGAAGGGAGCTTGCCTAGGGAGAAAGGCTCCAAGCGAAAGGGTACTGGCGGCTCCAGTAGTTCCTCGAAGAAGAAGAAAAAGATGAGGAAGCAGAAGGATTAGACATCCTTTTCATAGGCAGTTAGGGACTTTTGTTATTTTTTCTGTCTTTTCCCTTTTGTAGGCCGTGTTTAGATGCGGGTTCGGCCCCTGCTAGTAGGAACATTTTAGGAAAGATCTCATGTATGAAGCATTGTTTTTAAGTTTAGTTGGAATAAAATTTTGTCTTTTAGCTTCTGCTTGCGTTCCTCTCTATGCTTGAATATTGCAGTGTTCGGACTTTGGTCCAGTGTATTTGCATTTTTTGATTGCTTCAAGAATAGCTCACTTTTACTTGTTAAGTATGGAACTTTCGGACTCGAGTTGTGATAGGGAATCGCATCGGAGCTGAACATCGTATAGTTTCGGTCAATGACTAACATTTGCTTTTGCCTCCAGCTTCGGGGTCAAGTTGTGATGATCAGCTTGCGATGGCACCGAGCGAGGACCGAGTGGTCAAACTATGCTCGTGCTCTTATGAATCGTTCCATCCATACTCCGGGGATATGCGTCATCTTGTAAGCGGTTGTTCGCACTCTGGGAACATGGAGTTGACCGTTTATACTCCGCTTCGCACTCTGGGAATGCGGAGTTGAATGTTCATACTCCGCTTCGCACTCTGGGAACATGGAGTCGAATGTTTATACTCCATTTCGCACTCTGGGAACATGGAGTCGAATGTTTATACTCCATTTCGCACTCTGGGAATATGGAGTTAGATGTTTTATACTCCGCTTCGCACTCCGGGAATACGGAGTTAGATGTTTATACTCCGCTTCGCACTCTGGGAATACGGAGTTGGATGTTTATACTCCATTTCGCGCTCTGGGAATATGGAGTTAGATGTTTATACTCCATTTCGCGCTCTGGGAATATGGAGTTGGATGTTTATACTCCATTTCGCGCTCTGGGAATATGGAGTTAGATGTTTATACTCCATTTCGCGCTCTGGGAATATGGAGTTAGATGTTTATACTCCATTTCGCACTCCGGGAATATGGAGTTAAGTGTTTATACTCCGCTTCGCACTCTGGGAATACGGAGTTAGTTGTAGGATTGTCGTGTGTCAATCCTATTAATATCGGTGTCATGGCTTGTCCCCGAGCTCGGGTTTCACCTAGTGAGTGGCCGGTCGTATCACAGCCACTCTCCATTTGAATAAGTCCCATTGTGTGATGGGATTTAGCTCTTCGTGCATCGTGATGTTGTATATCGTACATAATGAATCACAGCTCTGGCTCGAAGAAGTGGCATTTTATTGCTGAAATAAGAAAATGCGGCAAAGTCAGTTGCCATATTACAAAATTCAAATTTCGAAATGCAGAAACAAATTGTTAAATAGAATGAAATAAATAAAGCCTGTCATATGTAGTAGCGGCGGAGACTTTCGCTGTTCCAAGCCCTCGGTAAATCGAGACCGTCAACCGTCGACAGCTTGAATGTACCATCTCCGAGCTTTCATGTAATTACATACGGCCCTCCCCAGTTCGGTTTCATGTGTGAAGGAACTGGGTAAATTCTCTTGAGCACGAGGTCACCGAGTTCAAAGGTTCGAGGTCGAACTCTGGTGTTGTACAATCGGGCGACCCGACTTCGATGTGCGGCTGCTCTCAAATCAGCCTCCTCCCGTTTTTCATCCAATAGATCCAAAGACTCGGCTAGGAGTATAGCGTTTGTTTTTGGATCATAATAAGTCACGCGATGAGAGAGCACTTCTGTCTCGACCGGAATGACGGCCTCTGAGCCATAAGATAGGGAAAATGGAGTGTGTCCGGTCGCGGTTTTGTGGGTCGTTCGATAAGCCCATAATGCCATAGGAAGTTCATCGACCCACTTGCCCCCAGCCTTCTCTAATCGTTTCTTCAGGATCGATTTTATAACTTTGTTGACAACTTCAACCTGTCCATTCGCTTGGGGGTGTGCGACAGCCGAGAACTTTTTGCGGATATGAAACCGTTGACAGAAATCCTTGAATTCTGCGCTCTCGAATTGGGTTCCGTTATCAGTGATGATAGTATGCGGGAGTCCAAATCGACAGATGATGTTGCGAACCACGAAATTTATCACCTTCTTTGTCGTAATGGTTGCTAGGGCTTCAGCCTCAGCCCACTTTGTGAAGTAATCGACTGCGACGATGGCGTATTTCGCACCGCCTTTTGCTAAAGGCAAAGCACCGATGATGTCAATGCCCCACATTGCGAATGGCCAGGGGCTGACCATTTGGGTTATTTCAATTGGCGGAGCTCTCGGAATTCGGGCATGTATCTGGCATTTATCGCACTTTCGGGCATAGTTTGCCGCATCTCGGTTCACTGTCGGCCAGTAGTATCCATATCGAAGTATCTTTTTAGCGAGAGCTTGCCCGCCGGTATGATCGCCGCACTCCCCTTCGTGCACGTCACGTAGCACTCGCTTGACTTCCTCGTGGGCGATACATCTGAGGAGAGGAACGGAATAACCTCTCCTGTACATGACTCCGTTTTGGATAACGAACCGCGAGGCTTTTCGCTGAATCTGTCTCTTCTCATTTCTAGGTTCAGGTAGCACCCCATTCTCAATGTAATTCCGATACGGAGTCATCCAGGACTCTCTACTGAGAGCGGTTTCAAATACAGAGTTCGCTTCTATCCGATCGATGCTTGGAGTGGCCAAAGTTTCAACGGGGACAAGTCCCATTTGTTGCGCTTCGCCTGTGCTGGCTAACTTCGCCAGTGAATCGGCTTTCTGATTGCGTTCCCGAGGCACATAATAGATGGCATAATAATCAAACTGGTTTAGGATTTCCTGAACTCGTGTCAAGTAAGCGGCCAGTCTTCGGTCTCTTGCCTGGTATTCTCCTCGCACCTGGCATACCACTAACTGCGAATCGCAATAAATTTCTACAGCGACAATTCTCAAATCTCTGGCAAGCCTTAGGCCGGTTAGAAGGGCTTCATATTCGGCTTCGTTATTAGTTGCACGAAAGTCGAATTTAAGAGCATAACATATGGATCGGCCCTCGGGGGTCTCAAGTACAACCCCAGCGCCCGAACACCGACCATTTGACGCACCATCAGTATACAGCTTCCAGATGTATTCGGGAGATTCACTGGTTTCGGGTAAGACTTCTGGAACGGTGAACTCGGCTATGAAATCAGCTAGGACTTGTCCTTGAATGGCCCTCCGCGGAGCGTATGCGATATCAAATTGGCTTAGCTCAATGTTCCACTTGAGTAACCTACCGGACGTCTCAGGCCGCGTAAGGACCTGTCGTAACGGCTGGTCGGTGTACACAGTAAGCGGATGAGCTTGGAAGTAGGGACGGAGCTTCCTCGAGGCAATGACCAAACAATAAGCCAGTTTCTCCAGCCTTGGATAATTTCTTTCAGCTCCTGTTAGTCGCTTACTAACATAGTAGACCGGGTTTTGCACTTTGTTTTCTTCCCGGACTAGAGCAGCGCCGATCGCATGTTCTGATACTGCCAGGTAGAGATATAGTTGCTCGTGGTCAACCGGTTTTGACAAGATCGGAGGTGTGGAGAGATGTTGAACTAAAGATCGGAACGCGCCTTCACACTCCGTGGTCCATTCAAAGTTTCGTTTGCCCTTCCGAATTAGGTCGAAGAAAGGAATGCATTTGTCGGTGGACTTTGAAATGAACCTGCTCAATGCTGCAACCTTCCCGTTAAGACTCTGGACTTGCTTGATAGTTTTAGGGGTTTGCAAATTTCTAATAGCCCAGATCTTCTCAGGATTCGCCTCTATTCCTCGAGCGTTGACAATGAACCCAAGGAATTTCCCGGATGCAACGCCGAAGTGACATTTGAGTGGGTTGAGCTTCATTCCGTACCCCCGGAGGATGCTGAACATGGAATTCAAATCTCTGACGTGATTGGTGGAGAATCGGGACTTCACCAGCATGTCATCCACGTAAACCTCCATGGTCTTCCCAATCTGATCAGCGAACATTCGGTTGACTAAGCGCTGGTATGTTGCTCCAGCGTTCTTTAGACCAAACGGCATGACTTTGTAACAATAGAGTCCCAGGTCGGTCACAAAGCTGGTATGTTCCTGATCAGGCAGATGCATGGGTATCTGATTGTAGCCGGAATAAGCGTCCATGAAGGATAGTAGTTCATGTCCGGCCGTCGAATCTACGAGCTGATCGATTCGTGGAAGTGGGAAGCTATCTTTTGGACAGGCCTTGTTTAGGTCAGAGTAATCAACACAGGTTCTCCACTTCCCGTTTGGTTTCCGAACTAGTACAGGGTTGGACACCCATTCTGGATACAAGGCATCTCGAACGAACCCATTCGATCGCAGATTATCAACTTCCTCCTTAAGGGCGGCAGATCTCTCTGGATCCATACCGCGCCTTTTCTGTTTCACTGGGACATGTCGCGGATCTATATTCAGGGAGTGACTTGCAATGCTCGGCGAGATCCCGCACATGTCAGAATGTGTCCAGGCGAAGACGTCGAAATTCGCCCGAAGAAATTCGACCAACTCCTGTTGTGTCTGCTTGTTTAGTTGGGACCCAACTTTCAGCATCTTCGAATCATCATCCTCACTGATTGGGACGTCCACAGTCAGTTCGGCTGGAGAGGCTTGACTCTCCGTTGATTCATCCCTATCCTCGTTGTCCCTGGGGTCCAGGTCTTTCAGGAATTGGTCGTGGTGCCCGGGCCGAGGCCCAGGCGTCAATTGTCAATTGTCGATAGAACGGACGTAGAGAGATTCCTCTACGCCCTTACCCTTCTCTTTACGTTGCGCCCCGCGCAGCTCAGCAACATAACAGGCCCTTCCCGAGGCCTGATCTCCTTGAACAACTCCAATCCCATGATCAGTGGGAAATTTCAGAGTCAGACACCATGGGGCGATCGCCGCCCTGAACTCGGCTAAAGCTGGTCGACCCAGAAACGCATTGTATGGCGAATCTATCTCTAACACAACAAATTGTAACATGCGGACCCTCCGGCGTTCTCCAATGCCTAACTCGACTGGGAGTTCAGTTATTCCGATGGGTATCGTGGCACTTCCGTTGAAACCATGGATTCTGGATAAACAGGGTTTCAAATCCTTTGTCTCCATCTTCATCAGATCGTAAGCCCGTTTGAGCAAGATGTTTACAGAGCTCCCACTGTCAACCAGGATCCTCTTCATCCAAGCAGGACCTACCTGGGTAGATATGACTAGTGGGTCGATGGTAGGGGCTTCGACTTTATCGGCGTCTCGGCTCCTGAACACGATATCATCGGACATTATCTTTTGTTGTTTTGCCGGGGTTCCATCCTCGCAATTACTATAACACTCGAAGTCCGCATGCCTGATAGAACTGGCATACGACTCCATTTCCCCCCAGCTTCTGTCTGCTGGATGGGGGCCACCACTTATTGTGTTGATAACTAATCTCCCGCCCGCACGAGCGGGTTCATCCTCTCTTTCCTGATTTTGTGAACGATTTTGATTCGAGGGGCCCGCTCCGCCAGGCTGCGGCGCCCGTACAAACTGATCTAGCTTCCTCTCTCTAATCAGCTTCTCGATGAGGTCCTGTAAGTGTCGACACTCATTAGTATTATGTCCATAGCTCTCATGGAACCTACAGAATTTCCCTGTCTGAATCTGTCTCTCCGATGAGGGCTTCGGAGCAGGCTTCTTATACTGTACAGTGTTGCAAGTCTGTAAGTATACGTTTTCCAATGACGTGTTTAGCGGTGTATAACTGTCAAACATCTGAGCTCTACGTCGTGGACCTCGGTTCTCATCTCTCTTCTTATTCTGGCCATTGTTTCCTCTCTGCTGGGTTTGCTTGTTTTGTATATTCAGTTGAACTTTCCCGGAACTTTCGCCGGACTGTTTAACTGCCACATTGCTCTGTATTCCTTCAATGCTGGGCCTCGCATCGTCCTGCTTCCTAGACTGTTTTGCATCCTCCTGCCGCAGGAATTGAGCGGCCTTGGAGTAAAAACGGTCCAACGACGCGGGCGGTTTTCCAGCCAGCCAGTTTCCGAATTCAGAATCAGGATCAATCCCCTTGGTCAGAGCCATTAAGATTGAATTATCGTTGGGATTGGTGATCTCGACGCATGCTGCGTGGAACCTCTCCAAGTAACGCCTGAGTGTTTCTCCAGGAGCTTGAGTGACGCTGGACAAGGTGTTGACGTCCTTTGGCCTAGCAACATGCATCCGGAATTGCTCCACAAACCTTTTGGCCAATTGATCGAACGAAGAAATTGATCTAGGTGGTAGGCGGGTAAACCACATTGTCGCGATTCCTCCCAGAGAGATGGGGAAACTCCGACACTTCACTGCGTCGTCGGCCCTTGCTGCGCTCATCGACCATTCATACTTTAGAATATGCTGGTTGGGGTCACTATTCCCTTCATACATCGGGAGAGTCGGCATTCTGAATCGCCTAGGGGGTTCGGCGTGCAACACTTCGTCTGTGAAAGGGGTATGACTACGGGAAATCCCCCAGTCATCGTTAGTGAGCCCCTGACTCTCGCGGATCATTTGACGTATCATGGTTGATATATCCGAAACAGGCGGATTCGGAGTGTGATGAGCTAAGGCGTGGTCGGGTTCCACGGCGCGAGTAGGGATCGGGCGTTGTCGACGACCCGTATCTCGCCTCCTTGGCTCAACGTCCTCTGGGACATAAGGTTCAGGAGTATGTCCTCGCTGTTGATTGATCGGCTCAGATTGATTTCGGGTATCGACCCTTGTCTCTGCTGCGGCGGTTGTGGCGCGGTTATCGGTGGTGTACTGTGGGGCAGTACCTCCTCGTGTTGAGGGATCGGTTTGGAAACTAGTCGACGGTCCTACCCTCAGTTGCCCAGCAGTTAAGGCAGGCTGATATTCAGCAGCTTGAGCGCGATTCCCCTCTAGTCGAGGACGGGTAGTTTGGCGGTGGTAATCAAATGAAGCTGAGCTTTCGGTAGACGCTCTGGAGACATCATCTCTCCTGGACCTTCTGTGCCCCCGGCGGTTTAGCTGGTTGGTCAGCTCGATATTGGCGCGTAACTGTTCCGCCAACTGCTGACGGCTTTGGGTCAGCTCCTGGAGCAATACTTGAAACTCCTGTCGGGTAACTAGCCCCGTTGAGTCTGACTGAGTGGCATTGTCTTGATTGGAAGAAGGCGGCTGTGTTGGATTTTGCCTGTCTCTGCCTTCTTGCTCTGTGGCGGTGGCGCCAGTTCTTGTGCTGACCATTGTCGGTGGTGGAGTCCTTTCCTAGATTCTGAGCAAATCTGAATAGAGTGGAAGGATTCCGGGCTGGATATCTGGATCTTCCTCTTGGATTTGTGCAATCCGGTATCGACGGCAGATCCAACGAGCAGGAGAAAAAGCTGGTTTTCTCAGTGCAAGCACCAAAGTGTTTGTACCAAAAATGGGCACAACACTCTTCGGGAGTTGTTTGAAGAGATAAAATGAAGATTATAAATGTAAAACAGAGGTTATCTAACAAAAACTCCAACAAATAGGAATGTAAAATGCACAGACAAGCAGTTTAGAGTGGTTCGGCGTATAGCCTACGTCCACTATGAAGTTTTGATGATTTTATTGATTCTCTTTCAACGATTACAAGCGTTTACAGCGATGAACAGCGGATTACAATTTAGAATTCGAAATTGACAGCGAAAGTATGGTGCAAATCTCAATCCGGCAGAGTCTGGACGCTTCAGAGAAAAAAAAGATCCTTTTTCCGTTGATTCTGGGGCTCTATTTATAGGTGTAGGAGGCTTGGATTTCGCTCAAACCCCGGGAGACTTGGCCTGACACGTGAGGGGGCCCATTCGACCACTTCCAGAGAGTTTCAAGCCAATCTGTGATCGATACGAAATCATTTCGTATCGATCAGGATTACTTCCAATTGAGCTCAAAATTGGTGGAGACATTCCTTGTTATGTGTGCAACCTTCAGTTAAAATTTCATCATGTTTGGATCAGTGGATTATGAGATATGGTCGATATGAAATGGAATTCCTCATAGGCTGTCTGGTTCGTATCCATGATTTCGACTCCATCCGT
This sequence comes from Allium fistulosum, assembly GCA_030737815.1. Lineage (NCBI taxonomy): Eukaryota > Viridiplantae > Streptophyta > Magnoliopsida > Asparagales > Amaryllidaceae > Allium > Allium fistulosum. The sequence goes on along the minus strand of CM060905.1, from coordinate 1,165,834,745 downwards.
TCGTCTCGCTGGCTGCACGTGTTCTTGAGGTGAGGTGGCGCGCGCGCTTCGTTTCGATCCGGTCTTCGTGCCGCATTGACTGTTTCGACTCCACATATCTCGCCTCGTTTTACTTTGATGGAAGACACGTCATCCCTGGTCAGTTGACTCGTGGGTACGAACGAGTCATTAGGCATGGATTCGAAGTGAGGTCCTCTGATGGATACGAAGCAAGCATCGAGTGATGGATACGAAGTAGACGTTGAACGATGGATACGAAGCAGACGTTGGCTGAAGGATACGAAGTCCTTCAATTGTTGGTATGTGTGAAGTCCATCGATACGAGTTCGATGGATACGAAGAAAATCGAGTCGAACCTGGGTACCTCGATGGATCCGGAGCTGATCGGTACGAAGCATGATGGATTCGAACTGGGGCTTCGGTGATGGATACGAAATCGCCCAGAGTGATGGATACGAAATCTGGGCTCTTTCCCTCCAATTTGACTCGATCATAACTTGAGTGCATGAGTCCGGATTGACTTGAAATTTGAGGTGCTGGTCTCTATGGCCTTTCTTGTCGTGTCCTATCAATTGTAGCCCACTCTGGGCTCGGACAAAATTCAGTGATATCCATGGCGTGCTGTCCTTGTTCCCTAGTCGGCTTCTTGGTGTCCTGGCCTTGCCAAAAGGCAGGATAACAATATTTATAATGTGTTAAAATTAATTATTTTATTAATATTGTTTAAAGATAATTAATTACTTATCATGGTTGGTTTAAGATAATAAATTATTTTATTATTGATTATTTGAGGCTAGTTAATTATTTTGTTAATAATCTTGCTGGAAAGTTAATTAATTTATTTTGAAAGTTGTTTAAAGTTATTTTGTTATATTTATCAAAATGTTTCAAAAGTAAATTATTATATTATTTAAAATGCTTGTAAAGTTTGTTATTATATTATTTAAAAATGTTTTAAAATTTATTTTTATAATGTGAAAGTTTTATTCATTATAATTAAATAATAAATTATTTATAAAAGGATTCTTTTTTGATAATAAAAAGATTTATTAAAGGATTTTATGAATTTGAAAGAGATTTGAAATTGGAAATGAAGTTTGGTTTTTAAATGATTTCAGAAAGAAGATTTATAAGATTGTTTTAGAGATTTATAAAAGAGTTTTATAAATGATTTTTGGATACATGTAAAAGAGTTTTTAGATGATTTTGGCTATTTGTAAAAGAATTTTATAAACAACTTGGAGGTTTATTAAGGTTTTATAAATGGATTTGGAATTTTAGTAAAGGAGATGTTTATAAATGAAAAAGATTTATTAAAAAGGATTTATTAAAGAAATTTATAAAAGAAATTGATACGGGATTCTCCAAAATTGACCTTCTTAATTTTGGTGGTGTGGACATTCGTTTCATGCTTAACACCGAAGGAATAGTGTTTGGGTTTATCCTCATCTCCGTTTCTTTTTAAACAATATTGGTTTTAATCCTTTTGAGATGATTTTGAAATAAGAAATCTTTCTTAATGATTTGTGAATATACTTATACTATTGTATATATATATAAGTATATGGAATAGTTTTCTAAGTTTTGAAAATTAAATGGTTTGTGAATATACTTATATATGGAAGATAAGTATATGAATATTTTAAAAAATATTTGAAAGGTGATTTTTAATTAATTAAAGATTAATTTTAAGAGGCTTAGTGGTTTCCATGGGAAATGTGATCTCTTTTTTGAATGTTTGTTTATTTGATAGTTAAATAACCGACTATCAAATCTTGGCCCAAATGTGTAATCCTTCTTAATTTTTAGTGGTACGGAAATATTTCTCTACTTATAACCAATGGATTTTAACTCTGGAAATATCTAGGAGTAACAAGGGTATTATATGGTATAGTTACTGTTAGTGGTGCTATACTGTACATTTAAACTCGTTTTGTTCTTTTAGGATAAAATTAGGAGATCCGTCCACATAACAGTTAGGGAGTGATCCCCGCCCTTACGTATTATCTGATTATTTCCAAAAGAACCAGTATTGAGCAATCCGAAAATCAATCGATTGGTTCTGGAACATCTGGTAAGCGGGGAATGTACTTGTAAGAGATGACTCAAAACCGTAATCACTCCAAAACCATATACGGGTTCTATGCTTGGAGGAGATTCGAGATCTATTTTGGATGTTGGAATCCTTATGTGATTCTGGGACCCATTGGGGTGTAGGAATCCATGTGTGGTTCCAAAATCTGTTTTGGATGTTGGAATCCATATGTGATTCTGAGACCCATTGGGGTATGGGAATCCATGTGTGGTTCTGAGATTTATTTTGTGATGTTGGATTCCATGTGTGATTTCGAGATCTATTGGGGTATGGGAATCCATGTGGGATTCCATGATCTGTCCAAGTGGTGGTGCGTGAGATGAAACGTCGGACATAGCCTCACCGGCAGTAATGACTAAAACCAGAGATATTATGCACGACCAAGAGTTTAGCAAACCCATAAGGGTGCGATCGTCGCCTTCCTAGAGTTACCTATAATTATTATTCATGCATGGAGCGATGCACTCGGCTTGATAGTTTTTAGGGCCAGCTATGTATTTCCTATTGTACATCACTAGGGATGTATTGTTGCTTCAAAGGAATAACTCAGATCCTTGTGCAGGAGGACCGTTCTCGAAGTACTGAGGGCACCTCCGTGGAATCCTACACAATTAGTGAACGCATCTTATCGATTTTTGATTATATACCTAGTATTGTTGTGATGTACACTCACTAGCATCACAACTACTTGATTATTGATATTTTTGCCCTTGGACATTATTATAATATCATTGGGTTTTCTAAAAAAAATGGTTTGGTTATCATAAGATAAAAAGCCTTCCTCGTTTATGTGCGGCGTGGTCTTATGAGATACCTTTTATTTTAAAAGGCTTTATAACATTAAAAATTCATTTAAGTTGTGTTTATCACGCTGGTTTACCAGACCGATCTGGGTGTTATTTTCTAATAATGCTTGGGTTAGACCGAGCATATTTAAAGATCTGCTCTGAAGCTTAGGAGACGAGCTGGATTCCTAAGATGTATCTATGTATTTCTTTATTTTCCTCTACATTGGTTGTTCTGTTTATCAGCAAGTTTTTGAGGACGAGTTGTTACAACTGTCTTGACTGATGATAGGTTAGTACTCCGATTGGTGTATATATACTAAAGTCTTCTTTTTGTAAAGATCGTTGTGTATATTATAGAATACTCATTACGATGTAAGATTATGTTCTGTCTTTAATTTTCTGTCACCCCAACAATTAGTCTTTTCGGCACTTGGATGTGGCATATAAATACCGTAGATGTATTAGTATCTACTTTTGAGGGTCGACAAGGCATCTCGTTACAATATGCACGCTTCCTCTGTGTTTTGATAAAATCCAAACTGTTTGATTACCTTATCAAAACACTTATTCCAACTCCTTGAATCTTGTTTAAGTCAATAAATGAACCTTAACAACTAACAAAACCCATGGGTTGTGACATACATACGGTTTCTTCTAAACACCATTTAGAAATGCTATCTTTACTTTCATTTTCTATATTTTGTAGTCATAGAATGCCGCAATAGCTAGCATAATCTGAATGGACTTAAGCATGACTATGGGCATCAAAACCTTGAATTTGACAAAATATTTTCGCAACTAGCCTAGCTTTGTAAGTCTCCACTTGTCCATCTGCATTTAGCTTTTTCTTAAAAACCATTTGCAGTTGTTGGGTTTTATCACTTTGGGTATGTCCGATAAAGTCCATACTTTGTTTTCGTACATGGAATCCATTTTGGATTTCATTGCTCTAAGCCAGAGTAAAGGGTCTTTACTCTGCAATGCTTGTTGGAAAGATAGAGGAGTGTCGTCATCTAAGGCACCGTCCTCCTTCTCTCCATCCATAAGAAAACCATAGTATCTCTCTGGTGCACGACATTCCCTACTATACCTTTTAATACGTTGCATGTTTCCATATATGGGTGAACTTGGTTCTCCTGCTGGTTTGGCCTCAGTGTTAATTTCTTAGATCTCATCCAAGTCTACAACCTCGCTATTAATTTTCTTTGATAGAAATTCCTTTTATAAAAAGATAGCATGTCGAGAAATAATAACCTTTTTCCTCGGTATTGTATAATATATATCCCATTGAATTTTTGGGAAATCCTATAAATTTACACAGTACCAATCTTGCCTTTCGTTTATTCGGACCAACGTTCTTAACGTATATCGAACAACCTCACACCTTTAAATATTTGAGTTGGTGTTTTTTTACTATGTCACATCTCATATGAAGTTTTAGGCATGGATTTAGTGGGCAACAAGTTCAACATATGCGCTGCGATTTCTAGTGCGTATCCCTAATATGACAAAGTAAGCTCAGCTTTACTCATCATGGAACAGACCATATCTACTAAGGTTTGGCTCCTTCACTCCAACACACCATTGTGTTATGGAGTATAGTGTGGAATACTCTGAGAGATAATGCCATTATCTTTTAAGTACTATTGGGATTCCTGTCCATCATACTCACCTCCTCGATCTTATCGAAGAGTTTTAATCTTACGGCTCATTTGGTTTTCTTCTACATTTTTATATTTGAAAATTTCTCATAGATATCGGACTTGTCTTTATAATATACACATATCCTAGCCTCAAGAAATCATCGGTGAAGGTCACAAAGTAATAACTATTATCTTTGGTGATTATAAGCATAGGTCACAGACATCACTATGTACTAGCCCTAAGAGTTCATCAATTGTTTCTTTGCTCTAACTAGAGGGGTGCTTGGTCATTTTACCTTCGAGACACGACTCACATATGTCAAATGATTTAGAGTCAAGTGACGAGAGAAAACCTTCGGTTTTCAGTTTGTGTAGTCGTTTTTGACTAATATGACCTAGCCTACATTGCCAAAGATAACCATCATTTATATTATTAGAAGAATTATTCACAATACACACATAATTAATAATGATCACATAAATTCCATTTTCAAGAATAACATCATAGATTTTATTTCCATTCAAACTAATGCTCGTAATATTATTTGCATAATGAAATATATCTCCAGTCTTAGACAATCTAGAAATAGAAATAATCCCACAAATAAAGTATTTTACAAAATAGCACTTATTTAATATCAAAACTACTCCACAAGCAAAAGTAAATGATAATCTCATACTATCGTTGCATCTACAATAGATCCATTGGCAACTTGGCGTCTCATCTCTCCTTTTTCACATGGTGCCAATTCCTAAACCCCTTAATGAATTACAAATATAAGTTCTAGATCCAATATCTAAGACCTATGACATTTTATTAATTACAAAACAATTTTGAATCATAAATGTAACTGATGGAGCCGTAGAACAATCCTGCTTCCTTTCTCTAACAATCTTCAAGTAGTTGGGACAATTCCTTTTCCAGTGACCTTTCTTGTGGCAGTGGTAACATTCAACTTTGCCATTGGTCTTCTTACTTTTCTTGTTTATCTTACTTCTTTTTTCGCTTCTTCGAACTTTTCGAAAATGATGGGCTACCCTTAACAGCAATTAAAAACCCTTAATCCTTAGATATAGACTCGGCCGACCTCAACATATTGAGGAGCTTCATGAGATTCACATATAATTGGTCCATATTATAATTTTGTATGAATGGTTCATACCAAGGAGTAAGAGAACCAAGGATCAAATTAACTTGTAATCGATTGCTTATATGTACTTCCAACCGCGAATGCCTATCAATATAGCCTTTCATCATCACCATGTAATCATCCACTTTCAATCCTTTGGTCATTTTGGTATTGAACAGCTTCTTCGTAAGCTCATACCTTGCGGAATGTGACTATTCACCAAACAGGGCCTTGAGACTATCAAATATCTTATGTGAAAATCTATAGGATCTTATATAATGCAACTTATTTATACTAACGTGAGAGTATATACTAATAATTATACTAAGTAGAGTAAATTAACAGAGTATAAATAAGATAGATAATAAAAGCGAGCACACCAAAATTATTATACTAGTTCGGACCTCCCGTCCAACGTCTAGTCCCGAAGCTTCTCTTCGGTAATTCCTATAACCAATAACCCCCACTTCGCTCGGAGGAATAGGCTAATACAAAATTATTTCTTCGACAATCTTGTGTTCCAAATAACACGGATATTGACTAATAGTACAATTCTTCCTGTAATCTCCTTTGGTTATATGAAAGTGAAAGCTTTGAATTGTAGGAAGTGATCTAACCAAAATAATATTTTGGTTATGATTAATTGAGGATATGTAAGCAAAGAGTGCGCAAATACGAAGATAGAAAGCAGTAAAATCAAGAGAAAACTGTTAGTCTTTGTAATCCCAATCTTTGATGTATTTATAGAATCAACGAGATGTAAATAAAGAGTTGTTACTGCTAGTTACTCTTTGATCCAATGGTTGCAGCTTTTGAGGAAGAGAGAAGTTCCTTCGATATGAACAGAAACATCCATTCATAATTTTGCAATTACTCAGATGACAGACGTCTGTTGGAAAACCACAGATGTCTATGGCTTTGAGAATATTAATCCCGAGCCTTCTCGTAGACGTCTGTTGCTTTTCCACAAACGTCTATGGCTTCAGGGATAAAAATCATGAGCCTTGTCGCAGACGTCTGTTGGTTTTCCACAGACGTATATTGCTGGCAATTCTAGAAATAAAGCTTGTTTTGATGCAAATCTGTGTATATTTGAATTTATATGTGTATGTTTACTCAAGGAGACCTTACATTGTTTATCTAAGACTATTAACATATTAGTACGACCATAGCATGGTCCATAAACCTTTGTTTGTCTTCGAGTCCCGATATCTTTAAGCAAGGCAATGTCTTGTAGTGTATACTTGTAAATTTATAAGATATATAGTATATGTGATTGTATAGTTGTTGTCATTGAAACTATAGAGTAGAGGTTCTGACATTCTCCCCCTTTTTGATGACGACAACTATACAATCGTTGGTCATGATGAAAATAACTCCCCCTTAATTTTATTTCCCTCTATGTATATGCATATATTTCTCCCCATTTGTCATTATCAAAACATAATAAAAGAAATTATAAACAACATAAAATAGATATATAAACAACATATAGACATGTTAAACACAAATAGAACATAAGATAATTGAATGATAACAAACACGAGTTCAACAACAGTCATAAAAAATATAAATAGTACAACAATACATCAAAGTTAAATAGCATAGTTCAAAGGAAAAGAGAGAAAACAAAAGAAGCTAGTGATACCGGTTTGAAGAATAGATATTCCACCATAGTTTTCATAATATTCCCAGTAGGCGGATGGATCTTGTCGGTATTCAGTTGGCTATTGAGTTTGATCATTATATTCTTCATTTTCTTGAATTAAAATCTCTTGGAAAGCCAAATAATGTTGTTGGTGAGATTAGTTAGGATCAAACAAAGACATATCGTCACTATCTTCTTCCTCACCTACCAATTGGTCTTGCTCATCATCCTTGCCTTTACCTTGAGGAGTTCCTTCATGAGAGGTATGAGCATGATAGATTGGTGCTTGTGGTCGAGAAGGAGGTGTAGGTGAAGGAGAAGATGATGATCGAGAAGATGACTTACCACATACTTTTCTCATTACTTTGCCTAAAGTAGACACAACCTTTTCCAAAGTTTTCTCCATTTGAGTCATTCTTGTTGAAAAAGATCATTCCAAAGCAGCCATTTTAGTGTTCCAAGCTCGCTGGTTGACCGTGATTAATTTTTGATTTCAAAGTGTTAAATCACATATGGATTCATCTTGCGTTAGTTCTGTGTGAGCTTCGTGAATCTCCGAATCGAAATAGTATTCGGTAGTATGATGAAAGGAACCAGTTTGTTATGGAGGACGAGGTGAGTGAGTTTGTTGTGGAGGAGGAGGAGCTTGAGTCTGTTAAGTAGGGACTAGATACATTTGTTGTTGTTGCTGCATTGTCCATTGTGCCAGGGACATGATTGGAGGTGGTCTTTCGGGAAGATGCATTAAGGATAAAAACCTTATACCACTTTCTTTGATAGGAATTTCTTCAAAATGAGAAATATAAGAAGGTACCCTAAGACTGTGTAAGAGACGCATGACATATGGAGCATATATAATTGTGCGTCGGTGGTGAGACCAAAAGCATTTAAATTCATCAGGAATAAATTTAGTTTAATTTACTTGAATCCCACCAAATATAGCATAAAGGGCTTTGTGGTCATTTTCATATATTTGTTCATGACCTAAGTGAGGAATTATTGTATTGATTATTACACGTTTTAATAATCTAGCATTTGGGCATAAATAAACGGATTTCCATTGTGGCATTTTATCCTCCCAAATTTGATGTATTATTTCATCATGTGGCAGATTTTTTTGGTCAGGAATTTCCTCTAAATCAAGTCCAGTAGAGGAACAATCAAGTAAATGATCAATTGTGTTTACACTAATTTTCAAAACATGGCCGTAAACACTTGTCCATAACCAACCATCTTCATTCTTAGGTGTCCAAATATCATTACTACATAAGTTAGCATAAAAAGGAAAGATGGCCAATTGATCAATTTGTACCTGATTTTTGTTAAAATTAATTAAATCTCAACCGCCGGAGGCGATGGTGAGTTCTTAAATACCATATTCTCCAAGTTTGCACAATCGGTAGAATGGATTGGAATGAAGCCTCTTTTTCTTCAGTTCTTCAAATCCTTTGTTCGCAATTGTGCTATTTCGAAGCAATTCTTGAATGTGGGCATCAATGACTAGAGGGTTTGAGAGGATGACGATTGACCTCTCTTTGACCTTTTGCTAACGGGATTTTTTGCTTTGGGAGCCATTTTTGATGAAATAGTGTTTTGGGAAGTTAGGGTTCTAGAGTTGGATTTTTAGATTTGAAGTTAGATTGGTAAATAGTTGAAGTGATGGTAAAAGAAATATATATGAAATGGCCTTTATAACAGCCGAAACTTGGCTCAGACGCCTGAGAAGGAGTGATAGACGTCTGAGATCCCTTAGTATTGTTTTCCCGAGCAATATAAGAAACATACGTCTCTTCTTCACAGACATCTATGGCGAGGCAGAATTAAATATTTACTTTTGATGTTTGAATTTTTTATTTGAACTGAATATTTTCATAGATTAATCGTAAAAAAACAATTACTATAACCAATAATCGTAAAAAGAATTATATATTATATGGTTTTCATTTTTATTTCTATATATAAGTATATATATATAAGTACAAAGAATTAATTATTTTCGAAAGAACTTTTGATTTTAGATTGATCCCGAGATTTTGTGCTATTTTGCTTATCTTGAGGCTTAAGTGGAGACCAATTCGAGTGAGCATTAGTGTCAATCTAGTCTTGGTTTGATGGTCGTGGCTTGCAGAAATTTCTTGGAGTGATGTTATAATCTTTTACAGGAGGATCTGTTAAACGAGGAGATTTTTTATGAATGCAATTTTTTATTGGTGAATGACCACAAATTGTTGGAATACATTTTTCGAGAAAGTTAAGATGAGATCCTTGACGTCATTGTTCATAGTACATTTCTCGTTGAACTCCCATCATTTCTTGTTGATAGTGATATATTGCATCAACTTTGGTGTTGAGAAATGTTGATTCTAGATCAATTGCTCGTTTTTCGGAGAGAAACCGATATGATATGTAGGTGATGCCATAATGTTTAGCGAGGCTGATTGAATTGACGGAGGTGTGGTTTTAGTTAGTGATACGTAGGTGCTATTTGATGAAGGTGAGCTAAAGTCGATAGTTGAATAAGTCAAGTCGTGATTAGAAGACATGTTTAGTTTTTATTTAAATTTTAAAATAATATTTCTAGTTTAAATTTCTTTAATCATGTATAAATAGATTATATAATCTATTTATAGTTAGAATTTTGTATAGATAGAGTTGTTCTAACCATTAATTAGTTAACCTTTTTATTTTTATGGTTGTCAAAAGATTGACTGAATTAAATTTAAGTTTATAAAAATAATGTTTATAATGATGAATAATTGTGGCATACATTAATTCATTCATTCATTAATTGAACATATTCCAAGGTCTCATCATAGCTTTAAGAAGGTTAATTCACATAACGGTTTGGTGAAAATATCGGCAATTTGATTTTCTGTGTTAACAAATTCAAGAGAGATAATTGTTTTTTCTACATTATCTCTTAAAAAATGGTGACGAATGTCGATAATTTTTGTACGAGAATCGTTAATTGCATTTTTGGATAAATTTATAGAACTAGTATTATCACAATATATAGGAGAGTGGTTATAATTTTACCTAAACCTTGAAGTGTTTGTTGCATATAAATTACTTCTGCACAGGCTAAGGCTGCTGATATATACTCGGTTTCACATGCTGAGAGAGAGACACAATTTTGCTTTTACTGAACCACGAAACCAGAGATTGACCAATGAAATGACATGTGCCACTCGTATTTTTTCTACCTGTCTTGCAGCCACCAAAATATCACAATGTGATACGAGTTCTACAGAGCTGCCTTTAGGATAGAAAATTCCGTAATCTTTGGTGTGGGTTAAGTATCGTAGAATTCTTTTGACTACTTGATGATGTGACTCCTTCGGTTGTGCTTGAAATTTTGCACATAGACATACGCTCATCATAATATCCGATCTACTAGCCGTTAAGTATAACAGAGATCCTATCATACTTCGGTATAATTTTTGATCAAAATCTTTTTCATTTTCATCTTTATCTAAATCTAAACTTGTGCTTATTGGAGTTGGTTTACCTAAAGTACTATCCATTCCAAATCATTTTAGTAATTCTCTACTATATTTTTCTTGATTTACAAAAATTCCATTTTCGAGTAATTTAATTTGTAAATCTAAAAAGAAATTTAATTCTCCCATATGCGACATTTCGAATTCATTTTTCATTATATTAGAGAAATCGTTACATGGTTTTTCATCAATTGATCCAAATATCATGTCATCAACATATATTTGTACAACTAGTATATTATTATCTTCTCTTTTTAAAAATAATGTAGAATCAATTTTCCTAATATGAAAAATCGAAATTTAATATAAAAAAATTTGTCTCTCATACCAAGTACTGGATGCTTGTTTTAATCTGTATAATGCATTTTTAAGTTTGAAAACATGATCTGGATACTTCTTAAGAATAAATAAGGGTATTTGTTCAACATAAACCTTTTTCTTTATGAAACCATTTAAAAATGCACTCTTAACATCCATTTGAAATAATTTAAAAGTATGATGACATGAAAAAGCAAGCAATGTCGTATAGCTTCAAGATGTGCTATAGGAGCGAATGTTTTCTCATAGTCAATTCGTTCTTCTTGATTATATCCTTGAGCAATTAATCTTGCTTTATTATGAAAAATATTTCCCTTTTTATCTGCTTTGTTTATTAAAACCCATTTTGTTCCTATTACGGATTGATCATTTGGTCTTGGTACAAGTTCCCATATATCATTTCTTTCAAATTGATTAAGTTCGTTTTGCATTGCGATAATCCAAAAATCATCCGTCGATGCTTCTTTACAATTTTTAGGTTCAAAATTAGATATAAATGCAATATGGCTTATTTGATTTAATTGATTTCTTGTTGAAACTCCTATGTTTAAATCACTAATTATATTGTTAATTGGACAATCTTTTAAGATTTGAGGTGGTATTATTGTTTTCAGTTACAGAAGTATTATTAATACTACTGTCATTATAGATTTCGTCATCTTCGTCATTTTTGGTATCTTGGAAATTTTCGTCAAAAGAAACATGAAGACTTTCTTCAATAATCTTAGTTCGTTTATTAATGATTCTACATGCTTTGCTACGATCAGAATATCCAACAAAAATTCCTTTACCAGCTTTTGTATCGAATTTTCCTAGATTAACTTTAGTGTTCAAAATAAAGCATTTAGAACCAAAAATATGAAAATATGGTACTTTAGGTTTCTTTTAAAAAAACATTTTGTAACATGCATTCTTAGTCATAGAACAAATTGTTACACGATTTAATACATAACATGCGGCAGCAACAGCTTCGGTCTAGAATTTTTTTGGTAAACTACTACTACTAAGTAGTGTTCGATTTTTCCTTTCTACTACGCCATTTTGTTGTGGTGTTCAGGGAAAAGAAAATTTATGACTAATTCCCTTTTGTTGCAAAAATTTTCAACGATATCATTCTCAAATTCACCACCATGATCGCTTCTTATACTTTTAATTTTTAAGCTCATTACATTTTTAATTCTCCTAGAATTTTTTTTAAATATTTCAAACGTATCACTTTTATATTATAAAAATAGTGTCCAAGTGTATCTTGAAAAATCATCGATGATAACAAATACATATTTGTTATGATTTATTGATCTTACATGAGTTGGGCCAAATAAATATAGATGAAGTAATTCAAGCGGATGTTTGGTAGTAATTTCTTTCTTAGATTTAAAAGAGCTTTTCTTTAATTTTCGAACTTGACAAGCATCACATAGATTTTTTAACTTTATAATTTATTTGGAGCAATCCTCTTACTAATTCATTCTTTGCTAATTTATTTATATATTTAAAATTTACCTGACAAAAGCGTTTGTGCCATAGCTTTGGATCATTATGATTGTCGGTTAAGCATAAATCACTATTACTTTTAATAATCATATTTAAAATATAAATATTTTGCTTTCTTAATCCTTCAAAAATTAAAATTTTATTTGATCAAATATACTACATTTTTCATTTTCGAAATCAATTTTAAATATTTTATCACATAACTGGCTTATACTTAGTAAGTTTTGTTTAAGATTTTCTACTAACAAAACATTAGTAATAAGAGGAGAAGTGGATATACCAACGTTGATAACATCTCCAATGCCAATGACATAGTTATCTTCAAATGTCACAGTGTCGCCATTGATATATGTTATATTTGATAACATGAGTGCATTTCCTGTCATATGCTTGGAGCTTCCACTGTCGAGTATCCAATTCTTTTTTACTTTCAATTTTATTTTTAAGTACTTGCAAAATAGTAAAGATTAAATTGGTACCCACTTCCTCTTGTTAGGGTTCTATTTGTTAGTGGGTGAAGGTGGCCATACCCAAGTGGGTTTGGGACCTTTAGAAACATAATTATTATTATAAACAATATTTTTAAAGTATTCATCTATATGTTTTTGCCTAATAAATTTGTTATTTGATTTAGGGATCCATATTTTGACACTATTTGTTTCAGGAGTATTAATCTTAATTTTTGAAATAGGTTTCTTGAATTTAGTATATAGTGTACTATAGTTTCTATGTTTTTGCTTAGCTTTAAATCCTAACCCATTTCGATTTCCTGATGGTCTTGATATTTTGGTTAAATTTTCTAAGTTTTGTTTTCCTTTATTAAATTTTGATACATTATTAGTTATTTTATCCAACTTGTTCTTAAGATAACAAATTTCAATATTGTTAGAATCTGCACTTGCCTTAAGTTCTAGTTTTTCTTTTTCAAGTTTGGTGTTTCCAAATCTACTATTTTCTAAATCATGTAACAGAGTAGCATTTTGAGAAGATAACTTTTTGCATTCTTTTTGGGCTATTTCTAGTTCTTCTTCTTAAATTGTTTTTTCATCTTTTAATAAACCAATTTTTATCTCTGCTTTGTTTATCTTTCCTATATATTTTCTATTTAGTTTCTTGGATTCTCTATATTTATTATCTAATTCTATGCTAATTTCCAAAATTTAATCATATGTTAATTCAGGACGCACCTCATTACTATTGGCCATAAAACATGCATTAGCTTGTTCTGCGTCGTTTTCACTATCACTGTCAGAGGAAGAAGACGAACCGGAATAATCCCAAGTTACTTGAAAATCTCTTCGCTTCTTTTTGAATTTCTCGAATTTGCTTTTCTTTTTGTCATTATTGAGTTATGGGCATTCTTTCTTTATATGGCCGAATTTGTCATATCCATAACATTTGATTGATGCTTGGTTTGATGAATTTGAATTGCCACCATTTTGAAATTTTTTCATCCTTTTAAATTTCTTGAATTTGTTGTTGTTCTTCGAAATGAATACAGTTTCTTCTTCATCCAAGTCAGAATTATCATTATTTGCTTTAAAAGCAATATTCTTATTTTCTTGATTTTGCTCATATCTTTCCTGCAAATTAGCTTCATATGACATCAGATTTCCTATTAGTACTTCGACTTTGAGTTAAGAGAGATCGTTAGCTTCTTCTATGGCTAAAACTTTTCTTTCCCATTCGACAATCAAAGAATTTAAGATTCGTGTAACTAAATCGAAATCAATTAATTTGACCCCTAGTGCCATGAGATCGTATTGTATAGTTTGAAATCTAGAATACATGTCTCTAATAGATTCATTGGTTTTCATTTTAATGATGAAAATAGATTTTGTAAAATAGAGATCTTTGTTTGCTTGACTTTTGGCGTGCCTTCATGAGTAATTTGCAAAGTGCGCCATATAACATATGCAGTAGTGCAAAGCATAACTCATGAAAATTCATTTTTATCAAGTGAACAAAATAAAACATTCATGGCTTTGGCATTATTAATTGCTTTGTTTTTTGTGCATCGGTCCAAGTGCTTATGTCCGTGGTAGGTTCTTCATATCTAGTTTGAGTAGTTTGCCAAATTTCTAAACCATTGGCTTCTAAAAAATTCGCATTCATGTTGACTAATAAGCATAATTAGAACCAGTAAGTAGTGGGGGATGAGCAGTTGATTGACCTTGTTGAAATGTACTTGCCATATCTGAGAGTTTTCAATTACGTGTTACTATAAATTGAAATAACCTTGCTCTAATACCAAATGATAATCTATAGGATCTTATTTTTTGAGAAAAATGTGTGATCCTCTACGAATAGAGGAGAGCACACATTATCTATAGGATCTTATATAATGCAACTTATATACTAATGTGAGGGTTTATACTAATAATTATATTAAGTAGAGTAAATTAACAGAGTATAAATAAGATAGATAATAAAAGCAAGCACACCAGAGTTTTTATACTGGTTCGGACCTACCTTCCTACGTCCAGTTCCGATGCTCCCCTTCAGTAATTCCTTTAACCAATAACCCTCACTTCGCACTGAGGAATAAGCTAATACGAAAGTATTTCTTCGACAATCTTGTGTTCCAAATAACACGGATATTGACTAATAGTACAATTCTTCCTATCCTTTGAGTATATGAAAGTGAATGCTTTGGGTTGTAGGAAGTGATCTAACCAAAATAATATTTTGGTTATGATTAGTTGAGAATATATAAGCAACCACAAATATGAAGATAGAAAGTAGTGGAAACCAAGAAAAAATAGTTAATCTTTGTAATCTCAACCTTTGATTTATTTATAGAATCAACAAGATATAAATAAAGAGTTGCTACTGCTAGACAAAATCTCTTTGATCTAATGGTTGCAACTTTTGAGGAAAAGAGGAGTTCTTTCAATATGAACATAAACATCCATTCATAATTTTGCAGTTACTCATATGACAGACGTCTGTTGGAAAACCACAAACGTCTGTGGCTTTAGGAATATTAATCCCAAGCTTTCTCACAGATGCATGTTGGTTTTCCACAGACGTCTGTGGCTTCAGGGATAAAAATCCTAAGCCTTGTCGTAGACGTCCTCTGGTTTTCCACAGATGTCTATTGCTAGAAATTCCAGAAATAAAGCTTGTTTTGATGCAAATCTTTGTATATTTGAATTTGTGTGCGTATGTGTACTCAAAGAGATCTTACATTTCTTATCTAAGACTATTAACATATTAGTATGACCTTAGAATGGTCCATAAACCTTTGTTTGTCTTCGATTCCTGATATCTTTGAGCAAGGCAATCTTTTGTAGTGTATACCTGTAAATTGATAAGATATATAATATATGTGATTGTATAGTTGTTGTCATTGAAACCATAGAGTGGAGGTTCTAACATTATGGACAGACATATTTTCGTGTTGTCTATGCAACGGCTTATCTAACGTAGACAACATAAAAAATTAGGCGATCTATAGGTTTGACACTCATTTTTCATAAGCAAGTCTTAGTTCGAGATCAGCGTCATTAGAGGGTTGTTCTTTAGGTTCGCATTCAATAGCCAACTAGAGGCGCTCATAAGTCAATGCTATTTTAATTACTCTTAGTGAATCGATATAGTTTGGTCCAGTAAGCTTGTCATTTTAAGAAAACAATTTTGGAGTTGTCATTTTCTGCAAGTTTAAGTGGTAGATTATTAAGACAAATTATATTATATGTTTTTATAATATTAGTAAGGTCAAACTTTACTAATAAGCTCCCACTAGTCTTTTATGTTTCGCCAAACCCTAAGTCGAAATATATAAGTCTTTCAAGTTCATTAGTAGGTGTTAGAACTCATCCGTCTTCGAATTCTAACCTTGAATTCACTTAACAAGTTATAGCCCCACGGATGATGGATAACCGCTTTTCAATTGTATCATATACAACACCTAACCATCGGTACCTTGTCTTAATTTCACTTTGACCTTGAGTTTTCTCAACAAATCGAAATGGTACTATTCACTCGTTCCTACTATATCGCGATGGCCTAAGTATAATATATGTACCTTGAGTTTGCTTAACAAATACATATAGTTATCTTACCTCGTCTATTCAATATATTAATAATACTACACATAACATCCCTAGCTTGAGTTTGCTCAATAACTAAGGAGTATGCAAGTAATTTATTAACACATATATACATGGTAGAGGCTAACGTTATATTGGAGATTCATAATCTTTAATATTTTATATTAAGTGATATCGACTTGTGGGATAATGTAATTCTTATGAATTCTCTCGTGATTTAAGTGTCGGACACATCAGAAGTCTGGTATACGTACATTTACGTATGTATTTATTCCTTAAGTCTATCTAGGGTTTCTTAATGTTGCACCTTTAATTTATACATTCATATTATATAACTTTTATTTTTGCATAACTTTTATATTTCAAGTTACTTATATAATAGTCTTATGTATAATATTATATTAATTAAATCTTATTTAATCAATTTTAATTAATTAACGCTTTAATCAATTTTATATTATCTTAATATAACATTTATATTGAATATTTATTATATACTATAACCTTTATAGTATAACACATATATCATTTTTATGTGTATATTATTTAATTAATTAACCATTTAATTAATTTATTTAATTAAACAATTACAATTAAATTATATTAATTTCAAAATTCATTTCATATACATACATATATTTATTTTATTTTAAACACTTAAAACAACAAAACATATATCATAATATATAATACATGTATATATTTTTAATTAATTAACTTATTTAATTTATTTTATTAATCTTTCTAATAAGTTTTAAAATTTTGGAAACTAATTTATATGATTTTTCAAACATTTCGAAAATTTTATTATTATAACTTTTATAATATATGTATATTTAATTTTAAAATTAACAATTAAATTTAAAATCTTATATTTTTAATTTTCAAATAATTTTGAAAATTAGCCCATGGCCCAATTCAAATTGAGCCTCTTCTACTAGGGACAACCTTTGGGCTCACATATCTTGTAACACCCTTAATTTTTAATAACATTATTCAGGAGATTTAACTAGATAAATTAAATAGAATAACGTAAAGATTATAGTGATAAGGGGATAGAGATTTGAATAAATAATTAAAGGCCATGCTTAATTATTTAAATGGGCTTAAGGATGGCTTATATGCTAATTAATTTACACAAGGGCATGTTGGGAAATAGCCGCACCTTATTACCATAACCCTTGTATATCCACGACTTTACCATCCATTCACGTTCATTTTCATTTTTCACAAAAACGAAAACAAAAGAGAAGAATAGCCAGCCATTGTTAAGGAAGAAAAGAGGAAAAATATTAAATCAAAGCTAGTGATTTAAGCAAGGGGATTAATCTCATTCAAATCTCAAATTTCTTATCTTAATCTAGGTGAATAATAATCTGTATCATCTCTATTTTTGTTTTTTATGATCATTTGATTTTTGAGTTTAAGATTAAATCCATTATGATGATTTTTGATGATATGCTTGGATTTTATGACATGATATATTCAAACAAGTTTGTTTGAAAATGGCATATAAACGGTTTTAAGGGTAAAATCGTTTAAATTGAATTTAGAATGCCATGAGGAATTTATATGTCATGTAAAACATGATTTTGGAATTGGGTTTTAAATTTTTATAATTTTCCAAGTTATGGAGAATTTATTATGAATTTTCAAAGGAAAATATTGTTAATTGGGTTTAGAAATGTATTTCGGAAATTCTATTGAGAATTTGGGTCTGAAATTTAGATATGTTAGATAACATATTAAAAGTGAATTTCTGTGATTTTTGGGGATTTTTCCTAAGTGATTTACTATGAGAATTAAATTATTTTGAAAGGAGGACCTAAATGATTTAATTGATTTGCTTAATGCAAGGGCTTATTTGTTAAATTAATCTTGGTTTAGATTTGAAATTATGCGGCAGTTATTTTTGTAAAGGATTTGAAAAGTTGAGGCCACCAATCACATGTTTACAAGTAGGCAGGTTAGTTAGAAAGTATTTGCTTTAATTGGCATTAAATCATTTTTTACCTAGAAAAGTGGATTCCGCCTCTTTCAGAAGCACCTTTCGACCCATAGCTTCCGCCTTTAATCAAGTCGAAACCTACCAGCCCACAAAGCCGAAACCAATACATAAGGTATCAACATTGGTACGTAGTGGATTGGAGGAAGGCGGAAGGCATGGTGTTGAAACTTGGCTTCCGATGGGAATGAAACCTTTGTTTTGTTTTCTAAAGAAATGCGCCTGCTTGTTTTACTAAATTCTTTCGAAGGTGTCAAAATATATGCTTTCGAAGGGGCCTTTTGAATAGCTTTCGAAAGAGGGCTGCCGCCTTATTGTTTAAAGTGTAGCTTTCGAATAAGTTACTTAGTTTCCAAACTAATGATTCCAAAAGGGGTAGTTTCGACCTAACCGAAACCCTTTTGCCGACCTTATGCCTTTCGAAGGAATTAAAGATATCAATGCTTTCGAAAGGTAGCCTTTGTTTTGTAAATATGAGCCACTTCCTAAAGCTTTCGAAAGGTGTTAATGGTTTCAAACGCAATGGGTTCGATAGGTGTTTCAAAGCTAACCTTTAAGTGTGTTACCTAAATGATTTGTGCTTTCGAAAGGATGGTTCCGAAGCCATCAAGTTTTCCCTAAACACTCTTATATGATAAATAATGGTTTCGTAAGGGATAGTTTCGTTTATGTTCACTTTGACCCAAAAGATATTTTAAGGAATAACCCAATGGTTTCGAAAGGGGTACTTTCAAATGGTTTCGAAGCTAAGCTTCTATGGTTGAATGGTAATACTTTAATACATTCGAAAGGTTTCGAAAGAAAGGTTTTAAAGTGATTTAAAAGGCATGTGCCTAGAGTTTTGAAAAGAAGATTTTAATGCTTTTGAAGTTTTCCAATGGTTTCGAAAGCAATGATTAAAGGTTTCGAAAGCCTTAGTTTTCAAAAACAAGTAACCTAATCTCATTTTAAAGGAAAACCATGGCATAATAAAAGAGTTTTAAAATTATTTTAAGTATGGAGTTTTGAAGAAGTTTCCTTGATTAATAGGTTAAAGGGATTAACCAAGTTTTATATAAAATGATTTCAAGGATATTAAACCATAGGTGTTGGTTTTATTATGTTATTATGTTTACTTCTTCATATATATATATATATATTCACATTATAATGGACCCATAACTATATTTTGGGGAGAAAGGGTAGAATAACCAGCTAGGTTGACCCAGTAGTGAATATAATTAACTCCTGAATGAGTAAAATTGCATCCAGGAGGTCAGATAGACCAGAATGTAGGATGGCGGAATATTGACTAAATATTGAAGTTGTCAGATAGACAGGTTCATAGTAAACCCATGAAAACTATGTTTAGGAAAAGTTATCGGCAGGGGCCAATAGGTTCATAGTAAACCCATGAAAACTATGATTAGAGTGAGTTATTGGCAGGGGCCAATAGGTTTGTAGTGAACCCATGAAAACTATATCCGGATTAAGTTATTGACAAATGTCAATAGGTTCCTAGTCAACCCATGAAAACTAGGATAAGAGGGAAGTTATTGGAGATACCAATAGGTCCAGGGAAAACCCATGAAACAATGAAGTTATTGGAAGGGGCTAATAGGTTCTTAGTGATCCCATGAAAAACTATGAAACTGGACAGGGAGTCCATAAGTGTTAAATAGGTTATTAGTCAGCCCATGAAAACTATTAAGTTAATAGTGACCCTAGAAACTATAACTGAGATAGATAGTCAAAAATGAATGGGGATGGGTTTTACTTGTTTGCATATCATCATAATATTTTGAAATTTTGTATTTTAACCATTGTGGATGCAGGAGCACAGTATATGGTTATAAAGTTTTAGGATACTAGTGAGGGGAAACCCCATTCCGCTAAGCGGCATGGTCTCACTAGATATCTAAATGATTTGAGATGGTAGATTATTATTCATATCAGGCTTTATGCTTGACTCGAAGTTTATGTTTTCTCCTTAAACTCTCGGGTACACAATTGATTTTGAGTAGTTTGAGAGTTGAGGTTTTCAGGTACCACTTTAGACGAATAAGCTTCCGGGGACGTGCATGAGGCATGATAGCTATTTAGACTTCTCTTTTATTTTGATTCCACTGTATTATTGTTGTACAGGCAAAGTTGTTTAATTGCCTATATTTACTCTAATCATCCAATGGGGCATCTTCATATGTCGCTCTTGGCGTATGTTGTAATAAGTATATTATCTTTGAACGTGGTTCTCGTATTGGGATTATGTAATGAATTTGAAATGCTTTGAAATGGAATGAGAAAGTTGTTTGTTGATTTTTAAAATTTTCCAAATCCATGTGTCTCTGTTATATCAATGCATCTAACATTACCATATTTGGTCACCGAGGATTAATAACCATGGATAACTGCAGCATCTATAGCCGTTAGTTTTGGGCCTCCAAGTAGGGGATGTTACATATCTGTTCAAGCCAAGCGGGTATCCAGGTAGAGCAAAGACTTGATTACCCAAACTCATCCTTCGATGCTACCTTTCTAGGCACCCTACTATCTGGGCTATGAGTTTAATAGTTAACCCAAACATGACTAATTTAGATCGCATAAGCTATTGGGCACTGATACAGCTGTTGGAATTGGGCCAGCCCGTAGTGGAAGTAATGGGTGAATTTTAATTCTTTTTACCATTTTGGATCTTTATTAGGCCTACGAAGTCTAGTTTATTTAGAACACTTATAAATTTATTTTTAAATAAAATCGGTATTTTATTTAAATTTATAAAATGATTTTAAATTATTTAATTAAAGTTATATTATATATATATATATATATGTATGTATCAAATACATATATATGTGTGTGCGCATGTGTAACATATCAACCCGTGCAAGGTATAATATGTCTGTGTATAGATGTTAGAATTTACACTGCAACGGACATGTTAGCTCATTAAATATACAAACATATAGTACAAACATATATTTATATACTTCGATTTATATATATATACAAATGTTTTTAATATATATATATATGTATATATGTATGTATGTATGTATGTATATGTATGTACGTATAAAATATTAAACCGATAAGAACATTCTTTTCAAAAAATGTATGTATAAAATATATATACATATATATATATATAAATAGTTATATATATATATATTATAAAGATACGCATGAAATTTTAACATTGTATATATTTATATATATAAATATATTTAAATCATTTAAAGTGTTTTTTTGCTGCAAAATCGAAACAATATATATATATATACACTTATAATTTTTTTAATAAATATATATATGTATATATATACACACACACATATATATATATATTAAATACTTACATATATGAATAAATAATAATTATAAACATATATATTAAAACTTTTAAAATACACAAAATATACTGTAACATCCCACTATTTTGGACCATTCAAATCGACAATAAATCCACACATGTCGGACTCGAATACTTCAAAACAGTGGATTGTTAAGAAATTTTGGAGCAAATAAAATCAAACACAGAATCACAGACACAGAATATCATAATAACTCGCAGCGGAAATAAAATACCATAGTAGTTCATGAAGCTACTACATAAAAAAGAAATCTCAAAACAGATACAAAATATCATAGTCTGGAAACAAATACAACAGAAGTCTGAATACATAAGTCAACTAATACAAAAGCAAAGGCTGAATAGGAAATAACTGGAATAGAAATAGATGATAGATAGATAAATAAGCTCCAACAAATCTCTAGCTCCAGAAGATGAATCCAAAGCTGTGATACTCAGGCTAACCCGAGCGTAAAACAAACACAAAACGCTCGAGTCAGGACATACATACTTATACAATGTAAACCAACTCAAGTGAACTATAACAGGAATGCACAAATAACTTAAACGATGCTTGGGATCGCCCATCCTTTAAGGACCCGTTAAACTATCTAATAAGCTGTAATATACGCCATTATAATAATGTCCAAAGTAAAGTAAACTATAAAAAATAATAGTGTTAATGTGACTGGGGTAGCGCAAAGCTACAGCAATTTCCCACCTTTAGCCACACTATCATCCAACCGTTATTAGGACCCGTGGTTATAAATTTCAAAATGGTTATATTTCAAATCCAAATAATTCATTTAAAACATTTAAAAGTGAAGTCATTATACTTCCAAATCAAAATATTCAATTCCAAAAATTAGAAATTCTAAGTTCGTTTATTCAATTATAATATTTCAAAACATTGTATTTTCAGCATCCGCAGCACTCAGAAAAATGCTGCTGTGAGTATAGTGATACATTTGAAAAACAGTTCATTTCAGAATTGACAGCACTTATAAACTACTGCTGTAAGTAGTGGAAATTTGGAAAAACGACATATTTCAGAAACTGCAGCACTTATAAACTGCTGTTGTAGATACAGTGAAAATTTGAAACCAGTTCATTGATAGAAACAGTAGTACTTATAAACTGCTGTTGTAGAGACAGTAGTAGATTTGGAAAACAATACACGGAAACCACAGCATTTCTGGAATGCTACAATTTCTGTTATAAGTTTTACTATGACATTATAAACAATATACCTTCAACTTTTATCATTTTTAACTTATCAAACTTATTCCACTTTTTCAAAATTATTTATCAGGATATCATTTAACTTATAAATTTAATAAAATAACATTTTATTAATAAATATCCAATTGGATTATAATTCATTTACATTAAGTCAAAATTCACTATAAGTTGCTTAACCTTTATTTTAACAAATAACTTGATATTTTCTTTTACTTAAAGAAGTATCCATTTCATAAATAAATATTTTAATTACTAAGTAGCTTAAAAATTCCATTTAACTCAATTTCAATTATTAAGTTAAATACAAATTTACATTACAATTTAAACCATTTATTAACTTATACAAATTTAACTTATAGAGAACCACTGTTTAAATCATTTAAATCCAATTTAAGTCAAAATTTCAAAATTTTACATTTAAAAATACTTAATAATTTTTAGAAAAATCATTTTAAATTAACCACGGGTCTGTAAAATATTTTCAAATCTAGGTCAAGTGATACAGATAATATATCATTTCAATCTGTAATTAGTTAAAATTCCAGTTTTTATCATTTCAAAACCCGCAATCCCAAGTCAACTAAAAATCGTTCGAGCATATCATTTCAAGTCGTAACGACCTTTCCCTATTCTAAAGTCCGTTCGGGTATGTATCATTTCAACCAATAGTGATTTTATACTAACAGGGAACTTGCAGTGTGAGAAACAGAAAATAAATAAATAGTAAAACATATCATATAATGTTAGGTGATGTAACAAGTATATAAACAGGTAATTATCATCATATAATGTCAGGTAACAGGCAAAAGTGAGCATATAACACGGCATATCAACTATTACAATTCAAATGACATTGTTTCACATTTATATAAGTATGATTTGTCGAGAGTGATAAACTCACCTTCTAGAGCTAGAGATCCAATTCAAAACACAATTCAAAATTCCGCAAAGCACGACAAAGAATGACAAGCACGAATCAATTTCGAGGAGAAGTAGCACCCAAATCCAAATCTTGTAAACAACAAGATAGAATAGATATAAGTATATATTGAATCACAAAAGAATATAAGATTTAAACAATACAAAAGAGAGACAAAAGTGGAACAAGATGCTTTGACAATTGCAAGTGGTTCGGCCACATAGGAAATAGGCTAGACCACATCACTATTAGCTCGGCCAATATCTGATCTGAAGCACCCATGTTCGGCCAAGGTCACAAATGCACGGCTAAGGGCTAGAATATGAAGGGATGTGAAAGGATGGCAAGTTACCATTCAAGTGAAGGCAAAAGGTCAAGGGAATGTTGAAGTTTTGGGCTCGGCCCTATGCTATTGGCTTGGTCTGGTTCAACAAGTGGTCAGGTCAGGTCGGCCAGTGGTCCAGTCAGTCACGTCATGGCTGGAGTAGGTGGTGGAAATGATGGTGGTGGTGGTGGCCGAGGCTATAAGAAGAGAAGGGGTGATAGAAATAGAGTTCGGCTAAGGGTTTGACAAGTTTTAGTGATGGAGTGGATCAAGTGGTCACGGCAATGGTAGGGGTCAGATCATGGTGGGGTTGCTGGCCATGGAAGGTGATGGTGGAGGAGGAGGTGAGGGTCGGTGGAGGTGATGGTAGACATGGGTAGAGGTCGAGCCTTGCAAAGCAAGAATAGAAGAAGAAAAAGAATAAAAGAGAAGAGAAGCCATGGGAAAAACTTACTGTAATTTCTTTTAGGTGATGCAAATTGAAATGAGAAGCTGAAAAAAATGTTTTGTACGTGAAAAATAAGTGAGGAAGAGGAGAAGTTTTGTACGGCCAAAGATGTAAAGGCTAGGAAAATGAAAAGGCAAAAAAAAATTAACAGAGTAACTTAAGTCTCTTTGAATTTCCAAAGCAAACTATCAAACCCATTTCAAAACAAATTCAAACAACAAAATAAACAAAGCCCAAACAAAATAAAGATGGAAAATAAAATAGAAAAATGAGTAATGAAAATACAGAGAAATTTGCGTGTAAAATGCTGAATTTTATCAAATTTTAAAAGTTTAAAAACAAAATTTAACGAACGAAAAGCAGGACGAATATCAGAACAAATATTATTTCAAAGAAAAGATTGGAAATTTAAAATTCAAATTTAACATTTCACGGAAAATCAAAGTTTGACAAAAATGGAACAAAATACAAAATTTTCAGAAAATCATTATTTTATTATATTTGGAAAATAAATTATCAATAAATCCCAAAATTACATTGGAAAAATTCCAAAATTCAATCAAAAATGATTTAAAAATCAAGTTTTCAAATAAATTAATTTTAAAATATTTGTTAAAATATGGGTTGTTACATATACATATTATATATATATATATGCATGGTCATGTGTGTGGTTCAAATTTTTTTTTTAAATTTAAAAGTATATTTTTAATATAGATATCCATATGGATATTATTTTAAAAATTAATAAAAATTATTTTTGAAATAAAGAGTAGAATTTTAAAATTTTAGTAAAATTCTAAGTGATATTTAGTGAGAATATTTAATATATAATGTTATAATTTAAAAATAATTTTTTAAATCTATCTCAATTCTCGGCTTGTAATTAAATATTTCTAAATTATAAAAAAATATTTTTTATTTTTTTACCGAGAGTATGTTAAGTGTTAATTTAATTTTATAAAATATAAAAAATAATTTAGATAATATATATTAATATAATTTATTTATACAACTAATTGATTTAATAATATTTAAATTATATATATATTGTAACAACCCGCATATTTTACGATTGTATATTTAAATGTTTTATTTAAATATAGCGTCATTAGTCGGATTTAAGTTCGAAATGTCACTTTTTGCAAACGGTCGAATTAGGACTCGGGACCACTTCCATTGAGTCCAAAATGGCATTTGCGATCTTTTTGAGTATAAGCATCGATATGTTTGGAGTGAGTAGAATTTTGCTATTTTCTATTTGGGCTTTTGAGTTTGGGTTTCAGCCCACTAACCCAACTTAATACCCTAACTCATTAACTCTTCATCCATTCACTCATTTCATTTCTTAACACTCTAGCTCAACTGAAAATGGGGGAAGAGAATGGGAAATAGATATTCCAAGCCCTAGTTTCCTTTGCAAACTCAAATTCTTGCTCCAAAATCAAAGAGAAGCTTAGGTAAGCCTTCTTTTCACCTTCTCCATCTCAATCTCTCTCCAATTTCAGAAATTTCCTATAACCTAATTTAGGAAATACTTGTCTTGATCTTAGATTGGAGCTTGTAGAGTAGAAGTGAAGAGTGGTTGATCTTTTCTTTGTATTTGAGCTTCTCATCATTGTTTTTGAGTTAATAGGTGAGTTTTTGAACTCACATCTAAGCCTGTAGCTTTTGTTGTGGTTGGGTAAGAATTCCTAACATCTATTCATGTTCGTTTGTTTTCGATTTGGATTGATTTGGTGAATTTTCCAATTTTTGGTTTTTGAAGTCCAATTTTGTGAAAATCCAATCTTTGATGTTTGAACACGTTAGTGGGGTGTTTCGGAGGGCCATACAAGGCTGGGTTGTCGCTTGGCGTAAATTCTTAGTCGTTGTTGCTCGCTCGTTCGCTTCCGTTTCGTGTTATTGATTTTGCCCCCATAAGGGGGCTAGGCTGATTCTGCTCTGGGAGCAGGTTCAGTCAACTGAACCAGTAGGTCAGTCGACTGAACCAGGGGCAGAAAACATTATGTCCCTGTATCAGTCGACTGACAACCTGGGTCAATCGACTGACCTGGAAACCGAAAGTTTCCAGGCATTGGGCCAGTCGACTGACCTCCTGGTTCAGTCGACTGACCTGCTTGTCTCAGTCCAATAATTTCTATATAAAACACACACAATTTTGCACTTCGAGCGAAGAGGGAGGAATTAAATGATTAAATACAACGCGTGCTATGAACACGTGTGTTTATCTTTTCAGTTAATTCCTAATCTATTTGTTTGACCGTTTTGACCTTTGGGTCTGGTTTACCGATGAGATGAGGTGAACTTTGTACTGCTTTGAGTGTGAAATTGACTAACGGTTATTAAACCGTTTAGTACGAACGTGTGGTATGGGACTCACGTTAACATTTTTCGGGTTCCTTTCTGAGAGTTGTGACACATTCTGCCAGTTAGTGGTGTCCAGTACTGGGTCTCCGGACCTTCGCCACTACGATTTGTTGCCTTCGGGCTTGAGCCTTCGGGGTTTGTTGCCTTCGGGCTTGAGCCTTCAGGGTTTGTTGCCTTCGGGGTTGTTACCTTCGGGTTTGAGCCTTCGGGGTTTGTTGTCTTCGGGTATGTTGCCTTCGGGCTTGTGCCTTCGGGTTTGTTGCCCTATAGTATCGCTTTTGGAGTTGGTCATTCGTCACCGCTCGAGAGATATTTGGGTTTGTTGCCTTCGGGCTTGTGGATCCTTGTTATACAGTACTGAGCTCGAGCATCTTTTGTTCCTTTGACAATTATATTTCCCTAGTGTATCGCCTTTCGGTGTAGGTCCTTTGAACCACACGATATATAGCGATTACCATGTGGAAACTTGTGTTACCTTTATTGGTATTTGTTATTTGCCTTTTTGGCTTGTTTTGGGATATTCATATCCTTTGTTTATTTGAGTTGCCGATGATATGAGGCTTGTTATGATTCATCTTTTGTTAAAAGATCTAGTTATCTCTTTTAGAGATATTTGTGGTACTTTATGACCTTGTATGTTCATTATCATTTAGTTTATCTAACTGATTTGTTTAGCTAGACTGACCCGTGTATTTTATACTCGGGTCAGACCAAGATGTTTCAGGTTAGGTACATTGGACTTAGCCTATTTTGCTTCCGCATGGACTATTCTGCTAGTTCCTTTTTGTTATAGCTTTTTGTGTAGTCCTTTTTGGCTGTAACTCTGATATGTATTCTTTTGACTCGCCTGTATATTGTGGTTTGCTTTACCACTTGACATGTATCATTTTGTATACTCTGTAATGTATCTGTACATGTGTAAATGTATGTGATGATCCACTGTTATGTGATGTGTATTATATTTGAGTTGTTATATTTGTTCTGAAAGATCCTTCAGCCACCTATGGCTTTGTATTAAGTATTTATTGGATATGTCGATCCATTTGAGAAAGAAGTGGCAATTGTCGGCGTATTCAATAGATAATTAAGACAAGGCTATAGATGGTCGCTCCTATCCAGCTCTATTCTCCGTATTAGCAGACGGTGTTACCTAGTAATACTCTTTGCTAATGTGGGTCTCAGAGTGGGGCGTCACATATATGTTTTTATTTCTGCCAAAAATATTATACCTATGAAACTTTATATACATAAATATATAACCGTATTTTGAATAAAGTATGATATGGTATTTAAATTATAAACTATATATATATGTTACATATTAAATTATTTAAAATAATTTTTTTTGAGCCGTGCCATTTATAGGTATATACCTATGAAATTTTTTTTAGAATAAAAAATTTTGTTTTTTAAAAATTTGCAACTATTTGTAAACTTACAACCAATCCTGATTGTGACAATATATTTGTATATTGGAATCATCACCTAACTATCAATATAATATAGATGATATAAACAATATACATAATTAATGATTATAAATAGGTTAGGTATGTATTTTATATCCAATGCCTATAAGTATACCTTGAAATGATGAGATCTACCCCTTTAAACAGTTTCCAATCCCGTAGAGTGCTAGTCCCCGAACCGATGACCACTAGCTATCGAATAGGATCTGATTAACTTTGATTTGACTTTCGAAATTGAGAGATGGGGAGGTTGAGAATTCGGCTGGAAGTAGGTATAGATGGAGGCTCCAAAAGTATAAAATGAAATTGGGTTGGGATGTTTATATATAAAAGGAATGATGAGAGAAGTTAGAATTAAAATCCATGTTTTTCTCTAACTCCTTCTTTCCCTCTTATCCACTCAACCCTAGCCCATCTGAGATGCCATCATATGGCCGTCTATCATGTCCTATTACAGCTGAACCAACCAGCCCTCCATACGGGCTTTAAACGCATTTAAAGCCTGAACAAAATATTTTGCATTTAAGTCCAATTTAAACGCGTATCAATGCCATTTATCGATTAATATATTTATAACTATTATAAATATATTTAATAATATTTGTTCATCGAATCAAAATAAATTTTATAATTAATATTTCATAATTATTAATTAATTGGTAACAATTACAAATTAATCAAAATATTTATTCATAGGAGTACTCATTGTTTCGATTGTGTGACCCGTTAGGTGTAAATTTGGTCAGTGATTAATATCGAACTATTAAAATATAAAAGTTCACACTTCATGTAATAGAGGGTGTGACATTTTGGTCAAATTTATTGCTTACTTAGTTTTGGTAATATCCTATTTTACTTTGTCAAGCATTACCCAGTTGTGACTATTATTTACACTAATTCTCTTTATCAAAACTATAGCACTTTGGACTTATGGAATTTGGTAATGGTCAAAATTCCAATATCTTACATATTCAACTCTATAGTCCAAACACAAAGTCCTTAGTTCAGTAATAACAATTACTGTTAATCGAACTACACTGTCCTGAGATTTTGAATTTGAGTTAAGTTGACCGTGATACTAAACACGTATAACTGAGGAGACGAATCCTCTCCTGAATGTTGTTTCACTTCTAATACTTCCACTTGACCTAACTATAGTCACTCGATGGACATCCTACCATGATTTGACTATAATTAAAGTGGAGATTTTATATTGAAGTCAACAGTATTATCAAGTCGAGAGAACTATGTAAATTAGTCACATCGATATTTTCTGTTTGACCTTAGTTATATTAACCAACAGAAAACTATAAAGTGAGTCGTTTCATGGTTACCCATTAACTATTAGTATGTAACCCTAAGTGCCCCTAGTAGTCATGAGTAATACACTACCCGACATTAGGAGAGTATTACATACTCTAGTCTTAATGGATACATCGATATCTGGTCTCGATGCATCTTTACTAGGAATATTTAAAATGATGTGTTTATTATATTGTGATACAATGTCCATGATTACAACTATTTGTAATTACTATCACAAACACACCATTTATGGATTTTCTGTTAACATATTTTAATTAAATATTTAATTATTTATTACACATTATAATAAGGGGGAATTAATTTAAAGGACAAAAATTTGTATATTTTTAGCCTCAAGGACACGACCTCAATATTTTAACCACAAGGACAAACATTCTCCTAAAAATTATTCATAAGGACAAACATTCTTCCAAAATTATTCATAAGGACAAACATTTTTCCAAAACTTCTACTGAACTAAAAACTGATACCTAAAAACTGCTACCGATAACTACAAACTGATACCTAAAAACTGCTATCAAAAACTAAAAACTGATACCTAAAGAAATTTGTCCTTCAGGCTAAAATACTGAAGGTCTATCCTTGGGGCTAAAATGCTGAGAAATTTTGTCAATGACAATAATTTCCTGTTATAACAACTATAAAACATAAAGAAAAACACCTTTATTACGAACGAGAATTGGTTACAGAGTTAATTAATTTACAATAAATTACAGATTTTCCCCTAAGGAATACCCCAAACTTTATCAATTACAGGGTGAGGTCATCGAGTATCCATTGTAGTATCCAACAAATGAGGACGTTCATGGTGTACCTTCTGCTGGTTTATATCATTCGCATTAGGTACATACGGCTTATAAATTTTTGTATAGTTCACTATCATTTACAAGCATTATATATGTATAATTTTCTTTTATTATATCATAGTGTGTTAAGTATATAGATCAGGACAAACGGGTGATGCTACATTTGAGCGCATGATGCTATATTATACCCAGCTTATGTATCAGGTTATCAGACCGCCATACGGTAGCATCAGAGTCAGTCTCAGACCAAGTCTTATACTCGGACGGTTCATTATGAGGATCAAATTCAGCAGCTTCAATATCAGCATCAGTTGCCACCACAGCCACATGACCGGGATGATGTCAATGATGATAGCAGCGATGACGGTAGCAACAACGAATGGAGAGTTTTTGGGTCACATCACAAAGACTGATGTTGTTTTTCATACATGTTTTTTGTTTCATATATTTATCTTAGACTAGTGTATTTGAGATGTTGATGATGATATTTGTGTACACGAATTTACGTATTCTTGTATTGTCATATAATGATGATTCATGTTCTGTTTTCATTTTGTACTATGTTTATAACATAAATAAAAGAAACATACTAATGTTTAGGTCATAAAAAACACTTTCAATGAAACAAACACAAGTAACGTGGATCGCCACATAAAAACAAACACGGTGTGTTTGTTTGTTTCAAATTCGCGGATTATCACTACGTGGACGTTCAGATGATACTTGATTTGTATGATGTGGATTATGAACTTTCTACTTAAGCAAAATTATTATATTGAAAGTTCACAACATCCCAATGGCAAATGACATTTGGATTCCACAAGTTTATTTGGTGCTGATTAAAGCATACAAAGAATCCGACCATAAACATATGGAGGAGAAGATTAACAAGTTTTTTGGGTTCCTCTAAATAAAGCTTTTAATAATCTTCCTGATTATAGATTAATATGAAAGATTCTAGAAACTCGGAGTACTTATGTCAGATTTACTAGAGCTGGTCGAAGATACAGAAGAATTGTAAATATAGTGGAGTATGAACACCTATTTCAGTTAACATAATCTACGTTTGATTCATGATATTTTTGGGAGTATCGTACTAACTTTATTGGACTTGTTTCATATGATCAATGGGTTAGCTATATTAGAAAATTTGAATGATGTAAGTTATTTAAGTTAAGTAAGTTGTCATTACTTTCGAATTCAAGTTATGTGTGACAACCCGCACCTCTCGATAGACCGATCCAAAGCCTTGGTTAACTTTCGGAATTGCGTCAGTGCCAAGATGTATAAGCTACCTGTCTTTTATAACATTACAGAGACTAAGAATAAACAAATATAATCCAAGATATACGATACTTTCAGAACTCGTAGCGAAATGGAACAAGTATCAATATAGAAAATATCCATCTAAGAAAATATCTCAAAACACACTCTCAGAACAACAGTACATAGTCAAATACATAGTACATTGAAATACCACTCATAGGCTGATTAAAGAAATACTAAGTACTAATAAGGTAGATGGTTAAATGGAGAGTAAATAAAGGGTAAGCAACTCCTATGATGAGCTCTCCTCTCCGTATACTAAGTTCAGGCTAAACCACCTACCATCCCGTCCTCCAGTGGTGGGGAAAGAAAGAAAAAAGGGCGGGTCAGACAAAAGTCTAGTGAATGAGTACATGTTTAATATATGGTGATCATGTGTAGTTAATTTTAATTCTACCCTATGTGACCTAGGGTGTCCTACAAGTATTCGTGTATTCCTATGGTCCTTTACTTAAGGGTTTTTATTTAACACACACACCTACACTTACAACTTGTGCAGGCTCCTACAAGGATCGAACTACGGATCGAACCTTAATAACTAATGATCGACCACCACTCCTAGAGCTACTCGGTATAGGATCATCCTACAACTTACCCGTATGGGACTATATCTCACATTACGCCTACGTGTAACTATCTCACATTGGTTTCCCTATAACTACCGCATAGGAATAAATTTCCTACAACTATGATCACACATACCCCAACAAGCATCGAGGAGGAGCCTGCAATGTCGATCCGCCGGTGTGTTTCATCGTCCGCATACGTGTCCACCTCTCGAATTGTAGTATACGCCTCTTATTACATGCACCTAGATCCATCAACAACATGGTATCACACAGCGTCAGAATCATGAATACCAAGGAGTCCTATTGTGCCGAGCCCACATACTTCATCAGGTATCAGTCTGGGCTGCATGCCCACTGTAGAACCTCCTGTGAGTGCCATTTGCGATAGAATCGCCCCCAGTCGAATTATTGACCCTCATTGGTTAAAGTACATTTGCCCAACCTCGCATCACCTAGCGTTGTCTCATAGGGAACTAGCTTCCCGACTATCTCTAAAATCCACAAATATGTATAGAATTTTGGTTATACATACTATTATTATTTTTATTTCTAACCTAGGCCTTAGGTCGAGGTTTAGATTACGCAATTCGATCATTGATCAGTCGAACGCTACACCCTACCGGTCGACCGCCCATGGTGAATTTTGTCTCCTGTTACGATCTTTCTGATTTTTTATTATAATTTTAATTTTGTTCTCTGATTGATTATAGTTTTTAATTTTGTTCTCTAATTCTACAGTAACGAATTACCATTAAATATTTATTGTAATTTCAAATGCCACTTCTTAAATCTATGCAATTCCATGCTAAATTAGTTTAATCTAGGTTTAACCAATTTTAGGGGTTTCTAGTCACTTACAAGGGGTTTTAATTAGATGAATCTTACATTAACCAACTTATGCCAATTTCAATTACTAATTCAAATTTCAGTTTAAATCAATTAGGGTTTGCAGTTTAAATTACTAACATCCTAGATCAAATAGAATATATTTAAAATTAAATGTAAATAATCAACTTATTAAACTTGTTCCCACTCACCTCGGATCCAAGCTCTAACTCTATTCCTTATCTGAGAGTCGACACCCGTTTGCTTGCCATTTCCTTGATCCGATTACTAGTATTCTCTTTGCTTTGTTTTTAATTTGTTTTTGAAAGAAATTTTATAAGTGGAGAGAAGAAATTTTGGCAAAGTTTCAGTGTGCTATAAATTTTCCAATGAAATTAGGGTCAGGTTTGGTGTTTATTTATAGGAATTTGAGGTCAATTTGGAACATTAGATTTACCCTAGAGAATCTTTAGTTTCATCCTGGATGCACATCGGTTACTTGGCAACAAAGAAAAATATTTGGTTAGATAGCAGTCATCCAAACTGCGCTCCTGATCCAAAAATATACATCCACTGGTCGACTGCTAAGGTAGACCGGTTGATGGCTTCATGTCGACTGGCACACCCTAGGGCGTCGATCAGTGACATTGTTTAATTAGGAAAGTTTTTATTTTTAATATATTTTGTTTTCAAATTTTTAGACGTCTGTAATTTCTCCATACTAACTCCGATTTCAAAGTGTTATATATGAAAATTGTCCAGAAAATCGCTACAAATGCAATGGTGCATATTTCATAGCAAAATTCGGACGTTTGTGAAATTTATATTTTTTCCCTTGTTATATTTAAATTAATTTTTCTTATTAAATTTTCTCCTAAATTTACAGGGTGTTACATTATGTAAGTTAACTAGGTTATTTTTAAGTTAAGTTTTGTAATTTATTTAAGTTATTCAAAATTAGACTGAATAAGGTTCCTATTTTCAAATTCTAAACACACTTGTAGATAAGAAACAGACGAAAACTTAAGTAAAATGGTAAAATAAGACAACAAATGAAAAAATAGAAATGACAACAAAGATTGAGAATAAACACACATATTGATTAAATCTGTCTACGACCATCTATAAATTGAATTGAACTCAATCTCCTACCAAGTATTTCAATTTCATCTTCAATTTCAGTGGCATAAACAATGGCTTGATGAGGTAAAGGATCATTAAGCCATTGCTAAAGTCCACAGCCATCGGGAAAGTTAGGGCATCTTTGAGGCGTCTGCCAATGTCAGTTCTATTTCTTACGAGGAAAACAAAACAGAAATGCCACGGTTATAGTATATTTGTTGAGGACCAACCTCCTATTCTATTTCAGCTAGTTAGTGCCATCTTTCCCTTCTCCCGTTGTGGCTTCTCCGCTCTTTCTTTGTCTTCTACTACCATCCATAAGCCTACACTCGTGTCGATCTCTCTCATGCTCTCTTACATCTTCATAGTATCTTTCGTCCATTTCAATATACTACTCGGTTGGTGGTTGGGGGGATGACATAATCGATGGGATATCGTGGCTTAAAGGACCTTCATATGAGTATGATAAGGGTAGAGAATGTAACAACCCGCACCTTAGCAGGTCCGAATTTTCCCTAAATCGAAAACCCAAGTCCAATAGAGTTTGGACCGTTGGTGTTGGTATCTTGTAATAAACAAACATATATCAGAGGTCATTGATATGAACTCACAACAGAATAAGTAAATATAATAAAACATATACACACTGACCATGGCTGATATTTTGATATCTAGTACCCTTGTCAGTGTCGAGCATGCATAAGAATGGCTGTCCTTCCATCGTTCCCACCTTCTGCCAGTACCTCTCCCTCTAAATCTATCATGTGGGTTGCAATGAGGAGGGAGTCAGAACAACGTTCTGGTGACTGGTAAATTACACACATTATCCATAACACTATTTTATGCCGATTATTTTCCATTACGTGTTATGTCTATTATTTAAAGTTTAATCATTTTGACTTCATGTTCACGTATGATACGCCTAAACTACTCGAGGTATACAATAACTACATACGTATATATATATATATAAGTACCATAGTCCCATATGGATCAAGATACATTCCTCACTAGTATTCGTAACTCTGCACCGTGCTAGGCATCCACCATTAGTGTCTAGGCAGAATTGCCAACGTGCACCAAGTAATCTCCCATTAGTGCCTAATAATAGCATTACAACTATTTAGCCGTATTCTAATTCTTCTTCAAGACTCATCTAGAGGTTATCTAGCCTTTCCTCCTAATGATGAACAAACTAACAAACAACTTTGAGGCACATATTCCATACAGAACCTTCACTACCAGGAAGTGCAGTCCGTCTAGGCGTAATCAAAGTCTTTCTAACAGCCCTATCCCGTGCATATATGTGGTGCCAACTTCGTTGACATAGTGTCGAACCTACGCTCACCATCCCTTTTAGATTGTCTAATGCAATCAAGGAAATGCCCACCTAGTTACTTAATACCCCCTACAAGGATTGAAGTAGACCCAAATTGGCCGTTTAGGACTTTAACCCGAGGCGAACCCACTTTGGTATATTCCCTTCACTTATACACGAAAGTATATTCCTACGGGTCCCACAGTTGGAGATGCCTCACATCGGTACGATGTGTACACAACGGCCGGTAAACCTTTATGGATGGCAGACTTCGGATGTGTAACATAACTGACCTCGCATTTCAACCCATACTAATGATTGTGTCATTTATAGTTAATCTAATTATTAGACCCACTAATCTGCACCCATCATAAACGTATTCTTGAGGCTGTATAAATTTACTGAATTACTATGCCTCATATGTTCAACTATTAGTATTCAGTTATTTTTACATGAACTTACTTCTTATTTAATTAATGCCATTTAATGTCATTTATGGCTTATTTCTAATCTAATAGATTAAATATCTTTTACTGCTTGACTTCCCCATAAAACTGTTAGATATAGTTTGATGTTTCTTTTCAACTATTAGCTATCTTTCTTTGATTGCTATAACTTTCTTAATTCCTTATTCCATTGCATTATTTATACTTCATCGCTTATTGTTTATTTCCTAACTTATCTTAAATCGTGTTTGTTAGATTGGCAATTAAATTATTGCTATTATCTCTACTTACAATACTTTGGTTTATAATTAGGATTTCTAAATTTTAATGCATTGGAATTATATCTTCCTAAAAGGAAATGTTAACACTATAATTTCTCATAAATTATCTAAAAGAGGATTTGTGGTATGCTTGGAATTACAAGGAATTATCTTTTCTATTATCACTAAAATAGATAGTACAAAATATGGTAAGCACCCCAATTTTGTATATTTCTTTCTTTTAGGCATATTCCTTGTTATTTCAAACAATACACTTTAATACATGATTATAAAATTGGATAATTTATAGAATTTACATTGCAACATACTTCACTCCACCGAATTAAAGTATTACTTAAACCCTAATCCAATTTATACAATCTTCAATTCATGTTTAATAATATATAACATTCAACTAACAAACCTAGAATTAACATAAAATCTTATTAATGAACTATCTCACAACTTTTAGGGACTACTTTCACCCTTACTTTTCAAATTTAGGTATATACAATATTTAGCCAAAGTTAACAATTCACAATACGTAGGCAGAATTCTCAAGTTCAGTATATAAGCATATTTAAACCAATAACTTCAAAATTTACATTTAGGCATACAAGGAATAGATTCATAATGGTTCAAATCCAATATTATATAAAATATTTAATTTCTCACTCACCTTGAAGCTTCCAAATCTGTAGATCTGAATCCGCTATATGTGATTGACTCCCTTTCTATCTACCAAAATGTATATCGAAAAGGATATACATATTTATTAGAATTATAGATCCGAAAAGAGATTTCAATTAAATATAGATTTGGATTTAGATTTACAATTTATAATTTACCTTTGACTTTGGTGATTCGATTCGACCCTATTCTTCTTCTCCGTTGTTTTTTGTTATTCTCTACTTATATATATATACATATAATTTATAGTTCATACATTTTCTAGATTTTATAGAGAAGAAAATGGCATAGCTTTGCCGTTGTGAGAAGAAAAGTGAGGGGCTAGGCCTGTATTTATAGGGGCTCGAATCAATCGCAGCTGCTAGATTAGATTATATTAAATCTAGTGTTCGGCTTATGTTTAATATTAGCCGCCATTGTACCACCGGTCGATCGTTATACCTCCATTAATCGACCACTACCAGTCGACTGATCCCAATGAGGGATCGACCAATCATTGTATATGTTAATTGTTGATTTTTGTTCCGTTTGTTTCCTCATGTGACTTATTTTATTCAATCTGATTAACGTTAATATTACTTAGCCGTTAAGTATTGGTTAAAGTTACATTAATGTTAATTAATAATATTTTTTCCTTAATACATATATAATTATTTTCGATCCGAAATATTCAAACGTTAATATAATTTTCATTTGAACTCCGATCATAAAACTTTATGTATACAAATCGATAAGAAAATCGCTATGAACACGACGGTGCAAGTTTTGTACCCAAATTCTAATGGTTATGTAAATTCAATTTATGGGTTTCAATAATTATTTATTAATTTCTTTTTAATTAATTATCTTTTAGTTTATGTGGTGTTACATTCTTCCCTCATAAAAGAATTTTTTTCCTAAAAGTTCCTTAAGGACTGAATCATATAACATAGTTGTGACGACTGCGCTACAATACCGGTACCCAATTTAAATATAATGCACTGTTATTGTATCTGGTCGATGTAGTTGATTGTCAAGAGTTAAAATTAAAAAAAATCATAGAACCTATCGTATATCTCACAGTGCATGGAATAAAATATAACATACATCACAGATATAAAACAAGAAAGATAGTAATATCTAAGCGAACCATATATCAGTGCACAAATCCACAGAGTCATACAACAGGTGGAAGTGTTTATACGGAAAAGAAATAAACTCAAATAAATTTCTCATAATAATGGTAGTAATAAGCAAACACTGTCAAGGCTCCATGGTGTTGCACATCAGAATAAGCATACAAATCAATATATAATACGAGATAGCTCCATCCAGCTCGTCCTCCACACAGTTACCGCGTCCCACCTAGACCTGCTATCTAGTCTACTCATTTAAGAGCACTTAAAATAATAAGAAGCAAAGCATAATACCTCAATTCAAATAATAGTCGGGTGTGAGCGATAAATGAATCTCAAAATATTATATAAGTCGATAAAGTAAGGAACAAGGATATACAAACTATACTCGATCCGTCCATGCGACCAAAAAGATAACATGTAATAAGAAAATATGCTACTTTACGAATATCATAAAGGTATATTGCAAACAAAGTATACTGGCGAGTGTCCAGGTATTCCTATCCAAATACCTATCTCTAGAGATACCCCTAGAGTGATAGACTACTGAAGAAATAATCAAAGTGACCATAGCAACCATCAAATAATCCTTACTATCACTCACTGTGCTCTAGATGTATGATAACTCATATGGCCTTTTCCCTGCCAAGGACTAATCAAATTCCCAGTTTTCATTGTACTCGTATATAGCCCAAAGCTAATACTAGACCCTTTACCTGGGTCCAGGGTAAACGGATCCAAATAATCGATCCAGGGTAGCTAAACCAAGTACCCATGAGCATCCTCACAATACCCCTTCTTTTGAGTACATCAGAAAACACTCTGAATTACAACGATACCTTAACACATGCATCCAAGCTCCTTTCCTGCTCCATCTAGTTTCCATTATCCTCAAGGAACCATTCCACGTTCCTTCATTCCATGATAGAACCGTTTAACATTCTATCCATGGGTCACCCTTCTTAAAACCTGCCCTTTGTGGATAACCATCCTCACAACTCCTTTCAACATCGAGCCACCATCATCAGAACCAAACTCCATTCACCATCGAGTTGCCATCACCGAAGTCTTGAAGCTATCATCATGCTACTATATAGCCATTACACCCCAAGCAAACAAACAAGCACCTTTAGCACGACCTGCAGAGCCTCTACTTCCCCTCCTCGAGGTTTCACCACGACTCCATCAAAACA
Organism: Allium fistulosum; assembly: GCA_030737815.1. Classification (NCBI taxonomy): domain Eukaryota; kingdom Viridiplantae; phylum Streptophyta; class Magnoliopsida; order Asparagales; family Amaryllidaceae; genus Allium; species Allium fistulosum. The sequence continues at coordinate 1,165,794,972 of CM060905.1, read as the reverse complement.
AAGCTCTTGGTACCGATATAAAGCTCTCGGTATCGATAGGTGTACTTAGCTATATTTTTTAGTCTTCCATTTTCTTGAAGTCCTTCCCATCTGATACTCTAACTTCCAAGTGTTTAGACCTCGACCACTATCCAGGAAGAGCTCTCATTGCCAAGTACTTCAAATCCCTAGGTACCAAGTCTAATACTTAGCCAAATTCTCTCATTTGGCCTTCACTCATCACTCCTAGCCCTAACCTAAACCACCATCCCCCATCGAGAACTTCTCCACCAAACAAAAGCTCTCGGTACCGATCAAAGCTCTTGGTACCAACTCCTCTACTTAGCACCAATTTTGATGTGACTTAAATCCTAGACTCCTCCCATGCTCCAGAGCCCCTCCTCCATGTTTCACCCAATTCCAACCATTTTTGCCTTCGATTTGCCAATTTGACCATCCCTTTCCTAACTACCTAAAAGCACTAGAAAACCACATCAAAGCACAACACAAATATATGAAATAGCATACATAAACATCCATTCATACATGCAATTAACCAATACATGAAAATCAAGAAAATCATATCCTAGATCTAACTTTTATAGTAGCATATAAATATGAACAAAAAAGGGTTGCAAAACCTTTTAAAACCTTTAAAATTCGGCCATAAACATCTATAAAAATGTAATTAAAGTTAGAAAACATTTTGAGATCAAACCCATGTTAGAAACATCATTTTTAACTACATAAACATGCATAGTAGAGTGAGAGGTCAAGAATCTCTCACCAAATACCCAAAATTTCGATTTCTCCCCAAAGAACTAAAGTTGATAGTAAAGGAGATGGATGCAAATCAGCCAAAACTTATAATCTCCAATCCCTCTATGTTAATTACCCTTCTAATTTTGATTTGGCTAAGATTAGTAAGGAAAAGAGATGATTATTGAAGAGATTAGGGTTAGTGGAAGCTTAGAGCTATTTTGGGAAAGATGAGAATAACTTAGATCTGTCTCAATGGCCTTCCCTAGCATAAGTTTTGAGATCGGTTAGTGGGCCTAAATATGAGCTTAGCTGATTACCCACTAATGCAGGCCAACAATATAGCAAAAACTTAAAACTGCTACAGCTTTCAAACGCTAAGTTCATTTTCCAATTATGACCACTGTACAAAATGAGAAACCATCATCCTGAAGCAATGGAAGTGGTTTAAGACCCTAAATCGGCTCTTATCAAAAGTTATAGTCCAAACAAGATTTTCAGAGTCGAAATCGTCATATAGAAATTCGACAAAAATCTTAGATATGTAAAATATCCCTAAGAGTCATTTTCCAAAATTTTAGAGACTTATGATCTAATATGACTAAAAAAATTATTTTATGATCCTCCGATACGTAAAATACGGATCGTTACACTCTCCATCCTTAGGAATTTCGCCCCCGAAATCCCTAAATGAGTCAAAGAATATTAAACTGTAGTGACCCCGCATGCCTTACAAACATATGCAACCATCATAAATATCAAACAAGCAGTCATGCAACTAATAGTATATGTAAGCCTATCGTAGCATGTGAGATACTAAAGCACCCTACATGATATCAAAGGACAAAGTAAATACGTTAAACAGTAGGCTTCACTATTCAAAGAGCTCTTGATATGTGGCCCTCGTTCTCTCCACGGTTTCCCACATGCAATCACCTTCACTTTCGCCTCATTGAACTTTACTAACTCTACCATCTTCCTTTTAAGCTATTTCGTATCACGCCCGATAATACGAACTGGTCTACGAGGTCTCGAAGTTCTGGTTCAATTTTGATATCATCAAGTTGATCCGATGCAATCATCATGTCTGAATCATGCACAAACTTCTGCAAGTGAGAGATGTGTAAGACGTTGTGCACGCCCTCCATCTTCTAAGGTAAGTCGATTCTATATACTAGGTTCCCAATCCTCTTTGCTATCGGAAAAGGACCTATTCCCCTTACTACCGAATCGAATAAAGGAGAAATTTTCACAAATACCATATCGCCAATAGAAAATTCCAAATCTCTACGTCTTCTATCAGCACACTCTTCTATCCATCCTGAGCAGCTTTCATTCATCGTCGAATGATCTCTATCTTCTCTGAGGTTTCTCTAATCATATCTGGCCCAAGTATCAGTTTTTCGTTCGCTTTCCACCAACATGAAGGCGCGTTACATGGTCGACCATACAATGCTTCATAAGGTGCCATACCGATACTAGACTGATAGCTATCGTTGGACGCAAATTCTACCAAATGCAAGTGATCGTCCCACGAGCCTCCGAAATCGAGAATGCAAGCTCGCAAGAGGTCCTCCAATATATGATTCATTCCCTCGGTCTTCCCATCTTTCTGCAGGTGATTATCTTTACTGAGATGTAGCTCGGTACCTAACACCTCAAGCTCTTTCAAAACCCACTAATGAGTAATGAGTCTCGATCGCTCATAATGCTCTTTAGCACACCATGAAAGCGTACTATCCACTTTAATACAACTTGGCCAATTTGGATGTTATCCTAGTAGCCTTATTGGGTATGAACCTGGCACTTTTCATCAATCTACCGACTATGACCCAAATGCTATCGTACACTCCTTTAGTCCTCGATAATCCGTCGATGAAATCCATGGATATTTGCTTCTACTTCCATTCGCGAATTTCAAGCTGTTGAAGTAATGCACTTGGCTTTTTCTGCTCTGCCTTCACCTATAGGAAGTTCATACATTTCGAGGTGAATGACCTGACATCCTTCCTCATCCCCTCCCACTAATAGGTCTGCTTCATATCACGGTCATCTTATTACCGTCGAGATGTATAGCCAACCATAATGATCGAACTCTCGTAGCACCTATCTCGCATTCCATTAACATCGGGGATAAACAATCTCCCATCCTCACAGAGCCAACCTTCTCGATCGAGTTTTTATTACTTCATATCCTCAGACTCTACTCCTCCTTTTATTTTTGCCATGATCTCTACTAGTCTAGCATCCTACCACTGACTAGTATCAATCCACTCAATCAAAGTAGGTCTAATCGTCAAACTTGCTAGTATCCATGGGTCTAACACGCAATAAGGTCAGAAGTCATAGATAGCAATATAATCCAACTGCTTCCACTCTAATAACATCATTCCCAAACTGGCATGTCTTCTACTCAAATCATCAGTGACTGCATTTCCCTTACTAGGCATGTAGGAATTGTCAAATTCATAGGAGGAAAAGAATTCCAACCATCACTGCCAGCGAAGGTTGAGATCCTTTTGGGAGAAAAGGTACTTCAAAGATTTATGGTTCGTGAACATCTCGAACCTTTCTCCTAACAAGTAGTGCATGCAAATCTTCAAAGTAAACATTATTGCTGCCAACTCCAAATCATTCATTGGACACTTCCTCTCTTGTGGATTTTGCTGTCGACTAGCGTAAGTGACAACTTTTCCCTTTTGCATCAATACCACACCTAATCCAATACCACAGGTGTTTGTGTGTACTATTAGCTCCTCATTTCTGCTTGGAATGGTCATGTAATTACCCTAATTTTGACTAACATTATTTAGGACATTTAATTAGATAAATTAAATGAAATAATGTAAATGGTTAGGAGATTGAGATTTGAATAATATAAGGTAGTCGTGCTTAATTAATCAATGAACCAAAGGAAATTACAATGAAGTAAGTAAGAGGATTAAGATAAGGGCAAAATAGAAATAGGTTATATTCTTATACCCTAAACTCTCATTCTATTTTCATTTACCACGTTCACAAACAAAACTAAACCTAAGTTTGACCGACCACCATTAGAAGAAGATAAGGGGAAGATAAGCAAGGATTCAAGTAGGAAGCTTAATAAAACCAATTCAAGAGCAAATCTCAAACTCCTTAACAGCAAGCTAAGGTGAATAATAAATTACATCTCATTTTCATTGTTTCAGTTTCTAGATTAGATCCAAATATATTTTGCAAGGTAAAATGCCATGTTTTGATTATTAAATGGATATATATATATATATACTTGTTGATGATTTGTGCTATTTCATAAAGATTTTATGATAATGATTAATTTGGAAAACCTATTAAATGACATCCAAATGGCTTGCGTTTTTGATATAAGATTAGAAACATTATTTTAGAGATGGGTTTCAAGTTTCATAATTTTCTAAGTTGGTGTGGATTTATTATGAATTTTCTAGTAAAGAAAATGGTTAAATTGGGTTTAAAATTAATTTTGGTTATTATATGTTAGCTTTGGGTCAAAATATGTTAGAAAACATATTAAAAGTGATTTATGAGAATTTTTAGAGAATTTTTTTAAGTATTTTATTAAAGATATAAAATTATTTAAGGTATGAGGCTTAAATGTTTTATATGTTTATAAAAGGAGAAGGGGCAATTTGCTAAATGTTTTAAATTGTTAATTACTGAATTCGGTAGCACTTTTAGAAAAGATTTTGAAAAATAATTGGCAACCAATTATATGTTGACAAATAAGGCTAGTTAGTTGGAAAGATATTACTTTAAAAAGTTAAAAATCGGTTTTGTAAAGGATTGTTGCTTCGCCACTGTTAGCGCCAAAATTGGTCACTAACACCCAGATCCAGATGAAAGCTCCAAATCACAGATAGAATGTATATAGAGAATATAAACGTGAAGAATAATAAAAATTAAAATGAAAGCAGTAAAGAACAACAAGTTTTATAGTGGTTCGGCTAACTCCAGCCTACGTCCACTCTAGAAGTTTCCTTTTATTGCTGTAAAAACCGATTACAGTTACAAAGTGGTAGAGTAGCCTTAGCCTTAGAAAAGAGAAAGTAAGAGAGCAGAAAGAAGATCCCTTTTCTGAACCCCCACATGTTGTATTTATAGGCAAATCCAGGTAGTTGGGCATCCTGAGCAATCCGGGCCCATCAAGGCCATTGCCGAACCAGAATCATCATTGTGACTGAACCTAAAATCTAAGCAAGCCGACCCAGTTTCATCCCGGGAGAGACTCGAAGTAACTTGTGCTAAGACTCGAAGTAGCCCAATGCCGAACCCACTTCCTCATTCTTGAGTTCAAACCAGTCAACCGAATCCAGATGACCGACCTACCAAGGCCGAACGGCCCATGCTGACCCACCAAGGCCGACCGACCTATGCCGATCCACCAATGCCGAATGACCCGTGACTCCCAGGCCGAACCAGAAATGCCGAACGAGGTCCGATGCCGAGCGAGGTTCGATGCCGAGCGATGTCTGATGACGAGTGAGGTCCGATGCCGAGCGATGTCCGATGCCAAGCGAGGTTCAATGTCGAGCGATGTCTGATGCCGAGCCACCTTGTTGTCACCTCAATGCCGACCGATCCAGAGCATCCAGACCGAGCCGTGCAACTTCTCCATTTCTCGACCGAACGACATATCCAGGTGAAATTCATCCTTTTAAACCGAATCCATCATGTTCCTGCCTCGATAATCGTGAAGTCGAATTAGTTAAATCCGCCTGCCTACAGCCTTGCAAAAAGGCGGGTTAACACTTTGCCCCCCAAAACATGCCTTGCTATTGGAAGGTTTGTTTTGAATAGCCTCAAATCCGATATCCAAAGTCCATATCCCGTTCATGACCATATTATTAAATTCATGACCTCTCCGGGTTTAACCTTGAATCCGTAGACCTTGCCGGGTCGCGTTTCCCTGTTCTAGCCTCAGCTCTTTGGTCAAGGGCTTGTAAGTTCTCCGGCCTCGGCCTTCCGGCCAAGGACTTCGATATTCACCGGTCTCGGCCCTCCAGCCAAGGATTTTCATATTCTCCGGCCTCGTCTCTCCGGCCAAGGACTTTGATATTCACCGGCCTCAGCCCTTCGGCCAAGGATTTCAATATTCTCCGGCCTCGGCTCTCCGGCCAAGGACTATGATATTCACCGGCCTTGGCTCTCTGGCCAAGGACTTTCATATTCTCCGACCTCGGCTCTCCAGCCAAGGACTTTGATATTCACCAACCTTGGCTCTCCGGCCAAGGACTTTCATATTCTCCGGCCTCGGCTCTCCGGCCAAGGACTTTGATATTCACCGGCCTCGGCTCTCCGGCCAAGGACTTTCATATTCTCCGGCCTCGGCTCTCCGGTCAAGGACTTTCATATTCACCGGCCTCGGCTCTCCGGCCAAGGACTTTCATATTCTCCGGCCTCGGCTCTCCGGTCAAGGACTTTGATATCACCGGCCTCGGCTCTCCGGCCAAGGACTTTCATATTCTCCGGCCAAGGACTTTTATTTTCATCGGCCTCGACTCTCCGGTCGAGGACTTCTTATATTCTCCGGCCTCGACTCTCCGGTCGAGGACTTTATATTCTCCGGCCTCGACTCTCCGGTCGAGGACTTCTTATATTCTCCAGCCTCGACTCTCCGGTCGAGGACTTTGTATTCTCCGGCCTCGACTCTCCGGTCGAGGACTTTTTATATTCTCCGGCCTTGGCTCTCCGGCCAAGGACTTTTATATTCACCGGGCTCGACTCTCCGGTCTAGGACTTTGTATTCTCCGCCCTCGACTCTCCGATCGAGGACTTATTATATTCTCCGGCCTCGACTCTCCGGTCGAGGACTTTGTATTCTCCAGCCTCGACTCTCCGGCCGAGGACTTCTTATATTCTCCGGCCTCGACTCTTCGGTCGAGGACTTTGTATTCTCCGACCTCGACTCTCCGGTCGAGGACTTTTTATATTCTTCGGCCTCGACTCTCTGGTTGAGGACTTTGTATATTTCTCTGGCCTTGGCTCTCCGATCGAGGACTTTGTTCATTCTGTTCGAGTCCATTCCGTTGCTCTCCGGCAAAGGGACTCGTAATTCGCGATTACTGTCCCGTCTCTTCGGTCGGGACAGTAATCGCTTGGCCTATATTATTTATTGAATTAGTCCAATCCCAATCATTACAGAATTTAATTATCAAAGTGAAAGTTCGTACAACAAAGGGGATTAAATGTCCGAAGTACCAAAGAAGAAACCAGAGTTTGCAGAAAAACAGAAAGAAAACAGGATTTCATAGATCCAAGCAGTACGGTTTTTTGCCATTTCAGAGCACGCCTAGGGACCGTCCTCGTTCCATTACGTGTGTAAGTGACCTAACCGTATTACTTTGAGTTCTATTACTTATTCAGAACCATAAATCCATTCAGTTGATAACAAGCCGACGGTGACTAGATCCAATGCCACCTTCGTTCGAGGTAGGCGGTGGCCGCTCCCGTTCCACTGCTACAACTCGATTCCTTATGTATTATTGTAGGTGACCATTCCTTACATGCTCCTCAATGATATCCTTTAAATGCCTGCAATCATTCGTGTTGTGCCCATCCAGGTCATGGAATAGGCAATGCTTTCCTGACGCCCGCTCGTATTCCGATGCTTCCCCCTAGCCGGTCTTCGATACTGGAGGTGCCCCGGAGTATCCAAGTAAATCCTTTCTAGAGCCTCAGTTAAATCTGTGTAAGAAGAAAACTTTGACTCCCTTCGAGGCCTCTTCGAAGTGCCACTATTGCCATTTTTTTCCTTTTTCCTTTATCATCTTTACTTAGATCCTCCCTGGGTGGAACTCCACCCCTCACTGCATAAGCTTCATCCTCTCTCCCTACTCTCTCGGCCTGTGCATCCTCATGTCTCAGGAACCTTTCCGCCTCATGGTAGAACTCCCCGAGATCCCTCGGTGGGTCCCGTTCCAATGATATCTTGAAATCCGAATTATCCATGATTCCTGAGACTACTGCCATCAAAACCATTGGCGGATCGGGTCGATCCACTGAAGCTACCGCTGCTTTGAATCTGGTTAAGAAATCCCTGAGCGATTCTCCCTTCCATTGTTTCATCGATGTCAAGGTCATTACATTCTTGGGTCTGACTATATGGACCCGAAATTGCCTCATAAACCTCTCAATCAGCTCTGTCCAAGTGTCAATAGAACCACTCTCTAGCTGTCTAAACCACATAGCTGCAATATCCGATAAATACAAAGGGAAGCATCGAGCCATGACCTCATCTGATGCCCCCAGTACCTCCATATGCCTCATGTACTTTGTTAGGTGAACGACGGGATCCGTTCTCCCATCATACATCTCCAACATTGGTAGCTTAAAATCCGGTGGGTTCCTAGCTTGCCTGATAGTAGGAGTAAAGGGACTCCTATTCACATCCTCCAAGTCTTTATTTACCAGTCCGCCTCTCACAGCTCGTCTGACCATCTCTACTAATTTATCATTGTCGCCAAACTGCAATCCTTGTCCACTACCTCTGATCTATCCCCCGAGTTCACGAGGGAATCCTGGCACATACTCCTCATCACGTACTCCTGCACTCCTGTTGGTGTCGGGTTGCATAGCGTCATCTGGTATCCCTCCATGGATTGGTCCAGAATTTCCTGGTGGTGTGCCCCCTAGTCTAGGTCCATCCAGATTGATAGCCGTCTGCTGATTGGGGGCTGCCCCCTACTGAGCCACTCCCTCTGCATGCTGGTTGAGCGCTTCTGATCCAGCTCCACGGATCTGAGCTCCTACATTTCCTGCTCGTGCAGATTGTCTGAGAAGAGCCTGCATCATCTCTTCTTGTCTTTTCAGCATCGCTTCCATCTCGTCTCTGGTGATGTAGATGGATGCTTGACCTGTTCAAGCTCCAGAGGAAGCCTCTTGACTTCCTTCTTGTTTGCTCCTTTATGTCACTTACTTCCTTATTGGTGGCCTAGCCATTACTCCCTAGAATCCAAGTTCCTAAGCTTTTGAATCCAAAATCCTAACTCCAAAATCCCCGAGTGTTCAATTCTCAGTGAAAGCACCAAAATGTTAGCGCCAAAATTGGTCACTAACACCCAGGTCCAGATGAAAGCACCAAATCACAAATAGAATGTATATAGAGAATATAAACGTGAATAATAATAAAAATTAGAATGAAAGCAGTAAAGAACAAGTTTTATAGTGGTTCGGCTAACTCCAGTCTACGTCCACTCCAGAAGTTTCCTTTTATTGCTGTAAAAACCGATTACAGTTATAAAGTAGTAGAGTAGCCTTAGCCTTAGAAAAGAGAAAGTAAGAGAGCAGAAAGAAGGTCCCTTTTCTGAACCCCCACATGCTTTATTTATAGGCAAATCCAGGTAGTTGGGCCTCCTGAGCAATCTGGGCCCATCAAGACCATTGTCGAACCAGAATCATCATTGTGACCGAACCTAAAATCTAAGCAAGTCGACCTAGTTTCACCCCAGGAGAGACTCGAAGTAACTCGTGCTAAGACTCGAAGTAGCTTAATGCCGAACCCATATCCTCATTCTTGAGTTCAAACCAGTCAATCGAATCCAAATGACCGACCTACCAAGGCCGAACGGCCCATGCCGACCCACCAAGGCCGACCGACCTATGCCGACCCACCAATGCCGAACGACCCGTGACTCCCAGGCCGAACCACAAATGCCGAACGAGGTCCGATGCCGAGCGAGGTTCGATGCTGAGCGATGTCCGATGCCGAGCGAGGTCCGATGCCGAGCGATGTCCGATGCCAAGCGAGGTTCGATGCCGAGCGATGTCCGAAGCCGAGCGAGGTTCGATGCCAAGCGATGTCCGATGCCGAGCCACCTTGTTGTCACCTCAATGCCGAGCGTTCCAGAGCATCCAGACCGAGCCGTGCAACTTCTCCATTTCTCGACCGAACGACATATCCAGGTGAACTTCATCCTTTTAAATCGAATCCATCATGTTCTTGCCTCGATAATCGTGAAGTCGACTTAGTTAAATCCGCCTGCCTACAACCTTGCAAAAAGGCGGGTTAACAGCCACTTTTGGCAGCCACCTTTCGACCCCATACTACTGCTTTTAACCTAGCCGAAACTAATACACATGATATCAATGCTTTTGTACATAGTGGATTGGAGATAGGTGAAAGGTATAGAGTCGAAACATGCTTTCGAAGGGGTAGAAGTAGTCTTTATAAACTCAGACTTATGGTTACAAAATGAGGCTTTCGAAGGAAATAGCTTTCGACTTAGTCAATTATGCCTTTGTTTTAGAAAAGGGCTTTCGAAAGAGGTTGCCGCCTTTTGTTTTTAAAAGTAAGCATTTGAAGGGGTCGAAACCCATGCTGCCGCATTCAACCTTTCGAATCAATGCCTTCGAAAGGGTTCATTTTCCCTAAACTTTGAAGCCGCTTCTCCATGCTTTCGAAAAGGTTGGTTTCGAAACCATCCACTTTCTTTTACTTAGGAATAATGCTTTCGAAAGAACTACTTTCACCCTAGTTCTTTTAAGACCCTTAGATATATTGAAAGTTAAACCCAATGCTTTTGAAAGGAATGGTTTTAAAATGTTTCAAAGCTATGTTCCACAAACTTTTACTTGGACCCGATGCTTTCGAAAGGTTTGCTTTAAGCAAGGAGTTTTAATACTTTCGAAAGGTATATAATAAAGGTTTCGAAGGGTAGATACCACAATGTTTTTGAAAGGTTCACTTGGGTTTTTAAATGGAAGGTTTCTAATGCTTTCGTAAGGCAAGTTTAAAGTGTTTTGAGAAGAGGATGTCTAAGGTTTATAAAGCTTTCGAAGGGATACCTTCCATGATTTCGAAAGGTATGTGTTAGCGCCAAAATTGGTCACTACACCCAAATCCAGATGAAAGCACCAAATACCAGTCACAGCTCAGAGATAGAATATATGTAGAGAGTAATAATGTGAAGAACAGTTAAAACTGAAATGAAAGCAGTAAAGAACAACAGATTTTATAGTGGTTCGGCTAACTCCGGCCTACGTCCACTCCAGAAGTTTGCTTTTTATTGCTGTAATAATCGATTACACTTACAAAATGGCAGAGTTGCCTTAGCCTTTGAAAAGAGAAAGTTAGAGAGCAGAAAGAAGATCCCCTTTGACTGTGCCCCTGCCTCTCTATTTATAGACAAAGATGGGTTGGACTTCCCTGGTGGGCCTGGTAGCCGAGTACCTCAGCCCAAATGGAGTGGTCTTCATATGTCGAACCATAGATGCCGAACGCTGAATGCCGAACAAGGTGTGAATGCCGAACGATCTCCTCATGCCGAACGTTGGGAGGTGCGAGGTACCATGATATGGAGGTGTGAGGTACCAAGATATGGAGGTGCGAGGTACCAAGATATGGAGGTGCGAGGTACCAAGATATGGAGGTGCGAGGTACTGAGGTGTGAGGTGCGAGGTGCAATGCCGAGCGAGGTGAGGTATGCCGAACGACCCATCCAATGCCGAACGCTCCCTGATGCCGAGCGCTCCATCCAATGCCGAACGATCCTTAGTGTCGAACCTCCATCATGCCTAACGTCTCCAGATGCCGAACGATCCATCCAATGCTGAACGTCTCTAGATGTCGGACGATCCATCCAATGCCGAACGTCTCCAGATGTCGGACGATCCATCCAATGCCGAACGTCTCCAGATGCCGAACGATCCATCCAATGCCGAACGTCTCCAGATGTCGGACGATCCATCCAATGCCGAACGTCTCCAGATGCCGAATGATCCATCCAATGCCGAACGCTACTGAATGACGAGTGCTCCTGGAATGCCGAACCACTCATGTATGTTGAATGCTCTATGCATGCCGAGTACTCTTGAATGCTATTCGAACGTGAATAGTGAATGCCAGACGAACCATTTGTGCCGAACCTCCACCATGCCGAACCATGTTTAATGCCGAACCATGTTTCCTAGACCCAAATTATAGTTGATTCATCTTTATCCAATCATATTTCCATCTCCCAAGCACATTGCATCATTCATCCATCCAGTTGACTATATCCATCGTACCCTAGCCTCGACGAACATGCAGTTGATTAAGTTAAACCCGTCTGTCCGCGACCTTGCCAAAAGGCGGGTTAACACTTGCCCCCCAAAACATGCCTTGCTTTGAAAGGTGTGTTTTGAATAGCCTCAAGTCCAGTATCCAAAGTCCATGTTTCATCCATATCCAATAACCAATAGGGGACTTTAGGACCTCTTCGGGTCGATATCCAAATCCCTAACCTCTCCGGGCTCTTGCCAAGCGCAATCCACACCTGATGACCGTGGTCCAGTGTCCCTGGACGTTGAGATAACCTCTCCGGGTTCTTGCCAAGCGCAATCCACACTTGACGACCGTGGCCCAGTGTCCCTGGGCGTTGAGCTAACCTCTCCGGGTTCTTGCCAAGCGCAATCCACACTTGACGACCGTGGTCCAGTGTCCCTGGACGCAAGTAATGCCGTGGCTTAAGTCCTAAGCCGAATCCTGGTCGCTCCGGACCCTTACCGAGCATAGTCCATACTCGACGACCTGAAATAGTAACCGATAATATATGGCCTAAGTCCTAGGCCGAATCTTGGTCTCTCCGGAACCTTGCCGAACATAGTCCATACTCGACGACCTTTAAGCCAAAATCCAGAGAAAATCCAATCAAAATCCAATCCAAAAAACAAACATTCAAACCAGAATTCAAACCAGAAAAACGAGAAAAACAGGGAGTTCAAACCAAACTCCAAAACCAAACTAGAAAAAGCAAATGTCCAAGTCAAAGGAAAAAATAGATTTCACAAACCCGGGCGTTTCGGTAAGCCATCATCTCAGAGCATGCCTGAGGGTTATCTCCGACCCCGTACATGAGTAAGTGATTTAACCGTTTGCCCGGAGTTTGTTACTTATTCCAAACCATCAAGATTAGTTGATGACCAATCGGTCACCATTCCTGGGCCTCGCGCCCTCGTCGTTCAAGGTAGGCGGAGGCTGTTCATGTTCCACCGCCGCATTCCGAGTTCCGACATACTGTCGCAACTGACCATTCCTTATATGCTCCTCGATTATATCCTTTAGATGTCGGCAGCTGTTAGTATCATGCACGTCCAGGTCATGAAAGAGACAGTGCCTTCCTGATGCCCTTTCACGTTCTGTGGGTTCCCTCCTTGATGGCCTTCGATAGGGAAGACGATCTCGAGTATCTAAGAAAATCTGCTCCAACGTTGCGTTCAATCCTGTGTAAGTGGAGAACTTTAGTTCTCCCCAGCGCTTCCTTTTCCCTTTATCCTTGTCCCCACCTGAGCTTTCGTCGAGTAATCTTCCATCCTTAGTCATGTTTACTTCCTGTGACCTCATGTCCAAACATGCATCCTCTTATCGAAGAAATCTTTCAGCTTCATGAAAGAATTCCCCAATATCCAACGGTGGGTCCCGTACCAACGATACTTTGAACTCCGAATTATCTCTGACTCCTGATACCGCAGCCATCAGAACCATTGATGGATCTGGCCGATCCACCGAAGCAACTGCTGCATTAAATCGAGTTAAGAATGTCCTGAGCGATTCATCTTCCCCCTGTTTGACTGATGTTAGTGTCATCACGTTCTTTGGCCTTTTTATGTGAACTCGAAATTGACTTAAGAACTTGTCCACCAGTTCTGTCCATGTTCCAATGGATCCATCCTCCAGTTGTCTGAACCACATAGCAGCAATTTCAGTCAAGTACAGGGGGAAACATCGGGCCATAACCTCCTCCGTTGCCCCCAACACTTCCATATGCCTAGTGTACCTCATCAAGTGGTCGGTGGGATCCGTCTTCCCGTTGTATACTTCCAGAGTGGGTAGTTTGAAATCGGATGGATTCCTAGCTGTCCTGATGTTCCGGGTAAACGGACTTTTGTTAACTCCCTCTGAATCCCTGTTTGTTAGACCTCCGCGAATAGTCCGCCTGATAATGTCAGCCAATCCAGTGTTTCCAACTAATCCAGACTGCCCCCCAAGTCCCCGAGGAAATTCTGGCACATATTCTTCATCACGTACTCCTGTATTCCTATCGACGCCAGGCCGCGTAGCGTCATCCGGTATCCCCCCATGAACGGGTCCAGCATTCCCTGGTGGTGTGCCCCCGAGTCTAGGTCCATCTAGATTGTTAGCTGTTTGTTGATTGGGAGCTGCCTCCTGTTGAATCACTCCATCTGTCCGCTGGTTGAGTCCCTCTGGTCCAGTTCCACGAACTTGAGCTCCTGCAGTTCTTGGTTGTTCAAATTGCCTGAGAAGAGCCTGCATCATCTCCTCTTGTCGTTTCATCATCTGCTCCTACATAGAATTCATCATTGCCTGCATCTCATCCCGAGTTATGTAGATGGATGCATGATCCTCTCCAGCTCCAGAAGAGGCTGCTTGACTTCCTTCCTGATTGCTTCTTTCCACTACTTGCTTCCTTGTTGGTGGTCTAGCCATTGCTTTCAAGGATCCAAGTTCCTAACTCCAAAGTTCCTGAGTTCAGTTCTCGGTGAAAGCACCAAAGTGTTAGCGCCAAAATTGGTCACTACACCCAAATCCAGATGAAAGCACCAAATACCAGTCACAGCTCAGAGATAGAATATATGTAGAGAGTAATAATGTGAAGAACAGTTAAAACTGAAATGAAAGCAGTAAAAAACAACAGATTTTATAGTGGTTCGGCTAACTCCGGCCTACGTCCACTCCAGAAGTTTGCTTTTTATTGCTGTAATAATCGATTACAGTTACAAAATGGCAGAGTTGCCTTAGCCTTTGAAAAGAGATAGAGAGCAGAAAGAAGATCCCCTTTGACTGTGCCCCTGCCTCTCTATTTATAGACAAAGATGGGTTGGACTTCCCTGGTGGGCCTGGTAGCCGAGTACCTCAGCCCAAATGGAGTGGTCTCCATATGCCGAACCATAGATGCCGAACGCTGAATGCCGAACAAGGTGTGAATGCCGAACGATCTCCTCATGCCGAACGTTGGGAGGTGCGAGGTACCGAGGTATCGAGGTGCGAGGTACCATGATATGGAGGTGTGAGGTACCAAGATATGGAGGTGCGAGGTACCAAGATATGGAGGTGCGAGGTACCAAGATATGGAGGTGCGAGGTACTGAGGTGTGAGGTGCGAGGTGCAATGCCGAGCGAGGTGAGGTATGCCGAACGACCCATCCAATGCCGAACGCTCCTTGATGCCGAGCGCTCCATCCAATGCCGAACGATCCTTAGTGTCGAACCTCCATCATGCCTAACGTCTCCAGATGCCGAACGATCCATCCAATGCCGAACGTCTCCAGATGTCGGACGATCCATCCAATGCCGAACGTCTCCAGATGTCGGACGATCCATCCAATGCCGAAAGTCTCCAGATGCCGAACGATCCATCCAATGCCGAACGTCTCCAGATGTCGGATGATCCATCCAATGCCGAACGTCTCCAGATGCCGAACGATCCATCCAATGCCGAACGCTACTGAATGACGAGTGCTCCTGGAATGCCGAACCACTCATGTATGTTGAATGCTATATGCATGCCGAGTACTCTTGAATGCTATTCGAACGTGAATAGTGAATGCCAGACGAACCATTTGTGCCGAACCTCCACCATGCCGAACCATGTTTAATGCCGAACCATGTTTCCTAGACCCAAATTATAGTTGATTCATCTTTATCCAATCATATTTCCATCTCCCAAGCACATTGCATCATTCATCCATCCAGTTGACTGTATCCATCGTACCCTAGCCTCGACGAACATGCAGTTGATTAAGTTAAACCCGTCTGTCCGCGACCTTGCCAAAAGGCGGGTTAACAGTATGTTTTGGCCTTTCAGCTTTGTGCTACAAGGTATAATAGTTAACTTATTTTGAAAGGGGTACTTTCAATGGATTCGAAAGGTATTGTTTATAGTTTTTAAGCAAAGGTTTCGAATGGTTTACCTGGGTTTCATAGCCTAAGAGCTTTTAAGTTAAAATGATTTTTAACTTACTTTGGAGGGACAGATAATCCCATTATATTTCATCAACATTGTTTTGTATAAAGTATGTATATCATGGCAATAATGTTTGAGTAAAGCAAAGAGTCTATTTTCCTAGTTTAAGTATGATTTGAAGGGTTAAATCAACTTGAAAGAAAAGTTTTTAAGGAAAATTTGATGGGGTAGTTAGCCCTAAATAAATGACTCAGATGTTTGAATACCAGATGGGACTGGTATAGGGTCGTGCCCTATACTTTAGCTAACAAACCCCTAGCTAATATAAGTCCAAAATTCCAATGTATAGGGCTTTGTCACAGGTAAGACTAAAATGAGGTTACATACAGAAAGAAATATATAGAGAGAAGATAAGTTATTGATGAGCCATCAAAACCATTAATCTTAGTTGACCCTAGAAGAAGATAGTTAAGGGCAGTCAGCCCGAAAATGTGTCTAACAGAAGTTATATAATTGAGTATGTCTGGTAGGCCCGAGTCAGCCAATGGTTAATAGTTATAATCTGTATTCCAAAAATTACTCTGGCATCTTATTTCAATTTATAAAACTCATTTATAAACTCACACTACAAATTTCATTCTATTAATGAATTTATTTCCTAATCCTTTGGTTATTACCTTATACTCTTATTCAATTTCCATACAACAATGATAATAATTCAATATTATCACTTCCTAACAACCAAGCAACCATATACTATAATAATTTATGGAAAATTATTTCTTTTATATACAAAAATAATTTGGGTAAAATTATTTCATTTACCCTATTTTAAAACAATACTGTGTCGATTTGTCTTGTTTAAGAGTTTAGAAATCCTTATCGATACAGTTGGCCAGACTGCACCGACCAGAATCTATAAACACTCAACCGATAAGTCAACACAATATAAAAACAATTTTTATATTCACTAAAAAATACGCGCTCATATCTATTAATACACTCAAACTCATTCTAGAGTACTACTGACTCTATCTCTAAAGAGTAATCCCCACCAGAGCCAAGGTTATTGCCAACCTAAGCTCTGATACCACTCTGTAACGACCCAATTTTTCGACGCCCGAAAATCGACATCAATACGTCCACTATATTAAATGTCGAACAATCGAATGCTGGAAAACCGAACCGTTAGGGTTAAAGAAGAAAGAGTAGAAGAAGAAATAGAAACAATATCAGAATCTCACAATCGCAGCGGAACAATATATAATAGATAAATGACTTTAAAACAAAAGAACTATATCTGTTTATACATTACATCATCAGAGTACAACAGTTTCATAGCACACAACTGGACAGTTATAATAACTTGTCCCCATAACTGAATACACAGCGGAATAATAATCAAATACGGAAATACGTCTCGCAATCCAGCTCGTCTCCTGAGCTCCAAAGCAATCCATCCAGAATCTACTGATAACCTGACTCTAGGCTGCCCGTGTGGAAAATTATGGGCACCCAGAGTTTAGAAAAGGGAACAATAAACTCCAGGTCAGTCATGGGACTGGTGTGAGAACTAAAAACAGTTATTTGTACAAAAATAAATCCGTTTATGCTTTTGGAAAATGAAACTACCATAAGGCCTCCCGGCACGCACACAATGCAATCGCACACTTGGGGAGATTTCTCCTTATAGTAGTCAAACATGCTTGGTACGCGAAAATCCTTTTGATATTATTATTAGTGCATAGTGTGGAAAACATATCGAAAGTATAATATTAATCTAAACCAGCATAGGTACCATTATATTATGCCTACTATAGCTACCATTTAGGAATGGCAGGTTATACAACTGAAATCGTAAAGGGTTCGTATTTGATTGATTGGATTTCCAACAAATGGTCAAGGCTAAGGAACTTCCTTTCCGAATGGGTACGCCTCTGGAGGGAAGCTCCGAGAACCTAACTAGATCTCTGCCAACACAAGGCCGGGTTACCTTTGTAAATAGGTAACTAACTGTCATGAGTTTGCCATCCCCCAGTCGTAACCAACCTTTACCGAGGCGCCTCGAATTACAACAACCACATAAGTAAATATCTGGGCTCCATACCAGAATACCACTTCTTATTTTATCCACATAAGTAAATATCTGGGCTCCATACCAGAATACCACTTTTTATCCAGAAGGAAATGTACATACCCAGAGGGGCGCGACCCCCATAACCTCGCTGCATCCTTCCTGTTTCGACCATTTCCAGGGTGTGAGGTTCGATGAAGTCTCGTCCCACAAAGCTACGCTTTTCCCCAAAGCCATGCTTCGATCAACCAATGATCAACACTTAGCATGCCACACTACCAAATTGGGAATATATCACTAATAACAATCAACTACATAACCTTTGAGCTCGTACGTCTTAGAGAAGACTGTTAAGCTAAGAGAATAAATTCTCCGCCACCAACAGAAATATATTTGATAGAAACCAGCTTTATATCTCAAAGTGTAATGTCGGACATACATCCATACAAGTCCATCCTGGGTCTGAATGGAACCAAAGGCACTTCGTTCAATTAAGGAAAAAGTCCTTGCAAATCCGGATATCCCCTAATCACGTTCGGACTCCCCATCACATAGGGTAATCAAAATCTCTATACCGGAGCAACTCGGTGCAGAGGCATTCAACAGGCAATCCTTTCGTTTTCGAAAATACCCGGTCTACAACCACCGTCTTCAAATGCAATCCCATTTCATCGTATCATTATTCGGAATGGGTTTTATGACTTAATGTCCTCTCCCGGCTTAACCGAATAATGAGAGCTTATTTTAAAAACAAGTGTAAACATTCAGATCATAGTTAAGTCACAACAAATTTTCCATTTTTAATCTTTTAAACAAAAGATCTACCCATAAGATTCGATGTGGTTTTCGGATAACCATTTGGAATCCGACCCCCCCGTCGCATCGAAATTCAAATGCCGTCTTAAAGGACAATATTGATAGTCGGTTATTTAACTATCAATAACATGCATAAACAACATCAGATTTTAATAATTTCCCAAATTATTTATTTCAAAATATCTTCGTAAGATATAAATCATTCTACACTCCAACCCTTTTGAAAACAGTTTTCAAATTACTTTCCTCTCGCGGAATAAATTCCAATATTTGTTTATTTCCACTGAAAATCACCAAGACTAAATGCTTTAGATTTTTAAAATAATTTAAATCACTTTATCTAAAAATATATATGCTTTAAAATACTTAGAATAAAAACTATTTAAAACACTTTATTTAAAATACCAGTTATGAAATTTAATAATAATTTTTGATTTAAACTTAAGCCAAAACAAATTTAAAAATAAAGGTTATTGAATTCTATACAAGTTTTCCAAATAAAAACTTTAGCCAAACTATATTTCAAATAAAACTACTTTATAAAATATAAATATTGATAATTATCTTTTTAAAATAATAAAACCAAATTGCCTTTAAAATAATTATTACTATAACTAATTTAATAAATATTTAACTTTAAAATTCTAAACAACTTAAATAAATAATTTCTCAAAACATTCTTTTAAAACAACTTTAAAACCTTTTAATTTATACTTAAAAACTCCTTTGAAAACGTACTTGGCTTTTCAGGGAAATACACTTTTCTTTCACAACTTTAAAAATAAACCACTATTTATTTTTAAAACAAATTACCCTTTCCATTATAAATTCCCACCTTGAATTTATACTTCCAAAATATCCATTGATATCTTATTTCACTTTATAAAACCCAGTTTATAAATTCTATAGTCTCATCTTCTTTTCAAAACACAGTTTCAAACATTTAATTAGTTTTCCAATCGATTTGCCAAAACTAACTCCATTTTTAAAATAAATTCCTTTATTTCTCCCAAACCATTTAAAATCTGAATTTTAAAATAAATTCTTCAACTTTTAAGCAATACTACTTAAGTTCTCAAAATCCATTTATTTTCATTTATTACAAATCTTTTTCCCCATACTTGAATTTATTCAATAGGATTTCAAAAATCAACTTTTATCTTTTCCAAATTCCTTCTTTTAATTTATCCAATTCTCCAAAAATTATTTTACTTCCAACAATCCAATTCTTATATTTCTGGTATCTTAAAATACCATAATATATTCGGCCAAACCATAGCCTTTAATAATTTCAATTACCAATATAATCAATCACAGATTATCAATAAATCATATCAAAGCATATGAAATAAATTCAAACATTTGAGGAATCCAGTTGGATCCCTCCAACCTGTTTCCCTGCATCCACAGATGTTAGCACAATATAAAATACCAATTCCACTTCGAGGTGGAATATCGCGGTATATGGGATCTTATCATATCATCCGCTATTATGCGGCGCATAGGGTCTCATCCGCTATATAATGCAGGAAATCAATCGCTCCAATATATATATATATACTACTATATATAACATACCAATCCAACTGATAACAATTATCAATCCAACCAAACAACCAATAATTTAAATTTAACTATTTAAATTAAATCGGGAAATCCGATTGAGTGAGAAGTTCTCACCTTTGCTTTTATTTTTCCATCCATTTCCACCCCGACTAGTTTCTTCATGATTTTGGACCTTGTATAAACATTTATACAATTTATTAATATTCAAATAAATCGAACAATTAAATTCCCATTTGATAGATTTAATTAACTAACTATTTAATTTAAACCATTCTTCCCCTTAAAAAATCTTTTAGTAACTAGATAATTTAAATAAGTTTATTAACCACTTTAATCACCTTAATAGATTATTATTTTTATGACTAAAATAATTAAACAAATTATTCTCCATCATATATTACTTTAAAAATTAAATTAGTAAAATAAAAATGTGCACATGCATATTCATTTATATTTTTTTTTCTTTACTGTTAATTTCAAACCTTATCTATATATAAATTTAAATTTAATAAAATAAATAGATAATACCTATCTGCCAAAAGAGAACCCAGAACCCACTCGAGCCCCCTGCCTGCCACCACCGCCTGCAGCATAGAGCTATACCAACGTCGACTTCGATAACCTCGATTCTCGAGCGAGAGCCTACATCGCGAAATCTCCCCATGCACTCTCGTATACTGACATGCGACACCGCTGCGACTTCGACAATACGCTCAGATTGCTTGATCTCCCGAACTTCCCCGTCGAAGTCGAAATCGACTTCGAGCCTCCCCGGTTCTGCCGTTGAAACCCTCTATCACGACTCCACCATCGACTTTGCGTGGCCACTGCCTACTCCTGCTTCCGCGAAGTCGGCACGATGCTCGAGCTTACCCCCGCGAAATCGCAGCCTTCAGGACCAAAATCACGACTTTTGTCGGCGATCATCTCTCCTCTTTCATAATCGTTTTTATAATTGATTTGCAAAAACCTGAAGGGAAGGAGGAAGAGGTGGTTTTGATTTGGAACTCTCTATTTTATTTCCAGATCGAATATAGATCTCGTTTTTTTTTATTTGAACGAGCTTGATTTTTATTAGAACGAGATAATCAAAATTTTCTTTTAGAGGATGCGTGTTATTATGAACGACACGGGCAAAAATTTCCTATACGTGTTGCAAAGGCTTGCCACATTATCAAATGCAATAATATTATATTTTTAAATTTAAATTCAAATTTAAATCGTTTCAAATTACGCAACTCAAAATCTCAACCTCCTATCGAGGCGTGCCGCTAGGCGTTCATAAGGTTATACCCCTATTCCGAATGCGATGGAAAAGGTTCCGAGGCCTAACTTGATCGTATGGAGAAGATAGTTTTTTAGACCAGTAATTATATTAAATTTTCGATATAGATTTCAGCGCGTTTATCTACCGTACGATCACCCGTCAACTCCAAACACTACGAAAATTGAAATCTGATAATAATACACTATTACGGATCCAATGGAACTAGTTTCGTCGAATTTCGATACCGTGCCTCGGAAGGCTAATTTTAAATATCGATTTAAACGATACAAATTCAAAACTGAACAAATCACTTTCAAATTAAATTTTAAAAGTTCTATTACCTTCAGTATTATCAATATGAATTTTCTAAGTCTTAAAAATATTTTTAACAAGCATAAAACCGAAGATTCAAAATTTTACCCAACTTCCAATTTATTAAATTTAATAATTTAATTGCCAAATAAATCATGATATTTGAAATTCAAGTTAAACTATCTTCCAAATATTTAAAATCAATTAAATATTCTAATTTCAAATGTCCAAAATTCAGGGTCGTCACATTCTTCCCCCCTTAAAAGAATTTCGTCCCGAAATTACTAGTTAAGAAGAATGATCCATAACCCGTTTATCATTTTCCCAAAACCAAACAGTTTCAACTTTCCAAAACAATTTTTTTATTAAAGACACTATCATTCTTACTAACTTCCTAAACTCAACCATAAGTTCCAATATTATCTCAACAATTCAAATTTAAATTCAAATTTTAAATTATCAAAATTTCTCAAAAATTTTCTAACTCCCTAAATTTCAAAAAATTTCGCCAGCGTCTCCTTTGCGCGGCTAGCTCAGTACGACTACAAAATGCCTCTACGGCCCCCAAATTTCAAAAGAAAACAAAAGCCAAGTGGCTAGACCAGAAAATCATCAAATTTCATATAGAAATTTAAATACATACCTTTTTCGAGCAAATTTCATTTATCTTCTAAAATCAAAAATCCCAATTTCCTTTTGCTTTTAAACACATGTATATCCTACTTAGCAATAATGTCCAATTACAACATTCAAAATCATTTTATACAATTCTTTACTATAGTTTCAATATTTAATTTATTCAAGCCCATACGATGTCCTTTTATCATTCATATGCAATACCAACTCTGATCGCTCACTTGATCACACAATTTCACTTCCGAACTAGTATCGTCCACCCGACTTCCTAGTGCGGACTCAGATCTGGTTTCTTGATCAGAAACCGTCATTCTCCTTGCATAGTCATAAACTATGATAGAGAATTTCCAGAATCAACCAAAAATCCATATCCAGGGTTCGCCGTCGAAAAT
The DNA here is from genome assembly GCA_030737815.1 of Allium fistulosum. Lineage (NCBI taxonomy): Eukaryota > Viridiplantae > Streptophyta > Magnoliopsida > Asparagales > Amaryllidaceae > Allium > Allium fistulosum. The sequence continues at coordinate 1,165,772,254 of CM060905.1, read as the reverse complement.
CGAGTGAAAAATCCCAACTCGGATCGATATAACTATCTCGAAATTCTATGCTCGAATCTGGATCGAATTTCTATGCGAATAAAATAATATACGTACATCCTACGTATTTATTCCCATTGATTATTAGCTATATCAATTCTCTTTTATTCACATTTTATTTTGGTTTCCATTCAAATATTAACTTAGAATATTTTCCCAATTCCAAATTTTACTTAAGAATTTCACCATTTATTTCTTAAGTTCAATATAAGTATTTATATACTTCTTATATTTATTTTCACTTCACTACTGAAGTTATATATTCATTTCCATTCAACTTTGCATTTCAATTCCATTTGAATTCAGTTTACCCTTCATTTTAAATATTGAATTCTATTCATCTTATCTCAATCCATTTTTAACTAACCATTTTAATTAGTTCCACTTACTAATTTACTCATATCTCAACCACTTTTATTTCCAACCCATTATTATCTTTAGTCCACTCCACTAATTTCCCACTTACTTACAAATTCAAGATGAATTTCAACATTTAGTTTTCAGTTTCATTTACTTGCAATTGTAAATTCATTTATTCATTCAGAAATTTATTTTCACCTTAATAAATTTTATTTGAGTAATCATTTCACTTAGTCTCCATAGACCTTTCTTTAAATTCACTTTTATTTGTCTATATTTAATTACACTCCGATTTATTTAAATTTTAAATCTCTTTAAGTTTCCCAAATTTAATTTCATTTGCTAATTTCTTTTGATTCACCACAATTAATTAGCTTACCTTCCCGCTTATTTGGGTTTTACACTTACTTTTGTTTATCTCTTTTCAAGTTGAATCTTATTCCAACAAATTTCAAATTTTTATAAGTTATCAAACTTATTTATATTCCGTAATATTTTTAAATTCCAAATCCCACCAGATTTTTTTAAATCCAATTCAAAAAATATTTCCCAAATAATTTCACCATTATTTTTCCAAAACTTTTGAAAACCATTTTCAAATCAAAGGAATTTAATCTTTTGAAATTTGAATCCCAAATCTTTTAATCCGTATTCCAAAAATTACTCTGGCATCTTATTTCAATTTATAAAACTCATTTATAAACTCACACTACAAATTTCATTCTATTAATGAATTTATTTCCTAATCCTTTGGTTATTACCTTATATTCTTATTCAATTTCCATACAACAATGATAATAATTCAATATTATCACTTCCTAACAACCAAGCAACCATATACTATAATAATTTATGGAAAATTATTTCTTTTATATATAAAAATAATTTGGGTAAAATTATTTCATTTTCCCTATTTTAAAACAATACTGTGTCGATTTATCTTGTTTAAGAGTTTAGAAATCCTTATCGATACAGTTGGCCAGACTGCACCGACCAGAATCTATAAACACTCAACCGATAAGTCAACACAATAAAAAAACAATTTTTATATTCACTAAAAAATACGCGCTCATATCTATTAATACACTCAAACTCATTCTAGAGTACTACTGACTCTATCTTTAATGAGTAATCCCCACCAGAGCCAAGGTTATTGCCAACCTAAGCTCTGATACCACTCTGTAACGACCCAATTTTTCGACGCCCGAAAATCGACATCAATACGTCCACTATATTAAATGCCGAACAATCGAATGCCGGAAAACCGAACCGTTAGGGTTAAAGAAGAAAGAGGTAGAAGAAGAAATAGAAACAATATCAGAATCTCACAATCGCAGCGGAACAATATATAATAGATAAATGACTTTAAAACAAAAGAACTATATCTGTGTATACATTACATCATCAGAGTACAATAGTTTCATAGCACACAACTGGACAGTTATAATAACTTGTCCCCATAACTGAATATACAGCGGAATAATAATCAAATACGGAAATACGTCTCGCAATCCAGCTCGTCTCCTGAGCTCCACAGCAATCCATCCAGAATCTACTGATAACCTGACTCTAGGCTGCCCGTGTGGAAAATTATGAGCACCCAGAGTTTAGAAAAGGGAACAATAAACTCCAGGTCAGTCATGGGACTGGTGTGAGAACTAAAAATAGTTATTTGTACAAAAAGAAATCCGTTTATGCTTTTGGAAAATGAAACTACCATAAGGTCTCCCAGCACACACACAATGCAATCGCAAACTTGGAGGAGATTTCTCCTTATAGTAGTCAAACATGCTTGATACGTGAAAATCCTTTTAATATTATTATTAGTGCAAAGTGTGGAAAACATTTTAAAAGTATAATATTAATCTTATCCAGCATAGGTACCATTATATTATGCCTACTATAGCTACCATTTAAGAATGGCAGGTTATACAACTGAAATCGTAAAGGGGTCGTATTTGATTGATTGGATTTCCAAAAAATGGTCGAGGCTAAGGAACTTCCTTTCCGAATGGGTACGCCTCTGGAGGGACACCCCGAGAACCTAACCGGATCTCTGCCAACACAAGGCCGGGTTACCTCTGTAACTAGGTAACTAACTGTCATGAGTATGCCATCCCCCGGTAGTAACCAACCTTTACTGAGGCGACTAGAATTCCAACAACCACATAACTAAATATCTGGGCTCCATACAAGAATACCACTTTTCATTTTATCCACATAAGTAAATATCTGGGCTCCATACCAGAATACCACTTTTTATCCAGAAGGAAATGTACATACCCTGAGGGGCGCGGCCCCCATAACCTTCCTGCATCCTTCCTGTTTCGACTATTTCCAGGGTGTGAGGTTCGATGAAGTCTCGTCCCACAAAGCTACGCTTTTCACAAAAGCCATGCTTCGATCAACCAATGATCAACACTTAGCATGCCACATTACCAAATTGGGAATATATCATTAGTAACAATCAACTACATAACCTCTGAGCTCGTATGTCTCAGAGAAGGCTGTTAAGCTAAGAGAATAAATTCTTCACCATCAACAGAAATATATTTGATAGAAACCAGCTTTATATCTCAAAGTGTAATGTCAGACATACATCCATACAAGTCCATCCTGGGTCTGAATGGAACCGAAGGCACTTCGTCCAATTAAGGAAAAAGTCCTCGCAAATCCGGATATCCTTTAATCACGTTCGGACTCCCCATCACATAGGGTAATCAAAATCTCTATACCGGAGAAACTCGGTGCAGAGACATTCAACAGGCAATCCTTTCGTTTTCGAAAATACCCGGTCTTCAACCACCGTCTTCAAATGTTATCCCATTTCGTCATATCATTATCCGGAATGGGTTTTATGACTTAATGTCCTCTCCCGGCTTAACCGAATAATGAGCGCTTATTTTAAAAACAAGTGTAAACATTCAGATTATAGTTAAGTCACAATAAATTTTCCATTTTTAATCTTTTAAAACAAAATATCCACCCTTAAGATTCGATGTGGTTTTCGGATAACCATTTGGAATCCGACCCCCGGTCGCATCGAAATTCAAATGTCGTCTTAAAGGCCAATATTAATAATCTGTTATTTAACTATCGATAACATCCATAAACAACCATCAGTTTAAATAATTTCCCAAATTATTTATTTCAAAATATCTTCGCAAGATATAAATCTTTCTACACTCCAACCCTTTTGAAAACAGTTTTCAAATTACTTTCCTCTCGCGGAATAAATTCCAATATTTCATTATTTCCACTGAAAATCACCAAGACTAAATGCTTTAGATTTTTAAAATAATTTAAATCACTTTATCTAAAAATATATATGCTTTAAAATACTTAGAATAAAAACTATTTAAAACACTTTATTTAAAATACCAGTTATGAAATTTAATAATAATTTTTCATGTAAAACTTAAGCCAAAACAAATTTAAAAATAAAGGTTATTGAATTATATACAAGTTTTCCAAATAAAAACTTTAGCCAAACTATATTTCAAATAAAACTACTTTATAAAATATAAATATTAATAATTATCTTTTTAAAATCATAAAACCAATTAGCCTTTAAAATAATTATTAATATAACTAATTTAATAAATATTTAACTTTAAAATTCTAAAAAACTTAAATAAATAATTTCTCAAAACATTCTTTTAAAACAACTTTAAAATTTTTTAATTTATACTTAAAAACTCCTTTGAAAACGTACTTGGCTTTTCAGGGAAATACACTTTTCTTTCACAACTTTAAAAATAATCCACTATTTAATTTTAAAACAAATTACCCATTCCATTATAAATTCCCACCGTGAATTTATACTTCCAAAATATCCATTGATATATTATTTCACTTTATAAAACCCAGTTTATAAATTCTATAGTCTCATCTTCTTTTCAAAACACAGTTTCAAACATTTAATTAGTTTTCAAATCGATTTCCCAAAACTAACTCCATTTTTAAAATAAATTCCTTTATTTCTCCCAAACCATTTAAAATCTGAATTTTAAAATAAATTCTTCAACTTTTAAACAATACTACTTAAGTTCTCAAAATCCATTTATTTTCATTTATTACAAATCTTTTTCCCCATACTTGAATTTATTCAATAGGATTTCAAAAATCAACTTTTATCTTTTCCAAATTCCTTATTTTAATTTATCCAATTCTCTAAAAATTATTTTACTTCCAACAATCCAATTCTTATATTTTTGGTATCTTAAAATACCAGAATATATTCAGCCAAACCATAGCCTTTAATAATTTCAATTACCAATATAATTAATCACAGATTATCAATAAATCATATCACAACATATGAAATAAATTCAAACATTTGAGGAATCCAGTTGGATCCCTCCAACCTGTTTCCCTGCATCCACAGATGTTAGCACAATATAAAATACCAATTCCACTTCGAGGTGGAATATCGCGGTATATGGGATCATATCACATCATCCGCTATTATGCGGCGCATAAGGTCTCATCCGCTATATAATGCGGGAAATCAATCACTCCAATATATATATATATATATATATTACTATATATAACATACCAATCCAACTGATAACAATTATCAATCCAAGCAAAACAACCAATAATTTAAATTTAACTATTTAAATTAAATCGGGAAATCCGATTGAGTGAGAAGTTCTCACCTTTGCTTTTATTTTGCCATCCATTTCCACCCCGACTAGTTTCTTCATGATTTTGGACCTTGTATAAACATTTATACAATTTATTAATATTCGAATAAATCGAACAATTAAATTCCCATTTGATAGATTTAATGAACTAACTATTTAATTTAAACCATTCTTCCCTTTAAAATATCTTTTAGTAACTAGATAATTTAAATAAGTTTATTAACCACTTTAATCACCTTAATAGATTATTATTTTTATGACTAAAATAATTAAACAAATTATTCTCCATCATATATTAATTTAAAAATTGAATTAGTAAGATATGTGCACATGCATATTCATTTATATATATATATAAATATATATATATATTCTTTACTGTTAATTTAAAACCTTATATATATATATATATATTTAAATTTAATAAAATAAATAGACAATACCTATCTGCCAAAAGAGAACACAGAACCCACTCGAGCCCCTTGCCTGCCACCACCGCCTACAGCATAGAGCTATACCAACGTCGACTTCGATCACCTCGATTCTCGCGCGAGAGCCTACATCGCGAAATATCCCCATGCACTCTCGTATACTGACATGCGACACCGCCGCGACTTCGACCCTATGCTCAGATTGCTCGATCTCACGAACTTCACTGTCGAAGTCGAAATCGACTTCGAGCCTCCCCAGTTCTGCCACTGAAACCCTCTATCATGACTCCACCATCGACTTTGCGTGGCCACTGCCTACTCTTGCTTCGCCAAAGTCGGAACGATGCTCGAGCTTACCCCCGCGGAATCGTAGCCTTCAGGACCAAAATCACGACTTTGGTCGGCGATCGTCTCTCCTCTTTCATATTTTTTTTATAATTGATTTGCGAAAAACTGAAGGGAAGGAGGAAGAGGTGGTTTTGATTTGGAACTCTCTATTTTTTTCCAGATCGAATATATATCTTGTTTTTTTTATTTGAACGAGCTTGATTTTGTTTAGAACGAGATAATCAAAAATTTCTTTTAGAGGACGTGTGTTATTATGAACGACACGTGCAAAAATTTCCTATATGTGTTGCAAAGGCTTGCCACATTACCAAATGCAATAATATTATATTTTTAAATTTAAATTCAAATTTAAATCGTTTCAAATTACGCAACTCAAAATCTCAACCTCCTATCGAGGCATGTCGCTAGGCATTCATAAGGTTATACCCCTATTCTGAATGCGATGGAAAAGGTTCCGAGGCCTAACTCGATCGTATGGAGAAGATAGCTTTTTAGACCAGTAATTATATTAAATTTTCGATTCAGATTTCAACGCGTTTATCTACCGTACGATCACCCGTTAACTCCAAACACTACGAAAATTGAAATCCGATAATAATACACTATTATGGATCCAATGGAACTAGTTTCGTCGAATTCCGAGATTGTGCCTCGGAAGGCTATTTTTAAATATCGATTTAAACGATACAAATTCAAAACTGAACAAATCACTTTCAAATTCAATTTCAAAAGTTCTATTAGCTTCAGTATTATCAATATGAATTTTCTAAGTCTTAAAAATATTTTTAACAAGCATAAAACTGAAGATTCAATATTTTATCCAACTTCCAATTTATTAAATTTAATAATTTAATTGCCAAATAAATCGTGATATTTGAAATTCAAGTTAAACTCTCTTCCAAATATTTAAAATCAATTAAATATTCTAATTTCAAATGTCCAAAATTGAGGGTCGTTACACAGATAGTCCATTGATTACCCGATTTATGTGCATATATGATATTGCTATTGTTGCTTTAATCAGTTTGATTGCAGGATTCTGATTTGCAAAAGATATGCCTTCAAAAGGATATTAGTGAGAGGAAACCCTTTCCGCTAAGCGATGTGGTCTCACATAATAACAGTTAACCGAGATATAATAGTATTATTCACACCAGGCTTTATGTCTAACTCGAAGTTTATGTTTTCCCCCTTAAACTCTCGGGTGCTCAAAATATGATTTGAGTAGATTGAGAGTTGAGGTTTTTCAGGATAGTAGGTTGAAAAAATATGCTTCCGAAGTCGTGCACGAGGCTAAGCTACCCATATAGGAGCTATTTAGTTTTATTTTTGTTGTGTTGTAGTAAGACTAATTTGTCTACTTAGTACTCTGATCATCAAAGGGGGCATCTTCATATGTCGCTCTTGGCGTATTTTGTAATAATTATATTTGATCAAAACCTAGGAATATTTTTGAGATTATGTATCTGAATATGAAATACTAATTTGAAATGTAATCAGAAAAGTTGTTTTTAAATCTGTGTTGATTTTATTTAATATTCATGTGCTTCTGATATTATGGATACCACTAACATTACCGTACTTTACCACCGGAAGTTAGTACTATGGATGGTTGCAGCATCTGTAGTGCTTAGCTTCGGGTCTCAAGATAGGGGATGTTACAACTTGGTATCAGAGCATAGGTTTATGAAAAACTTAAAAGACATTTCAAACTTAAAATGATTTTGAAAACATAATCCTAAGGAATTAGAGAAAAGATTGGGGTATGGGAAAACATTATAGTAATGTACTTGTATTTGCTATATATAAGTATACGTTTTATCTCTATTCTCCCATCTTTCTTAGGCTATTCTTCTGTATCTTACAAAGACTCGAATGCAGATTTTAAGGACGTAAGATATGAATGCTAGGAGGGGAAGAGTTAACATTGGTGGAGGAAGCACCACAACCAATGGGAATGCCAGACCAAACACTAGAAGGAATCCAGGTTAGGCACAAGCTGTTAATGTGGGTGCTGGAGTGCCACAAGTTGATATGGTAGCTATGTACCAGTTCTTTGTCAACATGATGTAGGCAGGAGTTACTGCGGGTATAGTTGGAGGAAATGCTGAATGAGGAAATCAAGAAGCTCCAGTGGTCAATAACTATGCTGTATTGAGTAGGGATTATGCCAGGCTGGGAGGAAAACCGTTTATCGGGATTGAAGATGCAATTGAAGTGGAGAACTGGTTACTTCATTGCGAGAGGATTTTTGCTGATTTGGAGCTTAATGATGAGCAAAAGAGAAGGCTTGCTTCTAGACAGTTACAAGGAGCAGCACTGTTTTGGTGGAATAGTGTTACTGTAGGAGTCAATGAGGAGACCATGACTTGGGCTGAATTAAGAAGGGGGTTTGAGGAAAGATTTATGTCAGTGATTGCTAGGTCAACTCTGCTCACGAAGTTTATGGAGTTGGAGTAGGGAGATATGACAGTGCTTGAGTATGCAACAAGATTTGAGGAGCTATCGGGATATGGATATGCTACGATTGACACTGTTATCAAAAGGAATGAGAATTTTATCCATGGGTTGAAGCTGGAGCTTGCTAAGGCCACATTATTGCATATTAGAGATTCGTGCAATGTAGTTGTTGAGATGGTTTTAAGGCAGGAAGAGATGCTCTCTTTTCTTGAAGGAAACAAGGCAAGGGAAGCTCAAGGAGGGCAAAACCATAAGAGGAAGTTTTTCCATAAGAAGGGCGCTCAGAAGAGTGGAGCTACCAAGAAGGGAAAGGCAGAAGTTATCGGTTATAAGTGTGATAAGAAGGGACATTATGCTCATGAATGCTGGACAGGAAAAAGGAAGAAGGCTGCTGACAAGAAAGGAGTGAGATGTTTCAACTGCAATCAAATTGGAAATTATAAGAACCCGTGCAAGGAGCCAACCAAGGATGGAAAGGGAAAAGTGTTTGGATTGGAGCCAGCTACCTCGAGACCAACATTAGAAGAAAATGGAAACGCTGTGTTGGGAGGTACGCTTTCGATTCATGATGTATCGGTTAAAGTTCTATTTGATACTGGTGCATCGCATTCTTTTATATCTCATTGTTTGGTAGATAAGATTAACCTATAACCCTCATACCTAGTAACTTCCTTAAGGGTTGCGAATCCAATAAGAGAATATGCTACTCTTGGGATGAGATGTGACCATCTAGAGTTTGAATTGTTAGGTAATGTATTTGCTTGCAGTTTGCATGTGTTTGATTTCGTAGGGTTCGGAATTATTTTGGGTATGGATTGGTTAAGTAAATATGATGCTAGGGTATTTTTCTATGATCGAAAAATATCACTTAGACACCCTAACTGTAGCGATTGGATAATATACTATGTAGGAAACCCTAGTTTTGAGGTTAATGCTCTGTTCGGTGTTGTAGAGGTAGAAGACGAGTTAAATCAGGTTTTCGTAGTTAGAGAATTCGTAAATGTCTTTGAGCCCGTAGTATGACTGCCGCCGAAACGAGCTATTGAGTTTCAGATAGATATAGTACCAAGAGCCGAACCAGTGAGTAGACTACCAAGCAGAATGACACCTACCGAGATGAGGGAGCTAAAGATGCAGTTGGTGGATTTGGGAAATAAGAACTTTATCAGACCAAGTAGTTCGCCTTGGGGAGCCTCCGTAGTGTTTCCAAGGAAACTGGACGGATCGTTGAGGTTATGTATCGATTATCGTAAGTTGAATGAGAAGACGATGAAGAATCGATATTCGTTACCTAGAATTGACGATTTGTTCGACCAGTTGAGTGGAGCTATATTTTCCCAGTTGGATTTGGCAACAGGGTTCCATTAGCTTAGAATGGCTGAGGATAGTATTCCTTTAACAGCGTTCAAAACCCGATATGGATCGTACGAATAGTTAGTGATTCCATTCGGACTAACTAATGCGCCATCATTCTTTGTAGCTTTGATGAACCGAGTTTTCTGAGAGCACTTGGATAGATTCGTTTTAGTATTTATAGATAACATCTTGGTATACTCTAAAGATGAAAGAGAGCATGAGGTTCATCTTAGAGTGGTGCTTGAGACAACACTAACTGAAGGCAAAATTCTCGAAGTGTCATTTCTAGAAGAAAGAAGAGCAGTTTCTTGGTCATGTAGTCTCAGAAAAAGGGTTGTCAGTAGATCGAGCTAAGATCGAGGCAGTGAATAGTTGGAAGAGGCCCGAGACAGTGACTGAGATAAGGAGTTTTCTTGGATTAGCTGGTTACCATCGGAGATTCACTAATGATTTTTCGCTGTCGCGGCACCGATGAGTAAGCTAACGCGGAAAGATGTGAAATTTGTATGGACTGATAAGTGTGAGGAAGCATTCCAAAAGCTGAAACACTTACTAACGAATGCACCTGTGTTAGTTGTTCCAGAGGGGAATCAGGACTTAGTGGTGTACACGGATGCATGAAGAACAGGATTAGGAGCTGTGTTAATGCAAAGAGGTAAAGTGATTGTCTATGCTTCTCGACAGCTCAAACCACATGAGGTTAGATATCCAACTCATGATTTGGAATTAGCTGTGGTAATTTTTGCATTGAAGGTGTGGAGACATTATCTGTAGAGAGAGAGATTCGAGTTGTATATGAATCATAAGTCATTAAGATATTTATTCTCTCAGAAGGAGTTGAATTTGAGACAGCAGAGGTGGTTAGAGTTTTTAGCCGCTTATGATTGTGGTATTGAGTACACACCAGAAAAAGGCAACAAGGTTGCGACACTTAGCAGGAAACATCAGAATGCAGTATTAGCAATGATAGCTGAGTGGAAAGATTTAGAAGCTTTGACTACATGCAAAATATAGTGGAGATCTGAAGCTAGATCTAGTAAGGAAACTGCTATGTTGTCATGCTTAGAAGTTCGACCAGTGATGATCGAAAGGATTGTTTCTAAGCAAGGGGAGGACCCAGTATTAGTTGAACGGATCAAAAAGTTAAGGGATGGAATAGAGAGCGATGACTTCAAGGATTTAAATCTTGACCATAATGGGTTGTTGAGGACGAAAGGAAAACTATGTGTTCCGAATGTGGGAAACATTAGGAAGGAAGTTCTTGGAGAATGCCATTGTTCAAAGTTCACTGTTCATCCAGGAGGAACTAAGATGTATCAGGATATCAAAAGAAGTTTCTTCTGGGAAGGCATGAAGAGGAATGTAGGCTTATGGGTGAAACAGTGTTTGAACTATCAACAGGTAAAAGCTGAACATCAGAAACCAATTGGGTTACTTCAGCCATTAGAAGTTCCAGTTTGGAAATGGGATTCTATCTCAATGGATTTTATAGATAGGTTGCCAAGGTCAAATAGTGGAAATGAAAGTATATGGGTTATAGTAGACAGATTGACCAAGAGTGCCCATTTCATTCCAGTTAAGTCAACTAGGATGGCACCTGTTTTGGCAAAGTTATAAATGAAGAATATAGTCAAACCACATGGAATTCCTAGTAGTATAGTAAGCGATAGAGATTCCTTATTCAATAGCGAGTTTTGGAAGAGTCTACAGGAAACTATGGGTACCAAGCTCAAGATGAGTACCGCTTACCATCCGCAGACAGATGGGCAAACGGAAAGAGTTAACAAAATCTTAGAGGATTTGTTAAGAGCTTGTGTGCTAGATTTTGGGGGATCATGGGAAGACCACCTACACTTAGTCGAGTTTTCATATAACAATAATTATCAGGCTAGTATAGGGATGGCATGTTTTGAAGATTTTTATGGAAGGCCATGCAAATTTGTCGTTTGTTGGTTAGAGACCGAGGATAGGTTAGTTCTTGGTCCAGATTTGGTTAAGGAAGCTGCAAAAAAGATTGAGTTAATTCGAGCTAGAATGAAGGAAGCTCGGTCTAGGTAGAAGAGTTTTGCTGATTAGAGACGGAAAGAGTTAGAGTTCTCAGTTGGAGATCATGTTTTCGTTAAGGTATCACCGATGCAAGGTGTAATCAGATTCGGAAAATCGAGAAAATTGGCACCGAGATTTGTTGGTCCATTTCATATTATAGAAAGGATCGAGAAACTCGCATATAGTATAGAGTTACCAAACAGTTTGGCAGGAGTCCACAAAGTTTTTCATATATCTCATCTAAGGAAGTGTATTCGAGACCCAGAAACTACTATTGCACCGATTGTGTTAGATGATATAGTAGTGGAACCGGATATTACTATAGTTAGAAAGCCAATTCGCATAGTCGCGAGAGAAGAGAAGAGACTAAGGAACAAGACAGTGAGATTAGTCAAAGTCCAGTGGAGTGATGTCGAGAAAGACTGTACCTGGGAAACTTAGAGCAGGATTAGAGATACTTATCCTGACTTGTTTCATGGTATGTTTTACCTTTATGATTGATTTTATGAGTACCTTATCGCAAATTCGAGGACAAAATTCTTTAAGGAGGGGAGTCTGTAATGACCCTAATTTTGACTAAGATTATTTAGGACATTTAATTAGATAAATTAAATGAAATAATGTAAATGGTTAAGGGATTGAGATTTGAGTAATATAAGGTAGCCGTGCCTAATTAATCAATGAACCAAAGGGAATTAAAATGAAGTAAGTAAGAGGATTAAGATAAAGCCGAAATATGAATAGGTTATATTCTTATACCCTAAACCCTCATTCTATTTTCATTTACAATGTTCACAAACAAAACTAAACCTAAGTTTAGTCGGCCACCATTAGAAGAAGATAAGCAAGGATTCAAGTAGGAAGCTTAATAAAACCAATTCAAGAGGAAATGTCAAACTCCTTAACAACAAGCTAAGGTGAATAATAGATTACATCTCATTTTTATTGTTTCGGTTTCTAGATTAGATCCGAATATATTTTTCAAAGTAAAATGCCATGTTTCGATTGTTAAATGGATATATATGCTTGTTGATGATTTGTGCTATTTCATATAGATTTTATGACAAGGATTAATTTGGAAAACCTATTAAATGACATCCAAATGGCTTGCGTTTTTGATATAAGATTAGAAACATTATTTTAGAGATGGGTTTCAAGTTTCATAATTCTCTAAGTTGGTGTGGATTTATTATGAATTTTCTAGTAAAGAAAATGGTTAAATTGGGTTTAAAATTAATTTCGGTTATTATATGTTAGCTTTGGGTCAAAATATGTGAGAAAACATATTAAAAGTGATTTATGAGAATTTTTGGAGAATTTTCTTAAGTTTTTATTAAAGATATAAAATTATTTAAGGTATGAGGCTTAAATTTTTTATATGTTTATAAAAGGAGAAGGGGCAATTTGCTAAATGTTTTAAATTGTTAATTACTGAATTTGGTAGCACTTTTAGAAAAGATTTTGAAAAAGAATTGGCAACAATTATATGTTGACAAATAAGGCTAGTTAGTTGGAAAGATATTACTTTAAAAGGTTAAAAATCGGTTTTGTAAAGGATTGTTGCTTCGCCACTGTTAGCGCCAAAATTGGTCACTAACACCCAGGTCCAGATGAAAGCACCAAATCACAGATAGAATGTATATAGAGAATATAAACATGAAGAATAATAAAAATTAAAATGAAAGCAGTAAAGAACAACAAGTTTTATAGTGGTTCGGCTAACTCCGACCTACGTCCACTCCAGAAGTTTCCTTTTATTGCTGTAAAAACCGATTACAGTTACAAAGTAGTAGAGTAGCCTTAGCCTTAGAAAAGAGAAAGTAAGAGAGCAGAAAGAAGACCCCTTTTCTGAACCCCCACATGCTGTATTTATAGGCAAATCCGGGTAGTTGGGCCTCTTGAGCAATCTGGGCCCATCAAGGCCATTGCCGAACCAGAATCATCATTATGACCGAACCTAAAATCTAAGCAAGCCGACCCAATTTCATCCCGGGAGAGACTCGAAGTAACTTGTGCTAAGACTCGAAGTAGCCCAATGCCGAAACCACTTCCTCATTCTTGAGTTCAAACCAGTCAACCGAATCCAGATGACCGACCTACAAGGCCGAACGGCCCATGCCGACCCACCAAGGCCGACCGGCCTATGCCGACACACCAATGCCGAACGACCCGTGACTCCCAGGCCGAACCACAAATGCCGAAAGAGGTCCGATGCCGAGCGACGTCCGATGCCGAGCGACGTCCGATGCCGAGCAAGGTTCGATGCCGAGCGATGTCCGAAGCCGAGCGAGGTTCGATGTCGAGCGATGTCCGATGCCGATCCACCTTATTGTCACCTCAATGTCGAGCGATCCAGAGCATCCAGACCGAGCCGTGCAACTTCTCCATTTCTCGACCGAACGACATATCCAGGTGAACTTCATCCTTTTAAATCGAATCCATCATGTTCCTGCCTTGATAATCGTGAAGTCGACTTAGTTAAATCTGCCTGCCTACAGCCTTGCAAAAAGGCGGGTTAACACTTTGCCCCCCAAAACATGCCTTGCTATTGGAAGGTGTGTTTTGAATAGCCTCAAATCCTATATCCAAAGTCCATATCCCGTTCATGACCATATTATTAAATTCATGACCTCTCCGGGTTTAACCTTGAATCTGTAGACCTCGCCGGGTCGCGTTTCCCTGTTCCAGCCTCAGCTTTTTGGTCATGGGCTTGTAAGTTCTCCGGCCTCGGCCTTCCGGCCAAGGACTTCGATATTCACCGGTCTCGACCCTCCGGCCAAGGATTTTCATATTCTTCGGCCTTGGCTCTCCGGCCAAGGACTATGATATTCACTGGCCTCGGCCCTCCGGCCAAGGATTTTCATATTCTCCGGCCTCGGCTCTCTGGCCAAGGACTTTGATATTCACCGGCCTCGGCTCTCTGGCCAAGGACTTTCATATTCTCCGGCCTCGGCTCTACGGCCAAGGACTTTGATATTCACCGGCCTCGGCTCTCCGACCAAGGACTTTCATATTCTCCGGCCTCGGCTCTTCGGCCAAGGACTTTCATATTCACCCGCCTCGGCTCTCCGGCCAAGGACTTTCATATTATCCGGCCTTGGCTCTCCGGCCAAGGACTTTTATATTCACCAGCCTCGACTCTCCGGCCTAGGACTTTGTATTCTCCAGCCTCGACTCTCCGGTTGAGGACTTCTTATATTCTCCGGCCTCGACTCTCCGGTCGAGGACTTTGTATTCTCCGGCCTTGACTCTCCGGTCGAGGACTTCTTATATTCTCCGGTCTCGACTCTCCGGTCGAGGACTTTGTATTCTCAAGCCTCGACTCTCCGGTCGAGGACTTTTTATATTCTCTGGCCTTGGCTCTCCGGCCAAGGACTTTTATATTCACCGGCCTCGACTCTCCGGTCTAGGACTTTGTATTCTCCAGCCTCGACTCTCCGGTCGAGGACTTCTTATATTCTCCGGCCTCGACTCTCCGGTCGAGGACTTTGTATTCTCTAGCCTCAACTCTCCGGTCGAGGACTTCTTATATTCTCCGGCCTCGACTCTCCGGTCGAGGACTTCTTATATTCTCCGGCCTCGACTCTCCGGTCGAGGACTTTGTATTCTCTGGCCTCGACTCTCTGGTCGAGGACTTTTTATATTCTCCGGCCTCGACTCTCCGGTCGAGGACTTTGTATATTTCTCTGGCCTCGGCTCTCCGACCGAGGACTTTGTTCATTCTGTTCGAGTCCATTCCGTCGCTCTCCGGTAAAGGGACTCGTAATTCGCGATTACTATCCCGTCTCTCCGGTCGGGATGGTAATCGCTTGGCCTGTATTATTTATTGAATTAGTCCAATCCCAATCATTACAGAATTTAGTTATCAAAGTGAAAGTTCGTACAACAAAGGGGATTAAATGTCCGAAGTACCAAAGAAGAAACCAGAGTTTGCAGAAAAACAGAAAGAAAACGGATTTCATAGATCCAAGCAGTACGGTTTTTCTTCATCTCAGAGCACGCCTAGGGACCGTCCTCATTCCCGTACGTGTGTAAGTGACCTAACCGTATTACTTTGAGTTCTATTACTTATTCAGAACCATAAATCCATTCAGTTAATAACAAGCCGGCGGTGACTAGATCCAGCGCCACCTTCGTTTGAGGTAGGCGGTGGCCGCTCCCGTTCTACTGCTACAGCTCGATTCCTTATGTATTGTTGTAGGTGACCATTCATTACATGCTCCTCAATGATATCCTTTAAATTCCTGCAATCATTCGTGTTGTGCCCATCCAGCTTATGGAATAGGCAATGCTTTCCTAATGCTCGCTCGTATTCCGATGGTTCCCTCCTAGCCAGTCTTCGATACTGGAGGTGCCCCCGAGTATCCAAGTAAATCCTTTCTAGAGCCACAGTTAAATCTTTGTAAGAAGAAAATTTTGACTCCCTTCGAGGCCTCTTCGAAGTGCCACTATTGCCATTTGTTTTCCTTTTTCCTTTATCATCTTTACTTGGATCCTCCTTGGGTGGACCTCCACCCCTCACTGCATAAGCTTCATCCTCTCTCCCTACTCTCGCAGACTGTGCATCCTTCTGTCTCAGGAACCTTTCCGCCTCATGGTAGAACTCCCCGAGATCCCTCGGTGGGTCTTGTTCCAATGATATCTTGAAATCGGAATTATCCGCGATTCCTGAGACTGCTACCATCAAAACCATTGACGGATTGGGTCGATCCACTGAAGCTACCGCTGCTTTGAATCTGGTTAAGAAATCCATGAGCGATTCTCCCTTCCATTGTTTCATCGATGTCAAGGTCATTACATTCTTGGGTCTGACTATATGGACCCGAAATTGCCTCATAAACCTCTCAATCAGCTCTGTCCAAGTGTCAATAGAACCACTCTCTAGCTGTCTGAACCACATAGCTGCAATATCCGATAAATACAAAGGGAAGCATTGAGCCATGACCTCATTTGATGCCCCCAGTACCTCCATATGCCTCATGTACTTTGTCAGGTGGGTTCCTAGCTTGGTAGCTTAAAATCCGGTGGGTTCCTAGCTTGGTAGCTTAAAATCCGGTGGGTTCCTAGCTTGCTTGATAGTAGGAGTAAAGGGACTCCTATTCACATCCTCCAAGTCTTTATTTACCAGTCCGCCTCTCACAGCTCGTCTGACCATCTTTGCTAATCTGTCATTGTCGCCAAACTGCAATCCTTGTCCACTACCTCTGATCTATCCCCCGAGTTCACGAGGGAATCCTGGCACATACTCCTCATCACGTACTCATGCACTCCTGTTGGTGTCGGGTTGCATAGCGTCATCTGGTATCCCTCCATGGATTGGTCCAGCATGTTTAAAGTGTTTTGAAAAGAGGATGTCTAAGGTTTATAAAGCTTTCGAAGGGATACCTTCAATGATTTTGAAAGGTATGTTATGGCCTTTCGTCCTAGTGTTACATGGTATAGTAGTTAACTTATTTTGAAAGGGGTACTTTCAATGCATTTGAAATGTATTGTTTATAGTTTTTAAGCAAAGTTTTTGAATGGTTTACCTTGGTTTCATAGCCTAAGAGCTTTTAAGTTAAAAGGGATTTTAACTTACTTTGGAGGGATAGATAACCCGATTATATTTCATCAACATTGTTTTGTGAAAAGTATGTATACCATGGCACTAATGATTCAGTAAAGCAAAGAGTATATTTTCCTTGTTTAAGTACGATTTAAAGGGTTAAATCAATTTGAAAAAAATGTTTTCAAGGAAAATTTGATGGGGTAGTTAACCCTAAGTAAATGACTTAGATGTTAGAATACCAGATGGGACTGGTATAGGGTCGCGCCCTATACTCTAGCTAATAAGCCCCTAGCTAATATAAGTCCAAATTTCCAGTGTGTGGGTCTTTGTCATAGGTAAGACTAAAATGAGGTTACACATAGAAAGGAATATACAAAGAGAAGATAGGTTATTGGTGAGCCCACAAAACCATTAGGTTTAGTTGACCCTAGAAAAAGATAATTAAGGGCAGTCAGCCCAGAAGTGTGTCTAACAGAAGTTAGATAATTGAGTTTGTCTGGTAGGCCCGAGCCAGCCAATGGTTAATAGTTAGCCAAACAAAACTATATTTTAGGGACAGATAGTCCATTGCTTACCTGATTTATGTGCATATATGATATTGCTATTGTTGCTTTAATCAGTTTGATTGCAGGATTCGGATTTGCAAAAGATATGCTTTTAAAAGGATACTAGTGAGGGGAAACCCGTTCCGCTAAGCGGCATGGTCTCACTTAATATCAGTAAACCGAGATGTAATAGTATTATTCACACCAGGCTTTATGTCTAACTCAAAGTTTATGTTTTCTCCCTTAAACTCTCGGGTGCTCAAAATATGGTTTGAGTAGATTGAGAGTTGAGGTTTTTCAGGTTAGTAGGTTGGACGAATAATCTTCCGAAGACGTGCAGGAGGCGAAGCTAGCTATATAGGAGCTATTTAGTTTTATTTCTGTTGTGTTGTATTAAGACTAATTTGTCTATTTAGTACTCTGATCATCTAGGGGGCATCTTCATATGTCGCTCTTGGCGTATTTTGTAGTAATAATATTTAATCAAAACCTGAGAATCGTTTTGGGATTATGTATCTGAATATGAAATACTGATTTGAAATGTAATCAGAATAGTTTTTTTTAAATATGTGTTGATTTTATTTCATATTTGCTTCTGATATTATGGATACCATTACCGTATTGTCACCGGAAGTTAATATTATGGATGACTGCAGCATCTGTAGCGCTTAGCTTCGGGCCTCAAGATAGGGAATGTTACAGGTCAATACTACTGCACTCATCAACCTCTCTTTTAGACTCACAAACACATGCTCGCGCTTTGCATCCCAAATAAAAGTCTGATTCTTCTTCGTCAAATTGATCGACGATACAGCTACCTTCGAGAAGTCCTTGATAAAGCGTCTATAATATACCACCAATCCTTGAAAGCTTCTCACATAAGTAGTATTCTTGGGTTGGTTCTATTCCTGAACCATTTCCACCTTTGCAGGATCAATTGCAATACCTTGCCCCGAGAAGACACGACCCAAGAATCTCACTTCTCCCCTATAGAAGTGGCACTTTGAAAACTTAGCTCTCAATTTGTGCTTCCTCAACACTTTAAGTACAATTCTCAAGTATGTCTTGTGTTCCTACATCATCCTAGAATAGAGCAAAATATCATCCACGAACACAAGTATGAACTTGTTTAGCTGATCCATGAAGACGCGGTTCATGAGATCAACAAAGTATGTTGGAGCATTGGTTAGCCCGAACGACATAACCAACCACGTATAGAAACCAGATGGCGTACAAAATACGATGATCAGTGCACTCTCCTTTGCTACTCTTAAAAGGTGAAATCCCATCGCCAAATCCAATTGGGAGAACTCCTTCACACCATAGAGCTGCTCGAACAAGTATTCAATACGTCGGAGTGGATAATTGTTCTTCTTCCTCACCTTATTCAGCTTCCGGTAATCTACACATAACCTCAGAGAGCCATACACCATAGTGGAGAATATTACAAGTGTACCCTACTTAGATATGCTCCAACAGGTGAATCCTCTCTTCAACAGGTCATTTACTTCCACTTACTAATCCTTTTGTTCTCTGGGTGTCATACGCCTCAAAGGCATAACTATACGTCTGGCATCCTTCGTCAAGTCTGGACAAAATTCAATCTCTCTGTGTGTGGTAAACGGTTACCTGCTCAAACATGTCTAGATACTCTCTAACTATAGGAACAGATGACATCCCATCCCATGGAACCTTGAGCGAATATAGAAAGCTAACCATAACCCCATCCTCCGGCAGGCAGCCAATCATTACCATCTTCCTCTCCACAACCCCAATCATCACCGATGGCTTCTAAAAATCAACTACTGCCACATACTTCCAGTCCATCCCCAAGATAATCCCAAATCCAACGAAATTCAAAACAAAGCAAACAGAAACAAAAGAGTATCCATGACTCAATAAGACCAAACCACGACAAACCATACAAAGGCTAGTAGAGCCTCCAACAGCGTTCGTCACAATCAAAGGACGATCAACTAATTCAGGTTTCAATCCCAATTTATCTACTAGGTTACTAGATATGAAGGAATGTGAAGCCCCGGTATCGTATAAAACATGTATGTGAACATCATAAATTCAAACCATACCTTGAATAACGATGCCTTTTCCCTTCTTTTTCACCGAAGCAGCACTTCACGAAATTCGGACAGCATCCAAGCATACGCCATCACTACTTGTTTCTGCTGTGCTGATCCCAGACAACTTTTTTACATGTGTATGAACTTGCCATAGTTGTAAAACTTTTTCTTTCCATCAGCATTGAAGTCTTCGATCAGGAGACCCTTATCTCCATAACCATAATAGACGGGTTCCTATTTAACCTTCTTTTGAGCATTCTTTCCTTGAAATCGTTTCCTTTTTCCATTCCATTTCTTCTTGCCTCTACCACCTTATTACGGTTTCGGCTATTCCTTAACGACAACAGCAAATTTGACTTTGGGGTATAAGCTCTCCTGGAGAAGAGCTTTCTCGACAAGTCTCTCAAATGGCTCATCGATATGACTCGCCAACTGCTCCCTAGATAATCATGCAAACCAATAGGAATTTCTCATTCTTTCTCAATGAAGTGTCGATAAAAGACAATCCATGCTTCGATAAAGCATCAAACTCTATAGTATACTCGAAGACAGACATATCTCCCTGCTTTAAATTAGAAAATCTCTAGAATAACACCAAGTTCTGAGTAGTCGGAACGAACTTCTCCTTGAACCTAGCCTTGAACTAGTCTTAAATGAACTGATCCTCAGGTGTAGCAACAGTAATGGCATTCCACTAGTTCATGGCCCCCCTTTGCTTCCTTTTCATGGCATCATCCACTTCCATGTCACCATAGATACGCTCGTAGGTGTCCAGCCAATCCTGCACATCGATGGCCGACTTTGTTCCAAGGAATGCTTTACCTCCCAAGGTGGAGTAATCCTTGCATAGGTTGGCAAGTCAGCACTTGGTGCTTGCACCTGAGCACCACCACCAATAGCAACATTTTGAGTGACCGATTGGGCATTTTGCAGCATGTTCACCATCATTGCATTGAATATCGCATGAAACTCAGGGTTAGCAGCCCTCGAACCCGCTCCTTCCTCGACTCTGGAGATGAAGTTCCTCACAGTGTTTCTTGTATGCTAGCTCATTCTTGACCTATAACAAAAATGATTAGTCTCTCATATAAGAAAACTGTATCAATGGTAATCATGTGTGCATGCGACTTATATCCTATATATACTACTATATATTTTTGAAAACCAAAATATATAACAAGTATGCACTCTCTCGTATACATATAATCTCAATCTAGCCTAGGGTGATAACCCCTTCCCTATTTCTACTGGATCAAGGTATCAACTCACCTTAATCGTGTAACCTAAGCTCAAATACAAAATGTGATAACAGCTCTACACCACTGGCACCCAATATAACCGAATAATGCGCTGTTGCCGTGCTCGATCGATGTAGTATGATTATCAAGAGTTAAAAGAAAAGAAAACAATCATAGAACCTACAATATATCTCACGGCTTATGTGAATAAAATATAGTATAAATCATGGATATAAAACAAGAGAGATGGTAATAACTAAGTGAACTAGATATCAGTGCATGGATCCATAGAGTCATACAATAAGTGATAAAGTTTATATAGAATAGAAATAAACTCAAATAATTGTCTCATAATAATACTAGTAGTAATCAAACACCACCAAGGCTCAAATGTGTTGCAGAGCGGAATAAGCACATAAATCGATATGTAATACGAGATAGCTTCATCCAGCTCGTCCTCTGCACAGCTACCGTGTTCCACCAAGACCTGCTATCTAGTCTACTCATTTAAGAGTATCCGAGATAACAAAAAGCAAAGTAGAAAACCTTGAGTCAGACAATAATTTGGTGTAAGCGATAACTGTATCTCAAAATATTATACAAGTCGATATAGTAAGGAACAAGGATATATGAACCATACCTAACCTGTACCTGCAACCAAAGAGTTAGAATGTAACGAATTTATATGCTACTCTACGAATATCATAAAGGTATGCTGCAAACTAAGTATACTGGCAAGTGTCCAAGTATCCCTATACCCAATACCTATCTCTAAAGACACCACTGGAGTGATAGACTATAGAAGAAAACGATTAAAGCAACCATAGCATCCGTCAAACAATCCTCACTATCACTCACTGTGCTCAAGATGTATGATAACTCATATGGCCTTTCCCCTAACAAGGGCAAAAGAAAATCCCAATTTTCATCGTACTCGTCTATAGCCCAAAGCTAATACTAGACGCTTTCCCCCAGTCTAGGGTATACGGATCCAAACAATCGATCCGGGGTAGCCAAACAAAGTACCCATAAGCATCCCCACAATAACTCTTCTTTCGAGTACATTAAAAAACATTCCAAGTATCAATGATCTTTTAGCACGCATATCAAAGCTCTGTCCCTGCTCCATCTAGTTCCATTATCCTTAAAGAACCATTCCACGATAGAACCGCTCAACATTCTATCCACGGGTCACCCTTCCTAGAACCCGCCCTTTGTGGATAACCATCCTTATGGCTCCTTTCAACATTAAGACACCATCATCGAAATCTAACTCCATTCACCGTCGAATTACCATCACTAAAGTCTCGAAGCTATCATCGTGCTATTATATCGCCATCAAAACCCAAGCGAATAAACAAACATCTTTAGCATGACCTGCAGAGCCTTTGCTTCCCCTCTTGGAGGTATCATCCCGACTTCATCAAAACAAAGTCTCGGTACCGACACAAAGCTCTCGGTACCGATAGCTATACTTAGCTATATTTTTGAGTCTTCCACTTTCTTGAAGTCCTTCCCATTTGATACTCTAACTTCCAAGTTTTTAAACCCCAACTACTCTCTAGGAAAGTTCTCAATGCTAAGTCCTTCAAAGCTTTCAGCACTAAGTCCTCCAAAGCTCTCGGTACTAAGTCCAATAAACCAAATTCTTGCATTTGGCCTTCACTTATCACTCCTAGCCCCAACTTGAAGCAAGATCCCCTATAGAGACATTTTCCACCAAAATAAAAGCTCTCGATACCGACTCCTCTACTTAGATCCAATTTTGATGCGACTTGAATCCTAGGCTCCTCCCATGCTTTAGAGCCCCTCCTTCAAGTTTCATTCAATTTCGACCAACTTCACCATCGATTTGCCAATTTGACCACCACTTTCCTAACTACCTAAAAGCACTAGAAAACGACTTCAAAGCACAACACAAATACATGAAATAACATACAGATACATCCATTCATACATGCAATTAACCAATACATGAAAATCAAGCAAATCATCCTAGATCTAACTTTTATGCTAGCATATCAATATGAACAAAAATGGGTTGCAAAACCTTTTAAAACCTTTAAAATTCATCCACAAACATCTATTAAAATGTGATTAAAATTAGAAAACATTTTAGGATCAAATCCATGTTAAAAACATCACTTTAAACTATATAAACATGAATATTAGAGTGATAGGTCAAGTACCACTCACCAAATACCCAAAATACTGATTTTTCCCCTTAGAACTGAAGTGGACATCAAAGGAGATGAATGCAAATCAGCCAAAAATTATAATTTCCAATCCTTCTAAGCTAATTACCCGTTTAATGATGATTTGGCTAAGACTAGCAAGGAAAAGAGATAATTGTTGAAGAGATTATGGTTTATGGAAGCTTAGATCTATTTTGGGAAAGATGGAAATGACTTAGATTTGTCTCAACAGTCTTCCCTTAGCACAATTTTCGAGATGAGTTAGTGGCCTAAGTATGGGCTTAGTTAATTACCAACTAATGCGGGTCAGTAACAACCAAAACTTAAACAAATATAACTTTTAAATGGTAAGTTCTTTGTTTATTATGACCACTCTACGGAATGGGAAACCATTTTCCAAAAGCAATGGAAGTGGTTTGAGCCCCTAACTCGGCTCCTATCAAAATTTATAGTCCAAACAAGATTTTCAAAGTCAAAATGGTCACATGGAAATTCGGCAAAAATCATAGATGTGTAAAATGTCCCTAAGAGTCATTTTCCAAAATTTTAGAGACATACGATCTAATATGAATAAAATAAAATTATTTCCGATCCTTCGATACGTAAAATATAAGTCGTTACACTCTCCCCTCTTTAGGAATATCACCGTTGAAATCACGAAATGAGTCAAAGAATACTCAACCATAGTGACCTCGCAATCTAACAATCTTATTCAACCATCATACATATCAAATAGACAGTCGTGCAACCAATAGTGTAGGTAAGCATATCCTAGCATACGAGATACTAAACTACCCTACATGATATCGAAGGAGAAAGTAAATACATTAAACAGTAGGCTTTACCATACAAAGAGCTTTGGATATGTGGCCCTCATGCTCTCATCGGTTTTACACATGCAATCGCCTTCACTTTCACCCTATTGAACCTTCACAAACTCCACCATCTTCCTCCTAAGCTATTTCATACTATGAGGTCTCGAAGCTTCTATTTTAATTTCAACATCATCAAGTTGATCCGGTGCAATCGTCACGCCTGAGTTGTGCACAAACATCCACAAGTGAGAGACATAGAAGATGTTGTGCAGGCCTGCCATCTTTTGAGGTAAGTCAACCCTATATACTAGGTTCCCAATCCTTTCTGCTATCGGAAAAGGACCTACGAATCTTGGAGCCAACTTCACCTTACTACCGAATCGAATAACATTCTTTAAAGGAGAAATCTTCACAAATACCATATCGTCAATAGAAAATTCCAAATCTCTACGTCTTCTATCAGTGTAACTCTTTTGCCTATCCTGAGCAGCTTTCATTCGTTGTCGAATGATCTCCATCTTCTCTGAGGTTTCTCTAATCCTATCTGGCCCAAGTATTAGTTTTTCGTCTGCTTCCCACCAACATGAAGGAGCATTACACGGTCGGCCATACAATGCTTCATCAAGTCATACTAATACTAGACTAATAGCTATTGTTGTATGCAAATTCTACCAAATGCAGGTGATCATCCCACAAGCCTTCGAAATCGAGAATGCAAGCTCATAAGAGGTCCTCCAATAAAAGATTCACTCTCTCGATACGCCCATCTGTTTTTGGATTATAAGCTCTACTAAGATGCAGCTCGGTACCCAATGCCTCTTGTAAGCTCTTCCAAAACCCAGTAATGAACAACGGGTCTCGGTTGCTCACAATGCTCTTTGTCATACCATGAAACCGTACTATCCACTTTACATACAACTTGGTCAATTTGGATGTTGTCCTAGTAGACTTGATGGGTATGAACCGGTCAGTTTCCGTCAATCTATCGATATGACCCAAATGCTATCGTACCCTCCTCCGATCCTTGATTATTCATTGACGAAATCCATTGATATCTGCTCCCACTTCCATTCTAGAACTTTACGCGGTTGTAATAATCAACTTGGCTTTCTCTGCTTTCCCTTCACCAACAGGTAGTTCATACATTTCGAGATGAATGTCCCGACATCCTTCCTCATCCCCTCCTAATAATAGGTTTGCTTCATATCACGGTACATCTTATTACCATCGAGATATATAGTCAACCATAATGGTGGCACTCTCGTAGCACCTCATCTCACATTCCATCAACATCAGAGACAAACAATCTCCCATCCATACAGAGTCAACATCTCGATCGAGTCCATATTGCTTTATATCCTCATACTCTACTTCTCCTTCTACTTTTGCCATGATCTATGCTAGCATCCCGCCACTGACTAGTATCGATCTGCTCAATCAAAGTAGGTCTGATCGTCAAACTTGCCAACATCTATGTGTCTAACCCGTAATAAGGTCCCAAGTCAAGCCAATAATATACTCCAACTGCTTCCACTCCACGACAATCGCTCCCAAACTGGCATGTCATCTATTCAATGCATCGGCGACTGCATTTCCCTTACCAGGCATATGGGAAATGTCAAAGATGTAGGAGGCCAAGAATTCCAGCAATCACTGCTGGCGAAGATGAGATCCTTCTGGGAGAAAACATACTTCAAGGATTTATGGTTCGTGAATAGCTTGAACTTTTCTCCTAACAAGTAGTGCCTCCAAATCTTCAAAGCAAACACTATCGCCACCAACTTCAAATCATGTGTTGGATACTTTCTCTCATGTGGCTTTAGTTGTGAACTTGCATAGGTGATAACTTTTCCCTTCTGTATTAGTACCGCTCCTAATTCGGTACCACAGGCGTCTATGTATACTGTTAGCACATAATTCCCACTCGATATGGTAAATACTGGTGCACGCATCAACCACGCCTTCAGACTCATAGAAACATGCTCACACTTCACGTCCCAAATAAAAGTCTGATTCTCCTTCGTCAAATTGATCAACAGTGCGGCTACCTTTGAGAAATCTTTGATAAAGCGTCTTGTTATCCATATAATTTCACAGGAAAATATGATGTTGGATTCAAGGCTTTAAAGATATGAGATTGGACCTCGTTGCAAGAAGAGACACTTCGACAAAGACCAACAATGTCGAAGACATAAAGATAGGCCAATTCGATAGGATTATGGCACCACTTCGCATCACTACACCAGAAAAGGCTTTTGGTAGCGTTGAAAAAACGCTACCATAACTTATGGTAGCGTTTTAGAGAACGCTGTTATACGACATGCAACTAAAAGTCTAAAACTTTTTGTTGCGTTGTACTAAACGCTACCAAAAGTCACTTTTAAATGCAACTACAGGTATTTTTTGTAGGATTTAACAAACGCAACCAAAAGTCACTTTTAAATGCAGCTATAGGTTTTTTCTGTAGGATTAAAAAAACGCTACCATAAGTCTTATTTTTTGGTTGCATTTTTTGTTTATATGCATTTTTTGATTTTCAGTAGCATTTTTAAAATGCAACTGTATAATTTTCATATATTCAAACATACAATTAAATCACATAATTTGCATATACAAACAATCAATCATATGATCATCATATTCAAATAATTGCAAAAACATGCTAATCTCACAATCAAATATAATATTCATAATCAATTCGATAGTAGTTTTTCAATAAAATAAGTCACATACTACAAGCATTCACAGACAAGTTTCCACAAATGGTACTAACAAAATACGACAACATATATAACAATTAAATTCATGTTTGTTGCTTGATTACCAATAGTTCTTTGTTGTCGACAGTCTTCGCTTCGAAATAGCTAATTACCTGCAAACGAGTTTAACAATCAACAATATATATATATAATAGCTAATAACCGTTTGAAAAAAGGATTAACATGTTATCATTGCAACATCTCCAACCACAAATCGAAGCACTGCACTTACCTTCCACAGTCCCCTATCCACTTCCGCTAACTGCTTGCACAACTACCAGAACTACCTCCTCATCACTGCCTGCTCTTATCAACCCTTTACTGATACTGCAAACAACTCCTTCCCCCTACCTCTATCAATCCCCCTACAACTGCTGCTATCCACTTCAAAGCAGTGCACTTCCATACCATCCCTGCACATACATTCAACCTTGCTTACTTCCCATTGCATACTGCCTTTTTTCACTGTTCCTCCCGACCATCTTCCTACATCACCACAAACTGCTTGTCTTCATCATTGACAGTGCACCATCACTTCATACTACTGCTCCTAACTTAAACAATTGCACTACAACCTGCCTTCAACCTATACAAACTGACCCTACCCTCATACCCCATCCTGCACACCACATTACTGTGCACTGCAACCACTTTCCTTCCCCATCATATAATTATCACACAACCAATTTGCAAGAAGTATGAGCAATTCTCAACCCATGGGCTCATCGCCTTGCACATTCTCAATGAACTTCATAATAAACAAAATATTTTTTAGTGTCATTTAACATATAAGTTATTTATAATTGAACAATGATGGAGTTGCTTTTAAGAAATTAGAACTATGAAGAAAAATTAGTACAAGTAAGCTTTTACATTGTGCAAACAATTATAACGAACAAGATATTAGCCAAAGAATCCAACTAGCTGGCAAGAAACAGAAATTGCAAGCACATCAATTTATGGGTAGGTTTCTAATAAATATTTTCTTAAAATTATACTTTCAGGCAGTCAATTTCTCCACCGTTGTATTATTATACTAGTAACCTCTAAGGTTCTCTACATGCTATAGAATAATTTATAATTTACTTCATATTAAACAACAATTAAAAACCGACAAATATATCAAACATAAATGCATAATGTGCATGTTTCACTATCTTTCAAATTTCAATAGTATTCCTAAAGGTTGTGACCTGGATTGGAACTTGAAAGAAACTGGTATAGGTTGTTTGCTATGAAGATGAAAAATATAAAATGTAAGCTTTCTTTAAAATCTAGACAAATAATAATAAGCCAACAATACTTATCTTCTTTAATCCATTACAATATACATAAGAAAGTAGAGAGATTGCATTCGTACCTGCATATATTCACACACCAATGTGACTAAATGCATCAATTGATCTTAACCATTGAACCTTTTCATCTATATACGCAAAGCTGAAAAATATGGAAATGAGATCGTCTGATTAAAACACGGACAATGAACAGTGTAGTTCAGAGCATTTTATCATCTTTATTTCAGATTAAAATGCAGTGAAAAATTACCCAAAAAAGACATCAACAAAATATGACCATATTCAATAGTTATGTTCTTATCCACAAAATATTGTTGACATGACACCATTGTATTCAATGATATGACCATATTCAATAGTTATGTTCTTATCCACAAAATATGACTGTCCAAATTTAAAGTGTACCAAGTTTTTCCTGGTCAATACAAATGTTAACCAACCATGCTGATCCAAAAACAGTGAAGAACTTGCCTACAATTGGTAGGAGATTTTATGTGGGGTTTTAGTGTGTCTAAAGTCATGTTCCCTTGATTGTGAAAACTTCTTACAGTTTTTATGAAATGAATTATTTTTATTTACATGGTTTTGATGATATGATGTACCACAGTCTATGCTTGTTATTAAAATTATTGTGTAAAAAAGAATGATATGAAACCAGCAACAATATTTTGTTACTAATCGAGTTTAAAATCAATTCGGGATAAGTTGCAAGATATAAATAAGTTGTATGAATGTAAATTTAAAATTTAAAGTGCGATATAAAAGATAAGTAATAGATGGTAAGATAAATTGAAGTAGAATATTGCATTTTCCAATCAAACTATTCGCAGCCAAACAACTAAATTCTGGCTAGGGATATATAAACTAATGGAGGAAGTGGTTATTTGTTACTGAATTTATGCTATTAGTACTAATTGAGACTAAACAATAAATAGTAAGTGCATTGACTGTTTTGACTCTCTAGAAAACTCATATGAACACTTAAAAGTTTGGTGAACCAAGCATAAATCAACTGAAGTAACATAACTTATTGCAGATATATTCTTTAGAATGCTCAACAGTTTAAGAAAAATACGAGCTATACAGGAGATCAAGAAGTTCATTGAAATCAAACATAAAAACAAGAAATGATTTTTAAGACACGTCTGAGATACAGAACAAAGGAAGGTCTATTGAATATATTTTTGAAACTAACCACCATAAAAACAGTGAATGATATCTGCACTGACAGGATCATGTAACTTGCGGATTCAAGTTGTAAATAACAACTTTTCCGCAATTTGACTTTGATATATAACTCGATGTAAATCTAGCTCCAACTCATTGCTAAAACGTATCCAAATCATAAAACATGCAGATGGACATAGACTCATACCCATATAATGTTGTACTATCACATATCAATAATAATTTTGCAGGAACCCCTTGGACAGGGATGAATTCATAATGTATATCATCTTTACGGTGGCATAATATAGTATTAAAAGTTGGTGGTGTTGGTGACATTACTACTGCTGTGTTTTCCGTGTAGGTCTCAATCATAATATAGTATTAAAAGTTGGTGGTGTTGATAATAAACCGACGGGATTAATACCAAGAAGCACATAGAAAACATATCAACATACAATTACTTTCCTATTCATAATTCCAATCTCTTGTAGTTTAGTGTTATGGTTTCAAACAAAAATAATCAAAAACCAATTCAACAAGCATTTCAATTGAGATGAATAATGATCATGGAAGTGAGATATAGGTTATTGGTTATAGTTGTCTTTGTTGTAATAACAATATACCAAGAATATTGTTGCTGGCGCAGTAAAAAAAATATAATTATAACGTGTCCCTTAAAGCAAAAGATTTTTTTCATCAAAATTATATATTGATTTTGGTCATGTTACTATAATACATATCACTTTTGGTAGTCAAATTTTTTACCAAAGGTGTTCATTTGATTATTCCCAAAATTTTAACATCAACAAATAAAGGAACCAAGCAAGAGAGTGTAAACAGGAATTTAAAGTAAAGATTATCTATCTATTCATGTTGTTTTCCGCTGTCAGCTGATAGGTAAATTGTTCTTACAATCCATATTCATGATTAACAATGATTCAAAGTTTGTTATAATCAATTCAGTTGTGGACAATTTTGATGTTTGCTGATCTCCAGATATTTATGGTTAGTGATGATTTGGGAACTGTTATAACCAATTCAAGTTGTACTTGAAAAGCATTGACCAACTGTGTGAAATATGTGATATTGTGAGCATGATCCAAATTCACAAAGATAATATTGTTTTGAAATTAAACTGTGAATTATCTTATTTTTTCAATTAACTTTTGTAATTATGATTTATTATGTTGATGAGTTCTCAAATAATCTAAGGTCATTTTCAGCATGGGGTTAAAAAAAACATCACAAAGCCTGACAACAAATGAATCAAATAACAATTCACTAAATGAACAAAAAAGACAAAATGAGTAACAACAATAAACAACAACTTTAATGATTGATTTAAGATTTCTAGCACTTTCTGGCTCGAACCAACACTTTCATTTAATAAAAAAGGGTACACGAAATTCATCAATGTTTTCGATCCAAACATATGAAGAATGATCCTTCAAACTGATTGAGAAGTGAAGAACTAATGGATTTTCATTAATGGATTGTGAGGTGAACAAAATGTTGACAATCAGAAAGAATGATTAATTTCATTTATTGGAAAAGAATACTTTGGACTGAAACTATGGATGTAAGGGTAGGATAAGAGTAAAAAGTCCATGGAAAAGAAAACAAACTAAATTTGGAGGAGAAGAACGGGCAGCGGTAATATGGGTAAGTGGATACGGTTTTTGCCTTTTATACCTTTTCACTGAAACATATTTGGCCCTACAAATTAGTTAATAGAACAAAAATAAGCCTATGCAGATAAGTTTCCAGCCCTGAGCCCAGCACCCCATGCTGTCTTGCTTCATCAAGCTACCACCCTGCTCTCCACTTCAGCATCCACACAGCAGGCCCCGACTTGCAGCAAACTTTGTTTGCTACTGTCTTGCCCCGGCCTTACTGTTACCATGTATGCATGGATGAGATTCTCAATGGACAGGCAATTCTCAGATTAATCCAACAAGAACAGCAACTTGCTCACCTAATGGGCCACCTGAATTGCATCAGCTTCAAGCATAACTGCCCTTGCGTCCTGCACATGACCTCCCTACAACTCCATCTCATAGTAACGCTCCTGTGTAAGCATTTGGCTGTTTCAACGCGTTTATCTATTCCGCTAGTTATTACTAGTAATAATGGTTGGCTGTTATTATCAGCTCACATATTTGTAATCGTGTCAACTTACTCTCTTTTCATTTGTTCAATTAATCGATCATCATTCTATCACAATTGTAATAACTTATACCCCATAAACATTTGTACAAACTTTGGTTTTTGCTTAATAAAATATGAGTGCTGTCTTCTTAAGAGGACCACTCCTTCATATAAAAAAGAAAAATCCTTAATGTTGAATTGAAAATTTAAGCATTTCATCATGATCATCAAGCAATTTTTTGTTCTTATAAAAGAACTAAATAAGTATGAATATTGAAGGTAAACAAACACTTAGAAGTTAGAACCAAGCAGCATTCAACGATGAAACCTATTATTTTAAACAACGTAAGCTATGTGTTTTCATCGTGACTGATGTGTTAATCATCAATCAAACAGATATAGTAACATCATAATTTCCAATAAGAACACTTATACACTAAAACACATCGACGATTCAAAATTCCAAAAAAGAAAAAAAGTAATGCATAAATTACCTTCAGAAAAAGGCCACCAAGCTCAGAACACAAAGAACACACTTTATTAGCTGCAATCTCATGCTGTCGCTCCCAAATTGCATCTTGCTTGTCCACATCCTTCTTGAGTTTCGGTCTCAACTGATAAACCTATATAAAAGAAATGGAAATCCTCAAAGACCGATTAGAGAAAAAGAATGATTAAAAATGAATTAAATGTGTAAAGGAGCGACCTTGTAGCTTGTATAAATGTCTGCAGCACAAGCCCAAAACTAAAAAGATCTATTCAAAGGCAGCAAATGGAAAGAGACTTTCTCTTTTAAATCATCGGATTTGTTAGAAACAAGAAAAGCCATTAAATTAATTAGACGGAGAAGATAAAAACGTTATGTTTGGATCAGGAGCTTTGGCTAATTTCTCTTGCTATTCATACCCATAAGGTTTTAGCGAAATCAAATAAAAATCAATTAAACTACATACCTAAACAATAGAATAAAAATCAAATAGATAAATAAACTATAAAATTATTTACCTTTTTTTGGATACAATACACCTGCAGTTTAGGGTTTGTATTCCTTTCGAACAAATTGATTCAGAGGGCTGGTGAAAAACAACGGATGTGGAGATTGAGATAGAGATAGGCACAAAGGGGGAGATGTGGAAAGATGTGGCTGTTGAAATAGAGGCATGTATAAAGTTGTAGACGAGTATGAAGGTGGTGATAAGTGGAGGAAGCGTAGATAGGACAGATGTCGAGACGAGGGAAAGCAGCGATAGGGTGGAAGAAGCAATGCGGTAGAAGAGAGAGATGGAAAGGAGGTAGAGGTGGATGTGGCTGGAGATGAGAACTAGGTTACAGAAGAAAATTGAGGAGGGAAATGAAAATTTCATAGAGTGGAAACAAAAAGAAGCGTGGGCAATTGAAAAATTAAGGGAAAATTAAGCTGCGAAACTTGAATTTATGTTTGTTAGCATTTCTTTTATACGAAGAAAACATGAGAAATGCCAATAGTTGCATTTTGGTAACAAAAGCTGCCATATCTTGCTACTAATAACTACTTTTCTTGTAGTGCATCAAACCCATATCTAATCACTTCGATACTAATCAGTCCCGCATCTCTTTGGGGTCACTCTTCATTCACATAGCCTCTTGCTGACTTCGAAGATATACGAAAAGAGACATAGAGAGGACATCCCCTTTCATGATTAATGGCGCGAAGAGATCA
This sequence comes from Allium fistulosum, assembly GCA_030737815.1. Classification (NCBI taxonomy): domain Eukaryota; kingdom Viridiplantae; phylum Streptophyta; class Magnoliopsida; order Asparagales; family Amaryllidaceae; genus Allium; species Allium fistulosum. Next base: position 1,165,739,069 of record CM060905.1, on the reverse strand, counting down.
AGTACAAACAACTTCAAAGGTCAACAATGAGTGTCGAAGTGACCTTAGCATATCTTATTGATACTAAGCCCCGCTACTTGCCAACCACAAGCTCTCCGGCAATCATCACAAAGTACTACACTATATAGCTCTTCGAAGATATTGCATTGTTCTTCAATAACATTCAACATGGCGTTTCGACAGCATGTTTTACCAGTGTTTGGAGGACATCGCATATCTATGCGAAGCAATATTGATGTTGGACACTATCAATATCCACGAAGATCTTAACACTACACTATGAGAACACCAAAAAGATGCAAAGCAGCACCGCTCTTCGCCGTTGTTCAACATAGTACTTCGATCTTCATATCACTTGAAGGACGCCGACATTATGCTTAGTAAAAGCCATTATTGCTGCCATGGATGTTGCCGCCAAGAATGTTGCCGCCGAGGTTATTGTCGCATATCTCTAAATCTAGGAGAAGACCTAACACTTAACAACATTAAAGTCGACAAAGACCTTATCGACTCCATCACTAAGGCTCCACTCGCGTCGAAGACCCTATCACTCCACCTCTATAGATAAAACCCTACGGGTGCTATTTTAGGGGAGGATTCCTCCCTCCTTATTTCTTACTTTTTAAAACTTTGTAAACCCTAAATTAAATTGGTGATTTTGCCTATTGTAGCACTTGGTCAATTTTACACATAAGGATTTAGGAATTAAACAAGGACACAGCCTTATCGACTTGATTTAAATTATGATTTGTATATTTGCTTGACTTTACATGTTGACTTACTTGAACTTGCAACTTGCTTAATATACTTGACTTTGAACTAGAACTTGTATAGCATACCTAACCTAGAACATGACCACTAAATACCTTTCTAACTTTGAATGCGGGCTAATATAAGCTTACATGACTTCGACCTCGATGATTACAATAAACATAGAACCATGCACGTCCCGACCCATGACTTTGACGGCTTTAGAGAACCTCATAGAGGCTTCTCGTTGATCAGCTTCTATTCGTACTCACTTTTCAATGTTGACAAATTTATTCGTTAACATTTTGGCACTAGAAGGAGGGCTTAAACTCCGATCCTTTATAACTTTCCCCATAAACTAATTGTGTGAAATTCTTTTGTTTCAGAAAAAATGGTGAGAGCCAAGGAAAATAATAACATCCTAAACTCCAATTAAAGAATATGGAGATTGGACAACCTTCAACTTTAACAAGACTTGCAAGCAACGAGACCAAAATTCAGGATATAATGCAACAACTGATAGTTAGCCGAGAGCTTCTTGAAGAAGCTCTATCTCAAGAATCCTTTAAGGTAATAAAGTTTATGGAAGAAGAAGATGAAACACAATTTTCAAATAAAATCCAAGATGAAGAACTAAAGGTATACTCTCTAAGGTTTCAAATGAAAGAAAGTCAAACAAGAGAGCCCCTCGAATAATTGGATAGCTCAATCAAAGAATATAATAGAGACTACTATGGTAGTTAAACCAACCAAACAACAAAGGACATAATTAAGGAGAATAAAATCCTTGACCTAAGACAAAATAATCACTCTCGAAGAACTCCTTTGTCAGAGGAAATATTTTCTGTTAAAATTCTGTCTCACATCAAAATTCCTTTACTAAAGTATGATGGAACCACTAATCCAAATAATCACCTTCTAGCTTTTGAAAACCAAATGAATTTGTATGATGCATTTGGGACAGTTTGTTGTAAGCTCTTCTTGGTAACTTTTCATGGAGTAGCTGCTAAATGATATAGGTATTATTAGGAAAGGATCATCTATCCTTAGAAACAATTTTCATATGAATTCATGATGCAGTTTTACATATAAAAAGACCCAGCTATAGGTTTCATCATGTTGGCTAATATTAAGCAGAAGCCAGGGGAATTGCTTAGCGGATACCTAAAGATATCTAATACAGAAGCTTTGAACGTAGAAAATGCAATTGATAGAGAAAAATTGATGGCAATTCACTTGGGGCTCATTGAGCAAACTCCTTTTTGGAAAGAACTTTATATTCGTGGACACAAATATTTACAACACTTCTACTTCCAAGCTAAAAAATTCATTTGAATGGAGGAGATGTACCATGCCATGAAGAAATCTCAGCAAAAGCAAAAGGAAGAAAAGTTCAATCTCGAACATCTCAATAAGAGGCCAAAAGGGAATAAGAGTAGGAGGAGAATTCAAAAGGAGATTTCCGAATCCAACTATAAAAGTTTGAAAAAATCCTTCTCCCACATTTTTGCTGTGACAAAAAATGATAAAGATTTCTCTACTTCCTACAAAATACGAAACTATCTTGAGCCAAGTAAAGGAGAAAGTTATTGCAATTATCATAAAGTAAATGGACATCAAACTGATGAATGTCATGTCTTGTCAAGAATAATGCAGAATATGATTAAGTCGGGATCTCTAAAGGAATTCATTAAAGAAATTTGAAGGATTTCTCTTTTCGAGACGAATAGCCCAAACACTCAATGTCTAATTTCTTTTACAAGTGAAAAGAAGCTTTACAACTTCGGATTCAAACTCCAGTCAAATTATGGAGTTTTATGGCAATTGCTCACCATGGATTATCTTTACTCATAAAAAATTTCTAATTTGATTTGTACCAAAAATTGATCTTGTATTAACATAAAATTCGAGTGTCATTACAAGTTAAAATAAAACCAATCTACTTCGCACGGAAGAATCTGAGTTTCCCTGTCAAAGCGTAACCAATATCTGGGCTCCTTTAAAGGAAAATGGATCAAATATCCAGGGTGAAATGACACTCTATCTCAAAGCTTGAATCAATACATTACCATCAATCTTCCATCATAGCCCAATTCCTAATGAACGGTAAATATCTGAAATCTTCCCAAAAGAAGGAGTTCTTAGAGAAAGCATGTTCTTGTCCATAAAAGTCTATTAGTTCATGAATCATGACTTTTCAGACTTACAAACAAGCATTCCTTTTTGCTAAGCAAAAGAAAAAGTGGTACAATTATACTTATCGTAAAAAAGTGGAAGTGAATATGCCAACCTTATTTTCAACAAGTCATTTTATTACCAAAAGATTTACTGAACACGTTTTTGAGAAAAATTACTTTCAAAACCCAAGAAGGATCATTTTTAGTTACCCCATGAAGCAAGAAAGCAAATAGTTCAAGAAAGATTTATACAATCTTCAAATATATTACTTAGCATTAGTAAATACACATAAAAAATTCTGGATGAGCATGACCTGACAAAAACATTTTCAAAGCTTTCTAAAATCATTGGCGGGGAAAGACCTCTACCCATTATCTCAAGAAACATTTTCTATCAAGAATTCATTGACAAAAACTCTAATTAAAATAGCCTATTCTCAATTAAAGTACTATTGGTTCATGGATTATGACCACTTAGTCTCTTATTTGAGATTCGTGTTTCTATCATGAAAATGATTTAACCTCTCCTCTAGGAAAGGTTGAGAAAAGACTTCTTCATCAAAGGTTTCAAATGTCACAAAACCTTTTCAAAAAGTATAACCAATTTAAAATGGTTTCTCGATTAATTAAGTAAATCCTATCTCGAAAGTTCTATGAACCAAAAGGGTTTTTCACAAATACTTTGTTTGGCTAAAAATTATTTTCATAAAATAAGTTTTTCAAGAAACTTCTTTTGAGCCTTCCCTGGTAGCACCCCTTAGAGGGAGGGACTAAGGCCTCCGACGTCCAATTCGAAGCACCTTCTAGAGGAATGGACTAAGGCCTCTGACGTCCAATCTGGAGCACTTATAGAGGGAAGGACTAAGGCCTCCGACATTCAATCCAAGGAACCTCCTAAAGGGAGGTTTAAAACCTCCAACGCTCTTTTGAGCACTCCATATGGAAAGGAACAAAGCGATGATTAGTCATCCTCAACCTGGCCAAAGCCCAAATAGTGACTCGAAAAAAAGAGGGGATATAAGTAAGTAAATGGACGAAGATTTCCACGGCTTAAAGCAAGGCCAAAGCCTAAGAAGGGGCACAAACAAATAAAAGGACAAATATATCCGTAACTCGAAGAAAAATCAAAGCCCAAGAAAGGGGCAGAAAGGGAAAGATGAAAATATCTAAAACTTGAAATGAAGATTAAGATGTCCTAAAACCCAAAAAGGAAACAAGGATAAAAGATAGTAAGGAATTCGAAACTCAATGGATCAGCAAAAGGAATCAAGCGAGGAACAAATTCTCAGTAGAAAGTAAGAATAGCTCCACTCAAGGCATAGATACTAGCAGACTTTTAATAGATCCAGTCCAGACCTAGAAATAAAGAAACCTTCAAAGGAAGGTCTATATACAATAACTATCAATAAATTAATTAGGCCCGCTGAACAACCAAACGGACGAATGGAATTACCTTCTGAACGGCTAAACAAACGAACGGAACTACCTGCTGCACGACCAAAAAACCGATTGAAACTATATGTTGAACGGCTAAAATGCTGAACGGCTAAATGGAACTACCTACTGAAAAGTTAAATGGTTGAATAGAACTACTTGTTGAATGATTGAATAGCTGAACGAAACTACTTGTTGAACAGTTGAATGGTTGAATAGAACTACTTGGCTCCAACATAATAATAGTAATAAAAATAATAAATAACAAATACCCTCACAACTATATATCTAGTAATAAGAAGCATTTCTTTATATAATGAGAATCTCCGTCGTTATTCGAAGTACTAGTCCACGGTAAAAGCATCTGATATAGCATTTTGAATAGAACTACTTGGCTCCAATATAATAATAGTAATGACAATAATAAATAACAAAGACCCTCACAACTATATATCTAGTAATAAGAAGCTTTCTTTATACAATGAGAATCTACGTCGTTATTCGAAGTACTAGTCCACGGTAAAAGCGTCTGATATAGCATTTTAAGTAAGACTACAAAGTTAATGTCGGATGAAGTTACATATCTTTTGCTATTACTAGACGATTTTATGATGGATTTCTGAATTTCTTATTATCAGATGAAATTCCGACAAGTTCTTGATTGAATTTCCGATTTCTTGGTTTTCTTGTTATTATTTGAGTTCTTGGTTTTCTTCTTGGCTTTATTAATGATTTTTGGATTTTCTATTGAATTTTTGCGTTTTCTTATGTAATTCGAGTTTTCCTGTTATTACTGGATTGAATTTTTGGTCTTCTGTTATTATTGCCAGATATGGATATCTGGTCCTCTATTATTATTGTCGGGTATGGATTTTTGGTCTTCTATTGCCGAATATGGATTTATGGTCTTCTATTATTATTACGGATATTGATTTCTGGTCTTCTATTATTATTATCGGATATGGATTTCTGGTCTTCTATTATTATCTTCAAATATGGAATTCTGGTCTGCTCTTATTACCAGATAATATTATGATTTCTTATTGCTAGAAGATGGAGTTTTGGATTTCTTATCATCAAATGATATACTAAGTCCCTAGCCTCCTTATTATCAAATGATTTCCTAAAAATATTCTTCAAAATTAGTACCGGAAATTTCCTTTAATTTTTTTTCGAATGGATTATTAATATCTTAAAGCGCTAAATCATCGTTAAAGTAAGTCTCAGATTTGGAGCTAAAAATAACCATAAGAAGACAAGCAAACTGTTGCATGTCATCTTGCACCAAATCAAATCTTTGGAAAGCAAACAGTGTAGTCGAAGCAACTCAGTATTGAAAGCTAATTTTCGACAACCCATGAAGAATTAGCTTGAGAGAAAAACTTTGAAACCCGTACTAGTCTTCTCAAAGAACTTCTTGCCTATCCCTTCGTCTGCCTGTCAGGTGATATTATTCAAATTTGGATACTCATTCTTGAAAGCATGTAGGAAATTCACATGATATCTAAACAATAAAATGTTTAAAGTCCAAATTAACCGTTACAACGAGTCAGTGACTGTTGAGTAGTTACTATAAAGTTCGTGAGAGAAAGTTGAACTTTTAACTTGATAGCAAGAACATAAGTACTAAACCTATGATAAAGAACAAGTTTAGGGGTATATGTAAGAAACTTAAATAATAATTAGCGAAAAGGAATACTAAATATAATATTATACTAATAAAATCATGACGAGTAAGTAGGTTGATACCAAATGCCATATGAGTCACACTACAAAACAAAAATATAGTATTAACTCGAATATATAAAAAATTTAAATTTTAAATGAACTCGATAATTCGAAAACTTCCTTTATTTGAGTTTAAATCGCAGGAAAAGAAAGAACACCAACATATTAAATGGATTTCAAAGACTAAGCAAGAAAAATTCATGATTTTTACCTAAAGAGTAAAAAGCTTCTTTTACACAAGGAGGGGGCAAATGTTATCCACATAATTTCACAGGATGATATAGTGTTGGATTCAAGGCTTTAAAGAGATGAGATTGGACCTCGTTGCAAGAAGAGACTCTTTGACAAAGACTAACAATGTCGAAGACATGAAGATAAGCCAATTCTATAAGATTATGGTACCACTTCGCATCAAAACCATATCTCATCACTTTGATACTATTCAGCCCCACATCTCTTCGGGGTCACTCTTCATTCACACTGCCTCTCGCTGACTTCGAAGATATACAAAAAGAGACATTGAGAGGACATTGCCTTTCATGATTAGTGGCGCGAAGAGGTCAAGTATAAACAACTCTAAAAGTCAACAATGAGCGTCGAAGTGACCTTAGCCTATCTCATTGATACCAAGCACCGCTACTTGCCAACCATAAGCTCTCCGCCAATCATCACGAAGTACTACACCACGCAACTCTTCAAAGATATTGCACTGCTCTTTAATAACGTTCAATATGGCATTTCGATGGCATGTTTTAGCACTGTTTGGAGGACATCGCATGTCTATGCGAAACGATATTGATGATGGACACTATCAATATCCACGAAGATCTTAACACTATATTGTGATAACACCAAAATGATGCAAAGTGGCACCGCTCTTCGCCGTTGTTCAACACAACACTTTGATCTTCATATCACTTGAAGGATGTCGACATTATGCTTAGTAAAAGCCATCATTACCTCCATGGATGTTGCCGAGAATGTTGTCGCTGAGGTTATTGCCGCATATATCCAAAGAAATCTAGGTGAAGACCTAACACTTAGCAACAATAAAGTCGACAAAGACCTTATCAACTCCATCACCAAGGCTCTACCTGTGTCGAAGACCCTGCCACTCAACCTCTATAGATATGATCCTACGGGTGCTGCTTTGAGGGTGGATTCCACCCTCCTCATTTCTTACTGTTTAAAATTTTGTAAATCCTAAATTGAATTAGGGATTTTGCCTATTCTAGCGCTTGATCAATTGTACGCATAAGGATTTGGAAAATAAACAAGGACATAGCCTTATCAACTTGATTTAAACTATGATTTGCATATTTGCTTGACTTTGCACGTTGACTTACTTGAACTGCGACTTACCTAGTATACTTAACTTCAAACTAAAACTTGTATAGCATAACTAACCTTGAAAGTGACATGTAATTACCTTTCTAACTTTGATTGCAGGCTAATACAAGCTTACATGATTTCGACCCCAATGATTACAATGAACATAGAACCATGCACGTCCCAACCTATGACTTTGACAGCTTCAGAGAACCTCATAGAGGTTTCTCGTTGATCAACTTCTATTCGTACTCACTTTAGGTGTTAATGAATTGATACGTCAACGCGTCTATAATATCCTGCCAATCTTAGGAAACTCCTCACACCAGTAGTATTCATGAGCTGGTTCCAATCTTGAACGATGCCACCTTCGCAGGGTCAATCGCAATACCCTACCTCGATATGACATGACCCAAGAATCTCACTCTCTATAAGTGCATCCTCAACACTTCAAGCACAATCCTCAAGTACGTCTTATGTTCCTCCTTTATCCTAGAATAGATCATAATATCATCCATGAATACAAGTACGAACGTATTTAGTTGATCCTTGAAGATGAGATTCATGAGATCAACAAAGTATGCTAGAGCATTGGTTAGCTCGAATAGCATAACCGACCACTCATAGAAACCGGATGGCATACAAATCTTAGTGATCGGCACACTCTCCTTCGCTACTCTCAACTTGTGAAATCACATCGCCAAATCCAATTGGGAGAACACCTTCGCACCATAGGGCTGACCGATCAAGTCGTCAATACGTGGGAGTGGATACTTCTTCTTCTTCGTCACCTTATTCAACTCACGGTAATCTTCACACAACCTCGGAGAGTTATCCGCCTTAGTAGCGAATACTACAGGTACTCCCCACTCAGAATGATACTATGAACGAATCCCCTTATCAATATGTCATTTACTTGCACCTCCAACTCCTTTTGCTCTCTGCGTGCTATACGTCTCAAAGGCATAACTATCGGTCTAGCATCCTTCATCAAGTCTATATGAAACTCAATCTCTCTATGCGATGGTAATCTAGTCACCTCCTCAAACACGTCTGGATACTCGCTAACAATAGGCATAGATGACAACCGATCTTGAGGAACCTCGAGTGAATATAGAAAGTTAACCATAATCCCATCCTTCGGCAGGCAGCTAATCACTATCGTCCACCCCTCCACAGCCCTGATCGTTACCGATGGATTCTCACAATCCACTACTACTGCATACTTTTTAGTCAGTTCATCCCCAGGATAATCCCGAACCCAACAAAACTCAAAACAAAGCAATCACAAATAAAAGAGCATCCATGACTCGATAAGACCAAACCATGACAAACTATACACAGGCTAATGGAGCCTCCAACAGGGTTCGTCACAATCAAAAGTCGGTCAACTATTTCGGGTTCCTATCCCAATCTATCTACTAGGTCACTAGATATGAACGAATGTGAAGCCCTGGTATTGAATAAAACAGTATGAGAACATCATAAACGGAAAGCATACCTTGAATAACGATGCCCTTTCCTTTCTCTTCTACCGAGGGAGCATCGACAAAGTCGAAACAACATCCAAAGCATTAGCCTTCACAACTTGTTTTTGTTGTGCTGGTTCCGTACAACTTTTCTGCATGTGTACAAACTTGCCATAGTTGTAAGACTTCTTCTTTCCATCGGGTTTGAAGTCTCTGATCAGGTGACCCTTATCTCCACAACCATAACCGATAGGTTCCTATTTAGTCTTCTTTTGAGCATTCTTTCTCTGAAACTGTTTCCTCTTTTCATTCCATTTCTTCTTGCCTCCACCACCTTGTTGCGGTTTTGGCTATTTCTTAACGACAACAACAGATTTGGACTAGGGGTATAAACTCTCCTGGAGAAGAGCTTTCTTGACAAGTCTCTCAAATGGCTCATTGATATGACTCACCAACTTCTCCCTTAGAAAATCTTTCAAACAGATTAGAAATTTCTCATTCTTTCTCAATGGAGTGTCGATAAAAGACATCCCATGGTTCGATAAAGCGTCGAACTCTACAATATACTTGAAGATAGACATATCTCCCTACTTTAAATCAGCAAATTCTGGAATAACAGCAAGTTCTAAGTAGCCAGAACGAACTTCTCCTTGAACCAAGCCTTGAACTAGTCCCAAGTGAACTGATCCTCAGGTGTAGCAATAGTAATGGCATTCCACCAGTTCGTGGCCCGCCTTTGAAGCTATCTAAAGGCCAGCTTCCTTTTCATGGCATCATCTACTTCCATGTTACCAAAGATATGCTCGTAGTTGTCCAGTCAATCCTTCACATCGATGGCCGACTCTGTTCCAAGGAATGGTTTACCTCCCAAGGTGGAGCAATCCTTTCATAGGTTGGCAAGTCAGCCCTTGGTGCTTGCACCTGAGCCCACCACCAATAGCAACATTCCGAGCGGCTGCTTGGGCATTTTGCAGCATGTTCACCATCATTGCACTGAATATCGCCTGCAAGTCAGGGTTAGCAACCCTCGAACCCGCTCCTTCCTCAAATCCGGAGATGGAGTTCCTCAGAGTGTTTTTTGTATGCTAGCTCATTCTTGATCTGTAACAAAAATGACCAGTCTCTCTTATAACAAACTATATCCATGGTAATCATGTGTGCATGTGGCTTATATACTATATATAATACTATAAGTTTTGAAAACCAAAATATATAACAAGTACGCACTCTCTCATATACATATACTCTCAATCCAGTCTAGGGTGATAACCCATTCCCTATCTCTACTGGATCATGGTATCAACTCAGCTTAATCGTGTAAACTAAGCTCAAATACCAAATATGACGACCGTCCTATACCACCGGCACCAAATATAACTAAATAATGCATTGTTTCCATACCAGGTCGATGTAGGATGATTGTCAAGAGTTAAAAGAAAAGAAAACAATCATAGAACCTGTCGTATATCTCATGGTGCATGCAATAAAATATAATACACATCATGGATATAAAATAAGAGAGACAATAATAACTAAGTGAACCAAATTCAGTGCACAGATCTATAGAGTCATACAACAAGTGATAGAGTTTATACAGAACATAAATAAACTCAAATAATTGTCTCATAATAATAGTAGTAATAAGTAGACATCGTTAAGGCTCCAACGTGTTGCACAGTGAAATAAGCACAGAAATCCAAATATAATATGAGATAGCTCCATCCAGCTCATCCTCTGCACAGCTACCGTGTCCCACCTAGACCTTCTATCTTGTCTATCCATTTAAGAATATCCGAGATAATAAGAAGCAAAGCAGAAAATCTCGAGTCAGACAATAGTCTAGTGTAAGCGATAAATAAATCTCAAAATATTATACAAGTCGATATAGTAAGAAACAAGGATATACGAACCATACCTAACTTGTCCATATAACCAAAGAGTTAGCATGTAACGAATATAATATGCTACTCTACGAAGATCATAAAGGTATGTTGCAAACTAAGTACACTGGCGAGTGCCCAGTTATCCATATCCCCTTATCTATCTCTAGAAACACCCATAAAGTGATAGACTATAGAAGAAAACGATTAAAGCAACTGTAGCATCCGTCAAACAATCCTCACTATCACTCACTATGCTCTAGATGTATGATATCTCGTGTGGCCTTTCTCCTACCAGGGACAAAAGAAAATCCCAGTTTTCATCATACTCGTTTGTAGCCCAAAGCTAATACTAGATGCTTTCCCCTGGTCCAAGGTATACAGATCCAAACAATCGATCCGGGGTAGCCAAAAAAAGTACCCATGAGCGTCCCCACAATACCCCTGCTTTTGAGTACATTAAAAAACATCTAAGTATCAATAATCCCTTAGCACGCGTATCAAAGCCCTTTCCCTACTCCATCTAATTCCATTATCCTAAAAGAACCATTCCACATTCCTTCATTTCATGATAGAACCGCTCAACATTCTATCCATGGGTCACCCTTCCTAGAACCCACCCTTTGTGGATAACCATCCTTATGACTGCTTTCAACGTCAAACCGCCATCATCGGAATCAAACTCCATTCACCGTCGAGTTGCCATCACCGAAGTCCCAAAGCTATTATCGTGCTACTATATCGCCATCAAAACCCAAGTGAATAAACAAACACTTTCAACACAACCTGTAGAGCCTCTGCTTCCCCTCTTAGAGGTTTCACTCCGACTTCATCAAGACAAAGCTCTCGGTATCGATAGTTGTACTTAGCTATTTTATTAGTCTTCCAATTCCTTGAAGTCCTGTCCATCTAATACTCCAACTTCCAAGTGTTTAGACCCCAACCACTCTGCAGAAAAGTTTTCGGTGCTAAGTCCTCCAAAAGCTCTCGGTACCAAGTGCAATACTTAACCAAGTTCTTGAATTTGGCCTTCATTCATCACTCTTAGCCCCGATCTGAAGCACCATCCCCCACCGAGACCTTCTCCAACAAACAAAATCTCTCGTTATCGATCAAAGCTCTCGATACGACTCATTTACTTAGTCCCAATTTTTATGTGACTTAAAACCTGGGTTCCTCCCATGCTTTAGAGCCACTCCTTCAAGTTTCATCCAATTCTGACCATCTTTACCTTCAATTTGCTAATTTGACCATCCCTTTCCAACTACCTAAAAGCACTAGCAAACCACATCAAAGCACAACACAAATACATGAAATAGCATACATATACATCCATTCATACATGAAATTAAGCAATACATGAAAATCAAGCCAATCATAACCTAGATCTAACTTTTACACTAGTATGTCAATATGAACAAAAAGTGGTTGCAAAACCTTTTAAAACCATTTAAAAACCTTTAAAATTCAACCATAAACATCTATAAAAATGTGATTAATTTTGGAAAACATTTTAGGATCAAACGCATGTTAAGAACATCATTTTTAACTACATAAACATGCATAGTAGAGTGAGAGGTCAAGAACCACTCACTAGATACCCAAAATACCGATTTCTCCCCTTAGAACTAAAGTGGGCAGCAAATGAGATGAATGTAAATCAGCCAAAAAAGATAATCTCTTATCCCTTTTGTGACGCCCCACCTCTATACTCACACTAGCCAAGGACACTACGGGGTAATGTCGTCGACTAGCATGAAGAATAAGGCTGTTGAGGAGCGACCATTTGTGTAATTGCTTTGTGCGAGTACCGATATGTCAGATAATATAACTTACATTTCATTTCAAGAGGAAATCCGACATATCGAATACAAACTCAAAGCTACCACACAGTGGCTATGTGGACTTCGGAAACAAATATAGAAATAAACATAACACAAATCAATCATAGATATTCACTAAGGCAGAAACAGATATGAATATATCACATAAAAGTGTACATCAAAGTAGTGGTCAAACTAGATCCACTACATCACAAAAGAATAGATACAAGTGCTAGACAAAAGAATATGTATACAACAAGGAGTCTCTATCTCAAATGTATACTAACAAAAACTACTATGCTAAAGTAGTTAGCCAAAAGTCAAGTGACGGACCCTGATAAGAAGTCAAGCAGGAGCACCTGAAATACCTCGGTCTGACCCGAGTATTATTTAAGAAGAAAATAATAAACGGATCAGTCTAGCTATAAATATCATATAAAGTGAGATATGATAAGAGATATGACAAAAACGTATGATAACAATAATGCCATACTGTGACAAGTATACATCGGATAACAACGAAAATCATACAATATCTCAAATATTCTCAAACACCAAAAGAATGTCATATTCTTTAAATTATTCACCAAAACACAAATATTGATAGAGCTTATCAATTCAATCCACGAAAATTGGCGAAACACAAATTCTAGAAATCATCAACTAGAAATCCAGAAATCACAAAGGGGGGAGGCCTATCACAAACGGGAGCATGAAAACTCACCAACACGTGTATCACAAACGGGTTGCTATCCCATGAACCGAACATCGACGCACCTAAAAAGATACACCCCATGCACAGTCGAACATCGACGCACCTGAAAAGATACGCCCCATGTATAATCTAACATCGACGCACCTAAAAAGATACGCCCCATGTATAGTCGGACATCGATGCACCTAAAAAGATACACCCCATGCCTAGTCGAACATCGACGCACCTGAAAAGATACGCCCCATGTATAATCTAACATCGACGCACCTAAAAAGATACGCCCCATGTATAGTCGGACATCGATGCATCTAAAAAGATACACCCCATGCCTAGTCGAACATCGATGCACCAAAAAGATACACCCCATGCCTAGTCGAACATCGACGCACCTAAAAAGATACGCCCCATGCACCGACTTATCGAGCCGATTGCTCCATGAACGGTCCAAAGACCATGGGTCGCTAGCCCATAAAAAATGAGACGAAGCTCAACAGAACGGGGTATAGTCCCCTACGCGGACAAAGAGACATCACACATCGCTAGTCTAAATCACCAAAGAATCATCATTGATCGATAAGTGTAAATTACACTAAGCTAGTAAATAAATGATTTTAGCTTCATGTCCCATAACCACTGGCTTAACTTAAATATTTATGAACAAATTGTAGGTTTCCACTCGAAAATTGTCACAAGAGTTCAATCGAACAAGTCCAAGAATTAACCGACGAAGTAAACGCAAGCGTTTCATACCACTTGTTTTGCTAAGCCGTTTAATTAGATTTCTCATACGAATGAGGTAAAGGTTTGTATATACTAATAGATTGGAAAACGGTTTTACAAACGATATTTGTATTAAAAATAGAGTTGGAATCATCTTTGTGAAAGAGTTTGAATATTTACTACTAGTATAGAAACCTTTGTATTTTAAAGTGACAAATCACAGAAATGATTGTAGAAACAATCAATCACCAAAATCAATATTCGACGACGTGAATTAAAACCATAAAAATCGATACCAAATTCATCAAATGGATATTCCCAAAAAATCCAAAGAAAGAAGTCATCAAAATCGATAATAAGTGATAACAACTAACCGGATCGACAAGAATCGATTAAAAATCGAAAACCCACACAAAACTGCCTCAAATAGGCAAAAATGCAGATTTCCCAGATTCAGTCGACTGAACCAGAAGGTCAGTCGACTGATACAAGGCCAGAAACTCTCAAGTTCCTGGTTCAGTCGACTGAACTATATGGTCAGTCGACTGACAAAGGGACATGAAGTTTTCTGCTCCCAGATTCAGTCGACTGCCAGTCGACTGATAGATGGACAGAAGCTTTCTGCTCCCAGGTTCAGTTGACTGCTAGTCGACTGATAGATGGACAGAAGCTTTCTACTCCCAGGTTCAGTCGACTGCTAGTCGACTGATAGATGGACGGAATCTTTCTGCTCCCAGGTTCAATCGACTGACCTTACCGTTCAGTCGATTGAACTGCCATTTGCAGTATTTTCAACCTAGCCCAAGAAGGGGCAAAAATCCAAACGAAAGTGATCGAACGAGCAATGGAGACTAGGGATTTATGCCAAGCGACAACCCAGCCTTATAGGCTCTTCGATACACCCCAACAACGTGTTCAAACATCAAAGATAGGATTTTTAAAGATTTGACTTCAAAACACCAAAATTTGGAAAATTCATCAAACCAATTCAATTCAAAGGCAAATGGACAAGGAATAGATGTTAGGAATTACTACCTAACAACTATCAAAGATATAGACATAGATGTGAGTTCAAAAACTCACCTTTAAACCCAAAACAACAAATGAGAAGCTCTAAAACAAAGGAAAGGCCAATTCCTCTTCAACTTCAACTCAAGAAGCTCCAATCTAAGCTAATAAGCAAATATTTCCTAAGTTAGGGTTTAGGAATTTCTGTAATTGAAGAGAGATAGAGATGGAGAAGGTGAAGAGGATGCTTAACTAAGATTCACCTTGATTTTGGACATGAATTTGAGTTTCCTAAACAAAACTAGGGTTTAGGCATTTCCATTTCCCTTTATTTCCCTCATTTTTCTCAAAAGCTTGAGTGTTAGGAAATAGAATGAGTGAATGGATGAAGAGGAGTGAAGTTGGGTTATTTGTTAGATTGGTGGGCTGAAACCCAAACCCAAAGCCCTAAATGAAAATATCAAAAAAATTCTCAACTCCAAACATATCGATGTTTATACTCAAAAAAGTTGTAAACGCCTTTTTGGACTCAATGGAAGTGGTCTTGAGTCCCAATTCAACTGTTTATAGAAAGTAACATTTCGGACCTTAATCCGATTAACGATGCTATATTTAAATAAAACATTTAAATATACAATCGTGAAATATGCGGGTTGTTACAGACTCCTCTCCTTAAATAAATTACGTCCTCGCAGTAATTAAGAGGAAGATAAAAAGTAACAACCATACTAAGGCATAACAACACAAAAGAAGAAATTTTGAAATGATAAGTTCGCCATAAAGAGCACGAAAGAGTAAGTCTGGATGTGTTTGCTCAATGAATTCTCAAGATTCCCAAGAGCAATCATTAGGATTTGAGGACCATTGAACTTTCACCAGAAGAACATCTTTATTTCGAAGGCGTTTAACCTCCGAAGTAATGATACGAATAGAATGTTGCTCATAAGTCAAATTTGGTGAAACTTCAATTTCTTCAATTACACAGGGCTCAAGAATAGAATCGGAATTTCTAAGGCATTTCCATAGTTGAGAGATGTGGAATACGTCATGAATAGCAGAAAATTGAGCCGGTAACAAAAGGCGATAAGCCACGGAACCAATACGTTCGGTGATGGGAAACGGACCAACATATCGAGGTACAAATTTTCTCGATCGACTAAAATACAGAACACCCTTCATAGGTGAAACACGAATAAAATCTGGACCTAAAACCAACTTCTCACCGGCTTTAAACCAACACGAAGGAGATCGGCACGGCCTTCCGTAGAGTCCCTCGAAAGGTGCCATACCAATACTAGATTGGAAGCTATTATTATAGGAAAACTCAATAAGAGAAATATGATCTTTCCAACTTCCACCAAAATCAAGAACACATGCACGAAGAAGATCTTCAAGAGTTTAATTCACACGCTCGGTTGGTCCATCGGATTGAGGACGATAAGCGGTGCTAAAATTAAGCTTTGTTCCCAAAGCTTTTGAAGACCTTACCAAAATCCACTAGTAAAATAATGGATCACGATTGCTAACAATAGAAGTAGGAACTCTATGCAATTTAACAATTTCTTTGACATAGTGTATAGCCAAAAGAGGTACGGTCCAAAAAAAGAAGGATGAGCCTCAAGGCTACACAAAACAAGAGATGAACATAAATTGGATTCACGATCTCGAATCTCACAAGTGGATAAAGTCTCGAGATCATTCCATTCGGATATCATCATTGAAACATCTGCTTGTTGCTTACGACTAAGGGCATCGGCAACAAGATTTCCCTTTCCGGAAGTATAGAGAATATCAAGATCATAAGATGCAGGAACTCGAGCCAACATTATTGACGCAAATTAAGTTCCTTTTGAGAAAATAAATACTTCAAAGATTTATGATCGGTGTAGAGAACAAATTTCTCTCCCAAAAGATAATGTCGCCAAATTCTAAGAGCGAAAACAATGGCCGCGAGCGCTAGATCATGAATGGCATATCTAGTCTCGACAAGCTTTAATTGTTAAGAAGCATATGTGATAACACATTCCCTTTGCAAGAGAATGACACCCAAACCAATACGACTAGCATCGGTACAAACAATAAAGTCTTGGTTCCCTTCGGGAATCGCAAGAATAAAAGCATCGGAAAAGAGTTCTTTTAATTGATCCTCTTTCCCGAAAAGCTAAGACATTCAAAATTATAATTAACTTTATGTAATCATCTTTTTAGAAAAATTTACTTATTACAAGTCAATTTACTGTGTCTGACTGTCTCATCATAGCGTTTAGGAGATTCCTATAGATAACGTTGATCAAGCGCATCGACCAGAATTCTTAAAGCACTCAATAGGCAAAACAACACAAAATCATCTTCTATATGATAAACAAATCTCTTAAAAAATTTACAAATATTCTTTGCTCGTTTTAAGAACAAAATCCAATCATACTTATAAATATCTTATTAAAAAGATTTGCAAATTTTAAATTGTTTTTTTCATCCATAATCAATAAATACAAGGATAAACTCATCGAGATATTCGTAGAATACTCGATTCATAAGATGGATGAAATAAGGTAGAAGTTTCGTCAAACCGAATGACATAACGAACCACTCATAAGAGTCATAACGAGTACGGAATGCGGTAAGTGGAATGCTACCCTCCGCAACTCGTAGCTGATGAAAATCGATGGCAAGGTCGAGCTGAAAAGACCTTAGCACCCCTCAATAGATTGCTTAGATGATAATCCTAAGACAAGCTCAAATATACCGGAAAATTTCACAAACTACTTGAATGAGAGAAATAACATTCTCCTCATCATGTAGGTTTAAAGAATAAAATGATGACACCGAATTTGGAAATCAAAATCATTAAGAACAATAGAAATCTGCTTAACAGATTGAGAATGTCAAAGATGGATAGTCCTCTCAGGACATAGGATATGGGCTTCATAATGATTAAGCCAATCCTTTCCCAAAAATCAATTTCGAAGCCTAAGTAACGCATAACATGCAAATTGGCTCGAAAAGAATAATCACATAAAATAATCACGACATCTCCACAAAGTAAACTGAGTGTTGCGGATCCACTAATCGGATTTGTAATTCTCAATGAAGTCATCAAGCCCATAATATTTAAAGAAAAAGAATCAACAAGTTCTTTTGATATAAAATAATGAGATAAACCCGTATCAAAAAGAACTCGAATAAGATAATCACAAAACAAATTAATGCTATCAAGGATAGAATGAGAAATACCTTGACCAAGAGAAGTGTCACTAGGAGCTTGCACAACATTCAGCTCTCCCTCTCTCCTACTTTGAAGTTTGGGACATGAAGATAAAAGATGACCCAAACCTTTGCAATAGCGACAAGAAAAGGGTTTTGGACACTCAATCGCATAGTGGCCATAGAACCACAATTGTAGCATTGTCCACGACTAGAGGTAGGAGTCTTTGCTACCGAAATTGCATGCTTCCCTTTCTTGTTGGAATTAAGGCTTTTGAACTTAATACGCCTCTTCTTGTTGTTATTGAGGCTCTTTTTGGAACCTCCAACATCACTATCACTTCCTTTATCGGCCTCTTCAAGTCGAAGAGTGGTATCTACAAGCTGATCGAAAGGAACTTCTAGTTTCAGAGGTAAAACATTTTTGGGGTTCTTACTCAAAGCATATATAAACCTTTGATTCTTTACAAGATCCAAAAGTTGTTGGGCAGACATGAATACGCCATCCAGAGAAGGACTACTGGATTGACCAGCGCTAGGACTACCAGATCTAATCATCTCTTCTTCTTTAAGAAAGAAAGAAAGAAAGAAGAGGAAAAAGGTTATTCTCAGAATGAATATCAAACAAACTTGATTAATAAAACAAGGCATCATAAACAGAAATAGGATAGAACGGTACGAAGACTCAGATTAAATCCTATGGCACGATTCCTAAGAAAGACTTAGGGCAATGATCCTTGCTAGATTATTCTACATTGTTCCGAAGTTTGGCTTCGATACCAAGCTGTGACGCCCCACCTCTATACTCACACTAGCCAAGGACACTACAGGGTAATGCCGTCGACTAGCACAAAGAATAAGGCTGTTGAGGAGCGACCATCTGTGTAATTGCTTTGTGCGAGTACCGATATGTCAAATAATATAACTTACATTTCATTTCAAGAGGAAATCCGACATATCGAATACAAACTCAAAGCTACCACACAGTGGCTATGTGGACTTCGGAAACAAATATAGAAATAAACATAACACAAATCAGTCACAGATATTCATATCACTAAGGCGGAAATAGATATGAATATATCACATAAAAGTGTACATCAAAGTAGTGGTCAAACTAGATCCACTACATCACAAAAAAATAGATACAAGTGCTAGACAAAAGAATATGTATACAACAAGGAGTCTCTATCTCAAATGTATACTAACAAAAACTGATGTGCTAAAGTAGTTAGCCAAAAGTCAGGTGACGGACCCTGATAAGAAGTCAAGAAGGAGCACCTGAAATACCTCAGTCTAACCCGAGTATTATTTAAGAAGAAAATAATAAACGGATCAGTCCAGCTATAAATATCATATAAAGTGAGATAGGATAAGAGATATGACAAAAACGTATGATAACAATAATGCCATACTGTGACAAGTATACATCAGATAACAACGAAAATCATACAATATCTCAAATATTCTCAAACACCAAAAGAATGTCATATTCTTTAAATTATTCACCAAAACATAAATACTGATAGAGCTTATCAATTCAATCCACGAAAATTGGTGAAACACAAATTCTAGAAATCATCAACTAGAAATCCAGAAATCACAAAGGGGGGAGGCCTATCACAAACGGGAGCATGAAAACTCACCAACAAGTGTATCACAAACGGGTCGCTATCCCATGAACCGAACATCGACGCACCTAAAAAGATACGCCCCATTCACAGTCGAACATCGACGCGCCTGAAAAGATACGCCCCATGTATAATCTAACATCGACGCACCTAAAAAGATACGCCCCATGTATAGTCGGACATCGATGCACCTAAAAAGATACACCCCATGCCTAGTCGAACATCGACGCACCTGAAAAGATATGCCCCATGTATAATCTAACATCGACGCACCTAAAAAGATACGCCCCATGTATAGTCGGACATCGATGCATCTAAAAAGATACACCCCATGCCTAGTCGAACATCGATGCACCAAAAAGATACACCCCATGCCTAGTCGAACATCGACGCACCTAAAAAAATACGCCCCATGCACCGACTTATCGAGCCGATTGCTCCATGAACGGTCCAAAGACCATGGGTCGCTAGCCCATAAAAAATGAGACGAAGCTCAACAGAACGGGGTATAGTCCCCCATGCGGACAAAGAGACATCGCACATCGCTAGTCTAAATCACCAAAGGATCATCATTGATCGATAAGTGTAAATTACACTAAGTTAGTAAATAAATGAGTTTAGCTTCATGTCCCATTACCACTGGCTTAACTTAAATATTTACGAACAAATTGTAGATTTCCACTCGAAAATTGTCACAAGAGTTCAATCGAACAAGTCCAAGAATTAACCGACGAAGTAAATGCAAGCGTTTCATACCACTTGTTTTGCTAAGCCGTTTAATTAGATTTCTCATACAAATGAGGTAAAGGTTTGTATATACTAATATATTGGAAAACGATTTTATAAATGAGATTTGTATTAAAAATAGAGTTGGAATCATCTTTGTGAAAGAGTTTGAATATTTACTACTAGTATAGAAACCTTTGTATTTTAAAGTGACAAATCACAGAAATGATTGTAGAAACAATAAATCACCAAAATCCACATTCGACGACGTGAATTAAAACCATAAAAATCGGTACCAAATCCATCAAATGGATATTCCCAAAAAATCCAAAGAAAGAAGTCATCAAAACGATAATAGGTGATAACAACTAACCGGATCGACAAGAATCGGAAACCCACACAAAACTGCCTCAAATAGGCAAATGCAGATTTCCTAGATTCAGTCGACTGAACCAGAAGGTCAGTCGACTGATACAAGGCCAGAAACTCTCGGGTTCCTAGTTCAGTCGACTGAACTATATGGTCAGTCGACTGACACAGGGACAGGAAGTTTTCTGCTCCCAGATTCAGTCGACTGCCAGACGACTGATAGATCGACAGAAGCTTTCTGCTCCCAGGTTCAGTCGACTGCCAGTCGACTGATAGATGGACATAAGCTTTCTGCTCCCAGGTTCAGTCGACTGACCTTATCGTTCAGTCGACTGAACTGCCATTTGCAGTATTTTCAACATAGCCCAAGAAGGGGCAAAAATCCAAACGAAAGTGATCGGACGAGCAACGGAGACTAGGGATTTATGCCAAGCGACAACCCAGCCTTATAGGCTCTTTGATACACCCCAACAACGTGTTCAAACATTAAAGATAGGATTTTTAAAGATTTGACTTCTAAACACCAAAATTTGGAAAATTCATCAAACCAATTCAATTCAAAGGAAAATGGACAAGGAATAGATGTTAGGAATTACTACCTAATAACTATCAAAGATATAGACATAGATGTGAGTTCAAAAACTCACCTTTTAAACCCAAAACAACAAATGAGAAGCTCTAAAACAAAGGAAAGGCCAATTCCTCTTCAACTTCAACTCAAGAAGCTCCAATCTAAGCTAATAAGCAAATATTTCCTAAGTTAGGGTTTAGGAATTTCTGTAATTGAAGAGAGATAGAGATGGAGAAGGTGAAGAGGATGCTTAACTAAGATTCACCTTGATTTTGGACATGAATTTGAGTTTCCTAAACAAAACTAGGGTTTAGGAATTTCCCTTTCTTTCCCCCATTTTTCTCAAAAGCTTGAGTGTTAGGAAATAGAATGAGTGAATGGATGAAGAGGAGTGGAGTTGGGTTATTTGTTAGGTTGGTGGGCTGAAACCCAAACCCAAAGCCCTAAATAAAAATATCAAAAAATTTCTCAACTCCAAACATATCGATATTTATACTCAAAAAAGTTGTAAACGCCTTTTTGGACTCAATGGAAATGGTCTCGAGTCCTAATTCGACTGTTTACAAAAAGTAACATTTTGGACCTTAATCCGATTAATGATGCTATATTTAAATAAAACATTTAAATATACAATCGTGAAATATGCGGGTTGTTACACCTTTAGACTAATTATCCCTCTAATGATGATTTAGCTAAGACTAGTAAGGAAAAGAGATGATTGTTGAAGTGATTAGGATTAATGGAAGCTTAGAGCTATTTTGGGGAAGATGGAAATGACTTGAATATGTCTCAATAGCCTTCCCTTATCATAATTTTCGGGATAGGTTAGTGGACCTAAGAATTGGCTTAATTACCCATTAATGCAGGCCAACGGCAACCAAAACTTAAAATAGCTATAATAATCAAACTGTAAGTCCGTTTTTCTATTATGACCACTCTACAGAATGGAAAGTCATTATCATGAGCAATGGAAGTGGTTTAAGACCCTAATTTGGCTCCTATCAAAAGTTATAGTCCAAATAATATATTTACGGTCAAAATGGTCACATAGAAATTCAGCAAAAATCATAGATGTGGAAAATGTCCCTAAGAGTCGTTTTCCAAAATTTTAGAGTCATACGACCTCATATGACAAGAATAAAAATATTTTACGATCCTACGATACGTAAAATACGGGTCAATACAATAGCGTGCAACCATTCTAAGCTATCCAACCAATTAGTGTGCAACTAATTTTGTAGCCAATCATATACAAGTGCACAGTTTATCATAATATATATGACATGTATGCTGAATAATACTAAACCGGCACCTTCAATATGAATGCATTCTTTAAAATAATTTCGAAAATATGGTGCAAACAACCTATATATTGGCAGTTCTATATGTATGCAAATTTTCAAAAATCAAAAATCCATTTTCACACAACAATTTCTCACACTCCTACGAATAAGAGTATGGATCAACCAATTTTGCATCCAAGCCCTACTATATAATACCTAGCACACCTTTTCTAACATTCGAATATTTAGAAATCTAGTTTTCTAAAACTATATTCTTATGTCGGAAAAAGGATTTAGATAGAGAGTTCCATATTTCCATCTTTCTCTTGTGTACCCATTCCACTATAGCTTGGAATATTCTTTTTTGCCTCAGATTCTTTTTCAACTTTTCCATGTACAGTTTCCATAAAGAAAACTATTTTTAAAATTTTACAACAGAGTTATTTCAAAACAAGTTTTGTTCTCCTATCAACAAGGCATGGAAAAAGGAATTCCAAACCTGAAACAGTTTTTTCTCTTATCGTTAACTACATTTTATATACTATCATTTCTACTGCACTGTAAAATTCATTTTACTATCAATTCTACTGAATTGTGAAATGATTGAAAAAAAATTAAAAATAAAATTCATTTTCCAAAACTTTTACAAAAATATTTTATATTTTAAAAATCAAAGCTATTAATTTTTTTGAACAAATTTTTTAGAAGTGTTTGTTTTTAACTTTTCAAAACAAATTAAACCACATCCCGCACAATCGGGATTTAGTCAATGAGTTAGCGTCTATGATTGACTTTATCCTACTACACAGTAAATTTTAACATTTCAAAAACCATTTATTTTATTTAGAACAATAATCAGCATACAAGTACATTCATAAATTTCAGCTTTTAAGGCATAGGGATAGCGACCCATGGTATTGCAACTACCTTTCCTTATTCTTCGCTTGCTAAATTTTATCTTCCAAAATTTTAGCACTTTTTGGGACTTAAATTTTATTTTACTTTTAGTAGCTAAATTAATAAAATTTTCCTAATTTATTTTATAGACTTCCGATCTTATATATAAAAATATATGTATTCTTTTACATTAGTTAAGTGTCTTTTATGGTATTTCATTATTATACTGTTTTCTAATAAATAATATGGTCAATCCATAAAACAAATAAAAAGGAACATTCTCATAATATCATACACGTTTTATACAAATAGAGAAAACTAATGCTTACAACCCAATACCTAAAAGAAAACAAATGCTGGAAGTATCCCTTTAACATCAACTGGTATTAATGATGTTATGGCCCTATCACTTATTACTTAATTAAGATGGACATCTCTAGTATGACACTCTACTATAACCCACATGTTTTAACTCACCTTTTGGCTTATAATAAATAAGGTCCATCCATTATCTTAATTATTACACCTGATCATGGAATAAACTGTGCATCTCCACACTGCAGTGGGTAAGAAGTATAAACTATGCATATTTAAAATAACTCATTGGAAAAATTGGCTTAGTGGAGCAACTTTTCCACCATCTATCTTACTTCCATTAACCTTGAGTATACCAACGTCCTCTATGTGTGTTTGTCATCTCATTGTCCTCTATTACTATCTTCTTTTAATTCAAATCTTTTGATAGTACTCTCAAATTTTGGTATTTACTTTCTTTATCCTTGATCTTTCATGCAAGCATATTCTAGAACTCATAAAAATGTATTTTGATATCATTTATCATTCCTTTGTGGTTCCTTAAGGCTTTCACATATACAAGATAATATATTTCTTATATTCTATGGGGATTCCCTGTTGTTATTCTATGAGTATTCATAGCTATTATATTCATAGCCTTAACCTTTACCTTGTCTTACTTAGGCAGTCATCCCTATCTATTCCATCTCAAAGTTGGTTTGGTTTTCACTACCCTTTATAAAAAATTATTAAACTTGACAACCATGAAGCACTTAATGCAAAACTTTTATCTTTAAAAATATAAACTTAGAAACCTTTTTTAAAACTATATTTTAGGATTATGAAGCAAGTTTATTTATTAGGTTCTAAAAATCAATGTTAGCAATTTTAAAAGGTCTTTTCCTTTAAAGCCTTTTCACAACAAAGGTTTTTACTTCCTAAAAATTAGGGTTTTTAACTCACATCATCTATTAAGTCCAAATACTCAATTTTTATACCAAATCATTTTAAAAAATGCACTTTAAGTATTTCTAAAACATACTTTATAAGTTTAAACAATAAAAACTGTAGTAGACAAGGACAACTGCCCTTCTACTATTTTCCTATCACTCATGCTCTTTCACCTTTCAGCCTTAGCGGAAACTCTAATAGCATACGAAGGGGACTTTTATAAGATATGTGCAATTCTGCACATATTTATGGAAACCATCCATATTTTGTTCTTTTAATATTGTTTCAAATTACTAACATTAATTGATATAAATTTCTAACTTTGTTTTTATTTATATTTCATAATGTTGCTGTTATTTAACTTCCTTCTACCTAAACTTCTCTTATTTAAATTGCTTCTCTTTGTATAGCTTTTCTCTCAATTGACTGCCTTCTTTATTGAACCATCACAGTGCATTCGCCTACTGCTTTGTTTTTGGGTTCTTGTCACCTTTTTATTAAATTCATATCGCTCTCTTCTTTTGGCACTTGTGCCCTTTCATTCTTGTTATTACATTTTTAACTAGTACCACTTCCTATTGTCCACTCCTTAAATGAATTTTAAAACTTCAGATTTACAAAATCAGAAAAATTGACGAGTTATACATATGTTCTATTTTCTTTTTATTTCAAAAGAAATATCTCTTTATTAAAACCCTTTTTAACTAAAATTTTAATTTCTACTAGAAATTTTTTTATTCAATAAAAAATATTTATTTCCAAAAAAATTAATATTTACTTTCCTTTCAAAAATAGAGTTTTCTACTTTTAAATACATCCCTTGAAAATTATTTCAAATATATCCTTTTTTCAAACCTTTTATTAAATTCTTTCATATGGAGTTGGAGTCAGAGTGAGTTTTATTTGTCCCATCTTCTGAAATTTTCTTCTTTTCCACTTACTTTCCGACTTATCTCCTTTTAGAATATATTAAAAATCCGGTTATCTTCTTCGAGCGATTTCTACACACTTTCCTTTGGGAACTAGCTAAATTCTTACTTTCGGATATCTGCAACATATAAATTCTTTACTTCTCATCTATCTGGATTTAATGTACATCATCAATCGACAATCTGTAGGGACCCGCAACTATAGGGCAATCTAGGCCCAATAAGGGAATCGAGTACCATTCAGCTTCAGAGAACCTTCTATATGTCACATTTGTGCTCCTCTTAAATCAACGCCTTTCAAAACGACCTATCTCCCATAGGGTGATCGGGATATGGTGTATTTTTAACTCTATCTATTTTTTGAACTCATAGTCGACTTATCCATCTTTTCAAAAATATGGTTGCAACTACTATTATAGTTAGAATTTGTAAAGTTTGGCGTATTATATATATATAGGTAAAAATACAAATACGTTCACTTAGCTTATTTAATTCCTATATTCGATTAACCTAAGCACTGAAACCAAATGTAACAATCTGTATGTTACTAGGTCCGAATTTTCGCTAAAAACCAAACTCCACTAGAGTATGGATCGTTGGTGTATCCTGTAATAAAAAAAGTATATCAGAGATTATTGACCAGAACTCGCGGTGGAATAAATAAGTATAATAAAACATATACATACACCGACCAAGGCTAATACATGTGATATCTAGTACCCTTGTCAGTGTCGAGCATGCATAAGGAAGTTTATCGTTCCCGCCTTGTACCAGTACATATCCCTCTAAATCTATCATGTGGCTTACAATGAGGAAGGCGTCGGAACAATGTTCTAGTGACGAGTAAATTACATACTTTATCTATAACATTAGTTTACGTCGATTGTTTTTCATTATGTGTTATGTCTATTATTTAAAGTTTAGTCATTTTGACTTCATGTTCGCGTATGATATGCCCAACCTACTCAAGGTATACAATAACCACATAGTGTGTTTATGTGTGTGTATATATATTTATATTATAATATTAAAACCGAGTAGGGAATAATGTGCTTTGAAGCCCTCTTTAAATACATCCAATAAGGTGTTGAAACGTGTATTTGGAACGTGAACCGTCATTTTTTCCTTCCACTAATGAATTTTTTAGTTCGTTCTTCTCCTATTTCCCTTCCCAATCCTACTTTTAGCCTGCTCTTATGCCCACATAATTTACTCTGCCGACATACCTGAATTTCGCCCCAAACAAATTCTTTCTCGTAACCTCTTCTTTCCTACCATCATCATAGGTTTTCGCTCTCAACCTACTGATCGATTGCCACAATTTCGCTTGCTGCTTCACACTTCAATAGTATGCCTTTAGAATTCCATTACTTAATCCTTTCCGTTGCACGGTCGGAAATTTCCATTCATACGCTAGAGATAACCGTTCTTCTAGAGCTTTGTTTTTGGATTTGTCCTTTTTTGTTGCCATCTTGGTCTCAATGTTCGACAAAGCTTAATGTGAGTTTCTTTAATGTTCATTCATTCCATTTATGAATATACAGTATCAGTGTTTCTGTTAGTTTGATACATAACTATAATTTCATTACGTGTAATTGGAGATCCAAACTCTTTGAAACATATTACACATAAATAATTATAAATTCGTGGTTGTAATAAATTGGTTCAAGCTTTTTGAAGCATCTTCTCTTTGATTATGACTTTTATGACCCAACTTTTTTTTATTAAATATGTCTATTAACTTCTATGGAAAAAATTTATGGACTGATTAATGCACCCAAAAGAGGTTGATTACTAATCTACTTTAATCAATTACATAGTCTTAAATATGGTTCAGAGTGCTATATTATAATATTTTGATTGGAAATCTTGAAGTACACATATTTTGATCGGAAAGCTTGAAAACATTTACTATTTTGGTTAATTGTAACAAAATGTACAACTCTAAAATATATGCAAGTAATGATTGATTTTAACTTTTCAAAAATGTTACTATTGATTGAATTTGAGGTTTCAAATGGTTGACCAATAATTTAACAAAATATTGCTATTACGGTCTGATGTAAGTAAACATCTTAATAGAAACAATTTTCATTATGAGATTCTAATGCAGATTTTTTGAAATATTATAATGGTTTAAGTTTTTGTAATTTTTTTAGATTTATTTTCTACAACCTAAATTTGTCATTTTTTTGGTTTTATTTAAATTTGTGTCATATTTACTTCTTACATTAGAAATAATATGGATAAAAGCATTTATTTATCTCAATGAATGAATGTCAATTTCTCCTACATACACACAAGTTTATCATAAGGATTATGTTTTCTATAGTTGGAATTGAATAGTTTATCATAAGGATTATTTCTCTCAAAGAATGAATGTCGTTGTTTTTTAGTTTTTTTAATGTTGAAAACATGGCGACATCTCTATTGAAAAAATTGGCGATTCACTTTTTCTTTCCTTTCCTCGTTTGATCCCTCCTTTCATCGCTTTATCAGCCTTTATCGCGTTTCTCTCCTTCTTCGTTTCACTTCATCTTTCCCCTATGCCTAAGAAGAAGAGCGCGTCGTCTGTGCCAGATCTGGATCCCCTTATGCGCCCTTTCGTGCTGGATGCTGCTTCGTCGCCTATCAGGGAGTCAGTGTCTCCTGTTTGTGGCGACGCCAGTACTGTGTCCTCTAGTGGCGAGTGTGTGCCTCCCATGCCAATGTCGGATTGCGTTAACCCTATGTCTGTATTGCTAAAGGATAAAAACTCCCCACTGTTGTCCGCGCCACCCATGCCTGGCAGTCCCTTGGTCTCGGGTGAGCTCTCGTTGTCACCATTCCTAGCATCTGCTAGCAAAAGTCCATGGTCGAAAACTGTTGCAGGGTTGGCTACCGAGTCTATTTTGGGTAATAAGGTTTCAGTGCAAGTCGAAAACAATCCTTGTGGTATGGCCGTTGTTGCCGGAGTCGAAAAAGCATGTGCGTTTGCGGATGTTGGTGACATTTCTACTGACATTAGCCTTGTTCGTAGTTGCTCACCATATGCTTGTGATAATGCCAAGCTCACTGCCCCCAGTTTAAAACCATGTTGTAAATCTCCAGTTCCAAATGTACCATCTCCTCCTCGGTCAGTCCCTCGATGGTCGTCGTCATTCTCCAAATTGCCAAAAAACGCGGGTGTTCATTATCCCTGCAGTTTTGATAAAGTAGAGATCGTGGGAGTAATGATTCCACCAGCCGAAGTGATTGAGGCTGGTGTTGATTATTGGAAGGATTATTTGGTTGGTTTTTTCCTCGACTCCAATCCTGCCTATCAGCTTGATAAGGCGCGTTGTAACCAAGTATGGAAGCCTAAAGGGGGATTAAGTGTTCACTTCGACAATGCAATGTTCTTTTTTAAATTCACGCGTAGTGATGAAATACAGCGTATTCTTGAGGTCGATCCTATTCTCGTTGATGGGAAACCATTCATCATTACAACCTGGAGTCAGTATGTTGATAGGGCTAAGGCTTAGGTATTATCTATTCCTGTCTGGGCCCATTTTTCTCACATCCCATCTATTCTTCAGCCTTTGATCGGGATTGATTGGTTAGCAGGCCTTATTGGTAAGGTGATTTGTTATGATGCTAACACTGTAGCCAGGAAGAGATTAGTTTATGCCAAAGCTCTGATTGAAATAACCCCTGCCTAATCTTTTCCTTCAGTGTTAAAAGTCAAACTCGATGAGGGCCTTTTTGCTGAGGTCAGAGTTCGCTACATTTGGAAACTGGATATCTGTACGTCCTGTCAGTCCTTTGGGCATCTTTCAGAAGCATGTTCTAGATCGGACTCTGTTATCCCTGTTCCACTATCTGATCGGATTCTATTTCCTCGTCCTCCTATCAGGAAGTGGGTCCCGAAGGTTGCTTCTCCTCCCCTTGACGCTGCTGCTGTCGCTCCTTGTGTAGCTCCTGTTGTTGATGCTCCTGTCGCTCCTAGTGCAGCTCCTATTGTTGATGCTCCTGTTTGTGGGACCCATGTTGAGTGTGCTTCTTCTATTCGCCCGATTCTATTATTTGGAATTCTGAGGAGCGTGCCTGGATCCATATTCCATCTGAGATGTGGTACTCACAGAAAGCTGATACTTATTATGCCTTTAACAGTGATATTGAGGGTAAGGGTCGATTTCTTATATACCACATTCCGAATGAGGGACTATCCCTTCCTAGGGTTGGTGAGATTGGTGAGGAGAATAAAAGTAAGTTTTATGACGTCAGTTGGGATAGGAAATTTATTTCTTCTCCTTCTTCTGAAGGTTGTGTTCTGAATCTGGCTGCTCTTTTCTTTGGGTATGTTCATGTTATGGGCCCGTCATCTGTTGTTGGTAGTGGCATTTCCTCTTCGGACGGAGCATAGTCATAGTTTGTTTAGTAGTTTAGGCTCTTTTTACCTAGCTCCTATGTTGTATTTTTCTCTTTGGTTTGGGCTCTTTGAGCCTGTATAGCTGTTCTGTGCATGTGCAGAACACCTATTTTTCCCATTATTTATACAGTGGCATGACCCACTATAAAGCCGGCTAGCTTTGCTAAAAAAAATCAAAGATTCACACTTAATCAGTTAACATTTTTTTCTCATTGGCCCTATGAACATAATTACCAGCTTGAATTGACCTTATGTGCATGCTCAGCAAGTGTGATCATGGAAAAGAATATAAGGAAATATATTTTACTTAGATTACATGAGTTCGCTAAATATCCTCAAGTAATTTATTAGAATCATTGTTTAAGTTAATCTATGATTTTAGGTAATTTTACAATGTTGCATGTGTTTATTCCCTGAATGTGACATCTTTGATGGTTTACTTTTTTATACGGAGCTATCGCTCAATTTATTTGTTTGTTGGCTACAGTTATGATTGGACTTTGCAAATTATGGCCCTTAAATTTATACTATGTTTAAAGTCTTGGCTTTTTTTATAGATATTTGTATAGATAAAATGAAACGTTCAACCTAACATGATATATAGTTAAATATCAAAATCACAAACGTAGACATTAAAACAGGATGAATTTTTGTTGGTATTTGTTACCTTAATACGTAATATATTGTATATACACACTTTCAGTAATTGGAATGGTTTAGTGGGGCATAAATCATAAAATGAGATATATTCCTTTATTGTGTAGAACATTTGGGCATTGGCATTTATTAGCTGATGACTCTATAAAAGCCAATATAGTATAAAATGCAAGATCAAAATTCAAGACTTTAAGAATAGGACACTAGGAATAGAAAGCTGTTTTTAATTAATTGTGGAGCTATAATTTTCTTATTTAGAAATAGTAATAGTTAATTTGATATATTTATTTATTTAGGTCTTTCATGAATGGTTAAAAGTTACAATTCATATGTTTTGCTTTGCTGTATGTGGTGTATTGGAGTAAATTTGACAGTGGGAATATTGTTTGCAAAGCTAAGAATTCACAAAAATAGGAAGAAAATATAATACCACTAAGCGGCATACTAATACCCATGTAACTGAAGGAATGAACATGATAAAACAATCAATCACAATATCCGTCTTACCAAAATCCATGTAAGGATTGGTATAAAATTATCTCTTCTTTAGGAAAGTTGGAATATGACATTCAAATATACATATATATCTAAGATAAAATTAAGACTAACCGACTTTTGTTTTAATCATTTGGATATGTAAGACCGAATCACTATGGTATGATATACTAGATATCTTAGTTTTATTTATCAAGTTATTGGGAATCTAAGGTAGCATAAATTGACGACATGTAATCTTATATATCACTACAAGAGAAAGGGCTGTTTCCAACGGCGGAAGGCCGTTGGAAAGCCGTTGCTCGCCGTTGGAAATGCCGTTGGTATACACTTCAACGGCTTCCAACGGCCTCCAACGACACCAAATGCCGTTGCTCGTCGTTGGAAGATGTGTGGGTAATGTTGTTTTGCTTATTATACTGAACCTCGTAGATCTATTTTAGTATAGTGGAATTTCTCTTATGTTTCTCTTCATCTTTTAAGATTCTATTGGGAAGGTCCTATTCTACAGCAGAATATCTCTAAAGGATAAAAAAGAAAGAGGGTATACTGACAACAATTGTTGATGCTCAAGACCTATTGTTGCAACTAATTGTGTAAAATAAAGACATTATAATTAGAAATGGTAAGATAAATAGAATGTAAATTTAATTCTAATATAATGTATTTATTCCTTATTATATCTTTCGATGGGTGCTTATAGTTTCCTCAATTTTATACTTGATATTATCTTTTTGTATTCAAGCATTACTGCATGCAATTTTTGTTTAGCGTATAGTTGACTTAATTATGGCCATTCAGTCGACTGTAATTATTTATGTTCAATGCTTCCAAAATAAATTCACGAAATATGTATTTTTATCATTATCATTTAAATTTATGAGTTATTTCTGACATCTTACACGTAGCTTTGGAGGACATGGTAGAATGTTAAAAGCACCATGATCGAGTTACTTCTTTAAGTAGGGGATAATTTGATAGCTTCAGTTCTCATTATACAGTCACTCCTTTTGATTTTCAAGACTATTTATTTTATCCTAGCACTCACTACAAATCTAGAAAAAGTTAGGAAATATGACCACTCCCAGCGCGACCTCTACCTTTATTGAGCAATTATCAAATGTTTTGGACATGTAATAAAACTACTGGCCATTAAAGTTACAAAGTAAGCTTCCATATCATAATACCCTATTGACAAAGTGCATAGATAAGTAAACATATATTCTCTAAATTTACAAGTTGAACTACTATTGAAATAGGAGCAAGAATTCAGTTTTCTAAATGAGTAGCGCTATAGTTTTTTTTAGATAGTGTAGTATATAACTAGAAAATTTCAACAATAAAATACACTTCACGTTCGAGTCAAAGTGATTAATCCAATAAATTAAGCCATGGAAAGTGGGCTCACAAAGGTTTGATGTTTAAAATAAATAAGCAAAGTTTCTCTTGGTATACATGCTAAATTGAAACTGTTTTTTATATATGAGGATGCAATACATCTATTTTGTAATTAGTACTCTACCTCATGTAATCATATCTTAAAATGTATTTTTTGGACAAAATATAGCTCATTATTTTCTAATGTTTTATTTAATGTAAGTTTTGATACTATATTTAATCTTTGCATTGAGTTGTATATTGAATACAATGGTTGGTATACATCTTTCAAAATTATGTATCCTATTCGATTACTTTCAGGCTCACCGACTGTAATTTTTTATAACAGCTTGGGAAATCTTTCCTTTGCATGGGACTTTATGCCAAAAAAGCATTGAACTCTTATAATAGTTACTGTGTTAATATAGTACAAAGCTGCTAAGATTTGCTTGAATTTTATAACTGAAACTAATTACTTTACATTTTGTACGTTGAGTTTTCACTCCATTCTCTTTTAGGCCTTCAACTCATGGTAAATGATTTCAGTTAACATTGTATCTACACCAAGTAATAGTCTAAATCTGTGATGTAATAGACACTTGAATAATAGCGGATTAATGCATTCTAAAGGTGTAATTTTTTATTTACTTATTTCAAAGTTCTTACTATATATTATTCCATTCAATGTAATAATACATGGTTAAAATAATTAATTGTTAAAACAATTAATTGTTAAAACACACAATTGTTGATAAATTCAGTAAGTCATGCCTAAGTCCATGATAAATGGTGAATATGACTACGCATACATGTAAGCATGCAGGTGCGTGCATGTGGGTGCATGTTATAATTGGTGATAAAGGCTTTCAGATGGTTGGGTTTCTTTATTTAAAAGTACTCACCATTATTTTGACCTTGGGTTTATGCAATTTATTGGCATTATAATTTTTTTGCTACGAATGAATTATATTTACAATTTGATTGCAAGACTTCTCATTATTATTATTGTTATCGTTATTATTATCAGACATAGTCATAGAATAATGCATTTTTGATTACAAACGTCAGACTATGATATCTCAAAAGGTTCCCTCAACATGCATGCCTATGTATATGAATCCTACTTAGCAAAATGGAAGTTGGTTATGCTACTTAACTCAAATGCATAGTTGAGTTTTATGCATGCAATATTATGCTACTGGGAGCGTTTTGAAAAAGGCATGTAAACAAGGAAAAATGATTTCATCAAAATAGGCATGTAAATAATTAAAATTGGTTTTTCGTTAAAATAGGCACGTAAACGATGAAAAACAATTTTCCCATCTCATCATGTATACAACAAATGTGTGTGTGCACGTGCATATTTTCTTTGTTCGATTAATTATATTATAAGAAATAAGCATTCGGCAATGACGAGTGGTAGAACATAATAAATAAATCGTCATCTCGAACTCTGTTAGGAGAAATGAGCAATGACAATGAGAAACACTGAGGAAAGCAACATTCATCGACACCAAAATAGTTTTGTTAAGGCGGCAAGCCTAACCTTAATATTTAAGTTGTATTATTGTGTACTTAATAGATTGTCCTGTCCAATATAGTATATATTTTTTTAAGAAAATGTAATAGGATATGCAGCCAAGTATGTGCTTTTTGTAATCATGTTCCCCAAACATGAAGATAATATCGTAATGTTTACTCTTGAAATGACACTATACTTATAACGTCTTAATTTTACTTTTACAAGTGCCAAAAAAATTGTTCAACTTCTTAAGTATAATAAGTGAATTTATACATCTATTATTGGTTTTAGATGAGCATAATAGGATTCCGTTTCTCTTCCAAATATTAATAGAAGTTAACATTAGTTAAGAATATAAGGCTATAGTTTCATACTCCTTCACGCCATTGGTTATTTGTGGATGTTTTCTTCTCACTTTGGTTGGCTTTCCGATGAGTAGCTAGGCTGATAAGAAAAGCAGGAAATCAGTGGTAACACACTTCAATAATATTATATCTCATTAGTTTCTTATTCCAAACCATGAGTTCCTAATCATATTTCTATATATCAAGGTTCGAGAATCCGGCCGGCACGGCGGAATTCTGCCGGCACCATCCCGGTTCAGCCGTTGGCCGGACCGAAATTCGTCCAAACACCCGGTTCGGTCAAGTCAGTTGATAAAATTATTGTAAGATGAACGAAACTAAAAGTGATCCGCCAAAATCTGAAGGTAAAAGTAGAAGCTTTATGAAAGATAGAAAGATTCAAGTTAAAAGAAGTAAATCGAAAAAAAAATATAAAAGAACCTGAGAATCAACATAGGGCATAGGACTGCATCGATGATTTAATTGATTAAGGCTTCTAATGTTTCGATTCCCATCTATTCAATTTTGATTTATTCAGAAGTAGTTTGAGCTAGGGTTCTTTCAGTTTGAGTTGGTGCTCGACTAGGAATAAAAGAACGATGATTAGTTGTACGAGGGCTGCATATAATATGGTTCACTATTAAATTTTGTTGATTGGGCTTTAGGCTCACTGGGTTTGGGCTAGATGACTAAATATATTTATTTGGGTTTAAGCATATTTATATGATAAAGAGATGTAAATTTGACTACACGGTTTTGACAAAATGCAAAATTATTGTATTTATTAAAGTATTTTTATAGATAAAAAGTAACGAAATCCGAAACCGAAAATATAACGGAATTTTCGGAATTTTCGAAACGGAACCGAAACTTTCAAAATTTTAAATGTCCGAAACGGAACCGAAAACCGGAATTGTGAACCTTGCTATATATCACTGATTTGTACATTTTTCAGGTCATTTTATGGCAATAAGAGTCTAAATTATTTTTTTATTTTCTTTACTTCTAAAATCAAAATCCCATATTACTTATCATAGCAAGTTAAAACTTCAAAACCATGTAACTATATAAGACTATTTGGTATGTCGAGTCATTATAAAAAGAGCACTTCTAATCATCCATGTATTCACTAATCAACAAAATTTTGATATATTAATATATCAATTCTTTTTTACACTGATCCACTCTATGTATAGACAAAATATCACAGAAACTCTTTCATTTTCCTTAGTTTTTCATAAATATTTGGCTTCTTCTTCTGCTTTGTGCTAAAATTTTATGTTCCATTCATTATAACTTAAGATTTTCCATGAAATTTTTCTCCCTCTATGCAAAATCATTACTATGGAAGATTAATGTTTTGAGTTACAACATACTGGATTAAAATCGAGGATAAAAAAGAAATAAAGAAAATAAATCAACTGCCATATTGAGTTTAGTATTGCGATAACCAAAATACTTTATAAGTTTCATCATATGTAATAGAGGATTGGACATTGTTATATTCATATTTATTTATTCGGTTCTAATAAGGACCAAAAATATAAAGTGTGACATACATGATAGGAAATTGAAAGGGCATATACCCAAAAACTAACAAATACTTCAGCTTATTGCAATGCTGCAAATAATTAAGTACATTTATGGAAAGATTTTGCAAATAGATGTATTATAATAGGATTTATTTTTAAATGATGCCCCAAATATATTAATATGCAAACATTAAACATAAATTTCCATCTTACCTTAGCCTTTTCTTTCTGTAAATTATCCATAGTAAATGAATAGTTACTAAACTTTGGTTTGTGCTCTTATCCATAGGTTATCCAAATAGATTATGTTTTCCTTACCTTTTGATAGGAAAATGTTGATCAAAGCATGCTATGCTAATAATGTGCACCTATGAGAGCTTGGAAACTATGTAATGCATTTTGTGTAGCAAAGCAAAAGGTTTATACAATTGCATATGCAAAAGAAATTTATTCCTTATTTTGTGAAAATTTTATAGAGTGAAAATCAATGATTAATCATGTTCACAGCAAAATCAATGATGGGTAATTAGAAATTTCCAAAATATTTGGTCATTTGTTCATATACTCTTATTATACGGTCACACATTGGTCTGGGTGGCATCATCAATTTTGATGAAACTCCATTATCTAATTATTTATATGAGCATATATTACATATAAAGTTTACTCTTTTTGAGTTATATTATTTTGAAAATACTATCGGTGCAAAATTTTATGTAGTACTAATGGTGATAATTTCTCTTCTAGATGATTTGTACTTCTACTTGGATATCTCTTTAATTTGATTGGATAACTTCTTGCTTACGGGGAAATGGTATTACACATTTTCTATAATATAAATCTTTAATTGTTTTCTATTTATAATTCTAGTTCAAAAGCTATCTGTGGTCTTTTTTAGTTCATGCAGGCAAGAAGAAAACATTGCAAATATTTACTTATAACTAAAGAGGTAGGCAATCTTTGGAACCACGGGTCCATTCAAATTTTATTCTATAAAAATGGCTTAGATCCTTTGAAACAAAAAATTATAGCATTAGGTAGAGATGATTAATCAGTCAGATGTAAAGTATTGGAGTATCATATATCCAGCTTAAATCAAATTTTTATCCATAAGGGTTTTTGTTTTGTATGGTTACATGTTTGGTATTGTATTGGGATAGTGTTTTTGGGTTTACTTATTCCAATTTGTAGAACTAATTCTTAAAGTATCAGCAATTAACAACTTACTCCGGTAACTTTTAATGATAAATTCTTTAGAAATCAAATCACCAAATGAAAACAAGTTATTTTTTCATTATATAGCGTCATTGAAGAAAAAAAATTCATTCTGTACCCTAATCTCTATAGAATGAAGCAACTAGATTAGCTGCTTTCTCCAAAATTTATACGACTCGGTGGCTTATTTTCACGATTCAATTGTTTGTCTCTACGTATGAATATTCATGTTGAAATTCTTTTCCTATTTAACATTGGCGTGGTATTTTCAATGCGAGAAGGTACAAAGATATTCCATCAACACTTTATAGAAAAATTAACATTTTATTAACATCTCCACTGTTAGACAAAATGTTTCCATTTTATTCATTTTGTTGACTTAGCTCTATGCTTTTGAATTCTAGTGGTAGCCTATTATAATATATTAATTATACAATTTAGTAGCTTCATTCTGACTTATACTTTCTATAATTTTACAACACATAACATTTTGGTTCTTACTCCACTATGTATATAGTTCATGCGTGAGGTTGTTTCATATTATAGAAGCTATGTGCAATACTGTTTGATGGGGAATGCATGTTCGATTATGATGGGTTGCTAGATTCTTAATGAACACATTATCATAATCAAATGAGCACCACTGCTTATTCTGTATGTGTACCCTTAAAATATTACAAAAGATCAAATAATTTAAAAATGAAAATGATCAAAAATGTGCATACATAAATGCAATGTTAAAATCCCCAAACCTAAGTATGCGTTATAAGTATCTGTTATTAATAGTCAAGTTGTTTTCACGGTCTATCTTTAAGTGAAGTAACCAAACACTTCATTTCCTATGTGGGTATTTTCTCAATATTTGTTTGTTATTTGAAATACTATAGAGATCAGTGACTGTCAAAAAATATGATATAAATTTAGTGTTATCAAACAAGTAACATGCTTCTTTTCTCCACGTTTCCTGGTTTCAAAAGTTTAATAGATCGATATGCCATTGATGTTTACTTCTGTTCAAGTGCTCAAGATGTGGAAAGGAATACATGTTTAATGGAAGTTAAACTTTAGATAGTTGTAAATAAGTCTACATCAGTCATGCTTTTTTTATTGCACCATTTTTTCCATCATTTATACTATATTATGTGGAACAATGTAATGGCAGCCGAATCATGTCCTATCAGCCTTCCTCCTTCCTTACCTCCCCCCATACCTTCCTCTGTTCCTATCCCGTTGACTGTGACCCATCCCTTGCTCCCGCCTGCTCCTGATCCTCCTCCTCCTGTGCCCCCCGATCATCATATTCTTCCACCACCTCCAGCCATGCCCTCTCATTCATCCACTTCCCCTCTACAATGGAACTCTCTCTTCAAACTAAAGCCTCGAAATGCTGGCGCTTTCATTCCTTCTATCATTCCTGTGACTTTTGAGGGTGATGTCCTCGTCCCTCCTCCTGAAGTCATCCAAGCCGGAAGTGTGGTTTGGGGTGAGCATTTAGTGGGGTTTTTTCTCGACAAACCCTTATCATATACCACTATCATCATGCATTTGAAGAGAGTATGGAGGCTCAAAGGCTCCATCACCGTAAAATCTGACGGCAACCTGTTCCTTTTCAATCTTTCATCTGCGGATGATAGAAGGAGAATTATTGAAGCAGACCCTTTGATAATCAGGAACAAGTTGTTCATCGTGAAGCCATGGGATCCGTTGATTGGGAATAGCTGTAGCACAATTAAGGCAGTCCCCATTTGGTTAAAATTTTCTAACATTCCCATGTTTGCTTGGTCTCACATTGGGATTAACTGGCTATCTTCCAGAATTGGAAAATTGCTATGCCTTGATGAATCAACTGAAAAAATGCAAAGAATTGGTTATGCTAAATGTATGGTTGAAATTTCTCCTGAGCATTGCCTTCCGGATGAATTTCCAGTTCGTATGTTAGATGGGGCATTCAATATGTTAAAGTTAGTTATCTTTGGAAGCCTTCAATATGCTCGTTTTGCAAGGAGTTCGATCATAATAACAGCAGTTGTACGAGGAGAAGCTTGAAGAAAATGTGTCAGTCGCAAAAACGTGCAATGATCCTACTAATATTAGTAAAATTGTTGCCTTTAAGGACAAACAAAAGGGTTTAGCAAACCAGAGGAGTAGTTGGCAAAAAGTTAAATCTCAAAAGCAAAAGAAAATATTCGGAAGCTTCAAGCATCTGGTACTAATCAATGTGCAAATGTTAGTGTTGGCACAAACCTGAATCGCTCATCAATAGATCATCAGCTTAAGCATGATTTGGTGGTAGCTGAGACTAGAAATAAATTTTCCATTCTATCTGTTGAGAATGATATAGATTTCGTAGTTCATGGTGTAAATCCCAGTCAGACTAATGTTGAGGTAGGAGAAATTGTTCCAATTAATCATGTTTTTAAGGAAATTGACGGTCATATCTCCCCTACCCTTAACTGTGAAACTTTTGGAAGATATAAAATGCCGAGCAGTAGTGAATCAACTGTTCTGATTGAGGAGAATTCTGCAAATGATGTTGGTAGTGAGGTTGAGAATGAATTAACCAATCAGTATGTTGAACTTTTACATGGCACAGTGGAAATGATAAATGGTGAAAGCGAGGAAAGGAGTCTAAATAATGATCATATTAGAGGCAGCAGTTTGGGATGTGAATTGGTAGCAAGTGAAAATTTACATAAACATGGAAGTGCTCCTCCTATTCCTGATTTTAATTTGATCAAACCCATTGGCCTAAACAAAGCAGCAAATATACTGCAATCTCCCTCACATACCAATGTGCTTGTGCACATTCCCCCTGTGCATGACACATCTTCTATCCCCGCCTTTTCACCATCAATCCTCCCAATCCACCCAATCTCAACCTATCTTCTCCTTCCTCATCCAATCACCACCTCAGCCTTCAATCTGACCCATCCCCTGTTCCTTCTCATCCCATTCCTTCTCATCCCATTCCTTCTCCTTATGTGTTCGTTGGAAAACTTCCTGGTTGGAAATCTAAACCATCAGTTCCTGGCCTTCCTTCTGGTTCCTCTGTTAATCTCAATCCCTCTTCTGTGTTGATTGGCCCCAGTTTGATTGATGAAAGACTATCTAAAGGCTCTCCTTCAACAAGGAGCAAGAAAGGAACGGTTCATATTTCACTAAATCCCTCATGAATTCACATCATTTAGCTGCCTGGAACATTAGAGGAGCTCACTACATGGAAAATTGGATCACATCAAAACTCTTATTCAATCTCACAACCTTGACTTGGTTGCTATTCTTGAAACTAAGCTTGATCTCTCTCGAACCATTTCTACTAGCAAATACATCAACGGTAGCTGGGATTTGCATCATAATCTCCTTGAAGCCCCGTATGGGAGAATTATGGTGATTTCCAACCCTCTTAAATACTCTCTGTCTCCTATCCTTGTCTCCCCTCAATTTATCCACTTTCATGCTTCTTTCATCCCTGACTCCACATCCTTCTATCTCACCATAGTCTATGCTTCAAACTCCCCATCCATCAGGCAGTCCTTCTTTCGTCAAATTCCTGCTTTTCGATAAGAAACCCACCCCTGGCTTATCCTTGGTGATTTCAACAGTTGCTTTAACCTTGATGACAAATCAGGTGGTTTGCCGCTAGCTCCTAAAGACATCCAGCCTCTTAATATTGCCATTGAGGATGCTAATCTGATGACAATCAATAAATCTGGATCTAAGTTCTCTTGGAGTAATCGTAGTCGCTCTGGGCATAGTATTCTGACCACTATTGATCACTCCTTTTGTAACTTTAAATCTTTATCAACATGGCCCTCCCTCTCTGCTCACCTTCCTCTTCCAATTCTGTCCGACCACTCCCCCATCATTATATCCACTGGTCCTCTTGCCATGCTTGAGAAAAGAAGTTTTAAATACTATAATATCTGGGCTAATGAACCAAGGTATACTAATATAATAAAAGAAGATTGGTCCACCACTTTTTACGGTAATCCCACTTTTAAATTTTGCAGGAAACTGAAGCATGTCAAACTCTCTCTCAGAGGCTGGTCCAAGAGCAACTTTGGGAAGGGAACTTTGAAATCTGAGGCGATCAGGAAGCAACTGGAAGATGTTCAAGTCCAAATGCATAACAGTCCTAATGATGAGGAGATTGCGGCTCATGAGAGTGTTCTTTTTTTAGCTCTTTCTGATGCCTTAAGGATGGAATGCTCTATGAGGAGACAACAACTTAATATAAAATGGATTACTGAGGGAGATAGCAACTCTGCTTATTTCCACGCTGCAATAAAAGCTAAGCAAGCTCAGGAGCAAATATATCGAATTCAGGATGTTAATGGTGTTCTGCTCACCTCTCCTCTTGATATTGACAATGCTCTGGTCAGTTACTTCTCTTGCCTTCTTGGAAACTCTGAGAATTTTGAAGCTAACCTTCATCTTATTGACAACATTGACCTCCCCTCCATAAATCAATCCCAAGCTGACCATCTAATCTCAGTTGTCACTGACGATGAAATAAAATTCACTCTCTTCAGTATGAATAAGAAATCTAGCGGTGGTCCTGATGGTTTTAATGTGCATTTTTTCACCCACAATTGGGAAGTCATTAAGTCTGACTTTTTCCTTGCTATCCACAATTTCTTTTCTAAATTCAAGCTACTAAACGAAGTCAATGCAACTAATCTGGTCCTCATCCCCAAAACCCATCCACCTACTGATGTTTCCTCGTTTAGACCCATATCTTGCTGTAACGTGATGTACAAGCGCATTGCCAAGATAATTGCTACCAGACTTAAATATGTTCTACATGACCTCATTTCTTTTAATCAGTCCTCCTTCCTGCCTAAAAGAAACTCCCTGGATAATGTGATGTTAGCGCATGAGCTTCTCAAGGGGTATGGTCGCGCTCACTCTACTCCGAGTGCTATGTTGAAACTTGATCTCTCTAAGGCCTATGACAGTGTTCAATGGACTGCTATCGTGAGAGTCATGGCTCTGATGGGTTTCCCGAAGCCTTTCGTAGCTTGGATATACATTTGCATATCCTCTCCTACTTTCTCTCTTAAATACAATGGTAAAGTTACCGGGTATTTTAAAAGCAAACAAGGCATTCGCCAAGGTGATCCGCTATCCTTATACATTTTCCTCTTAGTAATGGAGATTCTTACAAGTATGCTTAATGCCAGATTTCGATCCAAAGAGATTAAACTCCACCCAAAATGTAAACAGCCTCTAATCACTTCCCTTCTCTTTGCTGACGACATTATGATCTTCTCGTCCCCTGTTCGTGAATCCATAGATAATATATAAAAAAAACCTTGACACATTTTACTCATGCTCTGGGCTTAAGCTAAACTTATCCAAATCCTCCATTTTGTTTGTTGGTATTCCTCCCTCCTTATCCTCTGAGTTGACTATTTATTCTGGTCTTCAACCCATGCATGGTAATATGGTTTACCTGGGTATCCCTCTTTGCTCTTCTAGAGTCACATTTGCCAACTGCCTT
Organism: Allium fistulosum; assembly: GCA_030737815.1. Classification (NCBI taxonomy): domain Eukaryota; kingdom Viridiplantae; phylum Streptophyta; class Magnoliopsida; order Asparagales; family Amaryllidaceae; genus Allium; species Allium fistulosum. Next base: position 1,165,696,146 of record CM060905.1, on the reverse strand, counting down.
CCGCTCTACAATAAAATTACTAAAGCGCTTGATAACTGGGCCAATCGATTTCTCTCTCAGGCCGGCAGACTCGTCATGATAAAATCTGTGTGCTTCTCCATAATGGTCTACTGGGCTAGAACCTTTCTTCTACCCAAAAAACTGCTTCGTCTGGTCAGACGTGCCATGTTGCGGTTCTTCTGGACCGGCAGCATTCATAACAAGAAGCCTATACCTTGCTCCTTTGAAACCATCAAACAACCTCTATCTTGTGGTGGCTTGGGAATCCTTAACATTGAGAGATGGAATATAGCAGCTATCAGTCATCATTTTGACTCGTTACTTTCTAACAGAAATAGCCTTTGGGTTCAATGGACTGTCACTCATAATTTAAGAAACAAAAGCTTTTGGTCTCTGGAGCCCCCGTCTGGTTGCAGTTGGATTTGGCGAAAGATCCTACCTTTGCGTTCCGTTTTCCTGCCTTCTCTCAGATATTCTCTCTCTCGTCAAAGCAGTAAGCATTTCTGGAATGATCCTTGGATAGGTAATGGTCTCATCCTGTCTGCTATCTTAACTCAACAACAAATATTTCAATCTAGAATAAACAGTAATGCTAAAGCTATTGACTTCATTGTGGACAATAAGCTATCCCTCCCGTATACTAGTAATCGAAATTTGAGAGACTTCTGGGCTAGTTTTAGTGGTTATCGTAACGCTTTTCCAGATGCTGATGAGCTTTGCTGGTATGGTAAGCCCCACTCGATAAAGCATGTCTACCATATAATATCTAACACTCGATGCAAGCCAAAATTTCCATGGCATAAGATTGTCTGGAATAAACATTCCACTCCCTCTGACAATCTTATGTTGTGGAGGGTTCTAAATAATGCTATCATGACTAAAGACAGGATGTTTGGGTTTGTGTCTGTTTCTGATCATTTGTGTGTGTTCTGCTAAAGTGACATTGAGAGTGGTAAGCACCTGTTCTTTGAATGCAGTTATCTGCACCATATTTGGGAGAGAATGATGGTCATTCTTGGAAGGTCTTGTGTGCCTATTCAGTCATCTCTTGAGTAGGACGTGATTCTTACATCCACAAGAAGGAAGGATGATGCGGGTGAATTACTTTGTTTCTGTCTTAAGAAGTATATTCAAATTATTTTGAGGGAGAGAAATCAGAAATGTTTTAACAGTGTGGAGCAATCCCAACTTCAGCTGTGGTTAGTGTTGAAACATTCCATCATGAAGGAGTTACAAGATCGCAAGTCTTTTCTAATCCCTCTGCTTCGGGATTGGTAGGTCATCATGGTGGCTTCGGGGTTCACTTTGGGCTGTCTTCTCCGAGTTGTCGCCCCTGTCTGCCCAGTTTCGTGCCTCGGGTTGTTCTTGTTTCTTCCTGCTTCGTGCATGCAGTCTGCACTGCTTTTTGTTTTCTCCTTTGTTTAACTCCTGCTCAAAGCATGTTTTGAGTAGTTTCTTTTTCTTTTAAATAAAATCTGGTAGGGGACCAGCCAACCTCGCTAGCTTTTCTAAAAAAAACAATGTAACATTTTATATTTACATTGAAGTCAATAACAAAATTCTATAAATTTAAATGTTACGAAAACACTGTACATTTGTGTTGATGTGTATATAAAAAACTGATCACTTCTATAGGTTTATATTTTTTTGTTGGTTAGGTTTATTTACACTACTTAAGTTCTTTTAAATAATTTATGAATCAAAGGGATTCAAGTCAAAGTTTCTTTAATGAAATTTATCAGGAGAAATGGTAAAATGGTAATTGTTATAGTATCTCTTAGTTGACTTCCAATAATATAACCCGTAACTCTGCACCGTGTCAGGCATCCCCATCAGGTCTAGGCCGAATTGCCAGCATACACCAAGTAATCTCCCATTAGTGCCTAATAACAACATCACAACTATTATCCTATTCAAGTACGTCTTAAAGACAATTCTAGGAGTTATCTAGGCTTGCCGCCTAAAGAAAAACAAATCAACTAACAACTTTGAGGCGGTGCATGTCCCATACGAAACCTACACTAGTAGGAGGTGTAGTCCAACTAGGCATAACAAAAGTGTTTCTAATGACGACTCCATAATCGATGACGCTCTCGACCTATGTGTACAGCGCTACTTCTCACATATATGTGGTACTAACCTTGTTGACATAGCGCCAAGCCTACACTCACTGTCTCATTTAGATTGCCTAATGCAATTAAGGAAATGTCCACCTGGTTACTTAATACCTCCTACAAGGATTGAACTAGACCCAACTTGGCCGTTTAGGACTTCAACCCAAGGCAAAACCTACTTTGGTATATTCACTTCACTTATACGCGAACATATATCCCTATGGGTCTTATAGTTGTAGATATCTCACATCAGTACAGTGTATATACAACTGCTGGTAGCCCTGACGGAGGGCAAACTTCTGCTGTGTAACATTATTGGCCTCACATCCTGTAACGACCCGGGTTTTTGAACCAGTCAAATTGCCGAAAAATACATCCGTTCTAAAACCACGAATGAAAACTACCAACTTAATACGCAATATTTGATAAATATTCAACACCATTAAATGTATATAATACAATTTCAATTGTACAAGTTATCAAAGTAATCAATTTAATCTACTAGGTGTGCTTTAATACATACCAAATACAAATACAAATAAATCTACAGCTGCACAACTCTGATGAGAAGACAGCAACAGCCATTTCTGCAAACTTAATAAACATGTCAAATGCGGAATAAAATAGTAAGCAGGAAAAATACATCAATACACGACATATAACAAACAATAAGCAGAAAAATGTTATGTTATTATTGGGCCGCGTCACTACCACTTGCGACTGCCTACGTACCCCTATCTAATTGGGAACCCAATTAGATATAGGATCAAGTCAACATAGTTCTCCTACTGCAAATAGGACTCATGGAGCCTACGATGCAACAAACAATATACAGTTCCCAAAACTACCCACTTAAGCTTAATCTTTAAATTTATATTTTCAAAATCTAATTAACTTTATTATTTTCAAAATATAATTCTTTTCGAAAATAATCTCTTTGGACCAATCTCTCGATTTTTTTATTTCAAAACATTTGAAATAATATATATACACATCTTTTGTGTCAAATTATACTTTACTTCGGGATTTTAAAACAAATCGCTTCTAAAATATTTTTTTGGAAATCTCAAAATACTACTATAAAAGCATATCAAAGTATATGCAACCAGATCAGGAGGTTTCTCCTAATAACAAGGCAACTGGGTCCCAGCCTTCATACAGTCGATAAATAAGTACATCCCTCTATCCCAAGAGTAGACTATACAAAAACATATGCCCACTTTTTAGTTATAGGCTACCCGAATCATCGGTAACATAATAAATCATTTTATATCCCGAAGTGATAAATCATTTTCACTAATATTCACAAATACTTTCAAATCAAAGTGTTGCTATTTCCCAAAACCTTTTGAAATCAATTCCAAACACTAGGTTTTTAGTCTTCGAAATTCTCTTCGTTTATAAAACCATTTTATAACTCTTCAAAAATATTTATTCTTAAAATATTTCTATTACTTTCCAAAAAAATCATTTCAGTTCAAAAGATAAAATATCTTTTATTTCCAAAATCATTATAAACATTATAATTCCTGCTTAACCAATATTTTTATCGAACGCCTTATAGTCAACTATGAAATTCTAACCATAAGGTGTTTGTATTTAATAATTCTCAATTTATTGTCTACCCAGCCCACGCATATAAAAAAGTAAACTGCTCATAAACTAGTCGAGCCTAATTTACACAATCAGTCAATGAATTAAACACAACAATAAATGATAATCAACGCTTCATTCTATCAAATATTTATAACACTTCTAATTTTATCTTGGGTTAAAACAGTTTGATATTTATTTTGGAGCATCTGGGCTTTCCCTTCGACATGTTTCGTCTCTCGCCCAAGTCTCCTTGGATCTCACAGACGAAAAACGTGTACTAGTCATTTTTGCATACCCCATTAAGTGTTTAACTTCTAAATTTTAAAATATTTTATTAACCATCCAAACATAGCCAAACAAGGAAATCAAAACATTATTTTAGCAAACAAAGTAAACAAGCATTCAACAAGGGTTTTTAAACAACACTTAAAGTTCCTTCAACTTAGCAATGGTTTTAATGAACTTGAAGGAAGAAATAACTCACTTTGGATTCCACTCCGTCAAACTTTAAGGCAATGATCTCAAGATCTAAACCATACTTCCTACCATGCTTCGAAACAAACCAAAATAAACATGAATTCCTCCTTCCTCTCCTCATAACTCACGGCCATGGGTGGTTGGACCCCCTAACCTCTTCTCCTTGACTCTATACTTGGCATACAACCTTCCAATGATGAACTAATGACTTTGGCAAAGTTTGATGGTGTTTTGACTTAGTTTGATATTGTTTTGAAAAAGTTAGTAAGGAAGAAGAAGAGAAGAAGAAGTCATTAAAATAGCTTAAAGGAAGAAGAAGAGAATGCGTGTGATAAAATGAGAAGAAAATTTGTGTATTTATAAGAAAAGAAAGAAGTGATAAGTTACCAAATTAACCCCTTACCAAAATACCCTTTCCTTAACTTTAAAGTAAACTTACCTTTTTCAACACTTACCATCATCCATCACTCGGTTACTTTATGTCATTTTCACTTAATACTTAAGGAATGTATTTGGATGGAAAAGTGGATTAATGTGAAGATCTACCTTGGTTTTGGTGAGATTTGATTTGATGTTTGCTTTTTGACCTTTTTAATAACCTTACTTACTTTTACTAATGACATTCTAGAATTCTCTAATGATACTTAGTAAAATTAAACTTGATTATTTGTAAAATGTGTGTGTGTGTGTATGTTAAAACATGTTAACAAAGGTGCAACAATATTGCGACAGCTTATACTGAACAAAACATTTATTTTTGACAAAACGTTTTACGGTCACATTTTCTGTTTTTAATCAAATTATATATATTTGTAAACCAAACTTTAAAATAAATTTCCTATCATCTTTAATTAATTAAAACAAGTGTATTTGACTTATAAAACCATATTTAATAATATTGAAATCTAATTGTAAAAATACGACGTCGATTTGTCAACGTGCGACGAAATTTGTCAATCTTTATAAAGCAAGTATATAGTTATAAATTTTTTATCAACCAATTACTATCACAATATAACAATTTTAAAAAAGGATTATTTATCATTAAAAGAAAAAAATTGAGTGTATATCCAATTTTATCGAAAACCGGCTTTTGTCACTTTTCAATGAAAATCCAAACTTCTTGATTTGTAATCAAATTCTAAAAATAAGGTTATCATATTTATTTATCACATAAAACATGATTATTTAAGTTTGAAAATTCTATATCTTAATATTTAAAATAAATTAAATATTCCATTTTCAATGTGGTAAAATTACGGGCCGTTACATACTCCCCCGCTTAAAAGAATTTCGTCCTCGATATTTCATGGACGAAAAAATATAACGAAAACTAAACAATTAACAAAAGCTAAGCACACCAAAAATAATATCATCCATAACCCCGGTCGGAGGTACGGTGCCTTATCCTACCCATTTTTATTTATCAAATTAAGTTAGTTTTCATTATAAATTTGTAGGTTAATTTTACTAACCTAAACAAATTTTACTTAGGCACCTAACCTAAGCTCTGATACCACCTATAACGACTCGGGTTTTCGAACCAGTCACCGAAAAACCCATTCATTCTAAAACTACGAAGAAAACTATCAACTTAATACACAATATTTGATAAATATTCAACACTATTAAATGTATAGGATACAATTTCAATTGTACAAGTTATCAGAGTAATCAATTTAATCAACTAGATGTGCTTTAATACATACCAAATACAAATACAAATAAATCTACCGCTACACAACTTTGATGAGAGAGACAGCAATAGTCATTTCTGCAAACTTAATAAACATGTCAGCGGAATAAAATAGTAAGCAAGAAAAATACATCAATACATGACATATAGCAAACAATAAACGAAAATTTGTTATGTTATTATTGAGTTGCGTCACTACCACTTGTGACTGCCTATGTAAACCAATCTGATTGGGTACCCAATTAGATGAACGACCAAGCCAACGTAGTTCTCCTACCGCAAATAGGACTCATGGAGCAATAAACAATATACAATTCCCAAAACTACCCACTTAGGCTTAATCTTCAAAATTAGATTTTCAAAATCTAATTAACTTTATTATTTTCAAAATATAATTCTATTCAAAAATAATCTTTTTGGACCAATCTCCAGATTTTTTTTTCAAAACTTTTTAAATAATATATATACATCTTTTGTATCAAATTATACTTTACTTCGGAATTTTAAAACAAATCACTTCCGAGATATTTATTTGGAAATCTCAAAATACTACTATAAAAGCATATCAAAGTATATGCAACCAAATCGGGAGGTTTCTCCCAATAACAAGGCAACTGGGTCCCAGCCTTCATACAGTCGATAAATAAGTACATCCTTCTACTCCAAGGGTAGACTATACCAAAAACATATGCCCACTTTTTAGTTATGGGTTAGCCGAATCATCGGTAACATAACAAATCATTTTATATTCCGAAGTGATAAATCATTTTCACTAATATTTACAAATACTTTCAAATTGTAGTGTTGCTTTTTCCCAAAATCTTTTGAAATCATTTTCAAACACTAGGTTTTTAGTCCTCAAAATTCTCTTCCTTTATAAAACACTCTTATAAACCATTTTATAACCCCTTTAAAAATATTTATTCTTAAAATATTTCTATTACTTTCCAAAAGAAATCATTTCAATTCAAAAGATAAAATATCTTTTATTTCCAAAATCATAATAAACATTATAATTCCTGCTTAACCAATATTTTTATCAAACGCCTTACAGTCAAACTATGAAATTCTAATCACAAGGCGTTCGTATTTAATCATTCTCAAATCATTGTTTACCCAGCCCATGCATATAAAAAGGTAAATGTAACATCCCCTACTTGGAAGCCCAAAACTAACGGCCACGGATGTTACAATCATCCATAGTTATTAATCCTCGGCGACCAAATATGGTAATGTTAGAATCATTGATATAATAGAAACACATGGATATGGAAAAAATTTAAAATCAACAAAAAACATTCTCATTCCATTTCAAAGCATTTCAAATTCATTACATAATCCCAATATGAGAACCACGTTCAGAGAATATATAATTATTATAACATATGCCAAGAGTGACATATGAAGATGCCCCATTGGATGATCAAAGTATATAACTAGACAATTAAACAGTTTTGCCTTTACAACAAAACAACACGGCAGAATCAAAATAGAAAAGAGCTCTAAATAGCTATCATGCCTCCTGCACGTCTCCGAAAGCTTATTCGTCTAAAGAGGTACCTGAAAACCTAACCTCTCAAACTACTTAAAATAAATTGAGCAACCGAGAGTTTAAGGGGAAAACATAAACTTCTAGTCAGACATAAAGCCTGGTATGAATAATAATCTACCATCTCAACCCATTTAGATATCTAGTGAGACCACGCCGCTTAGCAGAACGGGTTTTCCGTTTACTAGTATCTTATTCAAAACTTTATAAAACCATATACTGTGCTCCTGCATCCACAATGGTTAAAACATAGCAATTCAAAATATTATGATGATATGCAAACAAGTAAATCAATTATGGATTTCTCATCCTCATTCATTTTGACTAGCTGTCTCATTTTATAGTTTCTAGGATCACTACTAGCTGTCTCATTTTGACTAACCTGTTTAATACTTACGAACACCCTGTCCAGTTTCATAGTTTTCATGGGATCACTAAGAACCTATTGGCCCCTACCAACAACCTTACTGTTTCATGAGTCCTCCCTGAACCTATGGGGATCCCCAATAACTTCCCTCTTGTCATAGTTTTCATATGTTGATTATGAACCTACCGACTTCTGTCAATAACTTAATGCAGATATAGTTTTCATGGGTTCACTACAAACCTATTGGCCTCTGCCAATAACTCAATCTAATCATAGTTTTCATGGGTTTACTATGAACCTATTGGCCCATGCCGATAACTTTTCCTAAACATAGTTTTCATGGGTTTACTATGAACCTGTCTACTTGACAACTTCTTTAATCAATATTTTAGCATCCTACATTCTGGTATATCTGACCTCCTGGATGCAATTCTACTCATTCAGGGGTTAACTTAATTTATATTCACTACTGGGTCAACCTAGCTGGTTATTCTGCCCTTCCCCAAAATACAGTTATGGGTCCATTATAATGTGAATATATATATATATATATATGAAGAAGTAAACATAATAACATAATAATACCAACTCCTGTGGCTTTATATCCTTGATATCATTTTATATAAAACTTAGTTAATCCCTTTAACCTATTAATCAATGGAAACTTCTTCAAAAACTCCATACATAAAATCATTTCAAATTGTTTTATTATGCCATGGTTTTCCTTCAAAATGAAATTGGGTTATTTGTTTTGAAAACTAAGGCTTTTGAAACCTTTAATCATTACTTTCGAAACCATTGGAAAACTTACTTTGGAAAGCATTAAAATCTTCTTTTTAAAATCTAGGCACCTACCTTTCGAAACACTTTAAAACCTTTCTTTCGAAACCTTTTGAATGTATTAAAGTGAAACCATTCAATTATAGAAGCATAGCTTCGAAACCATATGAAAGTACCCCTTTCGAAACTATTGGGTTTAATTTAAAACATAACTTATTGGGTCTAAGTGAACACAAACGAAAGTACCCCGTTGGAAACCATTTACCTTTAACTAAAAATGATTGGGGAAAAACTTGATGGCTTCGTAACCATCCTTTCGAAATCTTCAAAACATTAAGTAAAACATTGAAGGATAGCATCGAAACTCCCTTTCATGAGCATAATGACCTTTCTTGTCACACTTAAAGCAAACTAAATCAGCCTTTGCTTTCTTAGCAACCTCTCTCTTCTGGGCTCCCTTCTTCTTAAAAAATTTCCTCTTCTTTCCCTGAGGACCTAGGTTTCAACTAGCTTTTCTTTAGCACAAATAGAAAGCATCTACTCATGTCGGATTGCCATCTCCACAACTACATTACAAGGATCAAAGATATGTGTTAGGGTCGCCCTGGCAATTTCAGGCCTTAATCCTCAAATGAACCTCTCATTTCTTCTGATGACGGTGTCTACAGTAGCATACCCATATCGCGACAACTCATCAAACTTAATAGCATACTCAATTACCGACATCTCTCCCTGCTCCAAATCCATAAACTTTCTTATCAACGCTAACTTAGCAACCTCAGATAAAAACCTCTGTTCAAATCTCTTTCTAAAATCTTCCCAAGTCAACTCCTCCTTTGGAACCTCGGAAGTAACACTATTCCACCAACGAAGTGCTGCCCCTTGCACTGCCTAGATGCCAACCTCCTCTTCTGATCATCATCCAAACCTAAATTAGTGAAGATTCTCTCACAGTGCAACAGCCAATTATCAACTTCTATGGCAGCCTCCATTCCCATAAACGGCTTCCCTCCAAGACTAGTGTAGTCTCTGCATAGCTTAGCATAGTTATTCCCAATTGGAGCCACAGGATTAGCTCCTCCAACATTTCTAACAACTCCAGTAGCAGCACCTGCTTGCATCATACTGACGAAAAACTGATACATCGCCCCCATATCCACTGGTGGATTTCCAGCACCCACATTGGCCTCTGCATTTTGGTTAGCATTAGCCTGTCGATCCGGGTTCCTCCTGGTGGGTCGAACATTTCCGTTGGTTGTGATGCTTCCTCCACCGAGATTTCCTCTTCCGTTTCCTGCCTCCATATCTTCTTTCTCGTAAATCTACATACGAGCCTTACTAAGATACAGAAGAACAGTCTAAGAGAAAAGAGGAATACATACTTATATATATATATATATCAAATACAAGTACGTTACAAAAATGTTAACCCAAACCCCGATCTTATTTTCTAATTCATTGGATTATGTTTGAAAATCTTTTAGGTTTAAATTTCTTTTAAGTTTCATAAACCTCGCTCTGATACCAACTTGTAACATCCCTTACTTGGAGGCCCAAAACTAACGGCTACGGATGCTGCAGTCATCTGTAGTTATTAATCTTCGGCGACCAAATACGGTAATGTTAGATACATTGATATAACAGAAAAACATGGATATGAAAAAAATTTAAAATTAACAAACAACTTTCTCATTCCATTTCAAAGCATTTCAAATTCATTACATAATCCCAATAGGAGAACCACAATCAGAGAATATATAATTATTAAAAAAAGGTCAAGAGCGACATATGAAGATGCCTCCTTGGATGATCAGTGTATATAACTAGACAATTAAACATTTTTGCCTTTACAACAAAACAACACAGCAGAATCAAAATAGAAAAGAGCTCTAAATAGCTATCATGCCTCATGCACGTCTCCGGAAGCTTATTCGTCTAAAGAGGTACCTGAAAACCTCAACTGTCAAACTACTCAAAATCAATTGAGCACCGGAGAGTTTAAGGGGAAAACATAAACTTCGAGTCAGTCATAAAGCCTGGTATGAATAAAAATCTCCCATCTCAACCCATTTAGATATCTAGTGAGACCACGCCGCTTAGTGGAATAGGTTTTCCCCTTACTAGTATCTTATTCAAAACTTTATAAAACCATATACTGTGCTCTTGCATCCACAATAGTTAAAACATAGAAATTCAAAATATTATAATGATATGCAAATAAGTAAATCAATTTTGGATTTCCCATCCCCATTCATTTTGACTAGCTGTCTCATTTTATAGTTTATAGGATCACTACTAACCTATTAGTTTTCACGGGCTGACTAATAACCCGTTTAATACTTACGGACACCCTATCCGGTTTCATAGTTTTCATGGAATCACTAAGAACCTATTGCCATTGGCAACAACCTTACTGTTTCATGGGTCCTCCCCGAACGTATTGGTATCCCCAATAACTTCCCTCTTATCATAGTAGTCATGGGTTGACTATGAACCTATTGACTTCTATCAATAACTTAATCTGGATATAGTATTCATGGGTTCACTACAAACCTATTGGTCCCTGCCAATAACTCTTTCTAATCATAGTTTTCATGGGTTTACTATGAACCTGTCTACTTGACAACTTCTTTAGTCTATATTTTGGCATCTTACATTCTGGTCTATTTGACCTTCTGGATGCAATTCTACTCATTTAGGAGTTGACTTAATTTATATTCACTAATGGGTCAACCTAGCTGGTTATTTTGTCCTTCCCAAAATACAGTTATGGGTCCATTATAATGTGAATATATATATATATATATATATATATATATATATATATATGAAGAAGTAAACATGATAATACTAACCCCTATGGTTTTATATCCTTGAAATCATTTTATATAAAACTTGGCTAATCCCTTTAATCTATTAATCAAGGGAAACTTCTTCAAAAACTCCATACTTAAAATCATTTCAAACTGTTTTTTTATGCCATGGTTTTCCTTCAAAATGAAATTGGGTTATTTGTTTTGAAAACTAAGGCTTTCGAAACCTTTAATCATTACTTTCGAAACCATTGGAAAACTTAATTTGGAAAGCATTAAAATCTTCTTTTTAAAAATCTTGGCACCTGCCTTTCGAAACACTTTAAAACCATTCTTTCAAAACCTTGAATGTATTAAAGTGATACCATTCAATTATAGAAGCATAGCTTCGAAACCATATGAAAGTACCCCTTTCGAAACTATTGGGTTTAATTTAAAACATAACTTATTGGGTCTAAGTGAAAGCAAACGAAAGTACCCCTTTGGAAACCATTTACCTTTAACTAAAAAATGATTGGGGAAAAACTTGATGGCTTCGTAACCATCCTTTCGAAAGCTTTAAAACATTAAGTAAAACAATGAAGGATAGCATCGAAACTCCTTGTCGAAGCCATTGCCTTTGAAACCCTTGAAACCTTTCGAAAGCTTTTAGGAAGTGAATTAGTAAAGTTTAAAACAAAAGCTACCCTTTGAAAACATTAATTACTTCAATACATTCGAAAAACTAAAAGGACGGCATCAGTGTCTCTACTAGGTCGACACCACCCTTTTCGAAAGTATTGTTCTATAAATAGAGGAACTCATTCGAAAGCTTATAGTTTAACATGAAAGATGGAAACCCCCTTCGAAAGCTATTTAGAAAACCCTTTCGAAAGCATATGTTTCGACTCCTTTGAAATTTTTTATTCAAACAAGGCAAGTGCTTATCATTTGAAAGTAAAACAAAGGTATCAACCTCATCAAAGCTATGTTCCGACACCATGCCTTCCGCCTTTCTCCAATCCACTACGTACTAATGATTGATACCTCATGTATTGGTTTCGGCTTATTTGGTTTCAACCTGGTAGGTTTCGAATTAATTGAAGGCGGAAGCATAAGGTCGAAAGGTGCTTTTGAAAGAGGCGGAACCCACTTTTCTGGGTAAAAACTGATTTATTACCAATTAAAGCAAATACTTTCTAATTAATCTGCCTACTTGTAAAAATTTGATCGGTTGCTATAACTTTTCAAATTCTTTACATAAAAATAACTGCCCCATAATTTCAGATCTAAACATGGATTAGTTTAACAAATAAACCCTTCCATTAAGCAAAATCAATAAGACAATTAAGTCCTTCATCTAAAATATTTTTTTTTCCATAGGAAATTTCTTAGGAAAAATCCCCAAAAATTAAAAAAATTCTCTCTCAATATGATATCTAACATATAAAAATTCCAAACCCAAATTCTTCATATAATAATCAAAATAAATTTTTAAACCCAATTATACATATTTTCCTTTGAAAATTCATATTAAATCTTCCATAGCTTGGAAAATTACACAAATTGAAACCCAACTCCAAAATCATAATTTACATGACATAAAGTTTTCTCTTGGCATACGAAATTATGTTTATTTTGTTTTACCCTTAAAACCGCATAATATCATATTTAAATAATTTTGTTTAAATCAAACTTGTTATAATCCAAGCATATCATCATCCAAATCATCATTAAAATGGATTTAATCTTAAATCCGAAAACAAATGATCATAAAAACAAAATAGAGATGATATCGATCATTATTCACCTTGAATAGGATAAGGAATTTGAGATTTGATTGAGATTAATCCTTCTAGCTTGAATCCTTAGATTTACTTGAATTTTTCTTCTCCTTTTTCTCCTAGCAATGGCCAGTTATACTCTTTCTTTTCTTATGTTTGTTTGCATTTTATAAAATGAACGTGAATGGTATGAGGAATGAGAATATAAGGGTAATGAAAATATAGGGTGGCAATTACCCTAATACCCCTGCGTTAATTAATTAATATGTATAACCATTGTATCCCATTTATTTAATTAAGCTCGGCCTCTAAGTATTTATTCAAATCTCAATCCCCATATCACTTTAAGATTTACATTATTCTATTTAATTTATCTAATTAAATCTCCTGAATAATGTTATTAAAAATTAGGGGTGTTACAGGCTTCCCTCCTTAAAGAATTTCGTCCTCGAAATTTTCTTTTACTTTTACTCGAAATTTTTGTTGCAGTTAAATGAGGAAGAAGGAGAAAGAATGTACTTATAAGAAAAGTCTCCCAAGAGCTACTAACCATTAGTTCAGATTTAAATAAGCGGCTCAGATTCACACGGGAAGACCAAGAGGGGGAAACTTTTAGGTTTCGACATTGATGACTTAGAAAGTCAAGGGCATCCCTTCGCAAGGGGAGGGGGAAAATGTTGCTCCAAAAAAATCCAACTTTCGACTTAGTCGAAGCCATTCAAAGTAGAGAACAAAAGAGAGCAAGAGAGGAGAATTCCAACTGGACCTTTCGAAGGAGTTGAAGGGACGCTATCGTCAAAGTCTGAAAGTTTCGAAACCTTTCAAAGATGTCGGAAGGTCTCTACAACAAAGATCCAGTGAGTTCATACCTTTCAAAGGAGATGAAGGAGTCGAAAGCACACTTCCGCCTTCAGTAACATCGTTCGACTAGATAAATCCATATGTATGAAGACCTTTCGAATGAGTCAAAGCAGTACCTTTCCAAGACAATGAAGAACAGCTCTTTGCATATGCGCCAAACCTTTCGAACCAAAGGTTTTGCCATCATTTAAACTTTGCGAAAGCAAGCATTGTCCTGCACATCCCCTTCGAAAGTTATAATAAGCCTTTCGAATTGTTCGAAGCCAGTATGATCCAGGAGGGTTCCGCATCAAATCAAAAATAAGAGCTCAGACGTAATCAATGTCGTCGAAACTTTTAGACAACGCGTATCGACAAAGTCGGAAGCACTTACAAGGCAACACAAAGGAGAGAGGCGCATCCCTTCCTTTCGACAAAGACGAAGCATACTTGAGTCATTCAGCAGCCACTTTTCGACCAAGTCGGAAGCATCAGGGTCGAAAGGTGCTGATCCGCATCTATAAATAAGACCCAAGGGGTCACGTTTTAGGGATCCGATTCTTCTCATTCCAAACTTGTATCTTCTTAATCAAAAGTGTTGTACCCTAATTGCTAAATTGATTTAGGGATTTGGAGAAATAAAATTTTTCTTTAGCTTGTTTAAGGGAAGTTTCAAATATTTCAATTACTTTAATTTTTTTCAGGCTATTGTTAGATTTACTCTTATATTTCAGGTAACGCCTTCATCGAAAGGTCCCTACCGACATAGTTGAAACCCTGTAAATCTAAGTAACTTCAGTTATATACTTCATACCGCCTTCCCTTGATTTTCCGCTTTCGACATAGTCGAAATCGAGCTTTAGTCCACTGAAACCATTTATTAATACAAGGAATCAAAAGGTCCAACTTTCGAAAAGGTCGTAATCTAATTCCAAACCATTCGCAATTTGAGATTTCCAATCCAAACAAAGGATACTCAAGCCTATAGCTTTCGACGAAGTCGAAACCCCTATCCTAGATTTCTAGATCAAGTTTTAACACCTAAACCACTTTGCTTTCGATTGAGTCAAAACCTCAATCTTAGATTCTTGGATAAAGTCCCAGCTAAACAATAACCAAGGCCTTTGACAAGATCAAAACCAATCAAGAAAAACCTTGTCCATGATATCTATCTATTTTGAAAGGTAGGCTTTCAAAGGAAAAACCAATCTATCTCAACAAAATCGAAAGGTTAATAAAGGAAGAAGTCGACCCTTTCGACTAAGTCAAAAGGTCTTATGGGACAACATCTTACTTCAGCAACTTACTAAAAAGGAAATTCAAGAAGGATAAACTCCTTCCAGTCCTCTCCATCTACTTGAAGGATAAACCACATTTCAGAACACAACTTTGAGGTGTTGACAAGATTTATTGTTAACATTTTTGGCGCTAGAAGGAGGGCTCGAACCTCCGACTTGGTTAAACACCCAACACTACTTGTCTCTAACCCCACTTAACCAAATCTCAAGTTCATTTACTTTGGTTTAATCATGGCTAGAAGAATCAAAAGATTTGAACAAGGATCCTCTGAGCCACATGAGATAAAGTTCCCCTCAAAATTCATCAAAGATTCCAACAAAAATGAATAACAAAGGTTAAGGCTAGAAGCTTTGAGAATTATAAATAGGAAAAGAGCAGAATCATATGATCCTGAGAAATGGAGCTTGAACCCCTTTCATGTTGGCCCCACCACTATTTTTGCATTGGGAAAGAGAACAAATGGAAGTGACAATGTATTCAATCAAATGAAAAGAACCATCCAACTCTATTCTAAAGGCACAATCTGTGAGGAAGAAATAATGGTCGATTACAATGCCTTTGCACATAAGTGGCAACAGCCAATTACAACAAGAACACTTTGACTCAAGAACAACAAAGGGTGGCAAAAAGAAAAGCAATTGAAGAGCATGAAAACATAAGGACAAGAAACAAAAGATCAAAGAGCCATCCCCAAGAATCAAGCTTCAAGTCTAGACTTCAAAAAATGCAACTTAATAACATCTATAGAGAATGTCTACTTGCTTACTAAGGATGAGCTTAACTATTGGCCATCATAGAAAATGAAACCGAAACATGAAAGAAATCTGGGAGGATCCCACTGTTACTAACATATGATGAATGGCCATGAAACCAATCATTGCAGAGCCCTGGAGGGGATGATCATAAATTTATTCCGACAAGGAAAGATTCATGAATTTGTAAAGAGAATATGAGAGAAGATCAATAAAGAGCTACTTTTCATAAAAAGAAAATCTACATGGTTGGAAGTGAAATGCTCCTTATATTTGGATACTACCTAAGATGGTAGTCTACCTAAGATGGTAGAAAAGCCTCTATCCGCGCCGAGTTGGCCAAGGCAGAGCACCTCCTGGAGGGAGGGCGGGTAAGCCTTTAGGAGCTCCATAAGATGGCCAGGTTAAAGAACCGGACAAGCCCTTGGCCGCGCATCTGGTCAGATCAAGGCACCTCCTGGAGGAAGGATGGGGTAAGCCTTTATCCGCGTCATAAGATTGCCAGGGTAAAGCACCGAACAAGCCCTTATCCGCGCCACGCTATGACCAGGGTATGGCACCTCCTAGAGGGAGAATGGAGTAAGCCTTTATCCACGCCATAAGATGGCCAGGGTAAAGCACCGAACAAGCTCATGTCCGCACCGCAAGGGCCAGGGCAGGGCACCTCCTGGAGGGAGGTCGGGTAAGTCCTTGGTTCCGGCCTCTAAGATGAGCTAACCAAGAGCACTGGACAGCAAGAAGCTGATTCATTCACACTCGCCTAAGTTCCATCCGGTATTCCAGACTGCCGAACCAACTCTCTCTCGAGACTGCCGAACCAACTCTCTCTCGAGACTGCCGAACCAACTCTCTCTCGAGACTGCCGAACCAACCCTATTCCAGACTGCCGAACCAACCCTCTTTCGAGACTGCCGAACCAACCTCCTACCACCGGACCAAACGCTACCGGACCAAGACGTGCCAGGCCAGATCACGTCAGCCCAGGCCCACCAGCAGCTATATACATCCAAGTTCCCTGCTCCCAACCTCACTCTATAAATAGAGGGGCAGGGGTACAACAATGGGAACAAGTTGGAGAGCTCAAGCATGGAAGGAACTCTTCAAACAACTTTCTTTTACTTGTATCAAAGCTTTGTACTTGTAATCATAGAAAAAGAAGAGAAATAACATATAAAGTGGACGTAGGCACATTCTGGCTGAACCACTATAAATCTGCGTGTCTTTTTACAGTTTAGTCCCTGTTTTTTACGTATTTGCATAAGTCGCTCAAATTACTAAGAATAACATAAGATCTACTAAATCACACAACTTTGAGGTGTTTGTCCATTTTTTGTGCAAACATTTTTGGTGCTTTCACTGAGAACTAGAAGCTCGAAGCTTCAGCTTCACCCGCTTAACAAGTTTTCCTAACAGCCTCGTCCGCCACTTGGAAAACATGCCTCCCAAACAGAGAAAAGATGTTAACAAAGGAAAAAACATCGCATCCAGCAGTCTTCCAGATCCAGCTGTCACGAATCAAGTAAATCGTCCTCCTCCAGCAACGGTAACAAATGAAGGACAGGCTAACCCAACCACTCCTGCCACAGAACAGCCTGCAGCAATTACTAGGGCAGATTTGGACAGAGTTGTTGTTGAAGTAACTAACCGCTTCACGTCCCAGCAGGAAGCCTTGGTGGACCATCTCATGTCACGCTTGAGGGACGCTGAAGAATCCAACCGCAACACTGAATCATGGGGCGAGTCCCAGTCTGGAGGATCTCAGAGACAGCAAAGGTCTTCCTTCTTCGAAGGAGCTAACGGCAGAAGTAGCCGTGGTAGGAGCCGAGACCGAGCACAGCCCGAAGTTAGGCCCGAGGAAACGTTTGGTACCGAACCCAACGGGGAAGGTACCGGGCGAAGGTCAACTGTAGCTGAGCCTGTCATGCTGCCTAACCACAGAAACACCAGTGAACGGGGCCGAGCTAGAGTTCAGCCCGAAGTTGGACCTGAGGAAGTGCTTAGATCAGAACCCAACAGGGGAAGATCAAGGCAAGGGCCAACTGTAGCTGACCCAAGCATGCTCCCAGAAGATCAAAGGCAGCCACTGGAAAATATGAGGAATGATAGACGATACCATCCCTACAGGTTGTCTGGACGGAATCAATCCCACAGAACAGAACCAAACTCATTTCTATCTGCTCCAAGTTCTGATGAAAGGATGGCACGCTTATTCAGAGAGTGTGTCCAACGGGAGCAAAGAGATCGAGGGATAGGCACTAGGGTAACCAGCCCTTTCGCCCGCAATATCGAAATTGCTATCACCCCCCGAGAATGGAAGATGCCAACAATGGAACCCTACAAAGGAACCTCCGATCCCGTTGTACACTTACAGAGGTACACGCAGCATATGCTCATGAGTGGAGCAACAGAGGGAGTACTATGCAAATGCTTTCCGCTCTTCTTAGCAGATCTTGCTACCTCCTGGTTCTGTCATCTACCCCAAGGATCCATCAGCTCATGGGAAATGTTGAAAGAAAAATTTATCAGTCAGTTCCACATTCATGTGGAGCAACCTAAGGATGCTTATTCCTTATCCAGCGTCAAACAGAAACCTGGAGAAAAGCTGCAGCAATACCTAACCAGATTCAACGCCGCAGCAGCCGCAGTTCAAGATGCCGATGAGAAGCTTATCCTAATGGCCCTCTGCAGTGGGGTGCATCCGGACACTAAATTTGCTAGAAGATTGACAAAAGAAAAACCAGCTACTTTACCCGATTTCTTCCATGAAGCCGGGAAATACATGAGGCTTGAGGATGCTGCCATTGAGGGGCAGTCAGGACAGCAAAGTAAGACGACCCATGGCAACGCCCCTGCTGTGGCGAGGGACGTTCGAAGAAATGATTCCAGAGACAATGCTGGGGGCAAGAAGGTAGAAAAGCGCCTATATCGGCCAGGACCAAGATTCGACACTTACACCCCTTTGAACGAGACCGTCGAAAATATCTTCCTTGCCACCCAAGGCGAAGTTAGATACAAACGCCCACCATACAAGAAGGAATCAGATAACGCACAGAAGTCTGGAAAATTCTGCCGCTTCCACGAATCTCACGGACATGATACCAACGAATGCCATCATCTCCGAGATCTGATTGAGGAACACATCAGAAGGAAGAAACTGGAGCGTTATGTAAAAAGTCAAGACAGGACTCCAGCTCCTGCCAATGAAAACCCAAGGCTACCCTCACCAGGGACCGACATAGGAAACCGCAACGCTAGCAGCTCTAGTAAAGAGAAGATAGTGGTCCATACCATCTCAGGAGGTCCGCACATCGCAGACAGAAGTTGGAGAGAGATGGAAAGATATGGGAAGTCGCTTAGAGACAATGAAGACTGTGTCAATACGGTTATAGAAGAGCGCCACCCAAAGCGGAAAGAAAGTGATGACATCACATTCAGTAAACGCGACCTAGAAGGAAGACAGTACCCTCATATGGATCCCATGGTTATCTCTGCCCGACTCGGTCCCGCCGAAGTTTACCGAATCCTGGTAGACACTGGAAGCTCTGTAAATATCCTGTTCAAACACGCATTCGACAAAATGAAGCTATCAATGAAGGATGTATCTCCCTGCGATAAACCACTACACGGTTTCACTGGAGATGCGAAGATGCCCCTCGGGCAGCTGGACCTCTTTGTTGAGATTGGAAGCCATCCCCGCTCCATTGTAAGGAAACAAACGTTTGTGCTGATAGAAAACCATTCGGCCTACAACGCCTTCTTAGGAAGACCAGCCTTGTCTGACTTCCAGATTGTCCTAGCCCCATGGTGCCTGAAAATGAAATTTCCAACAGACAATGGGGTAGGGGAAGTGGAAGGAGACCAGGATATTGCACGAGACTGCTATGTAACCGAACTTCGCAACAACCACAAGAAAGATAAAGGGAAAGGTGTAGAGATTGCCCTCTGCACAAAAAGCCTTGAAGCATAGCAACTAAAGAAAGCCCCTCCTCTTCGATACACCAGCGACCCTTTCAATGAATTAGACCCTAGGGACAAAGAGGAGGAGGCCACCGCCGAGCCTGCAGAGGCTATGGAGTTTATATCTGTAGACAAGCACGACTCAAGTAGGCTACTGAAAATTGGGTCCCAGCTGAAAGCTGAATTGAAGGAACAACTCATTGATTTTCTCTGCCACAACTTGGATGTATTCGCTTGGTCACACGCTGACATGACTGGAATCTCCCCCGACATAGCATGCCACGTATTAAACATTGATCCTACCAAGGCGCCTGTAAAACAAAAAAAGAGAAGTATGGGGGCAGAGCGATCAGCAGCCCTCGATGAAGAAGTAAAGAATCTACTCGCCAATGACTTCATACGAGAAGCTATTTACCCAGAATGGATCGCCAACCCGGTACTAGTAAAGAAGGCTAATGGGAAGTGGCGGACCTGCATTGACTTCTCCAACCTAAACGACGCCTGCCCAAAGGATTGCTTCCCGCTTCCCAGAATCGACCAACTTGTAGACAGCACAGCTGGGCACGAACTCCTATCTTTTATGGATGCATACTCAGGATATAACCAAATTCCTATGCATGCTCCCGACCAAGACCACACTAGTTTCATCACCGACCGGGGTTTATACTGCTACAAAGTGATGCCCTTCGGACTTAAAAATGCAGGAGCCACCTACCAGCGCCTCGTCAACAAGATGTTTGCAGGGCTAATAGGACGAACTATGGAAGTATATGTAGACGACATGCTGGTGAAATCACGGAAAGCCAAAGATCTCGTAAGCCACCTAGGCGAAATGTTCCAGGTACTTCGACAGTATGGAATGAAGTTGAATCCACTAAAGTGCTCCTTCGGAGTGTCATCGGGAAAATTCTTAGGGTTCATCGTCCATGCCCGAGGGATTGAAGCAAACCCTGAACAAGTCCGAGCATTAAGGGACATCAAGATACCTTCCACCCGAAAGGAAATGCAAAGCCTAAATGGAAAAGTGGCCGCCCTAAGCCGATTCATCTCCAAAGCAACGGACAAGTGCGTCCCCTTTTTCGAAGCTCTAAAGAAAGATAAAGGAAAGTTCGAATGGACGGACGAATGCTTAACCGCTTTCCTTAACCTAATCGAACACCTCCAGAAACCACCGGTACTCTCGACCCCAAGCGAAGGCGAAGAATTATACCTATACCTTGCTGTGTCATCTCACGCTTTAAGCGCTGCCTTGGTAAGGGAAGACAACCGCACGCAACGACCAGTTTACTTCGTCAGTAAAAGGTTTACTGGGGCAGAAGTCAGATATCCTAAACTTGAAAAGTTAGCATACTGTTTACTAGTCACTTCACGAAAACTACATCACTACTTCCAATCCCATTCCATCAAAGTTCTGACCGATCAACCATTGAGGCAGGTACTCCATCGTCCTGACACTTCCGGGCGACTACTTAAATGGTGTATTGAGCTGAGTCAATATGATATCACCTATCACCCTCGCACCGCCATCAAGGGACAAGCCATGGCTGATTTCATTGCAGAGTTCACTACCAACGAGGATAAGGAGCAACTGGAAATAACGGAAGATATCAAGTGGAATCTCTTTGTGGACGGTGCATCTAACGAACAAGGCTCGGGGGCAGGTGTGGTAATAATCACTCCCAGGGGAAGTAAACTGCACTATGCTATAAGGTTGGAGTTCGCTGCCACCAACAACGATGCAGAATATGAAGCAGTGATAGCTGGACTAGAAATTGCCATAGAAATCGGAGCCAATTCTTTGTGTCTTCACAGCGATTCTCAACTTATTGTTAATCAAATACTAGGAGAATTCCAAGCTCGAGAGGAAAGACTCATAGCATATCTAAAGAAGACCAAGTTGCTTCTCAGCCGATTGGATCAGTACCTAGTCAAACACATCCCTCGGGAAGAGAACCAAGAGGCCGACGAATTGGCAAAGCAAGCGAGTATGAGAGACATCGCCATCTTCGGGGCAGTAACCATCTCAAAGCAAACGGTCCCAAGTTTTGAGCAAGTGAATCTGATAGCCGCAACCGAAGAAGCAACTTGGATGACTCCCATCCGAGACTACCTACAAAGTGGCACACTACCCAACGGGCGTAATGAAGTCAAGAAAATCTTGAGGAAAGCGTCCCGCTATACAATACAAGAAGACATCCTCTATCGGCGCGGTTTCTCTAACCCATTATTAAGGTGTGTCGCCGGAAGGGAAGCCAAGGAAATCTTATCCAACATCCATCAGGGGAGCTGTGGAGATCACACCGGGGGGCAAACATTAGCAAAAAAGATACTCCGATACGGATATTTCTGGCCCACCTTAAGCAAGGACGCCTTAGATTTCGTCAAGAAGTGTGACAGATGCCAAAAATTTGCTAAGATCCCTCGGCTACCAACAACCGAGATTACTCAGATGACCAGCCCTTGGCCCTTCGCGATATGGGGAATTGACTTAATCGGCGAGCTACCAATGGGCCGAGGCGGGGCCAAATATGCTATAGTGGCAGTTGATTATTTCACCAAATGGGTGGAAGCGGAACCTCTAAATAAAGTATCTTCAGCAAAAGTTATTAACTTCTTGATCAAAAATGTTCTATGCAGGTACGGAGTCCCACTCAAAATCATATCAGACAATGGACTTCAATTTGACAGCGAGGAATTCGCCAACTGGTGCCAAGAACACAGAATTCATAAAAGCTTCTCATCCGTAGCCTATCCCCAGGCAAACGGACAAGTCGAAGCAGTCAACAAAATTCTGAAAACTCTAATCAAAAAGAAGCTTGAAAAGTCAAAGGGTGCTTGGGTGGATGAACTTCCTACGGCACTATGGGCCTATCGCACATCTTTCAGAACATCGACAGGGCACACTCCTTTCTCTTTGGCATACGGATCGGAGGCTATGCTCCCAGTTGAGACTATTGTGCCTTCCCACCGTCGGATCCACTATAACCCAGAAGAAAACGAAGAACTCCTTCACATGTCTTTGGATCTAATCGAGGAGAGAAGAAACGATGCAATCCTCAAAACAGCAGCCCACAAGCAAAAAGTGGCAGCACAATACAACTCCAAAGTCAAGCATCGTACCTTGCAGGAAGGGGATCTTGTCCTCAAGCGAATCTTCCCTCGCCCCGGAGCACTAGACCCAATCTGGGATGGACCATATGTAATTCATAAAGATCTCCACAACGGAGCCTATATTTTGTCAACAGTGGACGGAGAGGTGTTCCAGAGGGCATGGAACATCCAACACCTCCGTCGATACTTTTCTTAACTTGTATTGCCCATATGAAGTGAATTAACAAAGAGAATCAGTGGACGTAGGCATTTTCGTGCTGAACCACTTTAAAAAACCTTGTCTCTTTTTTAACTTGTTCCTTTGTATCTTGGCTGCTTGTTAACTTTATCCTTTTCTGTTGAACAAAATCCCGAGTATACAGCATTTCTATTCAAAGCACTCCACAATGCAACTTCACGTGGACAAAACCCAACAGGTACTATGCGAATCTATGCCCTCGCCAATGAGACACTTTCGCTCCAGCATCCCTCTGCTGCGGGTTAACTCATTGCTCGCGACGGCCCTTAAAGCCAACTGTAATGAGCCGATTATAAGCCACCGAGAAGGCCGACTATAGCCGAGGCAGCTCATTACGGCGTTAGGCTCGCCGGCAACTGTGAACCGACTATAAGCCCCAACATAAGGTGTGGCCAGCCAGGGGCAGTTCACAGTTGACGATCGGCACCCACGCTAGCCGGCCACAGTAAATCGAATAATACCCACGATTACGGGCCATAATGGCCCGGGTAGTTACTGTGCGCGATCTCGGCTCCGATGTGTCTTAAGTGCGGCTGTGGTAAAAAAGAATTAACTCCCCGCGGAGGCGTAAGATGGGTGACGAATGTCTCCAAGACCCACAGCTAGGGAAAGTGACTACAAAACCCGTTTGCCACGAACTTAAGCACATCGAAGGCCTTCCGTGATTGGAAGTTTTACTATTTCACGTATTTCAATTTTACTTAAAAAGCTTTTTTTTTTCCTATCCCCTATAACAATCCCTAAAGTACATGATACAGAGTAGGAGATACTCGCCAATGGGTGTAGGGACTCACAGTGGCAGGACATTCAACTACATTCCATGCTCGGTCCTACAAGATATTCAAGACTGCCATCTACGATTAAAACATGAAAGGCGGTATTTTCTTCTTTTATGTACAAATACATGACTATAATTTGTTCACACCACACGCTAATATTGCAAGTCATAAAATTATGATTTAGAACCAGAGTCTAACATCAAACACAATTTAATTACAAGAATATACATAGCTACATTTCTCATACGATATGTTGAAATAGCAACAAATATTCAAGAAACGACAAAATCAACTTAAGTTAAAAAAATTTACACGTCAAGAATAATGTTGATTATTACAAGTAGCAAGAATTACAACTTAGAAGTTACTCTACTGTCTTAAGACTAACATATACAACCATGCCAAGCCTACAAAAAGAATCTTCCAGGTCTAATCAGGGAGCCGGTTGCGTCGGAGTCTTGTCCTTGCTCTGTTGCCCGCCTGTCCGGTCATAAAAAGGATTCATTAGTAATAAGCAACCAAGTTAATCAGGAAGCTGAAAAGGAAAACTTACCAGCATAAGCTTACTGGCCACTCTGGTCGTCATCATCCACTTGCACCCCTGCCTCCTCAACAGCGAGCAACCGCATACCCTCCTTCACTGTCGCCTTCTCCCCCTTGGCAAACTTGGCAGTGACCGCATCCATGCTGAAGGCCACGCCACCATCTTTATCCGCGTCGGCCTTGGCCTCTTCCAAAGCCCGAAGATAGATCTTAGCCATGACCCTGGGATAATCATCCATCCAAGAGAGATTGCCCTGCTTCCAAGTTCGGAAATACATGTCCTGGAGCATGTCATCCATCATTCCCTCATTCTCCTCAAACTCCCTCATCCGGGCCTCGGAAGCCGACAACCTTTCGACGGCAGCATCTCTCTCCAATCTGTATCTCGAGCAATCAGCCTGAAGGGACCTCCACATCACCTCCATCTCTTCCCTCAACTTAGCTTGAGCAAGCTCTGCAGCCTCAAGTTTCTCGGACAATTCCTCCACCTGCTCGAGATCCGCTTTCCGAACCTCATCCACCGTGGCAATAGCCATGTCAATCCGCTCTTTGCAAGTAGCTTCCATTTTCCGCAATTCGGTCCGACTGGCCTCTTCCATGGTTTTCCTTAGTCGCCCAGTAGCAGCCTCATGCTGAGAAATCTGAATAGCCTGATCCGCAAGCTGTTTGGCCTGATCTGAAACCACCAATTGAAGTCGGATATTGGCGCTCCCAATCTCCTCTCCGGCCTTAACCAGCCGAGCATGATGCCCCATCAGCCTCTTGGTCTCCTCTGCCACCCGATCAATATTAGCCTTGGCCTCATCTCCCATAGTGACTATACGAGTAGTGAGTAAATCGAGATCTAAGGACTTGGCTTCATCAAGTACTCGTACCATGGGGTTACGGGGGAGAAGGTGTTCACCAGTGACTTCGTCAAAAGTAATATCATGAGAGCTTGGATCCAGATCAGGATGACCCGCAAATGGATTACGAGCCAAGTCGGGACGGTCGATATGAATAACAGAAGGGTTTCCGGACGGGTGCGGAGAAGGTGCAAACTCGCTACCCTCCTCAGTAATATCATGAAGAGGCTGAGCCGGAGGCTGAGGACCGGGCGAAGTTTCGGATAAAGGATGACTCCTCTTCCTCTGCTGAATTCCCTCTTCGATGACCCTAAGAAGAGGATGGTAGCCGACTACATCCCCGGAGCGTTGGGTTGAGGGCTTCAGCATAGCAGAAATTTTGGAAAGTTTATATTGCTCAAGCCTGTGTCGAAGGTCTGAAGCTTTGGACGTCTTGCCTGCTCCTGATATAAAGAACAAGTGTCACAAACTTACATTACTATACGATTCGAGAAACGCGGTAAATTACAAGTTAAAAAAGGAAATGAAACACAGTTGTGGTTGTACAAACCCTGGGGAGGAGTGGGATACTGCAATAAGTCCTGGATTTCATTCCAGGACGGGAGCGGGTCATAAAATATTCCTAAGTCCCTATCATTAATGAAGCATGCAGGAGTCAAGAGTTCACCTTGAGTCGTCGGAGCCACCTTGGCTGGAATGGTCGGAGAAGACTCACTTGCACCAGTCCCGGCTTTCTCCGCCTTCCCGGTCTTCTCTGCCAAAGCCGGATCCTCATCCAACCCCTCAAAAGCCTGGTGGAACGCATCATCCGTCCACTCCTGAATCTCGCCCGCTTGCCCAGGAAGTAGGGCCCCGATGCCATCGCCACCTTTGTCACCATCCCGACCATCTCCACCCTCGCCTCTTTCCTCCTCTATGTCTTCCTCCTCCCGGGTAAGTGGACAATTGCTGGGGGAGGGACCGTCCGATTTCTTGAGTTTCTTACCTCCGACAGCTGGAGGTTTTGTGAAAGGTTTCCTCTTGCTACTCTCTGCCGTAACACCTTCCTTGGTCTGAGCAGCCGCCCTCTCCTCCGCCGTTTCCCTCAGCTTAACTACAGACTGCTGCGGAAGGATTAAGTTATATTCCAGAAGAATCGCATTTCTAATCAAGAAGGCAGACGATCTATATTTCCCAAGAATGGCTTCTATCTCAGCCGCCGTCTGAACCAGGCGGTCAGTCTCCACAACCAGAAAACCACCTGTCGCTAGCAAAAATGAGAAAGTATGAGAAGAAGCATCGCAATCGAAATAGAAATTATAAGTAAAAGCATCAACTTACATCCAGAGGTAAAGCGCCGGATTGAAACGGAGTCGTCCCTAACAAAGAACCACTCTTTCTTGAACATGCTGAATTTAGAGTACAGGTCCAAGACCGGTTTGAAGGTCACGGCTGACTCCAAGCTAATGTATGGGGACCCCTTCTTATAGCCCCTCAAATTATACAAGTACCGGATCTCCCGGTTGGAAGGAGCACGACCATACTTCCTTTGGAAAATGACGAAGAGGCTCACCAGGATAGCATAGGAGTTGGGCTGAAGCTGGAATGGGGCCACCTTTAGATACGTGAGGAAGCTGACTACCCAAGCATTGAGAGGCGGGATAGCACCACACATACAATGGTACCTACTATAAGCAAAGTACCCTTCGGGAGGATTGTATGGCATGACACCTGGGCCCGGCAACAACATGAGGGCTCTATCGATCCCAAAGGAACGAGATATAACATCGAGCTGCTCCTCTTTGAGAGAGCTAGGAAAGCAGTCAGGCGGGGAATCCAGCAGCTCCTGGGGACCATGTCCATCCACTAATGACCTTGGGGCGGGCCCATGATGCTCCGATCCTGATTGAGCTGGGGGCACGGCCGAGGACTCTCCTTCGCCCCCGGACTTCCTTTTACCTGATCGGGTTTCCACTCTTTGAGACATTATCTGCAAACACAGGGAAAGTATATCATTAGAGCATACAAACAATGTAGTCTGGAATTTCACTTAAAGTCCAAAGCATACAAATCAATAGTTCATTCGGTGGCACAACTCGATGGTTCATTCGGTAGTACAAATCAATAGTTCATTCGGTAGTACAAATCAATAATTCATTCGGTAGTACAACTCAATAGGTCATTCGGTGGCACAGCTCAATAGGTCATTCGGTGGCACAACTCGATGGTTCATTCGGTAGTACAACTCAATTGTTCATTCGACAGAAATAATCGTACCTGGTTCGGCTAAATTACTTGGTCCGGCTAGAATGCTTGATTTATTTGATAACTTGATTCGGCTAATAACTTGGTCCGGCTAAACACTATAATTCGACAGATAGGAAAAGCGATGGCCTAAGCCCCCTATTTATAAGGGAAGAATGAATGACCGGACCATCCGGTTCGGCTCAGGTACCGAATACGGTCACTCGAGACAAAACAAAGCACGGCACATGCCGGCATATGCCCCACTTTGGGGGGCAAATGTTGGGCGTGTTCTCACCCAGAAGAGCTCAACAGCAAGAAGATGATTCATTCACACTCGCCTAAGTTCCATCCGGTATTCTAGACTGCCGAACCAACTCTCTCTCGAGACTGCCGAACCAACTCTCTCTCGAGACTGCCGAACCAACTCTCTCTCGAGACTGCCGAACCAACTCTCTCTCGAGACTGCCGAACCAACTCTCTCTCGAGACTGCCGAACCAACCCTATTCCAGACTGCCGAACCAACCCTCTTTCGAGACTGCCGAACCAACCTCCTACCACCGGACCAAACGCTACCGGACCAAGACGTGCCAGGCCAGATCACGTCAGCCCAGGCCCACCAGCAGCTATATACATCCAAGACCCCTGCTCCCAACCTCACTCTATAAATAGAGGGGCAGGGGTACAACAATGGGAACAAGTTGGAGAGCTCAAGCACGGAAGGAACTCTTCAAACAACTTTCTTTTACTTGTATCAAAGCTTTGTACTTGTAATCATAGAAAAAGAAGAGAAATAACATATAAAGTGGACGTAGGCACATTCTGGCTGAACCACTATAAATCTGCGTGTCTTTTTACAGTTTAGTCCCTGTTTTTTACGTATTTGCATAAGTCGCTCAAATTACTAAGAATAACATAAGATCTACTAAATCACACAACTTTGAGGTGTTTGTCCATTTTTTGTGCAAACAACTGGACAACAATGGACTAAGATGTCTAGGCCCCCAAGAAGAGGCCCATCAAACAATGGGCTAAGATGTCCAGGCCCAAGAAGAGGCCCATCGAATAATGGATTGAGACATCGAAGCCCAAGAGGAGGCTCATTCAGCAATGGACTAAGATGTCCAAGCCCGAGAAATGGCATATCCAATTATTGACTAAGATGTCCTAACTCAGGAGGAAACTAAGAAAATTACTTCCTACAAGACCTGATGGGTACACACATCAAAGGAGTAGAACAGAGCTCCACTTATAAATATCTGAATCTGGGTTTCGAGACTTTCATTTCTAAACATCATCTATTAATACCCGAATCTGGGTTTCGGGTCTCTCATATCCGAGTTTTGGGATATTCATTTCAGAACTTCATTTATTAATACCTGAATCTGGGTTACGAGTCTCTATCATCCACTAAAACATCTGTATCATACCCTAATCTGGGTTGTGAGGCTACTACCTATCAATGCCTTAATCTGGGCTTGGAATTTCTATTATGAATCTCTATAGTGGATTTCTATCACAAATGCCCGAATCTGGGTCAAAGAATACTCTCAAGGAGATCATTACTATATATTTCCGCTAATGCCCGAATCTGGGTTTCGGATTTCTATGCTTTTAAATCTTATTAATACTCGAGAATGGGTCGATGGGTTTCTACTACAGATATTCAAATAATGAATTCTAGATCTAGCTCTTTATTAAATAGATTACATTCCAACACTTATACCCCTATTTGAGGGTGGGATTTCCAATCAACATGACTTGGACATTCCGGCCAAATGGTTGGAGTTGAATTCTTAATTATTTCCCATCAAGGTTAAAGATCGAATCTAGACATTTAATATAAATCACTTTTCATGCAATTAATAAGATGATTTGTTAATCTAAGTAAATGATATGCATAGACTGGTATGTCAATTTCAAGCTAACAATTAGAAATATTGTTTGCTTCATGGTTTTCAGGGAAATCATCCCAGAGAAAGGAAAGATTCGGCGAAAACAAAAATAATGAATGAACTATCAGAAAGCATTTCAGAAGTGCTATTACAGGAAAGGATTAAAAATTATGTGATATTTACAAAATTTACATGATTTACGTAAGTCATTAAATTATTCACAAGACTATGAAGTTATTCACATATATGTAAGGCAAGTTTATACATTTCAAAGATGTAAATATATTATAAGTCTTGAGCAGCTTTGTTAAGATTCTCGACGACTGAAGCATCTACTACATGACGAATTGCGGCACTGGGAACTTCTTTACCTTCTTCTTTATGCTACTTGCGTAGTCAATTGCTTCAATATTTGTCTTCAGAGTGCAGTTGAAAGCTATGTTTGCGCTCCTAAGGGTCTTGTTATCCCTTTGTAACTCCGCAGCACGCTTTTGAAGGAAGTATTTATCGCGTTCGAGCTTATGAACCATGGAAACATACTTGTTGATACTCTGAGAATACTTCACTCTTTTTTTCTCATAAAAATACTTATATATTTGGAATTTAACTCTCCTGCACCAGTTACCCACAACATTCTCATCCAAGCCTGGGGGAGGGTTAATCATTGAGGGAAATTTTTAAGCAGCAAGAGAATTCGACCTCATAGGTCTGGAGACCAAGGGAGTAGCACGAGGAACCGGCAAATCAATACTTGAAATCTTTTCTCCCATGATGAATTCTAATGATTCGCACTAAGCTTGATTTTCCTTCAACTTCAATTCTAAATCACTAATCTGTTGGATAAGCTCTGACATCTTATGGTTGAAATCGATTGAAGGGTTTGATTTCACTTGTCGCTTTAGTGACTAAATTGTTTCATCTTTGCTCTTATATCGGCCTCGAGATAAGCAATTTGATCTTTCAAATAACTACCAATGGTTTCTGAATAAAATATCTTTTGTGCCAATTCAAGGCTTCAGCGTTGCCTCCGAAGCGTTCCAATAAAATATCATCGCTGAGTTTCACTCCTTCCACTTGATTTTAATATTTTCTCTCTAAGAGTAGTGATGCGTGATGATAAATCAAGTGGGAGGGAAACTGTAGATAATTCTAGCTCCTATTTAAGGAAAAAGAAACAAAACAAAGTTAAAATCAAGATGAAAAATCTCTTTATTATTATTATAATAGATTACAACTCAAATAACAATGAAGTTGAAAGATACAATAAATAATTGGTTTACATCTAAAGCTGAGAAACTACTTTTCTAACTTTATCTAATGAATTAGCGGAATGGGTAACTGTTGAATCAAAAGGAATATTAACTCCTTCAGAAGTGATAACTGGTGGACATTGGCTATAGTCCCATTTCCCAGCTAGAGGACTCTCGTGACCATAAATTAATTTTGTATGAAATGTTCTAATCTCCTTAAGAAGTCTTTCCTTCTCATCACCGAGGAAGTCAAAGTGGAGACGAGGATATTCCAAGTAGAGTTTTTGTAAATCTCTAAGAAAATAATATCTTGCCAATTTCGAAGATTTTAAAATTGATGCCTTTTCAAGATAAAACCTTCTTAGTTTAACATATTGGCTTAAGTGGTCTTTGGAAACAAGTTAACCTAGTGAACAGTCACTTTGTCATAATACAATAAAATAAAGCTAAGCATAAAGAGCGAAACTAAAATAAATATTTATAAATCAATACATTGTTACATAATTTACAACTACTCATCTGGTTCATACAAAATAGACTTAGAAAATAACTCAGATGCAAATTTGTTCTTATAATACTTAAGCTTTTCAGGGTGGAGATCTTTGGGAATCGGTCTGACCCGTGGTAAGTTCCAACAAGCTCCAGGGTGCAGGTCAGATCTGAATTCATCCAAGTATCTCTTATGAAAACGTCTAAGGAGACCCTCACAAAATTTGCCTAAGTATGAAAAGTCGGTAATTGAATGTCTACAATAAGCCTTTATAAAAAGTTGATTAAAATGTCTCTTTCTTCAATCAACATCCAAAATAGGGTAGTCAACTCCCAGTTCTCTTTTAAGAGAGCGTCGTAGCGAAGACGCACTCTCTTTAGAATAGGGGCAGCCTTTTAGTGCTTAAAAGATGCCAGCACGATGCACTTCTATCAAGACTATGATATTTTTCTGAAAGTACATTATGCTCTTTTATTTGCTTGTCAAGCTCCCTATATAACCTATTTATTTCAGCTTGTTTTCTCTCAAGTTTTGTTTTATAGGGGAGGTTGGACTTCTTCCTTATCTTAAATGAACGATTTACACTATTATTGCCTTCGAAGAGAAAGATATTTAAACAGACAATCCCATACCTGTGATACCGGGACAGAGGTCTGGGAAGCCTACTTTTTCCCTTTAGGCTCTTCAACATTAATGGGAGCAGGCTCATCCTCATGAGGAGCAGAATGCCCAACAGATTTAGGCGGGGTAGCTGAAGGAGGAGGTTCTTTTTCGGAAGCCTTTGTGTTGTCATCTCCATCCTTATCAGAGGCTTTGGTATGATCTCCACCATCTCCACCTAAGACTTGACCACCATCGGCGTTGTCATTATCGACATCATCATCATCGTTATTATCATCATTATCATCGCGACCATTATCGTCGCCTTCTTCCACGGCAGCATCATTTTTGTTACCATCATCTTCAGAATCAGATTCAATTTCAAAAGAGGGGACGTCGAAGGAAAGAATTTTGGAGGCATCGATTTCCTCCTCTTCTGCAACTTTAATCCCCTGCTTTTTTGATTAATCTTGCCCATTACTCTATCAACCAGGGTAGAGTCGAGCGAGGGGAAACTTAAATCAGGGCACTTCTTGAAGTTATCAGCATAAGCGAGCATTAGGGCTTCTTCATAGGAGTTTAGCATGATTTTCCCAAGAGTAGTATTAAGAAATTTAGATACGTGCTGCTTAGCGTCAGAGATAGTTTCAACAGTAAGTTTCAGCGTGGCCCTGCTTTTCTTGAATTTCTCTTTCAAAGAAATGTTCTTAACTGCTATGTGGGCCTTCTCCTCATCGGAATCTTTTAAAGTTAGCTCCATAGAAAATATTTCATCGGCGAGGAGTTGACAAGCCCTTCTTTCTTTAGGAGATCAAATTCTGTCTGGGCAAGAGAAGTTTTTAATCGTTTCAATTCAGAAGTCGCTTCATCTTTTGCCATAGGCAGGGAAGACACCTGATTCTTAAGAGGAGAGATTTCCTCCTGGAACTTGGACGATTCAGTGGAAGATTTGGATGCATGCTCATGAAGAGTTAACCAACTCTTAGAAATCTGAAAGAAGAAAACACAATGCAAGTTAGAGATTTAGAGAAAACCAGTAATGATAAAGTTAATTAGGGTAAAACTCACCAAAAATTGCTGCTCTATCAGAGAGCGGTAATGCCCCGCCAAATCAGAGACAGTTGAAGGCTGGTGGATAGAGTTGAAAGACTCAAAATGTAAGATGGACTCGGTTATCTCTTTAAAATTGATAGAAGGAAGAGAAGAAGACGACGGCTTCGAAGGAATGTGCTTTAAAGTAGGGGTCGTCTTCAGAGCCAGTTGCATTTGTTCGAGTGCAGCTGGAGAATCAGAAATGGAAATGCGAGAAAGAGGGTCGGTCACAGTTGGAGTCTGCTCCGGTTTTTCTTTAGGAGCTTCGACGATTGGGCTCTTCGAAACTTTATCAAGAGATGAATCCTCCTCCTCCTCTACATCAACAACTTTAGCAACCTTCTTGCGTGGCTCTATTTCAGATGATGGCGCCAATTTCCTTTTGAAGGCCCTCCTAGTTTTAGCAAGATATTCAACAACAGATGATGCTCCAGAAGTTGTAGGAAGAGGAGTGGCACCACTAACTGGCATTGTAACTTGAGGAGCAACTAAAAAGAATCCAAGCAGATTGTATGTTAACAAAATAAATTGAAAAAGCGACACAGTAATTCATGACAAGTGCAGTATTCTTCACATACTAGAGTGGTCAACACAAATGGGTGACTTGGGAGAGAAAGTTGATAGGTCTCCTAGAGAGAGGAAGCGTTTGCCATGGGAGGTGTGTTGAACAGAGGGAGTATTGCCTAGGATCCTTTAGCCTACCGGCAGAAGAGAGTGATTTTGTAAATTTGTTGGAGTCTACAGCATCAATCTGCTCCCAACTTGGCTTGCGGCCGTAATCAAATATTCGAATGTTCTCTTATCATCATCATTAAGCTCCTTAGCAGGAGCACCTGATAAAAGTAGAGGTTAGGCAAGAGAAAACATTGAATGAAGGAAGATAACAAAAATCTAGACTTACGAGGGGAAGAAAAAGTCCCGCTGATATTTGAAAAACACTTAACAAAGAAAAACTGGTTTTCCCAGTCTCTGACTTATTAACCCCATCTGATATTAGCTTCTTTTAGGGATTGGCCATGTATATCTGACTATTAACATTGCTAAGCTTGACCAGCCGGATCAAGTAGTTCAACACTTCAACGTTAAGGGAAGGGAGTTTATATTCCAATGCCATCATTTCCAAAGACAAGAGATAGGTATAAACATTTGGCGACATTTGGATTGGAGCAATCCCGAGATGAGAAAGGAACGTGGATAAAAACTCTGGAAAAGGCAAGAACCCTCCATGCCAAATATGAATGGCAGCGTAGGCAAAGAACCCTTTAGAAGGGTTGTTGATAGTATCTGTCTCCTTGAGAGGAATGGCTTCAACACCAATAATGCCAAAATCATTAAGGATAGCACCAACTTCAACTTGAGTTGATATGAGAGAATGCTTGGAAGTGGCTACGGCCTTCTTTAGAGAGCTCAGGGTTCTGCCGGGTGAAAATGTTTCAGTTAATTTTTTTAGTTCATTATGAATTTAACATACAGTCAAGAGTTGGTACAAAACCTACTTAAACATAAAACCAAACAGGGAACTTCAAATTCTTAAAAAATGTTTAAGTTAAAAGTTAAAGATGTTGAGCTTTCGACGGACTCGAAAGGAAAAGGGACATCAGCATTTAGCAAGTACCTCAAAACAATGTCGAAAGTCTAGATAAAAGTATTCATGGAGCTTTTGATAAGGTCGAAAGGGAAAGTTGAAATGTTTGTTCAATTGACACTTTTCATCAATGCTAAAAGCTCGATAGGAACCAAGTTGCTAAAAAGGGAGATGGTTAAAACTAAATTAAAAGCCTGAACAAGTACATACACTACAAACGTTTCATAAACAAAATAACAAAACCCTTTGACACTGTCGAAACCTATGACTCAAATTTTCTGTTAACGTTGTCGAAACCTTTTATACCCATCAAATCGAAAGGTCCAAGAATAAATTTATATAAACCTGGAACGTTTCGACAATGTTAAAGAAAGGTGATTATAAAATGTTTCGACTGTGTCGTTACATAAGGTTTCGAAAGGGATGAAGGGACAATGTGATTCCAAAGGCAAACTAATGGTAATGGATTGCGATCGGCACAAAAGGTTTTGACTGAATCGAAACATTTTACGTTCGAAAGGGGTTGCTACACTCTACCAACTACATAGCCTTTTAACCAAGTTGATTAAATTCACGCTACAACACCTTTCGACCCCATCGAAAGGGGCTAAGGAAGTAAAACGTATATTACCACCTCAATCCCTTTCAAAGGGGTAGAAAGGTCATTTTGTGGCGCCAATTTCTCATCCGTACACTTGAAACTTCTGGGCGAAGAAAACAAATGCTTCTGTCTTTCCCAAACCCGATTGCATGTCCAGGTTTTTAAAATTTTGTAAAACAAATGGACCAAACCAAATAAGGAGATGGATTTCAACATCAACCACATTCAATTTCAAAATTATAAACGAGAATTCAAATTCTCTCCAAAAACAGCAGAAATCTTAAAACATAGAAACTAAATTCAAAACGAGGAATGAGTCCCATCGAATCACGAAATTGAATTAGGGAAAATCTCTCGTATAAATCAAAATTTTAAAATCAAATTAAACACGCTTTTTAATAAAATTGAAATTCAAACAGTTTTTAAAATCGGAATCCCGATTGAAAGATCTAAAAGGGGAAAATTCACCGAAAAACATAAAAACTGAGATAAAGAGAAATTGTATAAGCAGAAATAATCTCAAACTTACGATTAGATTCGGTTTTTACTTTGATTTCTGGAAGCAGAAAGAAAGTTTGAGAAATTTTGGGAATTCTTTTACTTTTACTTGAAATTTTGGTTGCACGTAAATGAGGAAGAAGGAGAAATAATGTACTTATAAGAAAAGTCTCCAAGAGCTACTAACCGTTAGATCAGATTAAAATAAGCGGCTTAGATTCACGCAGGAAGACCAAGAGGGGGAAAACTTTTAGGTTTCGACATAGATGACTTGGAAAGTCAAGGGCATCCCTTCGCAAGGGGAGGGGGACAAATGTTACTCCAAAAAAGTCCACCTTTCGACTTCATCGAAGCCGTTCAAAGCAAAGAACAAAAGAGAGCAAGAGAGGAGAATTCTAGCTGGACCTTTCGCAGGAGTCGAAGGGATGCTATCATCAAAGTCTGAAAGTTTCGAAACCTTTCGAAGGTGTCGGATGGTCTCTACCACAAAGATCCAGTGAGTTCATACCTTTCGAAGGAGATGAAGGAGTCGAAAGCACACTTCCGCCTTCAGTAACACTGTTCGACTAGATAAATCCATATGCATGAAGACCTTTCGAATGAGTCAAAGCAGTACCTTTCGAAGACAATGAGAACAGCTCTTTGCATATGCGCCAAACCTTTCGAAACCAAAGGTTTCGCCATCATTTAAACTTCACAAAAGCAAGCATTGTCCTGAACATCCCCTTCGAAAGCTATAATAAGCCTTTCGAATCGGTCGAAGCCAGTATGATCCAGGAGGGTTCGGCATCAAATCAAAAAAAAGAGCTCAGATGTAACCAACATCGTAAAAACCTTTAGACAATGCCTATCGACGAGTCGAAAGCACTTAGAAGGAAACACAAAGGAGAAAGGCGCGGCCCTTCCTTTCGACAAAGACGAAGCATACTTGAGTCATTCAGCAGCCACCTTTCGACCAAGTCGGAAGCATCAGGGTTGAAAGGTGCTGACCTGCATCTATAAATAAGACCCAAGGGGTCACGTTTTAGGGATCCGATCTTCTCATTCCAAACTTGTATCTTCTTAATCAAAAGTGTTGTAACCCTAATTGCTAAATTGATTTGGGGATTTGGAGAAATAAAGTTTTCTTTAGCTTGTTTAAGGGAAGTTTCAAATATTTAAAATTGCTTTACTGTTTTTCACGCTATTGTTAACTTTACTCTTATATTTCAGGTAACGCCTTCATCGAAAGGTCCCTACTGACATAGTCGAAACCTTGTAAATCTAAGTAACTTCAGTTATATACTTCATACTGCCTTCCCTTGATTTTATGCTTTCGACGCAGTCAAAACCGAGCTTTAGTCCACTGAAACCATTGATTAATCAAGGAATCAAAAGGTCCAGCTTTCAACAAGGTCGTAACCTAATCCAAACCATTCCCAATTTGAGATTCCTAATCCAAACAAAGGATACTCAAG
Organism: Allium fistulosum; assembly: GCA_030737815.1. Lineage (NCBI taxonomy): Eukaryota > Viridiplantae > Streptophyta > Magnoliopsida > Asparagales > Amaryllidaceae > Allium > Allium fistulosum. Next base: position 1,165,658,935 of record CM060905.1, on the reverse strand, counting down.
CCAATAGCTTTCGAGGAAGTCGAAACCCCTATCCTAGATTTCTGGATCAAGTTTTAACACCTAAACCATTTTGCTTTCGACAGAGTCGAAACCTCAGTCTTAGATTCTTGGATAAAGTCCCAGCTAAACAATAACCAAGGCCTTCGACAAGATCAAAGCCAATCAAGAAAAACCTTATCCAAGATATCTATCTGTTTCGAAAGGTAGGCTTTTAAAGGAAAAACCAATCTATCTCAACAAAATTGAAAGGTTAATAAAGGAAGAAGCCGACCCTTTCGACTGAGTCGAAAGGCCTGACGAAACAACTTCTTACTTCAGCAACTTACTAAAAAGGAAATTCAAGAAGGATAACTCCTTCCAGTCCTCTCCATCTACTTGAAGGATAAACCACATTCCAGAACACTACTTTGGGGTGTTGACAAGATTTCTTGTTAACAGGTGCCATTCCTATACTAGTCTGATAACTATTATTATAGGAAAACTCAACCAAATGTAGGTGAACTTCCCAAGATCCACCAAAATCCAATACACAAGCTCTCAATAAATCCTCGAGTACCTTATTGACTCTCTCTGTCTGCCCATCCCTCTGAGGGTGATATGCAGTACTCATCTTGAGCTTAGTGCCTAACACATCCTGTAGACTCTTCCAGAATTCACCAGTGAACAAAGCATCTCTGTTACTGACTATACCACTAGGAATCCCATGTAGTCTAACTATGTTCTTCATGAATAACTTAGCTAAAACAGGTGCCATCCTGGTTGACTTAACTAAAATGAAATGAGCACTCTTGGTCAATCTGTCCACTATGACCCATACACTTTCATTTCCCCTGTCTGACCTTGGCAACCCATCTATTAAATCCATGGATATCAAATCCCATTTCCAAATTGGAATCTCTAAAGGTTGAAGCAACCCACTCGGCTTCTGATGTTCGGCTTTCACTTGTTGATTTTTTACACACTGCCTAACCCACAAGCCAACATCCCTCTTCATACCTTCCCAATAGAAGCTCCTCTTTGTATCTTCATACATCTTGGTCCCTCCAGGATGAATCGTAAATTTGGATTGATGACATTCTCCAAGAACTTCTTTCCTTAAGTCCTCAATATTCGAAACACACAATCGTCCCTTCTATCTCAACTATCCTCTCTGGTCAAGTACAAAATCCTTCAGATCATCGATCTATGATCCTACTTCAAGCCTTCTAATCCTCTAGGCTAACACTGGATCTTCTTTCTGCTTAGAAGCAATTCTTTCAATCAACACTGGTCGAACTTCTAAACAGAACAACATGACAATACTTTGACTAAAACTAGCAGTCGATCTTAACTGTACACTACAAGTAGTCAATGCTTCTAAATCCATCCATTCTGCCAACATAGCTAACACCACATTCTGATGTCTTCTGCTAAGAGCATCTGCTACTTTATTTCCTTTCCCAGAAGTATACTCTATACCAAAATCATAAGCAGCTAAAAACTCCAGCCACCTCAGTTGTCTCATATTCAACTCTTTTTGAGAGAATAAGTACCTTAATGACTTATGATCTGTGTATAGCTCAAATCTTTCCCCTAAGAGATAATGTCTCCAAATATTCAATGTGAAGATCACCATAGCCAACTCCAAATCATGAGTAGGATATCTCCACTTCATGCGGTCTAAGCTATCGTGAAGCGTAGGCAATCACTTTACCCTTCTGCATCAACACGGCTCCTAATCCAAATCCACATGCATCGGCATACACCACCAACCCTTGGTTTCCATCTGGAACTACTAACACAGGTGCATTGGTCAAAAAATGCTTTAACTTAAGGAATGCTTCCTCACATTTGTCGGACCAGACAAACTTCACCTCCTTCCCGGTTAGCTTAGTCAAAGATGCTGTTATCCATGAGAAATCCTTAATAAATCTCCGGTAATAGCCAGCAAGTCCAAGAAAACTTCTAATCTCAGTCACCATCTCTGGTCTCTTCCAATTATTAATAGATTCGATCTTATCTGGATCGACTGACAAGTACTTCTCTAAAACTACGTGACCAAAAAATTTAACATCTTTCTTCCAAAAATGACACTTGAAAAACTTCGCCTTTAGCTGATGCTGCCTCACCGTCTCAAGCACTACTCTAAGATGATCCTCATGCTCTCTTTCATCCTTAGAGTATACTAAAATGTCATTTATAAACACCAACACAAACCTATCCAAGTACTCTCGAAAAACTTGGTTCATCAAATCCACGAAGAAAGCAGATGCATTCGTTAACCCGAATGGCATTACTAACCACTCATATGAACTATACCTAGTCTGAAATGCTATCAAAGGAATACTGTCCTCTGCCACTCTTAACTGATGGAAGCTTGTCGCCAAATTCAATTGGGAAAAGACTCTGGCTCCACACAACTGATCAAATAGATCATCAATTCTCAGCAAAGTATACTTATTCTCGATCGTCCTCTCGTTCAACTTACGATAGTCGATACACATCCTCAACGACCCGTTTGGTTTCTTCACGAACACCGCGACCACTCCTCAAGGCGAACTGCTTGGTATAATAAAATTTCTCCCTTCTAGATCCACTAGCTGCACCTTCAATTCCTTCATCTCGGTCGGTGTCATCCTGCTATGTGGTCTACTTACAGGTTTAGCTCCTGGCACAAGATCTATCCGAAACTCAACAGCTCGTTTCGGTGGTAGTCTATAACCGGCTCAAAGACATCTGCAAACCCTCTTGCTACTCGAACCTGACTTAACTCTTCTCCCACTTCCATAACACTCAACAAAGCACAACTACTCCAGTCAGAATTCTCCATTGAGAATATAATTCGGTTATGAATATCAGGGTGTCTTAGTGATATCTCCCCATCCTGGAAAAATATCATAGCCTCATATTTACTCAACCAATCCATATCCAAAATGATTCCAAAATCTACAAAATCGAAAACATACATACTGCATGCAAACTTATGACCTAACAAGTCTAGTTCTAGCTGGTCACATCTCATCCCTAGAGTTGCATACCCTCATATTGGATTCGTAACCCTTAAGGAAGTAACAAGGTATATGGGTTCTAAGCATAACCTATTAACCAAATTCTGAGATATAAATGAATGTGATGCACCGGTATCAAATAGTATCCTAACTGGTATACTCTGAATCAAAAGTGTATCTTCCATCACAGTCTTCCCTTTTTCAGCTATAGTTGGCCTAGCAGATGATGGTCCAACAACAAAAACTTTTCCCTTGTCCGCCCTGACTGGTTCTGGACACCGATTCTTATAATGCCCAACTTGGTCACAGTTGAAGCACTTGACATTCGCCTTCTTCCCCTTGCCTGTCCGGCACTCATGAGCATAATGACCTTTCTTGTCACACTTAAAGCAAACTAAATCAGCCTTTGCTTTCTTAGAAATCTCTCTCTTCTGGGCTCCCTTCTTCTTAAAGAATTTCCTCTTCTTTCCCTGAGGACCTGGGTTTCAACCAGCTTTTCTCTAGCACAAATAGCAAGCATCTCCTCATTTCGGATTGCAATCTCCACAACTACATTACAAGGATCAAATATATGTGTTAGGGTCGCCCTGGCAATTTTAGGCCTCAATCCTCAAATGAACCTCTCATTTCTTCTGATGACAGTGTCTACAGTAGCATACCCATATCGAGACAACTCATCAAACTTAGTAGCATACTCAATTACTGACATCTCTCCCTGCTCCAAATCCATAAACTTTCTCATCAACGCCGACTTAGCAACCTCAGATAAAAACCTCTATTCAAATCTCTTTCTAAAATCTGCCTAAGTCAACTCCTCCTCTGGAACCCCGGAAGTAACAATACTCCACCAATGAAGTGTTGCCCCTTACAACTGCCTAGAGGCCAACCTCCTCTTCTACTCATCAACCAAACCTAAATTAGTAAAGATTCTCTCACAGTGCAACAGCCAATTATCAACTTCTATGGCAGCCTCCAATCCCATAAACGGCTTCCCTCCAAGACTAGTGTAGTCTCTGCTCAGCTTAGCATAGTTATTCCTAATTGGAGCCACAAGATTAGCTCCTCCAACATTTCTAACAACTCCAGTAGCAACACCTGCTTGCATCATATTGAAGAAAAACTAATACATCGCCTCCATATCCACTAGTGGATTTCTAGCACTCACATTGGCATCTGCATTTTGGTTAGCATTAGCCTGTCGATCCGGGTTCCTCCTGGTGGGTCGAACATTTCCGTTGGTTGTGATGCTTCCTCCACCGAGATTTCCTCTTCCGTTTTCTGCCTCCATATCTTCTTTCTCGTAAATCTGCATACGAGCCTTACTAAGATACAGAAGAATGGTCTAAGAGAAAAGAGGAATACGTACTTATATATATATATATCAAATACAAGTACGTTACTACAACGTTAACCCAAACCCCGATCTTATTTTCTGATTCATTGGATTATGTTGGAAAATCTTTTAGGTTTAAATTTCTTTTAAGTTTCATAAACCTCGATCTGATACCAACTTGTAACATCCCTTACTTGGAGGCCCAAAACTAATGGCTATGGATGTTGCAGTCATCCGTAGTTATTAATCTTCGGCGACCAAATACGGTAATGTTAGATACATTGATATAACAGAAACACATGGATATGAAAAAAATTTAAAATTAACAAACAACTTTCTCATTCCATTTCAAAGCATTTCAAATTCATTACATAATCCCAATAGGAGAACCACGTTCAGAGAATATATAATTATTAAGAAAAGGCCAAGAGCGACATATGAAGATGCCCCCTTGGATGATCAGTGTATATAACTAGACAATTAAACATTTTTGCCTTTACAACAAAAGAACACAGCGGAATCAAAATATAAAAGAGCTCTAAATAGCTATCATGCCTCATGCACGTCTCCGGAAGCTTATTCATCTAAAGAGGTACCTAGAAACCTCAACTGTCAAACTACTCAAAATCAATTGAGCATCGGAGAGTTTAAAGGGAAAACATAAACTTTGAGTCAGTCATAAAGCCTGGTATAAATAAAAATCTCCCATCTCAACCCATTTAGATATCTAGTGAGACCACGCCGCTTAGTGGAACAGGTTTTCCCCTCACTAGTATCTTATTCAAAACTTTATAAAACCATATACTGTGCTCTTGCATCCATAATGGTTCAAACATAGAAATTCAAAATATTATAATGATATGCAAATAGGTAAATCAATTCTGGATTTCCCATCCCCGTTCATTTTGACTAGCTGTCTCATTTTATAGTTTCTAGGATCACTACTAACCTATTAGTTTTCACGGCCTGACTAATAACCTGTTTAATACTTACGGACACCCTATCTGGTTTCATAGTTTTCATGGGATCACTAAAAACCTATTGGCCCTTGGCAACAACCTTGCTGTTTCATGGGTCCTCCCCTAACGTATTGCTATCCCCAATAACTTCCCTCTTATCATAGTTTTCATGGGTTGACTATGAACCTATTGACTTATGTCAATAACTTAATCTGGATATAGTTTTCATGGGTTCACTACAAACCTATTGGCCCCTGCCAATAACTCTCTCTAATCATAGTTTTCATGGGTTTACTATGAACTTATTGGTTTTTTCCAATAAATCTTTCCTAAACATAGTTTTCATGGGTTTACTATGAACCCTACTTGACACTTCTTTAGTCAATATTCTGGCATCTTACATTCTGGTCTATCTGACCTCCTGGATGCAATTCTACTCATTTAGGAGTTGACTTAATTTATATTCACTACTGGGTCAACCTAGCTGGTTATTTTGCCCTTCCCAAAATACAGTTATGGGTCCATTATAATGTGAATATATATATATATATATATATATGAAGAAGTAAACATAATAACATAATAATACCAACCCCTATGGTTTTATATCCTTGAAATCATTTTATATAAAACTTGGTTAATCCCTTTAACCTATTAATCAAGGAAACTTCTTCAAAAACTCCATATTTAAAATCATTTCAAACTGTTTTATTATGCCATGGTTTTTCTTAAAATGAGATTGGGTTATTTGTTTTGAAAACTAAGGCTTTCGAAACCTTTAATCATTACTCTCGAAACCATTGGAAAAATTCCTTTCGAAAGCATTAAAATCTTCTTTTCAAAAATCTAGACACTTGCCTTTCGAAACACTTTAAAACCTTTCTTTCGAAACCTTTCGAATGTATTAAAGTGAAACCATTCAATTATAGAAGCATAGCTTCGAAACCATATGAAAGCACCCCTTTTGAAACCATTGGGTTTAATTTAGAACATAACTTATTGGGTCTAAGTGAATATAAACAAAAGTACCCCTTTCGAAACCATTTACCTTTAACTAAAAATGATTGGGGAAAAACTTGATGGCTTCAGAACCATTCTTTCGAAAGCTTCAAAACATTAAAACATTGAAGGACAGCATCGAAACCCCCTTTCGAAGCCATTTCCTTCGAAACCCTTGAACCCTTTCGAAAGCTTTTAGGAAGTGACTTTGTGTAAGTTTAAAACAAAAGCTACCCTTCGAAAGCATTGATGACTTCAATACATTCGAAATGCAAAAAGAATGACAGTAGGGTCTCGACTAGGTCGACACCACCCTTTTCAAAAGTATTGTTCTATAAATAGAGGAACTCATTCGAAAGCTTATACTTTAACATGAAAGATGGCAACCCCCTTCGAAAGCTATTTAGAAAACCTTTTCGAAAGCATATGTTTCGACTCTTTCGAAAGTTTTTATTAGAACAAGGCAGTCGCTTATCATTTGAATGTAAAACAAAGGTATCAACCCCATCGAAAGTTACGTTCCGACACCATGCCTTTCGCCTTTCTCCAATCCACTATGTACTAATGATTGATACCTTGTGTATTGGTTTCAGATTATTTGGTTTCGACCTGGCAGGTTTCGACTTAATTGAAGGCGAAAGCATAAGGTCAAAAGGTGCTTCTGAAAGAGGAGGAACCCACTTTTCTGGGTAAAAATGGATTTATTGCCAATTAAAGCAAATACTTTCTAACTAACCTACCTACTTGTAAACATTTGATTGGTTTCCATAACTTTTCAAATTCTTTACACAAAAATAACTGCCGCATAATTTTAGATCTTAACATGGATTAATTTAACAAATAAGCCCTTCAATTAAGCAAAACCAATAAGATAATTAAGTCCTTCATATAAAATAATTTTTATTTCCATAGAAAATTACTTAGGAAAAATCTCCAAAAATTACAGAAATTCACTTTCAATATGTTATCTAACATATAAAAATTCCAGACCTAAATTCTTCACATAATAATCGAAATAAATTTTTAAACCCAATTATACATATTTCCGTTTGAAATTCATATTAAATCTTCCATAGCTTGGAAAATTACAAAAATTGAAAACCAACTCCAAAAGCATAATTTACATGACATAAAATTTTCTCATTGCATTCGAAATTAATTTTAATCGGTTCTACCCTTAAAACCGCATAAAATCATATTTAAACAATTTTGTTTAAATCAAACATGTTATAATCCAAGCATATCATCATCCAAATCATCGTTAAAATGGATTTAATATTAAATCCGAAAACAAATGATCATAAAAACAAAATAAAGATGATATAAATTATTATTCACCTTGATTGGGATAAGGAATTTGAGATTTGATTGAGATTAATCCTTCTAGCTTGAATTCTTAGCTTTACTTGAATTTTTCTTCTCCTTTTTCTCCTAGCAATGGCCGGTTATACTCTTTCTTTTCTTACGTTTGTTTGCGTTTTGTAAAATGAACGTGAATGGTATAAGGAACGAGAATATAAGGGTAATGAAAATATAGGGCATACCCTAATACCCCTGCGTTAATTAATTAATATGTATAACCATTGTAGCCCATTTATTTAATTAAGCTCGGCCTCTAAGTATTTATTCAAATCTCAATCCCCTTATCACTTTAAGATTTACATTATTCTATTTAATTTATCTAATTAATTCTCCTGTATAATGTTATTAAAAATTAGGGGTGTTATAGTAAACTGCTCATAAACTGGTCGAGCCTAATTTTAACAATCAATCAATGAAATAAACACAACAATAGATGATAATCAATGCTTCATTCTATCTAATATTTATAACACTTTTAATTTTATCTTGGGTTAAAACGGTTTGATATCTATTTTGGAGCATCCGGGCTTTCCCTTCGACATGTTCTGTTACTCGCCCAAGTCTCCTTGAATCTCATAGACGAAACATGTGTATTGGTCATGTACTGGTCGTTTTCGCATACCCCATTAAGTATATAACTTCTAAATTTCAAAATATTTAATCAATCATCCAAACATAGTCAAACAAAGAAATCAAACCATTGTTTTAGCAAATAAAGTACAAGCATTCAATAAGGGTTTTCAAACAACGTTTAATACTTAAAGTTCCTTTAACTTCGCAATGGTTTTAATGAACTTAAAGGAAGAAATAACTCACTTTGGATTCTACTTTGTCAAACTTTAAGGCAAGGATCTCAAAATCTAAACCATGCTTCCACCATGCTTCGAAACCAAACCAAAATAAACCCGAATTCCTCCTTCCTCTCCTCATATCTCACGACCATGGGTGGTTGGACCTCCTAACCTCTTTGCCTTGACTTTAAACTTGGCATACAACCTTCTAATGATGAACTAATGACTTTGGCAAAGTTTGAGGGTGTTTTGACTTAGTTTGATATTGTTTTGAAAAAGTTAGTAAGGAAGAAGAAGCCATTAAAATAGCTTAAAGGAAGAAGGAGAGAATGTGTGTGATAAAATGAGAAGAAAACTTGTGTATTTAAAAAAAAAAGTGGTAAGTTAACAAATTAATCCCTTACTAAATTACCAAAATACCATTCCTTAACTTTAAATTAAACTTACTTTTTTTAACATTTACCATCACCCATCACTTCATTAGTTTATGTCATTTTAACTCAATACTTAAGGAATGTATTTGGATGGAAAAATGGATTAAATTGAAGATTTGCCTTGGTTTTGGCGAGATTTGATTTGATGTTTGCTTTTTGACTTTTTTAATTATCTTACTTACTTTTACTAATGACACTCTAAAATTCTCTAATGATACTTAGTAAAAGTAAACTTAATTATTTGTAAAATGTATATATATGTTAAAACATGTTAACAAAGGTGCAATAACGTTGCGACAATTTATACTGAACAAAACGTTGATTTTCGACAAAACGTTTTACGGTCATATTTTCTGTTTTTAATCAAACTATATATATTTGTAAACAAAACTTAAAAATAATTTTCATATCATATTTAATTAATTAAAAAAAGTGTATTTGACTTATAAAACCATATTTAATAATATTAAAATCTAATTGTAAAAATACGACGTCGATTTGTTAACGTGAGATAAAATTTGTCAATCTTTATAAAACAAGTATATAGTTATAAAACTTTTATCAACTAATTAATATCACTATATAAAAATTTTAAAAAAGAATTCTTTATCGTTAAAAACAAAAATTGAACGTTTATCCAACTTTTTCGAAAACCGACTTTTGTCACTTTTTGATGAAAATCCAAACTTCTTGATTTGTAATCAAATTCTAAAAATAAGTTTATCATTTTTATTTATCACATAAAACATGATTATTTAAGTTTGAAAATTATATATCTTGATATTTAAAATAAATTAAATATTCTATTTTAAATATGGTAAAATTACGGGTCGTTACACATCCCAACCCATACTAATGATTCTGTCATTAATAATTAATCTAATTATTGGCTAGAACAACTAATCCACACTCATCAAAAGCATATTCTTGAGGTTGTATAAATTTAGTGAATTACTATGCCTCATATGTTCAACTATTAGTATTCGGTTATTTTTACATGAACTTACTTCTTGTTTCATTTAAAGTCATTTATCGCTTATTTCTAATCTAACAGATTACATATCTTTTACTGCTTGACTTCCCTTTAATACTATTAGATATGGTTTGTTGTTCCTTTCCAACTATTGGCTACCTTTTTTTATTACTACAACTTTCTTAATTCCTTATTTTGTTGCTTGATTTATACTTTATTGCTTATTTTTTGTTCCCTAACTTATTATAAATCGTGTATATTAGATTGAAAATTAAATTATTGTCATTATCTCCACTTACAATACTTTGATGTATACTTAGGGATTTCTACACTTCAATGCATTTGAATTATATCTTTCCAAAAAGAAAAGTTAACACTGTAATTTCCCATAAATTATCTAAAAAAGAATTAGTGGTATGTTTGGAATTACAAGGAATTCTCTTTTTTGTTATCATTGAAATAGACGGTACAAAATATGGTAAAATATCCATATTTTGAACATCTCTTTCTTGTAGGCGTATTTCTTGTTATTTCAAACAATACACTTTTATACATAATTATAAAATTGGATAATTTATAGAAATTTACATCGCAACATACTTCACTCCAATGAATTTAAACATTACTTAAACCCCAATCCAATTTATAAAATCTTCAATTCATGTTTAATAACACATAATATTCAACTAGTAAACCTGGAATTTACATAAAATCTTATTAATGAACTATCTCACAACTTTTAAGGGCTACTTTCACCCTTACTTTATATACAATATTTAATCAAAGTTAACAATTCACATAATATGTAGGCATGGCTCTAAAATTCATTACATATGTATATTTAATCCTACAACTCTAAATTTTACATTTAGGCATACAAGAAATATATTCACAATGATATAAACCCAATATTATATAAAAATATATAATTTCTCATTCACCTCGAAGCTGCCAAATCTCCAGATCTAAACCTGTTATTCTTGATTGACTTTCTGTCTTTCTACCAAAATATGTATCAAAAAAGATATACATATTTATTAGAATTATAGGTTCGATAAGAGATTTGAATTAAATATAGATTTGGATTTAGATTTATGATTTACCTTTGACTTTGACAATTCGATTCGACCCTATTCTTCTTCTCTATTGTTTTCTGCTATTCCCCACTTGTATTATATATATATAATTTATAGTTTAAACAATTTCTAGATTTTTTTGAGAAATAAAATGGCTGAGCTTCGTCGTTGCTTCAGAAAATACGAGAAGAAAAGTGAGGGGCCAGGCCTGTATTTATAGGGTTTGAATCACTCGCAGCCGTTAGATTAGACTATATTAAATCCAGACCATTTGGCCTAGATTCATTGTCAGCCACCATTGTACCACCAGTCGACCGATATACCCCTATCGGTCGACCGCTATTGATCGACCGGTCGAGGTGGTTGACTGACCGTTGTATATGTTAATTGTTGATTTTTGTTCGATTTGTTTCCTTGTGCAACTTATTTTATTCGATCTGATTAATAATAATATTACTTAGCTATTACGTATTGGATAACATTAATTAATAATATTTATTTTCTTAATACATATATAATTATTTTCGATCCGAAATCTTTAAACGTTAATAACTTTTTTCGTTTGAACTTCGATCATAAAACTTTATATATGAAAATCGATCAGAAAATCACCATAAACACAGTGGTATAACTTTTGTAGCCAAATTCTAACAATTGTGAAAATTCTATTTTTAGGTTTCAATAATTATTTATTAATTTTTTTAATTAATTATCGTTCAATTTACGGGGTGTTTTTTGCATACTATATTAAAGGACCTTCATATGATATGTAATACAATACAGCAACAAACAAGCTAGAATGTGTAATCAATGTAGATAACATGGCCACAGTGCTTGACATAACATGACATTGAGCAATTATGTCTATGCCAAACAAGCTAGCATGTATAATCCATGTAGACAACATGGCTACAGTGCTTGACATGACATGATACTGAGTTATTCCGTCCACCCTAAATAAGCTAGCATGTACAATTCATGTAAACAACGTGGCTATAGTACTTGACATGACATGACACTGAGCCATTCTATCTATACCATAAACAAGTTGGCGTGCACAATCCATGTAGACAATGTGGCTATTGTGCTTGACATGACATGACACTGATCTATTATGTCTACTCTAAACAAGTTGGTATGTGCAACTATAAATACCCACAGTAATCTTGTTCATTCTCGCTCATTCAAGTCTCTAGTACTTCTTCATTTCTACTCAACCACACAATAATAATGTTAGCCGAAGAACTTATATTTTTCAATGATAGCGATGATAACTTCGATGAAATGATGGAAGATCATTTCTATCACGAATGAGAGCTACTAACAATGATTATGCTACAAACCAGCCAATCTAGTAGGTAACATGGTGGATCAGTTGTTGGCCGTCGTTACAAAAGCGCAAACATTCTTGGTACAATGAAAGACTAGTGGAAGACAATTTTATTTCAAACCGTACTTGAGCCGATGATAATTTTAGAAGAAGATTTCGAATGCGGTGACCTTTAGTCCTCAGGATTCTACAATAAATTATTTATCTTCAAACCCAATGCATCTCATACCCAGGGATTGATTGGTATTTAAAAAATGACCACCACATTGAGAATGCTTGCATATGCTGGACCAGTAGACTCTCTCGATGAGAATTTGTATCTGTGGGAAAGCACGATACTATCAGCTTCGAACCATTTCTGTCAAACTATCATCGACATATATGACAATCAATACTTACAAAGACTGAATGTAGTAACATAGCAAGAATAATGGAGATGCAGAGCATTAGAGGATGACCAGGAATGTTGGGTAGTATAGATTGTATGCATCGAGAGTGGAAGAGCTGTCCAAAGGTGTACGTCAGAGCTTATCAGGGTAAACCTCATAGGTCGACAATAATTCTTGAAGTGGTAGCTTCATATGACTTATGGATCTCGCATGCTTTTTTTGGAATGCCAGGTTCCAACAATGACCTAGACGTTGTAGAATGATCTACTTTTTTCAATTATTTAGCCATGGTAGATCAACTCCATGTTCCTTCACTTTAGGAGGAAACACGTATGATTACATATATTATTTTGGCGATGATATATAACCTAAATGGGGTATCATTTCAAGACAATTCCTAACCCATTAAAAAACCAATCAACGTTTGCGGCAATGTAAGAAGGACAGAGAAAGGATGTTGAAAGAGCATTTAGTGTTCTTCAATCAAGATTTGTCATAGTCAGCAATCCATATAGACTTTGGTCGTCACTTCAAATGGAAAAAATAATGTATACTTGTGTCATTTTACAAAAAATGATTATTGAGGATGAGAGAGACATGGAGGAAGACTTTATCTATGAGGGTGCTAAAGCAATACTAATTGTATGACACAACGATTGATTGAAAATGTCGTGGAACTCGAATTTAAAGTTTCTAGCCAAATGTCATTTTGTAGTGTTCAACTCCATTGCAGATCTAATAAATCAATTTTGGAACTTTTATGGCAATTAGTAGAAGATTATTGTTGTTGTTGTTGTTGTTGTTGTTTTAGTTGATGTTGTAGTAGTTGTTTTGTTATTGTAATGTATTTCAATTGAATTTCGTATCATTACTGTATCATAATTTCATTTAGTACTGTTGGAAATTAAAATGTACTTGATTGGTTATAATACCACTAAAAGTACAAACATAATGGATTAAGTTCAAATTATTACATCAACTAAAGATTAAATTATAGAATAGTTCTAAAAATACAACTGCAACCTCTATTCACGCCTATGTATTATAATTGTTTTCTTCTATATTCTGTATACTCTCGTTGTTCTTCAGACATATTCGATTTATCCACAAACATTACTGCATCTTCTTCTCTATGTTTGTTTTCAACAAGAAGTCGTTCCAATTTTAACATTTTTTATTAGCATTGAGTAGCTCAAAATTCCATCGCACGATTATACATGTCTTCGGATTCTAGTATAAAAATTATTTCCGCTTGATCTGCACCAGCAACTTGCTTCTTTTTGGCTGCTTTGGATTATGGAAGCCCAACAAAATCATCTTCAATAGGAGTTAGATACTCTTGCTTCCTTGTGAATTCCCAGGACTGGAGCTTTCTTCGACTCTCGGTGCTTTACTTCGGGACTTGTTTGATTGGACTTGTTAAATAGTTTTCTAAAGAGAAAATTTTCATTTTACATGTTGAACTAGTAGGTCATAAACATGCATGAATGATAAATATGAGGTGCTTGTTTATTCTTAGGTTCGTTGATTTGTTTAAACAATTTATTTGTGACCGCTCTCTACAAAAAAAAATTAGAAAATGGTAAAAAAATTCTAGACGTATAAAAATAAATTAATCTTACCAAATGCATTTCATTTTCAAAGTCATTAGGGTTCATCTGTTTTAACTCAAACATTTGAGAATCAAATGTCTGTGTTTGGCACTAATTTTCCCATATCGAATTTTCATCGAAAAAATGACCATTCGCGATCAATGTTCATCTGATTATGAAAATTTGTATTTTTACTCATAAAAAGTATCACCATTTTAGTCGGCATCTCGAATCAGATCAGTTGAGAATGCACACCAAACGTAATGTAAATCATAATTTTTTGTCGAAGTCCAATTAGCAGTAGTGAATGCTCCTTCAATCAGAATTGTGTTATCTTCAAAATTGAATCTCTCAAAACTGCATTTTACGGCATCAGCTTCAAAATCACAAAATATTTTTGTTAAAGAAAAGTGGGAGTATAATGGTTTTTGGTGTAGTAGAATGTTGGTGTGGAAAGAGAAGAAAGTGAAGATGAAGAGTATTTGAAAATGAAGGGGAGATAGCGCTTGAAAATTGCTGTTGGAAGGAACCATTGCTTGGATGCTTGTTGAACAAGCATCCGGTATTTTAAACGCATGTGCAACAAGTGCTCGAAAGTAGATCCAAACATATTACAAATTGAAACCATTTTGATTGAGTTTGGAAGCATTTTGATTGAGTTTGTGATTTCTAATTGGTTGTTGGAGATGCTAAAGCATGCCCATTCTCTCAAACTTATATTGTAGTAAATCAAATGTCATGGTACAAAAAAATAGAAACAGTCAATAAAGTAATTTCTTAAAACTATGCAATAATGGCAGATTATCTAAAAATTCAAAATAACCCAAGTTTTGATCATCTTGATCAGATTGGGGACTCCTCTTCCTCCCCTTCTTCTTCTCCTCCCATGTATATCCCAAATCCACTTGTGCAGCCAATCAATATCAGAGATAACCCTCCTAATCTAAGCAATGCGGATATTGATGAAGATGGGTTTCAAAAAGTTATTTACAACAGAAAAGCGAATAGAAAGGATGGTACTTCTGATTTTCAGAGAAACATTAAAAGAAACCAGGAAATACACACCAAAACCCTATTATAACAGGGAATTTTGAATCAAGAAAATTCAATTCACTTTCAAGAAATGCATACAAGCCTTTGTTGAATTCAAGAAGCCAAGTTTCCAATGCTCCGGTAAATGCAAAAACTGCACAGAAGACACAGAATGCATCTTCTTGGGCCGATCTTCTAAAGAAAGGAGGGTTAGATTCTGATATTGATTTGCATTATATTGCTCCTATCAATATCAACAATAAAAAATTTGTTACTGTGAAAGAGGTATAGATAAACGCACAGAGAATAAATGGGGGTTTTCAGTTATTGCTTATGTGTTCGGTCCTCGTCCACCATATCATCATTTCAAGAATTATATTTCCCGCAATTGGAATCCCACGGGTAGTTTTGAAATTTATACTAGAAACAATGGGTTTTTCATTATTAGATTTTCAAAACTAGATGACTATGTAAAAATTCTTAATGGGGGGGCGTATTTTATATATGGCAAACTAATTATACTGAAAAAATGGAGCAAGAAAATGAATTTCGATAGAGATCTATTATCCACTATGCCAATTTGGATCAGGCTGCCTGAATTAAGTCTAAGATTATGGGATAAAGATGCCTTTAGTGCTATTGCAAGTGTGGTGGGTATGCCCCTAAAGTTGGATGAACCAACTGCTAAAGAAACAAGACTGAGTTATGCAAGAATACTTGTTGAAATAAAAGCTGATGCAGATTTGCCCGATGAAGCTAACATCACTATGTATGATGGAGATTATATAGTGCAAAAAATTGAATATGAGTGGATTCCTCCAAGATGCAAAGCTTGTGTATGTTTTGGACATTCTAATGAAAATTGTACTGCAAAGAAAATCTGGAAAGAAAAATCTAGAGGAAATAATGTTGCAATAGAAAAAAATGCATAGGAAAACATAAATACCCAGAATGTTGTTGATGGGTTTCAAACAACATCTATACTACAGTCAGGTTCTTGTAATGATGTGGAGGTTCACACAAATGCAATGGACATAAACAGTTCAGAAATTGCAGACCCTCAGAATAATTTGCAAAATAAAGATAGTTACTTCCCTCAAGCATTCCAGGTTATTAAAGATAAAGCTATTGAACCTGATGCTCCAATTACTTCAATCGCCAACATGAAAGAGACGGTAGAGAATAAAGCTGTTGCTCTGGTAAATAATTCAGAGGATTCTATGATTGTTGATCACTGTCATTCAAAAAGTCTGGTCCTCCCTGATTTACATAACCCACCAGATAGCACTGGCATAGCATTTCTTCCAGGCTCACTAACTCCACATAATAAAAAGCCTATATCTGGAAAAGCTATCCAAGCAGCAGTCAATGCTGTATCATCCCTAGCATCTGCAGACAAATACAAGAAAAAGAAGAAAAAAACTAGAACAAGAATCAAAAGCTTAAATGATATTTCTTCTACAGAATATGTTGAGGATGCTGCAGATAAAGAATTTAGAGAAAGGTATATTTCTAAAAATGATAATTGGGAAAAGCTTCTAAAGGTTAAAAAAGATTCAACATATAAAAGAAAGGGAAGAAGCTTGAAGTGATGGAAGATGAGGATAGTTACAGTGATTCACTGTAACTATCTACATATCCTTTGAGTATCCTTTATTATTCTTTTTATGCATTATTTTAATTATGTCTATCATTTCATGGAATGTTAGGGGGCTTAACTCCCCTATGAGAAAACTAGATATTTCTAATTTAATTGTTACTGAAAAGCCTAACATATTAGGCCTTTTAGAGCACAAATTAGATGAATCAAAAATTGTTGAATATCATTCCAGACAACTCTCCAATTGGAATATCATTCATAACAATCAAATGGGGGGAAATGGTAGAATTTTAATATTATGGGATGATAGCATTTGGAATTTAGTTAGTCACTCTTTAAATTACCAATATATTCACTGTCTGTTTGCAAATAAAGGTGGCTTAAATTTGGAAGTCACCTTTATATATGCAACAAACTTTGAAAATGAGAGACTTGTTTTATGGAATCATCTTGAGAAAATAAATAAGAAAATATCTTATCCTTGGATTATAATAGGTGATTTTAACACCATAATGCATGCATCTGATAAAAGAGGTGGCCTTCCAGTCCCCTTTAGCAAGTTAGATTTTATTAACAACTTCATTCTTAGGACAGGCATTGCTGAAGCTAATATTATAGGTAACAAATTCACTTGGAAGTCTGGTAAGTTTAGGAATATTCATTATAAACTTGATAAGATATTAATTAATCAAAGATTATTAAGTTTATTCCCACATTACAAATGTTTTACTCTTCCTCAAGCTACAAGTGATCACACACCTTTATAAATTTTTCTCACAGACAATGTTCAATATAAAAAGAATATTCCATTCAGATTTATGAATGGATGGGTGCTTGAAGATAATTATAAAGATATCATAAATAAATGTTTATCATTCAAAATTCATGGATCTGCTCAGTACAAATTTTTTAAATTTCTACAGATGGCTAAGGGGCATATTAAAAGCTGGAATAACAGTAGAAACAAAAATGAGCTTAAACAATTAAGAGCAGACTGTGAGAAATTACAGAATGATCTTGATAATAATTTCTCAGACAGTAATATTATAAACAGTTTTTTTAAGGCCCAAAATAAGCTTAACTCATCCTTGCATGTCCATTCAGTTAATATTAGGCAAAAGGCCAAAATTGACTGGCTAACTAATGGGGATGAAGCTAGTAAATTTTTCTATGCCAAAATGACCATTAGGAAAAATAGAAATGTCATTAGCAAACTTATTGATGCAAATGGAAATGTTTTAAAGAATCTATATGAGATTGAGGAGGAAGCCATTAACTATTTCACAGAGTTGTTTAATTCTGATGATTATTTGACTACCTTTCCTAATATCAATACTAAATACTTACTAAAAGAGAGTAGTCAGGACCTTCTTTTAGCTCCTATAAGTATTTTGGATATTAAAAATATTATTTTCAATGCTGATAATGATAGAAGCCCAGGACCAGATGGATTTAGTGCTAAATTATATAAAAACTCATTGGGCTGATTTTAATAATAATATTTTAGAGGTTATTTCTGAATTTTTCAGGACTGGTAAGCTTTTAAAATCCTTCAATCACACTTTCATAACACTTATCCCAAAAATTAACAATTCAATTGGGTTGGAAGATTATAGACCTATTTCATGTTGTAATTTCATTTATAAAATCATATCTTCCATTTTATGCAATAGGATAAAAATGTTTTTAAAATTTTTAATTGCTGAAAATCAATGTGCCTTCATTCCAAGAAGGCGCATTACTGAAAACACTTTGTTAGCACATGAGCAAATTAGAAATTTCAACAATAAAAATAAAAGTGTCATGTGTATTAAAATTGACTTACACAAAGCCTTTGATAAAATTAATAGACACTTCATTATTCACATGATGATTCAAATGGGTTTCAATAAAAAAAATTTGATCTAATAAAAGAATGTATTGACAATGTAACATACTCTGTGATGATTAATGGCTCCCCAAAAGGATATATCTATAGCAACAGTGGAATTAGACAAGGAGATCCCCTCTCTCCTTATTTATTCACTATTGTTATGGAATATTTCACATTTCTAATAGATTATGAACATAGAAAGGGTAATTTAAAAGCTATAAATAGAATCAAGCCTTCCATTACTCATCTTTTATATGCAGATGATTTGCTTTTGTTTATTAATGCAGATGCTAAAAGTGCTAATACTATTGTTAGCATTTTAAAAAAATTAGAAATCTTTGCTGGTTTAAAAGTTAATGAGTGCAAAAGAAAATTTTATTTCAGCAAAGGTTGCAAATGCAAAGAGGAAATTTTAAACATTCTTAAATTCAACGAAGGTAGTTTGCCAGTCAAATATTTAGGCCTGTCATTAAGTATAAATCAGCTTAATGATAGGGATTGTTCGAGATTGTATGACATTATTTAAAATAAACTTGATGGGTGGTCTGGTAAAATATTATCTCTAGTTGGTAGGCTAGAACTCACCTATACTGTCATCACTGCAATTGTAATGTACTGGGTTCAAGCCCATAATATTCCAGCAAAAGCAATTTGCAAAATTAAAAAAATGTGTGCTAACTTTATTTGGCAAGGTAAACAGCACAAAATTGCTTGGGATAAAGTTTGCATGCCAAAATGTGCAGGTGGTTCGGGACTTAGAAATATCAGAGACTTGAGGGAAGCAGCTAAATACAAGCTATTTTGGAAATTTATTGATGGTAAATCTCTTTGGGACGGATGGATGAGGAAAAATACCTAAGAAATAAAATTTTTTGGACTGCTAAGGTTGAAAACCATCATTCATATACTTGGAAAAATATCCTTAACTGTAGGGAGAAAGGTAAAACTCTTTTAGAAAGAAAATTTAAAGATGGCAGTATGACCAGCTTATGGTTTGACCCTTGGATTTTTGGAAAATCTTTAATCGATTTACATGGTTGGAACAACATGTATCTATTTGGAGGTGCTACTGACAAGGTTCAAAACATCATTCACTATCAAGCATGGAATACAAAAATGCATCAAGCTGCAAATATTTACAGAACTGCTATTGAAAATATCTCGATAGATCACAATCTTCAAAGGGATACTTGGATTTGGAAGCTTAACTCAAAAGAAAATTTCTCTTTTAAAAAAAGTTTGGAAATTTGTTAAGGGGGATGACACTGAAGTCAGCTGGCACAAAGTAATCTGGTGTAAATCAATTTGTCCCAAAATGTCTCATTGTTCCTATTTTGCCATTCTCAACAGGCTACCAACAAAGGAAAGACGTGCCAAATGGACTAAAAATGCAGATAACAGATGTCTGCTATATAAAAATGGTGTGGAAAATGCAGACCATCTTTTCTTTGATTGTATCTTTTCAAAACATATTTGGTACATTGCTAAGAATACTTTAAGATTTAATCAACAACAATCCGTTCAAAGCATAGGAGAAAGTATTCATTATATTCAGAGCGGATACAAACCCAAATCAAAAGACTTTAAAATAGCTTCTATTATGCTAACCACGGTCATATATCATATATGGAAAGAAAGAAATCAAAGACTTCGTCACAACATGGAGAGAAGCAGCAATCAACTTTGTAATAGCATTTATACAGACTTTCAAATTCTCAGCTGGAAAACAATCAAGCAGCATGAAAGCTACGAAGCTACTAAACTTGATTTAAACAAGCTTGACATATATGAAACTGGAGTTGAAGATTTCTTACTTAGGAGGAAATCCTCTACAGATATTCCCCAAATGAGACATAGATACTGTCAGAGTAATGCTCACACTAATGCTAAGGACATAACTTCCCTTGGTCATGAAAGCTACTCCCGGAGCTATCTCACTAGAGGCGGCTATTCCAGAGCTGCTAACAAAATTAATTTATGCATGGGAAGTGTACACAATAATATTAGTAATAATATCAATCCTTACTGTATTATGAATAACGAGGCTGGTTGTTTACCTGTTACAGCTCGGAGGAGCTACCGCACGTCCAACAGCGTTCCCAAGGAGATTGTGTTGCTGTCCACGGAAGATTACATCAATTTAAATATCAGTGATAATAAAAGGGAGAGCATTTTTTACAAAAGCTTGTTGAACAACAAAGTTTATCACTTATCTTGTTGGAGCAAGGAAGAAAGCAGTAAGACTTCAGAAGATTCCACTCAAATTGGTCACAACCCTTCTAATCGCCGCTATTCAGCAGAAGATCTCGAGAATAGCAACGATATTTGAAAGGGCAAAGCATCTAACTTTACTAATCGCCACTGTTATGAAGAAGAAAGCACGGATCTGGAGAAAAGCAGCAAGTTTTGGAAGAGGGAGAGACATAACTTCGTCAACTCCCAACTTTCCAGTGAAAAGCTTCGAAATTGGACAGATAAAAATGATAATAGTGAGATGGAAAAGCTCTGGAAGCCTCCGTGAGGTGTAGTTTGAGTGGTGGTGGCTAGTATGGCTGAAGTCAGTCGTCATTTTTAATTTTTTTCTCCCCTTCTTAGAAGAGTATTGTTGCGCGTAGGGTTCTTTGATGTTTTCGATAAGTGTTTTCGGGTGAATTTGTGTAAGTGTACAGACGTTTTGATTTAAGCAGGCCTTGGGCCTATTTATCTTTTCAAAAAAAAACTTATATTGCAGTATAAATAGATTGCTTTTTCAACTCAAACATAACAAACAAATTCCTCACCATCCCCTTCAAAAGAATAGTCAAAAAAACATTAGAATAAAAACTAGGGCTGTAAATTTTGTACGAGTGTCCGATGTCCGTTCATGTCCGTAACCGAAATACGTCCGTCCGAGTCCGTTCGATTTTCATTTAGGACACGAGCTAGGACAAGAAAATTTGTACGAGAAAATATATTGTCCGGTCCGAGTTCGTTCGAATTCGTCCGAATTTCTTATAGTTCAGTATATCTGATGGAAATTCTATTAAACAACATAAAATTTGATGTAAATAGCATTGTCCGTCCGTGTCCGTTTGGGTCCGTGTCCGAAAAATGTATGTACGAGTCCGTCCGATTTCATTTAGGACACGAGCTAGGACAACAAAATTTGTACGAACATAAATCTCGTCCGGTCCATGTCCGGTCCGATTTTATTTAGGACATAAACTGAACACACCTCCGTCCGGTCCGGTCCGACCGATTTACACCCCTAATAAAAACATCATATTACGGATGAAAATTCTTGGAATCCAAGACTAAATTAAAAAATATTATCTTCAGACATCGTCCTTTATATATAGACAACAAATTCTTCACTTTTCCTGCAACCCTTAGCAACCCACATAGATCATTAACTTCCTTACCCATCAAACAAGTTCAGACCAATGGCTACAACAACAACACTAGACACAATCCGCCACCACCTCCTAGGCACCGAAACCACCAATATAAAACCAACACCAGTACAAACACCAGCACCAAGCAACCTCATGTTCGCATTAGGGTCCGAACCCAACATGATCCGATTTGGATCCGACTCCCCTCCTTCTGACCGCCGCCCTTTCCTCACCATCTCCCCACCTAAAGTCGAGTGGTCAAACTTCGCCACTACAGCCATCAGTAACACTTCATCATCAGAAGTGGAGGATGCACGTAGATATAGAGGAGTCAGGCAGCGCCCATGGGGCAAGTTCGCTGCTGAGATCCGCGACCCAACCCGTCGTGGGTCTCGGGTCTGGCTTGGCACTTATGAAACCGCTGTTGAAGCAGCGAGGGCATATGATAAGGCAGCGTTTCAGATGAGAGGTAGGAAGGCCATTCTCAACTTCCCTAATGAGATTGGAAGCTTCAAGAATGTTGTTTCTGGCAATAGCAGTATGAACCAGAAACCGAAAACTGCTAGTACTGATGAGTTGATACAAATAGAAGAAACAATAGCAGATGAAGTAATACTAATAGAAGAAACTGTAGCAGATAATTTTGTTACGGTAACAAATAAGAGGAAAAGAGAAGATCATGCGAATGAAGATGATAGTAGAATGGTGAGGAATGAAAGATTGGAGGAGAAAGAGAGTACGATGACAAATTACCCATTGACGCCATCAACTCCGTCTTTTTGGACTAGTATTTTGGAGGGTGGAAATGGAATTTGTGATATGCCCTTGTTATCGCCATTGTCTCCACATCCCTGGGGTTTTCCAAGGACTATAGCTATTTGACTTGGTTGCCTAAAATCTTTAATTCTCTATAATGTGTGCGAAATCAAGATCTTGGATTTGGTGAAATGTATAAAGTGACAGGCATGTTATTGAAATCAAATAGATGCTATATATCTTGTTTATAATCATGCTGATGTAAACACTTCTTCGTATCACTATTTCATGCAATCGTACTAATGAAGCATTCATAGTTTCATATCATATGGAACACAATATATTTCTCTCCTTGTACATAAAATCTTCCATATACATGACAAATTTCATTAAGCGTATTATACATACTTACATTGTGTGTGGGAATAAAAATACCTAAAGGTTAAGTTGGAAGTGGGGGTAACTGAAATTAAAAGATATACATAAGATGAAAGCAATATCTTGTTTTTAATTAATCTATCTACTGTAGATACAGTTTAATATAACTGAAATTTCAAGGTTATTAATGCCGTTATATATACAATCGAATTCTTCTCTGATAAGAAGGCTAAGCTGTAGTATCCATATCATATCCTACCCAGAACACAGTACTCATTCCAAAATACATAAAATCATCCATAACAATATACCAAGTTTAATTACTACGTGCGTCCCAAAACTGAAATATCTTAAGAAAACATAATATTATGCATACAGTCGGGAAGGATCTTGCTTTTTTCGTTTTCATGTCTCATACGTGAATATTGGGACATCCATTCGATCCCAAGTGAGGGGAACAAGGTTACAAGAGTTGCATGACTATGAACACTTTTTGAAGCACCATGTTTCATGTTTATAATTATTCATATAGTAATACAGATCACTTATTCTCCAAAGGATATGAAAACTCTGAGCATAGAGTGCCCATATTATATATCCTTTTATTAAATACATTATTTTCTTCAAAAATAACATGTGTCATACTACAGCATTTCATTATCTATATATGCATATGTAAAAGGGATGTAATTTATCAGTTAAAAGATGTACATGTCGAAAAAAAGTTGAAAGCTATATATCTTGTTTTTAATTTTTACCAATGTAGATACCAAATTCCTTGATAATATTATGATATTGCAACTTATATTTTTCTCTGAAAGCAAACAAGGCTCTTAAAATGTAGTCTCCATATCATATCCTACTACCGAGAACACACAATACTATGTGTATTATGCATCCCAAAACAGAATTATAGAACATAACATCTGAGTTTGTTTCTACTCATGTCACATGTGAGAATTGGAACAGTCATCACTAAGCGAAATAAAATAACTGTTGTCTGAAAAGAGGGGGAACAAGAGTAGTATGAAAGGAAATCATGAACTTGGCCACATTCGTTGAAAATATAATAGAATATCGATGTATATGAAGTACAAACAATTATTAGTGTATATTTTAAAGCAAGTTGTTGCTTATTATAATGTTGTCTGTATTCCATTATTTTAAATATGATTAGAACGTTTTCAAACAGCACCATGAATAATTAAACATGAAAAGGTTAATTGTATTATTAAAGTTTGACCTGGTCGTGGTAACATGGACTAGATAAAATAAAAACATGTAGCCTATAACGACATTGCACCGCATCTATACGAAATAAGTCTTTGGCCTCTTGGCTTTACCCTGATTAATTAAAACGCTACCGAGACGGTTTGTCGACTTAACTTGTTTCCCATTCAATCGGTTACCCTAAAATCTCTACAATTGTGTAGTTGATAGGAGTTTTATTTGTTTAGAGAAGTTATATGTTGTTTTATACTGTCATCGTTAAACTTAAGTTGGGGTTCTAGTTGTGTTTATACATATTGGATGCCCTAGTTTACTATATTTTGTTAGCTTCGTATATTGATGAATTTCGAATAAACAAATGTAAATTGTACGTGTTTTAAGCATAGTTTCGAAGACCGAACCATGAATTGAATCATGTTGATGCATGGTCAAAAGTTCTAGTGGTTCAACCGACCGTTAGAACTGCGTTGATTGTTATTTTAAAAATTTTTAAATTTAAATGTAAAATTATTTCAATTAATGTTAAGAATTAACCAATTATAATTAATATATTGAACTTTAAAACAATTATTTTTGAACATTTCATAGCAAATATTAATTGAAATAATTCTATAACAATTTCTTTAGCGCAAATTTGTAAATTTTCTTATTTTTTATGATCAAGGAGGTTTAGTTCAACAGTGATTCGTAAAATGTACACTAATAATGTATTATATCGTCCAAAATTGATAAGATAGTCTAATAATTTGATGGTTAAAGTTACGAAATTATTTGTTAAATTGATTATGTGAAAAAATGAAGAGTGCATCGATAGTTTTTCCTCAAATTTGAAAATCGTGTGGTTCAAAGAGGTAGGTCTAGAAGTTAATTTATTCAAGATTTTGAGGTTAGGAGTAAATTACCATAGGATAATCAAAGTTTCTTCTCACTCTTCTTCTAATTTATCTATTTTATTTTGTTTTATTTAAATATTAAAATATAATATCAAAGTTTTGATTTGGTGTTTCAACGCATATAACGTTAGTATACTAGATAAACTAACCTATGAACATTTAGTTTAAGAGTCATTTATTGCTGACATGAATTTGTTTAGATATTGAAAGTTTGTGTGTGTGTGTGTATATATATATATATAGAGTAATACACTGATATTTACGACTAATCAATTACGTTACCATGGTCAAATTTAAAGCCATTAAAGATATAACCAATTCTAATTAGTCACGTGATCATATATATCAAAACTAATCAGCTAATATTATTTACTGTTATAGTTCCAAGAAGGGATCAATTTATACGCAAAAGAGTCATAGAACATGGATATTCAATCCAGAGTAATTAACGGAAAAAGTCTAACTCTAAGCCAATGGGTATTAGTACTCAGATAGGCAAACTATGAATGTGAAAGCAATTGACTTAGTAAACATAAAGCAAGAAGATGTCCTAAGCTAATACTGTAGCAGAATATAGTAATGAACATTCCAAGTGCTCGTGGTGATAATCATTAAACAAATTTTGTTGGTGCTATTCTTGTATTAATTTATATATAAAAGAGTGGAAAAATAGCACATACTCCATTGTATTTTAATGCACACAAAGAAAAATGATTGATTCTGTTGAGAATTGTTAACTATAATCAAATATCTCACTAGTATTTATTATTTTGATCCAGTTGACGTTGAATAGTTTAAAATCTTTATTGCACATGTTGTATCATCAATGCTGAAATTCTTTACTTCTTCCAAGTCAAATTTACTTTGAATCTTCTATGTTTTGATTGTAAACGAAAGAAAAATGACAAATATATATAAACAAATCCATGAAAATTGCATTACCTTATGTATGAAATATACACTTGTTGTGTTGAATATAAAACGATCCAGACGATTCACTTAAAGATGAGAACTACAAGCATTTTCTGATTGTAATACAGTAACCCCTTAAACTATTGCCACATATTTTAATTTTGGATATTTTCCTGAGGTTAATAATTCCTAGATGAGTGCTAGTAAATCATTAGAAAGTGTGCCCATCTACGTTAGAGCATCTATTACTTTATATTACAGCAGGAACTTCCACATGCTGACGTGGACTCTTCTGCTTTTCTCATTTCAAAATACCAATTTGATGTCCGCTTCTGCGTTTTTTTCCTACCTTATCTTATCTTCAACTGCTGCACCACGTACTCTATTTTTTTTTCCTCCGTTAGTTTCTCCAACTGTTCATTCTCTTCCACTGTCGACCTTTTACTCTTCACTTCCAATTTACTCAAACAACCACTACGGTTCTTTCTTAAACTCTTCATCGATTCTCTTTTAAAATGCCCTAATCTTTAATGGCGAAGAGAGTAGATCTAGGGTTTCAAGATGGATTTGAACTATTGGTAACGGATCGATTTGAGGTATGAATTTCAAATTATGTCCCGTAATTTGAAGGTGTCTTCTTATTTTTTGTATAAAGTCTGTTTCTGTTTTCTTTCTTTTGGCAGACAAAATTTATTTCGACATGTGGATTTTGATTGCATAGTCTCGAATTGATATTGTTGATATTGTTTTCTTTCTCAACTCCGCTTGATATTGCTGCTCGGTCCTAAAATTCTTTATGTTTGATCGCAAATCAACAGACTTGCCCTAAATTAATTCTTCCACCAAAACATCTGCTATTCCATAACCCAATTACACCTTCATTTTCACCATTGGCAACCTAATTTCATATTGGTTCCCCAATTATGTTGATATCAATTGACGACCAAATTGATAATTGGACCATGTCGCTTCTACAATTATTGATGAACAAACGGCAATGGCTTATCGTCGATGTATTAACTGTCTCTCTCCGGTGAACTATGATATATAACTTACTGATCTGCCTTCTTCTCCTACGATTTGATTTTCAGTCGTTGTTTTCATCGTTTAATGATATCCTACTCCAACCAGTATTTTTATTTTTTATTTTTACCGTTTTGTTGCATTGGTTTTCTAGATATTCGCCTATTTCTCTAGCTTATGTATTGCGTTTTGCCAATTCGTAGTAATAATTTATTTTTGTGTTTGACATTCTTACGAAGATGAAATTTTACAAAGTGTAGTATATTTCAGTTTGCTTCAACTCAAATAGACTGTCGTCAACTATTGATGATCCAAATTTGTTATGTCCACTAAGGCCTGTTAGGGAACAACTTATTTTTCTGCTTATTGATTTCTAAGTAACCCTATCAAAGCAGTATGTTGTTATGGATTTGTAGCCTCAACTGTTATGTTAGTTGTTATGGATTTGTATTAGCCTGGACTGTTATGTTAGTTGTTATAAATAACTTTGACAATAATAAGGTAGTCGTATCGTTTATCATTCATTTCATCGTTGGTACGCTGAACATCTTTCGAGTTATTAGTACATCCTTCCACCTAAACAGTGTACTGTGTCCACTGTAGTCAGTACAAAACACTGTAATCAGTCTCTAAGTGGCAATATGTATGCTATTTCTATGTGGCATGCATGGTTATGTCAGGCTAGCTTTTTCCATGAGCTGAACTATGTTTACGTTGAACCATGTTCATATTTTTATGTTGTTCAATGAACTACGTTTTTATATCCAGCTGAAGAAAAATAAATAAAGTCTATTAAGTTAAACAATGAAAAATGACATATAATAGTAAGAATTTTGTGAAAGTTTTTATTTGCATTTCTCAGTGCGACTCTTACAGAAAGAGTTCATATAAAATATATTATTACAACAGCATGATTCACTGACCCTTATGCTATTATACAACAATATAGCAAGGTTTCTTAGTCATGGTATAGTCGTAACTCTAGGTTTCTAAACTTCCCCATTTTGTTGATGGGCTGACGTTTCTGTTTGCATATTGATCTTAAAACTTACTTCTGTATATTAAATATGCATACTAAGATAATGTTTGTTTAAAGAATTATTGTGTAGGTAGTTTGCTAGGACAGTGGACAACAAAGCTGATGTTCATGAAGAACCAAGAAAGCATGGAAGAATCAAAACTCTTCAGGTTCGTTCAACATTTCAATTCGATAAAAAATGCTTCATTTCAGCGGATCAAACTACTTATTCTTTACATTACTATTCAATATAAACAGTGATGCTTTGGTAAAATATTAATATTTAATATTTACATGTTATTACTATAAAAAAACATAACTTACAATTTTACTTCACGTGTCTTATGCATTAAGATACAGTTATGAAAACAACATTGCAGAACAAAATTTACCCAATTTCATATCAAATCTACTTGATACAGCTCATTTACGACCAAACTGAGAGTGTTTCGTAGCTTATTAATATAGTAAAATTGTAATTAAAAATATCATTTTGTTAGTCAAAATATTTTGTTGACATTTCCGGTGATATGTGTATACTGATTTTAAAATAGATTAACTGGCCGGTGGATAAGATAAAACGATAGCTACTATTTATGTTTTACTTCCGACCAGACTCATCTCCTGTTAATGATAACACTTCTATTTCTTTGATGTACAAATCATTGATAACGTTAGTGACCACACTTGTAAGATTTAAGTTTATCAAATGAACCAATATTTTGGATTGCAATGCAGTTTTGTAGACTGGTCTTCCTCAAATTGAATTTCTCACTGGAATGTTGTCTAAGCATATATAGTTCCAGATCCCCAACATACTAATGTGGTAACATGTTTATGAACCCATAAAAGCTACTGACATTATAGTACCTTATTTAACGGTGCTCAAACTTATTGTTATATTTCTCTACAGGGAAAATTACTACCCATTTTTTGGCACAACCTACTCCTCCGCTGTCTGAACCACGTCCACAACCGCTTGCTTTTCCCAGTTGCAACCGGACTCCAAGTACACAGTCATAGGGTAATCAAGCTTATTCATTGCTATTTTTTATTTTATTGACCCAAACTGGTTGTACTGAAGTAAAATACATATGATATGAACATGGGTTGTAACTCTAAGTTCTTAGGCGATGCACTTTATTCATATTTTCTTCATTAATATTTTGGTATTGAGTTGAGCATCATCAAAAAATCCCTATTTCATCTGTATCATCTAACGCCAATCTGGAACTCGGCCCTGTACTCATTCACTTGCCTAAATTATCTTCACAGCATGCAAGAGGCACAGAATGGGCTACCTTAAGTTTCTTTTTACCGCTGTACCTTTTATTCTATTCATGTGTTACCATTACTATATATGAGATGACTGCTTATGAAGCATGATTTCAGTATGCGAATCAGTTACAAATTAAAGATTGAGTGTTCAAAATAATTGAATTCATGGTCCAAATGATGTTTCTTCCTAAATCAATTATGAAGCAAATAAATACAATATTGATGTTGCTGCATAAAATAAATTCATGTGTCTTCATCTTAGGGTAAATGAATTGAATTTCGTTACTGTTTTTGTACTTAATAATTCTACCGTGTTGGCATAAGCCATCCACTATGATCTATTTATTTTGAGTTTAGATTTCAATTTCATGAGCTTAAGTTATAATGGATAGTCTGTGGATGTTCTAACACCTTCATGTGATCCAATATGAATGCAAGACCGTGAGTGGTAAGTAATATTTATTATTTAAGTTTTTATTTATTTTTTGGATTGAAAGAACATTCTATTACATTTTTAAGATTGAAATTAGTTTTGAATCATGTTTAAAGTTTTCACTACGGTGATAAATGTGGTAAGATCATTGGATTAGCTTCTGATAATTGTTGAATTTAAAGGAATCATGTCATCTATATAATTTTACAAAACATAGTAATGACCATGAAAAAAATATCCATATCTTTTACTAATGACCGGTGGTAGGGTTTAAGATGAGTCCAATTATTTATATGTTCTAATTTTGCATGAGTCGTATGTTTTCGACAACATTTTACAGATCAATATTGAAAAGCTTTCAAATTTTGCTTGCATGCAACTACTCAAATCAATTTTGATTGTTCAATATCCATAAATTAAAGTTAATAAAATACCTGAATTGTCACTCGCAGGTATACCTTTAAAGTTGTAACTATATAAATATGTATTTATGAAACACATATATTACTGTAGTTGTTAAAAACAAATGGTGATTTTCTATGTGCATGCAGACAGTGGTTGCAAATAACCAAGGGAATAACGAGTGTGCAGGATATCTTCAACCTCAGTGTTTAGGGGACACATATTAAGTATGCTATGTTAACATCGTTAACATGTAATCGTATATGTGATGACTTATAGCTGGAATGCGACCATGTATGTTATGTTGGTACATAAATGACTTAATGAAATAATTTATTAACGATGAAATTACTGTATGCATTAGAATAATTTATGTATGATAAAATCTTTGTACACATCAGAATATATATTTTTTACGTTTTTTCTACAAGGTATGCTTTGTCTATTATCTTCTATGTACATAAGCTATTTGTTTGGTGAAAGTATGACGCAAAATTTAGATGTGGGTACTGTCAACAATCTAATACGCATGTTCAACCACTGCTGCCATATGCATCTGTTGTACATTGTGCATCGATATGCATACGAACGATATGGTCACTCTCCTGCCTTACCGTCGTCTTTCACATGTTCTGATTAAACTTTATAGAGTATAACAATGCCCGTGTGCGTAGCACGGGCCACTCACTAGTCTCTAGTAGTAGCGGGGGAGGAAAAATCAGCTTCGGTAGAAAATTAAAAACGTCATTTCTTCCATTACTCCAGCAAACGAATGGAGGGAATTTAGGTTAATTATTTACTTATTAAACGTCTATAAACGGCTTTCTAAAACCCGTTTATAGATATAAATGGTTTTTTGATCTAGGTTTTAATATCCCCAGTAAAACACTAGCATAAAGCATTTTCTTTCAGCTCGTTAAAACATTTCATGTCCTTCCACTTCTAAATCGATCGAATTTTTTTTCAATTTCCTCCAAAATTCAATTAAACTCAAAATTTAAACATATACATTGAAAGATCAAGCGATTCTCCTCCCCCTTTCATTCAATTTGTATGATTTCGACTGATAATTACAAAATCCCTAATTTCTAGGGTTAAGGTATAATCTAGTAATTTTGAAGATGGACAATGTAAACGAAGAAGGTTTTAGTTCCCCAGCCCTTATGCGTAGAACTAAAACATTGAGAAGGAGTAGAAGCGCTTTCGGCGGTGATGACAGGGGATATGGAGTAAGTGTACCGAATGTGATTTCATCGACATTCCCGTTTAGGTCAGTCATGATGCTTTAAGAAGTAGTTCATCGTATTTTTATGGACGGAAAAGAGCTCACGATATGTTATTTATTATCGTTGAAAATTATTAATACGTGAATTTCTTTTCATGTATTATTAATTTACGTTAAAACCATATTATAAATAGATCACGATAGAATGAGATGTCATGGAGCTTTCACAACAATGTTGAAATTGTGGAAAAAATTAAATGTACATCCACAAATTAAAGATCCGGTAGTTAGGATATTTGGTAGATTTATGGATATTGAGTTGAAAAATTCAAATAAGAGATGTATTCATGCTATAGTTGAGCTTTGGTGGCTAACAAAACATACATTTTTATTTCTAAATGTTGAGATTAGTTTTACACTGTTAGATTCTACTATGTTGACATCAATATCTACGGGGTTGAGAAACACAGCATACGATATGATGAGAGCTGGAGTTGGTTTGGCAACGCTAGTTAATTTTTACTGCTACTTGTCGGAGACCAATATCAAGATCGATATATAATGCAAAATTTGAATAATATGGATCACATTGCTAGAATATTTATATTATACATGATGTGGACTCTTTTTTTCACAACAACAATTGATACAATTATTTTTGGGTATTTAGAGGCAGTTATGGATTTGGAAGTAGCTCAAAAATATGATTGGAGTTCAACTATTTTGGAATATTTATACCAAAGTCTAGATTTAGATGTGACCAAACGAGGTCATATCACTAGATTTGTCGAGTTGTTACAGGTACATTAACTTACTGTATACTTGAATTGTTATATTTTACTTGTTGAATTATTAATTTGTTTAACATGATAATATTTTTATTACAGTACCGGTTCTTCAAGTATATGACTATTTGCAGATATATTGTAAAAGAAAATGTGAAGCAGTCATCTTACCCAAGACTAAAAGCACGAAAAAAAAGGAAATAGAGCTAAAACACATGATAGGCAGCTCGGTTGTTTTCTGGCATCCGTTATCATCTCGATCATCGACAAGTCAGTCATATAATTTGGGATAAATGGAACACCTCGGTCGCATTTAAATTAAATCAAATTTTGGTTGCTAGTAACCTATCGATGAAACAATTGCCTCCCCTTGTTCCTCCAGGAGAATTTTATGAGTTATTTTTAGGAGAGCGGTGTTTGCGACAGTTGACCGGTCTTATAGCTATCACATTAGATCCTCATCTACACATGACCCGTAGAATGACGTACAACAGCTATGTGGAAACGCAAAACGAGCTATATCATGATGGCTGCCAATAGTATAGCTATCAGGGACAAGACATAGGCTACAACACGTATTGGAAGTTAATTGCTAAAGATGTCAGTCCATTACTATATGCTGCAGTTCATATTTGGAATATGGATTTTTTTGGCCCTTCTTCTCTTAAGTCGGGTATTTAATCCCCCATCATTATTTCTTCAGAAGTCAGTTATTCATCACAGTTTTATCCCCCACCCGAGCAAGCAGATTGGGCAGAGGATCCTGGTTGGTACATGTAGTAGGCTGGGCGGGATATGATACCTTTCCCTCATTTGTTTGACTTACCCTCAGTCTCGTCTCACTATTCAGTCAATGGTTTACGGGAGATGAACATGGGTATGCGACATCTTATTCTTCAAGAATCGTAGTATTATAAGGATGAGTTGTAGAGCATAAATAATGCGGTAAATGATTTTGCAAGTTAATAATCCCTATTTCCCAATATGTTCTACAATCATCTATTTTCTATCATAAGTTTGTGTTATTTGGTCTTTCTTTTATGTAGAACATGGAGATTAGGAGGGAACCCAAGTTGTATCTTGCAACAAAAGCATCGGGTCGATCGAAATCTCGTAAAAAAAGGAAAACAATTCATCAATTGCAAGGTAGTGGCGACGATAAATACGACGACGACGAAGACGATGATGAAGATGACAACGATGATGAAGATGACAACGATGATGAAGACGACGATGACGGAGGCAACGATGTGGATGTGCACACTAATAGAGATGCGGTAAGTTCAAAATTCTAACCACTTCACCTTCTACTATGGGTATATGTTATAATATATATTCAAAACCAAAATTGAAAGATATATATAGTTCTATATTTGATTACTGTATACAGGTTGGAACCGCGAAAGGAGAAAGTCGAAGGAAAGAAGAAGAGTGGTAGAATTGTTAGCAAGATGACATCTTTATTCAAAGGGAAAGGGAGTAAGAGTGGAAAGGCAAAGAAAGCACTAGGTTTTAAAGATTTATAGTGATTGTTTGATTTTGGCAATGATTTCATAATTTGAAATTTGGATAAGGATGTTATATATGCATATATATGTTGTTATATATGCTTATATATGGCTTCAGAAGTATGGTATATATTTTTTAGATTATCTATGCTTATAACTTGTAGATATGCCTGTATATAGTTTGCTTCAGGGTATATATAAAAATATGGATTATTTCAGCTCTTTTGTTGGAAAAGTGGGAAGTGCAATTATTATGGGAAATGGTGCTTGTTTTAGAGACATGGAAGAGGTAATAGTATGGTTTCGCATGTTTGACAAAGTGATTTGCACTTTGATAGATGTCTACTATGTTCTAGGTCTTCGGAAGTCATTGATCTCCTTGGGGCAGTTGACATCCATGTGATGCAAGGTAACTATAGAAAAGGATAGTTTGAAAGTTTATAGGGGTGTGCTAGTTTTGACGAAGGGTGATATGTTGCAGAATCTGAATCTACTGAAAGGAACCACCGTGCTTGGAGAGTCTTGTGTTGGAGTAGATAGTTCTTGTGCTTTGAATGCCACCGGACTTTGACATCTTAGATAGGGTTATGTTTCGAAGAAGGGCTTGGAGTTGCTTCGCAGATGGAAGAGGGTCAAAGGAGAAAGCTTCGACAAGTTAGATTTCTACCAAGAGTGCGTGTTGGATAAGCAGACAAAGTTATCGTTTAGAATTGGACTTGAGAGTACTTGATTATGTACTTATAGATGTCTGAGAACCACTAGCTGCCGCTTCCATTAGGGGAGCAAAGTATTTTATTTTATTTATTGATGACTTTTCTTGAAAAGTTTGGATATATGTGATGAAGGTCAAGTCAGAAAATTTTGAGAAATTTAAAACATGGAAGGAGCTAGTGGAGAACCACTATAGTTGCAAGTTGAAGGTGCTTAGATCTGATAATAGCTTTGAATTTTTCTCTAAATAGTTCCTTGATTTCTATAAGCAGCATGGTATTTAGAGATATTTCATTACACCTGATGATTCGCAATCTAATGGAGTTGTTGATAGTATGAATCAGGCTCTACTTGAAGACGCTCATTACTTGAGATTAACTGTAGGCTTATCCATTAGCCTTTGGGCTAAAGCTTTGTTGACTGCAGCGCATATTATAAATCGAATTTCATGCTCAGCCATAGATGTGAAGATTCCAAAAGAAATGTGGAGAGGTAGAGCAATGTCTCTTGGTTATTTTCATAATTATGATTGTCCTGCTTATATGCACCATATAGGTGATGATAAGTTGGAGGCTAGGGCATACAAAGACATATTTATAGGATACACAGATGGAGTCAAATGGCGTTTAATTTGAAACCCAGTTGACAAAAAGATTGTACATTACGGGTATGTTACATTTGGTGAATCTGCAACGTTCAAACCTAAGGAAGAGTTACCTAGCACATCGGTTGATTCTGATAGGCAAAAGGAGATGGAATGTAACAACCCGCATATTTCACAATTTTATATTTAAATGTTTTATTTAAATATAGCATCGTTAATCAGATTAAAGTTCGAAATATTACTTTTTGTAAACAGTCGAATTGGGACTCAAGACCACTTCCATTGAGTCCAAAATGACGTTTACAACTTTTTTGAGTATAAACATCGATATGTTTGAAGTTGAGTAGAATTTTGATATTTTCATTTAGGGCTTTGGGTTTGGGTTTCAGCCCACCAACCCATCTTAATACCATAACTCAACTCCTCTTCATTCATTTCATTCTTCATTTCCTAACATTCAAGCTCTAGAGAAAAATGGATAAAAAGATTGGAAATTAGAATTCCAAAACCCTGGTTTGTTTAGGAAATACAAATTCAAGTCTAAAATCAAGGAGAAGCTTAGGTAAGCATCCTCTTCATCTTCTCCATCTCTATCTCTCTTCAATTTCAGAAATTCCTAAACCCTAACTTAGGAAATATTTGCTTATTAGCTTAGATTGAAGCTTCTTGAGTTGAAGTTGAAGAGGAATTGGCCTTTCCTTTGTTTTAAAGCTTCTCATTCGTGTTTTTGAGTTTTAAAGGTGAGTTCTTTAACTCACATCTACGTCTATAACTTTCATTGTTGTTAAGTATGAATTCCTAACATTTGTGCATGTTCATTTGCTTTTGATTTGAATTGATTTGGTGAATTTTCCAAATTTTGGTGTTTTGGTCCAATTTTATGAAAATCCTACTATGGATGTTTGGACATTGATATTTGGGGTGTATCGAAGAGCCTTTAAGGCTGGGTTGTCGCTTGGCGTAAATCATTAGTCGTCGTTGCTCGTCCGATCGCTCCCGATACGTTTTGGCCACTTTGGCCTAGGCAAATTGTTGCCTAGACCAGGTGACCAGACGTCTGGTTTGGACCTGGAGAGAAAAATATAAGCACGCAGAATAAAAAAAGGCAGAGACTAATTCCAGACGTCTGAAATTTAGGATCAGACGTCTGGATGGGTCTCAGACGTCTGACTTGAAGTTTCAGACATCTGGGGGTTCTTTGGATTATTTCCAAAAAACAAATCCATACGTCTGGATTCTAAACCAGACGTCTGGTTAGTTTTCAGACGTATGGAATTGAGCAGTTTGCCTATTTGCTTATGTTTTTGAGTGGATTTCCTATTTTTAATCGATTGTTGTTGATCCAGATAGTTGTCATCACTTATTATTGACTTTGATGACTTCTTTCTTTGGATTTTTAGGAATATCCATTTGATGGATTTGATATAGACTTCTATGGTTTTGATTCACGTCTTCGAATGTGAATCTTTGGTGATTGATTGTTTTTACAATCATTTTTGTGATTTGTCACTTTCAAATACAAATGTTTCTATACTAGTAGTAAATATTCAAACTCTTTCACAAAGATGTTTTCAACTCTATTTTAATACAAATCTCGTTTATAAAATCGTTTTCCAATCTATTAGTATATACAAACCTTTACCTCATTCGTATGAGAAATTTAATTAAACGGCTTAGCAAAACAAGTGGTATGAAACGCTTGCGTTTACTTTGTCGGTTAATTCTTAGACTTGTTCGATTGAAATCTTGTGACAATTCTCGAGTGGAAATCTACAATCTGTTTGTAAATATTTAAGTTAAGCTAGTGGTTATGGGACATGAAGATAAACTCATATATTTACTAGCTTAGTGTAATTGACACTTCTTATTTATCAATGGTGATCATTTTGTGATTTAGACTAGCGATGTGCGATGTCTCTTTGTCCGCATGGGGGACTGTACCCTGTTTTGAGGAGTTTCGTCTCATTGTCCGCAAGGGGGGACTATATCCTGTTTGGAGGAGCTTCGGCTCATAGGAGGAGCTTTGGCTCATTGTCCGCAAGGGGGGACTATACCCTGTTTGGAGGAGTTTCGGCTCATAGTCCGCAATGGGGGACTATACCCTGTTTGGAGGAGCTCCAGCTCATTTGTGATACACGTGTTGGTGAGTTTTCATGCTCCCGTTTGTGATAGGCCTTCCCCCTTTTGTGATTTCTGGATTTCTAATTGATGATTTCTAGAATTTGTGTTTCATCGATTTTTGCGATTGGCATTAATATGTTTTGTCAATATTTGTGTTTTGGTGAATAATTTGAAGAATATGACATTCTTTTAGTGTTTCAGAATATTTGAGATATTGTATGATTTTTGTTGTTACCTTAGGTATACTTGTCACAGTATGGCATTATTGTTATCATACGTTTTTGTGATATCTCATATCCTATCTCATTTTATCTGATATTTATAGCTAGACTGATCCGTTTATTATTTTCTTCTTAAATAATACTCGGGTCAGACCGAGGTATTTCAGGTGCTTCTGCTTGACTTCTTATCAGGGCTTGTCACCTGACTTTTGGCTAACTACTTTATCATAGTAGTTTTTGTTAGTGTACATTTGAGATAGAGACTCCTTGATGTATACTTATTCTTTTGTCTAGCACTTGTATCTATTCTTTTGTGATGTAGTGGATCTAATTTGACCACTACTTTGATGTACACTTCTATGTGTTATATTCATATCTGGTTCCGCCTTTGTGATATGAATATCTGTGACTGATTTGTGTTATGTTTATTTCTATATTTGTTTCCGAAGTCCACATAGCCACTGTGTGGTAGCTTTGTGGTTGTATTTGATATGTCGGATTTCCTCTTGAAATGAAATGTAAGTTATATTATCTTACGTATCGGTACTCGCACAAAGCAATTACACAGATGGTCGCTCCTCAACGGCCTTATTTTTCATGCTAGTTGACGGCATTACCCCGTAGTGTCCTTGGCTAGTGTAAGTATAGAGGTGGGGCGTGACAGCCTTGTATCAGAGCCAAACTTCGGAACAATGTAGAATAATCTAGCAAGGATCATTGTCCTAAGTCTTTCTTAGGAATCGTGCCATAGGATTTAATTCGAGTCTTCGTACCGTTCTATCCTATTTCTTTTTATGATGCCTTGTTTTATCAATCAAGTTTGTTTGATATTCATTCTGTGAATAACCTTTTTCCTCTTCTTTCTTTCTTAAAGAAGAGAAATGGTTAGACCAGGCCGTCCTAGCGCCGGTCAATCCAGTGCTACTCCTCAGGATGGAGTATTTATGTCTGCTCAACAACTTTTAATTCTTGTGAACAATTCCCAAGCTATCGGACCCGTTCCAACGCCTACTTACCCTAAATCCGGGTTTGCACACTTGTGTAGAGATTATACCGCTTTGGGTGGAAGGCCATTCAAGGGTTCCGAAAATGTTATAGAAATCCAAGCTTAGCTTAGATCATGCGATCGCATCTTTTCTCGCATGAATCTTGTGGATCTACATCAAGTCCAAGTGGCTTCTAGCATGCTCCAAGAAAGAGCATTAGATTGGTATGAGCTTTTGATTTCGGAAATTATTGAAGCGGATCTTACTTGGGAGCAATTCCGGGAAAGGTTCGAATTGAAGTTTGTGCCGGAAGCTGAAAAAGTAACTTTAGCTCGGCGCTTTATTGACCTTGTTCAAGGTGAATCTTCTGTGACCGACTACGTCGCATCTTTTGAATCTCTCTCTAAATATAGGGTCGAATATATTAATACCCCATTGAAGAAAAATCAGAGAGTTGTCTATGGGTTGAATAAGAACCTCAAAAAGCCTTTACTTCTGAAACTAGAAGTTTCTTTCGATCAGCTTGTAGATATCGCTCTTTGACTTGAAGAGGCAGATAAAGAAAGTGATGTTGAAGTTGTGGGTGCCAAACAGAACTTCAACATCAATAAGAAGAGGCATCCCTTTATTAAGTTCGAAAGTCCTAATCCCAACAAGAAAGTGAAGCAAGTAACTTCGGTAGCAAAGGCTCCAATCCCTAATCGTGGAGAATGCTATAATTGTGGCTCTAAGAACCACTATATAAATTGGTGTCCAAGGCCTATTTCTTGCCGCTATTGCAAAAGTTCGGATCATTATATATCTTCGTGTCCCAAACTTCAAAGCAAGAGAGAGGGAGAGCTGAATGTTATGCAAGCACCTAGTAACACTTCTCTTGGTCAAGGTAATTCTCCTTCTATCCTTGATGACATTAATTTGTTTTGTGATTATCCTATTCGAGTTCCTTTTGATACGGGTTCATCTCATTATTTTATATCAAAAGAACTTGTTGATTCTTTCTCTTTAAATATTATGGGCTTGATGACTTCATTGAGAATTCCGAATCCAATTGGTGGATCCGCAACACTCAGTTTACTTTGTGAAAATGTCGAGATTATTTTATGTGATTATTCTTTTCGAGCCGATTTACATGTCATGTGTTACTTAGGCTTCGAAATTGAATTTTGGGAAAGGATTGGCTTGATCATTATGAAGCCCACATCCTATGTCCTGAGCAGACTATATATCTTCGACATCCTCAATCTATTAAGCAGATTTCTATGGTTCTTAATGATTTTGATTTCCAAATTCGGTGACATCATTTTATTCTTTAAACCTACATGATGGGAGAATATTATTTCTCTCATTCAAGTAGTTTGTGAATTTTCCGGTATATTTGAGCTTGTCTTAGGATTATCACCTAAGCAATCTATTGAGGGGTGCTAAGGTCTTTTCAGCTCGACCTTGCCACCGGTTTTTATCAGCTACGAGTTGTGGAGGGTAGCATTCCACTTACCGCATTCCGCACTCGTTATGATTCTTATGAGTGACCCGTGATGTCATTCAGTTTGTTCATCTTATTTCATCCATCTTATGAATCGAGTATTCTGCGAATATCTCGATGAGACCATCCTTGTATTCATTGATTATGGATGAAAACAACAATTTAAAATTTGCAAATCTTTTTAATAAGATATTTATAAGTATAATTGGATTTTGTTCTTAAAACGAGCAAAGAATATTCGTAAAATTTTAAGAGACATGTTTATCATATAGAAGATGATTTCGTGTTGTTTTGCCCATCGAGTGCTTTAAGAATTCTGGTCGATGCGCTTGATCAACGTTATCGATAGGAAGCTCCTAAATGCTATGATGAGACAGTCAGACACAATAAATTGACTTGTAACACTACACCAAAACAGGCAAATTCTAACATTTATAAGTGTTACAAATAATTTCAGTAACACTTTTTAAGTGTTACTAATGGACTGTGAGAATGGAACGGCCAAATTTGTAACACTTATAAGTGTAACAAACAAATGTATTACTAACACTTATAAGTGTTGGTACCTAAATATACGATAACGCTTATAAGTGTTGGTAACAAAATATACGGTAACACTTATAAGTGTTGGTACAGAAATATACGGTAACGTTTATAAGTGTTGGTACAGAAATATACGGTAACCCTTATAAGTGTTGGAAAATGATTATTTAGTAACACACCTATATATATATACCAAAACTTAAACGCAAAGTTTAAATATAAACACACTGCAAATAATGGTTTCCATATCACAAATAATTCATCATACATATTCAATGCAAAGTTTAAACAATATACAATCATAAAACTGCTATGAATTTCTATTAACCCAATAAATAATTACAGTGTCAAATCCAGTTGTAAACAATCATACAACTAAAGCCACTATGTATGGCCACAGAGATAAATAAGATGTCACATTTCAAATGGAGGTGTAAACTCTCTCTGAAGCACCAACCTCCAATACCAACGTACAAAAACTTATATCTCATCACCAAGTGCAATCACAAGTAGAGAGTGGAGATGTGGAGTTAAAAAAAAAGAGTAGACAACCCAATTGGCTATGCTTTAGTCTCCACTTCCTTCCTCCTTCCCTCAAATTCAAACATCCCAAGCCCTTCCTTCTTCCCCTCAAAAGCACTACTCCTCTCATTTCTCCTCTCGTCATACTGAGGATTCGCAGTCAAAATCCTCAACTGCTTACCCTTAACAATCTCCAACACTTCCGGCAATCCATTCCCACACCCTCTTGAAATGACAACATCGATCCTGAGTTCTTTGCCTTCACAGACACCATTGATTCCTTCACTCTGTATTGTATGTCCCATAACCATCCTCTTCGCTCCCGGTATCATACCCAGAACTTTATCAAGACTCTCGCAGTCGCAGTTATACCCATCAGAGAATTTTCTTAACCAGACTACCGAATTCCTCCCTCTCTGACCATTGATCCATTCCTTCACCTCTCTGTTGATTCTATCAAGACCGTAGGTTATGCGTTTCTCTATGAGCCCACCGTGCACGAAGACGGAATCACCAATGACTAAAATAGTGTCGTTATTTGCCAAGAATCGAGTGGAAATTGGACCGTTTGGTCTTAATGCGGCGATTCTCGCCCTGATGCCCTCCCAGTATTCTTTTTTTACCCCTGTCAACCCCCTTTCTTGCCTTCACTACCCAGTCCTTGACTTCACCATTTGCCACTTTCGTCCCAATCACCACTTCATACTGCACAACAGCGCACTGCAAATCCACTAAATTTCATTCCCACAACCAACATCAATTCACACTCCCCACTGTTTCAATCACTCAAAACAACCCATACAACAACTTACATCTTCCTTGCAAGCCATACTGTCACATCGTCCCCCGCCACCGTCTATACTGCACAGTGCCTTCCATTAACAACCCATACCACAACCACTTACTGCCATTCGACCATCACCTAACCAACTGCAATTCAGCCATCAACAAAAACCAAATTCAATCCTCTGCACACAATTCACCTCACTTCCACATATCAATCCTCGACCATCAACTACCACAGAAACCACAATCACAAAAATTTCCTCCTTTAGTCAACTATCCATCCTCACCATCAACTGACAGCCATACAACTTCAGACATCATAGTGCATTCACTTACAACCATACAAACCAAACCTGCCTTACTACATCACAGAAACAACAAGTTTCTTACATACAACATATCACAAAACTGTCACATACATCCCCCATCCACAAAGCATACAACCTGCCCCTTCTTCTGTTACCACCATAGCCATAAAACAAAACTCCATCACTGTGCACAAAACAACTATGCACTTCTTTCAGTAATTAGTTGGTCAATAGGAAGGACATTTTCATTCATAAAAAACTGATCCAACCTATGAATTAACAATAATACATTCCAGATTTAAATATTTAAATAGATTAAAAGATAATGCTTGAATTCAAAAACTAATACTGTTTATAGAAAATAGAAATGAATCAAGAAACTAATACCTTTTGTATTCAATCTAGCTTAGTAAGTACTAACAACCCAGCTTAGTATTTATAGCACATATTGTCCATGTTGGCAGTTCCCACCCTGTCACGCTACTACTTGTTTGTTTGCAACACTGCAAAAAAATCGACACAGGTTTTAATTTTTTTCCCAGCTTGAGACTGTACATCACCAGTTGCAAAATTCATACCGAGCTGGGTAGCAAAGCTGCAACCTTAGCATGAAGTGAAAACAAATAAA
Source organism: Allium fistulosum (assembly GCA_030737815.1). Lineage (NCBI taxonomy): Eukaryota > Viridiplantae > Streptophyta > Magnoliopsida > Asparagales > Amaryllidaceae > Allium > Allium fistulosum. The sequence goes on along the minus strand of CM060905.1, from coordinate 1,165,616,077 downwards.
TAGAAGGAAAGTTAGTACAACCAACAAAAATGCTGAAAAAATTTAAAAATTACCAGTCGGATGTAATTTTTGTGGTCAAAGCAAGCTCCTGAATGCAAATAAAATTGAATTTCAATAATTCCTATACATTAACAAAGAAAGAAAGGGATATATACACTTTTATAGGTATTCAATGATAATAATATAGTAGGCAGCTGCTATTAAATAACTGTACTCAATTCAGAGCATGGAGGAAACCATAATAGTTAACTTAAAACATTATTTGTTTCTTGGGCTCTACACATATAAATTTACCTTCACTTTTGAAGCTGAAGGTCCTTCTACTGCAGCTGCTTGCCCTTCCATCTGCTTATGGAACTCTATGTGCAATTCAGGTGCCTAACAGATTGAAACAGGTCAAATGAACAAAAGTAAGACAAATTTAAATATCATGACATAGTATCATTCACCGAGTTCCTTTTGATAGTCCTTTTCATAGTAATTTTATTGATATTTCATCAAAAGAAGTACCACATTGCTATATTTACTTGTCACTTTTAATAAATCTAAAGAATATGTGGTTTTTGCTTCACTATATATGGTGAATTAGATAAATAATTTAATCTAAATAAATAAATGATTTGTTTTGGTTTACTTTTCACAATTTAAAATGAATTAGCAAAGCAACCTAAATATAATTTATAGTGCTATTATTTAGACAAGAAAGCATATTATTAAAGCCCCCCAGAATAAAATCAAGAAATACTATAAGCAATAACAGAATTTCTAAGGATTTCTGGTATAGTTCATTTATTGGCAAGATTTGATTAAATGAGATTAAATGAGATTTTTACCTTGAGTGATAAATCTAAGGATTTCTGGTATAGTTCATTTGTTGGCTCCTGAGAAGCACAAGAATTGTGAGATTAGCAGTAAATATCAAATTCAGAACCTTCAAAATTAAACAAGGAAATTGACCATAGTTGTTGCTTGTTGGAAATATTGAGTAGCTTTTGCAAAATATCCTACTGCAGCCTCATGTTCATTTGTGTAAAAGCCATGGGAAGTGTAGGCATTCCCTAAGCACCAAAATGTCACAAAATCACTGATTTGGTGTAGTGAAAAGTATGTTACACGCTATCTTATTTAATTTGGGAAAGTTGGCCACACAATAGGTATTGTGTATAATAAAAATTTCTGGACAGTAAATTTTGATAATAGCGCTTCATTTACCTAGAAACTACTTCTGAGGGCAAGAGATAAAAGTAAACTGATAATACAACGGTAGGAATACTAACTTGTGGTTTGACATGTGGAATAAGGGCAATTCTCTATCTACTCTACTTGGATGGTATATTTGGCTCTGTTTAGGTCTAACAATCACAACGTGAACTGCATTATTAACCAAAACAAGTGGGATTTTAGTTCAGTCGAATTACCTTCCAAAAATTTATGATACTATTTAACAAACTAATATACAACTGGACAAAATTTCAAACAAGTGGGTCTGGGCTCTCAATAATGGACAATTCTCTCTCATATCCACATGGGAAGCTACAAGGTCTAGAGGAGAGCACCAGAATTGGTGTAAAGCAGTTTGGAGTCTATCTCTATGTCTATGCATGTTTAGAATCAAGTAAGTTCACTATCATATTTCTGTTTATCACTAATATACAAACTCGTTACCTTATCTTTGCTAATCCGTCTACATCAACAACTTCAATCTTATTTCAAAGTTTTACATGTGACAGTGGAACCAAAAACAATTCTTTAAGGAGAATATTTGAAACGCCATGTTGAAAAAGAGAATTAGAATGTGGTTCTATATAATACATTCACGCAATCCACCTTTACACTAGAGATACAATCATATTTTTGTTACTAAACTTCACTATTAGTTACTTATTTTTGTTACTAAACTAAGTACGTAGGTTCTGCCAAAAAATTTCAAAATTAATATAATATAATATAAGAATTACATTTTTATAATTATGAGAAAAAAGTCTTAGGTTCCTTTCAATTTCCTTTTATAAATTATATCCTGCTTTAAAAAAAATGTAATTCAAGAGATTATTTGGATAATTTTATTAACTTTAAGGTTCGTTTTTAGGACATACGTGCATAATTCATAACCGTCGTAATACACATCGGAGCGGTCACTTTTAAATTTAAAAACGAAAAAAATTAAAAATTAAAAAAAAATATGTTGGAAATGAAAAAAAAAATGTGGAAAGTGGTTTCTAAAATGAAAGAAGTAGAACAAATAAGTTTAAAAAAATGGATGATTGTTAATTTTCAAATATTAAAGTACATCTCGATTAAATAACCAATTATACCAACTATGCCTAAAGTTAAAAGATTGGATGCTAGTCTAAATACGTCAGAATCTGTAAAAGTGATATTACATGATTTTTGATTCATATAGAACAATTTCTGGTCAAATCTACCATTACCACCTATGCTCAATTCAAGGATTTCAATTTTCCATTAAAAACTGTATCTTATTATCATTAAGCCAAAGGTTATACACTGACTACACGGTTAAGATATGACTAAAAAAGGACGATATGGTTATAAAAATAAATAAATACCTCATTCGATCAGTTTTTTTTAAAATAGAAAAATCCAAAGGGAACGGCAAAACCATGAAGGCATGTAAAGCTAGATTTAAGTTCACTTTCAAACATTTATTACTAACACTACATACTTCGCTAATACTAATAGGTTGCCAACTAAAGACAGGATTAGTCAATGGGCTACTATTACTAATGCAACATGTGTCGTATGTAATTCAGAAATCAAGTCAATTCAACACCTCTTATTTAACTGTTGATATTCAGATGGAATTTGGAGCAGACTAAAATCACAGTTAAACTTACAGTTAAGTGATAACTCATGCTTAGACCTACAATCGGTTCTCGAATTAGATGTAGAACAAAACACACAGCAACACTTCAAAAATTTTTAAAGGAAATTATATCATATGGAAAGAAAGAAATCACTGCTTACGTCAATCAAAAACCCTTTCAAAGTCGATTAGATACTCAACGATTCTATTAGATGAAAGAATATTACTAGAAAAATTGAAATATATGGAACAAGGTTCTCCCCTGAAGGCCTCAATCTGCGGCTTGTTCCACTGAGCTTTAGGAGCTACATCATCGGCAGCGACACCAGATCTAGGATAGTGGAAGCGGTCTGGATGCAATTTGGCTAATCGCCTGAGCTATCAACAAAGTGGTTGAAGTCGATGTTGAAGTGATTGAAGTCGGTATGGATGTTGAACTGGTTGAAGTCAGCGTTGATTTTGGGAAGTGGTTGAAGACACCGTTGCTTTTGTGAAGTGCCTGGGACATTGGTTTTTTTTCGCGAGGAAGAGAGAAATTTGGCGTCATTGAAGTATTTATTTTATCAAAAGGACTTTTGGGAGAGAAATTTTTTCTCTATAACGATCATAAATCTTTGAAGTATTTATTTTATCAAAAGGAACTTAATTTGCGTTAACAACGTTGGCTCGAGTTCCTTGCATCTTATGATCTTGTTATTCTTTATACTCCCGGACGGGGAAATCTTGTTGCCGATGCTCTTAGTCGTAAGCAACAAGCGGTTGTTTCCATGATGATATCTGAATGGAATGATCTCGAGACTTTATCCACTTGTGAGATTCGAGATCGTGAATCCAATTCATGTTCATCTCTTATTTTGGGTAGCCTTCAGGCTCATCCTTCTCTTTTAGACCGCAGTCTTGAAGCTCAAAAGCATGATCCCGAATTGGTTTTTCTTAGCCAAAGTTGTAGGGATCAAAATAAGGTTGATGGTTTGAAAGATTTTGAAATCGAGGCTCGTGGTGGCATTCGAAAGTTTGGTAGACTTATTGTGCCAAACATTTGTGATCTTCGTGAATACATTTTAGAAGATTCTCATCGTTCTAAATTTGCCAATTCATCCCGGTAGTAGTAGCGACTTTATTATTGGGAAGGAATGAAATCTAATATTGCTAACTTCATTAAGCGTTGCATGACCTGCCAACTCATAAAGGCCGAGCATCAAAGGCCCGATGGGTTATTGCAACCTTCGGACGTTCCATTTGGAAGTGGGATCAAATTTCCACAGACTTTATTGGTGTTCATTCGGTTATCACCTATGAAGGGTGTTGTGCGTTTCAGTTGATCGGGAAAGTTAGCACCTCGATATATTGGTCCATTTCCCATCACTGAACAAATTGGTTCTGTGGCTTATCGTCTTTTATTACCGGCTCAATTTTCTGTTATTCATGACGTTTTCCACGTCTCTCAACTACGGAAATACCTTAGAGATTCCGATTCTATTCTTGAGCCCGGTGTAATTGAAGAAATTGAAGTTTCACCAAATTTGACTTATGAGCAACATTCTATTCGTATCATTACTTCGGAGGTTAAACGCCTTCGAAATAAAGATGTTCTTCTTGTGAAAGTTCAATGGTCCTCAAATCCTAAGGATTGCTCTTGGGAATCTTGAGAATTCATCGAGCAAACACATCCGGACTTACTCTTTCGTGCTCTTTATGGTGAACTTCTCATTTCAAAATTTCTTCTTTTGTGTTGATATGCTTTTATGGTCGTTACTTTTTATTTTCCTCTTAATTATTGCGAGGGCGCAATTTTTTTAAGGAGGGGAGTCTGTAACAACCCGCATATTTCACGATTGTATATTTAAATGTTTTATTTAAATATAGCATCGTTAATCAGATTAAAGTCCAAAATGTTACTTTTTGTAAACAGTCGAATTGGGGCTCGAGACCACTTCCATTGAGTCCAAAATGACGTTTACAACTTTTTTGAATATAAACATCGATATGTTTGGAGTTGAGTAGAATTTTGATATTTTCATTTAGGGCTTTGGGTTTGAGTTTCAACCCACCAACCCATCTTAATACCCTAACTCAACTCCTCTTCATTCATTTCATTCTTCATTTCCTAACATTCAAGCTCTGCAGAAAAGTGGGGGAAAAGATTGGAAATTAGAATTCCAAAACCCTAGTTTGTTTAGGAAATACAAATTCAAGTCCAAAATCAAGGAGAAGCTTAGGTAAGCATCCTCTTCATCTTCTCCATCTCTATCTCTCTTCAATTTTAGAAATTCCTAAACCCTAACTTAGGAAATATTTGCTTATTAGCTTAGATTGGAGCTTCTTGAGTTGAAGTTGAAGAGAAATTGGCATTTCCTTTGTTTTAAAGCTTCTCATTCGTGTTTTTGAGTTTTAAAGTTGATTTCTTTAACTCACATCTACGTCTATAACTTTCTTTGTTGTTAGGTATGAATTCCTAACATTTGTGCACGTTCATTTGCTTTTGATTTGAATTGATTTGGTGAATTTTCCAAATTTTGGTGTTTTGGTCCAATTTTATGAAAATCCTACTATGGATGTTTGGACATTGATATTTGGGGTGTATCGAAGAGCATTAAGGCTGGGTTGTCGCTTGGCGTAAATTCTTAGTCGTCGTTGCTCGTCTGATCGCTCTCGATACGTTTTGGCCACTTTGGCCTAGGCAAATTGTTGCCCAGACCAGGTGACCAGACGTCTGGTGACCAAGTCCAGACATCTTGTTTGGACCTGGAGAGAAAAATGTAAGCACGCAGAATAAAAAAAAGGCAGAGACTAATTTCAGACGTCTGAAATTTAGGATCAGACGTCTGGATGGGTCTCAGACGTCTGACTTGAAGTTTCAGACGTCCGCGGGTTCTCTGGACTATTTCCAGAGAACAAATCCAGACGTCTGGATTCTAAACCAGACGTCTGGTTAGTTTTCAGACGACTGGATTGAACCTCCAAACGTCTGGAATTGAGCAGTTTGCCTATTTGCTTATGTTTTTGAGTGGAGTTCCTATTTTTAATCGATTGTTGTTGATCCGGATAGTTGTCATCACTTATTATCGACTTTGATGGCTTCTTTCTTTGGATTTTTGGGAATATCCATTTGATATCGATTTCTATGGCTTTGATTCACGTCTTCGAATGTGAATCTTTGGTGATTGATTGTTTTTACAATCATTTTTGTGATTTGTCACTTTCAAATACAAAGGTTTCTATACTAGTAGTAAATATTCAAACTCTTTCACAAAGATGTTTTCAACTCTATTTTAATACAAATCTCGTTTATAAAATCGTTTTCCAATCTATTAGTATATACAAACCTTTACCTCATTCGTATGAGAAATCTTATTAAACGGCTTAGCAAAACAAGTGGTATGAAACGCTTGTGTTTACTTTGTCGGTTAATTCTTAGACTTGTTCGATTGAAATCTTGTGACAATTTTCGAGTGGAAATCTACAATCTGTTCGTAAATATTTAAGTTAAGCTAGTGGTTATGGGACATGAAGCTAAACTCATATATTTACTAGCTTAGTGTATTTGACACTTCTTATTGATCAATGGTGATCATTTTGTGATTTAGACTAGCGATGTGCGATGTCTCTTTGTCCGCATGGGGGACTGTACCCTGTTTTGAGGAGTTTCGTCTCATTGTTCGCAAGGGGGGACTATACCCTATTTGGAGGAGCTTCGGCTCATAGGAGGAGCTTTGGCTCATTTCCGCAAGGGGGGACTATACCATATTTGGAGGAGTTTCAGCTCATAGTCCGCAATGGGGGACTATACCCTGTTTGGAGGAGCTCCGGCTCATTTGTGATACACGTGTTGGTGAGTTTTCATGCTCCTATTTGTGATAGGCCTTCCCCCTTTTGTGATTTCTGGATTTCTAATTGATGATTTCTAGAATTTGTGTTTCACCGATTTTTGCGATTGGCATTAATATGTTTTGTCAATATTTGTGTTTTGGTGAATAATTTGAAGAATATGACTTCTTTTAGTGTTTGAGAATATTTAAGATATTGTATGATTTTTGTTGTTACCTTATGTATACTTGTCACAGTATGGCGTTATTGTTATCATACGTTTTTGTGATATCTCATATCCTATCTCATTTTATCTGATATTTATAGCTAGACTGATCCGTTTATTATTTTCTTTTTAAATAATACTCGGGTCAGACCGAGGTATTTCAGGTGCTTCTGCTTGACTTCTTATCAGGGCTTGTCACCTGACTTTTGGCTAACTACTTTAACATAGTAGTTTTTGTTAGTGTACATTTGAGATAGAGACTCCTTGATGTATACTTATTCTTTTGTCTAGCACTTGTATCTATTCTTTTGTGATGTAGTGGATCTAGTTTGACCACTACTTTGATGTACACTTCTATGTGTTATATTCATATCTGTTTCCATCTTTGTGATATGAATATCTATGACTGATTTGTGTTATGTTTATTTCTTTATTTTTTTTTGAAGTCCACATAGCCACTGTGTGGTAGCTTTGAGTTTGTATTTGATATGTCGGATTTCCTCTTGAAATGAAATGTAAGTTATATTATCTAACATATCGGTACTCGCACAAAGCAATTACACAGATGGTCGCTCCTCAACGGCCTTATTCTTCGTGCTAGTCGACGGCATTACCCCGTAGTGTCCTTGGCTAGTGTGAGTATAGAGGTGGGGCGTGACATGGAAGTAGTTCACACATTTCAGCCTAGTAGTAGAGTTGTAGTTGTTGTTGATAGAAGTGAAGATGCAGTTGAGACATCATAGAGTAGTCCACAAGTGCCTTTTAGAAGTGTTGATGATGTGCATGAAGCTAGATGAATTTTGGTTCAAGGTGGAGCTGAAAGGAGTTTAGGCGATGTCATACTTGCTCAAACCAAGAATTATTATGCTGCCTGAGAGGTATGAAGATTGGAAATATGCAAACCTCGGCTTTAATGATCAGTTTGACTATGCCCTACATGTGGTTCATGATGATCCATTGTACCTTGAAGAAGCCATGAAGTCGAGTGATAGCTCAAAGTGGTTTTGCGTTATGGATGAGGAGTTAGAGTCATTGGAGAAGAACAAGACTTGGGATTTTGTACTACTTCCTCAAGGAAGCCAAGCCATAGGTTGCAAATGTGTGTTCAAGGTGAAGGATGATGGGAGATACAAGGCTAGATTAGTTGCAAAAGAGTTTTCACAAAGGAAGGGATGGAGTATGATGAGATATTTGCTCCTGTAGTGAGATATATCTCTATCCGGATTTTACTTGCCATAGTTACTACTCATGACTTGAAGTTGGAGCAACTTGATGTGAATACCGCTTTCTTGTATGGTGATTTGGAGAAGACCATTTACATGAAGCCAGAAGGATTTTTTAAGTGGGAAAGAAGGTTGAGTTTTCAAGTTGAAGAAGCTCTCTATGGACTTAAGCAGTCACATAGACAGTGATACAAGTGGTTTGGTTCTTTTATGCTTTCATTTGGTTTTAATCGTAGTATTAAAGATGCATGTGTTTATTTTAAGCATTTAAAGAATGGTAGTTTGATGTAGTTGCTTTTGTATGTGGATGATATGTTAATTGCTTCCAAGGATAAAGCTGAAATAAATAGATTGAAGTTGAAGTTAAAAGCAAAATTTGAGATTAAAGACCTTGGGGAAGCAATGAAGAATGGAAATCTAAAGAGATAGAAAGCTTGGACTTTTGAGGCTCACTCAAATGGAATATATTTGGAAGATGTCTGCTTGGTTTAGCGTAGAAGGAGCAAATGCAAAGGACAAGTCCTACATAAGAAGGTGCCCTATGCAAGTGTAGTTGGTAGCTTGATGTAGCTATGATTTGCACTAAGTCTGACATTGTTTAGGGTGTTGGTAGATATATGACAAATCCAGGAAAGACACACTTGGAGACGGTGAAATATATTTTTAGGCATCTTAGAAGAACTCCAAACCATGGGCTCGTTTTTGGTGGCATAGATAGATATTACAACTTGGTTGGATTTTGTAATTTTGAATATGCCGAAGATAGAGATCGAAGAAAGTCAACCTTAAGTTATGTGTTCATTCTTGAAGGGATAAGTATTAGTTGAAAAGCGAGGTTGCAGATGATGGTTGCTTTGTCTACTACAGAGGCAGACCTGATAGCTAATATTGAAGCTGTTAAGGAGGCACTCTACTTGAAGCGATTGATGTGTGATTTGGACTTCGTATACGATGGAATTGTGGTGAGTTGTGATAGTCAAAGTGTAATTCACTTAACTGAAAATTTGGCGTTCAACTCGATGACGAAGCATATGGAGGTGAGAGAGTCATTTCTTGTCTCGATGAATAAAGAGAAGTTAGTTCATCTTCAAAAGGTTCACATGGAGGGGAATGCAGCAGATATGTTTACCAAGTCCTCGCATGCTACAAAGTTCGAGCATTACTCGAACTTGATACGCTTGTTGAAGTATTAGGTGTCACATGATGACACATGGAAAAAGTGAGTTGGTAGATGGAGACGTTTGTCTTCATTGTGGAGATTGATAGGTCTTACATAGAGATGGTACTTTCAACTCTTTGTTGGCGGGTGGTGGCATTACCGGAGTTCGTTGACAAAGTGCAATGGGTGATGATCATGCTGAAGCTCATTGGGAAAATATCCATGGTGTCTTGTCCGAGAGTTGCTTGGAGTATGAGAATATAAGTGGAGTTGGTAGGCTTGCATGGGAATATAGTATCAATGTGGAGATTGTTAGATTTCGATGATACAATATTTCTATATTAAAGAAGATTTGAAAGATACTTGACTTAATGTATGATTCAAATTTATTGTCTCATTTAATGCATTAAAGAAGGCAAAGAATTATCTAAATGAGAAAGAGTTATTTTGATAGATTGAAATAATTAATTAATTCCCTAATTAGCTGATTAAAGAAAGTATTTTATCAGGTGCATGCAAATTGGAGGAAACTGAAAAATCAAATGAATAAACATTTCCTATATGAATAGGTAAATTAATGAGGTATTGGTTTATTATTATAAATCAATTACTTTAACCCTAAGTAATAATTTTTATATAAAATAGTTATTCTTTAGAAATTAGTATCATCCCCTCAAGTTGTATTTCTTCCCGTTTCTTCTTCTTAGCCTCCATTATCAATCTTTTAATTTTCTTTTCTCAGAAGAAATAAAATCTCATATCCCCAAAGCGGATATATACAATCTGATATGTGATTACTTATTTTAGGATATCAGTTTTCTATTTGTTCTACCTCACCATTAACAGAATCATATTATTTCCGCTGCGTTTGGGGTGTTAATTCAAATTTTCCGCAGCAAAATCTTTTTCCATCTTTGCATTGTCAGATCTCATTGATCTAAATGCCTGAACATTTTTTCCATGTTGGCGGACAAAAAACTCCGTCTTTATGGTTGTGAACATTTGGGTCAGTTACTCTAGTGTCACAACATGTGTTGGTAGTGGACTGGATACTCCTTCAATAATGACACCATGATCGCTTTTGTTTATTAATTCCACCCCTTTACTTGTTTGGTTCCCATCAGCTTTCCTTGGGCACGTAATCTTTCAATTGGGTAATGCAGTAAAGCCAAAAAATCGAAAGATCTAACCTGAATTTGGTTTTCAGAGAAATCGGAGAAAATGTTTGCATAATTATTAGGAAAACACTCGTAGAGGTTACGAAAAACTATCGATTTGAAATGTAATCAATAGTTGTAGGTACTTTAGATTTTATCTCTTGGTATAAACAAATATGAGAATACAAAAACAGATAACAATAATAAAATTAAATAATAAATAAAAAACAAAGAACAAAAAAAAAGAGCGCACATCAAATTTTATACGGATTTGGATATTCAATAACATACGTTCACTTTGATTTTTACTTACGAGCATTACGGCACTCGCTTCGCGCGTGATGATGATACACGTTTCGTGCGTGAATTGTTTTTTTTTTTTGGCAAATTTAGTATATTCAAGAGAAAATGATTCGCATAAATATTTAGCCATTTTGTGTGTTGAAATCATTTGTTGTTAGTTTAAATTTTATTTCTAAGTTGCAACATTTTTTTTTTGAATTTTTATTTATACTATTAATTAATAAAGAATAAATCTGTCAAGAAAGTTTATTTGTTAGATCATATCTTTAAGTGATATTAATACTTGATAGTATTTATAGATGAACGTTTTGAATTTGTAAAAAACTTTATTTGTTGGATCCTATTTTTAGGTGATATTAAGATTCGATAATACTTATAGACGGACGTTTTGAATTTGTAAAAAAGGTTTAATTGTTAGGTCTTATTTTAGGGACGTTTTTGGTAGTTCACATTGATAACAAAAAATTATGATACTAACTGCATTACAACTATTAATAAAGGTGTTATCTTTTGTATATTTCAAGGGTTGCAATGGTTAAAGATGGAAAATAAAATATAATTCTTTTTAAAAGTAGCATTGGCAGAGTTTCCTCTGTAAAAGATTAATCCCCAACCTCATGGATGTTATAGTAATAGATTAATTATTCATGTTATAGATGATAGATTAATTATTTGAAAAATATCCAACCCTTGGTACTTTAGAGTTGTCCAAAATGTCCCATCAAACTCGTCCTTTGCAAAAATATCTGCAAATCCAATTAATTTAATCAGAAGAATACATCTTAATTTGACTGTTCTCGGTATTTTAGGTAGTGTTTGGTTTGTTGTTTTTAATTTTGGGTTTTCGTCCATACAAAAATGCACATGACGCATGTATATTGTCGAAACGATCAATTTAGAAAACAAAGTTAACATACAAAATAGAAACAACTTTTTTTGTTTTCCATTTTTTAGGAAATAATACAAGTTCATTCTATCCATCTTGCTTTCATCCCCTCTGTTCTTTTGTCCATCTTGCTTTCATCATCTCCATCGTCCCTCTATTCTTCTCATATTTGACATACATATTGAAAACCGAAAACATAAAATTCGTTTTTAAACCAAACGTTACCTTAGTTTTTGGTTCTGTTGAAGTTTGTCCAGTTAGATCCAACTGGAGTACTAGAATTTGCTTCCTTCAAATAATTCTAAGTATAAAGGTATACTGATTTGATTTAGTGGATCGATTGTTGTTGGTTCATAACTGGTCCATATGGACCATGGTTATAGTGAAAGATTTTAATGGAAAAAATATTTTAAGTACCAATACATACCCATCCAACTTTTTTTTTTGAATTCATCGGTTGTACTTGGTCCGATACCGATCCATCAATTTGGATTGGTAAAAGGTCATAACTAGAAATTTCAGCATTTTTTTTTCATGCCGCCTTCTTTTAACTTTTCCGTCAACTCTCTACGCTACTTTTTAATTTACCTCATTAGCCATTATTCAATAACTCTTCTGTATCTTTGTTCAGTGTTTGGAACGTTCTCTGCTCTTACTCTTATCCAATATACGTGGCTGAAATTACCCACAACACTATTGAGCTTAGACATCATTTGACCTTTGACATGCTCATTTATTTAAGGGTACTTTTGGCACAGGTCCTTATTAAGTTTCAAAATTCACGAAAAGTCCTTCACTAAATTTCAGTGTAAATTAGGTCCCTGTTTTTTATTCACGATTATTGCAGAGCATGATGCAACATTTCATAAAAGTTGCTGACATTTCCGCAACATTTCTGTACACTGTGAACATAGTATATGAAAGTTGCTGAAATATCAACACTTATTTATAAAAGTTGCTGATATTTCAGCAACATTTATGTACACTGTGAACACAGTTTATGAAAGTTGCTGAAATATCAGCACTTATTTATAAAAGTTGCTGACATTTCAGCAATAATTTTTCTTTGTTTTTACAATAAAACTTTGACACAGATAGTTGCTGAAATATCAGCACTTATTTATAAAAGTTGCTGACATTTCAGCAATAATTTTTCTTCGTTTCCAGAAAACAGGGACCCGCTTTATAATGAAACTTTGATAGGGACCCACTTTACAATATGAAAGTATGATAGAGATGCCTCCCTAATTTCCACTTTATTTAAAGGTTTGTTATACTTAGTAAAAGGCGTCTAAATTAAATTGAAAGATATACACATAAAAACAAATCTCACGAAAAAAAAGGCGAAATTAATTTAAAGAACAAAAATTTGTATATTTTTAGCCTCAATGACACGATCTCAATATTTTAAGCACAAAGACAAACATTTTTCTAAAATTTGAACATAAGGACAAACATTCTTTTAAAATTATTCATAAGGACAAACTTCTTTCAAAACTGCTACCAAACTAAAAACCGATACCTAAAAACTGCTACCGATAACTACAAGCTGATACCTAAAAACTGCTATCAATAACTAAAAACTGATACCTAAAGAAAGTTGTTAGGCTAAAATAGTGAAAGTCTGTCCTTGAGACTAAAACGTTGAGAAATTTTGTCCTTGACAATAATTTCTTGTAAAAAACAATATATCTACTACTTTTTTCATTTGTAAAATACATATCAAAATGGTGTTAAAAAGGAAGCTGTAAATTTCTTTTGGATATTCTAGGATTGTTGTATATTGAAATAATGTATTCTAGACAGCTACCTAAATGTGTGAAAATATTCCATCAGCGAATGCAAATGGTTGCTGTTTCACTATTTGTTCTGCAATAACACTAAATAAATGCATGAAGCATACCCAAACTTGTTCTTCCTTTGTTTAGAATCTCAAACATTAGAGGTGCAAACATTGAAACTATTCCCACCTGTTATCCGTTAGAAAATAGTGCAAAATGGAAATTCTAATGGTCCGCTTGGTTTCGTTTTGAGTTTTCAACATTTTTTTTACAATTCTAAGCCATTGCGACGAAGGACGAACAATGAAGAAGATAAATTGTTTTTCGTCCTTTCGTTATGTCCCAAAACACGAAAAATCAAAATAAAAAGGACAAACTAAACAGAGCCTAAATATTTAAACAAAACAAAGACTGGAGCAAATTTCCACCTGTTATCTATTAGAAAATATATGCCAGTAGAATTAAGAAAGATAATTTACATCCAGAGTTACACATAAGCTCATTAACATTAATAATTAACCTAATAAAAGATGATTAAAACACGATCCCACAATATATGGAACAATTTGAAACATTAACACAAAAGTCCAATACAAACTACAAAGCGGTCAATATAACGACACAATATTACAGATTATGGACAAATCTAATATGACATTTGCTGATTAAATTACATCAATTCTATAGGGACAAATTTATCATGGACATTTTCTGGTCACATGACTTCAATCCTAAAGGGAGAAAGTAAAGGAACTTCATTAGACTGACCGCCTTGATTCGCACCAACATCCCACGCAGATGCAAATCCTACCGAATATGATGACATGTCTTCTTCATTGAGTGTTGATGCTTCCTTCTTATTTGTCAGATATGGCACCATATACTTTTTCATATCGCCTCTTGAAATTCCAAGATGCTTTCCTGGAACACTTACGTATTTAATGCGTCCTGCCTCATCCAAAGTCTTCAGGCCTATCCAATCTTCCATGTATAGAGGAGTCTGCAACATTTGATTAGCGTTTGTGAGGTAGCGCTTTTCAAGGTTATAATAAGAAGTTAAAATGTGGATTATTACAATTGGTTGTTAGAAGTGCATCACCATTATGGTGACCAGTTATAGGTGGATGCATAAGAAACTGTTTAAAATAACTTCCTGGAAAATGTGGTTAAGACTAAATTTAAGATTGCTCTTGCGTATTTTAGTTTATATTGCACCACTGCAACTCCAAATTATAGTCAACTTGGCCTAGAAAAGGTTCGATTTGGCAATCATCATATTGAAAAATACAAATCTGCTTTTCCAACTACTTTACTGGAATGGTCCATGTGCAAAGAAAACCATATGTATACCTGTTCCTTAAGACCTACAGAAATAGAATAAAGGTATGCTTGACAACTAAGAAATCAAGTTCATATAATATGTGTGTATCTTCTTGCCAATTAATCTTTCCTCATATGTGTGTGTGGAGAGTGTTTTAGATCCACTTCCTTACATATCCCCTCTATCCCACCTTCGTACAAAAAAATTTCAAAACAAAGCAATTTTTTGCACATGTATTCCAAAACTGTTATATTGACCCTAAAAATTTTGAATCTAAAACAGATGTCTCAATCTAAAACTTCCTTATATATATTCTGAAACCATTAAATTGCAGATGTATTCCGAAACAGATGTGTCGTTGATATGAAGTGGTCAACATAACAGATCGTGTATGCAAAATTTTGAGTCATTCCGAAACTTCCAACTCTTTCAAGGTTATGTTTCAAATCAACGACTAATATAAATATATTCGGCACTTCAGATTGTTTTGCAATTTTGAAAGAGCTAGGGGTATGTAACGTATGTTTAGTTTGAAAACGAAAACGAGTTTTGCATCTTAAGTTTTCAATGTATATTTCAAAATGCACAAAAGGGGAGAAGGGTGTGAAAAAACGATCAATTTGGAAAATTGTTTCAACATATAAAATGGAAATGACATTTTCTTGTTTTCCACCTTTTGAAAAATATTGAAACTATCCACTTCCTTATTCTTCTCCCCTTTGTTGGGATGACTAGAATTTTCCAATCTTTCATTCTTTCCTATGACATTTGAAATACATATTGAAAAGGCATAACACAAAATTCATTTTCAAGCCAAACAGACCCTGAAAGTTTCGAAATGATTCGGACTTTTCCATTGAAGATCTCATTGACAAAAATAGTATATTGAAAAAACTTTGTTTTAGAAATGTTCTGCACTTAATAAACTAAGGGGAGATGGGGGAGATTTATATGAAAGGAATCTAGTGCCCTATCCTATATGTATGTGCATGAGGTAAATGAACACCCGTGGTGCAGATTCCTTACTGCGCTATGAATGGAAATCAGAGGGGTTATATATTTTTACACATTTTTTAATGTATAAAATGATAGAAAAACCATCGATTTGCAGTCGGGGAACTAAGAGTCTTGCACCATGGGTGTGTATGGTCTATGGGCAAGGATCGGCTACACCTCAATTCTACACCTCAATTCCTCCTGATTTCAACCACATGTTCCATTTAAATAATATGATGAAGTGACAAGAGAGAGAAACTATAATTTTTCAAATGAGAACATGTGGTTGAAATCAGGGGAAAATGGGGTGTGCGTGCGTGCGTGCGAGTGCATGTCTCTATGTGTGTGTCTGTGCACAATGTAGAGGTGTAGTTGATTCTTAGGATACACACATATATACACACAAAAAAAGCAACAACTAGTAATAAAAAAAAAAAACCTCTTGTGCGCTCAGAATTGCATTGAAGGATCCATCAGGATAATATCCAAACCATGATGTCTCTCGAGGAATCAACACGGTGTCTTGTTCAGACTAAACATTGAAACATTTTATGTTCAACTTCAGCAAAATGGAAAAAATGTGAAACAAAATTAAGAACTTACCATGATAAGGACAAGATTCTGTAAACTGCTGAACCTTTTCTTATAAGTTGAGTTTCTTCTGTCAGGGTGTTCATTGTTAAGTTTTGGAAGAAATTTGCATCCTTTCATATAATTATCGATGTCCTAAGTATCAAAAAAACAGTTAAATAGTCATCAACTAATGAAGCAAAAGTAGAATAGACTTGCACGTAATAACAAACATTGATGAATAACCAAATGTTCAGAATTGCAATACTCACAGTGGGAATCTTAAGGTAACCACTAGGAGCAAGACGAGCCTGAAGTTAAACCGAAAATAAACCGATATTGAACTGTGTAGAAACATAATAATAATAAATTTAGTAGAAATAAGTTCAAACGGAATCACAAACCTGCACATAATCAGAGTAGATTTCTGCTTTAATAAGGGCATCTGCAATTATGCAAAATATTCCTTTCTGCAAGAAGGCAACATAGAGAGAAAAATACATCAACCATGAAAGATGGTTAAGAAAATGACTTGCTGTCCAATAATGTTTTGATTTGCAAAGAAATGAATAAAACAGGTTTCATGATCATGCACTTTGTGCACTTTCAATAGATCTAGAACTCAATGTGATAATCACAGAAAGAAAACATGATTGCAGAAGGTGAAATATTTCACGCTAAGCACATCAAATGCTTCTTTACCATTTAACGTGCTTTTGCCCATAGCATCTAAGTTGTGATCAGTGTGAAATGTTAAAAATAAATTACAATCCTGGCACCCAGCATACATCAAACAAAAAACAAAATCAAAAAACAAAAACAAAACCATATAATATTTAGTTGAAATATGGTGTTTGTGTAATTAAAAAAAATTGAAATCGCTATCCGATCCTTTTAGTTGACACAGGAGCAAATTAACAACATTGCCAAATTATTGCATTAAGCGTTTTTATAATATGAGATACATATCCAGAAAGCATATAAACAGGAACAAATGCTTACTCCACAAAGTGGTACAGAAGCAGTTCCGGCATGGGGGCCTCCAAGTGAGATGAAATTTTTAACCTGTAAAATAGTAAGTTTGATTCGCGAAATAATGAAATACATAATAACATATCTAGCCTCCCTGAGAGAAACCAAATATAAGTGTATTAGTATGTGCATTGAGTCGCTTCCAGTTTACATTTTCCTCTAAAAAGTCAGAAGTCTGTCAATGTTCTATTAAGATAATGTAAGACAAGGCATGATATGAGGCAATAGCATCAGGAGTTACAAAAATCTTACAGGAGGTCCTCCATCACAGAATTCAATCAATCCACGAGCTATAAGATTACCCTGAACAGATGATGCAAATTAATATCACTATGTAAGAACAATCACATAACAAAAGATGAAGCCAAACAAGCAGCAGATTAATATGAAATCACATATAAAAATATAGATATTGTTTCAAAATCATGCAACTTCATGGATGTTTTTAAGATGTGGTTTAAACTGTACAAGGGCAATGAGAAGAAATTGTTAAGATTAGTTCCATCTAATTGTTATCATATCCCATGCAGCATTTCAGTACATTTTATCAAGAAGTGCACGGATATAACTAGGGATCACAATATCAGGTCCACCATTAATACTCCTACTTCCTACGTACTCGAGACCCTTTCTAGACATTATGAAGTTACAGTGGCACTGCTGTATAATGCGGATCATTTATTTGTGCTATCTAATATTAAAAGAAAATAAACTGTATACTATGCTATATCCATATAGTTATGACAAGAATAAAGTATGATGCAGGTTAGTACCAGATTGTAGTAAATGAAGTAAAAATTAGTGATTGCAGATGGACAAAATACCTGAGAAAGTCCAACTAAGTTGTAACCCCCTGCGAGTTCTTTCATTTCTTTCACCTGCAAAAATGTAAAACCTTTAAATTTATAGACTTGGGAACATTAAAAAGGAACATAGAGTTATTTTTACAGCGTTGCCACCTGATCACATGCCACATTTGTCTGCAATCACAGAAGGAAAAAAAATAGGATTAATATACACATTAAGCTAACCCATGGTAAAAACATTGCATGGTAGACAAACTAACCTGATCTTGCAAAGGCATAAACCACGAGTCCATTAAACCATCTCCAATTTCTCTAAAATTTGAAACTGACATGTTATCATATGTACAAATGTTGGTAAATGAAATAAGGGTGCTCAAAATAGGGGTGTTATACAATAAATCAACACATTTTGGAAAACGGAATCTAATAAGCTATATTAAACATGCCGGTATAAAACCGTTGTTTCACCATTACTCAGTATAAGTTAATACCTGCATAGAGACAGGCAAGCCTGTACCTATTTTATAACCTGAGTATACTATCAAAGTTGTCACTTTGGGAGTGTTTGCAGGTTTTGACGAGGTAACGGAGCAACCGTTGAAAAAGCCTAGTTAAGTTGGCACAGAGAAATTGAGCCGTTGGCGTCGGACGCGTCCTAAACATTTCTAACCGGTCCGATGCCAATGGTAAATATTTCTAACGACCAATTTCCTCCCTCCCAAAAATAATACACTCCACCTACTTTCTCCACACCAAAATCAAAACTTTATCTCTTCTTACCCTCTTCAATTACCATATTCAAATCAAGATGTCGCAAAGATAGCAAAAAAGTCCAAAAATATGGTCTACAACAACAATGCATTGTCTTCGATGCGCAGCTGTCGCATATGAGGTCGTTGGCAATAACAAGAAAGATTTCAAAAACAAATAACGGCTGCACTAAAGTCTTGAAGGAATGTCCTGGAGAACCAAAAGTGACGGATGATCATGTCCGACATAAATATGAAGTGCTTAGAAAACAATGGTTGGTTTGACAAAGTCTGTGCAATAAAAATGGATCTAGATTGGATCATGTTAAGAGAACTGTATGTGGTACAGAAGAATGGTGGGCTAATCGTGTAAAGGTATATAATTTTTTTTAGTTTTAAATAAATTATTTATAAGAAATTTGCTAAATAGTTTTTATTTTAGGAGTTTCGTACTAATATCTTGAAATATCGAAGAGGACCGATAGAAAATATGAACCTACAACAAATTATATTTCAAGGTACACATGCAACTAGAGTTGATGCATTCACGTCTGCTACTGCACATGAAGATGAGTCTCTAAACATTCAACGATCTCCTCCACGTTTCCAAACATTCCAGATCTCTTTCGATCAAACGTGGAAATTCGATACAAATGTACATCAATCTCAAAGATGTTCAACTGCAACCAACGCGGTTCTTTCCAAGTATAGAATAACCATCTATGACTTCACATTCTATGACTTTAACATTTTTGACTACACCTTTCAATCCAACATCAACATTTGATCATGGCTCCGCCTCTAGATACAAATGTCATGGTGGAGCAAGTAAAATATGTCGTGAATAAGAAAACTTGTTGAAACAGAAGATTCTTATTGATCAAATATACGAGAGGTAGATGAAGAAATTTCATTCTGATATAGGAAGCCCTAACATTAATCCAAGTCCAAACAGCGTAGACTCTACTGGTTCGTCTTTTTCTTACACTGCTCTTGTCAATCGGGTGAAGATGATGGGTAAGTTTGACGTTGCTGAAGCATTAACAATCCTCATGGACAAAGATAAAAGAGAAATATTTAATACTTTAGATGATACTGGAAGAAGCCGATTGACTATTGAGATAGCATAAATAAAGCACAACATTCAATACCAATAATATTTGATTAACAAGTCCGGCCTCTAATTCGTAAGATTTTATTTTTTTTATTTGTATTGTTTATGTACTTGTTTTTTTCCAGTGTGTCGGTTTTTTTTAAATTGCAATGTATAGTTTTTTTTCCGAATTAATTTATAATTTATTATTCTTATCATGGGTTTTTTAATTTCTTTATATACTTTTATTTTATTTTATTTATTTATTTTATCTTTATTTTATTTATTATTATTATTGTTATTATTTGTTTAATTATTTTACTTTGTTTTATCATTATTATCATGGTTTATAAATTGACTTTGTCATTTAGTTTTGAGTTTCATCTCTAACCGACCTCAACTTGTTTGGAAATAATGGCTTAATTATTGTTGTTGTTGCATTAATTTATAATTTAATATCAATTATTCTACAATATTTAAAATGAATAAAAATCAAAACAATTATTTTGTTTTCTCATATCCTTTACGTAATACAAAAACACAATCCCTTTTGCAAACTTACCCCTTTCAGAATTTCCTTTTTGCTAAACAAAAAACTCACCCTTTATATTCAGTTAGATTTTTAGCATTCATATATTGTATAAAGACTAGTCTTTTTTTACGTAGAAGTATAAAGCAAGATGCAAGTAAAATAACCGAACTACCAAGGTTTCGATTACCAACTTTTTTCTAATTTTTTCCCTTTTTTCTTCCAATGCTAGATGAATATTCTAATCAGTATTTATAGAAGACAACCATGTATACTTTCATTTACCTATAAAATAGATGGATGCAAGTAATCAATAATGAATAATGAATAAACTTCTTCAGAATTGGTATGCTAAATTACTAACTAATTAAAAACTTCAACCTACGAATATGACAAGACTATATACTATTGAAAACACGACGTTTTTTTAATTCAGTATCACCAACAACGAGAAAAGACAAGAAAATCAAGTTTTATTTCCCGTACAACATAATTTGCATCCTAAAGCTTACTTGAACCTTTCTATTTTACCTTTATTATTTTATTATTTAGCAAGGAAAATAATTCCAGTTATACTGGATTAGTTATTTTCTTTCTCTTATGTAACTAATTTTGCAAATAAAATATCCTCATGTACAACCATAAGATCTATAATCATTTAGTAAGAGTACAACTATTTACGCCTACATTTTATCTTCGTAAACCCACCATTTCCCTCGCTCGCTTAAAAAATTATCCCATTTTCCTAAACCATTACACCCATCATGTTTTTTACTTAAAAAAAAGGTGTTTGCAGTGCATGATTCCTCTCATACTCAGTTGAAAATCAAATCCTCTTCGTTCGTAAATCAGTGTGTTCCCTTCACATCCAATTTTTAAAACCCTATTTCCTCCCATTCAATTCAAGCGGAATCTATTAGGTAAAAATCTTAATATTGTGTATTCTGATCTATGCAGTTAGCCCACTAAAGCTTAAGTAAATCTCCATTAAAGACGCTTAAAAAGACACATTTCGACCACTACACTTTTCTCCATTTAGCACTATTAAGTAGCAGGAAGGCTTAAAATCTCGCTATTTTCTGCTATGCTCACTAAATGAGGGGTTTTTAGCACTCACTTTAGCAATTTCGATATAAAAAGTTAAGATAACCAGTTCTTTTTTATACCAAATCAACAAAGTTAGGATAAAGACCTAAGTTCAAGGTCTACGTGCAAAATATAAGTTAGAACTCTAGCCTAGTCCCCAAGTCTAAACTGTATGAACCATGATATTCTTTGTTTTTGTTATATAGATTTTTCCTATATAAATGATGTAAAACTGATAATAAATCAACATTGAAGATCGGATTTTATCTCCACTAAAGTTTTTTGCACTTTCTCTATTTTTCACAATATCAATATCTTCATTTTGTTCTCGTTATAGCTTTTTGCACCGCTGTACAGTTGTTAAGTGCTTTAATTGCACAGATCATGATCATATTTGGTGGTTTGATTTATTGTGATAAATTGAATTAAAAGGTTCATTTTGCATATACCAATGACGCGGACAAAGAAAAATAGGTTATTGTTAAAGGAACCGAAAGAAATAAAAACGAGTTAGTAATATTTATCAATATTTTCATAAGTTTATATTTCATTTTTGTTCTTGTATTTCATACGGTATTGCTTGTTGAGTTGAGATAATATTTAGGGTTTTGTCAATTGAAGTTGTAAATTTGAGTGATTTTTGTTCTCTGTCAATTTTCTATAACGTATCGAAGTTGATTATACTATGTAGTGCAAAATCAAACTAGGTGAGTTTAACAAACATGTTAATGAATTTATCTTATTTAATTTTTAAGTGATATTAGAAAGAATTTGGATGAATGTAAATACCAACACTCTTTAATTACTAAGTCATATATATTTATTAAAATTATTAAGAGAAATGTGCAAGTGACGACAAATATCAAGTATTAAAATTGTCAGGTGTGCCTCACATTACATGGATGGAGTGAGTGTGTGGATTGAATTTGAGAATAACCATACATGGTAAGAACTGTGAAACAATTGTGGTGTGTGTATAAGATTGATGACATATAACATTGGTGATCATTTTTGTTATAACAAAATATTATCAAAATCATGTATATATCCAATCGAGGGGGATGATGTAATGTTCAATCGGAATATTGGCAAGTCGAGAGATTGCTATGATTCAGTGTAACCAAAGCATAGCTCCAAAGGCTGGGGCTTGAGCAGGGAATGCTCGTCAAAGTTAAGATCTGGTTAAAGCAATTGACACCACATCTGAAAGAGGACTCATTGGTTAAGGGTTAAGCAGTCTGATCCAATTACGAAGAGGACTCAATATCTCCAAAGTGGCTTGAGCAATGCTTGGCAAGGTAAATATTGTTAGGTATGGCTTGCGAATTCCTTTTATTTGTAATTTGATACTTACCCATTCGAATTACATTCGCAAGATTCGAACTTGTGATTTTAGAACTTATGTTTGAACGCCTTACCAATGGGACATGATCTTGGACCGGATTACTTTTATTACAACAAAGTGAACCCATTGGTTGATCAGGCTCACCCAACTGCGAAGAGAACTCGATATCTCCAAAGAAACTAAAGCAATGCTCGCTAAAGTGAAGATGTTAGGTTTGACTCATAAACGTCCTTTATTACAACAAAGTGTTGCCAAGACCATGAAAACACTCAACGATGGTGGTGATGGTATTTCAATCGAAATATCAACACATTGGATATTCATTCAGATGTCTTCGCCATTTTTAACACTCAATGAAGCGGATGCAAACATAGATGTCGAAACTTAACAAGAATAAATATTTAAGGTAATCATCCATCCTTAGGGCTTATTCCCTATATATTCTACTTTTTTAACAAACGTTTAAACCATTCTAATAAAAATAAAAATGTCTTATGTAAAAACATGTAAAATATGGACATGCAAAATATACTTTAAAGATGAAATTTAACGTCCTAACCTAATTTCAAGGATAAGTGTCACCGTGTCAGGCCTAATTTAATAGGCATTTTCAAGCGTAATATTTTATCTTTAAAATTAATGGAAGGTAGATACCAAGTTTTCTACTTTGGCCTGTACCTACACTACAAGTTGGTTGTTGACCTACAGTAGGCATTTGCAACCATCATGAAAAATGATAGAAAACGGCAAAAGTCATACAATGAGTAATCAATTAACTTTAAATAAAAATGAAATATTCACCTTTACAAGCTCCTTGATATTTTCGGTGTGTTAAGTTAGAGAAAAAAATGAAGATCGCCTCAAAAATAATAAAATATTAATTTATTTAATTTCAACAAAAATCCATGTGCTAAGTCATGGAAAATAATGGAGATAACCTCATATGATCGATTCATTCATAACAAAAAGATAGATCCATTTTTAAATATTGTTTATCATCTTTGGTGTACTTGTAATCATGAAAAGTGATGAACTGTGATTTATATCATAAAATAACAAGCTCGCTGTATTTGCATACAAAGATTAAGCATTTGTTTCTAACTTCTAATATTTTAAATAAGCCATATTATTAAAATGAAAAAATAAAAATAGAATAATAGATCTAGTTAATATCATAACAAAAATAAAATATTCATTTTAATAGGTTTTTTAACATCTTTGTAGTCCTAACCATCACAAAAAAAAATGAAAATGGTCTCCCATCATTAAACATTTGATCCATTTAACTTCTTGGTGAACATATAATACCTTTTTGGATCATTTGACATTTTTGAAATGGTATTAATCACGAATAATGAATTTTTTAATTGAAAATTATAAAGTAACAAAGTTGATCTTTCTAAAAAAACAACTATCCTTTCCGATTTCTTTTAACATTTCCTTTGCAATCATCATAAAAAATTATCACAAAAACACTAAATCTATAAATAGATATTTTGACAAATAGCTTAAGAGAAATATCCAATTCATTCTTAGAGCTTTTTTTTACTTTCGGAGTGCTAAGTGCTAACCAACATTGTTATAAAAAAGTCTCTCGTTCCGAATCTCCTTGTTTATGATTTGATTAACATTTCGATTCAAATTCGGTTGAAACTGCAATTGAGAAATTTCTTCAAACCATGCTGATGTTGATATATTCAATATACTTTTTTGGATCCACAATTCTAACTCTAATGCTTTCTGAACAAAATAAAAAATCTAACAAGAGATAAATTTGAGTTTTAGGCCTAGATGTAGAAATTCAAGCATCAAACTCAATTTCAACGTGCTTAAAACCCTTAGAAATGTTGATCTTTTAAATATACGAAATACGATATAAATCACGTTCGATTTGAAGTTGAACCTTACGGTTCACGATTTGAATCATATTTTGAAAACCTTGCTAACCAACATGAAAAACAATGAAAACTATCTTTATCACAAAAATTTATCATATAATTCGTTTAATTGTTTAATAAAATAAACTATCCATTTTTATTGTGCTACCATTCAATTTATATATTATTATCTACGTAATTGCAATATATAAATCCTTAAACAATGCTTACTAGTTTTTTAAAATCTTACGATTTGAATCTCATTTAAATCAAGTCGTTCCAACTAGATTTGATTCTTAAATTTGATTCAAAACTCAATTAGAATTGTTGTCTAAAAATAGTTGTACTTTCTTTTTTAAGTTGAATACTTAAATGGTAGTATGTAATTGTACCAACCACTAGGACTTCATGGTCCAATGCTGGAACGTCCAACCACTGAGACAAAATAAAGATTAAAATACTTACACTTCTTTGAGCATACATTTCAAATTTTACTATTTTGAACGTAGAATAAGATTAAAAAAAGAGAAAATAAAATTTCAGACTAAACATAAAAGCTCAATCATCAGAATAAAATTAAAAAACAGAAATTTTTGACATGGAAAGAAGATTAATGATTAAAATACTAAAATGTTATTTAATAACCACAAGCATATATACATTAAAATATGACTAATTGAATCTAGGATTCATGATTTGAATTTAGTTTCAAATTAAAATTTGAACTTTACGCTTTATGATTTGAATCTCATTTCAAAGACATCGCATATAAACATTTCTAAATTAATGAAACTATATTACATTCGACCTGAAAAAGAAGAAGACCATACACACACATATATATATTGGAAAATTTGATTTTTAAATGAATTTTTAAAATATTGAAAGGAGTATAGAATACCCCTCTTATTATTGAATAGTCCCACATTATGCGGAACAATAGAGTAGTCCTATTTAAATATAGAATTCACAAGAGAAATGATGGGTCATTTGGACACCCAATGTTTTCTCTTGTGTCGAGGAGGGAGAGTATGCTGACCATCACGCACACGTGCTGACCGACCGACTCGACCCGGGATGGGCTTGGCGAATGTGATGTAGAGCTCTTTAATTTTTGGCAGTATATTTTTAAACCGAATTTAACTTTGTAATAAGACCCAGTAAACTTAGATCCGGTATTTTCTCATGACAGCCCCGTTTTCTACTCGGACTTTTTCTTATATAAACCATGCTATTTGACATAATTTTATCAATTTGAAAACAGAGTTCTCTTATTCTTCTGCCATAAACTTTCTTAAATCCAAGTAATATTTTTTAAGTGCTATTGACTCACCAGTCTTCGTGCAAGAGACTGTTGGTATTGATTTAGGGTTGTTTTATCCTAGAGGCGGCGCTGCATTAGAGACTACATTGCACGATTTTGGCATAGCAGCGAAACGTCTTAAAGAGAGCGACATAATCCGCGACTCAGCCACAAAGACACTACAGATTCAGATCGAGATACAACAATTTTAAGACGTTATGGCTTCGATTGCTGACGACTCTGCTGTTCCGACGTCAATATTTCAGGTTCCGATTGTGTCTGTTGCGCCGTTCAGATTCGAGGGCCTACATTTCAAGCGATGACGCCAAAAGATGGAGTTCTTTTTTACTACGTGGAAGACGGTCGCTGTACTGATAACAGGACAAACCGCAACTGCCAGACAAACCCAACGAAGCTGAGATAGAACATATGCGAGCCTAGACAGAAAAATCAAAAGAGTTGCAGATCTGGATGGAGCAAGATTATCTGTGTAAGAATTTCATCCTCAACGGACTCAGCGACGATCTGTACGATTACTACAACTCAGACAAGTCAGCAAAGGGGATTTGGGATGCGCGGCAAAAAAATGATAACCGAGGAAGCTGGAGCGAAAAAGTATGTTGTCAGTCGCTATTTGAAGTTTCATATGATGGACAACAAATCTGTGGAGGCGCAGTCGCATGAACTTCAGAAAATTACATATAAGATCATCTCTGAATGTATGACTTTAGACGAACAGTTTCATGTTGTTGTGTTGATTGATAAATTATCTCATATTTGGAAAGACTTTAAAAATATTCTCAGGCATAAAGATAAGGAATTTTCCTTAGAGAGTTTGATTACTCGTCTTCGTATTAAAGAAGAGGCAAGAAATCAGGACCAGAAAAAAGATATGCTTGTTGTATCTAGCAACAACACTAAGAAATGCACAAACGCGAGTCTGAAACCAAATGCGAAAAATTTCAAAAATCAGAATCGCAAACCAAATCAAAACCGCAACAATCAGCCTCGGAACAAACAACAAGACGCACTCCTAAAGAATGGTACTGGATAGTTGTTCTTATGTTACAACTGTGGCAAACCAGGTCATATGGCACGAAAGTGTCGGAACATGTCAAATCTTGCACCGCAGGCTAACCTGACTGAAGAAGCCCTTGTGGCTATGCTTACTGAGATCAACTTAGCTGCTGGATCAAAAGGATGGTGGGTAGACACTGGTGCTTCTCGTCATGTCTGCTATGATCGTGAAATGTTTAAAACATATAATGATGCTAATGACATGAAAATAATACCGGAAGATTCTCACACCACTACTGTTGTTGGAATTGGGACGGTGGAGTTAAAGTTTACCTTTGAAAAGAACTTATTGCTGAAAGATGTGATGCATACTCCAGAGATGATAAAAAAATTAGTATCTGGTTTTTTTGTTAAATAAAGCTTGTTTTACTCAAACTATTGGATCTGACTTATACACCATTACTAAAAATGGTGTTTTTATTGGTAAATGATATACTACAGATGAGATGTTTAGGTTAAATGTTGATTTGAATAAAGTTAAATAATGTTACTTATATGCTGTGTGGTTTTAATATTTGACATGCTAGACTTTGTCATGTTAATAAGCGAGTGATTCATAACATGAGTAACTTAGGCTTAATTCCTAAAGTATTCATAAGTGATTCAAAAAAATATGAATATTCTAGCCAAACTAAAATTACAGAGAGCCCACATAAATCTGTATTTAGAGAGTCGGAACCTTTAGATTTAATACTATCTGATATATGTGAACTTGATGGCACCCTAAAAAGGGATGGTAAACGCTACTTTATTACTTTTATTGATGATTGCTCTGATTTCACTTATGTTTATCTCATGAAAAATAAAAGTGATGTGCTAGATATGTTTAAGTTATTTGTCATTGAAATTGAAAACCAATTTAATAAGAAAATTAAGAGATTCCGAAGTGATAGAGGAACAGAACATGAATCTAGCATATTCATTGAATTTTATAACCAACATGGCATAATTCATGAGAGAACTGCACCTTATTCGCCTGAAAAGAATGGTAAAGCTGAAAGAAAAAATAGGACTCTTATCGAATTAGTTGTAGCTGTTTTATTAAATTCAGGTACATCACACGGGTGAGGGAAAATTTTGTTAACTGTTTGTTATGTTTTAAACAGAATTTTTTAATCTAAAAACAAAATTTCACCTTTTGATAAAAATCATAAACCCAATTTGTCTTATTTTAAACTCGGGTTTGCTTAGCATATGTTTGTATTCCTGACCCTAAAATAATTAAATTAGCAAGTCGAGCATATGAATGTATTTTCATTGGTTATTCCATTAACAGTCGATAGATTTTTTGATTTGAATGCTCAAGTTATTATTGAGTCAAATGATGTTGATTTTTTTGAAAATAAATTTCCGTTTAAACTTAGGAACAGTGGAGACACATCTACCACTAATACTCCAATAATCAGAAATAATGAACATAATACGGAAATTGAATCTGAACCTAGAAGAAGTAAAAAAACTAGGATAGCTAAAGATTTTGGTCCAGAATATTATGCTTATGCACTATAAAAGGACCCTGCTAATCTAAAAGAAGCTATGTCTACTTTAGATTCAGATCTCTAGCAAGAAGCTATAAATGATGAAATGGTATCTCTTGAATCTAATAAAACTTGGCATCTTGTTTATTTACCTCCAGGTTATAAAATTATAGGTTGTAAATGGGTACTTAAAAATAAGTTAAAACCTGATGGTACAATTGATAAATGTAAGGCTCGTCTTGTAGCTAAAGGATTTAGACAAAGAGAAAACATTGACTTTTTGATATCTTTTCACCTGTTTCAAGAATAACATCAATTCGAGTACTAATTTCTCTTGCTTCACTTTATGATCTACTAATTCATCAAATGGATGTAAAAACTGTTTTTTGAATAGTGAATTAGAAGAAGAGATTTATATAGACCAACCTGAAGATTTTGTTATACCTAGTCAAGAGCATAAAGTTTGTAAATTAGGTAAATCTCTATATGGTATTAAACAGGCACCTAAACAATGAAATGAAAATTTTAACAATTTATTTATTTCACATGATTTTAAAGTAAATGAGAATGACAAGTGCATTTATTATAAATCGGAGAATAACATTTGCACTATCATATGTTTATATGTAGATGATTTACTTATATTTGGTTCAAATATTCATGCTAAATCATGTTAAGTCCATACTATGTGTCATTTTTGATATGGAAGATCTTGGTGAAGCGAGTGTAATTCTTGGTGTTAAGATTACTAAGTCTGAAAAGAGAATTTCTTTGTATCAATATCATTATATTGAGAAGATGTTAAAGAAATATAATTATTTTGAATGTAAACCTGTTGTACACCATATGATCCAAGTATAAAACTATTTAAGAACACCGATGAATGTGTAAGACGGTCTGAATATGCAAGCATCATTGGCGGTCTTCGGTATGCCACTGATTGTACTAGACACGACATTACTTATGTCGTGGGATTAATGTACAGGTTTACTAGCAGACCTAGTATAGAGAATTAACACGCTATTGAAAAGGTCATGAGATACCTTAAAAGAACTATGAACATTGGATTATACTATCAGAAGTTTCCCGCTGTCCTTGAAGGATATATCGATGCAGATTGGAAGACGTTATCAGACAATTCCAAAGCCACTAGTGGATATATTTTCAGTATTGCAAAAGGAAGTGTTTATTGGAAATCTAAGAAACAGACTATTTTGGCTCAATCCACTATGGAGTCGGAAATGATAGCACTAGCTACTGCTAGTGAAGAAGCAGATTACTTAAATCTGCTAGCCGAGATCCCCTTATGGGAAAAACCGATATCAATTGTATTGATCCATTGCGATAGTACCGCGACTATTGCAAAAATTGAGAACCGTTATTACAACGGTAAGAGATGACAAATTCATCGTAAACACAGTACTATAAGAGAGTATATCTCTTCAGGATCTGTAAGAGTGGATCATATACGCACTGATGAGAATCTGGTAGATCTTTTGACGAAAGGATTGACCAGAGAGAAAGCCATTTCTACATCTTCTAAAAGAATAAGACTATTGCCCATAGAATGAGAACTCAGAGAATGAGTAGTCACTCATATTAGTAACCAACCTAATGACTGGAGATCCCAAGAACTAGGTTCAATGGGTAATAACATGTTATGAAGTGACATTGATTAAACATGCTAGTTAGAAGCATGTAGTCCTGAAGCGATAGGAGGATGAGTTTAACTCTTAATGAAATCTATACTCTATGAGTAATGGAGTACTTAGCTACATGAGTACTCTTGATAGATTCACCTATGTGAATGTGGAAATGTGGCCATTTATTATGGAATTTTGAGCAAAATTCCTAAAGCGTCCATTAAACTGGGATAGACGTGCATGGCCTTTGAAGCACGGGCTATAAACTGCACCCTATAAAGGTTGTGTGTGGTTTGATATCAGAGATAGAGTTCAAGACTACGAGTCACTCTAGTATAATCTGGATCTTACTCACTATGCAAAGGTTCAAATCAAAAGATATATTTGTTTATGCACAATCTTATAAAACAAAAATTGCTCGAGAAAAATATTTCTAAAATTCAAATGGGGGATTGTTGGAAAATTTTGATTTTAAAATGAATTGTTAAAAATATTGATAGAATACCCCTCTTATTAAATAGTTCCACATTGTGGAGAACTATGGAGTGATCCTATTAAAATATAAAATTCACAATAGAAAGGATGAGCCCTTTGGGCATCCAATGTTTTCTCTTGTGTTGAGGATTGAGAGCATGTTGGCCATCACACATGCGCACGCCGACCGACCGACTCGATCCAGGCCGGGCTTGGCTAATGTGATGTAGAGCTCTTTATTTTTTAGCAGTATATTTTTAAACCTACTTTGACTTGATAATAAGATCCAGTAAACTCAGATCCGGTATTTTTTCATGACTCGGCACCGTTTTTTACTCAGATTTTTCCCTGTATAAACCAAGCTATTTGACAGAATTTTATCAGTTTGAAAACCAAGTTCTCTTCTTCTTCTGCCTTAAACTTTCTTAGATCCGAGCAATATTTTTTGGGTGCTATTGACTCGCCAGTCTTCGTGCAAGAGGCTGTTGATATTGATTTAAGGTTGTTTTATCCTAGAGGTGGCGCTGCATCAGAGACTACCTTACACTTTTGGTACAATGGCAAAACGTCTTAAAGAGAGCGATATAGTCCACAACTCAGCCACAAAGACACTACAGATTCAGATCGAGGTACAACAATATATATATATATATATATATTAAAAGCAAAAGGAAAAAATGATAGCTCGCTATATTAAATAACTGATATGATCGTAAAAGAAATAGTGTTTGACCCAGTATTATCACAAAAAGATATGTAATTAATTTTGATTTTGTTCTGCGCAATTAAAGCGACTAATGCAAAATTATAATATCATGTCCCATATTTTAAAATTAAGTAGATTGTTAAGTAGAAAAATATCATACGTTGCTAAGTTATAGTTGTGATAAAATACAAATATCCTATCTTGACATTTTGCTAAAAGATTTAATAAAATAGCGCTATATGTACACATACACACATGCATGTGTATCTTGATAACTCAAACCTTATCAACGCTCTTTGTACTTTATCCCCAAAGAAAATTTACATTTTAAACTGAAAAATTAACAATATTGAATGGGTAAATTATCTAGTATATGTTAAGCAATAGCAGTTTTCTTTGGAAAAACACAAAAGTTCAAGGGGTCAACTGCTGACTATACGGTGGTTTCGCCACTAAGCGGAATTCTAATTAAAAATCATAAAATTAAAAGTCTGTTATAAATTTTAGCAAAGCTTTATATACCAAATTTAGATGTTTTTTACATTACTAACCATAACAATAAAATGATGGGGAAAAAACAATACATAAAACATGAAATAATTATATTACGACTTATAGTCAAAAACATCATCATTATAGCACACGTAAAAACATCATTATTATAGCACACCTAAAACATCAAAAAGTATCCAAAGTATATACCTTAGTTTTTTCAAAACTAAATAAGCTAGATAAATAAACAATTTTATGATTTCTGAAGCTATTTTCATTACTTTTCTGATGATGGTTAGCACAAGAAAATGTGAAAATAAGTAGTTTATTTTTATCCAGAAACTAATCGAAATGATCAATCTATGATTCTTGTGACATTGTTTGTTACAATCAGAGATGCTTGTAAGTAAATTCACATTTTGAGGATAACAATTAGACCCCACCTTGATCCGATTCAGATCCAATCCAAAGGACCTTAAAACATAGACGTAAACCGACCGGTGGTTAGGTTTGAATTAGATCGGATAATAACACTAATTATTGCTTATTTTTGAACCACTTACGACAGGTCCTTGGAACAGGTTGGGCCTTTTGGATTGAAGGAGTCTTTGGATAATTTACAAATATCCAGTCTAAGACCCACTGGGTTTGGGTTCGGATCTTGTCAAATTGGTTTGGATTTTCCCATTATAATGCCAACCCGTATTACAAATATTGTAGTCCAATTGATGATAATTGAACTCTTGCATACAAAATTTTAAACAAATGACGTATGATTACTCACTATTAATAAGATATCAAAACATTTGCTTCTTAACTGTTTGAGTCGCTTTTTTGTTCAAAATGTATCTATTAATTAAAAACTTAAAAAAATCTCAAACAATACAAAAAGGATTCTCAAATTTTCTAATAAGCATAATAGAAAAGTATAATTCCTCACAAAAAATACAAAATTTTGTTTTTGTACACAAATGTTGAAAGTAAGAAACAAATATTTGTTGGAAAAGTATAATTTCATAAAATAATGGTTAAAAAACTCAAGCAATTAACAAAAAGAAAAGAATAAACCAAAAGAAGCTCATTGTAATTTTTCAATATTTATTCAAGCATCAATTGTCATATATAGACTGTAATCATCTAAAATATAATACAATCGATAAACATAAACATGAATTGCATTTAATGTAGGTCACGAAAAAATCACTTTTGGGAGTTGGTTTATAAAAATAAAGCTTATTCACATGAAGTTCAAGATAATTTATAAGTAGAATAAACTTTTCCAAAAAATAGAAATGTTTCAAAGATCACTATCCTGAATATGTTAAAAACAACGTACCTATCAAAATTTATTATAAAAAAAGAAGAAGAAATGGTTTCTAAAATTTTTTGACTGTTTCCAAAATCCAAATATAAAAAGAAGAAGGAAAATTAAACAAAAAATGAACAAGATTATCATAAAAAGTAATTTAAATATGTCAATCTTTAAAACAATGAAAATGAAGTCATTTTAAAATTGCTAAAATAACAGTTTAAAAAACTGATCTAACATTAACTATTTTATATATCCACGACACAGTGGTTGTATACTTGTATACAAACGAAGGATCGAGATCCTGACTAGAAAATCAAAATTTCAGTCGATGTGGTCTGGTTTTGGTGGTGTCAAGGATGGAATACAACCTAAATTCTGGTTTGGATCTTCAATTGCTAAAGAACATTAAAATACTGTAGCAAAAAATATAAGAAAATACAACAAATGTAGGAAATTTAAATATATACAGCAAATACGACAAGGTAATAAAATTAAAAGAATGCACAAGACAGTGTAGCTTGAAGAAAACATGATATGTTGGTCAGTTTCAACCAAATTCAGTATAAAAAGGTGAAAGAACAGTAGAATTGGTAATTGAATCAACTTTTCAAGGTATAGTACGTTTTTATTTTCCAAAATACAAGTTTGAATCACCTATCAATGTATTTCTACAGAAAGTGTACCAAAATCTGAAACCAGAATCAAAATTTTTAAATTTGATCGAAATTGCAAAAGAATCAAAATCGAAATCGAAACTTTACATGGTCTTTTATAAATTCTAAAGTATATTTGTCTTCTATGAACTAGTAAGTATGGACATGCACCGCTCGCACGCGCGTTCTAGTGTGGATCCGGACCCAATGCTAAATTTAAAAACAGACTTCTTATATGTGTTATAGAAGGAAAAAAGCAGAAGACAAATGTTTTATTTGACAATTTATTAAAAAGACATTCTCGTTAGACCTTTGGGTGCAAGCTCTAAAGCACAGCCACAGAAACAAACAAATTATTATTAAACTTTAGAACTATAAATTATTTTGAAAATAAAAGGATAAATGGGCCATATGCACGCCCAGCAGAGGCACCAGTTCTGACCGCATGTGTACAAATGAAATAATGAACATATTCTTTTTTGGTTGCACTTTTTTTGTTTATCAATAATCATATTTTCAATAGTAATTTTATTTTGGTACGTTCTTACATGGATACCAATCTACAACATTTGTTACACCTTCGCTTGGGTTTCCACTAATTGTTTTGACTGGGAATTTTATGTACTTAAATTATGTTTCATCAAGATGAGAATTTCCATAACCTAGGTGTCACTTACGGGACGGAACACTCCATTCCAACATCATTGAAATAAATAGGAGAAAAAAATCAAAAATAAAAGAAAGCATACAAGCAGTATCCCGCAACTCCGGAATGGTTGCTCAAAACCTCAATGAAGTGCGAAATACCACGATTCTTGCATTGGTCACCAATTCCTGCAGATAAACAATCATTATATCTCAAACAACTTAAAGATAACTTAAAATGATATTAAATAAAAAAGAAATTCGAGAAGGAACCGTGCAGTACGACAAACGGAACAGATGATGCAACTTGAGGACCAATCGAGGCGAATAAGAATAAGATAATGAACATCAACATAATTTAAGGATCGATTTAATAATCACGAAGTTTTGGTTTATTTTTTGATTGGACTCGAGGATTATATTTCTGTGTGTTGTTTCATGTAAAAGGGAACGAATCATCTGGTCACCGCTTAAGACGGTGAACTTGTGTCCTTTGTCAACAGAAATGGGTAGACGTTACAATCTACGACCGTACCGTAGCAACCCATAAATGTCTTCTTTTTTTCTTTTTTTTTAACCACCAAATTTTAAGGTCCGTTTGGTTTCGTTTTGAGTTTTGTGTTTTCAACCTACACTACAAAATACAAGAAAACATGAGAATTGTTTTACAATTCTTAGCCGTTACAACGATGGACGAAAAATGGAGGAGAGGAATTGTTTTTCTTCCTTTTGTCATGTCTCAAAACACAAAAAATCAAATAAACTTGTTTTCTATTTTCTATGTTAATTTCATTTTTCAAAATTGTGTGTTTTCCAACAATGCATAAGAAATGCGCATTTTTGTTTAGACGAAAACACAAAACTAAAAACAGAAAACCAAACGGGCTTCATTCAATCCAAAAGAGTCATTTTGTTTTATTTACCACCAAACTCTAATTTTCCATTCAGTCCAAAACAACCGTGTAATTTTGTTTTACTATGGGTTTTCGCTACCTTACTACATTTCAACTGCTGAATAGTAAAAATACGAGTTTAAAGATATATTATATTGTTGTTTATCTACAATCATTAACAGTCATGTACCGTCGTACGATAATTCAATATATTCATTGTCGGTCGTAAATACATATTTTTCTCGGTCATTCTATGTTGTATGTTTATTTAGTAAACGAACAGATCCAATTCACCACATAAGATTTCAGTTGTTTCGATACATACAAATGAACAAAAATACATTTTTACAATATATTCATTCAAACATGATAATCATTCCAACAACATATTCTTCAAACACTATATACGTTTGAACAATATATATTCAAATATAATATTCATTCCAACAAAGTATTCATTCAAACACTATATTAATTTGAACACGATGTTCATTTCAACAAAATATTCATTCAAACATAGTAAATGTTGGACGGAGAGCCAATTCTATGATGGCGACGAGCATTTTTCAATTAGGTTAGAGCGAGCGATGACCTAACATTGTTATAATATAATAGTTATGCTAAGATCATATCCAACGACCCAACATTTCACATACACACACAACTTGAATATTCAGGCTGTTGGAGAGAAAACTCTTCAATAGACCTCTAGCTTTCGAATATTCAGGATGATATCAGTTTCAAATTCATAATGCTGCATTAGGTTTGGATGCTTATTTAATAGGCACATGAGATCAGACCCTATTAAATAAAGATCTAATACATCTTATTTAATAGGATTAGACTTCAAGCATTTATTAGATAGGTGATGGTCATGTGTTTATTAAATGAGCGCCTAAGCTCATATTACTAACTAATCTCAGGAGTTTCATGCGCTTGTTTAATAGGGGTTCATAGTCAGATACATTTTTAAATAAGCGTCTGACTTTTGGGCACTTCAGACGATTCAACCCCTTCAATATAAGGGTTAAATCTACTGGAAATGCTTAAATTAGGGTGTCTTTCCTCATTCCCTATTTTATATGTCTTCATATGTTCATTTATATATTAACCATTAAATTCCACATCATCTTTTTTTAATATAATGGTTATGTGTATTGGTCAAGTCATTATAATATATATGGTTAAAATAAAATTGGGTACGTGGACATTTGAGGGTCTCGTCTTGTTAAATTAATTAAGGGTGTCGCTAAATGCATCTCTAAATCCTTTAATGAAACATTTAATAAAGTTTATTAAAATTTTATACTTCCTAATACTATCGTTTAATTATCCGCTTAACCATGTATATTCAAATGGTCATTCCTCTATCCAAAGATAATAATTAAAATCTTGCATCCTACGAAGCAAGCAAATGAGGCAAAAATAAGATGAAACCATTCAGCAGTGTTGATAGAGTTAGGAGTATGCCCTAGGGGCAATTATATAATTCGTTACATATATCTAACTCGTTGACCAATCTTGTTTGAAATAAAGGTATTTTCTTTCTATTATATACTTGGTATAATGTGGTTATATTAATTAATAAATTTAATTAAAAGTATATTTAATAGAAAATCCATAAATGGTATGTTTTGTGATAGTAGTTACAAAGTGTTGTAACCGTGAGTAATTTATCACAATGAAACAAATGTACCATTTTAAATATTCCTAGTCAAGATGCATCGAGACTGGATATCGATGTATCCATTGAGGCTAGACTACGTAACGCTCTCCAAATATTGGGCAGTGTATTACTCATGACTACTGGGGGCACCACGGGGTTACGTACTGATAGTTATTGGATAACTATGGAACGACTCACTCGATAGTTTTCTGTTGGTTAATGTAACTAAGGTCAAATAGAAAATATCGATGTGACTAATTTACACAATTCTTTCGACTTGAGAATACTGTCAACCTTCAATATGAAAATTTCTACTTTGATTATAGTCAAATCATGGAACGACATCCATCAAGTGATTATAGTTGGGTCGAGTGGAAGTATTTGAAGGAAGGCACTATTCAACAGAGGATTCGTCACTTCAGTTATATGAGGTTAGTATCATGGTCAACTCAAGTCAACCCAAAGTCAAAATCTCTAGCCAGAGTAGTACGGTTAATAATAATTGTTATTATTGAACCAAGGATTTTGTGTTTGGACTATAGAGTTGAATATGGACAATATTAGAATTTTGACCATTACCAAATTTCATAAATCCAAAGTGACAGTTTTTTACGAAGAGAATTGGTGTATATAAATGTCACTAACTAGTAACGCTTATTAAATTAAATAAGATTTTACTAAAAATTAATAAGCGATAAATTTGGCCATAATGTCACACCACTTGCTAAGTGACGTGTGAACGTTAACATTCGAATTGTTCGGTGTTAATTGCTGACCAAATTTACACTCAAGAGTTACACAACTGAAATGATGAATTCCCTTAAGACCGAATGATTTAATTAGTTTATAATTGTTATAAATAAATTAAATTAATTAATATTTATGAAATATTAATTATAAAAATTTGATTATGGTTTGAGAAATAAAAATTGTTATATATTTATAATAGTTATAAATGTACCAATCGATATACGATATCGATATGCGATTAAATTAGATTTAATTGCATAGCATTTTGGCTTGGGCTTAAATGGGTTTAAATCTCATCATTAGGGCTGCAAATTTTGATTTTGACAAGTTATTGGAGGATGCTAAAACTTAGGATTAGACATAGAGATGGATGACTAAGATTAAGAGAGAATAGGTAATGAGATTGTCCTAATATCTCTCTTGTACAAGGCTATATATATGGATCCCTAAATCCTTAATCAAAAACAACTTTTAGCTGCCATAATTATCAAGTTTTCTGGCCAAAATTAATCCCCATATCAGTTCTAAGAATCTCAAATCAATTAAAGTTAAGTAAAAACACTATTTGATAGAAAAGGTCGACGATTCCAGACTTGCAATCTGACGGATCGAGCATAACTAGAGAAGGAAATTCATTGATTCAAGTGGACTCAAAGATATCATCAATTGGTATTTTATTTATATATTACAGTAATCATATCATATTTTATGAGTTAATATTGATTAATCCTAAATCTGTATATATATATATATATATATATATTAATGTTGTAAATCTAGTTAGGTAAGATTTTCGTAGGTATATGTAGTTGTCACAAATTAGTTTGGTTATGTGCATTGTTATATTATTATGTGTTATAATTTATATATAAACAAATCTAATTTGCTGTAAAAAATTAAATTTTGTCATTATTAAATATTTTATGTATATTTATATATTAATTTAAATATAGACTAATGTATATTTTAAACATATAATTACATATATGTATATTTATAATGTATAAATAGCTTAGAATTTTTCGTTACACTTATTTATACATAATATGAATTATCAAATTC
Organism: Allium fistulosum; assembly: GCA_030737815.1. Taxonomy (NCBI): domain Eukaryota; kingdom Viridiplantae; phylum Streptophyta; class Magnoliopsida; order Asparagales; family Amaryllidaceae; genus Allium; species Allium fistulosum. The sequence goes on along the minus strand of CM060905.1, from coordinate 1,165,577,150 downwards.
GAAAATAAATTTTTTATATATATAAATAATTTTACATTATCTTTTATTGATTAGTTGAATTGTTTACTATATCTAAAATAATTATTGCATTGAAAATTTAATTTTATATTTTCTAAAATTACTGCATCTATGTAGTAACCTACGGAAAAAATTTCAGAATTTTTTGTTAATATTTAATATTTTTAATAATTAAATTACTTCGGTTGAACATTTCTTTTATTTATTAAAAATAATATTTATTTCAGAAAATCATGAAAAAAAATTGAGCCTGTATTTTATGATCCTAATTAGTAAATTTTAAAATTTGATTTTTTAATATTTGTTACTAATATTTTTAATTATTATGATCAAAATTATTTATTATATATATATATATATAATAATGATAAAATTATTATTTTATGTTTGTTATGCTAGTTTCGATATGGAAATAATTTTAAATATATGTATTTATATTTTAAGTATTTGAATGTAATTAATTATTCATATATACATTTTATTTAACCTTAAATATATATATAACCTTATATATATGTATAATTTTAATTATTATATATGTGTATGTATAATTTTATATGTTTAATTATATATATATATATATTTATACAAATGTTTTAAACTATATATATATATATATATTTAATTTTGAGACTTTTAGTTGTAAAATATATTTTAAATATATGTATACGTATTTATATAAATATACTTTGCATTATAAATTTATGCACATATTTAGACAACATACAATATATACGCTAATGTGTCCGTTGCGATGTAAATCCAAACATTTATATACGGGCATGTTATACCCTTCATGGATTATTATATTACACATGCACACATATATGTATATGATACATGTATATATATAAATTAAATCATTCAATTAACTTTACAGTACAAAATACTTAAATTTAAATAAAATACATGATTTTATTTAAAACAAATTTAGAATTGTTCTAAATGAATTAGACTTCATAGGCCCAACAAAAATCCAATAGGATAAAAAAAATTGAAATACACCCACCACTACCGCTGCGGGCTGGCCCAGTTCCAACAATGGTATCAGAGCCCAATAGCCTATGCGGTCTAAATTAGTTATGTTAGGGCTAACTTATTAAGCTTGCCTACTCAGTACGGTGTCTAGAAAGGTAATGTCTAGGATTGGAATTGGGTAATCAAGTACCATGTCCTACCTGGTTACCAGCCTGGCCTAAAAGGTGAAGTGAACCCAAAGGTTGCCCTTAATAGAAAAGGGCCAACTTAATTTGGGCCCTGGGCTAATTTTCAAAATTGTCTTGAAAAATCAAGTAAAAGATTTTAAATTTAATTGTTAAATTTAAAATAAAATATATGTTTATTATAATAGTTAAATGTAACATATTTTTTGAAATGTTTGAAAAATAAAATAACATAATTTTTGAAAATTATAAATTTTATTAATAAGTTAATTAATAAAATGTATGTGCATGTAGTAAATATATTATGAAATATGTTATGATATTTTAAAATGTTTAAGACATCATAAATATGCATGCATACATATGAATAATGATTTTCGAAATCAAGATAATTTAATTAATTTAATTAAAAGGTTAATTAATTGAAATTATAATTACACATGTATACGATATATGTGTTATACTATAAAGAGTTATAGTACATAATAAATATAAATGTTATATCAATATAAAGTTAATTAAAATGTTAATTAATTTAAATTAATTAAATATAATTTAATTAATATAATATTATACACAAGACTATTATATAAGTAATGTGAAATATAAAAACTATATAACAACAAAACTTAAATGATATGAATGTATAAACTAAAAGTTGAACATTAAAGAAATCCAAATAGACTTAAGGAATAAATACATACGTAAATGTACGTATATTGTGATTTCTGATGTGTCTAACACTTGAATCACAAGGGTATTTCATAAGAAATACATTATTCCATAAGTCGATTTCACTCAATATAATATATTGAAGATTATGAATCTTCAATATAATGTTGTCCTCTACCATATGTATATTAATAAATTACTTGCATACTCCGTAGTTATTGAGCAAACTCAAGCTGGGGATGTTATGTGTAGTATTATTAATATATTGAACAGATGAGGTAAGATAGCTATATGCATTTGTTGAGCAAACTCAAGGTACATATACTATACTTAGGCCATCACGATATGGTAGGTATGAGTGAATAATCTCTTTCGATTTGTTGAGCAAACTTAAGGTCGAAATGAGATTTGGACAAGGAAAAATGGGTTAGGAGTTGTATGTGATACAACCGATAAGGAGTTATCCATCATTTGTGGGGCAATGATTTGTTGAGCAAACTCAAGGTCAGAATACCAAGATGGATGAGTCCTAATACCCACTAGTGAAGTCGAAAGACTTCTGTGTTTCATCTTAGGGTTTGAAGAACATAAAAGACTAGTGGGAGCCTTATTGGAAAAATGAAATGGTAACATTTAACCTTTCTAATGTTGTAAGGACATATGCTAAATAATGTTATAATTATCTACAATGATAAATTTGTGCATTTAATATGATTGATAAAATGTTTATCAATTAACATATACAAACGAACTGAATTGAAAGTTGACAAATGGAAATATAATACCCACTATCAAATTCCTATTGCATGTAACGTTTCAACACCCATGAAAGTGCCTGATTTTACAACTACTAAATACATTCGTGGTTTGATCACTTATGCATTTATTTGGTTAAGACCATGTATTGCATTTTATGAATTTCAAACTCTAAAACAATACAAGACTATGGATATTTGATCCATATACAATTGCATATAAATGTAATATGGTGAATGGTCAAAGTTTGTAATGTACAATATTTCGATGAAATTATTTCATCCGAAAAGTCGAATAAACCTTGGTGCAAGATTGAGTATTCAATCTGATTGATTACAAAAGAGATCATATTGTGTTAATGTAACACAAGACCAAAAACTACAAGATAGATATAAGAACTCGATCGCTGAAATGTCATTTTGATCGGTTTACGTAAAGTGCAGCATATTTGATGTCCTTAAATGTTAAGGATAATCGAATGCGCTTTTGTAAAGAGTTTATTATGATATTGTAGTAAGGTTTTCTTTTGAATAGTTTGACCATTTGAAAGGAAAATAAATGTATAAAAATAGATGTAATTTAAGGTACAGTTGGAATGAAGAGAATGAATACTCACTTCTGCTTCATAGAGAAACATTGGAAATATGAATTGTAATAAATAATTGATACTTAATATTGGAATAAGAAATATGATTTCTACTCTGAAATGTATTTTCATATAGAAAATTGTTTTCTATGAGATTTATTTCTTTGAGCTTAAGATATTTGATCAACGAACTCTCTACTGTAAACAATTGCAGTGTATGAAATAAACAAATTGTATTCAGTGAATGACGGATCTCCAAATTTAATACGCTATTATAGTAATGGCGGAAATAGTGGGAGCATACAATATAGCACTTATTAATTACATTATAGTATGAAAATTGTTTTTGTATAACTTACCATACATTATTTATGAAATAATGATTATTTTTCGGTATCGACTAAAAAGAAATAGATACAGCTATATTTCAATATGAATATTATGAATATTCTTTGTGAAATAAAACTATATTGTGGTAATTTTTTCTTATAAGAAAAATGTTGCATTGGAAAATACAAAACTATCTAATATTATTTATGGTTGTTTTGGAATTATAGACTAAGCCGTAGTTTTGAGAAATAATTTTATTGTATGATTTTGAATCATATGATACTTATTAATTATATCTCAAACAATAAAGGGCTATGCACCCATTCAGTGGGAGTATCATAAGAGTTGATGAACTCCTCGGATTAATACATATAGATGTATGCAATCATAAATCTATAAATACCAAAATGATGCCTTGTACTTCGTCATATTCACCGATGAGTTATCGTCGACGTAGACATTTGTATTTGATACACATGTAGTATGTCTACGGTAAACTCATAGAGTACAAAACATAAGTAGATAAAATAACATACAATAGAAATGATTTGATTTGATTGAATGAGTGAGTATATTGGAAAAAGGTCCGAATGTACCTAAATATGAATAAAGATTCAATCTCAAAAGTCACTCCTCCATGTGATGCATAATGATGCATCGATAAGGGGTAATCGAACTTTGTTGAACAATGTGCAATTAATTATGAGTGAAGTTGAGTTAGTTTCTTTCTATAAGGTCATGTACTTAAGAGTAGTACACAAGGTTAATATTATTTCATCTAAATAATGGTTTACAAAATCACACAAGGTAAGGGTTTATAAGAAACTCCAACATATCCTAGGCCAAGGAGTTGGCAGGTTGTGTGAGTCAAAAGATTGCATGTAATAATTGTTCATGAAGGATCTTGTATGAATCTGCCCAAAAGGATTTTGAAAAGACTATTATTGGATGACATATTTATGTTTCAAACATAACTTTTGTGAACTAAAACCAAATCAGTTTAATGAATAAGGAAATTCATAAAACGTTTATGAATACCTATTCTATTGCGCCGAGAAACATTTCAAGAAATACCAACTTCATTGTGAAGGAATTTCCTTGAGAAATTATTGGTAGTAAAAAGGATTTGGATACGATCCAAAGATAGAACTGATTAGATGAGATGAAATAAAATTGACTAACCTAAACAAACACATTGCATTAGAATGTCTAGTAAGTATTCTCGCTCATTGAAGAGAAACTATGAGTTTCTTGTCAATGTCGAAAATATATAATCCTCGATTGTTTAATTAAACCACTAAGAGTGTTGACTCTATCATATGGTATGATGCGCAAATCTGAAAGAATCCAAGTACGCTGTCAAAATATGATTTTGGTAGTCATAACCTAAGGGATGTGATCCATCGGCCATGATTATGTCTTTATGAGCAAGACTAATGCAGTTGGAATTAAATTAGCAACGTTGATGAGAATAATATCGCAAATTTCAATTGTTGAAATTAGTGTAATAGATTTGGTATTCAACGTGCTCAAGTTAATTCGGATTTACTCACAAAATTACCACTTGATATGACTTTATGTTTGGTATGTATGTATTGAAACGGAAAATTCTAAATAATGATTTAGAGTAAACTGTTTACACATATCGAAGTCTGTGGGAGAGATATTGAGTTTGTGAGTCTTTGGATATGATCCAAGAAATGATTCAAAAGTATCATTTTATAAGCATCAAGATTGAATAAGTATTTTGATAGAAATATCAAATAGTTTGATTTTCAATCAAAGTGCAGAGGAAGCGTGTGTTCATAAGAAAGAATGTTAAAAGGTACAATGATATTTCTAAGCTATAAGTAAACAACACGTTGTTGATTTAACGATGTACTTGTGTTAAAATCAGCCTTAGTTGTTTTAATACTCAACATTAGACTAATAAATGATGTCTTTTATAGTAAGTATAAAAGATGTCGGGAATGTCCCAAATGATATGCAAAGACACCTTATTAAAATGTTTAATATGGAACATGTAAGATTGATTCCTTTGCATTGGCAAAATGAATTATCATACATGTTGTGCTGTCTATGATATCATGATTTGTTTATGTATTTGATACATGAAACAGATATCAAATCCAAATTGATATCACTAACTGGTTGTTTGAAGTTCTCGTGTATTTATGAAATACTAGATAATTGTTTACATAAACATAAATTCCTTATGAAGGAATGCTCAGACTCAAACTTTCACAAGTAATATTGAGTATAATATGTCAATAACAAATCTTTAAGTTAGAAATGTTCCAAATAAAAGACCGTGGCTGATTCAATGAAAAAAGGCTAGGTACATCGCCTTGAATAGCGCCGCAATCAAAACAATGTATATAAAAATATAAGTGCACAAATTTATAACCGAGTCAATTTCAAATGTTGAGAATCTCATGACAGAGTTATATGATAAGAATGTCGTAATATAGTTCGTAATAGAACTTAGAGCTCACTCGAAGTCGAGAGACATACTCTGAATTGTTCCACATGATAAAACAGTTTATCATCGTCGGAGAAAGTTGATTGACAGAGTAGATAATTAAAACATAATAGCATACCCGTTCACAAAGGAATTGACCTAATTGGTTTTGAGAAAACTGATTGGAGAAGTTGAAATAAGATTCCACAATTAACCCTAAGTGCAAGTGGGATATTGATAGAGTTAGGGGTATGTCCTAGAAGCAATTATATAATTTGTTACATATATCTAACTCGTTGACCAATCTTGTTCGAAATAAGGTATTTTATTTCTATTATATACTTGATATAATGTGGTTATATTAATTAATAAATTTAATTAAAAGTATATTTAATAGAAAATCCATAAATGATATGTTTTGTGATAGTAGTTACAAAGTGTTGTAACCGTGAGTAATTTATCACTATGCATCGAGACGGGATATCGATGTATCCATTGAGACTAGAGTATGTAACGCACTCCAAATGTTGGACAGTGTATTACTCATGACTGCTGGGGGCACCAAGGGGTTACGTACTGATAGTTATTGGATAACTATGGAACGACTCACTCGATAGTTTTCTGTTGGCTAATATAACTAAGGTTGAATAGAAAATATCGATGTGACTAATTTACACAATTCTTTTGACTTGAGAATACTGTCAACCTTCGATATGAAAAACTCTGCTTTGATTATAGTCAAATCATGGAATGACATCCATCGAGTGATTATAGTTGGGTCGAGTGGAAGTATTGGAAGGAAGACACTATTCAAGAGAGGATTCGTCACTTCAGTTATATGAGGTTAGTATCATGGTCAACTCAAGTGAACCCAAAGTCAAAATCTCTGGCCAGAGTAGTACGGTTAATAATAATTGTTATTATTGAACCAAGGATTTTGTGTTTGGACTATAGAGTTGAATATGGACAATATTGGAATTTTGACCACTACCAAATTCCATAAATCCAAAGTGATACAGATTTTGACGAAGAAAATTGGTGTATATAAATGTCACTAACGGGTAACGCTTATTAAATTAAATAAGGTTTTACTAAAAATGAATAAGCGATAAATTTGGCCATAATGTCACACCACTTGCTAAGTGACGTGTGAACATTAACATTCGAATAGTTCGGTGTTAATTGCTGACCAAATTTACACCCAAGAGTTACACAACTGAAATGATGAATTTCCTTAAGGCCGAATGATTTAATTAGTTTATAATTGTTATAAATAAATTCAATTAATTAATATTTATGAAATATTAATAATAAAAATTTGAATATGGTTTGAGAAATAAAAATTGTTATATATTTATAATAGTTATAAATGTACCAATCGATATACGATATCGATAAGCGATTAAATTAGATTTAATTGCATAGCATTTTGGCTTGAACTTAAATGGGTTTAACCCATCATTAGGGTTGCAAATTTCGGTTTTGACAAGTTATTGGAGGCGGCTAAAACTTAGGATTAGACCTAGAGATGGATGGCTAAGATTAAGAGAGAATATGTAATGAGATTGTCCTAATATCTCTCTTGTACACGGCTATATATATGGATCTCTAAACCCTTAATCAAAAACAACTTTTGGCTGCCATAATTATCAAGTTTGCTGGCCGAAATTAATCCCCATATCAGTTCTAAGTATCTCAAATCAATTCAAGTTAAGTAAAAGCACTATTTGATAGAAAAGGTCGACGATTCCAGACTTGCAATCTGACAGATCGAGCATAAATAGAGAAAGGAATTCATTGATTCAAGTGGACTCTAAGGCATCATCAATTGGTATTTTATTTACATATTAAAGTAATCATATCATATTTTATGATTTAATATTGATTAATCCCAAATCTGTATATATATTAATGCTGCATATCTAGTTAGGTGAGATTTTCGTAAGTATATGTAGTTGTCACAAATTAGTTTGGTTATATGCATGGTTATATTGTTATGTGTTATAATTTATGTATAAAAAAATATAATTTTCTGTAAATAAAATAAAATTTGTCATTATTAATTATTTTATGTATATTTATATATCAATTTAAATATAGACTGATGTATATTTTAAACATATAATTACATCTATGTATATTTATAATGTATAAACAGCTTAGAATTTTTTCTTACACCTATTTATACATAATATGAACTATAAAATTTGAAAATATTTTTTTTATATATAAATAATTTTAAATTATCTTTTATTGATTATTTGAATTGTTTATTATATCTAAAATAATTATTGCACTGAAAATTTGATTTTAAATTTTTTTAAAAATTACTATATCTATACAATAACCCATGGAAAAAATTTCAGAATTTTTGTTAATATTTAATATTTTTAATAATTAAATTACTTCGGTTGAACATTTCTTTTATTTAAATATACTTTACATTACAAAATATATTTTATTCAAATGTTTTAAATTATATATATTTAATTTTGGAACTTTTAGTTATAAAATATATTTTAAATATATGTATATGTATTTATATAAATATACTTTGCATTATAGATTTATGCACATATTTAGACAACATACAATACAACGAAATGAGCTAATGTGTCCTTGCGATGTAAATCCCAACATCTATATACGGGCATGTTATATCCTTCACGGATTATTATGTTACACATGCACACAAATATGTATATGTATATGATACATGTATATATATAAATTAAATCATTCAATTAACTTTACATTACAAAATACTTAAATTTAAATAAAATACATGATTGTATTTAAAACAAATTTAGAATTGTTCTAAATGAATTAGGCTTCGTAGGCCCAATAAAGATCTAATAGGATAAAATATTTTGAAATACACCCACCACTACCGCTGCGGTCTGGCCCAGTTCCAACAAGTGTATCATCAATCGAGTAGAATATGAAGTAGAAACATCTACTAAACGTTAGAAATAAATCGTTGGAAAATGAACAAATGACAAAATAGAATTGCATGACTATCCAAATAACCACACGGTTCATGGGATTCTTAGGTTGCTTTCTTGACCGGTGAAACATAATTGTCCAATTGAATTTTACACAGCACTCTATTGCTGTATTTGATTTATAGAGCAACAATTCTTTAACAACCTAATTGCCGTTGTAAGACTTAAGTCGTGGGATCTTGATAGCTTAGTTAATTGAATTCCTCATTGTCATTGTGTTAATTGAAATATAAATAATTAGCTAAAGAGAAAGAACTTAGGTTAAGAGTTTTGAATAAGAGAAATGAATTAAGTGGTAGCCTACATCATAAAGGGCGGTACAAAAAAGAATAAGATATTATTATAATTAATTATTCTAACTTGCGATATTAAAAAGAGTAAAACTATTTGTCTTTAGCAACACACTGTATTAATGCAATTTTAACCACATAGGATCTTTTGAATTCATAATAAGATGAAAGATGTTTTGTACAAAATTGATTCAAACATAGAAAGTTGTTTGTGTGGTTAATAAAGACTCATTTTCTCTTAGCACGAAATTTCAATATATAGTATCTTTTTTTAATTGCCTTTTAAAGTATGCTCATGGGGATCGAACTAAAAATCCTTTAGCACTACTTTTTCATTAGCACAATTTAACAACATACTATCATGGCCAGAGCATTTCGAATCAGACATTACAAAAATAAATGTTAAATAAAAATTACAGCAGAAAGAATATGTTGTGCTGAATACCATTTTCGATGTTTAAATGTCGGTGATTCCTCCTTACTAACTCTCATAGAAATATATGTTCCATCTATAGCTCCAATTACATTTCGAGAAAATGGGTAGTATAGTGTATCATACCTAATTCATTAAGAATCTTAATGAAATCTTTTGGTTTAATAACATTTTTGGTCATAAGTAAGACACTTTGTAAGATTTTAGAAACTCAAGTACTGACGCTACCAATAGCTCGATTAAAAATTTTACCTGCAAATCTTTGTGATGTTCCATGTCTTATCATGTAGCAATATATTTCTATCATTTAGGAATCTATATTTGTTTAGTAGAAATTAAACCATACCTAGCAGATAGGATGTTGCATAGATGTCCTAAAGTATTACTCTTCATTCGAAAATATCTTGACTTCGTTCTCATGTCCGTCAAGAACATTAGTCATCTACATTCATTTTGATGTAAGAAGAAGTATAATGTGAAGTAGGAATTAACCGAATTTTTTTTTCGTCAATTCAACAATAGCTTCAAGGTCATTATTTTACTCCTTTGAATCATCAAAAGAAGATAAATCATCGCTATCAATTGAGTCTTCCGAGGTTTGCAAATCATTCAGAATTTTTATAGTTAAAATTGTATCTGGACATAATTAGAAATTAATTATAGAAAGAAATACCTTGAAAATGAGTGTAAAGAATGAGTTTGAGGATGATAACTTGAATAGAGAAAGATGGATGTAAAAAATATGCCCGACTTAATTTAGTTACGTCAAAAGTAGTAATTACTTCCTTTTCAACCGCTATATTTTAAAGCGGAAAAATGTTCCCCAACCAGCCACCGGCGTAGATTCGTCTGACTCATCCATGATAAGTTGGAAGTATCTGACTCCAAACATTGAATTATCAGTGTTTAGTGTGTCCATGAACGAGGCCTAAATTAAATATGTTTTGTTTCTTATCCACACAGTTGCATAGTTTACTTGTTACGGGGTTACTAGCTTTCTCCTCCATATAAAACACTTATGAAGGTTCTTATCATTCACCTAAGTATGAAATTCATTCAAAACAGTGCAAGGTACTTGAAGGAACTGGGCCAGCCCGCAGCGGAAGAAATGGGTGAATTTCAAAAAATTTAACCATTTTGGATCTTTAATGGACCTATGAAGTCTAAATTCATTTAGAACTTTTCTAAGTTTCTTTTAAATAAAATCAATATTTTATTTAACTTCATAAATAAAGTTTCACTTTAATTTAATGTGTATGTAAATTAGAGTATATCAAATATACTCTTAAATACAAATTGTATATAACTTTTACTTTTCAAATTTATTCAGAGAAGGAAATATTTCATTTCCTTTCTCTTAACTTATTCAATTATGAGGAGTATAAATTTATTTAGAGAAGGAAACTTTTCATTTCCTTTCTTTCAAATTATTCAATTAAGAGGGATCATAAATTTAGTTAGAGAAGGAAACTTTTCGTCCTCTTAATTAAGTTAAATAATTGATTAATAAAATAACATTAATGACTAATCTAAATATGACATGAATTGTAAATATATTCATAGTAAATATTGTGCAAGTGCAACATATAGGGAGTGTGCAGTCAGTGGTAATTGATATGTATACATAAACTAAAAAAAGACAATTTGAAATGCTATTGCATAGGAATTGAAATGGAAATAAATAAGGGATAACAAGGGTGATTGATATAATTTTCCATTTAGTAAACTTAATTAATGCAACATATTAATGACAATCAATAGGTACCATAATGTAAGAATATAGAAGGTAAACAATGAATTGTATGTATACATTATTGTCTTAATTAAAAAGAGAAGTGATTTCATACTATGACAATATGTGTAAAGAAAAATAGATTTTATAAGAACACATACAAGGAGATCTAAATATGTATATATGGAGTTCAATCAAAGCTTTTTAATAATATAAATTAGATAGTTATTATAGTCAATTTCAAAACTTTGATTTGTTGTTAAAATTCCTTTTAATCATATGTTAATATCTAATGCAATAAAAAGTGCAAGTAATACATGCATACATACATACATATATTAAAATTCAATACTAAAATTACACTTTGTTATGAAAGATTAAAACATAGATATACAATTAAAACATTGTATTGATTTCATATAAATTTCATTTTTAACTTTAAATATAATTCAATCAATCAACATGAAAATGTAAATTTACAAATTTTAAAAAATGGAATTTAAATTAAATGTTAAAACATTGTATTTTAAAATATATAGATTTAGTTTCAATTTAACAAAGTAAAGAAAAACGGCTAATCAATTCGAACATGTAAACATTCAGATCTGAAGAATTACAATTTAATTAGAATGTTTAAAAACATAGATCTACACTTAAATATTGTTTTAAAACATAAACAAATTTAATTTTGATCTATCAAATGAAAACTCAATCATATCATTCAACAAATAATTCAATCTTCATAAACAATTTTTAATTAAGCAAGGCAGTAGTACATCATACAAATTATGAACATCAAATTAAATTTCCATCCAACGTTGCAAAATCACTACATATATATAAAAAATGACATATCTTGCTATCCAATCTTTAAAACATACATTGTTGATGTTGCCTTTGATTTGCACCTTGAATGAAGAATACTTATAAATCTGATTGAATCACCTTAGGATGTTGCCTAGAAATCACACCTTGAATGACTCCCAAGATCTTCAAGATCCACATCCTATCCTTGCAAGAGATGGATGAACCACTTTTATTTTATTTTATTTGATCTTTTTATTTGGAGTTGAAAGATTTTGGAAATTCATTTTTTTATTTTGTTTCTGCCACGAAAAGTTAGGAGGAGAGAAAGAGAAAGAATAAATAAGGAAAAAAAGGAATTGTATGTACATAATGAATTATAAAATATGTTTTATTTGAAAGAATGAAACTTTTCTCATTTTTTAATTGAAACTTCCCTAATTAATTCCCTTGATTGTCTCTCTCTAATCCTTTCTTTACATGCATGTCATCAAATGACATAAAATTTCCATAAATCATGTCATCAAATGACATAAAATTTTCATAAATCATTTCATGCAATTATCTTTAAATTACATCGATATCGTATATCAATGGCCGCAAATATAACTTTTATAAATTCATCAAAATAATTCAAAAACTTTCAAATATCAAATAAATAATAATTAATATTTCTCAAATATCAATTAATTTAATCCATTTACAACATTTTATAAATTAATTAAATCATGTGGTTTTTCGAAGAATTCATCATTACGGTTGTGCGACTCAAATGTGTAAATTCAATCAGCGATTAATGTTGAACTATTCGAGTATTAACGTTCACACGTCACTTAGTAGGTGGTGTGACATTTTGGCCGAATTTATCTGTAACGATCCTGACTCGGCCTTCGAAAATCGGCACTCGTACTTCACTTGTACTCGAATGCCGCAGATTCAAACGCCGAATCTGGCTCGCCGAAGCTTATAACACAGTAAGTATAACAACATAGCGGAAGAAAGAAATGAATGATATCATATACAACTCCAACGAATACAATATCCAGAATGATATACAACAATGATATCAATATGATACAACAATATCAGAGACAAGTAAAAATGTTACAGCGGAAACAACAGAACTGATAACTCCAAATGATCTGAAAAAGAGCATGAGTCCAACAACTCCAACATCAAGCTCGAACCATCATCACGATGCACAAAGGTAAGCAAGGACAGTCGTCCGTGAACTCCAAAAACTGAACTAGCTCCAACTAATCTACTAAACCCGACTATCTGAAAACCCCAACTCTAGACTGCCCGTGTGGAAAATTATGGGCACCCAGAGTTTAGGAAAGGAACAATAAACTCCGAGTCAGTCATGGGACTGGTGTGAGTAATAAAAACAGTTTATCTTTAAAACAAACAACAAAAGAATTTTAAACATTGAAATCCGCAATGCTTTTTGGAAAATGAAACTACCATAAGGCCTCCCGGCACACACACAATGCAATCGCACACATGGGGGAGATTTCTCCTTATGATAGTCAAACATGCTCACTACGCAAAAAAAACTCTTTTGATATTATTACTAGTGCATAGTGTAGGAAACATTTCGAAAATAGAATATTAATCTTAGCCAGCATAGGTACCATTATACTATGCCTACTATAGCTACCATTTTAAATGGCAGGTTCTACAACTAAAATCGTACAGAGTTCCTATTGTTTCTTTGGATTTTCCAACAAATGGTCAGGCTAAGGAACTTCCTATGCCACATGGGAACGCCTCTGGAGGGACGCCCCAAGAACTTAACCAGCTCTCTGCCAACACAAGGCCGGGTTACCTCTGTAACTAGGTAACTACTACACGAGTATGCCACCCCCCGGTCGTTTGCGACCTTTATCTGAGGCGCCTCGATCACAAAGCAACAATCACACAGTAAATGAGATTGGAGCAACCACACATGTAAAATATCTGGGCTCCATACCATGATACCACCTTTTTCCAGAAGGAAATGACATACCCTAAAGGGTGCGACCCTCATAACCTTGCCGCATCTTTCCTGTTTCGACCATTACCGGTTTGTGAGGCTCGGTGAGGTCTCGTCCACAAAGCTACGCTTCTTCACAAAGCCATGCTTTGATCAACAAATGATCAGCAACACTTAGCATGCCACACTACCAAATTGGGAGTATATCACTGATAACCTTCAATTACATAACCTCTGAGCTCGTACGTCTCAGAGAAGGGTGTTAAGCTAAGAGAATAAATTCTCCGCCACCAAACAGAAATGTATTTGAAAGAAATCAGCTTTATATCTCAAAGTGTAATGTCAGTCATACAACCATACAAGTCTGTTCCGGGTTCGAACAGAACCGAAGGCACTTCTAAAGAAGCCCTTGCAATCCGGGTATTTACAATCCCGATCGGACTCCCCATCACTTAGGAAATCTCTATACTGGAGCAACTCAGTGCAGAGACAATCGATAGGTTATCCTATCATTCTCGCAAACACCCGGTCTTCAAATGCTATCCATTTACGTCATATCACTATTCGAAATGGGTTATATGACACAAAGTCCTCTCCCGGCTAAACCGAATGGTGAGCGCAATATTTTAAAACATATGGATATTGGGATTTCAGTTAATTCACAACTTATTACCCAAAACTTCTCTTTCAAATGGTTTAAACACATTACCATTATTATCTTTAACACAAAAAGATTCATCTCACAAAGTTCACCCAGTTTCACAAAGATCTATTCATAGATTTTCCAAATCAATTTCCATTTCAATTGGATTAACTCATTAAACCTTTAAATCAAAGATTTAATTCATAGCTTTCAAAACAATTCACAATTCAAATCTTTTATAATATAAAAGATACACCATTTTAAATCTTTTTTTCCCGTTTTCAAAACACAATTTAATCATCGTCACAAAGGTTAATTCATAGTTTTCTCAAACTATTTACAAGTTCATTTCAACTTGAAATGTTTCGATACAAATTGGAAACCCTTTCCTTTATGAAAGCCGTTATTACTTGAAACAACTAGTTTTCGTTTTGGAAAAACTGATTATAATTACATAGGTTAAAGCCATCCAAGTATAAAACTTGGATTTAAATTTAGATTTCCAAAACCACACTTTTAAATGGTTAAAAACCCATATAAACACCTTATATAACTTGTACAATCTTTTAGACCCAAAATCCCAAGTTATTGAATTCAATTTCCAATATTGAATTCAAATTTAAATCAAATTATTTGAATTTCAAATTCTATTAAGTTTTTTAAAATAACTTTTTATTTTTGAAACTTATTTCAAAAGTACTCAATTCCAATTTCCAAAACTATTTTGAACTCAAGAATTCAATTTCTAAAATTATTAAAAATCTGTGACTTAACCGATTTCCTCGTGAAATCCATATTTGTGTGTGTGTGGTGTGGTCCAGGGGTTTCACACACAATAGTGCAACATCATTCAATCATCACTGATTCAAATACATCAATATATTTGATAAGCGGTATAAACTATAACGCTTATCGTTCTTTCACAGATTCACAGATAATATACAATTGTATCACAAATAAATGAATAAATTATACACAGCTCAATCCATAGAACAAAATATCACAGATCAGATAGGACAATCAATTCAAGGCATCTCATACAATACAATCATTCATAAGTAAGGTCAAGCATTCAATAATCATTTATAAGCAGGATTAATTAATTGTTTAATCCTAATTAATTCAATTAATTTCCAATTAAATTAATTACTTATGAATTAATTATCCAATCCTGATTTATTAATCACAAATCATTTTATATAAATTAATTTATCAAACACCTTAATTAATTATTCTTAATTAATTACATTAATTAATTAACCCTTAATTAATTCCAAAAATGATTATCCCTAATCATAAATTAATTACATTGAGCAATTATCCTTTAATTGATCATATTTATTAATAAATTAAACCTTTGATTTTTTTGTCATAAATTAATGATCCTTTAATTGCTTTTCATTAATTAATTATTCTTCTAATTACATTTACTAATCAACCTTGATTAATCACATTAGTAATTTACTTCCCTTAATTACTTATATCAATTAAACTAACTCCTTGATTAATTACATTAATTAATCCTTTAATTACACTGAGTAATCATCACTTAATTACTTCCCTTAAGTAATTATCCTTTAATTTTTATCCATTAAGTAATTTCCCTTTTAATTACATATAGTAATTTTCTATTAATTGCTTCACTAAGTAATTACACTTCATTAATTACATTAAGTAATTATACTTAACCCAATATCAAGTAATTATCTTTAATTAATTGAACTTAATTAATTAATTAAAATTAACCACATTAACTTAATTAATTACACTGAGTAATTAATTACTTAATTTACTTTATTAAGTAGTTACCTTCACATTTCATTTCAAATTCAAGATTTAAAAATGATTTCAAATTTAACTTTAACAAAATTTAGATCAAATTTACAAACCTTTTAAATCAAGGTTAAAGAACACTTATCTTATAAAAGAATTTATAAGAGTTTAAAACCAAATTATTTAAAATCAAGATTGTAACGATCCCGGATTTTAAATAAGTTTGAATTGATAATTAATTTAATTTTTGAATAAAAATTGTGAAATAATTGTTAATTAATATCAAATTTTAGTTAAACTATGAATTAATTGAGAATTAATTTGGATATTTGGGATAAATATATCGAGAATAGAATTTGAAATTGGGATTTGAATTTATATATATATACATTGGATTTGAACTTAAAGTTTAAGTAAATGGTTTAAAAATAATTTGAATTTATAAAATATATCTATGTAATTCATTTAGTATGTATTTAATTTCAAAACATTCTCTTTTAAATAATATGTACTAATACAAATAAAATAGATACAAAAATAATAAAAGAAAAAAATAAAATAAAATAGAAGTTCATTTACATTATAAAGTAATGAAACAAGTAAACATAAAAACAAGTAAATAAGAAAAAAAAGATAAGTAAAAGCTTGCAAAGGAGGCCAAAGAAAATATCTCATATTTGTACAAACAAAATGAAAAAAAAAATATGAGTTTGTACCAACTAATTAATGCAGCCACCAAGTGAATATATTAGCCAACAAGCAAAGAAAATATCCCTACTAAACATTGTACAAACCCATATTATCCTCTAGTACAAATATCATCTCCACCCTGTAACTTCATTTTTCATATACATCAACTTCATCTTCGTTTCGTTCATTTAAACTGGAAATCTAAAGCGAACTACAACTTCACTTTAAACAACAAATACCTCAACTAAACTCAGAGATCAACAAAAGAAGACTTCAGCTTGAAGTTTCAACAAGCTTGTTTCAACTCTGTTCATCCTCTCAAAAAACAACTGTGAGTAAACATGACATTTCTAAACTTAAATTTGTGTATCTGTTTCATCAATAATTTTGTG
Organism: Allium fistulosum; assembly: GCA_030737815.1. NCBI lineage: Eukaryota > Viridiplantae > Streptophyta > Magnoliopsida > Asparagales > Amaryllidaceae > Allium > Allium fistulosum. The sequence continues at coordinate 1,165,559,427 of CM060905.1, read as the reverse complement.
TTTTGCTGTATATGTTCATGTAAGTAAATCCTATATGTATATATGGTTGCACTATGTAACTTGAATAGCCCGTCCTTTCTAGTTTCTGGTTACAGTTCTGGTTACAGGGTAAAGTAAACCAGAGAAAATTTAATACCTCTTCATCCACACAGTATTAAGCTTAGAGTTACAAACAAAATATGTTTTTTTAAACTTAAAATATGGTCTAAAATCTGTTTTGAGCATGTTGGAAATGTTTTGCCTCTGTAAATTTAGTTTTACAGAGCAAAAATTTAAATATATGATAAATTCGAGTATCATAGATTGCTAACTAAGTTTCATAACTTGAATCCACATTGCAAGATAGGATTTTTAAAACTAAAATGATGATTTTTCATTTTGAAATTCAAGAGCAGTTTGCTCTTGAGTGGAAATTGGGTTTCGACCAATTTCAGGCGGCCTGAAGTCCTAGGGTGGTCGGGGTTTGGGCTGAGGCTAGGTGAGTGATCAGGGAGTCAGGGAAAAATGCTCAACGAATTTTCATATCATCGTGGTGGCCGGAAATCGCTAAGCTAGGGTTTAAGCGCACGATTTTGTTAAGGTCGGAATTTGGGTTGCTGGCGACTCGTCGTTGAACCGGAATAGACCGCACCAGTGCCAAACGAGGCGTCGAACATTGTGGAAGGTTCGGGTGTATTCGCGTGATCTCCGATGGCCTGAGGTGATGGCGCCGGGCAATTATCTGATGATTCTTCGCTGGGTTTATTTGGTCGAGACGACTCAATCTCGTTTTCAAATTTAATTCGAGTTTCTGGGTGTTTGGATGGCTTGGGGCGATCGAAGGTGACTGGTTGGCGGTGGTTTTGGAGGCCGTAGCTCCGGCATCTGATGGTACACGTGCACAACCTCTGGCGTGTATCAGTATCACGTTGGGAACGAAAGGTTTTTGTTTCTCGAAGTTGTCTTCGGGAAGGTGGGTTGCTGGCTCGAGTTTGAGCTCGTGTAGTTTTGGGTTGTACCGAGTCATTTAAAAACTTAAACAAATTTTGAGTTGAAATTTTTTGTACCGGGTCGATTTGTGGGAAACCTCGAAGCAAGGAGCACGTTGGCTCAGGGAACACTCGAAGCAGCATTTGGAAACAGATTTTACTTATTATAAGCAGTACCTAATAGTGACAATTATTTACACCAATTCTCTTCGTCAAAACTATGTAACTTTGGATTTATGGAATTTGGTAATGGTCAAAATTCTAATATCATTCACATTCAACTTTATAGTCCAAACACAAAGTTTTTGGTTTAATAATAACAATTATTATTACTAAGATGGTCTGGCCAGAGATTTGACTTCTAGTTGACTTAAGTTGAGCATGATACTAACTCCATATAACTGAGGAGACGAATACTCTCTTGAATAGTGTTTTTCTTCCAATACTTTCACTCGACCCAACTATAGTCACTCGATGGAACGACATGCCATGATTTGACTATAATCAAAGCAAAGCTTTCATATTGAAGATCCATATTATTCTCAAGTCGAGAGAACCGTGTAAATCGGTCACATCGATATTTTCTGTTTGACCTTAGATATATTAACCAATAGAAAACTATCGAGTGAGTCGTTCCATAGTTATCCAATAACTATCAGTATGTAACCTCTAGGTGCCCCCAGCAGTCATGAGTAATACACTGCCCAACATTTGGAGAGCGTTACATACTCTAGTCTCAACGGATACATCATTATCTAGTCTCGATGCATCTTGACTAGGAACATTTAAAATGGTATACTTGTTTTATTGTGATAAATTACTCATGGTTGTAATACTTTGTAACTACTATCACAAAATATATCATTTATGGATTTCTATCAAATATACTTTTAATTAATTTAATTAATTAATATAGACACATTATATCAAGTATATAATAGAAAGAAACACCTTTATTGTGAACAAGATTGTTCAACGAGTTACATATATGTAACAAATTACATAATTGACCCTAGAGCATACCCCTAACTCTAATAATCTCCCACTTGCACTTGGGGTCAATTATGCAATCTTATTCTGACTTCTCCAATTGGTTTCTCAAAACTAGTTGGATCAGTCCCTTTGCGAACAGGTATGCTATTATGTTTCGATTATCTACTCTGTCAATCAACTCTCCGACGGTGATAAACTGCTTTATCACGTGGAACAATTCGAAGTATGTCTCTCGACCTCTAGTGAGCTCTAAGATTTATTACGAACCATCGCGACATTATTATATTCAAGGCGATGTACATAGCCTTTTTTTATTAAATAAGCCACAGTCTTTTATTTGGAACATTTTCAACTTAAAGATTCTTAACTTGAATTTATTATTGACATACTACACTCAATACGACTCATGAAGTTTGAGTTCGAACACTCCTTCATAAGAAGTTTTTGTTTCTGTAACAATTCTCTAGTATTTCATAAATACATGAGAACACTTCAAATAACCATTTAGTAATATCAATTTGGATTTGATATTTTCTTCATGTATCAAATACATAAACAAATCATGATATCGTAGACAACATAACGTGTATGATAATTCATTTTGTCAATGCAAAGGAATTAATCTTACATGTTCCATATTAAACATTTTTATAAGGTGTCCTTGCATATCATTTGGGACATTCCCGACATCTTTTATACTTACTATAAAAGACATCATTTATTAATCCAATGTTGAGTATTAAAACAACTAAGGCTGATTTTAACACAAGTACATCGTTAAAATCAACAACGTGTTGTTTACTTATATTTTAGAAATATCAACGTACCTTTTAACGTTCTTTCTTATGAACACATGCTTCCTCTGCACTTTGATTGAAAATCAAACTATTTGATATTTCTATCAAAATACTTATTCAATCTTGATGCTTATAAAATGATACTTTCGTATCATTTCTTGGATCATATCCAAAGACTCACAAACTCAATATCGCTCCCACTAACTTTGAGACATTTTTGGTTAATATGTGTAAATGACTTAATCTAAATCATTATTTAGATTTTTCTATTTCAATACATATGTACCAAAGCACCAGGACTTATCAAGTGTGAGTAAATCCGAATTGACTTGAACATGTTGAATATCGAATCTATTACGCTAATTTCAACAATTAAAATTTGCAACATTATTCTTATCAACATTGCTCATTTAATTCCAATTGCATTAGTCTTACTCATAAAGACACAGTCGTGGTCGATGGATCATATCCTTTCAGTTATGACCATCAAAATCTATATTTTGATAGCGTACTTGGAATTCTTTCGAATTTGCGCATCATACCATATAGAGTCAACACTCACAATGGTTTAATTAAACAATCTAGGATTATATATTTTTGACATTAATAAGAAACCCATAGTTTCTCTTCGATATGCGAGAATACTTATTAGTTTCTTGTCAACAATCAAACCTATGTATCAAGTTTTCAAAAAATGCATGGAGCGGGGCTCAAACCCGGGTCACTAGTTTAGAAGGCAAGTGTTCTAACCAAATGAGCTATGGTGATTTTTGATTATCAACAAAATTCAGTTGACTGAACAAAGTCATTCAGTCGACTGAATATCTATAAACAGCCTATTGAACTTGTGCACATATGTATACACGTTTGTTGACTGACCTGGTTCCAACTGCTATTTTTTTGAAAAGACACTTCCTTTTTGAATAGCCTTCTTCCTCGCGAAGAGTTGCAACCATTGCTATTCGTTGAGAACTCTTCACCAGCAGTTGGAACTCCTTAACTACTATATATATGAATGAATTTCAAGATTAAATTACTTCACTTACTTGCTTATACTTGAATCATATTTTCTGAATCAACCACTCTCTTGAATTCATACATTCATTGCTTACAATCACAATTCTATATTTCTAAAGCAATTTGAAACTTCCTAATCTTCATATACACACAACTATACACATCATACTTGAGGAAAAGATTATAGGAAGGGTGTACAGTAAGTGACAAATCCGTGTTATTAGAACACACAAGGTCAAGACAATCTACTTTGTAATCAAAGTCCTGTTCGGTTGCTCAGGCGGTCAAGTCCTGTTCTTTTGTTCAGGCGGTAAAAGTCCTCTTCAGCTGTTTGAGGCGGAAAAATCATGTTCGACTCCTCAGGTGTTGTATACCTATTCCTCCGGGTTAAGAGAGAGGTTTATAGAGTTTAAATCTAGAGTGTAGTCTGGGACTGGACGTAGAATGAGAAGTTCAAACCAGTATAAAAATCCTTGGTGTCATTTACTTTACTATTTATTTTTTATACTCATATTCTGCATCAGCAGATAACTTAGTTTATATCGCATTACCACTGCATTTACATTGTTTACAACCGTTGGCCATTTCGATCCTATAGCACAGTCACTTTCATTTGGTATCAGAGCCTGGAATTATATCGATCGTCACAACATCATAGAATAATGGCCAGAAAATGATTCAGTTGAAATACAACAGGCAAAATCCCTGTCAAAGCCACCAGTGAGGACTACAAAAAGGTACTTTCTGATTTACAAATTTCAATAAAAGATAATAATGAATTAGTTAGTATAAAGCAATAAGATTTCGAAGCTTAATTTTATTATTTTAGAAAAGATGAAATCAGTTGAACTTGAAAATGAGAAATTGAAAAACGAGAAGTTAAATTTAGAAAATCAACTTGGTGTTTTAAAGAATAATTTTATAACTGTAAAGATTTTCTAGATGAACAAAACACCATATTTGAAAAAGAGAGAAAAATTTTCAAAAGAAATTTTTGATTTGAAAAGACAAAATGATTTATTACAATCCTCTTTAGATAATTCAGAATCTCAAAATTTCCTTCTCAAAAATGAGAACTGTACGTTAAAAAACGAGAATTCCGAATTAAATGAGAAAATTGATATTTTGAATAATAGTAATATTTCTTTTGAAAATAATAATTGTGACTTTAAAGCTAAATTTGATAAACTTAACACTGTAGTCACAAAATTTAATAAAGGTCAAAACGATTTATACATGATTTTATCCAGTTCTAGACCTTTACATGATAAAAGTGGTTTAGGATATAATAAAACTAATCGTAGAAATAGCACTAGATACGCTTTCATGTATAGTAAAAATGTTAGTGCTAGTACTAAATTTCGAGTAAAGTCTAAATCCAATTTTTATAGAAATTCAAATACTGTTATGACTAATAATGTTTATAATTTCTCTAGAAGTACAAAATCATTGACGGGAAATATGAATAAAAATTATCTAAGTATCTGGGTTCCTGTTAATTGGAAAAATAGAGAAAAATACATTGATGATTATTTTGATATGGTACTTAATAATGATAATTATATTTTTAAAAGTTCAACCACACCAAAATGGGTATGGTTTCCTAAAAATTAGGAAATTATAAGAACCTTGGGTATCGCATGCTTTAAATGTTAAATTTTTTTGATACCTTACATTATAAGTAGTAGTTGTCACTACAAGAAAAACAGTCTTTTATAGCGGCATATAGCCGCTATTAATCACAACCATAGCGGCTTGATAAGCGCTGTATATCGACATGTTATAAAAAACTGTTGAATATTTATAACACAAAATATGCCGCTATGGTTGAGCTTAGTTTTATAACGCAAATTCGCCGCTATGGTACGTTAATTCAATAGCTCATTATAGCCGCTATAATACAGCTAAATCTCAACGGAACTGGAAATCTTTATAACACCATTTTGCCGCTATAAAATATTTATTCAATAGCTCATTATAGCCGCTATAATACAGCTGAATCTCAACGGAATTGGAAATCTTTATTGACAAATCATACATCTGCTTACATTTTCAGAGGAAACATCAATTCAGATAAATGTTGCTCAAAATCACAATCTCAAATATGATGAACATGACAATACATTATCCAAAAAATTCATTAACATAATAAGGTTATAAAAGGTCGTCACAAATGTCCAACCATTAAAAGAATAAGGTCAAGAATAAACCATCTTTTTAATATTTTACAAGAGCTTATGTAACCCCCTGCAAACAAGGAATAGTGAGCATCTGCAAAATTTTATTGCTTTCATCTGAAGCACCATCTCTGAGTTGCTGAAGTAGCAGAATTCAAGAAAAGGGCATATTCGACCTATCTTGTTCCACACGCTCTGATGATAACTGGCAGTTGGTGGTACATGGTACATAAGCTTCAGCAACTGAATAACATTTACAGGAAAGATGAATATCTATGAATTTATGAGTTCCGGAGCACGATAATATCTTGAGCAGATATAAGAGATGTTTGGCTCTCCTTTCACCTGAACAATGTAACAAATATCATAGCAATTCATACTTAGTTCAATGGTTTTATACATATGCTTAAGGCCGATGAAGACTTACCAGAACTTTTGCACTACCAAAATCACACAATTTAAGCTGATGAGTATGTGGATTTACCTGAAACAGGTAAAGCATATTACAAACCAACAAGAGAAATAATTCACACCAAGAAATTATTATGATTATTTCTGATGGATTCTAAATTTTTAACTTTCTTTTTCTTTGTGGTTTACGGTTATATTCCTTTTCTACTTCACGCTGCATCAGCTAGCACCGTAAGATTATGTTGTGTAATTGCAATTTTTATTGCTAGCTAATCAGTCATAAAATTCTAATAATACCATGGAGATTTTAGAAATAGCATCTGGAAAAAAAATTCTTTTGTGGAGAACTTGGCTACATAAGTGCCAAAGCACTGAATTTATGATTTATGACCTTATGGGGTGATAATTAAGTTTAGAATCTTACATTGTCATCCTCCAGGTCCCTTCTTTTGTCTTTTATTCTTAACTCTAGCATCGCCCTTCCAAGCTTTTCAACTGAACTAGACGATCCTTTAACACTAGAAGACCTTCTTGAACCGCCTACAGCACTTTGCCTTGTGATAGAAGATGCCATCTGCATTATATTATTTCCTCTTTAATCTTCGGTCATGAGCACCATATCACTGATTGCAAAAAGTTCAACTGGAATAAGTAACGGCCATACCTTATAACTAAATCTATTCAACTTAACCTCTAAAAATGGTTATCTAAAATCAAATTCTTAAAAAAACTACAGATATGCATTACTGCTTGCATAAATCAATATCTGAACACAACATGTATATCATTGGTTCATTGCTCTTTCATTAAGGTATTGTTTTCTGATACAAGGAGAATTACTATGACTGAATCTTTTGTAAATCAATTGGACATCGAAAACATACATATCAACCCTATATATAACCAAATGAATTTTGATTTGAAAGTTGCCTTGTGTTTAACCTTCTCTGTAAGAGCACTTATTTGTTTTACTGAGTTTAATGAATTCTGAATATATTATGCACGATTCTTTTAGATCATGCAATTAAACATTCAAAATTTAGTAAAGTGCGTAAAAATGACCCGACAATAAACCTATTTGATGTTCTTGCTGTTTATATTCCACTACATCATTATCAAGGTTTCTACAAACATATATATGCAAACATATATAGATTGCTGACAACTTTAAATTCTCACATGGAAAACTACCTTGTTTTTCTTTTTAAATTCTTTTCCCACAATGGCATAAATCAACGTAAATTTAAAAATGATATATACATACTTACTTTATTTTGGTTTTTTTTATTTTATACTTCAGATATCTGTACAAGTTAAATGTAAAAATAAACAAAATGAATTACACCTAAATTTTAATAAAATGCAAGTAGAATGGAGTAGACTGAGCGCATATGGAATAATCACTTTAGCAAAAGTGAATGATGAACTGTTGATATGAACATCATATTCTTTATAGGCATCATAGCTTCCTTTTACAAAATCTAATGACACTCAAGTTGTATCTTTCTTTACTAAACCCCAAAGTAGCATTGCTATTGCACTGTCGATCAATTCTTGAAAGCATATAACCTAAAATTCAAAAGCATAGGGGGTTCATTCCAGAATAATAGTAAAGCAAGGGGGAAAAAAGGGAGAGTTACGTCTTAGCAGTTGATAAGTTTGAAAGTTATCAGCCCAATGGCAGTTTTCTTCTACTGAAAAGCACTACTGACAACTTGTGAGATAAATCAATCGTACGAACACAAAATCATAATCGTTGTCATATAGTAAAAAATATATGTGGCTGTTTTATGGCACTTTTAGTAACTATTCCAAACAGAGCATAGAGATGGAGAATGAAAAGTGCAATAAGGAACGGCTGTAGGTTACCATAACTCACTTTGTTAACTTCCCAATAAAAACAAAATCTTTATTTTTTTAGTTTAGAGTTTAAACTCAAATCCTCTGGCAACAACTTAAATTAAATACAAAAATAAAATAATATTAGAATAATGTGTGTTTATGTTATTAAATGAAAACAGTTATTGAAGACAAGATTAATACTCTTCAAGCGAACATTATCCATCTTCAGTCCTAAGAATAAAACTCAATGTCCTTCGGTCGATTTTTTTTTTCAAAGTTTATCATTTTTCCTTAATTCTCCCTTTTAAAAATAGAAGAAATATAAGTCTACTGTAAAATTTTGATTTTTCTTTTTTATTTTTAGTTTAAACGGTTTTTATATTACTATTGATGTATTTCGAAACACTAAAAAAAACGAACATGGTTATCGTAGAACAAAAAATCTCTTAAATTGTCATACTTGCAAGATAAAAAGCATGGAAAATTGACCCCACTTTTACTCTATTTGGATGGGGAAAAAATAAATAAACCCATTTACCTTCTGTTTCATGAATATGTTGCTGAAAAGATAGTTAGGTTCATATACTTGACATCACATTTGTTGGATGGCATGATCAAAGTTGATGTACTATATTTGAGCACTAAAGTTACATTTTACTAGCATTAAGGCCATATGGTGAGAAATGACGGATTATCGTTTATGGTTGAGTTGAGATAAGACTCTTTTAATCTACCTGTTGTACCGGGCTAATTTTTCTTCTTCAGAAATACACTTTACAGGTACGAATCTATTTAATCTAAAGCTTATGACATATACGACAACATGAAGATTGGATAAATTAGGAAGGGTAGATAATTCTCCTTTGTCAAATTACTTGCACATGAGCAAACCAAGTTACAAATTTTCGGAGGAGAAAAATAAAAACAAGTTTAACCAACATGAATATGGTACTTCTAAGAAATCAACATATTACTTATAATAAATACATCACAACATATTTCTTAGTTCTAAAAATAAAATCATATTCTTCACCTTGCTGGTGCAACTCTGTTATAAATGTTCTTAAAATTAATAGTCGCATAGAATTCTTGGGTTGGCAGCAAAACTTAATTGCAGTAAAATTTAAAAATTTGAACATATAAATGAATCAAAACATAAACTAAAAATAATTAATAAATAAATCGGCATACCTAATTTTAGAGAAAAGCACTTCGCCAAGGATCAAGGGAAGCGGTAATTTGGCAATTCGTAAAAATCGCAAATCGACCAAATAGCAGAGCACAATAAATTGCAAATAGCGAATCTCAAATCGCAAATCGACCAAATAGCAGAGCCAGAGGGAAGCATTGAAGGAAGCAGTCCAAGACACATTAAATGCAAGGAAGGGTCAGATTGAAGAAACATGGTGGAAACTATAAACAGGCGGTATACATGAGAACAAAAAGAAGCAATACGAAATTAATAAACATGGATATAATAAAATCCGTACCTGGTATGAAGGTCAAGTTGAAGCAAAAGCTAGCGGTATGTTAAAATCTTTGGGTCACAAAATAGCATGTCATCACAAATTAGGTCAAATAAGCAAAACCTTAAAGATTTAGGGGAAATTTCAGCGAATATAAAAGGGGGAAGTTCAGTGGTAGAAAATTACCTCTAACGAAAACGAAACTCTGGATAATAGATGGGAGAGGTTGATGAAGACAGAGCGCTGCATTATTGGTGTTTTCAAATCGGCTAAACAGAGAGAGCATTGGAAGAAAATGAGCAGTCGGAATGATGGAGAACGAAATGAAAGTGGAAAGATGGAGAGGGAAATAATTGAGAAACCCGCGACCACGAAATAATTAGGACATTTCGCGCTTTGTGAAGCGTTACATGTGAAATTGAGTAAAAAAACAAATAATTAAAGATAAACAATAACGCTTTAGAATAATGCGTTATTAAATGGCGTTATTAATAATATATTTTCTTGTATGTTTTATATTGTTCTATGTTAACACTTATGTGGAATATAATTTATGTCATTATATAAATTCTCTTTTTTGTCGATGACAAAGGGGGAGAAAGATTTTGCTCTAACGCTATTTGCAGTAATAAACGATACAAGCACAGATTAAGGGGGAGAAAAGATTAATTATTTACAGGAATATATAGCATAGATTCAGGGGGATAAATCTATAGCACAATTACAGGAATATATCAGGGGAGAGATAAGTCAACAAAGCTTGTCGAAGATTCGTCCGTAGAAAATGGAGTTGTCATCATCAAAAAGGGGGAGAATGTTGGATCATAGGTTTTGATTGCTGACATGAAACAACAATTCATGAATCCACGACTATGAAAACATCCGGATTCAACGACTCATAGTATGGTTCATATAGTTATATATTTTAACAAGAGTCATCAAGTATGTATATAGAGTCTAGTTTAGTGCTTTGTTAAAATCTTTCCTCAAGAATCATCATTCACATTCAAATAAACTTGCATGCATATTTAAATCAAAATCAAGTTTTCAAAAAATGCATGGAGCGGGCTCGAACCCGGGTCACTAGTTTATAAGGCAAGTGCTCTAACCAAATGAGCTATGGTGATTTTTGATTATCAACAGAATTCAGTCAACTGAACAAAGTCATTCAGTCGACTGAATATCTATAAACAGCCTATTGAACTTGTGCACATATGTATACACATTTATATTTTCAAATTCAGTCGACTGAAGTTCATAGACCAGTCGATTGACCTGGTTCCAACTGCTATTTTTTTGAAAAGACACTTCCTTTTTGAATAGCCTTCTTCCTTGCGAAGAGTTGCAGCCATTGCTATTCGTTGAGAACTCTTCACCAGCAGTTGCAACTCCTTAACTACTATATATATGCATGAATTTCAAGATCAAATTACTTCACTTACTTGCTTATACTTGAATCATATTTTCTGAATCAACTACTCTCTTGAATTCATACATTCATTGCTTACAATCACAATTCTATATTTCTAAAGCAATTTGAAACTTCCTAATCTTCATACACACACAACTATACACATCATACTTGAGGAAAAGATTATAGGAAGGGTGTACTACAAGTGACAAATCCATGTTACTAGAACACACAAGGTCAAGACAATCTACTTTGTAATCAAAGTCCTGTTAGGTTGCTCAGGCGGTCAAGTCCTGTTCTATTGTTCAGACGGTAAAAGTCCTCTTTGGCTGTTTGAGGCGGAAAAATCCTGTTCGGCTGCTCAGGTGCTGTATACTTATTCCTCCGGGTTAAGAGAGGGGTTTATAGAGTTTAAATCTAGAGTGTTGTCTGGGACTGGACGTAAAACGGGAAGTTCGAACCAGTATAAAAATCCCTGGTGTTATTTACTTTACTATTTATTTTTTATACTCATATTCTGCATCAACAAATAACTTAGTTTATATCGCACTACCACTGGATTTACATTGTTTACAACTGTTGGCCATTTCGATCCTATAGCACAGTCACTTTCAATTAGACATTCTAATGCTATGTGTTCGTTTAGGTTAGTTAATTTCATTTCATCTCATATAATCAGTTCTATCTATGGATCATATCCAATTCCATTTTACTACCAATAATTCCTCAAAGAAATTTCTTCACAATGAAGTTGGTATATCTAGAAACAACAATTGTTTCTCAGTGCAATAGAATAGGTATTCATAAACGCTTTATGCATTTCTTTATTTATAAAACTGATTTGGTTTCAGTTTACAAAAATTATGTTCGAAACATAAATATGTCATCCAATGACAGTCTTTTCAAAATCCTTTTAGGGAGATTTATACAAGATCCCTCATGAGCAATTATTACATGCAATCTTTCGACTCGCACAACCTGCCAACTCCTTAGCCTAGGATATGTTTGGAGTTTCATATAAACTCTTATCTTGTAAAATTTTGCAAACTGTTATTAAGATAAAATAATATTAACCTTGCGTACTACCCTTAAGTACATTTCCTTAGAAAGAAACAGACTCAAACTCACTCACATTTAATCGTATATTGTCCAAGAAAGTTCGATTATTCCATAACGATGCATCATTATTTATCACATGGAGGAGTAATTTTGGGATTGAATCTTTATTCATTTTAGGCATGTTCGGAACATTATCCAATATACTCACTTATTCAATCAAATCAAATTATTTCTATCGCATATTATTTTATTTACTTCTGTTTTATATTCTATAAATTTACCATAGACATACTACATGTGTATCAAATACACATTTCCATGTCAACGATAACTCATCGGTGAATATGACGAAGTACGTCGAACCGTTTTGGTATTTATAGAATTATGATTGCATACATCTATGTGTATCAATCCGAAGGGTTCATCAACTCTTATGATACTCCCACTAAATGGGTGCATAGCCCTTTATTGTTCGAGATATAATTAACAAGTATCGTATGTTCAAAATCATACAATAAAATAAATTTCTCAAAACTACGGCTTAGTCTATAATTCCAAAACAACTGTAAATAATATTATATACTTTTGTATTTTCAAATGCTTCACTTTTATTATAAAAAAATACCCACGTTATAGTTTTATTTGACAAAAAATAATCATAATATTCATATTGACATATAGTTAAGTCTTTTTTTTTCCATCGATACCGAAACATAATCTTTATTTCATAAATAATGCATGGTAAGTTTTACGAAAACAATTTTATTACTATGATGTAATTAATAAGTGCTATATTGCATGCTCCCACTATTTCCACCATTACTATAATAGTGTACTAAATTCGAAGGTCCATCATTCACTTAATACAATTTGTTCATTTCATAAACTGCAAATATTTACAGTGGAGAGTCCGTTGATCAAATATCTTGAGCTCAAAGAAATAAATCTCATAGAAAAACATTTTCTATATGAAAATACATTTCGGAATAGAAATCATATATCTTATTCCAATATTAAGTATCAATTATTATTACAATTCTCATTTCCGATGTTTCTCTATGAAGCAGAAGTGACTATTCATTATTTTCATCCCAACCGTACCTTAAATTACATCTATTCTTACACATTCGTTTTCCTTTCAAACTGTCAAACTATTCAAAAGAAAACCTTACTACACTATTATAACAAACTCTTTAAAAAAAGCGCATTCGATTATCCTTAACATTTAAGGACATCAAATATGTTGCACTTTACGTAAACCAATCAAAATGACATTTCAGCGATCGAGTTCTTATATCTATCTTGTAGTTTTTGGTCTTGTGTTACATTAACACGATATGATCCCTTTTGTAATCAATCAGATTGAATACTTGATCTCGCACTAAGGTTTATTTGGTTTTTCGAATGAACTAATTTCATCGAAATATTGTACATTACAAACTTTCACCTTTCACCATATATGTAATTGTATATGGATCAAATGTCCACAATCTTGTATTGCTTTTAGAGTTCAAAACTCATAGAATGCAATACATAGTCTTGACCAAATAAATGCGTAAGTGACCAAACAATGAATGTATTCAGTAGTTGTAAAATTAGGTACTTGCATGGCTGTTGAAATGTTAACATGCAATATGAATTTTATATTGGGTATTATATTTCCATTTGTCAACTTTCAATTCAGTTCGTTTATATATGTTAATTGATAAACATTTAATCAATCATATTAAATGCACAAATTTATCATTGTAGATAATTATAATATTATTTAGCATATGTTCTTACAATATTAGAAAGGTTAAATGTTACCATTTCATTCTTCTAATAAGGCTCCCACTAGTCTTTTATGTTTGTCCAAACCCTAAGATGAAACATAGAAGTCTTTCGACTTCACTAATGGGTGTTAGGAGTCGTCTGTCTTGGTATTCTGACCTTGAGTTTGCTCAACAAATCATAGCCCCATAAATAATGGATAACTTCTTATCGGTTGTATCACATACAACTCCTAACCCATTTTTCCTTGTCCTTATCTCATTCCGACCTTGAGTTTGCTCAACATGTCGAAAGAGATTATTCACTCATACCTACCATATCGTAACGGCCTAAGTATAGTATATGTACCTTGAGTTTACTCAACAAATACATATAGTTACCTTACCTCATCTATTTAATATATTAATAATACTGCACATAACATCCCTAGCCTGAGTTTGCTCAACAACTAAGGAGCATGCAAGTAATTTACTAAAATATATATGGTAGATGACAACATTATATTGAAGATTCACAATCTTCAATATATTATATTGAGTTATATCGACTTATGAAATAATGTATTTCTTATGAAATACCCTCGTGATTCAAGTGTCAAACACATCAGAAATCAAGGTATATTGATTAACATGTAAAAGTATTTATTTTTGCGCTTATATCTTACCTTTGTTGTATATAAATAAACGTTACACTGGGTATTTTTGGGTATTTCTACAAATATTCATATTTGAGGAGCCTTCATGTTAAAATGGAGCAAAAGAGAAGAAAAAGGGAGATTTGCATTGGATTATACTAGCTACTCTAAAAGATTGAACAAAAGAAGTTGTAGCTGAGTGGTTAAGGCATCTCCTAAATGGTGGAAGGAGTTTAATTCGAATCCTGGAAAGCACATTATTTTTGCATATAAAAATGGAGGATTATTGAAAAGGTATACATATACATATGAACATACTTGTGATTGATTGTATACATACAAATCAAGCACAATTCTTCTCCCAATCAATCAGAATTCCTCTTCCAGTCAAATCACAATCAATCAAAATCTTCCAATCAAATCAAGCAATCACAATCAAATTCAGATGACTATGCCAATTTATCATGGATTTAATTCACATCAACAAATCATCCTCAAATATCAATCACCCATCATGCCACATGTCAAAGATCTGAAGACAAGCTATCTCTCATGAGTATTTATATTCACACGATCAAAGAGAAGATATTCATTTTTATGGCAACATATTTTGTAAATTTTTGATGCGAAACAACTTGTACTCTATAAATACCCAGGTGTATTCATTGTAAAAGATATCTCGTATCTCATAATTTCTAGTGTAGAATAAAGCTCTTCTTCTTCTTCTTCTATTTTCTGTTTTTTTATTTACACTTTGATAATTGTGGCTTCTATCAATTAGTTTTGTTAGACATAATTATCTAAGTTTTTCTTCCTTTTTCATTAGTGATAGACCGTTAATTAGTTTTAGCGGCCATCCTAATTTTATTTTTTGTTTATCTGAATTTCTGTTTGTTTTTCTGTTTTTCCATTGTTTAGAACTTGTGAAGGAGTTCTGATTTAACTCTCAACAACTCTTCCGTGACAAATAGTTGAATCCTTCTGTGAGAAAAGGATCGGAGTTTAAATCAATATTTCTTCACTTGTCTATTTTTCTGCATTTTTTGTAGTTTAGAAATCACCTCCAAATTTGTCTAACTCGCCCATGAAATTACATAAACAATAGAATTTAATTCTCCTCCCTGTGTTCGATCTGCATACTATACACATGTGCCCTTGTAGTATTATTTTTAATTTGTGCTTTTCTAATCCCATAGAAAAGTACAAACAAGTTTTTGGCGCCATTGCCGGGGAGGCAACAATTAAATTTTATTGTTTATTTAATTTCCGATTCGTGTCAGTTTTTCTTGTATTTTGTTTCCCTTTCTAGTCTAAATTTTTGTTTTTGTGTATCTAATCAAAGAAAGAAAGAAAAAAAGAAACAAATAAATATCAATATGTTTACAGATTTCATAATTTATTTCTTTTTTTTTTGCTTACACGATCTCTTCTTATTTTTTTCCTTCTTTTTAGATTACAAAGTCTCGTCTTATTCTTTTTTTCTTTCCCTTTTTCCCTTTTTGCCTATTTTAGGCTACATATATCGCAGTATCTTTGTTGCAACAAAAAATATATCTTTTTTACGCTTATTTCTCTTTTGCAACTTTTTCTCTTTTTAGATTTTTTTGTATTCTTCTTTTCGGATTTTTCTCTTTTCAGTTTTTATTTTTTCTTGTTTTTCTTTTCAAAAAAGAGAGATTTTGCCATTTGTTTTCTATTTCTTTTCTCTTTTAAAATTTGTTTCCATTTTTTTTCTCTGATTTCATTCGCAATTTTCAAATCTGTTTCCCTTTTATTTTGCATTTCCTTGTTTTTCAATAAACAAAAAAAATACCAAAATAAAGGAAATTCTGCACTTGTCCAAATTTGTTTCCACCTTTGTTTTTTGTTTTCAAATTTTCTGTTTTTTTTTCTTTTCACAAAGTTTTTCCCTTTCTACATAAAAAAAATAAAAAAGAAGAAGAATAAGGTTTCGTGTTGTGTTTTCTGATTTGTTTTTTTAGTTGTTTTGCATTCATTGCTAATTCACCGTGTTCTTTTGTTCTTTTTAGTTTGTCTTTTGTTCTTTTTTTTAGTTGCATTTTAATTTGCATCTTAGTTTGTGTCAAATAAAAAAAATAGCTCTTGAAATTCAAATTGGACTCACACTTGACGATAAAGGATCCAGGGGTCGAGCGATTGCAAACAATGGAGTTTGAATCGCTAACACTACTCAACTGCTCTGGACGAACTGCCATACCCCACTGTAAGTCGTTCTTTCACTACAGGTGCCCACTCCGACGTATAAAACTTGCTTGTAAAAATTTTCTACAGGCGCCGCGGCTTGCTTGTAAAATTTTAATTTCTGCAATTATCATTGTTTGATTGTGTTTGGCTGTAAATTTCTGAATCAATCTAGTTAGGAGCAAGTTCCCATAACAAACATAAGGTGGGGGAAGTAATAACCCTTTCCTTGGCTCCAAAATAACTAAAATCATCATCTCTCATCTTTTTCAACTTTAAAAGACATTAGATGTTGGCCCTAGGACAAAAATGAGCTCATAGGAGAAAATAGTATAATTGAAAAAGGGTGTTTTTGTGAAATTGACTGTCTCGTATAATTAGATCGCGGATATATAGTAGTTCAATTTTTTGAACTATTAGCAAAAGAGGTTGCATACTACCCATAAAACATTGGTCGTATCCCTTAGTATTTATACTATACGTGAACGGCCATAAGACCATCTTCCCCTTTTAATTGAGACTGTCAACTAATAAAGCACAACTTAGTATTTTATACTATTTTGAAGTGGGAGCCACTTCTAAAAGCTTTTCAAAATGAGTGAAAGCAACCACAATTCACCAAGGGAGTCTCGAATAAATCGAAACTTTTCACACGAGCTTGATCCACAGAATTTGATGAATCAAAACTTTCCAAATCTCAATGTCAGAGTAGATAGACCCTTATCTCTTAGGGAGCTATGCTATCCAACAAGAACTGTCCAACCTTCGGTCATTCTCTTTCCACCGGCCGAAGGAAATAATTTTGAATTGAAAAGTTCCTTCATCCAAGGAGTTCCAAAATTCATGGGTTCGGAAAACGCGTACGAATTTCTTCAGGATTTCCAATTCTACACTTCCACACTGAAAATGCAACGATTGTCCGATGGGTCCATCAAACTTCGATTGATTCCATTTGTGCTACAAGCTAGTGCAAAAGGATGGCTGAATTCTCTACCACCACACTCTATTCGAAGTTGGAATGAGTTCAATGATATCTTCGTGAAAATTGTTTTCCCTTTCCACAAAACTCTTAAAATTAGAAATGAAATCAATCAATTCACACAGAATGAAGGAGAAACTTTTTCACAATATTTTGAACGATTTAAAGAACTCTTATATAGTTGCCCTCATCATGGAATATCCAAAATGATTCTATGCCAAGTTGCGTATGAAGGGCTCAACTATTCAACTCGAATCCAACTTTAAACCATTTGTCAAAACGATTTTATGAGCAAATCTACCGATGAGGCTTGGGCCTTCCTCGAAGATTTTACCGAAAAGGACCAACAATGGAAATCGATTCATGTCCCATCCCCTATGAGAGGGTTACACAAAATTGACCCCTCATTGTTTCCCGTTGACGATCCCCAGGCCGAAGGAATACCCCAGGTGTACCATACAGAACAGGCCAATGCCCTAGCCCACAATAATGCCTACACTTCTCCATACCCCTCCAACTAGCAAAACCATCCAAATTTATCGTGGTCAAACCTAATAATTTTGCGAACCCTTCGCATTTTTATCCCACGAACCAAAACGCTCAACCTTCGCAAACTGCACCTCGATTCAAACCTTCGAATCAACCATATAGGCATCCTAACTCTTAAGCTCAACCTTCTCAAACTCCTTCACATTCTCAGTCTCCTCAACCTTTACAAGAAATTGTTCAACTAGAGAAACAAATAAGCAATCAGGATGCTAAAATTGAACAAATGATGAACATGATGAAGGAACTAATGAAAAGTAACGAGAAAGGAAAATTGCCTAGTCAACCTGAAGAAAACCCAAAGTATAATTCTAGAGGAGTGCGCTCTTGTGAGGATGAAAATGTAAATCCAGTTAACACTGTCACCACATTGAGGTCTGGAAAGAAGGTAGACAACCAAGTCGGCAACCCCGACATTCCTCCAAAGTCTACCCATGCTCCAAATTATGAAACTCATTCGACACCCACTCTTGTTGATCCAAACGATCCTCCTTCTTCGTCTAAGGTCGGCAATCCTGACCAGTCTTCATCTTTGGATGTTGGCAACCCCAACATTCCAGCTTCTATAGCTTTGTCGCCTTCACCTCGTGATGCGACATCCTCTTCCTCAAATGAAAAAACTCCTAAAAGAGTCTATAAACCCAAGGCCCCTTTTCCTTATAGACCTAACACAAAGAAGAAGTCCGCCAATTTTGATAAAATTCTTGAAATTTTCAAACAAGTTCGAGTGAATATACCACTCATTGATACCATTGAGCAGATTCCCCAATACGTGAAATGTCTCAAAGAGGTTTGTACTCAAAAATGTGCTACCAATGTCCCAAAATCGCATTTCTGACTGCAAATACTAGCTCTGTCCTTGCGAATTGTGCCCCAATCAAGTATAAGGACCCCGGTTGTCCTACAATCAGCTGTAGAATAGGCAACACTCACATTAGCCATGCCTTACTTGATCTTGGTGCTAGTGTCAATCTTTTGCCTTACACCGTTTACTGTCAACTAGGACTTAGAGAATTGAAACCCACGAACATCACGATTCAACTAGCTGATCGATCTGTCATAAAGCCCTTGGGCACTATTGAAGATGTGCTAATCCAAATTAAACAATTCTATTTCCCCATGGATTTCATAGTCCTAGAGACCGAACCTGTTTCAAATTCTAGCACTCAAATCCCTCTGATATTAGGTCGTCCCTTCTTAGCAACTTCAAATGCTATCATAAATTATAGGAATGGTCAACTCAGACTTTCCTTTGGACACCTAACCATTGATCTAAACATTTTCAATCTTAATAAACAACCAAGGGAATTTGAAGCAGACGAAGTTGATATGATCCAAATGCTTGTGGATGGAAATCTTGGTGACACATCTGACCCTCTAATGATGTGTCTCCATCACTTTAATTCTGAATTCAATATCATTGAATACACCTCTGAACGGAATGATTTGCTAGACCTCTCTTACAATTCACAAAAATTCGACCAACTAATGTCAACTGAAGTCACAACGGAAGACCCTAAATTGGACCTCAAACCACTTCCACACGATCTTAAATACGCATTCCTGGTCCTACTTGAAAATATTCCTGTGATTTTGGCCTCCGATCTCATGGAGGACCAAGAAAAACAACTTTAGAAAATCCTAAGGGAAAATAAAGAGTAGTTGGGATGGGTTATCACGGACATAAAAGGAATAAGCCTCTCAATCGTTAAGCACCAGATTCATCTAACTGAGGAGGCCAAACCCACATGCCAAGCATAAAGGCGTTTATATCCTAACTTAAGAGAAGTCGTGAAGGAGGAGATCGTCAAATGTTTAGATAATGACATCATCTACCCAATATCTGATAGTATGTGGGTAAGTCTGGTACAAGTTGTACTAAAGAAATCGGGGATAATTGTGGTCGCGAACGAAAATAACGAACTTGTTCTCACAAAAATCAAAACCAAATGGCGAGTCTGTATCGATTATCGAAAACTCAATTCAGCCACCAGAAAAGATCACTTTCCCCTTCCTTTCATCGATCAAATGCTTGAATGTTTGGCTGGCCATGAATATTACTATTTCCTTGATGGTTACTCTGGCTATAACCAAATCCCTATTGATCTAGAAGACCAACACAAAACGACTTTCACTTGTCCTTTCGAAACTTTCGCTTATCGTCACATGCCCTTCGGTCTTTGTAACGCTCCTGCCACTTTTCAAAGATGTATGATGAGTATATTCTCTGATATGGTGGAAGATTTTCTTGAAATATTCATGGACGATTTTTCTATCTATGGGTCATCCTTTGACCAATGCCTCCATCGTTTAGAACGTGTCTTAAAACAATATAAGGAAACGTCACTCATGCTTAATTGGGAAAAATGCCATTTCATAGTGAAGAGAGGAATAGTCTTAGGCCATGTTGTTTCAAAAGATGGTCTAGAGGTTGATGAATCCAAAGTCGACTTAATTGCTAACCTACCTCCGCCTAGGTCGGTAAAGGATAATCGCTCATTTCTTGGACATGCTGGATTTTATAGGAGATTCATCAAAGATTTTTCAAAAATTTCAAAACCACTTTCAAATCTGCTTGCCAAAGACGTTAAATTTGACTTTTCCGATGAATGCAAAATGTCTTTTGAAAGCTTGAAATTGATCTTGACCTCAACACCTATAATCCAACCCCCGAATTAGAATCTGCCTTTCGAACTAATGTATGACGCTTTTAACTATGCCTTTGGAGCCATCTTAGGCCAACGTGTCAATAAACTTCCTTGTGTCATCTATTATGCTAGCAAAACTCTAAACGATGCTCAATTGAATCACTCAACCACTGAGAAAGAGTTTCTAGCAGTTGTCTTCGCTCTTGAAAAATTCAGATCCTATCTCGTAGGTTCTAAGGTCATATTTTACACCGATCATGTCGCATTGCGCTATCTTCTTTCGAAAAAATATGCTAAAGCCTGCTTAATCCGTTGGATACTCCTTCTTCTAGAATTTGAACTAGAGATACGAGATAAAAAGGGTTCTGAAAATGTCATAGCCGATCATCTCTCTCATATTGTGCATGAGAATGCCAATGACACTCAAATCAATGATCACTTTCCTGATGAACAGATAATTTTCATTTCTAGTACACCTTGTTACGCCGACATCGTAAATTATCTTGTCACAAACGAAATGCCTTCCCATTGGTCGAAACAAGACAAACAAAAATTTCTCTGTAATGTTCAAAACTTTTATTAGGATGATCCTTATCTCTTTAAATACTGTCCTGATCAAATCATTCGTAGATGTGTCCCCGATCATGAATATCACAACATTTTCTCTTTTTCACATGACCAAGCATGTGGGGGACACTTTGGAGCAAGGAAAACCGCTGTAAAGATTTCGCAGTGCGGATTCTATTGGCCTACTCTCTTTCGTGACGCATACAAATTTTGTGCTAAATGTGCTTGATGCCAACAAATGGGCCGAATCTCCAAGCGAAACATGATGCCTCTAAACCCAATCCTTGACATTGAAATTTTCGATGTTTGGGGCATCGATTTCATGGGTCCATTTACTAATTCGTTTGGAAATCTTTACATCTTACTTGCCGTGGACTATGTCTCTAAATGGGTTGAGGCCATCCCTACCAAAACGAATGACAATAAAGTTGTTGTCAAATTTCCGAAGGAGAACATATTTTCCCGTTTTAGTACACCTCGTGCTATTATAAGTGACAATGGTACTCATTTCTATAACCGTGCCTTCGAATCTCTTCTTAAGAAATACTCGATCACTCATAAACTGTCTACTCCATATCATCCACAAAATAGCGGTCAAGTCGAAATTTCCAATAGGCAAATCAAACAGATTCTTGAAAAGACTGTCAATTCCAACAGAAAAGATTGGTTATCTAAATTAGTAGATGCCCTTTGGGCATTTCGCACAGCTTATAAGACCAACCTTGGAATGTCACCATATCGCTTGATCTTTGGAAAAGCATGTCACCTCCTTGCCGAACTGGAACATCGAGCACTTTGGGCAATCAAATACCTTAATTTTGACTTGGAAAAAGAAGGATCACATCGAAAGCTGCAGTTGTCAGAAGTTGAAGAACCGAGAAACAAAGCCTACGAAAATGCAAAGATTTATAAAGAGAGAACAAAAATGTATCATGATAAATCCATACTTTGAAAGACATTTGAAGTAGGCCAAAATGTTCTCTTATATGATTCTAGGCTTCATTTATTTCCGGGCAAACTAAGATCTCATTGGACTGGACCATATGTTGTAAAGACAGTGTACCCATATGGCACGATCGAAATTGAAAATCCAATGAATGGCTCTATTTCAAAGGTCAATGGGCAGCGACTGAAACCATTCCTAGAATTTGAGCAACACGAGGAAGACGAATTCGTGGACCTCCACGAACCCAGTCATGCTTCTTAAGACACCTCGATCATGTCAGGTTGTATATATTCTATTTTCCTTTTCAACATTTTCATGATTTAGACAGTAGGGACACTGCCTCATTCAAGTATGGGGGGGTATCATTCATATTTCATTTTCTGCATCAACAAAAATTTTCATCACGACTTGTTTCAAACTAGTACAATAAAGTAAGTTAATGGTTTTAGTCATTTGATGGAACTTTTTTGTTGCGAATCACTAAGATCGAATGGAAAATATAATGAAAAGATGAATTACGAGAGATAATAGTGTAATTAGTATATAGGGAGACTCATAGGTAATGGTTATGAAATCTATTCTAAATTGTAGTCTTTGTTTAAAAAGTGGTTGCTTTAAAGTACTCTTGTTGACACTTGTTTTTTTTCCAGTAGAGTTAATAAGTGCTAAGATGAATTTGCATAACTCTCACTTCAAAAAAAAAACATAATAATAAAACACCTAAGGATTACCTACACCTTGTTGACATAGTTAGCGTCGGTCTGCACAATCCGCCAAGCTCTGTCCCGACTCTCATGTAAAGCCCGTGAGGCAGTGCATGGGTGGTATACCTTGGTCTTTTAAGTTAGGTAGATTTTTATTTTTGCAAATAAAGAGAGAATAAGCAATTGGAACCCAAGCACCTTCTTGACTTTATTGATTTGACTAGTTATACAAAAGGAAATAATAATACCAATTTGCAAACTATGACAAGCAAACAAAGAATCTATTTCATGGCTGCACTATGTTGTCAACCGAACCAACTAGCCAAACTAGAGTTTAACGTATGAAATCTTGAATTATGTTCGAAAATTGTGACTAGTTGAGGAACAAAAATTTTTAGAAAATGACTTAGACTTGTATACATTACTGTATTGCAACTATTCTGAAATAAGTCATGTTGTCATTTTCATATATTCGTTGCATTCATGTAGCTGCATTAGAATCATCACATATTGCATTTGGAGTTTGTGGGTAGTATCCGCTGAAAACCTTCACGAGACACCACTCGTCCTATTAGGGACACCTATAGGTTTAACGGCTTGTTGCATACGCTCAATGCAATTGTGATTCCTACGAAAGTGTGACCTACCTAGTTTAGTTTTTAATTTTGTTTTACTCGAGGACAAGTAAAAGATAAGTATGGGGGTATTTGATTGACATGTAAAAGTGTTTATTTTTGTGCTCATATCTTACCTTTGTTGTATATAAATAAACGTTACACTGGGTATTTTTGGGTATTTCTACAGATATACATATTTGAGGAGCCTTCATGTTAAAATGGAGCAAAAGAGAAGAAAAAGGGAGATTTGCATTGGATTATACCAGCTACTCTAAAAAGATTGAACAAAAGAAGTTGTAGCTGAGTGGTTAAGGCATCTCTTAAATGGCGGAAGGAGTTGAGTTCGAATCCTGGAAAGCACATTATTTTTGCATATGAAAATGGAGGATTATTGAGAAGATATACATATACATATGAACATACTTATGATTGATTGTATACATACAAATCAATCACAATTCTTCTCCCAATTAATCACAATTCTTCTTCGAATCAAATCACAATCAATCAAAATCTTCCAATCAAATCAAGCTATCACAATCATATTCAGATGACCATGCCAATTTATCATGGATTTGATTCACATCAACAAATCATCCTCAAATCTCAATCACCCATCATGCCACATGTCAAAGATCTGAAGACAATCTATCTCTCATGAATATTTATATTCACATGATCAAAGAGAAGATATTTATTTTTATGGCAATATATCTTGTAAATTTTTGATGGGAAACAACTTGTACTCTATAAATACCCAGGTGTATTCATTGTAAAAGATATCTCATAATTTCTAGTGTAGAATAAAGCTCTTCTTCTTCTTCCATTTTCTATTTTTTTATTTACACTTAGATAATTGTGGCTTCTATCAATTAGTTTTGTTTGACATAATTATCTAAGTTTTTCTTCCTTTTTCATTAGTGATAGACCATTAATTAGTTTTAACGGCTATCCTAATTTTATTTTTTGTTTATCTGAATTTTTGTTTGTTTTTTTGTTTTTCCATTGTTTAGAACTTGTGAAGGAGTTCTGATTTAACTCTCAACAACTCTTCCGTGACAAATAGTTGGATCCTTCTGTGAGAAAAGGATTGGAGTTTAAATCAATATTTCTTCACTTTCTATTTTTCTGCATTTTTTTGTAGTTTAGAAATCACCTCCAAATTCGTCTAACTCGCCCTTGAAATTACATAAATAATAGAATTTAATATTCCTCCCTGTGTTCGACCTGCATACTACACACCTGTGCGCTTGCAGTATTATTTTTAATTTGTGCTTTTCTAATCCCATAGAAAAGTGTCAAACATATATGTACATTTACGTATGTATTTATTCCTCAAGTCTATTTGGGTTTCTTTAATGTTCCACCGTTAGTTTATACATTTATATCATATAAGTTTTGTTGTTATATAACTTTTATATTTCATATTACTTATATGATAGTCTTATGTATAATATTTCATTAATTAAATCTTATTTAATTAATTTTAATTAATTAACACTTTGATTTATTTTATATTAGTATTCCAATACAACATTTATATTGGACATATCTATTATAACATTTATACTGTAACACATATATCTTATGTATGTTTATTTTTATTCAATTAATTAACCTTTAAAAACTAAATTAAACAATTTCAATTAAATTATATCAATTTCAAAATTAATCTTACATACATACAGGTATACTTATGTTATCTTAAAACTTTTAAATAACATAACATAATATCAACATATATAATACATGCATATAAGTATTAATTAATTAACTAATTTAATTAGTTTATTTTATTAATCTTATTAATAAATTTTAAAATTTGAAATTAATATTTAAATAGTTTCAAACATTTTGAGATTTTCATTACATTTTCAAACATTTTGAAAATTTATGTTATATTATAACCTTTTATAATAAACATGTTTTTATTTAAATTTAACATTCAAATTTAAAATCTTGTCTTAATTTTCAAAACTATTTTGAAAATTAGCCCAAGGATCAATTCAAATTGGGCATTTTCTGTCAGGATCAACTTTTGGGCTCACTTCACCTTTCAGGCCAGGCAGGTAACCAAGTAGGACATGGTACTTGATTACCCAATTCCAATCCCAGACATTATCTTTCTAGACGCCGTATTAAGTGCGCGAGCTTAATTAGTTAGCCTTAACATGACTAATTTAGACCGCATATGCTATTGAGCTCCGATACCATTGAAGAACTGGGCCAGCCCGCAGCGGAAGAAATGGGTGAGTTTCAAAAAAATTAACCTTTTTGGATCTTTAATGGGCCTATGAAGTCTAAATTCATTTGGAACTTTTCTAAGTTTCTTTCAAATAAAATCAATATTTTATTTAACTTCATAAATAAAGTTTCACTTTAATTTAATGTGTATGTAAGTTAGAGTATATAAAATATACTCTTAAATACAAATTTGTATATAACGTTTACTTTTCAAATTTATTCAGAGAAGGAAATATTTCATTTCCTTTCTCTTAACTTACTCAATTAATGAGGGGTATAAATTTATTTAGAGAAGGAAACTTTTCATTTTCTTTCTTTTAAATTATTCAATTAAGAGGGATCATAAATTTAGTTAGAGAATGAAACTTTTCATTTCGTTCTCTCTTAATTAAGTTAAATAATTGATTAATAAAATAACATTAATGATTAATCTAAATATGACATGAATTGTAAATATATTCACAGTAAATATTGTGTAACTGCAACATATATGGAGTGTGCAGGCAATGGTAATTGATATGTATACATAAAATAAACAAGGACAATTTGAATGGTTATTACATAGGAATTGAAATGGAAATAAATAAGGGATAACAAGGGTGATTGATACAGTTTTCCATTTAGTAAACTTAATTAATGCAACATATTAATGACAATCAATAGGTACCATAACGTAAGAATATAGAAGGTAAACAATGAATTATATGTATACATTATTGTCTTAATTAAAAATAGAAATGATTTCATACTATGACAATATATGTAAAGAAAAATAAATTTTATATGAACACATACAAGGAGATCCAAATATGTATATATGAAATTCAATCAAAGCTTTTTAATAATATAAATTAGATAGTTATTACAGTCAATTTCAAAACTTTCATCTGTTTTTAAAATTCCTTTTAATCATATGTAAATATCTAATGCAATAAAAAGTGCAAGTAATACATGCATACATACATACATATATTAAAATTCAAAACTAAAATTACACTTTGTTATGAAAGATTAAACGTAGATCTACAATTGAAACATTGTATTAATTTCAATTAAATTTCATTTTTAACTTTAAATATAATTCAATCAATCAACATGAAAATGTAAATCTCCAAATTTAAAGAAATGGAATTTAAATTAAATGTTAAAACATAGAACTAAAATAAAACATGGTATTTTAAAATATATAGATTTAGTTTCAATTTAACAAGGTAAAAAAACAGCTAATCAACTTGAACATGTAAACATTCAGATCTGAAGAATTACAATTTAATTAGAATGTTTAAAAACATAGATCTACACTTAAATATTGTTTTAAAACATAAAAAAATTTAATTTTGATCTATCAAATGAAAACTAAATCATATAATTCAACAAATAATTCAATCTTCATAAACAAATTTTCAATTAAGCAAGACAGTAATACACCATACAAATTATGAACATCAAATTAAATTTCCATCCAACATTGCAAAATCCCTATCTATATATAGAAAATGACATACCTTGTTACCCAATCTTTAAAACACACCTTGTTCATGTTGCCTTTGATTTGCACCTTGAATGAAGAATGCTTCTAGATCCGATTGAATCACCTTAGGATGTTGCCTAGAAATCACACCTTGAATGATGATATCTCCTCAGATCTTCAAGAGCCACATCCTATCCTTGCAAGAGATAGATGAACCACTTTTATTTTATTTTATTTGATCTTTTTATTTGGATTTAAAAGATTTTGGAAATTCGTTTTTTTATTTTGTTTCTGCCATGAAAAGTTAGTAGGAGAGAAAGAATGAATAAGGAAAAAAATGAATTGTACGTACAGAATGAATTAAAGAATATATTTTATTTGAAAACTTTTCTCATTCTTTAATTAAAACTTCCCTAATTAATTCCCATGATTGTCTTTCTCTCCAATCCTTTCTTTACACATATGTCATCAAATGACATAAAATTTCCATAAATCATGTCATCAAATGACATAAAATTTCCATAAATTATTTCATGCAATTATCTTTAAATTACATCGATATCGTATATCAATGGGTGCAAATATAACTTTTATAAATGCATTAAAATAATCACAAAAACTTTCAAATATCAAATAAATAATAATTAATATTTCTCAAATATCAATTAATTTAATCAATTTACAACATTTTGTTAATTAATTAAACCATGTGGTTTTTCGGAGAATTCATCATTACAGTTGTGCGACTCAAAAGTGTAAATTTAGTCAATGATTAATGTTGAACTATTCGAATATTAACGTTCACACGTCACTTAGTAGGTGGTGTGACAATTTGGCAGAATTTAGCGCTTACACATCTTTTGGTAAAATCCAGTTTTACTTATTATAAGCGGTACCTAATAATGACAATTATTTACACCAATTATCTTCATCAAAACTACATCACTTTGAATTTATGGAATTTGGTAATGGTCAAAATTCCAATATCATCTACATTCAACTTTATAGTCCAAACACAAAGTCCTTCATTCAATAATAACAATTATTATTACCAAAATGCTCTGGCCAGAGACTTTGACTTCAAGTTGACTTGAGTTGGCCATGATACTAACTCCATATAACTGAGGAGACGAATCCTCTCTTGAATAGTGCTTCACTTTCAATACTTCCACTCGACCCAACTGTAGTCACTTGATGGAACGCCATGCCATGATTTGACTATAATCAAAGCGGAGCTTTCATATTGAAGATCCATATTATTCTCAAGTCGAGAGAACCGTGTAAATCGGTCACATCGATATTTTCTGTTTGACCTTAGATATATTAACCAATAGAAAACTATCGAGTGAGTCGTTCCATAGTTATCCAATAACTATCAGTATGTAACCCCTAGGTGCCCCCAGCAGTCATGAGTAATACACTGCCCAACATTTGGAGAGCGTTACATACTCTAGTCTCAACGGATACATCAGTATCCAGTCTCGATGCATCTTGACTAAGAACGTTTAAAATGGTATGTTTGTTTTATTGTGATAAATTACTCACGGTTACAACACTTTGTAACTACTATCACAAAATACACCATTTATGGATTTTCTATTAAATATACTTTTAATTAAATTAATTAATTAATGTAACTACATTATATCGAGTATATAATAGAAAGAAACACCTTTATTGTGAACAAGATTGTTAAACGAGTTAGATATATGTAACAAATTACATAATTTCCCCAGGGCATACCCCTAACTCTATTAGTACTTACAAAGGTTATTGACATTCAAATAGTTATAGCATTGCTTATCTCGGTGACATCTTCGCTTAACTCTCAAGTAGTACTAACATTTACTTAGGGATTAATCTCTCTCTCAGCAAATTGCTCTCATGTTGGTTATTACCTTTCCTATGGTGTTTCCATCATCATTCCAATAGATTTCTCTTACAAAGGTTATCATCGTTACCTAGGTGTCTATATATGTGTGTAACTTGATCTCACGGAGGTTACCATCAATTCCCTTGGTGTTTACCCGTGTCATTCTAGTTGATTACTCTCGCTAAGGCTACTAACATTCACCTAGGTGTCAACTAGCATTGTCTTCGTAAGTTGCTATCATGAAATTTACTATCATTCACCTTGGTCTTTACTATATATGCCTATGTAGTTTGCAATCATGAATATTGCTGTGATTCACCTTGGTGTTGCCCTTGATGTCTAGGTGAATTGTATTTACAAAGTTTATTATCACTCACCTTAGTGTATAACCGATAATGTTCTTGTACACTAAGGCAGAATTCTGTCGTAAATGTCACTATTATTCACCTTTTGTATACCTTAGCACATTCTTGTTTATGATAGTTTAGTAACATGAAGTTTACTAGCGTTCTCCATGGTGTTTATCAACTCTACATTTAATACTTAGCATTTAAGACAATTCATTAAAAATACCATGATCATTCGTATCTAGGGCTTTGTAAGTGCTTCCTCGGCTAACATTGAAGGTAAACTACTTCAACTACTTACCAAACTTCCCTCGGGAAATACTAGGAGTCCATCTCTATTTTTTCATCGTAGTGGTGTCAACCATCGAAGTTATTCCAATCAAGTTCCTGCTATCCTGACATTCATCCTCGGCTTGACTATTCTTAAACCAAGTCATATCGGTCTGAATTTTCTTTTGGCACATGGTCCTTGTTATCAACTCTTCGTTCTCACATGTGCTTCATCCTTCCTAACATTCGAGTTCGGTATGTAGTAAAGATCAACACTTAATGATTTTACTTTATCATTTATTTTTGAGTTTATGCTCTTACACATCCTACACTATTATGTACTACACATATGTATCAAATTATAAAAGGTTGGTACATATACTGTTTTTACTTAAATTCTTTAAAATAATGTAGAAGAGACGTTGTTTCCCTATAGGTTCATAATTTTTAATTAAACCTCTATTTAAATTGACACTCTTGGCTACCCCCAAGAGGCTTAGTAGAAACTCATTTCTCTTTAAAAGCTCATTCTACATTGTTTTAGAAACCTAGAAAATTTTCATAATTTCATAAAATGATTTTCTCTCTTAAACAAATAGGTTATGAAAAAATGGTAACATTTTAAAAAAATTCTTCCTTTTAAAAATCATTTGTCTCCATTTAAATTCATATAGATTCATAAATTTCATATATAAGCATTTTCTCATGAACTTTTGCAAATTAAAGCTCATCATTTAAAAATTAGGCTCAAGTGTTTTAAAGCCCAAAACCAGGGTTAGCTCTTATAGTGACGTTGTAATTCACAAAACCCATTATTGAAAACACTTATAATTATTGTTAATAATTGAAAATAAATTAATTGATATTTTAATTTTCATTGAGGTAATATTACTTACCTAAACACAACGATATTATGTTTCCTAAACTCTCCTAGCTCTTGCCTTCCTAAACTTACCTACTTTCTTCTTCTTCACTTGTTTTCATCGAAAATTTATAAGTATGCCATCAATCGGTTTCTTTCGAGATTTTTTTCTTCAAAGGAATGAAACTATATAAATGTGAAAGAACATAAGATTAGGGTATCCACATGGCTTCATGGGCCTCGATGAGTACGGAGGCCAATTCTGAATTAAATCCACTTTGCACACACTTATTCCTTTTTTTTCTCAATGCAACAAACACTAACTAATTATCTTATTTATAATTAATTGCTCTCGGATTATTTTTGTACTCTAACGCATATTAGTTAACTATCATATATCATCTTATTAATCATAACAATTTAGTATCTTCGATGTTATTAGAAGCGCAATAAAATACGAGTTGTTACACAAGACAAATTAATTACTTTAAAGGTTGTAAATTTCAATGTTAACATCGTCAATAATTTGGCTACATGTAAAAAGCAACAGTAAGTTAATTAATATTAGACTTCGTTCTCTTAAGATGGGCTAACTTAAGTTGTTAGTGGTCGAGAAGAATCGACTTCTTGCAGTTCTTGAGATTTCATATTCATTGAGTTCCTCATCTCCCATACAAAATTATTGATCGTTATGGTGGAGGATTAGGTCATGCAAGTCAATTTCTTTGAAGTATCAAATTTAAAATATTTTTCAAATTCAAAGATTTTTATTGCACATCCTGTGCATTCACTCGTCCATGTAATTTGGATAACATCTCTATCCCATGATGTGCAATTAAAGCCCTGTTAATTGAAGAACATTTCAAGCTCTAGAATGTTTCACAAGATTACTAATGATTTCTAAGAGAAGTAGAATTCATAAAAAGACTTCTTCCTATATAGAAGTAGTACCTATTTCTAATTGAACATGTCTTGAATTTAGTGACAATTGAAGGGCAAGGATTTCTATTTTGGTGATGACGTGGCATTCTTACCAGTGACAAGTGTCCTTCAAAAAAACTTCTTCAAAAGATGAGAAAAAAATTGTTGGCCCTACCGACATGTTATAAGTGTACGAATGAACTCTTGACATGTGGCAAAGTTTATGTTTCTGATAGCTGGATGCTACATCTCCGATGGCTAAACTTTCATCTTTTTGATGGCATAACTCCATGTTTCTGAAGTCTTCCAATTTAAACTTTCCATAACTCTACATTCATAATACTCTGCTTTCATATCTCTAATGGCACTCTACTTTCATATCTCCGATAACACGCTATTATCATATCTCTTATAGTACTCAACTCATGCTCCCAATAGCCTTCAATTTCATGTTTTCAAAACACTCTGTATTACACTTCCAATAGTTTTCTACTTTTTTTTAACAGTTAAACCCATATTTCAGATACCTTACTTTGCTTCTTTAATAATTGAAACTTCATGTTTTAGGTAGTTATGGTTTTTCTCTCGTATTTCTTTTACAACATTCTAAGACCATGTTTCCAATATTTATAAGTCTATGTTTCTAATAGCAAGATAATATTCTTATATCGACCATCTACATATCATACTTTCAATAACATTCAACTTATATGTCCAACATCTTTAATATGACATCTTCAATAGCTTATATATATGCCACCATTAGTTTTTCCTTATACCTGTAATAGACACTTGATGTTGAATTTTCGATGGCTCCTGATACCATGTACTCGTTGATTATTGCATGTACCCTTGTTTATCTCTCATTCACGTTTCTGAAGAACCCTTTAACTTACATTTCTGATAACTTTCGTCCATGTGTTTTTATAGTTTTTATAATATATTTCTCCTTCAAGAATCTCATTCTATGGCTTCTCTACTTTATAAAAACTTTATTTATTCTTAGGCTAATGTTATAATTGCCCCCTTGTTGTTCATGGTAAACATTTGGTAGAACATTTACTGTAACGACCCATAAATTTTGTGCCATTCGCATCCGCACATGTCAGACTTGAATTGCTCAAAATATCAGATTGTTAATTTATATTTGGAAAAACTCAGCATATAGAGTAAATAAATCAATCACAGAATCACAGACACATAGTAATATAACAATAAGCAGCGGAATAGATAAATAGTAGTTCATGAAGCTATTATATAAACAACAGAGTTTAAAATAAAACACAACAGAATATCTCAAATACAGTGAAGTCTCAAATACAAACAGATAACATCTCTGAACAAATCATCTGGAAAAGCTGAATAGATGCAGATGGATCTCCAAGTGACTCCAACTCTAAAGGTGAGTCTCAAATGCCGTGACACTCAGTCTAACCCGAGCGTAAAGCAAAGCACAAAGCACTCGAGTCAGGATTAACATTCTTATATCAATAAATCCAACTCAAGTGAAATATCAACTGAAATACAAGTAACTTAAAGGATGTTTGGGATAACCATCCTTTAAGGATCCGTGGAACTATCTACTATGTAGTAATATACGCTATTATAATATAATATGTCTATAGTAAAGTAAACTATTAAAATAGTGTTAGGGCATTACCTATATCCCCCTTAACACATTTTTATATATTCCCATAGTCTATACAGTACCGTAATTCCTCCGTAAACTGGAGGGCTATCAGAGGGCACTCCATAGGTATGGTACAAACCAAACTCGTAGAAGGCGCGATAGGGCATGCGACACGGCACTCGAGGCAAGATCCGGACTGGTGGTAACACATAGCAGCTACTACCGCCCACCTCGTGACACACTCCCAAATCAAAGGGTGCACCCAATCACATCACAAAAGCAATAGAATGGTTCGAAGAAATGTGTCCGATAGGAGGAATTACCTCACTTGGCCCAGTGTAGCTCCTGTTTTAGCCGCATCAAGCTGACTCATGGGAGTTAGGGCTACGTAAATACCATACAGAATCGTCACCAAACCATCCTACTGAAACGACCCGACCTTCTCGACTCTCGAAAATCGACACAAAATTTACCACAGAATAATATGCCGACGATCGAGTGCTGGAAAAGACAGATTGTTGAGGAAAAAGAAAGAAGATAGAAGAAAGAAGGAACTAAACAACATCAGAATCTCACAATCGCAGCGGAATAAAATATAATAAATAATTAACAGATCTTTACACAAAATGAAACCATATCTGTTTTATATAATACATCATCAGAGTATACCACAAGTAAACAACAATTACTAGCCTGGCAGTTATATCAGCCTGCCTCACAACTGCTGGCAATTTCAAACAAACACATCAGCGGATATAAACAAGTACGGATAATACGTCTCAGACTCCAGCTCCACACCTGAGCTCCAAAGTATCCAATACTGAACCTGTAATACTCGGTCTGACCCGAGCATTATAATGAAATAACACCCGAGTCAGTCCGGAATACCAGCGTCAGAAAAACACATCCAAACTGATTCTTAAAGTTTTCAAAAATCCTTTGAAAATCAAAAGCATCTCGTAAGACCACGCCACAAATAAACATGTCGGGTTTTTACCTTACGATAGCCAAAACACCTTTTATCAAATCCATATGATATTATAATAGTGTCTATATACAAATACTTATTCAAATAGCTGAAATTGTTACATGATTAAATTCCAGCATACTAGCCACAAAGTGGGTAATACAAACAAAACCCGTAAAGCCACATAGGGAGAATGGATTTCCAACTAATGACTAGGCACTGGGGTACCACCTGTCACAGTACCTGGTCTAGATCAGCGTACCGAGGACCATGCCCGATCCCCTGCAACACAAGACCGGAACTATCCCTTACTGGATAATTCCGAGTAAGATCACCCCACGGTTGTGATCAGCAACCGCACCACTAAGCCGAAATAAAAAGGGACATCTAGACAGGGATGACCTCACCCTAATGGGTGCGACCCACATAGCCTTGTTGCATAAGCCCTGATTTTCAGTCATTCCCGGTTGATGAGGCTTGAGGCTAAGCATTACCTTTATAGAACATATCCCTTAGAATGCCCACCGTCTGCCTGACGATGTTCCGAAAGCATTCGTCCATACAAGTCCATTCCGAGTCCGAATGGAACCGAAGGCACTACTCCTACTACATCCATTTTGGAATCACCCTCAGGATTAGTAGCGACTAGCCCTTGCTCTTCACTGCTCCATCTTCGATTCCAACTCATTTTCCACGAAAACGTACAAACCGAATCGAAGTGGTTTTTGAGAAATTAATCTCGATCCCGGTCTCTTCGAAACGATCAACGCATTGGCCAATATTGATAGTCGGTTATTTAACTATCAAATAACATTCACAAACATCCATCAACATAAATAATTCCTCAAATTTATGTTTTCCTCAAATTATCTTCGCAAGATATATTTCTATTTTCAACCCTTTGAAAACAGTTTAAACCCACTTCCTTTTACGGAAATAAATTTCCCAACATTTACTATTTCCCCCACTGAAATCACCAAGTATAAACACTTAAGATTTAGAATAATTTAAATCACTTTCTACAAATATATTTTTAGAATATTTAAGGTAAAACTATATTTATAAATATAAAAACTAATTTTAAAATAAAGGTTAAGTCGAACTAAATTTTAAAATAAGAGTTACAAACTTCTATATAAGTTTTAAATAAAATTTTAAACCAAACTATCTTTAAATAAATCCATTTTTTAAAATATCAATATTAATAATATTTCTTTAAAACATAATACCAATTAATCCTTTTAAAGAATTACTACTATAACTAATTTTGTAAATATTTAATTTAAAAATTCTTACAACTTAAATAATTAAATAATAATTTCTTGAAAACATCCATTTTTAAAAACAAATTTAAAGCCTTTAACTTTTATTTTTAAAAAAATCTGCTTTAAAACATACTTGGCTTTTCAAGGAAATACACTTCCATTTCAGAATACCAAAGAATTCTTTTTATAAATCTCACTGGATTTATCTCAATTCAAATTTACGTCTCATCCCGTAAATTTCTTCCAACACTTTTAAAATAAACACCTTTTATTTTTATCACATTTTCCATTCCTCGAAAATCACTTCCAAATTATATGCTTCCATTATTTAAAATAAGTTTCAAAATTCTTTATTCAAAATATACTTTTGAAAATCCATAAAAGTTTCTATTGGGTAACTTAAATCAAAGATTCCCTTTTGATATAAAGATATTATATCAAATGCTTATAATAAAATTTCCTTAGAAATCAAAATACTAATTTATCTTTAAATTAGTTAAATACCATAATTACTTAAATAAATATTTACCTTTCTCTGAAAAATAATTAAAATAATTATTTATCTAAAACATTCCAAAACACATTTTTAAACTTCTATTTTACACTTTGAAAACTTTCCTTTGAAAACTTACTACATTTTCCAGGAAAAGAAAATACACTTTCCACCTTAAAAGTGATCCCACTATTTCTTTAAAACAATTTGCACTTCTTATAGAAAATCCCACCGGAAAATCTATACTTTTAAATTTATCCTCCGATAAATATCCCAATTCATTTATAAACCCGGTTTATTTCCCTTTTTAAACCACAGTTTCAAAAACTCTTAACAAATTTCAAACCAATTTCCCGAATTTAATCTCCTTAAATTCATTACTTAAAAATTCCTTCATTTTCCTTTTAATCCCAATTCATTTTATTGATAATTTGAAATACCAGATTATAATCACAGCATAACAAAATTCCAAAATCAGTCTATCACATGATATAAATGAAATATATCATAGATTATAAATATAATTTCTATATTGTGAGGAATCCAGTTGGATTCCTCCAACTTGTTTCCCTGCATCCACAGATGTTAGCACACGGATAAATATCAATCAAATTTGATAATGACTATCACATTCAACAGATCAACCAATCAATCATTTAAATATTAACTATTTAAATTAAACCGACATCCAGATGTGAGTGAGATTAACTCACCTTGAGTTCGACGTTTCAAATTTTAAATTAAATCGAGTTTGTTCGATTTAATCTAAAATTCTCACTTGCTCCAAATGATCCCAGATTTGCATCACAGCGTAGGTCATGTCGCTGCGATTCCAACTCTTCCTGTTTCATCGAATTTCGACAATGTATGCATTAGATATGAGATTTTAAAGGTTTGAATAGAATTTAAAACAATTTTTTTCTTATTTTACCACAAAAATCTGGCCACACGTTCACGCAAGAGAATCAAGGCCGTTAACATCTTCTTCCCGCTCGTACGTAGCCAGGGTAACAAAACCCATCGCCGCCACGAAACCCTACCCGTCGCACCACCTGCGACCTACGATACGTCGATCGAGCTCCACTACATTGAATGGCACATCGCCACGAACCCACAACCAGAACGTGGCAACGCTCGGCTATGCCATGCCTTCTAGAAACGCGAACGAAACCTCAGCCTTCGACGACGATCTGACATCTCCTCGAGTCGCCGCAGCCTAGATCCACCGTTGGATAGCCTCGTCTCGACGAGCCCTACCACTTCCTAGTTGGAGCCTCGACTTGAAAACGCTTGGATGAAGAGTATTGGAGGGGGAAACGTCGAGCGACCGCGACCATTGAAAATATAGGCGGCGGCTCGAACGATATAAACTAGGGTTTCGTTGTTGAATGGTATTTATATATGTATATAATATTATTTTATTAATATATTCTCAAATTTTAACAGCTTAAACAAACGAACTCCAAATCACACGTGCCGCCACGCGTTTCTAAGTTTTACCTACATTCCGAACACAATGGAACATGTTTCGGAAGCCAATTCAATCATATGTGGAAGATAGCTTTTTGAATCGATTTTAAATATAAAATTTTCGATTTTGATTTCAACGCGTTTCTCACCCGTACGGGCAAACGGTAACTCCAAACGCTACGAAAATTGAAATCCGATAATAATTAACTATTATGGATCCAATGAAACTGGTTTCGTCGAATTCCGAGACTGTGCCCCGGAAGGCTATTTTAACTCGTCGATAAATTCGACCAATTTCCAGAATCGTCGAAATCATTTAAAATCTCACTTTTAAAACTTTTACTAACTCAATTATAAATCATATAGAACTTACATTCACATTTGAAATCATTCTGATTTATTTTAAATCAAAATTTGATTATTTGCATTATTATAATATTAATTCCATTATTAAATTAATATAAAATTCCAAATTTAGCTTATCGACTTTTGATTCCATCCAAAAGTCCAATATTAAAATTCAAATCAAACTAAACTTAAAATAAACCTTAGAAACCATTTTCATAACCATTTACATCCAGATTCACCAATTTTCCAAATTTCAAATATTAAATTATTATTATCCAAATCCAATTAAATTGTCATATTTGAAAATAATAACAAATTTTATTGATTTAACCAAAATCTTCGTATTCAAACTCAATTAACATTCCACATTCAACATTTAAAATGAATTAAATGTTCAAAATCTAACGACCAAAATTCCGGGTCGTTACATTCCTCCCCCCTTATAAAAATTTCGTCCCCGAAATTTGCTAAGGTAGGAAAATGCTACTAAACTCAATAACTTACCCAAAATCCTCTTAATTAAAACTTACATTCACTTATCAAAACCTTTCTTGTTCATATTCCAAAACCATTTGCTTATTACTAACTCAAAAGCTTTGTTTAGTACATCATTTCAAAATGTAACTTTTCTAGTTAACCCAAAATTCCCAAAAATTTTCTAACTCCCAAAATTTTTGAAAACTTTTGACAGCGTCTCCTTTGTACGGAGAGTCTTTTACAATATCACAATAGATATAAATATGTATACATCGACCCACACGGTCGGAAAAACAAAAACAGTTCATATTTCCTATTTTTATTGTGTAGGCGTACCTTAGATTAGCATTTTAAAATCAAGCAGCTAATTAATTATGCATTTACGTGCTCCAACTCAATCGATTGCCTCCCGCACCTGTACTTACTCAAACAAGCACATCAGTTTCCAATAATATGATATTTTTAACAACCTTCCATACATTTATCTTAGCTAGACATCAATTTCATAGCGTACACAACAAATTTGCATAATTTTACATGTAAACCATATTTTACAAGCAATCACAAAGTTTCACCACTACTTTATTTCCTTTATAAATTCAAGCTTCATTGTACTCCACTCAAATGATTTACATTCAAGTTTTCTATATACAATTCATATTTACCATAAGCAATTCATATTTACATCAATATGATAACATATACTTTCCTTATATTAATTTACTTCAATTCAATTTCAAATTGATTCACAATCAAATTCACTACATACAATTTATAATTGCATCAACTAATCTCATATCCATATCAATTTGGTTTATTTGAATCACTTTTATGATCCACTTTCATTTATATGCACAACCACTTAATTGAATTTCCCCTTATTCCAATTGATTCAATAACCAACTTTATTTGCTTTGTTTACGACAACAACCATTTTCTAAAGCAAATTCTAATGTTATTTATACAAATAACAATTGCATAAACTTATACCAATTTCCAATTAATTCCATCTCAATCTATATCAATTTTATTTCATTCGGAATTATTCACAACCCAGACATCCTCATTTTTAATTCCATTATTAAATTAAATTCCTACTCTCACTTCAAGTTCATCATCCAACTTAAGTTTATAATATCATTCCATTTTGGATTATTTACAACTCAAACATTCTCATTTCCATTACATTATTAATATAAATCCCTTCAGTTGCATTTCTTTTCATTATCCCAAACAAGTTTCATTCAAAACCATTTCATAAAACTCGACAACGAACACTTCATAATTCACTTAAGTTATCTCAACTCCATAATAATTCCATTACTTCTTGCATAAATTTTATTTCCATTTTAATTTGATTCTCATCCAATCAAATTCCAATCCATTACAAATTTTA
Organism: Allium fistulosum; assembly: GCA_030737815.1. Taxonomy (NCBI): domain Eukaryota; kingdom Viridiplantae; phylum Streptophyta; class Magnoliopsida; order Asparagales; family Amaryllidaceae; genus Allium; species Allium fistulosum. The sequence continues at coordinate 1,165,519,636 of CM060905.1, read as the reverse complement.
AATCAACTAGTTTACTTGCAATTCATTTAATTTTTAATTCTCCTTCTCAATTCATTTCTGAATTTATTAATAACATAACCATTCCAATTATTCAATACCAGAACTAGGTTTTACTTTACTTTTCAAATTTTTACAAGCCATCAAAATTTTATTCATTCCATTACCCTTTCAAATTTTTATAAGCTATCAAAATTTTATCCATCCTAATAAAATTTCCATTTAATTCAGCTCATGCTAAATTCATCTTCATACTATTCTTTGGATTTAGTTGAGTGAGAATTTTATCCATTCAATATCATTTCAACCAAATTAAATTTCCTTTCAATTTTAATCCTTTTCCCAAACTTTAATTCAAGTTCAACTAAATTTTTATTTAGCCAACTTAAATTCATACCATTTCCTTTACTATTTTAAATAAGAATTGAATTCCATTTAATATTATTTATAACGCAACTGAATTTTTGATTTCAGTTCAATTCAACCCAAACTCAACTAAATTTTACTTCTCAATATATAAGCTTCAACACTTATTTATTAACCTAAGTCCATCCACATTTCATATTTACTTCACCTTATCTCACTTTACATTTCACTTAGGATTTAAATTTGGATTTTCCATAAAATATTAACTATTTATTTTGGTTTACAATTCATTTCTCTATTCATAAGTTCACCAACTTATTTATTTAAAAGCTTATATTGCTTGTTGGAGTCATTTTCACCTTATAATCCCAATTCCAAATTATAAATGTAACACTTAATGGTTTCTGGATATAAATTTTCATTACACAATTATAATCCACAATTATAAAATCATTTTCCATTTCATCTTTATATCCAATTTAATTCAATTCCAATTTCAATTTTATTTAACTTATCCTGAGTTAAATTCAAATATATTTTATTCATCCCCCATATACTCAAATTAAATTTTAACTTCAGGATTAAAATTTCATTCCTCTTTCTTATTACTATCAACTTCTCTTATAAGTTCAATAGTTGGTTTCATTTTAACTTTCACATTTTAATTTTAAATAGAATTCCCAGAATTCAATTGCCCGGTTTTATTTCAAACCATTCTTGAAATAATAATCAACACATACCCAGTTGGTATGTCAAATCAAATCCCTTGATTCCAAAATACTTGTTTTTACCAAAACAAATTTCCCCCTTGAAATTTCTAAAACAACTTGTATACCCGACAAGTCCAACAAATATCATAACCAATCACCATGGTAGCAAATCCATCACTTTAGAAACTCGAAAATCAATTCTGATGATGTGGCCATCATCACCAGGATTATTTTCCAACGACTGAAGTGAGTTCAGTGCTTCCTTACTTCCATAATTCCATTTCAAATCAATTTCCATTCAAAAATATTTCGCAAAATGATACTCCATTATTGCCTTCAAACACTTTGGAAAACATTTCAAACATTCCCAAGATTTTAAATTTCCAAACTTTGTTTTAAATACATTTAAAACACTTTTCAAAATTTTCGAAATTCAAATTCTGGTTTAAATCAAATTTTAGTTATACTTCTTTGGATAAGTCATACTTATAGAATTTATTTGGTTATAAACCATTCCGATTTTAGATTCCTATTTGATTATAATATTAACAACCAAACATCCAAATATATATAATAATTTCAGAAAATTATTTCTTTCATATCAAAATATAATTTTGGGTAAAATTATTTCATTTACCCAATTTAAAACAATACTATGTCGGTTTATCTTGTTTAAGAGTTTAGAAATCCCTATCGATACGGTTGTACTTCCCGTACCGACCAGAATTCATAAACACTCAACCGATAAGTCAACACAGTATAAAAACAATTTTTGTATTCACTAACAAATACGCGCTCATATCTATTAATACACTCAACTCATTATAGAGTACTTCTGACTCTATTTTTAATGAGTAAATTTCCCCACCAAAGCCTAGGTTATCGCTAACTTAAGCTCTGATACCAAACGAAATGACCCGACCTTCTCGTCTCTCGAAAATCGACAAAAAATTTACCACAAAATAATATGCCGACGATCGAGTGCCGAAAAAGACAGATTATTGAGGAAAAAGAAAGAAGATAGAAGAAAGAAGGAACTAAACAACATCAGAATCTCACAATCGCAGCGGAACAAAATATAATAAATAATTAACAGATCTTTACACAAAATGAAACCATATCTGTTTTATATAATACATCATCAGAGTATACCACAAGTAAACAACAATTACTAGCCTGGCAGTTATATCAGCCTGCCTCACAACTGCTGGCAATTTCAAACAAACACATCAGCGGATATAAACAAGTACGGATAATACGTCTCGGACTCCAACTCCACACCTGAGCTCCAAAGTATCCAATACTGAACCTGTAATACTCGGTCTGACCCGAGCATTATAATGAAATAACACCCGAGTCAGTCTGGAATACCAGCGTCAGAAAAACACATCCAAACTGATTCTTAAAGTTTTCAAAAATCCTTTGAAAATCAAAAGCATCTCGTAAGACCACGCCACAAATAAACATGTCGGGTTTTTACCTTACGATAGCCAAAACACCTTTTATCAAATCCGTCTGATATTATAATAGCGTATATATACAAATACTTATTCAAATAGCTGAAATTGTTACATGATTAAATTCCAGCATACTAGCCACAAAGTGGGTAATACAAACAAACCCCGTAAAGGCACGTAGGGAGAATGGATTTCCAACTAATGACTAGGCACTGGGGTACCACCTATCACAGTACCTGGTCTAGATCAGCGTACTGAGGACCACGCCCGATCCCCTGCAACACAAGACCAGAACTATCCCTTACTGGATAATTCCGAGTAAGATCACCCCACGGTTGTGATCAGCAACCACACCACTAAGCCGAAATAAAAAAGGACATCTAGACAGGGATGACCTCACCCTAATGGGTGCGACCCACATAGCCTTGCTGCATAAGCCCTGATTTTCAGTCATTCCCGGTTGATGAGGCTTGAGGCTAAGCGTTACCTTTATAGAACATATCCCTTAGAATGCCCACCGTCCGCCTGACGATGTTCCGAAAGCATTCGTCCATACAAGTCCGTTCCGGGTCCGAACGGAACCGAAGGCACTACTCCTACTACATCCATTTTGGAATCACCCTCAAGATTAGTAGCGACTAGCCCTTGCTCTTCACTACTCCATCTTCGATTCCAACTCGTTTTCCACGAAAACTTACAAACCGAATCGAAGTGGTTTTCGAGAAATTAATCTCGATCCCGATCTCTTCGAAACGATCAACGCATTGGCCAATATTGATAGTCGGTTATTTAACTATCAAATAACATTCACAAACATCCATCAACATAAAAAATTCCTCAAATTTATGTTTTCCTCAAATTATCTTCGCAAGATATATTTCTATTTTCAACCCTTTGAAAACAGTTTAAACCCACTTCCTTTTACGGAAATAAATTTCCCAACATTTACTATTTCCCCCACTGAAATCACAAAGTATAAACACTTAAGATTTAGAATAATTTAAATCACTTTATCCAAATATATTTTTAGAATATTTAAGGTAAAACCATTTTTATAAATATAAAACCTAATTTTAAAATAAAGGTTAAGTCGAACTAAATTTTAAAATAAGAGTTACAAACTTTTATATAAGTTTCAAATAAAACTTTAAACCAAACTATCTTTAAATAAATCCATTTTATAAAATATCAATATTAATAATATTTCTTTAAAACATAATACCAATTAATCCTTTTAAAGAATTACTACTATAACTAATTTTGTAAATATTTAATATAAAAATTCTTACAACTTAAATAATAATTTCTTGAAAACATCCTTTTTTAAAAACAAATTTAAAGCTTTTAACTTTTATTTTAAAAAAATCTGCTTTAAAACGTACTTGGCTTTTCAAGGAAATACACTTCCATTTCAGAATACCAAAGAATTCTTTTTATAAATCTCACTGGATTTATCTCAATTCAAATTTTCGTCTCATCCCGTAAATTTCTTCCAACACTTTAAAAATAAACACCTTTTATTTTTATCACATTTTCCATTCCTGGAAAATCACTTCCAAATTATATGCTTCCATTATTTAAAATAAGTTTCCAAATTCTTTATTCAAAATATACTTTTGAAAATCCATAAAAGTTTCTATTGGGTAACTTAAATCAAAGATCCCTTTTGATATAAAGATATTATATCAATGCTTATAATAAAATTTCCTTAGAAATCAAAATACTAATTTATCTTTAAATTAGTTAAATACCATAATTACTTAAATAAATATTTACCTTTCTCTGAAAAATAATTAAAATAATTATTTATCTAAAACATTCCAAAACACATTTTTAAACTTCTATTTTACAATTTGAAAACTTTCCTTTGAAAACTTACTACATTTTCCAGGAAAAGAAAATACACTTTCCACCTTAAAAGTGATCCCACTATTTCTTTAAAACAATTTGCACTTCTTATAGAAAATCCCACCGGAAAATCTACACTTTTAAATTTATCCTCCGATAAATATCCCAATTCATTTATAAACCCGGTTTATAAATCCTCATTTCTCATTTTCCCTTTTTAAACCACAGTTTCAAAAACTCTTAACAAATTTCAAACCAATTTCCCGAATTTAATCTCCTTAAATTCATTACTTAAAAATTCCTTCATTTTCCTTTTAATCCCAATTCATTTTATTGATATTTTGAAATACCAGATTATAATCACAGCATAACAAAATTCCAAAATCAGTCTATCACATGATATAAATGAAATATATCATAGATTATAAATATAATTTCTATATTGTGAGGAATCCAGTTGGATTCCTCCAACCTGTTTCCCTGCATCCACAGATGTTAGCACACGGATAAATATCAATCAAATTTGATAATAACTATCACGTTCAACAGATCAACCAATCAATCATTTAAATATTAACTATTTAAATTAAACCGACATCCAGATGTGAGTGAGATTAACTCACCTTGAGTTCGACGTTTCAAATTTTAAATTAAATCGAGTTCGTTCGAATTAATCTAAAATTCTCATTTGCTCCAAACGATCCCAGATTTGCATCACAGCGTAGGTCATGTCGCTGTTATTCCAACTCTTCCTGTTTCGTCGAATTTCGACAATGTATGCATTAGATATGAGATTTGAAAGGTTTGAATAGAATTTAAAACAATTTTTTTCTTATTTTACCACAAAAATCTGGCCACACGTTCACGCAAGAGAATCAAGGCTGTTAACATCTTCTTCCCGCTCGTACGTAGCCAGGGTAACAAAACCCATCGCCGCCACGAAACCCTACCCGTCGCACCACCTGCGACCTACGATACGTCGATCGAGCTCCACTACATCGAATGGCACATCGCCACGAACCCACAACCAGAACGTGGCAACGCTCGGCTATGCCATGCCTTCTAGAAACGCGAACGAAACCTCAGCCTTCGACGATGATCTGACGTCTCCTCGAGTCGCCGCAGCCTAGATCCACCGTTGGATAGCCTCGTCTCGACGAGCCCTACCACTTCCTAGTTGGTGCCTCGACTTGAAAACGCTTGGATGAAGAGTATTGGAGGGGGAAACGTCGAGCGACCGCGACCATTGAAAATATAGGCGGCGGCTCGAACGATATAAACTAGGGTTTCGTTGTTGAATGGTATTTATATATGTATATAATATTATTTTATTAATATATTCTCAAATTTTAACAGCTTATACAAACGAACTCCAAATCACACGTGCCGCCACGCGTTTCTAAGGTTTTACCTACATTCCGAACACAATGGAACATGTTTCGGAAGCCAATTCAATCATATATGGAAGATAGCTTTTTGAATCGATTTTAAATATAAAATTTTCGATTTTGATTTCAACGCGTTTCTCACCCGTACGGGCAAACGGTAACTCCAAACGCTACGAAAATTGAAATCCGATAATAATTAACTATTACGGATCCAATGAAACTGGTTTCGTCGAATTCCGAGACTGTGCCCCGGAAGGCTATTTTAACTCGTCGATAAATTCGACCGATTTCCAGAATCGTCGAAATCATTTAAAATCTCACTTTTAAAACTTTTACTAACTCAATTATAAATCATATAGAACTTACATTCACATTTGAAATCATTCTGATTTATTTTAAATCAAAATTTGATTATTTGCATTATTATAATATTAATTCCATTATTAAATTAATATAAAATTCCAAATTTAGCTTATCGACTTTTGATTCCATCCAAAAGTCCAATATTAAAATTCAAATCAAACTAAACTTAAAATAAACCTTAGAAACCATTTTCATAACCATTTACATCCAGATTCACCAATTTTCCAAATTTCAAATATTAAATTATTATTATACAAATCCAATTAAATTGTCATATTTGAAAATAATAACAAATTTTATTGATTTAACCAAAATCTTCGTATTCAAACTCAATTAACATTCCACATTCAACATTTAAAATGAATTAAATGTTCAAAATCTAACGACCAAAATTCCGGGACGTTACACCTACTTTATTCTGGAATCTCCACCACGTACACAGTTGTCAAAGTGGTTTCGGTATTGGAAGAGAGTATGACAATATCTGATCCCGGTCACTTTAACAACCAAACATTATTATAACACCGTGGTCATTTCATTTCAAATCATATTTCAAAACCAAAATATCATATCTATTTCAAAACCATATCAATACGATATCATTATTCACTCAAATAATGTTCTTTTCCAAAATCATAATACTTTCCAAAATTTTAACACTTTTGAAATTATGACATTATTGAAACCATAACACTTAGGAAATCATAACACTTGGAAATCATAACACTTGGAAATCATAACACTTTGAAAATTCATAGCACTTTGAAATCATATTACTCCCAACTTAACACTTTAGATATTAAAATAGTATATATAATAAAATAGTTTATAAAATAAATAATTAGTATATTGAAAATAGTTAAAAATTAATATAGTTTATATTTAATTAATTTGTAAAGTAAAATATTAAAATAGTTTAAATATATTTTAATATATTTTATATAATAAAATAGTTTCCTTAAATTTCACAAATCGATTCTGATCAACTCGAATTCCAAAATTCAGTTTTATTTAATCTCAATTCACCAATTTCAATTCAGTTCAAAACCATTTAAAATTCATATCGACTTCAAATAAATATATATAAACTACAATTTAAACCATTTCAATTTCAATAGATTTCAAAGCTTAAATTCATTTATTTTTCAAATTCATCTTTACCATTATTTAATATTGAAATTTCACTTAGTCAATCCAATATCATTTAATTAAAAACCTTAAATTACAATTTATATAAACTATATATTCCCTTCAATTTATTCACTTGAAATATTCCCTTAATCACTTTAAATCAAAAATCAAGTTATAAATCATATCTTTAAAATCTTAAATTTAATAAGTTTCAAATCGGTTTTATTTAAGTAAAATTCAAATAAAATTCAAATTAATTTCTATTTCTCTTTCCCAACTTAATTTTTATAAAATCTATATTAAAGATATAATATCTTAATATCAATATTTATTAAAACCACATATATTTCCTTTCAAAACCTTGGAAATCCTTTTCAATATATATATATATATATACCAACGGTGCTTGTATATAATTTTCTATCCTATGGTCAAGTGATACGGATATTTATCATTTCAATCCGCAATTTAAATATATACGGGTATATATCTTTTCAACCCGTAATCCCAAATTAAATTCAATGAAAATCGCTTGGGTTTATCATTTCAACCCATAATGATTTTCTCCTATTCTACATGATCGTTCGGGTATGTATCATTTCAACCCATAGGGAATTTTATACTAACAGGGAACTTGAAGAGTGAGAACAGTTATGATAATAATATAACATATCAACAACAGAGATATATCATCAATAACAAATTAAATAAAATATAAACAATAGGATATGGTGTCATATCCCACAAGTGAACAATTACAGATAGTAGCATATCATATATAACAATTAAATAATTAACAGTTCAAATTAGCAGCATATTTCAATTGTCGTTTCAATTGAAATCAAATTTAATAAATATAAGAACGTTAATCGTGAGTGATTGCTCACCATTCGAGGCTAGAGATGAACGAAAATGAGAGGAGTTACGAATCCAAGCACGAATTCCAAAGCAAAACAAGATTGGCACGAACTCGATGAATAGAGCTGATAGATAGGAATCGATGAAAACAAATCAAACCAGTTTTGATATAAACTAAAAATATATACATTGTTATATTTTTATTTTCCTTACAACCAATATTCAATAAAAATACATATTTAAAATCTATATACATCTATATGTATTTTAAAACCAATTGTCCAAATAAAACCATCGTATCATATTTCAAAAATCAATATTTATTATGAAAACCAACATAACTTAGTTTTTATAATATATTGTTTTAAATTTCCATAGGTTGTATATTTATATGCTTTTATATACTGTAACTGTTATATATAAATAAAACTAACAGATAACTACAGATATTGTGACGACCGCCCATAACCCCTGCACTAAACCTAGAGAAAGTGCGTTGTAAAGTGTGCCAGGCAGCCATGGACGATTGTCAAGGTAAATTAAAACAACAGAATCTATCGTATTACTCACAGTGCATGGACAAAATACAATAGAACATATATATAGTGAAGCTTCACAGAATAGAATCTCATCAATAAAACTTCATAATAGTTGAATACAACAAGCCTCACTACATATCACTCAGAGAATACAAAGCAGCGGAACATCCAGTACATATAGTAAGAAGTAATATGCAATACTCCAGCTCATCTTCGTCATCAGCATCGTGGGAAGCAAGAGCAGCACCTGTCACCTGCTACCTAGTCTGCCCGTCCCAAAATGGACGAACAGCCCAAGGCAATAAGAGTTAAAACATAAAGCCTTGAGTCAGACAACAGTCTTAGTGAGCAGTAAATTAACTAACAACATACCAAAAGAGCATAAAGGAAAAGGAATAGGAATACAACCCTCCCACTCCAACCTCTTTCTACAGTGATAGCCCCCAGACACACACTAAGCAAAGGCAGACATAGCAGAACATACAATTTAAAGTAAAGTAATTATCACTCGAGTCAAGGGCAATGTTTTCCAAGTACAAACCCCCAAGGCCTAAACCAAGATCAGATAAGCACCCAGAAAACACTGCTCTTGAGACCGAGTGACGATACAACCAAACATCCATGACTCTGGCTATCACTGTTATCATTGCTTCGATATCACCGTTAATTGAATGACCGACACATTCTTTCAGCCGTCCGTCAAGGGCTAATGGAAACCCCGGTTCTAGACATAACTCCCGCACGTCATCGTGACCTGTGCCTAGGACTATCGAATCTGCCCAGAGTACTTGACTACCAATCCGTAGCCTTCAGGGACTATCAAATCTGCCCAACGTACTCTTGCTTTGAGCATGCTAGAACCTTCAACAACGATGGGATCTCAGCCTTCTAGTCATCCTCCTCGACGACTATTTCCATACTAGCTCAAGCGCCTCTCGAGCAACCCATTATCCTCTAACTCGAACCATTTCACCGAGTTATCAACATGCTTGGAATGATCCCGTCTGGATTAGACCAAGACTATCTCATATCATACTTTGCCTCATCATCATCAAAGAAAAGCTCCATCTCAACATCATCATCAAATCTATCCATATGAGCTTCATCATCCGCTACATATGCCACGAGCAGCTTTTCCAATTCAAGAGCCTTTCCCCTAGCTTTTGAATCATCTTCGACCAACTTGTCTAAATCAAATCATCAACCATCTAATTCATAGCAATCAATCAAGTCAAACATTCATCCAAGTAAACAAACATTCAAATATAGGCTAAATGAACAATTTTAACAATAATTGCAATTTTGTAATTAAAGAGTCAAAAGTCTAATAAGCATGAAAACATGAGAATTATCTCTACAATCTTGATGAATGAACTTGCATAGGTTAACACTTAGTAAAATGGTCGTCAAATCATCATGAACAATGAATCTACATGGATCTATACTTCGGTTTACAAAAATGCATGAAAATCACTACTTTATCATCAAATCAAGCCAACGATCCGATATACTCCTTTGGATCCGTATGAGAGATAATCACCACTCACCAAATCACCTAAACAACCCAAAATCAACACGCTTCAGATCTGGACAGCGAAGGATCAAACTCGATCTATCACGAATCCGCTTCAAATGAAGAAATCTCTCTTCGAAGAGTGTAGATCTTCAATCTAAGCTCTTCGATCTTCGATTTGATCTTCGAAATGGATGGAAGGAATCACTAAATTAAAGTGGAGAAAAGAAGTGAAGAAGTGTAGAAGTCGAGCTCTCAAAATGGCAGCACTTCGTCGCTTCGAAATCCGAATCCCAAAAAGTGAGAAAAACCCTTATATTTATAGCTGAAATCTCCTTAACTCGTCCGCCTTCTTAAGTCGTAACTCGGAATTAGGTCGTCCCCGACTTACGACCTAAAACCCCCACCGACCTAAAGCCTTTGACCTAACAATGCCACGACCTAACTGCTTAGCATGCCGACCTACGACTTAGCAACTCAATCACCTTCTACGACTTAACATCTTATTGGGATACGACTTAATAGACATACGACCTACTCACTTAACCCTTAGCGACCTAATACTTAGCGACCTAACAACCCACGACCAAACTCCTAAGTCGTCTACGACTTACTCCTTAGGTCGCTCACTATTAACAGCTTCCTTAGGTCGTTGTCGACCTAACTATGCTAACTCGGTAACCACTAGGTCGCTAACTACCGAAGGTTACTAACCCCTAGGTCGTTAACTCTACTAGGTCGGTCACTTAACTAAGTCTGCCTACCCTTGAGTCGCCATCTCCTTAAGTCGGTCAGTTCCTTAGGTCGTTAACTCGCCCTGCCGACCTAACACTTAACTCACCAAAACTCTTAGGTCACCAACTTCCTTAAGTCGTCTATGACCTAAGCCTTATAAGTCGTCCTAAACTGTCAAACGACCTAAACCACTACCCCTCTTCCTTAGGTCGCCAACCCCTATAAGTCGTCTACGACTTAACTTTTATACGACCTAAGCTCCAAACGATCTAAGCCTCAACATACGACTTATCCAAATCCTTAGGTCGCCTACAACATACTCCCCTTAAGTCGTCCACTACCTTAGGTCGCTCCAACACCCTACGACCTAAGCTACCACGACTTAACTTTCTTAACTCGTCCACGACTTAGGACTTAAACTCAGGACGACTTATCACAAATGCGACCAAATGTCAACTGTTTTATGATGCTTTCGATCCGTAAAAATACGGGTCGTTACATTCTCTCCCCCTTAGGAATTTCGCCCCCGAAATTCCAAACAAACAAGGCAATCAAAGACTACTCTACATGCCTACCATCCACAGCAATCAACAAACTATGCATCCAATTCTAGCTTAGCATGCAGAATTCTAAAACTAGAACAAGTTACAATATCGTGAGATGACACGACACCTTAGGGCCATACCTTGAAGAGTTCAGGATGAGCTTCCTTCATCCTCTCTTCCACCTCCCACGTACAGTCGTTATCATCATCACTCCATTGTATCTTGAGAAACTTAACTACCTTCCTCCTAAGCTGTTTCGTGTCGGTTTCCACAACACGAACCGACTTACAAGGTCTCTTATCGACTGGATCAACTTCGAAATCTTCATAGCTATCAGTAGAAACCACTGTATTCGAGTCGTGCACATACTTCCATAGATACGATACGTGAAAAACATTGTGCACACTCGACATCTTCTCTGGTAACTCCAATCTGTAAGCGAGCTTTCCAATTCGCTCGATGATCGGGAATGGTCCAACAAATCTCGGAGTCAATTTTCCTTTCTTCCCGAATCGAATAACATTCTTCAGTGGAGAAATCTTCACAAAAACCATATCACCTACGTCGAATTCCAAATCCTTACGACGCTTATCGGCATAACTTTTCTGACGGTCTTGGGCTGCCTTCATTCGTTGCCGAATGTCTATGCAATCTGAAGTCTGTCGAATCATCTCTGGCCCAAGTATCAACTTTTCTCCGGTCTCTAACCAACATGTCGGAGAGTTACACGGTCTTCCATACAATGCCTCATACGGTGCCATACCAATGCTTGACTGGTAACTGTTGTTATATGAAAATTCCACCAAATGAAGATGATCTTCCCATGATCCTCCGAAATCCAAAACACAAGCTCTAAGAAGATCTTCCAAAACTCGGTTGACTCTCTCGGTCTGGCCATCTGTTTGGGGATGATAAGCTGTACTCAAACACAACTCGGTTCCCACAACTTCCTGAAAGCTCTTCCAAAATCCACTAGTGAACAATGGGTCTCGATCGCTCACTATACTCTTCAGAATACCATGGAATCGAACTATCCACTTGACATACAACTCAGCCAACTTTGATGCAGTCCTAGTCGATCGAACATGAATGAATCTTGCACTTTTAGTCAAACGATCTACAATGACCCAAATCCCTTCATTTCCCGTTCTTGTTCTAGGTAGTCCATCAATAAAATCCATCGATACTTGTTCCCACTTCCATGTAGGAACTTCTAATGGCTGAAGCAATCCACTGGGCTTCTTCTGCTCAGCTTTCACCAACTGGCAGTTCATGCACTTGGAAATAAAATTTCCAACATCCTTCTTCATACCTTCCCAGTAATAGGTTCTCTTCATGTCCCGATACATCTTATTTCCTCCTGGATGAATTGTCAACTTCGAGTGATGACTTTCCTTCAAAACTTCACTTCTCAATTCATCTATATCGGGAACAACTAGTCGTCCTTGCTTCCGAAGCCAACCCTCTCGATCGACCTCGAATCCTTTATCCTTTTCTGGTTCCAATCCAGATTCCAAATCACGGATAATCTTGATAAGCCTATCATCTCGCTTTTGGCTCTCGCCAATCCTTTCCACAAGAGTCGGTCTTATCGATAAGTTCGCCAACATTTCAGGTTCCAATTCGCATCTGGGCCTGAAGTCAAAACCAGCTAAATACTCGAGATTCTTCCATTCTGAAAACATGGCTCCTAATCCTGCATGTCTTCGACTTAACGCATCTGCCACAGCGTTACCTTTTCTCGGAGTATAAGCTATACCAAAATCATATGATGCCAAAAACTCTAGCCAACGTTGCTGCCGAAGATTCAAATCCTTTTGGGAGAAAAGATACCTCAACGACTTATGATCTGTAAACAGCTCGAATCGAACTCCCAGTAGATAATGTCTCCACATCTTCAGAGCAAAAACAATCGCCGCTAACTCCAAATCATGAGTCGGTTAATTCCTTTCATGCGGCTTCAGTTGTCGACTGGCATACGCAACAACTTTATCCCTCTGCATCAGCACTGCTCCAAGTCCAGTACCACATGCGTCGGTGTAAACCACCATCTCGTCATTCCCACTAGGAATAGTCAAAACAGGAGCACTTGTCAATCTTTCTTTCAGGATTCTGAAAGCTTGCTCACACTTATCTTCCCACTTGAACACTTGGTTCTTCTTCGTCAATCCTGTTAACGGTGCAGCCACCTTAGAGAAGTCTTTGATAAACCATCGATAATATCCTGCTAATCCAAGAAAACTTCTCACATCAGATGCATTCTTAGGTCTAACCCAATCCTGGATTGCTGCCACCTTAGCGGGATCAACCGCTATTCCATTTCCAGTGATAACATGGCCTAAGAATCTCACTTCACTCTTCCAGAAGTGACACTTCGAAAACTTAGCCTTCAGCTGATGTTCCCGCAAGATTTCCAAAACAATATGCAAGTGCGTCTTGTGCTCTTCCTCAGTTCTGGAATAAATCAGAATATCATCCACGAACACAAGTACGAACTTGTTCAACTGATCTCTGAACACTCTATTCATAAGATCCACAAAATAGGCTAGCGCATTTGTCAATCCAAACGGCATTACCAGCCACTCAAAGAAACCGGATGGTGTCATAAAAGCAGTCTTCGGCACACTATCCTTAGCCACTCTCAACTGGTGAAATCCCGTTGCCAAATCCATCTGAGAAAACACCTTAGCTTCGTGAAGCTGATCAAACAAGTCATCTATTCTCGGCAATGGATACTTGTTCTTCTTAGTCACCTTATTCAGCTCACGATAATCCACACACAACCTCAACGATCCATCTGCCTTGGTTGCAAACACAACTGGTGCACCCCATTCGGACACACTACGCCGAATGAATCCTTTCTGCAAAAGATCATCAACTTGCACCTTCAACTCATGCTGTTCCCTAGGCGCCATCCGCCTAAGAGGCATCACAACAGGTCTGGCTCCTTCAACTAGATCTGTACAAAACTCGATCTCCCTATGCGGCGGTAACCCTTTGACCTCGTCAAAGACATCCTCGAATCCATTCGCGATTGGCACCAATGACAGTCCATCCTGTGGAACAACTAGCGAATACATGAAGCTCATGAAGACGCCTTCTTCATGCTTACATCGTATCACAATCTTTCGCCCCTCCACATTCTCAACTGTCACCTCCAACCTTTCGCAATCAACCTTTGCCGCATACTTCCTAAGCCAGTCCATACCCAAAATAATTCCGAACTCCGCAAAGTTCAGAACAAAACAATCACAAACAAAAGAGCAACCATGACTCGATACAATCAGACCACGGCATAACATACACAAACAAGACGAACCCCCAACTGGATTAGTCACAACCAATGGTCTATCAACGATATCCGGTTCTAAACCCAACCGGTCTACAAGTTCACTACAAACAAACGAATGCGACGCCCCAGTATCAAACAGAACTCTAACTGGAACACCACATAGGAAAAGAGTACCTTGAACTACCACACTCTTTCCTTTCTCTTCAGCGGTAGGAGCTTTTGAAGACGACGGAACAGCTCCCAAAGCATAAGCTTGCACAATCTGCTTGTCCCTCCTCGGTTCTGGACAATTCTTCCTGATATGCCCCGGCTTGTCACAGTTGTGACACTTCATCGGCATCTTCGGATTCTTACAATCCTTAGAGAAATGGCCCTTCTGATGACAATTGTAGCAAGTCACTTCGCCCTTCGGCTTCTTCTGGCCATCCTTACCCTTCTGCTGCTGCTGCTGCTGCTTCCTTTTCTTGTTTCCACCCTGCTGTGGTTTAGACTCTTCCCTGGTCACAGCAACAACAGATCCCTCTTTAGGAAACAGACTCTCATGCCTGAGAGCTTTCTCCACAAGCTTCTCAAATGAATCGTCCAAATGATCCACCAACTGCCTCCCAAGATAACTATCCAAGCCTGCCACAAACTTCTCATTCTTCTGATAAGCAGACTCAATATACGACCGGGCATACTTGGACAAAGCTTCAAACTCAGAAACATACTCAAGAACTGGTCTTCCTCCCTGCTTGAGCTCCACGAACTTCTTGAACAGAACAGACTTCTGAGCTGTAGAAATGAACTTAGCTTCAAATCTAACTTGGAATTGCTCCCAAGTAATCTCTTCCTCCGGAGTATTGATGGTAATAGAGTTCCACCAATCAGAAGCTCTCCCTTGAAGCTGTCTTGATGCTAACTTCCTCTTAGTCGCATCCTCAATTCCCAAATCTCCAAAAATCCTTCTACAAGCATCCATCCATCTCTGGACCTCAATAGTTGATTCTGTTCCCAAGAAAACCTTTCCTCCAAGAGCAGTATAGTCCTTACACAACTTAGCAAAATCCACCGGCTTTGGAGTTTGAACTTGAACTCCAACATCAACTGCTGCCCCCGGAACTGGTATCCTTCTCATGATCGAAGTCATCATAGCTTTGAACATAGCTGCATAATCAGCAGTCCCCTCAGCAGCACGGCCTTCCCTAGCAGCTGGTCTCCCTCTTCGACTCATCCTCACTATCTATAAAAAGGAATGATCAGAACATCTAGAGAAACAACTGCATAAAGGACTCAAACTCTACTAAGCTACTATATTATATATAGTAATCATCCATCAAAATACAATTACGTCTCTCATACGTAGTTACGTCAGCGAGCATTGGGTAAAATCGATTAACCAATGCTCTGATACCAAATGTGACGACCGCCCATAACCCCTGCATTGAACCTAGAGAAAGTGCGTTGTAAAGTGTGCCAGGCAGCCATGGATGATTGTCAAGGTAAATTAAAACAACAGAATCTATCGTATTACTCATAGCGCATGGACACAATACAATAGAACATATATATAGTGAAGCTTCACAGAATAGAATCTCATCAATAAAACTTCATAATACTTGAATACAACAAGCCTCACTACATATCACTCAGAGAATACAAAGCAGCGAAACATCCAGTACATATAGTAAGAAGTAATATGCAATACTCCAGCTCGTCTTCGTCATCAGCATCGTGGGAAGCAAGAGCAGCACCTGTCACCTACTACCTAGTCTGCCCGTCCCAAAATGGACGAACAGCCCAAGGCAATAAGAGTTAAAACATAAAGCCTTGAGTCAGACAACAGTCTTAGTGAGCAGTAAATTAACTAACAACATACCAAACAACATACCAAAAGAGCATAAAGGAAAAGGAATAGGAATACAACCCTCCCACTCCAACCTCTTTCTACAGTGATAGCCCCCAGACACACACTAAGCAAAGGCAGACATAGCAGAACATACAATTTAAAGTAAAGTAATTATCACTCGAGTCAAGGGCGATGTTTTCCAAGTACAAACCCCAAGGCCTAAACCAAGATCAGATAAGCACCCATAAAACACTGCTCTTGAGACCGAGTGACGATACAACCAAACATCCATGACTCTGGCTATCACTGTTATCATTGCTTCGATATCACCGTTAATTGAATGACCGGCACATTCTTTCAACCGTCCGTCAAGGGCTAATGGAAACCCCGATTCTAGACATAACTCCCGCACGTCATCGTGACCCGTGCCTAGGACTATCGAATCTTCCTAGAGTACTTGACTACCAATCCATAGCCTTCAGGGACTATCGAATATGCCCAACGTACTCTTGCTTTGAGCATGCTAGAACCTTCAACAACGATGGGATCTCAGCCTTCTAGTCATCCTCCTCGACGACTATTTCCATACTAGCTCAAGCGCCTCTCGAGCAACCCATTATCCTCTAACTCGAACCATTTCACCGAGTTATCAACATGCTTGGAATGATCCCATCTGGATTAGACCAAGACTATCTCATATCATACTTTGCCTCATCATCATCAAAGCAAAGCTCCATCTCAACATCATCATCAAATCTATCCATATAAGCTTCATCATCCGCTACATATGCCACGAGCAGCTTTTCCAATTCAAGAGCCTTTCCCCTAGCTTTTGAATCATCTTCGACCAACTTGTCTAAATCAAATCATAAACCATCTAATTCATAGCAATCAATCAAGTCAAACATTCATCCAAGTAAACAAACATTCAAATATAGGCTAAATGGACAATTTTAACAATAATGGCAATTTCGTAATTAAAGAGTCAAAAGTCTAATAAGCATGAAAACATGAGAATTATCTCTACAATCTTGATGAATGAACTTGCATAGGTTAACACTTAGTAAAATGGTCGTCAAATAATCATGAATAATGAATCTACATGGATCTATACTTCAGTTTACAAAAATGCATGAAAATCACTACTTTATCATCAAATCAAGCCAACGATCCGGTATACTCCTTTGGATCCGTGTGAGAGATAATCACCACTCACCAAATCACCTAAACAACCCAAAATCAACACGCTTTAGATCTGGACAGCGAAGGATCAAACTCGATCTATCACGAATCCGCTTCAAATGAAGAAATCTCTCTTCGAAGAGTGTAGATCTTCAATCTAAGCTCTTCGATCTTCGATTTGATCTTCGAAATGGATGGAAGGAATCACTAGATTAAAGTTGAGAAAAGAAGTGAAGAAGTGTAGAAGTCGAGCTCTCAAAATGGCAGCACTTCGTCGCTTCGAAATCCGGATCCCAAAAAATGAGAAAAACCCTTCTATTTATAGCTGAAATCTCCTTAACTCGTCCGCCTTCTTAAGTCGTAACTCGGAATTAGGTCGTCCCCGACTTACGACCTAAAACCCCCACCGACCTAAAGCCTTTGACCTAACAATGCCACGACCTAACTGCTTAGCATGCCGACCTACGACTTAGCAACTCAATCACCTTCTACGACTTAACAGCTTACTGGGATACGACTTAATAGACATACGACCTACTCACTTAACCCTTAGCGACCTAATACTTAGTGACCTAACAACCCACGACCAAACTCCTAAGTCGTCTACGACTTACTCCTTAGGTTGCTCACTATTACCCCAGCTTCCTTAGGTCGTTGCCGACCTAACTATGCTAACTCGGTAACCACTAGGTCGCTAACTTCCGAAGGTTACTAACCCCTAGGTCGTTAACTCTACTAGGTCGGTCACTTAACTAAGTCTGCCTACCCTTGAGTCGCCATCTCCTTAAGTCGGTCAGTTCCTTAGGTCGTTAACTCGCCCTGCCGACCTAACACTTAACTCACCAAAACTCTTAGGTCACCAACTTCCTTAAGTCGTCTATGACCTAAGCCTTATAAGTCGTCCTAAACTGTCAAACGAACAAAACCACTACCCCTCTTCCTTAGGTCGCCAACCCCTATAAGTCGTCTATGACTTAACTGTTATACGACCTAAGCTCCAAATGATCTAAGCCTCAACATACGACTTATCCAAATCCTTAGGTCGCCTACAACATACTCCCCTTAAGTCGTCCACTACCTTAGGTCGCTCCAACACCCTACGACCTAAGCTACCACGACTTAACTTTCTTAACTCGTCCACGACTTAGGACTTAAACTTAGGACGACTTATCACAAATGCGACCAAATGTCAACTGTTTTATGATGTTTTCGATCCGTAAAAATACGGGTCGTTACAGATATATTATATAGCCTATATGCATATGTATAAACTATATATATATAAACATACTGTAAACATATATGTCATATAATAACAAACTTTTATAAAATAAATGGAGCTAAGCTATGTAAGCTGATATGCAACCATCTGGAAACATTTATAACATACTGTAACCTATTTTTATAAACATGACTTTGATACATAAATATATACTAATATGAAGTCTTTGTATTCGCGTACCATTCAAAAATAACCCAATACGAAAATATGTAACTCACGCATATATATAACAATTTAAAATAATATTAAATAAACAAATATATATGTTACATTTCAACTATCAACAGAAAACACAAAAACTTATTATATACATTATACTCGAATTAATATATATATATATAAAATAAAATACATGTTATATATATATCTATATATTACCAAAGTTAACACATATACTTTACTGGAAAATTATAGAAACCTGAACATATTATATATTTAAAACAACTAGATCTTACATAAAGCTAATAAAATTTACATACTACAAACCAGATTAAGTGAATAGTAACATGTAATATATATATGTATATATAATATTAGCATACCTTATTCCATAACTACCTATATATTTGAAAACCCAACAGACACTATAGTTAATAACAAAGAAAGCAGATTTTTTTTAAAACCTTTACACATATAATACTAACGTAAATATATATACCACATATATATAAACTGTAAACTTATATGCCATAAACAGTAATATATAACGTATAACTTATATAAAAATATATACAGATCATACAAAACAAAACCGATTATACACAACTCAAAACGTATGAAACAACATATTATAACCTATTATAACATATTATAACTTATATATATATTATAAAATATGTAAGAGGAGATCACTACCCGAGATAGACCAGAGCAAACTGGCAAATGATAGAGAGGGGAAGCAAGTCGGAGCTGTGTTGGTCAGGCCGGAGGTGGTTCCCTGGGTGTGAGGCGAGGCGAAACGTCGTGGATGGTGCTCGGTTGAGAGGAAGTGCCAGCTAGAGGAGGCAGGTTTGGGTTGTGTTCTTGGCTGTTCGGCGTCAGGGGTGGGCCGAAGTTTGACAGGCAGGGGTGGAGCGGAATGCTCGGAGATGGCATCGAAGGAATGGTCGTCGGCGGTGGGGAGGACGTGGAGCAGAGGCTGGTGGTGCGATAGCAACATTCGGCCAAAGGAGGAAGGCATAAAGGGTTTTAGGAAAAATTTGATCGGTCACAGGAAAATGAAAGGGAATAAGAATATTCTCAGAATAATATATATAATATACTTTATATTATAGCTTGGTTTCAAGTAACAGACAAATTGAAAGAGCAAGAGACGCGAACCAATGAAATTTCAACAGATGGGAATGGTGCCGCACGAGAATTTATGAAATAATAAAAGCAAATAAACGTTGGTTTTCAAACAGTTGAAAATTGAAAGGTCACAAAACGAAAGGCACGGAACCGGTACGGTTACCGTTTTTGCGGATTCCGCTGCGTATTGGACTTCAAAACACAGAATTGAATATACTGCAGAGATCAGCACGACGAGACGATCAAAATGGTACTCAGATATCAGTGATATGATCATCGTATCAAAAGTCGATATCCAGTGTCAAACTGTTGCAAATTCGCTGGAAATAGGATAAACGAAGATAGAGGAATGTAAATTTTACGAAACGAAATATGACGCCTCACTCAGAAGATGATTTACAAATTTATAATATAAAAATATTCTGGTTTGGAAAACATTTTATTGTCATCTAATAATGACTGATTTAAATTTAAATAAAATTACACAACAAAATGAACTTCCAAATTTTCTGATGAGACTTTATCATTTGCTATGTTTAATTAGACGTATTACAAATATCAAAATTTTAATTCAAAATTTAATATTTAAAATTTTTACAAAATTCCAGTTAATTGCGTTATTAAAACCTTTAAAATTTCCGGGTCGTCACACTCTCCCCCACTCAAAACTTTTCGTCCCCGAAAAGGAAGGAGGTAGGAGAATAGAAACAACCAGAAAGAAAATTAGATTGAAATACAACAATACACAATTAATTTAAACCATATAAACTCCATTTATTTGAAAATTGGTTTATATTCAATTAATTGATTCCAATTCATTTTATTTAAATCAATCAGATTTATTGTGTTCACATTTGATTGATTTCATTTCCATATATTTTATTCAATTGATTTGTTTCCCATTTATTAACATTTATTACAAAATTTTCACAATAAAATTTGTTTTATTTTACTCATCTATTAAATCTATTTGATCAACCATAGTTAATTCCACCTCAACATTCAACTTCAACTATTCAAAACCATACAGATTTCAATTTTAGATAAATTAATATTCAAGAATTTGGTTTGATCCATTTTATTCAACAAATAAATAGTCATTCAATTTTAAAATTGATTTTCTTTTATTTTATCAACATTTCTTTCAAACAAATTCATTTTTAAATTAACTCATTTATTTTATCCATCTATCTTCAGTTAAGTTGATTCCACAAAATTCAAGTTCACTATTCTTAAGTCCATATTTATCTGCTTAAATAGTCTTCTCTTTTATTTATTTAATTTATTTCACTTAACATGTTTTGCACCATATATTAGGTGTATAATCATTTTCTATAACTATATATTATTCAACAAATAAACTTTCTTTTATTTATTCAATTTATTATCCAATTACATTCTAATTATATTTAAACTTTTCTAGGTAAGCTATATAAATGTTTATGAGTGCAATTGAATACTATACAAATTTTCCTTCTATCTACAACATTTATATTAAGCCAGATTTTAGTTTGAACAATTTATTACTTAAGCTTTCCTTCTTGTACACCCTTTTATTATATCCTAACATTTTAACCTTTTTGAATAATTTAGGCAAGTTATATATATTAGAATGCAGTTTAGTATTATACCAATAATTTTTATTCAAATTCAACAATTCCAAGTTGGTTAAATTTCCCTTATCATTTTAGATATTCCACTTATTCAAAAATTGCACTTTATTTCAATAATTGAAAGCATTTCTTAATATAAAACTTAAGATTCAAATTTTCCGGTTTCTCTTCAAACTATTTTGAAATGATTATATATATATATTATAAATCAAATTATACACAAGAAATTCAAATCAAATTCTTTTTCCCAAAATAAAAGTGTAGCAAAGCTACTAAGGGGCCTCTCCACTTCGAGACTCGAAAATGAATGTCGATGATGCTACAGTCACCACCGAACTTATTTTCCAGCAACAAATGAGGAGAGTAGTGACATCCTTCATTTAAAATTCTTTGAAAACAATTTGTACTTGAAAATACTTTCAAATAATATATTCTTTCAAATTATGAAAACCAAATTTGGTAAAATACCGAAAATTGAATTCTCAAATTCTTGAATTAAATTCATTTCATTGGAAGATCAAATAATGATAATCTAGTATTATCATTTCTAACAACCAATATAATTAACTATTTAATTTCAATAAAATTATACCTATATAAAATATAATCATACAAAATTTATTCCATTTACCAAATTGGAAACAGTATTGTGTCAATTTGCTCTGTTCAAGTGTTTTGGAATTTCTATCGATAGCGTTGATCAAACGAATCGATCGAAAACCCAAATCAACATTAACAACTCAAACAACACAATATATAAAAAATTTCAATATTAATTACAAATACACTCCTTCAAACGATGATACAAGAATAGATTTTAAAACAAGGATAGAGATCCAAATTAGAGGAACCCTAATCAAAAGAATTCTAACTAGAAGATAGGCTTGGAAGGGAGATAAGATAATTATATAGCAAAAGAGATAAGATGGATATACTAATATTAATCGCGGGTGACCTTAACCAGGCCAACCGAGACTTCAAGAATAAGGTCGATATAGAATTCTGAGGCAAATCGACAACTGATCGCAAGGGAATTACCCTGTTCGTCTACTAGTGAAACGTTGGGGCATAGCAAGAGATAGTAGCATCTAAACCGAGGATACATAAATCTCCGATGAATCAATGCCAGTTGTAAAGGAGTTTCACCCCTTTACAAATCATACTAGATTGGCGGAACCGCCAGTTTCATTACAAAGATCAACAAGAGTGGAGTTATGGGATACTCTAGAATCAAAGGAACACGAATAGGAAAGACAAGGATGGATTTCAGAACAAGGAATGTTCTAAAATTCAAAGGACACCCGAATCAAAGAGAAAGAGATTCAAGCACAAACGAAGGTGATTTTGTAATTAAATTTTACTTTATATGCTAAGTTTTGCCTAAAACCAGAGCTCTGATACCAACTGTAACGACCCGTAAATTTCGTGACATTTGCATCCGCACATGTTAGACTTGAATTGCTCAAAATATCATATTGTTAATTTATATTTGGCAAAACTCAGCATATACAGTAAACAAATCAATCACATACACAGAGTAATATAACAATAAGCAGCGGAATAGATAAATAGTAGTTCATGAAACTACTATATAAACAACAGAGTTTGAAATAAAATACAACAGAATATCTCAAATACAGTGAAGTCTCGAATACAAACAGATACATCTCTGAACAAATCAACTGGAAAAGCTGAAAGCTGAATAGATGTAGATGGATCTCCAAGTGAAGCTCCAACTCCAAGGTGAGTCTCAAATGCCGTGACACTCAGTCTGACCTGAGCGTAAAGCAAGACACAAAGCACTCGAGTCAGGATTAACATTCTTATATCAATAAATCCAACTCAAGTGAAATATCAACTGAAATACAAGTAACTTAAAGGATGTTTGGGATAACCATCCTCTAAGGACCCGTGGAACTATCTACTATGTAGTAATATATGCTATTATAATATGTCTATAGTAAAGTAAACTATTAAAATAGCGTTAAGGCGTTACCCTTATCCCCCTTAACACATTTTTATATATTCCCATAGTCTATACAGTACCGTAATTCCTCCGTAAACTGGAGGGCTATCAGAGGGCACTCTATAGGTATGGTACAAACCAAACTCGTAGAAGGCGCGATAGGGCATGCGACACGACACTCGAGGCAATGCCAGGGTAGATATACCGTTTGCAGATCCGGACTGGTGGTAACGCATAGCAGCTACTACCGCCCACCTCATGACATACTCCCAAATCAAAGGGTGCACCCAATCACATCACAAAAGCAATAGAATGGTATCGAAGAAATGTGTCCGATAGGAGGAATGACCTCACTTGGCCCGGTGTAGCTCCTGTTTTAGCCGAATCAAGCTGACTCACGGCAGTCAGGGCTACGTAAATACCATACAGAATCGTCACCAAACCATCCTACTTCATTCTGGAATCTCCACCACGTACACAGTTGTCAAAGTGGTTTTCAGTATTGGCAAAGAGTATGACAATATCCGATCCCGGTCTCTTTAACAACCAAACATTATTATAACACCATGGTAATTTCATTTCAAAACCAAAATATCATATCTATTTCAAAACCATATCAATACGATATCATTATTCACTCAAATAATATTCATTTCCAAAATCATAATACTTTCCAAAATTTTAACACTTCTGAAATTATAACATTTTTGGAACCATAACACTTAGGAAATCATAAGAGTTGGAAATCATAACACTTTGAAAATTCATAGCACTTTGAAATCATATTACTCCCACTTAACAGTTTAGATATTAAAATAGTATATATAATAAAATAGTTTATATAATAAAATAGTTTATAATATAAAATAGTTTATATAATAAAATAGTTTATAATATAAAATAGTTTATATTATAAAATAGTTTATAAAATAAATAATTAGTATATTGAAAATAGTTAAAAATTAAAATAGTTTATATTTAATTAATTTATAAAGTAAAATATTAAAATAGTTTAAATATATTATAAAAGACTTTATATAATAAAATAGTTTCCTCAAATTTCACAAATCGATTCAGATCAACTCGAATTCCAAAATTCAGTTTTATTTAATCTCAATTCACCAATTTCAATTCAGTTCAAAACCATTTAAAATTCATATCGACTTCAAATAAATATATATAAACTACAATTTAAACCATTTCAATTTCAGTATATTTCAAAGCTTAAATTCATTTATTTTTCAAATTCAACTTTACCATTATTTAATATTAAAATTTCACTTAGTCAATCCAATATCATTTAAATAAAAACCTTAAATTACAATTTATATAAACTATATATTCCCTTCAATTTATTCACTTGAAATATTCCCTTAATCACTTTAAATCAAAAATCAAGTTATAAATCATATCTTTAAAATCTCAAATTTAATAAGTTTCAAATCAGTTTTATTTAAGTAAAATTCAAATAAATTTCAAATTAATTTCTATTTCTTTTTCCCAACTTAATTTATTAAAATTATTATAAAATCTATATTAAAGATATAATATCTTAAAATCAATATTTATTAAAACCACATATATTTCCTTTCAAAACCTTAGAAATCCTTTCCAAAAAATATATATACACACACACACACACCAACGGTGCCTGTATATAATTTTCTATCCTATGGTCAAGTGATACAGATATTTATCATTTCAATCCGCAATTTAAATATGTATGGGTATATATCTTTTCAACCCGCAATCCCAAATTCAATCCAATGAAAAT
Organism: Allium fistulosum; assembly: GCA_030737815.1. Classification (NCBI taxonomy): domain Eukaryota; kingdom Viridiplantae; phylum Streptophyta; class Magnoliopsida; order Asparagales; family Amaryllidaceae; genus Allium; species Allium fistulosum. Next base: position 1,165,493,959 of record CM060905.1, on the reverse strand, counting down.
CGCTTGGGTTTATCATTTCAACCCATAACGATTTTCTCCTATTCTACAAGATCGTTCGGGTATGTATCATTCAACCCATAGGGAATTTTATACTAACATGGAACTTGAAGAGTGAGAACTGTTATGATAATAATATAACATATCAACAACAGAGATATATCATTAATAACAAATTAAATAAAATATAAACAATAGGATATGGTGTCATATCCCATTGGTGAACAATTACAGATAATAGCATATCATATATAACAATTAAATAATTAACAGTTCAAATTAGCAGCATATTCCAATTGTCGTTTCAACTAAAATCAAATTTAATAAATATAAGAACGTTAATCGTGAGTGATTGCTCACCTTCGAGGCTAGAGATGAACGAAAATGAGAGGAGTTACGAATCCGAGCACGAATTCCAAAGAAAAACAAGATTGGCACGAATTCGACGAATAGAGCTGATAGATAGGAATCGATGAAAACAAATCAAACAAGTTTTGATATAAACTGAAAATATATACATTGTTATATTATTATTTTCCCTACAACCAATATTCAATAAAAATACATATTTAAAATCTATAAACATCTATATGTATTTTAAAACCAATTGTCCAAGTAAAACCGTCGTATCATATTTCAAAAATCAATATTTATTATGAAAACCAACATAACTTAGTTTTTATAATATATTGTTTTAAATTTCCACAGGTTGTATATTTATATGCTTTTATATACTGTAGCTGTTATATATAAATAAAACTAACAGATAACTATAGATATATTATATAGCCTATATGCATATGTATAAACTATATATATATATATATATAAACATACTGTAAACATATATGTCATATAATAACAAACTTTTATAAAATAAATGGAGATAAGCTATGTAAGTTGATATGCAACCATCTGGAAACATTTATAACATACTGTAACCTAGTTTTATAAACATGACTTTGATACATAAATATATACTAATATGAAGTCTTTGTATTCGCGAACCATTCAAAAATAACCCAATACGAAAATATGTAACTCACGCATATATATAACAGTTTAAAATAATATTAAATAAACAAATACATAGGTTACATTTCAACTATCAATAGAAAACACAAAAACTTATTATATATACATTATACTCGAATCAATATATATATATATAATCAAACACATGTTATATATATATATATCTATATATTACCAAAGTCAACACATATACTTTACTGGAAAATTATAGAAACCTGAACATATTATATATATATAACAACTAGATCTTACATAAAGCTAATAAAATTTACATACTGCAAACAAGATTAAGTGAATAGTAACATGTAATATATATATATAATATTAGCATACCTTATTCCATAACTACATATATATTCGAAAACCCAACAGACACTATAGTTAATAACATAGAAAGCATATTTTTTTAAAACCTTTACACAAATAATACTAACATAAATATATATACAATATATATATAAACTGTAAACTTATATGCCATAAACTGTAATATATATAACGTATAACTCATATAAAATATATACAGATCATACAAAATAAAACACAACCGATTATACATAACTCAAAATGTATGAAACAACATATTATAACCTATTATAACATATTATAACTTATATATATATTATAAAATATGTAAGAGGAGATCACTACCCGAGATAGACCAGAGCAAACTGGTAAATGACAGAGAGAGGAAGCAAGTCGGAGCTGTGTTGGTCAGGCCGGAGGTGGTTGCCTAGGTGCGAGGCGAGGCGGAAGGTCGTGGATAGTGCTCGGTTGAGAGGAAGTGCCGGCTAGAGGAGGCGGGTTCAGGTTGTGTTTTGGGCTGTTCGGCGTCAGGTGTGGGCCGAAGTTTGATAGGCAGGGGTGGAGCGGAATGCTCAGAGATGGCATCAGAGGAATGGATGCCGGCAGTGGGGAGGACGTGGAGCAGAGGCTAGTGATGCGATAGCAACATTCGGCCAAAGGAGGAAGGCATAAAAGGTTTTAGGAAAAATTTGATTGGTCACAGGCAAATGAAAGGGAATAGGAATCTTCTCAGAATAATATATATAATATACTTTATATTATAGCTCGGTTTCGAGTAACAGACAAATTGAAAGAGCAAGAGACGCGAACCAATGAAATTTCAACAGATGGGAATGGTGCAGCACGAGAATTTATGAAATAATAAAAGCAAATGAACGTTGGTTTTCAAACGGTTGAAAATTGAAAGGTCACAAAACGAAAGGCATGGAACCGGTACCTGTGCCGTTTTCGCGGATTCCGCTGCGTATCGGACTTCAAAACACAGAATTGAATATACTGCAGAGATCAGAATGACGAGACGATCAAAATGTTACCCGGATATCAGTGATACGATCATCGTATCAAAAGTCGATATTCGGTGTCAAACTGCTGCAAATTCGCTGGAAATAGGATAAACGAAGATAGAGGAATCCAAATTTTACGAAACGAAACATGACGCCTCACTTAGAAGATGATTTACAAATTTATTATATAAAAATATTCAGGTTCGGAAAACATTTTATTGTCATCTAATAATGACTGATTTAAATATAAATAAAATTACACAACAAAATGAACTTCCAAATTTTCTAATGAGACTTTACCATTTGTTATGTTTAATTAGACGTACTACAAATATCAAATTTTTAATTCAAAATTTAATATTTAAAAATTTCACAAAATTCCAGTTAATTACGTTATTAAAACCTTTAAAATTTACGGGTCGTTACATTTACCCATTTGGAATAGCATGCCTATGCTTCAGCTTAAGCATGCTCTTTGTACTCTCTAGAAGACTACATACCAATAATCGAACTTAGCCTTCTCTTTCTTTATTTCTTCTTTCCTTTTCTCCTTCTCTTTTTTTAAATAACTTATATGTCATATTTTATTCTTGGAATTCATGCTATGGTTATAGACTTGATCAACTCCCTCAAAGAACTTCTATCATTATATTTTGTCTAGACACATATGGAATCATAAGAGAAACTACTATTTTGAGTATCATGGTAAATTCCTCAAGTTACATTGTAACTTCCTCAAATCTTAGCGTTGATACCTTTATTCACTTTCTCCATGAAGTCTTACGATTGAAATATTTTGCATCATTATTTCGTATGGGACCTTCTTTAATCAGTGTGGTGATTTGTAGAACCTTCTCACAAGTTTATATGAATTTAAAGGTCTCTTGTGATTTTAGATAAAATATTCGTGCATGAATAAGGGAACTACACGAATTTCTACAATGGCTTTTCCAATCATGAAAATTTCTAAATTTTTAGATTGACTTGAATAATAGTTAAATATCTATAGACTTATGAAAATATGGAAACTTTTTATTTGCTCTTGGAAATAACTTGTACATGCATAAAAATTATAAGATTTTATCTCCGGGAAAGACACTGACTTTTCTTAAAGATTATACATAACTATATTTGAAAGACATTTGCAAAAATAAGAGAGCTATTATAGCTTCTTTGATTCTTAACACAAAAATTCCTGTACACTTCTACAAAATATCCTTTATAGAATATGAAAATTCCTTATGGCTTTATTTGAAACATCATTTTAATAGGAAAACTTTCTATAGCTTTATCGGGGAGCCTTTTCATAATATGGAAGCTCCTTGAAGCTTATTTTGTAAAATCTTATTTGGTTGATCGTTTTATGTTGTATCTTGAATAGTTGTGTTATTTAACACACGTAATGTAAACTTAAAGCTATTCTTGCTTGGAATAGTTGTCTTAGCCTAACATGATCGGTGGGCATAAGATCTCTAGTTTGATCGCCTAATACTTCACCAACCCACTCTTATTCTGATTGGTTACTTTGTTCAAGTATGTGTTGCAGTACTAAAGGCTTGCTTGAACCATTCTTAGTATCACTCTTTTGGATATTTGAATGGCTACCTTAATCCGATATATATTATAGGGATTAAGGGTTTCCTGACTCTACTATCAAGTGCCTCAAACAGGCATGTTCAGCAGGAAACCAGGAATTTACTATAACATCCCATAGTTTGGGATAGGCCAAATTTGGTAATGTTATATTAAATAAGATAATCAAACGTTCAATTTAATTTTTGAATATGAACCTAATTAATTGATTGATAAATTAACTAAAACACTGAATGACATTTATATTGTTAATAAAATAAATATTGAGTAATTAGTCATGAGGCCAAAATGAAGTAATGTGAAAAAAAAGATTTATCTAAACTAAATTTTGTCCATAAACATTATTTGGTTAAGCTAATGAGTGAATACAAATGTTAAAAGAAAATTAATAAATTAGTAGAAATAAATGGAGTTTGACCCAAAGCCTATAACATTAACTCATATTTCGTAAAACAATCCCTTTCTCATCATTCCACTCACTTAAACAAAACAAAATCAATTTCTAAATACACTATGGCTACCATTTCTAAGCTAAGGTGGGAGGCATACAAATCTAATCTAATCAAAGTTTTATTTTTAAAAGATTTAAGCATTTTTCTTCATCAATGAGTAATTTTATCCCTCTACCATTATAAGCCTTTTCAAATTTAGGTTTGATATTTTTTTTCACTATCTGAGATGGGTATAACCAAGTTCTTATGATGGTACAATGATTCCATATGATATATGTTGAAAATAACTGAATTAACGACCAAGTTAAAAGTGAAACTTGAGCTAATCACCTTCAAACAACTTGAAATTTATATATATTGTTTATGTTATAAAATCAAAGGTGGGCAAAATTCATAGTTATTTAATGTGTAAATTAGTCACTACTGATTTTCTAAGGTGAAAATGTGTAGATTTTGGCTGTAAAATAATGTTTTAAAATAGTAAAACTAGTATTTCGACCAAAATATTTACTAAATCTAGATGATTGTATTTAAGATTCTCTATGAATTCTTGGGAATTTTCCTATAACTTTCCTAATTGATATTAATTTTTCAATGAGAAATATGAATTGTTTAACCATCAAATTAATTGATAAATCAATTAGTTTAATATTCATGTTAAGGGGATAAATTGCCCATAATAGCCCTTTATTATACAAAATCAAAAGAACTAAACATGGGCATGACATATGTAAATCAAGGGACAAAGAATCTTTTTTTGTAAAGCCATAAAAGCAATTTTAGTTTAGTTAAAAAAAATATGTTGCACCTTTATACCAAGTCACAAAATGTTCCTTTCACTAAATCGTAAAATGCGCCTATCTCCCAAAAGATGTCTTTATAACAAAAACAATAAGAACATTTATCAGTAAAGCTAACCAATTTTTATAGTGGTCTGGCTACTTTTTATTACTCGACTAAAATATTTAAGGTACAAGAGTAGACCTAAACTACTCTAACTACTATATAATACAAGTCTAGCCCTTTTAAGAAGAGGAGGCATCAATGCCCTTCGTCAAATTAGTCGAGGCCTATAACATCTACATATCCATATAAGAAATGAGCAAAATCTATAACTTAGTCTATAAAATCGCTAAAGTATATGTAATTTTTGTCCCAGTATATGTCTTTCATTAATTGATTGTTTCACTCTCCTAGCTTTCCTTCTGTTGTCAGAATATTGTCTTCACCTAAAACTTGATAATATAAGCATTGATCCTCGCTAATTTAATTCGAAACGAATCAAAAATAATAGTGCTTGGATGGGTTGAAAGTTGAAACATGTCTCAGTTTCATAGTGTTCCTAAGATTTCTCAGCAGAGATCCAAGGGATAAGTGGATGAGGGTGAATAGGAATATCTGGCTTTGAAATGACATAAGAGATAGATGGCACTGGCCGGACAAAGGTCTTTGGCAGTTCAATAGGGGCTTGAACTAAAGGAATTGTGTCATTAAGGAAAGGGGATGACGGACTAGCATGTTGCTCTAATGATGGGGGAATAACTAATGGGGCGAGGTTACACTTGGGAACCTAATGTTAGCAGGATGTTGAGGGAGAGGGATTTTCACTGGAATAGTTAACGGGGACAACTCAGAAACTAGAGAAGACACGGGCATGCCATGCTTACATGAGGAAGATAAATTAGTAAAGGAGTAACATGTAGTTCATATATCTGATTTCCAACAATAACTCACATTAACAATTTCAACTTGATCTAAACCTAATCTAACTTCCAGTTTGAAGGATAGAGGCCGACTAGGGCTAATTTTAGTTAAGGCCTAGAATAAACAAATTTTTGCCTTGCAACAACATTTGCATCAAAAAATCTCAAGTCGCCAACCAGATTAGCTAGCCAATTCAAATAAGATAAAGGTCGAAGAATTGATGGAATGTTTGACAAGTGAGTCCATAAAGTAATAGAAAGAACTTGCTCCTTGGCTAAGTCGACAGTATGACTCCATGGAGTAATGACAAAGGGCTTGCCCTCAATGAAGATTGGCTCAGAATAAAGAATACACAATCTCTCTTCAGGCAAAGAGAAATGAAAATAGAACATTGAATTATCAAAATGAACTTTAAGACCGCCTTTAAGCTTCACGGTCTCATAATGGGGTGGAGTCAAAGAAAAAGATAACTAAGTAATCTTTCTAAAATTTGATGCTTGTGTTAATAACTTCTTATGGTTGAATCATTACTCCATTTTTTCAATAATCTCAAATTTATTTATGAAAAATTCTCCGACGTTTCTAGGAAACTTGGAGAAAAGAGAAGTCCATTTTACCGTCTCTAAATTGGGATTTTGATAGGGGAATATTAGAGGTTTTGGGTGGCATTGCACAAGAATTGGAATTCAAGAGAGTGAATTTGATGTTCACTATAAAAGAGTAGAAATGTGAAGGGAAACATTTTGTCAAACAGTTCAGGGCTTGGAATAATCAAAGGGGTAGCTCGTTCATTCTCTTCACAAGATATTGGCATTTCATTCACATCATATCCCAAACCATCATCATTATTTTATGTTTCAACTTTGTTACATTCCTTAATATGCTCAAAATTCAATACCTCCCGATGGCACCTGACAAAAATTCCATTGACGATCTTAGCACATGGAGCAAAGCGAGCTTCTTAAAGCTACCAAAGGAGGAAAGTTGCCTACGCAAGGAGGAGATTGAACAAAAAGGACAGGTGAGGAGAACGACAATCCAGAGCTAGTTCTTGATGCGGATGTGAGATTCAAATGCGAAGCATTTTTCTTAAGACCAAGTAGTGGAGATAGAGGAAGCAGGGAGAAGAAACTGTTTGATAGGAGAAGGGGCATAAAGATGAACATGGAGGTGGGAGGATGCTAGGATAGGGAAGAGAGGAAAACATAGGCTACCATTTTTGTTACTTAAGACGTGCCTTCAATTGCGTGAGAGCTCTCCTCTTATCGAGGATGATCACTCTTTCATCAAAATAGTGCCTTCAATTGCATGATAAGGATAATTTTTGTTAAAGCTAAACACTTAGAAAAATTCATAGTTAAAAGACGAATAATGATAAGAACACATTTATATAACATTCTTACCAAAAATATTGAATAAAATGATATTCCTATCGAAAACATTAAAATATACGATGACCCTATAGGAACTTTGGAAAAATCCTCTAGAAATATCGAAGTAAACACTTTGTAAACCCATAGCAGATAAGGCACTCGATGGTTACATGTTCCCATTATCAATTAAATATGACCCCACTGGAACCCTCATGCCAACTCCAAGCTAGATAGTCTAAAGCTATAAAGTGCCTCATCGTCCGGCCTAAAGAGCGCAATAGAGCCGATGTGCCATTGCCTTTCGATGACCCCTATCGCATATTATGATGGTGCTCGAAGCCTGTGAACTCATAACCCAAAGTAAATGTGCGATGGTCAGGAGTAGGCTGAGGCCGATGTGCTTATCATCGAATTTTGTTTGGCCTTACCATTGACTATTTTAGTTAAATTTAGATTTCTTTATCAATACCTTATCGGGTTGTATTTCTTTGGAATAACCGATAGATCATCTTTATATGATGTGACCCTATCACATCCCGGAGTAGTTCAAAGTGGCCTATAGCCTAGCCTGAAGCAATGCTTCTTTGAGTGAGTAAATGTTGAAAATTCTAAAGTCAGAATTTTGAGCAATGTTGACGATGTGATTTTCATCAATATAACGTAGTTAAATTAATAATCATTTTAAGATAATATGGTTAAATAAATAATCAAAAATGCGTTATTAATTAGAAATTAGTAAATTAATTTATAAATCTATGAAAATGGTAAATTAACAAAGATCTAGCTAAAAATTTGGCGATAATTAATGAATTAAGATTAGTTTATTTTGATTTACCAAAAATATGGGTTATTGATGTATATTTCTAATTGTGACATTATATGGATGTTTTGATTACTTATTATGATTAAGTAATATTTGATAATGATGATGATAACCAATGAACCCAATTATATGCTTTAAACCTACTTATGATAATCACTTATGTATGTGATAACTAATAACTTATTAATGTAGAAAGTGGACATAATTAGGATTGACTCTCATATGAGAGGAATTTCATCTGAGAGGTTAAAGGGATCTAATGTGGGATGTAATTAACCAATTATAATGAATGACATGTAACACAAATCTATTGATTTTTGTAATTAGGAGAAGCTTCGGTGGCTAATGACAAGGATGGTTATCGGCTGGTGTAACCCAATGTTATGAGTGTGTAACAATCTCCTAATAGGATGGTGTAATCCTCCAAAAATGTGTTGCACTGTAAACTAAAGAGCGGTATTAACCTAGGTTAAGGTTACTGTAACGACCCGTAATTTTACCACTTTGAAAATAAAATAGTTAATGTATTTAAATATTCAAATATAGAATTTTCAACTTAAATAATCATGTTTTATATAATAAACAAGAATGGTGAACTTATTTTTAGAATCGAATAAAGATTTTGGACTTTTATCGTAACATTGACAAAATTGACAAAAGCTGGTTTTCGATAAAATTGAATATAGAGGCCAATAATTGTTTTAAAGGATAAATAATTGCTTTTAAAATCATTATATAATGATAATAATTGGTTGATAAAAGTTTGATAACTGTATATATACTTATGTTATAGTGATTGACAAATTTCGTCGCGCATTAACAAAATCAATGTCATATTTTACAAATGAATTTTGATATTGTTTTATATTATTTTATAAGTCAAATACACTCATTTTAATTATTAAAGATGATAAGAAATTTATTTTTAAGTTTGGTTTACATGAATAAATAGTTTAACAAAAACGTCAAAATGTGACCGTAAAACATTTTGTCGAAAATCAACGTTTTGTCGAATAAAAGTTGCCGCAATGTTGTTGCACCTTTATGTACATATACATGTACAAATTTTTAAATATGTTAATTATTAACAATTAACTAATCAAGTTTACTGTTGCTAATTAAGGTTAGAAATTTCTAGAAAATCATTAAGAAAATGTAAACATAAAAGGACAAAATCATGTCAAATAAAATCTTTACTTTATTTTCCTTATGCATTAAGTGATTAAGACATAAAGTAGTGATATGACAAAGTGATGGTAAGTGTTGAAAAAGTAAGATAAAATAAGGATATTTTGGTAATTTTGTAAAGGGTTAATTTTGTAATTCACCACTCCTTACTTTTCCTATAAATACCCATCCATTCTTCTCATTTTCTTCACACTTCTCATTCTTCTTCTTCTTCTTCTTCTTCATTTTTTAGCTTTCTTTTGCTCATTAATAGCTTCTCTTCTTTAAGAGAGGTAGGAGGGTTAAAATAGTGGAGTGCTTAAGCACCAATCCACTAATTACTCTCTAACCTCTTCTTAATTCACTTCTTCTCTTCTTTAAATGGCCTAAGGCCATGAGTATTGGGATGGAGGGGCTATGGCCGTGAGCTATGGAGGTGGGAGGAAGGTTTGGGCCGAGAGCAAAGTGGAGGAGGAAGGATGGTCGTGAGCATGGGCAAGGTGGTGGAGTTGTTTATGAATGTATTAGTGAAGTATAGGTTAGTTCAGTGATGTATGGTTGGATAAGAATGTTGGTAGGAAGTTAATCGATTTGGTTAAAGGTGAGTACTCATTTTTGAATTAACTAATAATTCCAAGTTTAATAATTTGAAAGCTAAATATCTTAGATGATTAATATGTTTGATAACTTGGATGCAAAGTTTGTTGTTTACATGATTGTTAATATGGATGATTACTTGGTTTGATAAATGATAAGAGAAATGGTTAGAAATTAACCAGAGTTAATTAAATGAGAATTTAAATCCATATAAATATGTGTATGAAAATTATCTAGCCTCTTAATGATTTTAAAATATCTAATAAGGTTGGAAATGATATTATAATAATATAATATTATAGTATGAAATAAAATAGAAAATGGATTTGAAATATTAAAAATATTATTTAATATGAGTTTGAAATGATTTAGCAATGTTTTATAAACATTTGTAAGTGTTTCCATGAATTTTGAAAAGAAATTGAAAAACAAGTCAAAAGTAGGCGCGTCGCGTAACGGTAGTTCGCGATTTTGCACCATAAAAGTTAAACGAGTATACAAAGTGGAATATAGCTCGGAATCCTTCGAGATAAGAATTTTTTAGACTATTATATCCATAGTTTTCTAATAAAGAAAGAAAATCAAGATTCCATTAAGTAGATTTTGAAATATGTTCAAAACAATTTTCCAAAAAAATCGCGCTTTTGTAGTAAAGTGACCAAAGTTTAAAATATGTATTTTTAAAATTGTTTAAAAATATGAAATAAATCTTATAAATCTTTTAAAATGTTTTAAAAGTGATTTAAGTAATAAAAATGGATTTTAAAATAATAAAAAGTCGTTTTAATCAATATAGCTTTAAAAAGCACTTTCCGTAGCACTTTTTCGCAGCACTTTTCAATAACTTTTGAAATATAGTTTTAAACGCAACCATTCTTTTCCAAATCTTGTGTAAAGGTTCTTAAATGATTAATAAAGTATTCTGAGGGTGATTTGAAGGATTTATGGAATGTTTAAATAAACGAATAAGTGTTTTAAATAATGATTTGGAAGTTTTATAAATCATTTCTAAAAATGAAAGGAGTATGCGAAAACGACTAGTACATTTGTCCCGCTTATGAGATCTAAATGGTAAAACAAGGTGTGTAACTAAGGTTAGGAATGGAGCAACCAGTGCCCTGAACTTACCAAGCCTTTGTTTTCTCTTTTAGACGAGGAGTGGAACAGATCGAAGGGAAAGCCCGGATGCTCTAAAATAATATTTTCCAATATGAGATTTAAATAAATGATTTAGAATTATTTTAAATTCCTATACTTAAAATTAATTGTTTTGGGTTTGCAGTAAACTATGTCTTAAATAACATAGTTTTTGACCCATTTAAAAGTTATGATTTGAAATGGAAAACCTTTGTTAAAGAGTTAAGTAAATGATTTGAAAATGTTTTCCTAAGTAAAAGGTGAATTGATTTGGAATTATTCCAAGATTTAAGAAAGGTTTAAATAAACCAAATGATTTGATAAGTGAGACTTAATGATTCCATATACTCTTGAAAAGAAAATGGAATAAATTGAAAAGAATATATCTAAGAAAGATATTTGATTTAAATAAAAGATGAAGTAATTGATCGATGATTGATATCCACATATGAACTAAACATCCATTTATCAATAATTGGTTTCAAAGGAACCGGGGTTGGATTTGGGTAACTCCTATCCGAAAACCACTTCGAATCAATGTATACGTTCGAAAGTGAAGACGTGTTGAAGATGATGATTATTGAAGACCGTAGATCTTCATAGCGGAAGGACTGCTTGTTGACATTCTCTGGGTAGCTCCCAATATAAAGACATTTATTATAGCAGTGGTCTTATCGTATTTTGAAATCTTCAGATTGCAAGGACTACTCGCTACTAATGGTAGTAGGAGAATGCCTTCGGTTTCGTTCAGTCCCAGAACGAACTTGTATGGATGATTGTCTAATAGTGCATTTCTGATCACATAAATTGATCTTTATCAACGTATTATCTGCTTGGTGGCGGAGAAGGCAACCTCTCTTAGCTTAACACCCTTTTCTAAGATGTACGAGTTCAGGAGTTATACGTTGGTAGAAATCAGTTGTATGATTAAGGAATGACAATTTGGCATTCAAAGTGGAACCTGTTATGATCAAAGCGTGGTTTTGTATGAAAAGCGTGGCTTTGTCTAAGTAGAGCGTAACCTCACTCCCAAGCCTCACATCTCGGAAATGATACGGGAACTATGTTACATATTTCAGGCTTAGTATGACGAGGGTGGCGTATGATCCCTCAAGGTAACCGACGGCGTATGATCTAGATCACCAAGGTGTCCAAACAGGACCCTTATTGTATGGTATAGTGGCGTGTGAGTTCTTGCATGAGAAGCCACCGGATATCAAGAAGCGTGGCAATATGAGGATTAGTGGTGTGAGAGTCCTTGCATGAAAAATCACCGGGTTCCGGTTGCTATGCGTGGTTATCGAGGTTCCCGATCATATTGGAAAATCCAATTCCAATACGAGCTTTACAGTTTTGATTGTAGTCCCAAAATAGCTGTAATGACTTGCAAACATTTCAGCTACCCTTTTTGGTATCATATATTCCGTCCAGTATATTCTGTTTGACCTAATCCGGATATATTCCCTTAGACTTAGTCCGAGTATTGATACTTATTTGAATAATTTTATTTGAAAGATATTTTCCAAAAGAATGTCATTAAAGATAATATCAAATTATTTTTGTAATAAAAGTGTTTTGGTTATCATAAGGTAAAAACCCGTTCGTATTTATGTGTGGGCGTGGTCTTATGAGACACCCTTCTTTTCAAAGGTTTTGATAACATCGTCATGAGCTATACATTTAAAATTTCGAGTATCTCACGCTAGTTTATCAAGCCTGATCCGAGTATTTTTAATACTCGGGTCAGAACCGAGTAGTTTCGGGATTAGCTGAAGACGCTTGGAGTTTCCAGAGGAGAGCTGGAGATCTTCATCATCGTATGGACGTATTCTATTATCCGCTGCAACTATTGCATTTGTTTTGTCAGCATTTGTAAGGGCAGGTGTTATAACTATCCAGGTCGAATCTAGGTTAGACTCTGATATATGTTTTAAAATTTTCCACTGTAAAGATTATTGTTGAAATAATATATGTTATTCCATTCGTGTGAGATTCTGTTTTTCTATTTCATTCTATCTTTATTTTTCTTTCTACCCTTAATGATCCTCTTATTCGTGCAATCTGAGTTGGACATGTGTGGTTTATTGTCGATTCAAAGAGTACGGAAAAACGGGTCATTATAGTTAGCGTAACAATCTCCTAATTAGATGATGTAGCCCAGGATGGTGTAACCCTTCGAAAATGCGTTGCACTATAAGCTAGAAGGCGTATTAAACTGGTTGTGAGGTTAGCCCTTTAATTGAAGAAACTAATGAAATTATAACTAAGACAGATAGTGGTATGTTTTAGGGACAATTATGTAATTTGTTATATATATCTTACTCTATAATCATACTTGTTTGTAATATATGTTATTTGGAGTTTGTTTTCTTTTATATACTTTGTTTTTTTAGCAAAGCTAGCGAAAATCAATGGGCTTTACCATTTATATTGTTGCACATAGGAAAAAAAGAGGCATCACAACAAGTTATAATCCCCAAATTACAACTATTGGGGAATTTTTTTGTCCTCAAACTCCTTAATTAAGTGTGAAGTAAGTAGCGTGCTAATTACTTTGATATTTTGAACCAATAAAGTTAAGTAATCTAATTTTTCCTTAAAGTAGTGATTATGCCATTGGATGCTTACACAATCAAGTGGTTGCACTTTAACTGTTCGTTAAAATGTCAAGTTCAAATAGTATTTAATTCAAGTACAAATAAGGTAAGATTTGGTACAGTGAACTAAACAGGAAAATAACAAAAGTAAGAAATAGTAAAGGACATAAGAGATTTATGTGGTTTGGATTTTAGTGAATCCTACATCCATGAGGGAAATTTCTCTTTCTTCCTTTTCCAGTATTTTGATACAAATTACCATGGCAGAGAATACAGTAAACCTTAAATGTATCGAAAAGAGAAAAAGGTAACTATCCCTCTCATGCTATCGTGCCTTTTCTACTTATAGCCTTGATACGCACGTGGATTACGAAAATCCTTTTCTCGCCATTATGCCTTAACCCTTGGATTCTGCCAGATGTCATCCATCCATGTTGTCTGTTTGACGTGTTCGGATTGCTGACATGTCTTTGGTGAGAGCTTGAGTGAAGGCAGGAATCCTTGAAATTAAAGTGGGAAAATTTGAAATGGTAGCGGAAGAATTCAAATTTGAATTGATCTTGTAAGTGAGTCCTTAGGGAGACATTAGGTGTCGCTCGTTGGTCTCAAGGTACTACCATCGTATCAACATTGACTGATATATGGTCATCGCATGATGTTGCAGAGCTTATATCTTTGTTGTTTATCATATTTGCACTTGTTTGTTTGGCCTCATACTAGGTGAAGTTACACTGCCTTGCTTTAGCTTGGGCATTATTCTGCTATGGTTGCGGACATGACCTGGCTGCAATTTGAGTTTTCCTCATTACTAGCATGCTCAGGTTGCCGATGAGAGGAAGAAAGAGCTCCATATCTTTGTTGCCTACCTGTAAGTATGATTCTATGTTGAAGCGTATCCTGAGTGGCCATGCATGTAGCCTTTTAGAGTGCTTCTGACTCCTGGTGGTATTGCCTAGGTTACCTCCGATATATATTGTGCAGGCCTGTCCTTGTGGGTGTTGATAGGGTATGGGCTTTGGAGATGCGGTCAACTTAGTTCAATGTGTATTGCCCCAATTTCCTTACGAGTGCAGTATTTGTTCTTCTACCGCGGTTCCCTTGATTGTAGAGTTCGGGTCATGTTAAATACTGTAGCTTTGATATGGCTCCTTGCTCAGCATGAATTTGATTGATTCAACTTCTTCTTCTTCACATCTAATCTTCTCGATATGAGGGTAGTTTTCCTAGTTTCGCGCCCTGCCTCATTTTCTTTTAATGTGGTTCAAGGTAAGAATGAGTGTAACATTTGCCCCTCAAGTATGCAGCGATCGTAGGTCGGGGTAGACTTGTCATCTTGAAAACCCGGTCTGCATATCCTATCAGTTTTGTCTAATCTTCCTTTCCTTTCAATAGTGAGAGAAGTCTTTTCGGCTGTTCTTGCATTTAATGCTCTTGTACATGTGCCAACGTAGCCTAGCTCTTGGTAACCTCACTCGTATCCAATCATGAGTTGTTATTACTGAGTTGGATGCCCAATCCCTTGGTCTTTGATTGTCAGATGATTTTTCTCAGCTTTCGACATCGGGTTCAAGTGGGTCATATTGACGTGGAGCGGTCATATCTGGCTTGTCTTATAATTCTGAGTCAGATTCTTAACATAGCTTTCATTAATAGGTATCACTTCATGATGTGACCTATGCTGGCAAACTTTGAGTAAGTTTTGGATAGATATTTAAAATAGACAATTGCATCACGGTAGACATGTACGGAGCTAATTAAGTATCGGTAACTTGGCTTTTTGATATATACCTGGCGAGCTTTGAGTAGTGTGTGGATCTCTACCCGATGATAATTTGTGGTACATTTCATGTATTGTGCTTTCTTTTGCCAAGTTTTAGGATAAGCTCTTGAGGTAGTTCATGCCCCTACGATCTTGACCCTTAGGCCGCAGTCTTTATTTGTATATTTGATATGACCTGCCCCCTTTCCTAGGGTGCAGTATCGATTTCATGCAACTGGTACGGCCTTCCCCGCTGTTTGGGGGCAAACTATAGCTTTTGTTTTATCATCACCATTTCCGTTTGAGGATTGCTGTTGTTGTTCATGTCTTGCATAGTATGTACAGTTTTTTGAATGATGGCGATGAGGCTATGAAACTGTTTTCGTGCAGTTGGCACGGTCTGCTCCGCTGTTTGGGTGCATACTAGTATGTTTGTATTTGACTGAGAAGTCAACTCATGCATATACAACCCTTGCATGCACATAATATTTTGTACTAGTTCTAGCTGTCTAATATCCATACGTCCAGTGTGCTATGTTAAATTAGTTAACATAGAGGGGTTTTTTATATTGGTTCGGGCCGTCCAATATCCATATGACCAATTTGGCTATGATATGATTTCTATCATAGGAATATTTATATTAAGGCAAAGCAATCTAATATCCCTATATCCAGTGCAGTAATTTTGGCTGAAGAGCCGGATTACGTTGATGCAATTCCAAGTGTTTGAGTCCAGTTTCACCATTCTCAGTGTTGAGAGTGCCACTCTTGTCTACTAACCTTGCATGTTGCTTGGTCAGCGACAATTGGCAGTGAACTGGGAAAATACACGGTGAGGTCATGCCAAAGTGTAATTAACAGAGAGATTATTATACTAATTCAGGCCGTCTAATATCCCTACGTACCGTTTATTATATTGTTACTTTTTTATAATACTACAATATACATTACATAAGCAGTGTAAATTAGAGAAAGTAAGGTCCGAGGTGCTATGAGTTCCAAGTTCTTGGAATTAGGTTGTGATCGGGTATCGATAACCGATATGCCCCGTTTGCTAGAACCTCTACTATAACCAGTGGACCTTCCCAATTTGGTCCTAATGCCCCATCTGCTGGATCCTTTGTATTGGCTATTACTCTCCACAGTACCAAGTCCGCTTTGCAGAAGTTTCTTTCTTTAAGTCTTGCTTCATAATTATTTGTCATCCTTTGTCGATATGCGGCCTCTACTACTGCTGCCTTATCCCTTCTCTTCTGGATGAGATCAAGGACAGCTTCTTTCAATCTCTTATTCTTTTATGTGGTATATGATATTTGTAACAACCCGCAAATTTATCACTAGGATAAATTATATTTATTTTTAAAATATTTAGATATGGGTTTAAAAGTAAGAAATAATCATGTTTTAAGTGGTAAATAATAATAGTTATTTTGTTTGGGAAAAATATTTACGGACAAATTACCTAGGTAAAATATTGAAAATTTGTAAATATCATCCTTAGGTAAAATATTGATAAAACGGTTGGAAATCATTTTATCAATAAAACTTCTTTAAACAATAAGGATCTTGAATGGCTATGGACTCACACACTAATATATGTATTCAAACAAGATTATGAAATAAAATAATTTATTTTATTTTTGAAAATAAAATGTATCTATGACATCGACCATTGATATCATCGGATTTATATTTTTTTTCGGGAATTCAATTTAAGTTTAAATAATAAATAAATAGGTTTTTATTAACAAATAAACCTATTAGAATTATTTAATAATGATGGTCAAATCATTTTTGAAACTTGTTTATCAAAATAGATAGTTCGTAGAAAAATAGAAAATGTGATCGAAGAACGTTTTCTGGAATTTTGACTTTACGACACTGGAAAGTTGTCGGGAACGTTGTTCACATTTGTGCACCATATGTACACATATATAAGAGATAATTAACCATATAATAATATACTTAATTGTGTTTTATCTTATTTTAAGTATGGTTAGGAAGTGATGTGATAAGTCATGGTTTTAAAAATTATATATATATATATACATGTACACTTATATATACAAAGTACATACCCATTATCTCTTATCATATCTTAGCCATATCATCATTTTCCATCATGATCTAGAGTCTGCGACTAGAGAGGGGAGGATGTGCCATATGAGGGGGAGGAAGGTGGTGATGTGACTTGTCAAAATAATGACATGTTAGGATATTTTAATCTAAGGTTGATTTGGTAATTTTCCTGCTTTCTTTCATCTATAAATACACATCCACTTTACCATATTTTCATTTACTTCTTCATTTCTATTTCCCTAAACCTTTCTTTATGTTTCATGGCTTCTTATGTTAATTTTAGTAGCATTCAAAGCACTGTTGCTGTTCCCTTTTCTGAAATTAACTGGAACATCATTTTAAAGGCTACGAGGTGGAAGACTAGCGGCTACAGAGTGTTGATCATATGCATTAAAATTTATATGGAAGTGATATGGAAATAGAGAAATTCTACAGTCTTTGAAAATAACAGAAAAAGCTTCAACGCTCTCTGGTCTGAAATCAAGAACAAAACTTACATGCAGCTGAAAAGGAGGGAGTGCCGTATCCCTGGCATTATGATCAGTGGTTGGAGTTGATGTTTGTTAGTTCTTGTGTTTTTCCTCTATGTCTCCTTTGTTTTCCCTGTTGTTCTCTTTTCTTCTGATTCGAAGTGTGTTTCGAATCATTTTTATTGTGTTGCAATAAACTGGTAGGGGCCCAGTTAACCCCGCTGACTTTGCCAAAAAAAAAAGATTTAAATTGCTTTAAAGATGCAAACTTGTTTTTAAACTCTTCCTTCTCCAGTTTCTCCACTTTATTCGGCCATAACTTCTTGTATTTTACAACAAATCAAGATTTTCTTTTTCTCAAATCATATAAAATTTCAGTAGCTACAACTTTCTTTTTTACCAATTTTTCTAATTTCAAGCTTAGCTTTGTCAAAATCTCATTTCTTTGCAGTGTACTTTTAAACTCAAAAATTCAGGTCTGAAAATAGCTCTCATTCTTTTGACCATATCTACCTCAAAAAAATATGATTTGAGCGATTCTTTTTTAAAATTGTAGAGAAAAGAATTTTATAAAATTTTTCTTTTGATCACCTTTCCAAAATCCAAGAGTAATATGTCCAAAAATCAAGTGGAAGATGACATATTTTTGGTGCAATTTTTGGTGCATTTAAGGCATTTCAGGTTTCGAAGATTTTCGGTGAGTAAAACTACTTTGTTTTAGAATTTTTTTTGACTTTATTATGATGTGTTATTGTGGTGATAATATGATGATAAAATTGAATGGTTATTTTGTCGGTCGATGGTGATTTGATAGATGTTATGTTTGGTATTGAATTTAAGATTTGAATGTGATGTTGTCGAGTTATTAAGCATATAACCTTATGTTTATATTTGTGTTTCATTGTGATGTTAAGAGTATGGTAGTATGGATGTATGGTTGTGATTTAAGAATCAAGTATGTTGAGTTGAAACAAAGTTAACAACTTTGTGTGTTGCTACGGATGTGAGATCCGATTTGAAATCAAAACTATGATTTCTAGTTTCAAAGTTTGGAAATGGTTTCAAGTTTTATCTTGGTTTAAGGTTTCAAAAACTTTCTACATATTATTTCAAAACATGTAAGAGCAAGAAATTAAGTGAAGTATTTCACTTAAAATAAGATAGAGCGAATTGCGCTCATAGCGATAGTCGCTATGGATGCAGTTCGATAAATAATTCACGATTTCCATCTTTTAGTGATTCATTTTGGAATTTTTTTGCAAAAGTTTTCCAAACTTAATTAGTAACATAAAAAGATATTAAGTTTAGATCACTTAATAATTTATTTATTTAATAAAATAATTAAAGGTAATTAGCAGTTAATTAGTAATTAAGTAAGTGATTAATGTTAAGTACACTTAAAGAAGGTTAATGACTAATTATTGATTAATAAGGTTTTAATTAGTGATTAATGAAGATAAGAAGTAATTAAATGGTTAATTATTATTTAATTAATTAGGGTAATTAATTATTATTTAATTAAGTGATTATTAAATTAATTTTTAATTAATTAAGGTTTAACTAATAATGAATTATTTAAACCTTAACTAAGATACATTGGGAGATAATTAGGACTTAACTAAGTTCATTAAGTTAATTAAAGTTTAATTAAGATATAATTAGGATTAAGCCAACTAAATATACTTTGATATTTTCAAAGGTTGTTTTAAACCCAATCAGTTATATTTTAAATCAATTTTATTTTGAAGATTAATTGATTTTATATCAAAAGATCTCTCGTCTGGACCATTAGGTAGCCAAATGAATTAAAGTAGTGATTATAAAACGTTAACACGTTTTATGGGAAGTAAGTGACTTGTGTTTAGCACAAATGCTGAATATCGGTAACATGATACACACAAGGAAGTTAATTTCAATAAGCGGGTCATGATAACTTAAGCATATAAATATACTTCTATAAGAATTTTGTTTCACCCGATTATGGATTTACCTATATTTATAACTTGGACATCTACCTATGGTTGATTGTATGTTATATGTGAATCCTTTACATATCTGATGTTTGCCAGTATCTATGATATAACTTGGATAAGTAAACCCAAATTCAATGATCCATTGTAGTCATTAAGCTACCATTTGGTTTTGGAAAGTTAACATTTCATTTTCTTTTATGGTCTTCAAAGTTATTCTATTTTGAACGAGATATTTGAAGAATGATTTGAAATTTGTTTTGAATATTATATAAAGAAGTTTATGAATAATTTTTGGGTATTCATAAAAGGAGCTTTAGAAATAGTTTTGAATGTTTATAAAAAGATTTTATAAATGGATTTGGGTGTCTATAAAGGGAAGTCTTATGCAAGGTTTGAAAGTTTATAAAGAAGTTTTATAACCAGGTTTGAATAATTATAAAGAGTCTCATAAATGAGTATGGAGGTTGATAAATGTTTTGTAAACGGGTTTGGGTTAAAACAAAGAGGATTTCATGGATAAAGAAATTTATAAAAGAATTTATTGAAGATAATTACAATAGGAAATTGAGGTCTGGGTTTCTCGATGTTGACCTTTTAAAAAAATGGTGGTATGGAACATCCATTTCACACTTAACACCAAAGGAATAGTGCTTAGAGTTATCCTTTTCTCCAATTTAAATAATGTAGTTAAATCCATTTAAGAGATTTGGAAATGGGAAATCTTATAAATGTTTTGTGAATATACTTATGTAAAGGAGATAAATATATGAATGTTGATAAATGTTTGGGAAAGGAGATTTATAAATGAAAATGGTTTTGAAGCTTAGTGATTACTTTGGGTAATTAAATCTCTAGATTTTGTTGTTGTTATTTGATAGTTAAATAACCGACTATCAAATTTGGCCTAATTTGAATTAGGAAGCATGAATGTAAAATTCGAGTTTCCGATAATAAGGACTAGAATACTTACTTCCAAAAGAACTGGGAATGAGTCAACTAAAAATTATCGGTTGTTGGTACAAAGAGACTGGGATCAGATCTGTTTCCATTGGTTGGATTAACGTGATAGGGGGTTCTCGCTTTCTATTTGGTGGCGAGCAAGAGACTCTTACCCCTACACGTCCCGGAGAGGTAGTATGAGGTCTTGATGGGTTGGTTTTCTAGGTGCTTATAGTGATGAGGCTGGCCGTAAAAGTAGATTCGAGGTACCAGTGTATGCCACGGTGGGGCTGGGATGGTCGATACGGTTCGTTACATTTGGTATTAGAGCTGAAGGTTAAGTGAGAACCTTAGCCCTGGTGGGGTAACCTCATTTGGAATTGGGTAAGTGAGACCCTAGAGTGAATCTGAGTGTATTATAAATATAAGTGCATATTTGTTAGTGAGTAAAAATGTTTTATATTATGTTATTGATCTGTTGAGTGGCTTAAGATTTCTGGTCGATGCGTTTGGCCAACGTTATCGATTGAGATTTCCTAAACACTTGAACAAGTCCGATTGACATAATATTCTTTTAAAATTGGTAAATGAAATAATTTTAATTAAGATATATTTTATATATAAAGGAACGATTTTAAAAAGTCTATATAGTTATCGATGGGATGTAGGGTTAAAATTGGATTTAGAATAGAATGTGTTTAGTAAAAAGAAAATCTTTAGATGACCTTATAAAAATGAAAAGGATTGTGAGAATATTAAATCCCGGTGGCTTTGATAAAGATTTAAATGATTTTGAAAAAGTTGTAGTAATTGCACTTAAAGAGATTTTAAGATATAAATATTTTTAAATGGATTTGAAAGTAAAGTTTTCTTTGGAAAGTTCGGGAAGGAGTTTCGATCTATTTTGTGATAATCGAAGTAATCTTCTAAGTGACAATCGAATGTTTGCTTAGGCAGATATGATAGTGCACTTAGTAAATTATCCTGTTTGTCATTGTACAATCGAAACAAGTTCGGATCCGAATGAATCCAAAGCTAGTGGATGGTTTTATTAAAGAACTATTTATCTATAAATAGTATTAATTCAAAAGGGAATTTGTGAAGAAAGAAATATTTTTATGATTAACTAGTTCGAGTGTCTTGGAAATGACTAAAAATGGGTAAGAGATGTGTTCGGATGGTAATCACTTCTCTTGAGTATTTCCCTACTTAGTAAAAGGGATATATAATATTATTTGGTAGCGTCCGGTTCCTTGATATCATTTTAGAGTTACACGGGCTATATATTATGTTTTCAAAAGGGTTAAATATATGTGGAAATTAGCCACAAGGGCCTCTTTAGCTAGTGCAATTAGTTTCTAGGACGCACAACTGAAATAATTACTTTTAAGGACAAAATGCAAAATACTTAGATTCTAAGGCCTAAAAACCTATAAAATTATGTCCTTGAAAGTAATTGGACTGCTGACATTGTCCTTAAAAGTAATTATTCTGCTGACTTTGGCCTTGAAATTAATTTCTATGGATGTGTGTCCTAGAAACTAATTGGACTACAAAGTTTGTCCTTCTAGTGAAATGCCCCTAAATATAAAGTATCATTTCGAAAGGTTTTTTTGAAATAAAACCTGGATATTGTGTTCTCGAATCCCTTAAAAGAATAGAGTTTTCAAAATAAAAGGATGTCTTGATTAAGAGCGGGTTAATAAATAGAGTTTTAAATTTGTTGAACATCCTAGGTTAAGTAAAACCAATTTAGGATTATACTCTTTTGGATATAGAAGAGTATCATACTAAAACGAATTTGAGTTATAGAATGTTAATAAACTTAAGTAATGTTCTTAGGTAAAATGGGATTCTTTAAAAAGGGTAATTATAATCTTGGGAAGTAGGAACCAATGGGATTAGTATGTTGGTTATACGTAGATCATTTCTCCTTTACACATAGTTCTCGAGCCAAGATTCGAGTACATAACTCGAGGTGTTTCACACCATTCCGAATAGGGATTTATCGCCCGATTTTTGACAAAAGCATTGATGAGGGTTCTTATGTGGAACCAAAGGTTGTCTATCATAGTTTATGACTATGCAAGGAGAATAGAGGTTTCTAATTAAGAAGCCTAATCAAAGTCCGTACTAGGAAGTTGAGTGAGCGATACTAGTTCAAAAATGAAGTTATTTATTCGAGTGAGTGATCGAACTAGATTTTTACATAGGAATGATCTATGTACATCATACGGATTGATGAATAGTTTTAAGTATTTCTGGGAATAGGGTTGTGGTATAATTTCGGGAACGAAATTCTTTTAAGGGGGGAAGAATGTAACGACCCGCAAATTTATCACTTAGATAAATTATATTTATTTTTAAAATATTTAGATATGGGTTTAAAAGTAAGAAATAATCATGTTTTAAGTGGTAAATAATAATAGTTATTTTGTTTAGCAAAAATATTTACAACCAAATTACCTAAATAAAATATTGAAAATTTGTAAATATCGTCCTAGGTAAAATATCGATAAAACAACCGGAAATTGTTTTATCAATAAAACCGCTTTTAAACAATAAGGATCGAACATGACTCTAGATTCATACACTAATATATGTATTCAAACAAGATTATGAAATAAGATAATTTATTTTATTTTTGAAAATAAAATGTATTTATGACATCGACCGTTGATATCATCGGTTTTATATATTTCTTCGGGAATTCAAGTTAAGTTTAAATAATAAATAAATGGGTTTTTATTAACAAATAAACCTATTAGAATTATTTAATAATGGTGGTAAAATCATTTTTAAAATTTGTTTACCAAAATAGATAGTTCGTAGAAAAATAGAAAATGTGACTGAAGAACGTTTTCTGAAATTTCGACTTTTCGATACCGGAAAGTTGCCGGGAACGTTGTTCGCCTTTGTGCACCATATGTACACATATATAAGAGATAATTAACCATATAATAATATACTTAGTTATGTTTTATCTTATGTTAAGTATGAATAGGAAGTGATGTGATAAGTCATGATTTTAAAAATAACACACACACACATACATGTACACTTATATATATACAAAGTACATACCCATTATCTCTTATCATATCTTTGCCATATCATCATTTTCCATCATGATCTAGAGTCTGCGACTAGAGAGGGGAGGATATGACATATGCGGGGGAGGAAGGTGGTGATGTGACTTGTCAAAATAATGACATGTTAGGATATTTTAATCTAAGGTTGATTTGGTAATTTTCCTACTTTCTTTCATCTATAAATACACATCCACTTTACCATATTTTCATTTACTTCTTCATTTCTATTTCCCTAAACCTTTATTTATGTTTCATGGCTTCTTATGTTAGTTTTAAGTTTTTTTTTTAAATCAAAAGATTTAAATTGTTTTAAAGATGCAAACTTGTTTTTAAACTCTTTCTTCTCCATTTTACCTCCACTTTATTTGGCCATAACTTCCTCTATTTTACACTAAATCAATATTATTTTTTTCAAATCGTATAAAATTTCAGTAGCTACAACTTTCATTTTTACAACTTTTTCTGATTTCAAGCTTAGGTTTGTCAAAATCTCATTTCTTTGCAGTGCACTTTTAAACTCAGACATTCAGGTCCGAAAATAGCTCTCCTTCTTTTGACCATATCTACCTTAAACAAAATCTGATTTGAGCGATTCTTTTTTTAAATTGTAGAGAAAATAATTTTATAAAACTTTTGTTGTGATCACTTTTTTAAAATCCGAGAGTAATATGTCCAAAAATCAAGTGGGGCAATTTTTGATGCATCTAAGGCATTTCAGGTTTCAAAGATTTTCATTGAGAAAAACTACTTTGTTTTAGAAATTTTTTTGATTCCATTAGGATGTGTTATTGTGGTGATAATATGATGATAAAATTAAATGGTTATTACGTTGGTCGATGGTGATTTGATGGATGTTATGTTTGGTACTGAATTTATGATTTGAATGTGATGTTGTCGAGTTATTAAGCATATAACCATATGTTTATATGTGTGTTTCATTGTGATGTTAAGAGTATGGTAGTATGGATGCATGGTTGTGATTTAAGAATCAAGTATGTTGAGTAGAAACAAAGTTAACTACTTTGTGTGTTGCGACGGACGTGAGATCTGATTTGAAATCAAAACTATGATTTCTAGTTTCAATGTTTGGAAATGGTTTTAAGTTTTATCTTGGTTTAAAGTTTCAAAAAATTTATACATATTATTTCAAAACATGTAGGAGCAAGAAATTAAGTGAAGTATTTCACTTAAAATAAGATAGAGCGAACTACGCTCATAGCGATAGTCGTTGTGGATGCAGTTCGATAAAAAATTCACGATTTCCATTTGGAATTGTTTTGCAAAAGTTTTCCAAACTTAATTAGTAACATAAAAAGAGATTAAGTTTAGATTATTTAATAATTCATTTATTTAATAAAATAATTAAAGGTAATTAGCAGTTAATTAGTATTTAAGTAAGTGATTAGGGTTAAGTAACACTTAAAGAAGGTTAATGACTAATTATTGATTAATAAGGTTTTAATTAGTGATTAATGAAGATAAGAAGTAATTAAATGGTTAATTACTATTTAATTAAGTTAATTAGGGTAATTAATTATTATTTAATTAAGTGATTATTAGATTAATTTTTAATTAATTAGGGTTTAACTAATAATGAATTTTTTAAACCTTAACTAAGATACATTAGGAAGTTAATTATGACTAAACTAAGTTCATTAAGTTAATTAAAGTTTAATTATGATTTAATCTTGATTTAATTATGATTAATTAAGATATAATTAGGGTTAAGCCAACAAAATATACTTTAATCTTTTCAAAGGTTGTTTTAAACCCAATCTGTTATATTTTAAATCAATTTTCTTTTGAAGATTAATTGATTTTAAATCAAAGGATCTCTCGTCTGAACCATTTAGTAGCCAAATGAATTAAAGTAGTGATTATAAAATGTTGACACGTTTTATGGGAAGTGAGTGACTTGTGTTTAGCACAAATGTTGAATATCGGTAATGTGATAGACATAAGGAAGTTAATTTCAATAAGCAGGTCACGATAACTTAAGCATATAGATATACATCTATATGTACTTTTTTCACCCGATTATGGATTTACCTATATTTATAACTTTGACATCTACCTATGGTTGATTATATGTTATGTGTGAATCCCTTACATATCTAATGTTTTGGCAGTATCTATGATATAACTTGGATAAGTAAACCCAAATTCAATGATCCATTGTAGTCATTATGCCTCCGTTTGGTTTTAGAAAGTTAATATTTCATTTTCTTTTAAAATGGTCTTCAAGATTATTCTATTTTGAACAAGATATTTGAAGAATAATTTGACAATTGTTTCGAATATTATATGAAGAAGTTTATGAATAATTTTGGGTATTCATAAAAGGAGTTTTAGAAATAGTTTTGAATGTTTATAAAAAGATTTTATAAATGGATTTGGATGTCTATAAATGGAAGTTTTATACAAGGTCTGAAAGTTTATAAAGAAGTTATATAACCAGGTTTGAATAATTATAAAGAGTCTCATAAATGAGTATGGGGGTTGATAAATGTTTTGTAAACGGGTTTGGGTTAAAACAAAGTGGATTTTATGGATAAAGACATTTATAAAAGAATTTATTGAAACTAATTACAATAGGAATTGAGGTCTGGGTTTCTCGAGGCTGACCTTTTAAAAAAAATGGTGGTATGGAACATCTGTTCCATACTTAACACCAAAGGAATAGTGCTTAGAGTTATCCTTTTCTCCAATTTAAATAATGTAGTTAAATCCGTTTAAGAGATTTGGAAATGGGAAATCTTATAAATGTTTTGTGAATATACTTGTGTAAAGGAGATAAGTATATGAATGTTGATAAATGTTTGGGAAAAGAGATTTATAAATGAAAATGGTTTTGAGGCTTAGTGATTGCTTTGGGTAATTAAATCTCTAGATTTTGTTGTTGTTATTTTATAGTTAAATAACCGACTATCAAATTTGGCTTAATTTGACTTAGGAAGTATGAATGTAAAATTCGAGTTTCCGATAAGGACTCGAATACTTACTTCCAAAACAACCAAGAATGAGTCAACCAAAAATTATCGGTTGTTGGTACGGAGAGACCGGGATCGGATTTATATATCCGAAAACCATTTTGAACCAACATGTACGTTCGAGTGGAAGACATCTTGATGATGATTGAAGATGTTGCTCTTTGAAGTGCAAGGGCTACTACTACTAATCTTTAGGGTGATTCCAAAATGGATGTAGTAGAGTTAGTGCCTTCGGTTTCGTTCAGACCCAAAATGAACTTGTATGGATGAATGCTAGCATTGAATTGATGCCTGGAGGGCAGTGTTAGCATTCCAAGATGGATTGCTATTTAGAAAGGTAAATGTAGCCTTAAGCCTCATCAACCGGGAATGACTAAAACAGGGGATATGCAGCAAGGCTATGTGGGTTGCACCCATTAGGGTATATCACCACCCTTCTAGATATATACAGAATCATCAATGAATTCATGTACGTGGGAGCGCTTGGTTAAAGGTTGCAAAGCAACTGGGGTGATGATATATTTGGTACTATCCAGCAAGGGGTAAGCCGGTTCTGTGTTGGTAGGGGTCGTTAGGTACGACCTCGGTTCATTTTACTAGAGGTGTACTGTGGCGGGCGGTACCCTAGTAGCCCAGTCATTAGTTGGAATCTGATCTCCAATACGTGCCTTACGTTTTCAATTGTAGAGCCTAGTATATTGGAATGTGAGATGAAAGCATTTCAGCTATTTTATCTATTTACTTTAAACCTAGACACTATGATAATATCATTGGATTTTGATATAAAATGTTTTGGTTATCGTAAGGTAAAAACCATCCATTTTTATGTGCAGTGTGGTCTTATGAGATACCCTTTATTTGAAAAGTTTTCAAATGTAGAAACCAGTTTGGTTATTACTTGTTATCGAGTTTTACTCACGTTGGTTTACTAGACTGACCCGGGCGTTATTCCATGTAATGCTCAGGTTAGACCGAGCATGTTTTCCCAGGTTTAATTGGATACTTTGGAGTTGGAGAGGAGCTGGATGCCCAAGACGTATTCACACATATTTTTACTTCCGCTGTATTATAGAGTCTGTATGTTTGTCAGTGTGAGGACATGTTTCTATAATTGTCCAAAAATTTAGGATAAGTCTAATGTACTCTGATGTTGTATATATGAATAAAGATGTTTCCTTTTCGTAAACATCATTGTTGTATTATATATTATTCGCTGCGTTGTGAGATTCTGTGTGGTTTAGTTTTCTTCTATCTTCTACCTTCTTCTTTCACCCTAACAGATCGGTATTTCTGGCACTTGAATGTTCGGCCATACCATATTAACTTCCATTTCCTTTTTATCAGCTTTTGCATCTTCTTGTCTTAGAAACCTCTCTGCTTCATGGTAGAATTCCCCGAGATCCATCAGTGGATCCCACATCAGTGATATCTTAAAATCTGAATTATCTACAACTCCTGACACTGCCGCCATCAAAACCATCGATGGATCTGGTCGATCCACCGAAACAACTGCCGCATTGAACCTGGTTAAGAAATTCTTGAGTTATTCTCCTGCCCACTACTTTACTAATGTCAATGTCATCACATTCTTAGGTCTCGTAATGTGAACCCGAAACTGCTTCATAAATCTTTCGACCAATTTCATCCATGTGCTAATAGAACCGCTCTCCAACTGTCTGAACCATAGCGCAGCTACATCCGTTAAGTATAGAGGGAATGGCAGGACTTCTTTCAAAGACCCTAGTACTTCCATGTGCCGTGTATACCTCATCATATGCATAGTTGGATCTGACTTTCCATCATAAGCTTCGGGTGTTAGTAGTTTGAATTCTGGTGGATTCCTAGCATTCCTAATATTAGGAGCGTATGGACTTCTATTTACATCCTTTGGATCCTTGTTCACTAATCCTCCACGCATAGCTCGCCTGATCATCTCTGCAAAACTGTCATTGTCTTTCAATGGTAGTCTCCTATCATCATGTCCAAGCTGCCCCCCGAGGCTATGAGGAAACTCTGGAACATATTCCTCTATATGAGCATCCAAATTCCGATTCGCACCAAGCTCCACGGGATTGACCGCAGGTCCTCCAACATCACGACCAACCAGTCCCGGGGGCATGCCCCCATGTCTTTGGGGATTGGTACCATCCCTCTGGAGGGAACGGTGTCGATCCCTCTAGGATGGCAGTGGACTACCCTCGACTGCTCTGTTCTATTCCTTTGTCTATTGGTTCCATCTTCATGTTCCCGGTTTTTATTTCCAGCGATTCCTGCTGCTTGAACTCCTTAATTCTGTGCTCCAGGTTATCCAATCTGTTGGAGCAAATTCTGCATCATCTCCTCCTGTCTTTTCAGCATCCTCTCTTGCATAGCATCCATCAACGTTTCCCTTTCATCCTTGGTGATGTAGATAGATGCTTGATTAGTTCTAGCTCCTGAGGAAGCCTCTTGACTCCATCCACGGTGACTCCTTTCCAGTAGTACTCTCCTTATTGATTGCCTAGTCATTGCTTTCTAGATCCAAGCATCCAAGCTTCCAAATCTAAGATCCTAGCTTCCAAATCCTCGGGTGCAAGTCCTTCTCAGTGAAAGCACGGAAAAAGGTGTTAACCCACCTTTTGGAAAATCAGTACACATGTGGATTTAACCCAACGGACATCATGGTCATCAAGGTGGGAGGCCCGGAGAAATGGTTACCAAGCTCGGGGATCGGCTATAAACGAGACTATGAATGATGGTCAAGCGGATTCGGATCGGATCCCTAATTTTTGTCCCAACCAAGGTGCAATTGGTATAAAGTAATAAGGAAGGCCTCATGAGGCAACATTTAAAATTGCAAGTCGAGTGGAGTTTTTATGCTAGAGTTATGGGCAAAAGAAGAGGGATCAGATCATATTTAGCTCAACAGCACAACTCAACGATGATCGCTCCATAACTCAACAACCACAAGTCGGATTGAAGTGAAACTTTGGAAACAAGAAGAGGGGACCAAAGGGAGTCTACCTCAGGGATTGCATGGCATTTGGAGAAGTTGGATGGATTGACATATGTCCCTCAATAGGGATCGTTACCTATCTCTCTTAAGGATCGACTAAGCCCAACTTCATAAAAAGGATCGATCAATATCTTAATATCTACACATCCAATTGACATGAAACTAAGAAAAAAAGCTAATTAGAACATGTGAAACACCCCATTGGTATCATATAGCATTTGGATTAAGTTGGAGGGATCGGTACCTATCCCTCCAAAGGGATCAGCTATAATCAGCCTTAACACCATACTACAACAAAGATTGGTCAATAACTCGAGTTCTACTAATACAATTGGCATGAAACTTGGAGGCTAAGTATAATACAGCATGGAGAAGCCCCTATAGGAATTTTATGATATTTGGAAGAAGTTGGAGGGATATGAACCTATCCCTCCATAGGGATCGGCAGAAGTCAGGATTTAAACAACACCACTTCACCGAAAACGCGATATCTTACAAACCATAAGTCAAAATGGCACGAAATTTGGAGGGAAGTAGCTAACATCATAGGGAACCCCACATAGGGATCTCACCCCATTTGGACACCAAAATAGGGATCGGTACCGATCCCTATTGTGGGCCCCAATGGGCTTGAAAGTTTATGGGTGGCCTTGTCTTGGTCTCTCGAATCTTCTGTCGAAATTTCAACCCGATCCGTGCACGTCTTCCTGCATGGCATTAAAAAAGGGATCTTCTTTCTACTTCTCTTTATCTTCAACCTAGGCTAAACTCTGTCAATTTTATTCTTGGATTTCTCATTGTAACTATAAACAAACTTCAGTATAATAAAAAGGATTATTTAGGAGTGGACGTAGGCCAGAGTTAGCCGAACCACTATAAATCTTGTCTCCTTTCACTTGCTTTCTGATTGTTTTTGTTTTGTTCTTCATTTATTTCTCTTCATATTTCTATGATTGGATTGGATATTGGAGCTTTTGCATAATTGGGTGTTGGTGGCCAATTTTGACGCCAACAGTCAAATCATGTTTTAAATTTAGATTCTAGGTAATCTCAACCGAAGTTGTTACACAAAATATTCAGGTATTAATAAGCTCGTTTCCAATAATAGAAAGGATTGGGAAGATGGCCTATAAGGTGGAACTACCTAGTGTTTTTGTTGGAATCCATATTGTATTTCATGTATCACATTTGCAAAAATGAATTAAAGATCCAAGCATAGCAGTTAATTCAAGGGCAGTGAAGATATGATCATAGAGAAAATATGACTCATGTGCGAAGACCTGTTTGAATAGTGGACCGATATGAAAAGAGGCTTCGGAACAAGGCATGAAGCTAGTCTATGTTCAGCGGAGTGTAGAGCCGGAGGACCACACATGGGAAATAAAGGACAAGGTCCGGAGGGCCTATCCAGAGTTGTTTGTTTCGGAATATATATGAACTAAGTAATGCATTGTGTTAATTGTGGACTATGTATGTATGTATGTATGTACGTGTGTGTGTGTGTGTGTGTGTGTGTGTGTGTGAATATTATGGTTGATTGTTGTATTTGCAAATAACACCAGTACATTTATGTATGAATTGGGAGTTTATGGTTATGGTTAGGGTAAGTATGGGATAGCTGGCAAATCATTACTGAGCCTTAATTGAATTTCGAGGGCGAAATTCCCTTAAGGAGGAGTGACTATAACAACCCCTAAATTATGAATAATTTAATTAATTAGTTAAAAGGCCAAGTGGGGCTAAGTAAGATAGAAAGGGACAATGAATTAATGGAAACGAGTATGTGGGCCAAACACAAATAATTTTGGGACAATAAACATGACTCTTTTCCATTTATTCCTTCCATTCTACTAAAAGTAAATAAAAGCTCAAAAGATACGTTAATGGCAGTGGCTTAGAGAGATGGAAATAAAGAGAAAATAAAGCAAATACAAGCTAAGGAAAAGAGAAGAAGATCTAAACAAGGTTTCCTAAAGATTTAGATGAGTAATACTTAACCTTTTATTCAGTTCATTTTGGTTGATTGGATCATGTTATGTTGTTGGTATTCATATATATTTATGTCAAAATGAAAACCGGTTATGATATCCTAACCATTATCCCAAAGATGGGTTAGTAACTTGAGAAGCTCATGGCTTAGAAATAAATTATTATGAATTTTTTTAAAGTAAACACCAAGAAAAGGTGCAAGGAAAGTAACTTCTAATTCAAATAAAAGACAAGGAGGGATAAAGGAATTATTCATGAATTTTCTAGAATTTTACAAGACTTTTTATGCGTAAAATAAGTTAGAACTGATGTAGAACGGCGCTGGTGGAAGGGGGATCTACGCCGAGAATTAATGAAATGACATATGCATTAAAATATTAATGCAAGGGGACAAGATCCATAAAAATTGCTGAAAAGATAAAAAATGAACTCCGTAAATGTTAGGAAACAGTAAGGTAATGTATCGCATGGTCACACATGTAAAGGTAGTAACGTGCCTTGTCAGATGTGTCAGAAATTGTCAAGTTCTAAGCTAAGGAGGCGGTGGCCAGAAGTCCCAAAGGAGAATCGCACCAAATAAAATTGCGTTGGCTAGTAGGATAGTGATTTGCCAAAGGAATCTAGGGATTTTCTAGGGAAAGTAGTTCTACCGCTATTTTTATGAAAGATAAAGAGCACCACAATTATGATGGGAATAAGACAAATTATACTGCCATACCGTGCCGTAATTTGGAAAAAACATGCTCAATAAGTAAATAACATGCTGTGTATATGGGTCGAGGCAGGGTGTGTTGTGCCGAAGTGAAGTGAGTGAAAGAGGAGAGTGGAAGTGTTATTAACGCCGAGTAAGGACGCTTGCTCGAATGCACACCTGAAGAAACTTCGGATGAGGAGAGGCATTCAACTACCAGAGGTCTGTAGGGGGCTGATTCTATGCAATCATCCTACATCGATTGGGCACCATAGCAGAGCACTCTTCGGATATACTGAGTGTTGGAGGAATAGGGCGGTTGTTACATCTTGTAGGCAAGCAAAAATGTTTTGATGCAAATATTGTAGCTTGCAAAATGTTAGTGTATGCTAAAGCTTTGATCAAAATTACTCTAGATAAAACTTTACCTTCCAAGCTTAAGATTCAGCTCGATGAGGGGCAAGTTGTCGGTGTTGATGTTTATTATAGCTAGAAACCTGACATTTTCTCAACGTGCAATCCTTTGTCCATATCGACGAATCTTACAAGCATGATTATCCTTCTTATTCTCCAACTGTAGTTAAAGTCTCCTTGTGTAACACCCTTAATTTTTTATCACATTATTCAGGAGATTTAATTAGATAAATTAAATAGAATAATATAAATGTTAAGTGATAAGGGGATTGAGATTTGAATAAATACTAAGTGACCGTGCTTAATTAATTAATTTAGATGGGCTTAAGAATGGCTTATAGGCTAATTAGTTTACACAAGGGTATATTGGGTATTAGCCACACCATAATTCCATAACCCTTATATATATATCCACGGTTTGCCATCTATTTACGTTTATTCTCATCTTCACAAAAAACGTAAAACACAAATATAAAAAGGAGTCAGCCATAGCTAGGAAGAAAATACAAGAGAATTCAAATCAAAGTAAAGCTAAGGATTAAAGCTAGGGGAATAAATCTTAATCTCAATCCAATCTCCTTATCATATTCAAGGTGAATAGTAATTTATACCATCTCTATTTTTTTATGATCATATGTTTTCGGATTTAAGATTCAATTCATTTTTATGATGATTTGGATGATGATATGCTTAAATTATAATTTGTTTAATTTAAACAAGATTGTTTAAATGAGGATTTATACGGTTTTAGGGCAAAACCGATTGTAAATGATCTTTGAAAGCCATGGAAAAATTTTATGTTATGAAAAACATGATTTTGGAGTTGGGTTTTAATTTTGATAATTTTTCAAACTATGGAAAGATTATTATGAATTTTCAAAGGAAAATATGGTTAATTGAGTTTAGAAATTTATTTCAGAAATTATATTGAGAATTTGGATCTGAAATTTTAACATGTTAGATAACATGATGAAAGTGAATTTCTGGAGATTTTTCCGAAGTGATTTGCTATGGAAATTAATTTATTTTAGAAGAAGGACTTATTTGAAATATTGGTTTTGCTTAATGGAAAGGCTTATTTGCTAAATTATCCTTGGTTTAGATCTGAAATTAAGTGGCAGTTATTTTGGTAAAGAATTTGAAAAGTTGAGGCAACCAATCATATGTTCACACGTGGCAGGTTAGTTAGAAAGTGCTTGCTTTAATTGGTATTAAATCAGGTTTACCAGAAAAGTGGCTTCCGCCTCTATTTAGAAGCACCTTTCGACTCCAATGCTTCCACTCCATCTCAGTAGAATCCAACCCAGGTCGAAACCAATACACAATGTATCACTTAGATGGTACGTAGTGGATTGGAGAAAGGCGGAAGGCATGGTGTCGAAAGTATTGCTTCCGACATGGTCGATAC
The DNA here is from genome assembly GCA_030737815.1 of Allium fistulosum. Classification (NCBI taxonomy): domain Eukaryota; kingdom Viridiplantae; phylum Streptophyta; class Magnoliopsida; order Asparagales; family Amaryllidaceae; genus Allium; species Allium fistulosum. The sequence continues at coordinate 1,165,459,375 of CM060905.1, read as the reverse complement.
CTTTATTTGTTTTAAAAAGTTAAGTGCCTGCCTTTTTTTTATTAAAGCTTTCGAAGGAGACAAAATATATGCTTTCGAAAGGGATTTTCTAATAACTTTCGAAGGGGGTTGTCATCTTATGTTTTAAAGTATAAGCTTTAGAACGTGTTTCTTTACTTATAAAAATGATGCTTTCGAAAGTTGTGGTTCTGACTAGGTCGAAACCCAGCCGCTGTTCTTTTGTCTTTCGAGTGTATTGAAGACATCAATGCTTTCGAAGGGTAGTTTTTGTTTTAAACTTATATATGTCGCTTCCTAAATGCTTTCTAAAGGGTTCATGGGTTTCAAAGGAAATGGCTTTGAAAGGGGTTTTGATGCTAACCTTCAATGTTTTACTTAAGTGTTTTGAGGCTTTCGAAAGGGATGGTGCCGATGCCATCAAGTTTTCCCCAATACTTATATATGAAAAAAATGGTTTTGAAAGAGATACTTTCATTTATATTCACTTTGACCCAAACGATATTTTTAAATATAAACTCAATGGTTTCGAAAGAGAGGCTTTCAATGGTTTCAGAAGGGATATTTCCAAAGGTTTCGAAATGGTTACTTTCAATGGTTTCGAACCTATGCTTCTAAGAGTTAATACGTAATACTTTATTACATTCGAAAGGTTTCTAAAGAGAGGTTTTAAAGTGTTTCAAAAGGCAGGGCCCTAATGTTTTGAAAAGGAATTTACATGCTTTCGAAGGAGGTTATCCAGTGAGGTTGAAAGCAAAGTTTTGAAGGTTTCGAAAGCCTTAGTTTTTCATAGCAAATAACTCAATCTCATTTAAAAAAAAACCATGGCATAAATAAATAAAGTGTTTTGAAAAGAAGTGTTTGAAGAAGTTTTTTTGATTAATTGGTTAAAGGGATTAACCAAGTTATTGTCTTTGCTTCTTCATATATATATATATATATTCACATTGTAATGGACCCATAACTATATTTTAGGGAAGAGCAGAATAACCAGCTAGGTTGATCCAGTAGTGAATATAAATTAAGTAAACTCCTGAATGAGTAGAATTGCATCCAGGAGGTCAGGAAGACTGGACTATAAGATGCTAAAATATAAAGGAAGATATTGGCAGAGGCGAAGAGGTTCTCAGTAAGCCCATGAAAACTATGTATCGAAAAAGATATTGGCAGGGGCCAATAGGTTCATAGTAAGCCCATGAAAATTATGTATAAATAAAGATTTCAGAAAGACAGGTTCATAGTTAGCCCATGAAAACTATGATTTGATATTGGCAGGGGCCAATAGGTTTGTAGTTAGCCCATGAAAACTAGGACAAGAAGAAAAGATATTGGAGTTACCAATAGGTTCCTAGTCAGCCCATGAAAACTAAGATAAGAGTAAAGATATTGGAGTTACCAATAGGTTCTTAGTGATCCCATGAAAACTATGTAACTGGACAGGGAGTCCATAATTATTTTACCGGTTATTAGTCAGCCTATGAAAACTATTAAGTTAATAGTAATCCTAGAAACTTTGAGACGGATAGTCAAAATGAATGGGGATGGGAATTCAATCATCATATCATATTGTTTGTAATATTTTTAACCATTGTGGATGCAAGAGCACAGTATATGGTTTTATAAAGCTTTTAGGATACTAGTGAGGGGAAACCCTTTTTGCTAAGCGGCGTGGTCTCACTAGATATCTGAATGATTTGAGATGGTAGACTATTATTCATATCAGGCTTTATGTCTAACTCAAATTTTATGTTTTCGCCTTAATTGATTTTGAGTAGTTTGAGAGTTGAGGTTTTCAGGTATCTCTTTAGACGAATAAGCTTCCAGAGACGTGCAAGAGACCTAATAGCTATCTGGAGTTCTCTTTTATTTTGATTCCGTTGTGTTGATATAAACACAAAGTTGTTAAATTGCTTGTATATATACTAAATTCATCCAAGGGGGCATCTTCATATGTCGCTCTTGGCATATGTTGTACTAAATATATTTTCTCTAAACATGGTTAACGATTGTGGGATTATGTAATGAATTTGAAATGTTTTGAAATGGAATGTAGAATTTGTTTGATGTTTTAATTTTTTTTCCATATTCATGTGTTTTTGTTTATCAATGTATCTAACATTGCCGTATTTGGTCACCGATGATTAATAACTATGGATGACTAAGCATTCATAGCCGTTAGTTTTGGGCCTCCAAGTAGGAGGATGTTACAAGTTGGTATCAGAGCATAGGTTTATGAAAACTTAAAAGAAAAGTTTAACCTAAAAGCATTTTGAAACATAATCCAATGAATCAGAAAATAAGATCGGGTTTTGGGTTAACGCTATAGTAATGTACTTGTATTTGATATATAGGTATATATATAAGTACGTATTCCCCTCTCTCTTAGACCGTTCTTCTGTATCTTAGTAAGGCTCGTATGAAGATTTACGAGAAAGAAGATATGAAAGCAAGAAACGGAAGAGGAAATCTTGGTGGAGGAAGCACCACAACCAACGGAAATGCTCGACCTAATACCAGGAGGAATAAAGGTCGACAGGCTAATGCTAACCAAAATGCTGATGCCAATGTGGGTGCTGGAAATCTACTAGTAGATGTGAGGGCAATGTATCAGTTCTTTGTCAATGTGATGCAAGCACGAGTTGCTACTGGAGTTACTGGAAATGTTGGAGGAGCTAATCATGTGGCTCCTATAACATCCCTAATTTTTGGTAATATTATTCAGGAAATTTAATTAGATAAATTAAATAGAATAATGATGATAACGAGATTGAGATTTGAATAAACCATATATAGGGTCGTGCTTATTAATAAAGTAAATGGGCTTTAATTGGGTTATTAAACTAATTAAATTACACATGGGCATATTAGTAAAATAGCCTCCTTATCATACATGGCTATACACTTCTTACCCTTGCCCATTCATGTTTCATTTCTCACCATCACAAACGCAAATCAAAAAATAAAATATAGCCGGCCATTAACAAAGAGGAAAAGAGGGAAATTCAATCTAAAGCTAAGGATCAAAGCTAGAAAGGATTAATCAACAACAAATCTTAAATTCCTTATCATATTTAAGGTGAATAATAATTTTATACCATCTCTATTTTATTCTATGGTTATGTGTTTCCGGATTTATGATTAAATTCATTTTTATAATGATATGGATGATGATATGCTTGAATTATGTTATGTTCGAATTATTTTAATTCATATACCTAAGAATTTGCTTGGTTTCAAGGGAGAATCAAGGGTTTATGATTTCCGAATGCCATGGAAAAAACTTACGTTAAGCAAAAACATGATTTTGGAGATGGGTTTTATTTTCAAAATTTTCCAACCTATGGAAATTTTATTATGAATTATTAAAAGAAAACATGATATAATTGGGCTTAAAAATTTATTTCGAAAATTTCAGCGAGAAATTGGGTTTGAAATTTTAATATGTTTGATTATAGGATGAAATTGAATTTCTGTGATTTTTGGGGATTTTTCCCAATTGATTTACTAGGGAAAATAAATTATTTTAAAAAGGACTTTTGTTGAAATAATTGGTTTTGATATAAGGAAGGGCTTAAACGTTAAATTTTATGATTTAGATTTGATGAAAGTGCGGCAGTTTTAAATGTAAGTATTTGAAAAGTTTTTATGGTAGCCAATCAATGGTTTACAAATAGGAAAGAAGTTATAAAATAATTATTAAAAGTTGCAACACTTCAGCCTTTAATTCAAAAAAGGTGTTTCGCCTCAAATAGTAGCACCTTTCGACTCCATTGATTCCGATTCATCCCAGTCGAAACCCATATAGTCGAAACCAATACATAAGATATCACTTAGAAGGTACGCAGTGGATTGGAAGGAAGGTGGAAGCTCTTGGTGTAGAAAGGTAAGCTTTCGATGGGGTCGAAACCCTACTTTGTTTTCAAAAGTTAAATTCTTGCCTTGTTTTACCTAAAGCTTTCGACATAGTCGAAACACATGCTTTCGTAAAGGTTTTATAAATGGCTTTCGAAGAAGGCTGCTATATTATGTAAAGGGGTTAGCTTTCGAAGGGGTACTTTTTCCTTGAACAAGAGCTTCCGAAAGGATTGGTTTCGACCAAGTCGAGACCAAGCCACTAATTTACCTTTCGATTGCATTAAAGCCATCTATGCTGTCGAAGGGTTACCTCTGTTTTAACTTAAACTAAGCCTTTTTCTTGAATGCTTTCGTAAGGGGTTGAGGGTTTCGAAGGCAATGGAGTCGAAAGGGGGTTTCGACTCTATCCTTCAAAATTTTAATTTAAAGGATTATGCTTTCGACTAAATGGTTCCGACACCATCCATTTTTCCTCCGAACAATTTTATAATTGGTTCCGAAAGAGATGCTTTTATATATAATCATTTTGACCCAAAGGATGTTATTAAAGAGTAAACCCAATGCTTTCGACAGAGTACTTTTATTTATTTTGAAGCTATGTTTTAAAGAGTATTTTGATATCGTCGAAAGGTACCATTAGTTTCGAAAGTGAATATTTAACAATGACTTAGAAAGGTATGTTTATTATGTTTTGAAAAGAATCTTGTACTTTCGAAGGAGGTCATTAGAGGTTTTGAAGGTGATGTTTTAAAGTTTCAAAACAAATAATCCACTCTCACTTTTAAAATGGAAATACCATAGTAAACTAAATATTTTAGAAGTATTCTTCTTCATATACTTATTCACATTGTAATTAACCCATAACAGTACTTTGTGGAAGGGCAGAATAACTAGTTAGGTTGATGCAGTAGTGAATATAACTTAAGAAATGTTGAAATCTTAATTAAAGATATTGGCAGGGGCTAATAGGTTCATAGTCAGCCCATGAAAACTATGATTTGACACTGGCAGGGGCCAGTAGGTTTATAGTTAGCCCATGAAAACTATATCCGGATTAAGATATTGACAGTCAGTCAATAGGTTTCTAGTTAGCCCATGAAAACTAGGATAAGAGATATGATATTGGAGTTACCAATAAATTCTTAGTGATCCCATGAAAACTATGATATTGGACAGATAGTCTATAAACATCTAATAGGTTAATAGTAATCCTAGAAACTGTAATTGAGATAGATAGTCAGAATGAATGGGGATGAGTAATCCAGATTTGATTTACTTGTTTTGCATATCATCATAATGTTTTTGAAATACTATGTTTTAACCATTGTGGATGCAGGAGCACAATGTATGGTTTTATAAATGTTTTAGGATACTAGTGAAGGGAAAACCTGTTCCACTAAGTGGCATGGTCTCACTAGATATCTAAATGGTTTGAGATGGTAAATTATCATTCATACCGGGCTTTATGTTTAACTCGAAGTTTTTTCCCCTTAAACTCTCGGGTATTCAATTGATTTTGAGTAGGTTGAGAGTTAAGGTTTCCAGGTGTTCTTCTTGACGAATAAAGCTTCCTAGGATATGCAAGAGGCAAGCTTGTTATTAGAGTTCTTTTATTTCTGCTGTATGTTTTGTTTGTAAAGGCCATTTTTTTCTTGCCTATTTATATACTCTGATTAACTAAGGGGACATCTTCATATGTCGCTCTTGGTGTATTTTGTAATAATTATATGTTATCTGAACGTGGTCTGCGAACTGGGATGATGTAATCAATTTGGAATGTTTTAAAATGGAATGTGGAATTTGTTTGCTGTTTATTTTTTTCCATATTCTTGTGTTTCTATGTATCAATGTATCTAATGTTGCCGTATTTGGTCGCCGAGGATTAATAATTATGGATGACTGCAGCATCCGTGGCCGTTAGTTTTGGGCCTCCAAGTAGGGGGATGTTACAAATGTAACACCCCGCCTCTATACCCATATTACCCAAGAGTATTACTGTGTAATACTATCGAGTAACACAGAGAATGAGGTGATGAGGTGTTTCCAGGATAGAACAATGCAAAAATAACATCATCACATATAAATAGATCACATCATACTCTAACGGACACAAATAATGTATATTACACAATTTGATACTTCATACAATATCCAAATTTATTTTATACATTTCAAGCCAATATAACTATATCAATTTCTAATACAAAATAGTACATAAACCGTTGACTCTATCCATCCATCACCTTGTACCTAAAAGTATATCAGCTAAACCTGCAATAAATCCTCGGTCTGACCCGAGGATTGTCGATAAAAACAAACCCCGAGTCAGGCTATTTCTAGCTGTGAGTTCATAGATCACTATAAATTTTATAATCAATGGTAATTAAATATAAATATTCAAACTTCATTTGTTTAATAAAATTTCAAAACTCGTCATTTGCTAAACAATTTTAATTCACAAAATCTTCAAAATCATCCCATTTATATATTTTTCCAAAATCATCCATCTTTCAAATTTTAACACAAGAGTATTAAAGTAAATCAAAACCCATTTCAGAGATTAAATAGACTCTATCATGGGTAGAGAGTAGGATCATTCAATATGGAAACTAATTAATGTCATTGAACTCTTGTAAATAATTTACAGCAATAAAACATAATTTCTGCCTCTGTAAATCAACAGGTTAAGGCAACAAATCATTGTATTTTTAAATAAATTTTTTATCATTGAGTTGGAAACAGCATAATCAAATTTCAATTTTTTTTGATTTTTCTACAACTTAATATGAATTATAAACCAATAGGCGTTTTCTGCCCAAATTGCACAGGAAAATCTTACGGAAATCACAATATTTAACACATCAAAACTAAATGTAAATTCATGAAATTTGGAACATAGGTGCTGGAATATGTGAGGAATAACGTATCAAAATTTGGAAATTTTTACCTTTCGTATAAATTAAATACGAATTTTATAGTGAAGAGGGTTTAAATTCACAGAATTCATCAAAATACAACCATATCAACAAATATCATCACCAATTATTTCTGCAATCATATAAACAAAAGATATTCATAATGAACAAAGAAAAAAGTATATGAAACTCACCAAAAAAATTTGAAGCAAAAATAATTTGATTTGATACACAAAATCACTCATTGAACAAACATCTTTTCCATTGTTTATAAAGCAAAAAATATATCTCAATCTATCAATTTTTTCACCATCCAAACTTGAGCAAAATTGAACTTTTACAACTTGTAATGATGTAAATAAGTGTTGAGAAACTCTATTTAAAGTTTTGTAATTTTTTGGTATTTATTTGATTTTTATTAATTTTGGAAGAGAGGTCATTTTAGGGTTTCATGCTGAAAACAAAAATAGAGAACAAGAAAGGTTTGTAGATGATAAGTGATGAAACAAAGTACTAGAATACTCTTGATAATTAATGAGTATGCATAAATGGGCTTGGGCCAAGTGTTTGTGTTACCAATTTCATTTTAATTTATTTCTTGTTTGCTTCTTAATCACTTTATTAATAATGTTTTATTAACTTAAACTACTTTCAAAATTATTATACTTCACTAATTTAGCCTACCACTCGATTACTCCTTACTAAAATCATAAAACATATTTTTAGAAGTTGGTTCATCATATTTCTTATTAATTAATCTCTATTATCAATGATTATATAATAAATTTAAAATTTATAGCTTCTCGAAATATCGGGTTGTTATAGCTCCAATTGGGAATAATTATGCTAAGCTGAGTAGAGATTACACCAGTTTGGGTGGAAAGTTGTTTATGGGAATAGAGGATGTTATTGAAGTTGAGAATTGGTTGTTGAACTGTGAGAGAATCTTTGCAGATCTAGGTTTGGATGATGAGCAAAAGAGGAGGCTGGCCTATAGGTAGTTGCAAGGGGCAGCGCTTCACAGGTGGAATAGTGTGACCGTCGGAGTTCCAGAGGAAGAGTTGACATAGGCTGAGTTCAGAAGGAGATTTGAACAGAGGTTCTTATCTGAAGTTGCTAAGTGAACGTTGATGAGGAAGTTTATGGATCTAGTTCAGGGAGAGATGTCGATGATCGAGTATGCTACTAATTTTGATGAGTTGTCTCGATATGGGTATGCTACTATAGACTCTGACATCAGAAGGAATGAGAGGTTCATTTGGGGATTGAGACCTGAGCTTACTAGGGTGACCCTAAAACATATCCGTGATCCCTATAATGTGGTGGTGGAGATGGCAATTCACCATGAGGAGATGCTTGCGGTTTGTGCTAGGGAGAAGCCAGTTGAATCCCAGGGTCCTCGGGGAAAGAAAAGAAAGTTCTTTAAGAAGAAGGGAGCCCAGAAGGGAGAAGCTACCAAGAAGGCAAAGGCTGATTTAGTTTGTTACAAATGTGATAAGAAGGGTCATTATGCAAATGAGTGCCGGTCAGGCAAGGGGAAGAAGGCTGCAGACAAGAAGAATGCGAAGTGCTTCAACTGTGACCAAGTTGGGCATTATAAAAATCAATGTCCAAAACCGGATAGAGTGGACAATGGGAAGGTTTTTGCTATTGGACCATCATCTACTAAGCCAGCTGCGGCTGAAAAAGGAAAGACTGTGATGGAAGGTTCATTTTTGATTCAGAGTATACCAGTTAGGATACTATTTGATACCGTGCATCACATTCATTTATATCTCAGTGTTTGGTTAATAGGTTATGCTTAGAACTTACATACCTTGTTACTTCTTTAAGGGTTGCGAATCCAATAGGAGGGTATGCAACTCTGGGAATGAGATGTGATCAGTTATAACTTGATTTGTTAGGTCATAAGTTTGCATGCAGTCTGTATGTTTTCGATTCCGTAGATTTCAAAATCATTTTGGGTATGGATTGGTTGAGAAGGTATGAGGCCATGATATTTTGCTAGGATGGGGAGATATCACTAAGACACCCTGATAGTCATAACCGAATTATATTCTCAGTGGAGAATTCTAACTGGAGTAGTTGTGCTTTTTTGAGTGCTATGGAAGTGGGAGAAAAATTAAGTCAGGTTCGAGTAGCAAGAGAGTTTGCAGATGTCTTTGAGCCTGTCACAGGACTACCACCGAAACGAGCTGTTGAGTTTCGGATAGATCTTGTGCCAGGAGCTGAACCTGTGAGTAGACCACCTAGCAGGATGAAACCTACTGAGATGAAGGAATTGTAGGTGCAGCTAGTGGATCTAGAAGGAAGGAATTTTATTAGACCAAGCAGTTCGCCTTAGGGAGCGGCCGCAGTATTCGTGAAGAAACCAGATGGGTCATTGAGGATGTGTATCGACTATGGTAAGTTGAACGAGAGGACGATTAAGAATAATTATCCTTTGCCGGGAATAGATGATCTATTTGCTTAGTTGAGTGGAGCCAGAGTGTTTTCCCAGTTGGATTTGGCGATAGGCTTCCATCAGTTAAGAGTGGCAAAGGACAACATTCCTTTGACAACATTTCAGACTAGATATGGTTCGTATGAGTGGTTAGTAATGTCATTCGGGTTAACGAATGCACCTGATTTCTTTGTAGATTTGATGAACCGTGTCTTCCAAAAGTATTTGGACAGATTCATGTTAGTGTTTATTGATGACATTTTGGTATACTCTAAGGATGAAAGAGAGCATGAAGATCATCTTAGAGTTGTGCTTGAGATGCTGAGGCAGCATCAGCTAAAGGCGAAGTTTTTCGAGTGTCATTTTTGGAAGAAAGAGGTTAAGTTTCTTGGTCACGTGGTTTCAGAGAAGAGTTTGTCTGGCAATTCATATAAGATCGAATCTATTAATAATTGGAAGAGACCAAAGATGGTGACTAAGATTAGAAGTTTTCTTAGACTTGCTGGCTATTACCAGAGATTCATCAAGGATTTCTCACGGATAGTAGCGCCTATGACTAAACTAAGCAGGAAGGAGGTGAAGTTTGTTTGGTCCGACAAATGTTAGGAAGCATTCGTTAAGTTAAAGCATTTGTTGATAAATGCACTTGTGTTAGTAGTTCCAGATGGAAACTAAGGGTTGGTGGTGTATACCGATGCATGTGGAACTGGATTGGGAGCTGTGTTGATGCAGAAGGGTAAGGTGATTGCCTACGCTTCACGACAGCTTAGACCGCATGAAGTGAGGTATCCTACTCATGATTTGGAGTTGGTTGCGGTGATCTTCACATTGAAGATTTGGAAAAATTATCTCTTAGCGGAGAGATTTGAGCTATACACAGATTATAAGTCTTTAAGATACTTATTCTCTCAGAAGGATTTGAATATGAGATAGCAGAGGTGGTTGGAGTTTTTAGCTGCTTATGATTTTGGTATAGAGTATACACCATGGAAAGGTAATAAAGTAGCGGATGCTCTTAGCAGAAGATATCAAAATGTAATGTTAGCTATGTTGGCAGAATGGAAGGATTTAGAAGCTTTGACTACTTGTAGTGTGCAGTTAAGATCGACTGCTAGTTTTATTCACAGTATCGCCATGTTGTCATGTTTAGAAGTTCGACCAGTGCTGATCGAAAGGATTGCTTCTAAGCAAAAAGAGGATCCAGTGTTAGCCGAGAGGATTAGAGGGCTTGAGGTTGGAATTGAGATCGATGATCTAAAAGACTTTAGTTTGACCAAAGAGGATGGCTGAGAAAGAAGGGACGGTTGTGTGTTCCGAATGTGAGGACTTGAAGAAATAAGTTCTTGGAGAATGTCATCGGTCCAAGTTTATGATTCATCCTGGAGGAACTAAGATGTATTAGGATATGAAGAGGAGCCTCTATTGGGAAGGTATGAAAAGGGAAGTAGGCTTGTGGGTTAGGCAGTTAGCAAACTGTCAACAAGTGAAAGCTGAATATCAGAAGCCGAGTGGGTTGCTTCAAACTTTAGAGATTCCAGTTTGGAAATGGGATTCGATATCCATGGATTTTATACACGGGTTGCCAAGGTCAAATATAGGAAATGGAAGTATATGGGTTATAATGGACAGACTAACCAAGAGTGCCCATTTCAATCCAGTAAAGTCAACCAAGACAACACCTGTTTTAGCTAAGTTGTTCGTGAAGAACATAGTTAGACTACATGGAGTTCCTGGTAGCATAGTCAGTGACAGAGATGCTTTGTTCACTAGAGAATTCTGGAAGAGTCTAAAGGATGTGTTAGACACTAAGCTCAAGACGAGTACTGCATATCACCCTCAAACAGATGGGCATACAGAGAGAGTCAACAAGGTACTCGAGGATTTACTGAGAGCTTGTGTATTGGACTTTGGTGAATCTTGGGAAGATCACCTATATTTGGTTGAGTTTTCCTATAATAATAGTTATCAGACTAGTATAGGAATGACGCCTTTTGAAGCTTTGTATGGAAGGCCATGTAAATCACCAGCATGTTGGTTGGAGACTGGTGATAGATTGGTCTTAGGTCCAGATTTGGTTAGGGAGGCGCCAAAGAAGATTGGTTTGATCCGAGAAAGGATGAAGGAAGCTCAATCCAGACAGAAGAGTTACGCAGATAAGAGGCATAAAGACCTAGAGTTCTCAGTTGGAGATAGGGTATTCATTAAAGTATCACCAATGAAGGGTGTGGTACGGTTTGGGAAGTCGAGGAAATTGGCACCGAGATATGTTGGTCCATTCTAGATTATAGAGAGGATTGGAAAGCTCGCATATAGAGTAGAGTTGCCGGGCAGTGTGGCAGGTGTCCATAATGTATTTCATGTGTCTCATCTTCGCAAATATGTGCATGATCCAGAGACTAATATTCCTCCGACAGGGTTGGAAGACATAGAGTAGAGCCTAATTTGACTTTTGTTAGACAACCAGTTCGGGTTGTAGCAAGAGATGAGAAAATATTGAGGAACAAGACAGTCAAGTTGGTGAAAGTTCAGTGGAGCGACAACAAAAAGGACTATACTTGGGAGAGGACAGGATTCGAGATACTTATCTTGATCTGCTTTGAGGGTATGTCTATATTAATATAGATAATTGCTAGTCAGGTAGACTAGTATAGTTGTTAGGAGTCATTACATATGATTTCTATGTTTAGTATTTTGTCCTTACTGAATTTCAAGAACGAAATTCTTTAAGGAGGGGAGCCTGTAACACCCCTAATTTTTGATCACGTTATTCAGGAGATTTAATTAGATAAATTAAGTAGAATACTCTAAATGTTAAGTGATAAGGGGAGTGAGATTTGAATAAATACTAAGTGGCCGTGCTTAATTAATTAACTTAAATGGGCTTAAGAATGGCTTATAGGCTAATTAGTTTACACAAGGGTATATTAGGTATTAGCCGCACCTTAATTCCGTAATCCTTATATATCAATGGCTTGCCATCTATTTATGTTTATTCTCATTTCCATAAAAAGATTAAATAGAAATATAAAGAGGAGCCGGTCATAGCTAGGAAGAAAAGAGAAGAGAATTCAAATCAAAGTAAAGCTAAGGATTAAAGCTAGGGAAATAAATCTTAATCACAATCCAATCTCCAAATCATATTCAAGGTGAATAATAATTTATACCGTCTCTATTTTGTTTTATGATCATATGTTTTCGGATTTAAGATTAAATTCGTTTTTATGATGATTTGGATGATGATATGCTTAAATTATAATTTGTTCAATTTAAACAAGATTGTTTGAATGAGGATTTATACGGTTTTAGGGCAAACTCGATTGTACATGATCTTTGAATGCCATGGAAAAAATTTATATTATGAAAAACATGATTTTGAAGTTGGGTTTTAATTTTGATAATTTTCAAAGCTATGGAAAGATTATTATGAATTTTTAAAGGAAAATATGGTTAATTGGGTTTAGAAATTTAGTTCAGAAATTATATTGAGAATTTGGGTCTGAAATTTTGACATGTTAGATAACATGATGAAAGTGAATTTCTGTATTTGTTGGGGATTTTTCTTAAGTGATTTGCTATGGAAATTAATTTATTTTAGAAGATGGCCTTATTTGCAATATTGGTTTTGCTTAATGGAAGAGCTTATTTGCTAAATTAACCTTAGTTTAGATCTGAAATTAAGCAGCAGTTATTTTGGTAAGGAATTTGAAAATTTGAGGCAGCAAATCATCTGTTTACACGTGGTAGGTTAGTTAGAAAGTGCTTGCTTTAATTGGTATTAAATAAGGTTTACCCAGAAAAGTGGGTTCCGCCTCTATTTAGAAGCACCTTTCGACTCCAATGCTTCCACTCCATCTCAGTCGAAACCTATCCAGGTCAAAACCAATACACAAGGTATCACTTAGATGGTACGTAGTGGATTGGAGAAAGGAGGAAGGCATAGTGTCGAAAGTATTGCTTCCGATAGGGTTGATACCTTTGTCTGTTTTAAAAAGTTAAGCGCCAGCCGTTGTTTTATTAAAGCTTTCGAAGGAGATGAAATATATGCTTTTGAAAGAGGTTTTCTAATAGCTTTCGAAGGGTGTTGCCATCTTATGTTTTAAAGTATAAGCTTTCGAATGGGTTTCTTTACTTATAAAAATAATGTTTTCGAAAGTTGTGGTTCCGACTAGGTCAAAACCCAACCATTGTTCTTTTGCCTTTCGAGTGTATTGAAGGGTAATTTTTGTTTTAAACTTATAATAAGTCACTTCCTAAATGCTTTCGAAAGGGTTCATGAGTTTCAAAGGCAATGGCTTCGAAAGGGGGTTTCGATGCTAACCTTCAATGTTTTACTTAAGTGTTTTGAGGCTTTCGAAAGGGATGGTGCCGACGCCATCAAGTTTACACAATACATTTATATGAAAGAGAATGGTTTCGAAAGAGATACTTTCGTTTATATTCACTTTAACCCAAATGATATTTTTAAATATAAACCCAATGGTTTCAAAAGAGAGACTTTCAATGGTTTCGGAAGGGATATTTCCAAAGGTTTCGAAAGGGGTACTTTCAATGGTTTCGAAGCTATGCTTCTAAAAGCTAATAAGTAATACTTTATTACATTCGAAAGGTTTCAAAAGAGAGGTTTTAAAGTGTTTCGAAAGGCAGGGGCCTAATGTTTTGAAAAGGAATTATACGCTTTCGAAGGAGGTTATCTAGTGAGGTCGAAAGCAAAGTTTTGAAGGTTTCGAAAGCCTTATTTTTTAAAACAAATAACCCAATCTCATTTTAAAAGAAGACCATGACATAAATAAATAAAGTGTTTTGAAAAGGAGTGTTTGAAGAAGTTTTCTTTGATTAATAGGTTAAAAGGATTAACCAAGTTATTGTCTTTGCTTCTTCATATATGTATATATTCACATTGTAATGGACCCATAACTGTATTTTGGGGAAGTGGAATAACCAGCTAGGTTGACCCAGTAGTGACTATAAATTAAGTAAACTCTTGAATGAATAGAATTGCATCTAGAAGGTCAGGAAGACCAGAATATATGATGCTAAACTATTAAGGGAAGATATTGGCAGGGGCCAATAGGTTCTCAGTAAGCCCATGAAAACTATGT